>OX387231.1:7991647-12791647 GCA_947561695.1 Tyria jacobaeae | reverse complement strand
ATTTTAACTGTCATTAATTTATACTTCATAGATAATTTTATTGTTTCAGATTTCCCAATGAATGAGTCAAGAGAACAAGACGCGGACATAAGTAATGAAGTTTGAGAAAAACTTAAAAAATGGACACTATAGAAAGTTTAAGAAATAACAAATCGAAATGGTGGTTAAACCTCCAAACATTGTACATACTTCTTCTAGCGACAAACTGTCAAGGAGACTCCAGTCATACTGATATAACCAAAACAGATGTAAATTTAGATAATAAATTAGTTTCTATTCACTGCCATAGCTGTTATAGTAGTAGTAACAATGAATCTTTTGTAGAAAATTATTTTAAAGATATCATAAATACATTTAGTACATACGCTGAAGACAATTTCAATTTAAATACAACAGTTTCATATTTAGAAAAGGCTGTTGAAAATATATTAGATAAAGCTCTAAGTAAAAATAGGTTTAAGATTTACGATGGAATTGAAATCAAAGCGGTTCAGATAAATGATACTAAAATTGAAAAAAGGCATGAACAAGGAAGAGAATTGTTTAGTAAATTTACTTATGAATACAGATTGTATCAGAAAGTAAAGGATTTCTTTAAGACACATATTTTATCATTAAATCTACCGATGGCTGCAAAATGTAAGTATATAGATTATTAATACGAGTACAGTATGTATAATAACCATGTATCACTAAAACGAGATACCCCATATTTTGGCGTCATCTTTGCACTGTGTGACAGTATATATACTGTTTGATAGATGGAATTTCCCTTCGATCCCTTAATTGAGGAAAGACGAAAGCACAAGGGAAGAGTTGGGTAGGGTATTCTATCAACGAGAATCATATGGCAAACTTATTTACAAAGAATTCTTACTTACTTTTATGAAAAATAATTGTAAGCCATTATTGTCTTTGAGGTTGATGGTGCTAAGTCTATGTATATATATATAAATATATACCACTCCACTCCACTCCGTCCACTATCAATTTTGTCCATCCAAAGGTTGCCTGTAAGAAATTGTTCTAGCGATAAGGCCGCCTATTGTGCATTATACTTAATTTTAACTTATTTTTAAAAGATTATTCTTATCTTATCTTATGTATATATTTCTCATTTGATATTTAAGTATATCAAATTGTAAAGTATTTATTACAGACGCCTCAATATATTATATCTGTATGTAAAAACCTTTTTATTCAAATATTAAAGTCACTATGACCTTGAAACGCTTTGCAAATACAATGGTCAAGGACATAAAAAATATAATATTAGATACATACATACCTACGCTCCTTCTGTATCCCTTAAAGAGTAGGCAGAAGTGTATTAAACACCCAAATTTTGCCATTTAGAATTTGGTCCCACTAACGTAATAATTTTATAAATATATATTTTGTTTTCTATTTTCAGCGTTCGGTCTCAACAAATTCTTCATACCAATTTTAATTGGTGGACAAGTTCTCATAAAATCAATACTCTTTGCAATGTTTCTGCCTAGTATCCTCGGAAGTTTTGGCAAAATGCTTAGCAAAGGTAAGACACATCACAAACTTTTACAATAACATCATAGCTCGCAACAACATTAAAGCTTTACTTGGATGACCTTGTTATGTTGCGTATTCAAGTTAAATTGGTTCTTTAATATTTTGATAAAAACTTTGACGTAAAATTAAGATACGAGTTTTGTCAAGTTGCTATGGAAATTGTTTATGAGTTAAAGGGTCTCTTATTCATGAATATATTATTTCTGGAGACGAAAAGATAAATTGTGAACTTCTCGCATTTTCTTCTCGCAGGTTTGAATGTTTTATTTATTTGGGCTTTAAATTCACACACAGATTCATATTCAGTTCAGAATTTATACTTATTTTCTTTTAGCAAGACATAGTAAGTACCTAGTAGAATAAGAATGTAAAAATAAAGTATTTTAATAATGTTTTTTAAACATTTGCTTCAAATTTTTGTTTTTAATCTTTGAGATTCAGAAACAAAAAAGTGTTTTATTTTTAATTTAAAAAGGAAAACATTCTGGGAGGGATGCTTTTTAAAATCATAGGGACATTTCTACTATAACCCCTACAAATCCCACAACGTGATCAAATGTTAATAATTCAGCTCCCCCATTAAAATTGGGACAAAATCCTAAGTCGTCACTCTGTCAAAGAGCACTGAAATTTTTATCTACGTTTACATTAAGATAATGGGGAAAAGGCTCAAAAAAATCTTTTTCAGTTAAATTTTATTGCTTTAATAAACAGAAATGCTTTTCACTCAAACTACAAACAAGATCATGCAGAAAAATAAACAGCTACATTTGATAGTAAAGTCGTACGAAGGTATTTGTAAAGTATATTGATATAAAAAGCCGTTTATTGCTATAAATGTAACCCATTTTCTTACGAAACATCTATTCTTTATCTTCTAACATAAACTGAGAATTCGATACGCCCCACATAGTCGAGTTATTGCAACTCCAGGAAGGTAAGCATGCTCGTTATTTCTGAAATAAGTGCCTACTTACTCGTATCATGTATTAAAAGTTATGTTTGGCTCAATAAACTATTTTAGGATTCCATGTTATATTTTATAAAATTCATTCATTTTCAAACATTAATTGATATAACTAAAACAGCCTGTCAATATTATTTTATAAAGTCATCAGTTACAGAAGCTTTAGGGTAGTACTAATTACATATTAACGCATTGTCAAATTGTACCGCTCAATAGTAGGGGTACAATGGGTGGTGGCTGGTAAGGGCTGGTTTTTGTCTTTTACCCATTGGAAAAAATATATTTCTTTTTTTTTTTTTTTTTTTTTTTATACTATAGGGGAACAGACGAACAGACGGGTCACCTGATGGTAAGTGACACCGCCGTCCATGGACACTTGCAACTCAAGAGTCGCAAGTACGCTGCCCGCCTTTGAGGGTGATGAGGGATGGGGAGCGGAAAGAAGAGAGGAGGGATGAGGAGATGGAAAAAAGGAGAAAGGAGATATGGGAGAGAAAAGGGGGAGGAGGAATTGGGCCTCCGGAAACCTCACTCAATTCGGGGAAATGCAACGCAAGCGTTACTTCACAACCGGTTTTCTGTGAGGCCGTGGTATCGCACCGGTCGAGCCGGCCTATTTGTGCCTAAGCATGGCTCTACCACTGACAAATACCACTGACAATCTTTTGATTGCAAAGTAATAAGAGGGCTGACACTATCGTAGATATAATAATATGAGTTTCATTGTGTTATACTTACACACAAGTAACAACAGACAATTCACTTGTAAGGCCGTCAACGCACTTGTGACTCTTGAGTTGCGGGTGTCCATGGGCGGCGGTAGTCACTTACCATCAGGTGACCCGTCTGCTCGTTTGCCCCCTATCGCATAAAAAAAAAATAGCTCATATATTTTATTAATGAGAATGTCAGAGCTACTTACCTTACGATTTAAAATTTTATTCTTGTTATTCGTCGAAGCTATTACGTTCGTCGAAACTAAATATAAAAGCAAGTTGATCTCTGTAGTAACATAATAACATTTCTTAGCCCTAGATCTGCAGAACATTAATATCAAGATTACTATTATTAAGTTTTGTTTATATTTTCAAGTAAAATATAATATGTACATATTACAAACGTGTCTGCTTTGCAATTTGGACTGGAATATTTAAATTTAGTTAATAAGCATGGAAAAATAGAAATATGAATTCATTCTCCTTTAGAAAAAAAAAATATATTAAAATTAACTACATAAGCTTGTAAATACTTTTTTGTTGTGCTTATGTGATGTTTTCAATTCATTGCTATGCACAAAAAGATTTTAATATTATTGCTATTTAAATTTACACACGTTTAGTTGTGATTAATGCATAAATGTTTTTTTTTTTTTTTTTAGGGTTATCTCATATATCAGCTTCATCATCTCAAGCCAGCTACCCTCCAGCTAACGTAGATGATCAGGCCGGGTACAATTCGGATAACAAAGATTTTATGGGATACGAGACGAACCAAGCAGGGACTTATGCTTACCCTCAAGATAGCATGTATGGAGACGCAAATGAAGTAAATGAACTTGGGAATGTTGATATGTCAAGGTAAGAAGTAGACAACAACAAAATAAGGCAACTGTACTGAGGCTAGATCGTTAGGATTTAGTTGGTTAGTCAGTTTATTATCACTTTAGAACATGATAGTTTTTCTACAAGTCCTCCATACAGTATACGTTAAATATACTTACTTTTCCTCTTTTCTTAAATTAGTTTATTTCAATATGCTTCTTCTTGCGTTGGAGCATGTACGAGCAAACCCGTACATTTCGGTAGTTATACTTTTACGCTGACATTGACACGCAGCAAAACACTTTTACCATATAAATTTAATTCGTCTACGATAGCAGTAGTTGTTGCAACATCATTCCGAGCGACCTATCGCACAACTCAGTGGAAATTAGACAAGCTCAAAGTCTATGCTCCTTTAAGTCACTAGTGAAAAAGCACTACCTAGCACTGTAAGTCCGTTCCGCTACTGTGACTTATTGGTACCTTGTTATATATGTATATATCTATATGTGTGTGTGAATATATATTTGTATATATTTTTGTATGTATTTATACATATTGGAATGTTTATGTATGTGTATTTAACTACTCTATATACCTCCATATTTGTTGTATTATCGCTCAGTCCCTTAACATCTACAGTACGCCACCATCTACCGCTTTTTTCTTTCCGTTGTTTCCATGCAAAGGTTGTATGGAAGACATCGCTTTTAGCGATAAGACCACCCATTGTACATACATGCCGCCTTATATCAACTGTTTAACTTTGCGTCTGTTTAAATTTTCTATATATCTATCTAACTCACTCTTTCGCCGCGTATTGATATTTAGCAATCAAATAGATGTAAATCTGTAAAATTTTCTATTTTTCATAAATACAGTTATTTCTCCTCATAACTTCATCTTTCATTTATCATATTAAACCGTACAAATATAATAATTATAACAAACCCAAACTCTTACAAAATTAAATAAAAAAAACTTTATTGCATTCAAATTTTGTAATGGTATATATGTATATATTTTACGAAAAATATAAAAAAAATATTAATATTTTTCCAACTGAAACAAAAATGCGTGAACAAATTATACCCTCATAGATTAATTTTAAATCTCTTATGTCACTGTAATCTCATGTGTCATAAATAACAGAACTGTTATTTTGTAAAGACTATTATATCTACAAGTAAACCATAATTATGAAAACGAGATTTACACCTTGTTGAGGCAGAAAGTTGGTATTAAAACAAATTCAGTCAGACATTCTGAGAGTAACCTTTTTGGCCCATCCATAAAACGGAATTTCAATCTATCTCAGATTATATGACTTGAGAAAGTTTTTGATTGATGATGAAAGCTTTATCGATGTAATATTTTCTATATTCCCAACTTATATATGTTTTTTGTTTATAAAAACTTACTACTAAATTTACAAAAGATCTATGGAATCAAGTTTTCTCGAATACTATAAGTGGTAATATATGGAATTATTAAAGACTCCACTTTCACTCATTAGCATACGAGAGTATACTTAGATGACTTAGTAATATTCTTAAAGTATAAAATCAAGAGTTTCAATTAAAGCATCCAGATTACCGCTTAACTTGGTTAGGAGCTATGTTAGATGTTTTATTTTTTTTTAAATATTTAAATTTCTTGAATATCAAATATATAAATAATATTGAAGAAGGTTTTGGCTTAGTTAAAACTACTTTTCCGTGTTTCAATGGACATATCTATACGAATCACTTTTGTGTTTCAGTTATGATATTTGGAATAAGGTTTTTACCGTCCGAAATAAAATGTACTTTACAAAGCCTAAAATTATTCCTTAGATCGATATTGTTAAAAGATTTTTTGGTTTTGGTTTGCAGCTCTACCTTGTCGAATTATAATTTGTTATATTTAGTTTTAACACATTTTATTTTATTATCTTATACATGGGCAGATCAATTCTTAAGGCTATGTTTATCTGTGAACATATTATATATAACATGTTTATCTGTATATAACATGTTTACATGTTTATCTGTGAATATATTATACATATTATATACAATCACTATTTTTCACACAGTTTTGAATGACTTCTATGTATTTTCACTTATTACAGATTCGGTGATGGGCAAAAAGTTGGTTACCTGCCTTCCAAGAACAGCTATTACAAGAACCAGATGTCTAGTACCAACAACTATAAGGTAAGATAATTACGTAGCGAAATATTTTCTAACTAATACATTACGAATTAGTAGTATAAGATGGTAGTGTAAGCTGACACATATGAATATCTAAGAAATATATTTGTTAACAGGAGATTTAACTACGTTTAAACACAGTTGTTAAAATGAAGAACCAAAAAAGAAGTCTTTTAAAATTTCAGGAAACCAAAATACACATTGGTCACAGGTCACATTTAGGAATTTTAACTTTTAACAATCCAAGTCTTTGTTGCAAAAGAAATCATAAAATTTAATTCATTGTATATACTGAAGTCAAGTGATTTATTATACACTAATTATTAACACAAATATGCTTTAAAACTTAAAAAAGAAATAAAAACCAAGCTATTCACGCAATGTATACACGCAAAATAGTTCCTCCAAATTAACTCTAAACGTTAGAGTTAACTAATTTAATCGCAGTCATGTATTATTGCATTTGATCTCCTAACTGCTTAATTTGAAAACCATAACTTATTAGGGTACTACCAACCCAATAGTACATAAAGTATTCAAATGTGTGTTCTGTTATCATTATTACATGTTGCGATTATTTGACATTTTTGTGACTGATATTGTTTCTGTTGTATCTTCTATTTTTACAATACTTTCAAAATTAGCGATTAATTGATTCAGATAACTGTCTACATTAATTCATACTGCATTCATTTCAATTACAGATATTCCAAAAGATTCCGGCGTCATCAATGATCCTCAGTAATTATGACCCCTTTTACTCGCCGTTACTATCGAGACTGGATGGTATTTTCGCAAGACTTGGTAAGTTTAGTATTTGATCAAAATTTCCTTACATTGGTCGACTATTGTATTACATATAAAACACTTGATCAAACATTAGATAAGACTACCATTCTATAATCGATATCAGTATTTTTGCCCTCTTTTATCATAAGTAAAACAACTCACATTTCATTGCTGTGTACCAGGTATGTCGTCGTTTGCGTAAAAAATGGGTAGTGGCAACTGTCATTGAATAATAAAGGAATAATAAATTTTTATATATGATATTTTATTGTATATACAAGTATAACAATATCTTAATATCGTATATATATGGCCGGCCAGTTGGTGCAGCGGTTAATGACGCTGATGGCTGTGCCGAAGGGAGCTTTGATTCCCACTCACCACACGACAAAATTTTGTGTCTTTGTTTTAATGCTGCCTGTTGTACAATTACTCTTTTAACAGTTTTATTTGTTATTTATACCTATAGTATTAATATAGGGTTTAATACTAGTAAATTAAAATATACGGATAAACTTAGATAAGACATCTTAAAATAGAATCTCGTTTAAATGGTTTCGTATTATTTGAGCATAATATAAATTTATAAAATTATTTTACGTATTTATAATTCGATTCCAGGTTTAGAACCCTCAGATAACGCAATAAACGATAACATAGAGGCTTGCAGGGAGCAGCTCATCTGTCTCATGTACGCAAATCCAGCAAAGTTTGCGCCATATAGTAATCTGATCTCGGCACAGTTAAGCAGGTATGGTATATTAATAATTCTAAAACTTCTTGAACTATTCCCGAGGCTTGCGCGTTATTAGCGCAGGTCGCTTTCGGATAGCTATTTTCTGTTCTAAATAATGGTGATAATTGTATCTATATTTCGAAAAAGAAAAGTTTTTCCCATGTAAGTGAACCTGCAAGCTAATTATCGATAGAAATTATATTTGTATATATACAGCATATTACGTTTATAAGGAGTCTAGTTACCATAGTAGCTGCTTAGTTTAAGAAGTTACTATAATTATTAGAAATGTCTAACTGCAGTCAATAAGAAAATAAATAGTTACAAACAAAGCGCTATAGACTGTTCCAGGATAGACGTAATTCTGACTTTACCTACGACTCAAATGAAAAGCGATTAACTTGAACTCAGAGACAGAGACTAATTGAACTCAAAGATTCTCAGTTGACGGCACTCGAGAGGTTTGCCAGATAACTTTGTATTCAATTTTGATGAGTTTTGGTGTGTTGTGTCCCAGTGTATCTCAGCTTTACGTGTTACTTGAAATTGTTATCGAAAGATGTTAATTCGATTTGCTGCTGCTGGCTGTTGCCCGCGACTTCGTTTGCATAAAAATTTTGAATCGTATGTTTTACCGGGACAAAAAGTGATATGTGTGATGTGTGTGTACCACACATATCCCACATTTTGACGCTGTAAAATGTGGTGCCATCTATTATGGTAGAGCTATGCTTAGGCACCTATGGGCCCGGCTCGACCGGTCTGATTCATCCTTTCCCCTTTTCTCTCCCCTCATAGCCCTCTGTTCTTTCCCATATACTTATCTCCCCTCTCCTTTCTTCCCACGAATGCGCACTTAGCTACGACTCCTGAGTTGCTGGTGTCCCTAGACAGTGGTTATCACTTACCATCTAGTGACCCTTCTGTTAGTCTGCCCCCCACTTAAAAAAAAAGTTAATATTTTTTTTTCTATCTATATCTATGTTCTTATCTCAGTGCACAAATTTCATAGTTCTTTTTAACCGTTCTAGCATGGCTGAGAAACGAACAGTACCAATTTGCATTCATAATAGTAGTAAGATGTGATGATGTGTGATGACTTTTATTTATTGATCCTTCTATATTTAAATATTTTCAACTACCTAAGAATATCAAATTATTGTTTTTCAGAGAACTAAACGAACTAAGACGGCCAGTATCAGACAACCCAGAAATCTTAAGGTTCTTTAAATATATGAAGGCGGCCAGAAGAGGCCAGGAACAGTCTGACTGCATGTACTCCTACCCTACGTGTACCTCCAACGCTCCGAAGACTCATACCATGATATCGGCATACCACGATATTAATAAACTTGTTACCGCCAGAAAACTAAATTAGAAAAAGCTATTTATCTTTTACGCCTTCTGAGTCTACCCTCTCAAATATTGGATACAAACAAAGCATTAGCCTAAACATTTTTATTTTAAATTTGTATTTAAAAGATATTAGAGAGTTATTTCCTATAGTGTCAAAAATGTCCATAACACATTCATACACAGTCCATAACACTCCTTGCAATGGTGATGTTGAGTTACTGACGTTGAAGTTTCTTCCTCACACACTTGCCTCTCAACCTACACCGTTTACTGGAATATGCGAGACTTAGGTACATTGATTTTGTAATTAATTTAATAAAAAGGTACTGATGCAACTTTTACAATGGACGAATTGATTTTCTGATCAAGTAGATAGGTTTTGTACCGAATTTCCAAGATTTCTCTCTCTCTTTCTTTCTCTCTCTCTCCCTCTCTCTCTTCTTTTCCCGTTCGTTATGATAGACTTTGTATCGAATTTCCGAGATTTCTCTCCCTCTTTCTTTCTCTCTCTCTCTCCCTCTCCCTCTCTCTCTTCTTTTCCAAATCGTTATGATAGATTTTGTATCGAACTTCCGAGATTTCTCCCTCTTTCTCTCTCTATCTCTCCCTCTCCCTCTCTCTCTTCTTTTCCCACTCGTTATGATAGGAACTAAAAATATTGTCTTGTCTGGTAACAATTAAAATCACTTGAAATAAAAGCTTAAGAACAATATTTTCATGTCGAATAAAATATTTCGTGGTAACATAACAAACTTGACTAATAATAATACTTTTAAGTTCAGTCCATTTAAATTAAATTTAATATATTTATAAGTGTAAATGTATTTATTGTACGTCTGAGATAGAGAGATTGTGTTATTTATTTGATGAAAGTTTATTTACAAAGGATTTTTACTTATTATTGTTATTTTTTAAAGTTGCGACTTTGTGTATTTTAAAGCTATGTAAAAATATAGATTATTTTATGGCACCATATATCATGCCACTAATAGTCAATTGTATTGTACTGTTTGTTAATAATTATTAATATTGTACATTTCAAGTTTAATAATATATTTAATGCTTAGAAATCGAAATAATCACTTTTTTATATTTTAATTTAATATTATTATCTTAATATGTAAACTCTGATATGGTCATTATCGTATTTAGACTGTCGGTCGTAGGTAAAATTTGAATTCGCAGAAGGGCCACCCGCTAAATAACGGTATGCACATATTACAGTAAATAATTTATAACTTAGTCTCACTGACATAATAGATGGCAAACTCATTAATACAATAATTTATTAACTCATTCATACATTATTTCATTATATCAAATTATAGAAAATCAAAACTTAAACCAAAATTATGTACAAGCTAAGTGAGTTTAAATGCAAAGAAATATCATAAAGGTTTAAGTAAAGGTCATTTTAGCCGCCTGTGCAAAAATGAGAGTTATGTTTTTCGCGAGTGTATATGTATTTATTATGACTTCGAGCAGAATAGTCCGAGTGAAATAAGATATGTAACATTTTAAGATACCGTCAGTAAAAGAAAGAATTATTAGTGCAGTCGTGTCTTATATTTTGAGACAATTTTACTTGTTATAAAAAATATTTATACCTATAATTGTGTTTGGTTAATTAAGTCAGAATATAGGATTATTTTATTTATTTTATTTTATTTTATTTATAAACGTATTTATTTTATTTGTAAACGTTTATTGTCATTATAATAACGATTGAAAATAAATTGTTGATGATAACATAACATACCCTTTATTTTATAAGTTTCTTTAAGTTTCTTTTTCAGACAAGAACACAACCCTTCTGATGACAGAATGTTGAAAATAAGTAATCGCAATGTGAATTCATTTTCAACATATAAGGAGCAAACAGAAGATGGGTCACCTGATGGTAAATGACTACCGCAACCCATTGAAATCTGCAGCTCAACTGAACACACACCAACCGCTCAACAGCTCGAACAAACCCACACATGCCTATGCATGGCTCTCAAACATTGCAAACCGATAAATAATAAAAACATATATATACACATAGACTCAAGCCTAAGTCCTCGAAGGGGAAAAAAAAATCAGGGAAAGGGGTGTTGCCTATACAGATAGGTCAAGCAAGTCAGGGGCGCATACCTATAACTCGAACCTGTTAAAACGCTGACTTGTTTCTTCTCCCACCCCCATGAGACATATCGTTCTGTAGAGCCAAATTGGTGTGAATTTATTTTCAAACATATGTACATAGTACATACACTCACACTTGAATATATCCCAGAAGTTTTAAGAGTAGGAGGAATAGCAAAGAACTAAATTTTGACAATCATAGTTAAGTATGATTTACATTATAGGAGCCAAGCCTTATAGCCTTCAACTAGGCACAGACTGTATTTATACTGTCTGATAGATAACAGTCCAATCCCTTAGTCGACACTTCTATGACATCCACGAGAAGAGATGGCTACTCTACTCCATTAATTTTTTTAGAGTGGTAGAGCCATGCTT
Source organism: Tyria jacobaeae (assembly GCA_947561695.1). Taxonomy (NCBI): domain Eukaryota; kingdom Metazoa; phylum Arthropoda; class Insecta; order Lepidoptera; family Erebidae; genus Tyria; species Tyria jacobaeae. Next base: position 12,780,010 of record OX387231.1, on the reverse strand, counting down.
AGAGTGGTATAGCCATGCTTAGAGTGGTAGAGCCATGCTTAGGCACGAATGGGCCGGCTCGACCGGTGCGATACCACGGCCTCACAGAAAACCGGTTGTGAAGTAACGCTTGCGTTGCATTTCCCCGAATTGAGTGAGGTTTCCGGAGGCCCAATTCCCCCGCCCCCCTTTTCTCTCTCCTCATCTCCTTTGTCCTTTTTCCATCTCCTCATCCCTCCTCTCTTCTTTCCGCTCCCTGCATCCCCTATCCCTCATCACCCTCAAAGGCGGGCAGCGCACTTGCGACTCTTGAGTTGCAAGTGTCCATGGACGGCGGTGTCACTTACCATCAGGTGACCCGTCTGTTCGTCTGTCCCCCTATAGTATAAAAAAAAAAAAAAAAAAAAACCCCATGGCTGTATGTTAATTATTTAAACAACTATTTTTATGATATAGGGGGACAGGTGGACAGCTGAAGGTAAGTGACAACTGCCGTCCTTTGATATCTGCAACTCAAGAGTCGTAAATGCGCTGTCCGCCTTTAAACATAAAGAGAGGGGGAGTTTTAAGCTGTGGTATAGTCATGTTTAGGCACGAATAGGCTGGCTAGACCGTTTTTGGAAATATATAAGTAAGTTTATCAGCAATCTGCTTAGTTTAGGATGAGAAAGTTTTGTGTGATGAGTTAAGTTATTATATTTATTAAAGCGGTTAAAACGGAAACAAATAAAATTAAAACTGCACTTAATGGTTGGTTTGTTTACCTCGTGTCTATAATTTTTGATAACGTTATTTAAAAAAGGTTTTTTATATGATAGGGGCAAACGAGCAGTCTGGTCACTTGATGGTAAGTGACTACCGCCGCCCATGGACACCTGCAACTCAAGAGTCGTTAGTGCGCTGCCCGCTTTTGAAGGTGAGGGGAAAGAAGAGAGGAAAGATGAGAAGAGAGGAAAGAGGAGGGGGGGAATTAGGCCACCGGAAACTTCACTTATTTCTGTGAGGCCGTGGTATCGCACTGATCAAGCCGGTCCATTGGTGTCCAAGCGTGGCTATACCACTGTTATAAGATTAAGAATCCTTTAAGTTGGATTAGGATAATGACTGTTTATAGACGTAGCACTAACTCCAGTTAAGTACAGACGTAACAACTTTTTTCGAAGCATAATTATTTTTAATATTCTCCACCACCTAACAATTTGAGCAGTTTCACACGAAACCGAAGACTTTAAGATGCATTCTGAGCAGGAAATTATTTATTAGCCATAGATGGAACTATTTACAGTAGAATTCCTTAAATATCCTATTGGTATGATGTTCACACCTGTTTGTTATATTACGTTCTAAGTAAATGTTTAAAAAAGTCTTTACATATGTATGTATGTAAAAAGTTTAATTGTGTAAAAATCAATCGTATAAACAAGTAGCTAAACTTTATTGTCAGAAAAATTAAATTGCTAATTAATAAAGATGATCATTAGCTTAAGACTAAGCTTAAAGCTCTAAGCTTTCCGAACTATAAATAAATAAATAATTTTCAGGGAAGAACTTGTTCAGTTTCAACAAAAAAAAAAGCTATCAAGAAATATTTCACCGAAGTTTGAATGGCGATTCTAACGCAGACGAAACTTGATATCGCTGATCGCTTCTACCGCGGCTTCATAAGAAGAGTTCCCTGGAAAAGTTTTGTCAAGTTAAACAACTTTACAAGCTGGTAGGTTACGTAGTTACAGGCTTGTAAGGGTTTTCATTCGATAAATTCTAGAGAAGGAACATTTCTTCTCTTCAATAAGGACCAATTTTCGTCTTAACTACAATTTTGTATACCAGACCATTTAATAATGGTTATAAGTTTATGTTGAATGTATAAAGACTATATTAAAGGACCTATCGCTGAGTTCATATTTTTTGTATTTATATTTTAAGTTTATATGCACCTTCTCCGTACCATCTGAAGGTTGACTGGCTGAGAATACCTTAGGCATAAAATCTACCCAATACAGTAACACAATAAGTGTATAAAGCTTAAATATTTAAAAACTAAAAATAATAAAAATTGCAACAGACCGATGCCTGTATTATTATAGAAATTGAAAGAAAAATATAATATGGTACTTTGCAAGAGAAACCAAATCAACTGTTTTAGGATTTTTCACTGTCTTTCCATCTGTCTGTCTGTACGTTTGTAAATGCGTCACGCAGGAACTACAGCATAGAATGAAATGCACATTTCTGAATGTATTGCTAAAGCATTTTACCGCAGGAATTCATTCTTAATTCCAGGCGTAAAAAGGCGCTAGCATAAACTAGCAAGCCTCAAGAAAATAAACGAAGCAACCATTATTATTATTGGCCCGTAGATCCTCATATAAATAATGAAGAATCACAAACGTATTCATTTAGCACCATTAAACTTTCAGGTTTATTTAGTACCTTTCATGTTTGCAAAGGCAAAGTCTTACTGAAAGGACATTCAATTTCAACAAAGAACACTTTTCAACGAGCCGTAATTAACTGGACTAATACAATGTTGAACCTTCGTTTCGCCGGTGGGGTAAGCTCGGATCTTTTCATCAAAGCCATAGTGGAACTACCAATGGTTTCTTATATAAACAGGCTCATTTGCACTTGGTATTCCTCTCGAACTTTGAATTGACTTTGTTTTAATGTTTAACATTATTTAGGTACTCCTCCCCAGACTACAATCAATTGCTTAAAATATTTTCAATTTTAAAGTGATTTTTTTAAATATTCTGTAACGTTTTAGTATATTTACGGACCTAGATTTTCTATATGAAGTAAGCCTATTACGATGAACTGGATACGTTGGGATTTCAATAAGGGGAATATTTTATTTTATGATATAAGACAGGACAGATGAACAGACTATATTTGACACACTGTGTTTCTAGATTTAAAAATCTTCAAAACATTTTTTTCTTGTTTTTTTTTTTTTGTCAGATAAGCCGTGTATAATAATTTATTATCATGATCGCTTGAATTTGCAAGCCGATGTGGCAGTGGGCTAGATATATTACCCATAAAACTGTAAACCTATTAACAACTCTAGTAGACTAATTCTGGGGTGGAGATTGTGGCTAGCAAAACGCTTTGTAAGACACCCTGCGGCCAGGTGACGATCTACGCAAAACAGAGGGGGAAAACTGGATGAGGAGAGACACACAGACAAACGTTTTTAACATTTTTATGTTTAGAAAATAAGTAGTAGTAGTATGGAATACTAAAGCTCTTAAATAGATTATAAACAAGTATTAAAATCGATTGTCAATCTTACAAGAAAGATGTATAGATGAGTATCAAAATAATTCCTTCTTTTATTCCTACTTTGTGTAGTTGTAATGCCTGGCACTGACCTGATTCTATTTACAAATTAAAGAAAGTTGTAAACCATTGCATGACTCACAGCATTTTAGGTAAAACAAAAAAACGTTGACAAATATCAAGACGTCTGAGTCACGCTATGTTGTCTGACGATTCCGGTTTAAAACTATCCCTACCACTTTCTTGTAGAAAGTTGACCTGTCTTACGAACCTACAGTGAATTTAAAACTCTATGTCTTGATCAAAAGCTTTTATATTTCTTTGAATATAATTTTCCCTAGACTTATAAGATGCGAGGTTTTAACAATCGATTTTGAGTTGTATATGTTTGAAATTAAAGTCTAAATTTGTGTTAATTGTTTTAATGTTAGCGTATTAATCACTAATGTGTAATGTTTTGTAATAATCTATGTGTGTTATTCGGTTAGTAGTGCCGGATTAAGCTTAGTGGCTTCAAAGGCAGTAGGTTTTAGAAGGTTAATGACATTTTTGCTAACTTAAACAAATCAACATTTGAATGTACTAACCTGTTGGTCTAACGGTTAGCCATCCTGACTGCTAAGCCGAGGTCGTGGGTTCGATTCGCACCCAGGACATATATTTTTGTGATAAGCACGATCATTTGTTCTGTGTCTGGGTGTAATTCATCTATAATATTTATATCATCACTGACAGGACTATTATTGCCAATAAGCCTGATATAGACTTGATAGATCGATCAGAGCGCCGCGCAATGATTGTCGATATTGTTGTTCCTCATGACGATAATCTCGTGAAAGTTGAAAAAGATAAACAAATAAAATATTTGGATTTGTCGATCGAATATCGATTCGGCGATTATTGTTCCGATAATCATATCTGCTCACGGATTAATAGCTAAGAGCCTCGACCAACACCTTAAGAGGCTCTCGTTAGAAGGTTGGATCAAGGGACTGATGCAGCAGGCAGTTCTCCTTGACACGGCCCGCATTGTCAGGAGGTTCCTATCTTTGGAGCCCTAACCACCGGTGTCTTGTTCCCTGTACCCGATGTCGGTGGTCTACTATTATATATTATAATATTATTATTATTTCTTCTATGTCTATATTTAGAAATATATAAGTATGTTTATCAGCAGTCTGGTTGCCATAGTACAAACTCTGCTTAGTTTGGGACGGCCGTGTGTAATATATGTAGAATATTCGCTATTTCCCATATGTATTGTAAACTTTTTAATACCATCTCATCTCGTCCGTCTCATGGGAGTCGAAAAGAGCGGATAAGAGATCGCAATGTCGTCTATCAGAGACTCCGTGTATAAATATAGTCTTAGTACAGTTGCCGCTTCTTACACCACTCCTTCAGGAATAAAGACGTGAGTTTTCATACATATGTATGCTCACGCCCGTATTCCTGAAGGAGTAGGGGCAGAGGTATATTAATAAACACCCACATTTTGGCATTTACAATTTGGTCTCACTAACGTAACATGAACTAAATGAGTGAATGAACTGAAGTACTTTATTTGTTATATTAAATGTAACACAACTTTCAAATTATGTTATGTTATGTTCTATGTATGAATGTCATTGCAAATGACGCTAATATGCCTTTATACTTAATTAGTCTTAACTATCAATTTGAAAGCATTGTCTTGACTTTTTAGAATAATAAATAAATAATAATAAAATAGAGATTTTCATATTCATTTCGTTTCGTTAGAGTCAGATGATAGAGATGTTATAATGTGTATCATATGTAAGATAAGATAAGAGATTATAAGAGAGATATACTTGAAAGGCCTATTGGTCTAGTGGTTAGTGACCCTGACTGCTGAACCCTGGTCGTGGGTTCGATTCCCACACGGCACAAAAAATTATGTGGTCTACTCTCTGGTTCTTTGTATCTGTTGATTGAATGTTAGTGAAGCTACCCCCAGAACACAGGAACTATTGTTAAAGCGAAACAGTCTTTAAAAGAAAAAAAAATAATTAAAAATGTTAAAATTGCATTGACTTTTTTTAGTTTTGGATAAGACAGAAATGTGTAATAATATCGCAAAATATAGTTGTTACTTACTGTACTTCCTCTGAGTGTTTGAACGTAAGCTATCTTCAAAGATAATCAAGATATATAACTAACAAACCCTTTCCTTTGCTTCAAGTAGCTCATTACGTCACTAAACGTGCATTGACGTAACACACTTCACAATATGTACATGTACATATGTAGACATACAATGACGTTGACTTCACTTACGGAACAATTTTTGCGAATGATTTTCTTAAATTATTTCGACAACATCTGCCCTTTGAATAAATAAGAGGTTTTAACTTGCATTTATACATTCATAAGTATATAATGGCCTGTTGATCTAGTGGTTAGTAATGCTAACTGCTGAGTCAGATGTCGTGGGTTCGATGCCCATGTGGGACAAATGTCCCTTGTCTTGTTGCTCTCTGTGTCTACTGTTTATCTGTTAATCAAATGTCTTTTAAATGAAACAAAATCTAAAATGGAATATTTGAATATCGAGATACATGTGCATGTGTGTAAGCAATTATGTACCATAGATAAGCAGATTTAATGTACTTTTACAAACTTGAGTTTATCTTAAAAAATAAACAAGATAACAATAAATTAAGCAAAATTGGGTAAATATGTAAATAATAGAATAGTCGCACGAGATTATTGACCCTTAATTACGTATTAACCGTAAAGTTTACACATTTTAAAATGTCAAATAACCGGAAGATTATACATTAATATTAAAGAAGCTGAAGCTCAATAATTTTTTTACCTTTTCTGTCCTGCGCTATCCATACATCGACAACGGCCATTCAAAAAAAAAATCTTAACGTTGCTCAAGAAGTTTTTCTTTAGTAATGTAGTCAGTTATTAAGTAACTATAAATATCTATTCTCTCGAAAAAGCATCTTCCATCTCCTTAGGCATCTGGTTCTCGATGAAGTACAATAGGGCCACCCCATCTCTCCTGAGGGTGAGATAAGAACCACTAAGGAATCGGATTGTTATCTATCAGTAGATATAATTCAAAAGACAACTCCTGCACTAGGATTAATACCTGTGTCGCGGGGGACTTCACAAACATTCAAATAAGGGACACAAATAACACCTAGACTTAGAACAACAATTTGATTACTCAAAGTGTTGTCCCGTGCGGGGATCGAACCCACAACTCTCGACGTGGCAGCTTGGTGGCGAGGTGACCACTTGAGCCCCTACGCCATCTGTGCAGATATATATATATATATATACATACTCGTACATATACAGGCCTGCAGTACCTGGTGAAAGCAATAAGCTGAGTCCTTAGTAGGGTAGGACTAAGGGATTAGAAAGAGGTAAGGCAAAATGAAGGGAGGGAAAATAGGGGTTGGACCTCCGGTACCCTCTCTCACTCACCAATACAATGCAAGCATTGTTTGTCTACCGGTCTTCTGCGAGGCCGTGGTAATACTCCGCTCTAACCGGCCCATTCGTGCCTAAGCATGACACGGTAAAAATGTATGTGTGTACATATGTAGCATATTCTGTTGCTACAAACATCCACAAGGATATAACTACTTTCCATCAGCTGAGCTTTAGCTAAGAGCCAAAAATGTTTTATGAAAGCAAATATTTCAAAATCACCATCTTACGCTATGGGCAATCCCATACGCATTTTTAGTATCCTCATGATTATAGAAGGTCTTAAATTGACAAACGATGATTACAAAACAATCAGGCAACTGAAGGAAATTCCCGGTAGTCTCCATGAACTGAATTATGAAACGCACCAGGATACAACAACTAGAGTGTACGGGTATGTTAATATGGAGACGGCTTTTGGAACGCTTTGTTCAGTTAAGTAACTTGAATGCCATATAGAAGGCTGTAACCTACAACAAGTGAAAGTTTAAATAATAACCTATTTCTCTCATTAGAAATTTAAATTGGGTACTCAAAAAACAATCGCTTTTTTTATTTTAACATTAGAAGCTTATATATTGTGGTAATTATTATAATTTGTTACCGAACCGAATAAAATGTACTTGTACGTTACTTTTGACAATGTGTATTTTAATACATGTAAATTTAATAAATCATGGTTTCGTAAATAAATTAATAAAAAGAAGCCACCTTCATACTTTGCTTCTCACGCTAATATTGGGATATCCCAAGTTACACTAACTTCATTCAAACTCCGGTTTGCAAGTTCATTGCAATCGTTATTCAATCAAAACTCATTCTTATTGCTGAATCTTATAGCTGATATTACTTCGTCGTTTGATTTTTGTTCAATGACGAACTTAAGCTTGCTTAAATTATAATGAATTTTGGAAACTCTACCTTATTCAGAGTATGTTAGAGTTCTTATTATGATTTTACGTAACAATGTTTTCAACATAAAAGAAATGGTTGCAGACATGACAACTTAAAATTGCTTGAATGTTGATCAAGAGTTGTACATATGTATAATATAGGGTGACAGACGAACAGACGGGTCACCTGGTGATAAGTAACAACTGCCGTCCATAGACACCTGCAACTCAAGAATCGTAAGTGAAGAACCTTTGAAGATGATGAGGGATGGGGGGATACGGGGATGGGAAAAAGGGAGGGCTGATGAGGGGAGAGAAAATTTCGGGGAAATGCAACGCAAGCGTTACTTCACAACCGGTTTTCTGTGATTTTTTGTTTTGCTTGTATTCAGAGTTCTGTTCAGAAGGTTTAGCAATCGTCTTGTATTTTTTTGGTAAAAACTTGTAGCTGACTTAAAGATTCGAACTCGAACATTTAACTCTATAATTCTAGGCACGAGAAATAAAGAGTACAAAAATGAACAAAACTAGTAGTTTAGTTGTTTACCTTAGTGTTTAATATCGCTGTGAAATTCAGTAGTTATAGGTAAGCAATCCGTTCTCCAACTTTTGCTCATACTCCCAATCCATATAGACACTATTTTTATTTATTTATATTTTAGAAAAAGGCCACTCCTTCATCAAGAATAATTACAAATGGTTTTACAAACATTCAATCAACGGACACAAAGAACACCCAGACTCGGGACAGCTATTTGTGGTTCCCACACGTTTTTGTCCCGTGTGGGAATCGAACCCACGACCTCCGGTTTAGCAGTCAGGGTCTAATCTTTCGTTTCCTTTCATTGCCTTTCCTTCATACCTACCGAAAATTAAGATGGAAATGCACTTCGACTTTTTGCATCTCAAAAATGCCTACTACGTAAGGCAAAATTACAATTGACATTGGATTTGGTTGGTTGTTTAATGTCCGTTTGGGGAAATCGGCTTGAGTGTATATAAAATAATAATAAGTCATCATTTCGTTGCTTAATTTTACTCGAGCAATATGAGTAATTATAACTATGTATGTATATCCCAGCGCTGGCGTCACAGGTCAACATATTATGTGACTTAAAAAGTTGACCGGCAACAAAAAGTTGCCAGTTCTGTGCAGACTGTTGAAAAGGTTTATGCAATTCTTATGTTTTGTTATTATATAAGGTTGTTTGGTAGTAGTCGAGCCACTCTTGTCTGCAACGTTCAGTGCATTGAACGCAATCTAGATATTTGGATCACTAAATTTTGGATAATAAAATCAAAAGGTAAGATTAATTATAAACATTAATTACAAATAAAAAACCTTTAATTAATTAGGTCAAAGTAGTTTTTAATAGTTTTGTAGCACTTAGATCATTGACAGGTTTAAAATATATAATTATTTATGTAAATAAATTTTGCTGATGTCTCCTGTTGGCCCCGACCCTTGCATCAAAAGGCATATTTTTTTTATTTTCATGTATGTTAATCATACATAACAATTAAATATTATTATATTGCAAATAAACAAATAAATAGAAATGAATCGAAGTAATTATATTTCATGATTAATAATATATTCAAATTTTGAAAGTAATTCATCATTTTGGTTAAAACTAAAGTTGAACGTATCCTTCTTATGGTAATAGATGAACTAAGTTAAACTTTTCAAATCAGAGTCGTGTTTGTCATAAAAGGATAGTGAAAGTAACACTTTACACAACAATGGAGAAGCTATATTATATAGTCTTACTCACTTTATTACATAACAATCTTACTTTAAAGTTAAATTTAAGCCTGTGCCCAATTGTAATGTAACTTCGAAGAGAAATGTAAAAATAAATAGTAATGTTGTCTTCAAAATGAATATATTCGATTATTGAAATAAAAATCGTAAAATATTTATAATATGATGTAAGCTAGAACTATGAATCACTATTTAACTTAAAAAAAGATAACGGATTTATTTGAACTTTGAAAGTAAACCAATAAAAAAATTAATATTTATAAATAACATTTTTTAGCTCAGTGTCTTATGAATATGATGCTTTTAAACTAAAATTGATTTCAAAGGTTTATTTTATAATTTTTTTTATAATCAAAAATCCTGTGAGCTTTCATAAAACCTTTAATGTTGCACAGATTAATTGAGTATTATTGATAGTTAGTAGGACAAAAACTGGTAAAGCTCAAGTCAAATGACATACATACATAAATGATTCTTTCGTCCGCTGATTTCAAGGGCGTTAACCCCAAAACACTTAAAAACAATAGTCAGGACACGCTAACCCAGTCGTGCGACGTGTAGAAAGTTCAGTCCTTCGTCATTACTGAATTGTGGGACAAGAACATTCATCTGTGAAATAATAAATACGGCACTTGCTTCTACAATTTGTGTACAGTAATAGTTTTTAAAGATACTCTAATCCCTTGTTACAAAAATGTTATACTACTCAATTGTTTTGATTATTTCTATTCATGTTTTGACGGTCTGTCGGATAGGAATATCAGATCGAAAATGAATGATTTTCATAACTTTTACCTGAAGATTTTGAATTATTTGAGGACTCAGTCTCTTAAAAGATGATCTGTAAGATTTTGTTCTAAACACTTTTATAATATAAATAACTCGCAAACACTTCAATATTTTTTTATGTTTCACAATAACATTTTGACAGAATTAGTCCCCAGGTTACGTAAATTTAAGATAAGGCTACATGTGACGTCAGAATAGAACCTTGATGATATAACTTAGAGTAGCTAGATGCATACAAAATGGCTAATTCTGGTTAGGACGTAATGCTAATTAGAAAGTTCATACTTCAACAGTTGCAGAATGGGTCAAGTGCTAAAACAATATAATTACATCATCTATGTATTAAAATATACCTGATGACAATAATAATGTGTAAGTAGTATTGACTCTCAATTTGGTTATTGAATATATAGTAGTTGCTATTTAATGCTAACTTGACTACTTGGATGTGATGGTACTAGGTATTTGAGTATTTTTATTTTCAAGGTCAAACATTAGCACAAACTATTCCGACTTTGCTAAATTTAAAATGATGTATTTAGAGTTTGCTTCTTTTTTATTAGTGGTTGTATTTGTGAAAAATACATTAGCTCGAGAAGTAGAGCATCACTTTTAGTAACAAGAAATCAGAAACAATTTCGTTTTCCTTTCGTCTAACTCAGATAATGTTACCGTTGACTTTACAGTAATAATGACACTAATATTTTGACATTGATGACATATGTCTTGACAGGTAAATTAGCAAGATAATAAAATATTCTTATGCAAAGCCTTTACTTCGAAAGCCACGATGTGTGATGATATGTTAATGTTATGATTAATTTACCTTATGTACCTTACGATATAACTATACACAGATTAGCTCACAAACATATATTGAACAAACATTGAAAATAAGTTAATGTAATGTTGATTTTTAAGCCTCTTAGACTAAAAAAAAAACTAAACTTCAGTACACTTTGCTATAATTTCCTAACCGTCAAACTTCTGAGAGATTATACATATTTTCACCTTCAAAAACACAACCAATTATGCCATATTTATTTCCATTTCGTTGTGCCATTTTTTTAAGACAGTTGAAGTTAGATATTCGGATCACGTTTTCAGTCGGCGAAAGCAATAAGTGTTGTCTTTTTTTTCTATCCAGTAAAAGCCTAAATTAAATTAGTTCTTAATGTTTTTTTTTATTCATTTACGTTGTTGAGCTAGATTAATTAGATCACACCTTTTATCTGTGTCTCTATTGTCAGATAGATGATAATAGAAATTTATATGAAGTTTTTAACATTATGTCATTTACTTATTTTATAATTATATTTACTCTTTAAAAACTCGATGCAGAATTCTAGTAATATTCAAGGACAAGAAAAATAATTTGACTGATATAAATATTGAACATTTCTTATGAACTCTTGAATCTACCTCCTTATGCAGCTCTAGTGTTTATGCTTCGATTTATGTTAAGATTTTTTTATGAGATAGGGGGAAATGAGCTGTCCACCTTTGAAAGTCGTATCGGTTCCGAATTACAGCAGGCAACAATTCGTTCCACAGGCTGGGCGATCACAAAATGATTTTGTATTTGATAGATGTAATCTAATTTAGGGTAACATACAATTTTGTAGTAATTGCTGATGAACGCAGAATAAAAAGAACAGTATACCTAATTATTATACAAATTCGTGCATACGAGCCTAGCTCTAGCCGAGTAATATCACAGCCTCACAGAAAACCGGTAGACAAACAATGCTTGCATTGTATTGGGGAGTGAGTGAGGGTTTTGAACGCCCAACTTCCATTCCCCCCTTCTTCAGCGCGTGATTGCACGAAGCTAAAAAAATAGAACGTAATAGTTAAAAGTTTAAAAACGTCAAAACATTGTTAAAGAACTTGATGTTAGACCTAATTATCTACTTAGAGCCGGCTCACATTTACTGTTACATGAGAAAAAGAAGATATATATGATTTGGTGAGTATTATGATGACCTTCATATTCAGAGTATTTTTAATAAATATTTAGCAGGACATCCTTTTGGAAGAGAGATTTATTCATATAAAAATAATTATTGGAGAGTCTATTAATTAAAATTCAGAAGTTTCACAAGTACTTACACAGTACGATTAGAATTTAAACATGAACGTTACAAATATACGGTTTGATTTATTTTAAAAATACTAACTGAATACTTAGTTCTGACCTATTCCACTTTAATTTAAATTAAACTCCTTGCGAACTTACCAATCTATTTAGCAACTGTTTTAATAAAAGAAATGCGTGCTATCACTTAATTAAGTCGCTACTTTTAAAATTCAAAATGGCCGCTGTTGTTTTGGCGGCGCATACGCAGTCCACCGTCGCGCTCCGTATGCCACGCTCGTGCGATGTAGGTATTCCAGCGTTTTCCAATATTCAAATTGCGTTGAAAGCCGCTATCTATTTTGTTATGTGAAAATTAGTTTCGTGTTCAAAAGCTTTGTGTTTTCGTGTTTTCAATTAGTTTTACTGTTTGAACTTGTTAGAAGTTAAGTTTTTATAGTTCAGATTTAGTTTCATACAGTTCTGACAATACTGTGACACATTTAGGTAAATTTTGCTATTTCTTGTATTTCCACATTTAGCTTTAGTTTTGATGTAAATTATTTAGATAAATTTAATTAAGTACCCTCTTTTTGATATTCCTACCTATAAATTGTTTGTTTCTCGTTATATTTAGTAAATACTTGGACCATTGTATATCCAACTAAATAATATGATATGAATATGATAAGTATGAATGGTAAAAAATCTGGAAAAAAATCACGCAAAGAATTTAATCTGATATTAATTAATGATGTACGAATTAGGTATAATAAATTGTCCTGTGTCTAACAAAGTAGGAAACAAACGAAGAAATATATTTTAAAACAAATCCATTCAAGCATGGGTCTTAAAATAAATAGATACTTGTTATTTTATGTTACTGTTAATCAGAAAGATTGACAAACATTTTATTGAGACTGTTAAAGATTGTTTTATTTCTTTTATTCATAGATGTTGTAGTCAAGTGTATATGTTCAATTTTAAATTCAATCAATATGATAATTTTTTGTTCTAATTCTCTCGTATAGGTTTCGGATCCTTATTGGATAAGCCTTAGATCTTTATCTTCGTGATAACCTATTTTCTCTTTGAAGTATGTACATTTTATTAAATATTTGTTTGTGGAGCAAGACTGAAGTATTCTTAACGATGAGTGTTTATGTTATGTTCATGAATAACTCAAGTGTTAATATTAAATGCATCAAATCTAAAACATGTAAAGTAGAAACTTCACATGAGTCTGTGTGTTTTAAGATAACCCAAACGCCAGTATCTAAAACATCTTTAAGCCCTAATTCTTCTCCTTCATCAAGCTTTTACACTTGCTGTATTCAGGAATCGAATTCTTATCACAATCGATTATATATCTTGATGTCAGACAATTTATTATTATTTCAATATCGTAAGTGACATCGAAATATAGAAAGAAGACAGAATGATAAGAATCAGACTCCTGATTTTTAAATAAAAATTGTTAAACATCTTCAAATTGCTCTAAAATTCGATGGGAGTATAATTTCTCGGATTACTTCCCTAATGATTATACTTCTACGAATTCATTGACTTAATGGATGAACTGAAATGGTCTTCTTTGACTTTGGAAACTAAAGTGATTCATAGTATATCATAAACATTTGTGTTAAATATTATTGTGATAGACTTAAATTTCATTTTTTGCATCTGCTTTCTTTTGTTTGCCTTGATTGCTAAATCTCCATCAATCTTCATCATTGTGATCATCACCCTCATTACTATCAGTTAAATTCTGGGATATTTTAAATAATGCTACTCAATATTTACAGCTCTTTATGCATACTATGGGTTGCTCGGGGGTCAATATTAGAGTCAAATCAAATTAAATCCAATGTACAACAAATAAAGTCTAAGTTTGACAAACAGAAGCAAAAGAGGAATTTTTTAATTGATCTTAAAAAGTATCGATATTCTACTGTATATATTTTGGCTATGTAAGTTAATTGATTTTGCTGCTAAAACTGACCTATTTAAAAAAAGTCGATAGAGTATACTTCTGCGATAGTGGTTTGATTGTAACCAAGTTAGGACTGGATGATTTGAACCCTCAAATTTAAGGGCTCTATTTTTTTTTTTCATGTACTTTCTTAAGCTGTTAAGATATTTGTGTCTCATAGTGCTGAGCTGATTCTGTAAGGTAAACGGTTAGAAGTTAGGAGATAATTCTTAAATTTCGTTAGAACGAGTATTTAACTTGCACGTTTTAAGATTTATTATGACGATGATATTTAATGACAGTTTAAGGTGATTGTATACAATTTTCAACCGACTTCAAAAAAGGGAGGAGGTTCTCATTGTTTTGTTACCTCAGAAATTTCGACTGGGTGAACCGATTTTGATGAGTTTTTTAGTTGAAACCTGGTGCTTCCCGTGTGGTCCCAATTTAATTTGGTCCAGTTCTGACAATGGCATCCATTTTTATGAAAAACACATTTTAGTCGGTTGTCTACTATTTTAAAGTGAATTATATTATTATTTTAAAGTCAATTACTCATCTTATTCTTAATCTATTCAAATAAATATATGTATTACATTATTCAGAAGCTAATTGGGCCGTCGGTTGACTCCACAATCATTATTGGCCAATGACCTAAATTCTGATGCGATTACAGATTGTCAGTGCCGTACAATTTGTAGTGTTAAGGCTATCCTCTGATTAGCCAAAGCCACAACTTAACTGTGGTAGTTCAGCTAATCAGAAGATCTGCAGCTAGACACAACATTACCACAGACATGTATACAAACTTCTATCTTAATTAAAAGCTAGCCAATACCATATCAGTTCTTAAAATTTCCTATAAATGATATTATTAGGTATAGACATACTTTATATTAGATGTTTTGATACTTCTCTATTTTCGTTATCTGATTCGATAATGCAGACGCGTGCGTCATGTCAGTGCGGTTGGTCGGAGCTGGTCATCTTATGTATACGTTATACTCTTAAACGAGTCTCGTTGGTACTTGATGTAATGCTAATACAATAATATCGTCTGTTATATTCAAAAACACTTTTAACTTTACAAAATATAATTCGAGATTTGTACAAAAAAAAAACATATTTAAATTTTCCTTAGAGTTTTGCCTGTTTTTCTCTATAGGATCTACGTATTGGAACCACACGGCTTAGTAGTCTTAGTCCAACTAACTCCTACTTCGATTAAATATAAGAATACCTGTAATTGGTTTATAAGAAAAAACACACTTTCGATTTCATTTGATTTGAATACACCCGTTCGTTTTTTTTTTACGAAGTTTTTAGTTCCGACTGACTTTCTTAATAGGCAAATTGATTAAATTTGGTCTAGATTGAACAAAGAAGTCCAATTTTATCATTTCGATAGCAAGAAATTGTAGCACCTATCATTTCCGATACAAGACGAGAAAGTACTACATCGGCCGGTGCAATGTAAAAGTAGGAAATCGGTGTCGGCTTGGAGTTCCGACTGTTACAAAGTTGTACTAAGTTATTTTGTATAGTGTCTCGCCAGTCAAGTCTTTCTATGGTCATAACTCATAAACTTTGAAAACACGTCGTGGTTATTTCTCACACATATATCACCCAAAGATTCGGTAGAGTCATATGAAGGAAGTTACCCGCACTAAAAATAATTGGCAGGAGCGGAGAACTCGACAAGCTAAGAGTATAAACATCAATACATGACAGGACCCATGAATGACCTCATTGACTTCGTTTATATTTTGAACATCAATGAGATCTCAAGGAGTCAATAATCTTCTATAAAGGAGTCAGTAATCTTCTGACACATATAACATAACTTTATCTTAACCCAAACTTACTATTTTAGTCATTATGAGCTGGTCGCGTTCAAGTAGAACTAGTCAATGCAATCTTTATTTGAATGCTGGTTCTTCGTTCTATTTCTCACCTGCCTAACTATGATCCATATCCTAACTGAGTATTCGACCCTGACTTGCTTGAGCTATGACTTATACTCCCTAATACATCTGTATAAGCAATATCGCTTTCTTTAATTTTTTTCCTCCTTATCCTGTGAGTAATCAGTCAGTCAGCGACACAGGAATTAATCCCGTGCGGTAGTTGTCTTTAAAAAAAAACTCAAAACTTTCCCATCCAATTCCCCAAAGTGCCCGAATGACAGCAATAGGCTTGTCCTCTATTACGTTACTGGGCCTAAGTTATAGACAGCAAAGTCAGTTGGAAACATTATCTCTCTATAATATAAACTAATTTGGCACCTAATTATTTTGAGATTTTCTTCAACATAAGCCTATTTAACATTAAATTAAATTTGATGTTAACTTTAGTATGTAATGTTTGCAATTATTTCAACAAATGCTGTTAGGCGAAAGATAATTTAACACAAATAATGAAAGCTAAATTCAATTTAAATTGTTAAGCTTTGTGCCGGTGTCAAGTAAAATTAAAGTAAAGTAATTGACTTTGAAACATACATGCCGAGTGTATGTACAATACTCGATATGTGTGTAAATCTTATTACAAATACACACACGCCTACAACGAAGGGGTAGACAGCAGCGTAATGAAGGCCCACATTTGCCACTTATAATTTTGTCTCATTTACATATACCAGGTATATTGTTATATATAATAATGGAATCTTTGACCTAAAACTGTTAGTGATTTGCACAATTGGCGGCCTTATTACACATGGGCAATCCTTTACAAGTAACGTTAGAATGGAGTTATACGTGCTTAAAAGAAGTTGTCGGGCAATTTGTGGTGTGTTGAGAATGATAAAATAGTGATAGATATAATAGAAATATAATAAATCGAAGTATCAATCATTTATGAAACGAATATATAAGTTTATCGTGTTTTTTTTTTATTAAAATTGTAGAAGTACGCTTTTATTAAATTAAGAAAATAAAGTGATAATGATTGAAGACTTTTGACACTAACTGGCAAGGCATGCCACAGCCGATCAGCTTGAACATAAATTAAATATATGTATATGTAATTATAAAAAGGACTATTCCTCAGACGTAGGAAAATTACTCTTCCGATAGCCACTATTACTATGTGTTAGCGCTACAGTGTTTAAGATAAAAAGTAAAATTATAAAACCCTTACTTTGAAATAAAATACCTCATGTAACTCTTACTATTTTAAAGTCAAATGACAACTTATATGTCGAAATTCATTTAACCAAGTTCCAGGACGTCACAAAGAAACATACAAACAAACAAATACAAACACTTTAGGAACTCACTTTTTGTTAAAAAGTAAAAAACTATATACAGAAATCGTCGTGAAAGTAATAAAAAAAGGTTAAATAAAAATATCAACACAGTAAGTCCCTTAAGAGAGAAAACCAATTCGAAAGTTCTCGTTTAAATAGACCCCATTGCTGACGTTACATTTGGTAATCAAACCGATGCTCCCAAAGGTAAGACTATTCTGATGACAACATATCCAACCCTTAGTTTAGATAGCAAGGGACTTGAAACAAGTAAAAAGCATGACGATATTAAACCTCAAATCCCACGAGGCAGCAGAAACCAATCAGATCTACACAAGCGCTACCCATATTCAATGCGAATGAATGAACATGACAGGGAGAGGGACAAATTAAATTAATGTCTTTGTACTGACGTAATATATTGGACAACTAATATCACGGTTATATTTCCTGGTGGTTATCGTATTCGGCTATTTACATTCGACGATGTTTTGAAGTTAAACCTGATAGGTAAAACAAAAGGCCACAATAGGGACGTTTGAATTGAAAATCACTTTGGGATATTGGTAGCAATTCTGTTGTTACAAAACTCACAAAACTAGACTAAAAATCATTAAAATTTAATTTAGTTGTTTAAATTTAAATGCCTATTGACATACACTATTATAAAAACGCAAGTTTATCTGAACCAAAATTGGTAAAGTAAATCTACTTAGTCAAGTTCGACATAACAACAAAATAGTATATATATTTGAAATCTTATAACCCAAGAGAATTTTCGAGAAAGTTTAGTTGAGAGAGCTAATCTCAAACACTAGTCTGTCTTTACCTTTAAAATTGTCTACAATTTATTGTTTTTTCTCTTCCTCTCAGGTGATTCAAAATGTTAGGACAAGCAAGATGGTTGATGTTGGTGATAGCTGCAGGCCTCACGCTGCAGTCGAGAGGTGATGGTGGCATCAGACTCCCTGACCAGCCACCTAAGCAGGAAGGTGTCTCTGAAGGACGGTCTTTGAATTTTGGAAACGACCATTCGAGATCGGTAAGTTACCTATAAAATTAAAAAGCTTTTTTATTGCACTCAGCTTAAGAACTAAAGATTACAATATATATTACATTCTTATTCTTATGAGATCATGCACGTTATGCGTGTGTATGTTATTTCATAAATTTAATCACGTATAGCGGAGTGATTTTTCACTACCCTGTCACAGTGTTGTGGGTTCGTTCCCCTCGAACAACACTTTGTCTAACTCTCGCATAATAACACATAAATCTGTTCAGTTCTTGCCTGCAATTGATTTGTCTTCATCATTTCACCTCGCCTCAGGTCTGCCGCTACCTCTGTATCCGTGAGGACCTCCCCAAGTTGTTACGGCTTTGGTCCACCTGCCATCTGGCGAAATGGCGAAAGATACAGCATCTAACGTATTCTATGTTTGAGTTTTACATTTCACGAGTTGCGTTGTTTGTGTTGTGATCATCTGGTATTTTTTATTCTCTTTTATTGGTTATGTTCCTTCATTAGTCGTGAATTTCACATTCGTGGCCTTATGCCATGTATACCAAGAAATAGCCACATCACTTTCTAAGAGTTTATAAGTGGCATATGCTTTATTCGCTCTTCACTGTTATATGTACATATATGGTCAATAGTCTATTTCTTATGGTTGAAGTGTTATAGTGAAATTATAAATTGCCTCAAACCTTTGTTATTAAATGTACGGAATGTTTTTTTTTTTAAATCTAACTGGTGTCTCGTAATGCTAGGGATAGGCCGGATCAACCATAAACTTTGTTCTATCCTTTTTTAAATAAGAATTTAACCTCCCATTCCAGCCTCAAGCTTCAGGCCGTGGTCTTCTGGACTGGATAGGTCTGGGTGAAGACCAGGATCCCTACATTCAGCAGTCCACACAGCAATGTATTCAGGGTGATCTGGCTGACTGTTTCAAGGCACAGGCGTTGCGGTCTTTTGATGACTTCTTTGATAAACCGACTTATGCGTTAGTATATGTATTATATCATTATATGTATATGTATTATTGATTTGGGAAAAATAATGTCGCTGTCACAGCCTCTTAAAACCATAAAAAAATGAAATACTCCATATTATAAATGTTAAAATATGGCGAATTTCAGCTTCAAATTTTTAAATTTCCAGGCTATCAGAAAATGCAGTTCTCGTGAAAGTAGAAAACCAAGCCCGTGCGTTACTACGCGAACCTCCAACATTGGAATCACAACCCAGGAGTGAAGACTCTGACTGGGAGGCACTTGTCAAATACGGCATGAGAAAAATTGAGAGGTTATATTTTATTCAGAAGCCTTTGCACGCCTATTACTATTATACTAATGTAATATATGCATGTGACTCTAGAAACGTTTCTGTGGTATATATAGTTATGTATTACTATATCAAACACTTCTTGTATTGTATCTACCACCGGGTACCGGACCGGAGGCTCAAAACCCCCTCTCCCCACCCCCCGACCCCCTATTACGCGCACTTACAGCTCTCGAGTTGAAGGTGTCTATGGGCGGTGATTGTGCCATAAAAATCTTATTTCTGGTCATAGTTAAGTGTATTTATTTAGTTGGTCTATTATTTCGTTGAATTTGATGTTGTAATTAAATCAAGGTTTATAGGTATACTACCCGTGACATTTAATCCCTTAAATATAGATGGCGTTGATTTTCATATTTTTTGGCAATCCAATATTTTTTTTTTATTTAAAGAATCCTATGTCCTTCCTAATACCTTTGAGAATATGTGTACATAGTTTCATGATAATCGTTTTGAGTAGTTTTGGCGTGAAAATTAACAAACAAAGTTACATTTATAATATTTTTAGTAGGGATGTGCATATATACATATATACGTATCTACTTAATCTTAGCGACTTTTGTTAACCAAATAGGCTTTTCGTCTAGATGTGTAATCCCTTATTTAGTGAAAGTCTAAATATCTGTGATACTCTGCTCGAATTATATTAACTTGTTAAAAATGTTAAATAGTTTCTTATACAGGAATTTAACAGGAAACGTGATTAAATTTAAACCATCCATCAGCGAACTTAATTACAATATAAATTTATATACTAATTATTTACAACAGATGTTTCCCCTATTATTTAGCGTTTTGGAATAGATCATGAACACGTGTTTCAACCATTTTCTCATAAATTTTACGCAAATTGATAAACAAAAAAAAAACATCTAATTATTGTCTAATAGCTTTTGTTTAATTATAATCACCTTTATGTTCGTGTTTTTTTTTTATGCTATAGAGGGACAGACGAACAGACGGGTCATCTGATGGTAAGTGACACCGCCGTCCATGGACACTTGCAACTCAAGAGTCGCAAGTGCGCTGAGGGTGATGAGGGATGGAGGATGCAGGGAGCGGAAAGAAGAGAGGAGTGATGAGGAGATTGGAAAGAGGAGAAAGGAGATGAGGGTAGAGAAAAGGGGGGAGGGGGAATTGGGTCTCCGGAAACCTCACTCAATTCGGGGAAATGCAACGCAAGCGTTACTTCACAACCAGTTGTCTTTATTTTTAAACAAGCATTAAAAATTAATATTTTGCCTTCATTTAAATATTAAGGAGCTTTGAGTTCGTACCCACTTCATATCATCATAGCAAGTCTAATGCCCTAACCATTACGCTACCACCCCTTCTTTTATGTGGTGGTTGTGGTGGTTTTCGGTAGAGCGGAATAGGGTCACCCTGTATCTTACCGTGGCTTCTAACTAAATACAAAAGAACAGAAGCATGTCTACCAGGCTCAAACACTTTTGATATTACATTAGCTAAATCATATTTTATATGTATGTTGTTTAGTTAAAAAACTAAAACTGAATTTACTTAAGAAGAGATTCGCTTAAAACATGTTTATATGCAAGATAAGACATCGCACTTTACATCCAGAAAAAAAACTGATCTCAAGTTCAAAACTTTTTTGCGAACAAAGACGCTGTAAAAAATGGTTTTCGAATAATTCCCATAATACGTTAATGTGGTTGCAATATTGTTAACAGAAGTGATTTGTCATTAAACCTTATTTTAATAGACCATAATATAGTT
This sequence comes from Tyria jacobaeae, assembly GCA_947561695.1. NCBI lineage: Eukaryota > Metazoa > Arthropoda > Insecta > Lepidoptera > Erebidae > Tyria > Tyria jacobaeae. The sequence goes on along the minus strand of OX387231.1, from coordinate 12,758,445 downwards.
TCTAATTGTACCAGATTCTTAAGATCAACTGCTCTGGAAATGGAACTAGACGACGAAGTTACATCCCGTGGGATTCTTGCGCCTCGTTTTATTGGTGACATCGCAGATGATGTGGACATAATTGAAAATAAGAAAGCTACTTTCCGTAAGCACTTAACAGATTAATTTATAAAATAGGATAGTAAATAAATTAAAACCGCTAACCGCTGTTTAGTGATTAGTTGAAAGGTTTCATGAATTGGATCCGATCAAAGTGTAATATGTATGATAGATAATAAAAAAATAGGTGCCTCTAATTCATAATGTCTTTGGTCTTGTCTGAGTTAAAATATTGGTACGTTATCTTTACAGAATTAGTTCGAAAAATTATTTTATAAAGTTTATTTATTGCATACAAGATTTGTTTTGAAATTAATAATCTTTATTAGTACACACATGATATTAATTTCTTCATCTTCTCTTACATAAAGCTGGTCGTCACAAATTGAAGAAGCTTATCATTCCCATGTTGCTGATCCTGAAGCTGTTCAAGCTGAAGCTGCTGCTCTTCTTGCCTCTGATCCTTGGTCTCGCCAGCTTTAAGAAGTTCCTTGGGTTCCTAGCCCTTATCGTTCCTGGTACGTATGTCTTCTTATTTACAGCTTTTTTAAACAAATCAAGTGAACTTTCCTGAGAATCTGGTGACTCAATCAGCCACTTTTCGCTGAACTACTCCAGAGATATTCAGGTAAGGATTCAGAAGGATTTCTATTGTATTCATTAACTGAATATTAAAATTCGAAGGGATCCAAAATGGATGGGCTGCGGTCGACAGCTTTTTATGAAACTGGCAATAATAGAAATACAATATTATTAGTGCAAACTGAATAATCTTCCTATATCATATTGATTCGGTCTTTCAGGTGTCATTGGCTACTTCAAATTCTGCAAGCCCAACTCCTCACCGTTCTCCCAGAATCATTACTCAGGTCCTCAGTACAGCCCCGCTGGCATCGGTCTTGGATCTCACGGAATCTACAGAGACACTCCACCAGCGTATGGTCATGGACATTATGAAAGTTATCCTGTTAGTAAATTACAAAGAAGTAGTTTACAGTATTCTACCATGGACTTTGGCGTGAATAGTAAAACCGAACTTTCTGATAATTTATTAACTATCTATTGTATAGTGACTTCTTTCAAACTGTTTCTCTACTACCTATACTAATATTATAAATGCAAAAGTTACTGCTGTTTCTGTTACCTTTTCACTGCTAAACGTTTCAACCGATTTTGATAAGATTTAGTATTGGTACAATTCAAACCCTATAGAAGGACGTAGTCTATTCTTAACAACATACTAGGTGATTGAAGCCGCTGGCGAAAGCACTAGCAATAATATTAAATAAACTTATATTACTATTGGTCAGCTGGTTCGCATTTTCTTGATTGATAGTCGTAAGTATATTTTATTTTAGTTTTATATATTTAAATGTAACCCAAGGCTCAAGTATAGTGTTCCTTCTGTCACTTTTTTGGGCTCGCGTGATCAATAACTTCATTTGATAGGTTGAGTTTCCAAGCAATTAATCGACATCTGATACTTTGAAATAATTTTAACAAAATACTGTGGATTAGAACGGTAAGTTATATTAAATTAGTTGATAAGATATCTAGCAATCTTCTTCATAAGCTATCAGTAAGGCCTTTACATGAAAAACATAGAGTGGGGTAATAAATAACCTTTAAGACAAACAATTTTATAAAGAGCCTAAAGTAAAATCACTTTAGATATTTGTAATAAACCAAATTTCGCCCACTTCTGAAACCAAAAGTACCATATGTACGTTTGAAGTATCCATATAGCAAATTTTATTAAAATCAATTCAGCCGTTAGGCCGTGAAAAGGTAACAAACAGATACATTGATACCTAGATGGCATTACTTTCACATTTATAATAATAGTATGGATTTTGTTAATGGAGCCTCTCTTCTTTTACCTGACCATTTTTAGATTAGAGATAAATTGTGTTCGAAAAATTTCGTGGTGATCAGTTGAGTTTTTGAAGCGTGAACGCATGACAAACAAACAAACTTACATTTTTAATTTTGTATGTTTCAGGGTGGTCATAAATACGGTTCAGGTGGAATTTCTTTCAGGGAACACGAAAGCCCTCAAGATCTGGCGTACCAGGGTTGGGATTATAGAAATAAGCAAGGAGCTGAAGATATCAAAGCTGAAGAGCCTTAAGACTGAGAGATATTTAAACAAGTCATTGGTGGTGAACATTTCTCCGGTGAAGATTTAGTACATTTTAGATTAAATACTCCACATAACGAAAGATAATATTAGGTATATAATTTAAAAATTAGGAAAGAATAATTTAAAAAAATACACTGTGCTTTCTAAGCTTTTTTAAGAGATTTTAATTTAATAATAATGTTGCAAAACGTTCGCAACTTGTTTGCATATGTGTATGTGTGAAGGAGGATTTAATTGCTTTAATATTTATAAAGTACGATACCTTATAGTTTTTCGGCCCTTTGATCTAATTATATGATAAAATTTAGCGTATCAAACTTATATATTTCAAAGTCAATGAACCTTCTATTTTAATCAGGTTTACTTTTAAGCAGTAGACGAAATACTTAAATATGTTTTGTGCAAAAGTGTTTCCTCTCTGTTTATTTTAATTTACCCTTTAGTCATTTATCTGTGTAGTCTACAAATTCAGCTCTAGAGTTAAACGTATTGATATTGTATAGTAATATATATATTAGTTCGCAATTTACAGTTATCGCCTCGAATGCGGCAAAATAAATTTAACACAATTAATGGTTGCTACGCAAAGCAGGTACTGCTGGTGCAGTATTATCTTTATCTTACAAGTTATACATAGTTGGTAATTACTCTTTGATGTTTTATGTTGATGATGATGTGATTTCACTAATAATAATATCGCTTCTACGTCGAATCGTGCCATTATTTTTCATTTCGTTCTGGATATGCTACATTTTTCTTAGTAATGAATTGAAATGTAGTACGTTGTGACGAGTTTTATATGGAATGGCAATCACTTTTATATTAAATAGATGAAAATCTTTCAGTTCTAATATGCCGAAGTAATATCTCGAGGTGTGTTAATTCTGTGATCGAATGTTTTGTTGGAATGTCTACAACTATTTGTTCTATTTGTAAGTATTTCGTTTAAATACAGACTCAAATATTATCTAAGTATATATCAAATATAAGTGGCGTGGTCATAGTCTCGTTTACTATTTGTAATTGAAGATTTGAGAGTTAAATTACTGAGGCTTCATTAGATAAATCTCATTTTGTATACAGTTGATTATATTTATACTTTAGATTAATTAACATTTTATGATAAAATAAGATCTAAATTTCAATATTTCAAGCTTTAGAAACTTCCCAGAATATTGAATGACCAATTGGTAACTTACTAAGGCTTCCCAGAATATTGAATGACTAATTGGTAACTTACCAACTAGATTAAAGTTAGTGTATAAACTGAAAAGGTCTGTTCATTTCAGTTTTATATTGGGACTTAACTAGTGTTATTTCTTGATGCAATCACAAAACGTGACAGATATTTCTGTTAATACGCTTTTATAAATCATTTAATAGTTTCACAATCACAATAGTTTTAATTATATGAATAGAAATATGGTATACTATACTAATAAACATATATACATACAATATATAATAAACTAATGTAAATTAAATGAAATTATCTGTAATAATTAGGTTTGTTTGGTTTATTAAACAAATGTGGACGGTGAAAGTGTCAGTGATAAGCTGTCTGTTTTAACGATGTGTCTGTTCTACTGTACACAGCAAATTATAATAACTTAAAATTTCGCAACTTAAGGGTATTTAAAGAGTCTTTTAAATAATTTGGATTTTTTATAAGTTTGTCTTGTGTGTGTGCGTCTAAAAATAACAATTTAGTGTTAAAATATATCTTTAATTTATTAGAACAACTGGTGTCACAGTAAAACTTACATTAAAGATTTATATCATCAAAGATTTAAGAAGATAGTATCTATCGTTGTGTTTGTCATGTCTGACGTTTTTATGTTATTAAGTAGTAAGTAAGTGATGTAAATATTTTTTTTTACATTATTAATTAAAGTGTTTGATAAACATTTTTGTTTTAATTATTTCAATTCAACAATACGTCTATCAACTCTTATATATCTTTCTCTCTCGTTCCTATTGAATTACATTTATTAACTAGACTATGAAAATATCACCGGAGAGGGAGAGAGAGCGCTTGCCTGGGGTGACCGACGGGGTTATCTGTCAAACTAGCAGAAGCAGGCCTGAGACGGTGGAGCGATGTGCTCTGCGCGCGCCTCTTTAATTATGGGTAATACCATGGTGGAGTCGCCTTGCGACCATGTCTGCCGGGGTCAAAGGGATTTCCTTTCTAGGGTACACCTGAAACCTCGGCCACATGACACCATGACGGAACACTGTGTGGTTTTAGTCGGTTCGAGGCCGACATACCACCTTACCGTCCCCGGTAAGGGTAAGTGAACACAAGTCATCGGTCTATCGTGGTAGAGCCATTCTTATACACATATGAGCCGGCTAGACTCCCCCTCTACTTTTAACATAGGGATGCCTTTTTTACTCCCACGAGAATCACACGTCTTTAAATGATAGTAAAATTAAACAAATTAATTTTCAGTAAAGAATAATTATGCTTGATCATATTTTACTGTAATCGCAACTAAATTCTTAAATAGAGACAGATTCCTTCTATCTTATTATAACTAGATACAGATACTATGTTACTAACAAAGTCATAATATTTACGGTACAAAAACTTATACAATAAAAAATGCGATGCTTTTAGCTTTACTTTAATATATATTTTTCAGTTATCAAAGCCGAAAAAATAATACAGTAAATTTCATTTTCTGCGAATTAATATTTATCTTTTCAAAGATCATATAAACGAATACAACGTATATTCTAACAATTTTACCAATAAATGTTTTGTACTTAAAAGAAGAAATATTTTTGTTTGAGACACCTATATTGATTAGATTAGCAATTTCAGCTTAATCAATGTAGGTGTCTAAATCAAAAATATTTCAATAATAAAACATGTACCGGTTTGTGTATTGAACATGTTACTACTTGATCTATTCACCTATTTCTGTAGTTGATGCCAGTTTTACTATAAGCGGGTCCATAACAAATGCAAGAGTCTCGTACCATAAGGAGAAACTAACTAAAAAGTATTATTATTAGGCACATTGAATACGGTTTTACTTAATAAGATTTTATATTTTATTTTGGTTACTATTGATATCCTATAGCAGCTATACTAGTACATTGACTGAGAAGAAACCAAGTCACTTTTTAAATTGAGAAAAAAACTTTATTCTAATCTTTTGTATTTAATTTTGCTTATACATTAATTTAATAACAATTCAACATTTTTAACGTACATATGACATCAATTTTCTGTATTAAAGTCCTATATTCATAGCTCTTTAACGTGAGAATGCTCTGTTGATCGAATCATGCTGATATATAGATTCTTCACTGATATATTGTAATTGAATTCCGTAGCATCTACTAATCTCGGTCCACGTTACGGATCTATCAAGGGTCTGTATCCCAAGATTTCTTATAAATGGTTTATTTTACTTTAAGAGTTTATTATTAGTCTTATTTTTATCTGTAGGATCGTGAATACGTTTCTTCTTAATCGATAATTAATATTCCTTACTACTAATACTTATTACTAAGTAAAATATCTTGTTCTACCAATATTTCTTTACATGCGCTTGGACCACACTAAAGTCTTTATCATCCTTCAAAAATTTAAGTTCATCAAAATCTTTTAGTATAAATACATCTTGTCTTTCAAAAGCGCTTCTCTTCTCTCGTTTATTGAATTTCTTTTTCTGTAACTTCTGGAATGGCATAGGATATCTAGCCACCTTCGAACTGTATTTTTTTGGTTTTCTCCTTTGGTTCGTGGGCGATGTTGTTTGCTCATCTTTCCAGGCAGACATATCATCTAGAAATTTGTCATTATGCATGACCGGTAACGTTGTTGAACTTCTCATTTTAACAACATATATTCTCTTAGTCTTTTGTTTCTTCTTTTTTATTATCTTCTGTATCGTTCTTTTAGGAGATTTCTTTACAAATCTCTTCTTTTTGTTTTCAATTGGGGTGATTGTTGGCATACGAATCATGTTTTCTGATTTTTCAATGAACGATGTATTGTGAGACATCTGAAATAATTCGTAAGTAAATCGTTATAGAGTTTCAAAACAGTTGGAAATATAACACTAAATAAAGCGATGATCCATATCAAACAAATACTGCTATCCTATACCAACACAATCTTCAAAGTATAATTGAGCTATAATACTTAAAATGATACATATTATTTTAAATCCAAACATACATTGGTTTATAGAAGAAATGCTTAAAAAATTATATCAAGTAAAAACCTGGGAAACTCTTTTGACAAGTAGTGGCAAATACCCGTAACACTATCTTCCATATAAAATATCGTACGTACGTACATACGTCTGTAATAGTTACGCACTTGAGTACAGTTTAAGAAGGTACAGTGGCACCACTATAAATTATTAAAACAAACAAGAATTTTGCTTATAAACTTCAGTATTATAATATAAACAATTTTGATGATCTTATAATGTCGGAGAGCGACAAACACTCTCATTGCATTATGACACAATCTTGCGTGATTTAATTTGATGTGATTTTATGAAATATGATTTTTTTATATAGGGGACAGACGAACAGACGGTTCACCTGATGGTAAGTGACAACCTCCGTCCATACACACATCAACTCAAGAGAGTAAATGCGCTGCCCGCCTTTGAGGGTGATGAGGGAAGGTGGGTGCGAAGAGGAGTCAGAGGAGATGTGGGGTGAGGAGATGGAAAAGAGGAGAGTAAGGATGAAGGGAGAGGAAAAATTAGAGTTGGGGTTCCGGAAACCTCACTAATTTCGGAGGAATGCAAAACCGCTTTTCTGTAAGGTCGTGGTATCGCATCGGTAGAGCCCATTCCTCTACAACGATATCGAAATATAATAAAAAAGGTACAAGAAAAATATAAAATCCAACATTACTTTTGGTCTATGCGGCTTCCAGAAGTGCTGCTTCCATAGTGGAATGCCCTGAAGGAGAAATACGGGCTATCTTTAAATGAACTTTACTTTCAAATATAACTTGGTAATTAATAATTATGTTAAATTTAAGAAGAGAGTTTCAAAAAAGATTAGAATTAGTCTATTCGATATTTTTTTTTATTTTGTGGCGCCACTGTACCCTTTCTTAAAATAGCGTGCTATTATATTTCTAAAGAATGATAAATAATATATAATAATAATCCAGTGATATAAAAATAAATATCTTATTACCATAACACTTTTGTTTTCTGTTGCACCTTGTCTAATCTCATGATTGACATGATTACTTTGAATCTGAAATAAAAACAAAGAATGATAATTTACTCTACAAAAAAAATATAGTTTCAAGAAAATAGGGTTTTCTGCTTTAATAGCTAAATATGATATTTTAAATGGAAGTTAAAAAAATAAAAATCAATAGTAACATTTTTCTTATAAAGTTGAATCGTCAACCAAAAACTCTAATCTCGATAGAATTCACTATCAAATCCTCAAATTCACCTAAAGTTAATAATAAAATAATGTATTTAAATTAGGAAAATAGTAAATAGCCTTTGATTCTTTTAATTTATGCATCTATAACTCATATAACACAGTAACAGGTAGTTAGCATTCCTTTTCGACCGAAAGCAGTAAACCAATTTTTTTATCTAAGAAATTCTAACTATTCATGTAAAGAAACATTTGTGCAACGCCACTTTGCGCTTTTATAACAAGTAAAGTTGTTATTAAAGCAAGCTTCACGTTAGTACTCATATTTGAACTAACGTAACTTACACGAGTCTTTGTTTTGAATTACGTAACAGTTACGACTTGAAACAACTTGCGTTAACTGAAAAGTTTGCGTTTACTTTGAGTCAATAATTAACTGTTTACATTACCAAACCACTTTTCACTTCCAAATTGTTAATAAATTAAAATAGATAACCTATAATTTGCCTTAATTAAATAACCTAACATGTACTGTAAAGTTAAGGATTTTTTTTTTTGATAATATACACACACATAGGCGTTATCACAGGTAGAGCCATGCTTAGGCACGAATGGGCCGGCTCGACAACTCACGGCCTCACAGAAAACCGGTTGTGAAGTAACGCTTGTGTTGCATTTCCCCGAAATGAGTGAGATTTCCGGAGGCCTAACCCCCCCTCAACCTCAACCCCCGCCTCCTATTTCCTATCTCCTCATCCCCAAACTTCTTTCCCTCCCCGCATCCGCCCATCCCTCATCACCCTCAAAGGCGGGCAGCGCACTTACGACTCTTGAGTTGCAGGTGTCCACAGACGGATGGATAGTATAACTTCGGGATGCCAAAATATCTTTTGATTAACTTCAACTGAAATGCTACTATGTTTTTTTTTTATTAATTTATTTTAACACCAGAACTACCGACTAGTCCCTTTGTATCTTGTATATGTTTTCCATCCTGAGGTTGCCTGTCAGAAATTGCAATTCACTAATAAGGCAGCCAATTTTAAAAATCATTTTTGTATATTCAGCTTATATAGATATATATGTTTTAATGGTGTACAGTAAAGTGTATTATATTTTATTTTATTCTGTCACGCAAGAGCAACCGCAAATTAGTAATAAGGGTAAACTACAAACATATGTACATATACACTTATGTATAGTATACACAAAGAGACAAATTTAAATTACAATTTCAAGGACTGAAACATACTTTATAGAAAGTTTAGTAATGACAACGATGAAGAATCTGAACTGAACACCATATTTAAGAAAAAAGAAAAGATGAAACAACTATAACTAAACTCACCAACTCATCAGAAATAACAAAATTAATTAGAACAGTTGTGAACAGCAATATGGAGAACATTATATTCACATTAGAACTTACAAATGAACGCTACAACCATATCGTGTAACTTTTATAAACTATGCTTATAGTTTACAGGTATTGCAACTCAAAACACCATTGTCCTAAGGCATGTTGTAAAAAAAGAGCAAATTGAATCAACGGATATGACCTTAGTACGTTTTCTACTTTCAAACCTAGTTTTATTATGTATAGTAAAACATTATGTTCCAAAGTGGCACAGAAACATACATACAATAGTGTTTAAACATATATAAAATGCTGTGAAGGACGTTTTTAAAAACAATAACAACAGTCGCGATAAAAGTTCAGAGAAAGTGAAAGGACTTGACAACAGTGGAATGAAAAAATATTTACATTGAGATTTAATTTTACACACAAAAGTTTTAAATTCAATATTAAGTATATTAAATATCAATGTGTTTCGATATATTACATGCTTTAACCAAATAAATATATGTCTGCAAAATAAGCATCAACTCGATCAGAATCATAAACATTTCAACATTAATATTTGATACATCAATGCACAATTTCATTTAAAACAGTCTCGAATACAAATATTTAGTTAAAACTGTGTTCAGCTAAATATTTGTTCAACTCATTTTGATGATTATTATTAAAATGAAGTGTTTAACGGAATGTTTTTTTTGATAATATGATCCGATATACTAGAATGTTTTTAAGGGTAAGTTTCATGTAAAATTAATGTGATTGTATAGAATCTAAATAATGGAACTGGTATATAATAAGAGAATATAAATCTCGGACCTCCCTGCTACAAGAAGGTCGAGTTACAGGGCTTCACTGATCGTTAGATCGGTAGTACCTTCTTAAGAAAGGTTAAATTAAAAGCACCGATGAATGATGAAGAGGCGAAAGTTGTGTGTCAGGATTATGACAAATTTTAATGGCGTTCAACCGTCTCTGTCTATGTTAGACGTTACTAAGGCGTGAGCATATGTATTTACATACGGATCAGACAAGCAATTTCAGGAATTGTGGGTTCAATCCGCCTAATGCCACTTATGAGTCGTCATAGATTCTTCATCCACATTAATTTGAGTGTATGAGTCTTCTTTAAAATTGACATACATTTCAAAAAGACGGTTATATGGATATCATTTTCACCTCAGTTCATTTATTAAAGATTAAGTTACTTTAGTTTACCTGACTAAAAGAATATCCGGTATTCACAGCTATCAAAATTATATTTGCAAATTCTTAGCGGTAGCGTCAAAAGCTTGCAACTCTATAAATGTTGACTCTACCAATGCGAATCGCTTATTTCATGGTAGACCTTTATATAGGAGATTAACTGTCATCTGTATTTGATGACTTAGTAAGTCGACTACAATCTTGTATTTTGGCAAAAAGAACGTTTTCAGATTAGTCTGTTCCTAACACACTGCTCTTTACCTCAGCAAGTTATCTTAAGTAGTCTAAGTATTTCTCTCTCTTCGAGTAAATTCTCAGAACCGTAGCTCACGTTAATCCATTTTTAATAGAAGCGATTTTTTTTTTTTTTTAAAGACAACTCTCACATTAGGATTAATTCCTGTGTCGCGGGGGACTTTACAAACATTCAAACAACGGACACAAAGAACAACCAGACTCAAAACAACAATTTGAAGATTACACATAGTATTGTTCCGTGCGGGGATCGAACCCACAGCACTCGGCGAGGCAGCATGGTGGCGAGGTGACCACTTAAACCGCTACGCCATCTGTGCAGTCGTATAGGTGTTATAAATTGGTGTTGTTGGCTAGAATACTAGTCATTGAATGACTATCTGTCCTTAATTAGTTTGATGACAGTCAGAAGTAACCTGTAATTTTAAGGTCGTCTGGTTATTAGAATTTTTATGATACTTTGTACCAAATTAGCGTAACGTCATTTTGAAGGGGGGAGGTGTTCGGTCGAGATTAGTCAAGGTTAGATTAAAAAGTTGCTAAAAATAGTACGTGATTAACCTGTATACTTATTCTATGCCAAATAAACGTAACGTAATGAAACGTAATTTAATCAAATGAGGTTTAAAACGGCTTAGTAAAAGCTACCATAAAGATTGTTCAAAACATGTAATTATTTCTCTATTTTCTCATTCTAGCTTATACTACTGTTCGTCACACTCCAAGTATCAAGATGTTCCGTTGTAGTGGACAGTTTCAGTCAAAAAGGTATCTACTTGTCCGATTACTGTCCGAACATGGAGTACTGTTCCGAAGGAGCACATGTAATGTGCATGTATTATGATCCTGTAAGTATTTGAGTTTTTGATTTTGTTTGTTTTCTTACTGTAAGCGATCATGTTATACTGGGCCATGCCCAGACTGTGTCGGCGTGGTATGATGAAATGTATGTTATTTACGGGAGATTGCGATTGATATAATTATATTGAAGTATCAGATATATATATGGGAGAGTTTTAAATTAAATAATGTGTGTAAAAACACTATTATTGAGCTTTTAGAGAAAAAAAGACATTACACATTGGGTATGATTCCTGTGTCACAGGGGACTCTACAAACATTGACACAACGGCGACAACAAAGATTAGCCAGCATCGGGATGACAATTTTAGATCACACAAATTATGTAAACGTCGAACACATGACTGCTAGACATACTTTTATAATACCATACCATCATACCCATCAGTCGTTGTAAGAAATTTAATGCAATTTTGTATCTAGTGTCACGTATCTTCAGTAACACATGGTTTATTTAAAGTTAACCGTAAAGAAACCATAAAGACAGGGTTAGTGGTTTTACAAAAAATTACTATTTTATTCGTTTATATTTACAAGTAGAATAGACTAGACCTTTTTTTCCTTATTACCCTTATACCAATTTTATTTGTTGTATGTTAAAAAATCACTCTTCGTTTGATAAAATATATATAAACCGTAAGAGGCATGTAATGCTGGTTACAGTTATAGTCCTACACGATGGAGAGTGTTCGGACGCACTCTTTCAATTGCTCCCACATTCCCCCTTTCTCTACACGACAACATGTGCTAGCCTGAGGAGTCACTGTTTTAGAGTGGCAAAACTGGTTGGAGTGGTTTCACTCTTCATTCGTGTGGGTAAAGCCTGGAATTCACAACTAAAACACGTGTTTTCCTCTCACTTTGTGTGGGTCTTTTAAGTGGGGCGTGTAAAAGCATCTCACGTGACTGCCAAAGCGTAGCTCCCCATGCTGCATTGACTGCACTTGCAATGCGGATGTGTACTCGTACTTACTCCACTTACTGCTTGCTTATTGATTGCTTTGCTTTTCACCAGATAGAGTGAAGTCAGTCCAGACTGACTTAAATTACCTACTACTGTTAAAAAAAGAAGGTATGTTAAAAGTCAGATCAGTCGGGGAGCCGACGTCATGGTGACAACTCTGTGATGACTGCCCCAAAAATACGGCTGTTCATTTGTTTTGTCCATGTTATTGTGTTTGGTGACCTCATCGCGACAAATGGTTCCATCAATGGACCAATGGTGATAGAGTATGAAACGCCGTTCTTCTGCCAGGAGAGAATTCCTCAAAGGAGGCAGCGGAACGTTAAAGAACCATTCAACTTTCTCTACTCGCAGAAGACGCACCGGGCACCGAAGAACATTATAACGGTCTACGGGTGAAGAAGTTTTATGGGAATTCATCAACCGGAACAGATACAGGCCTGAGAGGTAGCGCGCAGTGTTCCGTGCGTGCTTCGTGCCGTAGGTCACGGGACCCGTCTTATGTGAGACGAGTCAATATCTGTCAGAGTTAACGAAGAATGTAATGACGATTCTTGCTCCCCCGACTATACATAATCAAGTAGAGAAACATATGGGTGGTTTTTAGTTGGTAAGAGCCCAACATACTCCTTCGTTTAATGGACGTAAGACATTCATGAGGATCTTCAACCCCGTCAACATTACAAAGGAGATATAACAATACAGAAAGTAAGCTATAAAAATGTCTACGAAACTTACACATATCCTTGAACAGATGTCTAATATTTAGCTTAGATTTAGCTACCCAAAAGATCTACCTTTGGGTGACTTCCATCAAAGTGGTTGTTACGAACCCGGATTTGTGCCTCCACATAAAAGGTTTCGTCTTTGTTACAAGTAAAAGGAGAATAAATAAATACATATGAACATATATTAACCTAGTAAAATGGGTGTGATGTAGGGAAATAGATTTTAGTTTACTGAACCTCCGCACAAAATTGAAAAAACATGGTACAAATAGGAATAAGTTTAACGCAAATAGCAAACACATAATAAATAACTCACTTCAATGGTCTCTCCGCTACCATTCCAAACGAGGAACATAAGTTACAACTTATTTTGAACATTTCCTCTTTCTGTCCAAAAGCCAAATAAGCCAGTCCACAGTCATGACCAAAATAGTCCAAGAATCGATTTGTAAGCAATAAAATTTTTTTTTTGTTAGTATTTTTTCGTTCCTTGTAGTTTTAAGTGCTTTAATTTGACGTGCTGGTTCGTCTAGTGGTTAGTAATCCTGACTGCAGACCCCGGATGTCGTGGGTTCGATTGACACACGACACAAAACATTGTGTGATAAATAAATTGTTGTCCCGAGTCTTCGTTCGTTATGTATGTTGTTTTTTTTTTTATTTTACTTTTTTAATAATATTAGCAACGTGGGTCACACATTACTAGTATTCTTGTTAACCCCCCCGCCAGCTAAGCTAAATGCTTGAGTTGGAGGTGGGTTTACGACTGTAGTGATGTGACTGTACTGTGTAGGGTGGGGTTTAAACCCGCAACCGCTTCATCGCCAGTTCGACGCCTCCTTAAATAATGAAATGTTTGTATAGCCCCCCGAGACACAGGAATTATCCGAACGCAGTCTTTTTAACAACAAATAAAAATATCATCAAGATTTCTGCTACAAACGGTTAGTAAAAATATTTTCATCTGTATATATTCGTATAGATGTATGTAACAGTTTTTGTATTGTGCGTATTTGTCTGTTGTTAAAGCTAATAACTACATAGGCTATGTTATTAATAGTAATTATTTTTTGTTATCTTATATTCTTATGTGTCTATCCCTTGTTATTCATATTTCTATCCAATGGGGTTTTTTTTTTTATATACTATAGGGGGACAGACGAACAGACGGGTCACCTGATGGTAAGTGACACCGCCGTCCATGGACACTTGCAACTCAAGAGTCGCAAGTGCGCTGCCCGCCTTTAAGGGTGATGAGAGATGGGGGATGCAGGGAGCGGAAAGAAGAGAGGAGGAATGAGGAGATGGAAAAAAGGAGAAAGGAGATGAGGGGAGAGAAAAGGGGGGAGGGGGAATTGGGCCTCCGGAAACCTCACGTAATTCGGGGAAATGCAACGCAAACGTTACTTCACAACCGGTTTTCTGTGAGGCCGTGGTATCGCACCGGTCGAGCCTGCCCATTCGTGCCTAAGCATGGCTCTACCACTGAAAATTTGCTCCTAAATGATTTGGCAAAATATATTTTACCATGTACAAAGTTTTTACCCTATAGTTTTAACGTACCTATATACGAAAAATTTTACAAAAAGAAGGACACAGAGAAAATCTGCTTAAGTTACTTGGTACATAGTACGACAATCTAAGAGACAGTTAGACAGCACAATAATGAATGCGATTTCTTTCTGCCAGTTAGTGCTATATCGCTACATCATAGACTAGACTTACCTGTTGATCTAATGGGTAGTGATCTTAAGAGCTGAGCAGTATGTGGCGCAAATCGTGGTGGAATTTATCAATATAATATGTATATTTTTTGTATTAGGCATGTTTATTAGCAGTCTCATACAGGCTCTGCCTAGTTTGTGATCTGTAGATCATGTGTGATGTCTTAAGTAATTAAAACCTACATATATACCTGGTTAACTAACTCAGTTATAAAAAAACTATCTAAAATAATATATACTTCTACAAATACATACACTCACGCCATAAACCCCAGTTAGGTAGGTAGAGGAGTATTCAACGTTCAACCACAGCTTAGACCCACTTACATAATGGGTCAAGCCTATTGCTGTCAACCCGGCAATATAGAAATTAGATGGGAAATTGGGGGTTATACATTTTTGTAATCGAATCTGTTGTAATCTGTATTAAAATCTATTTAAATAATGGTCTAACAAAACTCTTATTTCAAGTAACTTTGCCTTGAGAAGTTCCTACAGCCAACAGGCAGTGAAACAACACGAAATGCATTTCTCTAAATTATGACTAACTCCACATTATGACTGCTTGTTGCAAACTTTCACCTCAGGCTTTGTCTCGTTAAGTACTTTGTTAAGTATACCTTTGTTCCTTAAGGAGTACTCTTTTTATATGTATCTTATTAAAGCGTGAAAACTAAACAAACAAAGACTTTTATTTTATTGCGTGAATTTAAGTAAAAATACCCCTGATGTTATTAATAGACAAAAATCGTGTACAGTAATCGATAACTTATAATGGTATTTATTTACCCGAGTCTGGAAATATAGCATAACTCGTCTCTATAACAAGTTAAACTCTTTTCTTAATATTTATGGCTTAGCGAAATTTAAGTGTTTGAAAATTATAACTTGATATCTTTTAGAACATAACTATGAGACCACTGAAAATTTAATAACCGTCCCAAAATAAAGGCTGAACTAACGCATATAATACACACACCTCTCACACACGCACACTCACATATACACAAACACACACACGCACACACAGCACGCAATACACAAAATACCTTTAAATAATTATTTTATCTTCTATTAGCCGCTTGCCTTTGTGACTTTTATAATACTTGCATTGTTATATAGAGGGCCTGGTAATCTGTGTGACAGGGTTTCCTAGTGCAGATGCCAGTCTCTCACAAAGGACTATATTGAATTTGTATATGAATAGTATTGACAACCATAGACTTAAGTTACCTTTGATGAACAGAAATAAATTATTATTATTAAAACTTATTTTGGGACCAACACAGGAACGTAAAAGTATACACTGGTCAAAACTCGTGATACTTAAAAGTAGTAGACCCGAGTTTCATTTCCCCCGCGACTAAGCAATAATTCTTAGCTTGAAGCTTGTCGTTTAAAAGGAAAGAAAAGAAGCGACATTTATCGAGAAGATATATTAAGAGACTCAAGAGTAAAATCACGCGAAGGTCGCGGAGATGAGTAGTAATACTGTGAATTACCTATTAAATATAAAAACTGATTAACAAGACGAACAATCACATATGTCAGTAAAATTTATTTGCGGTCGATGAGAGTGTTTTGATTACTTTTCATTATAGGCAGCCGCCTGCCTGACACAAACCCTTCTGGGGCATTTAACCGCTTTAAGACGGAAAAAAGCAGTTAGCGAGATTTGTTGAGTAAGCGAACTCTGATTAAAGAACGGGGCTAAGGCTGCAGCAGCTCCTAGAAGACAGGGTCACGTCCACGAAAATACATAAGTTTCTTGGACTTGAGAGGCCATTAGAACAGGAATAGCAGCAGGCTACGCAGAATAGTAGTAGCATTAAATCATATTTAAGTTCTTTGTGATAAGTTTTATAAACATGAACAAATTGTTATTAACTTAATGTCTCTTCCAAATTCTATAAATATCACAGCACGTGCATAATATTTATATGAATTCTAACAAAGTGTTTCACTAACGATCTTGCAGATATGGGTCTTTTAAAGTTGTTGTGCCTTGCTTAGGCACGAATGGGCTCGATTGACCGGTGCGATACCACGGCGTCACAGAAAACCGGTTCTGAAGCAACTTTTGCGTTGCATTTCCCCGAAATTAGTGAGGTTTCCGTAAGCCCAACTCTCTTTTTTCTCTCCCTTCACCCCTCTCCTCTTTCTCGTCCTTGCATTCCCCCACCCCTCTTCACTCTCAAAAGCGGGCAGCGCACTAACGACTCTTGAGTTGCATGTGTCCATGGAGGGCAGTTGTCGCTTACCGTCAGGTGACACGTCTTTTCGTCTGTCCTCCTGCAGTATAAAAAAAAATGGGAGACCGACTGCCCATTTTTTATACTACACGAGGGCAGACGAACATCGCGGCTATTAGACAATCATATTCGACATTGCTTGTGCGTTCTATGCTACTATTCTTTATAAAAACATATACGATGTTCTGTAAGGGTCACGTGGAGGACATTTAGCTTTATGCAAATTGTGTGCGATTCTGATCTGCTATAGTACACTCCCCAGTTTCATTCGTATTGGTACTCTTTATTGCACACAATAAATAGGATACAATTACAATACGAATGGTATATAAGTTGTATATTTTTTCTTCCATTGCCTTGGATTGTTCTTTCCTGTCCTTTATACATATAATTTTCCCATCTTTAGTGCTTAAAGCGCCCAATTGACGGCAACAGGAGGTCCCCCTTTTATATTGGTGAATTCTTATTAACAAAACATGGGGATTTGTAGATATATGCCTACCCGTTCATGTGTGGACGTGTGTATGTATTCAGTTTTTTTATTTTGTTACAACATTAATCTAAATTATCTTAATATACATATATATTTCAGAATCGTGAGATGGGTCCTCGCTGCAGCAACCCTCAGAATGTATCAATTACCCCACCTCTAGCAAATCAACTACTTGACATTACAAATGCGTAAGTCAATAATATAATTTATTTAATATCAGGCACAGTAAACTAATATTCACAATCATTTAGCGATAGTTACCTCGATAGACTTCCGAGATATTTTCCACTAAGCATCATCAGATCAGATCACATAATTTT
Source organism: Tyria jacobaeae (assembly GCA_947561695.1). Lineage (NCBI taxonomy): Eukaryota > Metazoa > Arthropoda > Insecta > Lepidoptera > Erebidae > Tyria > Tyria jacobaeae. Next base: position 12,740,655 of record OX387231.1, on the reverse strand, counting down.
TATAAAACATTTAAAGCTTTTTAAGTTGAATTTATCTTGTAAACCTCGAATTAAAATGTGAAAAGTCTACCCTTTAACATACAATGCAATAATTATTTAATTATGATAGATTGAATTAAGTGTAATAATAATAACATATGTACGTCAATAGATCAAGGAAAGTTATATTTTCTTGCACTTAAATACATAAAATAATATTTAAATATAAATATTCTGTATATAAGACGAGAGTCACTGTTTACCCATGTAGTGCATTGAATAGCTATTGTGTAATATTAAGATAGAGCGATAGATAGATAAGACTTTATTTGTACACCATTGTAACAGTAAACGGACATGTCATGTCATGTCAGACAAGAAGTGTGCAATGGTCGGCCTTACTGTTACACGCTATCCCCTTCCAGAAACCAGCTTCTGTTTGATCTATTTTTATACCTTCTTTTCCGATAACTTTTATTTTATGTTTTTTTAAGTAAAATCATTATTCTCCGATGACAGTATCAAAGTATGCTTTGATGTCCGTGTTCTAGAACCCATAGTACAAGGTACACTTAGTTTCGGTCTAAAAAGCGTTGTTTAATTATATTCCAAAATTATACTGCCTTTGTTACATTAATTGTAGTATTTTTAATATGCGAAAGTTTTTGTGAACGGGTGTTTGTTGCTCAATCTTGCATGATCAATCAATTTGGCTCCACGTGGATTTTGGCTCTACGAGCCGGATTTACGTGTGCCTCTATCGCTCCCATTCCGGAGACTGCGAGACAACTCGACTCTTTGACCACCTGAGTCAAGCAGCGGATAAAGCGCAGGAGCAGTTTCCGATCGCCGAACTGGTGTTTTTGGGAGATTTTAACGCCCACCATGAGTCCTGGCTGGGATCTTCCAAAACTGACCACGCTGGTCGAACTGCCCACGCATTTGCTCTCACGCATGACCTTACCCAACTGGTACTCCAGCCCACCAGGATACCAGACATAACGGGTCAAGCGCCCTCTTTGCTGGACCTACTGCTGACGAATCACCCAGCGCAGTACAGCGTATCGGTTCTCGCCCATCTAGGATCCTCCGACCACTGCCTGGTGTCGACCTCAGTGCCTCTTGTTACGCCTCCACGACCTGTGGTAACAAGGCGGCGGTTATGGCACTACTCGTCAGCAGACTGGGATGGAATGCGGGAATATTTTGCATCCATCCCGTGAGCTCAACGCTGCTCTGTCGCAAAGTGTGTCTGCCGTGACTGACGAAATCACTGTCGGTATGGAGTATTATATCCCCTACAGTGAAGTCGCCAGCACGAAGACCCGTCCCTGGTTCAATCGCGATTGCATCCGGGCCGTTGCTCAAAAGCAGTCGGCCTACCGCGCATGGATCAGGGCCCGCGCACGTTGTGACCCAGACATTGATCGCCTAAAAGCAGCACTAAACAGAGCCACTAGGGAATGCAAGAGGGCTTACATCAGAGCAGATGCCCAGCGCATTGCACGGTTTGGTCAAGAACTCGTCGCGTACCCTACGGGTAGCCATAAGTTTTGGCGATTGGTCAAAGCCGTGCAGTCCAACTATTGCCAACCTTCGCTGCCGCTGTTGAACTACCCTGACGGATCACTGGCCCACGAGCCGCAAGAGAAAGCGAATCTACTAGCTGACCTCTTTGCGGCTAACTCCCGAATCGATGACCGTTGCGCACACACGCCCACCATTGGGTCCTGCGACTCCGCAATGCGGGATATTCGCATCCGGCAGAGGGATGTCCGTGCGGAGCTTCGGTCACTCGATGTCCGGAAAGCCAGTGGACCCGATGGTATTCCTGCGGTGGTTCTTAAGAACTGTGCACCTGAGTTGTCTCCCGTACTAACGCGCTTGTATCGCCTGTCCTATTCCTCAGGAATTGTTCCGGAGGCCTGGAGAGAAGCGACTGTTCAACCCATTCCCAAAAAAGGCGACCGCTCCGATCCAGCCAATTACCGACCTATAGCCGTCACTTCCATACTCTGTAAGGTGTTCGAGCGGATCATCAACACCCAACTAATCCGCCACCTAGAGGATCACTCCTTGTTAAATGATCGGCAATATGGTTTTAGGCCGAACCGATCCACGGGTGATCTTCTAGCGTACGTCACACACCTTTGGGGTGAGGCTATGGATAGGCATGGGGAGTCCTTGGCCATCAGCCTCGACATTGCCAAGGCCTTCGATAGGGTGTGGCACCGCTCGCTTCTCTCCAAACTTCCTGCATTTGGTCTGCCACTTAAACTCTGCAACTGGGTTGCTGCCTTCTTTGAAAAGCGCCGCATTAGGGTTCTTTGCGACGGCGCGGCCTCAGACTTCCACGAGGTAAGCGCTGGTGTACCTCAGGGCTCCGTCCTATCGCCTACGCTGTTTCTTCTGCATATCAATGACATGTTGGCCCTTGGCAATATACATTGTTATGCAGACGACAGTACAGTGCACGGGCGATATTTCGGGCATCCTACTGCCAAGCTGGCAGACGTTGAGGAAAAACGACAGGAGCTTGTCGCTGAGCTCGACCGGGTCTTGAGCCGCATTTCCCAATGGGGCTGTGAGAATCTGGTCGAGTTCAGCGCCAAGAAAACACAAGCGTGTGTGTTCTCTACCAAAAAGTCTCCATTCCTTCCCCTTCCTACTCTTCAGAGCACTCAACTGCCACTGCAGGATAGGCTTAGTGTTCTGGGTATGGATATTTGCCGGGATCTCAATCCGCGCGATTACATCGAGAGTGTCACTAAAGCGGCCTCGCGTAAGCTCGGCGTTTTGAACAAGGTGAGACGGTTCTTCTCGCCCGAGCAACTGTGCCTTTTGTACAAGACCCAGGTTCGCTCCTGCGTGGAGTACTGCTCTCATCTCTGGGACGGCTATGCGCAGTATTTGCTTGACGCTCTCGATCGGTTGCAGCGGCGCGCAGTCCGCATTATCGACTGTCCTGAGATCACCCAGTCTCTTGAGCCTCTGCAGTTGCGAAGAGATGTCGCCTCTATGGCAGTCCTCTATCGCCTACATCACGGGGAGTGTTCTGATGAGCTCTTCCAATTGGTCCCACCTTCTCCCTTCCTCTACAGGACTACACGTGCTGGCCTGAGGAGACACCGTTTGTGCGTCGAAAATATACGTACCCGAACTAAACGGTTTGGCTCTTCTTTCTTGTGCCGATCGGTAAAAGCCTGGAAGTCTCTACCAGCGCACGTGTTTCCTTCCCACTTTGATCCCGGGTCTTTTAAGCGGGGCGTGAAAAAGCATCTCACCAGGCCGCCTTAGTGTAGGTCACCATGCTGCATTGACTAGACATGCAATGAGGATGGTGACCACCACTCTTTGACTCCACTTATTGCTTTCCATCAGGCAAAGTGGAGTCACTATGATAGGCTAATATAAAAAAAAAAAAAAAAAAAAAATGAACAGCTGAATTTATTTGGATGAAATTTGGTACAGAAATATTTCCTTCATTTGTTTTTTCTTTTTAAAAAACAACTCCCTCCTTAGCAATAAATCCTGTTCTGTGGAGGCGTTGACAAACTTGTAAATATCGTTAATAATTAAAACCTAAATTCGGGACATATTTAACTATTTGCGAATCATATAAATTGCCTCGTGTAAGTGAACCCACCACATCGAGCGTAGGTTAAAAACTACTGTGCCAACAGGCTAGGCATGGCAGTCTTTTTAAAATAACACATAGACTGCTGAGAAAAAAAAGGTTAAATATTGCCAATCATATATAAGTTTCTGCCGTGTGTAATTTACGCTAGAATAACTAAGCTAAGGCTATAAAATGTGTCACTACTCGATACCCCTAACATTGCAGACCGCTGTACCACGTAGGTCGTCTTAATTGGGCTTCTGTTTGTTCAAATCCTTAGTTACCACCTCGTCTATTTCAGCTTTATTGAAATAGACAAATGCATTGACAATTAGCAGGAAACTTGTGTTCTAAATACAAACTTTTATTTTGTATCTTCTTTAATAAATAATATTAACTAAATATTATATTTAGTATAATTAGTTTTGTACTGTGTTCAGATATATATTTTAATATAAATCTTCCTTGAAAACTAGTCAGAGGAACAGATGGGTCATCTGATGGGAAGTGACAACCGCCATCCACGGACACAAGGAAACCAAGCAATAAAGTATTTCTGCTGTATGTGGAGGTCCCCAATTTTAATCTTTTTTGCGTCTCAAAATCTGTTAACCGTCCCTAGTATATTCATTTACGAAGTAGCAAAATTTGTTAGATGCAATAAGGAGCTTTTTGAACTTAAAGATAATACCAACAGACGTAAAAATACTCACTCGTATTTTAAACTACCAGTACCTCGCCTAGAGATTTTTAGGGTAAGTTGTGTTTATATGGCACCACTTATTTTTAACGCGTTACCAGAGACTATTACAAATCTTCCTTATCATAAATTTTGTGCTACATTAAAGAATTGGCTAATTGCAGAATGCTTTTACTCCGTCAACGATTTTTTAATAAAGAACTCCTCTCAGTCGTATCACTTCCGAAATGCATTAGTGTAGTCAATGTATAAAATAAGATTTTTAATTCTTCAACTGTCATATATTTATTACATAGTGGCAAATCAAGTCATCAATTCAATGTTTTTTATCTTAGTATGTTTTCCCAATTTTATCTGTATAATCTTAAATATTTGCATGCTACCTAAATATAGCGAAATGTGTCTCGTGCTTTTAATACTGTAAACCACCTACTGTAACCACATTTCTGCAAATAAATGTTATTATTATTATTATCTCTTTATTCTAGTTAATATACATGTAAATTACATTTTTAAATATACAATATAAATATAAAATACATTTAAAAATATAAAAATAGTGGACCACCGATACCGGGTACAGGGACCAAGACACCGGTGGTTAGGGCTCCAAAGATAGGAACCTCCTGACAATGCGGGCCGTGTCAAGGAGAACTGCCTTCTGCATCAGTCCCTTGATCCAACCATTTAACGAGAGTCTCTTAAGGTGTTGGTCGAGGCTCTTAGCTATTAATCCGTGAGCAGATATGACTATCGGAACAATGATCGCCGAATCAATATTCCACATATCGACAATCTCGTGAGACAAATCCAAATATTTTATTTGTTTATCTTTTTCAACTTTCACGAGATTATCGTCATGAGGAAGAGCAATATCGACAATCATTGCGCGGCGCTCTAATCGGTCTATCACGACTATATCAGGCTTATTGGGAATTATAGTCCTGTCAGTGATGATAGATCGATCCCAATACAATGTAGCACGACCATTTTCGAGAACTGGGTCGGGCACATACCTGTAATATGGCACCTCTAAACTTACAAGATTGTATTTAAGGGCAAATTGTTGATGTACTATTCTGGCCACTTGGTTATGTCTATGCAAATACTCACCGTTTGCAAGACGAGAACAACCAGAAATAATATGCCTGATAGATTCACCGGGACGGTGGCATGCCCGACATATGTCGACCGTACGGTCTTTCAGAATAAATTTCCGATAGTTATTCGTCATAACAACTTCATCCATAATTGCAAAGACAAAACCTTCAGTTTCTCCAAAAAGATCACCACACCGTAGCCAGAATGTAGAAGCTTTTACGTCTACATCAGGCCCATTTAGGGCCCGATAGAACCGACCATGGAGCTCTTTGCCCTTCCATACCTCCGTGCGATCATTAGTACTGAGTACTACAGGTTTGCGCCAGTTCTCTTTAGCCAGACCGAGCGGAGTAAGTCCTTTGTCCACTGCTACAACATTACGATGCACTTCTACATCGGTATGAAGAAAATATTCTCTGAGGTTGTATATCTCGCGATTTTGTAGGGTCTTAATGTTTAAAAGACCACGACCTCCAAACTTTCGCGGGATATACAATCTCATTACCGATGACCGCGGATGGTGCATTCGAAATGCAGTCATCAATGTACGAACTCGCCTATCAATAGCATCTAGTTCAGTCTGAGTCCATCTGAGCATACCAAAGGAATACGTGAGAACTGGTATAACCCAACTATTGCAGGCGCGTATCTTGTTAGCGCCCGACAAAAGACTTTTAAGTACTTTTTTCAGGCGGCCAAAAAATCGGTCCCGCAATGCCTGTTTCACACTAGACTCAGGTATTCCCAATGACTGTGATATACGATTATTATTATTATTATTATAATCAAGCCAATGAATTAAGATTGCAGTGAAAACTGGCATTTAAATTACATTTTATTTTAGAATCAGAAGCAAAATAGCAAATGGAAGAGAGACTGGATACAATGGAACTAGGCTGCCAAGAGGCTTTGGAATATTCAGATTGGTACGTAATCTTTTCAAACAATATCGTCGTCAAATCAAAATTATTGTTTTACAATAACCTCAAATTTCAATCTTATTAAATAAGATTGAAGTCAAGACAGACTGCGTAAGAAGGAAAGCTATGTTTTTCAAGATTGTTTGTATGTATTTACTTATAATAACGGTTTCTTAAACGGTGCGGTGATGCATTATAACGTGTAAGGTGGAGTTTTTCTTCTTTTTTTTTAATAAAGGGTTTCTAACCACAAGAATACGCCAATCCCATCATACCCTATCATACAAAACACAACATTACTTATTATCTATCAAACAAGCAAGGGAATTATCGATTATTGGTGTGGCAGACTTCCACCAAAGCACACGACCGCAGTGCAATTTCCGACTTCGGATTCGCCAAAATACTTTGAACAAGCCCAACATCCAAAACATTCAATTTAAATTGTCTAATCATTAAGATTAGACAATTTTCTTCTTCTACTAGTTAACCACTATACTATAGGGGGACAAACGAACAGACGGGTGACCTGATGGACCTTTAGAGAATGATAAGGAATGGGGGGACGTAAGGAGGGGAAAGAAGAGAGGGGTGGTGAGGAGATGGGAAAGAGGAGAGGGGGCCACCTGAAACCTCACTCGTTTCGGGGAAACGCGAGCCTTACTTCACAAACGAATTTCTATGAGGCCGTGGTATCGCACCTGTGGAGCCGGCCCATTAGTAATGAAGGTTTAAAGTAAATAAAAGTTTTTAGTGGCATATGCTAAGTTACGGAAAATCTGCTGTTTCGCAGTTTAGCTGGGACAATATATATATATATATATATATATATATATATATATATATATATATATATATATATATATATATATTGCAATAAATATACAAATCGAAGGACTTTACTTGATAATTTGGATATGCAAAACAAAAATTAAAATTTATTTATTTATCTTTGTTATTTTTCGTAAATATTATTATTATTAGTATTCTATTTTTATATCTCATAAAATGACATATATTGGTTTTAAGCGAAGATAAGATAAATAAATTGGTGTTATTTTCAGAAATGGGACAACGAATTAGCAACATTTGCACAAGTTTTGGCAAATCAGTGTGTACTTAAACATGACTTATGCAGAGCAACTAGTAAGTTACATATGTATATACAGGATGTTTCAGAAGGGTGATAACATATTTTAAAGTCGTAAAGTTGACAGATATCCTTCTATGAAACTGATAATTGATTCTCACAAATTATGTATTGTCAGCCCAATAAAAAAAAAATATGCATTGTCAGCCCAATTAAAAAAATATGTATTGTCAGCCCAATAAAAAAATGTATTGTCAGCCCAATATAAAAAAAATGTTTTGTCAGCCCAATAAAAAAAAAAATTATGAAAGAGGGATGACATGAATAAAACTTTAGATATTTAGTACAAAGTAAGTTGATTGGATATACGGATATTTCCAAAAATATATAAAAAAAAAAATATCGTTAAAAATGACAAGACATTTACCACACACATCTAAAGTAGTATATAGATAGTGGTCGAAATTCAACCATAATTCGATTGGATGTTTCACTTTTATGGCCAGTATAACTTAAACTGTTATTTATGAATGTTCGCCCTCATGACAGGTACACTATGCATTCTGTACGCGTGTATCTTAATGTGACTATCAGTTTTTTTTTTATTTTTTAACAAAATTTGTGTAATAACTTAATATTTCGGCACTTCTATGTATAAACTTATTCATAGCAATTTAGTCTCGATACCATGCAAATAATACAACAGAATGAACAAAAAAAAAATTGTCGCCCGCCGTATTTCCGAATAGATACGACCTTCAAACCTTCAAGAAAAGAGCGTACTCCTACCTAAAAGGCAACGCACTTGTGACTCTTGAGTTGCGGGTGTCCATGGGCGGCGGTAGTCGTTTACCATCAGGTGACTCGTCTGCTCGTTTGCCCCCTATCGCATAAGAAAAAAAAATACACAACTATATCTTGCTGGTAAAGTAGATAATCCAGCGGTACACGAGAGAATGCAATATTACGTCTCTGATAGGTTATGCGAGGAGTTCTTACCCATCTATCATCAAAGCGCTTAAGTTCAACTACCAGTAGTCCCACAGTCAGAGCTATACAATTACTAACATATTTTTACAAGGAAATCCAAGGACGGACATATTTCTTTGATAAACTCCTCGTGATGAAACGAAATGTAATTAGACTTTTGAATGAATTACACAAATAATAACATGGGTTCTGTTTCGTTTCATTTAATTATTTAATTTGATTACTGACTTTTTCTATTATCTTATTCATATTATTCTCTTGTCTAGTTAATATTATTTGTATTGCATGATTGTATAAAGTCAATTATTATATAAATGGCTAAGTTTATACTGTAAGCTTATATGTTGTATTTAATAATAAATAAACTATAATTATACTAATTTTCAAGTTTCATAATTGCTCACTTCTTCTGAAAAATCCATACACTTTTTCACTACTTTTTCTTTATGTTAAAGCGACCGACGAACGGACGGTAACAGACGAAGAGTCATTAGTGCACTACCCGCCTTTGAGAGGAGGATGGAAGGGGTATTTGTATAGCCTTATTATTTTCTCGTTCTTTTCTTTTCAGAAAAGTTCCCTAATCCGGGACAGACAGTCGGTCTAGTCCGCTTCACCTACCCGGACTGGATTCCTGTTACCCCAAGGAGTAGCAACCCGCCTCCAGGCTTAGATGACTCTAAGTTAGCTTTCTCTGTGACCCAAACACTCAAGTCCTGGTACATGAAGAAAGTAGATGTAACTGAAGACATGATAATGAGATACCCTACTTTTACATCGCAAGTGTTTTTTTTTTTTTAATTTACTGTTTATATACACTCGCTTTAATATCGGAGACATCCATCAGCGATGACATTCATATGCTTTATATCAAATAATAATAGTCATGGGCATTGTTAGACAATCACGTTGCGTACATTTCATTTTAGCTTTTCCTTCTACAATTATTTAGTAACAATTTTAAACCCGGCAATGACAGTAAGGCTTTTAGATTGGATAGTTAACAAAAGCTCAGGTAAGTCTAAAGGCTCATGTAGCTACCTAATCAATAAAGCCAATTGACACCATACACAGTTTCTGTTTTTTAATTATACAACAATAAGAATATTCCTTTATTCGGTAACTAAGCGGAAATGTTTGTCAATAAAATTGAGACACACTATGCCATAACAATTACTGTCAGCAGTAGTGTTTTTATTATTTATTGCCTATTAATCGCAATGCAGCTTCATCACAACATTTTAGGAAATGAAACAATCCAGTGTACATAATTCAATCGTCCTCGTAAATCTTACACCACTAAACCTAATGAAGTTAAACAAAAAACGTTAAGAATTCCTCGGACCGTTGGACCAGTCAGAAAGATTTATTTTACCCAACTTTAACCGCACTTGATAACACAAGTTTTTTTCGATATACCAGCAATAAATTCTGTCCAAGTTTTGGAGACTTAATACTCCAAAACTAAATTTACGTGGACTATGTTATGCAGTTGTATTCTAATTACGAGAACTAATAGTGGTAGATTCAATGTAATACTGTTATCATAATTGTTGTGTTGTCATACAAAAAGGGTTTCGTATGGTATAGGCATTAAATCTGTCTCGATAGATGATTTCTTTGCTCACTTTCTTTTATAAATGTATCCGGTACTTTAAACTGAAATGTCTGTGAAATGAGTATCAGTGCCAATAATTATCTATAGCGGCCACACGTTTATGGAAAACACATTCATAGGCACATATATTAAAAACTTTTTTTAGTTACAAGTTTTCTGTCATAGGCACAAAAAATTGAAAGTATTTTTAACGAGTCCCAAATTTAAATTAACTCTAAGAGATATGCTAAAAATAGAAATCCATAATATTTTTATAACTTTCCTAGCCCAAAATATTAGAGCCTAACAATTCCTTGGCTCAAAGGAACATGTAGAAATAAATTCTAAGTTTAATTTGTCCAATCACGAGGCACCCATCGAGGTTTTAGCTGATAACGGGCCTAACGGACTGTTGCTGAGTATAGGCAAAATTTAGCTTGCAGAAATTGACCTTAAATTACAAATGATATGGTTGTAGTGACTGTCACTGTGACTGCCAGTTGTGACTGTCAAGTGTGAAATATTTTAAGAAACTGTTGTTGTAATTATAAGAAATATTTTGGTTACCCTTCTAGTTTTGTGGTTCAAGTCTTATCATAATAGCGATAGTATAAATACTTCAAATATTTACCAGGACTGAGAATACCGGAGGCAGATTGTATATGGAAATCATCCATGGTGGGGCAACCCACATGGGGTGCGGCATGTCAGCTTATAGCGAATTTGTTTTCTATCACACCAAGCGATCAATGAACTACAATGTAAGTACACAAACATATTTCTAACCCTTTTTTTGCTTAAATCAACAAAAGAAACTCACTCAATCAATTACTTAGCTAGGATTAGGTACTAAGATTCTTTGTAACAAATAGATATTTGTTCTCACGAAATCGATAAAAGACGGTGACTGCTTTTCCCAAAACATACCTGCTACAATAAAACCAATGGTTGAAATTGCATTTTTCGGTACGACTTAGGACTTAAACTGCTCTTTTTTGACCAGAGCTTTCCATCTTTTAGGGCTAAATACAAATAAGATTAATCTTGGTCAACTTCTTTGTTCAACAGTCAATTCAAGTGGTATGCAACTTCTCTTCACATCCGAAAGCTGGAGAAATGACGTACTCGGTATTGCCTAGCCGAGGCTCTTCAACGTGTGGTTGTCCTGAAGGTTCACAGGAGGATTCTGACTGTCTTTGCAATGAAATAACATCACCAATAAAACAAAGTAAGTCATGTCTTATCAGAAACATTTTAGATGCAACAGAAATGGTATTTAGCAACTTTTTTATCTCCTATTCTTTCAAAGCAAAATCGAAGCCAAATCCGTAATCTTACCATTGATGATACAGATATTTTTTTAGAGCAATATTAATTAAACCGTTTGGTTTTTGGTGGAGAAGAATAGGACCACCCCTCTCGTCTGTTATCTATCAGAGATTAAATATGTTATCATACAGTGGCCGGAAAACGGCAATATGCTTGCCCCTATCTAAGTGGGACCAAATTGTGGTTAACAAAAATTGGGTGTTTTTTATATAATATAGGGAGCCAGATGAACGATAGGGTCAGCTGACGGTAAGGGCCATTCATGGGCCACCATCCATGGACACCTGCAACTCGAGATAATTAAGTGTGCTGCTCGCCTTTAAGGGTGATGAGGTATTGGGGAATGCGGGGAGAGGAAAGAAGAGAGGGAGTATAAGGGGAAGGGAAAAGAGAAGAGGTTGAGTTGGGACTCTGGAAACCTCACAAATTTTAGGGAAATGCAACATAAGCGTTGCTTTACGAACGGTTTTCTGTGAGGCCGCGGTATCGCACCGGTCGAGCCGGCCCATACGTGCCTAAGCATGGCTCTAGCACGTAAATACCACGTTTGAGATGCCTCTGGCTTCTCTTTCTTCGACTTAGGCGTAAGTGTTTGTATATATGTATGTAATAATCAACAAAGAGTTTTTTCCAACTTTCCTCTTCCAAAAATACAAATCAACGCCGAGACCGTGGCGCGACGTGTTCTGCGCGTGCCTCTCTAAACTGAAGAAGGGGCCAGGCCCCTTACACGTTGTGGCCGCCTGTTGAGGTGACCAAGATTTGCAGGGGTTCCCGGAGGCTTCCTTGTTAGGGTATTCCCGGGTCCCTTGCAATAGACTCTTTGTGACGGAAGACCGTGTAGTTTTAGTCGGTTCGAGTCCGACATACCACCTCTCCGTTAGCTCCGGTGAGGTGATGACCCGTGGGGGTTTCCACACGAAAAAAAAAGCTTATTTTAGGTGAAAGCAGTTAAATGCTACTGTTTGCGGAAGGACTCATCAATAAGCTCGGCAAAGTGCGAGTGTTTATAGGCACCAAATACCTTTATTAAAGGAGATGTTTAGAGCAAACAGTGTGTACATGGCACCACTTGTTTACAACGCATTACCAGAAGAAATAGTTACCTTACCATACAAAAATTTTTGTCGTGAACTAAAAACTGCTTAATTGAGCAGAGCTTTTACTCTCTTAACGAGTTCCTAAGAAAATTCGCTTCTCGTTCCTTTCATGTTAGGATTGGATTGTTTTAGCTGTATACTTTAATTATGTCACTTTGTTAATGTTTTTCATGTAGCTTCAACAGTTTAGTATTTGCATGCCTTTTAATGGCGATATGTGTCATGCACGTATTGTTCATATTTAATCTGACAGCCTTTTGTACTACATTTTATGCAAATAAATATATTATTATTATTATGTCTTTATTCTAGTTAATATACATATAAATTACATTTTTAAATATACAATATAAATATAAAATAAATACATTTAAAAATATAAAAATAGTAGACCACCGACACCGGGTACAGGGACCAAGACACCGGTGGTTAGGGCTCCAAAGATAGGAACCTCCTGACAATGCGGGCCGTGTCAAGGAGAACTGCCTTCTGCATCAGTCCCTTGATCCAACCATCTAACGAGAGCCTCTTAAGGTGTTGGTCGAGGCTCTTAGCTACTAATCCGTGAGCAGATATGACTATCGGAACAATGATCGCCGAAACAATATTCCACATATCGACAATCTCGTGAGACAAATCCAAATATTTTATTTGTTTATCTTTTTCAACTTTCACGAGATTATCGTCATAAGGAACAGCAATATCGACAATCATTGCGCGGCGCTCTAATCGGTCTATCACGACTATATCAGGCTTATTGGCAATTATAGTCCTGTCAGTGATGATAGATCGATCCCAATACAATGTAGCACGACCATTTTCGAGAACTGGGTCGGGCACATACCTGTAATATGGCACCTCTAAACTCACAAGATTGTATTTAAGGGCAAGTTGTTGATGTACTATTCTGGCCACTTGGTTATGTCTATGCAAATACTCACCGTTTGCAAGACGAGAACAACCAGAAATAATATGCCTGATAGATTCACCGGGACGGTGGCATGCCCGACATATGTCGACCGTACCGTCTTTCAAAATAAATTTCCGATAGTTATTCGTCATAACAACTTCATTCATAATTGCAAAGACAAAACCTTCAGTTTCTCCAAAAAGATCACCACACCGTAGCCAGAATGTAGAAGCTTTTACGTCTACATCAGGCCCATTTAGGGCCCGATAGAACCGACCATGGAGCTCTTTGCCCTTCCATTTTTTTTTTTTATGCGATAGGGGGCAAACGAGCAGACGGGTCACCTGATGGTAAGTGACTACCGCCGCCCATGGACACCCGCAACTCAAGAGTCACAAGTGCATTGCCGGCCTTTTAGGTAGAGGTACGCTCTCTTCTTGAAGGTTTGAAGGTCGTATCGGTCATACCTCCGTGCGATCATTAGTACTGAGTACTACAGGTTTGCGCCAGTTCTCGTTAGCCAGACCGAGCGGAGTAAGTCCTTTGTCCTTTGTCTTTGTGTTTTTTATTATTATTATTATTATTAAATACCAACCCTTACACATAAATATCTTTTTCAGAGGTATCAGTAGAAACTGGAATACAGACAGAACCCGAAACTTGTTCTAGCCCAGACAACAATTGCGAGCCGACTCTGGTGCTTTTACCAATATTCACAGTAGAAGATGCACCACCCGACAAACTCCTGGATCGAGTCGAAGATATTCGAAAACCTTTAACTGGTTACATAGCTGACAGGTATTTGTTGGTATATTTCAAGAATGGGAAGGCTCAAACCTACTAGAATAGGGATTCTACAACAATAGAATCATATTTAACTGCAAATGTTACTGTCTATTCCGATTCATACCCGAACTCATAACTTTATGTATCTCAATGATATAGTTACGAGCGCCACGAAACGTGCCTGATTAGATGTCGATTTTTCATCTTTTATCATTCCTAGTGATAAGGACTATATAGAATAGACTAGAAATAGACTTTATTGCTCATCAAAAGAAATTGTTTGCAAATAATAAAACAGCTAAACATGTATGTACAAACGACGGCCTTTTCGCTAAAAGTGATTATGGAATCAGGGGCAAACGAGCAGACGCTTCTCATTCATTATATATATATATATGTATATATATATATATGTATATTTATAATGAACGGGACAATGCAGTTCGTTTTCTGGACAGGCTGGTTGTGTTTAATTTATTTTTTAATAATATCTTATTTTATTTGACCGTTGCAGATTAAATAATAGATCAAATATCTTCCAAGGATCATCGGCGCTCGAGATAAATGATTTATTTAACGACGCAACCCGACAGAGACCGGTTAGTGGTTTTTTACTCTTTTTTATATACTCGTATCAGCCTATTCTGAACTTTCACAGTAGGTACGCTAACTGTCACAATCATAAGATATTGTGACATAAAAGTAATCGTTTCGATCCAATTTATAGGGTTCCGTACTTCAGTTGGTAAAAAGCCTTATTGGATTGATGTCAAGCATGTATGTCAAGACTACTTTTCTCAGGAAGGCGTGTTATCAAGCTGAAATTAATATCTGTAGTAACTTCTAAGTCAACGTAATCTAAAGATAAGGCCGTTTATATTCCGTTTTTATAGCACATTTTGAAGCTCGCATAGAAATCAAAACCTATAGAATAATTACCATAGCCCCAGGAATCATTAAGTTTTGCAAAAAGTAAGGAAAAAATCGTTAATTTGTTGTTTAATCATATAATAAATAGTTTTTCGAAAACAAATATTACTTAGAGAAGAAACGAAGACATTGTACCATGTATTGATCTTCGTATTACTACAAAGTTAAGTTTGCGTTTTGAAAATAACGGTCAAATATCTTTGATAGTTGATTCTTGACAAAGACGAACTATTTCCCGACTGCGCAAGTAATGTGGTTATGTTTTTCGGGTGTATGTAAGTATGTGTGTATGTATGTATTATTATTTTTATTTATTATTCACAAAAAAGAAAAAAAACATTAGCAAACGAAAAGCCACGAAGGGTGTGTGCGGTATGCCCCACTTTCTATTTATACATACATTCACATATGTATGATATTTCTTTGTCCCACACCCTGGAAGCCTGAACGGCATGATGAACTTCAACCTGTGTGGTTTAATTTAATTCTTACTAACAATGTTTGTTTCATAGTGTATAAGAAAAAAGTAGAGACAAAATTAATGTAACAGGCGGATTTTATATAATTTTCACTGACTTTAAAAAGGGCCTTCCCCCTTTTGAAGTTAGTTATCTATTAGTATGATTAGTTGTGGGTATGTTACTCGTCACCTTTACCATTTGCGAATAAATTTCAATTATTTTTAATGAACTGTTTCTACTCAATGTTAGGCACATTCGTATTTAAATACAATATTCTCTTATAAGCTGCTAAGGTGCAGAGGATACGGAGTGAACAAAACATATTACACGATAACTCCGTCAAGGTTTATTCAAATAAAATTTGAAGATCATAGACTTAATAAATAAAAAATAGTGCCACGAAATAACTTCGTCATTTGTAGATCAATTTCTATACTTTTTTGAAGGAAGTATTGCACATCTGAAGTGTAAAACTAAGGTATGAAAATAATAATAAGGTATAATAAGGTGACCCGACTGCTTGTTTGCCGCTTATCGCATAAAAAAAAGCTACTTACAATTTGTCATGAAGACCGCGTTAAAGTCGGTTGTTTATTTTTAAAAGTCAAATATACTTATTATTAAATACATGACGTTCGTTTGCATACGGAACCCTTGGTGAGTGAATCAGATTCGTATTTGTCCAGTTTTATTTACTTATTCTTCTTCTGCTTATAATATTTTCTAGGTAAAATTCGATGACATTAATAAACTATATTAAGGCTTTAGTACCCTGTAGAAGTGCAGTACAGCATCTTAACAACTTTCTGTAATAATGCCCCCCCCCCCCCCCCTCATCTGTAGTAAAGCGTCCATTTTGAACAGAAATTGTTGTCAAAGATAATTTTCCAGTTGCATTTTTTATAATATATGTACATGTAATACACACACACTCACACTCTTTTACACACTCTTTTCACACGTTTAATGTTGTCCAACTAAAATAATTTACTACTCACTTTTGCATATATCACCCAACGTCTACGATTCGGGCGTGACCATAATGACGATTACGCAAACTCAAATATTAGGCAGATTTGTTGATCAATTTTCCAATCTTATCCCGGCTTGGTAGCTCTCAGGTCATCCAACGTCAGTCCATCTGCTGCATCGCCGCCAAGGACCGGGTGCTATGGTGCTAGTCCGAATAGCAAAGGTCTCTTCCAACTAGCACCATAGCTTTGACCTTTGACTTTTGACCCCTCCAGCAGTAGACTGCGATAGGCTGAGAACATTCACATCGGCTAAGTGAGTTTATTTACCTCACTAACCGTTAAACTGTCAGTTCTCTATAATAAGTAAATAAAAGTAAGTTGGAGGGGAGTGAGGTTGGGCACTCCCCCAATACCTCTGTATAAGCAATGTGCCCTTCCTTTCTTTTCTATTCTCAATTTCCTGTCAATATACTCCAATTTTACTAATATAAATCCCAAAAGTGCCTGGCAATATGCTTGCCACCCATTACGTTAATAGGACAAAATTATGATTGGCAAATGTGGGCGTAAATTACGCCTACTTGGGATACGTGAGTGTATGTTTGTATGTTTAACCGCACTCAGTTTGTTTATCGGTTAATGACGTAATTGTAACTTTGCATTCACGTGATAGTAGTTACTATTAAAGCCTTCCATTATTTAATTTTATTAAGCATTCTATATTTTTTAATTTTTTTAAATAAGGGTACAACATCCCGTCTGCTCGTTTGCCCCCTATTGCATAAAAAAAAACATATTATTCAACATTATAAAGTTATAAATAGGTCACATAAATTTATAATAATTAAGTGTTAATATCCCAATTGATGTATGTCTATTAGAGTATTTATTTTAGTTTCAGCAACGAAGCATGCAAAAGCCCAGCCCGAGCGCTCGCCAACCATATCCTGCTATACCGCATTCGCTATCCCCCGTCTACCCAATAAATACTGCACTGATTGCACCTCAAACGAACCAAATCAGGTAAATAATATTTTATTTTGAGTGCTCAAATACACTATACAAACTTGAATTGATTGAAAGGTGTGAAAAGATAATAATACTAAGTATTTATATTTTAAAAGAACTACAGAGGACCCAGTACAACGCCATCTGGTGCTTTCGCTTTTAGCTCGTTCAAAGTACTAGATGGCGATTTGTCCATATGTCTTTAGTCTCTATGCAAAGACTACAACAGTATATAGGATATCTCTATGCAAGTATAAAAAAGATGTACTCTGTGGAATAACTTTTGGTTTGACAAAATAATAAATTAATAAAAATGTCAAAAAATTATAAAATTTCTTTAAAGCAACTCCACATAAGCCATTAATCGAAGGTTGAAGTTGAAGAAGCCCTAATTTAGAAACATATGTAATGTATTATTAAAATCATAATTCGTTACCGCAATACCATAAATCTCAAAAACAACTGTCCAAGACTATAAAAGCTTATAATCATACAAGCAGATGCAGCATAAAACTTTCTTTGAACTTATGATAAAGGTTAAAGTTTTAAAATTAAGTATTTTTAAGTTCACCGATGAAAACAATAACAGTAAATTAGTGAAGAAACATACTATATTAATATTAATTGTTTTTCAGCCACATTCCGCCTGCAGAAACGAAGACAAGAAAGAGTTCGCTACCAAGAAGGTCATACCTTTACAGTAAATCGGAACCAGGGCCAAGAAGCATTTCTCTGTCTCCTAGGCCGCTTGCCGCACACCCAGCAATGAGCAAGGTAAATGTTATTTACTGACATTTTGTATTAGAAACTTATCTATGTAATTAATGATGATAACTTAATAACTTATAACATCTCTCACGCGGCTGTGTGATCCAAACCAAACAGAGCTTGTACCATTTTAGCCAGACTGCTGTTTAACATACCAACTTATACCATACACACATACAGATAAAAATATGTTCATCACACAATTATTTTTCATTTGTGGGAATCGAACCCGACCTCGACCTCTGAAATAGCAGTCAGGATTACTAATCATGAAACCAATAGGATATTCAAATTACTAAAACAATTTCATTTCAGAAATCAAGTATATTTAATAGAGTCGCTAAATTTCAATTGCCTAATGGAAGGAGAAATTTAGGTCAATACGAGTCAATTAAACCCGATGTGAAACCACGCAAAGACTTCAAAAACATACAAAGAGTCGTAAATAACTATATCAAACAAAGGAATAACAAATTAAGAAGAAATGAAGTTGTTACTAGAAAGAATCAAGACATTTTTAATAAAATTACTTTAGGTACTACATTAAAAATTGAAGAAAATACCGAAACTATTTTGAATAATGTTGAAGAAAAAATTATAAGCTTCGATAAGTTTCGCCAAAAAAACAATGTCAGCAATGAAGATAATACTAAACATTTTGATGTGAACTATGAGGAAAGTGACAACAAACTAATGACTCTTCTCGATACACTAGAGCGAGAAGTAAAGCACATAGAATTAGATGGTAACGAAAAAGAGATTTTCAATGCAAAAATTAGAAAAATATACGATACAGTTGTCCGTAAGCCTGCAACTTCCATACCAAATCAAAAGCTAATATCTAAATCTATGCCATCAGATTTGTATGAAAACGACTTTGGAGAGTCAAAAACATTTATTAGACATGAATCAAACCATATTACTGAGGATGAGCATGGAGTTAGACATGACCGAGATCATTTGTCAGAAGAAAATAGGAACGCTTATAAGCAAGGACTTGAGAAAATGGTAAACCGTGTAAGAGACTATGAATATCTTGAAAACAAATTTAATGAAAAAGTAGATAAAAATCTTATTCATAATGAGAATAAACATGCCGATATTTATGACAATAAGTCTTTTTATGACAATGATATGCTAACTGATACTGATCACAAGCTATTTGCTGACATAGAAAGTAAGTATAACGATCGCTTAGCAGCTACTTTAGTTGCTCGGAAGTTTAATGATGGTATTGATAAATTAGGAGGTTCATATGATGTTTTTGGTAGCCATAAGTATTCTAACACACCCTCTTCTAGAAATAGATATAATACCGTTAAATATGAAAACTTTAAGCCTAGAACAAGTTCAGATGAAGTAAGGAATCATCGCGACTTTGAGAAATACCACGATAAAGGACCTACGGGAAAAGAATCAATCCACAATGATTTGAATAGAAAATATTTTAGAAATGGTGACGATGATAGAAAACATAGCTCAGGTGACAGAAAGGATGGTAAGGGAAACCCTTGGGGTAACGAATTTGAACAGAGTGATCCTTTAAGTGCAGAAAGAAGAAAGTATTACCAAGAGAAATTAGACAACCTTGAGAGACGTCTACATGATCGCTCTTTTCGGCGTAAAAATTACGAAGATGTAAGTAGTATTATTATGAAGATTTAAAAAATAATTAAAATTAATAAGCCTTAAAATCCGACTTCAAGCATGCCAATGTTTATTTCAGAGACCAAACGAAAGAGCATTCCGAAGGATGAGGCCGAATGTAGAACATTCTGATCGACAAAAATCTAAGACACAAGGAGATGCGTTCTATATGCCAGACCGCGCTCGGTTTTTGCATGGTTTCTAATTAACTTGTAGTATAGATATTTAATTTTAACCTCACTTGACATAGATCGCAATATACATACATTTTTATATGTATAATGATATAGGTTTCGTTTATTTGTATTTGTATGAAAATAGTCGTTAAACTTTTAATATTTTTATTTTTATAAGAACAGACGGTTTTATTCACGTATTTTTTTTTGGGATTTCCGATATCGAATGTATGCCTACCCACTTGAAAGAGGCACTGAAAGAAGGATAATTTACTTTAAAAAAGTAGACAACCGACTTCAATGCGTCTATCATAAAATTTAAGTCTTATATGGATTTCTCATGAATGCTATTGTCAGAACTGGAGCTAATAGAAATGGGACCATACTGGTGCAAAAGAATTTAAATAAAAAAAAAGCTCCACCCTGTCGAAAGTTCTGAGGTAATAAACTTAAACCAAAAAAAGAAAACAGTCGAATTGAGAACCTCCTCCTTTTTTGAAGTCGGACGAAAAATAATGTTGCTTATACACAGCTTTTGTAGTATATAAGCAAGTAATATTTGAATATTAATGTGAAGTGAATATTAAGCAAGTCATACCTATACCTACAACTTGAAATGCCTCGTGTGGGGAAGTCTGAGCCCCCTAACTAAGAAACAAACACTTGAATAAAACCATATATTCCTTAATAAATATAAATAACACTCATGAATGTTTTTATGTGAATATTTTAGTAGCAAACTGACATATGCCCGAGCTGTTATGCCTGTCGCTCGGAAATAATATTTTTTCTGTATGAAAGGTCCTTTTCTACGCCCCTGGAAAGGAAAATGTAAAATTTTGTAAAGATTCAATAAATAAGACGTGAAAGTGTTACAAACAAATAAAGTTTTGAGCTTATAATAAAGTTAAAAGTTATAAAATTAAGACAGAGGGGCCTTTGATTATGTTTATTGTAATGTTAGGTAAAACATTTTTTTTTATTATTATTTTATTAATACACAATGTTGAGTATTTGTAATCAGAACTTTTGCATAGTGCAATATTTAATGAAGTACAACTTTAGTTAATTAAATTATACAACAGTGATTCGCTGAAATACAATATAGTTTTAATATATCTTAAGTTGATTGCTCTGTTTCTTTATAATCAATTTCTAGAAATATATACTACGTTATACATATGTATATATTTGTCTAATTTTTTTTTTCATTTGGTGTGATTAATTGTGAATCGATGCTTGTTTCATTTAATTCAAGCAAAATCTTATTCGTCGTCGTATTGGCATCACTGACATGCCGTCGTCATTGGATTTTATGAAACAGCTTATTGATCAGAATTTCCTAAGTAATCATGAATTCAAAGTTAAGTTCACAATAAAATTCCTAAAAGCAACGAACAAAGAACAAGTAGGTACTTAGAGAACTTTTACACGAAAAATAAATGAACAAGACCTTTCATACACGTTGCTCTTACAGAAAAAAGAAATAAGAAAAGAAAACTAGCGCGTTATCGGTAAAAAAAAAAGATTTTGTCAACATCATTGATTTGGCAACGTATTGGCTTTGCTCTATGCAATAGATTAAACGAGAACGAACACAAGTGAGATTGGTCTTTCACTTATTCAGGATGGCGATAATATTAAAGTTGATTATTTCTTTGTGTTTGTTTGTAATTGTAGTGACGGAGAAATCAAATTTAAAAGAGGTAAGACTGAATAATAAATTACCATACTGTTTTGTTTTAATTGTAAAGTTGTATTTATATCTGTATTTTGTATACAGTTTTGGAAAAAAAATTAGAAGTAATAATCTGTATTGTGTTATTGTCTAGTTGGATTCGGGAGACAATGACGATTCATTCATGAACCTCTTTAATAATGAAGAACTTGAGACTAAAAATGAGAGGGTACGTATTACATGTAATATAATAAAGTGTAATATAAAAATATTTTTATTTCTATCGTTCTCTACTAAAGATAATAATAATAGGGAATTTGATGATTTTTTTTATTCTTTCATTAAATAGTTAACATTGCTATATATGTAGGTAATAGTAAACCAATATTCTGCACCAAAAAAGTCATTTATGATATTAATTTAACCCAATGATGAAATCCCTATTTGATTACAATGAGACCACAATAGATTGTACTCTTTGTAATGATAATAAAATTGAAAAACGGCTGACAATTGGTGAAGAAATTGCTTAATAAATGTACATGAAAAAGACAAAGTCAAACATAGAACTTCTCCCTTTGCTGCAGTAGAAAATAGCCAATTTACTCTTAAAACCCCTTGCATTTTGGAGCATTTCGTGTGACGACACAGCACCAAGCAAAAGTAATATTTACATTGACTTTTATAGACATACATCGCTTTTCAAATGTGTGAATATCCCACAATTCTTGTTCATAAACTGCTTATAATATTAAATATTAATGAAACAATTAAATTTAAAGCATAAATTTAATCACATGTATTTTCCCTATACCCGAACTGTTCCTTATAGACTTTAAAACCACCCAAACGATGTGTCCCAAACAGGTTTCATTAGAAAGGCAATAATGCGAAGATAGATTTAGACCACAAAAATAATGCACGCGGGGTATCCGCTAGTTTACAATAACACAACTAGATGAGCAAGGCAACGGCAAGAAATAAAAAAGTACTTAATTGTTATGTCTTACATAGATAAAAACTGCTTTGTAAGCATTCAAATTGATGTTGCATTGTCTAAGCGACCCAACTTTCATAGTAGCAAGTGTATTCACTTTGATGTCAGATATTATAAATGTACATTTTCACGGCTAACGCCTGAACCGAGTCTAATTAAATTTGGTATGAAGATACTCCGAACTCTAGGGAAAATTAAAGGTTACTCTTTATCGACATACCATTCGGGCGAAATAGCGAGCGGAGGCTAGTACGTTTATAAGTATACATTCCTATTCTTTTTTACAGTATGCTCGAAACGTCAAGGCAATCACGGAAAGTGCTTTAGATCATCTAGTGAATGAGATAAGATATGAATACTTTAAGAATAACTATCAATCGAATAATCCACTGAGAAAATTCATTCGCGAGTTTAACGAAGAAACTGAAAGAAAGAAACTCAACAAACTCATTAAAGATAATCGAAACGAGAAAATGACAAACAAAAAGAAAAAGCCCAAGAAAAGGAAAAAGACAACGAAAACAGCAACAGTTCCATCTTAATTGGAAATCTGGTAATAAGAAAAGAAGAATTAGTAACTAAATTTTTGTTACATATGTATTTTCGAATAAATCACGCGTTCTATAATCACCTGTATTTATGGTCCTGCAACCTATTTAAACCAACAAACAAAAGAACTCGTCAGCTTTATTTTATCAGTATATAGAACAATTTTATAGTATCGCATGAACACATGCTATTTATTTTATTTTATCCAAATAGGTACAGTAACAGACAATAGATTAAAAACTTATTACAATAATAGGACATAATATATAAAACTGTAATCCAATAACAAACTGTACACAACACTTACAATATACAGTGCTTCAATTTCAATGTAGCAATATTATTAGTAGTGTGTCAAGAGATTATTATAATAATTAAAATTTCAAGCCATAGAGCAACAACACACTATTACATATAACAGAGATAAAAAGAAAATATAAACAATTGTTAACATTACATGTTATTCACAGTAACCATGTAAACATGACTTAACGAAAATAAAACTTATTACAACGAAGCGTACGTAGTTCTTAATAAACTATATGTTTTAAAATGTTTATTTCCCTGTCTCTAAAATCCTGGTTTATGTACGTACATACGCAATATGAGGGTAATGTTCCCAGATAAATAGGCACTTTTTACAGTAGGAGAGCTTTGCTTAGGCACGACTGGGCTGCTCGATCGGACCACGGCCTCACAGAAAGCCTACCAAACAATGCTTGCGGTATCGTGTAATTCCGGTACCCTCACTCACTCTGCAATACAATATTGCAGAGTAAGTGAGGGTACTGAAGGACTAACTCCCCCTTTCAGTCACGTTTTGCACCATTATTTAATCCCACTTACGTAAACCTGATCCACTCACATAAAATGCTTAAAATTTAGATATTGCGTTAAGCTATAAAGTTCACAATATCGATCTTCGTCACAAGATCCCTTTATCACATTGTCACAATCACAGTAAACATTCTAAAAGTTCCTTTTCGCTTAAAAGTTTGTTTCCAATTTTATTTATTGAGTTATTAAATGTTATCGAAAACGAGTTTGTATAGAGTTTATTACCTGTTCTTCTCCATGAGATCTACGTATTGGAACACGCTAGTAACTTCACGACTGACTTTGTCTGACTGACTGCTGCCTACATACGATATACCTGGCACTTCAGTAAATAAAAATCAGAAAATGAAGAGTATATTAAATGAGAAAAGTAAGAATAAAAAACAGACAACGGTACGACAAGGATCATACTAAAGAATCAAGAACCATAAGCAAAAGCTCAGGGACTTTCGGGTAGCTGTAACTTAAAAAAGCTGTTGTTGTGATATACCAGTAATATCTACTGCATCTTATTCTTACGTCATTTTGTATGTTACGTTACGTTTAATTTATTTATTTAACACTTTTCACACAATATGTACAGAGGTGAACTTAACCCCAAAAGCATTCTCTACCAGTCCACCTCTGGTAGCTCTCTATCTTCCTCAGGTAAATTAGATGAATAAAGTATATGCAATGAGAAGTTATAAGAGTAAATGGGACAAAACAATAGTAAGATAAATAAATAAAATGATATAGACACAATATACAATATACGTCATATATATATATATATATTTCAACTGTTCTGATGACTGTTAGTTTACGTACGAGGAGAGCACGAACCTTTGCTTTAAACGATAGGCGATTAGATTACTGTGGTGAAGTAGATTCCGTAGGGCTATATCAATCCCGGGTGGTTCGAAACGAATAGTAAAACGATCCAACTGTACCTCCATTATCTCAGCTCTTTTCAGCCTGTTTACCACCACCTGATAAATAAACGGGGTTGTGAAGTATCTGACCTTCACAACCCCATTTATTTCAATTATTTTTTATATTTTATTTTATACTATAGGGGGACAGACGAACAGACGGGTCAATTGATGGTAAGTGCACTGCCCGCCTTTGAGGGTAATGAGGGATGGGGGATACAGGGGAATAAAGAAGAGAGGAGGAGTTGGCCCTCCAGAAATCTCACTCATTTCGGGGTTTTCTGTGAGGCCGTGGTATCCTACCCATTCTAAGCAGGGCTCTACCACTGTTAGAAATAAATTATATCAGTCATAGGTATTTTTAAATTGTCAAAAGAAGAAGTAGGTCAGACTAAGTGAATCGAGAAGCTAGTTGCCAGTTTCAATACGTATCCGCGTATTACCTATGGAGAAGAACAGGCAAGAAACTTCAAGGACATTCTTTTCAAATATTTTCTATAATTTTCGTGTATGTTTTTATCCTTCTCTACAGTTGATAAGTGTAAAATAAAATATGAGGACAATGGAATACGTCATTCTGAAATATAAATTATAATAATTACTACCAGGTGTACTTTAAGTACTAGCATTACTCTTTGGCTGTAAATGTACGTAATGTTTTTTTTTTTGCCGCAGGATTGTTATCAACAGGTTTTAGATTAGAATAAAAACTTTCGTGAGTTACATTCATATTTATTTAAGTTTACTTTCAAAATCTTTAATAGATTCAATAAAAGCTTCATTTGAAGTGCTGTGTTGAAGGTTTTAATAACTATGCGGTAGCTTTTTTCCTTTCGTGTAAATGTGTAACCACTGAGTCCAATTAGTTCTTATGACAGTTAGATTTTTTTGCATTCTTCCTAAGTAACATGTGGTCTTTTATTAAAATGGCACGTAGAACCACTCATTAGGTTGAGCTGTGTTTATAGTGCCCTTACTCTTAGTAAGAAGTTATATCGAACTGTCTAGTCAGCATGGATCCGCCGCCATTATTCAACTGTTTAAAATACTTTGGTTTCTTCTTGACATGGAAAGACTATATAAAGAAAAACGTGACGAAGTTAACAACTGATTCAAAAATGTTCTGTCACTACTTCGGAAACAGTCAACATTATCCCTTAGTAATAAACTTAGAGTATACTCGTATATATCTGCCATAAAATCCATTTTGACTTATGGAATTCGACTTTGGTCTACAGACAGTAAAACAAACATTCTACGTTTGTCTGCAATGAGGCTAAAGCAAAATATTAAAGACCACGAGTGGCGCAGCCTTGTTGACTCGTAAGTCAGGGATTCGTGCTTAAATTGAAACGAAAACTGTGATACAAGAAGCAAAATAGTACCTACCAAAGAAGCAGCCAGACCACCCAATGAATCATTCCAACCCACTGAGTAAGGAACTTCTACAGAAAACCCGATAAATCGTCTGAAAAAAAGCTAATGCTCTTTTTGATTAAAGGGAATTGGGCAAAGGCTCCTATTGCCTAAAACTCATTTTACTACAACCAACCTGATTATAGAGGTACGAGACTAATTCAACATTATGTAAAAAAAAGAAAAAAAGAGACACTTGCGGTGTCTGTATATTAGTGACTTTTCATGTATATAGACA
Source organism: Tyria jacobaeae (assembly GCA_947561695.1). Taxonomy (NCBI): domain Eukaryota; kingdom Metazoa; phylum Arthropoda; class Insecta; order Lepidoptera; family Erebidae; genus Tyria; species Tyria jacobaeae. The sequence goes on along the minus strand of OX387231.1, from coordinate 12,713,941 downwards.
ATCAAATAGCGTATATTATACAAAAGTTGAACATTATTAAAACAGCTGCCGATTAACTTACACTAAAAATAATACACATTTATTCTTAATCCGCCATTTTAATATGTACAATGATATCAACGGGTTTTCCCTGAATAGTATTTTCGGCTGATGCATTTCGATCGGAAACTTTATGTTTTCGTTCGTGAATCTTGTATCTTGGTTCTATTTTGATATATTTTCTTTTAGGATTATGTTTCTTTTTCAAATGCTCTTTCGTTTTCATTACTTTCTCAGGTTTGCTTAGACCTAACCTCTTCGGTTTTAATTTGTGAATTTTCTTTTTAGTTTTTCTTATTTTCTTTTTTCTTGTAGGGTGTGATTCTGCAGTTGTTTCAGGTCCGATATACTTTCTATGGTCATCCTGAAAAAAAAAATGTTCTTTAATACTTCTTTTTGTTTTATATAATGTATTTGAAAAGTGCTATTTCAGTTGATCAAGGGATGGTTATTTGTTGTTGATGGTAGTGGGTACATTCTATTCGAAATCATCAGATTAAAAATAATGACATAATTTTTGTTATGAATATCCTTGTAAATTAATAGATTTCTAATTTTTTTAAATGTAATGCATCTAAAATAAAAATGCAGATTATTTAATACGACAAAAAAAATTATAATATTTTGTTCTGGAATGTGTACCTATACCAGGAAAAGTTTTTAAGCTGACACCCGATTTGATTTCAAATATTACACACATGGAGCTCCTAAAATTAGACCACGCCTTCTTGTAGCATAAATTAATTCGGTTAATATATTTTACATAAATTAATTCGGTTTACGCACTAAACGAATTATTTTAAAGCACTTAACTAAGTTTATGAGTTTGTAATTAATATTCAATTATAGTTTGTCTATCGTAACAAAAAAAAAACAATTTATTCAGGTAATCTGATTGTTTTGTCTGCTGTTACATCCGAGTATTAGTATAATAGCCATAGGCAATAAATTCAGGATCTCTTGACATAAGACATTTTGTGGCCACTTATTTGACTTACTCTTTTCCCAGGCGATGAAAACATATCGAACGAAGTGTTTACTTCAGTTTGAGATATAGAATTTTCTTGAATCTCTCGACTTTTAAACGTATCATTGGCCATCCTTGCTTCAAAATGTTTATCAATTACATCTTCATTATTTTTAATAGGCTCTGGCAAAACTTCCCAAGCTGAAGCTCTGGCACCTTGGAATACATTGTGCATGACGTCCTAAAAAATATTTAGATGTTCTATTCTCGAAAGATAAAACACCTAAATATTTTTTAATCAAAATATTTTTATACTTTTTATACCTTGCTTAATAAAATATACGCTGCAAAGTATGCTTTTAAAAAAGCAAACATTTTCTATGCTACTTACAAATTTGTTGTTTTTAACTCAATGAGCCTGTATTCTGAATTCTATTCAACTTACATTTTCACGAGTGATGTCACTTTTACTGCTTTCAACTACTACTTCTTCAAAAATATTGTCTGTAAACTGTTCAATATCTTCTATTACTTTAAGCAGTGATACCGTGTCGAGCTCAATCATACAACTTAATTAAGTCACAACATTTAGTATATATTAAATTATCGCGCCACCCACAAAGTTACCCTATTATTATTTTTTTGTGCTGTGGTAGTTTAAAAGTTGTAATAGAAGATTTCACTGAAACTTTAAGTTGAAAAGAATAGAAGACAACTTATTGTTTCAACATTGCATTTTGTGAAACAATTTCATAATTTCACGCCTCTGTAATATAAGGTAATCACATTGACGCTTTTGCGCTTGAAAATTCAAACTTTAAGTCATCAATTTAATTACCGCTAGTATTCAAAAAATCCGTCATTACATTTAGTTTTCTTTCAAGACTGTTGAACCAGTTGCCGACGGCTCCTGGTTGCTCGGTTTCGGCTGCTACCTGTAACACATTGTCATTTAAAACTCTTCCTTCGCATGAATTGACGTTGTTGCTTGAAGAATTATTATCATGGACACACTAAAAATACTTTTGATGACATTATTTTGTACTAGATATAATACTAAGGAATCTTATCAAAATTTAAGTTACAAGTGAAGTGGAAGCAGAAATTCATTCCAACTTGCCAAGTGCAAATAAAGCATGTTCTATTAATTTTTTGTAAACATTTACAGGTTCAACAAATGTTCTTAAGTCAGATCAATGCACGCTACAGTACACAATCAGTTTTAATAGTTACTCAGTGAAAAGGTAAAATATTTTTTGTAATTATTTGATTATTACTAGTGTAGTAAATATTCTGTTATATAAAAGCTTCAAAGGATCGTTTTCATTCATCATCTGTCTAATTTTGAAAGCATAGTATATTCAATCAAGTGTTAGCAATTTCAAAACAAAAGTAAAACATTTATGCACCTCGTTTTTTAAGCTAACGATGAGTAATGTAAAAAGGTAGTACCGCGAACAACTATTAATTTAGGTCACAACTTTATGTCTTCTATATTCTGCTGTGAGTACTGTTCTAATATTGCAGCAACTATTGTGGTGTCAGTGATTCGTATCTGTTTATATATTTGTTAATCCCTTTCTCCGGTTGGGGCAAAAAATGCTTCTCATTTACTTCTATCCTCAAGAGTTAATTTTATTGTCATTAAACCTTTCATGCATCCTTTCCGCCATCACGAATTCACCATTCACCATCGTCAATCACAAATTTGATCAGTGTATTTACCTATTTCGTCATTTTTTCGGAATCATTCTTTCCACGGCATATCCTTTTCAATCTTTTTCATTACGCCATCTTTCAAGCAACACAATGAATACCTACACTTCTCTTTCTGTTAACTAGCCTCACTCTTCACTTACATCACTGATATTATTATGCCACTAAAACAAATATGACGTATTGAACGTCGCGATCGCATTAACTGTTATTATTTTACTTTCAGATCCCTTCTCAAAGCTTTTATCATATTTACTGTTCCACATTTACAGATCTTTAACACAGCAAAAGGTTTGCAAACACAATACTCGTACACTGTTATTTTTCTCCAACGTTAATAACCTTATTTTTTGGACGACTGACTCATTGGTTTAGTAGTTAGCGCATGCGACTGCCGATCAGAGGCATCGGGTTCGATTCCCGGGTCAGGCCAAAGAGTGCTTATGGGTTTTTCTAATAGAAAATTCTCATTAACAGCCCGGAGTTTGGAAGTTTGGGGTATTATACTATTCAGGCAAAAACTCATATTCAAGCAATAACTGGTTGGACTAGAAGCCAACCCCAACAGACATGGGAATAAATAGGCTAGGAAGAAGACCCTACAATTTTTCCATCCAGCAATATAAGCACAAAGTCATATTAATTTGCTATCAACGATTAAAGTTATATACGTTCTTCAACTTTTAAGCAACAATAAAATGAACACTCAAAACGATCTCACCTCTTTGAACTGCTGTTGTATTACTAAAACGATAAAAACTAGTGTTTGCGGCAGAACTATGTAGAAATTCATATTGTATGGCAACCGTGCGTTTGACGGTGAAAACTATGACTGAGTGTCGATAGATTTTGTTTTTCAACTATAGGTAACGGTTTCCTGTTTACTTTCGATTTGAAATACAAACGTGTTCAGGAACGTTTTTATAGTGTTTGTTGATAAATGGCAAAGGTGTGAGGTATTAATGTCATCTCGTGTTTAGTAGTTTGCTTGATTTGGAGCGCACCATAAACTCATATCAACTTACCCTTTTTTCAAGCTTCTTGTAGCAGTAGTAGAGTAGCAGATCTGTTATTCTTCTTCAAGGTTATCTCTCCTCCTTGATTTTTGTAATGATGAAATGTTGCATGCGTCTTTAATAAAATTTCAGATCCAATGGAATGTTTGATATGCTATGGCATTAACAGTAACTTGGGACACCTGGACAGCAGTCTGGTCTCACAGTACAGCCTGTACAATGGTAACCATAGTACTGATAAACATACTTAAATATTACTAAATACATAAATAATGTATTATATAAAAATTACACCGACACACAACTGATCGCACTCATCACACAATTTCGTGAGTACCAGCAAATCAAGAGTCGTAAGTGCGCTGCCCGCCTTTGGAAGAGAGGGGTATGAGGAGATGGGAAAGATGATAGGGGGATGAGCGGAGAGGTAAGAGGAGACGGGGAGTTGGGCCTCCGGAAACCTCACTAATTTCCTGGAAATGCAACACGAGCGTTACTTCACAAACGGTTTGCTGTGAAGCCGCGGAATCACACCGGTCGAGCTGGTCCATTCGTGCCTAACTATGGCTCTACCAATGTTAAAATTTGCCTAGATTTAACACTAACTTAAAAAAATCGCATATAATAAGCTACTTCGATGCCCTGTCATGATAAACGTAATAATCTGTAGTATTTATTCATAATTGAATAGAGCCAACCTTCAATATATGTATATTTTATTTAAAAAAATGAATTATTGATATCATTTCACAAACGACAAAGATTTTACGTTACACAAAAAAAAAAAACATTGATTAGAATTAAAAATCATTTTCTTTTGCAGTTGATTCAAAATGAATGCTCGATGCGTTGACCGCATTCAATTAATATTGCAAGCCTGCACACTGATTTCAGTTGGCTCATTTAACATCTGAAATTTCGTGGTATTATTATCGCTGGCCACTATACTTACTATTAATAGTAATTTCAAAAAACTATTAATATCTCCACAAATAATAAAACAATATAAATTATATGTATACTTCAAAACCGTTTTCTTAATTCGACGATGATGATGATATAGAAAATAATTTCTTACCCTTGATTGATACCCTTCATTTCAACATACCTCTGTTTAATAAACAATTTATCTTGAAAGGCTTGAAAACTTGTCAAAATAGTTTTATGCAACACTAAATTGTCATGGTGGACGTATTTGTCAATTTGTCAGAGATTTTCGACAGGCAATCTCACCTAAGTCAAGGCTATTTCGCAGTTAACATACATTAGTATCTACAAATAATTTCAATTATTATTATTATTATATATCTTCCAATACTCTCAATTGTTCTTCACATATTATATATTTACCCTTATGTAACAAATATGTCAAATATCACTAAAGATGTCAGAAAATATTTTCTTAGCGACTTTACAGCTAAAACCTGACAATTGTCGCCTTTATTAAACTGGTTTATAATCTGACAATTTTGTCAGTATTTACCTGTCGCATTTGGGCTTAATTATGATCTAATTTTCATCAATTTTCAAATCAAATTTTCAAAATTGTCAGATCGTTACGTTTATTACATAGGCCCGATTGCAATCTTGAAGTTTTGCATATTTTTTATAGTATAGGAGTCAAACGAGCAGACTGTTCAGATGATACTAAGTTTCTACCGCCTCCGTCCACCTATGAGGGGAGCAAAAAGAGAGGATAGAGGAGAATTGATAGAGGAGAAGAGGTTGGGCCTTTTTTTTTTTCGTGTGGAAACCCCCTCGGGCCGTCCGTCATTCCATCCGGGTTTCGGTGGAATGGTGTGTCGGAATCGAACCGACTAAAATCACACGGTATGCCATACTGCGCCTAAAATAGGAGGAATCCGGGAACAGCTTTATTAAGACATCCGGACCCCTCCTAGCGCCTGCCCGCACTATGCGGGCACCACCTACGGGTAACCTATCAATAAGGCGACGTCCAGACACAAGCAGACGTCACCCCCTCGCGGCTGGCCAAACGGCGGATGGAGGGGAAAACCCGTCCCGACCACCCGCGGCAACACTCAGGGCGGCATGAGGCGCATGTAGGCGCGCCTCCGCCGCCCGGTTCGCCGGCGGCGAATTAGGTCCGAGTGGAGGTCATCCTCCAGGGCCCGCTCCGCCTCCTCCTTCTGCGAGATGACCTCCTCGCAAAAGGTTGCGACCGCGGTAAAACTTCTGTCGCTACCGACCATGGAGCGTATGATGGCCGGTAACGAGAGATCCTCTCCGATGACTGCAGTGAGGGCCCGACGCTGTGTGCTGTGCAGAGTCCTCCCTGCAGTCGCAGTGATGGCAGGTGGGACTCCCTCCTAGCAACCGAATGCAGGTACTTCCCGAAGCAGCCGTGCCCGGAAAGCACCTGCGTCAGTCGGAAGGAAAGGGTCCCGTGCTGCCTCCCTGCCCACTCGATGATGACCGGCTGGAGTGCCTCCACGGTGGTAAAACCAGCACGTGGAGCCTCCAGCCGGGACGACCAACGAGCCATCGTGGCCCGGCGGGCGGCCTCACTCCACTCGCGTACCTCATCGGGCGGGGGTCGACTGCCACTACCCGCCCGGAACTCAGCCGTCCGCCGATAAACTTCGGCGAGCACTTCCGCCTCCAAATTCCACGGGGGAGTTCCGGCCAATGCGCATGCCGCCTCCGTTGATATGGTGCGGTATCCGCGTATGGCTCTAACCGCCATAACCCTCTGGGGACGCCAGAGGTGCGCCCTATTCTGGTTGGTCAGAGCCTCCGCCCACACCGGCGCACCATACAGTGCCATTGACCGGACAATCCCCGTGTATAGCCGCCTTGTTGCTACACTGGGTCCACCCAAGTTTGGTAAAAGTCGCCCAAGGGCGGACGCAGTGCCAACCAGCTTCGGTGCAAGCTGTTGGAAGTGCTCGTCGAAGCGCCACCTACCGTCAATTATCAGGCCCAGATATTTTATATGGGCCCGAATCGGTACGAGGACCGAGTTGACTACAATTGAGGAACCTGGGGGTGGACCATGACGGGGCCCATGGAATAAAAGGGCCTCCGTCTTGTCCAGGGCCACCCGCAAACCCAGCGCCCCGATGCGGCTGACTACCAGAGATACTCCCCTGGTAGCCAAGCGCGACGCCTCTTGATAGTTCGCCCCCCGGGCCGTGACCAATGTGTCATCAGCGTAACAGATTACGCCCAGCCCGGGGAGAAAGGTACCTCGAAGGGCCCAGTCGTACCCCATGTTCCACAGGAGTGGTCCAAGAACAGACCCCTGTGGAACACCGCACGACATAGGCCGACGTCTCAAATTTCCGTCTCGGTCCTCGTACATGACGGTACGCTCCCTTAAATAATCTGCCACCAGCCGTCTCAGGTACTGTGGCACCCCATGATAATGGAGCGCTTCCCTGATGCAGCTGAATGGCAGACTATTGAATGCGTTGGCGATGTCCAGCGACACCGCCAACAGCACGCCGCCACAGCTGACTACCTCCTCGGTCACGGCTCTCAGGCGCATAATAGCACCGATAGTCGAATCCAAATTGGGCGTCCGACAAATCGGGGCCAACCTCGCTCAGGTGCCGGACGATGCGGGCAGAGAGGACCCTCTCAAACAGTTTACCCGCCTCGTCCAGCAACACGATGGGCCTGTATGCCGAGACCGAGTCAGCAGGACGTCCCGACTTCTTTAGAAGGACCAGCTTCCCGCTCTTCCTTTCCTTCCAGACGCCAGGCTGGCAACAAACACCTCCCTGACGCGGTCCGACATGTGGTTGAGAGCCAGGGCCAAAACACGGGCGGCGATACCGTCTGGCCCTGGGGCGGTATTCTTGGAACGAATCCGTAGAACAGCCGCCCCTATCTCCGCCTCCGTGACGGGTAGAGCATCCTCCACCCCGAACTCCCCGTCGTCTCCAGCCACAGGGGCCATCGACGGGGGAGAGTGCTCCACTCGTCGCGGAAAAAGACCCTCAACCACTTCAAAGAGGTTGGGCCTCCGGTAACCTTACTCGCTGGGTGAAACACAACTGATTTTTCTGTAAGGCTGTGCTAATACTAAGGTCGAGCTGGCCCATACATGCCTAAGCACATCATGATTCTAAATTTCGTACTCAAGTTATTAAAACGCAGTATAGTTTTGTAAGTTACTATTGCCAATAAACCTATATAGTTGAAAATCTGCCAACGCTTGTTTCTTGTACGGCTGTTCACATAAAACCAATCTTCATTTTCTAAATATAGTATAATTTAAATTCTACCTTCTTCTATTCTGCAAAGAACATCAAATCCATTGCTGTCAATCTCTCTATAGTTTGGAGCCACTGCACTACACACGTGCCTAGTATATTCCTCTGTCAGAAACAGACCTGTTATTGACAGGACTACCCAAATAAGCGTTTAATATTTTCAATGAATAGTTAGAAGTTTAGAGGAATGAGCAGTATTCTTGATAAGCCCTCGAACTAAGCTTAATGTTTTTATTAGCAGGTTGTTTAGGTCAGTAGTGCACTAGGTGAGTTTCAAACTCGCAAACTTTATCGCGATCTGGCGTACTAGTCCTACTGTCACTAACAATACACATACATAAGCTCACGCCATCTCCTAAGGGGTAGGCAGTTTTCTTTGTTTAATATAAGTTGTATACTGTGTATATTTTGTACAAAATAACGGTGTTTTTTTAAACTTTCTATATTATTTGTCGTCGTTTCGTCTGTTCATATGCCCCCCTAGTATATAGTATAAAAATTTGAAGACAATTATTTGTACGCATTTTTAATACTCCGTCTGCTTTATTAATTTCTCTTTTTTTTAATAACGTTATTTAAAAGTTTTATACCGACTATTAATATAATTAACATCATATTTCCTCTGAACTAAAGATCTGCCATTGTAAGACTTTTTGATTCATGACAGGTACGATATACTTTACGCATATAGCTAAACGTATCCGCTGTCACGTTTTTTCTCTAAAAATTACGTTTTGACAATTTTACTCCTTAAAGTTTGTTAAATAATTGACTTTCTAAAAAAGTGGATTTAATGCAACTTTCGAAGTACTTTCCTCAACAGTATATCGCTGGTATCCTTTGATCGAATCATGATTTAGTTACAGTGGAACTACTGCAATAGTATATATGTATATACGAGAATATAAATATACAGTTGAACATAGAGCCAAATTTACCATAATCGGCAAAATTAACACGATTGTTATATTGCTTTGTATTTAGAATGAAATTAAACCTAGTGATATCATTATGACACCAGAAAACGTACCCTCCATTTAAAAAAAAAATATGAAAGTGCAGTCATTAATAAAGTTTTAAAGCGAACGTTTTGTACGGTTTTTAATGTTTGTGACCGCATTACTTCGTTTGATAAATTATTTTTTATTAAAAAGGGTGTGCATCCCGTTTGATTTCAAATAAATTTCAAGATAATACTCACATCATATCTGCAATTTGACCAATAAAATTCGTTATTTGTCAACCGATTGTAATATTTTTTTATTATTGCATTGGTTGTACTTCGAGGTACGTCTAATTTATATAATTTTAAAAGTATACTTAAAATATGTGACAATTATCGTCCTCTTTTGTTTTATGGTTTTAATTTATTCTTAACCGACTTCAAATCACTTTTTTGTATGTGTAATGATTTCTCCTGAAGTTGTCAAGCAATTATCAATTTCTTTTTTGTTTGAAGTAAATATTAAAACTATCTAATTGTAATCAAATGAACTCAAAGACATATAGAAAATGTATTTTTTGTATATATTCCAAAGTTATTAAGATATTTACGTCTCATAGTGCTGAAGGGGGAAGATAACTCCTCAACGACTGATAATTTAAATTGCACGTTTTTTCATAGGCGCCATTGCAGGCATATTTAATAAAAAGATTATGGTAATTATGTTAAAATCCTTTGAAACACTAAAACTCTTAATAATTCGTTTAGAAACTTATAACATTACGAAATGTTCAACAAGTAGTAAATCCATATTTATCAAAACGATATGTTATAACCGAATTAAATAATTATCCAGTGGGCTGATAACGTTACTAGAAGAGATAATATATTAATAACTTTTATCAGATGATTTGTGTTGTTAATCCTGATTCCGTTGAAAATTTATATGTAAAATGTGCCTCGCTGTTTCTAATTTAGAGATCTACCTGCTTAAATAACATAAGTATTTCAACTCTCAAGAAACCGAATTTGTATTTTTCCTACACTTTTTTATCGTTTATTTGAATAAGGTTAGAATATTCAGTGTATCGTCCGGTACCGTCGCATCTGGACGACTTACTCCTTGAAAAAGGCCTCCTGTCGAGACCGAAACTAGTCGGGCATCAATAAAATACACACGTGAGTAAAAACGTATATTTAAATAAATATTCAATACACAATAAATATTCGAATAAGCTGGTTGAGGCTTTCGCGGCCGATTGATGACTCGTTGGCTTTATTCGGGTCTAAAGGCCGTCGTCCGTTAGAAAAGCTTCCTAACGTTTCGCTAGCACGAGTGGCGAGCTTCTTCAGAGGTCCTTCCATCTCCGATACTGGATGCGTCTGCGAAACGTTAGGAAGCATTTCATTTTAGACCCGAATAAAGCCAACGAGTCATTCGAATAAGCGTTTGTTTTTTTTTTTTTTTTTTTTTTTTCAAAACTCCAACTTTCTGCGTTTTCATCTTTATTTGAACACACCACTGCATCTTTTTGTTTCTAACACACCCTCACACATAATTGGGCGTAGGCAGAAGTGTATCAGACACCCAAAATTTTGTCACGTACAATTTGGTCCTACTGACGTTGTAGGGTCTATGGCCGTCGACCGGGCACTTGGAATTAAGTACCGGCAAATTGGGAGTAAATTGGTCACCTGATGGTAAGTGACTATCGCCGCCCATGGACACCCGCCGTAGGAGTACCATATTTAATGCTACGCGTACGCTTTTTCTTGAAGGTTTGAAAGTCGTATCGGTCCGGAAATACGGCAGGAGACAATTTGTTAAATAGGCTGGTTGTGCGAGGTAAAAAGCTTCTGGAGAAGCGCACAGTGGTGCAGTGCCAATCCAGGGTTATGAGGATGGATATTTTGGCTAGGACGATGGCGGAAACCTGCGGCCGGTATAAGTCCGAACAATTCCTCTGAACACTCCCCATGATACAAGCGATAGAGGATCCAGAGTGAAGCTACATCTCTACGCAACGCCAAGGTGTCAAGCCGATCAGAAATATCTTGTCAGTCGATGATGCGAGTCACTCTCCGTTGAATGCGGTCAAGAGAGAGAAGTTGGTACTGGGGTGCACCTGCATAGAGATAAGAACATATTTGCCTATACAAATAGATTGAAGTGTGTTCAATAGGCCTAACATTTCAGCGTAGTATACCTATAACAACTTGAGGCATGAGGTTTTGTGGACTACCAAATATCTGCTGCTCAGGATTAAATTCAGAGCTTCGCGATCGTTCCTGGTGTAACATATAGCCATATGTATATTAAAGATTTCTGACTACATAGAAGATGGCTGCGCCGAGTTTTAGGGGTACGATCCGCGCCGAAGACTACACTTTGTTGTACTGAGCTACTTTTTTATGAGTCTGGTATTCTTTGTGTCTGTTATTTGAATGTAAGTAATGCAACTGCATTAGTATTAATACCTGTATTACGAGTTAACACTAATGCATCCTGCATTGTATCTAGAGTCTACAAAAAAAAAATGCATATCAAATATGAAATTCGAACGGTACGGAGCGTCAGGTCATATCTACCACTCAAAAGACGTATTTCTCTAAGCCTTGCTGAATTCTCAAAGGCGATGTGAGAAATCCTTCCAGTCCAAAATGTAAATCACCTTGACATCGAATAGAACTTTGGTATCATTTTGGTCCTGACCCCCTTGTAAGGAAAAAAAGCATAAATACATGCAAATACCTAATGGTGACAACTGCCTGATCCATATTTCGACACAGCTAAGAAGTATAAAAACCCTGTTATTCTGAACATGTTACCTATATCTATTATAGAATACACTATATAAGGTGTGTATTTGTGTGTAGGTATGTTTATTTACCTAGTACCTAGTATAAATTTGATATTTTGTATTGTATAAATAAAACGCTTTTTTTTTCTCTCTTCTTTCTACACCCAAACTACCCGTATGTTCTTTTGCATCTTGTCTTTTTCTGTAAATCCTAAGGTTGCCTGGCAGAAATTGCATTTAGCGATTAGGCCGCCCATTGTACGTTTCTATTTTACATAAATACTGTAAATTTTTGTTTTAAGGTGTACAATAAAGTATATTCTATTCTATTCTAAGGTAAAAAAACATACGTCAATGATTGTATAATAGTCACTTTATAAACGTCAATTCGACTATTGACAGATCTAGAAAATACTACTACTGTGCGTTTCAAGTAAGAAAATAACACACAGAAATGTCACTCCGCCATATTACTTCGCAATTGACATGCAACTTCACTTCGGAACGTACAGTCACAGGGTATTTTTTTTTAACTTACTATCAATTAACCGACTGTAGTCCACTTCTGGACGTAGGTCTCTCCCAATGTGCGCCATAGCACCCGTTCCTTTACCTTACGAGTCCGCATGAAGTTGGTGATTATCTTCAGAATAACCTCACCTAGGTACTTAAATAACCTCATGATGATTCAAAAGAAAATATTATTGAAAAACCTGATAAACGAGGTGAAAGGACCTTTGAAATAACAGTAAATACAAAATGTTTTCTTATTTTGATCCTTAACGGTCATTGACAGCCAGATTTTACACCTAACTGGTAATTATAAAGCTTTCTCGCTCAGTCATATGCAAGTTTACTTAAGCGAGACGGGATAAAGAAATAGAAACGGTACATCTTACTTATGCCAACGGAGTTCAGAGTCAAGGACGAATGCACTCCGTGTGGAAGTGAGATAGCTTTATGCGAGTGAACATGACAACAATTTGGTCTCCATTTGGACGTAAAAAGATCGTCGAGTCGATGGTCGTGCGCTGAACGTGCTATTTGAATTTAAATCGATGTTCCTTTTTCTTTTTTTTTATCAGTGTTTATTAGCTGAAAAATTATTATTTTTACTACAGCAACATTTATATTTGAGTAATGTATACGTGTTAAGCGGTAGTCGGTGAAACAAGTCATGGACTGTCAGACTAAATTATTATCGTTGTGAAAAATCGTGATCGTGATAAATATAATTTTGTGATACTTTAGATAAAAATAAATAATTATTGTCACGTACTTATTGTGATAGAGGGACGTGGGTGTTAACTGAGTTAAATATCAAGAAATTTGAGGTGAGTTTATTTTATTAAATATTGGTAAAAGATAAAATATTAAATATATATACACATGTTTTAGTGTTACTTTTTAGTTTAATGTGTTGGTTTAGATCAGCGTGATAACTAAATAGAAAAAAAATATATATTCTTATATTATTTTTTTACCGGCGTTACTGACATTGTGAAACTGTCTTACAAGCAAGTAGCAAATAACTATAGTGAAGTTTAGTAATGTTTAGCTTGACATAAATCATTTTATTCTATATTAAGAAAATTACCACTATGATATACATATATATATATGATCAAACATCCACCTTAATACATACAAATAAATGTATTTGAATATTTAATATTAGAACTTATGAGGGATAAGTTAAACCTTATTACTTATTTTCAACACTATTTACCGTATTTAATGAAAAACAAAACAAAAATATACAATTTCTGGGTCAGATACATAGATAATAATAAATCAATCAATATACATTGCTATACATATATACATGCATACGCTCACGCCTATATCCCCTAAGTGGTAGGTGGAGGTGTAAACCATGTAACACCCAAGGGTGAACTAGAATATGGCCACCCCATTTCGTCCCGTGGATGTCGTTAAAGGCGATTAAGGGATCGGATCGATCCAGACGACATCGATTGGCCTGACCCCTGTAACGTATGCTGGGCTAAGTTATGGCTGGCAAAAAGAGTATGCTGGGCTAAGTTATGGCTGGCAAAAAGGCGTTTGAGACGCCTCGACGTTACGAGATGTATGTTAAGAGAAATCAATTCTTAAGCTGATAATGAGCTTTCAATCCCACATACTTTAGTTTTGTATAATTCTCCTTCGGTGAGCCTTTTCTACCACACCATCATCTTATACCATTATATCCAATTTTTGTTTGTTAAGCAGGGTTTTTCATCAATGGTTAACGAATTATAAGCACCGTGTATTGAATTGTGCGGTCTCCGAGCAAGTAGGAACTAATATTTTTTCTTCGTATATAATGTATCAGGAAGGGTGGCCAAGACCAATGACAGGGAGCTCAGTTTTATCTATGTTTTAACTTAACTTATTTTTCGCCGTCTTTCGGTTTTTTTTTGACATCGATGTAATTGCTGTGATGTTTTTATGCGGAAAAATATTTGTTTTGTCTTAAGCTTTACAATAAATTAATATGAATATACATAATAGTATATTTTTTTAAATTATTGCGTAGTCTGCGTACCTATAACTGACGAGCCTGAATGCGGAATGGAATGAAAGTTGAAGAAGCGAGAAAGGTATGTCAGAATCTTAGCAAATGGAAGGAAGTAGTCTAGTAGATGTATGTATGTAGGTAAACTGATTGGTTAGCGAGGAGTTCAGTTTATGGGCAACATTGAGGGTTGATCTACACATAACTTGAAAACTAACAAAATTGCCACCAAAATGTGCTTTAACAAACTAATTAAATTGTTAAAATATATACAATTTTTGACACCTCGCATGTGGAAATTTATACAACCATCTAGGCTCTTGGGACGTGACAAAAAAGGATTTAAATCATTCATAAAACAACATATGTATAACCCTCCTTCTTGCGCAGTCGGGTAAGAAAAGCAGGATGACTTCAAAAATTTGTTGAAATAAAGTTAAAGTAGTAAAATGATCAATCAGAAGATTTATTTATCATAAATTTATCAATGACAAGACTTTCTATGATACATTTTTAAACTGTTCCATTGTCAAATAGGTAATTTGGTAATTATCGACCGGTTATCCGTTTTTAACGAAACTAAGATAACGACGCATCATTACCATCATTCTTCCTATCGCAGTCCACTGCTGGACATAGACCTCACTAAATGTGCGCCATACGTCCCTGTCCACCACCTTCATATTCAGTTTATCCTAGTTACAACTCAAGAGTCGCAAGTGCGCTGCCCACCTTTGAGGGTGATGGGGGATGGGGGATGCAGGGAGCGAAAAGAAGAGAAGAGGGATGAGGAGATGGAAAAAAGGAGAAAGGAGATGAGGGGAGAGAAAAGGGGGGAGAGGGAGTTAGGCCTCCGGAAACTTCACTCAATTCGGGGAAATGCAACGCAAGCGTTACTTCACAACCGGTTTTCTGTAAGGCCGTGGTATCGCACCGGTCGAGCCGGCCCATTCGTGCCTAAGCATGGCTCTACCACTGAAAGTAGAGAACTTTTACATGATAACTCTTTTTTTTTTCATGTGGTAGCCCCCACGGGTCATCACCCCACCGGAGCTGACGGTGGGGTGGTATGTCGGACTCGAACCGACTAAAACTATGCGGTATTCCGTACCAAGTGGATATTTGGAGGGGAACCGGGATACCCTCAGAAGAAAACTGCCACGAACCCCAACATGCCTTTTAACATCTAATTACCAGGTTACCACAGCGTAGAGTATGGCGAGCGTGCACAGGTGTATTGGTTCTATAAAGTAAATAAACATAACCTATATATTTTTTACTATATTTTAAATGTATTTTTTTCTTGCTGTGTGATTCGTGGCTGTCGTTAAAGGCGTTTAAGAGATTGGACTGTTATTTATCGGACAGTATATATACAGTCGCGTAGTGCCATGTTGACGGCAAGAGGCTTGCCCCTATTACGTTAGTGGCACCAAATTGTAATTGGCAAAATGTGGGTGTTTAATACACGTCTGCCTACCCTTTAGGCAATACAGGTGAGGGAGTATGTTGTATGTATTAATGTATTTACAAAAAACTAGAATCCATACATATAAACAACGCTTAGCTTCGGTGCGAAGGGATTGTTATATGCAGCAAAATAATAATAATTTGCCTATAATTTTCTATATAATTGAAAATTTGTCATTTAGTAAAAAAACGCTGATGTGACTGGCCGCCAACACAAATGTATATATGTACATAATGTGGCCTAAATAAATAAATTACTGCAAGTCTACTGATTGCTCTGTCAGCTAAATAAAAGTGTTAAAATATAAAATGTATACAATTTATTATAATATCTTAGTAATCAGTAAATGCTACCTTGTTGCCATTTCAGTACCTACTAATATACCTACATACACTTGTCCTGTATCCCTAAAGGGGTATGGAAGGCCCAAATTTTGAAGCTATAATTTAGCCCCACGTACATAAAATGCCTGGTTGGCCCCCTACAATCCCTTTGTCGTCAACCGTTAGGTTTGAGAAGTATTTGGGAAAATTAACTATATTGAAAGGGTTAGGGATAATATGACGAGATGGAAGAATTTGGGAGTGTAATCAATTGCTGACGTATTTTGTCAACGCTATCTAGGTTCGGTATTAATAGCTAACTTACATTTGTTTATTATTGTAAGCACTCTGGATTCAAATCAATCCATCTACCTCACTGCAGTCTACTGTTGGGCTCTTCCTTCAACAATCGGTCCTGCATTCAGTCCAGCCCAGATAACTTTTCCAGTTGGTCGGTCCATCTGGCCAGAGACATAAGTCTACTAAAAGGAAAGTAGGGCAGATCAGGCTTGTGATCGAGTTTGAGCATTTCATCAGCTGCATGTATTACCGCTGAAATGTAAAAAAAGTGATGGACAACCTACTATTACCAGAAATTACATTGATTTTATTAATTTCAGCGTCATTATTTTTCTTTGTTCTGGTTGAACATTTTTATATTAATAAGGCTAGCGTGCACTACAAGTTCATTGTCTCCAGTCTTTTCCATCAAATTTCTCATGTAAGACATCTCAGTCTGCGATAAGGCCTCCCATTTTACCAATATAAATGATTCCTATTGTAATTGCATTATTTTTATGGTGTGCAATAAAAAGAAGCACAGTGTCTCTATTATGTACCTTAAAAACTATTTTATAATTACTGTAATTGTGAATTTATTTTTTAGTCAAAGTAACAAACCAAAGTTGCCAAATGAAAAAAAATATAATTATTATTAATCATGTACAAGTGTTTGTTCGTTCGCTTGCTGTCTGTCACACTACTTTTAGTACTATCAAAGTATCATAATTATACTACATAAAAAGGAGTTAAATCGTAATTCCTAATTATCATTCCTAGATTAGCACTGCATTAGTAATCGGGCTGCGTTATTTTTATGCCAATAAAATGTACAAGTTACAGAGCTCGGATTTCTCGCCACCAGCCAGTTAGACTATAGGTATGCGGCCCTGACTTTTTTGAGCTATTGCTCCCCAATCCATCTGTATAAACAATATCTCTATCGTTTCTTGTGCTCTTTCTGTGTTACCAAAAGTGCCCGAGTATAAATATTTGTCAATATTACTAAATTATAGCCCCTGCCTACCACGAGGATACAGGTTTGACTGTATGTATGTATATTATGTTAACCAATACGACCCTCAAACCTTCAAGAAAAGAGCGTACTCCTACCTAAAAGGCCGGCAACGCACTTGTGACTTAAGTTGCGGGTGTCCATGGGCGGCGGTAGTCACTTACCATCAGGTAACTCGTCTGCTCGTTTGCCCCCCCAAAAAAAAAGTATCAAAAACTATACAAATAGTTTTATATCCGTCCTGAACCGAGAGATCTGTACTATTTACTCGACTGTATACTGACAGCATCTAACAAAACAATTAAAAAAAAAAAAACAAACCAAAACATATTTAGGATTTCTTATTAATAATTAAGGTTTCGTAATTCGTACTTTTTTACAAATCTAATATGAATGTAGTGATAATCTTCTTATTAAAAACGCATACTTTCAGACATAATTATCTTCATACCACATACTTATCGAAAAAAAAACTAAAACAATATTAATAAAAAAATAATGAGGCTTGAAAAAAAGTGCCAAGAAAATTGCTTTGCTCCAACCGCAGTTATAATACAGGCAAGAATTTAAGAATAGTTCGGTAACGCTACAGGTGGGGCAATGACTTCTGACGTCACAGCGAGTACCGCTATTTAGGGTGCCGACACACTTGAGTACAGGCGCGTGATTATTATTCAGTGTGCAACTCTCCTTATACGTTGATGTTCAGAAGCATACCAACGTGATTTAATATCATGTCTATATCTAAGTTGTCGATTGACTTGAATGGGTTTTAATATTACAGACATCTCATCCACATTTTGGATGTGTAACTTGCAACTTTATCGCGATGAAATTTATAAAGTAAGCACAATCCTTTTGTTTATTTTAATCAATAAATTAGGGGGTTACTAGCTATTGCCAGCGGCTTTGTACGTGTGGACATTTAAACCAATAGCCTATAATATACTTCATATCGTTCTTGCGTAATTGAGTTACAAAATTCAATAAAAATATTTGCATATTAATAATGTATTTACTGGTGGAATAAAGAAATTAAAAAACATAGGTGCACCGTGAAAACATTACACTATTCTTTGTAGTCGTGAAAATTGTGTAATAAATTTTGGTACAGTTAAACACTAAACTGTTTGTCTAGTTTGTTTCGCTATTAATAGCGGATACCAATGTGATAATTAATTGTTAAATTATTTGCAAAACTTTTGACATTTTCCTTCAAAACATGGATAACATATAATTATTTAAACTAACATGGCCACTGAATCTTTAAATGAGTACGTATAACTGGATATGCAGTCGGAGTCTTGTTGTGTGTCAGGTATTTTTAAGTACTTACCCTTTTTGATAAAACATTTGTTATTTAATTATCTACTGGATATAAAATCTTGAAAGAATATATTATTATTATTATTATTGTATATGGATAGTATTAGACAGGGACTGTTATATATTAGACGGGGACTGTTATATATTAGACGGGGACTGTTATATATTAGACGGGGACTGTTATATATTAGACGGGGAACCGTTATATACTAGACGGGTACTGTTATATATTAGACGGGGACTGTTATATATTAGATGGGAACTGTTATATATTAGACAGGGATTGTTATATATTAGACGGAAACTGTTATATATTAGACGGGGACTGTTATATATTAGACGGGAACTGTTATATATTAGACAGGGATTGTTATATATTAGACGGAAACTGTTATATATTAGACAGGGACTGTTATATATTAGATGGGACTGTTATATATTAGACATGGACTGTATATATAAGACTAAATTATTGTTTTTAAAATGTGGGGGTTTGATACACATCTGCATACCCCTTCGGGATATAGGTGTGAGTTTGTTTATGTCAGCTATTACAGATATGTCAGATATTCTGATAAGCGAATTAAGAGTTTAATTTGAAAGAGATCACATTTTTTGCTTTTTGGGTGAATAAAAACTATGGAACTAGCGGCATCGTCACCGAACGCTTTCTATGAGCTACATGTATACTGTGTATATGTGGACTTTTTGGGTGAACAAAAAGCGTGAAACTCGCGTCATCGTTACCGCACTCTTCCCATGAGCATGATATATATACTGTGTATATACATATATGTACTTTTTGTTTGAACAAAAACCATGAAAGTGAATAATCTAATAACTCGACGATACAATTCACAAGTTACTTAGTTTTCACTTCTATTGGCAGTCCTTAAAGGCTGCCCGTATTTTTTGTTGGTAATCGAAAATTCTTTCTTCACGAACAATAATTATAAATAATATTAATAGCTAATTCAAAGAGAAGTCGATTTAACTGCGGTCACTGCCGAATAAAAAATTATAATAACAATAGCGTTGATAATGTCTTTCCATGAGAGAATATTTATTATATTTGCTGTGAGATGAATGTGATGATGTGTATCGACTGTCAGAGTGGATCCACGGAAGACTTTACAGAGTATACCTGTTCTTTAATATAGCCAATTAATTATTATATGCTTCGATCGCGTACGTATTTTTTTTTATTAATACGAGTATTAGCCTACCATAGGGACTCCACTTTGCCTGATGGAAAGCAATAAGTGGAGTCCAAGGAAATGGTCACCATTCTCATTGCATGTCTAGTCAATAGCGGCCTGGTGAAATGCTGCTGTGCTTGGCTATATTGGCTTGGAAGTTTTGCACCTTACATTGTGCCATCTTTGTGCCACAACAGATCAAGTCGTCGTGGCGTGCTTAAGTCACAAAATTCTATTTATTGAAACTTTCGTACTAATAATAGTAGCGTAGTTACAAGTACATTATTATATTACGTAAGGATGTTATTATTAAAAAACTTAAAAAAAATAGTGATGTCTTTAACAAATACTAAACATATATATACATCCATCCTACATATACATATACATATGTAGATCCACATAAACATCTTCCACATCACGCAAAACCAGTTTTACATCCGTTCTAAAACCTTTTAAAGAAACTTTAAGTAAGCAACGTTTATGACGCACGTATAGTCAATAAAATATATCCAAACTATGCGAAACACGAATGTCGATATGGATGCCGCACCAGTTACACGAAGACACGTCATTGAGGTCAAAGGATTTTTTTTTTGTTAGTAGCAAGTATTTCTATTGTTTAGACAAAGGAAAGGAGTTTGCTGAGTGGTGATAACATTTTAAAAACATTCTTTTAACTTAGATAACATATGGTTCAAAATATTTTAACTCTGAGTCTATTGAATGATATATTATCTGAATATATTGTTATTACATGCACTCAGGCATATATGATCGAAGGGGAAGGTAGTGGCGTATAATATGCGAGTATTTTGCCAACAATGATGAATTTCTACTTATGTAATAAGTGACAAGTCTATTGCCGGCAAACGGGCACAGACCGGTGGGTTTGAACTTTTATCTATCATTCAGTATTTATGCAAACCCCCTTTTTTTATATAATATTACAATATTTTGCCAACAATGATGAATACCTACTTATTTAATAAGTGACAAGTCTAATGCCGGCAACCGGGCACAGACCGATTTTATCTATCATTCAGTATTTATACATACCCCCTAACACAAGCATTTAGCTTAGCTGGAGGGGTTAACAAGAATACTAGTAATGTGTGACCCACGCTGTATTTATTAGCTTCTCTCGTTACTAGCTATGTAACAAATCTTGGAAATTAATTTTATATTACTTATAAAGGTCGTATTGAAATAAAAAATTGTGCATAGTTTGGATGACAGTTCTATAATTTGGTGATTAAGAGCTAATGTGATAATTGAGCTATATTATTCCTTTATCTCTTTCTATATTATTTAACCTCTTCAGTGTTAATTAATTCTCTTTATAACACAAAGAGATTTTATTATACGATTAAAAAAATCTTTGTGCATTTTTTTTTTTATACTATAGAGGGACAGACGAACAGACGGGTCACCTGATGGGAAGTGACACCGCCGTCCATGGAGACTTGCAACTCAAGAGTCGCAAGTGCGCTGCCCGCCTTTGAGGGTGATGAGGGATGGGGGATGCAGGGAGCGGAAAGAAGAGAGGAGGGATGAGGAGATTTAAAAAAGGAGATTAGGGGAGAGAAAAGGGGGGAAAGGGAATAGGGCCTCCGTAAACCTCACTCAATTCGGGGAAATGCAAACGCAAGCGTTACTTTACAACCGGTTTTCTGTGAGGCCGTGGTATCGCACCGGTCGAGCCGGCCCATTCGTGCCTAAGCATGGCTCTACCACTGAAAAAATTCTATTCTATAGTTTATTGAGGTAAAGACTATAAAGCATCTCGCTGTGACCCGTCTGTGTCAGTCATTTAAGTTTATTATAGGATCGTAAATTCAGTTCATTTCAAACTACAGAATAGAACCGAGACAACCAGAGAATGAAAGAAAACTTAGAAGCAGTTCATCTGCCACAATGCGTAGATTTTCCTATTAAACGAGCGGTCTCATACAATCATATTGCCCTCAGCAACCAAATAAAATTACACCTTAATTTACAGTATTAAGATAAAAACTCAATTGCAGTACTATCGAGAGATATGACTTACTCCGGTATAATTTGAAGAAAGTATTTAATGATGCCTTTGTTCCACTGAAATGGGTCTCCGAACGGTACTTTCATATGGCGACACTAATTGTACCCGTTTAGGAACCGTTTCTGTATTTTGAGACAGATAAAAATATAAACAGCGCTTTCTAAAACCCAACTGGGAATGGCTTCTACTTGGATCTTTATTTTTATTTTCGTATGACAACCCACACGTATACGTAACCTCAACGGAGCCTCTGATGAAGTCGTATGTCGGACTCGAACTGACTAAAACTATGCCGTATTCCGTATTGCCTTATTACTAGGCTACTACAGCGTGGAGTATGGGGGCGTGCAAAGGTGTATGGGTTCTATAAAGTGAATATACATTACCTATATATGTTTTACTATATTTCTCACTGCCATGTGGTTCGTGGTTGTCGTAAAAGGCGTCTAAGAGATTGGACTGTTATCTATCAGACAGTATGTATACAGTCGTATAGTGTCCGGTTGACGACAATGGGCTTGTCCCTTTTACGTTAGTGGGACTGAATTCTAATTGGCAAAATGTGGATGTTTAACACAACTCTGCCAACCCCTTAGGCAATACAGTCGTGGAAGCATGTTGCGTGTATTAATGTATTTACAAAAAACTAAAATCCAAACATATTGAAGCGGCGGTAGCGTAATGGCTAAGGTGTCGGACTTGCGATCAAGTGGTTGCGGGATCGAACCCCCACCTAGTGCACTACCGTCGTGAACCCGTTACAGAGAATACTAGTAATGACGTTAAAACCTACGTTACGATGCTAAGGGATTGTTATATGCAGCAAAATAATAAAACAATAATTATATAATATGTATATACACAGCTTGACAGTTCGTCTTTGGTTCGAGTCGCCAAGGTTTAGAATGAACTAACTGGGTAACTTCAAAGTAGAGTGTATTTTGGATAAACGTGTATTAACTTCGTCTTCATATTCACTTTATATCAGATGAGTTTGGAAGACAACGATCTATGCTGATTACTTTCGATTCAACATTATGATAGTAACATTCTACACAAAGTCGACTTTCTATTAAAATGGAATGAAGTTACTTTTTTCTTGAAAAAAATCTGAAGAAATCTTAGAACTGATTTCACTTTAAAATGTTGCCGAGACTGTGTTGGAGCGTGTTAAACATGCTATCATCTATATTCATATTGCATTCAACGCGACAAGCTAAAAACTTGTTTAGTTTGTGATATATTTCTATATTAAGTCAATTTTTGTGGCTTACTAGCTTTTCCTAATTATTAGAGAGCAATACTTATTTCTGGGTTAAATATATGTGTGTAATGAGGTTTTATTATATCCAGTATAAATATCACGATAGTCGGTTTAGTAGTAGTGAAGGGACTTAAAGTTGAAAGTTTAAGGTACTTAGTTTGAACCTCTTCAAGTTTTAAAGATAATTATTTACATTATAATATATTTTATCTCGCTTCGTGTTGTATTTTGTGATTCCCGCATAAACATTGAAATCAACGCCTGATATATCTGTTTATATTTTTTTTGAAAACACAATTGTTGGTCACACAATTGTTTGTTGCGTAATGGAATCTGCGACCTCTGGCTTAAGTAGGCTAGGCTAGCTGGCGTAGTCAAGATCACGAAACGACTAGACCATGAGGCAAGATAGTTATTCCTCCATACATACATACATACATATCCCCGAAGAGGTAATCAGGAGCGTCTCAAACGCCCAATTTTTCACAACCGTAATTTAGTCCCACCTACGGTATAGGGGGCAAGCCTATTACCGTCACCCGGGCACTATATGACTCTATATATATTGTCTGATAGATAACAGTCCGATCACTTAATCACCTTTTACGACGCTTAATCTACTCCCCGAGAGTCATATGACCTATTGCATATTATGTTATTAATAACAGAAGATTTAAACGTCGTATCAACTTGAAGTAAGGCAAGGGAAAATATTTGTACAAGCAGAGATGCGTTGTATAAGAAAACCGCGACACAGGAATTAATCCTAGTCCGGGAGTTCTCCTTTTTAGAAAAAAAAAAAAACTAGTGTGAATGATATAAATTGGAGAGCTCGGGCGGGAGAGCTTAAGCCAATTCGACTTACAATATGGTAAGCAAACCCTAACTTGCTCACACTCTCCAATCCATCCGTATGAGCAAAGTTCCATTACTTATTTTCCTTTTTCCGTTAATCCCCAAAGACGGAAATAGGCTGGCCCCCTACTACGCAAATGGGATACAATTTTTAGTCGGCAGTATGTAGTACCTACCTCTATGGAGATAGAAGCGTAAGTACATATATGTACATATATAAATAACTTCACTTACCATCAGGTGTATCTGTTCGTCTGTCCCCCTATAATATAAAAAAATGATCTTTGTATTAATTGTACTTACATATTATTGATGTGATGCACGCCATGTAATTAATACTATATAATAACAATTTCTATTATTTACATTTTCTATTTGAATCATTCTGACTATTATTAAATGACTGACCCAGAAGCAGAGTAATGTTTAAGTACATACATAAATAACGATGCTCACGCCTGTATCCCCTAAGGGGAAGGCAGAGGTGTATTTAAGACCCAAATTTTGCAAATAAGAATTCTGACCAATTAACGTAATACGGGGCAAGCCTTTTGCCGTCAACCGGGTACTGTATATATTTTTATGTATGTATGTATGTAATAACTTTATCCTGCTGGCTGGTTAAAACTTTTGAAATGATTTTCGTATGTGTCTATTCGGAAAACTACCATACAGTACGTCTAATCCTTATTAGACCGGCCGTATAGTAGTAAGAAGAGACTCTCTAACGCTCATATTTTGCAAACCATAATTCATATATATTAACTACCGTTACCTTATATACAATATATAGTGTCTGACAGATAACCTTTTTCTTAGTCACTTTTTACTATAAACACGGAAAGACATGAAGTATATAATAACACCGTGCTATTTTCAGGAGGCTACTGAACCTATTAAAGTCAGCTATACTATCTATCGTGTTTACCGTTAATCTGACTACTGCGAGACATGCTAATCATAGTACAAACTAACTGTAATATGTTTTGATTGATATTCAAGACTTTACAAACGATTTCCATAGATATTCACATAACTATACCCGTTTATCTATGTGTATATCATTTCTTATGTATTTGTGTGTATGAAACTGGTATATTGCCATATGGTGAAGTATATAAATTGTCCTGTGTTTACCATAATAGTACACCTAAACCCTATCTTGGGATAGCTAGAGCGCGCTTGCGACTTTTGAGTTACAGGTGTCCACGGACGGCGAGTTACAGGTGTCCACGGACGGCCGTTGTCACTTATCATCAGGTGACCCGTCTGTCCCCATACAATAATAAAATATGCAGGATATCTGCTAAATCTATATATATATATATATATATATATGTATATTTCTACTGTACGTGTGTATGTCACTGAACTCCTCCAAAACGGCTCAACCGATTTGAATGAATTTTTGTATGCGTTTGGGTGGCGCCCTGGATGGTTTAGACTCACAAGTCAGCCCGGCAGATGGCGCTGCAGTCGGTATCTAGGTTATTTATCCGTCCGCTAGTAGTAATATAAAAATTGTCTATGTCCAATGTATTGTGTATGACGCGGTGACCAGCCTATCTTACTTCACTTTATAAAGAGTATTACTGCGAACGTTAATTTGAAAGCTGGTATAGGTCGACCACGAGGAATATACTCCGACCAAATCAGCGATGTTCTGACAATACATCCATCCAGATCACTGCTGATAGAAACGGTCTATTTATTTTTAATCATTACCAAAATGTTTGTATAAAAGAAACCTGCTAATTGTTTTGTTAGTTATTTTTTATCAGAAGTTGTGGATTTTGATTTACTTTTCACTCAAAACAAATCAAATCTCATAGTTTTTTGTAATAGCTACCATAACTCTTGTATTACGACAAACCCCCATAAATGGTGCGGAGCAATAACCATAAAATATCCTTCGAATATATCACTCGGGTCTACAAGACCGTCTGAGAAAATTTGAGATATTGGCAAAATGTGTCATGAGAATTTCTTAGGTTCGTAAAAGACAAATTATTTCGTTCAAACTATCTTTTTCACGCAAATTAGAACATTAAGGTAATAAGATTCAGTAAGATTCTCTCGAATTGAAATCAGAATCGAAATCTCGAATAGAAATGAAATAAAAAACCAGAAACTTACAAATTGTCTACTTTTAATTAAGGTAACTATTGTATATGTATGTTTAGTATTGTTATAATGTCGCGTTGTGTTGCTACAATCATGCTATAAAAATATAAATGAAGTAAAGATACTAGTTGTGTTACTGCAGTATAAATTCTTTATGCCAAAAAGCATGAGTAGCAATAGCTGGAAGTTGATCTAGATTTAAGGCCAGGCAAGGCCAGGTTTACCAAATTCCTGTTCCAGGAGTCCGATTCCGTCATTCTCGAGCTATTGCCTACACTTCATAATCCATCCGTATAATTGATCTTACGAATGGGCCGGCTCGACCGGTGCGATAATACGGCCTCACACAAAACCGGTTGTGAAGCAACACTTGCGTTGCATTTCCCCGAAATAAGTAAGGTTTCCGGAGGCCCAACTCCCCTCTCCTTATTCCTCTCCCCTGACCTCCCGCCCATTTTCCCATCTCCTCATCCCCGTCTCTTACTCCCCGCATACCCTCATTCCTCTTCACCCTCAAAGGTGGGTGACGAAGGATGAGAAAAGAGAAACTTACCATCAGGTGACCTGTCTGTTCGTCTGTTCCCTATAATATAAAAAAAAACCTTTTCAAATTGTTCCCATTTTCCTGTCGTTAATTCCTATAGTACCCATTTGATTTGTTTGGAGTATAGGGGGCGTGCAGAGGTGTACGGGTTTATAACGTGGATAAACATAACCTATATATTTTTTAATGTGTTTTCACTCTAGGCAATCTAAGAGATTGGACTGTAATCTATCAGACAGTATATATACAGTCGCATAGTGCCCGGTTGACGGCAATAGGCATGTCCCTATTACATAAGTGAGACCAAATTCTAATTGGCGAAATGTTGGTGTTTAATACATACACCTCTGCCTAATCCTTAGCTCCTTCATTCAGACGTGAGCGAATGTATGTACATAGTTTTGTACCTATGATCTTGAATAAAAAGTTTTATATTTAAAATCTCTATATACATCACTTTGTAAGGAGTCCTTTGACTGGCTTATTTATATTTTGTATACAAAAGCTTTACTATAAGCTTAGTGAACCTACGCAGAATATTACGTTTCTAATCAGTGAACACTAATTGCGTAATTAGTGACAAAATCTTTCATACGAGTAACATAATATATATTTATAACTTCTCATTTTCTTTCAAATTAAGTTCAGTACGAAGAAATCCTGTATAAGTTAAGTAATCTGTTAATTGTTATTAGGCGCAGGAAGTCTCCTTGATAAACTCAATAGTCTATTATAAGCAGCAATTTGTTTTTGTCGGGAAGTTTTGTCTATAGTGGCAGAGCCATGCTTAGGCACGAATGGGCTGTGCGATACCCCGGCCTCATAGAAAACCAGTTGTAAAGCAACGCTTACTTTGCATTTCCCCGAAATTAGTGAGGTTTCCGCAGGCCCAACTCCAGCTCTCCTCTTTCCTCTCACCGCACTCCCCATTCCCTAATCACACTCGAAGGCAGGCAGCGCACATAATATTCTTGAGTTGGAGGTGTCCATGAACGGCAGTTGTCACTTACCATCAGGTGACCCGTCTGATTGTCTGTAGCCCTATATCATAAAAAAAAAAGTCGAAACAAATTCAATTGGTGTGAGTTCGCTTAGTTGTAAGTCTAGAATAGTCGAGAGAATCCGTTTTATTCATTTAAAATACGAAAGAAATCGTTAAAATTATTTTTTGAATAAATGTTTGTGATTGGTGTTAGTTTAGTAACGTACTTGGTGGGGTTCAAACTTTACACTCACAAGCTTGCAACCACTTCATTACATTTTTTTTCATAATAAACATTTCTAACGCATTCAAAAGGTTATGAAAAATATAAAACTCAAGCAAATCTACGTCATTCAAACATATAGTTTTTATATAATGTGATAAGAAATACGAGTTTAGTTTTTGTTTGGTTTCAGAAGCATGGCGAAGATTACTGTAGTTCTCACAGCATGCATGCTGACGTCATTACCATTAGTCGCAAGAACTGATGACGATAACCCTTTTGCGGATCTTGCATCCTCAATCCTCGGAAGCCTTGGTGGAGATGGAGGAAATAACGCAAATATGGATGGATTAGCAGCTATCGGCAATATTGTGGGCAATCTGATGCAATCAGACCAAGCCAAGAACTTGGGTGCTGTTCTTGGACAAAATGGGGGCGGGAATAACGCTGCCAACATTTTGTCAGGTAAATTGTTTTTGTTTTAAGTAAATCTTTTATTTACGTCAACGGACACGATAGTAAAATATTATTGAATTATATGAATACCATCCCTGCCTACCCTAGATGGGAGTAATGCGTGAACTTGTGTATGATTAGCTACCGTGACTTCTTTCCTTTTTTTGAGAATAATTTCTCTATAACCTTTTTGCCAACCAGTTTCTCATTGAGAAAGTATGTTTGTTTCCATGACTATAGTATAAAAACAGCATGTCGGAAGTACATAAAATTTAATTACAATAGAGTAAACTCGAGAGGTATCTCAGGACAGAAGCAAGCGGCGGGCTGCTATCACTGCCTACCCCGTAGGTAAAATAAAAAGTGTGAGTTTATGTAAATACAGTAGGTACTTATTGAAAAGGTTATTCAAAGTAAATACACGTAGTTTTACTTCAACATGCTCATCGCTTACCGTTTCGTTCAGTCTCTAACTACCTTTTCCTAGCTTGAGAACAACAGACAGACAAATAGACAGAAACTTTCATAATAGTTAGTTAATAAAGGTGACATTGACTTTAACGTCTAATAAGTTACAATTAATCCACTTGATTAAATATTTTAATATTCAAGCGTCTGCCCCAAGAACGGTGAACTACATACGATTTAACAGATCACACAAATAGTCCCTGCTAAATGTTTATTCTTCTGCCGGCCACGCGTTCATACATCAAATATGAGTACATTAGTATTCATTTCTGATCCATATTTTCAGGTATTGGCAACATGCTAGGTGGTCAAGATGGCAAAATAGATCCCGCTGTCATCGGCTCTATGGTCTCCATGTTCGCTCAACAAATGACAACAACAGAGAAGCCAAAACGGCAGAAGAGAGAAGAAAATGAAGGTGACTTCGATTTAGAAGGCATGTTAAATCTGGCTTCTGGTCTCCTTGGCAACAACAACAACGCTGGTGGCATAGCGTCATATTTACCATTAATTATGAATGGTTTAAATTCAGAAGCTGAAAAACGGGCTGATGAACACAAAGACCATTCTTCGTTCCTGCCTCCATTTTTAGAAAAAGCACATTTGTATTGGGATATTTTTATCAATTCTGAGTTAGGAAAATCTGTGTGGCAGAAATCAGGGTTGCAGAAAGTGTTCAAAGCATTCACAGGTCCCGATGGGAAGTTGAGTTTCTCGACGATGTTCAAGAACTTTGAAAACCATTCGTTCAGGAGGCACTGGATCAAGACTGCGGCGACATATTTAACAGATATGGTGGTCCATGTAGCCAAGCCTGAAGTTTACAGCAGGTAAAATATTACTATTTTAATGGTACGGAAGTTGTCATGTGTGCTATTTACAATTGGCTCTTTTATAACCCTGCATGTATATAAATACATATAATGTTTTTTATACCAGTGGAGTGAGTAGGGTTTCTTCAGGATAAAATTTTTACACTTCGAGTACCCCCGGTTTATATAACGTACAGTCTACCTACCAGAATCGCGTGAAAATGTGCCATAAATTAGCTGTGATCGTATTTTTAATGGATATTAAGAATTTTAGTGCAAACGCTAAAATTTACTGCGTTCCATATAACTAATCAATTATTAAGTAAACTCTACCCAATATTATACTACATACTGAAATATGCCATGTTTGTTTACTTATGTAATTACTTACATTAGTAAATAAACAGAAATTAGAGGTTACTATCATCTATCATTAACTTTCGTTCTGTCAAATAGTATGTATTTTTGAAATCCTTAGGTATGGTTGAATATTCCGCTGTCACGCCATTCAATTAACACATCGAATTAAAAGATACGAAAAAGTAGCTAGCAACTCATTAATATACTTTTGACTTATTGATTTTGTATACTTGACACACATGTTATAAATAATTAATAACATGTTGAACACATGTTATAAATAATTAATAACATGTTGAACAACAATGTTATTAATTATTTATAACATGTGTGTCATGTTAACACAAACAACAAAGATAATACACACAAGATATACAGGAATTACATATTCATTATAATCTTTTAATTTTTTAACCTTTGTAATTATAAAAAGGCATTCCTTAAAGTAAAATATATTCTCATTAAACACTTAATTTTTTAATTGAAATTGGAGTTGACTGTCACTTAAGAAATAATACAAATTAATCTTGTATCAACCTTTTACTCAATAAAAGGTACATTTGGCAACCAGCTGGCAAAATTTTATAAATACCGTTTTGTAGTTAAGACTTGAAATCGTTGTAAAATGCAATGTTTGTCTACTTATTTTCTGGGAGGCCGTGGTATTATTTCGGTCGAGCTGGCCCATTCGTACCAAAGCATGTCTATCCCACGGTAATAATATTTATGTAAAGAGTATTTATTTGTCTATTAATCAATTCAAAATCTTAATTCATAAGATTCTCTTTGTGTCCCCAACTCGTTACTCTCGAATACATTTCGTTAGAATATAGGCTGTAAAGAGTTGAATGTACAGATATGTAACCATTTCGAGCGACTTTGATACATTAATGTCACTTTTTTTTGCTATTTCTTTAGTTACCGATTGCTAGAATTCTTATTAACCAATCCAGCAAGACTTTAAAGACTTTACAGACATACATAAGACACATAGAACACTTAAACTCTGGACCAATATTTGTGGATCACAAAATGTTTGTACCTTGCGGGTATGGAGCCCATGACCTCTGGCTCAGCAGTCAGGGTCACTAGACAACAGTCCAATCAATAAGCTACATAATATTTGTATTTAAACAGTTTATCATATTATCTCTAGATACCTGATCTCCGTAGAATATCTTACAAACAGCTTCCTGGACTCTCAAGGCTTGCCGAAGAGCACACATTTCAACGTGAAGAATCCGGAGAAATCTCTCACGACCTTAGTCAACTACGTGCTGAAAAAATATCTGTTTATGGATACTGATGTGGGCGAGTACGTGAAACCTGCGGTTGAATATGTTAAGGTGAGGGAATAAACAGAAACTTAAAAAAGATTGCAGACTAGGGGCTCCACGGGGACAAACGATCTGCCAAATGGTGATATTGGTGACACAGAGTGCAGGCGTTTAAAACCGGTTTTCTTATGAAGGGAGGGCGACGTCTTGCATTGAATCATTGATGGGCACAAGGAAATTCATATAGTGTTTATAACTTCTTATATATTACGCATCATGATCGTAATTAGGACTTGTCACTTGTTTTAACAGAGTGTGTGAAACTATTTAGTATTTATTTATTCTGCATCGCGCATTTTTTACCCAACTGTATAGGAAAGATGGTTATGGACATTTATTTGTGAGCCTTAGAGTCTAAACGGCTTGGTGGAATTCGTCGAGTGAAGTATCATTTAAAGTCACGTCAACAAAACAATGGACACTCGTTTTTTTTTTTATTAAGTTTGCTTATTGTTTATAATCGTATGTATCTTAAGTTATACTTGATAATTATGTGATATTAATAACTTTATTTTAAAGAAATAGGTTTAAAACTAAAAGCACCTTTAAAATTTAGCTAGATTTATGTACACAAAAAAATATGAACTAGCATCTGTTGCAGAACTAGGTACAAAATTAAAACAGTATTTCGCCATATTTTGTTATTAGATTTTAAGTTTTTTTATATTACTTCGACAGGAAACTCTGAAAATGGCTGAAACCACTACCAAGACAATGTCCTCTCGAGGAGACTACAACGCTATTGCCGATAGGCTAACAGACACACTGAACTTAGAAGTAATTGAGCCCATCCTCAGAGTATACCGGGCTTACCAGCATTCACTCAAGGCGCCGCAGTGTCAGGAGCACTTGATGTGCCTCGTCAACAGGCATCATGACAAGGATAAGAAGGGTATGTATAAATTCACACACACGAACACACACAAAGCCTCTATACCAGAAGAGGTACTCAATGCGTAATTAACGCTCACAATTAGCAGATTACAATTAAGACCCATTTACATAAAAGAGGCCTATTGCTGTCAGGTACTTTTTTTTTTAAATGAGTATACTGACAGAAAAGGAAGGATAATAAGAAAGGAAAGTGATCTTGCTTACACATTGGGGAATCCAAGCAATGGCTCAAGCATGGCTCCTAAGCATTGTTCTACCACTGAAGCAATCAAAGCTTCAGTGGTAGAGCCATGCTTAGGCACAAATGGGCCGGCTCGACCGGTGCGATACCACGGCCTCACAGAAAACCGGTTGTGAAGTAACGCTGGCGTTGCATTTCCCCGAATTGAGTGAGGTTTCCGGAGGCCCAATTCCTCCCCCCCCCCCTTTTCTCTCCCATATCTCTTTTCTCCTTTTTTCCATCTCCTCATCCCTCCTCTCTTCTTTCCGCTTCCTGCATCCCCCATCCCTCATCACCGTTGCAGTGTCCATGGACGCCGGTGTCACTTACCATCAGGTGACCCGTCTGTTCGTCTGTCCCCCTATAGTATAAAAAAAAAAAAAAAAAAGCAATCAGGGTCGCATGCCTATAACTTGAACTGGCTGATACTGGTACAAATATGTCGCTTATAAAACATGATGTCGCTTTGTGGTTCTACGTGGGTTAGGTCTAGGTGGGTAGAATAAAGCCACCCAATCACTTCCCGTGAGTGTCGTAAAAGGTGACACAGGGATTGGACTGATATCTGTCGGATAATACATATACATATATAGTTTCTGAATGAATGCAGTGCCCAGTTGAAGGTAACGAAAGACTAAAGTATTATTGTTGACAAAACATGGGCATTTGATGCGCATCAACACACCTTATAGGAATAAGGCGTAATTGGATGTATCTTTTAAACGTAAACGTAAATTAATCCAAAGTTTTTAGTCTCACATGTTCACAGATAGATGTTTTTGATTCTTAGTTGGTTGTTGTTTCTGTTGGTTGGCAAATTGGTACAAAAATAGATGGATGCCTATATCGTAGTGTAACTTGCAATGTACATAAAATGTTTGTTCCGATCAATCTTAAATTTACCGATTCCCGGTGTCCGATTGAGCTGACATTTTTCATACACCTACAGTTCCGATGACAATTCATCTTTACGCATAGCATGATTCTGACTCCTGACACTGATTAAAAAACCTGATACTAAGTAACAACCGCCGTCGATGGATACCTGCAACTGAAGTTTCGTAAGTGCCCCGCCTACGTTTGTAGGTGATGAGAGAGGGGGGGTATGCGGGGAGGGGAAAGAGGAGGGGGGGAGTTAGTTCTTCGGAAACTTCACTAATTTAGGTTTTAATTATCTTATCTTTTTAAAATACCTACCTACCTTAATGCTTAATTATATTTTTTGCAGTT
This sequence comes from Tyria jacobaeae, assembly GCA_947561695.1. Lineage (NCBI taxonomy): Eukaryota > Metazoa > Arthropoda > Insecta > Lepidoptera > Erebidae > Tyria > Tyria jacobaeae. The sequence goes on along the minus strand of OX387231.1, from coordinate 12,680,280 downwards.
TAAAAAAATCAGGACCAACGTTAGTTTTAAACAATACTAACGATCATAATAATCACTCACAATGTATTATAGGTATATTTCTTGTCTACGTGTATAAATACATAATGTCCCGACTCGTTTAACTAAATAATTACCTACATGATCTTAGAAATTTTGAGGTGTTTCACATGAATTGATGAACAATTAATTGTGACAATACACTCTCGAAGCTCGCAAGAATACAATGAACTGAGTTACATCTACAAACAAAGCATCACAGCCTCAAAAATATACAGCGTGTCCCAGAAAAAGGAACACTAATTTTAACAATTGCAAATAAACATCTCTGGCTTGCAACTAAAAAAAAAATATGAAAAAACAATTGCAACCGTGTAAATATTATGACCGTATTATCACCTCCTTTTTCATAAGTGCAGGCATTTTGTGAAGTTAAAGATTTTAAATATTACGTATTTTTTCGTTTTGCAATTTTTGCAATACGCGATACAGAAAATCTTTCTTAACTTTTTAAACCTGCATTTATAACAAATGGTGATAATAACTGGAAGATGAAACGGTCGTCATTTTTACCCTTTTTTTTGTACTACTTTCTAGAGATGTATGTATATTTTCAGTGGTTAAAACAAGTGTTCTATTTCCTGGGACATGCTGTATACATGTAGCAACGGCGATATTCGCTTCACATATGTATTTGTTTATACGGGTTCACTAACAAGCAATAATCTAATTTAGAACCTGTGAATACCAAGTATTTCAAAGCTAAAACGTTTGTTATTTATTAACTTAATGGCGATGTCCTTACATTTTATTTTATTTTATGTTCACTTATGAAGTGTCTTTGTCTTTGACACCTGTTCTTCTTATTCTCCATAAGATCCACGTATTGCAACAGGCTTAACGACAGACGTAGTCTGACTGACTTCCTTTCTGACTAAATTAAAATAAGTGCATAGAGGACTTGGACTTCCCGGCACTAGCCAGTTTGAGTTTTTTTTTTTATATTAGCCTACGTGCTAAGCTGATAGAAAGCAATACGTGGAGTCAAAGAGTGGTGGTCATCATCCTCATTGCATGTCTAGTCAATGCAGCATGGTGACCCACACTATGGCGGCCGGGCAGCTATAAAAGCTATAAAAGACCCGGGATCAAAGTGGAAAGGAAACACGTGCGCTGTTGATCGGCACCATCAGTACATTTAATATCCCCTTCCTCCCTTTCCTGAGAATTTACTCTACATTTTCCCTTTTAAATCCCAAAAATTCCCGGGTTACGGCAATAGGCTAATCCCGTATTTATATTACGTAATTTGATTATATTATAATCGCCAAAATGTGGGCGTTCACTACGCCTCTACCTACACGTAGGATACCGGCGTGAGTGTATGTACATACATATACATATATATACCTACGTTAGTTACGATTTTTTTATAAGTAATAAAGAAATTTAGACAGGATTTAAACGCTTTTAATTAAAAGCACTATTACATTCTTATAATTAATTTATGTAAAACTGTATAAAAACATAACAAACATAAGCATAAAATAACTTTTGTTCTCGTTTAATCAGTACGTTCCTGCCATTATAAATTAGAACCTCGGATCACATTTTTGTAGGGTAAATTGTTTGTTTATGATATAGGGGACAAACAAATTTGTTTAATTTGAATAAAATACTCAACCCCTGATGTTGAAAATTAAGGAATGAAAAATTCCGCTTATAATGATTTATCATAATATGCGCCTTAAAGTTGGTTCTATACTTTTTAAAACTAAATTATTAATATAATTAAGGTAGCAAATTGGCTCATGACTACTCAGTTTTGGCCACTATCAAACCCAGTAGTGACACATTAATGGTAGGAAAAAATGAAGTCAAACCGGAATAAGACTATTTTGTAATTAAACGTCCGACCTTATTAGTATTACAGTGCCTGTAAATGCAAACTCTTCTTTTTCCAGGGCTTCCAGGCTTTAAAGCTGGTTTGACAAAACTGAGCAGTTTGATCGCATCAGCAGCTCTCGGCTTCCAGAACGGTGGAGGGTTCTTTGACCTATACAGAGCTATCCAGAATGACGTCAATTGCGAGGTAAGTAGCTGACCTGCCTCTATTTCTTCTTTTTGTTAAGTTTATGTTCGTTCGCATTCGCAATAGCTTGTGTGATTTTTTTGCGAATGTGTTTCGCAATGGTATGAGATAGTAAATCATAATGAAAGACTCAAAGACATTACGAAGTACGCCAAATACTTTAAAAGTGCAGCTAAGCAAGTGCAATAGAAAACGCATAATGTAAAATTATAATTACATATTTATGGTGCAATGAGAAAAAAAATACATTCGAATATGTATTAAGATTGAACATTGGCATTCAAATTCGCTAACTTGAAAATCGTAGGTATAATGTTACGTCAGTGTCTTCTTTCTTCTCTTGTAAAAAGACCATTTCCACTGTGAAAATTATTCCTACACTTGTGTGAAACAGGAGTTTTCACATAAGTTGTGGTTTCAAACAGTATTCCCCTCCCGGGGGACCTGACAGACATACAGACAACGAACACACAACAGGCTAACTCGGGATAACGGTTTGGGCATTATAACCTTTTTTGTTGTCTCGTGTGGAAATCGAACCCGCGACCGCATGCTCAGCAGTCTCGTTCACTATCTACTAGACTATATATGATTTTCGTCTTTCAAACTTGTTTGTTTGTGTTAAATTTTTCAGGCTGCATACCCCGCCGATTGTTCTGCGTTCCATGAACACGAACTTAGAGTTACCACGGAGGTGTACCACAGCGAGTTATAAAATTCGTTCTATTCATATTTTTAATCTGTTTACATTTTAAATAAGTATTATAGCTGATTTAAAATATGTGTACCTACCTACCTACTACATATAGTATTATGCTTAATTATTTTATGGTATTTCCTTTATGTCACTTCGACTTTCTTCGTGTTCATTCACACAATCACACTTTAATTCATAGACAATAACACATTTCTTTTCAAATATGGTTTCATTGTCATCATCCACAATTTTATCATCAAAACATTAATCATTTAAATACATTTTCATTACAAATGACTCATTTTATGCTTTTGTAATAGCCAATGCAGTTATTGCAATAATGGCTGACATGTCATTCTAGTGCTTATCGCGACAATTTTGTTAAATAATTTAATATCTTATTTCATATCATCATCACATTTGTTATAAACATTATTAGTTTTCTTATTTACAATTACAAACCGAGCAGGTAGGTACCTACATAACATTACACATACTATTTTTGGTACCTAGTTATACCTATATATAACTTTTCTGTAATTAAAGAAATTACATTAAAAATGAATTCAATTCAATTTTTCATTGTGGCCTTCGTGGAGTAGCCACCACAATTTCGCCTACGTCGACATTAAAACTCATTTCAGAATAAACAATCATTCGTACGTCGTTATCATCAAATGTGATTCCATTGAGGTATGTTGCATTTATTAATGAAATTATTATTTAATAAATATATAATAAATATATTAAAGAAGGCAATCATTAACGTAAAAAAAAAATATTTTCCACAGTTGTATTACTTAATTTTTTAATCATTAATATTATTGTGAAATTAAACTATTTAATATTATTGTTATTTAAATATCGTAACAATAAATCGTGATAGAATAAATACTTTAAATGAAAAAGAATAGCTAATTATTGTACACATACCTACTGTTGTTTATAATTAGGTTTTTTAAATATTTTTATCATGATTATGTTGTAATTTATTCAGATGGATATTAATTGCATTGGTTTTAATATAATAATTATATAAAAAATGGAATAGATGAATATATGATTACAATTATGTTTAAATCGATACTTATACTTAAGTAATATACCGAAATTAATTAATAAACAATAAAATTAGGTTAATAAGAATATTTTTGCTGGACATATGGTGCTAGAAAATAAAATAAAAAAGTTAAATCTTTGTTCCCTGTTTGTCTATTGAATAAGGTACCTAGATATAATTATAATAGGATATTAATAATTCATTATCTGTGTAATTAAAACCTTTTTATAAATCTTTACATACACAATACTTTTTAATGTTATCTTTATGGTTCCTGTGGTCATAAACACTTTGTCCCCCTCTGATACGAGAGACCGTTATGTCTATGGTTATGACTGTATATAATTTGGTACTTATGTTGATTATGACTGTAGATTTAAAACTATAGAAGTTATGCAAGTCATGTTGTACTTACCGTTTTAAAATATTTCGTTGCATTAGACAACACTAAAATATTACATTTCTGTTGAAGTTGAGTTCTTTAGGTCACCTGAATAGATCTTTACAGAAAACCTTTAAAGCTCCAACCTTTTTCAATATCTACAGATTACTTTAAAATTTTATTATGTAAATATATTCCGCTTTGGTTTTAAGTGAAATAAAAATCTTGACTGAAAATCGCATTGTTTATTTAAATGGAAGGTAACATCATACAACATAATTAATTTTACAGTAAAGTTCACAGGTAGGTTAGGTTCTACAGTACAAGAACACTATTAAAAATAACATAATAAAGGATAAAATAACTTAATAAAAAGGTCATTCAAGAAATATGACTAGATTTTGAATATACAAGTAAACAGTGATAGTCAGTTTCTATTACAGACGGACAATGACCTTTATATAAGTCAAATACATAAGCTCACGCCTTCCTCCCTTCGGGGTAGGCAGAGACAACACAGGCCTCCTTTACTATCATCAAGCTTTCATACAAGACCGACGTACCTACAAAATCAAAATATTATTTTTTGTTTTTCACTGCGTGTATCTAATAGTTTACACAATGCCCGTTGATGACAATAGTTTTGTCCTTATTACGAAGTAACACTAAATAATATTATGGTTTGCAAATTGTGGGCATTTGATTCGCTTCTGTCTATCCTTTCAAAGATATAAGCGTGAGTGATATCATTTTCGTATATGTGTGGATGAATTTTAGGGCTATAACGAACAATTAAGGATGAAACAGACCCAATATTCATATAAATACACAAATATACTAATGGGATTAATTGATTAATTGTACAATATGATTTAAACAAAAAATATTGAAAAAAATTATGGAGCCATGAATATTCGACTGCGCTGACTTTTATAGGCTGCAATTACTACGCAGTATTTAAATCATGTACCTGCTATCACCATTTATTACCAAAAAAAGCTATATAGGTATACAAGTGTTTCATTAAGGTGTGCTCATATTTTAGGGTTATATAGTTGACACTGTGAATAACGTAAATCGCTAACAATTTTTGTAAAATCGTGGTTTTTAATACAAAAATCGTACCTTGAAACTTAGGCATAATTTTTTTTTGTAAACTTGTAAAAGAGAGATCTGACATGAACGAAACTATAGGTATATGGTTGCTGGTATATACGGATTTTTCCGGAAATGTATGCATAAAAAAAACGAATGCTACAAATTAAATCATAGTTTGTTGTTTAGAAATGTAACCCACACTATTAAAAGTATTTTTTTTATTTAAAATATAATAAACTAAATCAACTATTTGTCGGCTACAAACACCTGTACAACTGTATATTGAGGAAAATTCTTAAACCCGTAAATAATTTGTAAATATCTTTCATCCTATCGCCTCCATAAAGTAGCAAAATAGTTGACATATACTTACGTACTTTGGACGGATATATTATGACTAATATCGTATATAAATAAAACTATGACTATAAATTAAACTATAATAATTAGGTATCCACATTTATAAACCTAAATAAAAATATTATCATCTTGATTCGTGATGTGATTATCATTAATAATAAATAATCTAAGGAGCCTATCATAGTGATGGGCTATGATGGAGTCTAACAATGACTAAGCGTAAAACATTTATAACCAATACAATAATATAGTTTATTTCTTAGCTGGAATATTTTTGCAGACCCACTCCATGCCTTCCTGGAATAAAAAGCGAAGCAATAAATTCTTTTTATAGTAAAGCGGACAAACGAGCAGACGGGTCACCTGATGGTAAGTGACTTTCCCCACCCATGAACACATGCAACTCAAGAGTCACAAGAGTGCTGTCCGCCTTTTAAAGTAGAGGGAAGGAAAGGGAAACGGGGAAATAAGGGAAAGGTAAATGGGGTTGGGCCTCAGGTAACCTCTCTCACACACTCGGTCACACAATGCAAGCATTTAATATTGATGAAAGATGGCAACTATATCTACAAATATACTATACAATTATGATACTATACAAATATGATATAAGGATGGAAAAAATAACAGATATGAAGAAAGTAACAGGTAGTTTTCATGTAAAAATAAACAAAAATCATTATGGTATTTCAGTTGAAAGGAACCAAAATGTGAACACGAACAGACGGGTCACCTGATGGTAAGTAACAATTGACGTCCATGGACACCTGCAACTCAAGAGTCGTAAGTGCGCAGGCCGCCTTTGAGGGGGATGAGGGATGGGGGCATGTAGAGAGGGGAAAGAAGAGATGGGGAAGAGGGAAGGGGAAAGAGGATATGGGGAAGTGGGCTCCCGGAGACCTCCCTAATTGCGGGGAAATGTTTGTTGCTTCACAACAGGATTTCTGTGAGGCCGTGGCTCTACCACGACAGATATTAAACTTACTTATTATACAAAGATAATACATTAAAATAAATACAGATATATAAACCCATATACTATATATTAAAGTATTGATAGCGCTCTGCGGCCATGCGTGAGTTTATAGTAATTATAACATTGCTGTACTAACTTTCACACCATTTCCATTGGTCGCAACGCACGCTTGTATTTGCCAGGTGCGGTCCCTTATCAGATGCAAACCTAAATGGGTTGCTATATCACTTGCTGGCAGTGCTGGAATAGGAGGGTAGGTCATTTATTGTTTTTTTTTTTTGGGTATAGGGCTCTCCCGCTACAGCCAGTTAGTTACAGGTAGGGTTGCCAGGACTTAAAATTGAAAAGCCTGACAGACTAGCTAATTTAGCCGGACATTGGACTGAAAAGGCCGGACACCCTTCGGGTAAATGCAATGCGAGTGTTGCTTCACATCCAGTTTTATGTGAGGCCGTAGTATCGCACCAGTCGAGCCTGGCATGCATGAGCATGGCTTTACCACTTAATAATTTGAAAAGCCGGACAAGCCGGACACCGTCTACTTTGCCCGCATACGCAACATAAAAGTCTGACTGTGTCCGGTTTTATCCGGACGCCAGGCAACGCTAGTTACGTTAGTGAGACGATCAAATTGTAATCAAATGTATGTTGTATGTTTTTTTCAGTGCTGACATTGATTCATTTTATACAAAATTGACACACTTTTATAAGAATAAAAAATGGGTTTAGATAAACAAATAACATAAAACATACATAAAATACCTCCAATTTTATGATTGTTTGTTTTATGTAGAAATTTTGTAAGTTGTACATGTTAGAATTGTGGAACTGTATAAAACTTTTTAAGATCTATTTTCTATGTGGCCTGGCAGTTCTGAGTAGGTATGTCATGCTCGCCTAGAAGTCCTGCCAATATGTGTCAGGATTTTTTCTTCATCTCTTATATTGTTTTATTATTGATTATATTATTTACTTACAATTTCTAATTTTTATTTGGACATTAAATTCAGACTTTTTTTATTTTGACATGTCTATACCCAACAAAAAAAATCTATTTTGTTCATGAAACTTATTTAATTGCTGTTGTCATTTAAATCATTTTATATTTTTACCCTGTCCATGCCAAAACATGATGAAACACAACTACTACCTATTGAATTATTATATGCATTTCCTGTAAACTACACATGTTTGAAGCAATTAAATATATCTTCATTTTGAAGATCTTTAGTTAAGTATTTTTGCTGTTGAGAAGCTGTCTCTGTGTAATATTTGAATTGTAAAAGTGTTTAAACAAATAAAAGAATAAGGAAGAAGGCTTGAAGCTCATTAGCAGCCTACCATGTTTGTCCAAGTATGTTCTGAAGAAGCAAAATTATTTCAAGTTCAAGAGTTTCACCCATTTCTTTTCCTCAGCCTCCATAGCTTAATATATATATATAACTGTTATCTATCAGACAGTATATATGCAGTCATATACTGCCCAGGTGATGGCAATAGAAAGTGGGTGTTTGAAATGCCTCTGTGAACAAGTGTGATTGTATGTGTGTATGTATTATATATTGCAGATATTTACCAGTAGATATGTCTTGCTTATTAGCATACACCAGCATAGGCACCCCTCGCAGCTTTTCATCCTCAAGTAACTCTGCCAACTCCTGACCGGTCTCCTCTAGTCTTTGATGATCAGAACAGTCTACCACATAAATCTGAAATAAATAATGTTTATTTGCAACCATGACCTCTTCTCTCTCTCTCTCTCTCTCTCTCTCTCTCTCTCTCTCTTTCTCTCTTTCAGGTTACTTTTTATGGTATAGGGGGGCAATTAACATTTTATACATACCTCTTTTGCTACAAATAACATGTCTATGGCTGATTTAACCATGACTTTGTCTAAAATAATGTCACCATAATGCAAGTCTACATAGATGCCACAACTTTTTGTAAAAGTGTAAACTGAAATTACCTACCAAAATATCAGTATTCTCAAAATAATTCCTCCAGTAAGGCCTAATCTTTCTCTGGCCACCGATATCCCACACATTCAGCTTGAAGCCATTGGATAAGACTGATTTTATATTAAACCCTGCAGTGGGAGTGACCTGGTTGACGTCTTCAGATGCCAACTGCTTCAGCAATGTCGTTTTACCAGCGTTATCAAGACCAAGCAATAATAAACGCAACTCCTTTTCGGGATTAGACCGTAACTTTTTCAAAATACTCAGTAAACCCTGCAAATACACAAAATCATTTTTAAAAATTCGTATTTAATTAATCAGTTCGAAAGTTACTTTACGTAAATACCATCATGAAAATATCTTTGGAAGATGGACCAGTATTAGGATTTTGTGTAATATAATAAAAAAAGTAATGTCATTAGAATACCATAGTAATTTAATTAATTCCTTGCGACTTGCGTAGTTCAAATTGCGTATTGTTGACATGTAGCCGTTGCTATAGTAACGTGTGCTATGGTTTTTTTTTTTTCCTTACAATGGCTCTTCGTTTACCGATGATTTTGCCAACGTCAAGGTGGAAAGTTGATTTATTAGTAATATAGGTTAAAATTTTATGATAGAAAATAAAATAATAACTGTTTGTGCTTGTGGATCTGTGGGAGAACAAAAGATGATTAGGGCATCAATGAACAAGAAAAAACTATAAATGGATTTTATTTAAAGAAATGAATTTGTAAAGAATTCTGACAAGTGGGGTATCTGCTCGGGGCAAGAGAAGGCATATCATGGCACCCCCTGTCACGTTTACCGTGGATTTTTGTAACATCAGGGGCTTGCATTCTAACCTCGACACTGTCCACCACCACCTTGAGACAGCAAAGCCGGCCTTGCTCTTTTTAACCCAGACGCAGATATCATCTCCAGCGGACACATTCTACCTCTGCTACCCTGGGTACGGACTGGAACACTCCTTTGTTCCTAAAGCTGGTGTATGCGTGTACGTTAGAGATGATATCACTTCTCGCCGCCTCGGCAATCTTGAAGGTAGGGACCTCTCCATCTTATGGCTACGTGTAGACTGCGACGACCATCCCCGCATCTACCTATGCCTCTACAGGTCCCATAGCGGTGATGCCGAAACGGAGCGACTCATCGACCACGTCCAAATGGCTACAGACTCAGTGCTTCAGCAGGTCCCATCCGCAGAGATTGTGATTCTTGGCGACTTTAACGCCCATCACGCCGAATGGCTTGGTTCGCGTAAAACCGATCATGCGGATCGCGCAAAACAGATCTGTTCACGATTTCGCCTTGGCATATGGCTTGACGCAGCTGGTAGCAACGCCTACGCGAAACCCAGATGCAGAAAGCCACGAGAGACTAGTGAGTCTCCCCTCCGGAACTCGTGCATTCTGGTCTCTTGCCAAAGCTGTCCAGGGGAACTTTTGTAAGCCATCCCTTCCACCTCTGCGCATAGGAGATAATTCGTTGGCCCACGACGCTAAAGAAAAAGCCGATCTTCTGGGCAAACTCTTTGCGTCCAACTCGACCCTGGACGACGGGGGAAACGCACCGCCGACCATACCGCAGTGCGAGACCCGCATGCCGGAAGTCCGGTTTACACAAAGGGCAGTGCGTAAAGCGCTTCTTTCCCTCGACGTTCATAAGTCGAGTGGGCCCGATAGAATCTCTCCTATCGTGCTGAAGACGTGTGCTCCAGAGTTAGCACCGGTTTTAACGCACCTTTATCGGCTTTCCTACTCTCTTGGCGTAGTCCCGAACTCATGGAAGACAGCTCTAGTGCACCCAATCCCTAAAAAAGGAGATCGCTCGGATCCGTCCAACTACAGACCCATAGCCATCACCTCCTTGTTCTCCAAGATAATGGAATCCATTGTTAACTGCCAGCTCCTCCGGTACTAAGAAGACCACCAGCTCCTCAATGATCGACAATACGGCTTCCGTCAGGGTCGTTCAGCTGGTGATCTTCTCGTATACTTGACTCACCGGTGGGCACAGGCAATCGAGACCAAGGGGGAAGCGTTGGCCGTTAGTTTGGACGTGGCGAAGGCCTTCGATCGGGTCTGGCACAAAGCGCTCCTTGCGAAGCTTCCTTCCTATGGGCTTCCCGAGAAACTGTGCAATTGGCTCACCAGTTTTCTTACAGACAGAAGCATCAAGGTCGTTGTTGACGGTGCATGCTCCGATTCAAAGTCTGTTAATTCTGGTGTCCCACAAAGCTGTGTGCTATCACCCACGCTGTGCCTTCTGCATATCAACGACATGCTGCAGATTAGCAGCATCCATTGCTATGCGGACGATAGCACGAGTGATGCCCTTTACACCGGCCGCGCTAACATTTCTCGGGTAAACGTCATCGAAAGCCGATCCAAACTTGTGTCTGAAATCGAAACTTCTTTATCAAAAGTTTCAGATTGGGGTCGACTTAACCTAATCCAGTTCAACCCCAAGAAGACACAGGTTTGCGCGTTCACCGCTAAAAAGTTGCCATTGGTCGTATCACCTCAATTTGAGAGCACTTCCCTAACTGCATCAGCCAGTATCGGAATCCTTGGCGTCGATATATCAAGCGAAGTCCAGTTTCGCGGTCACTTAGAGAGTAAGGCCATATTAGCCTCGAAGAAGCTTGGTGTGCTAAACAGATCGAGATAGTATTTTACTCCGGCCCACCGCCTGCAACTTTATAAGGCGCAGGTTCGGCCGCACATGGAATACTGTTCTCATCTCTACGCAGGTGCACCCCAGTACCAAATTTTCCCTCTTGACCGCATTCAACGGAGAGCGACTCGCATCATCGACTGCCAAGATATTTCTGATCGACTTGACACCTTGGCGTTGCGTAGAGATGTAGCTTCACTCTGCATCCTCTATCGCTTGTATCATGGGGAGTGTTCAGAGGAATTGTTCGGACTTATACCGGCTGCTGGTTTCCGCCATCGTCCTACGCGACAAAATATCCATCCCCATCACCTGGACGATTGGCACTCCACCACTGTGCGCTTCTCCAGAAGCTTTTTGCCTAGCACAACCAGCTTGTGGAACAAATTGTCGCCTGCCGTATTTCCGAACCGATACGACCTTCATACCTTCAAGAAGAGAGCGTACCTCTACCTAAAAGGCCGGCAACGCACTTGTGACTCTTGAGTTGTGGGTGTCCATGGGCGGCGGTAGTCACTTACCATCAGGTGACCCGTCTGCTCGTTTGCCCCCTATTGCATAAAAAAAAATTAAAAAAAATGAACAAATGTTAAGAGATGGGCCAAATTAACGGGTCGAGACATCTGTGGAGGGAGAAGATCATAAAGAGGAATGATTAGTTTAGGGCAAGAGAAAAAGATATGGTCAAGGGTGCCTTCCTCGAGACCACACTCACATAGAGAGTGATTCCGAACTCGGAGTTTGGCATTACGGTTTGTTGAACGTAAAATCTATTTTCTAACTGGTGCCAGACTCGTTTTTAGTAGAAAAATACAGTTTCGTAAAACGAATTGTATGAATTTCGTTTAAAAATGGCCTTCAGAAAAAAACCCTTCTTTTAAAAAAATATATTTATTTGATTAATTAAATTGTTTAATACCTATTAGTAACTAATATTTATAATTTAGAAAATATGGCAGATAAATCGTCATATAAATAATGTAACAACTTCAGAACAGAACATTAATTGTCAAAATTAATGTTCTGTTCTGAAAGTTTTTTTGCTGTTGTGCTTGTAATTGTTAGATACGCACGTGTTTAATTATAACAATTATTTCTTCAAATACGACTATGGGTAAAGTAAAGAAAGAGCCTGTTGAACAAGAGGCGCAGGACGTAGCTGAGGTTTCTATTAAAACCGAGCCACAGGGCTATGATGAGAAAGTTGAACATTGCGCCGTTATTGCAAAGCCCATGGCTCCCAAAAAACTTAGTAAGAAGATCTACAAACTGATAAAGAAATCCAGTTCTCATAAAAACTTCATTAGAAATGGTTTAAAAATTGTACAGAAGCAGTTACGGTTAGGTGAAAAAGGGTAAGTGTATTTTTAATTTTGAGGTTATATGTATTCCCTTCACGCCATATTTAAAACTTTGTTAGTCCGACGTTAAGGGTAATGAAAATACAGCAGCATGTTTGCACCCTTATGAAAAAAGCATTTTAGTTAAGCCATTATTTACTTAGAATTTTTACGCAAAACCCAGCGCGCGCCTTGGCAAAGCTAAATGTAATACCCTATTATATATACCTGTATATTACGTGCTGTATGTTCAATTCTGTGACTGATGTACTTCTCTGAGAAGACTTATCTAGGCATATAAGTATCATACAAATAACTAACGTGCCTATAGGATGATGCTTACCTGCAAGTGCTTCATTTAGTGCCTCATAATTTTTTTTTTTGGTACAAGAATGTGTAAAAACGAGTAGATTAGGGTCAGGTGGATTTTTGCTTAGAATAGGCCCAGGCACTAAATGAAGCACTTGCAGATATCTTAGACAAGTGGCACTAATTCCACATATTCACTATTTATTAGTTCTATGTAATTACTATATAGAGTTGTGTTGCAATTAGTATACATCTCAATCAACCATACTTATCAATCCAATTACTATTTTCAGACTAGTATTCTTTGCTGGTGACATCTCTCCTATTGAAATCATGTGCCACCTACCTGCTGTATGCGAAGAGAAGGATGTTCCATACTGTTACACTCCTAGCCGTAAGGACATTGGAGCAGCTATGGGCACCATGAGAGGGTGCATCATGGTGCTAGTGAAACAACATGATGATTATAAAGACTTATATGATGAAGTTCGAAGTGAAATGAAGTTGCTCGGACATCCAATATAGATTAAGTACCTATCATTAATATGTTTTTTTTTATAATTTTGTAGGTAATACAATCTTACAATATCAAATATTGCAGTCTGTATATTATAAGATATGATACTAGACATACTTGGATTTAAAGTTTTAGATACTTACACAGTAGACCTGTGTTAATTTGTGAAACCAACTTTTTGAAAGAGGTATTTATAATCTTGCAAAATAAATATGTTCTGAATACAAAAGTAAGACTAAATCTATATTTTATCCTCAGGATTCAGTACTTTAAACAATGCAGTTAATATGTATTGAGTTTATTGTGAACTAAATATTAGTTAGAATTTACGATAATAGTGCCCATATCTTCTTAAATATCATCGGTCAAAATTTTGGTGGAAATTTAGTGGGTAAAAAATTTAGTTGACTCTATTGTGGGTATGTCATATTACAATAAGTGCTGGAATTACTGCAGGTCTACTATACCTAACACAGATGGTCTATATGCCTAATATGCAATACTTCTTCAAAATATCCATGATTGACATGCAGATTGGTAATGTAATATACTGGATTACAAGTTGTTCTATTGTTAATATGAAAAAAAAAAAATTACCATACCAGTTCTATAGTTTGTTGTGAAAGAAATATATTGAATGCAAAATATCTTTTAAATTGAAAAGAAGCCCAATGAGTTGGATATGTTGAACCATTTCTCTAGTTTTAAATGTAGGTTAAGTACAAAGCTACAAGGATTGAGATGTTAAACAGTTCTTGTGAACCAATACTTTTAAATATAGACAAATTATTATAAATCTTTTTGTATTATTTAATGATCAGAATAAGTCCTAGCCATAGAGATGTGTGATTCTAGGTGGACTTAAAAGCGCCACTCTACTTCGCCCTTTAAGTGTCGTAAAAGATCTAAGCCAGAGGTCGTGAGTTCGATTACCACCCCACCCAGGACAAATATTTGTGTGATGAGCAGTATTTTTTCTCTGTCTGGGTGTAATTTATGTATAATATACAGATATATGAGTATGTTTATCTGCAATCTGTTTTTTTTTAATTGTGTGGACACCCCACTGGTCATCACCTTGGAGCTAATTGCGAAGTGGTATGTCGGACTCGAACCGACTAAAATCACACGGTGTTCCGTCACGACCCGAGAATACCCTAAGAAGGAAGCTTCCGAGAACCCCTGCAGAGGGGTTTCCATGGCATTTGTTTGTGTTGTTTTTTGCCTTACAGTCATATTATATTATTGCTAATTTGCCAAGTGACAAAGCTACATTTGGGAATACTCAAATAGAGCACCAATATTTTATAACTGATCAATCAATAAAACCAAATAATAATTACACATACATTTAATACACTTATTAAAATCTATGAGTACGTAAAAAATGGCAGATTGTCATTATTATTGACAGTGAAGATTGGCAAAATACGATTACTTTAAATTACGCACTAGAATGTAAGCTAAGTCTAGATAGCTTTGTGGAGCAGATTTCAGTATATTTACTACAACATAATAAACATAGAACAAAAATCTGCCCAGTATTTTTGCTATAATCCGTACTCAGTACTCACAAACATTTCTATGAGGTCGAACATTCCATCTAATACATGCAATGTTTCTTATTCAAACACTTTCATTTATTGCTTCTGGATTACATTGAGATGCCATAAAGATTGATATAACATGGCAATCTAAGTTAGATTTCCGCTTAACAAATGTTTTTTTTATGAACAACAATAAATTGATAAATTTTAACAGGTACAATTAATAATGGTAAGGACTTTTAAAGTCCTATAGTGCCAAGTTCTTCAATGGCCAATAGAACATTTTATATCTTTTTTTTTTTTAAGACGATATTGCATTTTATCACTTGAGAGAAGAAAAGTCTAGAACAAGATTAAAACTCTTGACAGCTTGACTTCAATTGTTTTCATTATTAATATTAGAGTAGAATAGAGCTACCCGTCTCTCCCATGAGTGTTGTAAAAGGCGACTAAGGGATCCGACTATTTTCTAGCAGATAGATACAGTCATATAGTGCCCGGTTGTATGTTAGTGGGACCAGATTTTAAATGGCAAAATTGTGGGTATTTAATACACCTCTACCTACCCCTTATAAAGGGATATAGGCGTGAGTGTATGTGTGTGGTTCTCGGTGAGGTGTGACCATCCGATCTCTACCCGTGGGTGTCATATAAGGGGACCAAGGGATCGGACTGTTATCTATCAGAAAGTTTATATACAGTAAAACTACCCGATTGACTGCAATAGGCCTGCCCCTTATTACGTCAGTGGGACTAAATTATCTTGGGCAAATAGAGATGCATCTGTCTACCCCTACGTGGATATTTAGTCAGTCAAGTGACAGTAACCACTTTAAAATACTATTCGTGTCTCTTAAATACAATAACAAAAAACTTGACATTGTATGTGCTAATCCTCAATCACAATAAAGTAATTAAATTTCATATAAAAGAACTGACGACATATCTAGACTGTGATGTAAACAATACTGATATATATATTAACTACAACTAAAAATAATACATACAATTTCCTTCTAAAAATATTACAAGTACAGTCTTTACTGACTACAATATAATTCTTAACAACTTGTTAACACCATCCTCCTTACATACCCATTACTGATTAACTAAATACAACTAATGTGCAATAAAATCTACTGAAATCTAATCCTATTAGCACTAATAATTGAAGCAGTATTTTAATTTCATAGAATAACCCTGCTTTTGAATGAGTGTTCAGTAATGATGAGATCATTGACTATATTCAATAAAACTTATACTTGCTTGCAAAAACATATACATACTGTTAAAAGTTTTAAATGTTATGAAGTGAATTGCAAGGTAATAATAAAATATGTACAGCCTTACACTACAGGTACAATAAAAAAAAAAAATTGTGGTCCTCTTTGCAAGCAAGCATACACGTAAGAAAATACAGCGTACGAATTAATGTTTTGGAACGTTCTCGTTAAAATCATATACTTATTTTTTTTTAATACAAATTTATGGAAATAGTTCAATAACCTGTAAGTTTGATAGTGATGATGACAGTTTGTACTTCAAATTCTTATGAGATTATTTATTTAAACTACAATTTTATGGTGGACTATTCTAATTCATTATTAATTAGTGGGTTAAAAAAATCGCCTGCAGTGTAAAATTTAGCTTTTGCATATACGAAGTAGCTGAGATTTACTTATAGATAATTTCATAAAAATTGTTTTCTTTAAATGTTACTTTAAACAAATTCACCACTTAACATCACTAAAATGTTACTACAAAATGTAAAAAAGATAAATAAAATTCAATCGGGACATACAGTCAAAGCCTTACAATTTCAGATCTTAATATGTTATTTTAAAGTTTAAAATCGTTTTCACAATTAGCATAAGCTTAGTTAAAGCTAGTCAGGCTTCAAAGGACAGGGTACTTTCTTAATTGTGCGTTGAATAATGATGGATTTTAAATCGTATTATTGTTATTACTAGACGACAAATTACTATACCTATGTGTTAGCCATGTGTTACCTAAACCTGCCCTCGGGTCATACATAAATAAAAATAAATAAAGGACTTTTAGAAATTTCTACCATCCGACTTCCAAACTCTTCTTCGGACAAATTTCTAGAATCTTCTCAGTCAGCTCATGTTTTACCTGCAGTTACCTAGCTGATGAGAAAAACTCCTTTTCTTCATATTTGTAGTCAAGATATTACATAGGTACTTTCAGGTAAATATGATGTTTGTTATCATAAGCTATTTCCAGAAAAGTAGCCAGCTGCAAATAGCTATATATACAGTCATTATTATATATTTTGTAGCTTACTACGTACAGCTTACTACGCATTCGTGTAAATGCAAAATTTTTAATTTGAAATACATTACATAATATATTTTGCTGATGTTATTGAACAATAAAAGAGTGCAACTATGTTTTAAGGGTAGGGCTCCAGTCATCCGAATACTTCATTTATATAACACATCGTGGAAAGTCTTTTCTTATTTTGTATGTATAAAATTTAAGAAAAATGTCATTGGTTGTACTGTTTGTATCTAGCTAGTTTTAATATCAATAAACGTAGGACATTAAGGAAAATATAAATTAAAAGTAAAAAACTCTTTTTTAAATTTAGATTTTCACCTGTTTTTAGTTTATTCAGAATTCTTTGGGTACTATTAGGTTAACATCAAGAGGGGACTGTCAAAACTACTTGTCGCATTTTTTTTTTATCAAAAATCCAAAAATGTCTACAGCGACGACCTACAAGATGGCAACAAGGTATCGAAAAAAATGGCACATATACATATATTATAATTAAATGTAATTAAACTTCCAAAAAAAAGGCCTTGAATTTGTTTATAAAATGTGAAGAAACCTTTTCCCCGACCTAATACATTATTGTAAGTAAATAGACGATTATCTATAAATTTCAAAATTTTATAATAATCGAATAGATTAAAAACCGGGTTACCAACAGTAAAAATATATAATAAAATCTAAACCGCTTTACCAACATTTTGTAATAATGTTTACAAATGACAGATCTCTCAAAATTGTTCCTTATAATACTGATTGTGTTCAGGAAATACATTGCTTACCAGAGTATGACCATGTGTAGTCGGGGTCTAACCCTTCTTCTGAAACTACTCTAAATAATTCATTTTCGGTTCTATAACATACCACCGCTTTAGTGAAGACTTTAAAAGTGACATCGATCTCCCTTTCATGGCCCCTTAAAAATACGGAGACACGCAAACAAAATTACGTACCCACTTAATTCAATCTAAGATTTAACATTCATATAACTCTAACACAAACAACAATTTTACGGTCAGCAAAATCAATAATTTTCATTTACAGAACATTCACACTTCAGTGCAATAAAATTCTGACATCAAAAATACAGCCTTTGTTCAACTGTGATCTAAGATTGCCATTAGGGTTGCCAAGGCGATTAATATAATAATATTCTATTGGCCTGAGTCCTGCCAATTTGCTTTTTTTTTTTTTTCTACCCACTGTCACGAATACAAAAATATATATAGTAGTATTTAAACAAAAAAATAAGCAGATCGCTTTTACTGACCGTACATTGCAACAGTACGCGTGGTTTTACTGAACGGATCACAGTTCAGATTATACCTATCACAGACTAAACACGAGCCAATCAAGCAACACTACTTCCAATCAGTTTCGATAGATTTGGGTTTTGCTGTGACATGGTTATTACTTAAATTGCAATAATGTTAAATGGATAATTTAGATCCATGTGTGAGTGTTAACATTACTACAGTGGGTAATAAATAATTAAAATATCACCAAATAGTTAGCTAATAAATAGTAGTAAACATAGTAAGATAACTTTTGCTGGAACAGGGATATAAATCATTGATACTTTAGTGTTGCGCACAATCAGCGCGGCAAGCTCATTATCGACACTACAGATTAGAAAAAAAAAAATAAAGTAAAATAAATAAAATTTACTGAGTGAGGGAAAGAGACGGAAACTTCTCTGTTCCTTTTCCATCTGTAACCGCATTTCATTAAATATTGCTTCTATATAACAAAAAACTTTAATTCTACCAACTATCCAAGTGGCAAACTCAAAAAGTATATTTTCATTATTTATTCCTTCATCTAATGAAAGCACAAACTCAAATCTATCAAAACCCATACCAAACCATTATATATTAACAATACAAG
Organism: Tyria jacobaeae; assembly: GCA_947561695.1. Lineage (NCBI taxonomy): Eukaryota > Metazoa > Arthropoda > Insecta > Lepidoptera > Erebidae > Tyria > Tyria jacobaeae. Next base: position 12,661,083 of record OX387231.1, on the reverse strand, counting down.
CATAAATTCGGCGCGTTATTCTAACTTAATTAATAAAAGGAGTCGGGAATTGTGATGGCACTAAAATGGTGTACAAAAATATTTGGATGAATAACCATGGATTATAAACTAATATATAATATATTGGTGTAGCAAGATTGATAGATTTAATAAAAAAAATAAATGATAATATCCATCATTTAAAAAAAGCAATATAATGTGATGGATGGATTGGATGCTGGCAACACAATTATAAATGTTGCCATAATTGAAAAAAAAAAAGAAATTCTGTCAGTAAAGGCGCTTAACCGTTATTGTCAGAATTTTCTATTTGACACTATAAGATTATAATTTTATTATAATTACATATTTCAGATATATGATGGTCAAATATTGCTAAATTAGCAACCTTAACTTGTTACTTCTACTTAACGTTTCGATGATAATATTTAAATTGTTACGGCCCAGAACTTAGCCACTTTGACGGCATTATCCGTGTGGCAGACATACATATAATAATTTCGGAGTTCAGCTATATTCTCTTTTTTTACAAATGACACAAAATAACACCCAGACGCGGGACAACTAATTATGGATCACACTAATGTTTGTCCCGGCTCAGGAGTCAGTGCCACTAACCACTATACCAACAGGCCAGTGTCAGGGTACGCAGTAATTATTATGTCAATTACATTATCAATTACGTCAAATTCGTAAATGTCAATAATAAATGATACCCTCAGTCGAGTTTGTTAATATATATCCTTTAACGGCTGGTCCTTTGGCAAAATTGTGGTAACTCCACAAAAGCCATCAATGATAAGTTGAAGTTAAATTGAGTTTGTTTGTTTAATTAAGATATTCTCATATCTTAATTTTAAAATCTATCAATCTCGCTACACGAAATGGCCTTAACACATACCTGTCTCTACCGTAAACATCTACAAGCACCAAGCTAAAATCTACCTCTCAATTCGCCTCCATTTTAACTTGCTATTTTAAACCTTACACAACTGCAATAAGAACCAATAACTTCTTGATGGTGTATAGAAAAATATTTATATAAATATTGAAAATTAAAAACTACATATAATAAGCATATTTACAAATTTTTTATGTTAGCGCAGAAATGGCAAAGACGGGTATATATGTATATGTGACCTATTGACGTCACAGCATGAATAACATTTAACAAACAAATATGCACTTCGTTGGCAAAGGGTTGATTGAGTACTGTCAAATTATATTTTTTTTGTCACCCGTACCAATTGATAGAGTATTTTATCATATTATGTTCGTCTCTTGTGTGCTTATTCCATCAAATCAGGGCAGTAACCTGATTAATAATTTTAAAATAACTGTTTATTAAATCTCTTCATTATTTTATTTTCAAAAGCCAATCTTTGACATACTTCTACACTTACAAAAACTCCACAGATGTATACATGTCTATCCTTATGCAAAACAAGGTCTTAGCGTTAAGTGATTGACTCAATTTCGCCGAAACTAAGTGCGATACATGCAAATCAATGCTATACTTACTGGAAAATAGACTAAATCTATGTTTAATAAGGTCGAATTTCGCACTGCGCTTAATAATCCTTCTTTGAAGCTGGTGTTGTTTGTCAAAAATTCTATGTTTAATAATTTAATAGATCCTTACATAGTTAGAATGAAAATAAAGAATTGAGATTTGAGAAGACCTGTTTAAGAAGAAACTTTGATACATAAAACAATCCTTGTATTACCGTAAAGGATCTCAAAAAGAGAAGAAGAGAGGAGTGTGATTCGGCAGACGAAAGAGAGAAAATTGAATTTAAAAAAGTTTAAGAAACTAGTCCTGTGTTGTGGGGGACTCAATACAGCAATTTAGTCGATCAAAAAATTTTCGTCCCGTGTGAGAATCGGACCCACGGATTTTGATCACCAACCACTAGGCTCTAGACCAACAAACTAGTTATAGTTGTTCGAAAAAATCTTTTCGGAAGTCAGAGTTGCAATAGACAAAAAAAAAATCACTCAATGACATTTTCACACCAGCCTCTCATTTCAAACATTCCGTGTAAAGTTAATCAAATAGTACAATGGTAGCTATGTTAGTGAGCAGTGTCTATGTGTAGACGTGGAACAATACGAGTATGGTCAGTATTGTGCTCATGAAACACATCGATACTGGCAGGAGCACCGCGAAACGGAGGGACCTGGAAACAATAAATAAATATTCAATAAAAACACAAATAATTTCACTAAATATTTTTGTAATCGCCTTCATATCGTATTCGATAGGATTGGGAAGCATTTTGTATTGAAAATATAAATATTAGTGCCAAAAATCCACCACTTTGTACTCTGACATTCGAACAATAGAGGAATTAACAAAATATCATTCTGCAAAATATTCATGCTGGTGTGTGACGTCAGAGCACTGTGACGTTATACCCAGGTTTGATGTCGTCTATGTACCAAATGTAAAGCAAGGATGCCATACATTACCTCCAACTGGTTGAAAGCCTTCAACGCTCACAAAGAAACAAAAATAAAAAGAAAAAAAAAAACAATAACCTCCAGTGAGGCAGGTGTCAGAGCGGCGCAGCGGGCTGGAGCTGGTGTGTGACGTCAGAGCCGCGGCACAGCGCAGTCGTGACGTCAGGCGCGGGCTCACTGTCGCGACGGACCTTGCCTACGTACAAAATGATGATATGAATTCGGCTAAATAAAATAAATTATCGTTTACGAACTTTCAAAGGAACGGCAACTGACGTGATATTCGCGCTGAAGAGTGAGAGAGAGAGATTTGTTAGATAACTTGTTGCCATCTTTTAGGTAATGCGCAATCTGACCATTGTGGAAGTTTTGGGAAGGGGGACAGACGAACACACGGGTCACCTGATGGTAAGTGACAACCGCCGTCCATGGACACCTGCAACTCAAAGAGTCGTAAGTGCGCAGGCGGCTTTGCGGATGATAAGGGATGGGTGATAAAGAAGAGAGGAGGAGCTAGGAAAGAGGAGAGTGGATAGGGGGAGCCTGGCGTTATCATGATGAAAGACCACTCTTCTGTTAGTTAATTCAGGCGGTTTTTTCTAAATTTCTTGCGTCAGTCTAATTAGTTGTAAACCAAAATTGTCAAAAATGGGAGAAGTCGCCAACAGGAATCTGTTGTATCACATACACACCACCTACATTTTTTTTATATTACCCTACCATGACTCCACTTTGCCTGATGGAAAACAATAAGTGGAGTCATAGAGTGGTGGTCACCATCTTCATTGCATGTCTAGTCAATGCAGCATGGTGACCCGCACTATTGCCGCCTGTATCCTTTAAAGAGTAGGCAGGGGTATTAAACACCCACATTTTGACCATAGAATTAGAATTTGGTGTCACTAAGGTAATAGGTGGCAACCCTAGTGCCGTCTACTGGGCACTGTATGACTGTATACAGACTGTCACTATAATATACTCACTAGTAAAACATAAACAGCCTGTCTGTTGGTTTGCTTGTAGTGAAGTCGTTGGTCGAAGCTCCTTCTGTTCTTTACTTTGTTCGTTTACACACTTTTGGTAGTAATCGTACTCTTTCACATACCTGAAAACGCAATAGTAAAAACTTTCAATATTTAAACCAATATTTGTAAGGTATATGAAGGTGATCAGTATTTATGAACTTGTGGAGCTTGTAGGTAGTTTGTGGTTCAGCACAAGGTCTAATGATTTACATAATATATTAAAATTATTTACTAACGGCAGACTCGGCCATTACTCCTCGAAGGTGGTCTACTCATTCGCTCTTTCTCCTTTCTCATAAATGGGTGGGCTATCGCTCTTTGTGATTAGCGATGCTAAATAGTATAATTAATAGTGAAATAGCTACAGATAGTCACATTTTGTTGTGAAAGTGAATAAGGAATTGAAATAAAAATAATCACAATTGTCTTTTCTTTCATTTTAGCTACGCATAGATTTTTTTTTATATTGATTTTTATAGATACTGGCAACACCGACAGGCGGAGCAGTTTATGAACATGTAATTTATGATTTTTTTTTATAGTAGCTATTTGAACAAATTAGATGATACTATCAAATTTAAGTTTGATTGTGTGTAACGCTTGTGGGCGCTCAGGACTGTAAAAGTTCTGAGCATCTTAGGTTGATTATGAAATAGCAATCTCCCTATAATCCAGCCCATGAAGCTATTTGTAATAAATTAATTTAATATATTTTTTTTTAACCAGCTGCCAGCCAGTACCGCCCACCATGGTCCTTGGAACTGAAGGTGTATGCAAATTTCAACACCGGGAAACGGTTTCAATTTAATGTGCAAGATTAGACCCCAACAAACACACAGTTTCCAAATATATCGAAAAGTTTTTGTTTTCATTCATTCAGAATATACAGGCTCAGCAACCCTCTCGCTCCTAACAGTCTGGTGCTTGCTTTGCTTGCAAAACCCCCCAGCACCATAGGCTACAGCCTTATTGGTGTAAGGGAAATGAGGAGTTATATATATATAATACGCACCAGACGGGCGGGTAGCGGTTGTCGGACAGGTAGTCGCGCGAGGCGGCGCTGAGGTGTCGCGCGCGGCACACGCGGTCGTACGCGCCGCACAGCCGCCACGTGCACCAGTCCGCCAGGTTGTGCGCGTTGTGTAACTGACGCAACATACATGGGTTACACACAACGGTCACATACATTGTAGTCACGCACGCATGTGTAAACACACACGGACTACGCACACCATGGGTACACACCTTATATTGCCTTCATGGATTACACACATGAAGTACATACATACATAGGTTACATACATATTTCTTGGGTTACTCATTACACATGTGGATATGGTTACATATACTATCCTTACACACACATGGTTTTACTCGCGTGTGTATTTCGGGGATGCCCGACTAGTTTCGGTCCTGACAGGTCCCGAAGACGGTTGCGTTGCTGTTTCGTTCTGCAGTTCTGTTATTACCGTGCACTGTAGTGCACAAACAACTGACCGTGTCGGTTTTATAAACCAGAGCTGTTTCGTTTGGAGCAAGATTCAGTGAAAGTCGCCAGGCGGGGAGGCCACCCACTGTCTCTGTTAAAGTTCGGACCACGGCTTATTTCGAATGCTTCACGTGCTTTCCGCGGTACGAAATACTTTCCCTTGCAAGTACAGAAGTATGTAGTAAGCTGACTCCGTCTTGCATACGTGTTCAGCGACGGCTGACATGTCACAGTCCCTGTTTTCAGTGTTCACTGCGTATACGAAACTAGTCGGGCATCCCCGAAATACACGCGTGAGTAAAACCGAAAAGCTTTGAACTCTCCTCCTCCTCAAGAAAGCTTTGAACACACTTGTATTATATACACAAGGATTACAGAAAGATTTAAATTGAAGACAGGCAATGGATACAGTCTCATATTAATCATCATAATCATCAGTCCACCATCGTCCACTACTGGATATTGGACTCTTCCAATGTACGAAATTTAAATTTTTATTTGTTTCTCCTGTGTATACTATAAAAAAAAACAGCTCATAACTTACCTTGACAGGTTCCAACAGTGATAGCGCTACTTCAACAACCTGGTCGTCATCACCGCATACTCTATAAAAGAAATTCAATTACAAATTTATTTATTTCAATTATACATATTACAGATATTTTTGAATTGTCAATACTAGGAGTCGGTTAGACCGCGAAGCTAGTTGCCTGTTCCAATACGTAGATCTTATGGAGAAGAACACGCAAGAAACTCCATTCTGGTGGTTACATTGGAAAAGTTAGGACAAAGTAACATAACATACGTAATATCAGTCAGAAAATGTCCAGCCCCGACCAAAGATTACCTACGTGGCAACCACAATTGGATTAAGAACCAGTATGTTCAAAATTTCAAGGCAATTTACCGAAACCATGATCATAAAACGTACGAGAGATCGCGGCGCTTCTCTCGTACGTTTTGTGATCATGGTTTCGGTAAATTGCCTTGAAATTTTGAACATAATGGTTGCTGGCTAAGATCGCGTTGCTTCTCTCGTACGTTTTATGATCATGGTTTCGGTAAATTGCCTTGAAATTTTGAACATACTGGTTCTTAATCCAATTGTGGTTGCCATTGCGTTGATATTTAATATAGATCATATTTAAAACTATGATTTGCTGTTTATACGTGAAATGTGTAAATTGAAACATTATAACACCTTACTGTTCTATTAATTAAATGGCTAAACTTTTGCTACTGACAATCTGTGAAATTCTGTATCAGCTACCTGTCCCTCTGTTGCAGTTGGTCGATGACCCTAGCTTCCACGAGGTTAACCAGCCGGTTCATACACAGCCTGTTAGCCAGCTCCAAGAGTTCCAAGCACCTATTAGGATCCACAATTGGGATCTTGTCACTGTATATGTAGCTGAGCAGAATGTGAAATGCGTACATTTTCACGCCGGGGAAGGAAATCTGTTGGTATAAAGTTAAATAGCTTTAGCTAAAAAGGGTAGGTGGCAAAACTTCTTCTATCCGTCTGGAACCATCACTTTTATTTTTAAAGATTCCATTTAAAATGGGGAATCTTCTAGGTGAGTTGCATATGCGCAACTCACTTGGTTTTGTCAGAAGTTTCTTAGAAAATGGACACATATCTGAAATTGTTACGGGTTTTTACCAGGAATAACTACCTACTCCATATATTTTTTTCTGTAGTTTTTCCTGGACACAGTTTCGCTCGTGTTTAAGATAACTGCTCCTGCTCATGATGTTATATGACCTTATATATTATAATTACGGGCAAATAACTAAAAGAAGTAAGTAAATGAGGAAGAGCCATGCTTAGGCACGTATTTTTAAAATCCGACTGGTAGTTGTCCAAAGAAACTACTTTGCAGCTAGGTACTAGTTTTTGTTTTTCTTCTCCTTTCTTCTCTTCTTTCTAGTTAATGACTGCGACTTCGTTATCGGTAAAGTAATATTGGTATCAATTTTCACACGGATGAGTCAGCTCGACCGAATTATTACCACGGCCTCACAGAAAACAGATAGACATACAATGCTCGCCTCTCTCTCTCCTTATTTCCCTCCTCCTCATCCCCTCGTGCCTCTTTCCCCTTCCGTCATCTCCTCTTTCTCCTCCCCTCATCATCCCCCGTCATCAACCTCAAAGGCTCTTGCAAGTGTCATTAGGCGGCAGTTGTCACTTACCATCAGGTGACCCGTCTGTTCGTCTGTCAATCTATATAATAAAAAAACAAAAGGTCTGTTCCCGACAGACCTTTTGTCTTTCCGCTGTCTGTCTGTCTGTCCGTTTGTCACAAGGCTGTATCTCATGATTGACGCAGATAACAGATGATGTATTTCTGTGGATGTATAACAACAAATACTAAAACAGAATAAGATAAATGTTTCAGGGAGTTCCCATACAACAAACCTGATTTTTGCTAGTTTTTTCGAGAAGATTGGTCCCTAGCGACCATCACACTAACGTTCGCGTTATATATTTGTTTTATCATTAATTCCTCACTTATTCTTCGTCCTGTCATTATGTATTTATTCTCATATGCTCAGAGTTACAATGTTTGTTAGGATGAGAATGTATTTAGGACACTAAAAATACAATAAACCTTTATTTGAATACTTACCACTCTTGAAGTGCTTTCCCTAAAGTGCCCCTGGAACATCGCCTTCATGGGATCGCACCTCGCCATGAGAACTGCGCGGTGAGCGAGGTGGATCCCATCGTCCAGGTCGAAGGTTACGTCAGCAAACAGATTGCGTTCAACGTACATGTCACGCAGACGTTGTGGTAGAGGCTTGAATAAAAATTTATGATAGAAAAAGTATTTTCTAAAAAAATATATATAAAACCCGACTGCATCACATCTTTTACTTTTTAATTGCCATTCTTTAGGGTCATCATCTTGAAGCCGTTATAAATCTCACTATTAAGACGTTCAAATGACACCTCACACCCTTCAAGCCATCTAGGCACACATAACCCACCTTGTAAAATACCGGGTAAAAACCAACGGTAAACTTTTTTACCAAGATTATTGATACAGTAAAATCAATATCTTGGAATCCTTCAAATAGTTGGCCTACGACTGGCTGTTCTTAGTGTCCATTGTCTGTATGTTAGATAATTGCGAGCGCGGGAGATATCTTAAAAATATAATATAAACTTACCGTATGAAACTGCAGCATGAACCCTTTATCAAAGAGAAGATGTTGGTCCAGAATGAACTGACTCAATTTGCTCAGCTCGTGGAAGCCGAGCAACTCGGCAGCCTGACGTATCTCCTGTGCAGGTGGTTATGAAAATAATCAAAATCAACAAACGGTGCCCAATGAATTACTTTATTGTATTATATAAGGGTAACTTAGTTCAACTCCAGTTACCCTAAAATAGAGCTGCAAGAAAATTGAAATCTTAACTTAACTTACTTAACTTAATAGTAGATTACCTACGTGAAAATGTGAAACATTCCTGTATTATTAGTCTGTAAATCTTTGTCATAAGAAAAAAAAAATAAGGCATAGAGCATGCATACATAAATATACTGAAGCTTTATACGCAACCAAGGTAGGCATAATAGATAAAACACCATTTCACAAAATCCTGTCATACAACTCGCACCTCCCCAATATTCATCATACACGCTCATCTGTTACGGATGCTTGAAGTTTGGCCAATTTTCAGTACATTTACTGCAGATCTAGTCAGAATACGTCGTTTTGGGCCTACCCGCATCGACTTGGCCACTCACAGAAGCTTTATAAATTTCATTAAATAGTCGCTTTTTACCCAATCTGTCAACACGCTCAAATCCATACTGTTTTCTGAGCACATAATTCTTTACTTAGTCAAGCGATCTAGCATTACACATATGTTACTTCTTGAACACATTTCTACGGAATTAATTTGACTCTTATGTTTCTTCTGCCATATTCAACTGTGGCTGCCATGACTGTATGTTTTGTAGCGATAGAAAAGTGTGTCGGAATGGAACCGATTATAACAGCACGAATATAACGTGACCGTACTGAGCCTAAATATGAGGAACCGCGAATAGCTTTATTAAGACATACGGGCCTAGGCATATCCTACAGCTTCTCCTGCTCCTACATTCCGTCACTTTTAGTATCTCTTAATTTTATCTATTAACATTAATGAACTCAGAAAATCCATAGTCAGATAAGGAAAGCAGTCAATCTTTAATACATACACTCACGCCTGTAACTACGAAAGGGTAGACAGAGGCGAAATTAAGGCCCGTAATTAAAGCCTATCGCCGTCATCACATCCCTCCCTTACCATCCTTCTTTTCTTGTCAATATACTTCTAATTTTCCCATCTAATTTCCAAAAGTAGGCACTTTTGGGAAATTAAAGGGAGGGAAGGGGATAATGCTTTTACTGGTGTATTAGTGTTAGCTTTAATGTATTATAAATATTTTTTTATTATATCTACAAAGTATTACAAAAAGGTGTAGTCAAAATTTAGAAGCGTTATGCGTCACCGACAAACAGTTGATTTTGATTGAAAATGATTTCCAACACTAAAAAAATAAATATTTATCAGAAAATGCTTTTTCTATTGTGGTAACACATTTCTAACCACCATACTACAAATTTTCTTGTCTTTGTTTTTTTGACCAAATGCGAATACGCCACGGACTACCAAGGTACCCTAGGCATCAAATAGTTATTGTTTAATTCATGTTAACCCTCTCTCTCTTACCAAATATTAGGTTTATAGATAATTTATAACGATCTATTGACAGTCTTTAAATAATATTTCTGTATTAAAATCACGAACTGTATACTATTTAAATTTTGCATGGAGTCAACTACGCGACCTTTAATATGACAACATCTTTTGGAAACACCTGTAAATTATCCTTCTTTATTTTTAGTAAGTACTCTTTATGAAATTAATTATGAAGGTCAATATAAACTAAATTAGTAGTGTACAATTAACTTAGTACTTACTAAATAATAAAGACACATAGGCGTTAATTAAAAAGTCAGTTATTGCAACACAGAAATAAAATAAATATATTTAAAAGCTATTAATAACAATGCTAAAATAGCTAATAGTAGAAAAAAAAGTGGAATAAATTGTTTATGGCAAGGTGATAAATCTAATATGAAAAGTAATATATATAAAAATGTGCTTTTTATAGTCATATTGTAGCGAATACACTGAAAGTTTCTAAACTGCCTTTTCTTATAAACGTTGTTACTTGTGTGCATAAAGATATGTGTAATAACTTTGAGTGGAGACTCTTTATAAAAAAATGGTATAATTAAATCGCTTAGAATAAAAATACATCGTTAAGAACAATCACAAAATTAGACAGCGTCAGGTAATACGCTAAAACAAATGGATATTTGACGGAAGACCTTACGAGGAATTCAGAAATGGGGTAAAACTATTATTAAAAAAAAATCTATTGGTAAATTCTATTTGTATCACATCATGTAATTAATATTGTTACGGAAGTGGGTACAGGGATTGGAAGGAAACGAATATATCACTGCCGTGAGTAACGATTTATTTGCGTTTCACAATATTCCGAACGCGTAACACTCACAGCACAGAACGAGTTGTACTGCACGAACCGCGTAGCACTGTTCCACACTGTCCCCGCGGACTACACTTAACTCAGTCCAACGGTAGTACTGCACCACTCACTAATCACTTTCACTTCACTTCACTGTACTTCACTGTACTCCTTTTTCACTTCTTCTTCTTATTCTTCACTTGAGAGCACTTTCCACTGAACTGCCCTGTAGGCGCGTCTGGAGCTCTTTATATACCCCTAATTTCGATCGTAATTTGTTGAATTTCGACCGTCATTTCGTTATTCTTTTCGATTGTCTTCTACAACTTAATTTATTTATTCATTTTGCTTGATCTAGTACTTTCCATTATATTCGAATTTTGTAAAGAATCATCTCCATTTACTAGAATTTTCTATAAAACACCGAAATCACAAACAAAAACCCATAGAGTCCGCCGGGGCTTGAACTCACGGCATTCGTCTCGCAGCCGTAGCCACTACCGCTCAGCTACCGTGACTTGTCAATCTTCGTTTGAAAAACTTCTATGCATTGTTTGTCTGTGCGGTGACGTAGGCATGGCGTCACATTATCCCCTCCTTAGACGTGCTCGTCCCGAGCATCGTTAGAGCCGTGGTACCGTGCCAACCTATCCACATGAACGACTTTAGCTGTACTTCTTGGCGTTTTCCGAATTCTGTAAGTGACATCATTGATCTTCGTAATTACTTCATAAGGGCCTTCCCAACTTGGTTGTAGTTTTGGAGATTTCCCTTTTCGTCGAACAGGATTGTGAAGCCAAACCGCAGAACCTTCTTCAAAGGACTTGGAGTTAATGCTTCTGTCGTATCGCGTTTTCATTCGCTCACTAGCTTGCAGATTCTCTTCTCTCATGTGCCCGTGAACCTCCTCCATCTTTCTTCTTAATTCTTCTGCGTATTCCGAAATACAGCTGGGCGTATCCGGAGGACAACCTGCGAGTAGATCTGCTGGAAGTCGAAGTTCTCTACCAAAGTTCGCTCGAGCCGGAGTGGTAGAGGTACTTTCATGAACTGCCGTCCTATATGACAGAAGAAATAGAGGAATGTACTCGTCCCAATTGTCCTGATGGCTATCCACAACTTTCGCCAAATGCCGTTCCAAAGTTTGATTAAATCTTTCTACCATTCCATCAGATTGCGGATGATACGGCGTAGTCCGAGTTTTGTGTATCCCCATAATTTTGCAGGTTTCCTGGAAGACTTGAGACTCGAAATTCCTGCCTTGGTCACTATGGATTTCAAGAGGTAATCCAAATCGGCAGAAAACTTCATTCACAAGTTTATTGGCGACAGTGATAGCTTCTTGATTTGGTAGTGCGAACGCTTCTGGCCACTTCGTAAAGTAGTCCATTACTACTAGAATGTAACGATTTCCACTATTTGTCATTGGAAACGGTCCGGCCACATCCAAAGCTATTCGTTCCCAAGGGGCACCCACATTGTATAGCTTCAATGCTCCACGACTTCTTGTTTGTGTTCCTTTGACAGAAGAACAGCTTGTATATTTCCTCAATACCTGTTCTTCATTACTTAACTTTGATACAGGTACCACTGTTTCTGTAGATGTTTTGACCACTGTGCGTGCTGGCTTACTTTGTTTATGGAGATTTACTGGAACTAGCATTTGTGATCTCGGCAGTAATTTTGTATTAATAATGCAATACACCTTGCCTTCACCACCGCCTCTTATTGGTATTTCATCATCACCGCACTTCAGGATACCGCAGTTAATGTCAAGTTTGCACCAATGGTCCTTCAAGAAGTCAAGACCAATAATACAATCATCCACAATGTCAGCAATGATTGCTTGTTGCCAGTAAAGTTTATCACCAATCTTAATGGCCACTTTCTGGTTGCCTGTTACTGGTATTCGCTGGCCGGTAGCCGTTGTCAGCTGGTAAGCTCCCTTCCGAACGTTTATCTTCCCGTTTCTTCTTATCAGCTGTGTCCCAATTACCGTACGTGACGCACCAGTATCCAAAGTCAATGGGCATGGAATTCCATTTACTGATCCATTAACGGTTAAGCTGTTTCCATCCGTGCTCTGATGAATCTTAATTTTCGGGGCTTCATGTCTACCGGCCAGTGCCCACCCCTCAGCCCTGGCCTTAATTAGTTTTCCTGTTTCTCGGACGACACAAGCATCGGTCCCTCGTTTCTCTGCAATCCGATTCGGGCAGCCGCTTCTTAGATGTCCCCGCTCCCCGCAGTTGTAGCATCTAGGGACGAAAGCTCTACGTTGGTTTCGCCGCTCCAGTTCCGTTGAATTAATCTCCCTCAGGCGTCCACTCCTCGGGTCTCGTCGGACAGCTTCTACCTCAAGCGCATGCGCGACGGCTTCCTTGATCTGACTGTGATGACCCAGGCGCACGGCAGCCCTTACTTCCACGTCGAAAATACCATCGACAAACGACTGCAAAAGTATGCTGTCAATGACTGATGGTGGTGAGGATTGGTACGCCTTCCGGACCAACTTTTCCACTTCTAGAGCCCACTGTTGTAAGGATTCATTGGCTCGTTGGCATCGATCACGGAGTTGAGCGCGGAAGACATCCAGATGCGAGTCCCCATAGCGCGATTCCAAGGCTTCTAGCAACTGCTCATAGGTAGCTTCACTTCCTAAAGCCTCTAGTACAGTCAGAGCTTTGTCTCGTAGTCCCAAAGTAAGAGCGGTTTTGGCTTGGCTGTTGGTCCACCTATTTAAGTCTCTCACAGCTTCAAATTGTAATTTATAGGCCGCCCAGGAAGAGCTCCCATCAAAGGGTGGCACTTTAAAATTTCCGCCTGAAGAGGATGCACTTACTATGGTCGCTGAAGCCGGAACTCCATTTATTTTTATCCTCTTGACGTCTTCCTCGATGAAGGAGAGGCGGTCTTCATGTTTTTGCACGGTTGTCTCTATAGCCTTAACCCTCCGCGTGCTTTCGGTGATAGCCGTCAGAAGATTTTTCTGCATGGCGCACAGCAGTTCATCTTGTCGGCGGGCTTGCTCTTCCTGCATAGCGCGCAGCTGTTCGAGTAAGGCGCCGAGATCCGGCACCTGGGATTTCGACGACGACGCTACGTCGGAAGTTGCCACCCCGGAGTTGTCTTGACGTCCAGGAATCTCTTCCTCAGAAGCTTCGGCTCCAGAGCCACGTGGTTGCTGTGCGGCTGTTTTAGCGCGAGTACTCACGCCTTCCCTCGGCGTAATAGGCATTTTACCTTCCAATCCCACTTCTGACACCAAATGTTACGGAAGTGGGTACAGGGATTGGAAGGAAACGAATATATCACTGCCGTGAGTAACGATTTATTTGCGTTTCACAATATTCCGAACGCGTAACACTCACAGCACAGAACGAGTTGTACTGCACGAACCGCGTAGCACTGTTCCACACTGTCCCCGCGGACTACACTTAACTCAGTCCAACGGTAGTACTGCACCACTCACTAATCACTTTCACTTCACTTCACTGTACTTCACTGTACTCCTTTTTCACTTCTTCTTCTTATTCTTCACTTGAGAGCACTTTCCACTGAACTGCCCTGTAGGCGCGTCTGGAGCTCTTTATATACCCCTAATTTCGATCGTAATTTGTTGAATTTCGACCGTCATTTCGTTATTCTTTTCGATTGTCTTCTACAACTTAATTTATTTATTCATTTTGCTTGATCTAGTACTTTCCATTATATTCGAATTTTGTAAAGAATCATCTCCATTTACTAGAATTTTCTATAAAACACCGAAATCACAAACAAAAACCCATAGAGTCCGCCGGGGCTTGAACTCACGGCATTCGTCTCGCAGCCGTAGCCATTACCGCTCAGCTACCGTGACTTGTCAATCTTCGTTTGAAAAACTTCTATGCATTGTTTGTCTGTGCGGTGACGTAGGCATGGCGTCACAATATTATATTATTATTATTCATATATATATATATATATATATGTTTGCGTATGTATTATTGTATATACTATATGTGTATTTGCATTCATTCAAATATGTATATTTATTTAGTTATATAAAATCTACAATATTGTACACCTCAGCTACCCACTCTCTCTTGACACTAAATCCATCCTAAGGTTGTCTGGTAGAGATCGCTTTTAGCGATAAGACCGCCCATTGTATGTTAATGTTTGTAACTAAGATCTATTGTAATTCCTAAAGTGTACAATAAAGAATATTCTAATCTAATCTAATCTAATCTAACCGGTACCCTGGAGATAGGAAATGAGGATCACAATATAAAAGATACGTAGAATAATTGACAAGAACTGCTAGAAAGAGGGAAGTGACAGAAGTTGGAAGAAAAAATAAAACAAATCCAGTTGGCGACAAAACTTACTGGATTTTCCTTTATTATATACGGTATTAAGATTGACAATAATACTAGATAAGAATAGATCTGTTTAAAAAAAACATATTTTTAGTACCATTATTCACTGCTTCACATCCATTCATTTCTTTTTGTTACCATTATTCACTGTTTCACATCATTCATTTCTTTATGTTACCATTATTCACTGCTTCACATCATTCATTGCTTTTTGTTACCATTATTCACTGCTTCACATCATTCATTTATTTTTGACTTTAAAATTGGAATTATTTAGTTCGTATCAATTCTTTAATTTTGTTCAATGCATGAATATACACATTTCAACACAAATGTATTTTATATCTTAACTAAAAAAAATATTTAATTAAAAATTAATTTTAGTGTGTTGTTCGGTGTAGTAGAATAGGGCCAGCTCAGCTCCTGATGTAGGTGTCGTAATACGCGACTATACTATAGGGTATACGGAACACCGTGTGGTTTTAGTCGGTTGGAGTCCGACATACCACTTCACTGTTGGCTACAGTGAGGTGATGACCCGTGGGGGTTTCCACACAATAAAAAAAAAAAATACGCGACTGAGGGATCGGACTGATATCTATTAGACCGTATATATAGTCATTCAGTGCCCGGATGATGGCAATAGACTTCCCCATATTAAGTGGCACTGAATTATGGTAGGCAAAAAATGGGCGTTCGAGACGCCTCTGCCTACCCCGTATGTATGTAAATATGATAACTTGATGGTAATTTTGAGATGAATAACGCATTTGTTATCATACTATGCCTACTCTTAACTCAATATCTTTTGCGGTCGTTCCAATATGTAATAGAGTTTTGGCTGGTTTATTTTATATAAGGACTGCAATTCTCGGACGAGGAAACGAGACGGAGAATATTAGAATAAAAACTTTCCTGGGTTACATTCACATTTATCTAAATATACGGTTTTACTCACGTTTGTATTTCGGGGATGCCCGACTAGTTTCGGTCTCGACAGGAGACCTTTCTCAAGGAGTAAGACGTCCAGCCGCTGTACCGGGTGTCACACTGTTCACACTAGTCGGGCATCCCCGAAATACACACGTGAGTGAAACCGTATATTTAAATAAATATGAGATTTAGAATACCTACATTAGCTTCCAGTAGTCAAGGTCGTAGCCGAATGTCGTTTACTTCCTGAGACTGGGAATGCCAGTAGAACAATAATATATAATAAAATTAATTCTAGCAATTCTATCATGAAAACATTTTTTGTGACATAGAAATAGCAGCAGTAGTAATTAACTGACTAACAACTAACAGAATTTTATTTATATTTTTTTTTATTATATAGGAGGGCAGACGTACGGACGGGTCGCCAGATGGTAAATGACAACCACCGTCCAATGACACATGAAATGAGGGGAAGGGAAAGAGGACAGAGGGAAAGAAGACGAGAGGGGAAAGAGGAGAGGTAGTTAGGCCTCCGGTACCCGCCTCACTCGGCAATACAATGCAATTATTGTTGTCTACTCCAATCGAACCGGCCCACTCTTGCCTAACTGCTGACTGAAAACTTTTATTAATACTTTATTTTTATGTGATTGTATTGTTTATTTATTTCGATTGGCGGACTGATGTACCTTATAAGGGTGGTATGGTGTATTTTTTTAAGTTTGACAGGTGGTAAACAATATGGTGACAAGATGGTAGAACATGGAAGAAAGATTTATACATTTAACAGTAGTGCAATAGTGTCAACCTTTGTTTAGCACAATAAATAAATTTAAATAGAGGACTTCATATTAATGATCGACATTCTGAGTTTCTGATTAAAATAAGGTAATCTTAAAATGACTATAGAAAGCACAATAAATAATGATAAACTACAACAAACAAATCAAGAAAAAGTATAAAAAAGATGCTGTTTTTTTATAATAATAATAATGGTAGAAATTAATAATTATGAATTTGTTTAATGAAATAATTATTTATTACAACAAGTTTACCAGTAACAATCCGATAGCAGCCGACTGCAGAACACATTGTTGTTATTATAAAAAAATATTAATTTTATGTAAAGTTTTTAATTGGCAATACTTTAAATGGTGGGTACATAGAATATTATAAAGATGGAAGCAAGAGTATTTTGATAAAGGAAAGGTTGTCTTCTTATTAAAGTATATTATAACAAGAAATAAGTACACAATACTATATTTATGCTTTATTAATTTATTAAATATTGATGCCAGTCGCACTTATCATGCATTCAAATAAAGCAAATAAGTATAAGTAAATATTTTAGAATTAAAACGATTAAGATATTTTAATAAGAAGACGGCAGAAAAATATATTAAGTTAGTTTTATTACTTGTACATTAAATAAAATAATATAAAAATAAATAATTAGATTTTTTTATAAGAAGCTTAAGCTTTAATAATAATATTTAAAATAAACGGTGAGCTGACGATAAAGTGACTTATTAAATATACAAGTTAGAAACAGTCTACCATTAGATTTTATTTCTAATTTACTCGTATACATATATATTCATACATACATTAATAAGCCCCTTCCTCCCATCGGGGTAGGAAGAGTTATATTAAATCTACAATAGAGATAATAGATCGCCACCTGCTTCTATCCTTACAGACATCGCGAGCTTCCTCTTCTGTCTTTAAACCTATCATATAAGCCCCTCACGTATTTCTGACCTTTTTTTTTTTTTACGTGTGGAAACCCCCACGGGTCGTCACCTCAACGGGCTAAAAGGTGAGGTGGTATGTCGGACTCGAACCGACTAAAACCACACGGTGTTCCGTCACAGAGTCTTATTGCCGGAGCCTCAGGTGTACCCTTAAAAGGAAAACCCTGTGCACCCCGGCAGACCTAGCCGTCTGTTGAATAACAGACGACCCCACTATCGTGTATCGGTCATCATTTTAAAGAGGCGCGAGCACGGCGCCGCCGTCTTGGGCCTGCTTCTGCTAGGGCTTTGGATAACCCAGTCCATCACCCCCAGGCCAGCGCTTATGGAGGCCGGAAATCAGCTTGTTCTCTCCGGCTCCACAAGTGTGTGAAGTGCGGTATCCTCGCGGCAGCTCCCGCAGTGGTGACACACAGACGTATTTCTGACCTGCCCTTTCTTCAGAACAGCACCAATTTGATCAGTGTATGTTATGTGTGCTCGACCACTGCCGGCATTTACATTTACGTTTACCTTATTTACTTTATATGTAATTACTCAATATCGAAACTTTTCTAATTGTTTATTCATATTAATAAAATTAACTTGTCTCATAATCTCTTCTGGAAATATTTAAACGAATACCAACCAGACGTCTGCTGACGCTCAAATTGTGGAATGCATCCTACAATTTTCTCCCATTATTTACAACCGTATCGCTATAGCCTTACGTCAGAAGTTAATAATTATTACTGTTTTTTTTTATTGAATTATTAAGTTTAAAAATAAAGCGGCAAATTGTTACACGAAACTAATTAAAGATCACAAAATAAGCTACATGACTGTCAAGTCAAATCAGCATCTTTTAAATAATCGTCAAATCGGTAGGTTCAGTCATTTTTGTATAAAATATATAGAAGTGACGTCACTCCTTACTGTTATCAAATTTATTCAATTTTTATATTCATTTGACAATTATAAAATAACTGAAAACCGTTAAAGTAAAAGTTAAAATCAATTTTAACACAATAGATTATAATTGATTTGTCAAAACCCTTATACAGCGTGTCCCAGTAAATAGAAGAAAATCCATCAAAGTACCTTTTTAAAGTTATTCGCTTAAGAACTTTTTAAAGTAATTTTTTTTTATGGATTTTCTCAATAGGGTATTGAATAATTTAAAAAAAAAATAGGAAGATTTAAAATCTTTAATTTTACACATTTCACCTTACATTTACGAGAAACGGAAATAAAAACTTTTTGCAACTGCATTTTATATATGTGTGTATTTTCAGTTGCTTAAATTTATTGACCTATTTTCTAAGACACGCTGTATAACACATAAGACATGTGATATCTTTCATTCTAAATTATTACGGTTAGTGTTCTTCTCAGCTCTAAAAGTATCAGATCATGAACCGAGATCAAGTCAATTATTACCAATTATTGCCTAAAATTGTCACTTTACCGCCATCTCAACACAACTCCCAACCATACTGATATTAAAATAAAGTTGATTATAGACTGACCTGTTGTTTGAATGCGCTGCTATCCAATCCTCCCGTGTATATAAAATTAATGATCTCTTGCATCACAGTTTGAGAGATGAGTTTACTCATTGTCACGATTGTCTGAGTTTGGGACGTCGCGTGCTGTATCTTTTCACACTGAAAAAAAAACAACGTTCTTATCAAATCTTTCTTTACCTGACTGTTCAAGAAGGGGGGTTATGTTTTGCATGTATTTATGTAGGTACTTAGTTTTTTGACGGCTTGATGGATTTTTGATGTATGAATTGAAGTGATAATGTCAGCAACAAACATTTTTTTTTTTTATTATATATAAGCCTACCATAATTACTACACTCTGCCTGATGGAAAGAACAAGTGGAGTCGTAGTCACAACTAAGAGTGGTGGTCACCATCCTCATTGCAAGTGATTCACACTATGGCGGCCTAGTTAGATGCTTTTTCACGCCCCCGCTTAAAAGACCCGGCATCAAAGCGGGAGGGAAACACGTGCGCTGGTAGAGTTCTAGTTTTTTTGTTGTTGTGTTAATAAAAAAAATGAAGTCAGGTTACATATTGTTAGTAGTTAGTTTAGCTAGGTTAGTTAGTTGCATAGCAGGTTTGGACTTCCCGGCTTCAGCCAGTTCGAGTTATGCCCCTGACTTGCTTAAGCTGTAGCTTATACTCCCCAATCCATTTGTATAAGCAATATCTTTTCCTTTCCCTATCCTATTCTTTTTTTCCTATCAATATACCAAAAAGATCCCATTTAATTCCCAATAGTGCCGAGATGTCGGCAAGTGAGTCGGACTAAATTATAATCTCTGTCTACCCCCTCGTGGATACAGGCGTGAGTCTATGTATGTTATATATCTTTATTAATTTTACATGTTATAAGCAGTAGTTTTAGTCGACAATTTGTAGCAGACAGTAGATTCAAGTTAAAATAACCAGTTTTTAATAATATTTTCAGACATCTCACACAACCGACTGATCCCAAACTATGATGAGCTTGTACTGTGTAGCTAATAAACATACTTATATATTTCTAAATATATCATACATATTATAGATAAATTACATCCAGACACAATTATATATTCATTAATCATAAATGCGTAAGGTATTTTCGATCATTATCATGTCAGTTTGTTTGTTTGTAATTATTTCACTATTTGTAGGGTTTTAAAGCAAGCAAAGCCGTGGGCTAAAGCTAGTTTTGAATATGAACATACATTAACTCACGCCTACATCTACGATAGGGTAGGAAGAGGCGCCTCCTACACAAACTTTTTGCCTATAATATTTTTTTATTTATGTATTTTTATTACGTCAGCAAGCCTTTTACCGTCGTCTGGGTACTGTAGGAATGTATATAAATTGTTTTTAATAGTCTCAATTTACCTTCACGACTCTGATAGAGAGTATGGCAGGATGGTTGACCTCTCTGTACAAGTCTGGTGGTTTTTTACAACTGTCGCTTAGAGGTAGGATCTGGCAAGATGAGCGGCGTTTAATCTGGTCCCACACCCTGGAAAAAAAAATATTATATATTTATTATATATATAATTAATAAATTTTAATTAATCAGCTCTCATAGGACAGAACTTAAATGCTTTACCAATAACACTGAATTGAATCTTTAATTCCAACTTTTAAAGTTAACACTGCTACATCAGGCAAAAGAAGTGAGTTTTGTAAGTTAGGAACCCAAATTGCTGATGGCGCTTCTAACATTAGAAAGATAACACACACCACTGGCCTAAATGGTGTTGCCAGTTATAAAAAAGAAATAATATCATTTGAAATCAACAAAAAATTTAATAATCTTCGACTGAGTTCGGCTTGTCTTCGCTAGATGGTGGTGTTGTATGTTTCATCTGTAAGTGGAGGTCACCACACATCATTCATATTTTTCGTTTTGACATGATGAATATATTTTTAAACCTTAGTATATTTAACCGACTTTAAACAAGGGAGGATTGTCAATTTGATGATATTTTCTTATGTATGTAGTATGTTACCATATACAGTCGTGGTCAACTAATTAAGGACATTCAAGATAGTGGACAGCAATAACCGGCTATGTACATATAAATATAAAACCCTGTTGATTTCTCAGTAACTATTATTTGCATAATTTGATCCGATTATTATACTATAAATGGCTGTAAATAAAAGATTAAATAAATATAAAAAAGTGTTTAATATCAAAGGTTAACCATGTATTCAATTTAAGGTACAATTCTGTAGCTGGACATTTAATTAAGAACAGTAAAGTAAAATGAAAAATAGAGTTAAACAGAACTAATAATCTGCAGTATTTTAATTTCTTTAACAACTTCATTTTATTACGGGTAAAATCAGTACCCAGTAGCAAAACCTTTGTTAGTAATTACCGCTTGACACCGATGTGGCATAGACATTATCAGTTTCTGACATATTTCAACAGGAATGTTTGCCCATGCCTCACAAAAAGCTTCATTAAGTTCATCTAAAGTTGTGGTACGATAAATGGCAATTTTTTTCTTAATTTCGTGCCAAAGGTGCTCGATTGGGTTGAGGTCGGGGCTATTTGCTGGCCAATCTAGCACTGATACCGACTGTCTGTTAAGAAACGACTTGACTGAACGGGCTGTATGTTTTGGGTCGTTATCATGCTGAAAAGTCCATATAATAGGAAGATGTTCCTCAGCATAGGGAAGCATAGTTTCTTCTAATATTGCCTTGTATTGATGTTGGTCTAAGTTACTCTGAACTTTCCTCACAGGTCCCACTCCACGTCCAGAAAATGATCCCCACATTTTAATGTTTCCTCCGCCATGTTTCACCTGCTTTTTTGTGAATCTTGGATTCATTTCCGCTTTTACAGGACGCCGTACGTATTGCCTTCCATCTGAAGAAATCAAATTAACCTTGGTCTCGTCAGAGAATAATACATGTTGCCATTGGTCGTAGGTCCAATGTCCATATTTACGTGCAAACGCCAAACGTGCATTTCTATGCTCTTTCTTTAACAACGGTACTTTGCGAGCCACTCTTCCGAACAACCCTGCTTCTACCAGACGTCGTCGAACTGTCCTCGCTGATACACTGACTCTTTCGTCTGCCCCAAACACTTCATGTTTAATTAAAATAGAGCCTAGAAACGGATCTTTCTTAGCTAACCTGGTTATCATTCTATCTTCTTGCGGAGTTGTTTTTCTCGATCTTTTTTTTCTGGGCACATTTAAAGTTGTGTTATTGCGCCTGAAATGTTGCACTGCATTGCATACCATAGTTTTTGAACAATTTAAATATCCTGCTATCCTTCGGTATGACCAACCACGCTCGACAAACTTCATGATAATTTTTCGTAGTGTTGCATCGCAACTTTTATTTTTGCCCATTGTTCTTCAAAATAACTCTCAAAACTTGAAATTACAAATCTAGATTGCCGCCAAAACTACCACAAAGAATAGGAGAAGAAAGAAAATAATAATTGAGATTCAGATTTTGAAACTAGAACGCAATATCTCAGTGTCCCTAATTAAATGGCCAGCCAGCATTCTTTGAACAAATAGCACTGTGATCATCTATCAGCTATACTGTAAAGAGGTTTAATGTTTAAGAAGTTGTTATTGTTTGTATAATTAGGCACATAAATGACTAATTATACTTACATGTAAAAGATGTGGAATATTGTTTAGACTCGTTGGAAAATAAAAAATAAATTCACAATTTGGATTAGCTAGAGAGTGTCCCTAATTAGTTGACCACGACTGTATATCTTTGTCATTTGTGAACCAATTTCAATAATTATATTTATGTTTGTAAGTTTTACTCAAGGTTACTATAATTTAAGTTTTATGACAATATCTCTCTCCCTCTAGGGGTGGAAAATAAGGGATGAAGAATATATTTTTATACAGGCATCAAAGTTAGTTCTATGCTTTTTAAAGTTTGTTATTTACACATAAGTTAGAGTCCAACCACCAATCAAAGAAGTAGTTACTTCAAAGGACCTGATGGAATAATATTACATACATACATATACTCACAACCTGAAGGGGTAGGCAGAGGTGCATGAAACTCTTACATTTTGCAGACCGTGTTTAGTGCTACTTTCGTAATAGGGGGCAAACCCCATTTGCTTGTATATTATTTTAACAATATTATTGAGACAACAATCAAGTAAACAACAAGTAGATAGATAATCAACGAGTAGATAGGTCATCTGATGGTAAGTGACAATCGCCGCCCATGGACTCCTTTAACTAAACAATTGCAAGTCCGCTGCCTATGAGGGCGATGAAGGGAGGGAAAGAGAAGGGCGGGGGGTTACGTCCTCTGTTACCCTCGCTTAATAGATTAATACAACGCAAGCATTGTTTGACAACCGGTTTTCTGTGAGGCCGTAGTATAACTCCGGTCGAGCCGGCCCGTTTTTATACAACATACCTCATTTGTTTGGCTTGATCTTGTCGTATCAAGTACTCCGTGTCTTCATTGAATTCGCCAGCCGTGGCCTCGCCCATACTGCTTACCTAGAATAGAATAAACTTTACTGTACAACTTAAAATATAGTATATTAAATTATAGTAATATACTAAATGATAGGTACAAACAGGAAACTTTACTTACAAATATATTTATTTTTAAAAAGTATACATTTTGACAATTGATTGATTGATTGATTGATTGATTACACAAAGTTGTCCCGTGCATGGATCGAACCCACAACACTCTACGAGGCAGCGTGTCGACGTGTGGACCACTTATACCGCCACACCATCCGTGCAGTCAAGATGTGCAACCCTGACTTGCTTGAGCTGTGCCTTACTCCCCAATCCATCTATGTTACGACATCCATTTTCCTTTTATCCTCCCCTACCTGTGAATGTACTCCAAATTATCCAATCCAACCCACAAAAGTGCCCAGATGACACGGCTTGCCCCCTGTTACGTAAATGGGACTAAATTATTATCTGCAAAATGTGGGCTTTAATAAGGCTCCTGCCTACTCCGTAGGGAATAGAGGAATAAATGTATGTATATTTTTTTTTATTTTAGCACATTTATTTCTACACACTAAATAAAAAGTACAATCGACAAAAGGAGTTAAATTTTATTATTTTAACATTTAATACTTATATTTTTATGTATATACATACATTTGTATACAAGAACATAACAGTTGAGTAAACATTTCATATTATAATGAAAAATATAAACTACAATATATAATACATAATGTATATACGTAAATATATTTATAGATCTGTTTTGTCAGAGAGGCATGGTTAGTGACCCTGACTAAAAAGCAGTCAGGGTCACTAACCATGCCATGTGTTACCCAGATAACTTTTTAGTGTTCAGTACCTCAAAAGGTAAAAAAGGAACCCTTATAAGATCACTCTCTTGTCCGTCGGTCCGTCTGTCTGTCTGTGTAACCACCGACTTTCTCAGAAACCGGTGGACCTAGCAAGTTGAAATTTATACCAATTTCTGAGATCTATAGTCCCTATTATATGTATAAAAATCAAGGTCCTGAGTCAACACGATAAAAAGATATGGGTAAATTTATATTATCGCCAAAACTTGAAAGTACCAAAGTTTTACCTTCATTTTCAACTTTTTATATTTTTCGTAATTTTCCCTTTACCTTGCTTTTAACTAAAATTATCAATTCTACGTCAACCGAAAGTACCCTATAGGTTTTGGGTCGAAAACCTATATGGTAGTTCCCAGTGACGTAGAATCACGAAATTTAGCAAAATGTAAGGTCTTACAGCACAAGTAAAGTGTAAATTCCAAAAAATAAAAAAGATGAAAATTAAAGTGTCCCCATACATACAGAACCCACGGCGCACGAGTACGACTCGCACTTGACTGGTCTTTTTCTCCATACAAATGAATTATTTCGTATATGTTCCCTATAGCTTATGATAATGATATATAAGCTGTTTGCATGAGCAGTTCTGTTATTGGATAAACAGTAGTAATATTAGATAATCGGTATTTTTGTTGGATAAACAATACCGTCCTTGGATAAGTAAAATTGTTCTTAGATAATCAGTAGTGTTGTTAGATAGTCAGTGGTGTTTTTGGATAAGCCATGGATAATGTTGGATAAGTTGAAAATAATGTTAGATAAGCAGTTACAACACTTCTGTAGTAATATTGGATAAGCATGACTGGCTTGTTAGTATAGTGGTGAGTGGTCTTGACAGTTGACACGAGGTTGTGGGTTCGATTCCGCAAGAGACAAACTTTTAGATCCACTTGTAGCCCCGAGTTTGGGTGTTCTGTATCTCCGTTGTTTGTATGTTTGTCAAGTCACTCGCGACACAGGAATAATTTGCCTTTAAAAAAAGAAGATAAAGAAAAAGAATTAAGTGTTGTCAGGTGCGTAGTAGCACGCAACTCACCATGCTACTCTCGCTGGAGCTCCGAGCGAGTTCAGCAGAGAGGCTGACGCAGTCGTTGGCGAGGAGGCGGTGGAAGGCCTCGCAAGCTGCCGCCATCATGAAGCGATGCACCGGGAAACCCTTCGAGCCGCAGATTATCACCATGTCCGAGAAATACTGTCAACAAATACATCGGATATTGATTTTGCTTTGCTATTTATCGAGATTTCTAGAACATTATAGTACTTTTGTGGTAGATGCTTAGGCACGAAAGGGCAGACTCGATGGTCGATTTTCGGAGGCCGAACTCCTTTTCTCTTCTTACCCCTCTCTTCTTTCCACTCCCCGCATCCCCCATCCCTCATCACCCTTAAAGGCTGGCAGCGCATTTGCGACTCTCGAGTGGCAGGTGTCCATGGACGGCGGTTGTAACTTACCATCAGGCATCAGGTGACCCGTCTGCTCGTCTGCCCCCTATTTTATAACAACAAGGTGTAATATAAAAACATTCTTATCTAATCTAACACCCATTAATACTGTAACACAAAATGTTAGACAAGAGTTAACTATTTTGTCTAGGACAACAGAAGATTCCTTGTCTCTGTTGAAGAAACGTTCCATCCTTACCTGCTGCCGTAATAGCGTTGTCATATTTTCAAGGTATGTGCTGCTAACCACCGCTACTTCGGGCTCCATTGGCCTTGGAGGTCTGAATGGTGCCTGGAGGAAAAATTAGATCATCAAAATTCAGACAGTAGTTTTGGCTTTGTGACTATATTATTATCCTTCGTATTGGCTACGTTATCAAATCATCTGTTTGCTTGTCTTGCTAGTCTCACCTTCAGGAACTTTGTTTTTCTTTAGTGCTTATTTATTAACTACATTTTTTTTTGCACATGGATATATCAGATCAACTATAGTCCTTTATCAAGAGGTGAAACGCCTGCTGAGGTCGACACCTTGATAACGGACTCTTTTCTAGGCAGGAACATACCTTTTTTTTATTAACGTGTGGGAACCCCCAAGGGTCATCACCCTATCAGCCAGGGCCAGTAGGGTGGTATGTCGGACTCGAACCGACTAAAATCACACAGCGTTCCGTCACATAGTCGTATTGCCGGGGTCTCAGGTGTACCCTTGAAAGGAAACCCCGGCAATCAGAAACATACCTACCATCTTTAACATATACCTATCCATGAATAGAAACCCAGAACCTCTTTTATAAATATTAACACTACTTACGAAATAATTATTTAAATTTGATTTAAGACTCCAGTCCTTCGATTCGGTCATAATAAGAAAAAAGAAATGACCAATATATACAAACACGACTTGTATCTCAAATAATTAACAGTTGAGCCAAAAGCCAGCGGTAGCCATTACACTCATGGGCCTTATAGTCATCACAAGTCATTGTACGTGAGCCATAAGTCATCACATCACACATATTTTTAAGGGCTTATTCACATCTTCCCCCGAAGGCTTTTTCCCGAATGGGAGAAGAAAGAAATTTCATCATCCTCGGAATACATCATCATTAGTCATCACATTAGCACTGAGAATACCTGTAACAGAGGTCTCTGCACTCTTTTCAAATTCGTCATCCAGAATCGTTGCTGCCTCCTCGCAATCAATGCAGCTCTTATAGCATTCTCGAAGACCTCGTTGACTCCGTAGTATGTGAACACTGACGTCTCGTAGTAGTATATGCCCAGTTCGTGGGCTAATGCGCGGCCCTGGTCGGGCATCACCAAGTCACTTTTGCGAGTGGCCCTACAATGTATAATATCTAGAAGTATAAACACGCCTTCACATTATACGTCGTTTTTCGACAAATCGTTTACTATTGTAGCAACGATCCCCTTGCTATCAAAAAACTCATACAATAAACGCATTCAAAGCAATGGTAATCATTACTTTAACATATAGTTACATCAGCAGAACAGTTTACAGTAAGTAGTAGTAGTAAGTACATATTATTATTTTTATTTATTATTATTTATAATATATTTAATATATGTATGTATTTTTTTTATCGTAGTTGTATCTTAGTATCACTAAATCCATTCTAAGGTTGTCTGGTAGAGATCACTTTTAGTGATAGCCGTCCATTGAACCATACATTTACTATAAGATCGATTGTAATTTTATTATATAAGTATGGTGTACAATAAAGAATTTTCTAATTTAATCTCACCCAATACACTACCGCTGCTGCTGCTGCTGCTAGCTGCTAGCTGGGGGATTTCCCGACACTATCTAGACTCAAACTTAAGTTTTTTTTTTTTAAGAAACAAGACTAGCAACGTATATTTATATATAATTAACCCAGCAAGTAATATCGTGATTTATAACTGCTACGTTTGAGATTCAATATTAATAGTGTTATATAAATACTTACAAACATAGTAGTTGAAATGTTATTACGAATTAGAAACTTTTCAATAGTAAATAGTATTTTATAGTGTAACAGAAGGATTTGGGCATATTTTAGGGACGTATATTAAACCCCATGAATATCGTGAAGCAGTAACGAGTGTCGAATGCTATATGGTTTTAAAATACGACGGTATAAAGTTAATACTCGTTATTTACAGATAACAAATAGATGATGAGATGACAAATAGATATAAAATAAGTAATTCACGACACAAATACACATTTAGATACAAAAATATGTAAGTTATGGCCAAAGTTGTTTTTACTTTTTTTTTTCTTAAAACACCTGTATCAGCCTGTTAGGTTATGAAGGTGTGAGTGTGTGTGAGTGAGTGATGAGTATGTTATTTGTTTTTTTTTATCTTTTTTCGCTGAGTAAACTCTTCATCAGCTACCCAAAATTATTCTAAAATATGACAAAAAAAATTCTAATATAATACAGTATGTTTCAAAAGATTCCATACCTATAATTAGTAACATACCTTATAAAGGGACTGCGATCTTTACAATAGTTCAGATAAGTTTCATCTCGGTACATATAGCGCAGGTCGTTCTTACATCCCACTAACAGTATCGGAGTATTGGGACAAAACCGTCTGAAATACGAAATAACTTAATTACTAACGTTTTGTGGGCTTCCTTACACACACACACATACACACATACACACACATACACACACAGGTATATCAATCGAATAAACATTCAAGGTTGAACGAATGTTTTCTATAATTTATATAATAGCTGAATAGATGTATTTGTATAATAAGTTAAGTTAAAAAGGTAGTAAAAGATATATGGATATCACACGTATCCTCCTCCGACACCTGTTCCCATGCCTAGCCATTCCCCGGCCAAACTTTTTTTTTTATAGTTGATTGGGGCAGACGAACAGACAGGTCACCTAAGTGAAAACTACCGTCCATGGACACCTGCAACTCGAGACAACTTCAACTGTGAGGGTGATGAGGGCCATCCTTCATCACAATCAAAGACGGGCAGCGCACCCTCAATGGCGATGCGGGGAGACACATAAAAGCGGAGATATGACGAGATGGGAGGGAGGGTAGGGGATAGAGGAGACAGGGAGTTGGGCCTCCGGAAACCTCGCTAACTTCGGGGAATTGCTTTACAACCGGTTTTCTTTGAAAGCTGTGGTCAAGATTTTTACCACTGTATACACACATATATAAGGCCGGCAACGCACTTGTGACTCTTGAGTTGCGGGTGTCCATGGGCGGCGGTAGTTACCATCAGGTGACCCGTCTGCTCGTTTGCTCCCCCATCGCATAAAAAAAAAAAAAAAAAAAAACAACAGACAGAGATAAAATAATATATAAAATAATAACTTACCTTATTTCTGGATACCACATAGCTCCACAGTTTCTCAGAGATATGGGGTTCGTAATAGAGAAACATAAGAGTACCACATCTGATCTGTAAAATAAAAAAAATTGTCGATTAACAAACAATTTCCATAGTGTGGGTCACCATGCTGCATTGATTATGGTGACCACCACTTTTGGACTCCACTTATTGCTTTCCATCAGGCAAAGTGGAGTCACTATGGTAGACTAATATAAAAATAAAATTTGATTGATATCAAACACTAATAAAGATACTTTTTACTCCACTTATATTTATTTATTTATCCCATTATATTCAATGGCATACAAATTATTCGATATTAAATAATATATGTAATTATAAGCATTTATAAATATTACACTTATTAAACATTTTCACAAAATGTTAGACTGCACGGATGGCGCAGCGGTTTAAGTGGTCATCTCGCCAATACGCCGCCGCGCCGAGTGTTGTGAGTTCGATCCCCGCACGGGACAACACTTTGTATAATCCTCAAATTGTTGTTCTGAGTTTGGGTGTTCTTTGTGTCCGTTGTTTGAATGTTTGTAAAGTCCCCCGCGACACAGGAATTAATCCTAGTGCGGGAGTTGTCTTTTTAAAAGAAAAAAGAAAGAAAAGCAACATACCAAATACAATAACAAATTTCAAAGGCCAGGTCATAAAATTGTTAATTTCATGATGTGACCAAACATTTCATGAAATGTTTGGTAAGGGCAGCTCAGATCATTGAATAATCACCGTTTAACGACATGAACAGCTAAACGCATGACCATTCCATAATATGATCAAACGTTCAACAGATAGAAACAGTAACAGTAACAACTCAAACAGTGAACATCGAAAGTATTGCATGATAGGATTTCACTGTTAGAGGCACTGATATACATTTTATTTTGTGATGCATAATGGCGGCAGATAATTATTTTATTCAATAAAAGTGTGGTGAAATATCGTTACGACAATTTTAACAGGCAATTTAGAGTTTACAATTTTATGAAATTGACGGGTCTGCTGGTCTAGTGGTTAGTGACCCTGACTGCTGAACCGGAGGTCGTGAGTTCGATTCCCACACGGGACAAAAATCTGTGTGATCCACAAATAATTGTCTTTGAATGTTTGTAAAGCCCCCGCGACATATAAATTATTCCTAATGCGGGAGTTCTTTTAACAAATAAAAAAAACTATGATCTGGCCACGACACATACACAATGTTGATTTTAAATTGTCTATTATCAAATATCTTTGTACTCTGCTTGTAACAATTCTTTGTAACCTGTAGCTACTATAGTCTGTTACTTTTACAGACGGCAAAACGAACAATGACCCATTGTATTGTTTGCGCTGGCGACGATAGAAAAATCATTAATCGTGCGTTTATGGGTGCAGGAGGGGTTATCGTGCGATCATTAAGAAAACGAACTTTAAAAAGTTATGGTACCCGTTTAACATGCATAAAGGTTATTGTCCGTATTCCTGCAATAGACATAGACTATACCATTATATTTTTGTCAATATAAATATAAAAATACATATATATTTAAGTATAAAGTATATCTAGTAAGGTATTTACATGTGCAACTGAATAAAAATTTCAATCTAAACTGAACCTTTTCCTCATCGCTTTAAGA
The DNA here is from genome assembly GCA_947561695.1 of Tyria jacobaeae. Classification (NCBI taxonomy): domain Eukaryota; kingdom Metazoa; phylum Arthropoda; class Insecta; order Lepidoptera; family Erebidae; genus Tyria; species Tyria jacobaeae. The sequence continues at coordinate 12,630,186 of OX387231.1, read as the reverse complement.
TATATTTTACCTTCCGTAGGCGAATCTTCGGTCCTTTTCATGATCACCAAAGGTATCCCATAGACGGAGCGACACGTTTACACTATCTACTACCTCCCACGATCTCTCTAATACCTGTCAATAAAGTAGAAAATGATTTGAGATGTTGCCTTGAGAGAAGCAGGTTGTTTAACCCTTGATATAGGGCCCCCGTCGAGCCCAAGCCGGGTCGGACATTCCATGACAACCAATGTCGCTAACATGTAGATTGTAGGTATATAACCGATTTCAATGTGCTCATTGCTTGATAAATCGTAATTAGCTGTGTTCTTCATTCCTGTATTTTCCACCTCTTTCAAATTAGTCAATAAATGGACGGAATTAATTGGCTCCAAAACTTTGTGTATGTAGTTTGTATGTTTGTAAAGTCCCGCGACACAGGAACTATGGACTGTGGAACGTTTTTGTATTCTTTCGTTTTTTAAATAGAGTACCTTCGCTGTTTTGAAGTCTGTTTTAACAACGATCTATTAAGTATTAAGGTAGATAGTAAGAAAGGTTTTGCTCACATCTTTATAGATCCTGTACTGATCGATAGCCCACACAGTGGGTACATGCGTGGTCATCAGCTGTGATAGTGACACGTGTTTGTTACAGGCCCGAGCACATATAAGTCGCGTCTTCCCTACCGCTGTGTCTCCGACCACAACGCACTTCACAAGCTCTTGATGAGGCTGTTCGTTGTCCATGGTCTAGAACAGATACATTTTTAGCTGGTTACGAAACATTTTAGTTATATTTGAAAAATAGGTTACCTATATATCAATTTTCGTTGGATTTACAAAAACATGCCACAAATGTTTATTATTTCTAAGGATTCTCTACAGACTTCCGCTAACAACCTTGAGCGCAATAGGCTTAAAACAGCAATATTACGTAAATGGGACTAATTCAAATCTAAATTATTAATTAATTTAATAGAATTAGTCGTAAAAGTATAAATTATAGCCGGTAAAAAGTGTTGCCTTTGTCCAATGTTAAAATATGAATAAAAACGGGCTTTCATGATCACGCTTACACTTGCACACAAATCCATACACACTCATACATATATACACATACATATATATACACACACCCACGCACACACACACAAACAATAAACATTATTATTATTATTATAAATAAAAATGTTAAAATGGACAAAACAGTCAGTGTGTGATAATCAAGAACTGCTTCATTATTAGGATACTTAATTATAGGACTAAGACTCCACAAAGAAGACCTCAGCTAAATTCTATGTGATGTGTTTTCCGTTGATACCTAAATTTGTATAGAAACTGTACTAAAAACTTAAGGATCAAGTTTATTGCATTAGATAATTTAGTAAGTCAGAGGGCTTGGGCTTCCTGGCACCAGCCAGTTCAAGTTATAAGTATGTATATGACCCGACTTGCTTGAGCTATTGCTTGTACTTCCCAATCATTCTTTGTAAGCAATATCCTTCACCTTCACTTCCTTTCCTGCCAAAATACTCCACATATTCCCATCTAATTCCCAAAATTGCTGGTATTTCACAATCATTCTCTGTAAGCAGTATCCTTGTCCTTCACTGTCTATGCTCCCTTTCCTGTCAAAATACTCCACATTATCCCATCTAATTACCAAAAGTGCCCAAATAACGGCAATAGTCTTGACTCCTTTTAGAGGTACATGGGACTCAATTATAGTGGGCAAAATTTAGGGCCTATAAAGTTAACAATTATAATAAGTGAATGTTAAGTTTTGTATTCATTAGTTTAGAACATATTAAAATAAATATATTAAAGGAGGAGAATTTAAATAAATATAATAAAAATGTAAATTAAATTACAAGTCTACAAATATTAATCAATTCTAACTATACCTAATTCAATACAAGTTCAACTTCAAACAACTAGTTAGATAAATAAATTGTACAGAATTAAATCCTGTACATTTTATTTATCTTTAAATAGTGGTAGTAGGTTTTTGTCGACTTCGCTTGATGTAGCATGTGTTGCATTTTTAAACCTCAGTGGTTTACAATTAACAATTGTAAATAGTTTTCTAAAATGAATAATAAATAAATAAATAAATATGAATGTACATACAAGCAGGTTTGTCTTAAGCACTTGTATTTTGCCAATTACAATATAATCCCATTAACCTAATATGGGGCAAACATGTTGCAATCAACCAAGCACAACAGTAATAAAGATGGGAATTTTGGAAGTAGATTGACAAGAAAAGGTAGAGCAAAGGCTGGCAATAGAAGGAAAGGATGTTGCTTATATAGAGGAATTTTAAAGTATCAATAGGCTGATGATGTCAGGGTCATATACCAGCAAATGACACTGGCTATAGCCTGTACGTCTGAACCCTGTGTCCAATTTCACAAAAAAAAACTAAAATAAATACTTTATGCCTATTTTTAATTCATTACCTTTAAATTTTTCACATCAATGTTTACATCCTCTAATATTATGATTTTATTATAAGACTAGCATTTTCCAGCAGTTTCCCCTGTATTTATGCTTACTGCTCCGCTCCTAAGAGTCATAGTGTGATGTTTTAGAGCCTAGTGTTTCTCAATAAACTGCTTATATTACTCTTAATTTTTTTTTTAAGTTGAATCAGTAGTTCCTTACATTATTATATTAGTATAGTGGTCTAGCTACAGAACTTCAATATCTCCTAGAACTTCGGTTGTGTAGGTCTGATGGCAGTTGCTTCACATAAACTATTAAGTTCAGCCATTTCGAAGTTAGACTGAAAACCAACTCCAACTTAGTTGGAAAAAGGCTCCAAGGATAGTGATGAGTATAAATATAATTAAAATGTAGGTAATTATAACATTTTTATTTTTCTTAGATAGCCTTCATATTGCTCCACTAAAAATCAAGTTTCAACACACAGTATTTTAGCCATTCCAAAAACTGAAGTGACCCAATAATTTTGCAGGAGTACTATACATATATACATTATTTCTCATGTACAATGGAGCTGGGGTGCCAGTGCAGACAGCTTCTTTAAAATCAATAAACTATCCAAAATAAAAACAACCATTCAAATATGACTGATAATTCCAGAGATTAGCATATGTAAAACAAAGAAAAATACTCTTACCAAACACGTACTAATATAAATAAGGCAGACTAATAAAATGGTCTATTAGAAATACTTAAACTGTGATATAAGAATATAAGTAGCTTTAGTATAGATTGGTGGGATATGTCTCAGGAACGAAACAAATGTTTTCCGTCACCATTAAGACAAGTGTTGATTCATTTCTAAGTTGCGCATAAAGCGCTTAAATCAGTCTCTACTCTAACCTTGTAAGACTTATACTTGTTATTCTTACACCGTTTTATATTGCTATCAAATAATAGTAAAGAATATAACAGTTCACAAACACGAATCTCTGTATACTTCGCATTGCAGAATAATCTAAAGACGAATCTATTATAAGTATAATCTTGTTCCATGTTGCTAATTTTTTAAGTATTATACAAAAGAAAATTCAAAGCATAATTATCATTAACAAATTAAACTAGGAATTAAATAAAACAAACATCAATCATTTCATGAATTATAACAAAACAATAACAAATAATGAAGTGTCATCTTAATTTTGACAATTTGATAGCGGTAAATTACTTTTTTGAAAAACTAGGACTGCGTTCATAAAGACAACAACTTTAAAATTCGTTAAAGTTTAACATTTTAGAAGACGTACGATTTACAAATAGTAGGAATTTCATCTATTATCGTGATAGAGGATCGTGAAATCTTTGTATTTTATGATCGCTGTGTAAAGAACGGTAAAAGTACTTGCATGCAAAATTATTTTATTGACTTTACATTGTATAACATAAGGATCAATGAAAATTGAGGAGGTATGCAATAATTAATAAAGGGATGAATAGGGGTCAGTAACAATGTTTTATACTTTGAAACTTTCGGCATGTATTCATAAAAAGGACATAATGATATAGCAAGTCTTTAATTTACTCACGTTTTGTCTTCGTAATTGATTCACTCACTTAAATCTTAAATGATCACTCGAAACATTGGACAGTTAATGAACACTATCACTAATAAGCACTTGTACAATAAAGCGGCAAAATCTGCATTATGTCACGTAGATCTTATTTGCAAAAATGATTATCTTTTCACGATATTTGAAGCAATGTAGTGAAGTTGATTTTGTAGCATTGCAGTGATCTGCGCATGTTGGACGTCTTGCGCAGAACTGTAAGAACGGGTACCGGGCAAGTTCATTTTAATTTTATTATTGACAATTTCGAGTCAACGAACTTTACAGCTATTGTTGAACTTTTCAATGTCCTGTGATATATAGCTTTAGTGTACCTACAGTTGATGTATCCAATGAAATATTATTCATTGTAAATAAAATACTTCCTTTGCTAATTTATAGATGCGTTCACGTTAAAACGAACTTTAAGCAACAGGGTAGTAGGTATATCACTATATTTACATTACGTTTTCTTTAAAAAATTTATACCTAATAGTAAAAGTTAAGGTTATTTTACTTTTTTGTTAATTCTAATTTACAGCATGAACCTTAGGGACCTAGAATATGTATGTACATACCTAATTTGAAAGTAAATTATGTACCGCCTAAAAAAATATTTTAGCAATTCCTTACAAACAATCAATGTGAAAGTAATTAGAATTAGAAAAACAAAATAACCTAAAATTAGGAACGACCAGAAGTTGGACTAGGAACTTACACGAAACAATTGAAGTTATGAGGTTAAAAAGAAATTATTTAATCAGCTACGAATTGCTATCACTCAAGAGCAAAATGTTATCAGGTGGTTTAAATGCGTTACGAAGACTATGGGATTGGCAAAAGTCCCCATTAACTTGTAAGAGTGCAACCGAGAATTCGGAAGAAGAGGGTCACCTGATGGTGAGATTTGCAAGTGCGTTACCGCCCTCTTAGATGGAATTAAATTCTTTTATTGAAGGAGGGAAAGTTTGAAGGTCGTATCGGACCGGAAACACAATAACACACTCCACTGCCAATTATCCAGAATGAATAGAATGATAAAAGACATAGAAGCTTAACTAAATAGTTTATTTATAATAGTTTATTACAATGGTACCACATTAAATCCTAATTTTACTTTTAAATTTTTTACTTTTTGTCTGTGAAGCAAACTGGCTAGTAACAAAAATAATAAAACGTTACCCTCTGTCAAATGTCATTTTACGACGTGATGGTTTTATATCGGCACGAAAATGTGTTTTGTCTCTGTTAAGAAGAAAACATTTACTATAAATGCCGAATAAAGCCATTAGCCATGGCTTTCTTCGCCCTTCTTTGGAAGGCGCGAACTATAGAAAAGTACAAATTAAACTATGAAAAGGAGAAAATCAACTCGATAGTGATGGGAAACACAAGGATGGAACAGACTCTTTCTCAGAGATGGCGTCACTATCGATACGATACCCAGAAACGGATATCTAGTACTTTTAAAAAGTGGTATCCCGAGGGCAGCGGTGTAGCTAACTTTTTTTTGTACCTGAAAACTGATCAAACATTCCCCAACTTTCTTTTAAAGAGTTTGATGGGTTTTGTTGGAGGGATCATATTGACGTACATTTGCTTTATGTTCTTCGTATTCCAGCTGTCTATATCACTGATTCATTCAACAATAATGAGTTCTATAATTGGAGTGCTTTTAACATTAGGTCTCGCTTTTAGCTACAGAATAAGGTATCTATCTTATTTAATCGTAGTTTTACTTACTTATTTAAAAACAACTCTTCTCTTCTGGCCCAAGCATTCAGCTTTTTAAGACCAAGGGTATCTTCTCCACATAATTGATCACACATATTCTATGGTTACATCATATTTACATACTGTAAGTCCGGCAATGCACTTGCGACTCTTGAATTACAGGTGTCCATGGTCGGCATTAGTCGTTTATCATCTCGTCGCCCTGTATCTCTTAAAAAAAACTTAATATAGAAAACTACATTCATTCAAAGGAGTCATTTCATAATTTGATCATCTTCATCGTCACCATCACCATCTTCATCATGATCAGCTGGTTACTTTAGCACGATGCAATATTACTGTAATATTAGTCCTTTTCTTTTTCTCTTTTTCTTCACGTAAGTAATAATGTATAACAGATTTTTTCTTGTATTTGTTGTTGTTATGTGTTGTTTTTGCACCAACCACTTTTATTTCTGCAACACCCCAAGGTTGACTGGCAGAGAATGCTTAAGGCATTAAGTCCGCTTTGTACAATATGTGTATAAAGTTAAATAAGTAAATAAATGCATTAATAGGTATACTTTCGCGTGTCACTCCTTTATACAATATAATTATGCATGCATGTAAATACGGACTGACTCCCCCACGGCTCTTTCAAACTTTTGTATTTACCTATTAATAACTGCGAAAGGATAAATACGGATAATTTATATTTGTTATTAGTCTTCATTGGTCTACAATAGATGATTTCTCTTCCAGGTGTCTGGTCTTCCTTTTAATACCCCAGTTCTTCTCCAGGGTGGGCAGATATACCCTGACTTGTTACGCGTTGGTACTCATTCTGACGGGACCCGCTACTAATACACTAAAGAACTCCGAGGTTTTGTCTGAATCTATGGCTTGTTCACAAGTAAGTTTTTAATAATAATAACTTGGGACATGTCATACACGACCGTCTTATACTATGGTAACCATACTTATGTATGTACGCACACACACACACACACACACACACACACACACACACACACACACACACACACACACACACACACACCCACACACCCACACACACACACACACACACACACACACACACACACACACACACACACACACACACACACACACACACACACACACACAGAGAGAGAGAGAGAAATTACGCTGTGATTTCACATTTTTTCATATACATATGTATATAGGTACTAGTATGTTGCTTCGCAGCCGGTTTTCTGTGATGCCGTGGTATCGCACCGGTCTAGCCGGCCCATTCGTGCCTAAGCATGGCTCTACCAATGCACCGATAAGTACTGTTTACTTATTTCTTAAGCCTCATTGACTATAACGTTAATTTACGGTGCCATTTCAAGTCTTTTTTATGGTTGATTAGGTAGTCATAGTTGCATCCAGAGTATTTATTACCGACACGTGTAAAAACAAAAAGAAAATTGGGAGGTTTAAGTCTGGCTCGCGCACCGAGGGTTCCGTAAGCAAACGAAAGTCTATGCATCTATCACTTATTTATTTGTTAATTGCATTGACGTAGACTCTTGTTTTTTTTTTTATATTATAAGGGTTTCATTTCTTCTGTTGAGGATCAGATAAGGGATCCTTGGCTCCTCCAATTAGCTCTTTATCTTGGCTGATCAAACAATGCAACGTAATGTTTAAACCTAAAGCGGATCGATACATACATATCAGCAAAATATTTGCTGACTGAAAATATGTCTAGTATTTTCAAGAGCGTTTTAGTGTCAAGGGAGATTAAACCAGACGCCCATAAATATTAAAGTTTCGTCCATAATACGTAAACATATTAGATTCTTAAACTCATAATTTAGCTCTAGCGTCGGGAAAGAGATATTCTTATATTGATTTACAACTGTCTGGGATAGTGCTATAGTATGTAAACATTAATTTATTGGCTAGACAACAATTAAATTACGGGGTAATGGCTGACAGAGGTCATGATACTAAATACTTGTTAGCGACTTTGGCCTTAAAAACTTCATACCTATTAATAGCTTTGCACCCCATTTCTCACTTTACATGTTAAAACGATATCTGACCAAAATTTCCATATCGTTAATGTTTAATAGCGTGGTTTATTAAGTCATAATAACAGTCATAAGTCATTTATTTCATTAAATGCACTTTCATGTCCATAAAGGTATTTTTTACGCCTGCAATAGAAACGGACGTATATGTGTGAGTCATGCTCGTCTGTAAGTCCTGCCGATAATGCGTATGTGTCATATCGCTCGGCTCTTTGTTACGGATGATGGCTGGCGAGTGCGTCATGCCAGTGTATGCGTTTTAGTGATCGGGACTGGTCATCTGCGGACTTCTGCTATTACTTGACATAAATATTATTTCATAATGATTTATTGCAACATCCTCACTGTCACTGTCACGAGGAAATTGAGTATAATATTTAAAAAGAGAGAGAGAGAGAAAAGAGTGTCCTTGGAGATCCTTGCCTGTTCTTCTCCATAGGATCTGAGTATAAGAACAGGTAACTAGCTTCACGACTGACATAGTCTGACTGACTTCATCTCCTGAGAATTCAAAAATATCTATGGTCTGTTTAACTGAAACAAATGATTGATTTCATTTGAAATGAAAATAAATAGCAAGCAAGACTGGAGTACTAGGACCCATTTTTGGTCATTATGGTTTCTCTTCTCTTAAGAAGTAATATTGTAGATGTTTTTAAATTTCATTTCTATAATTATTTTTTTTATAAAGCACTAACAAATAAACGCAACACGATTCAAACCAATATAATGCAAACGAAATCAAAGTGCCAGCGTCCTTAGAAGTTGCAGTCAAATGCTGTACTCTTACTACGTGTTTGTATGTAAAATAATGTACATAATGTCTTGCAATACATAACAATAAATAAACAAATACAAATACCTCGGACCTGAACGATTACATAAGTGCTAATAGTCTTTAAGCGGCTGAGCTGATTTTGTAAAACAGCTAAAGGTCAACCCTCTCTCTATTTTTTATGATAGGGGACAGACGGATCACCTGATGGCAAGCTACAACCAAAGCCTAGGAACACCTGCAACTCAAGAGTTGCAAGTGAGGGGAGGGAGCGCAGAGGGGGAGTTGGGCCTGCAGTACCCTCACTCACTCTTCATTTCAATGCAGGCATTGGTTGTCTACCGGTGTTTGAGTGATTCGTGCTTTAGCATGGCTGTCTCATGGTACAAAACCTAATCGACCCAGTTCATCCTTTCTAAATGTATTGGTAAACACGAAACCTGCTGCAGTTGCACCAATTTAGTTTTTTTTTTTTGTAGAACTCTGAGAAAGGTATAAACTCTGATAAAGAAAAAAATATATTTTTTTTTGAGACTGCTAAACTCCAATAGCTGTAGATATAATGATCTGTCAGGTCAATTAATATTGTAAGTACCTGGATGACAAAGCTTTTCTGTTTTTTTTTTTTTTAAAACGGTGTATAGAATGAAGGGGAAAAAAGGGGAAAAAAATAATCATCAATAATCGTCTGACTCGAACATCAACTCTGTCTTCTGGTTTCGGGACTGCCCCATTTTCTTACCTGAGCTATAAACATATCGATGGTGGCGAAATTTGCCTTCGTACTCTAATGATATTGTAGCAATTTTTCGTTGTAAAAATTGATAAAAAAACGTTTTAAAATTAAACCTGGCTAGATCGATTTGATTGATTACATGAAAATCATTGGAGCCGTTTCCGAGATTCAGATTATATATGTTACAGTTGAAACCATTCATATGATCAAGAGTTGTTCGTTTAAAGTTTGTTTACTGCACAGATGGCGTAGCGTATTAGGTGGTCACCTCGCTGCCGCGCCGAGTGTTTTAGGTTCGATCCCTGCACCGGACAACACTTTGTGTCATCCTCAACTTGTTGTTCTGAGTTTGGGTGTTCTTTGTGTCCGTTGTTTGAATGTTTGTAAAGTCCCCGCGACACAGGAATTAATCCTAGTGCGGGAGTTGTCTTTTTAAAAAATAAAAAAAAAAGAATTAGATAATGTAAAAGATATTATTGTTAAATAATATATTTGTTATCAATCAGATTTGTTGGGTAGTCGTAACTTGGTACGTCTTTGGTCAATTAAAACTTCTTACGGACGTAAAACTTTCTGTGTTAGTAGGTCAATGAAGCTTTTTACTCTAAAAGGTAAGGTTATGTGTATTTCGTGTTTTCATTCTGTATGAGCCAAACTACTAGGCAAGAAACAATTGCAGTTATTGAATTAGGTACTTTTATCACTATAATTCAATTCAATTATTTTGCATGGTCATAGATTAATATCAAATAATTCTGTCTTCTAATACGGCAGTTGCCTGTCAATTCAAATCGTGCGACCTATATAAAAATTATACTCTCAATCTTCATGTTGACGTCAAATATTTTAATATTTTTTGATTAAAATTTAAATTTAAATTTAAAAAATAATGGTTTAGCACCCAAACTTATTAATAAATAAGTGATACTTAAATGCACTCAATCATCAATTGGTTAAAACAGTACATAATCTGACTATATACAAATTTTCAAGATTTTTCAGACTATATACAAAAATATATTTAACAGCAGTCACTAACACAACACATCCCTTATTTCAAATTAAGCAGGACTTGTAACCACACTTCTGATAAACATACTTTTAATATAAATACAACGAGATTCTAAACAAAATGAACATGCTCATCACACAAGTATCATGGTTGGTAATGGAACCGACTACCTTTGGCTCAGCAGTCAGGATTCACGAACCACTAGACCAACAGGCCAGATATATAATTACTTCAAACCATAAAAAAAAATTAAGTACTTGGCTTATTTTTTTTTTCGGGGACATTGTCGGAGCGCCGGTAAAGTTCCTGATTTTCACCCGACCCCCCTTTTTAATGATAAATACATATATTCACTACTAATATTCTCAACATTTTAATGCACTCGTTTTCAGGAGCAACTAAAAACAAGTGTACACCATCTAGATGACTTAACAAAGAAACCACACAACTTAATGAAGGAATCGATCAAAGTTATGATAGATCGCTTCAAGGCGATAACGATGCGAGTACAACAGATGGTATTGAGACTGAACAGGCTGGTGTTCAGTGTTGGTGAGTATTGACTTCCAAGGGGTTATATTTCTCGTAGGAATAAAAGCACCTGGGCAAGGGAGCTAAAACGTTTTGTTATATCTTATTCTTTGTTGTTTGCATACAATTCATCATGTCAGTGTATGAAAATAAACGATTTTTTTTCTCTCTTCGAATATTTTATCCGCGACTTTGCGTGCATTAATGTAGACTTTAAATAGACATAGATACATAAGTTTTCCACATGTTCTTGTGTTCTGAAAAAGCAACCTCATTAAACAAATTATATATAATTTTAATATACTCAGGGACACTTGCACACTGAATAGAAGTCTTACAATATATTTTTTATAAATATCGGTTTAGCCGTTTAAAAGTTGCGAGAGAACATCTTAGACTCGTTCTTGTTATCTTTTTGGTTTTAAAATCCGAAGATAGTAAAACTTTAAAGTGGCAACATATATGAGCATTCAATAATATTTATCCCAAAGGTAAGAATTATTTATTCAATGACAATCTTTTCAGTCGGTCTCATCCAATACTCTTTCGCCTGGCTTCAAGCGATCTCAAATATCTGCAACGAAAAACTGGGGTCTCCGTACGACCGTTGTACTGCCCTACTGCAAGAAGGAATCACTGACTGCAAGAAGAATCCTGATCCTTACATAGCGAGGCATTGCAGCATGGCCTATTTAGCACAGCTTGTGTGTGGAATGACGAAACCTTTTCACGCATTTTGTTGTGTAACGGATTTTATGGATGATGCTATTCTCGCGAATATCCGGAAGAGTGAGTTTTTGGATATTTGTGACCTTATTAAAATTGCTTATATAATATTACACCTCGGATTACCCCAAATCGCAGAACTTTTTATCATAATAGAGTTTCGTTACGCTGTGTTTTACCGATTGAGTGAGGTTGTCGGAAGTGCAACCCCCTCTCTCTCCTCCACCTTGTCACTTCTTTCCCCTCCCATCTATCAAGTTGCTTGAGTTGCCTGCAACTCATATACCATAGGCGGTGTAGTCACTTAGGTGACTTGTCATAAATGCCAAGTAATATGTAGTAAGCAGAGAGAAAATCGTAAGAGAGTCAAGTCCTGTACGACTATTTGGGACTGGACGGGTGAGAACAGATAGCTGAGCCATCGACGTAATACATATATTTTTAGTTGGCTTTATTCAGGATATTGATATGTCGATAATACTTATACGATTACATAAATCATACTTTACATTTTCTTACTACCTTTAAGGTTATATAGATGTCGTTTGTTACCTAATCATAAACTCGCTGTGCTACAAATCGATCAAATACCAGACATGCCCGTCCACGCCAATAAACGAATTCAATTAGGAATTTACGTTCAACTCTGCTCGTGGAATTCCAGGAATGATGCTTAAAAACAAGACCATTATTTGTATTGTGTTGCTATAACATCTGAATAGCTATAAAGAAGATAGTAAAGCGTTATTGGATAAAAACTATGCGTATACGAACACGTTAAACGGCTTTCTAAAAATCAATAAAGTATGACGTGTCGATGTCGGTGGAGTAGAAACACGCAACCCCATGTCTTTCCGTGGATGGATTGCACTGTTATCTATCAGACACTAAATATGTATGTATATACTTACGTACAGTCATAGTGCCCGGATGACGGCAAAAGGTTATTACGTCAGAGACTATATTATGATTGGCAAAAGTGTGAACTTGGGATATTTCTGCTTCGCCCTTCGAGGATATAACCATGAGTGTCTGTATAAGTAGCGTAGCGTAGCGGTTTAAGTGGTCACCTACACTACACTGCCGCGCTGCTTTTGTGGGTTCGAATCCTCAAATTGTTGTTCTGAGTCTGGGTGTTCTTTGTGTCCGTTGTTTGAATGTTTGTAAAGTCCCCCGCGACACAGGAATTAAACCTACTGCGGGAGTTCTTTTAAAAAAAATATCATAAACTTATAAAAAAAATTAGTAATCTTGACATCTTTTTTTGATCAAAATATTAGTATGATACGGCAAGCAGTGTACAGTATATACCAAACAGTATACAGTTAACTGCTACAAATATACATGGTTGGCTTTATTTTAGCTTAATTCTAACTTGTATAAGACTTACAGATGAACAAAATATTTTTCTTGTAGAGCTCAAGGACTTTACTGCCCAGATTCGAGCCTTATTCCACGTCGAAGTCCACATTCATCGCTCGTACTCCTTCACAAACAACAGCACTAGGAGCGCGAGTCAAATAGCTGCTGGGATCGTGACTGAAATTAGGAACAGGACCGGCCCTCTCCTCACATGGCTCTCCTGGAGCTCGTGCGTGACTAGCTTGTTCTTGCTGCTTATTATATTTAGGTATTGAGTTCTGTAGAGTAAGCAATATATCAATATTTTTGATTGAAATATTGTCTTGAATATTCTGGGTAATGTGTGTAAGTTTATTTGGCTATCTACGATGATAAACAGAAACTTGTTATTCAGGAGGGAAAACATACAACTCACCATCGGTGCAGCAGACCCCACCGATAACTGTCATATATATATATACATCCGATAATGTACCTCAAGGGATTGCCATATACAAATATAAGATATTTATGTAATGGTAAAAATAAAATAAGTAGTATTTGGTGTTTATAAGTTAACATGTTGTGACAGCTGTGATTGTGTCAATATAAGCATACTAGGCCGCACCTTTCATTCCGAAAAGTAACAAATATATTTATTTTCAGGGCAAAATACTACCAACACATGTACGAAACTCGATCTCGGTTCGACAACCGGTATATCACTAAGGAGCTACAGGAATTAGATCTCAAAAGACAACGTCAGGGCAGAGAAACAGTACTCCCTTTAAACAGAAGAGAGCGTGCTAAATATATCACGGTAACTAAGAATATATATATAAAGAAATGTAAATCTAGTTAAAAGGCCTTTTTAAGATTTTCTACTACTGTAGGTGTGGGGAAAACTACTGGACTGGGCAGGTCTCTCCTACGACATTCGTTTCTACTGTCATTTAACAAAAAAATCTTATTCCTGTGTCGCGTCCCACTTTAGAAATATACAAATAGACACAAAGATTTTTGTCCCGTGTCGGGACGGGTCAGTCGGGTCACTGATCTGCCAGCTAAGCCTGACAATTAGATCAACATGCTAGTGGTTTCGTTTAGACTTTAATTTTAAAATTTGACTTTAAATTTATTGCTAATGTATTAGTGTCATTACTTTTCTTCATATATTATTATTTATAACTATAACAAAATAAACGTAACTTTTTGCAGTGTCAAATTCCTTATGCCCTATATATATAAAACACAAAAAGCGTTTTTACCTATGTCCGTTATAGACTTTGAAACTGTCCAACCAATATGCCCTGAACGATTTTATTAAAAGAAAGTGAAAGGCAATAATGCGAAGACGGTTTTAGGCCACTAAAACAATGCAATATGAACGTTTACTTTTTTTAGCATAGTAGCACACGACGGATATTCATTCGCTAGTTTCTTATGAGATTGTTTTTTTATTATCTATCGCACATAACAGCTCAAGACTTAATTGCTTGAACATAATGGCTTCCAAACAATAAGGCACATTATGTCCACTTCACTGTTTTATTCAGCACGCTGGGCTTCAACAAACTGATATTAATATTTACACGTTTATGGATCAGGCCTTACATATGCAAGGCCTGGGTAATTAACTTTGACTGTAGCATAGCGGTAATAGCAAAGCTTTAGGATATAATGTATTAAGAAAGTGCTTGATCATAAGGTTTAGCACAGAAAACTTCTATTTATGCGTAGCAGTCCGAATGTGAAGTGTGTGTTTTTTTTTAAATAAGGCGACTAACGAACAGGCCTGATGGTAAGTAACACAACACACCGCCCGTGGACACATGCAACTCAAGTCGCGAATGCGCAAAACATTCTGAAATTTAAGTAATATAACAATTCAATGAAAACCTTGTTCTGTCTTGGAACTTGATTGACATAATATAATAATTATTGACAATTACTACCCAATAAACATTTCTGCAGAAGAACAATAAGGCAGATAAATAAGAATAATAAAAGGAACCTGATCCATAAACAGTTTTCTAGAGTCTTCGTGTTTATTGAGTCTATTTTTTAATTGTTTCTAAACTCTCTAACCTTCACTAAAGTTACTTTAAGCGCGGATTCCTTTCCTACATAGTGCCAAAGTTGACGCTGTTTCTTCTGCATATCAATGGCATGCTGCAGATTAGCAGCATCCATTGCTATGCAGATGATAGCACGAGTGATGCCCTTTACACCGACCACGCTAACATTTCTCGGGTAAACGTCATCGAAAGCCGATCCAAACTTGTGTCTGAAATCGAAACTTCTTTATCAAAAGTTTCAGATTGGGGTCGACTTAACCTAGTCCAGTTTAACCCCACGAAGACACAGGTTTGCGCGTTCACCGCTAAAAAGATGCCATGGATCGTATCACCTCAGTTTGAGAGCACTTCCCTAACTGCATCAGCCGATATCGGAATCCTTGGCGTCGACATATCAAGCGAAGTCCAGTTTCGCGGTACTTATAGAGTAAGGCCATATTAGCCTCGAAGAAGCTTGTGGTGCTAAACAGATCGAGACAGTATTTTACTCCGGCCCACCGACTGCAACTTTATAAGGCGCAGGTTCGGCCGCACAGTGAATACTGTTCTCATCTCTATGCAGGTGCACCCCAGTACCAACTTCTCCCTCTTGACCGCATTCAACGGAGAGCGACTCGCATCATCGACTGCCAAGATATTTCTCATCGACTTGACCCCTTGGCGTTGCATAGAGATGTAGCTTCACTCTGCATCCTCTATCGCTTGTACCATGGGGAGTGTTCAGAGGAATTGTTCGGACTTCTACCGACTGCTGGTTTCAGCCATCGTCCTACGCGACAAAATATCCATCCCCATCACCTGGACGATTGGCACTCCACCACTGTGCGCTTCTCCAGAAGCTTTTTGCCTCGCGCAACCAGCTTATGGAACAAATTGTCACATGCCGTATTTCTGAACCGATACGACCTTCAAACCTTCAAGAAGAGAGCGTACTCCTACCTAAAAGGCCGGCAACGCACTTGTGACTCTTGAGATGCGGGTGTCCATGGGCGGCGGTAGTCACTTACCATCAGGTGACCCGTCTGTTCGTTTGCCCCTATCGCATAAAATGAAAAAAAAAAGACAAGGTACAATACAAGATTATTTTTTTTACAAGATTTCAATATTAAAACATATTACAGACCACATC
Organism: Tyria jacobaeae; assembly: GCA_947561695.1. Taxonomy (NCBI): domain Eukaryota; kingdom Metazoa; phylum Arthropoda; class Insecta; order Lepidoptera; family Erebidae; genus Tyria; species Tyria jacobaeae. The sequence continues at coordinate 12,614,046 of OX387231.1, read as the reverse complement.
ATTTCGCCTCGTGGCGTCTGAGAAGATGTATTTAACCCGTTCAGCAGTATTCATGTTGATTACCACGTTCAAGCTCCTGATACATATAGTGGCAGACTACAGCCTGTACTGGGTGCTGATGACGATCAGATACCATGGCCAGTACCAATCGAACTTGATGCGTTAGTATTCTACAAATTTTCTATAGATTTAATCTTTACCTTGGCATATATAATTCTTAGATTTCCTATTAAGAAATAATTAGCTGTGTAACTATACATAGTTAATTATTTTTAATAGCAAATTTCAAACCAAAGTGCATGAATTAATTTGTAAATCGAATGATATTGGACTTTAAATTGAACTGCAAATTTAGCATTCCTTATTTATATTGTAGTAGAACATTATAGAATTAAATTTATTAAATTCCGGATATCTCAAGCCACCTTCTTGAGATATCAAGCAATCCCAAGCGACGATTTTATACAGTCTTTCCCGGCCGGTCACATTTAAACAACCGAACAGAGTATATATTTTTGGCATTCTTGTTCAGCGCGTCACTGTGAGGTGAGGCGACGGAGGTAATGGTAATGGTAAAGGGCTCAGTTTCCGCATTTAGACTCATGTTTGGTCCATTATGCGTCCAGGAGGCTAACTAGTTGAGCCAGCCTAGCTCCTTCCAGAAGCGCAAAAGCTTTCTGGGGCCTTCACAGGCTTCTAGGAGCGTCCTCGCGCCTGCAAGGATTTCTGCCCGTTGTGCAGCCACGCCCTCGCATTCCAGGATAACGTGGGCGGCCGTTTCCTCCGCGCTCAGACAACCCCTGCATTGGGGGATATCGGTCGCGTTAATGACGAATAGGTGTCGGTTCAGAGTCAGATGGCCTGTAAGGCGAAGGAGGTTTATACAATTTCTATTCTATATCCGATTCTAAGGATCGTCAAGTACAATGGAAAATTTATAGTAGTACCAGCAATAATTCCATTTGACAAATAGAAAGTGGTTAAATATAGAAATATATCAAGTGGTAAAAGATTGATAAGTATTGACAACACTTATTGCTTTCCTTCAGAAAAAGTGCAGTCACTATGGTAGGCTTATACCTAAAAAATAAAACAAAATATATTGTATTGTTACGAAATACATATAAAGTACCATAATCTATTGTGTGTATTAACGTTAGTGATACTTCTCATGTTGTTTAAGTTATTTAGCGTTATATATTTTATTTAAAGTTAATAATAGTACTCCAGGATCCTTTCTCTTTCAGCTGGTGTACCAAATTCGGGTGCCCACGTGACAGGTAGTGGTTTCGTAGCGAGGCTGTTCAGATCCATTGTCGACACGTTCACCATACCGTTAGCAAGACCGGCACCTTCGCTAATACCATGCTTACCTGACCCGTATCCACCAGACTTTAGGAGATATACACAAATTGGTATGTGCTGGAATCGAAGGAATGAAGATTGTTTTCTGATTACACCAACAAGTTCGCAATCAGGCTGTACTGAGAACATTTTATAATTTGTAGGCGGTTGTGGTTAAACTTGATAAATTGTCCATAATGTTTCTGAAAGGACTGATATTGGTGACCGAATGGTGAAATTGTTCCACCAAAAAAATCCACCGTTGCACTTTTTTGCTAGAACAGTTCCTAGTTGTCTAAGTATCATCAGCTTCATGGCAACAGAGAAGGAAGTCTAACCTATATTCAACGCTTAGCTTAAACAAACATTCGTGGCTTAACTTAATAATTTCATTCATAAAAAACGCAATAACAAATTTTCTAACAAACTCGTTGTTCAAACCCAGAATTCTGATCTATTATGATATATATGTTTTTTTGTATGTAGACCAGTCGTTTTTTTATGAAAATGTCTTCTTATCCAGGTGTCCTGATCTTCCTTCTATGGTTCTTTGCTCTATTTGAGCCGTACGGTCTGAGGCTCCGTCACCTCATAATGGGCCAGTACAGACCTGAACGAGCCAAGGCAAGAGCCACCTGGCTGTATAACCACATACTAAGGACTAGAGGTAATTTTATCTTTATTAGTTTCTTTTAGATGTAGTTCTTTTTGCGTGCTTATGCTCAAAAATCTTGAAAGTAATACCAACATTGTTTTATAGCTGGATTTATGAAGTTTGCGAGAAGAAGATTGCACAGAAAGTACAAATACTCGACGGAGTCTTCACTTACATTTCGTCATTGGCTTAGTGATCATATACCGTTAGTCTTGGTTGTGTTCTTTTTTTTTATATTATAGCGCGACAGACGAACAGATGGGTCACCTAATGGTAAGTGACAACCGCCGTCCATGGACACCTGCAACTCGAGAGTCTTAAGTGTGCTGCCCACCTTTGAGGGTAATGAGGGATGAGGGGTGCGGGGAGATGAGGAGATGGGAAAAGGGGAAGTGGGACATGGGAGGGGGGACAGGGTAGAGGAAAAGGCTAGGGGTTGTTGGGCCTCCGGAACCTTAATTAATTTTGGGAAAATTTTAACGTTTTCGATGATTCTTTTTTTATTGGAAAGGATGTACTTCAAGGGTAGTTAGATGAGAGTTTGTTCCAGTTGCGACAATGGAATCCGTGAGAAAACCGTATTAGTCTTAAATTTTATGATAGACGGTCGTTTGTCTGCTTTTTTAAAGTCCAATTATTTAAAGTCCGATTATTTCGGTTTTATTTGTATTCGATGAATTTGCAGAACAAAGTGCATTGACATCGGGTCTAGTGAAAGGTTATTATTAGTATACTTACTACTTTTCAATGTTTTGACGTAACTGATAGTTTTCAGTGCTTGAAGTATTTACTGGGGGTTGGACCCAAAGAACCACATTGCTTACTGTGTGGTACAACAAGTTCTCCTAACGACAGCGATACGCAACTGACTTGGTGGGTAGTTTTAAATACTTTTAGGCTGAGTGGCAATGTTTCTCCGACTTGAAAAATCAATCAAAAGAAAAATTTTAAGGGAAATTTAAATTTGATATAGGGACCTCTATGTTTAATTTAGTATAATATTTAAGTACAAAAAAAAAAGTATTTTTATTCAACTCTTACAAATACATTTATATGTGTTGTAACAGATATCTGACGGCAAGTTGTACACTGACAGTTCTAGTTACACTGGCCAGCCGTCAGGCCGCGTATTTAAAACAATGTAGAATGTTCGAAGATGGATAGTAGATAGATAACAACTTTATTTGGACATAATTATTAGAAGTGTATTTGTACTACATAAAAGTGTCACACATAATGTACAAAGGGTTGCCTTATTGCTAAATATAATTTCTTCGAGGAATCCTTAGGATGGATTAAATTGATTCAGTGAGACATTGGTAGTTGGTGTAAGAAACAGACGATCTCTAGTATCAATAATTGTTTCAACGTTTCATACATTATTTTATACTGGTTGCCATTTGCTTCGTCCCGTAACAAGATTCTCTCATTCTCTAGCTGCAACTGTCTTGGACATCTAAACACTCAGCCAACTGTAACTGTGTACAAGATTGTTGTGTTGGTATATAATATTTAATTATAACCTCATTTAAACGATTTAAATTAAGGTGAAAATTCAGGTAGATAAATTATATATAGAGTTTTTAATTTTAAAGAGAATTAAAGATTAAGATATAGAGCAGAGAACGTGATTAAGTCTTTTGGATTCAACCCACGGGTAAAATTGAACATTTTTATTTTAAGGTGTGAGACGCCTAGATGCCCAGGAGTATATTGTACCAATTGTTTTTCTGATATTGGCCAGCTATGCACCATATGTTTGTCACCAAATGATTATGGAGATTTGAGTGACTTAAGTTTGGAAAGGTACAGACATTTAAAATATCTCCCGACTCTAAAACAAACGTTCATTTCTATTTTAGTTTTATAGTCTGTTTGTTATGCATGTGGTAAAACGGACAATGAATCTTTGCTTTTTTTCTTTAATTTTACCTTGCTATATTTTGACACGGAGGGTGAGCCTGAGCGAGGTCGTGCAGAAAAAATAAATTTAAAAAAGTTTGCTTTAACTTGCATAAAGATCGTTGACTGTTTTTTCGGCCATGTAAACGAGTCCAAACGGTATCTTTGTAAGTCAAATACAGTTATACAGCCATTGAATTTAAAAATAAATAATCTAATATAAATTAATACGTTAATAGAGGATCATCGGATGACGACGATAGTGGTACGGAATTTGATGGACACGTAAATATAAGTGAATATGTAAGTCATTTTTAAAGTTTTACACTGTAATAAACCAAATTAAAACAAACGAATAACATTTAATTTGTCTGATACAACATACATACAATAACACTATTAGTAACTTTGTAAAAACGTATTAACATTACTAATCCACGTCAATTATAAAAGTAAATTAATTTAAATTTTCGTTTCTTTTTTTTTCAGATAGGACTGTTGGAAAATGAAAATCCTGAAAGGTTATATAACACTCAAGGAAGTATGAGGAGATGGAACTTTTTTATTTCAAGCCAAAAATCGAATCACAATACCAATACTTTGGAAGAAAATACTTATATTGAAAACCAAAATAATTGTACCTACTCCCTAACTAACAAAGTTATCAGAAAACCTTATCCTATAAGACAAAAGAAATTTCAAAATCATAATTTAAAGTTGAAAGACGATTTTAAAGAATACACCCTTTCCCTAGATTACAATAATAACATTATTCTTGAACCTCCTAAAGAAGAAATACGAACAGTTATCAAAACAAGATCTATAGGAACAAATACTGAAAAACGTTCTTGCTTTATGACAAAAATTCATTTCAATAATATCTTTAAAACAATTACAATATATAAGCAGCAATCAATTAAACAAGTCAACAGAGTTCTTAGACCTACATCACATGATAACATTAATAGTAAAAAAGACATTTTAAATTCAAAAGTTAAGGACGCATTAAATAATTTCCAAATACATATGGCAAGTACTACGATAAGAAAGCAAGATAAAACTAGTATTTGGAAGGAAGTTAAAGGCATAGTAAATATTATTCAAATTGTTTACCAGATCAGCGACCAGCTAAATTACACAAATCGAAACAAATATGAAGATTCGAATAAAGGAGGAGATAATAGTTTTCATAATATGAAGCCAGTAATGAGTAGCACCCCTAAAAACAACGAATCGGAGAGTAACACAAAGGATAATAAAAGGGAATCAAAAGGTACAGAAAAAAACGTAAAAGACATCGAGAAGAAGATAAAGAGTAACAATAAGAAAAACATTGATGGTGAAAAATCAAAGAAACCCTGCAAAGAAAAATCTCAAAAACCTTCACGACCGAAACTAGCAATTTTTAATTCGTTCTTTTCCAATCACTGGCGGATAGTTAAGTCAAATATTGGATTCCATACGAATAGACATATAGACACAGTATTATTAAAAGAGAAGAAGAATCACAAACGCAGAAAAAAACGAAAAGATACCGACAACAGCCCTAAAAATAGTGAAAAAGAAAACAAAGCTAAGAGAGACAGCAAACGTACTAGAAACTACAGAATATCAGCTTTTCTTGCAGACCACGACTGGATGAAGAGAGATTATAAACAAACAAACAGAGCTAATGTTGGGAGTGATGATTCTTGTCGTGTGAATAAAGCACCCAGTTGCAGAGTAATACCGCCATTTCGAAGCAAAACCAAATTAGTAGCCGTAAGTGTATATAACAACAAATTATTTTAGGATTATTTTATAGATAATAATGTAGTTCTCTTTCGTGCAGAAAAATAATTATGTGGTGAACAATTGCCAGATGTTGCATGTAAATAACACGCCATTCCAATGGCGAGACTCTCGCCCCAAAGTCGCAGAGAGTGTTACTATTCTACCTAGGATTGATAAAAAATATGACGTTACAAAATCTAAATCACAAGCCTGTTTAAAGAAAAGTAAGTATTTATGTAACTGTATTTGGAATCCGAAGTATATTTGTTGGTTTACTGCATATACAGCACAGATATATTCCAAGGAGAGACGGAAAAAAAACACACTTAGACTTTAAGTTTAACATGCAAGTCTTTCATTGGTATTCGCTAAAGATCTTACTAATTTAACAAGTTTTTATTATTATATTTAAAGTCAAATTCGTGTTTTTTGAACAATTGAGTATTGTAATCGGAATGGTTTAGTTACAGAGAATTCCGTTAATGCTCTAGAGAGATTTAAACGCAGAGTAAATGCACGTCCTCCTTCGCCAACGCCAAGTTTAGTGAAGGAAATGATGGACTCTCTAAAATCGAGGGGAAAATCCTCAATCAATCCAGGTATGTGTTGAAGAAACTTTGACAAAGTCTTATAATTTACACCTATTGAAAATCACACACAGATGAATCACACACATTCGATAATATTATATAATCTATTATTAAATAGATTATATAATATTATCAAATGTCGATAATCGCATGATGCTGTTTCTTAAATTCCTCTTTATGAAACAGAATTTATTATTTCGTGAAAAACTAAATATATGAAAATTATCTGACAATAAGGCAAACAACATTTTAAATACGGCATAAATCAATCGATACTTCTATGTACTATTATTTATTACTATGTAGCTGTTCTCTGCTAAATACCATTTTTACACATGCTTTGCTTCCATAGTTTTTTTTTAGCTCTGAAATTAGACTAGATTTATCAATTCCTTCTTTTAAGCACAGGAACTCTTTAGAATTTTCTTCACACACATGGCTAGCAACTTCTGCTTCTCCTATGTTTAATATAAATGTCTGAAAAGTAAATAATCCATTAATTTCTAGCCAGTTCCATTTGTATAAGGAAACGAGAAAGTTTTTATCGCTCCTTCAAAAAAGAGGCCATGAAATTAGAAGATTGTGGGTAAGTGTCGCTATTACAAAATGTCAATTTCTGTCATCCAAACAAAAAACTAAAAAGCAGATGCAGATGGTATTGACATATTTTTTTAACCTGGGAAATAAATTAGACTGACTAAATTTATGATCACTTCAGGAATGGGATTACATTAAAATAGATTAGTTAACAAAAAAGACAGTAACTAATATTAATGTTATTATTTACTAACTAATATTATGTGCATAAATAGGTACATATATTTATTATGGTAATTTCTTGATAAATTAAATCATCACCTAAGCATTGCTAACGTTATAAATTTATGTTCAGCCTTTCTGACGCACCATATTATCCATTTAGTTGTTAACCATCTAGTATTAAATCTTCAAGAAAAGGGTGTACTCCCACCTAGAAGGCCGGCAAAGCACTCGTGACTCTTGTCTATCTGCTTGTTTGCCTATACCATAATAAAATAAAATAATAGATATTGTGAATCGTGGTAATATCAATTCGAATAATAAAATAAATCACAAGATTAGTTGCAACCTTCACAATTCTGTTATAGACTACAAAACAGTAAATGTATGACCCTCTTTTATGTATTTCTATTCATATTGCCTTGATATTCGACATTTACCAATCTGATCGAAAACTTTTTGCTTCCAGGACTTTGGATACAGTAGAATTATTTAAAAATAATGGCTTCTCGGACTTTTTAAGACCGGTGGGTATTGTATGCCTTAAATTGCAATATTTTTCATTCAGAGATAACTCATGACTGAGTTGAATTATTACTTTAATTGTACTTACAAAGAATATATACCTACACACTAACACCAAGCACTCCAAAACAGGATTTTTCAAATAATTGGTCCGTATAGGTTCACGTTAAAGAAGACTCGTATCACTTTTCTTATATGCCTACGAATATCAAAAACAAACTACTTCTTTTTTCAGCCTGTTTCTAAACCAAAACCATCAGAGTCAATTACAAATCCAAATATTGAAAAGAAATTATCTTCATCATCTCCTACCGACCTCAGAAAGAGTAAGTTTAATTTTTATTGGCTTACATCAGTATTATAGGCTATAATTAGTACTAAATTTTATAACACATATTTATACGAGTTACCACTCATTAGCTATGAGAGGTTTCGAACAGCAAAATTTGTATACGATTTTTTTTTTTATACGAAACTTTCTCAGGCCCTCACCCCACCGAGGCTTTCAGTAGGGCAGTGCGTCGAAATTGAACCGATTAAAACCACAAGGTGTGCCATATTGCGCCTGAAATAGGAGGAGTCCGTGAAAACTTTAGTAAGACATCCGGACCCCTCCTAGCGCTTGCCCGAATAGGCTTGCACCGGTGCGTACTGGATCTACTTGAACGAATTCTTACACTCCCTTATCCAAGTTGGCTTTCCTTCAATCGCCTTCCTTTCTAACTTACAATCCCTTTACAATATGTATACTCAAATTTTTACACTTAATTCTGCCAATAGGCCTACGCCCTATAACGTGTATGAGATGAAAATGTCTGTATTTGATACTTATACAATCACGAATGTATCTATAATAATTATATACAATCAGAAAGTGTCAAAGAGTGTGTTATTTGAACCAAAACAGACTCCAATTACTTAAGCCTAGTGAGAGTTTTCTTGAGCCCATTAATGATCAAAAATCTGATAGAATCAATTTTTGAACTTAGCTTACACTATCGTCTGTGATATTACAGCGTACTATAATCTATTAAGCTATGAAGTTGCAAAATTATTATATTCTTGTTATTGGACACCGAACTAATACACAAATAAAGATATTATAACAGTAAAATAAAACAAGCTTAGGATGGACAGGACTGTGATGATATACGTGGATTTTGGTGATGAAGCAGAGCTTATAGGGGCTTGTGCAATCTATGAATGAATTGCAAAAAGATTGATAGTGTGTCTAAAGAGCTGGAAATGAAATCAAGCGTCAGCTGTCAGAGTCGTGGTCGACCTCTCCGTGATGTAATACAACTTATGGAAGCTCTGAACGATGGGGAAAGAATATCTGAGGATGTTTTTAAATTTTTTAGTCAAATAAAAAGTTGACCTGTATAACAGTTGATGTTCGTTTCAATTGCTAGCTATCTCTAGATTATCGATTAGACATACAATTATGAGACCTGAAATTAGCATCCGAAATCAACGCTGATTTCCCTTAACATTAAAATTCGAAGCAATTCTTGTAGAATCAATTAACTACTTAACTGCGATAAATTATTTATTCATTTCCTTACCCTATCTTTTATTAACATACTACAAAGCTACGGTATTTAGGTAATCTTTAGCAATCAACTGAACGTTTGCAATAACTTTCAAGATTATGATATAGCCTTAAATAGTTAGAATTAAGCTGTAGTTCTTATAGGTAATATAATTCCTTAAACGCAAATAATAAAGAACTGTACCATGAAATAGAAAATTTTAGAAAATACCAGCAAGAAAAACTCGACTAACCGAATTTCTTTGCTGTTTATGATTATCATGAATATGAGGTAGTAAACGATGATAAAATTCAAATAATCTAAATGGAGAACTCTTCATTTCCAGTCAAATCGAACAATACAGAGCTTGGCGAGAAGACCACTCTTATGCCTTGCAGATTCGACAGCTATAAGGACATACTAAGAAAATGGAATGTCATTAAAAAGTCAGTCACAATCCATGTCCTATTTACTCCATAAGCTGGGTGAGTTTTATGTCATAATGTTGTAACAGAAAATAATAAGAACGGTTTCAGCTCTGTAAGGTTTCAATGTAAAATTGTGACATTTGGTAAAAAAATATTAAAATTATGACGATACAATACTATTTGCTTCAGTTAGTGATAAAAAAATGGTAATTAAAAAAGCAAAAATATTAATTTAAAGAAGTATGTATATGACATAAAACTGACTTGTCTATGTAATATGAGAAGTCATCTACAAAATTAATCCACTTTCGACATTTTCCATGAGGGTTCTATACTGTTATTGTTGTGAAGTATATATGTACATTACTGTAATGCTTGGCTTTCTCAGCTCGAATAGTTCTCGATTCTCAGTACAAACACTTACCATATTCTTAACAGTGTTAATTGGGGTCTTCTAAACCTGATGAATGTTTAGTACTTTATCTTCTTCCATATTTAGCTCTAAAAGTTTACCGTGAAGATTATAGCATGAATCTTAATCTTAAAAGCCAACTATATCAAGCACATTTGTTCAGCGCTTCCAAAGTAACGTAACTTTTATTCTTTCGCCCAGACCTCGGGAAAAAACACCATCAGATAAAATATATGATGTGACACAAAAGTTCAAAGAACTCTGCTCGTCATTACTTGGACCTTCGTGCAATGAGGGGACATGCGAGAGCAGGAGACAGCAAATAGCAGACCACAAAAGACTGAGCAAGCGCCAATCCTGTAAGGGTCCCAAAGAGCAGATACATGATAGCATAACACGTTTAAAATATATCTCTGGCATGCTAGCGATGAAATGTAAGGAATTTGAACAAGCCTTTAATTTTTTTAACATTTTTTTATTAGCTTCACTTGTAACTAACTGACAAACCTTAGTAGTCATATTTAACTAACTTCTGTCATTTTTATTTTGTAGTAATTCTCTTGTAGGTAATACTGACTATAACATAAAGATTAGGTGCCATTACAATCGTCTGATAATGCTGGATAGAGTAGGTAGAGCCATGCTTAGGTACGAATGGACCCGCTCTACTGGTGCGATACCACGGCCTCACAGAAACCCGGTTGTGAAGCAACGCTTGCGTTGCAATTCCCCAAAATAAGTGAGGTTTCCGGAAACTCAAGTTCCCTTTCCTCTTTCTAATATCCTTATCTTCCTCTCTTCTTACTACTCCCCGCATAAAAGCCGGGCAGAGCACTTACAATCAGGTGGTACCCGTTTGTTCGTCTGTATCCTCCGTCTGTATAGCCCTACCATAAAAAGAAAATGGAAATCGACATGGGTGACAAAACGTGTTTATTATTATCTTATCTTGAACTATAATGTTTCGACTTATTTTATTTGCTTACGTTACTTTAACGCTGTATTTTGTTGGTCTGAATTATTTTATTTTGTCTAAACACGGTCATAGAAACCGTGTGATGATTTTTGACTCCTACGTTCCATTTTACTGTCTCGATTCATGATAATCATAATGTTTCTTTATTACAGTAAAAAATGACTTATATTACTATGTAAATAAAATAATTAACGCTATGCTATTAATTATTAATTAAAAATAATTTAATAAAATATGATAGTACTCCTCATAGTTAGGTAATTAGGGGCATTACTGTAGTTAAAACAAAAACAACTTTTAAAATTAACTTATACATATAGATATACAAATATCGACCTAAGGGCCACCGCGCACTTGTAACTTGTTATTAGTGATAGTTTACAAATAAGATAACTGTTTCTAAAAATCGTACTTTTAAAATAAAATTATAAAGTACAATAATTTAAACTAAATGACTACTGTGAAGTAGGAGGTAGGAGGAGAAAAAAAAAAAAAAAAAAAAAAGGTAGGAGATTTGTTGTTTATATATAAGGTTTTATAATTATTCATTTATTTGATATTTAACCTTTTCTCTTTTTCTTATTCATTTTAATAAGTACTATTTTTTACAAGTCTGAAATGAAGTTCACCTTCTTAGTTGAATTGCATGTTCATCTGCTTAAGAGTGTGCGCGCGTTTGTCGATTTAAAATCGGTCATAAAATTATTGAACATGAATGCCCGACTAAAGTGCCTGGCGCTATTGCTCTTGGCCCGATTCTGATTTCTAATCAGATGAGATGGAAGATATTAAATAAAAAACAATTTTTGCCCAAAAATTGTCATTCAACCTCAATTACATAATAAGCCTGTTTGAATAGGTCACTGGATGATAATATTAACAACTGGTCTCAGTAGGTGGCGCCACAGGTTTCAAAGCAGAATTTATTTTACGATTGGTCAGGACACCCTGTGTCAGGTCCGCCGGTGTATAATAAATTATGTTTGTTTTCAGTAGTTGCTAAGAGCAGTGATCTTGTTCATAAGAAATCTATAATCACTAGGAGATGCAAGTGCGAGCCCTATGAGGACATACAGAGAAAATGGACACACATCAATAAGTTTGTTACTTTGTATTTTATACTTGTTCGACTTACCATGTACTTTCGAAAAGTCAGAGTATATTTAGTTATTAAAGTACTCTATATGCAAGATTTTTTTTTTCTCGAAATTTAGTCTATGGATTTTGAACTCTTTTAGGTAGTTGAAGCGACATCACACGTAGTGACGTCACAGGACGTAGTGTTCGAATTTCCTTATGGACCAAAGAGTTTAAATTAAAGTTACGTTCATGATTTTTAAAAACAAACTCAATGTGTAAATCGGAACGTAATTGCGATTATTTATACTAATAAGTAACGCTGAAGATATTGTTTGTTGTTTTGATTAAACGCCCTAATCTCTTGCGCAATCATTCAGATACGAAAAAATATATGTGATTCGGATAGAGGAATAACAAAGTAATACCACACTGCCATGCTTAGGAGCAGAGTGATGGTTGTAAAGTTGTAAGCTGCGGAGAACTACTTGTATTTTTTATGTTTGCTACAATACTGTGACCTTTGTCTGAATATAGAAAAGCAAAAAAAAAGGTTTAGTACATATGGGAAGACCTTTGTCAGGGGGCTTGGCTAATTAATTGCTTGATTGATTTCTTTATTATAGTTGTAAATTTAAAGCCATTAGCATTTGGCACTTTGGTTTTCGGTGGAATAAAATGAGACCACTAATACTACGCGGCTCCTATTTTCTCTAAGACGGTATATACTGTATACGGTCCTACAGTGCCCTGATGACGGCAATAGGTACCCCTTCCAGGATTTAGGCAAAAAAAGTTTATGTATGTATGTATGTGTGAATTAAAGCTGTCAACTTTTATCACGCAGTTCACCTCAAGCTTGTCAAACAGAAAGAAAGGTTTCTCTGAAGGATCGTTTAAGAAATTTTTGTTCCTCATTATTCACATCGGGTTGCAATGAGAGCACGTGCGAGAGGCATAAAGAAAGGGAAAGAATACTAAATGAAACTAGAATCTGCGAGGACCAATATATGAAAGAACAAACGAAATGGCAAACGGTAAAAGTAAAAAAATCAGACCCCAAAAAGGCAAAGCGCAAAACACTATTGAACGATGATTGTGCTAAAAAGTGTTCTATAGATAATGTTGGAGTCAAAAATGTTCATGACGTGGATTTACTCAGGTGTCAAGAAAGAGATGACGCAAAACTTAAAGAAATTCAAAGACACATTGAGAGAGAGAAAGAAATCGAAAGAGAAATAGCTTTGGAGCTAAAGAGACATAAAGAAAAAGAAAAAGAGATAGAAAAAGAATTGGGCTATGAACTAGCAAAGCATAGAGAAACTCAAAAGAAGTTAATGTGTGATGAAGACAGCCAAACTCTACAGGGTGATAATCTTGGTAAGTAATAGATGCAGTATATTGCCTGTATTTTTTTAAATTTCAACTTTTTTTTTTATTATGTAGGTGGATTAAGAGGAAGAGTGGAGGGCATAGAGGTGATGGGTTATGAGGGAATGGGAAAGAGGAAAGGGGGAGTTGGGCCTCCGCAAGCAAGTATTTTTTTTCTGCTGGTTTTCTTTTAGGCTGTTGTATTACTCTGGTCGAGCCCAGTGGTGCCTAAGCATGAATGAAATTTTCTGTATATTAATATTCTATTATTTTTGGTGTTTGTGGAAACTCCAACTAGTAATCACCTTACCGAAGCTTTCGGTCAGAATCCGACTAAAACCACACGCTGTTCCGTCACAAGTTACAAGGGACCCGTGAATACCCTAAGAAGGAAGCCTGCGGGAACTCCGGCAGGCCTTGGCCTTATATTATCTACACTACAATATAACAAAGCCGGAAAGTTTGTGTATGTTTGTTTTGAGATTATTATATCAGCAATGCATGCGTTCCATTTCCCCGAAATGAGTGAGGTTTCCGGAGGCCCAACTCCTTCTCTCCCCTTTGAAGGGAGTGGCCCTTCATCCCCCTCTCCGTATCACTGTTTTCTTATTTCCCTTCCTCGCATCCCCCATCATCCCCCTCAAAGGCGGGCAGCGCACTTACGACTCTTGAGTTGCAAGTATCTATGGACGGAGGTTGTCACTTACCTACCCATCTGCTCGTCTGTACCCTATACCTACCCCATAATATAAAAAAAAATATCTAGTATTATATTGGGTTTAGATTTTTATGCTCATCAAGAATTATAATACAACTAATTTAACATGAGAACATAATATAGTGCACAATAATATTACTAGAGAGCTTATATGTAAGTGCTAGTAAAATAATATTGTTTGTTAGTGCTACCATCACTGTCACAACTTCGAGCGTAGACGGACATCGCACTCCAAATATGTAAGATTCTAGTACGCTTAACTAGGACATTTTAATTTTTGAATATTAATTTTCATATATGATTTTAATAATTAACTGAAAACAGTATTTGTGAATGTGTTTGGTACTTAAATACAGGTTATTGCTGGATCCAACCACCGTTAATTATATAGTTTTTAGGGTTCCGTACCCAAAGGGTAAAACGGATCCTGTTACTGAGACTCCGCTGTACTTCTGTCTGTCCGTCTGTCACCAGGCTGTATCTCATGAACCGTGATAGCTAGACAGTTGAAATTTTAAGAGATGATGTATTTCTGTTGCCGCTATAGCATAAAAAAATACAAAAAAAAAACAGAATAAAATAAATATAAAAGGGGGGTTCCATACAACAAACGTGATGTTTATTCTCGATATTGATAACGGCAACAGGTAGACGCATGAAATATTCACACAATAATTAGTTATATATTCACATTGAAAATGAATAATTAAATTAAAATAAAACAAATATGTAAGAGGGGCTCCCATACAACAAACGTGACTTTTTTGCCGTTTTTATAGATAATGGTACGGAACCCTTCGTGCGTGAGTCCGACTCGCACTTGGGAGGTTTTTTATTGTTATATATTGAGAAGCCTTTGACCCTTGGGAGTGGCGCAGAGCCAATAAACATGGGTGCAACATAGCGCTCGTATCTGGAATACAAGCATTATCCACAGTTGCAACTGTCTAAAATGAAATATGAAATTCAAAAGGTACTGCTATTATATTGTTCACCATATATATTAATTATTACGCTTCGTTTTCAGTTGAAGCTGGCACGGACCCTGTACTAACCCCGAATGCCAGGTAAAAAAATATTAATCTGTAGCGATATATATAAGAAGGGACTATTGGAAATATAAGGAATATATATATATATATATATATTTTTGTATCCGTGTTCGTCTCTTCTTCCCCTCCCCGCATCCCCCTATCTCTCATCACCCTAAAAGTCGTTTATCGCACTTACGACTCTTGAGTTGCAGGTGTTCATGGACACTTGCCGCGGGTGTCACTTACCATTAGGTGACCCGGCTTTTCGTCTATCCAGGGTTTTTTTTATACTATAGGCATAATATAAAAAAAAAGGATTGGCCAACTTCATTTTAGAGTTATCACGCCTTTCTCCCATCGGTGTTGTTAGAGACAACAGCCGGCACTTGTTTATATTTTTATAAACGTCCCGAGCTTCCTTCACTGTCATTAAATCTTTTATACTCCTAATCTGTCCTTTCTTCAGAAAACTACCAATTTGATCGGTGTATCATCTGCGTGGTTATCTGCGTGGTTAACCACTGCCGGCATGACCATTAATATTTACCTTATATACTTGATTTGACATTCGTTCCGCATTCATTATTTCTAGAACCTAAACCACTTAACCTAATCATAGTACCGTTTTTTAATATTCGTTTCTTCTTTCAAGCTAAACTTCTTTCGAATATCTATTTTCCTCTTTCTGTCAACCAGTCTTACCCCACATATACTTCGCAGTGATCTCATCTCAATAGCTCTTTCATAATTTTTCTGCCATACCCAACTCTCACTACTATATATTGAAGTGGTAATCATCATAATAATTATTATTATTGCCAAAGATGATGATTACCAAAGAAATGTGGTGTACTGGTGCCCTGGTGCTGGTGGTATTTAATAATAATAATTATTATGATATTTAGGAAAGGCATGTGTAGTGAGGCTACAACACAACCTTCCGAGCATCAGAAGAGAACGGTGGCTGTCGGATCTAACAGCGAGGGTAAAGGTGATGTCAACCTTACATTAATCCCAACCTAAGTGTTAGCAGTTATACTAATCTAGCTATATTCACACTGCGACTTATTTGCCGCAAAGATTTTACGGCGAGCTGCAAAATAAGTAACAGTGCCGATCCGCTGCGTCTTAATATCGCAACTTAATATTTTAACTTTGTATTACCAAGAAAGCAGTAGGCAAAAGTGACTTTTGATAAAGTAATCTATAGCAATTATAGAAGATATAGATTTTTTAAGTCGACCACAGACTTGGAGTGCAGTTTTTTTTATTAATTAAACTACAACGTTCTTTAATATTACTTAGTTCTTATAAAACACCAAAAACCACAGAGAGTTCATATTTTAGGGTTGTAGACTAAACTTCATGAACAGCGTAAAGCATTTTAGACGTTGGACGTTTACGCGTTTAGAATTAATATATATATGTACATATTAGAAATCATATTACACAGACTTATCTTATGAAACTGATAACTGACTTATCTGAAACGCATGAAACTGTAACATTTATTACGAAGAATATTCATAAAGTTTCCAGATTTGTTCGAACATTTTATGTGAAAATAAATATGCTCTAGAAATATTCACGTAGACTTTAAAGCATTTTTAATTCTTGTACACCGGTACTGTAATACTAATACGTTGTATAATTTAATATTTTAGACACTGGAAAGAAGGGTGTCGGTACTGCATCAAAGAAAAGTAAGCACAAAGCGAAGGCCAAGGTGTCTATCACTTGCAAGTGTCCAGGTATTACTGACTATCTTATTATGAATAAAATAATTGTGACGGGCCTAAACCGGAAGTAGTGGGTTCGATTCCCACACGGGACAAAAATTTGTGTGATCTACAAATAATTATCCCGAGTCTGGGTGTTCTTGGTGTTCGTTGATTTCATGTTTGTAAAGCTTCCCGTGACACAGGAATTATACCTAATGCGGAAGTCATCTTTTTAAAAGAAAGAAAAGAAAAGAAAAGAAAAGAAAAGGAATCTCTTTGACCTCTTCTGGATGGAATAAAACGACTCTAAAAACAATGAACTGATTAAATTTCAAAGTGACGCTGCTAGTTAGATGGCGAAATTGATTAATTATTTTGTGCCCGAGAGTCTCATTTGAGTTTTAAAAATTTAAAATGTTGTAGAAGCAGAAGTGCCCAGACCAGAGCAATCCTGTTGTAAGGTCCTAAATACTCTGGGTGTCGGCTCCTGCACCTGCGTGTGTGTAGGTGAGCATAGTTTCTAAAATAAAAAAAAATATACTCTGCTGCTGTATTTGAGAAAAGCAAACTAGATGTAGATGTTCAAATTTAAATTTTTAAAGTATTTTATTAAAATGTTTAAAAATTAACTATTTGAAATCGCTTTTAAAAATATAGGTAGATTAACACACGATTTCCCAGCAAAAACAGGTTGCTATGTCAAAAATAAATTAAGAAAAAATCTGATAAACAGTACCGTATCTATAACAACTCAAAATGGTTAAGCCTTCTGAGAAGACATCAGTTCACTTTTCGGAAATCCCGACGTACTATTAAGAGAAAGAGAAGACGAAGTAATAAAAACTATTTTCTAGGAATAGCCTTTCGGCAAGTGCTATACAACATACCAATAATTTTAATGAAAGATAGGTTGCTTTCATACTGAAAGGCGCGGCGTTCGCTTATTGTTGCTGTATGACATGACGTACTTATTTATAAGTGTGTACTCATTACGATTGAGAATGCGAATGATAATGCGGAATGCACGAGTGAGAAAGAGATAACTATATTTTGTGAGTTGCACTTGAAGTACATAGTAAATTATAGATTAGTTAGAATTGTTACAGATAAGACATTGAATCTGTATGTTTGTTAAAGGTTCTGATTGGTAATGTGTTCCACAAAAAATGTATGTAGTATAAACAAAACAAGGAAAAAAATTACTATTGATTTATTTTCAATCACAATATGTATGTTTCCCATAAACACAGTATGTATTATAAATTTCTATACTGTGATAAATATGCACAGATAAATACACGAGGGTGAATAAAAAAGTTCTTAGAAGCGCATATATAATAATGGTTTTTGTGGTAGTTTGAGTGGTTTTATTAAGTATTAGTAGTTAAAGCATCCCTTACCCAGGTCCCTTGCAATAGACCCACTTATGACGGAACACCCTATGGTTTTAGTCGATTCGAGTCCGACCTACCACTTCACCGTCAGCTCTGGTAAGGTGAAGACCACACGTAAAAAAAAAGTAGTATTCAAATTCAAATTACTTTATTTCATGAAATCTTATAGTCGGCCCTTGGGGTACAGGCTTGAGTGTATGTACATATGTGTAGGTTATGTACATATGAATTTTGAGAAGTGATGTTACGCGGCAGTTCCGGATGTTGAGCTTGCATGAGAAGCAGCTGCTGCATAATAGTAATATGAGCATATCTATGAAATAAAAAACAGGAGGACGCGGACTATATGTATTGTGCCTACGATATCCCTTCTGTTTGATTAATCTATGACTCATGCAAGGCTCCCTTTATTTGTCCTTGTCGCACAGCAGATATTCTCTATCCTTTTTTTTACCGTAGCTTTAATTATACGGGATTTTATTTAATAATTTCGGTTAAAAGAAAACAAAACCATGATATAAAAATATTACGTTCTTACAAATATTTAGTATGTATCTTCTTAATTGTTATTTAACTTGGAACCATAGTTTTTACACCTTTTCAACTTTGCATTTTGGTAAAAATATTAAAACACCACGGAGACGCTTTGACGTGTTTATTCGCTAGCTTCTATTAACCGACTAAATCAAATCAAGACAATTGTCTACATTTGTGTTCAACAATTAGTGCGCGCTAGTGCGATATCTACCTTTTTATATAATATCATTGATACATACACACTAATTGAATAGAAAACTTTCTTTACGTTGCTAAGCAAATTAGTTACTACTTCACTTAAATAAATAGATTACTGTCAAACCGCTATATTGTTTTGCAATTGGCATCCACTAAATTAAAAAAAAAAAAGTACATAAACGCCTGTGTGTAAGTTCAACGGTTATTCCTTTTGATATTATTAATTTAATATTTCAGATAAAAAAGTGGGCGGGAGTGGAATAATGCCATGTTCATGCGCCACTCAGTGCCAAAGCAAATTAAGCAACGAATTCCAACGAAGTCGGGATTCACCATCGCGAACACAGATGTTAACGCCATACAAATGCTGTTCTACCCGTTGTCAATCACATAACATAAGTACATCATATAATATCGATGCAAACGCAGGAGTTAAGAGATCGAAAGGTTAGGAATACATACAAATAAATAAAATTGGAGTGTCTGTTTGTAATATTAAAATAACTGCTTTTTACTAAGTGCATATGGACGTATACACGGTACATATACCAAAACCATTTTTTTTTTATTTTTGTCTGTCTGTCTGGCAGTCTATTTGTTCCAGTTAATCTCTGAAATGGCTAGACTGATTTTGACGGGACTTTCACTGGCAGATAGCTGATCTAGCAAGGAGTAACTTAGGCTATTTTTATTTTAGAAAAAAAAATAGGACCTCACAAAAAAATGAAAACCAACCAACCAATTAAATCCAAATTGAAAACTGCGAACTGAACAATAACTTTTTTGTTAAATACCACGCGGACGAAGTCGCGGGCAACAGCCTGTCTAATATATAAAATTCTCATGTCACGGTGTTTGTTACCAAACTCCTCCGAAACGGCTGGACCAATTTTTATGAAATTTTGTGTGCATATCGGGTAGATCTGAAAATCGGGCAACACCTATTTTTCATATCACTAAATGATAAGGGTGACCATATACAGATTTTTTATGGCAGAAGAACGTTTGACGGGTCAGCTAGTTTTTTTATAATATTCAACTAAAGAGTTTGTCCATGATTACTGGCTGTCACTTACGATCAGGTCCCCGTCGTTCGTTTGCCCCCCTATGCCTAAAAAAAATGTTTATTGAAACCATTAAAATCCTAGCGCATCATATCTTTACTACAAAGCCGCGTTTTACGGCAATTACTCCAATAATCCACTGTTAATAAATAATTTTGATATAGATTTTTTTTAATATAAAACTAGCCGTTTATAACCTATATTATTCCTCAATAAATACTCTATGAAATACAAAAGGAATAATGAAATGCGACTGAGAAGTTCCCACGCTTATTAGCGCTTTTAAAACAACCAATACAACATTCTTTCGCTTTATAGGTAAGTAGTTATTAGTTTCAATCATTTTAGTTGTCATTCGCTATAGTACTCCTCTTATAATGTGTAATTGTATTACAGGCGCGAAGATAATACTGTCCGAATGTGAGGGTTCAACTCAATACAGTAACACGGAATTAAAAAATATATGCTGTGGACAAACAACATCACCGCAGTTCGTTTCTCATTGTGTATCGCCGATGGCACAGTTGTCTCCAAAGCATTCTACTCGTACTTTGGCCGCGTCCCCATCGGCACAGATGTTGCAAACTGATGAAGGGGCGCGCACCAAACGTTCCAGAGTTCAGAAAACTTCAGGTTGGTAGCTAGCTGTTGCCAGACTTGTTTGTTTTTTTTTTTATAACTGTAACAAAAACGTTTCTACTCCCAAGCGTTCATTAGGCCTAAAGAACTGCCTAAAGGCCGGCAACGTACTTGTTGGTAGATAGATACCTAAACCTAGGCCTAGGCAGTTATAGTCAAGTCTGATGTAATCCTACTCGTAAGTCTACTCGTTTTGACACCAATACAATACAAGAGATATTTGTATTTCCCAAATTACTAATACTTTGCATCAGTAAAATAACAGTTTAGTGTTGTAAATGCATACTATATACTTCTTAATAATTTTTAAATAAAGTATTGACTCAATAGGCAATTTCTTATTATAGGCAAAGTGACAGGTGAAGTTAAAACAAGGATTATATACCCTCCCTCATATAATCCAGAAGGACTTCGAGTGAGGAAACCACCTTTAAGGCAGCCGTCACAAAAACATCCTCAGCGATTCTCAGCCCCACCATCACAGCCACAAAAGCTCTCGCCATCAGTATTGCTTGTATCACCACTATCATCAAACTCCCATGCAACACCGTTACTGCTGATGGCATCTTCAATAGAGAAAGAGCCTTCGCCGCCTCCAAGGGCTACCGGAAAAGCGCAGCTGCGTGTCTCAAGAAAGCATTCACCACATGGTAATAGAATACCTGTCCAGATCAGCGATGCTCTTAATCTTGCTCCACAGATAAGAGACACCCATGTGGACTCACCGGGTTACGTTCTAGAAAAAAGCGTTTTTAAGAACAAATCAATTTTGGCCAATTTTTCTGGAGACCTTGTGCCATCCGTATCGCAGCGGCGAGACACTGCTGTACAAGCGAAGATTGACCCGGAATATATCCATAAAAGATCTCCTCCTACCAAGCAACTGATACCATCACCTGATGCAGTTTTATCAGAAGATTATTCACTGTTGCTTCCATCCAGCAGACGTCCTGCGTCGGCTCGTAGCCAAGCTCACCCAGACACTATTATCAAATTTTCATATAAGAAAAATCGTTGTGGGGTCAATACAAAGCAACAGCATACAAGTAAGATACATTTCAATTAATTTCCAAATTAAATCTATATACATACGAGGAAATAATTATGTTCAAATGTAACAGTCTTTAAAAGATTAGTAAAACGTTAAGCGTATGGACAGAAAGTTATTGCAAGCGTATGACTTAAACTATAAATTTATTTAATAAAAAAAAGGTTTTACTTAAATAACTAAAAGTATGAGGTTACCGAAGCTTAGTATGTTTATTTATATGCTAGAACCCATTGTACCAGCTGTGCTTAGTGCAGGTTCAGAAACCACAAACGCTGACGCATCCTGTCTTACGACATAGGGCGCAAGCGCTTTGCCATTAACCGGGGTTTAACGTGGGAGAGCCATGCTTCAGCTCGACCGGAGTATTACCACAGCCTCACAGAAAATCGGTTGTTATACAATGCTTGCATTGTGTGAGTTTACCGGAGACCCAATCCCATTTCCCTTCCCCTCCTCCCTTTCCCCTACCCTAAAAGGCGGATAGCAATCTTGTGACTCTTGAGTTTCAAGGGTTCATCTGCGGCAGACACTTTCGAACAGATGACCCGACTGCCCGTGTACTCGTATCCTCCTATTCCTTAAAAAAAAAACTATAGTAATTGGAGACGGGAAAATTTTAGGGAAAAGGAAAGCTAAGAAAAAGTAAAGGCAATTGAAAGTAAAGGATATTGCTTTTACAGATCGACTGGGAAGTGTAAGCAATCGCTGAAGAATGTCAGGACGTATTATTCGAATTGGCGGTTGGCGGGAGGTCCGAGCATTGTACCACAATGTGCTATATCCCAGGGCTAGAGTACCCAGCACTCGCGACCCTGAACTGCTTGAACTATTGCTTGAACTATTGCTTATACTCTCCAATCCAACCTTATAAGCAGTATCTTCCCTTTCTATTCCTTTTTTTTTTATTATAATAGGGCAAACCAACAGACAGAGAGTCGGAAGTGCGCTACCCGCCTTTTAGGATGAACAGGGTATGCGGGGAGACGAGAGAGGGATGACATGATGGGAAAAGGGGCGGGTCAGGGGAGAGAAATGAGGAGAGGGGAGTTGGGCCTCCGGAAACCTCACTTATTTTGGAGAAATGCAACGCAAGTGTTGCTTCACAACCGGTTTTCTGTGAGGCCGTGGTATCGCATCGGTCGAGCCGGCCCATTCGTACCTAAGCATGGCTCTACCACGTATCCCCCCTTCCTTTAAATAATCTCAAAATTTTCCCATCCAACTCTCAAAGTCACCTGATGACAGTAATAGAATTAACTCCTATTACTTAAATAGGTCTAAATGGTCGTTGTCAAAATGTAGACGTTAATCACGCTACTGCCTAAATCTCAGGGAATACAGGGGCGAGCTTATGTATGTATGTATTACTAATAAACTTACACAATATTAAATTCAGGTGATTTCCCATTCAGATAGAAGTTACCGCGACGCCAGTCAGTGCAATAGCGAAAGGAAAGAGAAGACAAAAGCTGAAAGAGCATCTCAACACAAAGGCCCACGTTATAATTACTGTTGGAAAAAAATTGGAAAAAAGAGCTCATGTAAGCTTATATTTTAGTCTCCATTATATTTAAAAAAGTCGAGAAGAGAATGAGAATGTTTTATCCTGAGAATGTTTCTATAAAAATATAACGATATAGAGTGACGACAGTCCAATGAAACTTTAACTCTCATGTTTTTTTTTTTTTTTTTTTATGCGATAGGGGGCAAACGAACAGACGGGTCACCTGATGGTAGTGACTACCGCCGCCCATGGACACCCGCAACTCAAGAGTCACAAGTGCGTTGCCGGCCTTTTAGGTAGAGGTACGCTCTCTTCTTGAAGGTTTTATATTATTTATATATTTCATAGGTTCTCAAGAGTTTTATTTTTCTTTTTTCAAGCCTGTCATTTAAAAATAAAAAAAATAAATTCTATTACTAAATGGAAGCTAACTGGAATAAGTACTGATGCAAAATTCTGGCTACACAGCAGTTCTGTTTTGTCGTTAGCTGAAACCTTAAATTGATGTTGAGTTTGCGTGTTCTTTGTGTTCGTTTTTGAATATTTGTGTAGTCCCGCGATACAGGAATTAATCCTAGTGCGGGAGTTGTCTAAAATACATTTAACATCTATCGACTCAAGTCTTACCGATTAGCTGAGAAGGTTCTATATCTTAAGCTAGATAAATATAGACCTTATTTTCAGCTTCCACTAAAGAAAAAGAAACTTATATGAAACGTAGGAGATTATCTCTAGAGAGCAGCTTATGTGATATGGGTATGTTAATTATTTTTCTTAGAATCAAACTTCTGTAGAGTATGCAGTATATAAACAAACATTTTCGGATCTTGTAAATAACCACACTTAGGACCAAAACGACTACCTTCTTCGCGGAAAATAGTTTATATTCATTTTTAATCGACTTCAAAAAAGGAAGAGGCTTTATGTTCGACAGTACGTATTTTTTGTATATTTGTATGTGAAGCGGTTTCTCAGCCCATTGGAGACCGATTTTTATTTTATTTCATCATGAGATACCAAGGAAGGTACGAATGAGTTTGTAAATTGCACGTTTTTGTTACTTTTTTAAAATCAATTACAATAGAAATAGGTCTAAGAACGGTTTTGGTTCTTCTTTTGTAACTAGCACTATTACGCTAGATAATGTATCATTATTAATAAAAAAGATTCTATTGTACCACAAAAAATATGATATAATAGAGCTGAGCTAGAATTTGTTTGTTTTTTAAACGCATTCATTTTAGGAATTTCCAATCAAAAAATCTTTCTCTATGAATAGATTATTTTTAGACAAATATTATAGACTATAAAACATAACGCTATCACACTTTAAGCACATGAATTTGCGGGAAACGGCTAATTTTACATAAAATGAATAATTCAATTTCAAGAAATTTGCGTTGTGGATTGCCATCTTTTAAAAAATCGCTATTTTCAGGTAACCAAAGCAACCTTAACGATCTGATGGAAGATTCAGATTCTAACTTTGATAGTCCATCCCGTTTTCTAAGCGATGAGGGTCTCAAGGCTGACACGACGTACTGCAGCATGGCCACGGTACATTTTGACGAAAGACAGCGATCCCATCATCATAAAGTCAAATTCATCTCAAACAATCAGGCCACTTCCACTGATAAAACTGGAGTAAGAGACACAGGTACAATCACTTGCGACTGGTGGAGCCCACTTATTGAAAAAAAGGGGCTTAATCCGCTGGAAAAGAAGAAAGCGTACAAAGATATTGAAGATATAAGGAATGGTGTAATTGATATTTCAAGAAGGAAAACGGCTCAGAGAATGGTTGATGGACGGTTCGTCAAGTTTCAGAACAGTGCACATATTATACCACCTTGTGAGTATATAAGCTGTGTACGATGTTAATTTTCTCCTTAGTAGAGGCATGCTTAGGCACGTATGGGCCGGCTCGAGCGGAGTAATGCCACGGTCTCACAGAAAGCCGAGTGGCAAACTGCTTGCGTCGTGTTTTTTTTTTCCCTCCCCTGTTTCTCCGACGGCCTCACAGAAAACAATCGGTTCTATGTGAGGCCGTGGTATCGCACCGGTCGACCCTGCCCATTCGTGCCTAAGCATGGCTCTAGCACTGTTAATATAATATAACGAATATATAAGAAAAAATAAAAAATACTAGTACAATGCGTTTCAAAAATGATGTCTATAAATTTAAAATACCCCGGAATTAAAACGCCTCCAACGATTAGAAAGAGCTTATGATCTTCAGACAGCTGTTGATTTCCTTAAAATCAATGCAAAGAATTCTCGATCACGTCAGATTTCAAATAAACAATTGAATCAAAATCCGTTAAGTTGCTACAATGCTACAGACAGACACTTACAAACCCCCATACATTGTGTGTTGCATACACAATGTATGTATCTGTGTGACACACTTGTGTATACACGTCCAACTTATTATTTTCTCCTCTCTTTTTCTTTGG
The DNA here is from genome assembly GCA_947561695.1 of Tyria jacobaeae. Taxonomy (NCBI): domain Eukaryota; kingdom Metazoa; phylum Arthropoda; class Insecta; order Lepidoptera; family Erebidae; genus Tyria; species Tyria jacobaeae. The sequence continues at coordinate 12,588,386 of OX387231.1, read as the reverse complement.
GGTAGTAATCGCGACAGTACTCAGTTTACTTGACTTGTCAAAAAGTAGTATCAGTAGCAAAATCGCTACTTATATTATTAAAAGTACATTCATAGAATCCCATTTGTAGCCCCGAAGAAGTAGGAACTTTTTTCCAACCATAACTTAGTCCAACTCACGTAATGCATGCTTAACGGCGTCATCAGCTCTGTATAAATGTCTATATACTGTCTTATAAAGAACAGTTCGACTTATTCTCCTTTTATGACACTCACGGGAAGAGATAGAATGGCCCTATACTACTACAGGAACTAAAATATTTAAGTCTTGAATTAGCATGCTCTTCAATGCACCAGTTAATAGGAAGACAAACTGATAAATATTATTTAAAGTAATCTCTGCATAGTACAAAACAAAAACGATTCCCGCCGTCTGTGCGCTTAGATTTTTCATACTACGCAACGAATTTAATGCGGTTTTCATCAATACACTAAAGTGATTCAAGAGGAAGATTTATATGTATACATGCATATTTTAGTAGCGATATATTTGTGATGTGATGTCGTAAAATCATATTTTTGTGCGCTCAAACTGCGCTGGCTAAACCTTACAGATAAATTAAAATAAGATACCACGGCATTGTATGTACATATATTTAAAAAGATCTATAAGATGACGGGCCTGTTGGTTTAGTGGTTAGTGACCCTGACTGCTGAACCGGTTGTTGGTTCGATTTCTACACGGGACACACATTGGTGCGATTCACTAATAGTTGTTCTGAGTCTCGGTGTTTATTGTGTCCGTTGATTGAATGTTCATAAGCCCAGCCCAGCGACACAGAAATTATTCCTAATGGGATGACTTTTTTTAATAAGAAAGAAAAGTCTGATGTCATTAGTGTATCTCCTATAATAATATTATTAATCACTCCACACTGACACCATGGGCGCCATGGGGGAAGGGTCGCAAGTCGCTATGTATACTAACTACCCGCCTTGACTTGGCACTTCGTACAATGAATTATTTATGTATAGATGAAGATTATGTGGTGTGGTTCTAAATGGACTAGAATAGAATTTCTTCCCGTAGATGTCTGTAAAGGGTGACTAAAGGATTGGACTGCTATCTATCAAACAGTAGATGTATATACAGTCCTACAGCGGGGGACTTGCCCCCTGTTAAAGTAGGATTAAAATAAAAGCCGGAGTATATGTAGATATTTATGGTTCTAGAAGAATAGATCTGCGTAATCTAGAAATTGAATCACTCATGCAACCCTTAAATTTGAACAGGTAAATTCGATTTCTCAACCCTGAACATTATGACACCGTCCCGGTATCTTCTAGAGGTAAGATACTTTTTGTAACTGTAAATAATAATGTATAAGGTCGGGGAAAATTACATATATTTTATATACAATTTCAAAACGTTCTTTTCAAAGTTTAATTAGAATATAGACATATGTAGTGACCATAATACCGTCGCTGTAGAAATCTTGGAATTTTTTAACAAGAAAATGCGACAAGTAGTTTTAACAGTCCCTCTTGATGTTTTCCTAACACTACCCGAATAATTCTGAAGAGACCAAAGCAGGTGATAATCTGAGGGTGCAAGGTCAGGCTTATATGGTGGATGCAATACACTTCCCAAACAATCTCTCTCAAATTTGGATGAGTGGCCAAAAATGTGTTATCTGGCGTTATCATGATAAAAGACCACTTCTTTACTGTTGATCAATTGCTGTCGTTTTATCTTAATTTCTTGCTTGAGTCAATAATAAACGATTCCCTTCCAATGCCACCATCCAGCGTGTTAATCTGGATTACTTTATTGCATATTAATCTGGACGTCACGTTCTTGTCGTAGGTGATCCACTTTTCATCACCAGGGATCAATCTATTCAGAAATCTTTCGTGTTCATTACCTTTCAATAGATAGTCGCAAATTAGTACAACATTCATGAGTTTCTTTAAATGAGCTCATGTGACACACAAATATCGTTTTTTTTTGTGTGCTTAGACTTTTTCAAATGTGTCAAAACTGTTTTGTCTCTCTCTCGGCTATGTCGTAACTAGTAATATGCAGATCTTGCTCCACTTTTTCAAAAATGTCATCAACTTCATCGGTATTGATATCACAATTCCAGGACTGATAACGCTTGAACCAGCTTCGTGCACTGCATTAGGTCCACAAACGTCACACATTTTGTTAGCGGCTTGATGCGCATTTTTTTATTTATTGTAATAAAACTTCAGAATGTGGAAAAAAATGGCGGGAAAGTGTTTTTGTTTTTTACTCTTTATTTTTCTTTATCTCAATGTTCTAAGTTTATTTATTGATATCAAAAGCAGCCAGACGCAAATATTCAAACGTAAGACATTTTTCTTCGACTTTATATATACAAAATATGAAAAGACTTTTTCCCCAACCTATTATTTTCAATAATTTTATGGAGAAAGAGAATACAATGATAGGTTTCGTAAAAGAAAGAATAATTGTTTATATTGAAACCATTAATATAGATAGAGCGACTGACTGACTTCACTGCCTTGTTGGACAGGTGGTTAATGATCCGGACTGTTAAGCCAGAAATAGTGGGTCGATTTCCATTAGTGATACAAAATTGTGTTATCTGAAATAGAAGTCCAGATTTTCTTTGAGTCTGTCGTATGTTGGACGAGTCCTTAAAAAAACATTTAAAAAACATTTTTTCTGTGGTAAATGGTTTCTTAGACGGCTATAGAGGATTTTTTTTTTTTTAGATCAAAGTATCATATTACGTCCTATGTGTATTTCTGACAACGTATTTGTATGATGTTTATTTATTTATTTATTTATTTACACACTTCCTGCATTTTATTGCATGGGGCGGACTTAATGCCAGGAGGCATTCTCTTCCAGTCAACCCTTTGGTGGTGCAGAGAGAGTCAAGGCAGGTGCATACAAACAAATTTAATGAAGAGCCTACTGAAAGTCATATAAATAATTAATTATTTCACATAAAACTAAACACATACATATATATGTATATATATATACAGTCGTGGTCAACTAATTAGGGACACTCTCTAGTTAATCCAAATTGTGAATTTATTTTTTATTTTCCAACGAGTCTAAACAATATTCCACATCTTTTACATGTAAGTATAATTAGTCATTTATGTGCCTAATTATACAAACAATAATAACTTCTTAAACATTAAACCTCTTTACAGTACAGCTGATAGATGATCACAGTGCTATTTGTTCAAAGAATGCTGGCTGGCCATTTAATTAGGGACACTGAGATATTGCGTTCTAGTTTCAAAATCTGAATCTCAATTATTATTTTCTTTCTTCTCCTATTCTTTGTGGTAGTTTTGGCGGCAATCTAGATTTGTAATTTCAAGTTTTGAGAGTTATTTTGAAGAACAATGGGCAAAAATAAAAGTTGCGATGCAACACTACGAAAAATTATCATGAAGTTTGTCGAGCGTGGTTGGTCATACCGAAGGATAGCAGGATATTTAAATTGTTCAAAAACTATGGTATGCAATGCAGTGCAACATTTCAGGCGCAATAACACAACTTTAAATGTGCCCAGAAAAAAAAGATCGAGAAAAACAACTCCGCAAGAAGATAGAATGATAACCAGGTTAGCTAAGAAAGATCCGTTTCTAGGCTCTATTTTAATTAAACATGAAGTGTTTGGGGCAGACGAAAGAGTCAGTGTATCAGCGAGGACAGTTCGACGACGTCTGGTAGAAGCAGGGTTGTTCGGAAGAGTGGCTCGCAAAGTACCGTTGTTAAAGAAAGAGCATAGAAATGCACGTTTGGCGTTTGCACGTAAATATGGACATTGGACCTACGACCAATGGCAACATGTATTATTCTCTGACGAGACCAAGGTTAATTTGATTTCTTCAGATGGAAGGCAATACGTACGGCGTCCTGTAAAAGCGGAAATGAATCCAAGATTCACAAAAAAGCAGATGAAACATGGCGGAGGAAACATTAAAATGTGGGGATCATTTTCTCGACGTGGAGTGGGACCTGTGAGGAAAGTTCAGGGTAACTTAGACCAACATCAATACAAGGCAATATTAGAAGAAACTATGCTTCCCTATGCTGAGGAACATCTTCCTATTATATGGACTTTTCAGCATGATAACGACCCAAAACATACAGCCCGTTCAGTCAAGTCGTTTCTTAACAGACAGTCGGTATCAGTGCTAGATTGGCCAGCAAATAGCCCCGACCTCAACCCAATCGAGCACCTTTGGCACGAAATTAAGAAAAAAGTTGCCATTTATCGTACCACAACTTTAGATGAACTTAATGAAGCTTTTTGTGAGGCATGGGCAAACATTCCTGTTGAAATATGTCAGAAACTGATAATGTCTATGCCACATCGGTGTCAAGCGGTAATTACTAACAAAGGTTTTGCTACTGGGTACTGATTTTACCCGTAATAAAATGAAGTTGTTAAAGAAATTAAAATACTGCAGATTATTAGTTCTGTTTAACTCTATTTTTCATTTTACTTTACTGTTCTTAATTAAATGTCCAGCTACAGAATTGTACCTTAAATTGAATACATGGTTAACCTTTGATATTAAACACTTTTTTATATTTATTTAATCTTTTATTTACAGCCATTTATAGTATAATAATCGGATCAAATTATGCAAATAATAGTTACTGAGAAATCAACAGGGTTTTATATTTATATGTACATAGCCGGTTATTGCTGTCCACTATCTTGAATGTCCTTAATTAGTTGACCACGACTGTATATATATATTATGTATACATATAAAATTTCTTTGAGGTGGAGTCATGAAGAAATTTCTGCCAACTGCTTTAAGTAAAATTTGCGAACGTAACGTTAACTTTAAAAGTGTCACGGTTAGTGGACATCCTAATTTCAAGAGGAAGCGCATTCCATAACAGAATAGACTGAACAGAGAATGAATAATGAACAAGGGAAGAAGTTTATGATGATCGAGTGAATACATAGTATAGTGAGAGAGATTAACTTTTAGCTATATATATATATATATATATATATATATATATATATATATATATATATGTGTGAATTTTATATTTTAGTCTCAGAAGTACTACAACGAGCTTTTTGCATATGCTGCGAATGCGTCAAAGACCGCGCGTCAACTTTATCAGCACCAAACGCAGAGAGCTTATGAAAGGGAGAAAGTGCGATCACCTATTGGAAGTAGAAGAGGTTAGTTTTTGAAGAATAACATTATATCTTACTACTATTATAAATGCGAAGTTTGGGTAGTGTTCGTTGCTCAATCACTGAACGTATCTCGATGAAATTTCTGAAATATCGTGGACTATATATACATATATGTACACTACACTATTGAAAAAATATTTTATAATTACTGCGTTGATAAATACTATAATATTTAAAGCAATAAAAAAGAGGCTATGTTCTCCAGGGTCCTTCTTTCCTAAATTATTTAAATATTAATAATGTGAGTTTTTTTTTCGGTGGGAGAGCCATGTTTAGCCACGTTTATCACGGCCTCACAAAAAACCGGTAGACAGACTTCTTGCATTGTATTGGCTATACATCAAAATAAAAATCTTTAAAGACCTTTCCAGTAATAAAACGTTAGAAATAACTATACTTCTGAATTTCATTTGTAACTTTTACTAGAAAGAAGTCTTAACGAAATTGCAAGTGAACACCAAAACTGGACCATCAAAGTCAGTCTTTATATTTGTTCATAGTACTGAGTCTTTAATATATGTCTACTAGTAATCGATCCTGAGTACTGAGCCGGAGCTCGTAGGTACGATTCCCACACTGTATAAAACTTTGTGTGATCCACATATAGTTGTATATAGTGTGGGTGTTATTTATGTCCGTTATTTGTTTGTATCTTTAGTCCCTCGTGACACCGAAATGATTCCTAATTTATGTTTAAACACTATTAAATATTTATTTGTCAATACAATTCTCTTTCATTGTCTTTAAAATGCTAAAAAAGACCCTCGTTGCATATGGTTATCTTGAAACCATTTTCACCTACAAATATTATATGTATCTACGTAATATAATCAGTATAATTATTTTCAGCTTATCATCGTAAAACGAAGAGACTTGATGAGTGCTACTCACCAAGAAAGGTATTTTTTTTTTAAGTGAAAGTTCTTTTAGCGCGGTACGCATTTTTTGAGATGAGATAAAATCTATGGACTCGCGACACCGTTACGAGACGCATATGTCCAATCAACGCAATATTAGCACAACGAGGTATAAAAGTACAATTGATGCTGTATTTATCAGATATTTAGTTACCATGAATATAGTTATATAGTTTATACTATTTTGTTTATACTATTTGTACTATAGTTTATATTTTAAATTTTAATAATAATGATGATGATACAAGAGTTTTCGAAATTGTTAACGATGATTCATAAAAGAATATTAAATGTATTTTAAACTTTCTAATAATTAATAAAATATAATTCATAAATAAAATCCAATTCATTACCCAATAACCCAAGAACAATGGTTCTGTCGGCACTCCCGAAGTGCATTTTTTTTAATTCGGATTCTATCCTGCCCCGTGAATAGTAATTGCTTCTTAATCAATTTTTCTTATTTAGCTGCAGCTAGCTACTATTAGTGGTCCCCACTACATGTATAGAAATAAATAAAATTAGTGTATCTGTAATGTCCTTATAACAGTTTTTTTATTTAATTTAAAAGATCAGACGTTTCTGAAACAGAAATGTAAAAGTTTTCTCTTTCTATATGTCTGTTTATTTCAGTTAGCGTTCGAAACAGGAGGACATACATACTATTATATTAGGAAAAACAAATCAGCGGCCAGCACAGCTAGTAAACCATAAGAATGACTGTGCAAGAAGAAGGCTTATGTTTTTTGAGTGTATGTCTGTATGTATGTATGTATGTATGTATAATATTTCATTGTAAGGTTCTAGAGCCAGGACAGCTCGATGAATTTCGACATATGACGTGTCATTTGAATCGTCTTGACACATTAACTGCTTACCTGAATATGTCAACATTTATCTATGACCGCTGCGTAATGTACGTAGATTGTGTCTACAGCACTAGCATGCTGGAAGCACGCAGTAGCCAATGCGGCGGCATATACAGTGTGTGTTTAGAACTATCCTACGAGTATGCTTCTAAACCGCAACTGCTGTGTGCGTTACACCAGTGCGCCTACACACACGTTGTGTCATTAGCAGTTAATGTGTTAATACTGGGAGGAAAAGGAATAAGTCTAGTATACAGTCGAGTTTTATATATTATTTAATAATTTTATATGTTATTTTAATTCATCACAGTCCCAGAACAGTCCGAGGAGACGATTCACAGACTCGACAAGGACATCTGACTCTCCACGGATCAGACCAAGCGTTTATCGGAAGAGCGTCAAAAGGTAGTGACCAGTAGGTACACTGTAGACCCTAAGTATGTTCATATATTGTAAGTAACAATAGTAGCTAACGATATTTATAATATTATTTTTTGTTTTAAATGAAGAATGGATGGCTGGCATGGGATGGTTATGGCTTAATGCGGTTTTCATTTCATATTAGGAAAGGACATAATGATGATTCTAGTAAATCGGTTTTGTATAATGAATAGCTTTACAAAGCAAGTCCTTCCTATATCCGGGTCCCTGCCATAGACTCACTCACTTCTGCATCTTGAACAATCTTGCATCTTGAACAATCTTGCATCTTGAACAATCTTGCATCTTGAACAATCTTGCATCTTGAACAATCTTGCATCTTGAACAATCTTGGTTTTAGTCGGTTCGAATGGGATGAGGCTAGGGAAAAGAGGATAGAAGAGAGGAGTGGAGAGGGGGGATGGGAAAAGAAAGAGGAAAGAGGGATGTAGACGTCCGGGACCCTAAGTCATTCGGCAATGCAATGTCAGCGTTGTCAGTTTACCGGTCTTCGCCTATACATTGCCAAGTAGGTACTTACCAATAAGTTAATTCTAATTATATTATTTTATTTTGTAGATATTACGCGAAATTGGACGATATTCAAAAACCGTACTAAGTGTTGACGCTGATATATCTTTTTTTGGAAAAGTATTGCGTAGATTTAACCAATTCTATGTAGAACTTGAATAATGGTCAAGATTTTTGTTTATTTGTATATTTAAATGTCAGTTAATGCTTTAATAAAAAAAAAAATTGGATGTATTTGTTTTCTTTAGAATTTTTTGATTTTCTATCTCCGAATGTTTTTTTTTAACGTTTCAACCTCTGGAACCTTTAGTCGGTTTCAATTATTCTTTTTGTATCGGATAGAGGATTTATTGAGGAATAATATAAGCTATAAAACATTACGCTTCTACTCTTAGGGATGGTACAGTGAGCATAAACACACAGCATAAGACATACACTAGATTTTTACATGAGATTACTCACCCATATCCAGAGGCGACACGGTGACACCCACGGGACGAGATAAGGATTCCCTGTTTTATACCAACGCGGACCAAACTGCTGGCTTCGATTAATTTACAGAAGAATTAAATACAGAAGAATCTAACAGGTAGCATGTGATTACTGCAGAACAATAGGTGTTTTATGAGAAGTGATAAATCTATATTATATTACAAACGGGAAGCGTCTCTTCCATGTTATGACTGCGCGGCTATTGTGTTAAAATATTAGTTAAAATATTTTGTGAAGACAAATGATTTTAATTCAACCCTAAGTTATTCTGCAACCAAAGTGATTATAATAAAATACACCTCTTTATTGTACACATGGTTAATTATAATTGATTTTGATTTTGATTATGGGAGCAAGTTAAAACTTTTAAGAGAAATCTACTACGATTATATATTGTTAATACCTTTATTTGTTGTTTTTTAGTGTTTTAGTGATATAAAGCCATCTTCGCATTGTTGCCTTTTTAATGAAAACGGTTTTGTGGCACATCGAATGGACAGTCAATAACGGCCATTGGTAGAAACATTGAGCAGACTTGGCAATCATCCCCTAAGACCAAGTAATTGCCGTCGTATCGTCATCTGCAGCTTCAGTACTTTGCAGGCCTTTGAGGACGCCTAACGATAGAGTTGGCCCTTCGGTATATTCGGCGGTGCAAGCATTGCTACACAACCGGTTTTCTGTTAGGCCGTTGTAATACTCTAGCTGAGCTAGCCCATACGTGTCTAAGCAGGTCTCTCCTAAGCTGCTGTGTTTCATTTAGTTAAATTACTTAAACAACTTATCGTTGGTATGATTAATATATTGATTGATATGGCTAACATGTATCTTGCGACGACTACTTAAAGACGTATATACGCATCAGCAAAATAGAGAACGTCATTTATAGTAATATTCTAGGACTAGATTAGACCCGTTTTTTCTTTTTTAACGTGTGAAAACCCCCTCGGGCCGTCATCCCACCGGGGTTTTCGGTAGAACGGTGTGTCGGAATCGGACCGACTAAAACCACACGGTGCGCCATACTGCGCCTGAAATAGGAGGAATCCGTGAACAGCTTTGGTAAGACATCCGGACCCCTCCTAGCGCCTGTTGTCCGCAAAAGCGCGGGCACCACCCTTGGGTAAATCTCAATTAGGTAATGTCCAGGCACACCAGGACGTCGCCTCCTCGCCGCTGGCTATATGGCGGATGGAGGGGAAAACCCGTCCCGACCACCCGCGGCCACACTCAGGGCGGCTTGAGGCGCTGGTAAGCGCGCCTACACCGCCCGGTTCGCTCGCGGCGAAATGGGTCCGAGTGGAGATCCTCCCGGGCCCGCTCCACCGCCTCCTTCTGCGGGATGACCTCCTCACAGAAGGTTGCGACCGCGGTAAAATTCCTGTCACTACCGGCCATGAAGCGTATGACGGCCGGTAGCGAGAGATCCTCTCCGATGACTGCAGTGAGGACCCGACGCCGCGTCACCCAAGCGGGGAAGTCGGCGAGCGTATACTGAGCTCAGTCCTCACTGCAGTCGCAGTGGTGGCAGGCGGGACTTAATTCCTTCCTAGCGACCGAGTGCAGGTACTTTCCAAAGCAGCCGTGCCCGGAAAGAACCTGCGTCAGTCGGAAAGAAAAGACGTCGTCGACGGCCGTCTGCCGCTACCCGCCCGAAACTCAGCTGTCCGCCGATAAACTTCGGCGAGCACTTCCTCCTCCAAGTCCCACGGGGGAGTTCCGACCAACGCGCAAGCCGCCTCCGTCGGCACGGTGCGGTAGCCACGTGTGGCTCTAACCGCCATAACCCTCTGAGGGTGCCAAAGGCGAACCATATTCTGGGTGGTTAGAGCCTCCGCCCACACCGGTGCACCGTATAGTGCCATTGACCGGACAACCCCCGTATACAGCCGTCTTGTAGCGACGCTGGGTCCACCCAAGTTGGGCAAAAGTCGCCCAAGGGCAGACGCAGCGCCGACCAACCTTGGAGCCAGCTGCAGAAAGTGCTCGTCAAAGCGCCACCTTCCGTCGAGGATCAGGCCCAGATATCGTATGTGAGCCTGAACCTGTACGAGGATCGAGTTGACCATTATGGAGGCGCCAGGGGGTGGACCTCGACGGGGCCCATGGAATAAAAGGGCCTCCGTCTTATCCAAAGCCACTCGCAACCCTAGCGCCTCGATGCGCCCGACCACCAGTGAGGCTCCTCTGGTGGCCAAGCGTGCCGCCTCTCGAAAGTTCGACCCCCGGGCTGTGACTAGAGTGTCATCGGCGTAACAGATTACGCCCAGCCCAGAGGGAAAGTCAGCTCGAAGGGCCCAGTACCCCAAGTTCCACAGGAGTGGTCCAAGGACAGACCCCTACGGAACACCGCACGACATGGGCCGAACTAGATTGGACCCAAACCAATCATAACTTGAAGTATGGGTTCTAGAACAATAGCTGCTGTATTTGCCAATCCATCCAATTCAATCCATAATAAGGTGATAGTTCGATATTGGATTACATCTAGAATAACAAGCGGTAATGAAGTCGGGATTATCAGGCCACTAGGCAGTCGCCCAGCTTGATCGGAGGATATAATTTTTTAACATTATATAACAGGATATGCAAAGAGATGCAAAATTGTGGATCGCGCACCATCGCAAAGGCAGAAGTAAGCAGCACAAGAAGATGAATGAAGACTTGTCCTTTTTAACCACTGACAAGCTGAAGAGCTGGCCACCGAAGCTCATAAAAGATGGCTCAAAACCGGCTGTGAGCAATCATTTATTATATAACACGACAAAAATCCACTTGCATATTAATTACATCATATAATTACAGAATAGCTCTACTTTGACCGGAAACCTTAGGTTATTCAAAAAGTATTATATGTAACGTTGCATAAAACATTTTGCTTTGTATCTTCGTAAACTATTCAACTATACCTACCATGTGGTGCATTTACCTTTTGCTTCTCAGGTAAATCCATACTGACAATCTCAAATAATTACCCTCAATTTTTTAAAGGTAATTCTATAACATGTACTCCTGTTTGCAGTATATTTGTCGATTTAAGTGATGAAGTTAAAAATAAAATACGGCATTTCCCACCAGACTTCTTGTTTGGTGCTTCATCAAGTGCCTATCAAGTCGAAGGAGGATGGCAAGAAGATGGTAAGGTTTGAAATAGACCCAGTATTTAAAATCCTCGTTATTCGTTTATATATCTCCGTTTCCTTTAAAAAACCACACGGCCTTTTTTTATGTTTTCCCCTTATTCTTATTTTAAAACAAAGTTGATATTCAAGAAAAAACCGATATCATGTTTTCATCACAATTACATGGTATTTTGTACTATATTATTGTAGAAATATGATTAAAATTAAAGTTTATGAATTAAATGTAGTGTTATCGCTCAGGGCAAATAATATTCCAGGTATATTAACAACAATCAGTATTCTCTTATTTTATTCTATGGATTATGACGGATCATTTTTCTAAAAACAAACATAACATATATCGACCAAAGACAGCATTAATGTTCCTAACACAAAAAAACAATCACCTTGAAATGTGTGGCGAGTCTTGTGAGGGCGACAACAAACATTAATACCTATTTGTAAGGATCTAAATAAACAGTATCACGAATATGATTAATTGCTGAAAGAGATGATTGACAACATTAGTCATTGAAATTATAGTTTTTCATCTTTTGTTTTACAATCAAATATATATTGCTTTTTACAATATATCAATAGCTAACTCGTTTACTATATCTTATCAGGTAAATCTTTATCAATATGGGATGTGGCAGTCCATGCTAATCCGGATCTAGTCAAGGACGGGACCACAGGAGATGTTTCCGCTGATTCTTACCACCTGTATCAAAAAGATGTGCAGCTAGCCGCAGAACTGGGATTAAACTTTTACAGATTCTCCATATCCTGGCCCAGGATATTACCAAACGGTTTCGCAGATAAAATAAACTATATTGGGATCCAATATTACAAATCCCTTATAGAAGCATTGTTGAATAATAAAGTTCTGCCTATGGTAACAATGTATCATTGGGACCTTCCGCAGAATCTTCAAAAATTTGGTGGATGGTCTAATCCATTAATTGTTGATTGGTTTGTGAATTATGCTAAAGTTTTGTTTACATCATTTGGAGAAAAAGTTAAATATTGGATAACAATAAATGATCCAAAAGCCATATGTGTTGGAGGGTACGGTTCGACAGCCGAAGCGCCAATGATGAACGTGACTGGAATAGCTGAGTATCTATGTGTTAAGAATGTTCTACTAGCTCATGCTAAGGTGTATCAGTTGTATGATGAACAGTACAGGAAGAAATGCAATGGGAGCGTTGGAATTTCTATCGGCTTCATATGGTATGAACCGGCATCAGATACTAATGATGATCATCAGGCAGCTGAAGATGCAAGGAAATTCGATGTAAGTAGGTTCTAATTTTGAATGAATGAATTAAGTTCATCTATTTGAGCCGCATAATCTAAACGAATCTAAAAGATAAAACTAAGCCTGCGTTCTTAGCAAGAATTATATTATAGTTGTAATCTATTACGTATAGTATGGTAAATATGGTATATTTATATATATATGTATATATATACTAAAAATCTGGCAAAATCAGTTCAAGTACAAGACCACAATTTGATTTAAAGAACTTAATATATTTACTTTAATTTTAGTGGAAATGCTTCGCACACCCAATATTCTCCAATACCGGTGATTATCCACAAGGACTAAAGAAAAACATTGCTATAAAAAGCGCGGAGCAAGGTTTCCCAAAATCCCGACTTCCTGAACTTTCAACTGCGGAAGTGAGTTTGATTAAAGGATCTGCAGATTTCTTAGGCGTAAATTCATATACTACAAAATTAGCGTACAGAGATGCCTCGTTAGATGGAATGTACGCTTCGCCTTCGTTTATGGATGATATGGGTGCTGTTATCATCAAAGATCCATCGTGGAAGCAATCCGCATCGTCTTGGCTGCAGGTATACAATATTAGATCTATAATACATTTTTTAAATTCATCTTCACTTTCTTTCACAAAAATAACAATATATTTGTAGTTCAGTCGGAACATAAATTCGTCATGGCATCGGTAAAAATATACCTAGTCACACACTTTGTTTTGTCAAAACACTTTGCAAAATGTTCATAAATAGTTAAATCTTTTTGACATATAATATAATATTCTACCTTCATTGCAGGAGGTACCATGGGGTTTTTTTAAAGTATTAATGGAAATAAAATCAGTGTATGATAACCCACCGGTATATATAACAGAGAACGGGTGGTCTACGTCAGGTAACTTGCTTGACGAAGACAGAATACATTATTTTAGGGCCTACCTTAATTCTTTACTGGATGCTGTATTCGAAGGAGCTGATATAAGGGGCTATAGTGTGAGATCACTTACTGATAGCTTTGAATGGTTTCAGGGATACACGTAAGTACTTTCAATATACGTATTTACTCTCTACAGAATTGATTTTATAAACTTGAACACTGAAACTCTTCTCTATAAAGTTGGATTCCTTTTAACTTCGAATTAAGATAACCGTAGGAGCTTAAATAGGGCCAGGGTACAGTGGAGTTATGTCAAAATCAACCACGCGAATGCCAAAGGGCCAGTCTTTCCAAGCCTAACATGACAGAGAACTCTTCGTGATGGTTTCACTATTAAAGCAGGGATGATAAGATAAGCGATGGTTTTTTAATTCACATTTTACGAGGATAGTTGCAGTACCATCCACAAGTTGTAGTAGTAGATGCTGTAACTGATAATTTGTTTGTTTTATAGAGAAAAATTTGGCCTATACGAAGTAGACTTCTCGTCCGTTGACAAAGCGAGAACTCCGAGAAAATCAGCGTTCGTGTACAAAGAAATCTGCAGAACAAAGGCTTTGGATCCAGATTTTGAACCTGAAAAGTTTTTGGTTGACGGGCCTGAGAAAAACTAAACATTTGATCATGATCATGATCGAACCATGTTGTTTAGAGCAAAAAATAAAATATCTATGTTATCTATGTTATTTATTTCCAAGCCCCTTGATTACCCGTTATAAAGTACTTCCATGTATTTATGGCATAGGTTAAATGCAATCTATAGTGGTCAGTGCATTATATATATATATAATTAGTAGTTAAATGGCATACAAGATTCTAGATTCGGTTCGGTTCTGCCCGATACAGACATGTACTGCTGATAACACCCTTACACGTTTTGACGTTAACAAGAAACAGATTTGACTTGATAGTGAACTACAGTAGTAAGACTTGTCAAGTCAAATTGGTAGAGGAAATAGTTCACAAAAGTCACACACTATTATAGGCTGAGATAATAAAATCAGTGTGACAAATATTCAATAGACATTATGAAAAATCAAATGATACGATACGATACGATTAATTATATGTAATTTTATTATTTATTTTATATATACATATATACATTTTATGTAACTCGTAAATAATAATAGTAATGAGGGGTTACTTGGGTTGATTGCTAAGAGCTGGAGCAACACCTTCAGAGACTCACTGGAGGCTCAACTGGATTAAGGGTCTGATGCAGAGGGCAATCCTTCTTGATACAGCATGTACTGAAAGGAGGTTCCTGTCTCTGGAACCTTACATACCAGTAGCTTGATCCCTGAACCTGATGCCTGTGGAACACTATTTTTGATACTTTTAAATAGTTTTTTTTTATATGTATTTTGTTTGATATTGCTTATATAGACGTGCTTTGCATGTTAGCTCTGTCACATTGTATTTATTTAAACAGTAATAGACCAGGGCTCAAACCTTTAAAAATGGTAAAAAGTCAAAAAATAATAGTAGGATGAAACCCATTGGAAAAGGAAGAGAATATAATAAAAATGAAAGTAAAAATAATTTACGGGCGATCTGAGGTTGGGAAGGGAAGGTGGTGAGTTTTTAAGGGTTAAAAACGGTTTATCTCGATTACCGACAAAACAACAAGTCCTATGAAAAAAAGTTAAATAGCACAGTTGTAGTGAATAAAAAGATCTACTGTTGTATTTACACTTTTTTCACATAAATTTTGATTGTATGTACCCTCAAAATTTATGTGGAAAATTCAAATAACCAAGTTTGTTTTTTTTTTTTTTTTTATCTTTTACAATAAAAACGTTTTCCACGAAATTTGGTGAAAACTTACCTTCTTATGTTCCAAACACACTGTAGTATGTTTTATTTAAATATTTATTTTTTCATTTATTTTGACCTTATATCGAAAGAGCACCCTAATTTTCAATCGAAAATTCTCATGTCAAAATATCGGCTTTTTTAAACAATTCGATGGGCTTTTTGTTTGTTGAAATCTCTACTTTCTGATGGTGTACAAAAAATATACACTACTGTGGTAAATGTTCTCAGAAAATAGGTCAGGTCTATAAGTTTACTATGTCTGGATTCAATCTTGAGGCACTTTCCGCTTCAGACGACATGCTTGTTGTCGTCGTCGTTTGGGTGCTGTGATAAGCGTTCTTTATAGGATTTGGTGTGTAGTACAATTTGCTGCTTAACTCTAGATATACTTGACCAAGGAGCATTGATTATCTGTTTCCGTATATATGGTATTCATAATATATTGATTCTGAAATCTCTACAGTATTTTAACGAAAGAGTAAGATTTTATATTATATATGTATATTATTATATTATATTATTATGATATTTATATTTATATGATAGTTTTTTATTCCCAAAAGAAAGTTGTGAATTATGACCAGTAACCCATATTCCAGTTTTCTTGTCTGTAGGCAAAGTTGCTTTCTTTTTGTGAACATACTTTTTTTTAAAGGCGACTTCCGGATTAGGAATAATTTCTGTGTCGCGTGGGCTTTACAAACATTCAATCAACGGACACCCAGACTTGGGGACAACTATTTGTGGACCACACAAATTTTTGTCCCGCATGGCAATCGAACCCACGACCTCCGGTTCAGCAGTCAGGGTCACTAACCACTAGACAAACAGGCCCGTCATCATTTTACCCGAGCTTTCTTCTTTCAAGCCTCGATTTCTTGAGCCAGGCAGTGAGATGTTTCATTTAGGCTTCTATGTAGTATTTGTAAAGCAGTTGTCGAAAATAAGATTGCAGTGTCATCAGCAATGGTACCAGTGCTAGCTGACATTGATGTAAGCGCGGTAAAAAGTAAGTAAAGTATGGGTCCCAAAACGCTTCCCTGAGGAATACCCCTACGGGATAGTATTGAAACAGAGCGTCTCCATTCTGAACGATAAAGTGTGTGTGCGTGTGATAAAATAATAATATGAGAAAATTTGGAGTACATTAAGAGGAAAGAGACAGAAAGGAGAGGAAAGGGATATTGCTTATACAGATGGATTGGGGAGTATCAGCAATAGCTCAGGCGACCTCTCCCCTCATCTCCTTTCTCCTCTTTCCCATCTCCTCATCCCCCTTCTCTTCTTTCCGCTCCCTCCATCCCCGATCTCTTATCACCCTCAAAGGCGGGCAGCGCACTTGCGACTCTTGAGTTGCAAGTGTCCATGGACGGCGGTGTAACTTACCATCAGGTGACCCGTCTAAAAAAAAAAGGTCGCTTACATATAATTCGCACTTTCTGGTGTCGGAAAGTCCAAGCCCTCTAACTAATAATAAACAATTTTTAAATTTGTAATTTATTTAAAACTTCTCAACTTTATTATTAAGTATGGATTGTAGCTTATATTTCCTATTCAATACCACTTTATACCTAAATTTAAACATGATTGTCCTTTATCTACTGGTGTCATGGCCGTCAAACTAGTCACAACACCGTCATGTATTGTGCATAAACCATAACTCCATAGTATTTATTTATAGATATATTGTAAACATCTGATTATATTCTGTACATAATAATACACAAACCTCTTTATATATATCTAAATATATTAATAATCGTGTATTATCTGTTGCTATTATTCTGTTACTGATCAATGAGAGTGGTAGTGTAAGAGCTTGTGGTAAGAGAATAGGAGAATTACATTTATTGAAAAGCGTGGGTAAGTCCAAACATCATTACATTTTAGTTAGCGGTCTTGGGACTTCCCAGAAATCTCTGTTTGAGTTACAAGTAAGTGAAGCTGTTTGAGCTTTTACTAAAACTCCCCAATTCATGCGTTTTTCTTTTTTGCATTCAATTCTTGTCTATCGTTCGGCACCCATTGTAATCCGCCATGTCTATGATACCGTAAAATCTATTTCATTCTTTATTGCATGTTTAAATACGTTATGGCTTGTTCAGGGTTCCACCCAAACCTAGTTATGCACTTTTTATAAGTGCATAACAAGTAGAAACAATACAAGGGCTTTAGCAAGTATGAACAAAATATCACTCAAATTAAAGTACAAAAACATTTATTATCTGTATATCACAGATATATAGGTAGATAGATAGATAGATAGATTATCGCTGAAACTATTGCACAGCGTGTGCAGTCAAAATATATTGTGCTATGAATACAAACAGCCAACAAAATTGGATTTCATAAGAAATAAAATTGCATTCTCACACCATAACTTTTATCTTGTACGTTTTGTATAATAATATACGACGTTATTATATAATAATAAGACCCACTTATATACAATTTCAAACTACTATTAGTCATTGTCTGTTTATCGTGTGGAAACCCCCACGGGTCATCACATCACTGGAGCCAACAGTGAAGTGGTATGTCGGACTCGAACCGATTAAAACCACACGGTGTTCCGTCACGAGTCTATTGCAGAGGACCCGGGTATACCCTAAAAAGGAAGCTTCCGAGAACCCCTGCAGACCCCACAAGCGGGGGGCCTAGCCCCCCTCCAACTTAAATTACTATTAGTCCATGATAACCTATTTATATTGTTTTAATTTCTAAATCCCTTATTTTATAATCATTAAAAAGCATAATAAATCGAATTAATCTTAATATTTAATGAAGGACGCGGTTTAGTATATACTTAATTATTGATAGATCAATTCCAGCTAACTATACTAAATATTTTTGAATAAGTACACGGCCGACACGGTATGTTTTAGTGAATGGTAATCTGGCTAAGATAGGAACGAGAACTGCTTGTGGCATACGAGAAAAAGATATAATAATATGAAAAAACCATTGCAGGGTTCCCAGCATTTTCTTTCAAATCGTTCAGAAACAGTGAGTAAAGTACATAGTGTGACACAGGTCTTTCTCAAACCAACGCCAAACCTTCACCATCAACAGACATGAAATAAGGCTTTTCAGGCATGCTAATAAAGTGATTTGAACAAATCGTCTGCTGCATCTTTCTCCGAATAAATAATTAAATCTGACTTTTATTTCAGATTCGTCTATAGAATTCTAAATACCAGACTCGCTAAGTTAATACCAACGTTCTAACGTTGGCAGTTTGTGTGAATGCTAATTTACGTACGACTGAGCGTACAACAGAAGCCATTTGAAATATTTGCGAAAATAATAACTATAAGAAGCACGCTAGCGAGAAGACAAAAGAAGAAATCTCCGCTGGGAACGTACATAATATTGATTAAATTAAACAGACTCTAATGGTAATATTTAAAATAGTAAATATGTGTGGATCACATGAATAGCAGTGCAGTGGGAATGTGAAAAGGAATAAATACAAAGAAAAAAATAGCTATATATCTTATCAAATTACTCGCAGATATTTTATACGATAGTTTGTCTTTAGACACGGAGAAATCATGACACTATCGGCTTCAAAGACGATGATTTTATATGAAATCTACATGATTCTGCCCTGGTATTATTCTTTTTAATATTTATTATTTATTAATTATCAGTAAAAAAACAATTTAAAACTCATTTACACAATTTCCGTACTATATCTTTATTAATTGCTTTAATTTTGTTTACCAAAGGGACCGAAGTTCTTCTTATTTCATAAAATTACTCAACAATAATTCGAAATCATGTTTTAAAAATAATTCCAATTATAGATCCAAATACAATGTCACTTAAGCTACAGATTGTTTTGTTAAATGTTTTTTTTTTTATATTAAATAAATAAGAACCTGTCTGTGTCCATAGCCATCCGTTTGCAAATGGTTGAGACTTATGAGAACAAATCAGACAACAAACCAATAAACTCATGGCATTCTTTTTAAATCATTAGATATTGTAGCGTTGTTTTGTTAAGAGCCATTACGTCATTAAAAAGAAAATTAATCAAAATTAGGCTATAATACTTAAGGAGATGAAAAATAAGATAAAATGAATAAGAAAGGAAGAAAAGATAAACATCAGAGATGATATATAAAAGTATATTAGCTCACATTACATTCTGATTAAGACTTAAAAAACAGTTGCATTCAAAGTATTTCAACCAAGTTACTGAACCGATTTTGATGAAATATGATGGGACCAATCGGTTAACATTTGATACATACAAATAATTTTTCAATTCGGTTGATAAATAACGGAGTTATGCGTAACAAACACACACAAAAAAAGTACAACCGACTTAAGAATCTCCTCCTTTTCTTTAAGTCTTTTAAAAATACTGCTTACCATATTAAAATAAAACTACGCCTGTCAATTAGCATCTTGTATATATACATATATACATACATTCCCAGACGTTTACTTACTTTGTTTTTCATTGCTCCACTCTTAAAGGTCGAAGAATAACATCAAATGTTCCGTAATATCTTTATAAAATATGAAAAAAAAAAAACAGAAAATTCCGACTTATTGTTTCAAAGATTAACCATTTTAAACGAAACAAGTAAGTGGTAAAAACGGTCCAAAAACTAAATCTTCGGCGATGCACAGGAAAACTCTGAACATTATCATCAGATCTCATCAAATTTAAACATTTAAATGGGACCACCTTTGCGACCCCCTTTCAATAAAGAAAGAATCATCTCAATCAGCCTAGCCGTCTTCGAGTAATCGGTGAACAAACCTATAAAAAACATAGACACAACCAACCCTCTCCTTTTTTTAAGTAGGTTAAAAACAAACAAAAATAATTATTCCGCTTTATTGATATAAATTGCGCTCCTTCAACAGCAACTTAACACAACACAATACAACAAATGTATATATTTTTATTCTTATCAGCAAAAACAATTGTTCTGTGTCTGGGTATTATTTGTCTATAATATATATGTATGTATATATATATATATATATATATATGTGTGTTTAAAACTATTTAAGTATGTTTATCAGCAGTCTGGTTACCATAGTACAAGCTCTGCTTAGCTTGGGATCAGACGGCCTTGTGTGAGATTTATGCAGTTATTATTTTAATGTAAATAATTATTCTTACAGCATACTCGCTAACAAAGGTAATGATATAATTAGGACACGGGTATTTCCCTCGGGTTTCTGGTTCGGAGCTTCCACCTCAGCCTATCAGGTAGAAGGGGCTTGGAAAGAAGATGGTATGTACTTTTGAATCATATTTAGATAAAGCATATACTATAGCCGTATGGTTCTCGGGGGTGTCGTAAAATAAGACTAAGAGATCGGACTTATCTCAGACGGTATATATAATCCTATAGAGCCCGTAGGACGGCAACAGGCTTGCCCTCCTATTGAGTAAATGGGACTAAATAACAGTTGGCCATAAACGGGCGTTTTAGACGTGAGTAGCGTGAGCAACATTTTGATAGAATTACAAATATTAATTAATCAAATACAATTTTATTACTACTCATTTTGTTTTCAGACTTACTAAGGTCTTGAAAATAATAGGAACAAACTTACGAAATTAATTAGTTTAATCCATTATGAAGACTTTTCTAGACTCTTAATACTTCCATCAACCATTATTCTTTCCAAGAAAAGTGATGACTTAATATCAATATAACTAACGAAATTAGACAAACATTACCTCTTATTATAATTGACATGGTCTAGTGGTTAATTATCCTGACTGCTGAGCCATAGTGGGTTCAATTCCCACACAGAACAAGATGTTTATGTTTATGTTATCCAGAAATATTTGTCGCAAGTCTATTTTTTTGTGTCTGTTGTTTGTCTGTTTCGTAAAATCCCCGCAACACACAATAATTCCTTGTACAGAAGTTGTCTTAAACTAAAAAACTTCCTCCTCTTCATGGTGAGTTAAATATATTAAAGAAAATAATAAATATTATAATTTGGACGACAACAGGAAAAGGTCTATCAATTTGGGATGCAGCCGTACACAAAACCCCCACTCCCATTATGGATAGCAGTACAGGTAACGTCGCAGCTGACTCCTACCATCTCTATAAAGAGGACGTCAAAATAGCCGCAAACCTGGGACTAGACTTCTACCTGTTCTCCATTTCCTGGCCACGGATCCTGCCAAATGGTTTCACGGATCAAGTAAACAGGCACGGAATCAAATACTATCATTCCCTTTTGGATAATCTATTACTTCATAACGTTGAACCCATGGTGACTATCTACCATTGGGACCTTCCAACTGAGATTCAGAGGATAGGTGGCTGGACAAATCCTCTAATTGTCAACTTATTTGTGGACTACGCTAAAGTATTATTCGATGCTTATGGGGATAAAGTGAAATACTGGATCACGTTAAACGGACCGAAGGAAATATGTGTTGGAGGTTACGGCTCTACAGCAAAAGCCCCAATGATGAATATGACCGGTATTGCTGAGTATATTTGTACTAAGAATGTGCTGTTAGCTCATGCCAAAACATATCAATTGTATCAAGACATGTACAGGAAGGAACACAATGGGTTCATTGGAATCGCTATAACTTTTGTTTGGTATGAGCCAGCTACAGAGACTGCGGATGACCATCAAGCAGCTATAGATGCAAGAATGTTTGATGTAAGTAAATATTTATAACACATACTTCATTAAATATCTATTTGCTATGATGCTCAAATGAAATAGCTTATCATAAACCCAATAAATTACCTTTGATTCTAGTGGGGCACATACGCACACCCTATATTCGCAAAAGGCGGCAACTTTCCCCGAGAAGTGCATAACAACGTCGGCACAAAAAGTGTTGAGCAAGGCTTTACCCAATCCCGACTTCCAGAATTAACTTCCTCAGAAGTGGCCTTGATACAAGGATCCGCTGATTTCTTAGGTGTAAATGCTTATACAACAAAGTTGGCGTACAAAGATTCGTCCTTTGATGGATCATACATAGTACCGTCGTATATGGACGATATGGGGGCTGTGATAATTAGAAATGTATCTTGGCCGCAGTCAGCATCTAGTGGAATACAGGTAATGATCAAATTGATGTTAATATGTGGGAAATATATATACTGGAACAATTTTCGATTAAGTAAATGTGTTCTCTAATCAGCTTTCTACCTAACCTATTTCACATACCCTTAAACTTTTAACTACACTTTAACCGGAATCTTTGAAATATATTTTTTTGATATTGTATATGCATAAAAGTAACGTGGCTGAATGTGTTGCTAGGGGTAAAACTTGAGAGCCGTGGAACTTTTATATTTAAATTTTGTTTTATAAATATTCGGCAAGGTCTTTCAAAAATGAATAGATTTTTTTTTGACTGCCAAAGTCAAGCCAAAACTTTTGACATAATGTGTTTCAGTCAACTACAAACTAATACATTTGTTCGTTTAGTAAAAATGTGCTCAAAGACAAATTATTAAATTCCGTATATGGAAAAACTAGCCATCATGTATTTATAACGCCGTCCTAAAGAGCCACCATTTCTTCCATTGCTGAACTAATCCAGAATTTTTGTACCTCAGCTTTTACGTTCAGACTAAAAGCCAACATTTGTATTGCAGGAGGTACCAGAAGGCTTTTTCGAATTATTGATGGAAATAAAATCAATATATGAAAATCCAATGGTATTCATAACAGGGAATGGTTGGTCCACTGCTGGTGGCTTAGTCGACCATGACAGAATACAGTACATACAAAGTTACTTGATTGCTTTACATGACGCTCTGCAGGAAGGATCTGATATAAGAGGCTACAGTGTCAAGTCTCTTATTGATGGCTTTGAATGGCTGTACGGCTACACGTGAGTATATCCGAAAGGGTAGGAATATTAAACACCAATATTCTCATACTTTGGCAGAAGTATATTCAAAGATTGCATAGTTAAGGAGGAAAGGCAAATTATTGATTAATATGATGAATTTGGGAGTATCAGCAACACCTTGAGCAGATCAAAGTCGCGTACAGGTCGTTTGGAATTATATTGGGATCCGAACGGTTCTTCTGCGGTACTGCTGTACGCTAAATAATGATGATGATATCTAATAAAACTTTAAGACTAAGGATTAGTCTACTATACTGAAGTCGTTGGATGAACTTTTGATATATACTATGAATGTCAAATGGCAATATCGCAGGGTTTCTCTACATTTGTTTTTAGATAACAAAATACAGATAGTTGTATATATGCGTTTAAATAAGTTCATCTGTATATTTGCGTTTGAGACGCCTCAGGCTGTCTTTTTAAGAATATAAGCGTGAGTGTATGTACTTTGAGTAATTATGCAAATATATTATGTAGCTAACTTCGGCAGAGATAAATAACAGATTGCGTCGCCGCATACTACTTGGCTTCCATACGAGCAGAATCTTGATAAATAATAACAACGCATGCATGCTTCGACTCATAGTCTGTCAATGCTGGTATCCCACAAGCTTGTGCACTATCACCCACGCTGTTTCTTCTGTATATTAATGATATGCAGAAGAATACAACTGCAAAGCACAAGCCTTGCGAGCGAAGCGATCGTGCCGCAGGAGCAACCGGCGAGTGCCAGAAACGAATTCTATCTATTTTTCTTGGTTAGGGCAGCGTGTTTAGGTTAACCAACGGTGAGTGCCTGCACCTTGTTCTGGTAGTCTGGTATGATGAAACACCCATTTTTTGCCAAGGATAATAATCCCACTCACGTAATAGGGGGCAAGTCTATTGCTGCTATCGTGGATTCAA
Source organism: Tyria jacobaeae (assembly GCA_947561695.1). Lineage (NCBI taxonomy): Eukaryota > Metazoa > Arthropoda > Insecta > Lepidoptera > Erebidae > Tyria > Tyria jacobaeae. The sequence continues at coordinate 12,563,984 of OX387231.1, read as the reverse complement.
ACTAAATAAATCTTTTCTATTACAGAGAAAAGTTTGGACTGTACGAAGTGGATTTTACATCAAAGAAAAAACATCGATTTGCTAGGAAATCGGCTTACGTTTATAAACAGATCTGTACAACAAAGGTCCTAGACCCAGAGTATGAACCACCATCGTTCTCAAATCAAACTCGTAATAAAAATAAGGAATATCACTCTCATAATAAAATTAAATCATATTTAGTATCAAAAAACTTTACCAAAGAGAGAAAAGCTCGTAAATAGAATATTTAAGTAAATGTCATTAAGTAAAGACAAAAAAAACACATTAAAACTAAATCAAAGAGTAAACTAAACATATTACAGGAGGAGGAGGAGTAGTAAAAGTAGGTAGGTTTATACAAAAAAAATCGCCTAAATTATTCTCGTAATAATTTAATTTAATTCAAATTATAGAGATGTCTACTTGTGAAACTATGGACTGTAGTATTGGTATTGTAAGTGTAATATAAGCCAGTATGTAGGTTTGTTGGTCAGTATGTACGTTTTTAGTCAGTATAAATATCTTAATATAATTTTAACGGGAACCATTTTCGTATAGGTTTTTAGATTACCCCGTACAAATAAGTGTTTTAAAAAAATATTGTTGAATACTGCGATAAACTGTTATGTTGTAAAAATAAAACTATTGCAATAAATAATTTGTTTTACTCAACATCATAAGTAATTGAGAGATCAGATAACAAGACAAGGAAAGTCGAGTGAGACCATAATGCGGGGCGAGATAGTTATGATATGCCTGAATAACTAGTCTTATACATTGTTATTATAATTAAAACATTATTACTTAGTTCATTACCTCGATGCAAGTGGTCCACCACTACAAATACTTTATGATCGCAGAACACATCATACTCCTATCCGAGTTTTTGATCTTACTAATCCCATCACTAGGGCTGTGTCAAATTTGTTTTGTTTATATGTCACGTCGAAAGAAGTTTTACTGATTTATATTAGTTAAAAAATGTGCGATATAAACGATAATCCAATTAAACTCAGCGTTAAATGGAATGGTAAAGAGTACGAAATACCAGAACTATGGCCGTCGGACTCCGTTGCAATGCTTAAAGTCGCCATCGAAAATGCCACAGGCGTTCGGCCGGACAGACAAAAGTTACTCAATGTTAAATTTCAGGGTAATTATTATTCATTTACTGTCATATTATAAGTTATGGTCAAAACGGTGGATTAAGATATTTTTTTAGTAAATAAAAAAAATCTTCCATATAAAGTAGTGTACGTATTTTACTGCTTCAATAATATTTTTTACATAACATCTGAATCTGTGAAATTAGAACTTTGTCAGGTATTCGTATAAGTGTATGGCTTGTCCTAAATGTTTCTACATATTTACAGCAATGTATTTTATTCATACGTTTGAAATACATTGAGACTGCAGGTACAATATTTCTGAACTTTCTTTATGGCTTGCATGTAAGCAAAGAGTTCATAATCAACCATAAGGTGATTGTGTGTGTGCTAGTGATAAACTGAGTGATTCTTTCAAACATTGCCACACTGATTGCTTAACAATATTGCACATCAAATGCTTATAACTAAGGCAGTTTGGTAATGCAGTACCTACACAAGTAATAATGAGTGTCTAAACAAATAAACAAATTCTGCCTCTTTATAATATTAGTTTAGTATATTAGTTTTATATTGTTCTCATATTACATTTGCCCTTATACACAATGTAACTACAAATAAAAATAAACTTTATCTTCTAAATTTATTTTATAGTTATGCAGCTGTTATGTGAAGTTTAATTTTATTTACATTTTATATATATATATATATATATATATATATATATATATATATATATATGCTTATTGAATCAGGCAGCCAGCTTCACAACTGATTCAGTGTGTCTGACTTCTACTTCCAATAATTCAAAAATACCTGTAATTGGTTAACTTGATATAAATAATTTAGAATTTTGAAGAAACTACATATTTTACTATTATAATGAGACCACAAAAAATTAGTACAACCAAAAGAGGTTGTACTAATTTTTTGTGGTCTGGACTGGACTTTTTATATACAGCAGTACCCACATGATAAATTATAGTGTTATCAAAATCACATATAATATGTTCATTGAAAAAGTTACAAAAACAAATATACCTTCATTAGCTATTTATACATGTTATATAAAACTATTCTATATTCCTCCATCTTCCTTTCCCATTCTTTTTATAAATGGGCAAGATAAAACCATTCTGAACAACTTTCTCCTGTATTTGTTTCCACATTTTTTTTGTTTTGTATCTGTTTGTGAGTATTGGTGACATCAGTATTCCATCTATTAACATGTACAAATATCTAAACATGTCCATTATATGTACGGAATGAAATACACATACGGAAAGTCTTTCATTAAAGTTAAAATTATACCGGTCAAGACTTTCAAAAGTTAAGGAAACACATATTTTAAAATTCTAATTTTACTGATATGATGAAATACATACCTCACACCTATGCAGAGGCATAGTTAATGCCTATATATTGCTGGTTTATTTAATCCCGTTCAAGCAAGCCTAGTTAGGATAGAAAGCAATGGAAAGAGATAAAGCATATATATAGATATGCTATAGGCATGGATATAGATAGATAGATTCATATCGGTGGATCAGGGTTGCATACCTATAACTCAAATAGGCTGGTGCCAGGACGTCCGAGCCCTCTAACATAATGATTAAATCATATGATGTACTTTTTTTCGTATCAGTTTTTTTTATATAAATATTTAGAGTTTAAAAGGTGAATACTACTTTAGTTAATGCATACAAGTTATTAGTGGTCAAGGAAATGAAAGCAAGCCATTAACAGTTGATGCTATGCAGTTTCATTAATGTCAAAGCTATCTTGCAACCTTTTTGGAATGTAACTTTTTTCTTAATTTTAGGTTTATGTACTGGCAATGTTTATATTTGTCCAAGTAAGACTTTTCTTAACAATTTTTAAGTAGTCCAGCCCAGTTTTGACACATTTCACTAATGTACTGACTGAAAATCAATATGATGATATTTGATTTAAAAGAGTGTTTTACATATATACTCAAAAGGCCCAGAAGACGTGATCCTTTTTCCTGTCTATGCAAAAAAGAGGATTATATTGCTAGTATTTTTTTTTATTCCTGTGTAGCTGGGGACAAAGAATACCAAGGCTTGGTGCAAATATTTGTGGATCACTAAATTTTTGTCCCATGTAGGAATCATACCCATGAATTCCAGCTCAGCATTCAAGGTCACTAACCACTAGACTAACAGGCCAATTACTGTATGTATGATGTTGCTTTGTCATGCCATAGACTGTAGATTCCATGATGGATTTGAATGACAGTTTTTTTTTTTATAGCCTTATTAGGATAAGAGATAGGGTATAAAATAAAAAGATAATATTACTTATTTATATTTTTTTAACAATTTTACTTCTTACCAACAATAGATTTAATGAAGAAATAACTTCAACCCTATTCCAGGTAAAGTGGCAACAGACAACTACACATTGTCAGAGCTGCAGCTGAAACCAAACCTGAAGATCATGATGATGGGCTCTCTAGAGGAAGCTATAGCCGGTGCATTAACCAAGCCTGATGTAGGGGATGAAGTTGTTAATGACCTGGATATTGAAGAGGAGGAGGTTGATGTGGAGAATCAGGAGGTAATTGCCTTTAAGAATATAGTTAAAATTAGATATTGCACAGCTGATTTCAGCTTAAATTGGAAGTGTTACCAAGGTATAATATCTCGGCTTTACAGATTGAAACATGAAGGCCTCTGTTGAGTTGTTGTTGAGAGGTCCTCTGCTGTTTTGTTTAATGTGATTATAATATACTGCCAGCTATACTGTGACTGTAGATTTTTTTGAGTTGCTTATATTTAAAAATTGTTCATCACCATTGAGCTTTTATTACCACAAATAGAAAAGCCATCCTAAGCAAAATTCATGTACCATTTTGTTAAGAGTTTAAACAATAGTTTGCTGCAGCGCTTCAACAATATTATTAGTCTTTAAACCAGGCACTAAAGTTTAGTTTTCTCGCGACCAAAAGGTCGAAAGCGCCGTGGTGTTAATGGCGCTTACGCGGTTCGTTCAATATTCTGGTACTACTGGATGCTCCTTATGACTAAACTACTGATTGCCTAGAGAACTGCCATAGTCAGCTTTATATCTAATAGCTTACTAGACTTCATACTTTGTTTCAAAGCTTATAATTACTTATAAAACAATTGAAAATATGTTATATTATTAGTATTTATGTTACATTAATTTACTAATTTAAGTATTCCTTATTTAAATATATTATGTATCACTATGAGTGTGACTGTGTGTGTTACTCCTTGAGTAAGGTCTCCCGTCGGGACCGAAATTAGTCGGGCATCCCAGAAATACACATATACACATAAAATCGTGTATTTTAATAAATATTGATGTAACTCACTAAAGTTTTTAATGTAATAAATTAAGTATTAAAAAAAAAAGGAGGGTTTTATGTTTGACCTCTATGTATGAATGTCCGTCTCTATGTTCGTTCGTTCGTACGTTCTTTAATTACTAAACGGCAGACCTAATTTTGATGAATGATATGTTGGTAAATTCGTCTTTATTGTGAGGGTGGTTTATGATATACTTAAATTAATCAATTAATGTATCTTTAATATTTAGGGTCATGGCGAATCCAATTTATTTAAATGTTTAAATTAAGTATGTGCCTGCCTGAGCTGGGCGTATCCTGTGTTTCAGACTATCACTAGACTAATTATTTATTTAAAGTTGAACCAATATTTTCACGTCAAATATAATTATAGTAATTAAATTAATAACACGGAAATATTAGAAGTATGCAGTTGTTAGTTTTGAATAAAAAAAAATGTAAGTATATTTTTGTAATAATATTTTTATTTAATTACCTGTAAACATTATAATTGTAATTAACTTTTGCCGCTTAGATAAATAATTATTAGTCTAATCAGTTTTAGCTTCATGTTTCTAGCGAATTATTGTGTATTTGTTTATTGTGGCCCATGTTAGATGTGTTCGGTAATTTAACATGCTTGTTTGATTAAAATAATGTTGAAGTAAAGATGTAAATACTTCTTTCTATATTGTAATATATTTGAAGTAGTATTTAGTAGAGAGACTGGTTTCAAAACTATATATGTATACTACACATATTTTATGTCTTTGTCTTATGTAGCGTACGACAAGCCACCATATCTTTGATGGTTATTAGTTTCTGATGTGGCAGCTTTTCTGCTATGCTTAAGCTATCCTATATATATATACACTTTGCATTCCAATGGCCTTGTCAGAATTCGGGAAGTGCCAGATATGTATCCGATGCTCAACTGGGAAACTAATGGAATTTGTTCTCAACTTAGTATTCCCGCAAATTTTTCAGTTGTTCGCGGCTTGTATGTAAGCAGCTAGTAGCCGACAAGATTTCATATTGCTCATCGTCATGTCTGTTCTTTTTTTATTATTTTTATTATTTAAATATTGTGGTGGTAGGCTTCCATAATGACTCCACTTTGCCTGATGGTAAGCAATAAATGGAGCCCAAGAGTGGTGGTCACCATCCTCATTGCATGTCTAGTCAATGTAGTATGGTGACCCACACTATGGCGGCCTGGTGGGATGCTTTTTCACGCCCCGCTTAAAAGACCCAGGATCATAGTGGGAAGGAGAAACGTGCGCTGGTAGTGAATTCCAATCTTTCACCGATCGGCACAAGAAAGAAGAGCCAAACCGTTTCGTTCGGGATCGATTGTCTAGTGGAATACAATTTCCTATAAAAGATGACCAAAGTTCTAAGTGATTTAAAGTGCATGTCGGAATTGCAAAACTAGATACCTTAAAATATATCTCCTGATTTTTTCCTCGACTGTATTTTGATTCAATGTTTTCAGAGATTCTATGCAAATGAGGACGCCCATAAATCCTATTTTTTTTTTACTGATTCGACTACTTTCTTCTTTGAAATGTGTAATATAATACGAGGCGCTAGCTTCTTCTTTTAATCAATCGTATATGACACTTTATCGAACTTACTGTGTCAATAAAGTAACTCACAATTTACAAAAAAATTAACAGTTGCTGTCGAGTCTAGGAAATGTGATGACTTTAAGACCTGTTTACATAGAAGCAATGCTTTTACACACCCATACTTAATAATTGCGTAGCCAGCTTGACCTTCATATAGCATAGGTGACGAGGTGTTACTTTCTTACCTTATCTGAGACCCTCTTGCTTTGAAGTTTATTCAGTATATCAATAGCTGCCATCTTTATCCACAAATGGTCTCTTTTTTTTTAAAGGAATTTATTAATAATTTAATAACGTGGTTGGGTCAAGAAACATACATTCTTTTGAATACGTGGGTGCGGAAAGCGCGTCACGAAATTATTTGGGTCGATTAGTTTGCAACCTAGAATTTCCGCAGCTGATAAATTTGCAGAGCATCTGTCAGAGTAACACCACATTTTTGTGAGCAGGTTTTAATTATTTTGTTTTAGCTGTTATTCCAGCTATTAAAAAGTAACCCACTAGTAATCCCTACCTTCACTACCCGGGCGTGGAAACTTTAAATAAAAAAAATGTAACAAGTGATGTCTTACAAAGTACAATAATCATCACTCTTATTGAAATAATAATGTTCCGCTTTAAAAAGAGCTTATTCTACCTATATTGTTATTCTGTTGCACATTTCACTAAACTTAACAAATATTAAATTTATATTGTCCAAATAACATCAAATACAAAGTACAATTGTGTGCGGTACTAACAAGCGTGTAAAACAATCGGTACTACTGTCACATTTGAATTTTTAGTCTATGACAGATAATGAAATATGGCGGCCGGTAAATATTTGGTCAAATTACATTTTACGGAAAATAATTCCTTCGCAGTTCGCCGTATTGCTTGAATTTATTATTGCAATATCGTAATACACATTATAGCATTTTTCATACTTTTGAACGTTTTTTCGTTAAAAACCAAACAAGTTTCTTTTTTAAGATTAAAGTCCAAGAGCTAGGAAGCAACTAAGCATTTGAACGTAACACTGCAGTTTTGTGTAGCGTCTTCTCTATACGTAGTAATAAACTAATAATAGCTCAATGTTTATCACTAACTTTTCTCCGTGACTTCTCTTGCATTTAGATGTAAATGTTGTAAATTGATTCAGTTGAGCTGTGAGGCACTTTTCTTTCTAACCATTTAGAACATTCCTTTCTCTTTTCTCAAGGAAAGTATCATATTTTTTTTTTTATGCAAACGAGCAGACGGGTCACCTGATGGTAAATGACTACCGCCGCCCATGGACACCCGGCAACTCAAGAGTCACAATTGCGTTGCCGGCCTTTTATACTCTTTTCTTGAAGGTTTGAAGGTCGTATCGGTTCAGAAATACGGCAGGCGACAATTTATTCCATAAGCTGGTTGTGCGAGGCAAAAAGCTTCATATATCATCTATGTGATCCTGACAATATATTGGCAAAACTTCATAGTAAATTGTTTAGTATTAAGGCTCGGTACATGTAAACTCACTCTCAAATCCATTAAGTCAGAATTAGAAATAGACAACATATTTGTTGCAACAACTGGGAGCTCTCAACTGTTTAACTTTTTAAATAAAAAAGAGTTGATACATCTCACACATGGCAGTCGTATCCCAGACTAAGCCAAGCCTTTTACAATGGCAATGAGGCCGCTGATAAATATTCATATAAATTTCTAAATGCATACAAATTAAAACTTGACTGCACAGGTGGCGCAGTGGTTTAAGTGGTCCTCAAATTGTTGTTCTGAGTCTGAGGGTTCTTTTTGTTCGTTATTTGAATGTTTGTAAACTCCCCGTGATACAGGAATTAATCTTAGTGCAAGATTTGCCTCTTAAAAAAAACGATGACACCCAAACAGTAACAAATGATCTCGGCTCATCATACAATTATTTGTGAAATTAAACCCACGGCCTCTGGCTCAGCAGCCACGTTCACAAAATACAAATAATGTATTTGCTTTAACTTGTTGATACGTTATATTGCATTACAGTTTTTATAAATAGAACACCCATGTATCCTTACAAATGGCATGGAAATTCACATTTATTTAATTTGACTATTTTACGCATTATTTAAAATAGAATATATATAGACTTTATTGTACACCAAAAGAAATCGTTTACAAAAGACACAATACGTAAACATGTGTGTATACTCTGCCTTAGCGCTAAAATCGATTTCTTACAGGTATCCTTTGGTTTTACAGAAACAACAATAATCAGATGAATGTGCTAGTTTTTGCGAATATGCGAATAACATACTTCTAAAATATACAATGCAATTTATTAACAAAAGAAATAGTTGCAATAAGATGTATGTTATATCTGCAGTCATTCCTAGCTATGTTATGTTGCACACGAGTAGATATATATAGATGAGATTATGAATATATACACCAAATAGAATATCAATTGAATCCGGTTTTATGCATTGATTACATATTTCATACCTTTTCCTTACTTTAATGAAAACAATCTTTACCGGAATAAAATGTTTTATTAATAAGTAAGGCTTTCAGGGCTTTTTTTCGTGTAGACACCCTTGTGGGTCACCACTCGTCGAAGCTGACGGTGAAGTGGTATGTCGGACTGGAACCGAGTAAAACCACACGGGGTTCCGTCACTAGTGGGTCTATTGCAAGGGACCTGGGTATACCCTAGGAGGGACGCTTTTAGGAATCTTTTACATGTATCATACCTATTTTTCACTTCAATAAAAAATCTATACCTGAATATTTTTATTTTTTTTTATTTTTTAATATTTTTTTTGAATATTTTTATTGATCTTTGAAGCATTCCGTAAGCTTATTAATACTTTAGTGCACATATAATAGCAATTTTTCTAATATCTTGAGGTCCTCGATGGTCAACACAAGTATATTTTGATTTCTGACGTTTTTTTTTGTGATATCTTTAGCTTCTTTAAATATATGAGGGTGCTGTTTTAAATGTTCCTACCTCCAGGAAGATTAGAAGAGAAAAGAGAAGAAGGAAGATACGGCAATATTAGCTAACCCATAGACACAGCAGGCAAGTCAATAATTGTGCCGGAGGCTTCCTTCTGACCACACGGTGTTCCGTCACGCGTCTATTGCAGAATAGACGCGTGACGGAACACCGTGTGGTTTTAGTCGGTTCGAGTCCGACATACCATCAGCTCCGGTGATGTAACAATCCCTGGCGGTTTCCACAAGAAAATGCCAGTCAATGATAAATGGTGCTAAATGTAACGTTCCAGATATACCTCGCGAAGATCAACAAACGCGTTCGCGACTACAAGATCAACATGTTGAACGAGCCACGAGACGGCAAGAAACTACTCGTCCTGGATATTGATTATACACTCTTCGACCACAGATCTGTCGCGGAAACTGGTATTTTACCTAATCTTACACATAACAAATAATAAATATTTATTTTCATTTATATATAAGTTAATGGTGGTGCAGTGTTTTAAGTGGTCACCTCGCCAATATACTGCCGCGCCGAGTGTTTTGGGTTCGAACGCCACACGTGATAAAACTTTGTGTAAACCTTAAATTGTTGTTCTGAGTCTGGATGTTCTTAGCGTCCGTTGTTTGAATGTTAGTCCCTCACAACACAGGAATTTAAAAATACTTACAAACTAATAAAATAACTGACTCCAAGAAAGTAGGAGGTGCTCATCCGGTATTATTTTTGGAGGTAAAATCTTTAATTTATTAGGATGAGTATGCTTTTCGTTTGATCTCATTTAAATTTGTAAAAAATATTCCACCACTAAGATAGAAAATAAAGGGACGAAGAATGACAGATTCCTATATCACTCATTTAATACCTTTTGTTATTTCCATTCACCCTTTTTGTCCACTACACTCGGATATGATATAAACAATACGTTAAGAATTTTTATAAATCTTAAGAACTACATAAACGGTAGGCAGAGCTGTCTCAAGCCCACAGTACGCCGACCATAATTTAGTCCCACACACGAAATAGGGGCCAAGCCTATTGCAGTCTTCCGGGCACTGTGTAACTGTATATAATTATTATTAAAGGTTACGAGTTAATGCGTCCATTCCTCCACGAGTTCCTGACTTCTGCTTACGAGGACTACGACATCGTGATCTGGTCAGCCACCGGGATGAAGTGGATTGAGGAGAAGATGAGACTGCTTGGCGTCTCCACTCATCAGGATTACAAGATCATGTTTTATTTGGACTACCTGGCTATGATAACTGTTCATACGACCAAGTATGGCACGATAGATGTGAGAATATTTTTTTTTTTAATAGTTTTTAATAAGACAAGATAAAAAGAATTTCGATATTTACTCCATCATATTTTCTTTTATGTTTTTAAGTCTGAATATTCTCCCTTGATCCAGTGAAGTGGCATGAGAAAAGACTAGCACTCTTTATAAAAACAAGTTTAAACATGATATGTAATACTAACTATTCTAGTGTATTAATTAACGTAATAAGGGGCAATGTAGTGCCTGATTAACGGTAATAGGCTTGCCCCCTATTAATTTAGTGCCACTTAATTCTAATTGGCACAAGGTGGGTGTTTAATAGAGCTCTGCCTTCCCCTTACATATACAAGCGTGAGATTATGTATGTATGTAATTTTTCTTTTCAGGTAAAACCGTTAGGCGTTATATGGGGTAAGTACCCCCAATACAGCTCAAAAAACACTATAATGTTCGATGACGTCAGAAGAAACTTCATCATGAATCCAAAAAGTGGACTCAAGATCCGTCCCTTCAAGCAAGCCCATCTAAATAGAGATAGAGATAGAGAACTCCTACATCTCTCAACTTATCTCAGAGATATAGCCCAATACTGTGAAGATTTTGACACCTTGAATCATAAAAAATGGGAGAAATATAAGCCTGATAAGAACAGGTCGGCTATTAAGAGAAAAGCTGAGGACAGTGCCCCCCCCACTGCCAAAGAATGACGGTGAACCGAACTCAGACCGATTTAAAATCGGTCTGCAAATCGCCTTATTTGCTTCATAAGACTGTTGATTCGATTACTGAGTATAAGTGTAGGAGAGTTGATAATATTATCTAAATAGTGCTAATTAAATAGACTTCTTGCTATTCTATATCAACATGTGGTCTTTTTATAATCTTTTTAAATGTCTCGACGGGATTGTTACCAGTTAAAATAAAACTAATATTTCTTTGAGCGAATCTGTAAGTCTTCGGAAGTTTAAAAAAATGTGAGAGGTGTGAGGTCAAAAAAAATGATATTAAACACATACATATTACTTATATATTTTTATGTACTCGTAATAGTCTTTGGTTTTTTCTTTTGTAAAGTTTTTATAACTCGTTTTATTTTATTAAAAAAAAAAACAGTTTCTCTTTGGAAACTTTCCTATGTCTTCGTTCTCAAAAACATGTCCATCCATTTTCCAGTGATGTGCTTACTTATGAACACCATTTTGTTTTATTTTGTAACGTAACTATATAAATGAATCGTATAAAAATATTTAGACATATTTAGTAGCTAAATACATAGCTGATCCGACATCGTTCTGTTAAAAGTCAAAAAAATATATTTAGAAGAACCTTTTTGGAACTGCAAATAATTGTTTTTTTTTATTCAAATTGCTTCAGCCGTCCTAGGATTTTGCACTTAGCAGCCACACAGTTTTATTAATGTGGATAAAAACAAAAGCCCTGTTTATTAAAAATGGAATGAAATAACAGTTTGAATAGTATTATTGATAGTATTACACTACATTTAATTGTATCCATATTTATAATCATACTAAATAATAACTAGCCCCGCCCTGGCTTTTCATAGGGGGTGAATCTAATGAATAAATTTTGTAAATCCCCGTCACTGTCTTCTGTCTCACTCGCTCACTTTATATAGTAAGTCATTTTTTGTACTGGCAATAACGAACACCACAAAAAAAATTACTGTAATCGTTCGAAAGTTATGCTCTTATAGACATATAGATTACAGACTCACAGAATTTAATTAAACCATGATACTGAGGCGTATAACAACTCTAAACTTATGCTCCGTGATTTGAAGTTAGAAATATAATTATTGAAAAGCTAAGTCAAATATACATTTATACGAAAGTGTTAGAAGGCGATTTGCTACAATTTAGTTTGTATCGTATTAAAACGTAATTTTGTGTTGCTATTTAAAAAAATATATTATTTAGAACAAATTTGTAACCATTGTGATCTGTTTCTTGATCGTGATTTTCATTCAACACGCCGCACCGGAAAAATAGTGTACAATAAACCTTTTTTTTTATAATTTAAACACGATATTTTTTACTTAAGAGCACAATTGCCAAGAATGTATCGATTGCCATCGATTATAACTAGGACAGTGAATTAATCCTGTCTAACGTTTTATCTAATTATAAAAATGTGTATAGCAATAACAATAACACTTCGCAGAAATATTACATTAGAAAAAGATTGTAAATGATTTATCACACTACCGCACCTACATCTAGTTCCTACCACCATTTTGTTATTATGTAGTTTTTGTATATGCCCCGTTGTGTTGCCAGAAATTAAATCCCCAATATTTCTATTTACGTATTTCATGATATTCTAAATTTTGTATGTTAAAATCTTTTATGTAAGAAATGTCTATAATATAGAGCTATTAGAATAGATTAATATGGTTTATGTAGTGTCGCGTACACTCCCGAAGTGGTGTTCGAAGGACCAAAACGATTGGGCCTTCTAGAGTAGCAGTAACAAATAAATTATTTACCTATAGTTGAATGTAATTGAGTATTGGTGTAGTACAATATTATAACTATTACACATGGGTTATGGAGAGCTTTACGTCGAAAACTCACCTCATGTTATTATGTACTTGCAGTTCCCTACAGTTTACCCCTCGTTTATGGTCACTGCTCGGCTCTTTAGTGTCGTAGCGTGATGTTTTATAGCCTCTAATTCCTCTCCTAAAGATTAGCCTGTTAAAATAAAATAACTAGTAACCTCCTCCTTTACTATATTAGGATAGATCAAAGTGATCTATGATACCTACCAAAAACAAAATTCTAAATGTCTTGATTTCTAAATAATACTATGTGTGTATAGTGCAGTTTTTTCATTAGGCAAGTAAGAGGTAGACAACTTGGGTGACTGATGGTTTTCGATTAAAAATACGTCGGAAGAAAATAAAAAATATATTAAAAGTAAACAGTAGCAAAAACAGTGAAGAGAATCCCCTGTCAAGTCGTGAGACGTCTGGCAAATGGGAAACATCGAAATTATGTTGTAGCATGGCGACGCTACAGTCGGTTTGACCCCCCGCATTAAATGCTTTTCAAAGTCACAAAATTAAAATCTTATACTTCAACTGTAGTTATGAAGTATAAAATTTGGTAAACTAAGTTGTATTCGTTTATGTGTCACAGTAAAAATAGCGAACTGTCAAATGTTTGACAGTTCGCTATTTTTATTGCCATTTTGTTGACGTACCTTAATTGAAAAATAATAAACATTGTATAAAGATCACCCATGTTGTTGATCTTTTTTGCAATATACCCTTCATAGTAATAAACAAAACTAATTATATCATATAATATGTAAAACAAAGGGCTAAAGCAACATGACAATGTCGATACAGGAAACGAATGTTGCATTTAATGCGTTGTATTTATGTAGGGATAATGTAAGAATATCTATTTTACTGGCATATTACACGTGCGTTGAAAAAGCCTTGTTTTTTTTTTAGACTAACAGACAGTTTACAGTATGTTATATTAAGGAACATGAAAGTAAAACTCTGTAAATATGAATATAATACTCTATAAATATATAATAAATATGTTTGAGTAAACGGCTGGTTTTGGCTTTCTTTGAATAACAGGTCTCTTCAAAATATTTTTCACTTATCAATAAAATAAATGTAATATGTATATTACTTTCGGCAATTAATTATGAGGCATTTTTTTACTCACAAGCGCAACAAAAACGCGGTTTGTTTTGGTTGCGCTATACACAAAATTATATATTCCAGTATCATTAAAAGTTATGATGTTTTTCAAATGTGAGTTCAGCTGAAGTAGATCTCAGTCAAGGCCAATATGCTTTTTTCTGCATTAGGAAAAGTGGAATAATGTTGTCTTTTTTTGTCGTTGCTTTTATAGCGTGGAAACTCCCACGGGTACAGTGGAATGTCGGTCTCGAACTGACTACGACTCACGAGTGGGTCTATTCCTGGGAATACACTGGAATGCGGGGGGCCTTGCGCCCCTCCAGATAAGAGAGGCCTCAGGTCTCAGGCCTGCGCCCATGGAGGTCGGAGGTCATTCTGCGTCCTCTACGGGCAAAAGAGGGCTAGTTGTCACCCGTTCCCGTTATAATTGTGTATCTGAATATTTTAAACTCAGTTCAATGTCTACCTTATGTTTTAGAACTAAGCAGTCATCCATTAAAATAATATAAATTACTTCTTTTTTGGTCCAATGGTTTAGAAAACGAATAAATAAATACCTATTGTCCATTTTTTATAAGATTTTTACTATAATGGCCAAGTTAAGTGCCCGCTGTAAATAACTTCTGCATGACTAGTATGCCATTAGAATATTAAATTTTTAATTTATGAATAAAATATTAAAAAATGTTAGATATTTTTATTGAAATTCCTTGTTTACACTACTCCTAAGTGTGCTCAAGACAATTTGGTAGGTAATAATATAACTATATTGTGGTTATAGATCTGAATCGAGACTCAGGGTAATAGTGATCATTAACTACAGAATTTGACAACAACCCAATGAATAAATAACCTTATGTTTTCCATTGCATAATGACCAAATATATATATTCCTGTATTTCTACTGCTATCTAAACTCTTTTTTTATAGGTACACAGACGAACAGATGTAACCTGAGGGGAGAGTGAAGAGGAAAAAGGAGAGGGGGAGTTGGGCCTCCGGAAACCTCACTAATTTCGGGAAATGTAACGCAAGTGTTGGTTCACAACCGGTTTTCTGTGAGGCCGTGGTATCGCATCAGTCGTGCCGGCCCATACGTGCCTTAACCTGGCTTTACCACGTAAAAGCCTCAATCTATTACTACTATATTAATACTTAAAACTAAATATGGACAGCAAAGAGTAGTGTGTCCGTAAGAGACTTGACCGAAGCAATACAGACCTCATAAAACTGGTAGACAGACAATGCTTGCATGCACTTTGCAATGAATGCAGGTGTCCATGGACAGTGGTTATCATCATCCTGTGACCCGTTTGTTCATCTGTCCTCCAATATCATAAAATATGTGACACTATGTTGAAGACCGAGATTTGCATCAATATATATGTTAATTTACTTAAAAGTTTTCAGGTAAAAGAATGGACGATTTGAGTTCGATATAATCGCTATCGCATTTGTGTGCAAACTCTCCAGGTAGAGTTTGCACACTGAAGAAAGCGTAAGGACTGTTAACCTAAATATAAGTAAATAGTAACATCATGCAAGAGTTCGACTGGCCTTCCGCCGTTAGCCACCAGGTAAACAGTATACCTAATTACAATTGGATATTTCACTCTACAAATTGACTGACCTATGGACAGGAAACATTGCGTATTTTTTATATAAATTACTAACCATCTCATGATAAGAAACAATCTGAAATGTTTTTTTTTTTAACTGAAGCTAAAATGTTTTTGTGCAGCATACGTAGTTTTAATTATTAATTATGCTTTTCTTCATAAAACTACTGTAGCTTCCTTGCGCATCAATTCTTTTTTTATTACCTTATCCATAAAAACTACTTTTAAAAACAAATACGAGATAAATGTCCGTAAAAACGTACAATTAATTTACGATTAAACTTTTATTACAAACAATCAAACGTCGTTAAAAGACCAAACATCGAATTGCATTTGTATTTTATCAAAACAGTTTACAGCATGGCAAATTCTGTTTTGTTTAGTACAGACTGCAATAATACCACCCACGTCATAGACACAAATCAGTCATATCTGACGTTTAGTTTCAATGTTGCCATTGTGGCTAAACAAAAACTTTCACATATCCATGGCTTCACTTTATACACACACATACATACGCTCAAGCCTGTATCGTTGTAGAAGTTGGAAGAAGTTTACACACTCAGGTTATGAAAATTATAATTTGATGCCAGTAACGTAATAGAGGGCAAGCCTATTGCTCTAAATCGGATACTTTAGGAAAAAAAAATGAGTACCTACATTGAAAGATAAAGTGTATTGCGTACAGGTATGAAATTAAAACATAAAAGTTTATCAAATCCAAGAATATATTATTGTGCAATAAGTTACAATTATTATTTCACAATATATTTTTTATGTTAGTATAAATATTAAAAGAGACATGGACATTAAAGCTGGGTGTTTATAAACATAATATATTATATTAATACTGTTGTTTATGTATACGGGGTAATTACTTTACAAATTGGGAAACAACATTTCCCTTGTTGGTAGGAATTTATTAATGACAGCTCCCCGGCCCCGCCCTCTCAAACCTAACCGGTATTATTAAATACGCGCGACGTGTCAGTAGTTAGTAGTATTCAGTAGTTAGCTGCGCGCTCGCACTGTTGCTTCGCGGATAAATTTGTTGAATTGCGTCATGTGTAATTGATAAACAAACAACAATCAACTTCAAAATAATTAGATTACATGACACATAACCCTATTTTATTTTAAGTTTGAATATTTGAATCAAAGAACTTTTCATTGAACGCCAACTGTATGTTAGTCAAGTCGGTGTTTGTGTCATATTGTGAAGTTATAAAGTTAGTAAAAAAAAAGACGATCACAATAATTAACATATTTTTAGGTAATTATAAATTGTGTGATCATATTATGTGTTTTATGTTCGTTTGTTAGTGCTTGAACCGGAATATATAAAACTATGAGTCATTTATGAGAGCGGTCCATATAAATAGAATGATATAAGGAAAAAAAGTAATATAGCACCACAATGTCCCACGTTGTTTCCTCTCAACCATCATCGACCTCGCCTTATCAGCCAACTGAGATTCAAGAACCCGCCAATGGACAAAATACAAGAATAAAATCTACAATCGAAACTCGACAAGACCGCGATGACTGCTGTTTCCGTGCTGATAAAAGTCAAGGATGTTTCATATATTACTGCTGTAATTTTCTATCTAGTGTCTGTGGAGCTATAAGGGATTGTACCGAAAACTGTTGCAACTGCTGCGCTGATTGTCTAGCTGACTGTTGTGAAGACAAACCTGATGACAGAAATAAGCGTAGAAGATACAGAAATGGAAGTAGTCAGGTTGATAATGATTATGATGATAATACATGGGTAGTTGATGCTATTCATCATCAGAACACGGTATCTGAAGATCAGCCCGCACTTTATACTACACAGGACTCGAGCAATCATGACTCGGGACATCACAATAATTCACACTGCCATGACTATAATACCGGCCATCACACAAGTGCGCATGACTCTGGATTCCATCACTCCAGTGGACCCGATTCCGGAGGCCATCATTCCAGTGTACATGATTCCGGAGGTCATCATTCCAGCAGTCACGACTCAGGCGGAGCGACTTGTGACGCTGGAGATTACGGAGGTGGAGGAGATACCGGCGGTGGCGACTCTGGCGGTGGAGGTTGCGATGATTAATGAATTAGAAAAATGAATAAATAATATCGGTACCCGTCATATCGATACAACAGCCTGTTTTGTTATCAAGTTGGTTGTTCATGGTCAAAGTAAAATTTCTTTATTTCGTAGTATCCATTCAAATTAATACTTCGTTTTATTTTTTCAACAATGCATATTGTAAAAATTTACATTTTAAAAAAGATCTGTAATGTCATCACTTGGCACTGTCAAATCTGTTGTTGGCTAGAGTAGATAGTAGTAGATGGAGAGAATAGCTCTTTGATAACGCTCAGTAAATTACTGCCCTTTTATAATTTCTTAGCTATTGTCGGCGACTTCATACGAGCAAAAGTTTGAACCGTACATAATGTGGGGATGAGGCTAGGTAATACTCCGGACTAATCTATCTCTGTCAAAATTTCATCTAGATCCAATGAGCCGTTCTTACGTGATTGATTACAAACATCAATGTAGTAGTAGTAATATAATATTATTTATTAATGTCAATCAATTTCGTGTACACACAAGATGTTTTTTTTACGTTATCATATTCTTTTGATAAAACGGGCATTGAGATATTAAGTACATTAGTTATAATAATATGTATACGCCTATCATAATGGTTTTATAATGTCTTAATATTGCGTAATTTAAATAAGTAGGTATGTACTTAAAGTAAGGAATGTTATTATTTCGTAATGACCGATATATAGTCATTAGCATTAGTTTAATAAGATGTTAATTAAACTTAATTGCTAAATAAATATCGAAATAGACAACTAGTGTTAATTTAATTTCACTTGTATATATATACATACACTGAGGCCTATATACCCGCAGCAGTCTCAAAGGTTTTTACCTACCAACCATAGTGTAGTCCCATTTACGTAGTAGGGGGCACATTCAGGCACTGTATGACTGTATATACAACTGTCTTGATAAACAGGAATAAACACACAATAAACACTTACAAATTGCAATCCGGTCTCTTATATAAAAATATATAAATTGTATAATAACAAATTTTCTAATATTTTTTTTTATAAAAATTATACGAAGTATAATTAAGTAAAAAAAAATAAAAATATATATGTATATTATTAAACATAAAAGTTCAAACTAGAAACTCCTTAGTTCTGTCTGCCCAGAAGCCTAAGCGATCGCTCACAAATCTCAAGGTGACGTGAATTCGAGAAAACAGAAAACCTGTTTTTAGTAAGCTAAATATAAAATATCTTAATTTAAAAAAAATACTTACCGTTTACCTATTTGATTCGAAAACTACCTAAAACATTGCGTTGTAGGTACTACCTACATATTTTAAATTTATCTACATACCAATTAATGGTACTGATTCGCCTTTCGCGGCTCAAGTTTTTTTTTTGTCATTTTTAAAGGCACAGACAACGTGTGCGGCCCGGCCCGTCCCACCTTACATGTTACTTGTTTGACACTGAGGAAGGAACATAGTTTATTCTGGAGTAAAGCGTTCCGGAAAGAATGATTCTTTTGTCGTTAATATTTTCGGACTTTTATATCTGACTTAAAGACAAATTGTATTTAGTCTTGTAAGAAATCATTATTTATTATTTTTTAATCTAATAAGTAACCCGTTTTTTTAATCTGTAAGAAATTACTCCTCTTGTGTTCTTGCTTATTGCTCCACCGTCGTCCTCCACCGGTCACAACGTGCTGTTTTATACCTTATATTGTAAATCAATAAGTACTCTATCAAATACAAGAATAATTTAAATCCGAATAATAGTTCCAGAGATTTAAAAGTCATTATTCATTTAAAATGATAAATAAAACGCTTTAATAATATATGTAGATATTTTGGTTTATCATTACTTACCTAACAATGAATGACTCCTTTATCTCGTGGAACGAAAAATCTTAAGATTAACAAGGTGTTATTTACTTATTTAGTTATACAAGTATAATTAGAAATTTTGAAACAAAACGTAACGGAATCATTTTAGTTGTTCTTATATTATAGATTGTTAACTGCCTAAATATATATATAAATAAAAGTGCAATTAAAATTTGTTTTAAGTTTTCTCTCAAACGTCGCTCAACAGAGTGCCTATAGCTTTTAACATTGTTAATAAATAATTAGTACTAGTACATATATACATGTTTGTCTCTTAAATATTATATATTTGTATATACTCGAATTTTGTACTTATGTATGTCATCGTAATATGTAATAAAATTGTTAATATCGTCTTTTTTTTTTATTTACCTTGAATTATCTATCACTGTCGGCAATAAAAAATACATTACGTTATTAAATACTCTTACTATGCACATTTCTTTTTTTTTATAATTTTTTTTTTTTTTTGATAAAAACATTTTTAACCGTGTTTTGTAGATTTGTAGATGTTTGTATTGTAATAATATACATAAAACAGTTCTTTCAATAATTTCGGTATATAGTTTTCAAGGCTCTATTTACAAATTAAATACGACCAGCTAAATCGCGGCATATTTTAGATGAAGTGGTCATCGCCATAAATATTTTTCTTGCGTGTTAAGAAATTAGTGTATCTTAGAAGAAACCTATACATAATCTATTTAAGTTACATAAACATATACGCCCACGCTCGCATCCCACAGGGGTAGGGAGAGGTGTATTAAACAAGCTCACTGCCCATTACAATTGATCCCACTAACGCAATAAGAGGTTATCGTATTGCCGTTCACAGATCTCTAATTATAATCGGACTAAAAAAGTATACAACCTTCTTCAATGCGTCTATCATACAATTTAAAACTAATATGGTTTTCTCATGGATGCCATTGTCACAACTGGACTAAACTATCTAACAACCCTTGAAGTACATCCTTTCCTATAAAAAAAGTATCATATAATTGGTTGGCGTGATATTGAGTTATTCGTCCATTTGTCGCGCACGTGCTTAATGCAAATTTAAGACATATGGTTTTCTCATGGATTCCATTGTCAGAACTGGACCAAATTAAATAAATGGGACCACACGGGAAGCACCAGCTTTTAAATAAAAAAAAAAAAATTGTCGAAACACGCGGTCGAAAGTTCTGAGGTAACAAAAAAATACAGTCGAATTGAGAACCTCCTCCTTTTTGAAGTCGATTGAAAACTATACAATACCATTAGGTAGATAACAAACCAATCCCTTAAGTCGCGTTTTACGATAACCGACGAAGAGATGGGGCCCATTGTAGTGAAACATTTTCGGATTTTAGTCAACTGCGTGGTGACGATGCACGAAATTGAAGCTATATATAATAAGCAGAGGCAGCATAAAATAAAACGGTCTTAAAAACAAATCTTGTACATATGTACTACCTACTGCATTATTTGTGAAAATAGTAACTACAAACTTGCAGATTTAATACATTATCATGTAACTTATAAAGTGATTAATATCAACAAAATGAACTCCAGTAACCTCAAAGCATGTATAACGTCTTTATTTAAACGTACATGCGCACGTTTCAAGCTCTTGATTGATGTAGCAGCAGTTCCTCAGCTTTCTTGGGAGTCTGCCAATCTCACTGCTTATCGACTTTTAATACTTTACTGTAAGTGCACCGATAACACGGTTCAAATCTTCAAACACTAACAAAGCATGAACGAACTTAACAGATAGATTGTGGGAGCGTTTTAGCTTTGATTTAGTGCCAAAAAGTTATGCCGCAGTATTTCACAATACTATAAAGGTAGGTATGCTATATTCAAAACTGTGGTTTACTCTATTTAAGTGTATTACATTCCTTTAGTGGTTGCTACGTTTCTCTAATGGAACAGTATGATAGAGTTCTTCCAACATACACTAAAGTTAATAAAACTATTTCAAAAATAGGTCAGCATATAAATTGATTATTTGTAACGATAACATTGAAAGTTTTGCGTTTTTTCTTTGTACATTTATATAAAAAATCTATTTAGAAGGTATGGTATTTGCTGTGTGGGTCACAGTGGAGTAAAATAGAACCACCCCTGCACTAATTGTACATGCACATAATCGAGTCATAAAGATGCTTTGAGTCTCCTGAGAACCCGTAAAAATCATTATTATCTATACATACAATTATTTAGCTTAGCTATTTCATAACAAAAATATCTAGAAAGGTTTGAAATAGTAACTAATGGTAAAGAATGATAGCAATTGCTCCATACCTATATCAATTCTCGGGCACGTTGAAACGTACATACTACGTACATACGTACATCAGCCTATCGCCGTCCACTGCTGGACGAAGACCTCCCCGCCAACTATCCCGCTCTTGGGCAACAACGTAGTTGATGAGATTCACATTTACAAAGACAAAAATTTATTGTTGATTAGACTGTACAATACATAAATAGATTCATTTATAAATCCTTTTACATACAGTGGTAGAACCATGTTTACTGAGCCGCAGGTCTAGTAGCTAGCGATCCTGACTGGTAAGCCGAGGTCATGGGTCCGATTTCCACCTATAACAATAATCTGTCTGTGTGTCTGTTCATGTTATCTATAGTAAATATTTACTTATATATGTATATATATATTATACGTTTATCGGCAGTTTTGTTGTGATATTTAAAATAGCACAATGTTTAGTTTGGGATCAGACTCCCGAGCCGGCCGTATGTGAAGATGTGTAGAGTTAATATCTAATACCTTTAAACAAGCAATTCTTGTAAATTGTATCTTGTATATACATATATAATCTGAATCTCGAATTTAGTACGCAGGGTTTCGGGGGCGATAAATTGATCTTGCCAGGTTTCATTTTTAAAAAACGTAGTTTTTCCGTGTTTTCAAGAGATTAAAAACTGATAAAATATCATTAGAATAAGAAAGTAAAATCGCCACCATATACCAGGTTATAATAGCTCAGGTGGGAAATCGGGCGGTCCTAACACCAGAAGACCCCGATTCGAGTCATGATGATTATTTTTCTCTTTTTTTTTAAGAGCGCAGCTCGGTCAACCAGTTACTTATATCATAATATAGAAAAGGTAAATTCCCCTAATTTACGTAAATAAATTGTCATTTATTTAAAAATAGATAAGTTACCAAAAAAAAAATGAATTTCATGAAAAACTTAATAATAAATAATAATTATATATTTAGAAATAATTTAAAACCTTCATATTACGAGTGTTTGATCGGGACTACCAGTTGACCTCATATGATTCTCTGACCGCGCGCTTTCCGCCCTCTACCTCGAAAACAGTTCAAGGTATGAAAAAATGTTAAATACAAAAGTTGTAGAGAATTTAATTATCTACAATATTGAAAAATAATACAAATAGCGTAAAACCTATAGAAAACGAGATATTTGCAAAAATGTAAAAAACATTTTTGACCCCTTTGACCCCTGATATATAGATATATAGATAGATACTCCTTATTGTACACGTTAGGGATCAAACAAAGAACATAATAATAGGTGAGTACAAATGGCTGTCTTATCACAATCTGCGATCTCTTCCAGACAACCTGATGGACTACACTGTAAAGTATTAGGTAATAGTGGTGCACGAAGAGTAAAAAAAGATAAAAGAAAAGGAAATAAAAAATAAAACAATAATAAACGCAAATAGGAGATAGAAAAAGAAACTAAGTAAAACAAATTACAATTAAAAACAGGTAATATATACACATATATACACATACATACAAATACACATACATAAATATATGCAATAAACAAGTATTACTGAGATAGGTAGTGATCCTTGACGAGCTTCTGAAAGACAGCTAGTGATTGAGCCCGTCGGATATCCTCTGGCAATGCATTCCAAATGCGTGCGGCTTGCACATATAATTATAATAATACTTGCACTTGTAAGTTCTACAGAAGAACCATAGGGTATATTTAGCAGACAGTGCAGATATGGCATCGTACGTTAATTGAATAAATATTTAATTTAATTTGATACGTGGGCCGGTTTAAACTTTAAATGAAATACGTGTCTCCCCTCCTCTTCACTCAAGGCCACAGGAGAGTCACCACACTCAAAATGTTTGTTGGCCAGTTGCTTACGTATCACGATACATGCACGTTGTATATTGCGTTCGCGTACAACAACATACAAAAAATAAAACGTAATAAAACTTCTTGACCTAAATACCTTGGAAGCAGTCAAACTTTTGTTAATATTAACTAGTTTAAAACATGTCTGAAGTACCAGAGCAAGTTATAACAAATCAACCTTTGAGTAATAGATATTCCCAAACAAAAAATCCAACGCCGCCAGTAGTGCAAGATGACGGCAGTACTGAGGCCTGTATTGAATGCTGTTGCGCCGTAACAGAGACGAGTGCAGAAATAGTTAGTGATAACAAAGATAATTGTGATTGTGGGGATTGTGATTGCGACTGTGGGGATTGTAATTGTTTTGGTGATTAAAAAATTGTTATTCTGTTTTTATATTATACTAATATTATGGCGTGCAACTATTGTATAAGTAAAATAAATAACTTTATGATATTGTTTTGGACTTTCATTATTTGGGTAAGTTACTTTTTTATCTGTGATTTATACTTAGTAATAATATTAAAAATCTTAAATCGTTTTATTGAAAGTATAACATTACTCGGCGTATTTGAAAAGAACGGAAGCCCTGCAGGGGGCAAAGTAGTAATTAAAATTTCAAGTGGCACTACTTAGCGGCATTGTTATAACGTGGGAGAGCCATGCTTTGGCACGTATAGGCCGGCTCGACCGGAGTGTTACCACGGTCTCACAGAAAACCGGCTGTTAAACAATGCTTGCATTGTGTAACCGAGTGAGTGAGGTTACCGGAGGGCCAAGCCCCCTTTCCCCTACCCTAAAAGGCAGACAGCGCTCTTGTATCTGTTGAGTTACAAGAGTGACCTGTCCGCTCGTTTGTCCCCTATAATATTTTATTTTATTCTATAATTATAATCTCTCATTTTTATTGATTTTGTGTCTTATTAGCTGCAGCAGCAGTAGTATTCGATAGATCAATTACGTATAAAATAAATACAGTACCTACACATTGTAACTGGGGTCCTCGTGCATTCAACTGCAATGTCAGAGGTTGCGGGATGTAAACAAGTTCGTTCCAATATGAGTACGTATGAACATGTCTATTTTCTTATGTGTAGATAAATAAAAATGTTTTCCTTTTTTAATTATATTTTGTCAATGAAATGGTGGAATATTTTATCAATAACTAGTCGTTACGAACAGTTTCATCTGTGTTTTTATGCTCACTGCTTTGCTCCTAGAAAAATAGTTTTATGTTTTAAAACCTGTATTTTTACTCAGTAAATACTATATCTTATACAGAAAATCTTTTTGAATCCGACTGGTAGATTATTATCTATATAATTAAATCTCTGCCGTTTTATTAATGGAAGAGTCATTAATATACATACATATAAAACTTTCAACGTCCGTGTGATGAGCCCAAGGGAATTTCCAATCTACATATATTAGCGGATAAAGTGGTAGCGGAAAGAACGCGCCATTCTTTGGAACTGCTAGTCGGATTTGAATGATTCATTTTGTATAAATAAATTTAATGTGGAGGAATATTATAGCTTATAAGCTATAAAACATCATGCTGTGAACTTCAGAAGCGGAGTGTGCATTAATCTGCTAGTATATAATATTAGTTTATACAGAGAATCATAGACAAAAGTGAGTCATCTTACGGATTCTTTTGTAATTGACACTATTAGCTTATCTGTGGCAGTATTCGCATTGACGTCATAGACCGCATACATTAGGATATCGAGATGTCAATGTTTTAATGACTAACTGGAATATAAATAAACACTATAGAATAATCTGTACACCAATTAACAATTACCTTTTTTTTTTATTTGTAAGCCTACCATAATGACTCCACTTTGCCTGATGGTAAGCAATAAATGGAGTCCAAGAGTGGTGGTCACCATCCTCATTGCATGTCTAGTGAATGCAGCATGGTGACCCACACTATGGCAGCCTGATGAGATGCTTTTTCACGCCCCGCTTAAAAGACCCGGGATCAAATTGGGAAGGAAACACGTGCGCTGGTAGGGAATTCCAGGCTTTCACTGATCGGCACAGGAAAGAAGAGCCAAACCGTTTCGTTCGGGATCGCATACCTTCGACTCGCAAACGGTGACTCCTCAGGCCAGCACGTGTAGTCCTGTAGAGGAAGGGAGAAGGTGGGACTAATTGGAAGAGCTCGTCAGAACACTCCCCGTGATGTAGGCGATAGAGAACTGCCATAGAGGCGACATCTCTTCGCAACTGCAGGGGCTCATACGAGAGAGCGTCAAGCAGATACTGCGCATAGCCATCCCAAAGATGAGAGCAGTACTCCACGCAGGAGCGAACCTGGGTCTTATATAAAAGACACAGATACTCGGGGTCCTGATCCATGCGCGGTAGGCTGACTGCTTTTGAGCGACAGCACGGGTGCACTCGCGATTGAATCAGGGACGGATCGTTGTGCTGGCGACTTCACTGTAGGGGATATAGTACTCCATACCGACAGTGATTTCGTCAGTCACGGCAGACGCACTTTGCGACAGATCCCTGTCTTTAAAGCAGCGTTGAGCCCACGGGATGGATGCAAAATAATCCCGCATTCCATCCCAGTCTGCTGACGAGTAGTGCCATAACCGGCGCCTTGTTACCACAGGCCGTGGTGGGGCAACAAGAGGCACCGAGGTGGACGCCAGGCAGTGATCAGAGGATCCCAGAGGGGCGTGATCCGTTACACTGTACTGCGCTGGGTGACTCGTCAGCAGAAGGTCTAGCAAAGAGGGCGCTTGACCCGATATGTCTGGTATCCTGGTGGGCTGGAGTACCAGTTGGGTAAGGTCATGCGTGAGAGCGAATGCGTGGGCAGTTCGACCAGCGTGGTCCGTTCTGGAAGATCCCAGCCAGGAGTCATGGTGGGCATTAAAGTCTCCCAAAAACACCAGTTCGGCGGTCGGGAACTGCTCCTGCGCTTTGTCCGTTGCGTGACTCATGTAGTCAAAGAGTTTGTCTCGGAGTCTCTGGAATGGGACCGATAAAGGCAAACGTAGATCCGGCTCATAGAGCCAAAATCCACGTGAAGCCAAAGGATGGAGAAGGATGCGTCTTCTAGGCAGTGCAGACGGCGACAACAAATATCCGCCCTGACGAAAAGACATACCCCAGCCCTCGCGAGGAAGCACTCCTCTAGCACGTAGCCGGGATAGTAGAGATATGCCGTGTCGGCAGGGCGGCGTATTTGTGTCTCCGTAGTTGTTATTCACCACGTATGTTAGTGAAGTCGACCTCAAAAAGCGGGTTGGTGGGAGAGGAGGATGCCGCTGTTGGACCATTTTTCTTTCTTTGTACTGCCATGATAAGAGTTGGGAAAGGGGGCGTAAAGAGCATGACAGTCATCGTGACTGTGTAAACTGAGACTGAAAATACTGTGTCATCATGTAACGGTGAGGCATGGCGGAGACCGAACCGCCGGACGGAAGGGCCCCCGTACCCTCCCGGAAATGGACGCCGGGTCCCAAAGTGCGGTCACCAACCGGCACGACGAGCCACTCCATGGATTATGCGCGACCTGACGGGGCAGCCTCCCAGGGTGGTTAGCCGTGGTTGGGCCCCTCTCTATGCCGCGGGCGGCCAGCGGCAACACCGTTTCTACGGGTCTCCCTGGCCGACGGTTCGATCCACGCCACCCTCACAATTATTCTACGAGCACTCCACTGCTCACACACCTACCACGATAACTGTCACCCCTGCATCATTGGGCCTCCGGCGCACTCACTCACCAGCGAAAGACACTCACAGCACGAATGTTGTCGCTTTAGGCTGGTTTTCTGTGAGAGGGTAGTACTGCCCCGGTCGAGCCGGCCCATTCCTGCTGAAATCAGCGTGGCTCTACTACCTACTAACCTTATACTATCAAAAACACAATATGTACAAAGAACGGCTTAAAGCTAAAAGCTATTTTTATAAGCCTACTTTTGGATGGACACAAAGCAATACTGGTCAGTTTTGGTGTAAAAGAGTATCAGTAATTTAATTAACATATATATCATTTTAAATTGTAATAAACAAGCATAAACTTACATAAATACTTAGATATAATACTTACAGGATTTTCCAGACTTTAATTCCAATTGCCCGGTTGACGCAATAGGTTTGCCGCTTCTTACTTTAGTGGGAAATAATTCTAACCGGAAAAATGTGTGTTCAATGCACCGCTGCCTATCCCTTAGGTTATACGGGTGTGAGCATATGTATGTATATCTTTATGTATAAAATATATTAATAAAATAAGTGTCACCTATCATTGGACACCCCTTCATGTGGTCTTTCCAGGATTCTTCGCAAAACTGACTATTATTCATATATACTTATACAGACTGTCTAACCCAGAGGTCGTTGGTTCAGTTCTTACCCAGGACTATCCATCATATGTTGTGTCTGGATGTCATTCATCTATAATATGATGTATGTAGAAATATATACCTACATATTATACATAAATTACACCAAACAGATACCAAATGATCATGCTCATCACCCAATCGTAAGTCCTGTGTGGAATCGATCCCTAGCTCAGCAGTCAGCATCACTAATCGCAAAACCACCAGTCCTGTCAAATAAGTGTTTTTAATCACAAAACTTTAACAAACATGTACGTTTCCAGGGGTACAGAAAAATATATATGATACCGTGGGAGAGCCATGCTTAGGCACGTATGGGCCGGCTCGACTGGAGTCATACCACAGCCTCACAGATTTGCATTGTATTGCCAAGTGAGTAACGGTACAGGAGGCCCAAACCCCCCTCTCTCCTTTCTCCTACTCTCATGTCTCTCAAAGTCGGGCAGCATACTTACAACTCTTGAGTTGGAGGTGTCCATTTGCGGCGGTTGTGATTTGCCATCAGATGACCCGTCTGCTCGTTAGCCCTCTTTATGCCATAAAAAAGATAAACTCATAAAAAAATGTACTAAAAAGTAACTTTTAGGCGAGTGGAGTTGCTGTCGAACGCTAATCTTCAAATAAATACAAAAATATTTTAATCAATTTTATTCACACTGATCACAATACACGTAAAATGACTAGATATACAGAGATTATAACAATATAACAGTTGAAATTGCTAATTTAAGGAGTATTATAGACATAGATTATAGAGTTATTTTTATTATCAAGTGAGTGGCGTCTTGCCAAACTGAATAATTCAAGTAATGAATATCAAAATATTTCTTAAAGAAAATTATAACTCTTAATAAATTTTTCAGTGATAGAGCCATGCTAAGGCACGAATGGGCCGGCTCGACCGGTGCGATACCACGGCCTCACAGAAAACCGGTCGTGAAGTAACGCTTGCGTTGTTTCCCCGAATTGAGTGAGGTTTCCGGAGGCCCAATTTCCCCTCCCCCCTTTTCCCTCTCATCTCTCTTTTCTCCCCCCTCATCTCCTTTCTCCTCTTTCCCATCTAATCATTGCTCCTCTTTTCTTTCCGCTCCCTGCATCCCCCATCCCTCATCACCCTCAAAGGCGGGCAGCGCACTTGAGACTCTTGAGTTCCAAGTGTCCATGGACGGCGGTGTCACTTACCATCAGGTGACCCGTCTGTTCGTCTGCCCCCCTATAGTATATAAACAAAAAACAAGAATTTCTTTTTAAAAAAGACTTCTAAAGTGGTTTACACAATCTTAATAATTGAGTTCTTATCCGCAAATGATCATATATACAATCATACACTCACGCCTTATTTCCCTGAAAGGGTCGGCAGTGTATAACTGTCTGACAGATAACAGCAGATCTTAATACAGTTTTACGACAACCACGGAAAGAATAACCTATTGTACTCCAGCGAGAACTATACGGCAAATAATCATCCAGGTCTATTAATAGTCCATTTCACTTGATAATAAAATATAATATATATAAATAGTTATAATGAATCGAATTACTAGAGTTAACGCTTCTCTCATTTGCCATATCATAGGGATTTTTTGCTAAATATTTTGTCATCATTCATAACAGATTTCGAATAATTAAGCACCCTTGACACCGGTAAAATACCGCTGTCGAAATATGTAGCAGTAGTTAATTGTGAACTTGGCCATCTAGAGACAAGTATCTTAATACAGATAAATCTTGAATCCCCAGATTCGCAAATGTGAGATCGAAATATACATAAATAACAGCACACAACTTACTATTGTAAATAACACGAAGAGAAATGTGATCTATTTCTATATATTCATACAAATATACTCACTATCAATCTATATAAAACAATTCGGTAGTTTGGCAATATTCAAATGCTATTGCATATTATTATGCTAGCTAGCGTCTAATTTAGAGACCTCAAATTTATTTAAATCTACACTTATATTAAGCGGAGAGTTTTATTTCACTTCTTCTGTTTAAACACAGTAATATCTTGAAGTACCAGACAGATTCTAACGATTTGTTGCATTGGGTAAAGTATTGCATGAGGAATAACATAAGCTAAAACATCACGCTACGAGCCCTAGGAGTGGAGGGTTTGAAATACGGCTGCGATGGCGTAATGAGAAGGGAGTTTGAAGAGGTCATTCCTTTAGTACTACAGATGATGGGTTTTTAAGGGAGTTACTGCTGGAGAAAAGGAAGAAGAAAAGAAGCAATAGCCGCAGTCTACTGCAAGGAGGGAGCCTAGTACCGCGAAGTAATGCTAACGCGGTCCTACTGTACTAGGTACAAGAGAGGGGAGTTTTTTTTATGCGATAGGGGGCAAACGAGCAGACGGGTCACCTGATGGTAAGTGACTTCTTCCGCCCATGAACACCCGCAACTCAAGAGTCACAAGTGCATTGCCGGCCTTTTAGGTAGGAGTACGCTCTTTCTTGAAGGTCGTATCGGTCCGGAAATACGGCAGGCGGAAATTTGTTCCACAGGCTGGATGTGCGAGGCAAAAAGATTCTGGAGAAGTGCACAGTGATGGAGTGCCAATAGTCCAGGTGATGGGAACTGATATTTTATCGCGTAGGACGATGGGTTTAAATCCCCTACGACCGGTGTCCTTACGTTAATAACGAAAACGGTTAGTTTGTCTATTAATCATGAGTCGCTCAAGGGATGTAGTGCAACAAATATTTATAGGTTTGAAGGCGATTAGTATAAAAAAAAAAAAATAACGAATGAAGGTGCATTTCACTTTCACCACCTCACGGAATATCGATCATTATTGTATAAAAAATACAAATTAATAATTGTTTTTATATTAATTTGTTTAAAATTTGAGGTCTGTGCTTCTAATTAAACAATTTCCTACATATAAAATGTTACAACATTTATAATATTTAAAAGTATCAATCACTCATTTGTGGTGTTTATTAAGTTTAAATTATTTAAAGGGCTGAGAAACTTTAAACACATATATTTATAGAAGTAATTAAACTGGTAAAATCGATAACAGAAAGTTAATAATTAGTAACTTTATCATCTCTAATAACGTAGTATTCTTTATTTCAAATGTTCTGTTCATACATATATGTACATATAATATTTCGCACATATGTACATTATTGTATACATATTTCTAATACGTGTACAATAGTTATCATCTAACTATATATATACATATGTTGCTGTAATCTAAAAACCTTTTTCTTACTGAAACACGTTTACTTATTATTTAATACAAATAAGCGCATATAAACAAAAAACATTTTCAAAACGTGTAAAT
The DNA here is from genome assembly GCA_947561695.1 of Tyria jacobaeae. Lineage (NCBI taxonomy): Eukaryota > Metazoa > Arthropoda > Insecta > Lepidoptera > Erebidae > Tyria > Tyria jacobaeae. The sequence goes on along the minus strand of OX387231.1, from coordinate 12,532,566 downwards.
TTTCTGTTTTTTTTTTTAATATTTTAAACCAATATCTTAAACAACACACTTCATATATGTAGATTTTTATTATAGAGTTTCTTGTTTATCGTCGCCTTTAGTTTGGCTAAACAATCACACTAATGCACCAAATAGTGTTAAAGTTTTGGCAACATATGACATTTTTTTTACATTTCACATGTTTTTTTATTTTATAATTCTTTTGAAAAAACAATTTTGTCACACAATCTGATAAAACTTGTTTTCATTTATAAAAACAAAATAAGGTACCCGATTAAAACGGTTTCATTTATTTTACACTCGGTACAGTAGTGCAGTAGGTAACAGTAGAAGAAGGGATTTGACTTTTAACATGAGATACTCAAAACATCAACTGTTTTCGAGATGGAAAAATTGACAAAACACATTGGTTAAATGAATATACTCTAATTAAATTATTTTACAAGTCAAAATATGATACAATTGTCGTTCTGTTCTACTGTAACGTTTACAATTTATTCATCAAATTAACATTAAAAGCGAATGATTTGACAATATACACCCGTGACGTCACGACTATGTATTTAATACAAAAATGTATCAAACCTATCGTTTTGACGTTTAAGCAAACGCTTGACAGTTATTTAGCTTTTTAAAAGTATTTTTGAGTTAGGTTACACGTAATTAGTATGCGTTTCAAAAAAGAAAAGAACTGTCAAACCTAAAATGAAGTTGACAATTATCTTATTTGAAATGTACATGATGCACGAAACAAATTTTGGATGATACGTTATTAAAGTAATCAGAAAAAGTTCCTTGATTATTATAACTTAATGCGGTAGAATTCAATAGAAAATACTTGTTAAACAGTTAAAGAACAACATTTCGTATTTATAAAGACGATTTTCATCTGTCAACGTTAAAAAAGGAATAAATACAACACATTAATTACTAATTATTAAATTATGAAAAATTACAGTAATTTACCGGTTAAATAATTAAGTTGTCTGAGTCTATGAGATCATCATATTATGATATCATTAACCTATAATTTAAATATATTTGAATATACTTAACAAATAATTATTAATGGCATCCTTTAATTAATGACACACATAATCTAGATGACATACGTACACATGTATCCCCGGAGGGGAAGGCAGAGGCATGACATTTATATTTTATTATGTACCTATAAATAATTATATAAATATACAGACAGACATAAGACATACCAGTTTCCTAATAAAAAAAAACAGTTATCGAGACTTTTATTTTATTGTAGACAGTGTCACAAAAGATCATGTAAGGTACAGCACCCCATACACCGAAATCTGTTAAGGCATTTCGAAGTCATAGTTGAACAAGAATCTCACATTCAGACATACATGAACCTTAAAAACATTACACTTTTTTTGGGTAGTCGTGTAAAAAATACATATTCATAAATATTTATACAAACATGTACAAGCTTTACTAGCTAAACTATCTATCTAAAATAGGAGTTACATGTGTCTTAGAATAATAAATATAACATTTAATCATTATTACTAAGGCAGGTACGTTAATTACTTTTGTAATGATGATATGAGAATAAGGTGCTTTGTTACTTTGTTACTACTGTCTGAGCGAATACTAAGCTATATGTAAGTATTAAATAGCAATAGTAATATAAATAGAACCGTAAATGGCATTACTTATGTATTTTATAGTAAAAATAATTATCTTCAACTCTTAAAATAACTTTATTATGTTATAAGGGGCAAATGACAAATGGGTCACCTGATTGTAAGTGAGTACCGCCGCCCATGGACCAGAAAGGGAGAGGGGACGGCCCTGCGGAGGCCCGTTATACTTCTTTACTAATATTATATATGTTTTTTTTATATATGGGGGCAGAAGGGTCACAGTAAACAAGGTAAGTTAATTAAAAAGTGACTGTAATGTTACAAGGACGAAAAAAGCCAAGAAGTCCGTCGTCAAATGACAGTTTAAAAGAATTCGTTATTTTTTTTCATTTAAAAATATATTTGGTTTTTTCTTGTCAAACGCATTACTGTATTCTTTTTAAATATATTTTAGTTAGGGAGGATGACGACCATACCTTTGTGAACACATAAAAAGCCAACGATTTACTGGCAAAGCTTAGTTTTAAGACTAGAAATAATTATTATGATACCTACGTTACACTTTGAAATTTTATAGTGTAAAACATAAACATTAACTAAACTAAACATTGACTAATTAAATTAGTCAGGAACTGTTGATTCCACAAAGATATAATGCTAAAGAAAACTCTTCTGAAGTACTAGATATTAATTGATTTAATTTCATTGTCATTCTGAAGAGAACGTTTGACAATGTTATATTACAGTTTTGAAATACTCGTATGATGTTGAAAAGTAAATGTAACAACTTAGTAAACATCTTTGAAAATAAAAAATGGATATAATAGGAAATTTCATTTCAAAAATTGTTATATTTCGAATGAAATAAGTTTTCGTACATACATATGTAAAAACAGAAGAATTAATGGTAACGATATAATGGAATGAATATCAAAGAGTAATATAGCATAGGTGTTGTGATATAACAGCTTTGAAGTCCAAGAATGGACAGAATAATTTTTAGAAATTAAGTTTTATATCTATAAAGTGCGAGATATCCTATAACATCCTTGAATTTTATAAGTTTGTTAGGTATTGGCATTATGTAATGTATACGTGTTGTTATATTAATATAACATATTTGAAAGTGAAGAACTACCCACATACAAGTATGATAATATAATTTGATTTGTATGAAGAATTGTGATAATAATAATAGCATATGTATGTAATGAGCAGTATACGTTACGTTTGGATGGTATTTAAATACTTATACGTATGTATATAATCAACACTTTTTCTTATTATTGACTAACAAACACACTAAACACGATCTATATCTAGGAACACATCTAGATATTATAATTTTCTAAATTTATATATTTGCTTTTGTAAGTTAAATATTTACGCTTACACACTAGTAATACATTTTTATGATACTGTAAAGAAAAATTATAATGTGATGAAGTTTTTTTAATAGCGTAAATTTGATTTGATTTATTTTAATTTTGATTTTGATAAAAAATATTATGAGATTTTTAATTGCTTTCGAGTTGAGTGGAAAAATTAAATAATATTTGATATGTAGTGTTTGTATACGCGCAACGAGTCAATGAGAGACAAGACGGCCGTAGTTTTAAAAGTTCATAAATGTATGTTCATAGTATATATTAGGTTGGCAACTAATAAACCTGCCACTTTTTTCGATCAGTTTCTAAAACGTTCTTTATAGAACTATCTCGAATTTCTTGGAGTAGTATATAAATAAAGCAAGAGTTGTTTATCCGATCAGTTGACAACTGGATCTCGAATAGTAAAACTACAGTAAATTATGGATATTTCTCTTATATAACTTCGGCTGCTTTTACTTCACGAATTTCGCTTAGGTCGAAAAGCGACTGAAGCAGTGCACAATATATGTGCAACGATAAGTGAAGCCGTGTTCTCTTACGATACCACCAAACATTGGTTCAGAAGAAAGCAGATTCAGTGTTCTCATACTGCAGTAGAAAAACAACTCTACGCTTTAAGACCTGGAAATATTCAGTTTGGTTGCCACATGAGTTGACGCCGTTTCAACTTCAGAAGAGAGCCAACGTGTGCATGGAACTACTTAGTTATCATCGTACCAACGAGTGGCTGAGGGATGTGATTACGGGGGATGAAAGGTGGGTTATGTATATAAATTTTTCGCGTAAGCGCCAGTGGCTTGGACCTGGAGAAGCATGAGTACCGACGCCAAAATCTGACACAAGTAAAAAAGTTCTTTTAAGTATGTGGTGGGGAATAAACGGAATTATATACTGGGAGCTGTTGCCATCTAACACTACAATCACGGCCAATATTTATTGTGACCAACTGGATAAAGTAGCAGCGAGATTACCGAAAAATCAAAATAAAGTATACTTTTTGCACAATAATGCTCGACCACATGTAGCAAAAGCGACTCGTGAAAAATTACTTTCGCTTGGCTGGGCTGTCCTTCCTCACCCACCGTACTTTCCAGACATTGTGCCCTCAGATTATCATCTATTTAGTTCTCAGCCCACTACTTAGCAGATAAAAAAAAATTAAAAATGAAGACCAGCTTAAAAGTGACCTTACCACCTTTTTTGATCAAAAACCTAAAAACTTCTACGAGAAAGGCATTATGTCTCTGCCAGCGCGTTGGCGACAGGTGATAGAAAACTACGGCGCTTATATAGTTGAGAAATAATTTGATTTTGTATACTTAAAAAAATAAATAAATTTGTGTACAAAGATGGCGGGTTTATTAGTTGCCAACCTAATATTACAAATATAATCATTTAATAGATTCGAAATGACCTTTTTCTAGATATTTCTATTGAACCATATTTAGCTAGTTAAATACTATTGGATTACAAAACTTGGCTATATATATTATGTACCTTAAATTGAAATACTAACAACATGTATAAATGTTGTCTTAAAAATATTTATTACTTTGGTATTAAATTATGCGAAATAAACAGACCGGCAAATTGATTTACCATGTGTTGTTATTTTCCCTATTTCTTTTCACTATTTCAAATTATTCAATAAATAAAAATTATTTAATGCCTAAGTAAATATAGTGAAAATAGCAAAACAATACTTTTAAGACTAGATTGAGTATTAAGTATTTAGAATCAGTAAGTTTTTAATATTAACCACTATATTGTATATACTATATTTTGTAGTGGTAGAGCCATGCTTGCTTAAGCACGACTGGGCCGGCTCGACCGGTGCGATACCACGGCCTCACAGAAAACCGGTTGTGAAGTAACGCTTGCGTTGCATTTCCCCGAAATGAGTGAGGTCTCCGGAGGCCCAAAATCCCCCACCCCCCTAATGATAGCGCTGTTAACGAAAAGGATACCCCAGGGGGGTACCAGCGCTAGCGTTGGAGAATCCCCCCCTGGACGTCCACCCTCAGTACGGATTATGTCTGAGCGTGGACGCCCAGGCTGCCCCTCGTACTCTGGGGGGGGCTCAACTGCGCTCTCAAAATCTGCTCGGGGCAAGAGAAGGCATACCATGGCACCCCCTGTCACGTTTACCGTGGATTTTTGCAACATTAGGGGCTTACATTCGAACCTCGACACTGTCCACCACCACCTTGAGACAGCAAAGCCGGCCTTGCTCTTTTTAACCGAGACGCAGATATCATCTCCAGCGGACACATCCTACCTCTGCTACCCTGGGTACGGACTGGAACACTCCTTTGTTCCTAAGGCTGGTGTATGCGTGTACGTTAGAGATGATATCACTTCTCGCCGCCTCGGCAATCTTGAAGGTAGGGACCTCTCCATCTTATGGCTACGTGTAGACTGCGACGACCATCCCCGCATCTACCTATGCCTCTACAGGTCCCATAGCGGTGATGCCGAAACGGACCGACTCATCGACCACGTCCAAATGGCTACAGACTCAGTGCTCCAGCAGGTCCCATCCGCAGAGATCGTGATTCTTGGCGACTTTAACGCCCATCACGCCGAATGGCTTGGTTCGCGCAAAACCGATCATGCGGGAAGATCTGTTCACGATTTCGCCTTGGCATATGGTTTGACGCAGCTGGTAGCAACGCCTACGCGAATCCCAGATGCAGAAAGCCACGTGCCTTCACTGTTGGATCTTCTGCTGACCTCACATCCTGACGGCTACAAAGTATCCGTTGAGGCCCCTCTTGGCTCTTCGGACCATTGCCTGATTAGGAGTATGGTGCCACTCGTTCACTCGCTGCGGCCGCGTATTACAGGCAGTCGCCGCGTATGGCACTATAGGTCAGCAGACTGGGATGGAATGAGAACATTCTTTGCATCCTACCCATGGAGGCAGGTTTGCTTCTCGCCGGATGATCCCAATGTCGTTGCTGACTCTGTCGCGGATGTTGTGCTTCAGGGTATGGAACTTTTCATTCCATTCTCCCTGATTCCCACAGGTGGCAAGTCCCAGCCTTGGTTTGGTCGAACCTGCAAAGCGGCGTCCCACCGAAAGCAGGAATGTTACCAAGCATGGGCTAATACAGCGACAGCACGGGATGTAAAGACCAGCACATTAAAGAAGCAATTTAACTTTGCCTCCAGGTCCCTCAAAAGAGTAATTGCTGGGGCGAAGTCGGCTCACATCGGCAGAATTGGCGAGAGACTAGTTAGTCTCCCCTCCGGAACTCGTGCATTCTGGTCTCTTGCCAAAGCTGTCCAGGGGAACTTTTGTAAGCCATCCCTTCCACCTCTGCGCATAGGAGATAATTCGTTGGCCCACGACGCTAAAGAAAAAGCCGATCTTCTGGGCAAACTCTTTGCGTCCAACTCAACCCTGGACGACGGGGGAAACGCACCGCCGACCATACCGCAGTGCGAGACCCGCATGCCGGAAGTCCGGTTTACACAAAGGGCAGTGCGTAAAGCGCTTCTTTCCCTCGACGTTCATAAGTCGAGTGGGCCCGATAGAATCTCTCCTATCGTGCTGAAGACGTGTGCTCCAGAGTTGGCACCGGTTTTAACGCGCCTTTATCGGCTTTCTTACTCTCTTGGCGTAGTCCCGAACTCATGGAAGACAGCTCTAGTGCACCCAATCCCTAAAAAAGGAGATCGCTCGGATCCGTCCAACTACAGACCCATAGCCATCACCTCCTTGTTCTCCAAGATAATGGAATCCATTGTTAACTGCCAGCTCCTCCGGTACTTAGAAGACCACCAGCTCCTCAATGATCGACAATACGGCTTCCGTCAGGGTCGTTCAGCTGGTGATCTTCTCGTATACTTGACTCACCGGTGGGCACAGGCGATCGAGACCAAGGGGGAAGCGTTGGCCGTTAGTTTGGACGTGGCGAAGGCCTTCGATCGGGTCTGGCACAAAGCGCTCCTTGCGAAGCTTCCTTCCTATGGGCTTCCCGAGAAACTGTGCAATTGGCTCACCAGTTTTCTTACAGACAGAAGCATCAAGGTCGTTGTTGACGGTGCATGCTCCGACTCGAAGTATGTTAATTCTGGTGTCCCACAAGGCTGTGTGCTATCACCCACGCTGTTTCTTCTGCATATCAACGACATGCTGCAGATTAGCAGCATCCATTGCTATGCAGACGATAGCACGAGTGATGCCCTTTACACCGGCCGCGCTAACGTTTCTCGGGTAAACGTCATCGAAAGCCGATCCAAACTTGTGTCTGAAATCGAAACTTCTTTATCAAAAATTTCAGATTGGGGTCGACTTAACCTAGTCCAATTTAACCCCACGAAGACACAGGTTTGCGCGTTCACCGCTAAAAAGATGCCATTGGTCGTATCACCTCAATTTGAGAGCACTTCCCTAACTGCATCAGCCAGTATCGGAATCTTTGGCGTCGATATATCAAGCGAAGTCCAGTTTCGCGGTCACTTAGAGAGTAAGGCTATATTAGCCTCGAAGAAGCTTGGTGTGCTAAACAGATCGAGACAGTATTTTACTCCGGCCCACCGCCTGCAACTTTATAAGGCGCAGGTTCGGCCGCACATGGAATACTGTTCTCATCTCTATGCAGGTGCACCCCAGTACCAACTTCTCCCTCTTGACCGCATTCAACGGAGAGCGACTCGCATCATCGACTGCCAAGATATCTCCGATCGACTTGACACCTTGGCGTTGCGTAGAGATGTAGCTTCACTCTGCATCCTCTATCGCTTGTATCATGGGGAGTGTTCAGAGGAATTGTTCGGACTTATACCGGCTGCTGGTTTCCGCCATCGTTCTACGCGACAAAATATCCATCCCCATCACCTGGACGATTGGCACTCCACCACTGTGCGCTTCTCCAGAAGCTTTTTGCCTCGCACAACCAGCTTATGGAACAAATTGTCGCCTGCCGTATTTCCGAACCGATACGACCTTCAAACCTTCAAGAAAAGAGCGTACTCCTACCTAAAAGGCCGGCAACGCACTTGTGACCCTTGAGTTGCGGGTGTCCATGGGCGGCGGTAGTCATTTACCATCAGGTGACCCGTCTGCTCGTTTGCCCCCTATCGCATAAAAAAAAAAAAAAAAAAAAAAAAAAAAAAAAAAAATATTGCAAAACGTATTTTAACATAAGTTGACAACAACTTTTCGCGGTAGGCAGAGGTAATAACCTGCCAACTGCTTCCGTCATAAGGACACCTTAAAACTCAACCTCATACCAGAAGCTCATGAGTTTTACTACAAACCCGCCGGTTTCGATTCTGATGTGCCCTCTATATCTAAAACATCACTAATTTGAGCAGTGTACTGACCAACCCTGGTCACTGGTACTGGTCAACCCCTACTGGCATTAGCATTCACCTTTATACTTATGCTTGATAGAAAGAAACATTATCGGTTTTAAATAAATAAACCCAGCGATGTTTTGAAATGAATTCTTTCGTTAAACCACGTTTAGCAATATAGCAGAAATTATAATTTATAGATTATAATTTTATCAATATAGAATATACAATGAGACCTAAATAATTATACTTTTTTTTTAAATAATATATATTATTATGACATATTAAATTTTTGGAATGTCTTTGCAATTATCATAGACTAAAACAAATATACATATTTAAAAATAATAATAAGATAAGAATTACCTAGATATCAAATTATTTAAAAAATGTTGAGAAAATCATCTTTTTCTCATATATAAAATTGAATAACCTCAGCGAATTTTCATAATGTAAAATACTAGGTAATAAAAATACTATACCGAGTATAGATATAAAGTATGCAATACTCAAATATTCTCAAATAAATACTTAGATATCAGTTTCTTTAAAAATATTATTAGGGCTTTCCATACTGAAGTGTATATATCGGGAATTTGGTGAATCAGCAACAGGTTCAGTCAAATTATCTTGATCTTCAACTTTGATATGTTTTGGCGACGATTCAGAATGGAACTCTTGGCGAAAATTGCCTGAAAATAATTACAATTAATAATAAAATGATTACTACTTGAAAAAGAAACAAAAAAGAAACAGAAAAAAAAGAGAGAAATATACAAACATGCTGTCAAACAAAAAAGGATGCTATAAAGGACTCTCATACGATACCTGTTTAAAAACTTTAAAAAAACTAAAAGCGAAACTAAATACTTACAAGCGAGGCATACGACACTACACTGTAAAATAAGAACAGAATATTTTCGGAGAAAGATTCATGATGCGTTTATTGTTCGCGTAATAGAATAGAGATACCACGAGTCTTAACTCTTGACGATTGCACGAGGCAGAACACAAAACATAAGAAAAAATAAGAAAAAAACCAAGCTCAGTGCATACAAACTTTTATTAAAGTATACACCACGTCAGTGGTTTACAAGAAAATACGCGAATTACGTATCGTGTAGGCAGTGGCAACACCCAACAGTAACATTCGTAAATTAAAAAGTTACAAAATGTCATCAATCAATTCAATATAATAATTAAAAAAAAAACGTGTCAGATTTTTAATACATGAATGACATACTCTTATTTCATCTATTCGATATAATCGAAAGCAAAATATTCTTATTTTTTTTTTATGTGGCAAGCGATGCGACGATTCGAATATTATCAGATTTGCATTGGAATTTATGATTATAAAAACGAATACTTAGCGAATCTTATTTTGGTATTATAAAAATGTTACATTTTCCCGACTAACAATTCAATTAGCCATTGATTCATATATGATTTAAAATTAGAATTAGATGAAGGTTTTTTCAGAGCGGCCAGTAGACAATCAGGGTATTGCATAAAAGTAAAAAAATGTGTATTTTTTTAAGTGAGGTCTTTACAGAACTCAGAAATTTTGCAAAACACATATTCCGAAGAAAAGTCTTAAATTTTTTAACCGCAGCGCTACACATTGTGAAACGCTGTTAGTCTTTTTAGAAAATAAAAAAAAAAGCTTTTTGATTCTCGATAAGTTCTTATTATTTTTTGATAAAAACATACGGAATGTATGAACACGTTAAATTATAAAAAATATTGTTCGTAAATAGCAAAATTGAGCGACAAGTTTATTTTACAGGAAAAAAAAAATAGGTGTTGCCAATGGGAAAAACTTCTAAGTTACAATAGCCAGTCTTAAATATTATAGTGACTCTAAAATTAAAGGAAACAATGGTAACTATATAAATTAGAATATAGATTGCATATTTTAGTTATTAGAACGATATGCCGGTTTAGACTTATAATACTTTATAAATTTGTTTAAATTTAGTTGATATATATAGTGTAAATACTGCTGCGTTTAATGCGTTACATGCATACACCTACGGGGATATAGACATGAGTGCGTGCGCGCGCGCGCGCTTATGTGTGTGTGTTTTTTTTTATTTTTCCTTTGAAAGGTGTCTTAATCTAAAGTTCCCTTAGCCGTTTGAAGATCGCCAGCTCTTTTCTAATCGTTAGCGGGATTTTCAAGTCGAGAGTATTTAAATTCTCTAATTTGTACTTGTCAGAATAATAATTAAGAACGTTTTATAATTGAGTATTATTTAAGTGTACAAACTGATAATGTACGTTATTACACTACGAAATATATTTTTGGGTCACTTAATATATCAACTAAATTATACTAAAACTCTCGGCTTTATTAAATAATACGAAGTAAAGAAAAATAAGATTTGAAACCATGATAGCTTAAAGAAAAATATATGGTTTTAAATCTTATTTTGTTATTCCACGTTTAAATAATAAATTGGTTTAAATATAGATATATGAACAAACACTTGAGCAGATAGACTAGATTTTATATAAACTATTTGGTATACAATTATTATTTTTATTAACAGAGTGAACAACTATATCCTAATTAATTAATTAATTAAGTTAAAATAATAATAATATATTGCATTGAAAACACTAACACCCCTCTGTACCCTTACCTTATTGGAGAAATATTAAAAAATATACTTTATGTTCTTTTTTCAAATTAATAAACGACCGCTTTTAGTATTGAAATTTGAGAGTTGACTATTTAATACATTAATCAAATTAAATAAAACAATACTGACTTAAGTACGTAAGTATTTCTTAGTACACGTTTAGTATAAGGGATTTAGGGTTTAGTTGATTAATTAAGACGATTATAATAAAGTCGACTAGTAGTAAGCACAAAGTTGCTATTTATACATATACAATACTTTAAACAATAAGATCAAACATTAACAATATTTAAAAAAAGTACATGCTCTAATTTCCATGCGTGTCAGTTTATGGTAGGTACCATATAGGTTAACAACCAGGTTGATTCAAATAGTTAAAATTATTGAAAAGTGCCATAATGAAATAAAAAAAAATGCATTGACAAAAAACAGATTTTTATCTTTAAAATGTTGTTATAATTAATACAATAACGAGTCAAATTTATGAATTTCAAAGATAAAAATCGACTAAAACAACATCGTACAAAACTACAAAGCTTAGGAGCAACACTCGGTCAAGCCAGTACAGTCACACTTCACTTTGCGGGCTCGCCTTCTACAGAAACCGTAACATTTTAACGCTAAACAACACAATCCACCCTTTTTACTACCCTCCGACTTACAAGACTCCCTGCTATTTAACCTTTGCAACTCCGAAATAGATTTTTCTGGCTCATCTTTATTATTTAGTAACTTATCTAAACGAGATTTTAATTGGGAAGGTGATACACTTCTATCACGGGTTGGTTTAGTCGATTTATCGGCATCAATAATTTTATTCGATAAATCGAATCCGGACGAGGCTTCTACATTCGGACTGTGGGAGTCTATGCTTTCTGGGGTGTAAGGATCAAGGCATTGTCGAACACAGAGTAAAGTATTATCGACATCGTTAACGTAAACACCATCGTAACTACAGTAATCAGCCGAAGTTATTTCAACGTGAGGTATTCTTAGCATTGTTTCGTTTAAAGAACCGGTTCGTGTTCTACGAATTAGTTTAGAATCTTCTGTTAGTTTGTCTGGATGAGAGCATGACATTTCTGGAGGTTTGAATTTTTTGTGTAATAAATCGGGGTCGGTGGGTAAACGAGAGAGTCTAGGGGGTAGTAAAGAGAGCGTGGAGGGGAGGCCGGTGGCGCTGGCGCATATTGTGCAAGGGAAGGTTGTGTCGCAACACTCTATAGTACCTCGGTCACTTTGGAGCATCACGCGCAGGTAGATCGGCTGCGGACAGAAATGTTTTATTAGCATTACATATTATATATTGTGTAGGTATATGTGCTACTGTTATTTATAATAGAAGTAGTGGTATTGTATGTATTGTGGTAAATATATATATCCAAATTTCATATTACCCATTTTTATAATAACAATAACGTTACAATGTTTGAAATTTAATTGTGCACCCAAGTTACCCGTCACTATACAGTATAGTGCATCAAAGGTTGTCTGTAAGAGATCGCAGATTACGATAAGACCGAAACCTCCAAAATAATATGTACTATTTTAGTGTGCAATAAAGTTTATTCTATTATATTCTGTTTTAATTCGAATCCAAACTTTTCCAGGACTTGATAATTACTTTCTACATATATTAATAAGAGAAACGGGTATTGTTAGGTATACATTTTTAATTTTTACAGACAATCTAGTACCCCTAGGTATCCGGTAGAAAGTATATTTTTGTTCTATTTTATCTCTTTTATAAAAAAACAACTCCTGCACCGACCCAGAGTCAGTACAACTATTAGTTGATCACGCAAAATTTTGTCCGAGTGGGATTGAACCCACGATCTCTGGCATAGCATGGGTCATTAACCACTCCCTGTAGACATACTATATGAATACGTATAAATACATACTGTATTTGTATGTCCATACCTTATGATCACCCATGCAGGCGTCGGCCCCGATTACCCCGTAGAGGGGTCTGCGACGGGGTGCGGGGTCCCGTACACGCTCCCGCGTCTCCCCCTCGGACTGGTTGCGGACGAGACGCCGTCGGGAGGACGTCTCACTGTCGCACATTCTGAACATTACATATCAAATATAAAATGCTTTAGAGTTGAAGAGATATGTACACACAAGCTCACGCCTGTATCCCTTAAGGGGTAAGCAAGCAAGCACCCATATTTAGCTTATCGGAATTTAGTCCGTCCGACATGCCTTGTTGCGTTGGTGGGGCCGGGTTTAATATTCATTATCATGTCTTTTGGATCACTCCTGGTATTTTATTTGTACTCGTTGAAAGTTTTAATAAAAAAAAAATTGAAAGGAATACTCCTGCGATAGTCCCATTGTCAGCAGCTCAGGATTTGATTCTATTCTACTTAACCAAGAACCCACATACTTTCTTCTTTCACAGTCGGCTAACAATGTGAACCTGAAATGAACCTTACCTAGCGCTGATAGCCTGCTGGACACTGGTGGGATCAGCAATACTCTTCCTGCTCAAGTTGAAGCCTGGTACCGACAGCACTTCCAGCTCTGCCATGCTACTCTTCTTCTCTAAGGTCTTGCCGGGACTACCCTAGGACAAAAGAAAGTGTTATTATGCTAATATTGGCAGTATGATTATGTAGGTAGCTTTTGAACCTATGACGAAAAGGGGTGCTATAAGTTTTCCGGGTATTTTTAGGTACAATGAAAATGACTGCCTTTAATCGGGTTATGCGGGGTGAGGGGATGCGTTGAGGAGAAAAACGAAAGGGAATGAGGTGACGGAAAAGAGGAGAGGAAGAAGAAGAGAGGGGGAGTTAGGCCTCCGAAAACCGCAATAATTCGTCAAAATGCTTCATAACCAGTTTTTTATCTATGACTGAAGATATGACGGGCTTTTTGGTGTAGTGGTTTGTGACACCGACTGCTAAACCGGAGGTAGTGGGTTCAATTCCCACGGGACAAAAATTTGTGTGATCCACTAGTAGTTGTTCCGAGTCTGGGTGTTCTTTGTGTCTGATCATTGAATGTTTCAAAAGCCCCAAAGAATTATTCTTAAAGCGGGAGTTGTCTGGCTCTCAGACAGTAAAAGGTGTGTCTAGTAGATAGATACCTGTGCAGGTGCAGGCGAAGACGAGCGTGCGGGGCTACTGTCTGAGGAGGATACGCGCCCACTGCTGTCCGTAGAGTCCGTCACTGACTTCCTGTAACGAGGAACACATTTTTAACCATCTTCCAAAAAGGAGTAACTCTCAATTCTAGTTAACCCTAGGATACGCGGCACAACCCTAGCATGCGGCGTAAATAATATTAGTTCAGATGAATAAAATAAAATAAAATTTTATTTTTAGAAATAAACACACTAATATAATGTAAAAATATGTATACTAGATAGTGCGATACCACGGCCTCGCAGAAAAACGGTTGTGAACCAATGCTTGCGTTGCATCAAAACTAGTGAGGTTTCCGGAGGCCCATCTCCACTCTCCTCTTTCCCGTCCCCGCGTCCCCCAACCCCTCATCAACGTCCGCAGCGGGCAGCACACTTATACCTCTTGACTTGCAGGTGTCTATGGACGCCGGTTGCCACTTACCATCAGGTGATCTGTCTCTTCGTCTGGCCCAATATATAAATGCGTTTTTTTTTTCTTGGTCGAAAGCGATATCATAACGTGAGATACATATACAAACATTCAACCTTAAAACATATATAAATAGAATATACGGCCAAAAGAAAAAATATAATATATGCAATGTGATCAAGTAAACAAGATTAAGACATTAAATGCAATCAGCTGTCTTGATGTCGAATATAGCCCGCCACTGCCCAGCCCCACCCACCTCATCAAATAGTTGTACATTGCGTATTAAAAATACCATATACATCTCATCCACAGATAAACGTTCTTGTGAGTTTTTATTATTTGTGTACATATTATACTTCAAAACACATTGCCCAAAAAAATAAAAAATATTTACACATATAAAAATTAAAACTGAGTGTTGCAATTGTACGTAAGACACATAAGTGGCGTGGCAGATGAGTCGAGCGCCACAACGCCACGCCACACAAGTCGCCAAGTATATGTCGTTACCTGGAGGCGTGCATGTGCCTGTTGTCGGCGGGACGCGCGCCCTCGGGCTGCACGAGCAGGCGGGCCGCCTGCGAGAGCAGCACCCGGTCGCACCACGCCGGACACCTGTAACCGACCACTGCTGTATATCATTACTTGCCTGTATTACAATAAGGTGACTAAAAAAGTATTTCAACGAACTAATACAACAAAAAAATATATATATCTTGCAGTTTGTAGGTGATATATAAACATAAGGCATTCAATGCCGTGCGTATACACTATAATAATGTGTTTAAGGATGCTTATTCGTTGACGTGGCGGAACAGGAACGTGACAGGACTAGCGCTCTGTGGTCCCGAATGCACCAGGCGCCGGAGGGCGCAGAATGACCTCCGGCCTCCATGAGCGCTGGCCTGGGGGTAACGGATCGGGCTGCCCGCTACCCTAGCAGAAGCAGGCCTGAGACGGTAGTGCGTCGTGTTCTACGCGTGCCTCTCCAAGTTGGAGGGCGGCAAGGCCCCCCCGATTCCCACGGTGTGGTCACCCGATGGTCAAGCGACCAAGGTCTGCAGGGGTTTTCGGAAGCTTCCTTCTTAGGGTATACCCGAGTCTTCTGCAATAGACCCGCTAGGGAACAACGTGTGGTTTTAGGGGGTTCGAGTCTAGTAGTTTCGAGTATGACTAGGAGTTTCCACACGATAAAAAAAAAGAACGAAGGGAAAGTTTCCCGATGTAAAAGTGTAAATTTTTTCGCTATTATTCAAAGCGATGTTCACTTCTCTTAGACCAAAACGTACGCCAGCTCCCATAGTATTATGAGGCCATTAAGTGACCAGTGGGACTGCTAGATGCTAGGCCGATAGATCAGACTGCACCTCCAGGGAATGAGGTTATTGGGGCAGAATCCTCCCTCGAACCTCTCCAGTCAACGTATTTCTTTGTAAATACGTATTGTTGAACCAGAACACCCAAATAATTTATTTTGACCATGGACCAATTATAAACGCAGACCGCATTAGAGGATTTCATAATACGAATAAGGTATATTTTTAAAATCTATGCTTTCAAAATGTAATCTTAATTTGCCTATCTGTCTTTGTTCAGGCAAAAGTAACTCCATAATACAGCCTAGTTACAGTTTAAAGAGGATCAGGATAAGTAAGCAAACTAGATAGTATGTACTATATAATAAAAGAAAGTAATGCGTTGGGATTGCTTTAGGTTCGAAATTCAAAATAGAAAACAAAAGAACAGCTTTTTTTTTATTAATTTACATCTGTCGTTTTGTTGGTTTAATAGGCGGAGTAAAAATTGCCATCTTTTGTCACTCTTACGATAAATATGTATACATATATGTATATATTTTAACTTTGATGAATATGATGCTGAGACTGACAGTTGTCAAATTGCATATTAAATTGGTACCACTGTAGGCATCTCAAATAACATAACTGTCCAATCGTTATATTGCCTTGCACTTAAAAATGTATTATTTTACAAAACTCCTTCAGGGAGACAGGCCTGAGCATACATACGAACGTATCATATTAAGACGTGTAGTAAATGGTAAATTATGAGTATTTTTTTTTGTCATATTCTCTCTTTTTTTGAAGAAAACAAATGTTATTTAGTCTGTTACCTGGTCTTCATAAAGTGCGTTGGAAGCTCAACGTCCTCTTCGAATGGATATGAGGGGGGGAACTTTAAGGGGAACTCGTATAAGTGCGGACGTAGTGCCTCCAGTTCACGGTCGTAACGCTGTAACTGGAAACAAAAACAAATATGATAATTAAAGTAATAGTACTTTTTCTGTTATCTTACGTTATTTTGAACCGCCCAGACGCAAAAGGAGGCGTATGAGATCAACGTCTCTGTTAGCGGCATCAGAGCTCCTACAAATACCGGTTTTGATGCATTTTTATTTCTTTAAAAGCCGACGTAATCGAGTGTTCATAGTTATGGTTATAGTCAGCAATATGGTTAAGACGTTTAAGAAGGTTAGAACTGTCAGCTTTGAATTTGATTTTAGCTTAAGGTTATATTATTGTTGCCTTACAGTGTCCATACATGTATATTTTATAACCAATGTGGATTTGAATTTGATAGATTTGCATTCTGACGATGATGAAGAAATTGTAGATAACATAAATAGGCCCATAATACGGCTAGTTTTCCCGAGGACCGATTTATTAAACTCTGTCTGAAGAGATTTCATTTGAGCAAAGCGACAACTTTATTACTATTACAACACATAGGGCAAAATTAAATTAACTGTATCATTAAAAAGATGGTACTTATTTAAAAAAAAAGTACAGTTTTTTCTTTCTTTAAACATTTTTTTTTAGTATTGAGACAACTCCCACAGTAGGATTAATTTCTGTGTCGCGGGGGACTTTACAAACATTCAAACAACGGACACAAAGAACACCCAGACTCAGAACAACAAGTTGAAGATTACACAAAGTGATGTCCCGTGCGGGGATCGAACCCACAACACTAGGCGTGGCAGCGTGGTGGCGTGATGACTACTTAAACCGCTACGCCATCCGTGCAGTCAGTAGGATTACAGTAAAATATTAAAATTGTTTGATACAGAAACAACGAGTTTCGTTTTATGTATAAATATGCGTATGTTATCGGCTATAATCATAACAAAACAATCGTTCTTACGTGGAACCGAACGTAGAAACTGCTTTACCGACTCATAAATATGTTTACGGCTTAACATGTTTATGCGTTTAATTGAATTTAACTAATTTTGTTTAAGTAGGTACTTAAGTCAAACGTTGTGCAAGTCGCCCTTAGACAGCCATAATACAGAATAAAGTCTAACAGTAATAAAACACACAGGTATCAACTTACCCAGGGTTCTCTAAATATCTTCTGATGGTCAACATGTCCGAACTCTTTTTTGCCGACAGTGAGTATAACTCTGTTGTTAGAGTCCCGGAACTGCAGGCGGGAAGCGTCTATCGCTGTCCCGTTCTGCTGTCGACATGCTGACAGATCTTCTGTCACTTTCTGAAACGATTATATCATAAATGTATATAAGAACCTTGTTGATAGTCCCAAACAAAGAATAAACACATACTGATCTGTTGGTCCACCGGTTACTGACCCTGACTGCTGAACAGGTCCACAAATAGGTGTCCTGAGTTTGGGTGTTCTTTGTGTCCGTTGATTGAATGTTCGTAAAGCCCCCGTGACAAAGAAATTATTCCTAATGCGGGCGTTGTCTTTTTAAATAATGATAAAATTATAAATGATACCTACATGTTATACATAAATTTCACTCAGATTCAGAATGAACATAATAACTGAAAATGCTAATTACTCAATCATTTGTCATGGGTGCGAATAGAACTAACTTTCTTCAGAACATACACCGATCAAATGGTGATATTCTGGAAAAAAAAGACAAGTCAGAAGTATCCAAAACCGAGGGGCTAATATGAAAGGCTAATCTAATGAGAGAAGATAAAGCTCCTGATGTGTGTAAGAGTAGAAGTGGCAGTCTTGAGATGTGAGTGCACTGCCTGGCTTTCAGGGCATGCCCTAATCCGGCCAGGGAAAAGAAGAGAGGGGGATTCTAAAAGAGAGGGACTTCTAATACACTCACTCACTCGGCAATACTATGCAAGAATTTTTTGTCTACCGGTTTTCTGTGAGGCCGTGGTATAGCCTGCCCATTCGTCCTAAGGATGGGTCACTCACAGTCAAATTCCTCCTTTTTTTTGTTCTGTTTGTTTTTTTTTATCTCCAAATATTAAATGGCCTTCCTCTATTAAGATGGCTCACATGACATAAACCTTCTTCTTGTGCAGTCGAGTAAGAATACAACCTTGATAAGACTTTTCTACTGCACATACATTACAGAGAAATAAGAACAACATAGCATCAACAGCAAATACTGACTTTGACTACCCCAGCAGTGTCAGTTCTGAAGTTGAAGTCTCCAAAGATGAAGTACGGGGCGGCGTTGACGTCTGAGTGTAGGTGACGTAGTGTGTGACATAGAGCACGGCGTCTACTCCGACTGTACACCTGGAAATTGTGTATACTTAGTTAAGAATAAGACATATACTACACAGCAATTTCTTGAACACGGATAAATATCTTCTAGAGCGTGACCTTGAAATGGAACGCTTGTGGCAATGAGTTTGTTTGCTTAATTTCTTCTCATGAGGCTAAACCATTTTAAGGTAATTAATTATTTCATCTTTTTAATATTATTTTAACATTTAAGAGACAACCTATAGTTGCGGTAATGATGTGTTTATTGATCTATATATATTTTTTTAATTTAATTTAAATTTAACCACTCCAAATATACATCTCTAACATGCAGTTCCAAAAAGAATTTGTGAAAATTCATAAGAAGTAACTTAATACTATTTTTTTTAAGATTTCGTCATTAACAAAAAAATTATGTAGAACTTAAAATATTAGCGATACACATTCCAGATGTATTTATGAGAATTTGACAA
Source organism: Tyria jacobaeae (assembly GCA_947561695.1). Taxonomy (NCBI): domain Eukaryota; kingdom Metazoa; phylum Arthropoda; class Insecta; order Lepidoptera; family Erebidae; genus Tyria; species Tyria jacobaeae. The sequence goes on along the minus strand of OX387231.1, from coordinate 12,513,068 downwards.
CACCTGGAAATTACAACAATAATTACTTTTACACAGTTTGTAAAATTGTTTGCACATGCATGTATGTATGTATATATGTATGCATGCATGCATGTATGTATGTATGTATGTATGTATGTATGCATGCATGTATGTATGTATGTATGTATGTATGTATGTATGTATGCAAGTATGTATGCATGTATGTATGTATGTATGTATGCAAGTATGTATGCATGTATGTATGTATGTATGTATGTGTGTATGTATTTATGTATGTATGTATGCAAGTATGTATGTATGTATGTATGCAAGTATGTATGTATGTATGTATGCAAGTATGTATGTATGTATGTATGCAAGTATGTATGTATGTATGTATGTATGTATGCAAGATATACATATTTTCAGTGGTTAAAATAAGTGTTACATTTAATTAAATCTATATGTAAACAGGCAATAGGCAAGACAGTTCAGTACTATTTTATCACATGCCTGTCAACCAAGCGATATTCTTTATAATATATTCTATGTTTAGTTTTGTAGCTTTTGACAAGTTTTAGTGGCATCAATAAAGAAAAACTTAAATTATACAATGTTTACTATCTAAATTATGTGACAATATATTCAAAATATTTGAAGAGTCTTTAATATATCTTGACCTGGCATGAAGGGAAAATTTACCTTTACAGTTCAAGTTATATTGGTCTAAACATTGAAAACTTATTGAATAAATATTCAGTTCGAATTTTAGTGATTACAATACTTTCATAGATCAGTTTTTTCTTAATATGAATAGATAAGGAATAAAAACTCAGAAACTAAAACTTTCACGGTTAACAATGACGGGTAAGTGGTTAAAATTTTCAAGTCTGGAACAAATAATTGTGTAATAAGCACGAGTATTTCTTCGGTGTCTGGTTATCGGGGTGTAAGTTCTCTATAATATGTATGTGTTTAGATATATATAAGTATGTTTATTAGCAGTCTGTTCACCATAGTATAAGCTGAGCTTAGATTGGAATCAGACGGCCGTGTGTGATCTGTCTAATGTTATTTTTATTATTAAAGCCGGATGGTTTATAAGAGCAGTGTCGGGTACTAGTCGAACTAATATCTTACCGAAGGGAAGGTCTCGATAGCTACCAAGTTGGAGGCGTCGTGGAACAAATGTATGTTGACAAACTCAATGGCGGTTCCACGCACCCACCAACGTGTTCGGAGAAAGCCTTTCCGCGACCATTTGCACTGAAACCAGATAAAAAAACTATTAATAATACCAAGAGCAATATCACGGCCTCACAGAAAGCGACCTCAGTATTTACCGAATGAGTGAGGGTACCTGAAGCCAAAACCCCCGTTTGCCCCCTATGAATACATGCCCAAAGAAATAATGTTGCCCTTTCTTATTACGTGGGGAAATCTTTATGTACTATCCCGGGGTCATCAGCGGAGGGGTGTGCCGGACTGGACTAGCTTCCTCGCACCTGCTGCCGAGGGCCGCGGGAACACGACAATAACTAAGAGTAAAATCGGAAACAATGCAAAACAGTCTGCGAGTCTTGAGGAAGGTAAAACAGTCTTGAAACTGGCAACGAATTTCATCATCATCATCACCTCATCATCGTACACTGCTGCACAAAGACCTCTCTCAATGTATGCCACTGAGATCTATCGTCAGCTCTCTACATCTTGGCCGTTTTCTCCGCCGTTTTTGCAGATCTTCAACCCACCAGGCCCCAGGGAGTCCTACACCGCGTTTCCCTAGACCGAATGGAGTATGTAGACACTATGTGCTGGCAAATTTTAGGAGTAAAAGTATGAATTTTGAAAAAATATTTTTATTTTTGAATAATACTTATCTTGTTGTGGAGCATACACATTTCTTAACAACATACTTTAAATTTGATTGAAATTTTCAAATATTTTAACTAACAAGACATCCAGTTATATTTAAATCAGCCCTCTCTTACGAAATATTAGATCTATAGATCAATTATCACTTTAAAGTAGGATTTATGTATTAATAAACACGAATCTTACTCAAAATTATAAGTGATTAACGTATTCACGGGGTCAACACTTCTACAGAAACAGGATGTATAAACAAAAATTTCTATTATAAATTAACTTATTTTAGAAAATTTGTTGAGTGTAAGTCAACACACCTCTGGAAAGAAATGCTGGGGAAATTTTGACTTTTCTTTAGTAGTGACTTTCTCAATGTTGCCAGAATGAACCTCCTTGCCGGTCACCTCCACGTAAGTCTTTAGCTCGAAGTCCCACATCTTCAGCTCAGTGAGGGACGAGTGTGCGAAGTACATGTTGCCAAGGGCCTAGAATAAACATTACATGTTACCAAACGGTGAAGAAATATCTCGTCCGCGAGTCGGACGGGTGTTTACTGTCGCTAGTCACTCCTTGCAGTTTGACGATCGTTTCTGGGCGGTGGAAGTTCGTAGGATCGTAGCGTGATGTTTATAACCTGTATTACTATTCTGTAAATATTCTATTCAGAACAAAGCTTTTTTTTTAATGCGAGTGTACTGGACTTGTAAGTGAGCTGATCACCTTTGAGGGTATAGACTGTATTGACTTTATTTTGTTAACGGGGTGTAAGATCCTCACGGATTCTGTCGGACTCTTACCTACTAAAAACCACCTCGGTGTTCCTCTGATTACTAACGATAGGGGGAGTGAAAATCGCAATTGAATTCTTCCGCCGCCCTTGATAGGTAGTGACCCTTGTCAACCTAGACGGGTCTGGTCACAGGTTGCAACCGTCACCATTCGGTCGCAGTCCTCCAAGAGTGTAGGTTGAGAGTACTGGAGGCCCTAACCTGCAGTATCCTCCTCAGCATGGCTCATTCACGGTAAATGTAATAGGCTTGTATTCTGTTTCGTAAGTGGGACTTAATTATGATTGGCAAATAAGGAACACCTCTGCCCACCCCGTTCCTGAACTATCGAACATCTAATAACAAAAATAAATATCAATTACTTGGGTGGTCGCTATTACAAATGCACCGCATGTACTTACAATACTCGTTTGGAATAAATAGATGCATTAGGACCTACTGGTGTTACATAATATAATTCAATGCATTCCAAACACATTGGACTTAAACTGCCAATGTTGATTATTATTTGTATTTTTTTTTATTTTTATACTATAAAGGGACAGACGAACAGACGGGTCACCTGATGGTAAGTGACACCGCCGTCCATGGACACTTGCAACTCAAGAGTCGCAAGTGCTCTGCCCGCCTTTGAGGGTGATGAGGGATGGGGGATGCAGGGAGCGGAAAGAAGAGAGGAGGGATGAGGAGATGGGAAAGAGGAGAAAGGAGATGAGGGGAGAAAAAAGGATGGAGGGGGAAGTGGGCCTCCGGTAAATATGTTGCTGTTTCTTTTAACTGATCCAAAATATTAAGCACGATTAGGCTTTTCAATCGTCCGATTTTTACAAAACTGCGCAAGAGTAGCCTGAGAGACATAAGGATAACGTCAACAAAACGAGAAAATTTTATAATGCAGTCTGACTCTTATATTTTTTAACAATTTATTTATTACTTATTATATTAGCTAGCTAGCTATTATGTCGGTGCTTAAATCCATAGGTTACTTAGAGGTTTCTAGGAGTTCTGATAGACTGACTTGCTCTTTCTGAAATTTTTCCAAATCACATCTTTGCCGCTCGTGCCGCCATATTGAATTCAGAGACAAAACATCAAAATAACTTTTTTAATATAATTTATATTAAACTAGCACACCTGTTGACACCCCTGCAACACCCCTTGTGGGTGGAATTTCGTAAAATCCGTTCTAACCTGACCTCTACTCGGCGAAAGGAATATTCCTACCAAATTTGAAGTCTCTGCGCCTTATGGTTCCAGAGATATCGCTATGAGTCAATATGTCGGTGGAAATCTCTTATATATATGTATATTAGATATCTTGTTGCCGTGGGGTTCTCGGGAGAATGGAATAGAGCCACCCTACAGGCGACTAAGGGATCTGTCTGTTATCTATCAGACAGTATGTATACAGTCCAGCATGCCCTGTTGACGGCAACAGACTTGCCTCCTATTACGTTAGTGGTACCAAATTGTTATTGGTAAAGTGTGGGAGTTTTATACACCTCTGCCTACCCCCTTAGGGGATACAGGCTCGAGCTTTTGCACGTATGTCAGATCGCTGATCCCCTACCTTGCATTGCCTTCCCTTGTTTTTACCGTACCTTTACAATATACTTAGAACTGTACCATTTTTATTTCCTAATGTGCAAGGCTGAACATGTATAGAAATGTATTTTTTTTATGATATATGGTATATTTGTGGGGTACAAACGAGCAAAACGGGTCACCTGATGGTAAACGACGTTCGCCGCATATGAACACCTGGAACTCAAGAGTCACAAGAGTGCTGTCCGCCTTTTCGGGTACTGGAAGGGAGGAGGGGAAAGAGGGGATGGGAAAATGGGGAGGGCGAAGAGGGTTGGGCCTCCGGAAACGTCACTAATTTCGAGGAAATACAACACAAGCGTTGCTTTACAACCTGTGAGGCCGTGGTATCGCACCGGTCGAGCCTGCTAATTCATGCCTAAGCATGACTCTACCACGTACAAAAGTATTATATATGTATGTAAACGCCAATATATGAAAATTAGACAATAGATCACATCGGTTGTGTACTGGGTGGAATTTGAACCCGGAACCAGTTGATACTAAGTTCGACGCTTAAACCATTACTAAACGCCGATTAATTTAATTAATACCAACTAGCTTTTGCGTACGACTTCGATTGCAAGAAAATATTGAACCGTATTTATTTAAAAGACCCTAAGCGCAAGCTAGAATTTATCACCACACCTTGCTTCTATCATCCATTCAGCTGTTATAATTTTTTTTTATGGGGCAAGCGAGCAGACGGGTCACCTGAGGGTACGTGACTACTGCCGTCCATGGACACCAACCACTCTACAGGCACAAATACGTTGCCGGCCTTTTAGGTAGGAGTACGCTCTTTCTTGAAGGTTTGAAGGGCGTATAGGTCCGGAAATACGGCAGACAACAATTCATTACACTGGCTGGTTGTGCGAGGCGAAAAGCTTCTGGAGAGCGCACAGTGGCGGAGTGCCAATCATCCAGGTGATGGGGATGGATATCGTATCATAATTGAGTAACAGGAATCAATAAGGTTTCCCATTTATAATAGAACTAAGATATTATGAAGATATTATCAATCGTCTTAATTCAACTGGTATACGTATAATTACGAACAGCCGTTGCCCATGGACACCTGTAACTCGAGAGTCGTAAGTGTGCTGTACGCCTTTGAGGGTGACGAGGGGAGGGGAAACAGGAGAGGGGAAATTAGGCCTCCGGTACCGTCACTAGGCAGGTACAATGCTAACATTGTCTGCCGGTCACCTCTGAGGCTACTGCAGTCAAGCCGACCTATTCGTGCTTAATCATGGCTCTACCACGGAGTTTTTTTTTAATCTTTTAACCAATTATCGTTTGACGTCATTCTTTTTTTTTTTTCAGGTACACCAATGTGCGAGAATTTTTTATACATGTAAATTACTATTTTTGAAAAATAATAATAATATTAGTGGGCAAGAAACTTATATAATAACTTACATATGACCAAAGTACCGATAAAACATAATAAATGTATGTTTGAGCTGGTATGGTAAACGTTGTATTTCGCAGTAATGTAAAAAGGATTATAGAATGTTTTAAGAAAAACATTTAGCGCCACAAAGTGACAAAGAAGCAGTGAATTGTGTACCGGGTATGATTGATTTTGAAGCCACTGTTTTAATTCATTTTAAGTCTTTATAGTTTATGATCACACCTTCCCTCAAACGTAAGCAACGCCGTGTCATCTGCATATGATACTATTATTTAGTTCAGGAGAGATTTAGTACACAGGTCGTTGAAGTATATGAGGAAAACGTAGGACCAAGCACGCTACCTTGAGGGACCCCAAAACTGGGACTAGCAGGGTCACTAGAATGAAGGTATAAGATCAGGACTTAAATATATGAAGTAGGCTTCATATATTAAAACATTAATTAAAGGAACACATAGGTACATACTCGAAGGAGTTTATGCGGCATCTTACAGATAATTTTAGTTTTGTAGACTATTTTGTGATAATAAATAAAATCAATAAGACCTACATTAAATTAGATTGTACCCAACTACTTCTCATTACATTATGATACAACATTTATCTATATTTACTTATAAAAATATAAACATATTTTGTATAACATTATCATTTCAAACTAAGGGGCATTATGTTTGTCAACTGACCAACGCACTTGAGGGAAATGTAAATAAATGTACTTTTTTTTTTATACTATAGGAGGGACAGACGAACAGATGGGTCATCTGATGGTAAGTGACACCGCCGTCCATGGACACTTGCAACTCAAGAGTCGCAAGTGCGCTGCCCGTGTTTGAGGGTGATGAGGGATGGGGGATGGAGGAAGCGGAAAGAAGAGAGGAGGGATGAGGAGATGGGAAAGAGGAGAAAGGAGATGAGGGGAGAGAAAAGAGGGGAGGGGGAATTGGGCCTCCGGAAACCTCACTTAATTCGGGGAAATGCAATGCAAGCGTTACTTCACAACCGGTTTTCTGTGAGGCTGTGGTATCGCACCGGTCGAGCCGGCCCATTCGTGCCTAAGCATGGCTCTACCACTGAAATACTAGACTTAATCATAATGGTAAAGTTCTCTTTGTAAGTAAACTGTACAGTTTTTAAGAGAAATATTTTTTTGAAACCTGGACCTATCTATGAGCTCAGACTATTATCTATCAAACAGTATATCTATATACAGTCATATAGTGCCGTTGACGGCAAAAGGCTTGTCCAATATTACATAAGTGGGGCTAAACTATAGTTGGCAAAAAGTGGGCGTCTGAGACATCTCTGCCTACCCCATATTATTGTATGTACATATATTTTAGAATGCTATTTACCTTCCTACTTTTATGGGCAATTTCGACTCAAGTAGACAGGCAGCAATAAATGTAAATATGGCCCTAGCATATTTTAGGGGCAAAAAGTTCACTTTATAATATAATAAGACTGAAGAATTGGTAATAATCCCCTATTAGTATAATTATAATTTGTTTTCTAATAATTCATTTTAAAAAAGTAGACAACCGACTAAAATGCGTTTATTATAAAATTTAAGACTTATACGGTTTTCTCATGGATGCCATTGTCAGAAACAAACAAAAATCTCATCAAAGGAATCATCGAAATCGGTTGGCGTGATATAGAGTTATTTATCGATTTGTCGCGCGCATACTTAATGCAAAAATACGATTTTCTCATTAACGCTATATGATTGTCAGAACTGGACCAAATTGATATGGGACCACGGGAAGTCGAAAGTTCTAAAGGTAACAAACAAAAAAAAAACATTCGAATTGAGAACCTCCTACTTTTTGAAGTAGGTGGAAAAAAAAAATTGCAATTAATCTACACACATACGGCACTACACGAGCGGCAAAAGACTTTCAAAAAGAGCAACTCAATATCTGTTAGTAATATTAAAAAAAAAAAAAAAAAACTCCTGGAATTATTTCTAGGTAATCCACGGATTTAAGCACCAACTGCCGTGGCTTGGTATTAGTAGTAATTTATTAAACAACAATTAAAATTAATTGAATGTAGGAACAGATGTTGAGTGGCATGGAACGTAGGTGAACGATCGATAAGAGTGAGCGAGTGTACGAGAGAGCTATGAGTGAATGAGTGTGAGTAGAGTAGCTAACTTAGGAATAAACTTGTACCGTTGAAAAACATGAAAAAAAAAAAACAAAAATACGATTCAAGTAGACACGCGGCAATCAACGAGCTTTTTGGTTTAATGGTTAGTGACCCTGACTGCTGAGCCGGAGGTCTTGGGTTTGATTACCACCGGACAAACATTTGTGTAATCCAAAAATAGTTTTCTCGAGTACATGTGTTCTTTGTGTCCGTTTTTTTTATGTGTAAGCCAACCATAATCACTCCACTTTGCTTGATGGTAATCAATAAATGGAGCCCAAGAGTGGTGGCCACCATCCTCATTGCATGTCTAGTCAAATGTAGCATGGTGACCCACACTATGGCGGCCTGGTGAGATGCTTTTTCCCGCCCCGCTTAAAAGACCCAGGATCAAAGTGGGAAGGAAACACGTGCGATGGTAGTGAACTCCAGGCTTTCACCGATTGAATGTTTGTACAATCACTCGCGACAGGAAGTATTCCTCATGAGGGAATTGTCTCTATCATCTGAATAAAAATCGTAAGTACAATTTGACGGTAGAATAGTTTACGTACAGAAGGATCACGTATCTATAATCTATATATTCATACATATTAAAGCTGATAATTTGTGTTTGTTTGTTTGAACAGGCTAATCTCTTGAAATATTAGTCATTGATGATTGTTTTTGTTTTGAATAAAGTACCTATTGAACACTAATATAGGTTATAAAACATAACGCTGCACAACTTAGGAGCGGTGACCATAAACGTACGTAAAAATTACTTTTGACTGGCCCTTTGGTCTAGTGACCCTGACTGCCAAGCCCGAGGTCTTAGGTTCGATTCCCACCCTGGACTGATATTTGTGTGATGAACACGAGTATTTATTCTGTGTGTGGGTGTAATTTATCTATACTATGTATGTATTTAGTAACATTAGTATTTGTATCAGTAGTCTGGTTACCATAGTGCAAGATCTGTTTATTTTAGGCCGTGTGGGAGATGTGTCAAGTTATTATAACCGATTTAAAAAATCGGTATATATATTTTGTTATATACTATAGGGGGACAGACAAATAGACGGGTCACCTGATGATTAGTGACAACCGCCGCCCATGGACACCTACAACTTAAGAGTCGTAAGTGCGCCTTTGAGATGGGGGACGAGGGGGGCTGAAAGAAGAGAGGAGGAAAAATGAGAGGGGGGATGAGGCGAGAGGAAAGAGGAGAGGAGGGGTTGGGCTTCCGGAAAACTAACTCATTTCAAAGAAATGCAGCGCAAGCGTTGCTTCACAACCGGTTTTATGTGAGGCCGTGGTATCGCACCGGTCGAGCCGGCCCATTCGTGCCTGAGCATGGCCACCACTGTTAAATTGTTTTAGTATAGATTAGAAATGCATTATAATATTGTAATAATGTGCTCGTATGTTATATTTAAGAGTAAATGTTACATTGTCTTCACATATTCCTTGCGCTTATAAACAATATATGGAAAAATAAGATAAAATAACTTTTTGAAAAAGAGTCTCCTTGGAATATCTTGCCTGTTCTTCTCCATAGGATCTACGTATTGGAACAGGCAACTAGCTTCACGACTGACCTAGTCCGACTCCCTACCCTGATAAATCAAAAATATCTGTAATTGGCTTCATTGAAATAAATAATTTTGAATAATTTGTTTTCTAGTAAAAAAAGGCAATTAACGTACGAGAAAAATATTTTTTTATATATTGTGTATATGTATAATTTATCACTGACTGTACATTCCTGTCTCCTGACTCAAATGTTTTGATTTACATAGTTATTATATACATACTATCTTGAGTAAACTAGTGATCAATACGCTTTGTAAACAAATTCTACACTAAATATGACAATTAGGAGTAAAATAAAATCAAACTTTGACGTCAAAGAATTTAAAAATAACCAAAACAGTCATCATCATTGGTTTTGCTCAACTCAAAATTTTTCCTTGTGTACAAAGGTGGTTATAAAAACAAAAGACGTCGTCAAAAAAATCAACGGAAGATTTTAAGAAAATATTATTTTTTTTATACATACATACACGATCACGCGTGTATGCCCTAAGGGGTAATCAGAAGTGTGTGTGAAGTAACGCTCGCGTTGCATTTCCCTGAAATGAGTGAGGTTTCCGGAGGCCCATCTCCCCTCTCCTCATTCCTCTTCCCCCTCTTCTTTCCCCCCCTGCATCCCTCTACCCCTCATCACCCTGAAAGGCGGGCACCGCACTTATGACTCTTGAGTTGCAGGTGTCCAAGGACGGCCGTTGTCTCTTAATATCAGGTGACCCGTCTACTCGTCTGTCAACCTATAGTATAAAAAAAAATAGTATAATACGGTTTTAGTCATTGCTGTATTTTGAAAATGAGCGACATGTTTCGGACTCAACGGGGGTCCTTTATGAAGAACTGAAGGCGACCTGCCCCTTTTGTTGAATATATTACATAGTGTTAGTAAACTGTATGAATGTTTACAGTACTTACAGTGAACTTCTCCGGGGAACTAAAATCCTCATCAAGATATATCCTAATCTTGTCAAACAGTCTCAGTTCGGGGCAATCGCAAAGTCTCTGCACGAAATCCTTCACGTACTGCATGGATTTCTCGTAGGCTTTCCCTCCGACCTCCTGGAGATGGAGAGCTATGAACTTGGGATCCATTCGGGAGACAGCTTGAAGGAATTCTGACGTCCATATCGGCAACATCACTGATGGCTGGAATAAAATAATTTATAAATCAGTGAGTACTTTACAGCAAGCATTGAAATCGAATACAACTTTTTAAACATACTACTTAAAGCCTGAAAATAATTAATGTACCATATTGAACATTCAGTCAAGGAGTGACTGATTACAATCTTGCTGACGTGAATGTCTTTTGAGTTATATTTTATATCGCATTTTTCTTATTGTTAGTAAGAGATAGCTAACTTATCATTCTCATCATTATCGTCATAAGTGGACGTTCACTGTTGGACAAGAAAACCAGTTAGAAATAAAGGAACTTTAACTTTAAATATAATAAATTCGTAAAATTTCGATATTTCCCTGAGGATTTCTTTGCAATTTGGAAAATGTCTAGGGCTCTTAGGAATCCAGAGGAAGAGAGCGTCCACTTTTGAGATTTCTCCATTAAACAATCTTATATTCAGGATCATATAATAAAGAAAAAAAATGCTTAGACTTTCGCCTCAACGCCGAAGTCTCGTTAAAATGTATGCTTCCAAAGGATGGCATCAACGAGAAAATGAAAAAAAAAAAAGAGTTAATGCAACCTTCAGCAGGTTATTTTTTTAAATTCAGTTTTTTTTTTTTTTTTATACTATAGGGGGACAGACGAACAGACGGGTAACCTGATGGTAAGTGACACCGCCGTCCATGGACACCTGCAATTCAAGAGCCGCAAGCGCGCTGCCCGACTTTGAGGGTGATGAGGGATGGGGGATGCAGGGAGCGGAAAGAAGAGAGGAGGGATGAGGAGATGGAAAAAAGGAGAAAGGAGATATGGGAGAGAAAAGGGGGGAGGAGGAATTGGGCCTCCGGAAACCTCACTCAATTCGGGGAAATGCAACGCAAGCGTTACTTCACAACCGGTTTTCTGTGAGGCCGTGGTATCGCACCGGTCGAGCCGGCCCATTCGTGCAAAAGCATGGCTCTACCACTGAAAATATATTGATGATTGATGATACAGATGAAAATATATAATATTTATATATTTAAATTGACTACGATATGTGTAAATAGAACTTTTCAAACAGGATTTCAAACAGTTTTCTCTTGCCTAGGCGTCTACCATATTCGGAAAGTAACGCCCATTCCAATAAACAATAAAAAACACAGATTAAATGATTACGTGTCAAGAATAAAAGTATATATCTATCTTTGCGTACCGAAAATAGTTTTTAATAAATTTGAATGGTTCTCGAGAGAGCAGAATAGTGCCCCTTTACGGTTATGGAAAAATTTGAAGTTTGTAACGCCGTCCCTTCGGGGATAAGGCGGTGGATATATCTATCTTATATCTTTAAACGAGAAATTCTTGTATATATATATATATAATCTGAAACGGTTCCAACGATATTCATGAAATTTTGTATGCAGGGGATTTCTGGGCCGATAAATTGATCTAGATAGGTTTAATTTTTAGAAAACGTCGTTTTATCCGTGTTTTCAGGCAATGAAAAACTGCTACAATATCATTAGAATGCGAAGGTACATTTCGCCATCGTCTACAAGGTTGTAATAGGTCAGGTGGGAAATAGGGCGGTCCCTTAACCAGATTACCCCGGTTCGAGTCCTGATGATTATTTTATTCAACTTTTTTTTTTCGTTCTTTACACGATTTACCAAAAAAAAAAGGTCATCCAGGTACTATATGTATTAAATCACTTATACCAACAGATTATTTAATCATAAATACCCAAAACATTTCAACAATGAGCAGCCTCACGTGTCTAGTTATTGTAGGCCGGAGCTTATCAAAGCCTATAACGTACATGACAAGGGTATATGAACAAAGAGCAGGAAATTATTTTTACGTAACCTACTTAGTTGAGGTTCTACATGGTCGGTTTCAGTACACTATACTACATCATAATTGCACCGTTTAGTATTGGCAATGAGATTTCATAGTACATATGTACATGCATACGCTTACGACTGTTACTCCGAAGGGATAGGCAGATGAAATATGGTACAATAGGGAGTAATATACGGATTGATTGGGAAGTGTAAGCCCAAGCCTGGGGACGTCGAGGTCGCATCCTTTTAACTCGAAGAAGTTGTATCCTGGAGGTTTGACCCCTCTGCCCAAAATAATATTTTTATATGGTACGATTTCTTTGTCTTTATAGTACGGGGGGACAAACGAGCAGACGGGTCACCTGATGGTAAGTGACTTCCGACGGCCATGAACACTTGCAACTCAAGAATCACCAGAGTGCTGTCCGCCTTTTAGGATAGGGGAAAGGAAATAGAGAAAAAGAAAGGGAGAAGTATAAAGAGGGGAAGGGAAAGGGGTTGGGCCTCCGGTAACCTCACTCACTCAGTCTCACAATGCAAGCATTGCTTAACAACCGGTTTTCTGTGAGGCCGTTGTAATACTCCGGTCGAGCCGGCCTATACGTGTCAAAGCATGGCTCTTTAAATTTTTTACATACTCAATTTTGCAAAATTACTAACTTTAAGTGAAAAATAATGACTAATCTCGCTGAAATGCTGAGAACCCGCTTTAGTACAGTTTGCAAACAAAGTGTAAACAAGTTTGAACACTTATTTTAAAGTTTTAACTACTATAAGATACTATTATGTATACAACATTTTAACAAAAAGGGTCGCAGAGCAGTCCGTGTCAAACGTAGTTACTATGAAGTTATAGTAAACTTTTGATTCTTAATACGAAAACCTTAATTTAAAACTAATAAATGCACGAAGATAAAATATTGTGTAACATTCTCCTCCGTTTGATGTTTTTTTTATGCGATAGGGGGCAAACGAGCAGACGGGTCACCTGATGGTAAGTGACTACCGCCGCCCATGGACACAAGTGCGTTGCCGGCCTTTTAAGTAGGAGTACGCTCTTTTCTTGAAGGTTAGAAGGTCGTATCGGTTCGAATATACTGCAGGCGACAATTTGTTCCATATGCAGGTTGTGCGAGGCAAAAATCTTCTGGAGAAGCAGCACAGTGGTGGAGTGCCAATCGTCCAGGTGATGGGGATGGATATTTTGCCGCGTAGGACGATGGCGGAAACCTGCAGCCGGTATAAGTCCGAACAATTCCTCTGAACACTCTACATGATACAAGCGAAAGAGGATGCAGAGTGAAGCTACATCTCTACGCAACGCCCAAGGTGTCAAGTCGATCAGAAATATCTTGTTAATCGATTTTTCCTGTTTAGTAATTAACAGCTATAAGACGGGTTTGACTAGATCTAGATCTATAATTAGAAAAAAACTGGAAATAAAGATATTGAATTTGAAATTTGGAAACGATTTTTTCCCTAAAATTTAATGGAGCTTACCACCGCACCAAAACGTATTCTATGTACTAAAGCCGCATGTCACGTGGCGTTATGTATAGGTACCGAGATCAATGGCCCGATCGCTGACACGTCATCAATTCAACTCGAAATACTGCCGTTCTCGTTGACGCCGTTTTTATCAATATTTAAGACGAAATTACTACATTTGGGCCACGACTAGTTTTCTTAAATATGGTAAAGTATTTTGGCAGACTAGTTTAATGAGGGGACATAGTTTTAATTCAATTAAGTAATTTATAATTTCTATCTACCGCCATTGTATTATGGCGCTAGGTTCCATGGTGATATTTGCTAACTAGATTTGATTGTTAAAAGTGCGAAGGTAAATTTATTATGTGTCATTATAGGCGGCCCCCGTTAATGAGATAGATGTTGTAAGGTATCTATGAATGTGTAAAAAAAACTTGTAGATGATGCTAATAATATCCTTAAATTAAAATCTTAAATAACTAGTCTGATCGTATCGAATAGTAACGATATTGTTTTAGAAATATCTCGATTTTTTGTTTTTTTTTTTTTATACTATAGGGGGACAGACGAACAGACGGGTCACATGATGGTAAGTGACAACCGCCGTCCATGGACACCCGCATCTCAAGAGTCGCAAGTGCGCTGCCCGCCTTTGAGGGTGATGAGGGATGGTGGATGCAGGAGCGGAAAGAAGAGAGGGGGATGAGGAGAAAGGAGAAGAGGGGAGAGGGGAGTTGGGCCTCCGGAAACCTCACTCATTTCGGGGAAATGCAACGCAAGCGTTACTTCACAACCGGTTTTCTGCGAGGCCGTGGTATCGCACCGGCCGAGCCGGCCCATTCGTGCCTAAGCAGGGCTCTACCACTGTTAATTAAATTATTACTGAAATAAAAATCAAAATCTAAAACCAGTTTTTAATATAAAAGTATAAATCGGTCGAGTAGTTTTAGAGTTTATCGACAACAAATCAACAATCTTACCTCACTCACATAATTTTTTACCCTTTGATAAGATCCAGGAAAATTATTGCTATTATTGGCGACCTTTAGGAGTATCTAAAAAAAACGTTATGGCTTGCGGTTTGTATATGTATATTTACCGCCATAAAGTAACAACGTCAAACTTTTCTCTCGAAATAGTACAAGGTGACTAGCAATTATTTTTAATGTTGTCTCACGTATACAAAGCGAAACAAGTTTCTCAAACGGCTTCAAAATTAAAGGCTGTTTATCTAGTCTTAACAAATTAAAAACTTGTTAAATTACCTGATCTAACAGATTAAGACAAACTTACTTATAATAAATAAAATGAACAGCATTCAATTACGGTTTAGTATCGGTTGCTACTGAATTTGGAATAAGTGGAATCGGTTATTAAATACATGCTCACGCCTATATCTTCGACGGGGTAGAAACAGCCGTCTCAAAAGCCCACTTTTTTTTTTATTATACTATAGGGGGAGAGACGAACAGACGGGTCACCTGATGGTAAGTGACACCGCCGTCCATGGACACTTGCAACTCAAGAGTCGCAAGTGCGCTGCCCGACTTTGAGGGTGATGAGGGATGGGGGATGGAGGAAGCGGAAAGAAGAGAGGAGGGATGAGGAGATGGGAAAGAGGAGAAAGGAGATGAGGGGAGAGAAAAGAGGGGAGGGGGAATTGGGCCTCCGGAAACCTCACTTAATTCGGGGAAATGCAACGCAAGCGTTACTTCACAACCGGTTTTCTGTGAGGCTGTGGTATCGCTCCAAGGTCAAGCCTATTTCCAGCATGTGCACTATATGACTGTATATATTCTGTGTGATAGATCACAGTCCGATCACATACTCAATTGTATAAGTCGATAGAGTCGCGGTCATAATCAAGTGATAAGTGATACCTATTAATTCTTAAATCCAGTTTCTTTTTGTGTTTGCCAACCGTGTGTTTCACTTTAAAACCCTAGGAACCTATCAATCAGCCGTAGTTATAGTGGACTCCCTTTAGATAGTGTTACAAGTCCTCGGCATTAACACATCAGACTACACTATGCGCATCACAAGCGATTAAATAAAATGTTTTATAGTATTAACTTATTGTTTAAATTTTCAATATTGCATAAATAACCGTACAAGATTCAATTTTCAAACTCGTTTCGTTTCGTTTTCGTTTTTTCGTAACTCGTTCAGGAATCAGGAAGACTCGATGGAATCTTAATAGAGTAAAAATAAAATAATAAAATGAATCCAATAGCTTTGATGTAAACGACAATAATATTTTTCCAAAGCTGGCACCGTAATTATAAATCTGATTTACGTAGCAGAGATATATTTTTGTGGTCATAACAGAATCATTGAGCAAATAATAGAACAACCGTGTCCTTAGCGTATCGTTCAAGGTGAGATATCACGCTGAGATTCTTTCTATATTTATATGACAACATGGTGAAAATCAAATTTCTCATCACTATAATATTGCACTTGTTTTGACACAACTGTAATGATCAGGGTTATATCATGTTCGAGTAATTCACGGTGGAGTAGAATAGGGTCCTATTCTTGACCCCATCTTTTCCCGTGGGTGTCATACAAGTCAACTAAAGATCGGTTGGCAAAATGTCGGTGTTTAATACGCCTCTGCCAAATCCTTCCGGAATACAGGGGTGAGCATATGTATTTTTGAGTTTATTTGCACACTTGTAAATATGCGGACTTAATGTCCAGGGCACTCTCTACCAGTTTACGTTGGCGTGGTGTAGAAAAGCAATAAAGGAGGTGCAAAGACAGATCTGCAAAGCAGGACCATTTATATATGTATACACTACAACATAGCATACACTATTTAAGTATTTTTCATTAAATATTAAAAAGAAAAAATGTAATTAACCATGTGACAAAAAAATACAGATAATACAGAAAGTTAGTCGTTAGTTCGTTGAATTTTAGGCAACAAGAAAAAGCTGTTTCACTTACATATACAGATAGATTCAATCACAATGATATACTGGAGCCCGTTTATATGACTAAAATCCTTTCCCTGGAATTTGAAAGGCAAAAACTAATTTCCCTTGCAAAATAGCTTTAAGCTTTAAAGCTTTAGGGCGGCGCGGCGGCGTTCGTAAATAAAATCCAATAAACTTGTATCATCGCAGTTAGATTACTAGTAAATTAGTGGCACGAAACTCTGTTGAAGTCGCATGTCACTCCACCAACAATTTTAATATAATATCATGATAAATTATATTAATCTATATTTCTCATTAATTAATTTTTCACTATAGAGTTGGAATAATTTCTACAAATTTAAAACGGGACGGACTTCGAGTACCTACTAGCGTTTTCATTAAAAAAACTATTAGTATGAACGGCGACGATAACCAGTAACATAAACACATTTGAGAATTACCTCCTTTTTAACCAACTGCGTAAGGAGGATGGCTATGTTTATATTTATATATCTGTACATATATATGTATGCATGTGAAAGAGGTTCATGAGTATTATTTATCAGATCAGTTCATATATCTTTTTGTTTTTTTTTTACGCTTATTTAAGTATTTTTCCACAAAAAAGGCACGGAAAAGGACAACAGAAAACGGAGGCCGATTGGTCATCTTCAAACACTCGAAGCTTACAACTTTCCAGAGACGGTGAGCCCGCCGCCACAGCAAATCTGTCGTTAATAGATCTTGGCGCAACAGGTGTAGAAATAAAATTATAATGTCTTTTTAACAATTTTACTTGCTGCATAACATTAACTATCACATCCCACACATGCCACAGGATATTTTGATAACGCGTGGTAGGAGCGGTTGCCGATTAAAATATTATTATCTTATCAAAACATAGGTATTTGGCATGTTATGAACATGTTTTGCGTAGACTAGTTTGTTTAATGTTTCAGCTTAAATTATTTCGTGTACGAACGAACCTTTACGTGCAAGCTTTTACATTTTTGATTTCAAACTATTAATTTAAATATTTGTTGTCGTGCAGTGGTCGGAATTTGAACGTAATTAATTAACTATCAGTATGGAATGTTAACTCACATTAGTTTATTAAATAAATACTTTTAAGATATAATATATACGGTTTCTTTATTTACTTTGATTCGTCTACACTAATACATGTAATAAATCTAAAGACTTTTTGTCATACTACTGACTACTGTCATTAAACATTCCATACAAGCAGGCCGGTTTTGGATACGCTTGCCCTTCAGTATTTTGTTTGTTTCTTTAAACCGACTGATCTCTAGAAGTACTAGTCAGATTCGAAAAATGTTTCATATGTATGATAGAGTATTTATTGAGGAATGTACACATCACATATAAACACGCTACGACCCTTAGGAACGGAGCAGTGGACATCAACGTAGTTGCAATTGGGAGGAACGACTACTCTTAAATAAATTTAGCAAGGGTCATTATTTGAATTGAATTAATTGAATACATACTACACTCACGCCGATATCAGCAGTATAGGCAGAGAAATTTCAACCTCGTAGTCCAGCTTACGTAATAGGAAGCAAGCCTATTAGTGCTCTATTAGCCTAGTAGCTCTGTATACAGGGCCTGGTTGACAGTAATGGGCTGGGACAGTAATGTACATATATAATTTCTGATAGATCGTTAGTGCTAGGATTTCCAGCCAGTTCGAGTTATAAGTATACGAACCTTTTATTCTACAATGTTGTATTTTAATTGTTTTGTAGTGCACGTATGTAAATGTATGTAAAAGCTGTCCTGTTTTTGGAAACAAAATATGTTTTCTTTCTTCCTTTCTTATTCTCTTTCGTTTCACCTCCCTTTCAATACACCCCCAATTTTCCCATGTAATACCCAATGCCCGGGTGACGGCGACACGGTTGTCCCCTATTACGCAAACGCGACTAAACTGTAGTCGACAAAATGTGGGCGTTATTTTCATGCCTGCCTACCCCTTCGTGAGTACAATCGTGAGTCGTATGTGTGTATAAGATATAATCTGTTGCAATATGTAGGTGGAATATAGCGATGGGAGTCAGCGGCAATGATGGTTGAACGTCGTGATGGTAACTTCAAATTTTATAATATCTAACGTGGGAGAACCATGCTTGGGCACGCATTGGCCGACTCGATCGGTGAGATACCCATCATCCTCAAGGCGGACAGTGCACTTACGACTCTTGAGTTGCAGGTGTCCATCGACGGCGGTTGTCACTTCCATTAGGTGACCCGTCTGTTCGTCTGTCCCCCTATATTATAAAATAAAAAAAAACTACAAAATATAGGTGTGAATCAAGCCTCTGCCTACCCCATCAGGGAAACAGGAGCGAGTGTATGTATGTATGGGAAAGTGTATGCAAAAGTCATAGTCCTGTGTCCATACATCATTCGCCCCAGAAACAACAGCAATTGACAAATGGTTGTTATATTTGAAATTTTATATGATTTCATATCACATTTTATTTAATAGACCGACCATAATAAAGCTCAGAAATGCAAAAATATATCAGCTTTAGAGAATAAAACCACACGGTGTGCCGTCCCAACTGGGTCTATTGCAGGGAACCCGGGATACCCTACGAAGGAAGCCTTCAGGAACCCCTGCAGACCTTGGCCACCTGATTAGTAGGTGACCACACCGTGGACCGTGAGAGGCGTGAAACACGTTAGGCCACCGTATCAGGCCTGCTTCTGCTACGGCAGTTAGTTAGCTCGACCTACGCTACCCCCAGGCCAGCGCTCAAGGAGGCCGGTGATCAGTCAGCGCTCTCCGGCGCCTGGTTAGAGTAGAAGCCTGCCTCAATAGACTTGGCAATAACAAGGCTAGGAAAAAGTACCTAAAAGTCTACAAAATGTTATTCTATATAAATAACTAGCGGACCCGACAGACGTTGTCCTGCATGATATTTCAAGCGATTAGGATCAATATAGATAAATAACCTAGATACCGACTGCAGCGCCATCTGCCGGGCTCATTTGTGAATCTAAACCATTCCCAGATCCCCTTGAACACACACAAAAACTTTCATCAAAATCCGTCCAGTCGTTTGAGAGAAGTTCAGTGACATACACACCCACAGAAGAATTATATATATAAAGATATACGATAGCTATTTTAATAACGATGATATTGTATTTTCGAAATGTTTAAATCAGTTATGTACTTACAATTAGTTGCAACGGTTTGGTTTTGACCTATAGGTCTAGTGGTTAGTGACCCTGACTGTTAAGCCAGAGGTCGTGGGTTCGATTCCCACCCAAGACAAGTATTTGTGAGATGAGCATGATAATTTGGGTGTAATTTATCTATAATATGTATGTATTTAGAAGTATATAAGTATTTTTATCAGGTTACCACAGAACAAGCTCTGCTTAGTTTGGGATCAGACGGCCATGTGTGAAATGTGTCAAGTTATTTAATTTATTTTTAATTTAATCGTTATCCTTAAAACCAGTACTTATGCTTTAAATATTTAACCAGAACCGTAATTGAATTTTAGACAATAAGACGATTATATTACTTAATGATCGATTTCTTTTAGTTTGATTTAGATTGAGTTGCGCATCCTTAACCAGTTGATAAGTGTTTAAAAATGACGGAATATAAAAATCGTTACAATATTCCTAATTATTAATTGACCACTTAATTCATTAAAATATATAAATAATTATAGTGTAAGCCACATGTTTGTTGGTTTTGGGCAAGGTACGGTGGCATGATGATCCATTCATTTAGTAAGCTGTGAAAGTGTAACAAATAAACAAACTCATTTACATTTAAGTAATTTAGGATACTGCTCCGCTCCTGTGGGTCGTAGGGTAATATTACGTATATTCGTGAGTTTAAACACATATATACAATAGATCATTTCTGGAGCTAGCTTTGATTCATATAAAAGCCATGCTTAGGCACGAATGGGACAGCTCGATCGAAGTAATAGCACGGCCGGAGAAAACCGACAGACAAACAAAACTTGGATTGTATTGCCGATTTTTTTGAAAATAGATTTTGGATATTGGTTTTATAAACCACAAAATATGACTCAGTTAAACTTAAAACGTTGCCTTTGAATATCTTCAAATGTTTCGGTATTCACATAATAACTCAATTTTTTTTTAAATACGAAGTCATAAAAGACGAACAGACAGACTAACCTTGTCATTTATATTTAAATATTACACTAAGTAAATTAGATTTTCTTTGTTGCTACATGCTCAAATCCCATCCAGCTCATCCAAACAACACCCCACCCCCCCTCACAGACACACTTATTGATTTTCACTTGTCTAAAAATAAGTACGGTAGCCATGCATTGAGGGTTGAAAGGTGGATAAATTACATAAAAAAGGGGATTATATTTATTACATATAACTCTACACTATACTACACCCATGTGTAGTCCTCGGTGGAGTCGGGGGAGTTTAATATGGCCGCACAATCTCTTCCCGAGGATGTCGAAAAAAGCTATAGTCTATAATACAGTGTCTGGTAACGGCAATTGACTTGCTCCTTATGACTTACGGAGTCTAAATTATGATAAGCAAAAGTTTTACAGACCTCTGCTTACTCCTTCGGGAATATATGTATGTGTTATGAACATGTTTTGCGTAGACTAGTTTGTTTAATGTTTCAGCTTAAATTATTTCGTGTACGAACGAACCTTTACGTGTAAGCTTTTACATTTTTGATTTCAAACTATTAATTTAAATATTTGTTGTCGTGCAGTGGTCGGAATTTGAACGTAATTAATTAACTATCAGTATGGAATGTTAACTCACATTAGTTTATTAAATAAATTCCTTTAAGATATAATATATACGGTTTCTTTATTTACTTTGATTCGTCTACACTAATACATGTAATAAATCTAAAGACTTTTTGTCATACTACTGACTACTGTCATTAAACATTCCATACAAGCAGGCCGGTTTTGGATACGCTTGCCCTTCAGTATTTTGTTTGTTTCTTTAAACCGACTGATCTCTAGAAGTACTAGTCAGATTCGAAAAATGTTTCATATGTATGATAGAGTATTTATTGAGGAATGTACACATCACATATAAACACGCTACGACCCTTAGGAACGGAGCAGTGGATATCAACGTAGTTGCAATTGGGAGGAACGACTACTCTTAAATAAATTTAGCAAGGGTCATTATTTGAATTGAATTAATTGAATACATACTACAATCACGCCGATATCAGCGAAAGTATAGGCAGAGAAATTTCAACCTCGTAGTCCAGCTTACGTAATGGGAAGCAAGCCTATTAGTGTCAACCAGGCCCTGTATACAGAGCCTGGTTGACAGTAATGGGCTGGGACAGTAATGTACATATATAATTTCTGATAGACCGTTAGTGCTAGGATTTCCAGCCAGTTCGAGTTATAAGTATACGAACCATTTATTCTACAATAAAATCTTCTACAATGTTGTATTTTAATTGTTTTGTAGTGCACGTATGTAAATGTATGTAAAAGCTGTCCTGTCTTTGGAAATAAAATATGTTTTCTTTCTTCCTTTCTTATTCTCTTTCGTTTCACCTCCCTTTCAATACACCCCCAATTTTCCCATGTAATACCCAATGCCCGGGTGACGGCAACACGGTTGTCCCTTATTACGCAGGCGGAACTAAACTGTAGTCGACAAAATGTGGGCGTTATTTTCATCCCTGCCTACCCCTTCGTGGGTACAATCGTGAGTCGTATGTGTGTATAAGATATAATCTGTTGCAATATGTAGGTGGAATATAGCGATGGGAGTCAGCGGCAATGGTGGTTGAACGTCGTGATGGTAACTTCAAATTTTATAATATCTAACGTGGGAGAACCATGCTTGGGCACGCATTGGCCGACTCGATCGGTGAGATACCCATCATCCTCAAGGCGGACAGTGCACTTACGACTCTTGAGTTGCAGGTGTCCATCGACGGCGGTTGTCACTTCCATTAGGTGACCCGTCTGTTCGTCTGTCCCCCTATATTATAAAATAAAAAAAAACTACAAAATATAGGTGTGAATCAAGCCTCTGCCTACCCCATCAGGGAAACAGGAGCGAGTGTATGTATGTATGGGAAAGTGTATGCAAAAGTCATTGTCCTGCGTCCATACATCATTCGCCCCAGAAACAACAGCAATTGACAAATGGTTGTTATATTTGAAATTTTATATGATTTCATATCACATTTTATTTAATAGACCGACCATAATAAAGCTCAGAAATGCAAAAATATATCAGCTTTAGAGAATAAAACCACACGGTGTGCCGTCCTAACTGGGTCTATTGCAGGGAACCCGAGATACCCTACGAAGGAAGCCTTCAGGAACCCCTGCAGACCTTGGCCACCTGATTAGTAGGTGACCACACCGTGGACCGTGAGTGGCAGTTAGTTAGCTCGACCTACGCTACCCCCAGGCCAGCGCTCAAGGAGGCCGGTGATCAGTCAGCGCTCTCCGGCGCCTGGTTAGAGTAGAAGCCTGCCTCAATAGACTTGGCAATAACAAGGCTAGGAAAAAGTACCTAAAAGTCTACAAAATGTTATTCTATATAAATAACTAGCGGACCCGACAGACGTTGTCCTGCATGATATTTCAAGCGATTAGGATCAATATAGATAAATAACCTAGATACCGACTGCAGCGCCATCTGCCGGGCTGATTTGTGAATCTAAACCATTCCCAGATCCCCTTGAACACACACAAAAAATTTCATCAAAATCCGTCCAGTCGTTTGAGAGAAGTTCAGTGACATACACACTCACAGAAGAATTATATATATAAAGATATACGATAGCTATTTTAATAACGATGATATTGTATTTTCTAAATGTTTAAATCAGTTATGTACTTACAATTAGTTGCAACGGTTTGGTTTTGACCTATAGGTCTAGTGGTTAGTGACCCTGACTGTTAAGCCAGAGGTCGTGGGTTCGATTCCCACCCAAGACAAGTATTTGTGAGATGAGCATGATAATTTGGGTGTAATTTATCTATAATATGTATGTATTTAGAAGTATATAAGTATGTTTATCAGGTTACCACAGAACAAGCTCTGCTTAGTTTGGGATCAGACGACCGTGTGTGAAATGTGTCAAGTTATTTAATTTATTTTTAATTGAATCTTTATCCTTAAAACCAGTACTTATGCTTTAAATATTTAACCAGAACCGTAACTGAATTTAGATAATAAGACGATTATATTACTTTATGATCGATTTCTTTTAGTTTGATTTAGATTGAGTTGCGCATCCTTAACCAGTTGATAAGTGTTTAAAAATGACGGAATATAAAAATCGTTACAATATTCCTAATTATTAATCGACCACTTAATTCATTAAAATATATAAATAATTATAGTGTAAGCCACATGTTTGTTGGTTTTGGGCAAGGTACGGTGGCATGATGATCCATTCATTTAGTAAGCTGTGAATGTGTAACAAATAAACAAACTCATTTACATTTAAGTAATTTAGGATACTGCTCCGCTCCTGTGGGTCGTAGGGTAATATTACGTATATTCGTGAGCTTTGATTCATATAAGGCATGCTTAGGCACGAATGGGACAGCTCGATCGAAGTAATAGCACGGCCGGAGAAAACGGACAGACAAACAAAACTTGGATTGTATTGCCGATTTTTTTGAAAATAGATTTTGGATATTGGTTTTATAAACCACAAAATATGACTCAGTTAAACTTAAAACGTTGCCTTTGAATATCTTCAAATGTTTCGGTATTCACATAATAACTCGAAAATGTTTAAATACGAAGTCATAAAAGACGAACAGACAGACTAACCTTGTCATTTATATTTAAATATTACACTAAGTAAATTAGATTTTCTATGTTGCTACATGCTCAAATCCCATCCAGCTCATCCAAACAACACCCCACCCCCCCTCACAGACACACTTATTGATTTTCACTTGTCTAAAAATAAGTACGGTAGCCATGCATTGAGGGTTGAAAGGTGGATAAATTACATAAAAAAGGGGATTATATTTATTACATATAACTCTACACTATACTACACCCATGTGTCGTCCTCGGTGGAGTCGGGGGAGTTTAATATGGCCGCACAATCTCTTCCCGAGGATGTCGAAAAAAGCTATAGTCTATAATACAGTGTCTGGTAACGGCAATTGACTTGCTCCTTATGACTTACGGAGTCTAAATTATGATAAGCAAAAGTTTTACAGACCTCTGCTTACTCCTTCGGGAATATATGTATGTATGTATATTCTAATACGCTTGAAAATAAGCTGTAAATACGCTTACTCAAGTGCAATATGCAGTCTAGCATATATCACAACTATTCGAGACCAGACGACTGTGCGTATGTCATCCACTCTTTCTAATTTCGAGGCATGAAACACAACCTCATAAAGGAATCAATAAAATCCAGAACACCACTTTTTTGATCAGTCAGAGGTCCTTAAATAGTTTATTTTTAAATTTATTCCGCAAATAGATCTTCTCAAATTCATATAGATTATTTCTTTAAAGCTAAATGGTGAGGCATTTTCTATGACTAGCCTTGAGAAGACACGTGAAAAAAAGAACTTGACCACATCTTAGAGTTTATCTTTGTATTGACCGACATCACTTCAAGAACAAGAGGAATCTGTCTGATTGACTCGATTCTATCTGAATTATCTAACACAATCGTACATATTACTGTTTTATTAAACTGTATCTTGGAAGAAAAGTGCATTTCAAATATACTGCACGGATGGCGTAGCGGTTGAAGTGGTCACCTCGCCACTACGCTGCCGCGCCGAGTGTTGTGAGTTCGATGCCCGCACGGAACAACACTTTGTGTAATCTTCAAATTGTTGTTCTGAGTCTGGGTGTTCTTTGTGTCCGTTATTTGAAAGTTTGTAAATTCCTTCGCGACACAGGAATTAATCCCAGTGCGGGAGTTGTTTTAAAAAAAAAACATATATACAATTAATTCTCCTCAGGACCTTGTATCATGAAATACAAACGTATATAAAATCCACCTCTATCACTGAAGGGCTAAGCAGAGGCGTATCAATCGCCCACATCTTGCCAACCATGATTTAGGTCCACTTACGGACCTAATAGGCAACTGGTGGAGGACACACTGTGTACCCATAAAAGGTCTGGGACACACGAAAAGACGGGTCTCATCAGATGGTAAGTGACACCCGCCGTCCATGAACACTTGGAACTCAAGAGTCGTAAGTGCACTGCCCGTCTCTGAGGGTGATGCAGAATGTGGGGATGCGGGGAGCGGAAAGAAAAGACCCCTCTCCATGTGAGAAGAAAAAAGAGGAAAGGGGGAAGTTGGGCATCTGAAAACTTTAATTCGGGAAAATAAAACGAAAGCGTCACAATGCCGTGGTATCGCACCGGTTGAGCCGGCCATGGCATGGCTCTACCACTGTTAAATGTATATCGCCAGATGCTGTAACGGCGTAAAGTAATTTTATCTATCTCTGTGGAACAGTACTATTTTTCTGAATGAAAGGTTGTCATGTGGAGCTTAAACGACTTCATGGATTGCGACATGTGTCGTTAAAATCAGCTGAATAGTGAGAGTGACTTAAAACATAATTATATACAGTTCACAGTAGCGGTCCAATGTATAAAAAATATTAGTTTGATTAATTTCTGGATTCATTTCGTGTGCTGATGTAAGAAATTTCTTAAGTAAACATTCTTAAAATGAGTATCTGTTTCTTGTCATTACTATTATACGTATACCCACAAAGCCTGCGTGTTTTGCGCATGCTTTCTGGATCCTCATCACCACTAAAGAACCTAGACCGACCATGTATGTATAGATGGAGACGATCTGTTCTAATCTCTTGTGGATAAAGACGGCAAAAGACCGTAATGATGAATGAGAATTATCATGCCTAGAACTGAAAAGATAATGGTTTAATAGTAACACTTTCTGTCCCTCTGCGAAAAAACGATACTACGCAACCAATATCAGACTGATTTCGGGTCTCAACCATTTTTTTTGTGACCCCTGATAACTGTGACTGTAGTGGGTTATCGGACTACCCTTTTCGGAGCCACCAGGTCAAAACCATGGGACGGTGAAAACACCTACAATGTACATATTATAGATAAATTACACCCAGACACAGAATAAATGATCATGCTCATCACACATAGATCTGTTCTGGGTGGGAATGGAAACCACAACCTCAGCTTAGCAGTAAGGATTGCTAAACTGCTGGACCAGTGGGCCTGTCAAACTTCTGAACTGGGTGCATCACTATTTCAACCACTATGGTTCTGATTCATCTTAGCCTTTCTTTAAAATTACTAATAAATAATAATAAAGCACTTTTATTTCGAATTTGCCACAACTGTGTCAATACATATTTTCAATTTCTATTTATTGTAGTATGACTAGCAAAATGGAGTGTCTCTTGAGAAAGGCCTCCCACTGAGCTTTATCCTGTGGAAATTTCCATCTTGCTTACAGGTGCCCCTGTGTCCTATTGTCCACTCTTGGGTAACATGATGTTACTTGTTTGCTCTAAGAGTAATATCTGCTACTTTAGTTTTCTTTCTTATGACAGAATTTCAGATTTTCATCAAAGTCTGTCAACATGCTCCTTTAAATTGCTCTTTGTGTATTAGCTATTCTCCCTCTATACCTGTCTGTTAGCGCCCATGAGAGAACAGAATTGAGACATTACAAAATGAAGTTGATATCTGTTATTAACTAATAAAACAAAATATTATGCAAGTAATTCTTATTGTATCCATTTTCTACAATAAAGAGAACACTACAGACCAATCACAAATAATGTGACTACTTAGATCTTGCCCCCATGTAAGTGGGACTAATTATAGTATGCAAAAAGTGGGTGTTCAAGATGGCTCTGCCTACCGCTTTGGGGATCTAGATCAACAGATATCAGGCCTAAGCAGAATGTATTTTTTTGTGTTAAAAAACTAGCCAAAAGACCCTGGTCTTAAATTGTTAAGGAACAGTTTTGGTCGTCTTTCTTTAACAATGGTGCTGATTCAGCTGCAAACCTCTTTACAAGAGAAGATTCTTTTTATATTGGGTACACTATTTATTGGAGAATAATGTGAACTGAAACTGGGATCCTTAGGAGTGGAGTAGTGAGTAGAAATACAAGTAACACTGTGGTGAATACTTAGTATTTTTTTTAAGGAATAGGGGGACCAACAAGCAGATGGGTCACCTGTAGGGAAGTGACATCCACTGCCCATGGACAGAGGCAGTAACAAGGGCTGTTTCTGCAACTCCAGATCAAACTTAGGATGTTTATTATCTACAAATAATTAACTATTGAAAAAATATAAGCTCAGTCCAATATGCTAAAATCATAATAAATTTTAATAAGCTGCTGTATGTTTTATACTATAACTTTTGACA
The DNA here is from genome assembly GCA_947561695.1 of Tyria jacobaeae. Classification (NCBI taxonomy): domain Eukaryota; kingdom Metazoa; phylum Arthropoda; class Insecta; order Lepidoptera; family Erebidae; genus Tyria; species Tyria jacobaeae. Next base: position 12,484,928 of record OX387231.1, on the reverse strand, counting down.
CCTCCAGTTAGGTAAAATATAAAAAAAGGAACATTGAAATCAGTTCTCAAAAGCAAAGATATTTTTTTATATTTTTTATCAGGAAATCAATTACAATATGAAATAAACAGTAAGCCTTAAATAAAAATTGAGTGGATTTGCACATAGGAACACTTCATTTTATCTATGACTTCTGGGAATGTCGGTAATAGGTATAATTTTAAGTGCCATATATACACTTCCAAATTTTAACATTCTTCTGCCGACCCACAAAAGTTTATATGACACTGAAGTCACTTTATAAGAAATGGAGTGGGAATCAGATTTCGGGAATTTCTTCACATTGTTTTAAAAGATAATGCTCAGAATATTCTAAAAGCTAAAAATATTCTGACATTAACCTCTAACATTGATAAAAATTAAGCTGTAACCTATGAATGTGTCCTTCTAACATTAAGGTGTCAAATAATTATGCTACTACCTTACACTATTTGGGTGTGTAACATTAAGGGTAGAATTAAATAAGTAGGTAATTTTTATTATCGAAATGTGGGTATGTAAGAAAAAACGGGGTATCAGCAAAAGCATCGATTCAAAGGATTGAGAGAACAAACTAATGATAATATGTTGTACACAATACGTAATATTACATAAACAGTGTACGAAAAATTTATATATATGTTAATACAGTTGGCTTTCGGCTATTACAAGTGGCAAATTGGTTTATAATTAGTATACTTAATATACCATAACATCACACGAAACGCTTTAATTAAATTAACAACTTAATACACCGTTGGCATCTAACGGCAACTGAAAAATTTTCAGGAAGAAAAATATCATTATACTGTAAAATACTCACATCCTCAAATATAGATCCAACGTTGGCGGTCACAAGCAGCAGCGGCACTTTATCCGATCCCATTTTTTTGAACTTCAACATGTTCCTGATGTGTTTTCAAGAGAAAACAATTCGCTAAAACCAGCGAGGTTATTACAGTGGAATTACACCACTTTTTGATTAAAATTCGCGAACACGCCTTAACTACAACTACCGCTAATTACATTCTAATGTTTAATAACTTCGCTTTCCCGTAGAAAACGTGTTGTATCATAAAATCTAATAAATAAATTCACCCGAGTCGCCCCAGCCCTCCTATGCTCCTATCTGACATTTGTATGAATGAATGTCATTTACTACACCCACATTTGTGTGTTTAAACAGCATAACATTAATTATTTGCAGAAGAAAATAAGAGTTTTTCATAATCCTAAATAATACTGAGCAATTACATTTCTAAGTAAGTACTGAATTTTAATTAAATCGAATAGTTTCACGATTTTTCTACAAACAAATTTATAAAAAAACATTAAATAGATAGAGATATACTGATCACAAGAGTGAAATGAAACGTGAATTTTGGCATCTTAATTTGTCCGGTTGATACACCAATGACGTCTGTTCGGAGTTTACGTCACGCCCACCTCAGGGCCGTATTTGCGTAAATAAATATGGGAAAGTGGTATGAAACCAAGAGGTCAAGAAATACGTAAGCGATTTCTGAGAAAAAATATTTTTGTAAATATTTTTTTTTTTTGTTATGTGAGACTAATTTATAAAACTAGCACCAGTAAGTAATGTTTGCTACCCACGTACCATGACGGCAGAACCATAAAAAACCTTATTGTTAATACGTGGCTGCTTGAGCTATAAAAATATTTTATGGCATCTGGGATTCTTAATTTAAAACCAAAATTATTCGTGTTTCGTGACTGTCATGCTCCGTAAAGATTTTCCGTCAATAAGTAAACGAGAGTTATATCGAGATGACATGAGCAGCATTTCATTAGGTATACATGTGTTTACGAAGATGTGTTTTTCTTACACGTTACATCTTGCTAAAATAACTAAATATACATTATGTTGACGTCAATAGACTTGCGTAGGTACACACATAAATGGAATGAAATATGTAAGTTTGTATGTATATTCTGTCCTTGCAAACTACTTACGAACACTTATTTTCTTATTTTTATCCTTTCCAATGTTAGATTTGTTATAGTTAGATTTTATAAGGGCTTTGACCGTAACTCGTATGTAAATACAACAAAGTACCAATGCACTTAAATTTTTTTTATTAATGCGACTGCATTTTTGTAATACTTTAACAATTTTCTAGAATACGTTTTGTGATTTTTGCGGAATTCGTCTCTGTGTGTTTTTGGGGCGTTCCTTCGGGCCGCACATGCGAACCATGTTCCGCCGGCGTTGAATGCGGACTGCTAAAATAGAAATCGATTATTTTGTTTCTATTCTAGTGAAATAGGTCGCGTTTATTCATTAAATCGAGCCATGGCGAAGCAGTAAAAGGTAAGTAAACCATTACATTAGTAATCATTATTTGACTTTCTATTTTAAAAAGAGGTGCGTACATGATTTGTTACAAAATGTTACCGCAGACAAGTGATAGCTATTTAGTCTATTTTAATGTTACCGCAGATAAGTGATAGCTATTTAGTCTATTTAGTCTATGTTTCTAACCGTAATGAAAATTGATTATCATTGCTATTCATATTTAATTTAAAACTCCGTATATGCTGCTGATCATCGTTCTCGTTTTTAGACGTCGTTAGGTTTGGTATCATTTTAAACTCTAATTAATTTGAATTTGGAGCCATCACACATTGTTACAACCTACTTTACGCACGCGTATTCGTTAAAAATGGAGCTGTCAAATGTTGCCTATTATGTATATAATCATGTATTAAAAGAATCTTCCATCTATTTTATTATTATTTTTTTCTTTCTGCTTGCAGCTATGACTATGACAGCCTGTTAATACTGCTTTGAAACAACACTTTTAATTAACTATATACATCTTTCGTAATCGTTACTTTTTGACGTGAGTATGTTATTTGAAACAACCCGACCTAAAACTCCTTTATGGCATTCTAAATAAAGCTGTATGTGAGTGCGCGCTTTTGACGGCCTAATGATTGCAAATAGGAACCACACCTTGCTATTTCAAACAGACATTCATTTCATTTGTAATTTTTACAAAATCCATACATTATTAAGGGGGTAAAAAGAGGTGTATTAACCACTTATATTTTGCTAATTAAAATTTGGTCCCACTAACGTAATTGGGTGGCAAGTATGCTATTATCGTCAACCGGAAACCTTAGGAATTAAAGATGGACAAATCGAAAGAATTTTGAGTACCTTTGTTGAAAGGTAAGAAATAGGAAAAGTTGATGATGATGGAAGGGGATATTGCTGATACGAGTTGAGAGGAAGGTGACGTTAGGGTAGCATACCTTTTTTTTTTTAAAGGCAACAATCGCAATCAGAGGTCAGAGCCCTAATTTTTTATAAGAATTTAAAAAAATGAGGAAACGTCACCTTGATATGGATAAGTAATATTTTTTTTTCTTTTTTGTGCTTTTTTTTTAAAACACCAAACACTAAGAACACCCAAACTCGGGACTATATTTGTCGTGTGTGTAATGATTAGTCATACAGTTATCCAGTTTAATCCCCCGGCAAATAATTGACTTCTATTTTTTTATTTCTATTTTTTTTTATTGGGGGAGATACGAACAGACGGGTCTCCTGATGGTAAGTGACAACAGCCGCCTATGGACACCTGCTACTCAAGAGTCGTAGGTGTGCTGCCCGCCTTTGAGGGTGATTAGATCCCTCCCGCACCTTTGTTACCCCCTGACGGAGGGAAAAAGGAAAGGGGCCCTCACTCACTCGGCAATACTTTTTCTGTGAAGTCGCGATATTACCCCGGCTGAGTCGACGTTCGTACCTAAGCATGGCTCTCCAACGTTAATATATATCATATAAATATGTAATCCGTCTGTATAAGCAATATTCTTTCCCTTCCCTTTTCTATCCTCCCTTTACCTCCCAATATACTTCTAAATATCCTACCTAATATAAAGGTTTTCCCCCTATTACGTTATTCGGCAAAATGATGGTATTAATTACGCCACTGCATACCTCTCGGGGATATAGCGCGACACGGGCCTGGTGGTCTAGTGGTTAGTGACCCTGAGGTCGTGGGTTCGAAAAATTTGTGTGATCCACAAATAGTTGTCTGAAGTCTGAGTGTTCTTTGAGATCGTTGATTGAATGTTTGTAAAGCCCCCCGCGACACAGGAATTATTCTTAAAAAAAAAGAAAAAAAAATTAAGGTGCCTAAAAGTATAATATTATTTGATCCCGGGTCTTTTAAGCGGGGCGTGAAAAAGCATCTCACCAGGAAGCCATAATGTGGATCACCATGCTACATTGACTAGACATGCAATGAGGATGGTGACCACCATTCTTGGACTCCATTTATTGCTTACCATCAGGCAAAGTGGAGTCATAAAAAAAAAAACAAAAAAAACTCAAATTTAATTATGTATTAAGGCACTCCGTTATCCAAATAGCTATGGTTCTTCGAGATTGCAGTATTTACACATCCAAGATAGCTCACCATTCAACTATTCCACTTACTTATTCAAATGTGAATCAGTTCAGTATGTTTTTTCTCGTTCCATTTCTTATGCAATATATATATATAAATATCCTTTAGCCCTCATCATTTCCTATTCTTTATTTGGACTATGGAAAAAACCATCCAATTATTATCCTGATAGCCAAGTGTTTTTTTTTTTTTTTTTTTTATATATATAAAGTGTATATATATATATACATATAAGCCTGCCATACCTACCTACCTGCCATACCACACCTATATGAGTGGTAGAGCTTAGGCACGAATGGGCCGGCGCGGCCTGTGCAATACCACGGCCTCACAGAAAACCGGTTGTGAAGTAACGCTTGCGTTGTATTACCCCGAAATTAGTGAGGTTTCCTGAGGCCCAACTCCCCCTTCTCCTACTTCTTCTTCCCTCATCCTCCCTCTCCTCTTTCACATCCCCTCATCCTCCTGTCTTCTTTCCCTTCCCCGCATTCCTCATCCCTCATCAACCTTAAAGGCTGGCAACGCACTTACGACAAGAGTTGCAAGAGTCTATGGACGGCGGTTGTCACTTACCATCAGATGACCCGTCTGTTCGTCTGTCCCCCTATAAAGAAAAACATAGTGACTCCAATTTGACTGATGGAAAGCAATAAGTGGCGTCCAAGAGTGGTGGAGTAGAATAAAACCCCCCCTTTACTTGGTGTCGTAAAAAGCTGCTATCTATCAGACAGTATGTATACAGTCAAATATAGTCCGATTAAAGGCTATATGCTTGCCCACTTTACGTTAGTGGGACCAAATTCTAATTCACAAAAATGTGGGTGTTTAATACAACTCTGCCCTACCCTTTAGGAGACATACTCGTGAGCGTATTATGTGTATAATAGTCGGCATTCAAACCTGCAACCTGACGATAACCCTGAGCTTATCTCGCTGCTGAATAATAGTAATCCAGTATTCTTATTTCAGCCACCACCATGTTTATTCTGGGCGCTCTTCTGCTGGCAACTGCCTCCGATGCTCACATGCACAATGCAGTTGAAACAGAAATGTTTGCGATACCAATCAGTCCTAACCTGTTCAACTGGACCTATCAAGGTGAGTTCATTGACATGACAAAAATATACATATATTTCATGTGTAGTTAGAGAGAATGATCTTCATCAGAGATATTCAAACTAGGTCTTGTCAAGCTTGGTACAAAAAATGTAGCAGAGTCTGATATCTTCATAAAATCGTCTTGCAGTTTGTTTTTTCTTTTTTTTATGCGTTACGGGGGCAAAACGAGCAGACGGGTCACCTGATGGTAAGTGACTACCGCCGCCCATGGACTCCCGCAACTCAAGAGTCACAAGTGTGTTGCCGGCCTTTTAGGTAGTACGCTCCTTTTTTGAAGGTTTGAAGGTCGTATCGGTTCGGAAATACGGCAGGTGACAATTTGTTCCATAGGCTGGTTGTGCGAGACAAAAATCTTCTGGAGAAGCGCACAGTGGTTGGCTTTACCACGATAAAATATATAAAAGTCTTGGTAGGTAAAATAACATTTAGAGTAAAAACTTTCGTGAGTTACATTCATATTGATTTAAATATACGATTTTACTCACGTGTGTATTTCGGGGATGCCCGACTAGTTTCGGTCCCGACAGGAGACCTAATTAGATGGGAGATTGTAAATAACATTTACAATATAAGCCCATCAACTGAAATTACAGTCAAGGCTCTCAAACAAGTTTTTCTGTCGTTCAATTCAAATTCAGTTGCAGATTATAATACAATGTCTTTTTCACCGAATGAAATACATACATAACTTATCTTGATTCAATCTGTACATGAAAGCTATTTAAATTTGACAATTGAATAATTTTTCACGTATTTCAGTATACCTTATATTTTTATTTGGTTCATATTTGAATGTTTTAATACATTTACTTTTATTTTATTTTACACTATTTACATTTCTAGGTTTCCGTACACAAATATTAAAAGGGCTCCCATACAACAAACATGATTTTTTAGACGTTTTTATAGGTAATAGTACGGAACCCTTCGTGCGCGAGTCCGACTCGCACTTGGCCAGTTTTTGTTTAAAATAGTGCCTATATTCTAAGTTAGACCTCTAACAATACATCTTTGAAAACTGCTTTCAAATCCATGAAGTAGTTTTTCCATGATGCGTGTATAAACATACATGATAATGACAGACAGACATGCAATAATTCTAAAAACGGTTGTTTCGGCCTCTAAGTTCAAATTTTTAGGGGTAGCGGTTTTACCCCTGTACGAGTAATACTTTTTCTTCAATTTCTATGATGTAGAGAAATCGGCCGGAATCGAAAAGTCGAATTATAATTTATTATATGTATGTTTAGCTCATTTAACTTTATTACTCATTTTGAGCTTATTTAGCATTAGGTCTGTTTCGTTTTTTATGGTAGGGGTGGCAAACGAACGTTGGCTCACTTGATTCATTCATTTCACACGTGTAATTTTGAACGCAGGTTTGATCCAAGAGGAGCCTGGGTATCTGTATTTTAGGTCTTCCTAATACAAGTACCAGTTTCTCACAAAGAAAATTAATTATTGTAAACATCCTTGCGTTGAGCATGTTATATAGTATTGACTGGCCTGTTGGTCTAGTGGTTAGTGACCCTGACTGCTAAGCCAGAGGTCGCTGGTTCGATTCCAACCAAGGATAAATATTTGTGTGATGAGCATGATCATTTATTCTGTGTCTGGTTATAATTTATCTATTATATATATGTATTTAGTAGTATATAAGTATGTTTATCAGCTGTCTGGTTACCATAGTACAAGCTCTGTTTGGGATCAGACGGCGGTGTGAGCTATGTCAAGTTATTATTATTAATCTCTCTATTTGACTTAAAATATAAATTACAAAATTTTAATAAAAAAAAAACTAATAAAAAATATTTTAAAATAAAATGGGTTATGGCTACATATACAGGAACTTCCTCACAATACGTGCCGTATCAAGAAGAACTGCCTTCTGCATCAGGCCCTTAACCGAACTGTATAACGTGAGCCTGAGTAGATGTTGGTCAAGGCTCTTGTCAATCAACCTATGAGCTGAAATGACTATCGGCACAATGATTGCAGAATTCACATCCCAAATTTCGACCACCTCATGGACGAAATCCAAATATTTCATTCGTTTATCTTTTTCAGCCTTTATAAGATTGTCGTCATGTGAATTGTGATATTATTATTATAAAATTAATTCGTATTTACCTTTGTGAAAGAGCATAAATACATTTAATTTTCATCATTTGATGTGCTTTAATTGACGTTAGACATGTGACCTTGACTTGCTTGAGCTAATTTTCCCGTCTAATTCCGGAAAGTGGTGTCTCTTTTCGTCTAATTCCTCGTATGATGGCATTAGGCTTGCCCCTATTACGTGAGTGGCAATCGGCTTAAACTCGAACAACTCAAATTATGGGTGGCAAAAAGTGGGTGGCAGAGACGCCTTTGCCTACCCTTACGGCCCTACCTGTTCCTTTTAATGACTTATTATTAACATTGCTATGTTGTTACATAGGTTGCCTTACAGTATCAGGCGAAGACTTTAATTGCACACAACCGTTTAAAGGTGAAAGCATGTACTCCATCCATACATTATTCATTTAATACGCCTCTGCCTACCCGTTTTTGTACAGGCGTGAGTGTATGATCACTTTGTAGTGGTGCATATTTATGTCCTTCAAATTAAAACAGGTTTATTAATAATTAATATATGCATGCTTCAGTTTATGAACAGAAAGCTTTTTGAGATGTTTTTCTTCCGGATTAAATGCTTCCATTTATCAAAAGTAGAAGTTTTGTGAGTATTTGATTTTTTGGTCCAATTGGAACACTGTTAGAGTTGGGTGTTTAAGCACGAATGTTTTTGAGGTAACTGTAAATACACATATGTACAATGTAATAATACTGTTTATTTCTACGATGCTTTTGTGCGATGTGTGAGACCGAAAATGACGTATTGAGTTGAAAATTACATGTTTACGAATATTACTTATTGACGATAATGCATATCGTAAAAAGCATTCTACATACCTTATTTTTCCACCTTATTTTCGGGTGTCCATGGGTCGCAATCGTTACTTCCCATCTGCTCGCTTGCATATCGCATAAAAATAACATAAAAGAAGAATTTCGAATAAAATAAAGATTTTTTTTTAATAAATTACCGATATATGCGATAACAAACACAAAAATTACAACCGAATTGATAACCTCCTTCTTATTAATAGTCGGTTTAAAAACCTGTAACTTTAACTTCGCTCTCAACAGGAGTCTCTGTGTATTCTATGGTTATCTGGCTGATGGATGACATGTCCAAATTATTTTCTTGAACAATTCTAACCTGACTCGTTGGCTTTATTCGGGTCTAAAGGCCGTCGTCAGAGGTCCTTCCATCTCCGATACTGGATGCAGACTCAGTCTGCATCCAGTATCGAAGATGTACGTACGTACGTACGTACGTACGTACGTACCTTTGAAGAAGCTGGCCACTCGTGCAATTCCAGCATACGACGGTCTTTCGACGACGACAGTCATCAATCGGCCGCGAAAGCCTCAACCAATTCTAACCTGTTCAAAAAAACGTGCTCGTTAATCCAGGCGAAGCTATTCATTATAAATCTCTGGAAGGATGTTACAATGTTTCAACTTTGTGTGTGGTTTTGGAGGTTTGATTCCGCTTGGAACGAATTTTTGAGATCCTCAAAAAGTTGCCCCGAGTCATGTTCCTGTGTGTTTGCATGTTAAATTTTCCACGACACATCAATTAGTGTAGTGGATAGTTGTATCATAACAAAAATCGAATTGAAGAATTTGGCTCTTTTTTGTTTTAGTAGATACAGAAATAATTATATATTAGCTTTATTTTTCTCCAGAATTTGATCAACAGTATCGCTTCCATGCCTCACTGCTTGGCAAGCCAGAACTTCCTTCTTGGTTGAGATACATATACAGTGGACGACATCACTCCGGCTTCATCTTTGGCACTCCACCTGGAGGCACTGCTGGACTTATCACGGTAAATGCGTATATCATTATACGGAGTTTTTGTCTAATGAAGTCTAGTTAACCTAAAAGATTTGTTTTATATAAGGGAACCAGTATTTTTTACAGTTATTCATAAAACCAATCACACCCGTCGCTCACTTTTGGTAAACTCTTAACTGTCAGGAGAAAAACTCAGCCAGACTAAGTCATTCGTGAAGTTAGTTGCCTGTTTCAATGCTTAGATCATATAGAAAAGACATACACATTTCAAATCAAGACTAGTCTTAGTACACAACTCTAAGGACATTCTTTTGAACATTTCTTTACATTCCAGTGGAAATTAAATGTGAGGCAATGTAAGACACCGTTCTACAATATAAAGATTCGCCCTAATTTTTCTATTTTGCGATAAGAGTGCCCATTGTACTACAAATTAATATGTATTTTTCTATATTTGGGTGTGCAATAAAGTAAAAGTATTATATGTTGCTGCGCTGCCTAAGACACTGCCACAACTTATAGTTAGTAGCATGAGCAAAATTTTAGAGCATTCATAATATTGTGTACCAGTGGATTTCTGTGAGTTGAATTGTGGACTAGACCAATCGATTCGAGCATAGCAAAAGGATATCATGTTTTCTTACAATAATTAATTTTAATGCTATTATCGCTATCAAAACAAAGTAAATGAAAAATAAGTTCGTTTTATTATTATAATTATTTTTCATCGGGTTGCTAATTATTGCCAGACATATTATGTACGTGGGAGAATAATGCTTAGGCACGAAAGGGCCGGCTCGACCGAGGTAACACAACAGACTCACAGAAAACCGGTTTTGAAACAAGGCTTGCGTGGTGTTTCAACGAAAGAAGGAGGTTACCGAAGCGCCCAACCCGAACCACTTTCTCATTCCCTCTTTCATGTCAACCCCCGACCCCCCAAAGTCAGGCAGTGCAGTTGCCACTCTTGAGTTGCATATGTATATGGGCGACGGTTATCACTTCCCAACAAGTAACCCATCTGCTCGTGTACCCCTTGTAAGGTACAAAATATATGTATATATATACATATATTATTTTATTTTAGTTGGAAGTTATAGGGCTGAACCGACAAGACTTTGAGACGCGACGGGTGCTCCTTACGCTGGATGTACGAACTAAGGAGAAGATGGCCAGGCACGAGGTGGAACTCAAGATTGACAACCTTAACGTGGAGGATCTGCTTGATGAACACAAGTAAGTAAATACATACTTCCTTCACTTGGAAAAATACATAGACTCTGTGCCATTGCGCTCATGTGTAACAATTGTAAAGCTTGTCAAGAAAAGAGCGTACTCCTACCTAAAAGGCCGGCAACGCACTTGTGACTTTTGACTTGCCAATGGGCGGCGTTAGTCACTTACCATCAGGTGACCCGTCTGCTCGTTTGCCCCCTATCGCATAAAAAAAAAATGGTTGTTGACCCTGGATTATAAAGACAGAGAATTTAATACGATGTGGATCCTAAGCCTTCCGACTCATTAATTCATGACCTACACATGTTTCCTATAAATATATATATACCAAACACACAACACTCATCGACTGTGTGTCGACAAAAACACACACGCGCACACACGCACACACACACAGAGACACACACACACACACACACACACAGAGACACACACACAAGCATGCACACACACACACACACACACACACACACACACACAAGAGGCTACACAGTACTCAAATTAAAATGTTAGCAACTAAGTAGTAGATTTTAAATCGATTTTTTTGTTTTTCGTATCACTATTATTTTTGTAGTATGTTTCTTAATTTGACACTGTGCTTTTCTTCGAGTACTGCTGACGTTATATGTTTACAGTGTGCGCGAGAACGCTGGTACCCTAAACACAAGTTGAATCTTATTTTGGGTACCAGAGTTTATCGTAAATAATATATATCGTGTTTGTGACGCTGTTGCTATACTTCTTATCTTATCTTATAGATCACTAGTCTATTTTGTACTATTTTGTAGAAAATTAGACTTGAGGTTTCTTAATTAATTTCTTTATTATATTGTTATCTTTACTGTATATTTATTGAAAGAGCTCGGACTACCCGGCAACAGACAGTTGGGCAGTTTAGGCATGCGTCACTGAGTTACTTCAGCTAATGATTATACTCCCCAATCCATCTGTATATCCTTTTCGTTACCTTTCTATCCCCATTTTTCTGTCAATATACACACATTTTTGCCCAGAGGACAGCAGTAAACTTGCCCCAAATTACATATGTATGATTAAAAAAAATATGATTGGCAAAATGTTTTATTAAAATTACGCCTTTACCTTCATAAATACGGGCTTGAGTGTGCGTGTGTTTGTATTATATTATCAAAATATTAAACTTTTAAATAAAAGTATGAAACTTGACTGCACATTCTTCGCCTCTGTTATCTTATCACTCCCTATATTAAGGTGATTCGAATGACACTTCACATGTCGAAATCCATGAAGAATCTAGGCTCTATGGGCGTGTCAAAAGGAAAATGGCTCAGATAATACATATTGATGTAATTAAAATAAGGGCAGTCTTTTTGGACTGCCGATAGAAGTAAAAACTATGTAACTTGTGAATTGTTTCATCGAGCTATTAGATTATACACATTATACATATAGCTCATGGGAAGCGTTTGAAGTTTTCACTTTAAAATGTTTTACTTTTAGAATGACCCGCTTAAAAGACATCTTACGGACCAAGCTGTGGACTGAGAGCAGTGAAGACCTGTACGCCACGTTCCTGGCCTCAGCCATCGACCTCGGAGCAAGGTTGCCTTTAAAGCCCAGCGATGGGGAAGGGTAGGTTGATATTTACGTATTTCTGCAAAGGTTCTACTGGAAGAAGACCGAAAAGAAGAGAAAAGAATGATGAGAAAAATTGCGAACTTCTAAAGCAGGTGCAGACAGTGGCGAAAGCATACACTTGCAATTGAATGGTTGCAAATTCGAACCCCACCATCGACCTGAAGCCACTTGCCTGGCGTTTCGATTAGGTTTAAGGTTACTTAGGTTATTCCTTCAGCTTGTTCCAATTGCCGTATTACGTATGTAAGTGTCAAGACATCTGTGTTAAATACGCCTCTGCACTCACTCGGGGATACAGGCGTGAGTGTGTTTTTATTTTATAATTCTCTCTATAACTTAAATGAGAATCAAAATACCTTTTCCAGGCTAGTCGTTCGTCTTGGTAGTGCCATGCCTTTCTCAGCAGAACTTAAACGTTTACGTGAGGAGGTGAGACCTCTCTCCCGCCTGCCGAGCTGTCCTCGTGAGTATAAGAGAACAACTGTGGAAAGACTCTTCAGGGACGCGGGTTTGACTCTTGACTGGTGCAGCTTTGAGCTCGTGAGTGTTCTTTTAAACTAGTTTAATAGTCTTCGTTCTTAACTTTATTAATATATGACAAACGATAAAAGAATATTTATTTCTGCGTCACAGCCTTTCCTATTTCAAGTTCAGTATTTATCTTAGCCAATACCTTTAAGATATTATTTTATTATAAGTTTTTAAAACATATTTAATTAGTCGATTTTTTTAATTAATCGAATTCTTTAAGTATGTGCTTATCAATTTTTTACATTCTTTTTCAGTACAACACTGTTTACAAAGAAAGATCAACCCTCCATCTAGAATATCTCACCGAATTACCAAACACCAGCAAAAGTGCGAAGTCGTTTAAAGCCCTGGACACACGAGATGCGTGGTCAGCCCCAAGCAGACAGTCGTTACCCTCCCGTAGCTACGGGAAGCTTTTGACAGCGGCTGTCTTAGTGCCTCTGACACTTATGTTCCTATCTGTCACTGCACTGACAGCTGTCATTTGTGCATTGCAGGCTACTGTGTAAGTTAAATGAATATAGTATTTTTGGTCATAAGTCTACGTATATTTCTTGAGAGAGTGACAGATTAAAGAAAGATAATATCCTCTGAATATAGCTGACTTGACTGGCCTGTTGGTCTAGTGGTTATCTACCCTGACAGTTAGCCAGAGGTCGTAGGTTTGATTTCCACACGTGACAAACATTAGTTTGATCCACAAATAGTTGTTCTGAGTCTATATGTGCTTGGAGTCCGTAGCTTGTTCGATGTTTGTAAAATCTCGACACAGAAATCCTTCCTAGTGCGGGAAAAAACAAATCTAAGATTTTTTAACTGTTTTTCTGTAAGTAAAAATTAAAGTGATTTTGATTTCAGAACGGATCCCGAATCTGAAAACTTTTTGACCAACATATTTCATATTTGTATTGAGTATAAAAATAGAAGGTGCGGATAAATTTTAATCAGCTATTTGTACTAATATTTCAACGTTATAATGTAACAGTAAAAGTTACGCTAAAGTGCTTTCTTTAACAAAAATATTTAAGCTTTCTTCATGGTTTAAAGTGTTGTAAGATGTGATGTTAATCACTAAATAACCAAATACCAAAAAACACAAACAAGAAAAATGTTTAACAAAATGCATTACTAATATCATTGACAATTCGTTTTCACATAACTTTATATAAAAAATATTTAAATTAATGCCATTACTAAAAAAAAAAATACATAAAGATACGCGCGTCTCAAACGCGCCAAACGCCCACATTTTTATTAATTTGAACTTAGTTCCGCTTACGTAATAGGCTGCAAGCCTGATACCAGTCAACCGAGCCCTATGTATATATACCGTCTGATAAATAATAGTCCAATCCCTTAGCCTGGTGGCCCTTTTCATCAATAAAATAGTAGAAGTTATAAGCTACAAGTGCCTACACAAAATTCTAAATATCTTCAAATAATGTAAATTGTATGGCCAATCGTATTAATAATAAATTACCCGATGTTTTTAAATTATGAACTATGCTAAGATTCAAACGTAACGTCTTCGAGTTTCTTTTAGAAAAGTGTTACTACTCTGTAAAAAAAATCCTAAATTAACGACTTCGCTGAAAGGTAGACTTGGCTTTAATTTATACGTGACGTTATTATTTCTACTTACATATTCTTTTAATGTTTTGCTTGTTCTATTTTAATTTAATAGTGTTCCGATTTGACATTTGTATTTAACGGTTTGCTGGTATTTTGAATTGTAATATTATATATTCCCAAATAATGTAGCTACAATATTTGTATGTTGGAGCAGAATATTTATGAACTGAACAATTCTGTATCAACTTTTACACAATATTCTTAAAATAAACGTATTATTATTATTATTATAAAAAGGGAGTTGCTTACAGACATGCGGCATAAAATTCCTTCGTGTCATCACTTACTGTTAGCGTTCCCAGGAGGCTGGAAGCACAGCAATAACAATGCTGCCAGCCTTCTTTCTTCGTTAAGGGACATTCTTTCATAAATTTAATGAAATAACCTTTAGTGATCATTTGTTGCCAATAAATTGTTAATAACAGCAAATCTTACTATTTTCTTCACGAAAAAACCAAGATTAATAAAGGAAACTAATAATACATTTCAGGGCCCACAAGTCAAAAGTGGAAATGTGTCGTTACGGTACTGGCAACACCGAACAGACTCAGGTTGCTGATAACGCAAGTAACAAGAGTGACGGTGTCAGGTCAGTATTATATTAAAATCATATTCCTGAACTAGACTGGCCTGTTCGTCTAGTGGTTAGTGACTGACTGCCAAACAGAAGGTTGAGGGTTGGATCCTACATGGGATAAAAACTGATACGATTCACAAATAAGGCGTAGGCTGAGGCGTAGGACTTGCAATCAAGTGGTTGCGGGTTCAAACCCCGCCCAGTACACTATCGTTGTAAACCCACCCCTAACACACGCATTTAGCTTAGCTGGGGGGGTTAACAAGAATACTAGTAATGTGTGACCCACGTTGCTAGTATTCTTTTAAAAAAAAATTGTGATGATATTTTTGTATCCGGTCTATGTGATTTTCGTTTTATTGATCTAATGTAGTTTTATTAGGAAAAAGTAAAAAATATAATCATAAAAACCCATACCTACATCTTACAAGGAAAGATAAAGCAGTTCAATATCTTTTTTCTCGTATATGTGTTAAGCGATTTTCTTTTTTATGGTGATGTGGCTAGTGACCAGCTTTACTAAATTAAGTGGAAGCATTTCATGTCATTCAAAATATCTTAATTGTCATCCATTAAAGACAAATTTTGATTTTTGAGTGACGGGGACGAGTAGTCATATTGAATATATATGGCACCCGACCCCCCTCCCTCAATGTTGCATCCGCAAACGCCGATAACGCACTTAGCACTCTTGAGTGGTAGTCATTTACCATCACGTGACTTTATAAATATTATCTTTTAATATTGAAGTCTTTTCTTTTCAGCCCCAACAGCAGCATCGTAAGGCCGTACAGTCCAAAGTCAACAACAAACTTGGCGAGCAATTACAACAGGCCACAACCACCCCCATACATGGGTTCTG
Organism: Tyria jacobaeae; assembly: GCA_947561695.1. Lineage (NCBI taxonomy): Eukaryota > Metazoa > Arthropoda > Insecta > Lepidoptera > Erebidae > Tyria > Tyria jacobaeae. The sequence continues at coordinate 12,468,985 of OX387231.1, read as the reverse complement.
CAACCAACTCCCTTCATCATCGCAAATCCACCGACAGAACACCATCCACAAGTGGCGACACTCCTGAACATCGCACACATTTGTTGGAAGAATCTTTAAAACTACTCAACGAAGCTAAACTTTCAAGTGAATTCGACAATATTCCTTTAAAAAATCCTATCATTGATCTAAATGACGGAACTGATGATTATGTACCTATAAAACCAGATGAGGGCGCTTATACCTCGATGAAACCAGATCAAACTGGTTACGTTTCAATGAAACCGGATTTGGATGATATTAACGTTTCAGATTTGGAAAAGTTTAGGATTACGGGGCCTATTTGACAGGAAGTTTTAGAAGGCGAACCACCTGTCAAAACTTGGTTCTGTTAATTAAAGTGCGTCAAAATAATGCATATAAGTCACTGCTGTCTAGTCATTTATATCAATTCACGGTATTAATTGAAATATTACTTGTAAATTTAATATGAATCTCAGAAATATATATATATATATAACATATTAAAATAGAACGGGTCCTAATGTAGACCCTTGCAGTACACCAGTAGTAGAATATTATAAGAATTCAGAATAATGGAATATTACTCAAAATATTAACACATTGTAATCTATTGTTTAGATGTCAGGTATCTAATAAGATTGAATAGGGCACTGTAATCGATATCATAGATGATGTGGTACCCCTTATTTTATCATAATTCGTAAAGCAAAGCCTCAAGAAATCATAATATTGGATATATATACCGATTGTACATAGCAGAACTTTGATTATACTTCTTAATTTTTTTTTTATGCGATAGGGGGCAAACGAGCATACGGGTCATCTGATTGTAAGTGACTACCGCCGCCCATGGACACCCGCAACTCAAGAATCACAAGTGCGTTGCCGGCCTTTTAGGTAGGAGTACGCTCTTTTCTTGAAGGTTTGAAGGTCGTATCGGTTCGGAAATACGGCAGGCGACAATTTGTTCCATAAGCTGGTTGTGCAAGGCAAATAGCTTCTGGAGAAGCCTACAGTGGTGGAGTGCCAATCGTCCAGGTGATGGGGATGGATGTTTTGTCGCGTAGGACGATGGCAGAAACCAGCAGCCGGTATAAGTCCGAATAATTCCTCTGAACACTCCCCATGATACAAGCGATAGAGGAGAGTGAACGTACATCTCTACGCAACGCCAAGGTGTCAAGTCGATCAGAAATAACTTGGCAGTCGATGATGCGAGTCGCTCTCCGTTGAATGCATTTTTTTCCAACACCTTCACAAGTACATAGTTTAACATAAATATAAATCTGAAAGATTATATAATATGATGATACTACAGAGTAGCTGTAGTATTAATAACTAACATTATATTAATAACTATAAAGTATAATTTCCTTTTTAATTAGAATTTTATATACTTTATAGAACATTAGTAGTGGCAGTGGTAGAGCTATGCTTAGGCACAAATGGGCCGGCTCGACCGGTGCGATACCACGGCCTCACAGGAAACCGGTTGCGAAGTAACGCTTGCGTTGCATTTCCCCGAAATGAGTGAGGTTTCTGGAGGCCCAACTCCCCTCTCCTCTTTACTCTCCCCTCAATCCCGCTCTCCTCATCCCCCCTCCCTACATCCATCTAACCCTCATCACCCTCAAAGGCGGGCAGCGCACTTACGACTCTTGAGTTGCAGGTGTCCATGGACGGCGCTTGTCGCTTACCATCAGGTGACCCGTCTGTTCGTTTGTCCCCCTATGGTATAAAAAAAAAAAACGTTTGACCTGGTAACTACAAGATTGCATCGCTTTTGCCATTACTCTAATGTCGTTTTAATCATCTATAGTATAATATCATTACTATCAACTCCACCAGTAGGCATATACGTATAGTAATATTCTCAAAAATATACATAGTGTCTGCACTGCATTCCATAATATAATAGCATCAAAGTGATAATGAGTCTAATTGGATTCAATGGATTCTTTTCTGATTTCAAAGGAATATCAATCTTAATTGTCAGAGATAAGGTATAAAGTAACGCAGACTAGTTTATACACGTGAATTATTTATGTATTTGGTGTAGGGATAAAACCCGGCGTTATCCGCGTGTTTACATTGTACAGTAACATGTACTAAATAATTTGAAGTTTATAACTTTACAAAAGAATATTAGGATAATTATATGGAATAGTTATGTGTTCCATTCTAGAATATCTAGTATATATATATATATATATATTCATTCAGACGTTAGCTTCAATCCCGGTTTAAAAATAAATTGTAAGCGTACACAAAGAAGAGAATATTTGAAGAGCACGAGTATTTTTCGGTGTCTATCTGTAATTTATCTATAATATAATATGGATGTATTATATAAACTATATTTATTAGTAGTATGCTTACCATGGTTAAGGCTCTGTTTAGTTTAGGATGTCTGCAGTTATTGTTATTCGTCTAGAAGGGATAAATTTATGGAACGATGTCTTTAGAGCGTTTACTGGCGCCTTAAATATACTAATAATATACATGGTTAAATAAAACTAACTATATTTAGCGTTATATTTTATTGTAGAACATAACGTTGTAAGTTGTACTTACTATTTACGAACCTGTAAAAAATTGCTTTCTTTCGCTAGTAAAATTCTTACAGTAGTTTTTAGACGCTAGTATTATATTGTAGTTTAAGTTGAATTATGAAAAAAAAACTTGAAGCAGTTAAAACACTGTCTTGGAAAGAACCAAAAGTAACACAGGTGTTAAATCATTATCTGTTAATTACAAAATATATAGCGTTAATCTAATAGCGTTACCTCTATAGCTATATCGATATTAGATTATTATAGTTATTAATGTTTTCGTGACTTGTCTTGACGTTGGCACTACAATTCGCGCCAGTCAACACAAGTCTAGTTCTATTTGCATTTTTTTTAAAGCTCTACCTTACCCTTCTGGGATATAAGCGAATGTGTATGTGTGAGTGCATTATTTTCATATATTTTTTAGTTTTAGGAAAATATATAAATCGTTGTACTTAAGTAACACCGGCAACGATGACATTTTGGTTATATCATATAACCAAAATGTCATCGTTTTAATATGAAATAAGTAATAGTATCATTTGCGATAGCAATCATTAAAAATAATCAAATCTTTTAATTTGAATACAATAAACTGCGCCTTACAAAATATTAAGGCAATCTTAAATACTACACAATCGCAGGCGTTTTATTATTATATTATATATTGAACATCAAGCTTTATAGTAATATCATATTAAATATATGTATATAATGTGGTAAGTATATAAATTTGCTTTTTATACTATATGTTTACATTTTTTTTTCTGATTGTTAACTATATAAACAAAACTAAAACGAGGATGAAGTAGAAAAATGAGAAGATTATATTTGCAAGCAAGTAACATGAGCTTTATATTTTTCTGTCTCATGATTCTGTATGATAATGATTAAAGAATGATTGTATGTTCGTATTTTATGCACTTTGGTTGCGTACGTCTAATCACTATTAAATGTTAAATGAAATATGTAGCTAGGGATCCAAAAAGCTCATTGCGTGGACTTTCATCAAGAAAAATAAATTTTCAACAATATTTTAGTTAAAATACAGGTAGTAAATAAAAATTAAATAATTTTTATACTATAAGAAATGTACGATAAACTGCATTGTTATAGGCGTTTAGCTTTTCTCATATACATACCTTATCATACATACATAACGGACAGTTCCGCCATTACGTCGCTCTTCGGCGCCTGGTGTGCCAGTGAAACTTATGAATTAATATTGAACTAACGACCTGAGGAAGAAAGCTGGAATGGACTGGATATTAGCGGCTTATGTCCAGCATTATTGTGGTTGTAGGTGCGACTTAATGACGTAGAGGCAACACTTTTTGGTGCAAATAATTCCTCAATACCAATACAATATGAAAAATAATGTGAAGAAATTGAATTCGAAATTTAAATAGTTGACGAATTGATCTTTTGGTGATTATCTGTAAAAAACATAAAAATTATAAGTATTTCAAATTATTCTAAGTAGTTTGTCTATGGTAAACTAAAATAAAATGGAGTCGAGCTGTTTTTTTTTCTTACTAACTGCTCTACCTTCTCGCAGACGTCTTAAGATGATAAACAGCGATTATACATATACTTCTACATAGTATATAGTCCGGTGAACTTAGATGAATAAAACAAACAATACAATAAAATAATTAGTATAGAATTAAGACTTAATAAGATTGAAAACATAATCATATACCTACTGCTCTATATGGATTGTCAATTTTCTCCATCCCATTCTTGCCTGTAAGAGATTGCGGTGCGATAAGACAGCCAATTGTATCAACCACCCAACCCTGATATATCCTTACTCCTTTAAAATGTTTTTGGTGTGTAATAAAGAGATTTTTTATTATTATTATACTCTTTATTCGCATTAATAAACATACAAATTACATTTTTAAATTTAAAATAAAAACAAAATATATTTAAAAATATAAAAAATAGTGCCCCACCGGTATCGGGTACAGGGACCAAGCTACCGGTGGTTAGGGTTCCAGAGACAGGAACCTCCTCACAATACGTGCCGTATCAAGAAGGACTGCCTTCTGCATTAGGCCCTTAACCCAGCTGTGTAACGTGAGCCTCTGCAGATGTTGGTCGAGGCTCTTGGCAATCAACCCATGAGCTGATATGACTATCGGCACAATGATTGCAGAACTCATATCCCACATGTCGACCACCTCATGGGCTAAATCCAAATATTTTATTTGTTTATCTTTTTCTGCCTTTATGAGGTTGTCGTCACGTGGAATGGTAATGTCAACAATCATTGCTCGGCGCTCTAGTCGGTCTATCACCACTATATCAGTTTATTCGCAACAATAGTCCTGTCAGTGATGATAGATCGAAATAATAATAATTATCTCTATTTGAGAAGCCCCTATTGTTCCGAATTATTAGTGTATTGTAGGATTTTGTTGGTAAATCTTATGAGTTCAAGTGAGAAGTATAGAATAAACAACGGTCAAGTACCAGTAATGGTTACGAAATCAATGGCAAGTATCATCATGGCGTGTAAGTGCTTTTAAATTAACTGAACAAATAAGACGAGTTAAAGAGCTTTACTTAGATGAGCTTTCCCTTTATACAACATCTCTCTCACAAAAGAATAATGCTATACAAAAATAATGGAATGTAATTCAAATTTATATTCAAATCAGATTGTTACATTCCTCATTCTATCAATTTGTTATCACTCAAGCACAAGCACCTACTTTACCTACTTACATTTTAATTAGCCAGAGAGTACAGAAATAGCACAAAAAGAAGTTGGGATAACAATTGATGTCTATTAGTACCATAGAGATAGGAGTTCTCAACATCGTTCTATCATCCTACGCCTTTTTAGGTCGATATAATTGCCATGAAAGCAAAAATCAATAATCTGTTAACGTTATTGCCTATTTTAAATTGTCTAAAACAATATTCTACTACAATAAAATGTAATTTTTCGTGACGGACTTTGTATTTCGGGAAATTGTTTTTGGGAGAAAAATATTACTACACTGGCAACACGCTCTTTGCGGAGATCTGAAGTTAGTCAGTTGCGCTGAATGCGCGATAGAAGTCTATCGTTGTGTTCGGCACCGCTGCTTTTGTTTGGTAAGTTAGATTTTGTGTTCAAATTTTAAGGCCCTATACTATTTCAAGCCTTCACGTCTATGTGTAAGCTATATTTTTCAAAAAGTTTTTCCTTGTGCAGGTTGAAAAATCGGTATTTACGATGCGTATTCGGCCCGGAGCGGCTCGCAGAAGGAGAAGAAAGTTAATGAACACCAAGTCTTTTCAAAGAGTGCTCGAAGCCATCACTTGTTCACACTCTTCTGTCGATACCATCAAAAAATTGACAGAAGAAGCTGAAGATGAAGAACGGGAAAGGGCCTACGCTTTTCTCGAAAAAAATGCTCAAAGCGGTTCTAACGCTAAATACGATTTTGAATTATTTTTCTGCGGTGCTCTGAGCAAGATGGTCCTGTATGTGCTCAAACAAGGAGGAAGCGTGAACTGGGATCTCATTTCAAATCTTCTACTTCGTAATGCTTGTAAGAGGAATCTGTACCCATTCCCGCCACACAAAGATCCTGTCGTTCAGAAAATGGAAACGTCTATAGTTCTAATGTTTTATACGATTGTGTCTAACCCAGCAAGGAGGCACGTATATCATTGGTATTTATCATAAGTAGTTCGTGACTGATGTATAATCGATAATAAAAAAAAAACTTCTTTTAAGTATAAACTATTTTTGTCCTTGTTGTCATAAATGTAATTTATTTTGAAAATTAAAAACAATTTGATGTGGAATTACTATGAAGTTTTAATTTCCTTACATTATTTAAAATTGGAATAGACGAATATATTCTATTCTAATTTACGCGATTATTGTACAAATAGAGATAACACCCACACACGAATACGTACACGCCTAATTTGCAGTTACGTATTATTATAATAGCATAATATTCTAGAAAGATTAACAGAGATACACGCGGCACTCTCTCGCTCTCAACAGGTAAAGTTGAGAGTACACTGTACACCGCGTAGTATAAAATATTTTGCACACTAATACGCCTAATACAACTTTAAAACCGATATCGTTATGGTGTTTATTTGTTTTAATTTTCGATAAAAACTTTTTTATATATTTCTTCTGTATGTCGAATAAAAAAAGATGCTCTATGTTAGTTACGTCTGTTTTTTTAAAGTAATTGGGGTATTTTTTTTGTACTTTAAAAAATAAATAAAATGAGAAAGAACGTAAAAATATAATTGATTTATAACTTTTTTTGGGGGGTTTCAGTCTTCCTTCGTAGTAATTAAATATTTAATATTTTGTTTATAATATATGCAATATTGAGAAGATTCAATATTTGACAAGAACTTTACTGTCAGGTCCTTTTCTCATTGAATCTATTAATTGAAAAGTTATAATAAATATAAGGATAGAAGGAACATTTTAAACTGTTTTAAGTGAGGTTAAAAGGTTTTGTTTCTGATCTTTTACACAAAATATATTTCCGATTGTCTGATTATTATTAGTATAAATTTTGTATTTTAATAATGGATCAAATTTTTTTACTATGATATTTACAGAAAGCACATACTAAATTTTATCCACACAATTTCTTATATTATACATATTTTGCTATGATAGAAGGGCGTGAATTCGTCGAATTTTTAACTGACTGCAAAGAGGAGGTTCTCAATTCAACTTTTTTTTGTGATTCTTATAGTTCTAAAAAAGGTTGGTGCCATTTGTACCTTTAAGAGTGAAAAAAAAAAAAAAATTGTAAGTATATACATATGTATGTGTGATGTTAACTTATCACGCCCTAGAGCCACGACTAGTCTCAGTTTTTAGTAGTGACTCGTCTTATTAGTAAGACTTATGTAGTGCAGTCAATATTGCAGTTGGGTTTTATATTTTTTAATAATTTTATTGTATTCAAATTATTCTTCATTCACACATAATAAAGAAAATTTCCTAATTTTATTTTAATAAAAGAATAATATTATTTTTTTAAGAAATGCAATCAAAAACTTTCAACCAAGTAAATCTTTTTTAGTGCTATCAGTAAAAAATCTTAGTACTAAGAGTCTGTTCATATTGAACAGGGGTAATATTGCCGTCAACCGGACTATATTGAAGGGGGAACCAGAGTATTGAAGGCAAGAAGTGGAATATTGCTTAGGGAGTGGGTAGTGTAAGCAACAAATAGCTCAAGCAGGTCTGGGTTGCATACATTGTAACTCCAACTAGCTGGTGCCGAGAAGTCCGCTTTCAATGAGTTACTAATTCGAAATAATGATAATAACTTCACACATCACACACACAGCCGTCTGATCCCAATCTAAAAACATATATGTATTCTGATTTATGTTCGCTCACGCAAATGTGTTTCAATACGAATGTTTTATTGGTATATTAAAACAATTTTACAGGATGTCAATTCAACTGGCGATTTAAATAACATCGACCGATATACGAAGGTTAATTTAGATACATACGGTCACGCCTATATCCTGGAAGGGATAGATAGAAGCGTTTCAAAAGCAAACTTTTTTTATAATATATGGGAATAGACGAACAAACGGGTCATCTTATGGTAAGTAACAACCGCCGTCCAAGGCCACCTGCAACTCAAGAGTCCTAAGTGCGCTGCCCGCCTTTGAGGTTGATGAAAAATGGGGGATGCGGGGAAGGGAAAGAAAAGTGGGGGAATGAGGAAATTGGATGGAGGGATGGGGGGAGAGGAGAGGGGGAGTTGGGCCTCCGGGAATCTCACTAATGTGCTTCACAAGAGTTTTTGCTGTGAGGCCCTGGTATCGCACCGGTCGAGCTGGCCTATGTTCGTGCCTAAGCATGGCTCAACTACTGTTAGCATGGCTCTACCACTGTTAACTGTGATTCACGGTGGAGTAGAATAGGACTATCACCATTCTTCTGGGTGTCACAAAAGGTGATTAAGGGATCGGACTGTTATCTACCGACTGTATATATATATAATCTTACAGTGCCGGGATGACGTCAATGGGCTTGCCTCTATGACGTCAGAGTGCCTAAATTTTGATTGCCAAAGTGTTCTTTTGGGTTAATTTAATGGTCTGTATTATGTATTTCTGTTTAGGGTTACAAAGAAACCGTTGTAGTAGTAACTGTTTCTCTAGAATGATCGAGGATTATACAGCATGTATATTTAAAAAACTTATATCTACAAATAAATGCATGTAGACCAAGCTTTTTGATGCGTACCTGCCCGGTGCACTTCGTCCGGAGACGTTATTGATTGATCTCTATTTGTGTGCAATAAGATGAAATGCATATGTTGTTACCTGCACTTAAAGGGCGCATGTCCGGGGTGCAAAGTAATCAATAACCCGAACTGTACGCAGTTCATGTATTATAACATAAAGTGCAAGTACTATAAATATAGTTTATTCGTCTGTGGAGGTTTTTCAAGGATCAGAACTCTTTTAATTCTTGTGTTGAAGAGTCTGCGCCTCAGGTAGGTTTTATTCAAGTAGTATTTTATATATTTAATCGAATATGATACCTTTTATACATATGTTTCTTGTTTAATAATCTTGAATATAGTATTATTTTAAGTTATTACGGCTTATTAAGACGGATAAAAAACTGCATTTCTAAGAAACAGCTTTTTGTGTACGTGGCATACATTGCACAATAAAATATGAGACATTGAATAGAAAATTTTCAATTTCCATTTTGCGAACAAACAAAAGTTATGTTCTACTCTTAGAAACATGCTATTATTGTATCACGGATTGATTAAAACTTATTTAGGTAAATAATATTTAAAATAATTTAGGGTATGTTCCAATAGAAATTAAAATTACTACTTTTTCTTTTTTTTTTTATTTATCGTTATCAGCATCCATAAACACTTCTATTATTTATAGTTGTATAACTTGTATACACATTTTCAAACTTTTAGTTTTAGAAAATCCATACCATATCTACTTATAATATAGTTATGTATTAGAACGTCTATTAACCGTCGATGGGCTCTCATTTGTGCAGAAATCTACTGTACCCTTCCCTTTGCAGCGTAAGCCTAAGTAGTCATGCCAATAGGGGTCTTAATAATTTGTATTATTGTATAATTATGTACATCGTGTAATTTGAATGTCGTTCATTCTGACAACTCAAATGTGTTTTTTTTTTAAATGAATATTTTTTTTTATGTAATTACAGAATTGTTGTTATATTTAATTATAAATTATAAAAATGATATATTATAAAATCGTTTGTTTAATATATTAACTAATTTTTATACACACGGTCGTAATTTTTAGCGAGTAATTGTATATACAGATATGTGAAACCGCAACACTTCTTTAGCATTAAACAAAAGAAAATATGACAGACACTTTGTTGCATCAGCGCCATCTTGATTTCACGACCAAAAACTTTTTAAAAATAAACATCAATATTCTAGCCCTCTAGTGCACATGAGAGGAACTAAAGCTGCGCAAAACGTAAAAATTCCCACCCACCACCTACCAATCTAGAGCTGGTATCGATTTTACTAGTTATTACTTAATAACGTTAGCTTATAGAATAATAAACGAAGTATGTATTCATTTGAAACTGTGGAAATAGTTTTTGAACAAAACTCTTTGAGTTTTACATCTGTCACGCTAGGCCCCTCAACAAATGTCTTTATCTAATAAAGTTTCATATTGATTGTAATTATAAAATATTATCACAAGATAACTTAACTACACGTAAGATCTTAGTCTTAAAATAATAGATTTCGTCGTACTATTTGAAAGACTATCCAGTTTTCCAAGTAAAAGGTCTGTCACCAGGCTGTATCTGATGAACCGTGATAGTTAGAGTTTTGAAATTTTCACAGATGAAGTATTTCTGTTGACGAATATTAAGAAACAAAATAAAATAAATATTTAAGGGGGCTCCCATACAACACACGTGATTTTATAACGGCAACATGTATACGCTTTAAATATTCACAGAATGCTCAGTTATATTTTCACTATAAAAATAAATAATAAAATTTTAATTAAATTACTATTTTAGGGGGGCTCCCTTACAACAAGCGCGATTATTTTGGCGTTTCTATAAATACGGAACCCTTCGTGCGGGAGTCCGACTCGCACTTAGTAGGTTTTTTTATTGATTCATTAGTATTATCTCAATTAGTTATAATTAATATGAAAATTACTGCAATTATTGACAAAAAGTATATTTAATACTTATATATACATAAGCCCAAGCCTTTTCTCCGTTTATCTATCTTATAACACACAACACGAGCTTCCTCTGCTGTCAATAAACCTTTCATACAAGTCGGTATATAATTCATATACATATATTTGTTTTTTAGTAGTTATTTGTAAATTGACAAAGAGAAACATCAAACCGTTCTTAATAATTAATGAAGTCAGAGGTCATGGTTCGATTTCGATCAATTCAGTGCAAATTTCAATGAATGAATACATCTATACATAGAACCTATAAGTACGTGGGTATTAAACGAACTGAACTTTTAACAATCAGTGCGGTGCAGTGACCATAACCGTTAACCTGTAATAAATATGTTACAAACAAAGGAGAACAGACTAGATGACTGTCAAATAAGCATCTCTTAAACCTTGTAACGGTAGGTTTGATTCATTTTAGTGTGAAATACGTAGGCGTGACATCACGCCTCCTCATTTTTGTGTGGAAACCTCCAAGGGTCATCACCTCATCGGGGTCTTACGGTGAGATAGTATGTCGGACTCGAACCGATTACAACCACACAGTGTTCCAGAATGGAGTCTTCTGGTCGGTGGCTCAGTTTTACCCTAGAAAGGAAATCCTTGTGAACCCCGACAGACTTGGCCGCCTGCTGGAATGTGTTCCCGCTATTGTGTGATGCAAGCTCTGATTTAGAGAGGCGGGCGCGTAACACGTCGCGCCACTGGTTCTGCGTAGGAGTGATGTCACGCTGAGTGAGGTTTCCAGAGGCCCAACTCTTCCCCTCCTATTTCCCCCTCTCCTCATCGCTCCTCTCTTCTTCCCCTCCCCGCATCCACCATCCTTCAACACCCTAGAAGGCGGGCAGGGCACTTACGACTCTTGAGTTGCAGGTGTCCATGGACGAAGGTTGTCACTTACCATCAGATAACCCCTCTGTTCGTCTGTCCCCCTATAGTGTAAAAAAATACATCAATTCGTAACGGTTTAAAGAGTTTCAAAGTCAAAGTCAAAGCATTTATTTCAAATACCCAAAAGGCACTTTTGAACGTCAACATTTACCTTGAAACAGAACTGATTCTAGTCGCCCCTTCCAACATGTAGTTCCGTATAGAGAAATGGCACGAAACTCCACGGTTTTTTTATACTCAGTAAAATTAGAGTTTATATCAATTGTTGTTAGATTGATTAATGACAGTATATGAAGCTCGTGATGTATGAAACGATAAAATCGAATGGCGGGCTGTTGTCTCTGTCTACTCCGAAAGCAGAAAGGCGTGAGTTTATGTATGTCTGCACTTAAATACGAGCATAATATGAGAATACATTATTTTAAAACGGTTTTGTTTCGCTTGCCCTGTTTGCTATTAAATTGTCGGTCAATTACAGTACTGGCAATTTTACCTTCTTCCTGTTGACAGATTGATCTGATATTTGGTAAGCAATTTTTAATCTGATGATAATACTATTGAATATATTTAATATTATTGTAAATTCAAGATGGCTGCTGTCACAAAATTAAATGCCTTTTCACAGGCCCGTCAATATGGGTATATACCTAATGAAAGAGCTTATTTGTAGAACCCAGTTCGCTATAAACAATGGTCCATGACATGTTATTTCACTGCAATTCAATATTGGTATCAAATGAAGGGGCTTTTGCAGTACATCATATGTAATCATATCATATTCAAAACTTAGAAATTAAAAAAAAAATAAACGTTTAACGGTTTTATTGAAAAAAAGATTATGTGATGACGATAAAATTTCTATCAACAGTAAGACAGTCATATCATAAATGCTATTTACATCTGTCCAGGGAGACCCACAAATTTATTTTAACTTTACAGAAATCTTACAGCTAGTGTGAACATTTAAAATAACTAGTTTTAAACGGCCCAATTAAATGTAAACTTTGAATAAACCATTATAGATCTATGATCAATGCCCTAGATTGATCAGCAAAATGGTGTGACACTCACGGGTCATCACCGGAGTTGACGGTGAAGTGGTACGTCGGACTCGAACTGACTAAAACCACACGGTGTTCAGTCATAAGTGGTTTATTGCAAAGGACCTGGATATGCCACTGATACCTAGAACTAGTATATACATTCTAGCTTTTGTCTGCGACTTCGCACGCGTGGAATTTAGGGTCAATTCTTGCGGTGATATGGAGCCTATCTTTTAAGTAGTTGCCAAGACTTCTAGCAATACATCTACAAAAACTGCATTCAATTCCATGTAGTAGTTTTAGCGTGATGCGTGTACAAATATACAGACAGGAAAAAAAATCTAATTAAGTTGTTTTGGCTTCCGTGGCTCTAATCAAGACCTATATATATATAAACATAGTTTTTCTGTAATACCTCAAAAGTACAGACATCGGCCTGTTACAATTAGAGTATATTTGTATGCAAAAAAAAATTCATTAAAACGGAATTTAAAGGTGCCCGGACGACGGTAATAGGTTTGTCCAATATTAAGTTAGTGGGATTTAATTATGGTTACAGAATGTGTGCGTTTAAGACTCTACTGCACTCCTAAACGGGTGTCGAATCTGTTATCAGACTCTTCAGTCATCACAGTAAAATTCTCAACCGTTGCGCCATAGAAGTAATCAACTACACATTAATGCAGAATTTTTACTTTAATTGTTTCTTTCTCAGAAAAGATGGCTGCGATTAAAAAATGCAACAAAAGGCGCTGTATAATGGTTGCTGTAACGCTTCTAATCTCAATGTTTTTCGCTTATCGGTGGTTGAAAGCTGCTATTCTTCTTGTAGAAGAAATGCTTCTTGATTGCGCACCGGAGTCACCGGAGTTGAAGTAAGTGTACGATTACTATTTCAGACGCAAACATGCTCAGCGGTTTTAAAGTACGCGTAATACGGAGTTGATAATGTTCACAAACAAACGTATTTTAGGTGACCTAAGGCTGCCTAAACTATTTGGTACCAGTCTGGTTCTTACCACAGAGGTCAAGTATCTAGGAGTCATATTTGACAGCAAACTCCTGTGGAATAGACACCTAGATGCAAAACTTAATAAAGCCTGCATTATCTTCTACCAATGCAAGCGGCTCCTCGGCAAAGCCTGGGGTCTCTCACCGAAAATCACTTTATGGCTCTATAAAGCGGTAATAAGGCCAATAATCACGTACGGTAATATTGCTTGGTGGCAGAGAACTGAGCTTAGCACGGTTAGAAACAGGTTGCAGCAATTCCAGAGACTCGTTTGTACGGCCGTCACTGGATGCATGCGAACAACCCCTACTGCCGCCCTTGAGGTGGCTCTCGATCTAGCACCACTAGACCTGTACATACAACAGGAGGCAGCTATGGCAACGATCAGACTTAAACATCTGAGTCTGTGGAATAACCAAGAGGGTCCACATTCACACACACTCACACTCACTCACATTCCTTCACTCACTTACACTCACACACATCTGGAATCAACTAGTTGACTACCAACCTCTGATAGCTGCCCCATGTGACAGGATTCCTAAACAACACATCTTCGAAAGAAGGTACTGTATAGAACTACAGGAAAACGATGATCATTGACGGTGACGGTGACGGTGATCATTCTGGCATAAATGAAGTCCGGATATACACGGACGGCTCCAAGATGGGGTCAGGTACTGGAGCCGGGGTGTACTCACTAGACCTAAACATAAAATATCGCTGGCACTGGGCGAACACAGTTCGATTTTTCAATGCGAATGTGTTGCGCTAATTTACGCAGCCCACGCAGCTATGTCAAGAGGCATCAAGAAATACAACATCCGCATACTGTCAGATAGTATGGCGGTACTAAGGGCCCTAATGGGCAACACCATGAACTCCGGTCTCATCTATGAATGCCACCAATCGCTAGAACGCTTAGCCTCGGCGAACGGGGTAATTCTACAATGGATCAGGGGGCACAGCAACTCACTAGGTAACGATGCCGCCGACGAGCTAGCAAGGAAGGGATCCACAACACCAGTGGCAGGCCCTACCACACTCCTGCCACTACCCTTCAACCTTTATCGCTCCTGGGTAAGGCAAAGGACTCGAGAAGCACACAATAGCCTATGGATTAACACACCTGGCTGCAGGCAATCCAAACTGGTATTAACAGAATTATCACCACATTTATCGCGTAGAGTCATCAGTCGGTATGGAGTACTATATCCCCTACAGTGAAGTCGCCAGCACAAAGACCCGTCCCTGGTTCAATCGCGAGTGCACCCGTGCTGTCGCTCAAATGCAGTCAGCCTACCGCGCATGGATCAGGGCCCGCGCTCATTGTGACCCAGACGTTGATCGCCTAAAAGCAGCGTTTAACAAAGCCACTAAGGAATGCAAAAGGGCTTACATCAGAGCTGATGCCCAGCGCATTGCACGGTTTGGTCAAGAACTCGCCGCATAACCTACGGGTAGCCGTAAGTTTTGGCGAATGGCCAAAGCCGTGCAGTCCAACTACTGCCAGCCTTCGCTGCCACCGCTGAAGTACCCTGACGGATCACTGGCCCACGAGCCGCAAGAGAAAGCGAAACTACTTGCTGACCTCTTTGCGGCTAACTCCCGAATCGACGACCGTGGCGCTCACCCGCCCACCATTGCATCTTGCGACTCCGAAATGCGAGATATTTGCATCCGGCAGAAGGATGTCCGTGCGGAGCTTCGGTCACTCGATGTTCGGAAAGCCAGTGGACCCGACGGTATTCCGGCGGTGGTTCTTAAAAACTGTGCACCAGAGTTGTCTCCTGTACTGACGCGCTTGTATCGCCTGTCCTATTCCTCGGGAAGTGTTCTGGAGGCCTGGAGAGAAGCGAACGTCCAACCCATTCCCAAAAAAGGCGACCGCTCCGATCCAGCTAATTACCGTCCTATAGCCGTCACCTCCATACTCTGTAAGGTGCTCGAGCGGATAATCAACACCCAATTAATCCGCCATCTAGAGGATTACTCCTTGTTAAATGATCGGCAATATGGTTTTAGGCCGAACCGATCCACGGGTGATCTTCTAGCGTACGTCACACACCTTTGGGGTGAGGCTATGGATAGGCATGGGGAGTCCTTGGCCATCAGCCTCGACATTGCCAAGGCCTTCGATAGGGTCTGGCATCGCTCGCTTCTCTCCAAACTTCCTGTATTTGGTCTGCCATCTAAGCTATGCAACTGGGTTGCTGCCTTCCTCCACAAGCGCCGCATTAAGGTTCTCTGTGACAGCGCGGCCTCCGACTTCCAGGAGGTTAGCGCTGGTGTACCTCAGGGCTCCGTCCTATCTCCCACGCTGTTCCTTCTGCATATCAATGATATGTTGGCTCTTGGCAACATACATTGTTATGCAGACGACAGCACAGTACTCGGGCGATACTTTGGACATCCTGCTGCCAAGCTAGCAGACGTTGAGGGAAAACGACAGGAGCTTGTCGCTGAGCTCGACCGGGTCTTGAGCCGCATCTCTCAATGGAGTTGTGAGAATCTGGTCGAGTTCAGCGCCAAGAAAACACAGGCGTGCGCGTTTTCAAACAAAAAGTCTCCATTCATTCCCCTTCCTACTCTTCAGAACACTCAACTGTCACTACAGGATAGGCTCAGTATACTGGGTATGGACATCTGTCGGGATCTCAATCCGCGTGATTACATCGAGAGCGTCACTAAGGCGGCCTCGCGGAAGCTCGGTGTATTGAACAAGGTGAGATGGTTCTTCTCGCCCGAGCATTTGTATCTTTTATATAAGACCCAGGTTCGCTCCTGCGTGGAGTACTGCTCTCATCTTTGGGATGGCTATGCGCAGTATCTGCTTGACGCTCTCGATCGGTTGCAGCGTCGCGCAGTCCGTATTATAGACTGTCCTGAGGTCACCCAGTCTCTTGAGCCCCTGCAGTTGCGAAGAGATGTCGCCTCTATGGCAGTTCTCTATCGCCTACATCACGGGGAGTGTTCTGACGAGCTCTTCCAATTGGTCCCACCTTCTCCCTTCCTCTACAGGACTACACGTGCTGGCCTGAGGAGTCACCGTTTGCGAGTCGAAGATATGCGATCCCGAACGAAACGGTTTGGCTCTTCTTTCCTGTGCCGATCAGTGAAAGCCTGGAATTCCCTACCAGCGCACGTGTTTCCTTCCCAATTTGATCCCGGGTCTTTTAAGCGGGGCGTGAAAAAGCATCTCACCAGGCCGCCATAGTGTAGGTCACCATGCTGCATTGACTAGACATGCAGTGAGGATGGTGACCACCACTCTTGGACTCCATTTATTGCTTACCATCAGGCAAAGTGGAGTCATTATGGTAGGCTTACAAATAAAAAAAAAAAAAAAGAATAATTACTAGGGTTAAACATAGGGTTTAGACTGTAGCTAAAATGAGGCTAGGGTTCCAGATAGTGTGCTTTCACTAACCTTTTAAACACGGGCAATGACTGCGCACGTCTGATGGAAACCGGCAATGAGTTCTACAATCTAATAGCTTGAAATGAAAAAAAAAAAAAACTAAAAAAATAGTCGTATGAGCATGCATACTCAACCTCAAGTTGTCCGATGATCTCAAGGGTTTTGAGTGTGTGTGTGTGTAAATGTTATTTTAGGTAAGACGGAGTATGTGGTTTAAATAGAATATTGTACAATGGCCTGTGTCTTCTCTGGATTAACTTTTAATCCGTAAGATTTACTCCATTCACAAATTTCAACCGTATTCTTGTTAATGGAGTTTATGGCATCGTTCAATCGTTTAGTCTAGACTTCGAAGATTTTGTGGAGGTCGTCCGCATAGAGGTGGTAAGAAGAAGTCAGATGGTTAGTGATGGAGTTTATAAAAACTGCGAAGATGTTAAGTATAAACAGAATTTCAAAGTCCACGTTTTTGAAAGCGTTGCTAAATAAACATATATTATTGGTTAATTAATTAATAGTGAATGGGTTGTAAACAATTTTATTTCTGCTCATAACGTAACAAACGAATTGGAAGAAACGAATAAGAGAAAAAGAAAAATAAGAAGTAAATTATTAAAAAATTATAAAGCCCGACTGCATTACATAGAAGGGTACTTTTAACTATTCTCATTTGTTGTCCGTGGACGTCATCTTCAAGTCTTATACGCTATGTAATGCCCACTGTTAATACGATTCAAATAATACCTCACATGGTGATATCCATCAAACCGTCTAGACTCTAGGGCGTGCCAAAGAAATTGACATACATAGATAGAAAAAAAAAAATCTTTATTGTACACCACAAAATTAAATAAAGTTAAAAAGGTGGTACGAGGCGACATGTATGTACAATAGGCATTCTTATCGCTAAGAGCGACATCTTCCAGACAACCTTTGTATGGAAACAACGGTAAGAAAAAAGCGGTAGATGGTGGCGTACTATAGATGTTAAGGGATTCAGAGATAATACAACAAATATGGAGATATATACGGTATCTAAATACACAGGAAAATATATAGAAATATATATTTATATACACCCATGTATACATACATATATAGATATAACCAGGTAATAATAAGTCACAGTAGCGGAGCGGACTTAAAAACGTAAATACACAACGCAACAAGCTAAAATTGACAAGCGTAAGTAAAATATTGTTTTAGCCAATATATTTTTCTTTCTAGTGGCAATGTGTTTGATTGATGTGTTTTAGTGTTCCGTGTCCTCCTATTTTGAGTGCAGCATGGCACACCGTGTGGTTCGAGGTGGTTTGATTCCGACACACTGTTCCTGTGGAATGACGGCCAGATGGGGTTTCCTCACGAAAAAAAAAAACTCTAGCCTGGGGTGGGGGGGGGGAGGGATGGCTATCCGTCTTAACAGAAGCGGGCTGAATCAGAGATTGGATCACAACAAAGTGAGGTCGTCTTGTTCAACAGACGGCAGCCTGTCGGAGTTCACAAGGATTTCATTTCTAGGGTGCAACTGAGGCCCCGGCCAGAGACTCTGTGACGGAACACATGGTGTCATCTCACCGTGTGGCCCCGGTTAGGTGATGGACCGTGGGGGTTTCCAATCACAAAAAAAATGGTCACACATCTAGTTAAGGCGCTAACAAACCCATATTCACGTTTATAATAATAAATGTTGTATTTTTTTTCCTCAGGCTGGTATATATTATGGATCGTTTATACGTGTGTTCAGAAAAAACGAGACGTGACTTTAATGTAAGGTGCCCTGTACGAACATCGATGAAAGAGGACAATGAAGAGGTCACTAATAACTTTATGGATGTAGCTGTTATTCCTTCAGAAACGGTAAGCTTTGCTACGTCATTCATTTCTCAAAGAACTACTTTTTAACTTAGAACTAATGAAAATTGTCATAGCGATCACAATGACAGATATTAGAATAACCGCGCGTAATTTAAAATTCAAAAGTACTGTTTATAAAATGAAGAATTTTCAAAAAATCATCTTCACCTCTATTTTTCCGCCAAGCTGTTCGGTTGTTCAGCAGTTTGGCTAAAAGAATTTGGAAAAACTATTTCTGAACGTTTTTGTTGTTTTCTGTTAAGATATATAAAGCTAATGACAGAAAATATTGCTAGTCTATTTAATAGACACAGATAAAATAAAAAAAAAATTAAAAATCTGTAGTACTTACCTAATGATTTGGAATAATTGAGGTTATGGCGGTTACTCCTCAAAAACGCACTTTAAAATTTCGATGACAATATAAAAAACTGTATATATTTATGATGTATGTGTACGCATAATGTAAATATGTAACAGTGCTTGCTGTTGCGCAAAATACTTTTCTACTTACTATGCGTTTCAAGTAATAAGATAAGTGTCAAACCGTCATATTAACTCGCAATTGCATGATTATACCATATTAACTAGCAAATATTAAAGAATGTACAATATTCGATACCTATTAATTTTAAATTTCAAACTTAAATAACTATTTTGAAATGTAAGATTTGTTTTAGGTGTGTAACGCGGGCCTTAATCGAGGTACTATATGTTTTAAATTTGCTTGTTTCGATCAAATCGCACCGACCATGACAGGTGTAAAATGCGAGTTTCGGAAACTACACAAAACTTGATGTCTATAATTTTGTACTCAGTTGGTTCCTTTTGAGTAGCGTGTACTTGATGATGGCATTTGCTGATGCCAGGATTCCAAGATGTTGATACGCGGTGCCCATCTTGTCCGTTACTTTTTTATATTTTAACTGTTTGACATATTATAAGATAACCTGTGGTAATTCAATCCAGTGATTTGGGTCCAACTCTAAGAAAGGCTTTGCGATTGATTACTTATTTAATTTTTTTTTAAGTTTCGAAAAATTAAGTACCATAATCCCGGGTTACACATCTAGTATGTACACAAGTCACGAATGTTTAAAAAGATAAGATTTTTTTTATATTTCAAAGGTTTGTATTTACTTATTAGGTTTTTTTTTTGCCAAGTCTCAAATGAATTACTTTTTATTCATATGATTAGCATGGCGAGTTTAATTTTTAGTATACAATTACAAAAACTTTTCGAAAAACGAATGTCAAAGCTCCAAAGACAAAAAATATAAGTTTAAAAAAAACACATACTAACTCCTCGATCAAAATACTTGCAGAATGGTACACGCAATCGACAAGAAAAAAATGTAATTAAAAACAGTCCAAGAAGAGAAGTGTGCTATGTCTTACATAAAAAAAATCTTAAAAGCAAACACTACGACGAGTTCAATGACCTTCAAAGCTTATTGTCGATGACGGGGCTGATCTGTATATTTACCCTTCGCTATAAATTATTAATTCCATGTTTCGGATGTTAAGTAAGTATTGAACTTATAAAATTTTATTTTACATGATTTTATTTTAAATGAGCCTAAACTTTAGGCGATACTAATAATCATTGACGAGCTCCATCCACCACGCTTTTTTACCATGGCCAATCGGTGGGATTCGTCAAAATGCATGATATGAAAACTCGAGGATTTATTTCCGTGGGAGACCAATGCTCAGGCACGAATGGGCCGATTCAATTGGACTAATAACGCGGCCTCACAGAAAACCGGTAGACAAACAACATTGTATTGCTGAGGGAGTGAGGCTACTGGAGGCCCAACTCACATTCTCCTCTTTCCTCCCAAATAGGCGGGCAGCGGCAACGGTTGTCAGTTACCGTGAGTTTACTTATATCGTAAAAAGAAATAGTGCACTCGAGTGCTGGTTGTTAAAAAATTAGAAAGTCATAACTCAAATATATAAGTAGGTATATTTTTATCCGACTTTACTCGTGGGTGGCATATAAGGTGACTAAGATATATCACTGTTATCTCTGAGACAGTATATACCTTTTTTTTTTTACGGTCCATACCGGGTTGATGGTAACATGTTTAGTAAGACTTAATTGCAGTTGGCAAAATGTGGGCGTTTAATACCCCGCTGTTTACCCCCTCTCAGATACAATTGTTGGTGTATGTGCCTATGTGTGTTCTCCTTTGTAATATACACGTGCGAGAGCCATGTTTAGACAAGTATGGGCCCGGAACCCGGAGTTATACGACAGCCTAACAGAAAACCTGAGAGGTTACCGGATATCCATACCGCCTAGGGTGCACATTTTGCGAAATTTTAAGGTAATGGAATACTGAATTTTATTATTACGCATCTATAAAGTTCAATGTCTATTTCAGCCAAAAGAAAAGAACCGAGGAAAGCAGCTCACAGCCGAATACCGATGATGATGATGATGATGAAACTGGCAAAATTTAGCTTATACTTAAGAATGTTTAGTTTAAAACTAAATTATAAGAGAATTTGACAGTTCTGCTCAAATGGTTTCAGTTACAACAGACTATAAAAACCCCGCATGCGAACCAATGGATCAACAGGTATTATTCAAATTCAGAAATAGAATGTATTTTTTTTTAAATTAACATACTCTGTGGCATACAAATTTAAAAAAAAATCTTGATTGTCAAGAAATTGATATCAAAACGCAACAAGGTACTTAGTAGATTAATATATTAATGCTTACATGGATGTTTAAAAAAAGACAAAAATACAAAAACATATCTAATTGTTCTATTAATAGTTATAATAATCGAGTTAGTCTAAATGTTTACCGAAGTGAAATAGAGTTATAGACAATTGATTAATTATTAATTATTATTACGATCAACCCTGTCAATTGAAAGATTAATAGAAAACAGCTTTGATTAAAACACCTCTGCCTACCCTTTCGGGGGTATAGGTCTGAGTGTGTGTGTATGTATTTCATAATATTCATTTGTTATAAATTTGTATTTGTTAAATTTAATTCATAGGAATCAAAATACATCACAAAAATCTTAAATATTGGAAACACAACGTCCATGACGATTTTATATCAAAATAGTATAAGAATGTAGGAAGCTACCTAACATTCGTTTATAAAAACGGAAAATAAAAAATATCGCAACTACAGCTCAATAAAAATACATTTTTATGAAGAGGCGTTTGGAATTAGATCGTAACATTAAGTAAAAGCTGAGTTTATAAGGGCATTAAAGCTTTTTGGTTAAAAAAAAAAAACTATTAGAATGTCACTTCAGCATGATTATATGGTATTACACAAACAACAGTAGCGTCATGGCTAGAGCGCCGGACTTGCGATCACGTGGGTTCTAACCCAACCGCTGCACTGCCGTCGTCGTGAACCCCCTCCCAACACAAGCATTTAGCTTAGCTGAAGGGGTTAACAGGAACAATAGAACTGTGTTAAAAAAAATATGAAGTACACACAATGTAATTGTACATTCCCAATGTAATTGGCTAGATGATTGATTGATTTTATTAAGTCGAGCAACAAGATTACTGAAAATAGTTTACTGTAACGATTTTACTGTAACGTTTTTAATGAATTTTTAATTCATTAAATTAATATCAACAAAAATAATTTGATAATACGTAGGTGTGACGTCACACCTACGTATTTCATAGAAAACTGTACTAAACCTTTTGTTTTGACGTTCACTAAAAGAAGCTGTTTTGACTTGACAGTCAGACTTTTGAGTTTTGACACCATTTGAGTTTAGGTACGATATCTTATATATTAAAATAATAAGTGTATCATCTGCATTATATATTGACTACGTAAATATAATAAAAAGAAAATATTACTTGTGAAATAATGTCGCCATGTTTATGAACTATAATATCTATATCTATGGTGTGTACTCTATATACTCGTAGAGTTTCCTAAGTCATTCATTTTTCATAAAACATTTCTTAAAACAACAATATCGAACTTTGTATTTTTGGATACACATACATTTATATTTTGACATGTATTTTTATTATTTTTTGATAATAATATTATGTTTTGCTAGAATTTTTATGACAACGATCTCTAACCTCTAAGTCTACTAAAATAATTTTGCTATTAATATACATACATACCTAATAATATACCTTTACTGAATATTTTTTTGCCCTTTGGTGACAGTTAAATCTGTTTTCAAAATTGGTAAAAAAATAAATAATAGAATTTCAAATCATATCAAAATTAGTTTTTTATAATAAAACACCTTACGTGATTGGCATTCATATTTATGAAAAATATACGGTTTTACTCAGGTGTGTATTTCGGTCCGGACAGAAGACCTTTATCAATGAGTGAAGCGTGCTGCCATGAGAGGAGTCACACTGAATTGGTGACGCCGCCGACGCCGCCACTGGTACTATCGTCTTCCAGAAGGAATTTATGAAAATGGTTGCATTTCCGTGTGTTGTGGTTTAGTGAAGACTAAGATACTTTATATAGATAGACTCCTAGATAAAGGTCGCCCGTCGGGACCGGTCTAGTCATTACGGAAATACACATGCGAGTAAAACCATAAAATTTGGGTAATTACAAGATATTCAGATTACCAGACCTTTATGAATTGAAATGTTACTTTTAATAATAAAAGAAGATTTTTCTGAATGCGGAGGCTGTGCGGATTTACAAGTAAATATAATTTTATATTATACACAAAATATTTTATGTACTTACCTAAACAAACTGATTATGTTCAATGAAATGTATTTTCTATTCTAATTTGTTTAGAGTTGTATATAGTAATATAGTATATAAGTATTTAGATTAGTATATAAAAATAAAAAATAAAAAAAAACAAATAGATTTTTCCTATTTCAAGATATGTATATTGCGATATAGATCACCGACTTCCATATTGTGAAACTGCTTTTTTTTAACTTTCAGTGTTACTAGATCATTATATTCTATTTTACTAAATATTTAACAATGGATCAGCGTTAATGTGTACGTTCAGCTCAAATATCTTCTCTATTTACAAACAGACCGAGAACCTACAAGAACCCTAAAAATATAATACTCTGTAAAACTGTTAAAATCAACAACTGTATCACAATTACGTTTAAACACAAAAAGGATTTATTGGACTGGCAACACTAAACTGAAAGCTGTCAACATTATCAAGGTTTTGTATGATGCTTGTTGTACAATATCGACTTTAACCAGTAAGAGCGTACCAGTAAAGTATACATACTTAAATAAACCAACCAATGAGGATACATTGTCTTGTGATATATCTTTATAACTGGAAAAAATAAACACACCTTCAAAAAGTAACCAAAAAGGTCTGATAAGCTCAATTTATTACCAATTCAAATCAAATCATAATCATCTACAAATTACTATTTCACTTAAACCAAGACCAAGTGTTTCTAAATAGACAAGAAACGCCAAGGAAACTCATTTTCAAACATTTCAAACATTTTCATCACCTCTAAAATGATCTTATGTATAGTTTATAAGGAATAAAGGTTTCACAGGATTGGTGTGAATATGAATTGACTTGATTGATTAACTTGATAATGCACGCTAATGTATCTAGTATGAGCCGTGAGTAGATTTTATCGTTATAAGTGTTTTGTAATAACTTTTGTAAATAAACCCCTACCCCTATTTAACTTTTTTTATCAAATCACCGCCTGTCCATCCACCACTTTGGGAATTAAATTAATTCGAAATTTCGAATTTCGAATTTGAGATTAAATTAAATTATTGATGGAAAAGTTACCGCAAGCCACAAACAAGCACAAGGTACTATTTCATTTTTTTTTGCGCATGCAAACCTCCTCGGGCCGTCATCACACCGGGGAGCACAAGGTCTGCTTAGTTTGGGAGCAGACGTCCGTGTGTAAGATGTCTGAAGTGATTATTATACTATATTTAATGTAAACGTATCTAAATATACTCTGACCGAACATAGGAAACAGGGAAACTCACATTAATAATGATTAAGATAACCTTATGTTATCTGTGGCAAGATCGAGAAAATCGTCTATTTTCGTGGCTCGATTGTGATGAGATGTCCGGATTCGGGACGCAAAAGGGAGTCCATCTTCAATGTCATCTTGCTTACGTCTGCCATCACTCTGAACTTCCTCAAGAGATGTACCAGCGTTATTTTTAAAGACATCATGGCGTATACTTTACCTGCCAAATTATGTGATAATTATATTGATTATTCTTACTTAAAAATTAGGGACAATATCATTTTTCATTTATTAAGTTTTGCAATTTCTTAAATATAGCTGGTTTTATCTATAATGTGATTACTACTTTGAAATATAATTATCTGAATTCTGAGGAGGTTGAAAGTTCCTACATTATATATATATATAGAAAATATTAATTGCCCCCTCTTTTAATTAGTATTTAGTAAGATGTTGCAGGATACAAACATGTATCGCCACTAAAGAGATACGACATGACTGAGACATACACTGAATTTACAATAAACCTACCAATGCACGTTCGATTCCCAACGCCAAATCCAGCGAAAGATTTTTGAAAAGTTGGCAACTTGTCTGGGTTCTGCCACCGTTCGGGTCTGAAATGTTCAGCATCAGGTCCCCATAGTGAATGTCTGTGTATACTCCATATATCGATCAGGCAGGAGCTACCCGCTTTGAATATATAGTTTTCTGAAAAATAAAATTGTGATAATAATTTATCAACTATATCGATCGATATCGATATAGTTGATATCAATATCGATATAGTTGATATCGGTATCGATATCTGCGATATCTCTGCGAGTAGAGTGTAATAAACTCACTAATGCAGCTGCTTAATAAAATTATTTATTAATTCTTTTAATATGAGGTTAATATTAAAATCAGTATAATTTTATTTCAATTAAACCAATTTTTAGGAGTAAGAGTCAGTCGGACTAAGCCAGTTATGAATCTAGTTACCTGTTCCAATACGTAGATGCTATGGAGAACAACAGACAAGAAAAACCATGGAAACTCTTTTCAACATACATTTTTGATGTTGTTTAGAAGCGATAGGAATGTGTAAGGATAAAACCAAGAAAAAAGCAATAAAAGACGCAAGATCAACGGAATATACTTAGTTTCACATCTTTCGTAGCGACCCTCGGTAGTGAAGGGCCGATAGGGTACAAGCGAAGGGTCTCTTTCATAACACAATCGATGTAGGTAAACTTCGATATGTCTTCTTTCTCAACGTCCCGATCAGTATCTCCCATTACTTCGAGAATTCTGCAACAAAATGAATATTTTTTTTATGGTATAGGGGGGCAAACGAGCTGACTAGTCACCTTATAGTAAATGACGCTTATGGACACCTGCAACTTGTGAGTTGTAAGAGCGCTGCCCGCAAGAATGGTTTGACAAAGAGTTTTCTGTGAGGCCGTTTTATTATTGCGGTTGAATGCCATTTGTGCCTAAGGATGGCTTTCCCACGGTAAGATTTAGTTTGTTTTCCAATTTTAGTTTAGGTTTTGTGACGATATTCCCATCGATTGTTAAAACAAGTGGTACCTTCACAATCTTAAGGTGTATCACCATCATTTGCGTTTACCATTATTGTGTATCAAGAAAGTACGGGCGTGCTTAGAGGCAATGGGGAGAGGTTAGGGTGGCTAATTACGTTTAATGCGTCAAAAACTGTCATTTCTTATTTTTTACCCGACTGCGCCAGAAGGAGATTTTTTTATTATAGCACTACATATATAACAATTATAGAACAGGAGCTCATCGTATTTTTAACAATATTTTTAAATACAAGAAAAATTGTAGCAGTTGGGACCCATTCTAGAATTGGAGGCCTAGTGAATTGAGAACACATACCTATATTACATTACAGATTACTCCAATCTACTGACTAGACTGCTGACTTTCTAGAATGGGTCCCGACTGCTAAATTTTTTCTTGTATTTAAAAAATATTGTTAAAAATACAATGAGTGCCTGTTCTATAACTTACTCACCCCTATTAGTCGAGTGCCTGTTTGCACTAAACTTCTTAAAACACCTAAAGACTATTATGTAAGGTCTAAATTTACATTTTATTGGTAAATAATTTGCGTTTGAAACAGCTCTGCCTACCTCTTCGCTGATATAAGCGTGAGTGAATGTATGTATGAGCAAGTCTTTCATACTCACTCTTGGTAAATTTTCTCTTGTCTTTCCTGGTCAGATCCGATCAACACCAGAAGAAAAGTCAAGGTCATAGCTAAAGTGTCATGTCCGGCAAATAGTATAGTATCTAACTCTTCACGCATTTCTTTTTCAGTCAACAAGCCTTTCTCTATGGACAGTTCTAGAACAGTGTCCAATAATGGTCTAAATTGATCTGCAAAATAAACGCATTAAAATATACTCAGTAGTTCCTCACGTCAACATTAAAAAATATTTTTGCCTAGCAATAAAAAGGAATAAAAAATTACCTGATGAGCCTGGATACTGTTTGAGCTTCTTTATTTCCATTTTTCTCTGTTCCAGAATCTGATGAAGCGGAAAAAAAACAGATTGAAGAGTAACGTGCATTCAAAATAAATGAAAATCTTGAAAACAAAACGATTGATTACAAAATACAAATCGAATTAGTTGGTTACCGGTAGAGTGGAGTAGAACCTCCACCGCTCTTCCCGTAGGTATCGTAACAGGCGACTGAGGGATCGGAGACAGACAAACAATAGACGGGTCAACTGATGGTAAGTGATAACCACCGTCCATGGACACTTGCAACTCGAGAGTCACAAGTGCGCCGCCCGCCTTTGAGGGTAATGAGGGTATGCAGGGAGCGAAAAGAAGGGGGGATGAGGAGATGGGAAAAGGGTCGGGAATTCAGGTGAGAGGAATAATGAGAGAGGAGTTGGCCCTCGGGAAACCTCACTATTTTGGGGAATTGCAACACAAGTGTTGCTTCACAACCGGTTTTCTGTGAGGCCGTGGTATCGGCCAGGTTGAGTCGGCCCATTCGTGCCTAAGCATGGCTCTACCACTGTCAAAATGTAGTAATCTGTAATCTACATTACCGCCAAGATCGCTTAACGCTATACTAAGACTGTCGTACTTGTTGAGATTTTACGTCTCTTGAAAGATAAACGCAAGTGATACTCTCTAGTCTGATTTATAAAAGCTGTTTCCAGTTACGTTGGGATAATCAATCTCATATTAAGCACAAGTAGGAAGATTTTCCCAATCACTTACATTGAAGGTATTTTTCTCAATTTTCAATCAATCTGTGGAAGAAATTGTCACCAGCAGTACTTTTAGACCGTAACAACCTTGACACCTTCAAGACAAGAGCATATCCGTACCTCAAAGGCCGATAACGCACTTGCGACTCTTAAATGGCAGGTGTCTTTGGGTAGCGGTAGTCACTTATCATCAATGACGCGTCTGCTCCCATATCCCCTATATCTTAAAAAAATCTGTAAGAGTATATCTGTCTGCATGTACTCACAACTGTGGAAAGTTTATGTAAACCCTTTATAATTGCATCTTGTTTCTTCTTCACAATAGAAAAATTGAAAACAGAGTCACTGTATAGCCAGAATTTCATGAACCGTTCGTACATAGTTACGAATATATCTCGCAAGGACTTGCCATATTCTTCGACTAAGTCCTGTCTTTCATCAGCATCAAGTCCTAATGATGTTTCTGGAAAAATGAAGATCAAAAAATGAAATAACACTACAGAAACAAATAACAAGGTAGTTTTGAAACTGTTTTCATTCTGTTTTCGTTGTAAGTGCACTACCCACCGTTGAGTGTGACGAATGAGAGGGGGAAGGGGGGGTGAGAGGAATGTTTGTTCCCTTGGTACCCTTACTCACTCAGTAAATACAACCGATTTTCTGTAAAGTCGTGGTATTACTCCGGTCGAGCCGGCTCCAACATTGTGCGTTATTTGTTTCTGGAGACATGAGGGAATTTTGTAACATAAATACTATAATGAATTATATAGAAATAAAGAATTAATCCAAATATTTCCTCTAATATCTCTATGCCATGTACATTTATGATAATAACAATATATATATATTATAAAAGTGACACGCACATTTTTTTTTTTTTTTTTTTTATGCGATAGGGGGCAAACGAGCAGACGGGTCACCTGATGGTAAGTGACTACCGCCGCCCATGGACACCCGCAACTCAAGAGTCACAAGTGCGTTGCCGGCCTTTTAGGTAGAGGTACGCTCTCTTCTTGAAGGTTTGAAGGTCGTATCGGTTCGGAAATACGGCAGGCGACAATTTGTTCCATAAGCTGGTTGTGCGAGGCAAAAAGCTTCTCGAGAAGCGCACAGTGGTGGAGTGCCAATCGTCCAGGTGATGGGGATGGATATTTTGTCGCGTAGGACGATGGCGAAAACCAGCAGCCGGTATAAGTCCGAACAATTCCTCTGAACACTCCCCATGATACAAGCGATAGAGGATGCAGAGTGAAGCTACATCTCTACGCAACGCCAAGGTGTCAAGTCGATCAGAAATATCTTGGCAGTCGATGATGCGAGTCGCTCTCCGTTGAATGCGGTCAAGAGGCAGAAGTTGGTACTGGGGTGCACCTGCATAGAGATGAGAACAGTATTCCATGTGCGGCCGAACCTGCGCCTTATAAAGTTGTAGGCGGTGGGCCGGAGTAAAATACTGTCTCGATCTGTTTAGCACACCAAGCTTCTTCGAGGCTAATATGGCCTTACTCTCTAAGTGACCGCGAAACTGGACTTCGCTTGATATATCGACGCCAAGGATTCCGATACTGGCTGATGCAGTTAGGGAAGTGCTCTCAAATTGAGGTGATACGACCAATGGCATCTTTTTAGCGGTGAACGCGCAAACCTGTGTCTTCGTGGGGTTAAATTGGACTAAGTTAAGTCGACCCCAATCTGAAACTTTGGATAAAGAAGTTTCGATTTCAGACACAAGTTTGGATCGGCTTTCGATGACGTTTACCCGAGAAATGTTAGCGCGGCCGGTGTAAAGGGCATCACTCGTGCTATCGTCTGCATAGCAATGGATGCTGCTAATCTGCAGCATGTCGTTGATATGCAGAAGAAACAGCGTGGGTGATAGCACACAGCCTTGTGGGACACCAGAATTAACAGACTTCGAGTCGGAGCATGCACCGTCAACAACGACCTTGATTCTTCTGTCTGTAAGAAAACTGGTGAGCCAATTGCACAGTTTCTCGGGAAGCCCATAGGAAGGAAGCTTAGCAAGGAGCGCTTTGTGCCAGACCCGATCGAAGGCCTTCGCCACGTCCAAACTAACGGCCAACGCTTCCCCCTTGGTCTCGATCGCCTGTGCCCACCGGTGAGTCAAATAATGTACAAAGGGGGCCTTATTGATAAAACCTCAGTATGGACGACAATGATTCGGATGGACGTTGGTAATTAGATGTATTTCAAAAGAAATCTACAGGTACCTAGTAAATATTAAATAAATTATACACATATTAGCAAAATCTAAATTTACATTTGAGAAAAACAGGAGAAGGTTTCATATTAGACTGTATGTTTTTTTCCTTTGATTTCTCCGCCAATTCTTAACCGATTATCATGTTTATTTTTATTTGGAAGTGTATACTCCTGCTGTAGTTCCACAGTAATCAAATCAGGATTAGATCATGGTATTCTATAGAAATGACAAATAAGTATTAAATACGTATTTACTATTTAAAGTATTGCTCAAAGGATTTGAAAAGGCCTAGAAGGCGGTTATCTGCTTCTCAAGTCAATTATTCAAATATTTTTTTCGTGTAAATTAGGTATAATAAATATTTCAACTAGAGGGCTCCGACTTTTCGGCATAACTGACCTATGTGAACTACTGTTTACACTCCCTAATCCTGTCCTTTCTAACCTCCGTTACTCGTTCCCAAAATGCCTGTTTGCCGAAGAGTCTATCTCTCAGTTAAATCTTGCTAAATTACAGTTAGTAGTTAGTAGAAGTGTATGAATATTTTATGTAAGTGTGTTTGAAAATATTTTTGAGGGTTTGAAAGTGGACAAGTTCATATACTGAAAACTATGTCAAACTTGTCGAGCAATAGACTAAAAGATGATGATGTAAATGTTAAACTTACTGCAAATAGTTTCCAAGTTGTTTTTCGACAGCAATGGTTCAGGGTTGAAGGTTTTTTCTTGTGAGTCAAAACTATCCTTCAGACGTTGAGCTTGTTTGTTGAAGACGGGGACAAGGCCATTCATTATAGTTTGTGTGAATGCTAAATTCATAATCTTGCGATGGGCTCTCCATGTCATTCCTTAAAACACATTTTACTCATGTATATCTGTCTTGATTATCATATCTCATATTATCTGCAACTCAAGAGTTGTAAGTGCGCTGCCCACCTTTGAGAGTAACAAGGGATCTGGCGGTGCGGGGAGAGAAAAGAGAGCGTGGATGATTAGATGGGAAAGAGGGGAGACTCCGGAAACCACACTAATTTCGGGGAAATGCAACGGTTTGTTCACAACCGGTTTTCTGTAAGTTCCGGTATATCACTGAACTGGCTTTAAGTAATACGTAGTATTTGGTCACGTAGCTTTTAACTCTATTTTTTTATACAAATTGAAATTGTCTGTAACATACACAGTTACAAATAATTTGATGCCCATATAGAATAAGTATAGGTGTATCTTATTAATAAAGAAGAAATAAGACATTCAGAAAGGTCACGTGTCAACAGTACTGGCAAACCTACCTGATGCAGTAAACAAGCCGTTTCCTAACCAGGGCTTCGCAATGTCATAAACAAAATTTTTTTCAACCGAAGAACTTAGTATTGTGTACGCATCCTCAGGGTCTGACACAACTACAAATAAAGAAGTTATGTGTGTTATTAGCCTCTAGTTGTCTAGTAGTCTACTTACTCTCTAGTCACAGGAAAGTCTTCTTTTCTCCTCTCCAGTTCCCCCACCCCAGGTTCCTGTTCCTACATTTTTTATTTAACAAATCTCCATTTTCAAATAGTCTATATTTCTAAAGAGGTTTCTAGTTAGACAGGCATCCAGCCATAAAAGAACCGGCTCAAAATAAATTAGGGTAAAGGGTAGGATGATGTTATTAGGTCTTAACTGGATGACGCTGAATTAGAAGCATACCCGTGTTTTTGCTAACAAGAGTTAGGGGACTTTTAAAAGCAGCCCTTCTTTCTATTTATTACCCCAATAATACAAACCCCATAAATATTCTATTTATGGCTAAATAATATTACATGTAACAAATAATCGGACTTTAAAAAAGTAGACTGACTTCAATTGTCACAACTGTTAACAACACAAAATTTAAATGGGGAAGCACCTAACCTTTGCTTTCTAATCAAAAAAAAAATCGTCAAAATCGGTTCACGCAGTCGAAAGCTCTGAGGTAACAAACATAAAAAAAAATGCACTCCGGGAGTGCCGACAGAAGTGAAAACTAGGGTTATTGGGTTATTGGGTAATGAATTGCATTTTATTTATGAATTGTATTTTATTAATTATTAGGAACTTTAAAATACATTTAATATTCATTTATGAATCATCGTTAACAATTTCGACAACTCTTGTATCATCATCATTATCATTAAAATTATTACAATCTAAAATAGAAACTAGAAACTACTATGCGTCTCGTAACGGTGTCGCGAGTCCATACATTTTATCTCATCTAAAAATATGCGTACCGCGCTAAAAGAAGTTTTCACTTCAAAAAAAAAATACAGTCGAATTGAGAATCTCCTTCTTTTTGAAGTCAGTTGATAAGATTTTAGAAGGCTTACTTACAATAAACATTTGTGGTCGCTATTGATATTATGGTAACTCCACCAATTGATGAACATTCTTGGGAAAGTTTCTTGAAAAAGCTCCATATATCTAAAATGTAGTGTATTTGTATCAACATTTGTTAATAGTATTTGAGGTACGTAATAATTTTCAAATTAGTCTGGTTAAAGTTAAAACTAGTGAATAAGAGTACATGTTTTTTTAAATTTCGAAATCATATAATGTTTAATTTTTTTCTAGCATAGAATAGTTGAGTAAAATCCACAACCCAGAGATACAGAAC
The DNA here is from genome assembly GCA_947561695.1 of Tyria jacobaeae. Classification (NCBI taxonomy): domain Eukaryota; kingdom Metazoa; phylum Arthropoda; class Insecta; order Lepidoptera; family Erebidae; genus Tyria; species Tyria jacobaeae. Next base: position 12,435,881 of record OX387231.1, on the reverse strand, counting down.
CAAGAATAACAACTTTGTCATCCGACATTCTGGATGCTGAGTAGGTACGCCCGAGCTCAGAGTTCAGTAAACGGGCGGCGATAGAGCTCAGTCGGTAAGATATAACGCTGTAATGTCTTCATTATGAAACATTTCATATTTTAGCTGTCTGGTTCACAGTGGAGTCATCTCTTCTTGTGGGTGTCTATGGAAACATATCCAGTTGATACCAATAGGCTTAACCCTATCACAATACTGGTACTAAGTTCTAATTGTTTAATAAACCCCTGCCTTTCCCTTCGAACGCTTAAGTGCGAGAGTATGTATATATGTATATATATATATATATATATATTTTAATACAATAACAATTCAAATTAAGCTAAATAATTGTATGAATCAAGTCATAAATGGTTCGTTACGACAAATCGTCATTTAATCGCCACCTTTAGAAGGATAATACGTATCTGAAACTATCTGAACTAACACTAATTTCAGAGATCTTAGAATGTTCAGTCGCTGTTACACTAATAATCTACTTTCCATCACTCAGCATTTAACTGTGACTAATTTCTTAATACCACTTACTTGTTGGATCGCATTTAAAAAACAAATGCACGTGCCCTATTATTGGAAGCCAGCCAGGATACGTGGGAGGATATTGAAAAGATAAATTAAATGCTATACGACGGCATATCCATACAAAAGTATATAAAGAAGCAAGCAGTAAAAATAATATATACATTATTGATTTAAAACCTCTTTACTGTTCAAACGTGGCTTTAAAAATAAAATGAAAAATAAGATTCTCGTTATGTGAAATTAAAAAAATAAAAACGTCACATCATTTCAAATTTTACCATTCAACAATTTAAGTAGATACTTAATACAGGAAAATGATACTTATCAAAATTTATGCAATTTAAAAACCATTAACATAAGAATAAGAAGTGTAATTTAATATGACAGTGTAAATATGTCTGGTAGATAACCTTCAGGGACTATATGGAAAAATGAAATCCAATATTTTTGTACTAATAATTATTATTTTCAGATTTTAATCGACAATGGTGTACATTTCGAGAGTCTTGTATCCAACAATGGTTTACTGACAGATTTATTGATTCGAAACTTGTAACGAGCCCGGCGGGAAGGTGTTCTGTCAAATCAGTGTTGCCAACGTCGTTATGACAGATGAGAGTTGCCACTAGTACCTACATTTATGTGTGTTCTTTAGTGTTCTCTCTCAAAACGACAGTTGTAATGTCTTTTATGTTCTCCCTTTTTGAGATCAGGTAAATATAATAAATGCATCTATTTAGCTAAAAAAAATTCTCAAAATCAACAACTATTGTCAAGATGTATTACTTATCTCTATAATTATTGTTCTATATTATGGTGTTTATATTTATATTTATGTATATACATATGTATATGTGTGTGTGTGTATGTAAGGTATATATGCATTAATTATAAGTAACTTTATTTGTTATTTTTTAGTACACCACAGGCTACCAATACTTTATAATAAAATCCGTTTCGAGGTTGTCTGTAAGAGATCGCCGTGTGTGGTAAGGCCGCCTATTGTTATACCTAACTGTTTGTGACATATTTACAGTGCACAGATACAACATAAGAGTCGTAAGTGTGCTACCTGCCTTGATTAAGGGGAGATGCGGGGAGGGTAAGAAGAAAAGAGAAAGAGAAAGAAAAGAAGAGTAGTTTACCACATTTGAGTGAACAGAAAGTAGGTCTTTAATACGTTTTTGCTTAACCCTTCGAGTATACAAGCGTGAGTCTGGGTACATATTTTTCATAATACACTTTTATCCATTTAGCTATTTACGTTGGTGTTGTCACGAATGTCATATTACTTGATTATATGACACCAAGGGCACGACAAAGTTTATGAAAAATTAAAAAGTTATAATAATTTTGCGTGAAAATTTTAAACAGAACATTTGGCCAGGATATGTTAATAGTAGTTTTTTTTTATCGTGTGGAAACCCCCACGGGTCGTCACCTCACTGGAGCTAACAGTGAAGTGGTATGTCAGACTCGAACCGACTAAAACCGAAAAAAGTATAAAGTAGTCTATGTGATATTCCAGGATTGTTCAAGGTCCTACTTAAATACCTATATTTAGTTTTAGTGTATTTGTTTTATTTAGAGCACGAACTACTAATGTATTGATATTTTTAATGGTTTCACTCTACTCATATATTTTAATTAATAGTATAATTTAACAACTTCAATTTTAAGAAAAATATCCCAACTTTCGAGCTTCTGTAATTAATCCAAGTATCATCTGTGTTACTTCATCACCTAGCTCCTTGATTCTTTGTGGTGGCCAGTAGAAGTGGTATCCCCTGAGTTCGTAAGTAAATGCTAGAGGGGTGCCCACTGCATGATGTACCTAATCCATACTGCCACCTGATGATTTGTCTAAAAAAAACAATTATATTAAAGTAAAACCCTCGAAATGCGACTTGCAAAGGTAATTTTGCTTTATGCTTTTCCTGCAGGAGAGGTATCGCTACCTGGAATTATATTTAAGCGAGACAGGGTAGTGGAATAAATATTCTGTTTCTGCGATAAATATCACCCAGATCCATTTAGCCTTTCTATAATATATTTTTTTTATAGTAAACTGGGACAAACGAGCAAACGGGTCACCTGATAGTAAGTGACTTCCGCCGCCCATGACCACTTGCAACTCAAATGTCACAAGAGTGCTGTCCGCCTTTTACACGTGCCAAAATATCTATAAAAAAATTATAAATATTTATATATTATATGTAGTATGAATTCAAATGAATTTCATTTCAACTTATGGGGCTCAAAGTTCTTTCTTATATAGGAAAGTATATTTTACATCAGCCCTATTGTTGTTAGACTATATAAGTTAACATCTCATTACTTCATAGCCATATTCATCTAGGATCACCAGTTTATGATCACTCTTTCGCCTTCAAAAGTCGTAGCGTGATTTTGTAAATTGTCTCCTCAAGAATCCTTATAACACGTAAAAAATAATTCTTGGTATGAGAAAATTTAATACACTTAAATTTTGTCCCGAAACTTAACGTCAAGCGGGTACGGGACGAAAATCTAGGTTGTACCATTTCTTCACAGGGATTTCCTTTCTACGGTACACCTGAGGCCCCGGCCAGAAGACTCCATGTCGGAACACTGTGTGGTTTTAGTCGGGTCGAGTCCGACATACCGTTTCACCGTAAGGTCCGGTGATGTGATGACCCGTGGGGGTTTCCACACAAAAAAAAAGGTTGTACAAGTTCTGGCAAAATTAAAAAAAAAACGGTACATGTTACTTGGTTAAGTGATTATCACTTTTGGGAAAATTTTGAAAATGTTGAAAATCAACAGCCTTTTAAAAATGTATTCCTAAATAACTATACTATTGATTGCAGGTACAAATCCAATCAATAATATACTGTAGTGAGCTTCGTACATAAAGAATAAGGTTTTATTAAGTCGTAGTTTAAAACGTTTTATAAGTTAACTTTGAAACCTTATTAAAAAAAAATGTGCCACACTCTCCTAAGCAAGTTTAAAAATGGCCTTTTCATTTAAGATTTCAAAATAGCGCAATAATCGCTACTTATCTTTCCATAAAAAATATTATCATGATTATCAACCATTTAGAGCATAGGTTCTCAGCGGGGGCGGTACCGACCGCTAGTGGGCGCTGTAGCTTTTTGTAAAAGCGGTAGCGGTTCTAAAGGTAAATGGATTATGAACTTATGACAGTCAAATGACCCGGTCACAGCGTATCGTCTCGTATATAAAATACTTTGAAAAAACTTTTTATCCCGTCGTCTAAAATGTTTACCTTATTATTATCACGTAAATAAACATTTAAATAAGCATTAAGTATAAACTACTTTATTCGGTTTAAGACTGTAGGTAATAAATCGGTTGAGAAGTTATTTTGTTGAAATCGTAACAAATTGGGAATTCCAAAATGTCTAAAACTAAGGATAAATTTTAATGTCAACAGTACAATGTTGAGTATTTGAAATATGTTACGCAATCACCAACTAACCAATTATTGTTTATGTGTTTAATGTGCCAAAAAGCAAGAGCATTTTAATAAAATATTTAGAACAGAAACAATTTCAAGTTTTTCTGTATCGTGTTCTAACCAAAAAGTGATGGACTACGAGCTTCATATTTGATTAGAAAGCCTCCACACAATTGCTGAACTTACTATGCCGACATTCAAAGAGGTAATCGAAACTGTTCTTCATCATTAGACACCATCAGTTATCATAAAAAAACAACATATGAGTTATTCCTTGCCAGTTATTTTGATTGTTTTGGTTGTATACAGTGCAAAGAATAGATGAAATGGCTAAAGACGTTGAACTATCGTAAAATGTGAAATGTGTGCTTTGGTTCAGTGTAGTAGCTAATTTACTGTATTAAGAAAAAGGAATATACTGCAGATCATGGTGGTGATATGCGACTGATGTTAACTAAATTGAAACCTGACATTAAAAAATCGTTAATACTTCACCAGCCTCAACCATCTCATTAATATTTATGTTTCATATTTAATTATCTTCTTATTAAATCATATTCGCGTATAACCGGCCTTCTTTAAGGCAGGGAGTGCAAACTGGCAGAAGGGTTCTCTGATTGTAAGTGGCTATCGTTGCTCATGGACAACTGAAACGCAAAACTGGCAAGTCCACGAACCGTCTTTGAGAGTGCAGGCGAAAAAGAGAAGGAGTAGAGAAAAAACAAGGAGAGGGTCAAGCATTCGTTCTCAACCTGTTTCCCGTGAAGCCCGGTTATTACTCTGGTTGAATAGGCCCATACGTGCTCAAGCTCTTCGTGGCTCTCCCACGTCAAACTCTAGCTTATTCGAATATCTGCTAGGTTATATCATGTCTGCGCCACTCCAGGGACTGTGCCTTGCACCTGGGCACCGCTGGCCCTAGTTACGGCACTGATTAGATGAATTATAGTTAAAACAATATTTCATAAATTATTTTATCATTTTATTGTCAAATAAATTACAAGGTGCTTAGATAAGGTACATAATTGATATTATTTTAACTAAGCTCTGGGGAAATATATGTATTATCACTTATAATTAACAGAGATCTAGTTATTATTACTATAAACATTTTAGGCCGAATCAAAAAATATTGTTGCTTTTAAAACAAAGTTTAAAAATAAATATGTTTTTTTTTTAATTTGTATTAATTTTACTATATCGTGACTGATCACTAAACGGTAACCCTGTAGTTTGAAAACGCTATATGTGACATGTTATAGAAATTTACAATAGCAAAATTTCTTTAAAATTATATAATATGGTAACTGGCCGTAATATACTGAGATATGCCATAATTTACATTTTTTTTTAAACAGTTTACAATACATAACGGTGTACAGGTGGGTCGTATCTCATATAAATAGATACATACATACATATATTTAATAACATGCTAAATATATTGCTATATTTCTATGTTAATTACCGAGAAACTAGCTTGTTTTTTTATAGAGATAATTTGTATTAGAATAACTTATCGTTATAACGTTATATATTTTACAATTATAACTATTCTGGTATTATAAATATTTTTACACACATATCTTCTGTATGATTGTGTCTCACGATACAACGTAATTGTGTTATATGTCTAATGAAATATTGCTATAAACCGAACACTGCGACATCTACACTGGAAAGTAACAATTACAACGTTAAACTAACGTTTAACGAAGACATCATGTTAATACGACATCTGCTTCATATTTTGTTATCTGTTATCACTTCTCCACAAATATACGTAACATTCATATATTTTATCTACAATTGATATAAAATACAATTTATATAATATTATTTATAACTTACTATTTATTTATTCGTACAACATAGACTTAAATAGCATTTGTATATGGTTGGTTTAATTTTACTACCCTTCAATTTATGAAGCTGTCATCTATTAGATAGTATATATACGGTACTAGGCTTTCCCCCTATTAGGTTAGTGGGACTAAATTCTTGTTGTCAAAAAGTGGGGTTTTTAAATACCTCTGCCAACCCCTTCAGCGATGTAAGCGTCTGTGTATGTAAGTTTAGGATTAAGAATAATTGATTGCCGAGAAAACCGTACTCGTTATGGGTGATAGGCATTTTTTATTATATAGGCACGTTCAGCAAGAACAATAATGTTCGATATTTAAATGAATCAAGTAAGACATTTTTTTCTTTATGACTTCAACAGACCATAGAGTAGAGTTTTTTTAAATATCTAGTATAGAACGCTCGTATCAAAATAGACCGGACAATGTAATTTGTAAGAACTGTACATGACTATTTATAAATTCTTAAACAATGTTTGATTTCATTAAATAACAATTAATATGATTTTATTGCATGATTCAAAATAAAATCATCAACATAAAATGTAACATTATATTTACATTAGGCAAGTTTACGAACCACAATTGGCAATAAATTAATGTTGGGAAATTATCCTACTTGTTTGTATCTTCTCTAGCTTAGGGATCTCTTCTGAAGCCATAATTAGAGGAGCATCCTCGTTGACAAAAGACGTAACTAACCTATGACTTGAAACAGGCTTGGATAAAGATGCAGATTCCATAGTTCTAGCTACTTCCACTACAGTTTTAGATTCTACAGGATTGGCTTCCAAAATCCTACCTACCGAAGTTTTGGCTTCTGTAGATTCAAGTCCTGTAGTTTTCCAGCAAACAACGGCTCTCATGTCATCAGGAGCTTTCCCGAAGATCCTTTCGCCGGATTCGTTGACGTACTGGTTTATTTGGTAGTCCAAAAGGGTCTGGTAGCCGAGGACATCAGTACCCAGTTGCTGTGAATAGGATATTATTATAATGTTAACTTTAAAAGTAATATTTACGTAGAATTTAATCTCTTCCATATATTATATATTATCTAAAAGATCCATATTTTTCACATACCTGAGTCAATGGACTAGTATTTGTTGTGAAGACACCCTTAAATCTTCGTTCAATAGCTACTTTCATAGTGGCGTTCTCTAAGGCTTGTATAGCTGCCACGTTCTCCTGGGCTGATAGATGTTCAGCTGTCGCCATCATGAATGAATGGAGGATGGTACCTGTGGGAGGAGGTAATAACAATAATCATAGTGGAAGAACCCTCTGTCTTCGTATTTTGTTCAGGAAGTTGCCTTAAGCTACTGCCACTGCTTGATGGGTCCGGATTTATTTTTCTTTCGAATGTATATATGTTAATACACAATAACCTATGTGGCTCTTGCAGTAGAAACTCGAATCGAGGGAACAAGTTGACTACTTTGAAATAGTATATTTAAGAAAGACAACAGTGTCATAATAGTTTGGCATATATTTCTCTGGGCTTCTAGAAAAAAAATTAACTTGAAAAATAAAAACACATTGTTTAAAAATGTACATCTATAAGTAGAAAAGCAAGTGTTTAACAACAAAAGCATTAATTCACTTTTATGTAAGTCTTCATTTCGTAAGACTTACCCTTTCCAGGTGGCAACATGGAGTCTCTAACGGAGCTCTCGACGAACTCTAGGAAGGTCATGATCTTGGTAAGGCCTTCCCCAGCGCGGGACATGTCCACGTCGGGTTCGTCGCGGGCATCAAAGTTCAATGCCACGGCTACTGCCGAGCCGGATGCTGTAGAGGAGAACCAAGAGTTGTAAGCTGTTTTGGGTTTCTAATTAAAATTACGTCTCGCCTCTTGAATGTTTTTTTCCAAAAATAATATTTTTTTCCATTTAGATCATTAGGATTTTTAATTCAAATAAAATTAATTTTAATAATCACTTATATAAATCTTTTCTTTCCAAGAACTCACCATCCTTCAACACGACACTAAGTTCAGCATCCAGTAGAGATGTCCAGATCTCGCTGATGAGACCCGCGTAGTCCATGATCTCTATCTCATGTTTTAAGAACTGCTCCAGCTCTGCTTTGTTGTAGAACGATGATACTATCATCCTGAGAGAGATTGTTCATTTTATTGTCTTAGAAAACATTTTGAATTTTCTGTTATATTCATGGCGTATTCAAACCCTTAGATGTAAAGCCTTGGGTTTTGAGCAAAACTTGCTGAATAACTGAAATACTAGAAGCTACAAAGTAATAAAAAATATTCTTTGCAATGGCTACCTTGGCACTAATTTAGCAATACATACATGATAATCATGAAAAAGAAACAAACTAAGGCAAATATTTATGTGGTAGGCTGAAATTGATAAAGGAAACAAAATGTCTCAATAATGGGATGAAAGTATAAACGAAAACTGTAATTCTTAGGGGCAGAAACTAAGCATGTAACCTGGAAATAAACAATAATAAAAAATGATCTGATCCAGAATAGCCCTTAGCTTCAAATCCAGTAGAAAGCTGTGTCTAGAAAATCCTGGTAATTTTAAAAATGAAAAGAAATTAGATGCTTACTCGATAACTTTGTCTTTGAGTTCATCGGTAAGTAGTTCAGAAGCAAACTGCGGTTCTTTGTCAGCAGACATGTTGGTCAATTGATGATTGGTGCTCATGTAAGACAGGACTTCACCAAGATTAGAGGCCCCGATAAATTCACTGATATCTATAATAAAGAAGACGTTACTTAATACTTTTGGGTTAGTCGAAATTACTTAATTACGTGAGTAAGTACTCACATAATTAAGCAATTTCGACTTTTGACGATGTACATCATACAAGCTTCTGGCTGCTATTTTGAAAATTTCAACCTTTTTTGGATCTTAAGCTTGCGGCTAACACTGAAGAGTTATATCGGAATTCAATCAAGTCCAAACAAGCGATGTTCTTTTATAAATTGGGATATTGCAAAGCGCTCTCAAGAAAGGCAATAATAATAATAACTCTACACATCTCACACACGGCCGTCTGATCCTAAACTAAGCAGAGCTTGTACGATGACCTCTGGCTTAGCAGTCAGGGTCACTAATCACTAACAACTAGACCAACAGGCCTCTCTGTAGAAAGTAACACAGACAGAAAGAGTACAAAACCTTTGCTTCCCTAAAAGTAGGGGGACTATCGGATCTTAAGATCCATTAACCAATGAGTACCAAGAATTCTACGTAAATTAATAATACTAATTAAATACACAATTTGTGATGACTTACCGATATAGTATCCTTTTTCCCTCAACCTAGTGATCGTGTAGATGGAGTTGAGAGAATTCCCTCCAAGTTCGTAGAAGCCAGACTTTAGTGAGATGGCACTCCGGGCGGACCTCCCTAACACCTCCCCCACTGTTTTGAAGAGAACAGTGGCAGCTTCCATGTCTTTAACCTTAACATCAGAGTAATCCAAATCAAGGGGGATTTCGGAGTCATCTACAATGTAAAAAAAAACATTAATAATTTAAAAGGCTGAGGTCTTAGTGGAAAAACAGTTTGCTATATATCTTCTTCTCTATTAATCTCTATCTTATTTCTGCATGATATTTTCATCATCTCACACATCTCTAGATTTTTTGAGTGTGAACTAATTTCTTCCCGGGAATCTCCACGTCTCTCAATCTGAACCGTCATAGTTTGGTTCCTGATTGATCTAACCTTTATGATAAATGTTAAACGTTTTAATATTTTTAAATTATCAATATGAACAAAATTTATATTGTAATTATATTTCATTTATTGAACTGAACTGAACTGCAGTTTATCAATATATATATATATATATATATATATATATATATATATATATATAAATATATATATATATATCACAATAGTTTTAACACTCAACGCAAAAAGAGAGGCCTTATAAGTTTGACGTGTTTGTTTGTGTGCTTATCTGTGCACCCTAATGTAATCGTAAGGTAATACAATCGAGAGCGTTTTTAGCTATTTGATTAAAATTGAGTGGAATCGAAACCGGTAGAGGGAGATGAAGGGGATATCATATAAAAGGCATAATGTGTACATTACAAAACTGTATGCGTGGTAGAGCTATGCTTAGGCACGAATGGGCCGGCTCACCGGTGCAATATCACGGCCTCACAGAAAACCGGTTGTGAAGTAACGCTCGGGTTGCATTTCCCCAAAATGAATGAGGTTTCCAGAGGCCCAACTCCCCCTCTCGTCTTTCCTCTCCCCTAACCCTCCCTCTCCTCTTTCACATCCCCTCATCTCCCCTCTCTTCTTTCCCCTCCCCGCATCCCCCCTCCCTCCCTTTAAAAAAAATGTAAAAAGTTAAATAAAAATAGATTAAACTTGAGGAAAGTTATAGAAACTCAACGAGATGACGACACACCACCACTAATGTAAATATTAGGTTTTATAATCGTTGTAGAGATTTTCAAATCGGGGGTATTTTAAAATTTCAATTTGTTTTGATTTACACTCACCGTTGTTGTTGGTATTCTCGTACATCTTGAGAAGCGCTTGTCTGTCCACTTTTCCGTTTACCAGTAACGGTATTGTATCTACCTCGATGACCTGAAGAGGTATTAAAAAGGATAAGTCAGAAACATCTGAAACCAGTTAGTGTCTATGGAAGTTTTAATGACGCCATAATCTCCTTAACTCATTGTAAAGCTAAATGAATGGTATTACAGTATAATTGTGTGTGATGTCAGCTGTATGTTTTACCTGAGGAATCATATAGTGAGTGAGCAAGTTCTTTAGTTTATCTTCAATGTGGTGTGCAGATATTCTTGCTTTAGGATTTGTGGTGACGAATGCCAAAATCTCCGGGTTACCACTGTCTTGGCCATAGGGAAGTACCACGGCTGAAAAATTTGAGATTTTTGATAATTTTGTTTAGATTTTTTTTTATACTATAGGGGACAGATAAACAGACGGGATGGTAAATGACAACCTCCGTCCATGGATACCTGCAACTCCAGAGTCATAGGTGCTTTGCCCGCCTTTGAGGGTGATGAGAGTGGGGGATGGGAACGAAGAGTGGGAGATTGTGGAGATGGGAAAGAGTAGAGGGGGGATGAGGGGAGTGGAAAGGGGAGAGGGGGAGTTGGGCCTCCGGAAACCTCACTCATTTCTGTGTGTTTTCTGTAAGGCTGTAGTATCGCAGCGCTCCAGCCGGCCCATTCGAGCAACTCTACCTGGCTCTCCCACTGTTAAAATGACACTGATAGAATGGGGAACTTAAGGAATCGTGAGTGCGCTTTCAGATTAGCTAGAGTACATACATCTTTTATGGGGTACTGTGTTAAATGTTATAACAAAATTCCTTGTGATATATTGCAATTAAATGAAAGGAAATTTAAAACCCGTATCAAAAATACACTTTGTAAGCAAGTTTATTACAAATTAGAGGATTATATCCAAGATAAGAACGCTTGGAAACATGCTGGTCCTACTCCATGGGACAATTTTGAGCCTAGACAAAACTCAAACTGGTTGCTTATACTATGTTTGTTAATGTGTGAGCACCATGTATCTATCATAAAATTAATTCATCTGTCGTTGCTTCGCTTTAATTATTTTTACCTGTTTCGGTATAGTGATATTGTTCTGGGTGCATCGTTTTGACACAATTTTAATTATATATAATGATTGTATGTAAACAAAACATTTTAAAAGAGTAACGGTGGAGTTTCTTGGCCATTCTTCTCCATACAAAACTACATTTTGGAATGGGCGACTAAAATCAATTATATTTAAATGTAAATGTAGACGTTCGAAAGTGCCTTTTGGGCCTATTTGAAATAAATGCTTTGACTTTGCAGCCTGTAACTTCACAACCGGTTCTCAAAAGATGTCATATTGAAGCGTGGTTACCAATTTACTCCCAGCAGTCAGTATTTTACACTTACACTTATCAACACCTTCAATGCCATTAACAGCTCTATCAACTTCCTGAAGATCGACTCTATGACCTCTGATCTTAATTTGAGAGTCTGTCCGTCCGGCAAATAAGATGACTCCCTTTTGAAGAACACCGAAGTCCCCAGTGCGATAGAGACGAGCGAAGTCTGAAAGCAAATTGTAAATGTTTAGTTCGTTCTTAAGCTAAGATTGTCCTAAGACATTAGATGCTGCAGGGGCTGTGGTATGTAGGACTCAGGAGCAATGATTACATTTGACGAGACATAGTAATGGTTTTTTTTTTAATAAAACTTCACAAGTATTAACTCTTGTATGGCGAGGGAGTTTACAAACATTTAAGCAACGGACAAAAAGAACACCCAGACTCAGAACAACAAATTAAGGTTTACACAAAGTGTAGTCTCGTGTGGGGATCGAAAAAACAACACTCGGGGCGGCAGCGAAGTGGCGAGGTGAGCACTCCACCACTTCCATGTTGTCTTTAATTAAAACAATAAAAAAAAATATGTTTTTTCTTTTGAGTAAAGATAAGTAACTAATATTATGTATATTTGACGCATCGGTTAACTCTCATAGAATTTTAGAAGTTCAATTTCTGCTTTGTGTAAATACTTGTATTGTTTACACAAAGTTTTTCCACTTAATTCCTACAGATAAATGGTTAGCGATCCTTACTGCTTAAACTCGTCGTGGGTTTTATTTCCACCCAAGACAAATATTTGTATGATGAGCACGATCATTTGTTCTGTCTGTTTGTAATTTATCTATAATATGTTTTTAGAAATAAATAAGTATGTTTATAAGCAGTCTGGTTGCATAATACAAGCTTTGCTTACTTTGGGATCAGAGAGCCGTGAGTGAAGTGTATTATTATTATTAAATCGAAATTTGTGTGATACATGGCCATTTAATAGTGCAGTGGAAAAGTTAGACCATCAAGCACATGTCCAAAGTCCTCACAAATAACTTAGCAGCAAAGTATAACAATTAATCCATGTTTTGTAACCAAGACGCACCAGACGCAGTACAAGTAATGCTTAGTTTTGGTCTAAATAAATCTGTATATAATGAGTCTCATAATAATATTATTGACTGGCCTATTGGTCTAGTGGTTAGTGACCCTAATTGCTAAGCTGGAAGTCGTGGGTTCGATGCCCACACGCTGCAAAAAATTGTATGATCCATAATTAGTAGTCCCGGGTCTGAGAAAACCGCTCGGGACACCCGCTACACAGAAATTATTCCTAATACGGGACTTTTCTTTATAAATTAAAAAAAAGTAAACATTTACAGAAGTACCTGGGTGTGCAGCATGTGGGTTATCAACAAACTTATCAGCACCTTGTCCTCCAACATATCCTGTGGCCAGGTTACTACCAGCTATCCACACTTCTCCTGGATCAGACTCCCTTACAGGACTCATGTCTTCATCTAGCAAATATACCGTACAGTTGTCTAGAGGAACACCTGCAGACACAAACAATTACGGGGTACCTTAATTAAGTTGTTATATGTATAAATAAAGTTGTATTAAACATGTTCTCTCAGGTGTACAGGGACAAACGGGAGGGGGGGGGGGGGGGGGGGCAGACGTGTCACCCTGTGGTAAGTAAGACAATTATGACAAAATGTTTCTCGTATGTAAAATAGCTGCCCATGAGAAAACCGCTCGGGACACCCGCTACACAGAAATTAAAGAAGGTCAAGAAGGTCAAGTACTTGGCAGTTCTAAAGCAGTTCTATGATGATCAGTAGAAAGTACATGTACAAAATACGCATAACACTATTAGGGTCACAGAGCGTAGATTGGTTTGATCAACAGAAAAACTACTGTGGCATGAGAACTAACAAGTGCTGGGTCCCAACAATATGCAATAGTTTTGCCTAACTCAGCAACAATAAATGATCTGAGGCGTATATTAATTAGTGAGTTAATTCATAATTAACATGTCATGCTATGTAAATTTATTTAAGTAGGTTTTATGTATATGTATGTATGTATTTTTTATAATATAGGAGGACAGACGAACAGACGGAGCACCTGATGGTAAGTGACAACTACCGTCCATGGACACCTGCAACTCAAGAGTCGTAAGTGCACTTCCCGTCTTGAGGGCGATGGGGGAATGCGGCAATAGGAAAGAAGAGAGGGGGATGATGAGAGGAGAGGAAAGAGTAGAGGGGGAACTGGGCCTCCTGAAACCTCACTAATTTCGGGGAAATGCAACACAAGCGTTTCTTCACAACCGGTTTTCCGTGACGCCGTATTATCGCACCGGTCGAGCCGGCCCATTCGTGACTAAGCATGGCTTTACCACTGTTAAAATATTATTAAAGAAACTTGCTGGGTTAATATTCATAATTATAAACTAGTTCTGTATAAATGTTTTTTTTTTATTTATTTACGTATTAACAGAAAATTGTTTATTTTATAGTGCATGCTACTTACCAATAGGCACAGTAGAATAAGTATCGAGCTGGGTTTTCTTCTTCAACATATGGAAAGTGACGTCTCCCATGACTTCAGTACTTCCATAGAAGTTGGCTAAAATAAAACCGTTGTCGTCTCCAAAATATTTGAAAAATTGAGAAGCTAAGTCCTTGCTAAGTATCTCTCCAGAACACACCCAGAGCTTGAGGCATTGAAGGGGCTTTTCAGAGGGTTTAAGAGAAAGATACATCAGAATGGAGCGCAGTAGAGTTGGTACTAATACTAGACGTTGAATCTGTAAAAGAAATATTAGAAAAATATTAATAAAAGACGGTATTTATCGTCTTTCAACATAACATCTGTAAGTTGCAGTGTTTTCGATCTTTCAAAGCAAAGCACCTGTTTAACGAACACTTAATTGGAGTTTATTAAAATTTTATTACTCGTAAGATTATTTTATGTTCACATGAATAACAAATAGTTTGAAAATGGCAATAAGTACAAGTCCTAATTAAGATAATTTGATATCGTCTCTGGAACTTACGAAAAGTAACCAGCCTCCAACCAGCTAACAAGTCGTTTCTAGATCAATGTGTGCGGTTTTATAATGAAATCCCTGATAACTGATAATACACATTTTTTTAGTCTAAATGAACTTAAGTCCATTGTAAAATAAAAGTTGTTGCTTAAAGGTTTTACTCAGTGGTGGATTACATGGAAGATAGAAGCGCTCGAGATTGGACTGTTAGAAGTTCTAAGGCAAATAATCAGTACAATATAATGTGAGCTAATATGCTTCTTATTTTATATTTTCTTTTATTATATTTCTTTTTTCTTCCTATTTAACTTTTTTTCCCATCCTAACTACATTATTTTAATAGCTAAATTGGAGTTTATTTACTTTTAGCAACATAATAGCACACGATAAAATAGTGTTTTATTGAATAGTATATCTTGTACACGAAATATTCTAATATATATCGGGCGGTTGTAGATCAACACAAGAAGTCATTTAATTATTTCATCTTTTTAATATTATTTCAACATTTGACAAGGCAACCTATAGTAGCGGTGACGCTGTGCATTGATCTATAATTTGAATCATTTTTTAAATAAGACGATTTCAAATAATTGTTGATCAATTTTATGAAATAAAGATATTTAATTTTAGTTTGACTTTCTTCATAACAAAGTGACCTTAAGTTTTAATTAACAATTTCTTTTTTGACAAAGCTGTAGTCGAATAACTGAAAAATAAAGAAGTGGGATGAAAATTTACCTTATTTTCACTTAGGACTTTTACAAGTTTTTGCGGGTCTCTGGTAGTTTCCCTTGACAAGATCAGCAATGTTCTACCATGAAGCAGAGGACCCCATATCTCACAGACAGAGTCGACAAAGGTAAGAGCAGTCTTCCACACACAGGTTAATTCAGTATCAGAGTAGCCAAACGTATGAAACTGCCACCAGAGGCGGTTGCAAATTGCTGAGTATGAGAGTCGAACTCCTGGGGACAGGAAAAAAAATGTTTCTTTAAAAAAAAGTCTGTCATTTATATTTGGCGAATTTTAGGTCCTTAACTTTTGTGATTTCCCTTTCAGGGAATGTTATAAATAAAGTTTATTTTACGCTGATTTTTTTTTGATGATGTTCTGTACAGGTAATAACTGGCGAAAGCTTTCTTTATAAGCTGGACGAATAATAATGTTGTTTCTAATTTTTCGTTAGAAGGACATATCATCGATTTGTAAGTAGTCCCAATTTTGTTCTCAAGAAATAGGTTAGGTAGGAAAGTGTACACTAGCGCGAAAAACATACGTAAGTAAACAATAACAATTTAATTCTGACTAGTTTAGTTTAAGCATTAGTGACCTTCTACGCGCATATGTAAATCATAAAATTAAATCATCTTAATACCTTTAGGAACTCCAGTACTTCCAGAAGTATACAGCACGATAGCAATGCTATCAGTTCTGGCCATTGATAAAACTTCATCATGTAATGGCTCATCTGATAGTTCACTTGCTTCGTCTGCCAGTTCATCGAAAGATACAGCAGGCACACCGCACTCACTGAACATAGTGGGATTTGCTGAAAGACGAATAACAGATCCACTAATTGATACTACACAACGACCACTGAGATACGCTGTTCAAATTGGTAATATTTTTCAAGTAGGACCGATTTGAAGTACCAGCGGGCTTTTACTCATACGTAGAAACCTTTATTTTATGAAATGTAAATAAGTATGACGTAAGTGGCAGACTAATGCACATGCTTAGCGCAAAAGTGGAATGGTAATTAGGTGAGAGAGAGATAGTAAGAAAAGATGTTAACAATTTGAAGAGTTTTAAGACAAACCTGTTTCGTCAAAAACGATTAATGCCGGTTCAGCATCGTTTATAATATGAGAGATCCTTGCTTGTGGAAAACTAGGCTCCATAGGGACATATGCCGCACCTGCCTTCCACGTTGCTAGTAGCGTCATGATCGTTCTAAAAGTGTTTAAATAAAGAAGTTATTTTCTCTTAGACTATTAATCCCTTTTTTTTAAGTGAAAAGGGATTTTTGGCTCATATACTTATTTTACAATAAATTTATATTTCGATCATTTGATCTCTTGGATGACGTAGATACGCGATATTATAAGCTTCGGATTCGATTTCTCGTGAGAGTCAGCCAATGAGAGAGACAATAAATTCAGGTATTTCTCGAAAACATAAATTATTTTGAAAGACAGCACCTTTTGTCGTTTTCAATAACTTACATCTTGTATTCAAAATTGTATTATTATCGGTTGAGCAGTTAAGGCCTAGGCTTAATTACAACCGCATTTATAATAGTATTCAGTAAGGCAGGATTTATTATAATAGTCGAAATGTTTATGTTTTATGACCGTGTATAACTGAGTTAATAAACTTACTTATGTGTCGGTTGCATACACACAGCAATTACATAATCTTTATCTCTGTTAGTAGCTCCAGATTCAACATGAGAGCAAATGGCTCTTGCCAAGGCATTGGTACGACGGGCCAGTTGTTTGAATGATACGGTGGTCTTGCTTCCTTCATCTGTAACAATAAAGGATATTTTTACAATGCTTGCATTTTACTGCCGAAAAAGATTCCGGAGACCTTATACCCGCTTAATCTTTCCCCTCCCCTGCGGGAGAACAACGGGAAATTTTTCAAAACATTATATGATCTGTATCTGTATCCATTTCTCAGTCCCAAGGAGGTTGCCACGCTCAAGTGTCTGCAAGCTTACACGCCAATAAAGAGAATGAACAAATCGTACAACGAACTTTGGCTTCAATTAGATACAGACAGCTTTGGGGATAATCTGCATAATTTTAAGAAAACAATCACGGAATATCATAAGTGAATGATCACCCTGGGATTGGAAGAGTCCCAGGTATGTTATTGCCGTTAAATAATTATACTATATTTGATATTCTTTTAAAGTTTTACCTTAAACTCTCCAACGCGTTTTATCTCAATTTAATTTAGTATTACAAGTTCTACTTATGTTAGATGTGGTTGCCTATAATGAAATGAGCACAAGACACGTATTCGTAATTATTTCTTATATATGTGTATCATTTGTTGGCGATTCAAATAAATAAAATAAATATAAATAAAATCTGACTATCATGAACGAACAAGAAATCTCTATAAATTGTATGTCTAAGATAAATTTGAACAATTGAAGAGGTAATCATACTATTGTTATGTGAGAATCAATAAGTAATAATTACGTGTCTGTAGAATCTCGCAAACACTGTGACCTGTTTCTTCTGTACAAATAATGCATATTCTTTTAGTCACTACTCTTGTGCTTATTTAAATAGCACTTAATTGAAATTTACTGGCATGTTCCTCTAATGGCTAGTGACCCTGACTTCTGTGCCAGAGGCCGTGGGTTCGATTCCCACACGGGACAAACATTTGCATGATCCGCACATATGTAGATATCCCCAGTCTTAGTGTTCTTTGTGTCCGTTGTTTGTTTGTTTTATGAAATAGTTATTGGTGCGGGGAGGGGAGTTGTCTTTTTAAAAATAAAACTATTGACACTGTCTTGCTTTAGTTGCCTATTTTTTCTTTCTATTATTTATTTTTAATATATTCCTCTTTAATTGATTTAACATTACTGACTAGTCAGTCCAAATATAAGTTAGTTGCCTGTTCTAATACGTCGCTTCAGAAGAACAGTCAAGAAACTTCATGACATTTTCGTGTTATGCTTAGGCACGTATGGGCCGGCTCGACTGACTTACCGCGCATGTCTATTCGTCTACAACATAGGGGGTAGTTATAAAAAAGAAAAAAAAAAGAAAAATAAATACTGGTAGGTACATTGTTCTTTCCTGACGATTAAGGAAATCACGGCTTCGGTTGAGCGAAGTGCAATTACAAGTGCTCTAGTGACGTGACCGTGTACATGTCGACCGTTACTAATTATTTAACAGAAGGGACGTTTATTTAACTACAGGGAGAATATCTGCACTATGAAGCAGGCTCTCCACATAAATTAAATAATATATTTATAACTTTTACTTCCCTAGTCAAGCACAGCAGATTTCTTGTTGAATTTAAGCAAGATATTTGTTGTGATTGACAGCTTGAATACAAGCTTCCGTCCGCGGCTTCTCCCGGGATCCAAGGGATTTTCTTCTTATGTATAAGAAGAAGATCCCTCTTTTCTAGCTAAAATACCCCTGTGGGATTCTTCTTAGTCACTGTCAGTCTAAATGTAAATAAATAGTATAAAATTAATTTAATTTAGTTAATTTATATACATATATATATATATATATATTTATATTATTAGTTAATTTAGTTATTTTTCAACATGTTTCTATTTGCAGATTTCTGGTTACATACTGTGTTTTATTAATACTCTGGGCAGTAACATATACCTACAACTATTTAAATTGTTTTGCCACTCTTACAACTGGAACCGTTAGTTCATAGAAATTTCTCTGGCTTTCTTTCTACTGTTAAAGGAAGTCATTACTCCATTGGTGATGGTGATGATAAAAAAAATATAAAATATATTATTCTGCTGACTACTATTATTTTTTCTGCTGACGCTGTCTGCATTATCTTGAAGTGTTACAACCCTATGTCACTCTTATAATTAAAACACCTTACATGTCGAAATCCGTGCAAATGCTTGCGTAGTTGGTTATAAAGTATATCAGGCATTGCGGTATTTTATTTACAAATCATTTTAACCCCTTAATATTATTATTGAATTATGAAAACAGTTTGACGTCAGGCAAATTAATATTCTACAAGAGATAGGTTTTGTTTAGCACATTGAATTGAATTGAAGCTTGTATTTATAAAAAAATGTTTATTATCACTCGAATCTTGTGCAAAACTTCTTGGTTTCGTACTAGTTTAATGCAGTTGTTCAGTGTTAGAGCCATGCTTAGGCACGAATGGGCCGGCTCGACCGGTGCGATACCACGGCCTCACAAAAAACCGGTTGTGAAGTAACGCTTGCGTTGCATTTCCCCGAATTGAGTGAGGTTTCCGGAGGCCCAATTCCCCCTCCCCCCTTTTCTCTCCCCTTATCTCCTTTCTCCTTTTTCCATCTCCTCATCCCTCATCTCTTCTTTCCGCTCCCCGCATCCCCCATCTTAAGTTGCAAGTGTCCATGGACGGCGGTGTCACTTACCATCAGGTGACCCGTCTGTTCGTCTGTCCCCCTATAGTATATAAAAAAAAGTTGTTCGGATTACTTCACTTTACTTTCACTAGATGGACTGTGACGGACTGTACACATTCGGCCAAATTGTTTCAAATTGAATTAGTTTTTATTTAATTTAAAGTAATATATTAACATTAATGAGAGATAACTCACCATCAAATATCAGAGCCGTGTTTGAAGATTCATTCAGTGGCTCTAAGTGTTTCGTCAAAGGTGCCGATGGTACCACTCTCCTGCATCCATTCACGACAGACATGCGCGGTAAGGACCCCATTGCAACTAGAACAAAATAAAGAAAATATAGTAATTATGCTGAAAGGAGATACTTAAGTATGTAGATTATCGTAAGACATTAAAAAGTATGTGTATGTTTAACCTAAATTGTTGTTGCATGTATGAACTAGGCATTCCAGTTACACCTGTGATTTAAACCCATTACTACGCTCATAACGGTGGCAACGTGATTATATTCTATATTATTCCTCAAGAAAAACCCTCTCGTACGTATGGTAATAGTAGTATCAAAGATTAGACAGTTGAAATAAACATATAAAAAAATTCTTTGCGTATACAATTGATAGGTACATCGTAATGATTACTCGTAAATAAATGTTTAATTTGTGATAGTAATTTAATAGATCCAAGATAGAATCCAAGTCAGCATTTGCAGAAGAAACGCACAAAATAATTAGCTTAATTTTCCTGCAAGAATTAAACTTTTGTTGTGTTGTCTCTTGAGTTGCGGGTGTCCATGGGCGGCGGTAGTCACTTACCATCAGGTGACTGCAAATTGCAACCTATCGCATAAAAAAAAACTGATTTAATAAAGATATACCTATGTACGTATATATAACAATGTAAAGTCGCTGTTCTGGTGTTCGAGGCTGTTAGATGACGGTATTGAAGTTAATTTACTAAACAGTAGAGTACATTACGTACGGCGGTATTTCGAGCACAGTTAAAATTGACGTGATGACACGACACGACACCGCTTTTTCTTTTTCTTGTTTTAATAACGAGGTGGAAGGTGCTCATAGATGTCCATTACCTCAAAACCACCCCGAATAGCGTCTGCTTGTTTATGATGGACTGGCCTGTTAGGGCCTGGCCACACGTGACGAAAAATTGTGTGATCCAGAAATACTTACTTGTACCGGCCTTGAGTGAACTTTATGTCCGAGCACAGATTATTCCTATAAGTAGATATATATCGCCCTATAGGTAGAATAGCGCCCTAACAATATTGTTCGGTTTTGTTACCTAGATTTGAATTAAATATTATCACTATAAATCACTGCTAACAATTACTTTAATCTCTACTTTAATATCTTATACAGAGATTGAAGTAATTGTACTACAAATAAAACGGTTTCGTGCAATAATTATGCACAATAAACAATTTTGAGTTACTGCTTAAGTTGTATAAGAATTATAGAGTTATTTAATATTGATAGCAAATTATATATTGCTAACTGTTCAGAGTTTGTACATTAGCAAATGTTTTGATCAATTGAGTTCTCAATTTACTATCAAAATTGCTTTGCTGGAATTAATTGTGAAGTATTTATATTTGCTACTAGCATTTACTATATATTAACAGATATATATATATATATATATATATATATATATATATATATATATATACTAGATTATTGCTTATTGCTCTCTTAAAATGTTACACATATCTCAAAAACTAAGAGAATTACCATTTCAATTGTTCAATGTACGCCTACAGAAATGGCTAACTGAAAAATGCTTCTGAGCTGAGTCTAGATATGTATGTGTAAATATACATTATAACTCGCAATTATTCTTTTGTATATTATCTTAAAATTATTGTATGTCCAAAATGGGCTGATTTATGTTACCAAAATTGTAATACATATCATATACCGATAGCAATGTAACTACTCAGTCATAACAATAAACATTACTTCACTTTACTTTAAAAGATTTTGTTAATCGATTCAGATTGATCTGTCACACACTTATCTGAACTGTTTCTGAAAGAATTTCTATGTTCTTCCAATTCTAACCCCCTGTTGGTCTAGCGGTAAGGTTTCTGATTGCTGAGCGAGAGGTTGGGTTCAATTCCCAAACGGAACAAAAAAAAAGTGTGATCCTTTACGACATATTTATCTCGTGTTTGGATGTCGTTTGTATGTTTGTGCGGCCGTACACAATAACATTCCTAAAGCAAAAGAAATCCATCTCATCATTAAAACCGTCTGGTAATTGGGCAATATTAATATTTTATCCATACTTTAATGACAAGTAAATGCTTGCGTGATCATTATAAAGCCTTACCTTGGGCTTGTTGGCTTTTAGTCCAAGACGCTATTAATTAACCCCAAAGGTGTGTAGTGTTCGTGTCCATTCTTAAGATTATCTGCTGCCAATTAAACTTCAAGAATTTTGTATAGATTTTAATAATGTACTCATCTCAGCCGTGTGTATCTCGGTAGAATAGAATAGGGTTGGTAGCGTAAAGGGCGACTAAGAGATCGGCCTGTTATCTATCAGACGGTATACATACATATACGCCTGGATGATGGCAATACGGCTTACCCCTTATTACGTAAGTGGGATTTAATTATGTTTGGTAAGAAGGGATCGTTTGTGTAATACCACGACCGACCGAGTGGTAATACCACGACCTCACTGAAAACCAGTTGTCCAACAATGCTAGCGTAGTATTTACCGAGTTAGTGGAGGTATCGGAGGCCCAAACCAACCCTTTCATCTATCCCCTCTCCTTATACACCTCCCCCTCATCACCCCCAAGCCTGGCAGTGTATTTACAACTTTTAACTTCGAGATGTCCACGGGCGTCGGTAATCACTTACCATCAGGTGAACCGTCTGCCCGTTTGCCATATGTAATAAATATTTCAGGATTGATACGACCTTCAAATGGCGGCGGTAGTCACTTACCATTAGGTGACCCGTCTGCTCGTTTGCCCCCTATCGCATAAAAAAATATATATAATAAATACACGATTTAATAGGTCATTGTTACTTGGCTAATAAATTATTGAAATGTATACGAATGCGGCAGGGTGCTATAAAAGGTTTAATGGCAGTGAGTTATGTAGAAACAAGAAGCTGGTTGCCTTTGCCTATCCCGAACGGAAAAAGTCGTTAGTATATGTATGTATGGAAAGAACTAACTATGCAAAACTCCTAATTTAAAAAAAACGCTGAAATAAATGAAAACCTTTTTAGATGCTCAAGAAGAAAAGCTATGTTTTTAATAACACTGCTGATGTGTCGAAGTTGTGTTATCTTATTCTGCCTTTTAACAATAGAATTAGCTCCAACATCCAAAAATTGGTATATACATATATAAATCTAGACCAATTACTGACGTCTTCCTCAGTAATTAGTCTAGATTTTCCTCTCTGAACAATAAGAGTAAACAGTTGTCCTCAATAGTTCTACTTTATTTATAAACTTGTAGAGGAAAATCACTTAACTTCTAGCATTAGAGGTTTTTAGGATAAAATACCGGGGACACAAAAAAGGTAAACGAAATATGATTTCAATTTTAAAAGTTCCGTTACGAAAATATTATAAAATTCATACATTGAATTTATAAGGAAGTATTTGAGACTGACTTGATAAACACGATATGATACTATAATTGCCACTTGCCTTGTGTGGTTCTAGTGGATAATATATATATTATTATTTTATGTTTAAAGTAAAAAATGTACGTGCGGTTAAATTGAACTTGATAGTCGTGTGGTTATAAATACTCGGGCACTTGGTAAACAGCGATTGAACTGTTATCTATCAGACAGTATGATAGTCATACAGTGTCCGAATAATGGCAAAAGGCTTGAACTCTTTACGGTAGTGTTTGATACATTTCTGCTTACATCTTCAGGAAAGCGGTGGGGACGCCTTATTCCACGCCACCGATAACCACACGGCTGTTGACGTATAATGTTGATGTATAATGCAGTCAGTTTATATATTTCTTTCAATAATTTAACCTGTTGCTTTTGAGTCACGGAACCCTAAGGTTCACAACACATTTGGTATTATGATATAGTTCATTCTTATGTATCCTTCACCATAGATACAAATATGCGGAAGTGACAATTTATTATGCAGTTCGTTTTTATCTTACAAGCTCGTGTGATGCTGAAGAACAAGAACATTGCGTCATAGTGTAAAAAATATGTTATAAATACTATATAATAATATGTATTGTTCTTATTTGTGTTTAATTATAGACAAACAGACGAATAAACAGTCACCAGATGGTAGGTGACTACTACCGTCCATGTACACCTGCAACTCAAGAATCGTAAGTGCGCAGACGCCTTTGAGGGGAAGAGGTATGCGGAGATGGGAGAGAAGAGAGGGGTGATGTCTAGAGAAAAAGGAGAGGGGAAGTTTGGGCCTCACTAATTTGCAAGCGTTGCTTCACTATCGGTTTTCTATGAGGCCGTGGTATTGTACCGGTCGAGCTGGGCCATGGCCCAATCATGGCTAAGAGATTTGTATACACGCGCGCGCCTCTCTAAATAAAAAATGGGATCACGCCATAGCGGGGCCGCTTTGCTCAACAGAAGACTCAGGACTGACTACTGATACTGGTATCTGATTATCATCCCATTAACTTTGGCTTAGCAGTCAGGATCACTAACTACAAGACCGTCAGGCCAGTCCATTAATTGAATCATGAGCAACAAGCAACAGCATTCTACACTTAAACAATTAATTTTCTCTTTAATATTTGTATATTTAAAATTAATTGTTTAAATGTAGAATGCTGTTGCTTTCTACACGCATACATACAAATGCTCATGCACTTACATGAAACACTTACATTTCGCCAATCAGACTTATTTTCCCAATAACGGAATGGACTGTACACCCACGGGAAGAGCGGTCCCATTGCAGTCTAACAGACAATTGTTTTATGTAGAAACATAACACACTTAAACATTCGACATACCTATATAATAACTCGAACTGACTGATGCCGGGAACTTCGAGCCCTCTAACTTATACGGTTTTATGTTATATGTATATAAAATATGTTTTGGTCACCTGATGGTAAGTGACATCGGCGTCCATGGACACTTGCAACTCAAGAGTCGCAAGTGCGCTGCGCGCCTTTGAGGGTGATGAGGGATGGGGGATGCAGGGAGCGGAAAGAGGAGGTGGGAAAGAGGAGAAGGGCTTTCCCTCCCCTCATCTCCTTTCCCAAGGAGAAAGGAGATGAGGGAGAGAAAAGGGGGAGGGGGAATTGGGCCTCCGGAAACCTCACTCAATTCGGGGAAATGCAACGCAAGCGTTACTTCACAACCAGTTTTCTGTGAGGCCGTGGTATCGCACCGGTCGAGCCGGTCCATTCGTGTCTAAGCATGGCTCTACCACTGATATATATCTATATAAAGATGCATGCATACATACATGCATGCATCTTTATATACATATTTTTTTTTAATATAAGCCTACTATAATGACTCCACTCTGTCTGATGGAAAGCAACAAGTGAAGTGTGAGGTCACCATCCTCCAAGACAATATATCGTAATAGAATCAATATATCGAGAAATTGAAAATTTACTTTCACACTAAGCTGCAGGCTGCCCACTAGTGCACTACAAAATCTGGTAATGGGAACTGTAGTGCAGTCAACGTGGAGTTAGTTCCAAGTATTTTCGCTAGATGGTGTAAGTATACTATTAAGTGATAAGAATAAAAAAAAAATCCATCGCTGGAGATCAGGTGTTTTCAAAATTGTAGAATTGCCTTTTGCTGCAACAACTGTCCATTGCTCCCTTACTGTTAAACGATGAATGAATTAATAATGTTTAGCTTAAACCTCGAAAGAAGGCGTTGTTCTCTCTACGTTATAGTTTTACTCAACTGTGGTAAATATGATGCTCAATATGATGTGTAAAACACATGGAGAACTTTACAATATCCCGTGTATTTATATAATTAATAATAATAGTTTATTACACTCACGTCTGTACTTTGAACGGGTAAACAGTAAGAGGTAAGACAGTATATATATGTATATATATATTTTATATGCGATAGGGGGCAAACGAGCAGACGGGTCACCTGATGGTAAGTGACTACCGCCGCCCATGGACACCCGCAACTCAAGGGTCACAAGTGCGTTGCCGGCCTTTTAGGTAGGAGTACGCTCTTTTCTTGAAGGTTTGAAGGTCATATCGGTCCGGAAATACGGCAGGCTACAATTTGTTGTGCCCTATTGACGGCGATAGGCTGGCCCCTAATTACGTTAGTGGTAACAAATTCTCATTAGTACATTCTCATTACTACCCCTTTGATTTAGAGGATACAAGCGTGAGCGTTTATACATATGAACATAGATATAGAGCATTGTTTTTTTAAAACGAATTAAGAATAATGTCTTTTTTAAGTTAAATCAAGAGCAATTCGTATTCTCGTGACCAGTTAACGTTACAAAACAGAATGCATTCAATTAATGTGTTGAATGGCACCGTTACATGAAGGTTGGTACCTAATTACATATTATTTGATAACAAACAAATGGTCCTTAGCCTAAAAGCCATCGCGAACCTGACCCAGTTGTGCAATACTCACAAAAACAGAGCCTCTTACCCCGACTATAGACGTGAGTGGACTATCTTACATATAATATTATTATATATTAGTATATAACTTCGTTCTACAAAACAATATTTTATACAAATATATAAAAATAGAGATAATAAAGTTTAATAATTTATTAAAAACAAGTGTGCTATTTGTATGGGCAAATTATATTTAAAATTTACATGTGATCTAACTCGGCTTGTAGAGATCTTCTAAGCTAAGAACCAGAAGTTGAATTAAAGAAGTCTCTATAGAAGACAAGTATTCCTAGGAAAAGTACAAACTCATATAGCGTATCGTAAAGGGATACAATCAGATTAGGAAGGGATTAGTAACCTATGACACACTAGCAATGCGAGTATTTTGGAACAAAGTTATAAATAACAACAATATTTTCCTGAATTTAATGGAAAAACTACTATCTGATATTAATAAAGATAATACAAAATTATATATATACTAGCCAGCACCGAATCAATTAGTTTGTAATGTAATAAAATAAATGCAGTTTATACCTACTCCACGGCCGTCACGTCCGTTGGCGTAGGTCAGTAACCGATTACCTAACCGTTTATTGACCATGATTTATATTGTAAACGTTATTGATAGTTGTGAATATACAGTTACTCTGACGAATTCGAAGCTTCATATAATAGTTTATATATAATAATAGTCGTAATAAAGAGGGTTATGATTTTTCCAGAGTATGTCTGCATGTATATTTGTAACCTTTTCCCTTGCCTCTTCCCTCTCCCCTAAGGGGACCACGCTCAACGGCCGGCAGCGCACTCGCGACTCTTGAATTGCAGGACATGGGCTGTAGCCCTCGTCGCTTATTATAAGTGACCTTTCTATTCGTTTCTTCTTCCTTTCTACAATGCTTCTGTGGTCTCTGCGTCACGCTTAGAGCCTAGACCGCTGGAGGGTGTGGTGTGATGGCATAAAAGCTTAAAAGAAATACGGGCAGCCTTTGGGGACTACCGATAGAAGTGAAAACTAAGTAACTTGTGAACTGTATCGTCGAGCTATTAGATTATACATAGTATACATATAGCTCATGGGAAGCGTGCGGTGACGATGACGCGAGTTTCACGCTTTATGTTCACTCAAAAAGTACACATATATACACAGTACACATATAGCTCATGGAAAGCGTTCGGTGACGATGAAAAGTGCTCAACAAACTCACATATATATATGTAATATAAGTAGTATACATTGTAAAACCAGTATGATTTGACCTTTGCGATATAGATCTGTTCTGAAGTGGGCCCGACGAACTTAAGCGAAACAAGTGCATTAACCGACGCTCGCTATTTGATGTCGAAACAGTGTGAAGGTTCCCTCCTCGGCTTCTTGTGCAACGGTACCCGTTCCAATCGTATTTTCCTTTTATAGCTAAACAAACAGACAGTTGATGGAATATCAATTGCAGTTTACTAGCAATTTACGTGCCTTTATATTCGGCCCCTAAAAACTTTAACAATTGGCTTTTAAAGAAGGTAAATAAATGCCTGCAATGCCCCTTTCTGATTAGCAATACTTTCAATCGTAAAAGCGTGTCATTTAAAAACTTACTCGTCATGTCTTTGGTATCCCATGATGAAATCCTGATTGTGTTACAATGGGGTCACCGGAAAGTATCCTCTTTCGAATAAGAGAAAAAAGAAATTGCTCGACACTTGACGTAAATTTCTCTATATATACATTAAAAAAATACCGTCGATAGATCGCATAAAACCTTTTCCTTTTTTGAAGTCGGAAATGGATGGTTCTCAAGTCGGTTGTATTTTAACACCGTGATTTTGAATCCAGTTCGGAAACTAAAAATTATAAAATGATGTATTTATATGTATAAAAGTCCTCGACGTGTAATATTAAATGCAGGAAATGTTAAAATAAATAAATAAAACAAGACTGCATTAAATTGAAAATCAAAATATTTCAATTAATGGACTGACCTGACGGTCTGGTAGTTAGTGATACTGACTGCTAAGCCAAAGGTCATGGGTTCTGAGAATCGGATACCAGCGAAATTACGAATAAGTTTTGGAATTGCACGTTTTTGAGTGCATTGAAAGTGGTTATCATTTTATTTATATAACCAAATATCATCCACTAAAAGGAAGTATAGAACAAATGGATACACGACCCTGACTTCTGTGAGCCGCTGCAAACTTGTGCAATCCTAACCACGGGTTTTAGTTCCTACATAATTTCCCTTCCCTCCTACCATCCGAAGGTGACTACATGCTTAAGAAGGGTTGGCGATAGGCTGGTGGCCGGCCATGAAAGAAATCAAAACCGTTTTGGAACGTACACATCATAACGACTATATTTTGGAACAAGTTCTGGAAGAATATTCAAGGTATCAGCGTAAAAAAATAATATATATAAAAACCGGCTGTAAAACAATGCTTGCAGGGTGTTCGTCTGTTCATCTATATCATACAAAAAAAAACATATTAACTTTTATATCTATAACTGACGTAACATATTTAGATAATAAGGTTTAGAATTGAGTAAGATATCTTTGGTCCGCTACGATAAGGTAGAGAATGCCTGTGGCATTTAGTCCGCCATTGTACAATATTGTAGTGCAAAAAGTTTTAAATAAATAAATAAATAAGGCACACCATTTGTGATCACAACTTAACTAGATTCATTGTTATTATACAAGCATTCTCTATAGCGGTGCTAGTGTAGATCCTGATGATATCGATTCAAAATCGCAACACATTACCATAGTCAGTTAAGTCAGTATATATTTTTTTTGTAGGTAGGTTGTATGCACTTGCTGAAACTCGTTGAGCCACTGCAAGATTAAATTCGCTTAAATCATGATTGCACAAAACCCCAAGCTAAACCTACATTGTAAGGCAGGTTATTAAATATTTCGCAAGGTTTCACTACAAAATGGAATTGTAACTACTAATTTTATTTATATATTTAACAAAGTTTATTTAATTTAAGTCATATGTTTATTAACCAAATGAGGACCTCACTCCCGTCTTAGGGATGATTCCTGTGTCCCGGAGACTTGACAACATATAAACATAATTTACAAAGAAAGCCGATACTCGAAACAACTATTTGTGGATTACATAGTTTTTTTATCCCGTGTGGGAGTTGAACCCACGACCTCTGGCTCAGCATTCACAGTCACTCTAACCATTAGACCAACAGGCTGCAGTCTTGTTATATATATATGTATATGTTATGTAACCCCGATTACTTCAACACGGCAGAACTGTTTTGAAAAGGTAAAGATTTGTGTCTGCGGTATCCGGTAGTGTGTAATTATTTTATTAACAGTGATTTATATGGACACGCTGCTTGAATATTTATATTGTTATGAAATAAACGTAGTAGAATAGCCATTGCATCCATATATATCACTAATTCATCATCATCATTTCAGCTACAGGTCGTCCAATAGCGGTCATAACCCTCAATTTTCAAAAATTCGCAATTTGTCATTAAATTTGGACACTTATTTTAAATATTCGGTCGGTTAAGAGAAACTAGCCAATCGTGGGATTCGTTTTAAATCATACAACTGATGCTACAAACTGTTATCGAAAACAAACAATTTAATCATTTAGTTTTTGAACGCATTTCAAACTGGAGTTTCTACGCATTTAAAACCTAACCTCATCATTTTTAATAAATGACGTAGCTATAAACAAAGTTATATGGCTACTTGCGAGTTTGCACCGCTTCAATTCATCATCACATTTAAGCATTTCAAAGATCGCGAGCAAAGGTATAAATAACATGTTAGAGGGTTTGCGTTTGGCGAGCGTCCTGATTGCGTCAAACGCGCGTCGTCAGAGCGTTAAAAAACGTAGTGTACAAAGGCACTACAGCAATGCTTTCTTAATTGTTCTTAACCTTCGTGTCACAATGAAATAAAATGATATAAAGCGTGTCATGAACCAAAATGATTACGATACCTTGAATTCTGATTGTCCGAGGAAGTACGTAAGGTTATTGTTCTCGCCCTTTTAAAAATAAAACGTGCTTACTGATTATACCAGTTCAGGTGGAGCCATATCTTGGCCCTCAGTTAAAACTATCTTAAGCCTGCGGTTTGACTCGCGTAATGGTTATTAAGTACTTTTTCGGAAAGAAATGTGCCATATGTCTTTTTTTTTATTAGTTCAATAGCAAGCATTGTTTCTCTACGGGTTCTCTGTGGTATTACTCTTGTCAAGCCGGCCCAGTCATGACTAAGCATGACTCTCCCATGGTAAAAATTATGATTAGGACATTTTTAATATTATTGCAGTAGCGTTTATGGTCACGAAGCGTGATGTTTTGACACAAAAATAATTATTTAAATCCGACTGACAGTTTTAAAATTCACACGTTTAAAGAAACAAAAGAAAAAAAATTTTCGACTTAATTGTATAAGTGTAAGTAACAAGTAACTGTAGGTGGGCCGCGGTAGTCGCTTACCATTAGGAGATCGATCTGCTCGTTCGCCCTCTATCCCATAAAAAAAGTAAGTACTAAAATTACTATTAAGGAAATTAGTAAGTACATAAATTATGCAAATCTTTCTGACGTGAATATGTGCATACGTGCGTGTGTTGTTCTAATTTGGTTTTTATATAATTCAAGGTTATAATCTGGCATAACTGACGGCTTTGTGACAGAATACCTGTCGGCTATACCTGGCGTCATATGGCAATGTGCCTTATTCTGTTCGAGAACTTCACGATTTAGTTCACGTGTAATTTTTGAACCATACTGTATTTAGCCTGTGTTTTTTTTAAATTATATAGTTGACAGACGAACAGATGGGTCAGATAATGATGGTGAGTGCCAACCGCACAAATTGGCACCTCCAATTGCGCTGCCCGCAATTGATGGTGGAAAGAGGAGAGGTGGGAGTTGGTAACGATACCATTACTCACTCGGGAATACAATACAAGCATTGTTTGTTTACCGGTTTTCTGCGAGGCCGTGGTAATACTCCGGTTGAGCCGGCCCTTTCATGCCCAAGCATGGCGCTCCCAATGTGAATGACAATCCGCGACTATGAAATATCTCTGAGCCAAATTTCGTTCAGATCGGATTATCCGCAAAAGGGACCGTATCGGATTAGTCACATTTATGATAGTAGTGAGCTAAGAAAGTTTTATTCTAGCAACTTCTTTTAATTATGAAACATAGGTTAAGTATGCAGGTTTTTAACCGACTTCAAAAAGAAGAAGGTTATCAATTCGAATGTTTATATATATTTTTTATAAAATGTATGACTGATTTGTATATTAACTCTAACTCGGCGTTTAAAATTCAATGTTTCAAGGTACATTTATTTAATGAAATGATTGTTTTTCAATACGGTAGTGAAATTTATAGAGTGTAATAAGCAAAGAGTTGAATCTTAATGAAAATTCTTGATAAATTCCTCATTTGTTTAATACTTTTTATGTCTAATAAAATACTTTCTTTTTTTTTACAAGTTGTCAAGGAAACAAATCAAACAGCCTAATGGTGCGAGATTAATCTATACATACAAGAAAATTGTAAAAGGCCTACAGATCGGTATCATATTGAAGAAAAACTAATAAGACCCCGCATTAGTTTTTCTTCAATATCCATAGTGTTTATTAGAGCAACAGAAATCAAAACAACAGTTTTTATAATTTTTGTGTGGCTGTCTGTATGTTTGTATATTCATCACGCAAAAACTACTGCATGGAAGTGAATGCAATTTTTACAGGTGTATCGCTAGAGGTCTAACTTAAAATATAGGCTTCATTTTACAGCAGAAATTGATTCTAAACTCCACGCTTACAAAACGGGTCCAAAATGTGTTACCAAAATAATCCCTGCAAGCTTTTACGCCTTAATAATTGTTAACCCTTTTTAATAACAGAGATATTCTCTAGATGATGATTCGAATACTTCCTTCCTTCCTTTCTTCCTGCTAGCATCAAAGACAAAAGGAGGTTCACGCGACTTTTTTTTTTTTATTGACACAATAACGGCAAACACAATGTTTTATTTTTATTTTAAAGTCTCATAGACTTTCCCAAGAAACATAAAACAATAAAAGCAATGGAAGCAGCATTCAGAAAATCAATTTTATTTTCATCACCATGGACTATTGCAATCCAAGAGTCGTGAGTGCTCTGCCCGCCTTTAAGGGTGATAAGGAGTGTGGGAGAAGAAAGTATTGTTTGTCTTTCGGTTTTATACGATGCCGTGAAAATATTCCGATAGATCTGGCTGGTTCTGCTAAGCATGGCTCACCAACGATGAAAAAATATGAAAAAAAAAATATTTTGATGTTTTTCTTTTCACCTGAAGCAGTAACCGTTACATGGCGTGTGTCAAAAAATCATAAATAAATAGTTTCATAATCATCTGTAAAGATATTACTAGTGAAATACAAATTATAATTAATTCATTTTTGTACAGTTAACTCGGATGATATTTTTGTGTATATGCATAGCTTAGAAGAATTCTCCAGCAAGAAACCGACACTTAAACGTTAAATACACTAAGACTATGATAGGCGATTTTCAGCTCCCCGTGGGCGCTTCTAACGCCCACTTTGCCGTCGTCCAGGCACTGTATACTGCCTGAAAGGTTCCGAGAAAGAGCCACATAGAAACAACACACATATTTATTTAGATTGACACACTGCCTACACAAATAATGACAAAACGCGGCACTCCTATTCGTGGATAGCAAAATATTTGACTGCTCCACATATATGCCGTTTAGGTAGTGTATAGTCCCGAGTTACTTACCTATCTAATATGGTCACTAAGCATTGGCACAGACAGTCAAAGTTCATCACATTTGATAAAGGTAGATATCCAACATTTATCAAATGTGATGAACTTGAAACGAACTGAACGAATAAAAAAATAATTTACTTTATGAAATGGTAGACAACCGGATTCGATGCGTCTCTGCAATTATTTTGCACAATACTTAATTTAATAACTGTTTTGTCAGTATCCTATGATCATGATACTTATTTGGGTACAGTGGGACGACCGCATGAGTATACTCTTTCGAATGTAAAATAAAAATCTAAATCGATCTACAATTGGCAGAGAAATATCTTAAGATATAATAAAGATAGACAATAAGAAATAAGAAGTAGACAACCGACTTCTGTGTGTCTATCATCAAATTTAGGAGTTATATTTTTTTTTCTCATGGATGCCATTGTCAGAACTGGACCAAATTGAAATGGGGCCACACGGTAAGCACCAGCTTTCAAATAAAAAAAAAAACAAAATCGGTTCACCCAGTCGAAAGGTCTGAGGTAACAATAAAATAGAAATACAGTCGAATTGAGAACCTCCTCCTTTTTTGAAGTCGGTTGAAAACGAAATACTAGCTACGTAGCTTACTTTTTTAAATATTTGATATCATTACTTTTAAAATACATTAATTTAGTACATTTCTGTATAAATGTTTTTTTATATAATAATTATTATTATATTTATAATTCTACTGTACGTGTGTGTCACTGAACTCCTCCTAAACGGCTGGATCGATTTGAATGAATTTTTGTATGCGTTTGGGTGGCGCTCTGGATGGTTTAGATTCACAAATCAACCCGCAGATGGCGCTGCATCTAGGTTATTTATCTATACTGGTCCTAATCGCTTGAAACATCATGCAGGACAACGTCTGTCGGGTCCGCTAGTATGTAATAAATATTTAAGTTAAATTAGAAGCGAAAAGGGTGCACTCAAACTAGATATTTGTAACGTTAAATCAAATCTGATCATGATAATCATGTTGTCTTGTGATCATAAATAAAACTAAAGTTATTTCCTATTGCGTTATCTAGGTTCAAAGACGCCGCTGTCGTATTGAATTTATAGTCGAAACAAATTGCTTATTTACGTGCTACTGAATATTTTATACAACAATTAATAGCGCTGGAGCTCTTTATCGTAATTTACCTAGAATATATTATTGCGTGTGCCCGTGTGGTTCTTGGTAGATAGCATAGAGTAAAATTGCAAATATTTTTTGACATACATATACACAGATAGATAATGTATTAGATTTTCCTGATGAATCCACTAGCACCATCATTTAGGGTATTATAGTCCATAAGTATCTCTTAACGTGGGCCATAGCACCCGGTTCCCCTCGTTTCAAAACAAAAACATTGAAACAAATATAATAGTATTGCGACCTCACTTGAATATTTTTTATTTATTTATTTTTAAATCTGAATATTCTCGATGAATCATTAAATGAATCGTTCGATGTGACATTGAATATATTCATATTTAGAGGACAACATGGCGGTATGTGATACACGTTGGTTTTTGTTATACATATACATATATGTATACAATTAGTTAAATTTATTAGATTGTGTTCCGTGTCTATAAGTAGTAAGCCCCTAAAAATAAATAAATTTATGCAAAACATATAATATATTCAAGGTTTTCTATACGTTACTAGATATCTTTGTATTATTTGATTTTTTATTCACAATCAGTTCTCTTTTGTTTGAAACTTCACTATGCTAAGATCGTAAATCATTACGGCATTAAATCAGTATTGAGCAATTGTAAAATTACAGGAAGTATAAATGAATGAATCGCCTCAGCGCTTGCAAAAGAGCAGATTTTAGTGAAAAAGGTAATCAAAATAGGTCCATTAGTTAAAGTATGATGTCACACACAGGCTCATACCATGTGAGAGCCAGGCTTACACCAATAGGCCGGCTTGATTAGAGTAATACCACGGCCTCACAGAAAACTGTCAAATAATGCTTGTATTTACCAACTGAGTAGGGATACCAGAGACCCAAATCATCCTCTTCAAAGACGAGCAGCACTTACACCTCTTGAGTTGTGTATATGGGCGGCGGTTGTTACTTACCATCAGATGACCTGTCTGCTCGTTTGCCACACTTTGCCATTAAAAAATATTATACACGTATTGTATTGATTAAAATGGATGATGAAAGTAAAATATTAATTATTCGAATTTTTATGGTCTGCGATAAACACAGACCCGTCAGAAATTAACAAAGGGAACTCTGTGAAACTATAAGAAATATCGCTCTTATTATAGTCACCATCATTATTTTAATACTTCTAGACTATATTATATACATAATAGTACCAACGATACCTTTGATGGTCATTCAGAACATTTTATTAGTATCATTCACGTTTCACTATGTAAGTACACCTAAATGAAACTCACTTGACTACTGACTGCAGAACTGACCACATTTACAAAAAAAAAAAGCGAAAACAGTTTTAGGAACTTAAGTGCAATTTTTAGACCATCTTTAAATTAGCCCAAAAGGTGATCCCGTGAAGTGTGGTAGCGATAGGACTATCAAAAAGTTAGTGCTACCTGTGTAAAGTCGGAGCGAGCCACACGACAGATACAAAATTTACTTAATAATAATTAACTTGATATTAACGGTGATATTTAACTTAATCGCTGTATTTAGTAAACTCTTCTGTGATCATACGATAAGTACATATAAAAAATATCCATCCCCATCACCTGGATAATTGGCACTCCACCCCTGTGCACTTCTCCAGAAGCTTTTTGCCTCGCACAGACTGTGGAAAAATTGTCGCCTGCCGTATTTTCGGACTCATACGACCTTTCTAACATTTAAGAAAAGAGCATACTCTTACCTAAAAGCCACCAACGACTTGTACTCTTAAGTTGCGGTTGTCCATTGGCGGCGGTAGTCACTTACCATCAGATGACCCGTCTGCTCGTTTGCCTCATATCGCATAAAAACAAGAATCTTCTGGAGTTATAACTAATGTTACCAGTTAAAGTTGATGATTTCTTACGCTAGTACTTTATTGGTAGAGTGCTCGGAGACCCCCCTACAGCCAGGAGAAGGTATGCCTCGTCTTGAAGCTATTGCTTACAGTACCCATTCCATCCGTCTATTCAATATCCCAAACCTTCTTTTTTCTATCCTCCCTTTCCCTTTCAATATAGTCAATTTTTCCATTTTTAATTCGTAAAGTGCCCGGTCGACGGCAATTATCTTATGTTACGTTATTGGGAAAGAACTGTAATTGGTAAATTCAGAGAGATTCCGTTGCAATAATGTTTAATATGTAGGTAAACATTATAGCGTCCTTGCAAAGACTTGACCTTACGTAAACTGTAATAATAATATACTTTTTTTTTAATAATATAACTTGTGTATATATGTAACAATAAACACTGATGAAACGGAGATAAAAACTGTGTTAAATATGTAATTTTATGTAAATATATTATACTATTTATTTATGTACATATTTCAGTTGAATAATACAAAACTTATAATCTCAAAAACATACATAACATTTGCCACACATTGCTATTAAATAAATGAAATACACACATTGTAGCACTCTTTTATTCACGCAAGGGTTTTAAAATAATGTGACCGATTAAAATTTATGATGAAAGTGAAATATTAATTATTCGAATTTTTATGGTCTGTGATAAACACAGACCCGTCAGAAACTAACAAAGGGAACCCTCTAAAACTATAAGAAATTTAATATTACTCTTACTATAGTCATCATCATTATTTTTAATACTTCTATAATTTAGTATATACATAATAGTACCAACGATACCTTTGATGGTCATTCAGAAGAAAATCGATCCCGATGTAATAAAAAATATTTTTTTTTAAATAAATTTATAATCTCAAAAATATACATATATATGTTATACGTGAGACTATCCCCTAAGGGGTTGGCAGAGGCGTGTAAGACACCCACATATTGTCCCTAAGAATTTGGTCTTACTAACGAAATTGACGTCAATCTGGCACTTTATGACTGTAGATCCCTTAATCACCTTTTCCAACACCACCGGGACGAAATAGAGTGACTTTATTATACTCTACCGAGAATCACACGGCCTTGTCCAAAAACCTATGTTTATGAAAAGTACTAAAAGCCTTTTAATAAATAGCCGTAGACTGCTTATAGCCCGCTGGTGACTGTGGTGGTAAACGTATAGACCGCCAGTATATTACGGTCGTACACTGCTTGTGCGACGGGAATGGGCCTGTTACGTAAGTTAGACTAAATTCTGATTGTCAAAATTTGGGCAAAAACACCTCTGCCTACTCTTTGTGGATATAGGTCTGGCTGTATGAACGTATGATTCCGGGCAGTTAATATTCATATGAAATTTAAAATATCTTTTATGTAATTTAATTATTTTTAAATAAAAAATATCTTAAATTTAAATAAAACTTTGACATTAATACTGACTATGAGTTTATAATGAGTTGCAATATTTTTAATGTCTGCATTAGCTGCCGGCAATTCCTTGAAACACATAATGTCAAGTTATACCAAAGACATTAGAAATATAAATGAATAGTTTAAATCATTATTTTCATCTCTGTGGCTATTTTGAGATATAAATAATTGATGATTTCAATGTGCATAGTCTTATTAACTATTTATATATTAACGAAATGTACATAAACAATTTTTAATCGAGGTTGATTCTGCTAATAATTTAGTTGTTATATGTTTTTTATGATTGGGGAGTCCGGTTTCATTACACAGGGTTGATTAAGTTTAATGAATTATAGTAAGTATTAGACATACATAAATACATATGTCACACTAACGCCTGTATTCCAGAAGGTGTAATTAACAAACACATTTTGCCGATTATAGTTTTTCCCTATTAACGTATTTGGGAGCCCATAGCCATCATCCATGCACTTTTGAGTATATTGACAGGAAAGGCAGGATTGAAAGCACAGAGCCTATACAGATGGATTGGGGACTATAAGCAATAGCTAATTAATACATAACCATAACTCGAACTGGCTGATGCCGGGAAGTCAAAGCCTTCTTACTTATCTTTTTTTTTAAATTGGCGTACAATATTTTGACTACACATCAAGCACTTAAAATTTTGCTAAGGTTATTAAGAAGCTGTTTGACAATTATAGTGATTACCACGCTTGGTAGGTCATCTGTATAGTTAAAAATGAATATGAAAAACATAAACGCACCCACGTTTCCTGAACGTGGTAGAGTCATGCTTAGGCATGAATGGGCCGGCTCAACCGGTGCGATGCCGCGGCCTAACAGAAAACCGGTTGTGAAACAACGCTTACGTTGCATTTATCACGAAAATAGTGATGATTCCTGACGACGACGACGAAACTCCCCCTACTGTCCATGGATAGCAGTTGTTACTGACCATCAGTTGACCCGTCTATTCGTCTGTCCCCCTATATTATAAGAAGAAACCTTTTCCTTATCACCTTTGTGTGATTAAGACACACAAACGTCATCAGGAAAAAAAAATGACATAATGTTAAAGTTACCCAATCGCTTCAAGACCATATCAGGTATGAAATTGAATAGACAAAGACTTGAAAGAAGACAGTTGTTTCTAGAAATAGACAAATACATCACATAACATTATAATCACTTAATTGATGAATTGTGTCGACATATTAAATAAATATGCTAAAATATGTAATCAGTAACTGTGATTATTGTGTGTATTTGAATATTTTTTTTGTGAAATAAATAACGTATCGTATTATTTAATTTTATAATTCGATTGAAGAGTCCGGTCGCACTGTGAGAATGTCGTAATGAGACCTATTAAATTGTTTCACGAATATTTATAAGGTCCGTTGACCTGAGAAACATTTTTTTTTAATGACAACTGCCGCATTAGGCATAGGTACATATATCCTGTGTCGCGGGGGGCTTTGCAAATATTTAATTAACGAACACAACGTAGAAACAATCAATGTCTGTTAATCAATAAATAAATCATTATGTTTTTTCCTTATCTTTGAGGAGGGAACCCAGGTTACGGCCGATCTGAAAAAATATACTTACGCTGTTAATTACTTGACTGCAAGAAGGATTCTTAAATGTATGTATGTCTGTATTTGTGTATGTATGATGTATCTTCGTCACGCATTACTTCTGTAAGGCGTGACGAGATAGATAGATACAT
This sequence comes from Tyria jacobaeae, assembly GCA_947561695.1. NCBI lineage: Eukaryota > Metazoa > Arthropoda > Insecta > Lepidoptera > Erebidae > Tyria > Tyria jacobaeae. The sequence goes on along the minus strand of OX387231.1, from coordinate 12,396,299 downwards.
TTCGCCATGTGAGTAGTGAGAGTGACATACGGTATATTTTGGCATAACGCTATCAAAAAAGGTGGTGATGTTTTATATTTTTTAAATATCGGAGGTAAGCGCTGGTGTACCTCAGGGCTCCGTCTTATCGCCTACGCTGTACCTTCTGCATATCAATGACATGTTGGCCCTTGGCAATATACATTGTTATGCAAACGACAGCACAGTACACGGGCGATATTTCGGACATCCTACTGCCAAGCTGGCAGATGTTGAGGGAAAACCACAGGAGCTTGTCGCTGAACTCGACCGTGTCTTGAGCCGCATTTCTCAATGGGGTTGTGAGAATCTAGTCAAGTTCAGCACCAAGAAAACATAGGCGTGCGCGTTTTCAAACAAAAAGTCTCCATTCCTTCCCCTTCCTACTCTTCAGAACACTCAACTGCAACTGCAGGATAGGCTTAGTATCCTGGGTATGGATATTTGTCGGGATCTCAATCCGCGTGATTACATCGAGAGCGTCACTAAGGCGGCCTCGCGAAGGCTCGGCGTATTGAACAAGGTGAGACGGTTCTTCTCGCCCGAGCAACTGTGTCTTTTATACAAGACCCAGGCTCGCTCATGCGTGGAGTACTGCTCTCATCTGTGGGACGGCTATGCGCAGTATTTGCTGGACGCTCTCGATCGGTTGCAGCGGCGATTATCGACTTTCCTGAGGTCACCCAGTCTCTTGAGCCTCTGCAGTTGCGAAGAGATGTCGCCTCTATGGCAGTCCTCTATTGCCTATATCACGGGGAGTGTTCTGACGAGCTCTTCCAATTGGTCCCACCTTCTCCCTTCCTCTACAGGACTACACGTGCTGGCCTGAGGAGTCACCGTTTGAGCGTCGAAAATATACGTACCCGAACGAAACGGTTTGGCTCTTCCTTCCTGTACCGATCCGTGAAAGCCTGGAATTCCCTACCAGCGCACGTGTTTCCTTCCCAATTTGATCCCGGTTCTTTTAAGCGGGCCGCCATAGTGTGGGTCACCATGCTGCATTGACTAGACATGCAATGAGGATGGTGACCACCACTCTATGACTCCACTTATTGTTTTCCATCAGGCAAAGTGGAGTCACTATGGTAGGCTAACATATGAAAAAAAAAACGGGACAAGGAAGGAGGTCAAAAAAGAGTCAAAACTAATAACCAGACAAAGAAGTTTAAAATAAAAATAGAAGTGAGTTACGTGATATTATTACACGCATCGATACTTCTCAAATGAAGGAATCGTAAAATTGCATTTATTCTAAAGCCTACTTTTAAATAGATTTTTTTTGACTGGCCTGTTGGTATAGAAGATAGTGACCCTGACTGCTAATCCATAGGTCGTGTGTTCGATACCCACGATGCGTCGAAAATTTGTATGATCCACAATGAGTTGTACCGGGTCTGGGTGTTATTTGTCTCCGTTGTATGTGTGTTTGTAAAGTCCAAAAGAGCAGACGGGTCCCCTGATGGTAATTGGCTACCGCCAACACAGGAGTCCTACATTGCCGGCTTTGAGGCATCAGTAAACCCTTTTCTTAAAGGTTTGAAGTTCGTATGCGTTCTAAAAATACCGTACATGGGCTTTGGTGATGATCCGTCTGTTCGTTTGAGGTATCTATTCTCTAGCTATTTTGAATAGCCCGTTAGTCTACTGATAAGTGACTATAACTGCTTAGCCAAAAATCGAAGGTGGGTTCGATTCCCACCCAGTACAAATATTTGTGTGATGAGCAAGATTATTTGTTGTGGCTGGGTGTAATTTATCTATAATATGTATGTATTTAGAAATATATAAGAACAAAGCTATGGTATTCTATTGATATTGATATCTTCGTTATTTATAACTGTTTTTTTTTTGTATTAACAAAATATTGCTCCTTGGAGTGGTGGGTAGGGAGGAATGATGTCACAAGAGATTTCAGTATTAGTTTCATGATGTTACAGACGAACAGACGGGTCATCTGATGGTAAGTTACAACCACCGTCCATGGACTCCATCTATCAGGTCCATGAACTCAAGAGAAATGTTTGTATTCAAATTAGTAAATTTTAATTTGAAAAATATATTCCACAAAATGAAATATTTTTACTGCAAACATTTACTGTTGTACGTAACATTTCTTCAAGAAAATAGCCGATTTGAAAACTACTTATTGAAACTAAATGTCCACTCTAAAGGTGTACCTGAGTCATATTTCATCAAAATGTTTTTTTATTTCGTTAATATGCCTCTCTAGATTTAAAGCGAATACATTTCATGGCGTCGTTTAAATTATTTTGTAAGTACGTTCACGATAAGCCTTTCCGCCAATTGAGACAATGACAATAACTTCTGACTACACTGCCGACTCTCACAATGCATCGCCTTGAAGTACGTGTATGCAGTGCCTCGGAAGTGAGTGGTAGATACACAAGGTTTTCGCCAATTACCAATTAATTTAGGTCACTATTTAACTTAGCTACAGTATTCTGACCTCTTGTGTTATATCTTGTGATGAAGATATTGGTTCTCATTTAATTGGTTGTTCGTTTAATAAAGCTATTTTTTTGGATCGCGTTATTTTATCAAGATAATTGATAGTTTTTTATTGTTTCGGATAAGCGAAGTGTTTAAGGCCGATTGCTTTGTGTAACTATAAGAATTGTTTTTTTCTTTCTGTGATTATCTCCAAAGTTTTTCTATACTTATACAATAGTCCGAATAAGATACGAATATGAATTAGTGATATGGCGGATACCCGTATCTGCGAGAAGAACGATCTATATCCGTATTACTTTTTTGGCGGATCTTTTACGGATCTTTTCCCTTCTTAAGCTTCAATATATAGATAAAAATAAATATATAGATGATTGAACTTAAATGTTAAACTCCTTTTAGATTAATGTTTTATCGTATAATCAAATATTTGGCACCTTTATAATTCAAATATTTACCGTGGTGGTTTAGCATACACATAGTACAGAACTCAAAGGTACACTAAATCAACTATCTTTATAATGACATCAATTTCAAATCTTTGTGATAGCTCATTAAAATATCTTTATAAGTAGATGAATTGAGTTTAAATATTTTTGGTAAGCTAAGCAAAATAATAAAACATAATTTCAAGTTCACGCGCACCGACATCCATTGAATAAGAAAGTTAAAATCCGTATCATTATCCGCGAATCTTGATACCAAATATCCGTATTCAGATCCGTATCCGCGGATATACATTTATAACGATCGAGCACATCACTCATATGAATAACGTTTGTCTGTCTTAGATTTTTTTGTATGATATATAGGGATAGACAAATAGATGGTTCACCTGATGGTAAGTGACAATTATCATCGATGTAATGCGGGTGGGGTAATGGGGGAGTTAAAACATGAGAATAGGATGAAGACGCAAGAAAGATCAGAAGGGGGTTGTGGGAGGGGAAAGAGGAAAGGGGGAGGGAGTTGGGCTTCCGGAAACCTCACTAATTTCGGCGAAATTCAACTGAAGCGTTGCTTTACCACCGGTTTTCCGTGAGGCCGTGTTATCGCATCGGTCGATCCGTCCGCTCATGCCTAAGCATGGCTCGACCACGATAATAATATAATATATGAGTATGTCGTTACACATTGCATGCATATATACGTAATTTACACACCAAAATGGAATAAAACTGAGCGCTGTGATGTCTTGGGATGCGTACGTGGGCATCATTCTGCTCGAAAACCACCTGTTTTCAGGCAGAATGATGCCCGAAAACCACCCTTGATGTACGAAAGTGTAATCGAATATTTGTATATTAAAGATTTCAAATCAGCTTGTTTGAACATCGAAAATTACTTTAAACGATAGTTACTTAAATATCGGCCAAGCCGAAGCCAGTTTCTCCGCTGGGGTAGTCAGAGGTTTAGCTAACGCCAACACTTTGTAGATTATAATTTAGTCACTCAGTGAAATGTGGCCGTTAAACACGCCTGTGCCTACCCCTTTGGTGATGCGCACACAAGCGTGATTATGTATATATCTGTTCTGAATCGTAATAGACTATCGTACATAGGTACGATTTTACGCAATGAGCGGCATCCGCCTTGTGATTGAGATGGAGTGTCTCCCCAGTAGCTATACGAGAATTGTAGACGCCAATATAAAAATCAGCTTTACACTTGATAATTGTTGTCGCGTGGTTCTCGGCATGTTAAGAGAAAAGATTTTTTTATAATCGAAAGAGCATCCTGCGGTTCTGCGGTGGTCCAATCAGGGAAATAATTAATGTGTGTTTATATATATATATATTATATTATAGTCGGACAGGCGAACAGATGGGTCACCTTATTTTAAGTGGTAACCGCCGTACATGGACACCTATTTTTAAGTGCTGTTGTTAGATAACTAGCAGATTTAAATAAAAAATATTACAAGAAGTGGCATTAGAAAAACTTGATAAACGCCTTCAATGCATTTTACAATTCCTTTTGGTGCTATAAGATAAATCGTAAAAATGTACTCTGATTCCCAATCTCCTTTCTCCTTGACCCTCTTCCCTTTTCCCCTATCCTCACCCCCTCATTTCTTTCCCTTCCCTTCATCCCTCATCACCCTCAAAGGCTTGCAGCGCACTTACGACTCTTGAGATGCGGGTGTCCATGGACGGCGGTTGTCCCTTACCATCAGGTGTTCGTGTCGTGTTCGTCTGTCCCCCTATAGTATCAAAAAAAAAACTTTTTTTTTTTTGTACAATAAATTATTTGTGAAGATGTTTTTTTAAACATGGTATCATTCCTTATTCAAATAACTAATTCATCACAAGTATGTATTTACTTGTGTACCAACGGACCCGAGGTGTTCCGGGATTCCTTCATCATTGGGGAAGCGACCTGCCGTGCCGTTGTTAGAGCAACGCCCGTTATGATAAATATGAATATCATTAACCAATAAACACCGAATAAATAATACCCATTACATACAATGTTTCTCAGTGTGATTTTATATTAGCACTGTAGGTAACAAATTTTATCAGTTTCTTAAATGGATTTCAAGTGATTCTTGGATAAAACAAAGAAAGTTTCAGCACATTTTGAATTAGATTACAGGTGCCTACGATCCACTCACTCTGACTCTCTCTCTGACATAAGAATGTGAGAGCCTGGAATTCACAACATACAGAGCACGTGTTTCCTTACAACTTTGATCCCGGGTCTTTTAAGCAAAAGTATCTCATCCGCCATAGTGTGTATCACCATTTTCCACTGACTACACTTGTAATAAGCATGGTGACCACCACTCTTGGACTAGACATATTGCTTTCCATTAGGCAGAGTGGAGTCATTATGGTAGGCTTATAAATTAAAAAAAAAAATGATGACGCGAACGAAGTTGTGCGAGTCAGCTAGTACATTATTTAAAGACTTCTACACAAGGGATGGCAGAGCTGAAATTAATCGGAATGTATTTGACCGGCTCCATAACAGAAGATTAATTAATTGCTATGTAATGACGTCACATTGTATAGTTCAACCTCCGACTTTGTAAACTCAGTAATATTTCCTTATTTGACGTACAAAGGAACTTTACCGTTAGTATAATATCATTATTGTCATAATCTTTTTTTCCTCTTCTGGTTTCATTCACAATAATAGAGTAAGCGCAGACATACATACAGATGCAGGTAGTTAGATTTGATGGAAACGAAGACTTTTTGCCAACCCAGTCCCACTTACGTATATTTTATGGGTCGGGTCACCTGATGGTAAGCCACAAGTGCGTTGCCGGCATTTTAGGCAGAACTACGCTCTTTTCTTGAAAATTTGAAGGTCGTATCGGTAAGGAAATACGGCACGCGACATTTTTTTCCACAGGCTGGTTGTGCGAGGCAAAAACTTCTGGAGAACCTCACAGTAGTGAAGTGCCAATCATTCAGGTGATGGGGATGGATATATTGTTGCATAAGACGTCGTATAATGGTGTAAGCTTATTAACATCATCAGAGCACTGTATGACGTTAATAGGTCAGTTACGATCCTTAAATAGCCTTTTACGATACGCACAGAAGATATGCATTGGAACCATTCCACCCCTTCGAGAACCACACGCTAAGTGACAACCACCGTCCATGGACATTGCAACTGGAGAGTAGTAAGTGCGCTGCCCTCCTTTGATGGTGTGATTAGATATGAGGGGATGCGAGGAGGGAAAATAAAAGAGGGGAGTAAGGGGATAGGACAGGTGGAATTTTGCCTCCAGGAACCTCACTAATTGGGGAAAGACAACGCAAACGTTGCATCACAACCGGTTTTCTGTGATTCTGCGGTATCGCACCGGTCGAGCCGGCTCACGGCCTAAGCATGGCTCCACCACTGTTACTTGCCCTAATTCTTCTGCAATACAAAGGGCTTTTTCTTTTATTGCCTTTTCACTTCAATCCACTCCCAACTTTTTCTTTTAATTCCCAAAGTGCCTGGTGACGGTAATTGGCCTGCTTTCTATTAAGTAAGTGAAACTGAATGATAGTCCGCAAAATGTGGATAATATGCTTCTGCTTACCATTTCTTGGATACAGGTGTGAATGTAATAAATATGTAATGTATGACGGGGTAGACAGAGGCGTAAGTAACGTCAACGTAAAGGGAATGTAGTCCCATTTACGTAATGAATGGCAAAGCCATTGCCGTCATACAGGCCCTTTAGACTTAAAATTTATAGTATATTGACATGTATGGTAGAAACAGGACATGATGTATATATGTATGTCTGACAAAAATGTAAAAAAAAGAGGCAGTATAAGCAACAGCTCAAGCAAATCTATAACTTTAACTGACATCACGCTCACATCTGTATCCCCTAAGCGCTAAGCAGATGTATGTTATACACCCATACACCACACACCCTTGACAATAAGAATTTCGTCATACTAACGTAATACGTCAAGTTTCATCCGGGCACTGTATGACTGTATACATATTGTCTGCTAGATAGCAGTCAGAGATATGGTAGCCCAAAGGTGTCCCCAATTCTACTCATCCCGAAGGTGGTGCCCTTGCTTTTGTGGGCAACAGGTGCTGGGAGGGGTCCGGATGTCTTACTAAAGCTGTTCCCAAATTCCTCCAATTTTAGGCACAGTATAGTACAGTATGGTTTTAGTCGGTCCGATTCCGACACACCGTTCCACCGAAAACCTCAGTGGGATGACGGTCCGAAGGGGTTTCTACGCGTTAAAAATAAATTCTGATATAATAAATCTGAAACGCTTTTTGCGTTTCTTTGTCTAAACGGGCTTATCTCTGCAAGTACAAGTTAGATTTGTAAAAATATTTTTGTATTATAGTTAGATAATTATTAAGGGTTAATATAAAAATGTAGGCTACATGACATCACTCTAAGGCTCAACGGAACGCATCAGTCACAATGCTGATGAAATTGCGGTAATTTTGGACCGTCATGCATATATGAAACCTTATTTTACCCGTTTGAGGCTGACTAACCACTTAACTGTTAGCTAAAAATAAAGGTTTTCCCCATGCCAAAAAGAAATAAAAGGATCCCGTCATTTCTAAAATATAAGGACCAATTTAATAAAAGAATTATGTACAAACAAGAGCAGACAAATTAAAAACCTTATTTAATGTGGTTTAAAAGTTAATTTCGTCTGCATTTGATATTAAGCAGCAACCTATTTGTACTACTTTGTACGCATTATATAAGTATTTGTCAATTCAACATAAAATGCCCATAATCAAACAATTTTTTTGTGACGCACATACTAGTATTCTGAGCTCTGGTCTTTACCGAACCATATTCTGTGTATTAAGTCCTGAGTCATATATTTAATAAACACTTCAGTTAATTAGATTTGAAATGGAAAACCCCTGAATCAAGAATGTCATTTTTGGGATGAAATAATAAAATTTTTGCAGATGACTGAGTCTAATATATTATTGTTTGTATTAGTGTTTTTATGAGTATTCCAATTCATTTCAAACCGTTCATTTACCAAGTCTGTGGTCAATGACTGGTACTGGACTGGTGGTAACATACTTGTCTATTATTACCAGCTTTTATCTATAGTTTAAATTAAATCTCTAGATAAAAATCTGTGAAAACTGAATTCAATTCCATGCAGTAGTTTTTGCGTGATTCGTGTACAAACTACAGACAGACGGACAAAAGTTGTTGACAAAAGTTGTTTTATTAAAAGTTGTTGTTGTGTTGTTGTTGTTGTCTAAATATTGTTGGCGTCAGTTGGCCGATTGTTAGTTTTCTTCAATATCTATAATGTACAAACATCGGCCTGTTACAAGTTTATTACATGTAGGTGTATATTACAGTTTCACTTTCAGATTAGACCAGTAAGACCTGTATTAAATGTCAACTAAGTATCAAAATATACTCGTAAATTGGCAATGTTAATTTCACTCGCACCGAATAGCACTGACACATTTTCGACTAGCATGCTAGTCTAATGGTCCTGATAGCTAAATTAGAGGTCGTGGGTTTGATTTCCAAAAAAAGAACAATCACTGCGTGATGATTTTTCTTTCTGTCTTTGTAATTTATCTGTAATATTTATATATTGAGAAATATATAAGTATGTTTATCAGCAGTCTGGTTACCATAGTGAAGTCCTGCTTAGTTTGGGACCAGTGTCTTGTGTACGGTGTCGTAAGTTACAATTTCGTACATTAATCAAATTTTTCATTCCTACATGCAATATCAATGCAATATGCACCTTGATTTGAATGTTAACTGGGTTTATATTTAAATTTGCAATATAAATATTTATGTGTATGTTTATTTATTCCCCAATATCAAATTTCATCAAAACACTTAATATAAGCGCGACATTGAGAACACAGCTTTTCACTAGAATCTGATTAATTTCTACAACTAATATTAGCTGCCGAAGTGGCTATCATAACTTATGATCATTTCCACGTTTGATTGGTTTGTTGGTCTAATGGTTAGTAACATTGTATGTTGTTCATATGTTCATTTGTTCTCCTATGTTGGTAAACAATAATTAGATGTGCTTGACTTACTCAAGAAACGATAACTGACAAATGCTTGCACTGTTTGGACGGGTCCACTCAAATGAGCGTGGTGCTTTCTTCAAAAGCTCATCTCAGACGTTAGCGTGCATGGTTCTCATATGTATTTGACCAGTACATCTGTATGGACTTTAAAACAGACTTTGACCTCTGAGTTTGTTTCAGTGTTTCTTCTCAGGGTAGTCAGCTAGGAAACACCGGCCTCATCTAGCATAAACTAACAGAAAAAAAAAATATGTTGACTAGTAAAAGTGTCGCTATAACCTATTTACAAAATAAAGATCATTTATCATTTATCATTCATTTATCATTTATCATAAACGAAAAAAGTGTATTATTGTAAATATTGAACATATGTATATTCGTACATTAACTTATAATTTATAATATACTTATCACTTATGTTTTTCCTACACTGCAAGTGCGACCTATGATTTGTTTCATGCCATTTGATTCCCAAAAATACACTTTCGGGATAGTGACCAATTTTTATTTTATTATGGAGTGACAGACGAACAGACGGGTCACCTGATGGTAAGTGACAACCGCAATAGACACCTGCATCTCGAGAGTCCTAAGTGCGCTTCGCTTTTGGGGATGATGAGGTATGGGGAGAAAAAAGAGCCCCTTTCACAGATAAGAAGTTGGGAAAGAGAGGGTGAGATTAGAGGAGAGGAAGAGTTGGGCCTCCGGGTACCTCACTAAATGCGGGGAAAGGCAATGAAAAACAATTCGTCCTTAAGCAAGACTCTACCACTGAATTCACATTTTTATATATTATCATTTCATGTTATCACACATGTAAGATAAGTTACAATTAAATCGTCGTGTGCTTCTTGGTGTAGTAGGATAGGACCAAACTTTCTCTTCCCTTATGTGTGATAAATGGCGACTAAACGATTGGACTTTCATTTTTCAGACAGTATATATACATATAGTGGATCTGACCAGATGCTAATTGGCAAAGTGTAGGAGTTTAATACACTTCTACTTACGAATTCGGGGATACAGGCGTGAGCGTATGTATCTTAAAATTGACTTCCAAGTTGTCTTTATACACTTAGTAGTTTATATATAGCTATTGCTGATATTAGAAAAAGAAACAGCCAAGTGCGAGTCGGACTCGCGCACGAAGGGTTCCGTACCGTTATCTACAAAAACATGGGAGCCCTTTTAAATATTTATTGTAATTTAATTTAATTATTTATTTTTATTTAGTATTTGTGGTTATAGAGGCAACAGAAATACATCATCTCTGAAAAAGTTACAGCCTGGTGACAGACGGACAGACAGACAGACGGAAAGCTGAGTCTTAATAATAGGGTCTCGTTTTACCCTTTGCGTACGGAACACTAGAAAATAAAAGGTCAGAAGTATCTGAAACCGATGGGCTCGTTTGAAAGATCCAGTGACACACACAGAAGAAACTCCTGATGTATGTTTGTAAGGATAGAAGATAGTTTCGGGTCTCTACCTACCCACCCTACCCATGGATGAAAGGCGTGAGCTTTCATGTAGTTGGTTACATGTGAAGCTAATAAAAACGTGTAAAAATAAGGTAAATTTAAATTACTTAAGGTAGATTTACTTTTAAATTCTATTTTGTTTGCCACTTTTTCTGTATCTATTTTAATTATGTAGAATGTCATTGCATTTTAAAATTGCTACAGTTTATTTATAGCAAAACAATTATTCAGTTATATAATTAGCATTTATGCATTGTCTGATAAATGTGGAAGAACGAAGCTGTATGTCAGCACCGTGATAAATGTCGTTCTAGCGTTTCTGCCTATCTAAAACGGGAGCACGCCGTGAGCATAAACAGGTGTTACAGAAAAGTGTGGACATATACAGTTGTTTAGTAGACCCTGTGTATACCGTACCGCTAACTGTTTTACGAAAATTCGTGATTCTTTAAACAGTATGTAACGAAACATAAAAAAACTGATAAAGCTGATAATTCATTTTATATATTTTCTGAAAATAATAATAATAATGATTGGACACATCTCACACACGGCCGTCTGGTCCCAAACTAAGCAGAGCATGTACTATGATAACCAGACAGCTGATAAACATACTTATATAATTCTAAATACATACGTATAATAGATAAATTACACTCAGACAAAACAAATTATCATGAACCAGTACACGCGACTGCGCCCGCGGCGTCTTCTCGCTGCGCCGCAGGTACCAACGTGTACAGCACAATATGCGCCTACTACTCAGGCAATTACACTGCTCAACTCCTTGATTGATTTCTATTCAGAAGTTGACAATTTTTTTTTCTAAGATTGGTATATTTATTAAATTGTGCATGTTATTCTTCAGTTTTATGTAACAATGTTGTTGGGCAACTGTACTGTGAAATGAGTACTTGAATAAATAAATAAGCCTTGCTCGTATTGCGTCAGTGGGACCAAATTCTTATTTACAAAATGTGTGTATCTTTATTTTTGTGTGTAATAATTTATGATTACTTTGTGTAATATGTTTATATGTATATCGCATAGGAGCTTAATTGTACACCTGTCTAACACATATGTATCGCTATCACCCAAAGGTTGACTGGTAGAAAATGCCTACGGCATTAAGTCCAACTTGTGCAACACAGTTGCATTATGTGTAAAATAATCGCTTAGAAAAATCATAATGTTATTCAGAAATGTGTACGTACACCAGGAAGAGAAAATACCGAATTTTTGAAGTGCAAACTTCTTTAAAAATCATGGAACGCTTCTCATGAGCTATAAGTAGTACTTAGATTTCACTTCTAACGGCACTCCCCAAAGACTGCCCCGCATATTTTTTTACAGATCCTTCCTCCAGCTGATTCCCTGAGGGGGGTAGACAGAGGTATACACCCCCATTTTGCTAATTAGAATTGGCCCCACTAATACAATAGGCCACAAGACTATTCACGCTCTAGTAAAACTGCGTGTGCTTGTACATACACGGAAATTACGAGTATTGTAAACGTAGAATAAAAATGTATACCACAGCTCACCCTTACTTTACTTTCACAAAACGATTCTTTTACTACCTAGGACCATTTCTGTATAATAAAGTCAACCAAATCTTTCCTATACACAATTCTTCTTGTGCTTCAATAAAAACGCAAAACATCAAACAAAAAGTACATAGAAACAGAAAACTTCATAACTTCAAACTTTCACACACACACACACACACTAACATATAAATTATTCAAATCTAGTATTTAAAACTTAATTATGACTTACAACTTTAATATATCTATGTACTTACCTTTTTCCTAATTTTGGTTAACTCACTAATGGACTGTTCTTAATACAGGCTATGGAAGTAGCCTAGCTAGAACGTCTATGTCTGTATTGTATAGATTGTATTTTTGCGAAATAAAATTATTATTATTATTATTATTATTGTACTCAGCCAACTTAATTATTTATGCCATGTGCTTCCCGTTGGAGGGAAATAGGGCCTCTGGATCTCTTCCTGTGGTTGTGGTAAATCAGTCTGTTATCTATCAGACACTTTTATGTTTATGCAGTCCTGCAGTGCCCCGATTACGGCAATAGGCTGGCCCCCTATCATGTAATTGGGTCTAAATGTATCAGTAGTGGTTTAAGTGGTCATTTCACCACTACACTGCCGCGCCGAGTTTTATTGGTTCGATCCCCGCCCGGGACAACACTTTGTGTAATTCTCAAATTGTTCTTCTAAGTCTGGGTGTTCTTTGAGTCTGTTGTTTGAATGTTTGTAAAGTCTCTCGCATCACAGGAGTTAATTATCAGAGGTCGTGGGTTCGATTCCCACCCAGGACAAATATTTGTGTGATGAGCATGATCATTAGTTCTATGTCTGGGTGGAATTTATCTATCATATGTATGTGTTTGAAAGTATTGAAGTATGTTTATCAGTTGTCTGATTATCATAGTAAAAGCTCTACTTAGTTTGGGACCAGACGGCCGTGTGTGAGATGTGTCCAATCATTATTATTATTGTTTTCAGAAAAATATATAATAAGAATTATCAGCTTTATCAGTTTTTATGTTTCGTTACAAATAGGATTTCTGTATGAAGAATCACGAATTTTAGTAAGACAGTTAGCAGTACGGTATTTACAGGGTCTACTAAACACCTGTACATGCTCACGCCGTGCTCCCGTTTTAAATAGGCAGAAACGCTAGAACGACATTTATCACTGTTCTGACACACAGCTTTGAGAAAGAGAGCGTATGAGACGCCTTTGTCCATCCCTCCTGGGATATAGTCGTGAGCGTATGTATGTTAAAACAACTTTGGCTTTTATATTGCCAGTCACTTTGATTTATGCGAAAGGTCAAGAAATAATGCACGAACAATTCACATGATAAAAGGTATATTATTAATGTATGTGTGTATTGTACTTTTGTTATTACTTGTGTCATATAGCCTGCCGGTCTAGTGGTTAGTGAAGCTGACGGCTGAACCATAACTTCAGCTCAGTCAGTCAAGTTTGTAATTTTTATGTTTCCCGTTTAGCCATCGATACCACGTATGATGTGAGTGCATGCATGTGTAAATCGAATGACAATGCAGTAATCATTTTCATGTATTTATTTAATGAACAAATTGTTTAAAATGTTATAATTTAGATTTATAAATAATGCTTTGTATGTTACAAAAATATGTATTTAGTTGTATCCTTTCCGCTAGATCAGAGGTATTTAGAATCAAGTACCTATAATTTCATTCCGGCTACATTTTAATTTAGACCTCTAGCACTGTGAAAACTGCATTCAATTCCATTCAGTACAGACAGTGAGATAAAAATTCAAAACACTGATGTATTTGGCTTCTGTTGCTTAATATAAGCCAACCCCGATATATTAGGCTTTCTTCAATGTCTATAATGTACTGTAGATCACATATGTATAATAAAATTGTAACAGACCGACTACAGATGATACTGAGACAAAATATCGGTAGTAGAGCATCGCAAAATATTTATATCTGACCTTAGTTTATTGACTACTTTTTGACCCATTGGCACCTATCATGGTCACAGGCAGCGAACTCTTTGGTCACAGGTATACTTGTCGTATCCCAATTATGATGATGGCGTGTATTATTAATATTTTTAATTTAATCATATTTTCCAATAGTAGATATAAAAATGTCTGTAAGTCTGCCGAGGTCATTAAAACCAACCAAGAAAAATATTAAAGATTTTCATTATTTAAAGTTTTTATATACCTATTATAAAATCAGTATTGGTTAATACACGGCTAAAAATGCATCATTCAAGGTATGCCTACTTATTTGTTGTTCAAAATTTCAGTCTTCGGTATCTCGACTGCTTTTAAAGATAATCAAAATATGTTACGGCATTGCTCTGGCATTAAAATAACATAGGTACACGCAGACATACTGTCACTATCGATAACAAAAGCTTCTGTTTTGAGTTTGTAATGCTGTGTCTATTCTATATTAATTTATTTAAAAATATATAAATAGGTAATCGTTTTAAGTAAGTATATGAATAACTTAATTGTTTTACTTTTGTAATCAAAATGTATTTTTTTATTTAACATATTTTTAAAATATATTTTTTTGTAATTTTTACCTATTAACTGACATATGTCAGTCAGTCTATATAAATTCTTTCTACAGTAGCTTCAATTATGTTTTCGTCAATATTATTGTATATTATTATATATTTACTATTTTTATCAGATCTATAGTAGGGAACCTACATCAAATAGTAAAGGAAGCTTAACCTCTCACATTTTCCACAAACTTAAAATTATTTTAACGAATAAATAAGTAAATTAACTAGTACTTACAAATTAACAAACACTGGACAAAACAAACAGCTAACTATCACACTGCTGACACTTTTAAATGTTTATTTCCAAACGAACACTGCGTTCAAATTTGGCGCGCGTGTTAAACTGTCAAGGTTTTTTTTTAAATGGAGGTTTCCCGCCTTTTAAGAGGTAGTTTTTTTTTATTTGCTAGTCTATGCACGCAATGCAGCGCGATAACTGCGGGCGCACTCAGCCAGTACCAATTTATATAGTCCTTGCGTTATCCGCTTGGATGGCGAGTCGCCCTAGTGCCACGCGCCGTGGCCCCTTGTAGCAGGAATTTCTTTGCTTTATTCATTGTATAGTTTAATTATAATTGGGATGGACTCATATTCCAGAAGCCAATTGCCTGAAGTTTCATTGTGCCTTCATAAAAAAAGCTAGCTATTATTCTGATTGACTATTTTTGTCCCATTTATCTTTGTACCCGATACGTCACTACTCAATGATATGTCAGGTGCATATTACGAACAATAAGCAATGTCGTTTATAAAAGATTTGTGAAAAAACATTGTATCTTCACAAAATCTTGATTAAATACGATTTTATTTTTAATAACGATAATCAACGAAGGGATAGTAAACCACTTTCATAACTGAAGTGCATAATTCACATATATATATATATATATATCTTTTTTAATAAAATACACCGCCCACATTATGAATGATTCGTGTGTTGGGACCTGACAAACACATAAACAATGGACATAAGTTACACTCAGAATCGGAACAAGTATTTGAGAATCACACAAATTTTTGGTCCAAAGGGGGAATCCATTCCACGACCTCAACACATACATACGTACATATTATGGCGATCGAACCCACAACACTTGCAGCGGCAGCGTAGTGACAAGGTGGCCACTTAAACCGCTACGCCATCCGTGCAGTCAATGTTATCTATCAGAGAGTATGTATACAGTCATAAAGTGCCAGATCCACGGCAATAGGCTTGCTCCTCATTGCGTTAGTGGAACCAAGTTCTTATTGGCTAAATATTGGTGTTTTATGTACTAAAAACAAAGCAAAAAACAAACAAACAAATCAGAATCAGTCGTTCCATTAAGGAGATATGATGCTACAGACAGAAAGACATACCTACACAAATAATATTCACTATTATTTGATTATACTGAAGCATTTAGATATGATTTATATTAAAATAGCACACCTGTTGACACCCCCGCGACACCCCTTGTGTGTGAAATCCGTTCTTGGCGAAAGGAATATTCCTACCAAATTTCAAGTCTCTACGCCTTATGGTTCCAGAGATATCGTGATGAGTCAATATATCAGTGGAAATCTCTTATATATATAAAGTTTTTTAATTTAAAAGATTAGAAAATTACATTGACGTTCCAATATTGTTTTTCATTGCATTGCCGATTGATTGAGGGAACCGGAAGTCCAATTCCCCCTCTGCTCTGCCACTACACAAAATAAAGAGGATAAGCTCGAGAGTGAGATCTGGCATCTTGCCAAAGGTAATTGCTGTAAATCGTTGAGGAGTTTCCTCGACTGTCTATAGGCTCCATCATCAGATTGACTCCAGACCTTCATTAAACAGTAGTGCTTTAAAATACTTAATAAAAAAATAACAAACGCAGTAGTGGCCACTACGATTTTCGAAGGTTCACTTTGATTTCTCTGGGATGCCATCATCAGATCTTGGTTTCCTTATCATGGTACCACCTTTGACCACCATCAAAATCGGTTCATAAACGATTATTTACTTAATCCTTTTTACATTTTATGTACATTGTCATCTAACACAGGGGATTTCCCGGTTTGATGTGAAGGCTTTTTCCAGCTGCTTTTCCCTTCATTTGTGTTTCATTATGTTTCTTTCTCCAATTTTCAATATGTGACCATTTTAACATGTTTTTAAATAAAAGAACTTGAATATTTACTTTATAAAATGACTATTTCTTAATAATGAACAATTAATTTGTTAGATTAAATTTATTGCACAACTTAAATCTACCCAATTTTATACAACTCAAGTGCACCTCGATAAAGATCCGCCCGTCGTTTCGAAACTAATCTGACATCCCTGAAATAAATACGTGAGTATAGCCGTGTATTTCTTAATATATATAAAAAAAAAAAACTATTTACAACTAATAATTGAATTTATAATACATGCAGCGACCGACGACCGTTGGGGAAAACGAATTCTTGAGTGGAGACCGCGTCTCGGCAAACGTAGCGTAGGACGCCCACAGGCCAGGTGGAGTGACGATTTGCGCAAGATGGCTGACAGGAGCTGGATGCGGGAAGCCGAAAATAGATCGAAGTGGCGTGCAATGGTAGAGGCCTATATCCAGCAGGGGACTGCGATAGGCTGATGATGATGATGATGATGATTGCATTCGGAATATATAAATAAGGGATTAGTGGGTGGAGGTCTCGAATTTCAAGCCGACTGTCAAGCTACCTATTCGACTATGATGTTTCCTGAGACCCTACTCCCCCTATCCCATTTCCTCTACTCTCATCCCCTTCTCCTTTTTCCCATCTCCTCATCCCCCCTCTCTTCTTTACCCTCCAGCATTCCCCATTCCTCATCACCCTCAAAGGCGGGTAGCGCACTTACGACTTTCGAGTTGCAAGTGTCCATGGACGGCGGTTGTCACTTACCATCAGGTGACCCGTCTGTTCGTCTTTTCCCCTATAGTATAACGTATGTATGCATGTGCCTAAGCAAGGAATTAAAATCATTCTTTTAATCTCAACGCGAATCGTGTTTATTGTTCGTGTACGGCGTAGAGGCGACAGAAGTACATACTTGTAAATGTTTACAGTCCAAAAAGATCTCCTCACAATGCTATACTTATAGCTAGTTACATTATTCTAGTCTAGTTTTCATCGACTCACTTCCAGGACTTTTTCATATGACTCTGTTGGAGTCATATGAAAAAGTCCTCTGCAGTTGCGAAGAGATGTCGCCTCTATGGCAGTCCTCTATCGCCTACATCACGGGGAGTGTTCTGACGCGCTCTTCCAATTGGTCCCACCTTCTCCCTTCCTCTACAGGACTACACGTGCTGGCCTGAGGAGTCACCGTTGGTGCGTCGAAAATATACGCGTAGGGGCGTGAAAAAGCATCTCACCAGGCCGCCATAGTGTGGGTCACCATGCTGCATTGACTAGACATGCAATGACGATGGTGACCACCACTCTTTGACTCCACCTATTGCTTTCCATCAGGCAAAGTGGAGTCACTATGGTAGGCTAATATAAAAAAAAAAAAAAAAAAAAAGACCCCTTAGGATCTTCCACCCCGTAAACAAAAAAAAAAGTGTGGTAACGGTATTAAGAATTACCTTCAGAAGGGCTCAACTTTAAGGGCGCTTGTTTTAAATTCGCCCAAGAGGTGATGCAGCTGAGATCGACAAAGAGCACACAGATTTTATAACAACTTTTGGGACTACCTGTCTTAACACTTTGAATAAGACTATTGCAGAAATGAGATGGATATGCTCATTGTATCTGAAATTTCTGTCAATGATTACTCCTAAATACTTGGTTGAATAAGTATTTTTAAGATTAGGGTTATGAGCAGTCTGTATCATCATTAAGAGACGTATGTGAGATGATATACGAATCCATAATTATTATTGACGCAGTATCTGTCACCATTTAAAGTATAGAATGAACTCGTGATTTCTTGTAGACTCCAGTTAAGAGAGACAGATTACATACATATATGTACGCTATCGGTGATATTAGAATATGCATAATTGTTTTAAGTAAAAGTTATGTCGCAAATAAAAAAAAATACTATTAAAAAGCCACATTGCTTCGCCATTTGCATGCAACTTCACTTCGGTTACAGCGTACATTTTTTATACGTACGCTTAAACAATAATGAATGATAAGGTACAATTAATGATATTGTTAATTTTTATCTTAAACATAACACATTTTGCAGAGGCAAATAGACGACTTGTTTATTTCTACTTGTTGTTATATTTAAGTTTTAGTTTGTGCTTAGGTTTTGTTATTGGTACTTTTTTGACATAAAATCTAAAATGAAGTTGGCGATTATCTTCTCCTTGTAAACTCATTGTCACGGCCACGGAAGTGGCTATTATTATCTTAGGAGATTCTTTTTTTAAACACAAATATTCAAAGCCCTCTACTAGATGATATCAATATATTCATGTGAAAAGAATTCCCTTATGTAGAAATTCGTTTACTGAGAATTATGTGTACCGTTAGATTGATTAACAGAGTGAGGAATGGTGATGGTGTGGTTATAAAACGGTGTGGGGTGGAAGAGGATGTAATGACACGAATAAAGAAAGCAACGCTGCAAAGGATCAGTGAAGAGCGATTATGGAAAATAATTTATAAGACTTTTGTGAGTGGGTGAGTCGGTGCGGGTAGGTGCAGAAAGGCGTATACTAACCAGATCGCCCGTATACTAAAGAAGGCCCTAATGGGTCTATGTCAGGATCGTAGTAAATCACATTCTTCCGTCTCTGCTTACCCTTGACGGGAATAAGGCGTGAGCATATGTATGTATGTAATTCTTTGTACACAATTTTAAGAAACGCGCATTGATAGAACTAAATTTTGAATGAAATATGTGTTGTAAGTTTCATAATTATGATAAAACTGCAATGAAGCTCTGGCGTCCAGTACATATGTTGACCTATCATAATACGAAAGTACGATGAAAATGACAGTATATTATTAATTTCGTCTATCTTTGGTTAATTTTAAAAGAAAAGGTATGTATTTGTGATTTAATTCATTGGTAGCTTACTGTCTCAGTCTCTTTTTGTTAAATTGCTGTTTTTATTTTCTAACCGTAAATGACATTTAAAAGTAATGCTTTTACCTTTACAAATGTTGGTATGGAAATCCCTAATTAGTAAAAATAATAAGGTTTCTAAATATTTTGCCTCTTCGAAAGGAAATTGATCAAATTAATTAACTATAAACAAAATGTATCATCGTATTGTATTGCCATATTCCTCTTAAGTTTTCCACTCTTAATGTTGAATAAGCTGTTATAATTTTAACCTTACATATGAATAGACCAGTCACCTACATATTTGTAAGTGCTATCCACCGCCGATGGACACCTGCAACTAAAAAGGCGTAAGTGTCCTGCCTGGCTTTGAGAAGGTGATTAGGGGGGTGAAGGGAGGGTGAAGAGGAGAGGAGGTTTTGGACCTCCTGTACCCTCACTCAATCGGCTAGCATTGTTTGTTTACAGGTTTTCGTTGAGGCCTTGCTATTACTCTACATGGCATAGGCGCTCATGGACCGGCTCGGCATTTTAAGATTGAATTTGTAATATCAAATAAAAACCATCTATTTGACATATAGTTATTAAATATAATGATAGAGCTAGATAGATAACAACTTTATTTGCATAACCTTGGAACAATAAGAATTATACATAGAAGTTTAACACACATATTGTACAAAGGGCGGCCTTATTGCTAAATGCAATCTCTTCCAAGCAACCTTAGGATGGAACAAAATGATTCGGAGAGACGTTGGTAGTTTGAATTAAATTTCAAAGGAAATCTTTGGTTACCTAATAAATATAAAAATATACAGATATTCTGTACAATCAGTCCTTTAGTATACTTAAATATGTATATAATTACAAAATATACATTAACAATATAAAAATATACATTTACCTGCTGAAATATATTATACAAAATATATACATATATACACATACATACGGCAAAATCTGTGGAAAATTTTGCAAAATTTTGTTTAATGCGAAGGCATCTTAAGCCTCAAATCTGCAGATGACCTTACATTTGATTTTTCATGTGTGTCATGAACGAACTTGAAACGTTATTTTAGATAAAAAGGGGCTTTATGGTTGAATAAGATGTTGTAAAGAAAGACGAGGATGTGAATCCTCCGGTGAGAACGAATTAGAAACCATTTGAGCTTTTGACGGAATTCAGAAACGTGATCATCTTTTCGCAGGCCAAATATGAATCTTATACAAAAATTTTGAAGTCACTCAAGCTTCTCAAGTTGCTCTTCGGTGAGATTTAGATATCTGACATCGGCATAGTCGAGAATTGGAAGAAGAAGTGCCTGTGCAATTGCTGCCTTAATTGCAGTAATGACTCCAATCGCAAATGTAAATCATCTGCATAAAGTAGGACAAACGTAAGTTTTTAGAGATGGAGTTTATAATAACAGAGAAAAATAGGTATAGGACGGTTATCAGAAAATGACGAGGGCTTAAGATTTTTTAGAAAGAGAAATAATTTGTGCATCTTTCCATATTTATATCTATTCATAGAGGATTGTTATTCACAGACGAAGGGATTATTTACACGGCTTTGTGTAAAATTGTTAGGTAAGTGACAACTGCCCTCTATGGATACCGGCAACTCAAGAGTCGTAAGTGCATTGCCAGCCTCGATGTGAGAGTGATGAGGGATGGTGGGGGGGGGGGGGGAAGAAAAGAGGGGGGTGAGGACATGGGAAAGAGGAGAGGATGAGTTGGGACTCCAGTAACCTCACTAATTGCGTTGAAATGCAACGCCAGCGTTGCTTCACTTTGATTTGCTTGTGGTATCGTATTGGTCGAGCATGGGTCTACCATTTTAATCTATGATGTGCCGAATGATACGACACATGTTGTATCATATGAATATGCTGAGGTGTAGCTCACGCCGACATTTTGCCGATTATAATAGTCTATTGCCGTCATCACTAACGAATTGAATGGGAAAATTTTAAGTATATTGAGAGGAAAGAGAGGGTAGAAAGGGAAGGAAAGGGATATTGCTTATACAGATAGATTGGGGAGTATAACAATAGCTCAATCAATGTACACATACTTATAACTCGGACTAGCTCGTACCCGTAAGTCCAAGCTCTCTTCCTAAATATTAGGTTGGCAACTAATAAACCCGCCATCTTTGTACACAATTTTTTTTTTTTAAGTCTTTTTCTTTTATGCGATGGCAAACGAGCAGACAGGTCACCTGATAGTAAGTGACTATCGCCACCCATAGACGCAACGCAAGAGTCACAAGTGCGTTGCCGGCCTTTTAGGTAGGAGTACGCTCTTTTCTTGAAGGTTTGAAGATCGTATCGGTCCGGAAATATTACAGGCAACAATTTGTTCCATAGGCTGATTGTGTGAGGCAAAAAGCTTCTGGAGAAGTAAGTATACAAAATCAAACTATTTCTCAACTATATAAACGCCGTCGTTTTCTATCAACTGTCGTCAACGCGCTTGCAGAGACATAATGCCATCCTCGTAGAAGTTTTGAGGCTTTTGATTAAAAAAAGGTGGTAAGATCACTTTTAAGCTGGTCTTCATTTTAATTTTTTGTATCTGCGAAAGAACGAAATAGATGATGCCCTAATCTGAGGACATAATGTCTGGAGAGTACGGTGGGTGAGGAAGGACAGCCCAGCCAAGCGAAAGTAATTTTTCACGAGTCGCTTTTGCCCATGCAGTCGAGCATTATCGTGCAAAAAGTATACCTTATTTTGAGACAACGTGAACTGAACCTGGGATCCATTTCTATGAGTCTTTTTAACTCATCTACATCATTTGTAGGAGGTCGTACTGGATGAGGTTCATCAGAATAATTAATAATAATTCCCATCCTTAAATCTTCTGAACCAATGTTTGGTGGTATCGTAAGAGAGCACGCCTTCGCCCATCGTTGCACATATACTGCGCACTGCTTCAGTCGTTTTTCGACCTAAGCGAAATTCGTGAAGTAAAAGCAGCCGAAGTTCTCTACGAGAAAGTTCCATAATTTACTGTAGTTTTACTATTCGAGGTCCAGTTGTCAACTGATCTGACATACAACTCTTGCTTTATTTATATACTACTCCAAGAAATTCGAGATAGTTCTATAACGTTTTAGAAACTGATCGAAAAAAGTGGCGGGTTTATAAGTTGCCAACCTAATATTAAAATACTTTTTAAAAGTTCATCATATAATATCATCGCTTCACTATACATCAGAAACAGTAGTTTATTTAATCGTTCATTTCATTCAATATCTTTCGAAGGAGGGTAGAGCAATGTTTAGGCACATGGGGAAAAAACAAGCAAAAAACACCTATTTGTGAATATAATGTTAGTTAGTTTATATCAGTAATCAGAATAATTTGTTTCGTATTTTGTTATCTGTGTACAAAATAAATATTTTGTTACATACAAATATATGTATATATATGCTAATTATTGACAAAGCTTACTTAATTTAAGGCCGACACGCTTAGTAAATAAATATATGATATTGTTACTAATTCTTGTTATTAATTAACGCTAATTACTATTTTTACACGACGTATTTAGAGGTGTGTTGAACACCCACATCGTGCCAATTAGAACTTGCTCCATTAACGTAATAATGAGCAAGCATATTGTCGTCAGCCAGGCATTGAATGAAAAATAATACTTAAAAAAATATATGTATATTTACATACAAATATATATAAATTCTTACACAAGATACATATTTACATATAAAAACATTGAATGAGGAAATGGAATACAGGAGCGCTTGGGCTTAAGCTGTTAGAGATTCACAGGTTATTTCAAATAATCTGTACAATGTAACGTGAGCTAATATGTTTCTCATGTGACCCGTGTGCTCGTTTGCCCCTATCCCATAAAAGGTGTCTTCTTTTATTATATTTCTTTGTCCTTCCTTTTCACAGCATAACTTTAATAGCCTAATTTTATTTTATTTTAAATAGTATATTTAGTACACGCAATATTATAATATCTATCTGGTAATTTAAAAGAGTAGCCATGAGTTTGTTTGACCGATTTCGTCTCATCAGGCTCAACCATTTGGAAACGGATAGTTATAGATCAGTCAGGTATTCAATTATTTTATCTTTTTAATAACAATTTCACGTTTGACAAGACAACCTCACTCACTTGGTTACACAATGCAAACATTGTTTAACAGCCGGTTTTCTGTAAGGAATTGGTAATACTCTGGTCGAGCCGGCCTATACTTGCCGATAGAATTAAAATAGAATTAGAGTTGTCGGTTTTGGTGTGGTGGTTGCAGTTCTAATCTAACCTAAAGAGACCTAGAATTGTGGAATTAAGTTGAATCTTTATAAGAGTTATTGGTTGTGAGGTCACATTATTAATAATCACCGATAAATGTTATTAATTTCTCATTTTACTTCAACTTTGGTAATTATTAATAATTATAGATAATTGTTAATAATAATACAACTTGTAATGTCAGCCGTCTTGCATCAAAGCACGATCACCTTGGAGAAGGAATATCTTCAATTTATAATATCAACATTATGTATCTCTTTAGCAAAAGCGTAACAAACAACCATTAAAAACAAGTTGATTAAGTTTTATTTTTTTAGTGTCAGATCTTTTTGAAGTGAAAACTTCTTTAGGCGCGTTGAACACTTTTTGGGTGTACAAAAATCATGGAACGCGCGTTATCGTCACCGAACCCTTTCCATGAGCTATATGTATACTTTATATATACGTGTACTTTTTGGGTGAACAAAAAGCGTGAACCTCGCGTCGACACCGCACGCTTCCCATGAGCTATATGTATACTATGTATAATCTAATAGCTCGATGATACAATTCACAAGTTACTTAGTTTTCACTTCTATCGGCATTCCCCAAAGACTGCCCGTATTTTTTTAACGCGTGGAAACCCCCTCGGGCCGTTACTACCTTCCGGGGTTTTCGGTGGAACGGTGTGTTGGAATTGGAACGACTAAAACCACACGATGTGCCATACTGCTCTTAAAATAGGAGGAATCCGGGAACAGCTTTAGTAAGACATCCGGACCATTTTTGTCAGAACTGGTACAACTTAGCCAACCGCCCAGGACCGGTTTTTCGTTGAACTTCGGGACACACTGTAGTTATATGTAAATATCTGCTAATTAGCATTTAAATAGGGTAATTAAAACTGTCAATCAATAAATGCAACATGTATCTCAGGAAACTGATACAGCACAGAAATTAGCATAACATTTTTGTGTTCTGCCGGTTTCGACATTAAATCAGGTTTCATTAGTATTGTATGATTAAGTTTATAAAGTGGATTGAGAATAGATGAGTTTCCTGTCAAATAGGCATATTTTGTCGCCTGCCGTATTTCCGAACCGATACGACCTTCAAACCTTCAAGAAAAGAGCGTACTCCTACCTAAAAGGCCGGCAACGCACTTGTGACTCTTGAGTTGCGGGTGTCCATGGGCTGCGGTAGTCACTTACCATCAGGGGACCCGTCTGCTCGTTTGCCCCCTATCGCATAAAAAAAAAAAAACATCAAAACGGTAAAGGTATTAAACATCACAAGTGGTCTCGAGTCTGGGTGTTCTTTATGTTTTTGTTTGTATGTGTGGTAATTTCCCCTCGATACAGGATTCATACATAGTGTCTTCTTTAATAGAGCAAAATAAAGTGGATGACGATTTTCCTATTGTTTTAAGGCGATGCAAAACAAATAACGTTTGTTTATATGACTGGCTTCTGCGAGCTACTGCAATGTCAGATCCGTTTCTTCATCCGAGATTGGCGGTATCCTTTACCAGATTCCTGTGGCGACTAATTTTACTCCCTTTCGTTCTTGTTCTCCATCTTAAAATGACTACACTCTTGCAAAGCACCCATGCATTTAACCCCAAATAAATTTAATACAAGATATGATGATCATAATAATATATACTATTGCCTATCACGTGAATATCATGTGATAGGCAATAGTATATATTGTTTCATAAGAATACAAGGTCCCATGTATCTGGAAAACAAATGTTTGTATTAAAAAACAAGAAGGCATGTAGTAGGAAGTAGTAGTAGGAAGGAATGTAGTCCCTTTAGCGCACGTTCGAATAAGGCGTGTCAAAAAAATTAAGAAAGTACTATGGTATTTCTATACCAAATATTTCAAATAAGAAAGTAGCTGTCAGATCGCAATATTGCTGCGCACGGTCTCTGGTCGCACATACTGAAATAAACAGCAAAAACTAAATCTCAAACACACAACATTTTTCTAAGGCAAGTATAACATATGTTGTTTATATTTATAAGCTTTTGTAATTGGTATCTTTTCGACAAATCTAAGATGAAGTTGAATTTTATCTTCTCATTTGAAACGCATAGTACAAAGAAACTGAAACCCGATTTGTATGAAATTATAAAAAGATATAAAGAAAAATACACAGAATTTGCCATTGACCGTATAATGGAGGAACATGGGCATAAAATTATACGATTGCCACCATATCATCCAGATTTTAACCCCATTGAAAATATTTGGTCCCAAATAAAGCAACACGTAGCCAAAAAAAATATTGCAATGACTGTCACGTCAGTTAAAGATGCTTTATTAGAAAAAATCGATAATATAGGACCAGAAGAATGGAAAAAAGTTTGTGATCATGCTGTTAAATGCGAAGATGAATAAAGAAAATTTGAGCCAAGAACCGATAGTTTTTCCGATGAAATGATTATTTACACAGGTGAAAGCAGTGGGGAAAGTGTAAATGAACAAGAGCATAATGAAAGTTCTGATGAATCTACGATGTCAGGAATAGAGATCCTCCCTGATTCTGATTAATTTTTTGTATATGTAATATTATTCTAGAATGATCAGTACTGTAAATACTTTTGAACTGAGACTTTAATGATTAGATTTCTAAGATTTTAATGTAAACCTGTGTTTGAAAACCATTTTTTCTTCTTCTAATATCAAACTTGTGTTATTTAAACCTTCTGTTCTTCCATCACTACACCAGCTTCAGTAAGACACTTGAAAATAACTATAACATCTTCGAAGTGAATCAATCCAACACAGATTGTAGCATATTCGCAATCGTGTGGTTTTCCTCACTATTTACTTACATGGAATTATTGAATCAAATTTCGTTACTGATAAATCAATATTTATCTCTTTTAGAACAAAACACATAATTCTACTAAATTATGCATGAATGCACTTAACCACTCTATATACATACATATGTATATATATCGTCTTCCGCCGCTCGGGACATACGAGCGTTGCCGAACAGTGACGAAGATTTCTATGCGCATTATTACTTTGGGAGACCTGTATGTAGATACGAGAACGATAATGTGAACTAGAATCAAATTAATATATTGTGAAATATTTAAGGGTTGTTTTATTGCTATAACAATGTAACACAAACTTGTTGTCATAAGAACGACCTTCGTAGATGTTAATTTACTATTTCAATTTGATAAATAACCACTCATCAGGGTGGGGTTTGATGTGTTTCACTTATGGAACCAGACTGAGAGTCTACAGGTAGTACCCAAGGACACGTTAGACCGCATTCGTTTCCTTTAAACTATTTGGTACCCTCCTGGTCCTAACCATGGAGGTCAAGTATTAGGTATTATACTAGATAGCAAACGTTACAAACAGCATAAGTTTTTTTTTTTTACTTTAATTTACTAGTCAAGGAGTAATGAACAATATCCCATTTGCGTCAGTGTATCTGTGTATATATGTATGTTCACAGTTTATTTCATAAATCTATGGTTACTCACTCACATGGCTAAGAAAAATAGGAGAAGCTTCACACAACTGCTGCTTCATCTACTAAATAGCAGCTTCTCTTGTCAATTATATTCTATCTCATTCCATCCAATGGTTTTTCATAAAGAGACCGCTACTATTGCAGCTCCTCTTTTCAGAATCTCTCTCTCTCTCTCTCTCTCTTAGAGTTGTGTTTCTGAAAACTAAGTAACTTGTGAATTGTATCGTCGAGCTATTGGATTATACACAGTAAATATATAGCTCATAGAAAGCGTTCGGGAACGATGACGTGAGTTCCATGATTTTTGTTCACAAAACAGTGCTCAACGCGCCTAAAGAAGTTTTCACTTCAAAAATATGTTTAAAATTGGAACTATAAACAGCCGCGCATAAAAAGTAGCCGCCATTATCGTGACGTCATATTAGCAGAAACAAATGAAATTCTAATGTCCAGTGCGTGGTGACTGACATTTATTGATTTTTCTAAAACTAAAAATTAAAAAAACGATTAACTATAATTTTAAGACACAAATTCACAATATGAAGATATTAAATTGTATACAAAAAAAAAACTTGTTTCTGCTATAGTGACGTCGCTCAAGAAAAGAAAATGGTCTCGACGTTTTCGGTCACGTAATATACGGGTTTATCTTACGGTAAAAACTTAATAAACAACACACTTTACTAAAATAAATTTATATAAGAGATTTATAAATTAATTTTAGCGTAAACTTAAAGCCTCAAAATAAGAGCTATTGGAAAAAAACTATTAATGGAATTTATAAATTTGAATGTAGGCAATTGAATGTTTAGCAAAAATATTGCAAAAATATGACTCAATTTAATAACATATTTTCTTTCACTTTTCAATTCTTTCTTGGTATTTATTAAACATGACATAAAATGCAATTAATTTATTTTTAAATATTATATTATTTAATTAATTTTATATTTATTATTTTAACTTACTGTATTTTAATGGAATTTAAACACAATGGTATTATTAAAGGCGACTAAGGGTTTAGAGTCTGAACTTTAGACTCAATAGGCTTGCACCCTTATAACGTCATAAGTGTAATGTTTTATTTGTTCTATTCGTTATAACATTGACCTTTGTTTCTGCGTCAGCATTCAACGTCACCGTATGAATAACAGCTGATTGTTTATCAGTAAAAGGCAGCGTCACCCTATATTTGCACAAAGGTATGACGTAGAAAGATAATGCCAATGCTTAACACGGTTTGATTTGGATATTTGATATTATTGATATTACTTATACAGAAACAAACATACACATACATACATGCATACATACATACATACATACACTCATATATCCTATGTTTTTTTAAACTATAGTAAGGTAAGTGACAACGCCGTCCATGGATACCTGCAACTTACTACCAGTGCGCTGCCCGCCTTTGAAGGTGATGTGAAGTATGAGGGTTGCAGGGAGGGAAAAAAGAGAGGAGGAATGAGGAAATGGGAAAGAGGAGAGGAGGAGTTGGGCATCCGAAAACCTCACACATTTCGGGGAAATACAACGCAAGCGTTGTTTCACAACCGGTTTTCTGTAAGCCGTGGTACCACCGTTAAAAGTCAACAAAAGGGGTACGGAGAGGCGTCTCAAAAGCCCATTACGTAATTGGGGGCAAGTATGTTAATGTATTCAAAGCACTGTGTGAATGCGAGTATACCTACTGTCTGTTTTTTTTTTTATGTGTGGAAATCCCCACGGGTCACGTCACCTTACCGCGGCCGGAAAGGTAGCATGTCGGACTCGAACCGACTAAAACCACACAGTGTTCAGTAATCGTGACCTGTGGCCGGGAGCTTGGGTATACCGTAGAACGGAAAACCCTGTGACCCCGGCAGGTCTGAGATAGATAACAGTCTGATATTTTTTTAAGACATCAACGGGAAGAAATTATATTTCTTCCCGTTGATGCGTCCGCTGTGAGAGAAGAATTCAGGGGCTGTTAATCTCGTCCACCATTACCTATCAATTTCTAAACTTTATATTGTATGTATTGCTTAAATCCTTTCATCATCTTGAGTCACACTCAAATCATTTGAAAAATAAAATCAATATGAGTCTGTATCGATCGTTTTATTGAAAGGGTAATTTGCTTATTTAATTTGTAAATTAATAAGTAAGTTATGTCCACTGTCCCCTGTAGTCGTTAGAGAATTTGATTTATCAATAGTTTGTTGTAGACTTTGGTTAGAAGCATGTTGGACAACTGCCACCGAGAATAAGTTAGAATCAATGACGTGTCGCCCGCTCATAGGATTTGTTTTTTCCGTGATATTTGGTGTTCTTCAAGAGCTTTTGGGTAAGTTTTACGTTCTAGAATATTGTTTTAGCCATCTCCAATCTTATTGTAGTCCTATACAAAGTTAAAGTTGGCGTGCATCAAGTTACGAGCAATCGGCCATTTAATTCTTTACTTATTGACTATAAAATATTTTAATTAATGTCTTAAAAATCCAAGTATTATAAAGAAAAATGGAATAATATGTTGTTATAAGTGCTTTTATTACTTAAAAGGTGTCATTTCTAATTTTGTGAACCACGAAATATAGTAATAATTAGCAAAAGTGTTTACACTTAAATCGCTATAATTATTATGTTACATACATACATAACCAAAAGAGAAAAAATACATACATACACACACTTGAAGGGGTAAGCAGAGGCGTTTCTGTAAAATATAGATTTTAAAAATAGTATATACTATACGACTGTAAAAATGTAAGTGGTAATCTGCGCGCACTGAATTTCTTTCCTCAACTCGATTACTTGATTGTCTCGTCCCTCACAACCAGTCCGTTATGCTCTATTCGGGACTAAAATCTTCGTTCTAAAAATGCTTCTACAGTCTTCCCTTACCTCACATATCTGACCTTATCAACTCTTCCTGCTGTGTTCAACCTGTATGTCTTTAAAACTTCCACCTTTAAATCAAGATGTCAACGAATCAATTTATATTCAAAAGTACTTGATCATCATCACACTAAACTGGCAGACGTCACTTCGCTAGTGCAAGCTTGTATCCTGGTAATTATTATTATTATATGTGTATTAAGACGAAAAGACATCGTCACCTGATGGTAAGTGACAACCACCGTCCGTGGACACCTGCAACTCGAGAGTCGTAAGTATGCTGAGGAGGTGCAAAAAGTGAAGGAGCGTCAGGGGATAGGAAGAAGGAGAGGGGGAGTTAGGCCTCTGGAAACCTCACTCATTTCGGTGAAATGCAATGCAAGCGTTGCTTCATAACCGGTTTTCTGTGAGGCCGTGGTATCGCACCGATCGAGCCGGCCCATTCGTGCCTAAGCATGGCTCTACCACTAGCGATAACACCACCGATTGTACCAGCAATCTGAAAAGTATTATTTGTTTTTATATTGTATCATTTCTGTGCTGTACAATAAAAAATATGTAAGCATACTAATATGTAAGCTATAGAATTTTTGATTGAACGTACTAATCTCAAGAAGTACCAATTGGCTTGTTGTTCGCAGTTGATGAGCCGATTATATTTGACTTTAAAAAAAGGATATAACCGCCTTCTGTGCGTATTTTCACGTCTTTTGCACGATATTATAGCAAAAGTGGTAGAGTCATGCTGAAAATCACAGAAAATCGGTTGTGAAGTAACGCTTGCGTTGCATTTCCCCGAAATAGGTGAAGTTTCCAGAGGCCCAACTCCCCCATCCCCTTTTCTCTCCCCTTCCTCCCCTCTCCTCACACCCCCCTCCTCTTGCCGAGCATACCACCATCCCTAATCACCCCCAAAGGCGGGCAGCGCATTTACGACTCTTGAGTTGCAGGTGTCCATAGACGGTAAAAATATATATCTAAGGTTATTTCGTAATTTGGCTACCACCGCAGAAGTAATATTTTTCAAAGTAACTGAAAATCAGTCTATACTTGGCGGAGAAATTACTTAAAATACATAAAAAAAAGATGCACAGGTACAGTCGAACATCAGAACCTCCTCTCGTGATTAATTACCATTATGGCGAATACCGGGAAGCCTTCCTTCTTTGTGTATAACCAGATAACTTGCTGTGAGCCATCTTGTGACGGAACTTCATGTCAGTTTAATTCGATTCGAATCTGTCTTATCAATTACCGCTAGAGACGCCACAAAAATAAAACGAAAACGTATCAATAGTCCTTGTTTATTATTATTAGTAAGTCATATATATAAATCGATACTAATATAATAATGACGAGGGTTTAAATGCACTTATATGTGAAACTATCAATCAAATTTGAATAATTTGTTTATGTGTTGCATAGAGTAATAAAGAATATTTTAAGTTATAAAACAAATATTGTATTCACTTTATAATTTAAAGAAATTTACAATATTTTCACTGAATGACTTTCTCTGTAATTTCACGTTTTTCGGTTTAGCAATGAAAATAGCCTTGTCATCCGAAGACTTGTTTATATTTTTTGACATTTTTGTAGTTTCGTCTACTAGTTCTTCATCTGCAGTTTTAGTATTGCTATGATTATTATCAGATGAATTGTTATCTTCACTAGTACTCAGTGAACATTTAGTTTGTTTCAAAACAATGTTTCTAATGAAGACGTTTGCAGTTTTTATGTTATTATTTCCATCAGAAATCGTTGGAACTGTAATTTTAATATTCAAATTAATGTCGGTCAAAGAAGGTATGAGAGTTATAACAACGCTACCATCAACGTCTCCAGAATGTTTGTTAGTAGGTTCATTCTTATCGAGTTCTTCAGCTGCACCATATTTTTTATTTTCATGAATACTTTTGTTACTTTCATTATTATGATCAGAATTATCGTCTGTAGTGTGATAATTTTTACTATAACTAGCATTCTTACAATCATGAGCAACATATTCTTCTAAGTCATTGACACTGCTGTTATGATCGGCAACGGTTTCGTCTGGATTCTTAACACTGCTGATGTTATTAGCTACAGTTTTGTCTGGATTTTTGACACTACTCTTATCAGCAACAGAAGAGCCTTGATTCTTAACACTGCTATTGTCATCAAAAAGAGAATCGTCTTGATTTTTAACAATGCTGTCATGTACAACGGAGTCGTTTGATTTTTTCACGCTGCTGCTGCTCTTATCAGCAACAGAAGGGCCTTGACTCTTAACGCTGTTACTCTCATCAGCAAGAGACGCATATTTATTTTTAACAATGCTGTCATGTTCAACAGAGTCATTTGATTTCTTCACGCTGCTGCTGCTCTTATCAGCAACAGAAGGGCCTTGACTCTTAACGCTGTTACTCTCATCAACAAGAGACGCATATTTATTTTCAACATTGCTGTCATGTTCAACAGAGTCGTTTGATTTCTTCACGATGCTGCTGCTCTTATCAGCAACAGAAGGGCCTTGACTCTTAACGCTGTTACTCTCATCACCAAGAGACGCATATTTATTTTT
This sequence comes from Tyria jacobaeae, assembly GCA_947561695.1. Classification (NCBI taxonomy): domain Eukaryota; kingdom Metazoa; phylum Arthropoda; class Insecta; order Lepidoptera; family Erebidae; genus Tyria; species Tyria jacobaeae. The sequence continues at coordinate 12,363,442 of OX387231.1, read as the reverse complement.
AACAATGCTGTCATGTTCAACAGAGTCGTTTAATTTCTTCACGCCGCTACTGTCATCAGTAACGCAATAGTTGGCATTCTTTACACCATTCAAGTTAATATCAGGAAAACCTTTATCTTCTTTTTTATTATTTCCAATGTCATCACGAAAGGAATCGTCAGGTTTTTGCACACTTTTTTCAGCGGTTTTTACAATGCCATTATTATTAATAATGGGTTCGCTTGAAGGTTTTACATTTCTGCTATCTACAATGTTGTCAGAAATTGACCCTGTAGAACTCTTATCATTATGCTCAGGGAGTGTGCATTTAGATTTGGTATTGATGTCATCATCGACAAGATATGGAGGCTTCTTACTGTCATTCTTGTCGACATTGGGTTCGTTGGCTGTCTTTTCCCTTTCATCTGCAAAGAAATCTTAGTTTTAAAATATTCTAACATTTATATTTAGAAGTGTACACAAGTAAAGTTGTTGATTATATGATATTTATCTATAGTAATACAGCTGAAGACGAAGTTTGTTATTTTGGTTAAATCTCCAATCTCTAAAACTACAGTACAGTTTTGAAAAAATCTTATTGCATTTGATAGCTCAATCCTTGATGAAGGCCATTTTTTAACATCAACATTAAGAATCGTGGTAGAGCTATGCCTAGGCACGTATTTGCCGGCTTGAACGGTACAATACGATGCTCTACAGACAATCGGTTGTGAAATAATGAATTTCTGGTCTGCTGGCATTGCATTTCGCCGAAATTAATAGGGTTTGCACTGGCCCAACTCCCAGTCTTCTCATTCCCCTACGTTCATCCCCCCTCTCCTCTTTGCCATCTCCTCATCCCCCTTCTAATCTTTCCTCATCACCTTCAAAAGGCGGGCAGCGCATTTACGACTCTTGAGTTGCAGGGGTCTATGGGCGGCTGTTGTCACTGAGCATCAGGTCACCCGTCTGTTCATCTGTTTCCCTACATTAAAAAATAAATAAAAAAATTAATACAAGAGGTACTCGTAGGTTAGTTGTGCAAATGTGTAGTGCAAAATCAAATATTTCAAATAATATATGGATTATTTCCCATTTATTGACTCTATATAACTTAGCAAAATTATTTTAATTCAGTAAGTTTTGGTTTTGATTTTGATCAACGCGATAGTTCAAAACTCTATTAATTGCCAATCCCAAGAACAGTACGGTAATTAGTCAGTACTTTATAAATGATTCAACACTGAAATTTTTTGAAATATAGTGGTGATAAAAAAGGTTATTTAAAGATTTTTATTTTTTAAACACTTTTTTATGGAAATTATTTTTTAAAGTAAACTAGCTGTCATTTTTTTTCTTAAGTATTGATTACTTCATTAAAATTAAGTCACGAATCAGTCTTTTATTATAATTTTTCCAAAATGCCCACATTTTTTTTTCTTTCACCGACTGACACTTCTCTAATGGATCGCTGTTTTGCTGATGGATTATTTTTGTTGTGTTTTATTGTGAATACTGTTAAACCATACATACATTACTTAATATGACTATTATATACATTATTTTAGCTGGATCTCGCGTAAATATAATTATGCCCTATCAACCAATTCCTTTTTTTTACGTGGGGAAATTCTCCGGGGTCATCAGTGGAGGGCTGTGTCGGACTAGACCGACTAAAACCACCACGGTGTTCATTCCTCGCACCTGCTGCCGAGTTCCGCGGAAACACGACATTCTTCCGCATATCAACCAACAACATGTCATATTGCGGACAGAAGGCATGAACACATTTATTTTACTATTAAAATTAATTGTAGTTAGCATTTTGTAATTTACTGTTGATAATCACTAACATAATTCATTTGAAAATTAACTTAATTCAGTTCTCCGGGATCACATTCTGCTAAGCGACATAATTGTCTTACATGAAACCCCAAGTTTTATGTAAAAAGAAGTTAACAGAATAATATAATTCATATTTATCTTTACAAAAATCTTTATTTTATTAGTGGCCGCTGCAGGCGAATTTGTATGGAAGGTTTTGAAAAAAAATTTTGAAAAGTCTTAGCTTAACAAAGTTTTAATGTAACTTAATTATGCGACAAGAATAAAAAATATACAAGAACGCACCACAATTACATATAATACGTTCCATGGTCACCAATCTCTGTCATCTCCTACTCCTTCTCTACACTACCACAACACAACTCTAATAAAGAAGTAATGAGAATCTACACGAGGTCTAAAGAAAATACAAAACGGCCGATCTTTTAAATCTTTTCTGAAATGTTAATTTATACGGAGAATATGAGCGTGTTTATGAAATCTTATATTAGCGTGACATATTGTAATATTATAAGTTTTTAGATTAGATCATTTGTCACGTTTCACATCGATGAATACGTCATTTCAGCAGTGTAGTCTTGTTAATACAATAGAAAGATTAAGTTAATTATAAGTGGGTACAAATCAGAAGATAGACTGACGACCTTAGGATGGGATGTCTTTGAAATACACTGGATACGAAAGGTGATGAACCGGTGCCATGGCGCGCGTAAAGAGAGGCTAATGTCCAGAAGTAGACGTAAACTGCGATAGGCTGAATGATGGTGATGGTGAGGTACAATCTTATAATTAAAGTTTCACGCTATTTTACCTACGTTTATGATTATTTTGCTCAGCGTCTCATGGTTTTTTATATACTATACAGACGAACAAACGGGTATGTTGATGGTAAGTGACAACCGCCCTCTGTGGACACCAAGAGTCGTAAATGCGCTGCCCGCCTTTGAGGGGGACAGAAGAGAGGGGGATGAGGGAAGAGGAAAGAGGAGAGGGGGAGTTGGGCTTCCGGAAACCATAGTCATTACTTTACAACCGATTTTCTGTGAGGCCATGGTATCGCACCGGTCGAGCCAGCCCATTCGTGCCTAAGCAGGGCTCTACCACTGTTAATGGTTGCACTGAAGTGTTTTATAGCGTAAATATCCAATGACGACTATACCCAATACAAAAATAGTCATTCAAATATATGAGCATAGATTTAAGTATTTTCGTAATATATTTATTTATTTATTTTCGATTTCTTGCACATTCTCTCCCAGGTGAGAGAATGTGCAATAAATCGAATTGGGGGTGTGGCAAAAATAAATGTTGTAGGTGCAAATAGGTGAGAGAGGTACCAGTTTAATTATTACAAAATATGACCTAAAAAGGCCGGCAACGCACTTGTGACTCTTGAGTTGCGGGTGTCCATGGGCGGTGGTAGTCACTTACCATGAGGTATTGCATAAAAAAAAAGTAATAGTAAGCAATGGTTCCAGCTTATCACAGTACGACAAACATATAATTATCTTTTGGACTATATAACCGACTTCACCACGATAAATTGTAGTAAGTTGTATTTTAGAAGGAGAATATTTCCCTCAAATTTAAATGCGACTTGAATTGGATAGAAATGAACAAAAAAAAAACAAAAAGGTAAACAAATGCCAACGTTATGTAGTAACAAACATTGGTACCGCATGAGCCTAGGAGAAAGAAGTGTCCTGCGTATCCCTCTGAATGGGGGAAGGCCTACGCATTCCTACCTGCTGATCAGTCATTCAAGGTCTGCAGGGGTTCTTGGAAGCTTCGTTGGACAGCCATGCTTAGGCACGTATGACAACCAGTTGTCAAACCATGCTTGCGTTGTGTTTCACCAAGTAAGAGAGGAATCTGAAGGCTCAACTTTGTTTTTTTTTTCTCCTCCAATGGAAACTGACCGTAGTAAATAGCGTCAATTTATAGCATATGAAAAAAAATCATAGCTTTAGATTATTCAGCATTGATTTACCACCTCTTAAATGAACATTTAACAGTGTTAGAGCCATGCTTAGGCACGAAAAGGCCGGCAGTGCGATACCGCGACCACAATGAAAACCGGCTGTGAAGCTTGCATTGTATTTCCCCGAAATTAGTGAGGTTTCCGAAGGCCCAACTCCCCCCATCCTCTTTCCTGTCCCCTCATCCCCCCTGTCCTCTTCCCCATCTCCTCATCCCCCTCTCTTCTTGCCTATCCAAACATTCCTTTACGACTCTTAGACTTAATACTAAATGCCATTAACACATTCAAATGCCATTAAACATTTTTTTATATTCTTTTTTTATTACATATAAGTTTTAGTTGCTTACTTTCATCAACCTACTGACTAAGTAATTTAAAGTTTATAGCATTGGTGCTAATACTAATGAAAATGTAAAAAACCCACAACTCATTAAAGTCTATCGGGAAACCGTTTGCATTGTCATGCTTTTTATAATAGGACTGTGTTTCTCAAAGTTTTGGGTGTGACCCCGAAATTATCTCTATCTAAGAGTTCAATCTCAGTATTTATAAACTAAATAAATTAGCCAGTTTGAGTTACACGTTATACGACCTTGACTTATTTGAGATAAGGCTTACACTCCCCAATGTATCAGTTTCGCAATATAGAGTATTTTGCGTAAACGGATGAATTCCTGTACGTCTATCCTCTCTTTCCCTCAGAATATACAATTTGAAAACTTAATTTCTATAGTATCCGGTAATAGGCTGGTCATTGATTGGACTAAATTAAGTCAACATGTGTGCGTAAAATATGCCTCTGCCTGTTTTAGAGTATCAAGTTTAAAATAAATAACGATGTTAATAAAGTTTCTACAATGTTACTCATTTGAGAGAACGTCTGAGTCAAGGTCTTATTTGTGTCCCTTAAATGTTTGTAAATTTCATCACCACAGGGGAATTAATCCTAATGCGTTAGTTATCTTTTATACAAATTAAATTTAAATTCAAATTTCAAAACATGGTTTTGTATGCAAGTACCAAACTTTAAGTAAGATTTGTAAATGATCCTTCTGCTCCAATTTAATCAATTTCTAATTATTAATTAGTTATACACACACACACACATATATAAGCTATCGTCTAGGAGAACTACATTCTGCATCAGTCCCTTGATCCTGCCATCTAACGAGAGCCTCTTAAGGTGTTGATTGAGCCTTAATAAGTCAACAATCTCGTCAAACAACAACAACAACAACAACAATCGATAAAATCCAAATATTTGATTTGTTTAACTTTTACAACATTATATTTTAATCTTTTACAATATTATATTATTTTATATTCTATATTTTTAATGGTATAGATGGACAGTCCTACAGGTGGGTGACCTGATGGTGAGTGACAACCGACGCCGATATACTCTGCAACTCATGACTAGGGAGAGGGAAGGGGACACATTCTTCTCTGGGACACATTCTTCTGCATCTACTCTTTTTGATGCAGATGAGGGATGGGGAACAGGAGAGTGTTAGTTGGACCCCTGGTCATTCACTCTGCAATACAGTGTAAGAATTGTTTATCTACCTGTTTTCCGTAAGGCCGTGGTATTGTTCCGGTCGAGCTAGTCCATTCGTGCCTAAGCATGGCTCTCCCACGGTAAATCGATCTTAGATTAAAATCATTATAAAGTATATGTATATGCTAACTTAGTATTAAGTAGTTTATGTTGTCTGTTGTCCCGTTATTTAATTTAAGGAATCTTTATAAGAAAGTTGAGAACCGCTGCAATAGACAAACAGAATGTGTCTTACATCTAATTCGGAGCCGGTACTTTTTCGACTTTATTTGCGAGGTCAGTTTTCCATGAATCCATTGTCCGATAAAAAAGTTGACACATTTTTAACCGTTTACTCGGTTAAATAAATAAAATATAAGTGAATGTCTTTTATGGATTTTTTAATGACGTATTTAAAACTTAAATAAATTAGAAAGAGAGCCTAATGGTTGTTGGGGGAGTAGCATAGGGCCACCTTATTTCAGTGGGTGTTGTAAGAGGTGACTAAGGGTTTGAACTGTTATCTTTCAGACAGTATGTATGCAGTCAGGTTTTTTCGGTGTCGATGGTCTTGTTTCGATTGATGGCTATAGGCTTGCCCCTATTACGTAAGTCTGCAGCCATAACCAGATACAAACGTCGACCGACCCAACTAAATGATAAGTACATATCTATCCGTAATCACTGCTGCAAGGTGTGTAGGAAAGCCCAACGCCAACACATTCATAAGTCTGTTGAAAATAGAGATCCAGCTTAAGTCTGGAACTTCCTTAAATCACTTGGAGTTGGAAAATCTAGACAAAAAAATATTCCTAAAAATTTTAATTTTGATTTACTTAATCAACATTAAACAGGACAACCAAAATAAAAACATTAAAATATCTTTCTTCTCTTCAAACTCCTGATTATGTCCCATTTAACTTTAATCCAGTAGCCGCTTGTGATGTTAAAAAGAGCATACTGTCAATAACTTCCAATGCTGTTGGAACTGACTGTATCAGCCGTTATATGGTTCTCCCTATTTTAGACGCCATTCTTCTAAAATAGGGAGAGATGCTCAAATTGTTCCCTTACAAAAAAAGGCCAATCCTGACTCCTTTAATGACTACCGTCCTATCTCCATACTACCATTCCTGTCGAAAGTTATGGAACGCCTAGTTTATAAACAAATTAGCACGTTTCTTAACCTAAACAACTTCTTGAATCCTTTCCAGTCCGGCTTCCGATCTGGACATAGCACTACTATAACCCTAGTCAATATTACAGATGACATTAGATCACGTATGTAAAATGGCTACCTTACAGTATTATCTTTACTGGACTTTAGCAATGCATTTAACACTGTCGATTTGGACATACTAATAGCCACACTCCGCTCTATTAACATATCTTCAACGGTGCTCAATTGGTTTCATAGTTACCTGTCTGGCCGCCGTCAACGTGTTCAAATCGAAGAAACATTTTCTTCATGGTGTAACACATCTGTTGGTGTGCAGCAGGGTGGCGTTTTATCTCCATTGTTCTTCACAATATTCATTAGTAGCATATCCTCTAAACTTCTTTCCTCGTACCGCCTTTATGCTGATGACCTGCAGATTTATACACAAGCAATTAACATTATAAATAATGATTTAGCCCACATAGCTGAATGGAGCTTTGAGCATGGACTTACAGTAAATCCTGTTAAAAGCCAGATTATTATAGATGGAAGCCCTAGACTTATACCGAAAATTGAATGGTCGAGTCTGCCACAGGTCGAATTTAATGTTTACACTATTTTACACTATTTTACCATTTTGTGAAACGGTGAAAAATCTGGGATTTGTATAGACAAAACATTGTCATGGGGTCCACAGCTGCAGGAAGTCAGTCGAAAGTTGTTTGCGTCAATAGGGTCCCTGAGAAGATTGCGTAACTATCTTCCCATTGACACTAAAATTGCGCTGGTTCAATCTCTCCTCCTTCCAGTCCTCGACTACGCCGACGCCAGCTATCTTGATCTCACTGTAGACCAACTTGATAAACTTGAGCGTCATCAAAATGTCTGTATTAGGTTTATATTTGGGTTACGCAAATATGACCGCGTATCTGAATTTCAAGCAAGCTCAATTGGCTACCTATACGGCTTAGCCGAAATGCTCATATTCTCTCCCTTCTTTATAATATTTTGTTTAATCCCTCTACGGTATGTATATTTAGTGTATGTATATAAACGTGTCAACATATTTCTTAATATAGTATTAGAGTAACCTTCTTCTGAACTTCTTCATTTGTACATCTACAAACTGCCCTACGTACTAATCCATTGCACTTGTCCATTACAAAGGTTGTCTGGAAGAGATCGCAGATAGCGATAAGACCGCCGATTGTACCAGATGCTCGTATATTATTTGTTTCATATTGTTTTTTTTATTTGTGTGTGTACAATAAAGAATATTGTATTGTGTATTGTATTGTAAGTCGGCCTAAGTTACGCTTACCGCTACAGGGGACGTAGGCGTGATAGTATGTTTGTACGTATACAGATAATTGCCCATTAATTTAAAATGTACTTTACCAAATATGCGCTGACCGCCTTTGAGGATGATGAGGGATGAGGAAATAGGACACGAGGAATTGTGCCCCGGAAACCTCACTCATTACGGAGAAATGCAACGCAAGCGTTGCTTCACAATCGGTTTTCAGTGAGTCCGTGTTATCGCACCGGTCGAGCCCATTCGGGCTTAAGCATGGCTCGACCACTTATCTATTTACATGTCATGTCAAAAGCAATCATAGCTAAGCGGTACCGGTCCCTTTCTCTACAAGACAACACATGCTGACCTGAGAAGTCACTGTTTGAAAGTGGAAAACGTACGATCCCGAACTACGAACGGTTCGGCTCCTTCTTTCAAAAAAAAAAGTTCGTTCTAGCCTTGAATTCACTACCAGCGCACATGTTTCCCTCCCACTTTGATCCCTGGTCTTTTAAGCGTGGCGTGAAAAAGGATCTCGCCAGGCCGCCATATTGTAGGTCACAATGCGTTAACTGCACTTGAAATAAGGATGGTGACCACTTATTGCTTTCCATCAGGCAGAGTGGAGTCATTATAAAAAAAAGAAAAAACTATTGATATATATGCAATATATATTACCTGTATTACATATATTTATGTCAATGGCGGTATCACAGTCATCCGATTTTTGCTCACACTACTAAGTGGTAGAGCAGTCTGTTCTCGTAACATTAATCTCACAATAGAAGAAAAACCTAGTTCCTGCACGTCTCATCATAATTTTATTCTTTTGTTCTTCCTATCCACTGCACGCATAGCATAGAGGTTGAAGTGGTCACCTCGCCACTACACTGCCGAGCTGAGTGTTATGGGTTCGATCCCCGCACGGGACAACACTTTGTGTAATCCTCAAATTGTTGTTCCGAGTCTGGGTGTTCTTTGTGTCCGTTGTGGTTAGCTCCCTAGGTTGTCTTTTAAAAAAAACTTCCATCATAAAAAAGGCATTCCCAGCATTACACAAAACTCTCTTAAGTACACTCTTAAGTAAATAACCGCTGAACAAGTAATTTTAACCATCACTTAGCAGTATGGTGTACCATGTGACATGTGATGTTTAACTGAAAAAATATTACATAATAAATGAGGCATTACAAAAAGATTTCCTGGGTCTATACTTTACATATTTTATTATTCTTTGGAAAAAAAAAATAACACTGACGTTTACGTGTCCCCATTTCGCAGAAAAAAATAAGGACACAATATTTAGTCTCACATATTCTCAGTAAATGACATCGATTTATGATAAATTTACTGTGGAAATACCCAACCTGTTTCGGGTGGAGCAGTGAAAACCCTTAGTTTAGGTCGATTTTTGCTAAAGCTAAAAGTGGTAGGCAGATGCACCTCGATCGCCTATTGCCATCATCTGGGCTCTGTATAACAATGTATATACCTTCTGAAAGATCCCTATCCCTCAGCCGCGTTTTACCACATCCTAAGAAAGAGATGAAGTGGTACTATACTACCTCACCTAGAATCACCAAGCAAACATCATACACATACACTATAAAAACATTAACCCGCTTCCTGCGTAATCGGGCAAAACAACAACTTTTTACTACAAACTTAAAACATAGTATTATGTAGTTGTATTCTTCTAAGTTCTATATATATCGATAGTACTTATATTAGCTATTCCCGCCATTATTATAAGTGATATAAGTAATGATAATTACTACTAAATTGCCAATGTATTAGGTTAATAACCGCGGTACGTGCACACCACACAAACAAAAGTGACGTCACAGTCTGCGTGATTCACCTATTTTATGAAGTTTTAGGTATAATTCCTGATTTATCCATTGTCTATTTATCTACAGCGTGACCGTAAAAGAATTTGTGAATAAACAATCGCGTTCAACAGTTATAACTGTTTTAATTTCCAGCTATTTATCACCTCCGTTTCTCATAAATACAGCTTGAATCTGTAAAATTATAGATTGTATATTTAACATATTTATTGTTTTACAATCATTCAATCTGCTGTTGAGATAGTTTATAAAGTTTTGGTGAAACTGAAGAGTCTACCCTCATACATATGTATACTTTCCAGTTCCACCAACGTTAATGGTCACTACTCCGCTATTAAGAGTCCTCGTCGTTATCGTCGCGTGATGTTTATAGCTTTAATTATCCCTAATAAATACTCTATCGAGCACAAAAATATTTTTTCAAATCCGACTAGTACTTCCAGAGATTAGACTATTTAAATAAACAAACAAAAAAAACTTAACTATGTAAGTATAAACATAATTATAGTAACAGGATAAAATATTCAAATATGTATGAATAAGCTTCTACTAGTTTTAACTGACCAAAAAATTTTTTTCTTTTTATCTATGTTAAGTGATTTCTCCGCCAATTGTAGATCAATTTCTTAATGTTTTTATTCCAAAGAGTCTACTTCTGCTGTGATCCCATTGTAACCAAATGATTTGATCACGGCAAAGCGCATTTAAGGCGGTTTTGTAGTACATTTTGTTTTTAATCAATTGTCAATCTTTGTTGTCTAGGAGCATGTACAATCCGTATCCGCTAGCAGTTAGAGCTCCGTGTCTTATGTTTTTTTTATAACTCAGTTAAAATGGGTGACCTGACTGTCAAACAACAATGACAATGACAATGTCTGTCAAAGGACATCTGCAATTGCTCTGCCCGACTTTAAGGGGGAGAAGTTGAGGGGTGGGTAAAGAGGAGAGGAGAAATTAAACACTCGGCAATACAATGCCAGCTTTGCTTGTCTACCGGTGTTTACAGGTGAGGCTGTGGTTCTACTCCGGTTGAGCCAGCCCATCCGTGCCTAAGCTTGGCTCTCCCCCGGTAAAAATCTATTAGATAATATTTAAAAGATTACATGATAACTGATAACATTTTTCAACGTTGCCACTCACCATCAGGTGACCCGTCTATTTGTCTGTCCTAATATATAATAATAATAATAATAATAATAAAAAAACACAGTAACTTACAACTACCAAAAACATTTTAATAGTTATTTTGTTAATATTACCTTCGCTACCGTGTAGATTATATCCATATCTACGCGTACATATCTGACCTCTTTGTTTACTCATCTGTAATATAGTTTTTTTTCTTATCCTAAAACTGGTGATTATGGTATTATAATTAGTAAATTTTATCCGACAACGTCAAAGGAGGGTTATGTTTACAAGGGTGTCTGTATGAAGGATGTGTATTTGTCCGGGACTAGAGGACTTGTTGGATTTCGACATGTGAGGTGTTTTTTGAATCGTTTTAATGAAAGTTGCATGGGACATTACAAGACACTGCCAGCAAAAAATAAAAAAAAAACTTAATAATTCAATAGGGTTTTATATTTTTGAAGTGAAACTTCTTTAGAAGCTTTGAGCACTTTTTGGGTGAACAAAAATCATGGAACTCGCGTCATCGTCACCGAACGCTTCCCTTGAGCTATATGTATACTGTGTATAATCTATTGGCTCGACGATACAATTCACAAGTTTCTTAGTTTTCACTTCTATCAGCAGTCTCCAAAGACTGCCCCTATATTTTAAAATTTTACTTGTTTTAAAAATATTTATTTTGGGATTCTTTTATAAAAGAACATTAGGATATCTCGCATTAGGACTCATTCCTGTGTAGCAGAGGACTTTCAAAACACTTATACCTGAAACGTAACCACGACCTCTGCTCAGCACTCAACAACAACACAATTTTGTTTAACAACCGTTATTTTTAAATACTTCACCGCTAAGTCACATACATGTCTTCTCCTTCGCTTATTTAGTAATTACTCTACTTTTTACTGTAATATACCTCAACTTACCATGCTATTTATGACAAGCGTGATGATGAAATTACTGATCTGCTTATCATTCAACAATTTTAAGTATGTATAGAGATCAACAATAGGTTTTGTTAAAAAAATACAATTCCCACATTAGAAATAGTTCCTTTGTCGCGGAACTTCATAAACATACATACAACGTACATAAAGAATACCCAGACCGGGACAACTAATTGTAGATCACACAAATTTTCGTTCCGTCTGGGATCGAATCCACGACCTATGGCTCAGCAGTCAGGGTCACTAACCAATAGATCGACAGGCAAGCCAAATATGTATAAGAAGTTTATTTGATTTCGAAGTAAGTATGTCACTCCGACACGGTGCTTAAAGACGTTTCAAGACCTTGAAGACGCAAAAACTAGACGCCGGTCGACTAACCATCGCTCTTAAAGGTTGCACAATTTGCTGACCGTGGAATGTTAAGGGCATTTTCACATCTGACGACACAACTGTACTTGCGACTGAAAATCGCATATTTGTTTTTGATCTCGTAGATTGTTATTTTTATTATTTTTTACATTTATTATATATTAAATACTCTATATAGTTCGTAACGTACTTAAAAAAAATTTAACGAAGAAAAAAAAAGAATTAAGACTTATTCGCAATATCACTATAAACATACAATACGCCACTTAAATTTATTTACAATATCACCATAAACATACAATACGCTACTTAAATTTATTCACAATATCACCATAAACATACAATACGCCACTTAAATTTATTCACAATATCACCATAAACATACAATACGCCACTTAAATTTATTCACAATATCACCATAAACATACAATACGCCACTTAAATTTATTCTCAATATCACCATAAACATACAATACGCCACTTAACTTTATCTGTATTGTCTATAAAGAAAACTCGCGCAGTAGGAATGACACCTGTGTCGCGGGGACTTGACAAACATACAAATTTTGTCCTGGGAAGGAATTGAACGCAAAACTGCAGGCTTCGTAGTCAGTACTACGTATTTTTTCTTATGGCAGCCCCAGCGTGTCACCACCTCACTGGAGCACCTTGCCCCCCCCTCACACCTTTCTCCACTTTCAGAGGTGCGCGTGGAACTAGGGAATAGGCAGCCCTGCCCGTTACCACCAGACATGAGCTCATGGAGGCCGATGATCGTTCTTCCCTCTTTGGCGACTAGTGAATTTTCTGGGGAGTACTCGTCCTCACCCGTATCCTCTTCGCGAACTCTTTAGCAGACATGACCTCCTGGCGGTGGAATCCCAAGTGCTCTGGCTTCACATCAATGACAGAAGTATGGCCTCCAGCGCGAGGTTGAGGCGCTGGTGTGCCCATGCCGTGCACTCCACTAAAATGAATACCCTACCACTTAAGTGTTGTTAACAACACAAATTTAAATAGATTTACAATTAATTTGTTTTTAATTAACATATAAACTTTTCTGTGTGACATTGACAATATATTAAATTTACATTAATTTCTATGACCAATTAATGTGACTTTGTTCTTTAATTTGATATCGTTAATTATTAATATTTCTTATTTAAACTACACATGCCTTAATTAGACAGACATGTTTAACTTTCAATCCCTTAACATCATCACTATTATTATATATTTTTATTTATTAACTGAAAAACTTCATAAGTACATACATAGGTGGACTTCATGCCCAGGGCATTCACTACGAATTGACCTTGGGGTAGTGTAGAAAAGCAATAAGGTTACGATATTTTTTCTAAAAGACACTAAATACATTACTACAGAATATGCAAGGATAGACACACAACAACACAGTTTCATTAATACATACAAATATATAACAAATATATGTATATTGTTCATAATTTCAATATTTTATTATGTCTTCTTATCTTGTTTTCAATACACCAGAAACTTAACAATAGGCTCTCTTTTAATCACGTTTACTCTGTGTTCATTGTTGTGGTCTGCAATAAAGAAATTTATTATATTATATACATTTATTTTTATACATTTAGGTATACAGTCGCTGTCCAGTATTATATATAGCTTTTTTTATATACTATATTAGAACAGACGAACAGACGGGTCATCTGATAGTAAATGACAACCGCCGTCCATGGACACCTGCAACTCAACTGCCGTGATATCGCACCGGTCGAGCCGGCCTATTCGTGACTAGGCATGGCTCTACTACTGACAGAATAGCAATATTTAAATAATTGATTGATTGATCTTTATTTGTTCCGCGTTATGACATTTTCATAGGTTTTTCATACTGGTTTACTAAATAATTATTGTGGAACAGTACGTGTGATTATACTAAGATAAAATGTAGCAGGTTCCACATAGTGCCAACAATAAACAGTATAAATATTCTGATGGATTGATCTCTAAAGGTCCACTATCTGGGCATATTTATACCAAAATAACATGTATTTATTGAAGAATAGTAAAGGTTTTTAAGGTTTAGCAACGAAGCAGTGGCCATAAACGCAGGGGGGACAGCAATAAACGAATACGAGTAGTTTAATTGTTTTATTGCAAAAAGTATAATTAATTGATTAAGTTTTAATTTAGCTGTACATTTTGTCGTATATAATGTGATCTGTTTATCATCAACGATTTAAACACAACACTACACAAGGTAATAATTGTTAAGAAATTTATAAAATACACAATGATAATTCTCGAAGGCGGACATAGACTTACGATTCTTGAGCTGCAGGTGTCCATGGGCGGCGGTTGTCACTAGTCACTTACCATTAAGTCACCTAAAGTCAAAGTCAAAGTCAAAGTCAAAGCATTAATTTCAAAAAGGCACTTTTAAACGTCAACATTTACCTTGATATATGAAGAATTGATTCTAGTCGCCTCTTCCAAAATGTAGTTTCGTTTGAAAAAGAACAGCAAGGGCAAGAAACTCCACTGTTACTATAAATGTTTTGTTTAAATACAATCATTATATATAATTATGTGTGAAAACAATGCACCCAGAATAAAATTACTACACCGAAATAGGTAAAAAGATTTAAAGCTAAGCAACGACATTTGCAGTGGAGGTGTACTAGCAAGTGAGTTATTCTCTTTTAGAGTTTATGCTATTGATTGTTATTTGTTATGTGTTAATAGCTCATCCATAATTCAGTTCTTGGAACATACTGCAATAAGCCGTAAAAGTAACATTCCTTTCTTACATATAACAAAACCCATTATTTAGTAGGTACCTATATTCCCTGTCATACTGATGTAATAATTTTACATCAGAACCTCATAAAAGATTATATACAGCGTGTCCCAGAAAATAGAACACTTATTTGAATAACAGAAAATATGCAAACAGTTGCAAAAAAAAAAACGAAATCAAAAAAACAACCAGTTATAAATGTTACGACAGTTTTATTCTACACCTTCGTTTGTTATAAAAGCAGGTGAAATGTGGAAGTTAAACATTTTAAATCTTACGTATTTTATTTTATTGGATTAGTTGACACTTTTTAATGATAGTCTTATAAAGTATATAATTGTTAGGCGGAACCAAAACAAATTGATTAATATTTATTTGAGACTTTAAACAAGGCAAAACTTCAATACAAAAATCAAGTTTTGATAAACATACTAAAACGCTGTCCTCCATGTTGAAATATAGATTATCTGTCATTTGGCTGTCAAACGAAATGTAAACAAGCATTTGTTATCAAACTGACGATATTTTTCTCGAAGTATATGTTCATAACAAGTGTAATAACCATTGACTTTTACTAATTTTCGAAATTTTAATCGAATTGAAAATATAGTATTTTATAATTATTGGAACATTCGCAAATGCATTTTTTATATATATAGGCCTACCATAATGACTCCACTCTGCCTTATGGAAAGCACTAAGTGGAGTCCAAGATTGGTGGTCACGATCCTTATTGCAAGTGTAGTCAATACAGCATGTTGACCTACACTTTGGCGGCCTAGTTAGATGCTTATTCACGCCCCGCTTAAAAGACCCGGCATCAAAGTGGGAGGGAAACACGTGCGCTAGTAGTGGATTCCAGGCTTTAACTGATCGGCACAGGAAGGAGGAGCCGAGCCGTTTAGTTCGGGATGGAATGTTTTCCATTCTCAAACGGTGACTCTTCAGGCCAGAACGTGTTGTCGTGTAGAGAAAGGGAGAAGGTGGGACAATATATCTAAAAAGAATCCTGGACAATTGCAGATTACAATGGGCAGAGAAGTATGTAAGTAATTATTACGCGGGATCCTAAGCATTCTTCAAGATAATTTTGAAACGCTAAAGCAGTGATTTTTTGAGTAAAATGAAAGCTTTAAAAATAAAAACGAATGAAGTTTCTTTGTTTACCAATGATGCAACGGCATATCATGGCCGACAGCGTTTTCAACGTTTCAATTAAAAAAAAAAAACAGAAATGTTAAATTGTAAGTCAAGTAGTCTAAGTCAATCCGCTATTGAGAAAGTCCATAGAAGCTAAAAAACTGATTAATAAGTAAAAAGTTTATATAGTTAAAAGAGGTCAAAACTTTTACACGACTTGTTTTCTTTTTAATATAGAGGGACAGACGAAAAGACGTATCACTTGATGATTAGTGACAACCGCCATCCATAGACACCTGCAACTCAAGGGTCGTAAGTGCTCTGCCCGCCTTCGAGGATGATGAGGAATGGGTTATGCTGGGAGGGGAAAGAAGCGAATAGATGAGGAGATGGAAGAGAAGAGAGAGAGATGAGGAGAGAGGAAAGAGTAGTTGGGCGTCCCTAAACCTCACTAATTTCGGGGAAATGCTTCACAACCGGTTTTCTGAGAGACTGTGGTATTACACCGTTCGAGCCGGCCCATTCATACCTAAGCAGGGCTCTGCTACTGTAATTTTTTTTTTTAAACATCTATGCTATTTTTCTGAAGATCATGAAGAAAATGGAGCATTTATTTTAACAATAAAGGTCCCATTATCTGGGATACGCTGTAATTTAAGTTCAGCATCCCTATTACATCAAATTTCTTAACAATTATTTCAAAACATCATGTAACTCAAACTAGCTGATGTCGGGGAGTTCTAGACCCCTACCACTGCCTACACTATTCGTTGCAAGTATAATCCTCACCTTCACCGTCCATATTTCAGAAGTTAATAAACCCATTTAAAAAGGCAATGAAGCCATTATTGAAGATCAATACTCTTATCTATATATATAATGTTAGATATAAATATGTGTTCATATACCGGGTGTTTCAAAATAGTTGATTTAGCTTAAATATAATTAAATTTAAAATTTTGTGAGAACAAAAAATTCTTCACATCCTTGATATAATTATAGATTCATCATATCGGCCCTCTCTCATTGGAAATATCAGCTCTATAAATTTTAAATTTGTATTTACAATGTTGTGTCGACCTCCACATACAGCAGAAACATGCAAGAACACCATCTAACGAATACATGCTGAACTACGTAGCAACTTCTCTAATGAACTTCCTATATATATTATCGTGCATTATATATATACATATATATACGACTTCTCATCATCAACCGTTGGGCCGCGGACTGCCAGGCATAATTACCTCGCCTGATCGCAGGGACATCACAACACCCGTTCCTAAATTTTAATAATTTTCCTAATATCTTTATTGCTTTGCAATATTCGCGGGGTCTACTATATGACCTTAACATACCTTTTAGAAACATCCTGTATAAACCATAAAATTAATATCACAATATGCCATGTTGAACGGAAAGTAATCAAGGACTTTATTGAGTAACGCATCGATCTTTAGCTCATTAAAATGATCTTTGTACATGGTATTTAAAATAAGATATTTGTTGCCAATAATTGGATAGATTATGTGTGATTATTGCGACGACTTTTGCCGAAGAAAGGTACTATTTTTCGAGTGTACGTGTGTGTACCTATCAAAGACACAGACACTAAATACACAGATACAGAGACTCGCTGAAGCACATCTTATAACACTGAATTTATTTTCCGTCTGTTGTTAAAAATATACACAACACAATATAAACATTCAAACTCTAATTCAGGAAAGGAAACACAGTCTGTTCAACAAAAACAAAAATAAAAACATTGGCAATGTCTGTTTAATGTTAATAATATCTTGTTTATATTTATATATATATATATGTATGTATGTATTATACAAACGTCATTATATTTATGCATCCATGAAGCTCCACTTTATATTTTTATATATTTTTACACCAAAACCCACGTCTTTCATCACGTTTCTGTCCATCCTAAGGTTGCCTGGAAGATATTGCTTCTTAGCGATAAGGCCGCCCATTGTGCATTTCTTGTTCTTTTATATAATTCTGTTTCTGTGTATTTGTTTGGTGTACAATAAAGAATATATTATTATTATTATTATTATTAATGTTATTATCGCATATTGATAAAGTATTATTTTGTCTTCACAACTCTTATTAATCTATTCATTATTTATTGTATATAATTATAGCTATTTTTAAGATAACCTTTGCCACATGTATAAAATAAAGCAGTAATGATTTAGAAGTGCTATGACAAACGATAGAATAGAATGGATTAAAATAAATAATTGAAAGAGATACACATACATATATCAATATATATATTAATCTATTTATTCAAGTAATAGTGTTTACTCTTTGTAATGTGTATGTCTACTGCGATTTAGCACACCAAATTTATAAAAATACACCACGCACCTATCATAAACGAGTAACATTTCTACACCACCCCAAAAGGTTAACTGGAACAGAATGCCTAGGACTATAGGTCCGCCACTTCACAAATTGTGCATTAATTTTGTAATAAATAAATAAAGGATAAGAAGATGAAGCCGATGACGCTGTGCAAAATACGGCCTTCAGAAGGAATCCTTCAGGTGGAATCCTCCTCCTCAGGAATCCTACCTAGGCAGAGGTGTAATAAACACCCACTTATTCCCACTTAGAATTTAGTCCCACTAACGTAATAAGGGGCAAGCATATTGCCGTTGTCTGGACACTATATGACTCAGATGCTACCTCACCGATGCTATGGGACATATATTGGAATAAAATCGACTAAAACCACACGGTGTGCCATATTTCGTGCTTAGATGGTATGTTCTAAGCGGTCCGTCCTAAGCATCCTAATCTAAATAGGCTATGTCTAGACAAACAAAGACATCATCTTTTTTGAAGGCTGTATTGAATTTAGCAGAGGTTTTTGTTATGCGATAGGCAAACGAGCAGACGGGTCACCTGATGGTAAGTGAGTACCGCCGCCTATGGACACCCGCAACTCAAGAGTCAGAAGTGCGTTGCCGGCCTTTTAAGTAGGAGTACGCTCTTTTCTTGAAGGTTTGAAGGTGGTATCGGTCCGTAAATACGGCAGGTGACAAAAAGCTTATGGAGAAGCGCACAGTGGTGGAGTGCCAATCGTCCAAGTGATGGGGATGGATATTTTGTCGCGTAGTACGATGGTGGAAACCTGCAGCCGGTTTAAGTATGAACAATTCCTCTGAACACTCCCCATGATACAAGCGATAGAGGATGCAGAGAGACATCACATCCACCTGCGGTGCTATTTAGGATTCTACCGACATTCCTACCTTCTCATAACAATAATCGACTTTACATTCAATTTCGGTTCGATCCCCGCACGGGACAACACTTTGTGTAATCTATATATTGTTGTGCCGAGTCTGGATATTCTTTGTATCCAGTGCTGCTATGTTTGCAAAGTGCCCCACGATACATGAATCAGATCTAGTACAAGAGTTGTGTAGTTATAATCGGACTTTAAAAAAGTAGACAACCGACTTCAATGCATCTTTCATAAAATTTAAGAGTAATATGGTTTTCTCATGGATGCCACTGTCACAACTGGACCAAACTATAATTCTCTTGAAGTACAGTCAACCCTCCTATAACGCGGTGAGTGCGTACCGCGTTATATGGAAACCGCGCTATAAGAAACTCGGATTTAACCGTACAAACCAGGCTAATTCGTAGCGCGTTCTATGGAAACCGTCTACCGCGTTGTATGGAAACCGCGCTACAAGAGACTCAGAATAAGTACAAATCACATCATTCGTACCGCGTTATATGGAGACCAATAAATACAAAAGACAAGATAAATTATAAATTATTTTTATTGAATTGAAGAGTTCATATAATGAAATGATGAAAAAAATGAAACAAAAACTAAACTAAAAAACTGTTTTCCAACAAAAACAAAAGAAAGACTTTTGTAAAATGATGTTTCAACACTCATCCTCACTGTCAGATATGAGTCGCCTAACTCGCCTTCTTTTAATGGGCAAAATGTCTTCCTCACTTGGTTGATCTTCACATTGGTTTTCGATTGTAGCTTTTTTTTCTAACTCCACTAAAATCTCTCTATAGGGAGCTAAGCAATTTCTTAACTCTCTTTTAAACTTTGCGCTGCGCACCGTTGAATGATCAGTTTCAATGAAATGAAGTTCTAATTCTTTAGCCAAATTTAGCCCTTTTTTCACATCTTGTAAATCGAGGTTTGGCACCCATTCGTTTTCCTTATTTTCGTTTACCAATGCATTTGAGGTGTGTGCATCAATTAATTCCATCAGTTCTTCCTCATCTAAAGTTTCTTCCCCGAGTACTAGTTCTCTTACATCCTGATGGTTTACTGCAAATTCTTCATCGTTTAAACGAGAAGCAATGTTTACTATTTCTGTAACTGGGAGTGAAATTGTAGAATCATCTTGTATTGCTTGAACCATTTGAGGTAAAAGAGGTTTCCAACACGCATTAAGCGTTGATGGTTTAATTTCCGCGCAAGCCGATGACACGGTTCTAATACAATCTAAAATAGAAAATTCCATCCACACTTGAGTAAGAGTTTTATTTTCACTATTTTCTAATCTGTCGAAAATGGTTTGGAAAAGTTGGCGTGCATAGTACATTTTTAAAGTTTGAATGACTCCTTGGTCCCAAGGTTGTATTAATGACGTGCAGTTAGGAGGAAGGAAGACAATTTTCACATTTGGGTGGTCCAGTTCTATGTTGTGGCAACCAGCGTTATCAATAACCAATAAAACTTTGAAATACAATTTTTTTTCCATCGTATAGGTTTCCACTGCCGGGATAAAACAATTATAAAACCAATCCTTAAATAAGTCTTGAGTCATCCAAGCTTTCTTATTAAATCGCCAGAATACAGGCAATTGGCTCTTATTAATGTTTTTCATTACACGGGGAGTTGAAGAACGAATTATTATCATTGGTTTTATCATCAGGCTCCCTGATAGATTGCTGCATACATGAAGGGTGATACGTTCTTTTGAAGGTTTAAACCCCTGAGCACGCCTTTGATTTTTCGAAATGAAGGTCCTAGATGGTAGTTTTTTCCAATATAATGCCGTCTCATCGGCGTTAAAAATCTGATCAGGCGAATAACCTCCTTCATTGATAATTCTAGCTAGTTCCAGCTTATAATTTTCGGCAGCCTCAACATCTGCTGAGGCCTGTTCTCCTTGAAACTTAATATTGTGCAATGTGTACCTTTTTTTTAGTTTTTCAAACCATCCTTTACTCGCGACAAACGAATGATTTTCTAGCCCTGCATAAGAATGCCCAATATTCCTTAAATGTTCGTAGATTTTAAGTGCTTTCTGCTTGATAAGATTTCCACTGATAGGAATCTTTTTGGCTATACAGTCTTCCAACCAGATCATTAACGCCCGTTCCATTTTAACCATATTAGAATTTCGTGTGCGAGTAACACGTTTCGCACCTAACGGACAGCCATCTGCCACAGTTTTCCTTATATTATCTGCATTTTTCTTTAAGGTTCGAATTGTAGATTCATTCAAATTTGTTGATTTTGCAGCAGACGATATTTTTTCCCCGCCTTCTAAACGATTTAAGATTTGGATTTTATCTTCAAGCGATATAAACTTTCTTTTTAATCCTTTCCTTGTTTCTTTTGTGTTTGACATGATGCAAATCTAGGGTTAATAATTACTTTATTATTATTATATTAGAACAAATGAAGAATATTACTTACAGTATTGTGTAATGTTGTCCAATTATAAACCACAAATTAAGCAGCAAAAAGCTGAACGAATGGACGGTGCAGACAAAATTTTAAAAAGAATTGGTCATCAACGAGACGTACCGTGAAACAGCTCTGAGACGACTGAAACCGATGCCGTAAGCGGCTAAGACATAAGCAGAACGTAGTTTTTCTATAGTTCACGCGACAATGTAGTCAAAAGATCACATATATATCTTTCATGTTACAGTTTCGTTAGACACACACACGCATGGCACGCTGTCGATGCGAAACTATTTAGTTAATAGAAGTGGAAGATAGCGCATGAGGAGCCCCACCCGTGAACCACGCTGATATAAACATATCCAGTTAAAACCATTCATTGGGTGCACGGAAAGAACTGATGGGACGTTGTTGAACGGAAACCGCGCTGTAAGAGTACCGCGTTATAGGAGGGCTGTCGCAATTTCAGCTCCGCGTTATATGGAAACCGCGTTCTGAGAGTACCGCGTTATAGGAGGGTTGACTGTACATCCTTTCCAATAAAAACAGAATCATCAAAATTGGCTGGCGTGATATTGAGGTATTCGTCCATTTGATGCGCACATGACAAATGCAAATTTAAGACTGATATGGTTTTCTCATGGATGTCATTGTCAGAACTGGACTAAACAAAAATGGGACCACACGGGAAGCACCAGCTTTCAAATAAAAAAAAATCATCGAAATCGGTTCACGCAGTCGAAGGTTCTGAGGTAACAAACATAAAAAAAAATACAGTCGAATTGAGAACCTCCTCCTTTTTGAAGTCGGTTGAAAATAAAAAATCGTTGGAGATATATTTCCTTAAACCTTCCGAAAAAATTCAGCAACGCATGTGTTGCCATCAGATGGTCTACGAGACTCAGTTGGCGTGTATCTTCGTTAGGTTTGAACACAGTGGGCCACCTCGAGCAGTAGTTATAATGATTTACTAGGCTGCAGGGATGGCGTATCGGTTTAAGTGGTCATTATGCCAATACACTGCCGCGCCGAGTGTTGTGGGTTCGATCCCCGCACGAGACAACATTTTGTGTAATCTTCAATTTGTTGTTCTGAGTCTGGGTGTTCTTTGTATGCGTTGTTTGAATGTTTGTAAAGTCCCCCGTGACACAGGAGTCTTTAAAAAAAAAAAAAAAACTTTAAAAATTAAAACAATTAAACGATTTTCGATATCAAAATGCTCTCCCACTACAACGGCCTCATTCAAGTTAATCCTCATCCTTCGAATGTCGGAATTTATATTTACATACAATGTCATTATTCATTATTAATTACTGTTTAAAATACATACCTACTTAATAAAGTACCTGAAACTTAAATTAAAAAAAAAACCTTCAAAGTTTTATAACTGTCAAAATTTCGTTCTTGTTCTTGTTCAAAACAACCTCTGTAGTATATTTCCTATTCCGGTATATCCGAAAAGCATTAACTGTAAAATCAACTTTAGTTTTATCTCTGGCAACTTACTATTTATTATGTCTGCTCTGTGTAAAGCGGCCACCGGTCTCTAGTGTGACGCGGGAACACGTGGGCTCCCCTTCCCCAAGGACATCGACAAATAGCTAACTTCCTCATTACGTGCTGCAATTATATTATTCTACCAAATCAAATCCATTACTTTGTACTCCATTGAACAATATACTGTCATCTTTGTCTGTTCAAGAGGGTTAGACAAGGATGTGGAGTGATGTTAGGAAAAGACTGAGGGTAAAGAAACTTAATAAAATTTGATTAAAAGCTTCCGCGTGTATTTATGTAATAACAATTGTATTGTTATAATAGCTGTGCTCGTGGATTTGATTTCTTTTACCGTGATGAAAATATCCCTTAAAAAATTGGATAAAAAATCTTTCTAATAAGTATTTTTATAGTTAATGGACTATAAACAAACAAAGCTTTGGATATACTTACTAAAAAGGATTAA
Organism: Tyria jacobaeae; assembly: GCA_947561695.1. Lineage (NCBI taxonomy): Eukaryota > Metazoa > Arthropoda > Insecta > Lepidoptera > Erebidae > Tyria > Tyria jacobaeae. Next base: position 12,339,743 of record OX387231.1, on the reverse strand, counting down.
TCACAATCCATAACTAAAGTAGAAACGTTTTCATATACATACATACACTTGTCTTACACCTGTGTCCTCTGCTCACTTTTCCTGATATTACTTTAGTCGCATTTACGTAATAAGGGTCAAATCTGTTGCCGTTATCCAGGCATTTTTTGGAGGAGTCCTCTAATTATTAACTATATTTATTATTATATAAACCTTTTTATTCATACCTTAAAGAACCACTATCGATATAAATAAAAAGTACACAGCCCGTCTTCGTACTCTATGGCCACTATCTTTTTAATCACACCGACGCCGTGGCCACGGTAACCAGATAAACAGCCGAGCACCGTGTCCGATAATTTTTATAACTATTTTTACTCATTTTGTTTATTATTGTTTGTGAATCTTTTTAGTATCGTTTGTTAAGTTTTAGTGTCATTTCCAAAATGGATCCTGATGAGGAAGAAGGGTTCGGTGGAGTACTCAATATCGGCTCCGAGACCACCGAGGCGGAAAAGGAATATGTTAAAGTAAGTTTTAAAAAGTTAAATTATAAAAAGCTTCTTTCTGCTAACGCTCTCTCATATTTAAAGAATAACTCACATGTCGAAATCTATGACGCGGTTTGTACTCTTGGCCGGTCTTGACAAAAAAACATCACACATACATGCCTACATATACTCGAAAAAATTCTGCTCCCCATCCCCCACCCCCCTTCTGCTTGCCCAGTTGGGTAAGCATTCATATAATGAGTACCCTACATAAAATATGGGCAATTCATAATATTAAAGTAAACTAACGACGCATCCATTTTTTATATTAGCACTCCCTTTTTTGATAGTATACAAAAGCTACTATCACATAAGGATACATAGATTATTTAAGAATCGGACTAAAAGTAGACAACCGCCTTCAATGCGTCTATCATAAAATTTAAGACTAATATGGTTTTCTCATGGATGCCATTGTCACAGCTGGACCAAACTCATCTAACTACCCTTAGTTAGATGAGAGTTTGGTCCAGCTGTGACAAGAAATACGTCCTTTCCAATTAAAAAATCATCGAGATCCTTTGGCGTGATATTGAGTTATTCGTCCATTTGTCGCTCACATGGTTAATGCAAATTTTGAACTCATATGGTTTTCTCATGGTTGTCATTGCCAGAACTGTACCAAATTAAAATGGGACCACACGGAAATCACCAGCTTTCCAATAAAAAAAAACGTTGAAATCGGTTCACGCAGTCGAGAGTTCTGAGGTAACAAACATCAAAACAAAAAAACAATACAATCGAATTATAAATGGCACCTTAACTATTACAACTTGCTCACTCCGCATGGCCCTCCCATCCAGCTCTCTGTCTGACTCAGCCTTGATAACAAGCAAATCAATCTATTATCGGATAATGTTAAATTCCAGTCAAAATTGAAAAAGAAAAGGAAAGTAGGAGGAGAACTAAGTAAGCATTTTCAAAGGTGACCCACGACCTCTGGCTCAGCAGACTCAGGTTCTGTAACCACTAGAACAACAGGCCAGTCGACATATAGTGTAGCATGCTCATATTGATACTTATTATAATAATAATATATAATAATTTAATAATTTACTTAATTTATTACGGAAAACACTTCCAAGTATAATGTACGTGTTTGACCATCGAAGTGTTGCACTATCCACCTCAAGGCCCCATCATCAGATCAGTCAATTGTCATCCAAAATTCATATATATACAACGTTTTATATTGATACGACAAATATAAGTGGGTTAAAATTGACTTCCAAGTTTTCTTTGCATATTATGTAGTTAGTTTCAAGGGGGGTTAATAAAAGCGTTTTAAAATGGTAAATGATTAAATACTTACTCCTAACACCAAGTTTGTAAGTTAAATACAAGTACGTTTTGTACTTGCTATATAAGTACACTAAAACACAATGTACAGAATATCTCTATAGTTTGATGTTTATTAGGTAATTCTAGATTTCCTTTGACCAATGTCTCTCCCACTCAACCACTTGGAAACGGGTGGTTATACATCAATACATACAGTTTTACAGGCAATTTCTCAACTTCTTTTTATATTAATTTCACATTTTACAAGGCAACCTATAGTTGCAGTGACGCTGTGTGTATTGATCTATTAATTTAAATATTTTTTAAATAAGACGATTTGAAATTATTGTTTGTTACATTAAATAAAGATATTTAATTAGAATTTGAATCATTTTGATCCATCCTAAGGTTGCCCGCAATAGATTACATTTAGCAATAAGGCCGCCCTTTGTATATTATGTGACACTTCTTTTTCTACTACTAAATAAAGTTGTTAACTATCTATCTGTGTTTCTAATTAATTGTTGTTCATTAGGTACTGGATCAGCTTCGTGAGATGGAAGGCATGAAGCTGGTGTCTGACGTGTACACCAAGCTATACGACTCTTACTTCAAGACCAAGGAAGAGAAATTCGTTGCTATGGGAGAAGTTAACACCTTAAAGGTAATCAATCATAGTTAAAGAATATTATCGTAAAGTTATCTTTTAAATCAATAATATATAAATTTAAATCGGTCCTGTAGTTTCGAAGCTAGGATTCCACAAAGAAACTCACACTTAAACTTATCACAGACTTTATTTTTAAGTCTGAGTTTAAAATGAATGCCTTATGCTTTTATTTATTAATCTACACATGCGTTCTAGTCGTTCCCTGCAGCTTCACAGGCGTTTAAGGTCACTGCTGCGCTCCTAAGGGTCGCAGCTTGATATTTTATAAACTGTATTATTCTTCAATTAATAATCTATGCATAACAAAAATAATAATTTAAATCTAACTGGTAGTTCCAGAGATTATTGAGTTTAAACAACAAAAGCTTTTCAGCTTAATTATATTAATCTAGATTAATATAAGGTTCACCAATTACTATTATTGAATGCACCTTTTGAGCCTATATAGAGTACGTATATTAATAGGCTTACCATTCAGTCTGGTTTCACTACTGATTGAGAAATGATATCCTGTCTGAGAAGAATGTGTCTTCTCGTAATATGACATAATTGTATAAGTGTATTTATTCATTGTCTCAATGGATTTAAAATCACCAAATTTATGAATTTAAAATGCATTTATGAGAAACGACACCTTCGTTTTTCATAATACCTGCTATTACCTGAAAATTAAAACTGTTACACAACTTAAACATGGGTTGTTTTTAACAATTTTGTTTTGCATTTGTATGTTAAAGATATATATTTTCAGTGGTTAAATTAAGTATTAAATTTTCTGGGACACGCTGTATATCGCACCGAAATTGATTTCAGGCCAAAATGAAAAGATTCGACGACAAAGTCACGGATTACTTGCGAGACATAGCTGACGGCAATGCGACCATCGAGAAACTCCGCGCGGAAATAGGTGAGATTATAATCAAGTTCTGTTCTCAAACATTTAACAAATTGCTCCTCCTAGACCTAAACTAAACATAACTGTATATATGTATGTACGAGCCCCGATGCAAAATAGTTCGTCTAGTATGGAAAGTAGTGCAAAGCGTAAAATATAGAGAGTAAATATTGGTAAAATAATTAAGAACGTTTAAGAAAAAGTAAACCACAATTTGAGGAACATTTTAAAGTTTATTTTAAAATAACTGAAATTCTTTAATGACTTTACATAACATAACAAATTTAAAAAAATATTCTAAAAAACATAACGCAAAAATATTCGTCTACCCTTATCACTCACGCAAAATAGTTCGTCACCACTTAGTTGTGTCGCTTTTGCTCTCAATGACAGCTTTAATGCGAAGAGGCATGGTTGCAACCAACGCTGCACACTCCTCAGGCGTAATTGACTCCCAGACAGCCAAGAGTTTAGCCTTTAAGTTGCTTTTCAAGTCGCTCTTCGATCTTGATGGATTTTTACGGAGAACTTTTTTCATTTTCACCCATAGGATTATATAGGGTATGTTCGATCGGCGACAAGTACGGGCTGTTAGATGGCCATTCGATTGTAGGGATGCTTTTCGCCAGTAGCCACGTCTTTGTTGTCCATGCCATACTGGCAGGAAGCACCATCCTGTTGAAAAATGAAGGAATCTTGATGCTTAAGTGACGGAATAGAGGCCAGTAAATTCTCTTCCAAAAGGTTTTGATACCTTGCAGCATTGATAGAAGCATCCACAAACTGCATACCACCAACACCTTGTGCAGACATGCAGCCCCATATCATAAGAGACGCCGGAAACTTTTCACTTTTCAGACAATTAGTATGAAATACCTCATTTTTGTTCCGAATCACTTTTTTCCTTTCATCGAAGACTGTCACTTCAAATTTGTACTCGTCACTCCAAATGATACTACGCCACTGATCGGAAGTCCAATTTAAATGATCACGAGCAAACTCAACCTCTCTTTCTTTTGTACAGCAGTCAACAGTGGTTTCTCCTTAGCGGTGTAAAATCCGTAACCCATTCTTTTTAGACTCTTTTGCAAGTATCAACTGAGATGTCTTTGTGAATCATGTCCTTCCATTGCCCCGTGAGTTCTCCAGCTCGAGCACGACGATTATTTTTGATAATTTTCTTCAGGATTCTGTTTTCTACTGCACTTGTTATGCGCGGTTGACCAGTTTTCTTCAAACAAGAAGTCGTTCTATTCTTTTTATAGTGCTGAATATATTACATTGATACATTGGACTGTAGACCTGGGAAGTAACAAGTCTTTAGATATTTGGTAATTTGATTTGCCAGCATCGACCCCACAAACTATTCGCTTTCCAAGCTCTTCACACACGGGTTTCTAAAACTAATACTGAAATTTTCAGAATTCATACTGTCTCACTTGACAAATGACACAGAATTACTTTTACAAATTTAAATTATGCAACATAATTGTACAAAGAAGGAATAATCTTATTTAACTCACCGATAGACGAACTCTTTTGCATAGATTAACAATTAGACGAACTATTGTGCTCTCTCTCACTCTTCGAATTTAAAACAGGATTTGTATAAATTTGAAAAGCTTAAGTAGTTTAATGGTTCATAATTAAAAAATGGCATAAGTAATGCGACATGTGATAATAGAACAGCCTAATATTTTATATATGTAGCTATACAAAAATAATGAAGTTAGAGAAAATCTCACAGAGAAAATTTCACACTAGACGAACTATTTTGTTTCGGGGCTCGTATGTCGTGGACACATTATAGAACCTCATCGTTTAAATGTCAATCCACATTTGGACACGTCGTTCATTTAGGAAATTCACTATAGAAACATTTAAATACTAATTCGAACCCTATGTCGCACCGCTGTCGTAAAAGCTTCTAGACAATCGGACTGTTATCTATCAGACAGTATATATATAGTCCTACCGCCCCCGATGACAGCAATAGACTTGTCTAGTGATCTACATGAATGTATGTAATTTCTTTTTCTCTTGTTTAAAAGCTAATGGTGATGGGAGTCTTGGACCTCCACCATGCTCCTTTCACATGGTGGCCGTCTCTTTCTCAGACGGCTAAAAAGTGGAATACGTTTTGTTTTGTATCCCTCCACTTCTCATAATAACAAATATTTTATATAATATGAAGTGCTGGACTTTATACAGGGCCCGGTTGTATGGCTTGTCTCTTATTACTTTAGTGGGGCCACATTAAAATTGGTAAAATGTCAGCGTTTGATACACCTCTGCCTCGAGCAGCGTGAGCGCATGTATGTATGTACATATATGTGTGTCTGTATGTGTTAAACTTTAAATTCTCACAAAAATCTTTTTTGAATACTTCAGAGGAAGCCCGAGCACTTGCGGACGCCATGCACGCTCGTGAGCTGGTTGGGGTAGAGAGCATGGAGACAATGAAGAAACTAGTTGTGAGACTGGAAAAGGAGTTGGATGCCAGGAAACGGGCAGGAGACGATGATGCGTAAGTCATAAATAGCATATACTTTAATAACTTGATTAACATGTTGATCTATAGTCCGGTGGTTCTGTATTCGATTCCCACTCGGGACAAAATTTGTGTTATCCACAAACAGTTATTGTACCGAGTGTGTTGTTATTTCCCCTGCCAAAAAGGAAACCTAATGCGCTAGTTGTTTTAAAAAAAAACTAGCTGACTTGACGCTCGTTTTACTGTCAACATTGCAATAAACTGTTAAATTATGATATATTGAAAACACTATTAAAAAATGTGAATTAATTAAATTATGGGGGGCTTGTGTATATATGTATGTTGCACACTGCTTGACCTTTAGTTAGTTCGTACAAACCAATATACCGCCTTGAGCGATTTAATTCAAAACAAAATAGCCGGAAAGAAATAAATCACTACAAGCAAAGCAGTCTCAAGAAAAACATATTCAAATTTATGAGTGATGGTGTTTTGATTGAATAAATGATTTAATGAGGATAGTCAATTTCCTATACGAGATTTCACTAAACTACGAAACGACTTATGTCGAAGCAAAGAGTGCTTTGACATAAAAAAGATAGTGATCTAATTACATTTATAATTTATAACCATACTAGCTTCCGACCACGACTTCACCCGCTCGGCATCTCTATTAAATGTAGCCTATGTCCTGCCCCAGGCTTCGAACAATTCACATACCAAGTTTAATCAAAATCGGTTCAGCCGTTTAGGCGTGAGAAGGTAGCAGACAGACATTTTGTTTTTTTTTATAGCATAGGGGGCAAACGAACAGACGGGCCATCGGAAGGGAAGAGGTGAATAAAGTTAGGCCTCCGATAACATCACTCAATCGGTGAAACACAACACAAGCCTTGTTTAACAACCTGTTTCCTCATGTGAGGCCGTGGTAATACTGGAGCCGGCCCATTCGTGCCTAACCGTGGCTCTCCCATGTTAAAAACTTATAATATAATTATTATAGTTTTGTATTTATAATATTTATTAGTATAGATTTCTCAAGTGATAACAGAATTACCGTTGCATTAATTTATGTCACAGATTTGGCTACTTCGAAAGTGCTTTTACACCGTAAACTATTTGTTTGTTCGTCTGTTCGTCTGGCCCCCTATATATGTACAAAAGAATACTTATGGAACAGATAATTTATTAAAATCCATAAAGCTGACAATACTCTGGAAGGTTTAAGTGAGGTTAAATCTATCTCAATGCCGCCTCTGTCGCCGAAGTTGCCAGTATGGGTATCATTTCCGTCATCTTCTAAAGTGTTACAACCTTTTTTTGAATACTTGGCCTAAATATGGCAACATTTCTAGTTAATTAATTTATACTTTGATCATTTGAAGTGACCAGGAAAGAATCATATATTTAAATAACATACCACTCACGGCTATAACTATCCTCGAAGTTATATTAAATGCATCCATTTTACCTATCATAATTAAGTCGCTAAGACGAAATTGGGGCAAGCGACAACCAGACACTGTTTAGATTCTGACTGTTTTGATTTCAAGCAGAAATTTCACGTATTTACCAGATACAAACAAACTGCTAGAACTATAGAAAATGAGCACTAGGTTTGCCACTAGGTTGTCCTAGGGTTTGATTTAATTAGCACTAGATTTTGAAAATCAATTCAGATGTTATCAGAACAGTGTTCTTTTCTGAATCAAAGCACCCTACGAAGTTTTTGAGAACGTGAAAATGTAAATACAAAATTCTACGCTAAGATCACCTGATTCTCTATTCATAGATCTTATATTTTTTTTAGTTTCATAGCACTTTAATATTTCAGAGGAGCGACATCGGCTGTAAAAGAAAAGGAGAAGTTTGAGAAGGAGAAACAGCGCCTGCAGAGTGAGCTGGACAGCGCGAAACAGCGTCTTACGAATGCACTCAGCTACCTTGAAGAGTTGGATGCGAAGAATACTGTCGCAGAGGAGACTATTCTCAAGTTAGAAGAACAACTTGAGGCGAGAATGATTTTTAAGTTCTTATACTAAATGCCAAAGCTTTGGCTGAACTGTTGGCGTAGTGGTTGGTGATCCTGACAGCTGAGCGAGAATTGCTGCCTTCAGATTCGGAGTCTGGGAGTTCTTTGTGTCCGTTGTTTGAATGTTTGTATAAACCATTCCTCAGCTGGAGTTGTTTAAAAAAGTCCTTGCTATTGAAATTGCGTATTAATGTTTGTTTAATTATTTATTCCCTTTTTGGTCGACTTATATAAAAGTGTTTAGATGTTACACATTCAAAGCCAACTACACGGCGCCGTGAAAGTGCTTTTTTTTTAAATAAAAGTATTTATGTTATAATTATTATCACAACGTATACATAATACTCAATTACAATTAAAATAAACACTGAAAATGTATGGCCACAGTAGTACAGTCATTACCAAACACTGCATAGGTACAGAGATGCATCTCATAATGCAAGTGGCATTGAATGTGTTAAATTAATAAAAAAAATGGATACCCCTTTGACATAACAACAATTCGGTTTAAGTCTTTTCGAGGAGCTAGAAACTTTAAATTAGTTAACGGAACCGCTCAAGGAATACTTGAAGATCTGCAAGTTTTGAAATTAATTTTATTTTCATTTATTCCTCATAGCTTTTACCCCTCCCCCCCCTTTTTTTCGTGTGTATATAGTTTTTAATTTTATTTTATTTACATCTCTGTATCAAATATATATACATATATACGACTAAAGTAACAATCCAATTTGGTCATGCCGTTGAGTTTTAGTGAGACTAACAAACGGCATTTCATTTAAACAAATCCCAGGGGACTTTACAAACGTACAAAGACGAATAACGGACACAAATACTTAGGGACAATATTTGTAGATCACAGATTTTTTTGTACCGTGGGAATCAAACCCTTGAACTATCTGGCTTAGTAGCCAAGGTCACTAAACACTGTACCAATAGGCCACCCGGAAGGTGACTATAACTTATCAAAGCTATAAAATAACACATTCCACAGGACCGGTACAGTTTTTTTTTTTTAACTTTCGAAGCACTTATCTTTCGTAATTCATCTTTATTCATTCCCTCATAAACAAGGTCACCTCTTCATAAGAATGATCGATTTAGTACGCCACGTGTATGCCAAATCGAAGCCAGGGTCGGCGGGCTGAAAACCTTGTGGCAATAATATTTTTCTAGAATGATTTGTTTGGTAACAGGTTTTGTTATTAAAATTAGCGAATTATTGGACTCATTACGCGACACAGGAATCATTCTCAGGAATTTAATGCTGGAGTTGGCTACTTAAATAAAAAATATTTTATTTTAGGGCATTTTTAAAAGTTTGTATATTGATATTTAACGTAATCCCATAGTTAAAAAACTTTTAATTTAATACTAGTTTTGTTTTTGCCCGTAAGCATTAGTTAGTAAGATTAGTAGTATTTTAAACAAGCTTAGCTTTAAAAATATTTAAAGCTGACACTTCTAGTGTCAGCTTTAAATATTGGTTGATCAATTCTGAAGTTTTTACCTCTCTCCCATTTTGTAAAGTCTACAGTTTAGACAGCGCTATTTCAGTTTGAAAAATATTATTTATAATGTTTAGGTATTGCTGAAAAGGTCGTGAACTAATCAAATATTTTGGGTGAATACAAAATTATTTTGATACTAAGCCCAAAACTTGCCCGTGGTCCGCTTAGGTACGCAAATATATATAATATCTACTCAATTACTTGCTTACTCAAATCTACCAAACACTTTGTATAAGAAAGAAGTTCCACCGTACTGCTCACTTTCTTCTGTTTGATTGGGAAGTCACATAATTGATCTGCGTAGTAATTGTTGTTACAAAATTCCACTGAAATACGCAGATTGCATTGTAAGGAAGCCTTATTTTCGGTAATATAGATTAATTGTAAGATTTTAGGTCTATAGTTTCGGTAAATAAGAATTATTTGCGCTTTGCGCGTTTGCGCTTCCTCCTGCGATTAGGATGTCTACTAGCCGTGACACTTTATATTCCTTTCGCTGGTAGAGGTCAGCTAAGAACGGATTTTACAAAATTCCACCTACAAGGGGTGTGTCAACAGGTCTGCCAGTACTTTAATAAATGGTTACAGTATAGCAGTTTCATAATGTTAGCAATGATCCATATACAAAATTATCAATAGTTTACAATTTAGAATAGAATATATCGAGTCAAAGTTCAAATTTTCATGAATTTTAATGGAAGTTAAAATATGTATGTACACACATTAATATATATTTAGCTAAAGGAGTTATTATAAAATTGACATCCAAAAATTATTTCAGAAAGTAATAGTATTTATTTATATTTTTGTTTCATTCTAAATGCTAAATAGCATCTGCGAGCGAGCAGGTGCGAGCGAGGCCGCTTTTCATATATTGCCAATAAAAAAAAAACAAATTTTTGCTTTTTCAGGAAGCAGATAATAATGCAGTACGAACAAACCGCTTGGTAGAACATCTAAGGGGAGAGTCAGAAACCCTGAAGGGTTTGATGGAAACTAGATCCATTCAAATTAAGAACCTCAATGATAAGGTGAGTATATACATATGCATTCCCTTCAAATCGTGTCCGTCGCCAACATTATCCTAATAATAAATTGCACTATGTCACAAGAATAAGATATCCTCCAAGGATTTTACATTCATATCTCGACTGTCCCTACGTAAACTATTGAAATTATCGTATTATCTCGTAACATGTAAGGTACACGTTACGAGAGGTGGAGGGGGGCAACGAAATGTGACATTGTGTAACAAGAGACAGGGGGAGCGGGGGTCAAAAGTTCTGTGATGTCACATTAAAATCAAAGATACTAAAACGCATAATTTGTATGTAAACCGAAATCTTTAAATTAAAAAAGGGAGGTTGTTTCAAGTTTGACAACCTGTTACAAGGACGGGGGTATGGGTTACATAACCATAAAATTTATGTGGCGTAATTTATGGATGACCCTTAGTTAAATGTTGTGAAGACTACATTTTCACTTTTAATAGTTTACGTAGCTACATTAGATCTAAGTTTTAAGGTGTATTTTCATGAAGCTAACCTCACTACGATATCGCCAACTTGAGAAGCATGAAAAATATCGATTGTCAACAACTACACCTCAAATTCACCCTTAGTATCAGTAAATATTTTTTTTTAGTATACATAAATCTATTAATCCATAGAGGGGTACTAGGGGTAGTTCTAAAGTGTCAGACTTTCCGGATAACAGTTCCAGTTTGTGACCCAGGGGTCCTCGGTCTTATACTTCCCAATTCATCCGTAATAGCAATATTCCATTATCTCCATTCCCATCACTTCCAAGGTAGATTAAGGGTACCTTTGAATTTACCCATCATTTTTTCATTTAATTCCCAAAATACCCGGAGTCACTAAGATAGTCTGACTAAATTGTAGTTTATAAAATGTACCATTTCGGAGAGGTATTGCTCGTGACATTGTTCGCGTGGAAATTTTGATCCGTACATTTTTCAGATCAGATCAATTCATCTATTGTCACGTTATTGACTGACACACTGCCATCAAAACTTTTATTTAAAAAAAAAAAACAACTCCCGCACCAGGATTAATTCCTGTGTCACGGGGGACTTTACAAACATTCAAATAACGGACACAAAGAACATCCAGACTCAGAACAACAATTTGAGGATGACACAAAGTTCGATCGTCGGATCGAACCCAAAAGACTCCTCGGCGCGGCAGCGTAATGGCGAGGTGACCACTTAAACCGCTACGCCATCCGTGCAGTTTGTCTTTTGTAATAGAAGGAAGCTTTGTATGTATTGCATACCTATATACGGAATAGCAATTTGTCACATTACGGATCATCCTCAGTAGTTACAACAAAGAGTAATTTTTGTTATCCTTCTCCCAATACCATAAAAAATGTATCTAATAAAATGACAAGTTTAAGGCTTTCAGTCAAATATTTGTCAATATGTGTCTCATGGGGTCATATATATATATATATATGATATTGGGGGACAGACGAACGTGCGGGTCACCTGATGATAAGTGACAACTGCTCCATGGACACCTGCAACTTAAGAGTGATGAGTGATTGGGGGATGCGGGGAGAAGAAATAAGAGAGGGGAGAGGAAAGATTAGAGGGGGAGTTTAGCCTCCGGAAACCTTAGTAGAAAATGTTTTAAAAAAAAAATTGCTTCACAAGCGGTTTTCTGTGAAGCCGTTGTATCGCACCGGTCGAATCATGCCGAGGCACGAATACCTAAGCATGGCAGTGCCACTGTTCACTGTTCAATGGTCCTTTGGACATTGTGTTGAAGTTCACTTTTCTATATAAGTATTTCGTTGTATATGCACAATTCAATTCAAGTAGGTATTGTATGTAATAATTGAATTATAAAAACATTTTTTTCTCACTTTTTACCGGACGGACCGGAGTGTATTTATGTTATAATATTCTTTATGACGTCTTAGAGACTAAACCGACCAAGGTTTTTGACACGTGAGTTTTGATAGTGGGAGCGACTTGGGGTAGGTATATGGGTGCGTTTATACTTTCAATGTCATTTAATCGGTTCTTATATTATTTTTTTATAATATTATATATACATACTAGTAAAACGACCTCAAAAAAAAAGAAAGAGGTTGTATGTTCGACATTATGATTTATTTTTCACGTATGGTAAGCGATTTTCTACCAATTGTAGATGTGTATTTTTTTTTTAAAGAGTGCGGTGTATACTCCTGTGGAGGACTTCCATTGTAACCAAAGGATTTGATCATGGCATACCAGGGAAATTACGAATAAGTTTTTCAAATTACATGTTATAAGATTTGAAGTATTGTGAATTAAAAGAGGCGCATTGAATTCGGTTATTAAGCAAAGCTCAATTATAATAATTATTAAAACTATATATTGCGCACATATGTAATTACTGCTACAATGCTATTTACAATACAATTAATTTCTATTTTTCAAGAAACAATATTTGGATCAGGATTTGACTGGCCTGTTGGTCTAGTGGTTAGTGACCCTGACTGCTAAGCCAGAGGTCGTGGGTTCGATTCCCACCCAGGACAAATATGTGTGTGATGAGCATGATCATTTGTACTGTGTCTGGGTGTAATTTATCTATAATATGTATGTATTTAGAAGTATATAAGTATGTTTATCAGCAATCTGGTTACCATAATACAAGCTCTGCTTAGTTTCGAATCAGAAGGCCGTGTGTAAGATTTATCAAGTTATTATTAAGAAAAATAAAACAATAACTAGCGTAGATGTTCGATGTACCAGCATTGTGCCAGATATAGCAGTTTCTTTCTTCCTATAAACAAAGAGGGAAGACTACAACGGATTACTCAACTAGCAATAATTATATCAGTTAATTTTCTAACAACTTATTACCATTAATATATATGTATTATGTATTCCCAGATAGCCAAAAACGAGAAGTCCATAGAGCGTCGCGATCGTCAGTTGGCCAATATGACAAAGAAACTGGATATTGCACATGCGGAGCAGGACGCGGCAATAAACAAGGCTACCCAGCTCAAGGAGAACTTGGATAACTTGCGCGTGGAGTTTGACAAGACCAACACAGTACTGTCGAATACCACCAGGGAACTAAAGGTTTGAATATTAGTTTGTTTTGGGGACTAACACTCCATATTTCGCACCTCCTCTAAAATAGTGTCATAACGAATGAATAGTGAAAATGAATTGCGAGAATTTCTTATTTGATGAAGTGTTATTTTATCTCAAATGAAATATTTATAAATAGTTAGCTATATTCTTCCCCAGGGTTTAAAGTATTAACAAATAAAATTTAATTGAAAACAGTTTAGCCGTTTAGACTTAAAAAAAACGTACAGTTAGATAATTGGTGTTACTGTCGTGTTTAATATATAAATATTGGTGAAATTAATGCTTAAATCGTCATGACACTAAATCGATTTCGTTTAAAAATTAAAGTGGCACTAAAACTACCGATATTAAACCAATACACTCCTTACCATCTAAAGGTTGTCTGGTAGAAATTCCTGTTAGCGATGAGGCCGGCCATTGTGCATTTTGTGTATTTAGTGCTAGATTATGTATACTTGATTTGTTCTTTTATTTTTTGTGCAATAAAGAGTATTTATTATTTTTATTCTCTTTATTTAAATTAACAAACATATGAATTACATTTTTAAATACAAAATAAAAAACTAAATATATTTAAAAATATAAAAAAATAATGTCCCAACCGGCATTGGGTACAAGGACCAAACTACGGGTGGTTAAAGCTTCAGAGACGGGAACCTCCGCACAATACGTGCCGTATCAAGAAGGACTGCCTTTTGCATCATGCCCTTTACTAAGTTACTTAAAGTGAGCCTCTGGTATTATTATTAAAATATCAGTTTTTCATTGCCAATCTAAAGCTTCCATTTTTTTTATAGCTATAAGTGTTATATAACGCTATCTGAGTTGCTATACCCATTTTTTGCTCTGAGTTAATAAGCATAATTTTGCTTTATCATAAAATTAAAAGGTTAATGATGATTAAGAACAAAGTAGCACTAGTCGTTTATATTTTAACCAAACCAGCGTTTTGTGATTTTTAAACAGCTTTAATAGGGAGGGTTTGCAATTCGGCTATATGTGTATGTTACACGATGCCTTCGTCATTTGTAAACCGATTTAAGAAAAATAGGTTTTTGTTGAAAATGTTACGCAAGGTTGTTTCAAGTTTAAATTTGAAGAATATGTTCCACCCCTAAGGTGGAAAATTAAGAATAACATACAGCTATTATACTACGTCTGCAATTCCAGTCCGCTGTCCATAATCCATACACAATTTTTTTTATGTATTAACTTAGAAAATATTAATTTGTATTGACAAGCATCTGCTCTAAATATTTTAAATCCTATTATGCTTCTGATAACAAATTCATTTCCATATTAGAACACAATATCCGATAACAACAAGCAACGCAATGAAATCATCAAGATGACTAAGCAAGCGGTCCAGCAAACCAAGCGCTACCAGCTTCTAGAAGGAAACAAGGCGGATATAGAAAGTGATCGGTATGTATTTTTGCAAATATTGATAGTCATCATTCAGCTTATCACACACTGCTGGAGATAGACACTGTTGGGAGCAACAGCACCGGTCCGGTCCACCGTCATTCGCATCCAGTCTATCTCACCTACCTTCCTCGGGTCGTCAGTCCATCTTAGTAGGGGGTGACCCAGCCAGAAACAAACCAGCTGTACATGAAGAATAAAGGAGTAGACTTGTCACCCAATGGTCAGTAACTACCGCCACCCATGGACACTTGCAACTCAAGAGCCGCAAAGTGCATTGCCGACTTTTGAGGGAGTAGAGGGAGAAAAGCGGAAATCATAGAAAAGAAAGAGGAGAGCTTTCTCACCCACTCACCTCACCCATAGCCCAGGTGGCTAACGTGAGCCTCTGAAGTTGTTGAACAAGGCTCATAGTCATTATTATTATCCCTGAGTTTTACGGTCGCGTAGAATAGGGGCAACCCAACTATTCTCTCTCTCATCTCGAGGGAGCTGTAAAAGGTCGGACGGTGAGATCGTGGGGACTGTACAGTGCCCGGTTCATAGCAATAATGCCCCCTGTTACGTGAGTTGGACCTAATTATAAGTACAGGCATGAGGGTGTGTTTAACCAAGGTATTTTCGAAGTATCAGGAGTAGAAGTCCAGTCACACTAAGTCAGTCGTAAAGATTGTTTATCTGTTCCAATTAAAATACTGCCGAATTTGGAAATTTGTTCCCAAATACATTACGTATAAGGGTAATTTTCCCTTGTTATTGTTATTACAGGATAATTATACCTATCATTTATAAAAACGTTAAGATGTCCAGTCAGTCATATGGATTGACGACCTGATGAAGGTAGCTGGTATGGATTGCATACCACAGACAATAGACCAGGTGCTCAGCCACACGTTGGAAGAGGCCTATATTCATTGCAGGACTAAAAAGCTGATGATGACGATGTCTATCATTTGCTTTCAACTTAATAATGACGAATGTATTTGACATCTAAGTAATTGCAATAGGCGCTGTCTAGCTATCTAACAGTGGTAGAGCCATGCTTAGGCAAGAATAGGGCGAGTCCACCGGTGGGATACCACGTCCTCACAGATAACTAGTTGTCAAGCAATGCTTGCGGTGCATTTCCAAGAAATGAGTGAGGTTTCCGGAACCCCGACTCCCCCTCTCCTCTTTCCTCTCCCCTCATCATCCCCCCTCTTTTTCCATTCCCGCATTCCCCCATGCCTCATCCCTCTCAAGGCTGAAAGCGAACTTACGACTCTTGAGTTACAGGTGTCCATGGACGGCGGTTGTCACTTACCATTAGCTGACCCGTCTGTTCGTCTGTCCCCCTATATTATAAAAAAGATATGGTCCCCAACAAAATAATTCATTTCTTGTTCATCAGCAACCGTCTCCGGCAGCAGATAAGCGTGATGGAGCGCGACCTGCAACTCGGCAAGAAGCAGGCTGAAAATGACAAGAGGGACATTGAGAACCTCAACAGAGAGAAGGATATACTCAACAAAAACTTACAGAAGATACAGGGTGAGACCACTTCTGTTATTTAGTAAATTTAATAGAAGTATGGGACTATGTAGTAGAAAACTTGTCAGTTTATGCAAAAGAAATTGTTCATCATTAAAAGTTCATCTGAATTGCACAAAAAAAACTTTCAGTTTCCCCGAAGAGGTCACCAAAACCTAAGCAGGCTACAGAGGACAACAGACCTATAGCCCCCCCATTTATGACCCTAGAAAAACGTCGATGCAGCTCTTTGCTCTTCCATATCTCCCTACGATCTGTTATTTTAAGTACTGCAGGTTTGCACCAGTTATCTTGTCCAGGACAGAAATAGCGACAAAAACCTTAAAGAGACTTGTAAAATAAAGAAATCTGTTAATGTAAGAGTTTCTGTAACTTAAAGGGCTACATTGCCAAAATAAAAAATGACTTATGCCGTAGTCACCAGACACAAAGAAATGAGTTAGTTTAAATTTAAAAAAAAATGAAATATATTGAATTTGAAGTATTGCTAAAGATGGATTGTCGAGTGGAATGGCACAGGAAGGAGATATTGATTTTACAGATGGATTGGGGAAAGTGAGCGAGAGTCAAAGTCCTGCAACTTGAAAGAACTGAAAAGTCCGAACCCTTACAATTTAATACAAATAATAAAAACACTTCTATAATTGTATTTCAGCTGAAGCTCTGGAGAACCTCCAGATGCTGAACCTGCAGGAGCAGCGGCGCAAACAGCTGGAGCACGAGCTCGACATAAGCGCAGCGCAGATCAACAAACAGCGCCTCATGATACGACAGTTTGAAAAGGATAAAGACAGGTCAGGAGATTAGAACTAATTATCTATTATATTTTTATTTTATTATTATTTGTACATATTATATTTCTTAAGTAATATTTAAAGAGTTGCTTAGATTTTAATTTAATATGACAACTTAAATTAAATATTATAATGCGTCCCCCCGACCAAACGTACCCATGAGGCTGGCGGCGATTCCCCGTTGTTTGCATATAGCGATATCTATTATATATATACATTATTTCCAATATTAATAATATTTAAATTTTGCATGTACCTTTCAATCAGGAACAAATTTTGTTGCTAATAAATAACTTTTAAGGAAAAGGAGCCACAGACGAAAGCTAGTAGTTACATATTATATGCAAAATTATTCATAATCTGCCTGTATAGCATACTTTAGTATTGTAAAAGTACTTCTATCTGTTTAAATTTCAAAAACACGTTAGTTTTTTGTTGTTGTTCTTATCTGGCAAACCTTAGTAAAAAAAACTTTTAAAAATAAAAAACAATATTAGCCATACCCATAGTAGCCATCAATTATTAAGACCAGAAACTTTATGGCCGCTATATTAATTATATTTTATTACAGAGCGCTGGAGGAAGCCATCGCTCTCAATGAAAAAATAGATGAAATATCAGGTATATTCTTCTATATATCGAATTTGTATCAAGTGGTCCAGTGGTCCATCTAGCCATTCGTTCTGCACTTTGACCCCCGCCTTTGATAACTATTCCGCTCTTAAGAGTCAAACCGTGGCATTATACAGACTAAAACTATTCTCCGAAGGCATGTTATCGAAAACCGAAAGTTTTTCCCAATTTCGCTAAGATCAGCGCGTTCAACTGAAAAATTAACTTTTCAGGTATGAATGATATAAAATTAAAGTAGGCACTTTGACTGTCTCTAAATCTCGTTATCCTTCCCAGAGGAGGTTCGCCTCCGTACGGCCGATATCCTGGACTTGAAGAAGGCGAATAGAGATGAGATGATCAAGTCTCGCAAGCTCTCCGTCGCGTTAGACGCCACCAGGGCCGAGAGAAATATGCTGCACAAGAACTACACTGAAGCGCTAGATGAAATACAAGACTTGAAACAGAAATTAAAGGTATGTTATTTTTTTGACAAGTTTTCTTTTGATTTTGTGACAAGTTCTTATTATTTAGGTTCCAAATAGAAATGGAAAAGTTGCTTGTTTTTATTGTAGGCCGAAAAGACAGTGACCCATTGCTTTACGTTTGCGATGTTAGAGATCGATTATCTGTCGCTAAATGCACTGTCTGCATCGTTAATGTTTTTAGTAGCCCGGTTTTATAGTACAGGCGAGGGGTGAACACCTTTACAAGCCATTGTCCCTCATTCAGCCTGAAAGCAACGATATTTAGATTACGTTTTATTATAGTTGTTTATCATATAATTATTTGAGTTAAATGTTGTTCGATTATTGATATATACATATATATATGTATATATATATATATATATATATATATATACATATATATATATATATATATATATATATATTATGTTACTTGGCTTGTTGGTCCAGTTGTTACTGGCCCCGACTGCTAGCAAGACAAATATTATTATGAATAGCGAATTCTATTGTTTGATAGAGACTGAGTTTGCGAACCCCAGCGATAAAAACAGCTGCGAATAAACCTCAACAAATTGCCATAGAGTGCAAACTGAACACTCTCAATAATTAGCAAACTCCCGCTGGTTTTCAAATGAGTTAGATGACTGACATAATGTGAGTACAATGTAATGTATGCATTGTATTTGCTTAACTTTGTAACAAGAAAATTGTGTTAAATGTGCTGAAAAGAGTGTCCTTGGAGCTTCTTGTCTGTTTTTCTCTTCTTCTCTTGACAATAAAAAAATACTTATGTTGGGTTTCATTGAAATAAATGATTTTGATTTGTTAATATTTATTCGTAATAGATGAAGCGCTCAAAAATAATATATAATGAAATATCAATATATCGTAACAAAAATATATAATCGAACTATTAATAAAAATAATTTGGCCCTACCCTAGCCCAGGCTCATGACGATAGAAATAATAACTTATTCTATTTTTGAAACTGCTATTATTTCAATATTGCCAACAAAAGGTTTTTCCGCAAAAATTTTAAAGGAACTAAGTTTGTTTTTTTTTTTGTCGTGTCCTCAATGTAGTATCAAAGATAAAAAAAGAATTCTAGAACTGAGAACTGGGATGGCGGCAGCAAAATGTACTGGTTTTTGGTGAAATTAAACCTTGGCTTGGTATCCATTCGTCTATAAAGACTCCATTCAAAAACCACAATACTTTTCCTAAGTTTCTTTTCTATTTTACTTTTGATTTTCTATTTCTGAACGTACGTATATAATTTCAAAAACCTAGACGTACCTACTATCTCAAATTGGTAATTTACCGAAGTTTATTCGGAAATTAAATAAAGCGACACAGCTTTCATTTTTAATTAAATATTTAATTTGTTATCAATCATGGAACAATATTTTTTCACACTTTTTACACTAGATTATGTAGACCTTGACTAAAAATAGCTTACCTATGGCTCTAGAGAATAAATATACATTACTACATTACACTTATAATTTACATTTTTATATATTAAATATTATGCGTAGAAAAAACACTAAGCCTAATACAGACAGATAGTTATATTATTTTACTGACAGTAAGAGGCCCTCCATATTTACTGTTAAATGTTCACCAGCTAAAAAGCCGCGCCACATAATTGTCCAAATACCCGAAACAAATAAAAATAGAATCTTAATATCAGACTCAACTCCTTACCCACAGATGCTAGCGTATCAGATCGAGCAGCTGAAAGAAGACATTAGCGGCAAGGAGGTCGGTCTTAAAACGTGCGAAGGAATGCTGGCTAAGTGTAACAAAAAGAATGAGCAGTTACGCTCTGAAGTGCAAACGGGACTGACTAAACTATCTGAAGCCAGAGCCGACATCGCAGCCCTGAGACAAGAAGAAGCCAGGCTTAACAGAATTGTGCAGGTATGTGCCCTGTTGTATGTGCCCATTTCTTCAAAACCATGGGTTTTCTGATCGCTAAGCTTACTACCTGCCACCAACTATAAAATATGCTAGTTGGTCATCTTCATGATATAAAAAAAGACTTGTGTAGGGTGAAAACACTTGGACCTACAGTCGTGGTCAACTAATTAAGGACATTCAAGATAGTGGACAGCAATAACCGGCTATGTACATATAAATATAAAACCCTGTTGATTTCTCAGTAACTATTATTTGCATAATTTGATCCGATTATTATACTATAAATGGCTGTAAATAAAAGATTAAATAAATATAAAAAAGTGTTTAATATCAAAGGTTAACCATGTATTCAATTTAAGGTACAATTCTGTAGCTGGACATTTAATTAAGAACAGTAAAGTAAAATGAAAAATAGAGTTAAACAGAACTAATAATCTGCAGTATTTTAATTTCTTTAACAACTTCATTTTATTACGGGTAAAATCAGTACCCAGTAGCAAAACCTTTGTTAGTAATTACCGCTTGACACCGATGTGGCATAGACATTATCAGTTTCTGACATATTTCAACAGGAATGTTTGCCCATGCCTCACAAAAAGCTTCATTAAGTTCATCTAAAGTTGTGGTACGATAAATGGCAACTTTTTCTTAATTTCGTGCCAAAGGTGCTCGATTGGGTTGAGGTCGGGGCTATTTGCTGGCCAATCTAGCACTGATACCGACTGTCTGTTAAGAAACGACTTGACTGAACGGGCTGTATGTTTTGGGTCGTTATCATGCTGAAAAGTCCATATAATAGGAAGATGTTCCTCAGCATAGGGAAGCATAGTTTCTTCTAATATTGCCTTGTATTGATGTTGGTCTAAGTTACCCTGAACTTTCCTCACAGGTCCCACTCCACGTCCAGAAAATGATCCCCACATTTTAATGTTTCCTCCGCCATGTTTCACCTGCTTTTTTGTGAATCTTGGATTCATTTCCGCTTTTACAGGACGCCGTACGTATTGCCTTCCATCTGAAGAAATCAAATTAACCTTGCTCTCGTCAGAGAATAATACATGTTGCCATTGGTCGTAGGTCCAATGTCCATATTTACGTGCAAACGCCAAACGTGCATTTCTATGCTCTTTCTTTAACAACGGTACTTTGCGAGCCACTCTTCCGAACAACCCTGCTTCTACCAGACGTCGTCGAACTGTCCTCGCTGATACACTGACTCTTTCGTCTGCCCCAAACACTTCATGTTTAATTAAAATAGAGCCTAGAAACGGATCTTTCTTAGCTAACCTGGTTATCATTCTATCTTCTTGCGGAGTTGTTTTTCTCGATCTTTTTTTTCTGGGCACATTTAAAGTTGTGTTATTGCGCCTGAAATGTTGCACTGCATTGCATACCATAGTTTTTGAACAATTTAAATATCCTGCTATCCTTCGGTATGACCAACCACGCTCGACAAACTTCATGATAATTTTTCGTAGTGCTTTTATTTTTGCCCATTGTTCTTCAAAATAACTCTCAAAACTTGAAATTACAAATCTAGATTGCCGCCAAAACTACCACAAAGAATAGGAGAAGAAAGAAAATAATAATTGAGATTCAGATTTTGAAACTAGAACGCAATATCTCAGTGTCCCTAATTAAATGGCCAGCCAGCATTCTTTGAACAAATAGCACTGTGATCATCTATCAGCTATACTGTAAAGAGGTTTAATGTTTAAGAAGTTGTTATTGTTTGTATAATTAGGCACATAAATGACTAATTATACTTACATGTAAAAGATGTGGAATATTGTTTAGACTCGTTGGAAAATAAAAAATAAATTCACAATTTGGATTAACTAGAGAGTGTCCCTAATTAGTTGACCACGACTGTATTTCAAAGGCGGCCAGTGCACTTACAACTCTTGAGTTGCAAGTGTCCATGGTCCATGTTAGCCACTTACGGTTAGGTGACCCGTCTGCTCATATGCTCCATACACCATAACGTACCTAAGGTACCTACCACTATTTATGGGAGATCACAGTCACAAAAGCGCAATGATGTAATTATAAAACTGAATGATTATTCCCGTTCAATTTTATGTGGAAAGAGAAAGGCAAATGTAGGCTTGACTGTTATTTCGTTCATAAAATTAATAATTCGAGAATTTATCAGTTGTCGTTCTCGGTACAGTAAAATAGGGCCACACTATCCCTTCCCCTGGGGGTCGTAAAAGGCGATAAAGGATCGAACTGTTATATGAAGTGCGCCTTGCGTCCCTGCTCACCAAATATGCTTTCGTTCACAGGAAGGCGACACAGCTCGCGCGAAACTGTCCAAGGAGTTGGAAGGTCTGATGAATGAACGGGATGTGGTAGGAGCTCAACTGGTCAGGAGAAACGATGAGATTTCTCTTCTCTATGAGAAGATTAGAATATTGGAGATTACGCTACAGAGAGGTATCGTATTTTAAATTTATCGTTGAACATGAAGTTTTCTACTCAGTAACCCTGATGACACTAATATTCATGTACCCTTAGTGGTTTATGGTAGGGTAAAACATAAAAGATTTCATTATAAAATTATTTATAAAAACTGGGTTCAACAGTAGTTATGATGGTACATTATCGTGAAGGGTACAGTATACATCACAATAAAAATACCCAAGTGCGTAAGAAGGAGAGTTATGTGTTTCGAGTGTATGTTTGTCTATTGTTTGAGTCTGGGCGACTTGATAGATTTCAACATATGAGGTGTCCTTTGATTCGTTTTTTTTTTTTTTCAAAGTTCCGCTTTAGGAATAATTCCTGTATCGTGGGGGGCTTTACAAACAGTCAAGACAACTATTTGTGTATCACACAATTTTTTGTCGCGTGTAGATATCGAACCCACGTCCTCCGGTTCAGCCGTCAGGTTCACTAACCACTAAAAAACGGGCCCGTCAATAATGGGAGTGGATTTTAACATTTGGAGGTAACGTCAACAAAAAAAACAAAGGTAGTTCAAATAGTCAGAGATGGTTCTTTTTTAATAATTTCATTTTTTATCGTCAGGTGAACGTCAATACGAGCAGCGAGTCGAAGACATTCGTCTTCTACGACTGGAGATAATACGGCTGCGAAAAGAAAAGAACCTTCTGTCCAAAGGAATTGAGAACATGACTGACTTGAGACTGGAGGTAAGCTATTGACCACCTCATAAGAAACTTGGTTGATGATATACAATGTTTTTTTTTTTTATAATGTGTCTTCAACTATAAGAGACCCCATCATGTACTAAAGGTAGTCGAATGTGTATATGTCGTGGCCAGAACATAGAATAACTTTAAAATCGGCACGGTTTATAAAAATATGCTTGTAATTACCACACTTAAATTTTCAATTTGAATCCACGTTACTTAACAAGTTGTTGTGTTCAGCTTTAACCCCCTTTTACATAACAAAGAGTTTGATATGTTGACCCGTTGATAAGCGATCCTGACTGCTAAGCGAAGGTCATGGGTTCGATTACCACCAAGGACAATTCTTTTTTAATGGGATAGAGGGTAAATAAGCAGACTGGTCACTTGATGGTAAGTGACTACATTCGCCCATGGACACCCGCATCTCGAGAGTCACAAGTGCGTTGCTGGCTAGGTAGGAAGCGTCTTTGACGGTTTGAAGGTCATATAGATCCACAAATACGGCAGACGACAATTTTTATGTGATGAACAGGATTATTTGTTCTGCGTGTGGGTGGAATATATTTATTAATTTATTTATTCATAGGTTCTTCTACAATTGTTACACATTTCTTACAAGTAATACATGTATGATAACCAATGTATGGGTGTACAATATCATTCGGCAAACACAGCATTTATGGAAATATTCAGGTTTTAGTATAACACAGGACGGATAATAGGTATTAATGTAACAATATTTTAGTGTAACTTGCTGTGGGGTTCACGGTGGCATACAATAGGGCCACCCTATCTCCACCCGGTGGTGACGTAAAAGGCGACTAAGGGATCTGACTTATCTATCAGACAGTAAGTATACAGTCGCACAGTGCCCGGATGACAACAATAGGCTTGCTCCCTATTACGTCAGTGGGACTAAATTGTAGTTGGCGAAAAGGGGGTGTTAAATACACGACTGCCTATCCTTAGGGAATACAGGCGTGAGCGTATGTATGTATTTTAAGGAAAAATTAGTAATTTAGAGGAAAAAAAAATAAACACAAGCTAACAAATAGCAAAATAGCTTCCAATTTGTAAAACTTAGTAAATAATTATCATTAATTTAATTAGTAATTAGTTCTGTTGTGCACTTGGCTCTTAAATCTAAATAGGCTGGTACTAAGCCTATAAACTTGTTTGTCGAACTTATTGTAAAGTCTACTTAATCTTGGTATTGAAGAGTTGAAGCAGTCATTTTACGTTATGGTGCGTATAGTAAACTGACAGTATTACTTACGATGGACATTAAAGTTTATTCGTGATAATAATTGAGGGTAGTCAATAAAATCATTTACCAGTTTACGTAGAAAAATTTGGTCCAGTGACGTCTTTCGGGCGATATTATATTAAAGGTAATCACTCAGTGTAACTTCGCGATATTTTAGCTATGCCAGTGGAATAAGCTAGATGATTTTGTGTAGCATAGTGTGGACGCCCAACGACTGAACAGTATTCGAGAATGCTGCGAACAAAACAGTTGCACAGTAATGTTTTAGTTTTTTGTTTGTGGAACGGTATAGTTGCGTATTACAAAACCAACCGCTTTTGAAGACTTTTTGATAGCTGTCTCAATGTGAGCATACAAGTCAGTTTTCTATCCAGAATGCCACTCAAATCTTTTGTAATCTTACTTCTGCTCAATCAAGAGCCATACATGCGCGCCATATCACACCCAAAAACTTTTTTTTTTCGTGTGGAAACCCCCACGGGTCTTCACCTCACCGGAGCTGACGGTGAAGTGGTATGTCGGACTCGAACCGACTAAAACCACACGGTGTTCCGGCACTAGTGGGTCTATTGCAAGGGACCTGGGTATACCCTAGGAGGGATTCATCCAGGAACCCTGCAGACCTTGGCCACCTCTTTTGCAAGAGGCACCACCACCATTGAATACGAGGGGCCTAGCCCCTCACCAGTTTGAAAGGCGAGCGTGGAACACGTCGCACCACCGTCTCAGGCCTGCTTCTGCTAGGGTAAGGGCAGCCCTACCCGTTACCCCCAAAAACTTGCAAGTGCGCGGCAAATGGCGTCGCTTACGCGTTTGCACCAAATCTCTAGTTAGGAAGTGTCAGTAGGTATACTAAATAATTGTATTGTGTTTACCAGTGTTTGTGTAACTTCACTTTTTATTTTGATAACTGTTAATTATTTTTTCTGCAAAGCTTATCGATCCGATGTCGAGCTAACAATATTTGTCTGTAATTAACATTTCTCTATAATATGTATAATATATAAGTATGTTTATCAGCAGTCTGGTTACTATAATATCAGCTCTGCTTAGCTTTGATCAGACGATCTTGTGTGAGATGTGTAGTTATTATTATTATTATATTTAAAAATATGTATATATATGTTTTGGTTATTTTCTTTTGATCACAATTGTTTAACGGTTTCTTATTAATACGAATATTGTTACATCAACAGTCTACAAATGGTGTGCACTCACATAATTCAACATTTGCGTGTTATTTAATCATGAGAAACAGGCCATTCATTTTAGTTATAAATACATACATACATTCAAAGCTAAACAACTTTGAAGGTAAACTTTTGTTACCTAAATACCTACCTATGCCAGCCGAGGTGACATTATATTTGATTGCATATTTTTCACATTTACATAATCACGCATATATCACCGAAAGAGTTGGCAGAAGCGTCTTGAACGCCCACTTTTTGTCAACCACCATCGTAGTAAGGTGGCATGTCATCCGGGGACTTTGGGAGTGTATATATACCGTCTGATAGACTACAGTCCGATATACAACAGTTCATATTTACCTTTATCCAAAATATACAATTATGTGCTACATTTTTTCAAAGACTTTTCTTATCATAGCAGAATTTGTTTGATCATGTTAATAAATAAATTAATAAATACCGAATTACATGCAATATAAAAAGCTAGAAATATTCATGCAAATAAGCAAGCGTAAAAAGATATATAAGTATATGAAATATTAATATATATAATATGAAATATGCATCATTTTTTAGAAAACATCATATGCAAAATAACAAAATCATATGCAAATCCATAAAACCCGGTCTCTATATATGAATGTAGTTTTGACATATTGTACTGTTCATCAAAGAATATGCGCACATATTTCAAGCATTCGCATACAATAATACTTTTTGGAAACAGGAGTCAGACTCTTTACATATCTGAGTTTAGATGCAAATGCCAGGCTGTTGTCACTATTGCCGATGTGAGAAGTAAGGCTGGTAAATAAGTGAGATATGTGTGCCAATAGGTGTTCAATCTGGAGCGTGAGTTAGGGCGCGAGCGTCTCCGTGTGCGAGCGCTGGAGGAGGCGCTGGAGACGCCGCTCAACGTGCACCGCTGGCGCAAGCTGCAAGGCACTGACCCCGAGAGCGTCCGTCTCACGCAGAAGCTACGCCTTACACAAAAGTATGTACTATATTTTATAATTACTAATAGAACCTATAAAGTAAATAGTAGCCGAGCGCTGCGGCATCGCTTGCATGTATATCATCTTTCTATTCTTCTTCGGTTTGCATTTTCGCTTTTTCTATAAGACTTTTATTATTCGTTATTTCACTGCTTACTACCTTTCTAACGATATAGTCTTTTACGCAGTCCATCTCTTATTTAATCGTTCTCTCGTCGTTCTCGTACTTAAACTTTTTTCATCATTTTATTTTTTATACATGTATGTATATAGATATATATTTATACTATAGGGGGATAGACGAACGAACGGATCACATGATCGACTATTGTGCTGCTTAGTGGATCTACGTACTCTGTGTAGTGATAAAGTGATACATTCCTCTATCTGTAGGTTGCGAATATCGGACTTGGATTGAATCGTCTTTCTTAAGTTGGCATAAGAGTACAGCGTAAAATCCCTTCTCTTTGACCTATTGAGAATCGAGGTAACTAATACCAGCTCCAGTCATATTTTTGAAGGTAACTTGATCTTGATATTATTATCCTCGACGTGCAGCTACAGCTTTCAGTGGTAGAGCCATGCTTAGGCACGAATGGGCCGGCTCGACCGATGCGATACCACGGCCTCACAGAAAACCAGTTGTGAAGTAACGCTAGCGTTGCATTTCCACGAATTGAGTGAGGTTTCCGGAGGCCCAATTCCCCTGCCCCCCTTTTCTTTCCCCTCATCTCCTTTCTCCTTTTTTCCATCTCCTCATCCCCCCTCTCTTCTTTCTGCTCCCTGCATCCCCTATCCCTCATCACCCTCAAAGGCGGGCAGCGCACTTGCGACTCTTGAGTTGCAAGTGTCCATGGACGGCGGTGTCACTTACCATCAGGTGACCAGTCTGTTCGTCTGTCCCCCTATAGTATAAAAAAAAGAAAAAAAAAACACCAACAAAAACAAAGTAGCTAGACTAATCGCTTATTAGTTGCCGGGTGTCTTGATACGGGGATTTAATTTCAGTACATTTTTTTAGCTTACTGCCCAATTTGCACAATTTCACTTGAATATTCATATGATTTATTGGTTTGTGTGCCATCAACAAAGATATTTGTTGTTTATTGTGCAGGCATAATTTAAGTTCTATTAACGACATTACACAACGTCCTTATGGCAATAAATTCTGCACTTGCTAAGACGCTTATCACATCTCTAATCTCAAATGGAAATCTTTCATCTATTTGGCTTCCACTTTCAACATGTTATATACATATCTGAGATCAATTTGTATGTTGTCTACCAATAACGTAACGTCCGTTTGCCAATTGCCCTGAGATGAATTGTAACTCTTGCTGTAGCTGATCTGGTGTTAGCAAGTGAGTATCAAATTTTCTGTTATAAATGTCTGTGATCCAATAGGGTATCCTGAATTCTTCTAAGGTTGGATTAAACCGATGGCTCTGATAGAAGATAACCTGAAGTCTTGTATTTTCACTAAAGTTTCGTATTTTCTTTTCTTTGGTAATGGCAGAGTTATCTAATTGATTTCAATGGTTAGAAATCGTTTTGTGGTGTAATTGAAAAGTTCGTTCGGTTCTTCATATGTTGTAGTCAATTACACAGGTCTGGTTTCCTAACAGAGAAGCGAGCTGGCGGTCGTTCCGGTTAACTAATTGTATATGTTTCTTGTATTATTCCGCGAATCGTTCATCCAATACGCCGAACAAGCTAATGTATACGTAACCGATGCCATTGATTAAGCCACGACGCTGTCTGTTGCGCTCGTTAAAATGTTGATCAAGCATAAGTTTATTGTAGTGTTCCAATTCCATATAATCGTGATTTAATTGTATTGTTATCGTTGCAATAACTGTTATTTAGTGTTATATTTATTCATCTTAGAGAGACGTTGTAGTGGCGGTATTCTTTTCCAAACAGGGACTCATGTCGCAATGAATGATAAGATTCCATTTATCTTGCATGTTGTCTATGTATTCAAAGCCATGTCAGTTATTGCTCGGCTATTTGGATACATTAAATGCCTCATGAGAAGTTGTAAAAATGTACATACTCGTAAAACATACGAGGCATGCCTTTTAAGTTTTGTCATTTGAAGAAAAAAACAACTAGATCCTTATGGTACTTTTTATTGTTTTTCTAAGTATTCACTACGTAGCTGAATACACTTTTCCATTCGCTTAAGCCTGTTATTATAACATTTATACCACTCTAAAATGGGGGTGTTCAAAATTGCTGACTTGAAAGCGTCGACTGCTTCTTCAACGGACTGGAACCTTAGACCACGAAGACTTTTCTTAATTTTAGGAAATATACAGAAATCGTTAGGGCTTAGGTCAGGACTGTATGGAGAATGGTCAAGAATTTCTACTTTTTCCTGCTTCAAATACTCAATCGTTTGACGAGCGCTGTGTGAGCTTGCGTTGTGGTGGTGCAGGATGATGCGTCGCTGTAAGTGAGATTTTCGAAGTTCGGCGATGACTTGTGGTAAACAAACTGTTGTATACCACTATGCGTTAACCTTTCTACGATTCTTCAAGTGCAATAGTCGCAACATGGCCGGTTTCTCCAACGAACGTGGCCACCATCTTCTTTGAAGTGCTTCGAGAACGAACAACTTTAGTCGGCTTTGGCACGTCTTGAAAGACCCAGATTGTAGACTGTTGTTTGGAATCAGGATCGTAGGCATAGGTCCAAGATTCGTCACCACTGATTGATGTCGTAGACGTGATTTGACTCTCCTCGGTTGAACCTTTGCAGAGTTTTCTTACACCATCTGACGCGAGCCGCCTTGTGATCGTCGGAAAGCAGATGCGGTATCCAACGGCAAACTAGCTTTCTCACACCAAGCGCTTCATGGAAGATCCTCTGAATGGTTGTCCCTGAGATGCCTAATAGAGCCTCTATCTCTCGATACGTCACACGACGATCTTCGAAAATTAGTAGTCTCACAGCAATGATGTTATTTTCAGTGAAGGCGGATTTTGGGCGTCCTTCGCGAGATTGGTCACTAACCCTAGTATGTCAACGCTGGAATTCTAAATACCAGCGTTCGACAGTCCGCACACATGGGGCTTCATCACTAAACACATGTTAGCTCTTCAAAACACTGAAGCCGTGTCAGGCCTCTTCTAAAGTTTTAGAAAATTATTGCACGAACATTTTCCTTAGAAAGATTCATTTTCGTACGTAACCTGACAGATTCCAATCGACGCTGTGACTAAACAATAGCATTAATCCTAATACTTTCCACTGTTTTTCTTTCAAATTTAAACTCATTCGAATATAGAACAGTTCCAAATTCAAAATTGCCGGGAAATATGGAAACGACAGAACTTAAAAGGCATGCCTCGTATTAAAGAAATTGCTACAGATGCAAACATAGAACGTTGCACATTGTATGCTGTTCTCTACGCTTCTAATCTTTTTTTATGAGAATATTGTTTGGAATTGGAAGCAGGTAATGTCCATAGTTCAGAGAGTTTGACCACTGGCCTTTTCATAAGCCCCCCCTTTAGTCTTTAATGCTACGTGACTGACTAAGTCATCTTGAACTTTATGTATGTATATCTACAATTTGGCCAATCATCCATTTAGCAGGTAGCAGATTGTCGTCCTGGATTGTAACAAAGTGTCCTATGTTCATGTTACATTTAACGTTTTTCCATTTGCTTCTTATGATAGCTAGTTTTTTTTATGGCTTAGGGAAACAAACGAGCAAACGGTTCACCTGATGGTAAGTGACTTGCCGCATGAACACTTGCAACTGAAGAGAGGGAAAGGGAGGAAAGAGGATGGGAAAGGAGAAAGGGGATAGAACCTCTGGTGACCTCATTCACTCGGTCACACAATGCAAGCATTGTTTAACAGCCGGTTTTCTTTGAGGCCGTGGTATCGCACCGATCGATCCGGTCCATTCGTTCTATCGTCATCAAAAGTTTAGTGTTTAAGAAAGCCTGCAGTTGTGTTCGAATAATTCGCTTAAGGTGGTGTTTCAAACGCCTTACTGGTCGTTCTCATAACCCTCCGGTGCTCGGCCAAGATGGGACATTGAATTGCCAGTCTATATTTAAATCTGCTAGCTCTGCAAAGAAGTCATTATCGTATACCGTTTAAGTGGTGATAACTCTCTTCTAACATCCTATTTGCTATTTTATATTTGTGGTTGTGGTTTGCGATATATGTTTTGAACACGCTTCATATAAAACCAGTGGTGATATCCGCATTTTCAACATCGCCTAACGAAATGCAATACTGACCACCAATTATCGTTGCGTAGTTTTAATTTATATTAATATTGTACTTCATTTTGCAATCCTAAAAATCATTCCTAATTAAACAGGGTATGTTGTTGACGCCAAAATTGGCATTTGATCGTTGACACGTGTAAAGTATAGTAAGTAAGTAAAATAAGATTGTGGCCTGTTAAATTTATCGTTAATATTAGGGTTATAACGTTTTGGTTTATGATATAGAGGTAAACCACTAATTTCTAATTTTCTACTACTATCTGGTTCTAATTTTCTACGAGATCGTTAGTCAACCAGTAAACTAAGTCTGACAAATCTTGCAAAGCGGGTTGCTGCTTTTTATTTTTAAGGAATTGTAGTCATCGAACGTTTCGCTATTAAATTTTTGCGTTATTAAATAAACGAGAAGCGGAGGCTGGCCCCAGGCTGTCTCTAGGGTTACGTAATGTTTTTTTTTTAATAGACTAAACGATCGTTGCTGAGTATTAGGTAGACATAGTTAAATTGTCCAGCCTTTCATTATTATACCGATGGTTGAGTCCCTCCAGGCGTCGTTGTTTTCATTGCCAGTGTGTGCGGTGTATGTTAATAGTATACTGATCGGTTAAGGTTAAAACGCTTGTTCGGCAATAGTATACGGTGTCGTCGTACAACGTTTGTTAAACTTTTCTGTATAATGATATTCTTGTACTAATAATGTGCAAATAAAGTTTATATATATATCTACGTACGTTATTGGTGAATCATGTAATTACGAAACAATATGGCCTTTTAGCCATCTTTTGCAACTTATACGGATTATTTTCTTTGAGATTTAAAGTCAGTTGAGTACACCACGTCTGTCACTTTTTGTTTTTTTTCTCTATTTCCTTCTCCCCTAACTAACTTCTAGTTTAACTTTTGTGTGAGTCGCCGAGTGTCATGGTCGCAATTTTTGTGGGGCACCTCTATTAGTATTGATCTTGTTTTTAAAGTTGTTTTTACCAAGCCTGAGTCACAGTCTGCATAAAATCTATTGAACTAATTATTGTAATTATATACAATAAACCGACTTAAAAGTTGTATTTTTTACACAATTATCATCAACAATCAAACGCAACAATACTTACGTAAATTATAACAATACAATACCTGAACGATTTAAATCACTGTAAATCTTAATTGTTTTTTTCTTTTTGTTGTCTTAATCGTAATTGTTCCTATCGTGGTTAGACACGAATGGGCCGGCTTGACCGGTGTGATCCTCCATCTCCCCATACCTCTCAGATTCGGGCAACGCTCTTCCGACTCTTGAGTTGCAGGTGTCCATGGACGGTGGTTGTCACTTACCAATAGGTGACTCGTCTGTTCGAATGTCCCACTATGTTATAATTTTTTTTTTAATCTAGAACTAAGCACTGTTCTATACTCGTAATACAAATTACGGAAAGACGTTTGCAGTGTGACAATTCTCGCGGACTCGTCATTAAGTACTTCATTCAGTAGAAACTTATATTAAAGCTCCAGTTATAATTTTGATAATATATACAGTCGTGGTCAACTAATTAAGGACATTCAAGATAGTGGACAGCAATAACCGGCTATGTACATATAAATATAAAACCCTGTTGATTTCTCAGTAACTATTATTTGCATAATTTGATCCGATTATTATACTATAAATGGCTGTAAATAAAAGATTAAATAAATATAAAAAAGTGTTTAATATCAAAGGTTAACCATGTATTCAATTTAAGGTACAATTCTGTAGCTGGACATTTAATTAAGAACAATAAAGTAAAATGAAAAATAGAGTTAAACAGAACTAATAATCTGCAGTATTTTAATTTCTTTAACAACTTCATTTTATTACGGGTAAAATCAGTACCCAGTAGCAAAACCTTTGTTAGTAATTACCGCTTGACACCGATGTGGCATAGACATTATCAGTTTCTGACATATTTCAACAGGAATGTTTGCCCATGCCTCACAAAAAGCTTCATTAAGTTCATCTAAAGTTGTGGTACGATAAATGGCAACTTTTTTCTTAATTTCGTGCCAAAGGTGCTCGATTGGGTTGAGGTCGGGGCTATTTGCTGGCCAATCTAGCACTGATACCGACTGTCTGTTAAGAAACGACTTGACTGAACGGGCTGTATGTTTTGGGTCGTTATCATGCTGAAAAGTCCATATAATAGGAAGATGTTCCTCAGCATAGGGAAGCATAGTTTCTTCTAATATTGCCTTGTATTGATGTTGGTCTAAGTTACCCTGAACTTTCCTCACAGGTCCCACTCCACGTCCAGAAAATGATCCCCACATTTTAATGTTTCCTCCGCCATGTTTCACCTGCTTTTTTGTGAATCTTGGATTCATTTCCGCTTTTACAGGTCGCCGTACGTATTGCCTTCCATCTGAAGAAATCAAATTAACCTTGGTCTCGTCAGAGAATAATACATGTTGCCATTGGTCGTAGGTCCAATGTCCATATTTACGTGCAAACGCCAAACGTGCATTTCTATGCTCTTTCTTTAACAACGGTACTTTGCGAGCCACTCTTCCGAACAACCCTGCTTCTACCAGACGTCGTCGAACTGTCCTCGCTGACACACCGACTCTTTCGTCTGCCCCAAACACTTCATGTTTAATTAAAATAGAGCCTAGAAACGGATCTTTCTTAGCTAACCTGGTTATCATTCTTCATCTTCTTGCTGAGTTGTTTTTCTCGATCTTTTTTTTCTGGGCACATTTAAAGTTGTGTTATTGCGCCTGAAATGTTGCACTGCATTGCATTCCATAGTTTTTGAACAATTTAAATATCCTGCTATCCTTCGGTATGACCAACCACGCTCGACAAACTTCATGATAATTTTTCGTAGTGTTGCATCGCAACTATTATTTTTGCCCATTGTTCTTCAAAACAAAACTACCACAAAGAATAGGAGAAGAAAGAAAATAATAATTGAGATTCAGATTTTGAAACTAGAACGCAATATCTCAGTGTCCCTAATTAAATGGCCAGCCAGCATTCTTTGAACAAATAGCACTGTGATCATCTATCAGCTATACTGTAAAGAGGTTTAATGTTTAAGAAGTTGTTATTGTTTGTATAATTAGGCACATAAATGACTAATTATACTTACATGTAAAAGATGTGGAATATTGTTTAGACTCGTTGGAAAATAAAAAATAAATTCACAATTTGGATTAACTAGAGAGTGTCCCTAATTAGTGGACCACGACTGTATATATATATATATATACCTACATATATATATTTTTTTGGGTTGATTATGACTTCATAAATCATGTGACATAAAACAGCATTCTTATTTTAATGCCCTGTAAATAACTTTTAATAACTTGTTTTTAAAAAAGAATGTGATTACAATCAGATACAATTACTGAACATTGAGAACGTCATAAAAAGTTTCAATGACCGGCTTTTCTTTGTTTATGGTCGCTTATAAAAGCAAACAGATAACTTTATTTCCTTTACATGTAGATGAATGAAAATGACGTAATGAAAGACATTAATCACCATGATTTATAATTATGAGGGTTAAAATAAAATCATGAGGTTTAACAATATTTTTGAAACAAAATGCTAAACTTTCTGGATCTTAGAAATGAGTTTGTTTTATTTATAATTTTAAAGACAATGCTGTCTTCGTTACATAAAAATTACTGTTTACCTACTGAATGAATTTACATTACATTTACAATTAACGTTTAGCTTAAGAGAAACAAAATCCCAGGACCAAGTTATATAGGTAATATATATGTATATGCATTCCACGTCTTCGAACCGAACATCGGGATTATAGAACAATATATGTGGATATTACGGAACGTGCAAATATTATCATTAACCCCACCGACTTCGTTTGAACTCGGATACACTTTTTCAGCGTCAGCATAAAAAATACCTACCTATGCAAAAACAAACAATTCGGTACGATTTACGAGACAAAACTGTCTTAACATTTTATGTACCCAAATAATTTTAATCAAACTTGTTAGTTTTGGGAAGTAACATATGACTTATTTTCTATTTTGTCTTTTTATTTTATCTACTAGCTAAAGCACTAATGTTTAATTTTTACAGAAAAGTATTGGCGCAAAGCGAGATGTTGGTTTTAAAAGATCGGGAATTGAAGGAAACACGGAACTTGTACAGTGCTGTCAAAGACATGCTTGCTTTGCAGCCTAGTCCAGAAATACAGGTAATGCACATTATTATGTCAAGCTGCAGACTATTTAAAATAGGTAATTTAAACCGTATTACATACACTACTAATATTTGGCCCCTAATATTAATTAGGGGCCAAATATTAATAGGAAACACAGATAAAACATATATCAACATAACAGAAGACCAAATCATCTATGGTATAATCTACATGCAAACTTTAAACTAGACAGTAATAGTTAATTTTGTACGTAAGTAATGATATCCATTTATCTAGCAGACTAGCAGAACAAATCCTTGGTATTTTACAAGATTTTATGTAACCTGTATATAACTATGTATGTTTGTATAGGTGACCGACTGAGCAGAAATTTTGTAAAAAAAATACACCTTCAGTTACACAAGCTTTTAATTAGACTTATCTAATTAAAAGCTTGTTTAAAAAAGTTAAATATTATCTTGTGAGTTTAGTTATTGTATAGGGTTTGAACTTCGAAAAATGTTTAATGAAAATTATTAGTATTTTACTTAAGCAAGTTTAGGCATGAATATAGGATAGCTAAAAATATAAACTGAACCAAATCTTTTAATAACTGTTTGTGGATCACACAAATTGTTGTCCCGTGTGAGAATCGGTTCAGCAGTCAGGATTACTAACCACTAGACCAAGAGGCCCGTCTAACGATGTTCTGTCATTAATGTCGTTACTTTCTGTTGTAATGAGTTTTCTCCTATATCTAAGTACGATTTTGAAGCCTTTATTTGTGTTTTCCTCAACGGTTTGTATAGGATAACAGACCCTGCAGAATCTTCCTATATCGTCACAGTCCATAACAGTCGGATTTTCTATAGAATTGGGCGACGAGTTGTTTGACTGAAATCTCGCTACTAATATATCCCTGTGCAGTGTTGTACCCTCGTAATAATATTAGTTTTATTGCAAGTGCCCTCTGTAATATGTTTCTGTTTTTTTACTTGTAGCTATTCTAAATATACCTATAGATAAAGCTGTTCTATAAATATAGTTCTAAGGGTACATTATTTTCGTATCTTTGTACTTTTCTTGAATGATAATGAGGCATCATTTTTAAGAGCAATATGAGGGTCCTTACAATTTAAACATTTGTAATCAGTAGTATCACTGTTAGTGTGGTTCCCTCTGTATTTTGGGCACCTTATTACTTTTGTAGGAAGAAGCAAAGGAGCGTTAGGCCGTTTTAATCTTTGCACGTTGTCAATTTGATATTCACACACCATATTTTTCTGCAAATCTGCCATATCTACGAGTACATCTAAATGAACTTGTTTAACACCATAATACAAACTGACTTCCTCTGCCAATTGAAATCTATCACCCAACTGAAGAAGCATTTGATATTGTACTAGTTTATTAACATTTTCTCTATATTCGAATTGTCATATTTCTTTGTGGGCTAAGCCATATGACAACTATTATACATTAAGTTTTATATTTATTTTACGATATTCTCCGACCTTAATAACTTTGCATACCCAATTCGCTTTGGTAACACGACATCCACGCTTGTAATACTAACAATAACGATAATTTGTTATTTATCTATAATATGTACATATGCGTTTAGAAATATATAATATAAGTATGTTTATCAGCTCTCTGGTTACCATAGTACAAGCTCTGCTTAGTTTCGGATCAAACGGCCGTGTGTGAGATGTGTGGAGTATTTATTTGTTAATTGTAGTATTTTCCCTTTTAATCGTTATGAACCCATCTTCTCCTTCTATGATTTCCTCTCTATCTTCTCTTACTCTTTTTTCTGCACAGTGCACTTTGAAAAGCGGTCTGACCTTCTCCGTTATACCTCCTGAATTACCTGTTGTGCTCCACATGATTACATAATTCCTCATCCCGTAATTCACAAACTATTTTAATTCGTAATTGTATGTATGCCTATATATATATATAGGCATACGTACATAGATATATAAATATATATTCGTACATAGATATATAAATATATATATATATATATATATCTATGTACGAATGTACACGAGTACTAATTATTATATTTTATACGATTAAGATACGAATATATTCACTTTTATACGGTTAATGAACTTCTTTGTCTTTTTGGCACCAAAACTACCGATGTTAACCAATACACTCCTGTCCATCCAAAGGTAGCCTGGAAGAAATTGTTGTTAGCAATAAGGCCGCCCACTGCATTTTCTAGATTATGAATACTTGTTTTGAAATTTACTTTTTTTGGTGCATAATAAAGAGTATTTACTATTATTATTCACTACCTGCACACATGCAAAATATTACCTGGCCCATCATCCAATATCTATCATTATATATATAAATGTACGTAGTTGTGAAAACACTTTTATTCCAACAAGTCTTAAAAAGCAATAGATACCCAAGTTTTTTTCTTACAGATAACTTTAACAAGAACACAGCGAGCGCTCACACAACGGACGACCAAAATGAAATGTTTGATTGCTGGTATGTCTTCTTTCTTTCGATACTATCTTTCTATGCAGAAGTAAATTAGTAGATTTTTGACTTTACATTAAATAATGATTGGTGAAAACAAGCTAATAATTTGTAGTTTTGCAGGAGACTACACATAAATAGCAGCAGCTACTAATACTTAATTTTCATATATTCTGTAATGCATTCTGTCAGAATAAATGAATATGAACATATGTGACTTCACAATTTTGAAGGATATCTTAAATTTATTTTTATTTATTAAATTAAATTTATTTAATTTAAATAAATTTAAGGATAAATAGGAAATTTAGGAAATGTATTTAAGATATCCCCCAGTACTAGCATAAGACACAAATAAAAATCCCTTTTGTTGACTGTTCTTATTTAAAAGAAAATGGTACTATTTAAAAAAGTTGTAAAGCTATGCATCTTAATCTAGAGGCGGAGAAACCGCTTTATAAACATGAAAAGCATAAAATCGAACATGAAACCTCCTCCTTTCTTAAGGTCTCTTAAAAATAAAATTAATTCAAGGAATTGTTTTGGGCTGACAAATTCCTTTACATGTATTGTTTCAGAGCTAAGCATGCGTGAAAAGCAAGTAACAGATTTAAGACTTGAGCTCGACCGTGTTAATGGAGACCTACAATCATTCAAACAGAAATACTACGAAATGAAGCGAGCCCTAGATGCGGACGAGGCAAGGAGGCTGAAAGTGACCCCTTCGTCTGCAGAGTCACTAAAACAATAATTTTTGTCTATGGTTAGCTCTACAATTAAAAATGGCGCGTAGTTTATTTTAGTGAACACGCAATAATTATATCGATTCCAGTCAATATCCAAGGCTGCTGAAATATGTTTTGACTTTGTTCTACATCATCATACAATTTTGTTTGGATCGCGTACATTAATGGTAAGTTACTTTCGGTTTCTTCATGAATTAAGAAAATATAATTAGAGGTAAAACCTTGATGTTACTAAACACAATTTAGCTAAGTAATAACTGGTCCACTGGTTGATATGCTGTTGGTTAATGTAGTACTGAAAGGAAAATATCAGCGCGGTAGTAACAGGATTGATTTGGTTTTTTCGGTACAGTTTTGAGTGAAACTTAGTCAACTCACTATGTTAAGTGCCATTAATATAAAGATGTAATAATAACGTAAGTGAAGTTACGTTGGTTCACGTATGGATTGCATATAGACTTCCCGTCACGAAACGACCAAATTTGATATTGATAGCTTCATTCTATAAGGTTATTTCAAAATGTTTTTTTTTTCTAATATATCAATCAACTTCAACCATCAAGAAGCCCCTAACTATCTATCAACATACATTACATCACTTCTATTTATCTGTGGTTTTGTAAACCACGTTGTGGCTACCATCTTCATATAAATGTTGTAGATAAAATTAATAACATTAGTTCCCCTTTTGAAATACCGATTTTAAGGCATACCTTTTAATATACATGTTTTTTACCATTCTTGTTATTTTGTTTAGATACATTTGTAATAGTGTCAACAAGTTTGTGAGATTCGTGACGGTGTGTTTAACCAGCAAAATTTCAACCAAAACCTGTCCTCGTTGCAAATCTTAACAGAATTTACAATTAATTGCGTTCTGTAGGGAACTATTTTTGGTGTAGTGTAAAAATGTGTAATTATTTTATTTTTATAAAATTTGTTTATCCTAATGTGTTGTTAGTAAAATGTGCCAAATAGTATTTTAATGATCTCAGTACTGCATAAAATGCACATTTTTTATGGAACGATTTTAACTAAAAACTGCAAATGTTAAATATAATGCAGTTGTGTAAATTATTTTGTATTTAGCGAATATACAAAAGTTGGGTTTTTCTACTAGAAATAAGATATTGCATGTGAAGGTATGTATTTAGTTTTATATTGTGTAGTTAGAAAATCAAAACAAGACTGATTCTTATGGAGGTAAAATATGATTGATAAATAAAACACCCCAAGTAATTAATCCGAAAACAATAGTTTTATTTAAGAACTTTCACTTTCTCATAAAATATACACATTGTTTTTTGTCATTAAACTAAACTGTAAGTAAATACTAATTTTTAAATACCAATTCTCACGATTCTCAAACGGGTGCTGGGCCGGGGCGGGGCCCCTCTATTGCGTTTCGGTTCCTAATTTTATATCATGGTGTTCATTCATGTACAAATTTCTCACTTAAAATCTATTTAAAAAAAATATTCAAATGAAAGCATGATTTTGTACATTTTCAAAGTAAAAAAGAAACGAAGACGTCCGTTTTTCTCGTTAATAAAGTGTGATGATAGAAGTCTACAGTCCTTTTGTTGATTACTTAAAAATAACAGTTCGAATGCATGCGCTCGGGCCTGACCGGGTGTCGGTACACAAATGCGATCAAATGCGAATAGATCAGCGGGACCATGCATCGAACCTACGCTGGTACTCAATATACTTCAGCGCTTTTTAAACACACTCCTACAAATACGTCTGAATAACGCGATAATTACAAGCGATTTGTAACGCAGCTGATACTAACAAGTACACAATCATTCTTGCGTTTCACCTATTTGTACATGTTGGCTCAGAATATATTGTTTTTTTTTCCGAGTTACTGAGGGCAAGCGAAGCCGTACAATTTGGTCCGCGTTGCATACAACAGTTTATACACAATGTTGACAAGGAAAACTTGAAGGTTACTGTTGCCCCTTAATTACTACAATGTACTTACAAACGCGCAATTCAATCTAACTAACAGATATATATATATATGTAGCAATGCTTAACATTACTAAACATTTCGGTCAACACATTACCATTCGCCCATCACAAACGAAGCCGCTAAGCGTCACTTGTTAAATCTTTGAGCAAAAGTTTTAACACAGTCGGCGACTGTACGGTCACACTTAGTTATCGCATTATTTATACGTACAAGTACACTCACATACACGCTTCGGCCCGCGATCGTTACACGCATTATACCAATACAGTATTTATATATAGCTGTCCCAACTTACCTAATACAAACACAGAATCAACTATTCGTTCATAAAACTCGCGACGACGTTTGCATCCTGACGCGCGGCACGATTCTTGATAATTTTATAAGAGCTAACTATCTCGCCGAAATATGATTTGAGGGAAAGAAAACTATTTTGTCGTTCGTAGTACACCGCTAACGGTTATATCGACGTGAGGAGCGGTCGAGAACGGAGATTGCAGTTTTATAGTCGTCGATATACTGGGTACGTCAATCGTTAACCAGAACCCTCAATCTTCTTTCTTTCCGGGCTACCGACGTCAGACAACAAAGAGAAAAACGAAAATCAAAATGAAGTATAATGTGGAACGTGTCGCTTCGATCGCCGCGTGTCGTGCGACTGCGACTACATAATATATCACTCGTCGGCTTAGTCGATAGGTACTTATGACATAATTGCGATGGAATCAATAAAACTATTGTTTGTTTGGTGGCGGGCGCTAGTGCACGTCGCCGGCCTCCTGCTTGGCGAGCGAGTGCGCGGGGTCGGGCGCGGCGAGCGGCAGGCTCAGCGGCGGCTGAGGCGGCGCGGGCGCGGGCGGCGGCGGCTGCAGCGCAGGCGCGTCGTGCGCGTGCGCCGTGGTGGAGTGCGCCGCCTGCGCGCCGTAGTACCCGCCGTTTAGCGTCTCGGCGTACGGCGCGGGCGCCGGCGTGGCTAGCGGCGCAGGCGTCGCCAGCGGCGCGGAGCTCTGATGGAAGTAGTCCTTGTTGACGCAGTTGCGCAGGCAGTCGGGGATGCGGCCCACGATGGCGCGCCGGATCTCGGACGCCGCCATCTCGCGCAGCTCCTGCGCCGACGCGTCCGAGTAGAACGCGGCGTGCGGCGTGCACAGCACGTTGGGCGCCTCCTTCAGCGGGCCCTGGGGGGGACATACCACTTCACTACTCTATTCTATTATTGGTACACTAAATAATTATGAAATTATATAAATATACATTTTTTCATTTACGCTCGATACGGTATCCTTATTGACATTTTTGATCGATAATGTTGAGTAGTTGACACATAAACAAAGGCAAGAAATAAGAAGAATTTGTTCAGAACTACAACTATCGAGTAATAAAGGTCGTGTTATAAGTACGAAAGTATGAGAGAAACATATTGAGAAAAGAGTAAGAGAATCCGATAGCCAAATAGAACAAAGTGAATACGCGCCAGACAGATGAGTTTCTGAATAACGGAATAACAAATGCCATATTTGTAATACGCCAACTAGCTACATATGTATGTGACAAACACATCTACATCAAAAATACGACGTAATGATCGGGCCCACCGAGCAAGAACTAATAAGTAACGAATGCTCTGGCAGCGGATATACTCGTACAGGAAGAGCTGCATGTTGTTTGTAGATTACAATATGTGTCCCAGGTTTCCTGTAAAACTGAAAGGGCAGATCTGTAAAACCATCGTATCTGCCGTCTTATATAAATCTAAAAGTTGTCCCACAAATAGAACGGAAGAGAGAGAGCCTTGCACAAGATGAAAGTGCGATGTGTGTATTACCGAGAAGGTAAGGAATGAATTACATTCGAGGAAGCCTGAAAGTAGTATTGATTCGCAATAGATCATGGTGAACATATTAAAAAATTGATGAAAAAAGAACAAAGAAACTTTTTTCCTCAAAGGAATTTTATTAAAAAGTAAAGTATCTTTAGAAATGAAGTGTTTTTTTATTAGACTTTTAGTTACCAGTTTTATGTTTGCGTTTATGTTTGTAAGTAGCGATGGTGTTATTTGGTTTGCAAAGTAAGGTGTAGTGTGAGTGAGTCCGAGCAGTACCTGGAACACGTTGAATGGCTCGTTCTCGTGCACGTCGAGCGCGGCGGCGCGGATGCGGCCCTGCTTGAGCGCAGCGGCGAGCCCCTCGTCGTCCACCAGTCCACCGCGCGCCGTGTTCACCAGGAAAGCGCCTGCGAACACACCAATATATACATATCCAAATTTGGAAGAGCTATGCTTCGGCACTTTTGTTGTGCTTGTATTGTGTGACCAAGTGAGTGAGGTTACCGGAGGCCAACCCACCTTTCTCTTCCCCTTTTTCCCATCCACCTCTTCCCTTGCGCTCTTTCCCCTACTCTAAAAGTCCGCAGCACTCGTGATTCTTGAATTGCAAGAGTTCATGGTCGGCGGGAGTCACTTACCATCAGATGACTAACCATATACTATATATATAAATATGTCGTTCAACTAAGCGTTTCGTAGACCCATCAATAATATAAAGTGCTAACAATTTGAGGAATATTAAGACACAAACACGATATTATGAACGGCCAAGCATGGCTTCTTCAACATTGATTAAGGAAATTTTGTGATTTTAATATACAAATATTATTCTGAAACTCATTGAACCTTAAAATGAAATGATAATTTCGTAAAATGGCTGACTCGAATAAAACTATTTACTACAAAACGGCCGTAGAATGTCTAAGTTCTCTGAAAATTGTCATAAAAAATAAATAACATGTTCTTATGTACATAGTAGGTAATATTGTTACCTGGACGCATCTGTTTGATAGTGAACTCATTGATGAGGTGGTGGTTGTGTTCGTTTAAGCTGCAGTGCAATGACACACAATCACTCTGGAATAGGAGGTCCTGGAAACATCATGAACATTATGTCAGTATATATAGTTCTACTCAGTGAATACAATAATCGTACATTATTACACTGAATTATATATTTCTAATATATAGGGCGTTAGGTTTATCCTAATGTTAAGGTTAAACTACCTAACCTAAGGTTTTATTGTAGAAATAATAGGTATTAACATTGTCTGACGGTCTAAAGTGATTAGTTATTAGTATTGTCTGCTAGAACTAAAAACTTTCTAAAATGATTATTTACTTGGACAAGTGTTATATGCATGCTTGGTCACTTTCTACTGTGAGGGATGGTTAGTTTTTGTTATCTTTACTTTTTATATATTTTTAACAAGTAATGCGCGTGGTTGCTGACCTGAAGCGTGTAGACCCTGGTGAGTCCAAGCGACTTCTCGATGCCGTCGGGCAGGTAGGGGTCATAGAAGATGACGTTGAAGCCGAAGGCCTTGGCCCGGAGCGCGACGGCAGAGCCGATGCGGCCGAGCCCCACGATGCCGAGCGTGTCGCCGCGGATGCGCGCGCAGCCCGTCGCCGCCTCGCGCACCTGCTCCGGACCTAACACACACACAAACGTTCATTGATGTTCTGGAATAACTGATACAGTTTGTCCAATGTCTTGATACTTAAAAACAAACATGCTCTGCAGGAATGAAGTTTCTATTCAAAATGAGCACAGTCAAGAGTTACTGACACATGGTTATTTATATATTGTTGACTAAAGTCGCAGAAAACAACAAAACGTAGGTATACGAATATACGCTACTATTACTTACTATGTGAATTAAAGAAAAAATTAGGAAATGTATGAAAACTGATATATACATTATTCTAATAATTGGGACCTAAATAAAATGTACAAAGATTTTCCTATTGGTGCCAGAACACTTTGTGCTCTCTGTGGAGCCATCCCATCTCTTACTGTGGGTATTGCAAAAG
Organism: Tyria jacobaeae; assembly: GCA_947561695.1. Taxonomy (NCBI): domain Eukaryota; kingdom Metazoa; phylum Arthropoda; class Insecta; order Lepidoptera; family Erebidae; genus Tyria; species Tyria jacobaeae. The sequence goes on along the minus strand of OX387231.1, from coordinate 12,295,351 downwards.
GCGTCTAAAGGACCAGACTGTAACCAGCCGGCGTCAGGGCACTGTATGATTATATATATATGTATATATAATCATACAGTGCCCTGATGCCGGCAATACTTGCTTCCTATTAAGTGGTACTAAGCTACGGAATGAAAAGGTGGACGTTTGAGTCGCCTCCGTCTTTCCTTTAGGTGACATGAGAGCAAGCGTATGAACGTAAAATTTAATTGATGATTTGAGTAAAAACAAAGTGTTTATTTTGAATAGAATAGTTACTCTTAAGTAGAATATATATATTTTATTAAGCTATATAAATAGGTTTACCTGTGAACTTTTTCCCTTCCCGCACCATATTGGCAAGCCAGTATGTCCGCCGATATAAATTCAATATGAGACACATCGTCGTGTCGGCTACTTCCTCCACCCCGTATCCTGGCACATTACATACTGCTATGCCTGAAACAACCAAAAGACATATTACCCAAATAAAACCTTCTTGGTGGTAAAATTGTTATGGGTGTCTGTCTATAACTGTCAACTTTGTAGATCTTGTTTATCTACACATCATTTTCCAAGATACAGAAACCTGGGGTAAGGGATACAGCAAGTGTAAAAGATGAGGAAACGGTTCTGAGACTGCAGTAGCACGCAGGAGCCAAGGTCGCGTAATCAAATGTCCTTCATTTCTTGTAACTGGAGAGACTACTACGTCCGGAACACCTTGTTATTCGACATAATAGTAAAATATAAACAACAGACCCTTTCTTCGTCGAGACAGTGGGTAGTAACAGTGTTATTACCGATTTTGAGTTTTCTCAAAATCTGTCCATAACTTGTCCTCGCAAATTATTCTAATTATTATTTTTGTTTTAATATTAGTTTATGGATTTTGCTGAGAAAAAGAGGAAAGCACTATGCATATTTTACTGAAAAATTATGTGCTATGCTAATTTATAAACAAAGGTCGTGTCCCTAATAAAGCAAACACAAAAGAGCTACCTATAGGTATTTACACTACGTAGGTGTTGTAGCTTATCGATAGTGCTATATACGTTAGAACTGTTGATAAAGGTAAGGCAGAAACAGACCTAGTTCCCCGGCGGCTTTAACATCAATGTTGTCGACGCCTGAACCTATGCGGACAATGATCCGTAATGCCTTGAACTTCTCCAGGTCTTCTTTAGTGAGTATGATGGTGTGCCACATGAGCGCGCCCACGGCTTCGTTGAGCACTTTCTCGTGAATCTCCGACGTGGACTGTGCGTCGCAAAACGCTACTGTCGCCACGTCCTTCAGTATCGGCATCTCGACGGTGCAGTCCCTTCCGTCCAATAATGCCACCAGGGGCCTGTAAATATTAAATTATTATATTATTTTAATACAAGTAATAAATAAACGATTTAAAACTGAAATATAGGGACACATTTCTCTTTTTTATTGAAATTAAAGCAATTTCTTTGTAATCCTACCATTATGTTACAAATGTTTTGTAAGCAAATGATTCATATTATATTCCGTGTTAAATTTATAAAGGTAAATAACAAGAACATCTCTAGTATTTTTTGTTAATCGTATGTTGGGTATCATTCCTAGTGTAAAGATACCGGCTAAGCTCTAGTGTTCAGATAGTTTTACGGCACTTTATTTTCATATGCAATGTAAGATTCATGTTTGCAATGATAATTATGTATTAACTTTACTATGCCTTTTGAAGGAAAACTATCTTTGTCGGTTAGCTCTGCTTCTCGTCTAACGTAAGGCCTGCCATCAAAAGTAAATACAAGCAGACCATACAGTTCAACAATATTGTTAATTTTCGTCTGTAGAAGTCGTCGTAAGCAATAATAATATAGATTTACAGAAATTTTAGAATAACACCTAAATCCTGCATCCCCCATCCCTCATCACCCTCAAAGGCGGGCAGCGCACTTGCGACTCTTGAGTTGCAAGTGTCCATGGACGGCGGTGTCACTTACCATCAGGTGAACCGTCTGTTCGTCTGTCCCCCCCCCCCTATAGTATAAAAAAAAAATTGATAATTTCGAAAAACTAATTTTGAATACGTAATATCGATCTAATATCCGTGTTATCAAACTTCAGAAGTATACGTTCACACATTAACAGTAGTATATTTAAAAAAAAATGAATTTTCTGTACGTACGTCACGTGTTACTAGGCGAAATTAAAAGTACGCACACAGAATCGTCTTAACGCATCTAATCCACACATATGTATATGTAGTGTATTATAACAAACGTTAACACATCAATAAAGACATTAAATGACGTAAATTCAATGCATGTAAACGTAAGACGATAAAATGAGAGTGACGCGGCATATGTAGTACCTTATCAACCGGGAGATAATGTCAGGCGACATAATGTTCAATTACTTTATTATATCAACTACGTGATAATGAAATTGCTAACATCTAGTCTTTAAGATAGATTGAGTAAAAGGTACAAACAGTTCTCTGCAATTGTCTAGATTTGAGCCGAGAAATAAAAAAGATTATTATTATGTTTAGTGACACCCTTTCGCACTTATTCATACTAAGAGCACAGAGCCGATAAGCATTTACGATTTGATAAAACACGATGAATACCTCGCATATCTTTGAGAACAAATTCGGGTAACTTATTATTTGCATTTAATTTTAGATATATAGGCAAGTATACTGTAAAAAGTTCATGTTTTTAAAAAGCTACATATGGCATTTTTGCTTTGAAAATCATCATTCTTTTCGTTTTATCTGAGATGTACGTTATAATAATAACATTTAAGTACATATAAAGATTAAAGGGCAAAAGCTACAGAAATGTTATAAGTACGTACAAAAGTGTTAATGTACCACAGTTTTATAATGACATGTACAAAGAGGCTTTAGTAATTAGGATTGATTGAATAATGCAATTGAAATTATGCTACAAGTCTACTACTAGATTTTCTAAGTGAATAAGTTTGATGGTTTCTAGAAAAACCATAAACTAAACATAGGTCACAGTGCCTTACGTTACATAAAGATAATAGTCTCTAACTTTTGCTAAACTAGTGTATTTGAATATTAGTAATTACATGCATCATGCTTTCTTGTATCAGCGCAACAACCTTAAATATCTGAATCATGCTTGAATATTTATTCACAAATGCTCTCACGTATTAAATTAACCAACAACAAAGCAACCAACCAACCGTTCGGGTCCTATTAATAAAATAAGTAACGGAATATATCACTCTAAACAATAAAAATATTACTAAAATTATCCAAACAATATTAATATTTAATAGTCAAGCGTAAGTAAGTAAATGGTTAACCTAAATATGATTTGCAGATTGCAAGCAATCACAAGTTGATAACAAATAATTAGCTTTAGTAACAGACAAACTGAAATTAATGGACAAATTAAATTTGCAAGCAAACCGACAAATATTCGAAACTAACAGAGATTGGGGGACAAGTTAGCTAATCACCAGAGGACGTGGCCGGAGTGTCCCCCGCCCCAAGTCAAGCGAATAATTAAAGCACACCAGTACGATTAAACTAATAATTTAAACTTTCGTCATAGCGGAGTGGAAATATTATTATTATTGCCTGGAAAAGTTTCAGGCGGCGAAACGGAAAAGTAATTCCGGGCGGAGGGAGGCAGTTTTCAGAATTCCAACAAACTTTTCCGGGGGCAGACGAAAACAGATTTTGGTGGCAAACAAAGAGGCGCGGCAGTGTGAGTAGCGGGGGACAACCCTTCGGGCAAGTTTTGATGGAAACCAAATAGGATTAGCGCGCGAAAAGAATAAGTGGAGTGAGCTCAATAGGTGGCGGACTTCGCTTTGTTAAGTTGCCGTCCGCATCGCGACGACTACGAGTTTAGATCCACTCGTATATTCGATCTTAACCGTTTGAGTTTCTGATTGTCGAATGCGATTAAATTAAGCCGGTAACTTCATGTATAATTGTTTGCTTTGATTACGTTGAGTAGCTTTGCACAGCCACCATCCGAAATTAATTTAGCATTTTCATCCAGCTCGTTTGTAATAATACAAGTAAATATATTGTATTGCCTTACTAAATACTGATTAGAGTTGTCTAATAAGTAGAAGAAGCACAAGCTGCAGCTAAATATATTGGTTAATCTGTCTTTGAGGACCACGGCTAGCAGCAGTAAGCCATTACGGTTTAATAGTAACAAAGTAAATTCACCTCGACTGCAGGGGTCCATTGGCGATGGGACCCCGCATGCTATCCATACGCGCTCTCTTTGGCAGCATCTTGCGTTTGTCCATTTAAAGCGGCAAAGCCGCTTTAACCACCGCTTCGCAGCGCGTCACCTGAAACACCAATTAACAAAATGTTAGAAAAATACGTTCCTGTGGCACCATCATCAATATTTAAATGCAATATTTGTGAAACAGTGTGTTACGTGTGCTGTCGAAGCACATTTTGCCATATAATATTGTGCCATGTAACCTCATAATAATACTTTTTATAATTATGTTAGTGAAATGCATGACACGTGTTTATTTTTGAATATAAACACGTGTCATGCTGCAAATGAATTCAAAATTCTTATAAAAGCAGAAGCATGTCTACTAATCGTAAGGACTATTTTGGGTCTAATATGGTTTTTGGTATATTTGTCAATTACATATTAGTAAAGAAAGAAGTAAATAGAAAAGGGCTCCGAATTGCAAAAGATAAAGAGAAAAGAGGTTGACATAAATAGCTTAGATCATTTTAGTAACATTTACCGTAGAATATTAGAAAAACGTAATTTGTTCTCAAAACTTTGATGTATTGAGTGTTTTCATAACTTGATGAAAAACATTTTACAAGCTTACAATAAAAAAAGTTTTAAAAGTATGTCATGGAATTGAAAGCCTACGAATCATTAAAACTGAACATAATTTAATAATTAATGGTATTTAAGTACTGTAAACGCGGAAAAATATTGGAACTTTGGCAATATTTATTTATGGTTGTTAACATATTCTAAAAAGATTGCAGACAATTGACACCTGCTCGTTTTTAATGCACTCGATAATATAAGAAAACAGAGCTAATATATAATTTCTTGTTTTATTATATTATACCAAAATCCGATATTAAAGTCTGAGAACAATAGCCTGATATATGTATACTCAGTTTTAATCTTGGCACCAATCTGCCATTTCCCCAGTCTGTCATCTCATTACATTCTCTATCACGGCTCGGTGATTTCGATGTTAGATTTTGAGTGTACTGATCTAAACAGATTAATAATTGAAGTGACTGTTTGAACTAAAGCTTCTAGTTTTTATTAGTAAATCAATCGTCTGAATTTACAATCACTTACATTTAGGTTACACGCTAGTCATACCAAAAATGAGATGATATTATAAGGAGTCACTTGGACTTTCGAGTCACTTATTTAGTAGCAAAAAAACAAACAGTTTTAGGATTAAAACGCATGTAGTTTACCTTCAAGTACACTTTTAAGTAAACTACATGCGTTGTCATTAGATGTTATCCCAAAGTATTTTGAGAAACATGATAAGATTTAAGAATGAAATTGTTCGTCCTACTAAAAGCGACGGGTGACAAGTAATGGCTGAACATTTTTTTCTTTTACTCGATTTGCACGGAGACATCTTAAATCCCGGTAGGTACATGGCTTCTTGAAGGGAATATCGATGATTTGATTGCCGCAATTTATCAAGAAAATCGAATAAGCCAGTTTTCGTGCGTCGGTGCTATGTACAACGTAGATACAGTATTTATTGTTAGTTTCGTCTCCCTGTTTTATTAATTTGAAAACTTAAACAACATTCTTTAATGAAAACTGGCTAACGAAACTAGTTAAACGTAGGTAAAAAAGAAAATAAATAATCATTTCATATGGCCTCTCTCTCTCTCTCTCTGAATCATTTTGATACATCCTGAGGTGACACTGTAGAGATTGCGTTTAGTAATAAGTATCTACATTATCTTGGTGCCTTGGTACCTGTACCTACAATACTGGTTATGTGGTAGTCAGTATAATTACAAAAAAAGTACTCAATTATCCCCGAAACTATTATTAGAATTCTAGAAATAATAATCAAATTTAAAAAGTTGTCTTTCGTTGATAATTTATTTATTTCGATCCGAGTAATGTTTTGTATATAACTTTTAACCGGTATGAATAATACATCAAATCCAGTGAAAGGTACGTTTGAAATCAAAAAACAGTGATTCAATAATCTTAATAGATATTGAATTATATGTTCGTAAAACATATGTAGATAACCGAATAACCGAAAAAAATATGTAAATAACCAGCAGCAGAATTGAAAATTTATGTTATCAGACAATGCGATGTTCGTATGCTCGACGTCTAGTGGCTCTGATGATATTCCACCGTTGGTACTTCAGAAATGTGCAGCGGAGGATAGAGGCAAATGTTTGTACATTTGCCTCTATTCCGATTCCCAAGAAATGAGATCGTTTCTTGAGTGAGCCTCAGTTTCTTATTACCTCAGTTCTCTGCAAAGGGTTTGAGCACATTGTCAAAAAACATTTCTTGCGTTATCTAGAGGATAACTCTCTAATTAATGACGGACGGACAATATGGTTTTTGACTGAAAAGATCAACGGTTGATGTCTTCTTCCCAAAGGATGATTATAAAACACAACAGCACAAATAGGAGATTGTGGTGGTAGACAAAGTAATTAACAGCAAGATAGTATCCCGCAGCGATAATATGTTTGCGACGTTCATCAGAGCGATGAGAAGAACACGTGCAAATATCTTTTCAATAACGTTTTCAATAAACTCACATTAAAAGACACTATGTCGAACACATTTTAACATGTGCAAACAAGCATAAAAAATCATTTAATACAATGAAATATTAGTTTTACGTAACAGACAAAGACGCAGGTAGGTTGTGATTTTGTTTGATTGCCTGTTTTGGAGTAATTATATTGTCATGTTAGACTTTAAGTATGTATAAGGTTATACATAAAGCAAGTTATCACACATGCCCGTGGTCCAAGTGCTCATTGGCGTGTTGCCAACCCTATCCCATTCCATCCCATCTCCTCATTTAAGATTAATTTAGGCAAAATGTCTAATAGAACGAATTACGGCGCATATGCCAACTTTTTTCGTTTGAGTACGTGTGCAACTTGTTCATAGAGATGCGACTTGTTAATAAAGTAGTTAATAATTTGCAACAGTTACAAGGTTCTGATTACAGATTGCTATGCTGATATATCTGTATTTAGTAGTTGGGGAGCTAAAGACTGTATAAACAATCATACATCAGAGTTAGATGGAGGGTAGAAGTTATGAATGAAATAAACAATAGTGGTCACAATTAACAAGGCACTGTGCAATATTAACAATACAGCATATTATGCATGTTGAATGATTAGTTGTCTTTTATACACAATAGCTATTATTGGCAGACATTTAAATTATGCGTTTTGTGCACACGCCTAAAGAGTGACATTAAAATATAAAGCTGACATATAGTTGATCAACCAGTACAATAAGTGTTATGATTTACTTTAACGTTTTAGATGCTAAGTATTGATGTGTGTATATAAGTGATGTCCTTTGTACATTCATACATATAATTCCTAATTTCTATTGGTAACGTTATAAACTTGTTATATAAGTTATGCATAAATAGGTCAATATTTGAATGCTTGGATGATACACAAAACATTAACCCCCTTTTTTCATTTAATACTCTAAAATAGCCATATTAATGATCGCACGCATATTAATTTGCTTACCGCCTTGTTTGTAATGTCTATGAATTAATTAGAGTAAATAAGTTGTGGTTACAAACATTAGGTATTTAAATTAGTTATAAGCAATTAAAAATAGTCTTGTACTGTCACTGTACTGTCTTGAACTGCAATAGGTTTGATCGAATGAATCACGAGACCGACACTAAATTTGTGATCAGCAAATGAATAAAATGTATCATCGTGTATCCTTGTTGGTCTTAAAGTTATCTTAATTTACAGTTTAAAAAAATATGGACTTGTTTTTAAAAAAAAGTAGTTGAAATATTTAGCATTTAATGATTGTTGTTCCACCACACAGGAATTAGGTATTTTCGTAAAAACAATAATTGTATACATAGTCACATGCATAGACAATGTTAATAATGTAATTAGACAAAAACAAGTTTGTCATGTTTGTTTGCAGTAATTTTAGTTCAATATAGTTAAGAGAACACCAAAATAATTTTTTATGTGGCAGCTTCAATAAAAAAAATAGATATTATTAAATGAAAGTTTTCTCCAGTCGCCAGATCTGTCGTGCCGAAAGTGCATCTTGTAGTACATACTTGTAATTTGCAACAAGAATAAATAAATTATTGAAAACAGTGATTCAATATTTATAATTCTATATGATTGTTCTGATTCAATTGAACTAATTGCAAAATCAGTCTCACCTCGAACTACAGCGAAGTACAAAATACTAAAAATACGACGCACAAAAGCCTCCTTCTTTTTATGATTAGGATTATAGTAACTGTGAAACCGATAGGTTAGCTGTTTGTACGGCGGATTCACGTCATCATAATCATGATGAGCAGATAAAAACCACACATTTAGTGGGGCTTTCGTTGTTTCAATAATCAAAACATTACAATTTCATTTCTTACTTCTGGTAGTCCCTGTCAGATACACTCGTGTTTTGTTAACTGCTTTGCTTCTAATTATTATAGACTTATTCATAACCTTTTAGTCTTTTTAAGAGTTCATTGCCAAAAGACTTATAAAAGATATAACTAGTTTGTCTAAAGATTAGCGAGGTAATCCAGAAAATAGATAGTGAATTTAGTTGAGATTGCAATAATACATGTATAAGTTTGTCGGCAGACGGGCAGCTATGCTCCACTTTTCACTGTCTCATTGACAATACACAAGCAGGTAGACAGGTCTTTTAATAGGCGTAGCTCGTGAGCATCAGACGAGCCAAGGGACAACTAACAAGTGAATTATGACTGGCTAGCAACTGACGCCTCTCCACACTAGGATCGTGTGTGGACGGCCTTCGACGTAATTGTGTACTGCAATGCGTGGATAATGTGATCGGCAAGCGTCACACGATTGGCGAACGTTGAACATGTAGTATGATTTCACGATTTTTATCACATGTAAAATAGCATTTTTGTAGCTTGACTGGTCTTGTTGTTTTTGATCCTAAACACTGAAATCATACGTCATTGATTTGATTCCCATTCAAGATAAATCATTGTGTGATGAGTAAGATTACTTGTCATACGTCTGGTTGTAATTAATGGAGTATATTTATATATTATATGTGTTTATTAGTATTCTGGTTACTGCACTACAGACTCGGCCTAATTTGGGATGAGACTGCTATGTGCGAGTGTCTGAAGATATTAATTATATCTAATAACTACGTGTTGTACTAAAATTATTTATAATTTAGGTCTTCATTTGGTAACACGAAATGCACAGTAATTTTTGACATTTTCATATATGTACTTTTAAAATTGGTGAAGTTATTTTGCACTAAGTTGAATGTCATGTTTATATTTTAACCTATTAATTAGGTATGACGACAGGAAATGTATAAAAATGATCGTTAATTTCAAAATACGTAATGACTCGAAATTATAAAATGATATTCTTAATACTAAAACTATCAATGAATGTATACAATATTAATATCTTACTACGGTTAAAGAAAACACATACTCAAACAAAAATAACTTATACCGTTTCTTTCCTACAAATAGTTTCGATAGAAGAGAAGTCTTTAATTAGGCTCAAAATAACCAGACTAATTATATAAATGTTTTTACCTCAATTAACTTAATGGGAACACTTCCGAAAACGTAACTTGTATCTAAAACTCTAAATTAACTTTTCGTTATTAGGTAACGAGCGACCTTGGCAAGTATCAAAGCTATAAATAACGAAAAAAAAATACAAGAACAATTTGACGGTTTTATAGTTGCCATGAACTGTAGAAGTAAACTTGCTGCCAACGTCACGCGAAGCGGTTACCAATTAACGAAATATTTAATATTTTTATACGGAAAAGTCTCACGCTTCCTGTTTCACGGGAAACTTTTATATGAAGAAATATTTAATCACAAAAGTAAAATTTTATGCCAAAAGAGTATCCGTGAACCGGTCTCTTTCTACGATAACGATATAATAGATTAAATTTTACGATTACAATTATCTGCAAAGTGCAGACGGGTCACCTGGTGGTAAGTGAATACCGCCGCTCATAAACACACGCAAATCAAGGCCTCTTACAAATAACATTTTAGTTCAAATCCTACTTACTAGCAATTTTATATGTTATGATATGTTAGTAAGTTTTATTGTTACGTTCCAAGCACTGTAATCTAAAAATGCCTCTACTCTTTAACAAAAAGAACTGCAAGACATTACATCGTAATAAAAAAATCTTACTCAAGTTCAGAACACCCACCATAATTAGTGCGTATTTCACTTAGAATGCGTGCATAAAATATTTTTTATTGGTAGTACAAAATCAAAGGAAAAGTGAACAAAAATGGTATAAGAATTAAAAATAAATTTGTTAACATATTTCTATTCAAATCTTTTTAGTCCTTCAAACCGTGTCGACAAGTTTGTCGGCACTTCAAATAGAACCAATGTTCTATTTTACAACAGTGCTATAAGACAATTGAAAATATTAGATCGGAATGCACTAGGTTTTCGTTAAACTGATAAAATCTAAGAGAGATTTCAAGACTTCTATTATTGAAAAGAATGCGTACCTTGCATCTGCAGTTTTGAAGTTTTATATTTACAACCTTTAATCCCCCATGGTCAATGAGCAAGTATAAACTGAGATCTTTATGTATTTTTTTTTATGCGATAGGGGCAATCGAGCAGACGGGTCGTAAAGTACACTGTCCTTACTCATATCGTTGGAACTTGAATCATAAATATATTGGCTTTATTTATGATAATTACTTCTTGCATATAACTTAACAAATAATAATAGATGTTATTTTATTGTAACTCTAATACGGAATGAATTTATAAAATGTTACATAAAATGCAAAAAAAAAAACATATTACATTGCCCGCTGATCTATTAGCTAGCATCTACATAGTAACAATGTGGGGAGCAATAAAGATAAATTTATAGAGAACCGCCTTGAGCGTCGAAGAGATATTGCAGGCCGCAATAAATAAACAATGTAATGATCGTTCTTAGCTTTACCGATGCTGATATGAGACTATGACATATACAAGTTATTTACAAAGCACCTGATGGAAACCTTGTTTCGTGAGTTAAAAGAAATAAGAGCTGAAGTGGTTCCTTTCTTTATTCTTGTAATACTTATACGTATTCTTTGAACGTGCAAGAAGATTTTGCTTCATTAACGCATACAAAAACCCCATTAATATATAAAATATTTTTATATTCAACTAGATGCCCGCCATGGCGTTGCACTTAATGAAAACCTTGACCTGACTATATCGAACACAACAAAAAAATAATTATCCGTGCTAAAAGACTTAAACAGTGCAGTATCACTTACATCCATTTCGTCGATTCATTTTTATTTACATAGAAGATATAAACTATGAAAAATACCTATGTTTGACAGATGTCAAGACTTCCAATACAATGGTTTACATCGGGTCTACAATTACGACGTAATGCGACAGTCACCGATTATTTAACGCCCACATCCTCAAATTATTACCAACTGCGTGTTTATTTTTTGTGGAGACACCAATTGTTACATGATTAACGATCGCAGTCATGTCTCAGTAGTGGAAATATTGAAATGTTAACGTTATTTATTGTTCCGGATTGGACACAATTCTAACTGACTATAGTTTTATAAATAATCATCCTAATGATCGCGAAGGGTAAATTCTCAAGAACAAGTAACGCGTAACTATGACTTTAGTAACGTCTCTATTATAATTAGACAGTCGGCCTTAAGTCGGAGGATTGTGGTCATCATAGAGCCTGCAGGATTAATTTTTTAACCTGAAGTTACTTATCAAGTAAATTTAATTAGAATTGATAAACATCTGTATATAATGTTCTAGCTATGATATTCTTTTCTGTTTAAATCGTTATTTCAGTCTTACGCATCTAGCACAGCTGGCACCTAACATCTAATAGTTTCAGCTAGATCACATGAATCACGAGATTGTACAATAGACCCTAATACAAAAACTCAAGGCTACTAACCAGCGCTGCTCTTGTGACGTAGTCAGTCTGCGATCACCGCTCCATCGGCACACCGGCATTGACTTGACGCCTGCGTCGGCGCCACAGCGGACGCTCGTACGCACACACACACACACCGTCACTTGGCACTTGCACTTGCACAGCACTAAAGTCACAGGCGGCGCGTGCCGTCCACTTTTCACTGATCACTGTGTCCGAATCCTTACACTGCACCTGTAACAATTTAAGAAAATAAATTAATATAGACACATACTATTTAAAAGAGAAACGATCATCATCAAGATGAAAGATCTAAGGCCAGTATGTTTTCAAATATTTAGCAAACGCCAAATATTTATTTGTCAATAATGATTTTGTCAAACAAGTCGTCATCGAGCCTAACTTACATTTGAAAAAATCGATGAGAACATATAAAGTTAAACAAACTATTTTAGTTTTGAAAAGGCGACTTTAACTGTTTATTTAGTTATGATATAATTGACTTTGTAAATAGAATAGAAGGTTAAGAAATGGAAGCCCACCCAACAAGGAGAGAGTATGGATTACAGTTTTGAACTGGAATACGTAAGGTAAGTCAATATGCAATACGTAAGGTAAAAGTCAATATACAATACGTAAGGTAAAAGTCAATATACAATACGTAAGGTAAAAGTCAATATGCAATACGTAAGGTAAAAGTCAATATACAATACGTAAGGTAAAAGTCAATATACAATACGTAAGGTAAAAGTCAATGTACAATATGTAAGGTAAAAGTCAATATACAATACGTAAGGTAAAAGTCAATGTACAATACGTAAGGTAAAAGTCAATATACAATACGTAAGGTAAAAGACAGTACAATATCAAGTAGGGAAGTAAAAGTAAAATACAATATCAAGCAGGGAAGTAAAAGTAAGTAAAAAAATTAAGTGTTATGGAGTTACTGCTACGTCTGCATGGTGCTGGTCTTAGTCGATCGTAATTCAGTTTTACGTTCGCGACGTCGTAGCCACGAGATCGACGTAATATTTTACGGTCCATAAACAAGGGGCGGGACAACATTGTTGCTTTACAGGTCGGAAGCATTAGCTGCATTGTTTTCATATAAACTAAGTACGACAACGATATAGTACGTGCAAGTAAGTAAACATTATAATCGACGAATCCGGAATAAATTTTACACTGATAAATATGTATGTCATTGGATCGGCTGGTCTAGAGCTTAGTGATTCTGACTGTTGAGGGTTGAACTCCCACACGGGACAAAAATGTGTGTGATTTATTAAGTTTTCAATGCAGTGGGTAACCAGAACCGGCAATTATACGAACATCGAATCCAATGTAATGAATCAATGAGGACTCAAGACTATCATTGATCAAACGAGAGTATAAATTATATTCAAGGAGGAAATAACACAGACGGGAGTGTATGCTGAATTACTATTATTTCGTTACAGAAACACAATAGTACCATAACAGTAGATACGTACGTAGACAAAACGACTACAAAGGTGTAAGTAAGAAGTAGTAGTTTCACGTCCCTACTTTACTCCGTCGTTATTTTCTAATAAACATAAAAAAGGATATACAAAACTTTAATTATACTTATCCTTGACCTCCAAACCTTACGAGCGAGACCTTTCAGAACATATTTTCACTTTTTTTTTTGTTTAATTAACGTTCTCAAAAGATATGTATACGAACACGACATTTCTCTAATTAAGGAAACTTTTTATGTACTAACACTTATACTAGGACATGGTATCTATTTAAATACATGTATTTACGAGTGCTCGGAAGCCACGTGCAAACATAAAACCACCACATAACGCAGTCTCATCCTGTCTGTAACTAACTTGAAATAAACATAAATAGGTTAACTTAACGTAGATTCACAAGTACATTTAAATAATCTTCATAGGAAGGGTGACTTCACAGTACTTTCCGAAAATGTCTTATCAATGGCACTGTTAAAAAAAATAAGAAAAACAAAAATTATTTAATATTTTGTAGACGTAGAAGTAAATATGTCTTTTTCAAGCGACTATGAAATATAGTTTCAATTCTACTGCTTTTTTGCTGTATAAAAATCAGCGAAGTAACAGCAAAATTATTCAGTAGAAGTTTTATTTGTAAAAAAATTTGCAGTGTAGGTGGCAGTAAATACTTTTCTTCCTATTTCAAAGCAGTCAATTTTCTATGTTCCTAACTTAATTCGCTACTTGTTTTAGTTATAAAAGCTGTGCTTGGCATTTTATCTGTTTTACTTATGTAAAATGAATATTTTTACACAAAAAAACTATAACATGATAACAACGTATGCTTAACCCTACAAATATATCACTGATTTATATAATTTATCCTAAAACTTTCCAGAACTTGTATGCAACAAACTTTGGGGAAAGAGTGTGTCGCCAATAAGCACCAAGTGTGCTTCCTCAATAGTATTTCCGTAAAAAGCATCTGTCGAGACAAGCGGAAAACTCGTCTGAACAATCCACAGCTCTGGCCACAAACTCTGGGACAAACTTTTAATTGAGAGAAGCCATTGATCGCATCCGGTGAAACACGACTGGGTCACACAGCACTCACACTAAAGCTTCGTTAATATTCTTAACCAACTTGAACAACAATACCTTTTTAATCTTTAACAACTTTTTTATGAATATGTTAACAAAACAATATTTAGCTGATTTTATCTGAATCTGAATCTATGATCAAAGCGATAACTATGTAAGATATTCAGATCCATAATTAATTTCAAACACATCTATTCCCTCAGAAGTTTAGTATTCTTTACCGACACTGATGTTATTATGACTAAGTAATCGTTGAACAATGCGTCAGCTACACACATATGACAAAGCTGTAATAATCAATCATACATTACTACACTAGCAATTTCTTTACAGCCCTGGCCGTTAGCGGTGGCAGTAATAGTGAGTACCGTTCCGAAAATTTTAACCGTAAAACATTCAGCTCAATTATAAGATAAGTGGTATTGACAGTGATATTAAGCTGTCAGTAACACAAGTGACTAATGGTGGTTAATTAGTTAATTTTACAATTTCTGTATAAGCCACACTGAGCCGCTGTTTTGTTAGATGGACAGATAACGTGTTTCCGTACGACGGCGCTCAAGAACCGTTTTCACAACTTAAGCATTGTCATCGTACTTTCGAATGATTGCTTGAATTTTTACTTTACTTTATTTTATGTACTGTGTTTACATTTTTACTTTGAAAACTGAGCAAAAGTGAGAAAAAATTTTTAATTCTCTTAAAAGCATCTGCCATACATTGTTGAGAACTGTAGACGGTACCACTAACATAATTTGTACGATTCCCAGAAGTTAAACAATTATTCTTATGACATGGCTTAGTCCCTACTCACATTTATAGCAATAATCACTATAATTTTCATATTATTTTAGTAAATACAATTTTTAGAAATTAAATTCTCGGTGAAAGTGAAGAATGAATTTACGTTGAAAAAAAAAGTAAAATACTATTTCTGATGCCGCAAGACATTTCGCGTTTAGCCAATACGAAATACGTAGCTATTCCTACACCTCTTACTATCTTTAACTACTCCTTGTCCGAATTAGCCCGACCCCCGACGTCACGTCACGTGTCGGTGGCTGTTTAATTAACGTTAGAATTGTTTTCTTATCTAAATTGATTTCGCCACCGAAGAAGACGCAGACTTTAGTGATATTTTACTTTTCTAAAGGCCTTTGTATACATTTATACATCATTATTTGCTATAGTTCCTGTTGTATTATAACGTTAACTTCAGGGTGTATGTCAAATCATATAGTCTCAAATGTATGTGGAGTAAAAGCGTTTCCAAGAAATAATGTTCAAAATTCTACCCATGAGGCCCGATTGAACAACAACAAAGGCACAATACACACATGGCGCTTTAGAATCGATCAGTTTTAACGAGATCCAATTCCCTCGCACGTCAAATGAAACCTCCTTTCACCGACAATGTACGAGATATAGGGCTCTTTGTCTAACCACAAAGCGTTAGTCCGATGTTATCAAATGACTTGGGACACAGACCGTTGCCGACTAGACACTGATGCATAGTGTACTTTTGTGATAGGATTGCCGTCCTCGGAATATTCAGGAGTTAGTTAATTGGAAACCGATGTTTAATTAGAGATATGTATCCGCCCCTTTCAATGTAGGGTTTAATAAACATGATCATTTGGGGACATGTAATCTTTGACTGGCAAGCCATCCCTTAGAGACGATATCGATTGCGTTCGACCCAAGAGTGGTGTAAACGACTAAGACAATGACCAATTACTGTTCGATTAATTGCTAGCTTGTACGTGATGAGATTTCATAGATGTAAAACACGAGAGAATCAAGATAACTATAAAATTGCTTTTTAGAAATCATTGAAAAACAATTCTCACTATTTTTATTTATTACAAATAGTGAATTGTCAAGTCAATAATAAAACACCCATATCGCGGAAAGATAAAATAAATATGATGAAAAAAATAATTTACTTGTTAAAACAGTTCCACATTACACATGCAATTTGTAATGTTAAAAGACCCTGTGGATAAAAAAAAACAATGTATGTTCTTCTGCTAGTAAAAAATATCAACACTCCTCCTTTTATTTAAATATTTACTACCCTTACTATTTTCCTTTTACAAAATATAATGAGGACAATTCTTTGATTTTCTTTTAAAAAACACTGGAACACATACACAAAAATCCTGAGGCGTGGAAACGTAATTCTCAGATGATTGCGTCGTGACCTATTTAAGAAGTTACAACCGAATTCCCCTCCATCAATGTGCAAGAGGGATACATTTGAATATTCAACGGTTAACGTACAAGAGTTTGATAGTCTTGAAGCATTCTGTTATAGAACAACTAAAGATACAGGGGAAACTTTCTCGTTGGCTTGTTACCGGAGTGCAGACGAGGTAATTTTATACACTCTGGCAGTTAGTGGCGCGCATTCTTGAAGATTAATTAACTTAGATTATAGACGTCTGATAGCAAGAAAAGTTATAACAGGCTTTTAAGAAAAGTTTTTGTTGCTCTTTTTAAACTTTTAAAATGGATGTTCTAAACACAACACTCCATCTTCGCTTAAAGGAGAATACCGACGCTGTCGCATTTGAAATCATAAATGAACAACAAACATTTTTAATGACATTGTTTCAAACAAGGCGTAAGCAGCTAACTTTTCGTTTACTGAAACGGAACACAAAAAAGTTGTTTGCTCACTTGTTTGTGTACTAGGTCCGAAAGTCTCACAACTTGATGGTAGAACCAAAAGTCGGGATGGGGAGTGATAACATTATTTCCCCTTTACATTCGCTATTCGCCCCCACACCAGTTGGAACGGTAGTTCGATAGTTACGCAGCGACCGACCGACGTGAACGAGGATGTAGATGAAAAAATTGGAAGTGTTAGTTTCTAGTGGTCAGTCAGCCTGTATTAATTCAATTTCAATGCTTTATTAGCAGAACACATTCCCAGAATGTAATCTGGTTTAAAAACAACATTTAACATCAACATACATCAAAGTGTATAGGAGATGGAAGCCGCCCGACCGGGAGAGTATCGTCGCCCTGCAAGACCACGGGTTAACCATCTTTACCATCAACATTTTCATAGTTGGTAGGATTTACAGTATTCATCGTCAATTACATAAACTCATAAAGCTGTTTAGAAAAACGTACAGAAACACATCCAGCATCTGTAGTTCTCGTGAATTTAGTTAGTTCTCGGGCGGAGCGCGGACGAACTTGCAAACTGTGCAGACTGTGGGGTGACGGGGGAGAACAAACTCGCCCGAGTAAACTCTCTCTTTGGGGCCAACAGGCAACTTGTGACGTGTCATAATCTTCCTGCTACTCAGCTATTGCATACTGTCAGCTGTACCGTTAATGTTGTAAACTGTGTTGCTTGTTTTTAAGGTATTTTCTTACTCGATTACACTTTAAGTTAGTGCAGGTTAACCGTATTAGTTCGACTTTATAACCTCGATTTTACTTTCCCTGTATATAGTGCTAAATCTACTTTTTTAGCACATGAAACAGGTATATTTTTTTACAATTGTAACAATTAGTAGTTATATTTATAGGATCAATTTTATGGGATATGGGGCACACAGACGGGTCATCTGACGGCAAGTGACTACCGCTGCCAATGGACACCCGCAACTTAAAGATACGTACGCTCCTTTCTTGAAGGTTTGAACGTCCGGAAATACGGCGTTAATTAAGGCGCCAAGTTTTTCGTTTTTGCATTCAAAAAGCTTCTGGAAAAGTGCACAGTGGTTGAGTGCTAATAAGTTCAAATGATAGGGATAGAAATTTAGTCGAGTAGGACGATAACCCTGCGGCCGGTATAAGTCTGAACAATTCTTTGGAGCACTCCCCATGATACAAGCTATAGAAACTGGACTTCGCATGATACATAAGCGTTTAGAAAATTAGTATTCTACCCACAAGCGAAAACTGTTATCTATCAGACAGTAAGTTATTATTCTAATGTATACAACATTAGAATAAAAACTTTCGTTTATTATATTCATATTTATTTAAATATACGGTTTTACTCGTGTGTATTTCGGGATGCCCGAGTAGTTTCGGTCTCGACAGGAGGCCTCTGCAAGGAGTAAGTCGTCCAGCCGCGACGGTACCACCCGAAATTGACGTCAATATGCTTGTTCCCTATTAAGTTAGTGAGATCAAATTCTAACTGGCAAAATGTGGGTGTTTTATACACCTCTACCTACCCCTTACTATTATATATAATAATGTCACCCACTGTTAAAACTGATTCCGTTCTAAACCCAAACGAATAATAAGTTCACATAGTTATAAGAACATAAGGAATCTTCAGCAGCAGAAAACCAGGTTTTTTTTTTTTAATTTATTTCTTTGTTCATATATACATATATATCAACATACTTATATACTCCATAATTAATAAAAATCTGTCTATAATTACACTTTTAATAATCAACCCTCACAAAATAAATAAATAACTTGCACCTATTTTGAATTCAAAAAATTATAATATAATTATCCTAAGGAAGGATTTTAAACAAAATCCTCTTCTAAACTCAACAACCGAACCAAACATATATAATAATAATTATAACTTTAAATAATTAGTTTAAGATTATTGCACTGTCTGTACTAAAACTAGTAAATTGCAATTGGTTAAAACTGGATATATTGTGAGATGAAATGGCACATAATTTTGCATGCGATGAAAATGAAAATTTACATCCACGTGGAATTCTCGCAATTTAACTCATCTTTATTTCATTATCATTGCTTAAAATGTCTGTAGAGGCTGCAGAAAAAAGTCAGATATTTTTATCAAGACAATTGTGAGAGAGAGACTCAATTGAAATGCATTAAAAAGGGCACTTATTCGATTCTATTCTTAAGATAACATTAAAGCAGATTTTTATTTGATGCAAACTTATTAAGTAGATACTACAATGAAAAAGTAGATCTCTCACATTTGGCACCGATCCAGAAACACTAGATATAATAGAAAACCGATAAAAGAAAATGAGATTAATCCGTTACATGTCATAGATTGCAGGACGCAACGATCCTTGAAACTTGATACTAAAAAGGTTGCTTCAAATATTTGTTTGGATGTGGTTAGAAAGAAAGAAATATTTTAGTGGTTATTAAGGGTTTTATATTGCTGTGCATGTGCTGGTTGCTAAATAATTTGTGATGTGATGTGATAAAAATAACAATTCTTTATTCATTTTCCGAGTATTGGTACCGTACGTACCAATCTGTACACTTATGAAATAAATACTTTTTCTTTCTTTCTTTCTTATATGAGCGTGTACTTGCTCTTTAGTTAGTCTATTAATGTTCTTAATTGTTAATTGTGCTCTTCTTATAAACAATACTACAACACGATGGGAACGATATACATACAAAAAGCAGTTTGTAGTCTTGTACAGGTTATTGTTAAAAACAAAATATTGTACTTTATAAAACAAAATTTACATGTTCCCAATACTGAACCTTTTCCAGTGCACAAGGAATGGTGCTGGCGATAAATTGTGTCATTCTTTCATTGTTAGGATGGATGGTGACATCAGTCCTGCCGCGAGTCGATCCATTATGTGCATATGTGGGTCCGATAATGAGGCTTAATAAAATGTTCCCAGTCGTACGGATGATTCAACTGTACGATTATGCTGAACCCGGAATGGTTTAAATGAGATGACTAACTATTATGATACAGAAAAATGTATTGTTGTAATGGTCAAAATAATATTTTTTTTTTTACAAAAGAAAAACATTTAAGAAAGGAGTGGTGGTCTTGTGTGTAATATATTGCATACACACCAACCAACACCAACTTAAGTAATGTATTGTTATTTTAAAATCAATTAAGTACAAAATGATACTATAGTTAAAGAGTTTTAAAGTAGATGGTTTTAAATTAGGTCAGTACCAACGACACTACAATATTGTCAGTTTATTTTGTGCATGAATCACATTTTATAGACTCACTGAACATTTTCTAATTCGTATACTTTATAGAGCATTCTCCAAGAAAACATAAACCACGATATCATTCAAGTATTATTTTATAACATTATGAAGTCAGTCTGCTTCGATGACCCTTAATAACACGGCACGAGCTTTCAGTCATTAATTAAGTCAAGCAAAAGAATCACACATATGTGATATGTATTTTTCTGTGGTGTGGTGCTTAATACATGTGTGTACCTTGATATCTATAGGTCGACTAAAATATACGTCACGTTTTTAAAGAAATATGGAACGGAAGACGAATACTCAATAATGAATTAATGTTTACAAAAACGAACAAATAATACGATTTTTTTATTTAACTGCCTAAACAAAATGGATATACTCAACAGCTGGGCTGTTGAGTGCAGGGCAGAATATTTAAAGGCACATATGAACATCATTGTAATAATGTGGTTATTTAAAGCAACTCATATGAGCCAGCGAGTTTCCATAACATCTTCGGCCTCCCAGGAGTAAAATTCAACATAACTCGTACAAATTAGACAACAATCCTCGTTTAAAGGCATTAAGAGAAGAGCGAGCTTCACAAAGTTATAATGAAATTCACAAGCAATAAAACTTCCCTTTTGACTAACCCCTAGATATACATTTGAGTGTAGGGTTGCTTCCAATACGAAGAATAATAAATGTTTAAATTTTACTTTAAAACGACAAAATTAAGCATTACTGTATTATAAATTACGTCTGAAATACGAATCTAACTAATATACCTAATTATATAGAGCGGGTTTAACTTATGACAGTTTAGAAAAATAATTATTTAAAATAGTATAAAATATTATGTAAAATTCATTGAAGAACATTCTTACTTTGAGAATGCACGCTCAAATCATTCTTGTAGATAAAACCAATCAAAGGAAACCAACACATATACAAAATAATACGTATAGGTGAACTCATTAACTGTTCAAACTAAACACGTCAAAGAAACAATGCCCAAGTTGGGGTCGGGCAGCCCTATTTTCGCGTCGAGTTATGAAACAGGAGCGGCGCCGCGGCCAGACGAAGTGCCAAACTTAGACAAAGAGAGACTAACTTCCATTAAATCTTTTGCAACTAAGTTTCTCGTCCCCGCTGACTCTTGTGTACTATGTGTATATGTACATATATACATACTCATAATTTATATAACGACTGTTTCATAAACTTTTCATTTGTTAGAACTTAGTTTAACAGTAGCTGTGTAAATAAGTAATTGAAGTTTCATAGCTAATTTCAACTATGCTACGATGAACAAAGAATTTGGTGTGACCCCACCAAAATATTTCAGAAAACTTTTTGGCCCTACAGAACTTTTAAGCAATTGAATAAGACTTGATATTTGGTCATTTTGTTCTCAAACAAAATTATCAGATCCAGATAATGGCGGCGATGGAATAAAAACGCATTTTAGTTTTTTACTATGGTCAGGTAAACAGCGTCACATATGATTTGAGAAATTATTTTGAAATAAGACTTAGTAGAAATCGATATACAAATATTAAAGAAAAACTAATAGGGGTCTTTATTATAGCAGCTGAAGCCGAAACAACAGTTTTAGAATTTTTAGTTTAGTACACGCATCAGACAAAAAACTACTACTAAAAACTACTTCATGTAATTGAATGCAGTTTTCACAAAAGTGTTGCTAGAGGTCGAACTAATAACAGGTACTTGATTCTAAATTCCCCCTGTACGAAGACGCGGGAAAACCTACTTAAGAAATAAAATTTCTAACCAGCCAGTAATAAAAATCCACATTTTTATAGGTGAGCTAAAGTTGAATGAAGTCACAACACGCACGCTTTTATCCATTAGCATTCTACGCTTTATTGTTAATAATGATTTTAAGTAACACAAGTGCGAACTCGTGTTGTCAACGACTCTTACATAACAGATTCCGCAGTACACTTACTACAAACTGCATTTAAATTGGTATACGGAAAGGGCCAAATGGTTTAGGATTTGCATATGGAGTATCGTATACGACCGTATTCGTTATTAGCTCAACGTGTAAATTATACGGACAGCAAAATAACAGCTACAATATTAACGTACGGATATATGGATTGCGATACAAATTCGTTTTAAATATGAATTGTTTTGAATAAACATCGATTTAGTTGTTCATTAATATACTTAGTGATTTAATAATGGTTGTTCTGTCATTGAGCCAATAAATAGAAATATTGGAAGTTCCTGACCCAAATATGCAGCTATTATGTCATCAAAGCCAGTGATGGAAAGAATTATACCTAAGCATCCTTATAACAAAAGTTAAATGGATTTAAAACCAAGTAATGATAGTATACCCTGTGTCCCTTGCATTACTATACTCAAGGTGCTAATAACATACTTATCATGTGAAATTATATACACGCCTGTATCCGTGACGTGGTAGGCAGAGGTGTATTAAACACCCACAAATTGTCAATTAGAATTGGTCCCGCTAGCGTAATGGGGGCTTTAGGAATATGTTTAACTGGCACTGGCTGTAGCCGAGAGGTCCATGCCCTCTACCCACATGTCCGTGAAATTATTTTTATTAAATATGTTATTAAACTCGGCGTTTCCAAATTCCTTGAACGAATTAATTCATCGCTTTATTAGTTTGCGAGTCATACAAAATACACAACGTGCTATATACTACCGCACCCGTGCGAAAATTTAAAATACGAACTCAAGCTAATGCTGATAACCTGCTGCTGTAATGATTACTATTTCATTTGTTACTGGATTATATTAAATAGCTGGTGAAAACATTATCATTAAAATTATTATTTTTTCTCTCTTTTCATTAAATAATTTAGCTAAAAATAAGCTAGAAAATTAATGCAAATTTGAGTACATGGTTTGCTCTTGACGCAGAGATCGTGTAGCTGACATTTAATAGCCGGGAGTTTGACACCTTTGTACTTGTATAACTGTATAATAATTGGAAGTTCATAATTTTTTAATTATCTAATGTATGTAAATATTATTGTCAATAACCAATACTAAACATAGATTTAAAAACCATATAGATATTTGAATATTCACCAATTATTTACACTACGATCGTTAAACTTATCAGAATAAACACTAATCAAGTCCAAAAATTTCAAATATAAAAGCAACTAGCACAAATTTAATTACAAGTACATATATTTAAAGTTTACCTTAATAGCAAATAATCCTTTTCACCTAATAAGTACGTAAGATGCTAATAACTTCAGATACTGAAATCTCTGCGCATATTGTACCACGATACAACAAATATTCAAACCATGCTTCTATAACTACTATGTATATATTACAAAGCGGTGTAGGTCGGCCGCCTGTCTAAGCACGATTACGTATACAACACGTGGCTATACGGCACAGGATAACTTCCAAATAACAAACAAGTAAGGCCACCTACTGAGAGTTTGGATGGCTTATCGCTACTACATAGTTGAGAAACCACATTGGCAGTACTGATATTATCAATATTATATTCAATTACCAGTACCAGAGTAATAAACTACATACATATAGGAGTTGAGCCTCTTCGTAATTCAAATGGTCTTTACAAACTATTGCACTGTTGGACAAAGCTTAGTTTACGAATAAATATAAAATGAAAAATATTTTGTTAAATTCTAGATAAAAAATGTCTAAAAAGTTAATTTATTAATCGTCAATGAATCGTGTCGTAGACAAAATAATACACACTTGTACAGTAATATGTCGTGGAAGTGGGACAGGGCGCTGGGCGCAAGCTGCGGCGTGGCGAGCGGCAAGCGGTTAGCGTTCGATCGCGGGGACGCGCATAGGTCATTCACCCCGAGCCCGCCCGCGCCGGACCAAGCGGCCACGTTACTGCATTTTAACCCGCTTCATTACTTTCCGATCTGTACGAACGTTGAAGAGCGCTTTTGCAGATTAATAGCATTGCTATCGCACTCATTATCGCCTTGTCAACAACCACTATTGTAGTACTCTATCCACTTGTGTTTAATTTTGCATATTACATGTTAAATTACAAGCAGATAATGGATACTAATTACAATAGGTCTGTTAATAAAGATAGAACGTCCTTTTAATATTGACTGTCTTCTACGTAAGCAGCGTTTTACGGCACATACGTACGTATATTACTTTTACTATCGGGTATAAGTACCTACTATAAGAGTTGAGCTCTTGTCATTGAATTAATAAGTATAATAAATACTAATATTTGTCTTAGTATAAGTATGTATATTAAAACAAATGCACCTTAAACAGGTAACTTTTTTATATTACAATTTAAGCTAACAACTGACACAATCATGCCAAATCCTAAAATGACAGACAGACTCTAAAACGTTGATTCTTTATTAAAATAAATTTTGATTTCAGGATAGAATTTGAATCGAAAAATTAAGTTTTTACAGAAAAAGCATCCATACAACGCGTGTTTAACGAAATAAATATCTATTTAGTTCTATAATTTAAAAATACGTAATAGTAACGGTACAAATGTCTTCCTAAAAGTTTTTACTAACTGTTTAACACACTAGCGTCGAATCTAAATTCGTTACAAAAGTCAAAGTTTCACGAGGGCTGCCCAGTGACATTGATAAACAATTCAGGTTCGTTAAGACGTAATAGGTATTCGACTGTGTGAATAAAATTTTAAACCTTTTTGCATTTAAGTAATAAGCTATTTGTTTGCTGTGAACAAGTGGTTTGATGGACGATTTTCCCTTATATTTACACGTGTTAGAGTAATTATAGAGCTGGTGATTAGTTAGTGTTTTAATTATATCGCACGCGTCTTAACGTTACGTAGGTTTTAATCAATGGACGGAGGACGAGAATGTTAATATGAATGAATGTAATATCGATTAGATGAGCTACGACTGTTGCATCATGTCAAATTAGAACAAAATCTGAGGGCTAAACATTTTTTTTTTTTTTCAACAATAGTGCACCGAAGTTAATCGAATCAACCCGAAAGTTTGCATATAAAATATTCTGATTAACAAATTATAAATAATTTAATAAATTGTAATTACTATCGTTAACTATAGTAAGTAAATAAGTTCGATACTCTATGAATTTCACGTAACTAATATAATTAAGCAACAAATACAATACGTGTATCCAATCAAATCTACGACAATCGACCGCAATTTACAAGGAAGGTATTCAATCTTACTACATAGTTTGCTCATGGGCTGAAATAGAATCATAATCATTATTATGTACTTGAAATTCAAGTAACAAAATATAAAATAAAAATTCGGTAGACAAACACATATCCCACAATGTCTACCATAACTTTCGTATAATTTATTTATTCACTCACTGCGATGTACTTATAAATATATTAAATAACTGTGTCAAACTGTACTATTAAAACTATCCAACTTGTATACCCCTAAATGAATCGCCAGCCATAGCCATAAACTAGATAGGTACAAATTGCGAGCGACTACGCTAATGAAAAGCGGGTCAATTCACCAGGCAGGTAGGTAGACGAGGGGTAGATCTGATTCATTCGCGATCGATCTACGCGTACTACGGCAATGCACGTGCATACTACCCGCCCTATTTGAATAAATGAATGAGTTTGTTTTGATTTACGACGATGAAGGTTCAACTGACGTAGATGGCGTAGTTTAGGATAAGAGTGTGTGCGTTACGAGCGTTTTATGTTTGATAGCTTATCAACAAGTGAAGGGTATAATTGTATATTGCATTAGGTGTACGTGTGATTCTGTGGCGGGAGTAGCACAAGGCTGCTGCTTTTATGTGACAAATAATAATTGAACCAAGTCATATGCGCTATCCGTTAGTCGTATGTCTGTACTGGGATTCCGAAAGACATGAAGTCTGTTTCAGAGTAAAGGTCTACATAACATGAAGACAGAACACCGTACAAGCTCTTAAGTTTCGAACTATTTTGAGACTGACCTTTTTAATGTCACTATTAAAAAGTAGGTCAGTCTTCAAAATTATTCTTTCGGCATCAACTTTTTAAGTATTCTTTTCATGTACCCCTAATGTGAAGCAAAACTTTAACGTTTTATCTGAATATATTTTAAATTCCAGTTTCCAATTTAACGCAGTTAGTTGGAGAACTGAGCTTCCCGTTTGGAAAGCTTTGTGTTCAACGTAAAACTTTTTTCCGATCAGTGAAAGTTCCTGACCTAATAAGGTGTACTAAAGCGATGAATGGAGAAGGGACACGTAAAAATCAACCGACACAATCGGTTTAATCGGCTTTTTTGAAATTCGGTTTACTTGGCTTGTTAAAAAATTTTCGTGATTAAATTTTTAATGGCACTATATAACATTGGAAACCGTTACAAAAGTATTCATTGTAAGTATTACTGGCAAGAAATTGTAAAAAAAAGTATCAAATACAACAACTGAACTTGTAGAAAATTAATTAGCGTAGATTATGAAATAATGTCTTATTTTTTCAATAAAAAGAAATTGAAAGAAAATGTATACTGGTAAAATGTATACACTTATCAGTGCCTACAACAACTGAAACAAACATAGATTGCCATTGCATTATCAACGGCACCAACGTTCTTATATATTTTGATACGTATGTATGTATCCTACAATACGATACCGGAAAGCTATTTTTGTTTTTGGAGCGAAACGATTTGCAACAAAACAACGTCGATTTTGTCCGCACGGTGCTGTGCACAAAGGCCCAACCGCAGTGATAAATTGGCAATTTTTTGTATCGTTATTGGTGTCAACAGTGTTGTGATACTGTAGCTAGAATAATAGATACTGTTTCAATATATTTAGTCCAAGATGGTTTTGGAATTTAAGTAGATATTTAATGATAGGTATATAAGACGATATATATTTTAAACTGTGCTGCATTATTATGGAACGAACAAGAGCGGTCGGAGACATACAACGATATAAGCCGGGAAACCGTGGTGTGCCCAGTCAAGGAGAAGCAATGGTGTAATGAGAAAATGTCTTGCCATTTACAATGCCAGTTCTGGCAATTGCGTCAATGTCATAGGTAATGTAATTAACTAGTTGCTGTGAGAAGGATATATCTGTTCACTTGGCTGTATATCTTTGCCGACATTGTCTCAAAGAAATTAATGGTAAAGTAGCATATAGGTACACGAATGAAAATAAAAGCCACTACAAACGTTATGAAGCCCGGTTTATTTAGGTGTGGAAAAGTATGGGCGCGCCAAGTTTCTAAAATATTCTGCTTAAATTTAATAAGGAAGGTTTATGTGTAATAAATTTACTGACCGACACAAAAAATCTAAACGTTATCTATTTAACGAAAAGTAAACGTTAATATACATAAGGCCGTCAGTTCCAAATCCGTGTCATCTTTACTCAAACAGTAAACAATTGCTATTGGTATAAAATTGCAATTGTTTACTGTTTACAAAAAAAGCGTCATAATTACACGTCTTACAATCCTTTGTTTACATAAATTTCTCATTTAAATATACATATCACGTGAAAATAAAATGATTCAAAAACAGAAATGTATTTTAAGGGCTTGTTACACAGATTGCTTAAACACGAATGCTGACTCAGCTTATGACGGGCGTAAACAGTTATGACCCTATCGGTTACAAGGTCGGTTTTAGGGTTTCCATCGCGTTACAATCTCGTGGATGTAGCACCACATCAATATTATGTTATTGCGCTCGTGGGTGCGATACAGTTTGGAGGGAGCTCGTAAAGATGATTAGGTACCATATTTCGCTCATAGAAGAGTCCGTAGATGGTAGGACTTAAATATATTAACATATACTTGATTTTGATTACAACTGTGATTTTGTTATGTTGTATTTTATTATTTTTTTGTGGAAAATATGTTTTACAATAATCTAACATAACGTAGTGTACAAATTAACTTAAACATGGTTAGTAATGACACTTATATTACGGTTAGTATGTACCCATTATAATAATAATTAATTCCTTTTATAAATTATTTTACTGTTATTGTATTACTGTCTAATGTAAATAAAAATTAATACTGATAAAACTTGAATTTTATTAATTAAATATGTAATACAAGATGGGATATTGAACAATCATTACAACTAAAATGGATCATGTCTGAAATGTTCAAATAGTCATTTATAGAATAAAATGTCTTCTCTGCCAATAGTGCCAACAAATAATTTTTTTAAATCTAAATCTTTTGTAAGCTTAATTATTAATCTTTGTTGCCATACAAAATTTGATCATAGATGGTTGTCTTAGATGCTACACATGTAATTTACCTGATCTGCGACTGCTACTTATTTCTGAGACCAGTTACGTTTAACGAACATGAAATCTTCATTGATAGCATTATTAATAATTTAATGCACTGTTGTTTTGTTTTATTTTTCTTCATAAAATCATTATTTTAAGTGCCCGTAACGATGTTCCAATACCTTTAGGAAACACTAGAATAGAGACTTCACAAATATAAAGATCTACAATGTTGGTATTAACTTATACATGGTGATCTTAAGTTTAGTTTTAAGCTTTGAATTCACTTGCTTTCATATTAATATAGCGTAACATTTTGTTTTGTGTTCAGGCTCTACACATTTTAACTGCATCAAACATGTTCATTTAATAGAGCTTGTACCACATAAGATGCTAATTTCTGTATAAGCTATTTTAGTAGCGTAATAAAGCTAAGATTTACCATTTTAGTTAAATATCTAAGAAAAATAGTACAGCTTGCAATACAGTTTCTTTTAACAATGATAGTGTGAAGTGTCCTAAGTAGAATTTCATGCCTGGCGGCTGTATCAGCATTCCTGCCGTGCGAGCTAAGCGGAAGCAGGCATATTATTATTGCTTGGAAACTGGCTTCGACCGAGGCACACTACGTCTATGAATAGTCCAACAATTTGCAACGCAAGTGAAATATGGGTAAAATGTACAGCCGTTATGCAGACTGCGCATTTTTATTGATGGTTAGCAATAAGTGGAATTTGTAGAAATGTTATTGTGATACAAGCTTTTAGTAATAAATAACTCTAGCGTAACATTTGTGAACTTTAAAGAGTTATGCAATTATAAACATTTTTGAATAGTTGAATGTTTCATTCTAACCTTAAAAGTATTAAAGTGTACGACTAATACGGTACTGACAGAGAAAATAAGCAATGTCTAAGTTTAAATAAATGTATTAATGAGTTCACATCACATTCATACAGAGATAGTAATATATGTACTTATTTTCATAGGTTAGATGTATCTTAAGACATGGAAATAATAACCAATAAACTTGACTAGAGTGATGTCCGATTTCATAGACAATCATTCTCTCTGGTGAGTGAACTACAATAACAGGTACCTATAAGAATTAACGACTTCGCTGTACCAGCAATTGGCTATGCTTTCATATTCCAAACTATAGGTAATAGTAGTCAAAGCAAATGGCTACTGTGTAATAAGTGAGACATTACATAGACAACACGAAAAGTTAGAAACAAACAGTAATAATAAATAATAAGAAGATCTCCACACATCCAACACACGCCGCCTGATCACAAACTAAGCAGAGCTTGATGGCGTGGTTATCTAACAAGCTAACATAATTTTGTTAGTAAAAAAACCAACAGCAAATGGTCAATTCGGCTTATACGGTACGGATGGCTGTACTAATACCAGGAAAGCACTTCGATTCCAATAGAAATAAGCTCATATTGGGTAGGAGACCCGTTGGAGTATTAGTACTCATTATGGTATACTAGTGCTGTCATAAATAACTTAACATTACAGACTCGAAGCTAAAAATACCGCCGATCAATCACGCTTTCTCTTTGAAAGTAGGAAATAATCACTTTCTAGTTGACAAGTGTGTTTACTTATCACTTCCGTAAATAGACCATTAAGCAAAGAATTGATAGCTCGATAACGTTTTGTAAGACCTTTAGATATGTTGCTGAGTCTTAAAGTATTTTTTTTTTCTCAATCAATCAATATTGACTGTAGGACTGAAGGAAAATTTCTTATTACTTTTTATTGAATTGGTGATTAGGAAACTGTAGAGAATTCGGTCTTTACAATTGTAATTAAAACTCATGAATAATAAAGTATCAGATGGTCTTTTAATTTCAACGTCAAGAAGCACCCACCCTAGCTCTGTCATTGCACAAAGATGTTTTATATATTATCTCTCAAGTCGAGTCTCTCAAGTGCCTTTCATTTTATTCGATTTTAAGGTTAGCCCGTCATGAAAATAAATACGTAAGTCTAAGTAAGCGCTTACTATAAGATGGACCGTATCCTTGATAATCACATATAACACAAGACGAACTCGAAGCAGAAATGTTTAGATTTCTAACAGAACTAACTACACTACATATGTACGTATATATAGGATCAACAGTAGACGAGTCGATCTTTCAATGAGATTTTTTAATATCTATCTTAAAGTATTACCATATATTCCACTTTAACACGCGACTTTACCAGTATGGATCTTACATGACCTTAACCGAAATACACAAGTTAACTAAATCCCAAAATTCATCTAAATCCGTAACTTGGAATTGTCTTAATATGAAGTATTAACCAACCCATAAACTAACATATGCACAAGATTAGTTTTTTCGTACCAGTATTTTTAACAGTTAAAGCTATAAATCAAAATTTAAATAACTGCATAACACAATTTCATAATAAAACACATATTACGCATCGCATAGTATTGTCTGGAGATTTCTTTCATTCAACATCGTTTATATCAAGAGTTCACAGTCCATGATCTCATTCCATATGGCAACACACACACACATGGATGTAATCGCTATGTGCGTACATACAATATAATCGAGACAGATAAACGATTATACATATGTATGTATATCAAGGGGTACAATTGACGTAAATATATAAAACATGGCTCATATGTAAGATTCTTGTGTTTATGAACTTGTGATGAAGATCAAAGGAGATTTTTATGTTTGTACATTTGTATCGTTTTAAGCCATGTCTTTTGCGGTGTTGTTTTTATATATTATGCTCTACATTCATTTCATTTTCTCTTATAACATACACACCAGTCTCATATATAATATATCCCTTATAGTATAGACTAATAGATTTTAAGTCCTTTGACATCCTTATTATTTTAACCATTCTTAGAGATAAAGACTACGCGGTGTAACAGCACACAAGATAACCTTCTAAACATTCACCCTTTCCATAGGAAATCACTAACCTATTCACACTACATAAACACAATCTTTCGACGTACAATTTATATGTATTAGCCGTACAAGTGCACAGCACAAGTGCAAAGTTCGAATGGTTAGTTGCCGACGGCGCAGAGGGCGTGAGAGTGCGCAGGGTCATGGGTCAACGCACAGATCACACAAACATCTAGCTAGGAGATGCGCTGAAAGTAAGAAATGTGATTGTATGTGGACTACTTATTTTTCAAATCTTTAAAAATATTTTGACTAATTAGGCGGTGTTGTACAGTTAACTTTCGGATAAATTAACGATAATATTACTTAAAGATTGTAAAATGAGTTCTTAGCGTAATAAAGAAACTGTAATGAATGAATTATCTATATTACTGTTATAAAACTTTGTACTTGATAATACTTTAATTAAATTTCTTGATACTTGTTTGTGTGTATTAATACGTTAAGTCTCGATTGCGCGTCTGATAATTTTACATATATTTCCGAATATTTAATTCATAAAAAAAATATTAAACGACTGGTCAATAAAGGTCGCACACAAAGCTCACCTTCCTGACCCTATTGTATTTTAAAACAAATTACATACCTATAAACATAAGGATTAAGAAGATCTTTTCTTTAGAACTATAGAGTAAAATACATATAGTACCGTTATATATCTCTTAAATGCAATTGAAATATTTCTCATAAATTTCAAACATACTACCATAAGTACAATGACATTATTGAGAATAAAAAACTACCCGAGTGCTTTCTTAATAAATGAATGACATTATTTGAGACAGTAAAAAATACTTAGCGACTAGAACAACAGTAGCAAGAAATTACCGTTGAATGTTCAAGTTTAAACTCAATAGCACGTTTGAACAATTTGTAGACAAGAAATGATCAATAGACGAATGCTAGAAAACAGTTGTTTGCGACAACGACCGGCATGGCATGAAGCATCTTGCGGTACCTTCTCGCCCAAATCGCTCGGCCAATGGTGTACGTCCACGACTAGCTAGCTGTTGCTAGGCGAGTCTCGCTTGCACATTCACCTTATATGAGAAAGCAAATGAAAGCGGTTCGCTATCCAGCTGCGTTTGTTTGCAAAGTAAGCCGTTGTGATGATACAAAAGTGTTCCAGTGGCTACCAAACAACGAATAAATAACAATTTTAGAACTAGATAAACATTTATGTACCTGTGAATTTAATATGCTAACACACGTAATGTGTGAAGACGTTAATACTTGGGTTTTTCCTAATATGAAAGGTATAAAAACCTAATCATAATAGAGTAACAACAATTTTAAGTATATATACGATCTAATTTAGATTCATATTATCATTTCCAAACAAGTCTAATAAATTCAATTTTATTAATTATCAAGGTAATTATGGACGTGTATATTGTCTAGTATTATGAATACGTCAAGTAGCGATAACGAAATGTATATTTTCTAGTATTGTTACAGAACAATTTGAAATGATAATAATAAATATAGTATAAATTACAGAGTACAGATTACGTTTAATTTTTTTTTATGCGCTAGGGTGCAAACGAGGCCGGCAACGCACTTGTGACTCTTGAGTTGCGGGTGTCCATGGGCGGCGGTAGTCATTTACCATCAGGTGACCGGTCTGCTCGTTTGCCCCCTATCGCATAAACAAAAAAAAAACGAGCAGACGGGTCACCTGATGGTAAGTGACTACCGCCGCCCATGAACACCCGCAACTCAAGAGTCACAAGTGCGATGCCGGCCTTTTAGTTAAACGTTTCTGTTCTGCCATGTTCATTTTAAATAAGCTTAAAAAAATCATTTATATCGTCAATAAATACATTAATATAAATTTACAAATGAATATCTTTACACAAGTCTTATCACCACAATAAATGGTTATTGTAAAGCGTAACACCACAAATAAAATGCCAAAAGCCATTACAAAATGAAACAAAACATGTATAACCATTATAGCGTCGGCTTTACAAATTGAGGATTTAATATATATTCGTATATGTTAGTAAGAGGGAAATGTCTCGCAGAAACAACAAACGGTTAAAAGTTCAAATACTTTGTATCTTTAACAAAAGCTACTCGCATATACGTAGCTACATAATATTCCATTGAACGTGCTACTTCTGTAAGCTGGGTCAGTTTCAGCATAATCTCGTCGAGGTAAACGGCCTCGAAGAGCTTGGCGAGGCGAATTACTTTACATATTCCAATTCGACGTCTCAGGAACGATCGAGTCGTGGCAATGTTCAATCGAACGGAAATTCAGCATCGACCGGGAATCGACGCAATGGACTCGTTCGCGCTTTAGGGCTATGTCAAAATTTAACTCCATTCGTGAACCCTCGCTCGTTTTCTAGTGCTAACGTTGTTGGACAATTACGGGCTTTGAACATTACGCGGCCTTTTCTGAAGGATTAAAATTATAACTTTTGTTTAATTTCGTAATATCAAATTATAAGGGTGTAAATTAAGATTTAATAATAGGGATATTTTCATGTTGTAAAACTACGCAAAATTAACCAATTTTTTTTTTATATTACCCACTATGGTAAGTGACTCCACTTTGCCTGATGGAAAACAATAAGTGGAAAAATAACAGGCACCAATTGTCGACAATTTATGTTTTTGTAAACCTGTATGGACAATAATGATGTAACAAAGACGACAAGCAAAAGTTCGCTGACGTCGGTTGTCTTATGCACTATGTCACTTATAAATTATACCTCATATCTACGTCTAGGCTCATCATAAATACATTCAAAAAACATAACCCACCTTCTTGCGTAGTCGGGTAATAAACAATGTTTTATTTAACACTAGAATACCCAACAGCATACATACAAGAAAAGGTATATAAGAAAATGTTCGAACAAACATCGCCTACGTAACAGTCAATATGTAAACAGACAATATAAACATGCGCTTAGCGTCCGGTCTCCATAATTAAGTTAGCAATTCTGTAACACTTGCTGACTCACGGGGAGTGACTAGAATTAATAATCACGAAAATATCGATTGGAAGCGGGTCTTTCACAAAGACGCAATTAACGCTCAGCTACGAGGGAACTATTAAAGCTCAAATTAAGACATCAAAGACAATTCTTTGATGTACTTGACATTTTTTTTTATATTGGAAAGCTTTTACTTTGTATTCTTTTCGGTTAACCGAACCAGAGTCGTTATATTTTTTTGTAAATGTATAATAATAACAATTATTTATAGAATTTATAACAATTAGTTCAAGCAGCATGTTGAACATTGTGGACTCTCATTATGAAGTAAAAAAAAAACAAAAGATTGTTCAGTGAACGTATGAATAGTGCGATAAAACGTAACGCAGTATTTTAAAGAAATATTTCTACAGTTAGTTTTAAGATGATTGAACACTGCTTTAGAATCACTTTTAACGGGTACAAAATATATATTTACTACAATGTGGATTGTGAACGTTGATTGCCTATAGATGTGCAAAGATTTTCAGCAATTGCTCTCTGCAATACTTAACATTTGTCAAGTGCTGAACAAGCCAAAAACCACCTTATCTATTTCTCATACTTTTCTGGGGCCGCACTTCCTTAAAAGATTAAATTTGAGTCATAATGTCACCTGGATCTTGATTTGCTGTTTCATTCTGTTATCTTGTGATACGTATAAAAAATGTAATTATAGGCAGTATTGCATAGAAAATTCACTGAGGTTTTACCTTGAAACGGCGAGTGAACAGGAAAATATCAACAAAGGAGGTAAAACTTCCTCGAGCGCTGGTGCGTTTCCCAACATCCGCTTGTTGACTATATTGAGTATTTATGAGGGTCGCGTACTTGCCTATTGTTATATACTTGAGCATATTTATCATAACAATTATAATAGCTGTAAGACTAAGAGAAAAAATTACAATGCAAACGTTAGAATAGAGAAATATGATAAATTAGACAACAATTAGGCTTTTGGAAATCTGGGAAATCCCCTATGGGAAACATGATATAAGCCAATGATGGCGACTAGACAGCAGTAACACTACCAATTGAAATAACTTATACAACTACAGCATGTACTGATTAGATCGCATATAGATTTGGATTTAATTCAGAAACAAAAACGAATATTACATTTGTTATAGCAATCATACGGTTAAATTGGTGATTATAAACTGATAAACTTGTGTATGTCATCAGTTGAGTATCTAAATTACACACTAGTTTCACATCAGATATTGATCAAACCTTTCTACATGCTTTTTCAAAACGACTGGTAATAATTTGTTCTTATGTAATCGTGCGACGATTAGAAAGTACGTGACGTGTTTTGATCGACATGCAACGGATTGTGTCGTTAAGAACATACTTCTGTGTGATCATGTTCAACGTCAATCGTTAGTACTGTTTATGAAGTGAGTCACTGTTTCGCCAGTAAGAAATGAATGTACGTAGGTATAGGTATTGTTTCATTGTGGTATATTGGACTTGAACCGACTAAACCACGCGGTGTTTCGTCACATACACACATGTACAAAAGCATTATCTGTAGGAGAATTTTACAAAGTACTGCAATAACAGAACATGAGTCCATAAGGAGAACTATTGATTGATATGCTTTTGCTGTCTCCGGGGAACGGTCATTGACTCAGCCCCTGGCCTTCCAGTCGTACTATAATAATTAATAAAATATTAACCACAAATCCAACTATATCAGCTTATAGTTATTTATCATGCATATTATTCGATCAGTCTGATATTAATTATACTCTCAAATACATTAACATGATTTTATATAAAAAAAGGATAGGTAAATCAAATTGATGACTTAAATCATATAATAAACTTGAAATGCTGTGGTTTAAATTAACATCTCTCGAAATGCTATAGTCATTGACCGTTCGAAATTGAAATTAAGGTTTACAAAACGCATATCACCAGTATATAATAAAAGCAATATTGGTGCTGATTTACTGTCTTTTTTTTCTCTTTTATTTAATGCTGTTACGATTGATTGGTCACAATTGTTTTCATAGACTTTTCCTTAAAGAAGTTGTTTCCTTTTATATTTTTTACTCTATGTGCACCACTATTACCTAATACTTTACAGTATAGTCCATCAGGTTGTCTGGAAGAGATCGCAGATAGTGATAAGACAGCCATTTGTACTCGCCTATTATTATGTTCTTTGTTTGATACCTCACGTGTACAATAATAATTAACTGTCATTTTTGTCAATAGAAAACATACATATGTATAGTATTGACGAAATTATCATTCCCTACAAAAGTAAGAAGGTAGGCAGTTGTCACCAATACCACCTAGGACCTGGGGAATCACAGAATCTACTAAGAGTTGGAGTTTCTGGCATTATATGCTTTACCCTGAAGAGACCTTTAGAGGCCTGGGAGCGTAATTTAATACTCTAAAGAATAAAGCTGGCGTTGTTATAACAACTATTTCCATTTCTGATTTCACTAATTATGATCAACTTTTTCTCAGCAGATGATATAGATGATATTTAAAAATTAGTACCTAATATTACTTAAACGCAAAATTAATTTTTAATCATAAATGGTAATCCTACAAATAGCTTCGCCAAAACCGAAGAGGTCAACAATGTAACGCTATGCGCGTTCAAAAGGCATCACAATCAATTCGTTTTTGACGCGTTGGAAAAGTACTGTTAGACAACTTTTGTCCTGAGTGTCACTACTGTGTTTTCTTTTGTATTGTGTCATTGAACCACTGCTATTTTACTAAAGCTAGCTCGTATGTCAATCGGCGTGACCTCGTTTCTACTATATATACATTTTTGTGTAACTGTTTACTCCGACTATTAATCGAGAGAGAACGGGAAAGCACTAATTCAAAAACGCAATATTATGTTCATCATTATGGTAAAATTTTAGTTCAAGTATTACAAGAAAATTAATAAAAAATTACAAACACTTTTGTTAATAAGAACATAAATTGCGGTATCTTTTTCTTTGGTTGACATTTTGACTTTTTTTTATATACTATAGGGGACAGACGAACAGACGGGTCACCTGATGGTAAGTGATACCGCCGTCCATGGACACTTGCAACTCAAGAGTCGCAAGTGCGCTGCCCGCCTTTGAGGGTGATGAGGGATAGGGGACGCAGGGAGCGGAAAGAAGAGAGGGATGAGGAGATGGAAAAAAGGAGAAAGGAGATGAGGGGAGAGAAAAGGGGGCGGGGGAATTGGACCTCCGTAAACCTCACTCAATTCGGGGAAATGCAACGCAAGCGTTACTTCACAACCGGTTTTCTGTGAGGCCGTGGTATCGCACCGGTCGAGCCGGCCCATTGTGCCTAAGCATGGCTCTACCACTGAAGAAACTTAATTTGTGTTGTTATATAAAACAAAATTAAAACAAATAGTAAAGAGAGGGTGAGACTGATTTAAGTATATTTCTACAAACCGACTCGAAAAAAGACCAAATAGAAAACCGAGGTCTTGGTATTATTAGTTCCTCGAGTAGTGTTCGATGCGAAAGATTCAAAGCGATCTAGTCGGGTCAGCAAAATTCTAGCATGTGGGATGTTTGTTGTGATGTATGTATCTCTTATATATTAGAAATCATTAGAATTAAACAAAATAAAAATATCTGAAGAATCCGAACGTTCTAATTAAGCCTCTAACAAAAACTTATAGTAAAAATAAACTTGTTTAAAATAAAAATAGTATACAGTTTTCGGTAGGTATGCTGCTCATGACGTCTAGTTTAACTAAACCAATTTTACATACGATGCCGACGTCATGACACCAATGGCATAAACAACAATATTAATAGCGCATAAAATCCATGAGTTGGTGTACACAGGTCTTTATAACAAATGATCTACTGTTACCGCAAAATCTCGCCTGTACTTTGCCCATAGGGATCAATATGATGTATTGTCTGGTCTTCATCGTTATCATGCTAATAGTTAATATTTAGCATGCTAACTGTGTATTTATGTTATGCTAATGAGAAGTTATTAAGATTGAATTCTTACATAAAATTAATCAAATGCAAGAATTTCAAATTGTCGTTGTTCAAATTATTTGGTGATACTCTAACAAAATTCATTTTTATTTAAATATACGGTTTAACTCACGTGTGTATTTCGGCGATGCCCGACTAGTGGTAGACTTATTCCTTGAGAAAGGTCTCCTGTCGGGACTGAAACTAGTCTGGCATTTTTAAAATACACACGAGTGAATCGTATATTTAAATAAATATGAATATAACTCACGAAAGATTTTATTATATAATTCATTTTGTAGAATTATGCAGTAACTTTTTATTATTATTTTAATAAAGGTGTATTACATCAATTCATCATGCTATGCTATAATTTGTACTTCAATCGAAGCGTGATTACACTACATATTTTGCATTTTCCCATAGGTACGTGTCGTAGATTTTCAATAGAGATAAATACTTACAAAACAAGTCAAATTATATTTTTCATAAGCTTGTGACTTGTGCCTGTAGTTAGCGTATGAATATTTTAAATTATCATCTGAATTATTGTGCATGCAAGGCAAACAACGTCATAAACTAGCATGAGCACGCGAACAAACATCTTTATTACACTCACATTCATCCAATAAAAACGTCCGTTGTTTGTTAAGAAATTCATAAGTATACAAATATCCTCTAGTAAAAGTTTCCTATGAAAGTTTGATATGCGGGGTAGTATGGTCTGATAGATTACCAGGGAAA
The DNA here is from genome assembly GCA_947561695.1 of Tyria jacobaeae. Taxonomy (NCBI): domain Eukaryota; kingdom Metazoa; phylum Arthropoda; class Insecta; order Lepidoptera; family Erebidae; genus Tyria; species Tyria jacobaeae. The sequence continues at coordinate 12,255,726 of OX387231.1, read as the reverse complement.
TAAAATCTTGATACTACACAACATAAAATGAATTCAAGTCTGTATAATCTGTTCAACGGATTTCTGATGAACTGACCATTGTCCTATCGGGATAGAACTTTGGAAGAAAGACTAGAAGGTTGGAAGAAAGCAGAACAGTCTCCAGAGATTCATGGGCGTGTAAAAATCACGGCACAATTATTGTTAGATATTACAGGAACCATTACTCAATACTATCAGTTGGGCCAAGTGCCTGTTGCTCCACATAATTTTATTAAAATGCCGTGTACGTGTGACATTCACAATAAAGGATCTTTACAAAAGTACATAAGGAAACAACTACAAAAGTACATAAATTATTAAAAAGATAAAAACATAAGTATAAAAGTGATTAAGGTAACAAGTGAACCTTATACAAAAGAAAAGCCTTATTCCTAATTACTGTACTTGTTACGAGGCATTCGTATCCCTATATTTTTCTACTAAAACTCCATTTTGTTTCTATATTTGGATATATGTGTAAAATTGACAAGTACGTATAAAGGTTTTCGTCCTAAATTATATTTTAACAGATTCCAGCATCGATAGAAATTGACGTTAGCGCATAATATTCCCTGGATTGCGCAAAAACACGGCTTAGCAACGTTCGAAATCGGATTATAATTTGGGAGGTAGGTATACGATGGTTTTTTGTATATAACCCATATAAGGACGGGCCTTAGTATATAAATCATAAAGCGTCCTTCGACACGGATTATTGACATAAGTATATCACGTGTGGTATTAAACAGAAACGAGCGATACATGGGTTAGAATCCGGCCGTGTGTTGCGGTGGACAGATAACAGAATAAAGCGACGTTGCGACCAGGAATTTTGTTAAACTTGAGGAAAAAAACAGAGAACACATTTTTTACAGGACGGACGGAACGGATTCAAATAAAATATACATACATATATATTTAAAATAGTACTGTCAGAAAGAACTAAAATTTAGTATTCGCAGGTTAATATTTACTACTTCTGTATATTAATATTCAATATAATATAGCGGAATAGACGAACAGACAGGCCACTTGATGGTAAGTGACAACCGGCGTCTTTGGACACCTGCAACTCAAGATTCGTAAGTGCACCGCCTTTGAGGGTGATGAGGTATGGGGGAATGCGGGAGGGGAAAGAGGTGAGGGAGGATAAGGCCTCCGGAAACTGGTTTTCTATGAGGCCGTGGTACGTACGCACCGGTCGAGAAGGCCCTTTAGCGCCTAAGCATGGCTCTACCACGATAAAATAGTTCGCCAAAGAAAATGTATAAAGGTATCCATCATTATTAAGTCAGTAATAAAACCTGTTAGAAATTGGGTATTATCTGCTCGGCTCGGCTTAAGAAAAGATTCACAAAGTAGTATTAATGTTATATAGGATTTGGCGCAAACCTAACAACGTTTTAGCACCTAATCGTATAAACACACAGCTGACACCGGAGACAAAACTTTACTTGGGAGTTTTTAAATGATTTCACACAGTTTTTACATACAGTTGGAAAATAAGTTCGCCCCGACTGTGTCTGCTGTACTTCGTATGAATGTTCCTGTTGTATAATCACATATTTATATGTAAAAGTTCCCATATTGTATTGGTGGATACAGAGATTTAAAACTTCGAGCATTTGTGATTTTTAATTACAATATTTGGCATCGATTGAATTCAGAAATCATAACTGCTCCAAGAAAATAAAAGATTATCTTTCAAATTCATTAAAAAATAATAAGTTGAGTGCCCCGGTATTGTAAGTGCAGGTTTTGCTTAGGGGTCAAGTTGAAATCTGTATGTAGTAATTATGTCCATAGTATGCCTAAAATATCGTGAGAGATATATAAATCGTGTGGACAAAAAACATCCGATAGGAATTAACGCTAAATAGTCCTCTCCGCTCCTAACAAGGTTTAGTTTATGTTAACAAAAAAAAGCTTCTATTGAACTATAATAAAGTATTTAACACAATGGCAAGTCTCTATGTTGACAACTGTATGTTGGGTCTATTAATATGAATATTTATGAAACGTAGAAAATTAAAAACGTAATTTATGCGACTGCTTCGAGATATACTGAAATACATATACAAAACCCAAAGACAAATTAATACTAATAAAAAATGAGATACGAATGAAAATTGAAATGCGGAAACATTAACAATAAGAGCTCCACTGGAAAAAATATTAATTTTCGAAATGAGGAAAGTTCCCTCTTCTATTAATAATTTCATTTCGAAACGATAAGCGAAACGAACGATAATTTTATTCCGACATCAAAAATCAACACAAGGTTTTTACAAAAACTAGACAATGATTACGATCTCACGATTTGCTAAGTGCCATTATTGTGTACACTTTAAAAAGGTATGAATATACGAAATTCCTGACGCAATGACAACTGTCGATGCATTCTCATTTCAGCAAGAGTGTCAAACACTAGGGATATGTAATCTGCATTATTAGCAGATCACCCAATGCAAAACTGTGCAAGAACATCGGACTTGTTCAGATTAAACGACTCCTGGAAGTCCGGCATCACGGTCAGGCAACGTTCAGTCCCTGGCTTGCTAGCTTTTTATGTGTTTTAATTAAATAATTTGATGTGTTTTGCAGGTGCCTCTAAATACTCGAGACATCGGAAGTGCCCAACTTGTGCTCTAACGAATCAAAAGCAAAACTTTGCTAAACGTAAAACTACACATTTTCTTTAAAAGTCTACTTCAATGGACAAAGCCTCTTGCTTGTCACTCAATAAAAATAGTTCTTAAAATTACACATATCGAAGGTCAATTATTATTATTAAACAAGGTATGAACACGTCATTCGTATTTTATAATGTAAATTAATTCAAAAGTTAAAATTCTAAGCGCGCCGTATCTTGTCGTTAGGTAGACGGCTAGCGTTAAGCATTTTTCCGTTTATCACATTTCTCTTACAAAGGACCGTTGGTAACATGACGCCACGTGAATCGAGGCGTAAGGGCGCGACAGATCCCACCCTATGTGTTATTATATTATACTAAGGGCACCGTGCGCTCCAATAAAGCCGATGTGAATATTGTAGGTTTGCTCAAAAAGATAGTGTGGTTACTTTTATGAAGTCGTAAAACATTCATAGTGGCTTAGTTTGCTATTGCAACGGGATTTAAAGATTTCTTTGGTACTCCTTAATAATGTTTGCAAATTTATACAAAGTGTAACAAAAATATAAACTGATAATTTAAGATTGTTTTTAAAACAAATAAGTTTCTTTTAAAATCCGAAATTTTCTCGTGTATATGGTTATATTTAGACATTAATAAAATCAAGTAGTTTTAGACTGTATTTGACTGTGTACATAGATATATCCCGCCTAATTCAGGTGAGCAGCACACAGTTCTCTCAGATCACTAAACTTTATTTCCACTCGGTATTTCTTACAACAAAGAAAATGTCATCTATTTTCTCTGGCTTGTTACTGTTAACAGTAAACTGACAATATAGTACGGTCATTTGGTTCAGAAAAAAAGGTTGCCTGGAAAACTTTCAGGGAGTTTTTAAAAATGGGTATTATTATAGATATTTGTGCTTTTTCCGAATTTCTAAAAATCTTTTTAACCTTTCCTACTCACTTGACGATAGAAAACATTTACGAGCCTCAAAGTTCACAACAAAATCTATAAAAATACCAAATAATTTATACCGAATAATTTATTACGCCAGGGACAGAATAACGAGTTACAAGTAGCCCACTTGACTTAAAGTCAAATAACATAGGCGCGGCGTAGTTAGTCAATCACGGCCACGTACGCTAAGAAGTTTTTTTTTTTTGTAATTTGGAGTTTTAACGGTAGCTAACACTCTCTTGACAAAAGTATTAGCTCATGTGGGGATAAGAATGTTTATTTTTTGGTAAAATTGGTGTCGGACTTCTTTATTAATGACTTAATTTATAAACGTACGTATTAACAAAACATTAATGTAATAAAATGAAGTGTTGCAAGATAAAATAATAGACATTATTTATTCACATTCGACATGAACGCAGCTCTCTCACAAACACTTATAATTCATAAAACGAAGCGAATACAATACTTATTGATACTTTAAAGAACACATTGCAATAAAATGGGCATGAATAAATTTCATGTTTCACATTTTCTCCGTGGGACTAAAGGAAACAAAAATAACATTTATACAATATTACGAGCATATAAGCGCTTTCCAGAATGACTTTTTTATACCCTATCCAGAATAAAATACGTTTGATAAGAAGCCGACTTGTATAATTCTTTAAAAAGTTTAATATCGATTTGCTGATTTTAATGGCAGTCAAAACTAAATAAGATAGTTGTGAAGAAATTTATTGGAATGTGTGTAAACAGAAGTTTAGATTTTTAACCAATAATAAGAATGTCGTTAACGACAAACACGATGTCATCTGAATCTATAATGATTGGTTTGGATTTGGCCTTGGTTTCAACAAGTGAACCGCGATTTTATATATATATATATATACATATATAAACAAATCGATATACACAAGTGGAGTGGTAGTAGCCCTCCACATGTACAGCTGCCTAAGTGAGCACCTTCTTAACTATATGAAAATGTAACCACAAACCGTCGTTAATTGATCTAGCATATTATTGTAGATTACAGACATTCAGTATAAAAAATATAAAACTAAGGAACAAACATTTTAATCTAGATTCAAAAGGGAGAAATCAGACAAGGGTTCTTCTGAACAAGCCATCAATGCGGTACCATAGACAATAAAGAATCAAGTTCCTTTGGCCTCGCTAAATGTAATTGACTTGCACATACCTCCTGCCCGATTCTCAGTACAAGGCATGAGGCCATTAAACTGGTGCATTGGAATTTAGAGGAGGATTCGATATCGTGAGTTTCGCAGAACGCAGATAAATTTTGTATTATATGTTCGTAACGGCTTCACTTTGTAAGCTGCAGGGGGAGATGTGAGAACGTACACGCAGTGAGAAAAGTCATAGTATATTTTAATTGATATATACAAATACAAAACCTTTACAGGCATCGATGCTTTTCTTTCACGAAGATTTTAAGTTTAACATAAACCTCGGCTCGGATTATTCGTTTAAAAATATATATGTAGTATATAATAGAATCTTAATTAAAACATGAGACGACAGTCTCATAACACTGCAGAACATTATTTTATATTTAGTGTGACTCAGGATTCCTATATAATCAAGAATAATATTTTATCTCTATAACCAAGAGCAATTTATACAAATATACATACATATATCATTAGTAAACTCTAGTTTCGAAATCAGGTAAGAAAGGTTAGTTTGCTAATTGGAAAATTACCCGGAGCGATAGAAATTTAGCAAACTTAGTAGTCTAAGACTGGTTTGCTAATTACACAGAAGCTAGTTGTCCGATCATTAACAATGGTAGCACTGTAATGATATGAGATGGAAAGCTAATTTATAACTAAGCTTTTGTAAATGCGTAATTAACTAGATGAAGCATGCGCTTTCATGAATGCTTCAACATATTAGGTAGCTTTTTTTATAATTCGCAATGCTTACCCAAGCGTTATCACATAGAGATCTTTAAAAACGCTTATTACATCAAGAATTTAAAGAAAGTATTTACATAGTAACAGACCGTCAGCCAATATGCCAATATCACAAATGCAATTCATAACAGGAGCCGGACGATGTGAATGTAAATTCGGTATTGTCAGCCGCAGTCGTATGACAACGACAAATTTAAACAATACATCCGTATGTGTTGTAATTAAAAGAATCTTTTGAGAACCTGTCTATCAGGTAATAATTTTAACTTGTATACCATTTTTAAAGTAACACCAACTAGACGTTAGTTTGTTTTTTCTTTTGTTACTATCTTACTCTTCAATAAATGTTATGGCATATAGATAACAAAAGAGTCGATCAACTTTATACGTATCGTTAATAATACACAAAAGGATTATAGCAAATTACTTCGTACACTTACGAATAACGATTTTAAAATTAAAATACTTTCTTCAAGTTTCCAATAAGCGGTTAATAATTTGGACAATCAAGATGCTTTAAAGCTCATAGGAATCTGTTATTGTTATGTAGGAAAGCAGAAGTATAGTAGAAACTCTAAGTTCTTGGTTTATTTTAAATTTCTGTGTTAAATGCTGTTTCTTAAGAACTTAATAGTATTAGGTACACTCGTCAATACCTACATATAACTTTACTGTGCATATGTATAATAAAATTTAAATTCAGATTTATTCTGATCTGTTTTTTTTTGTGTTTAATAGAATATTTATGAGAAAATAATATAGGAAATAAAACATCACACTACGATACTTTGAGTAGAAGCAGTGACTACATAGTGTCGTCGTGAGCCTGGCTGCTTTTAGTATAAAATGTCAATCACACAGAACAGATATATTATTTGTCATTGGCTTTACTCATGAGGTACTTATTTTGCAACCGATGAAGTTATTCAGTCGCCGACGAATGCACAAGTCTTGTTACACTGGCTTTTAACACGTACAAATAATATTTCTAAATCAATCATGGGACTAACCAGTTTAACATAACATTATTTCTTTTAAAGAGAAATGATATTGAAGCTTTAAGGACAAGTTGTTGAAAATATACTTTTGCAACACACAATAATGATTGGTTTAGAAGTATTCTCCCTAAATATGCTACTGAGCAGCCTGAGTGAAGAAGTTGCGGCGTCGGTCCCCTATTGCCATGTCGTCGGATTTTATTGGTTGGTGTCATACAAAACTGTATATACACTGAAAACTACAGATACATTTTTAAAGAAATTCTCTCACTCATATATTCTCTACAACTAACTCATATATGTATTTGTATTTTTTTTATAATTTGCTGTATTCTACACGTTTTACTTATAATAAATTTTAACTATTCCATATTCCAAGTTAATTGAAACAACCTCATTTTACTATTAGTAAACAGCATGTCCGAGAAAAAGGAATACATACTTTTTTCAACCACTGAAAATATACTTCTCCAGCACGCAGTTGCAAAAACAAAATGTGAATATAAAACAGTGTAAGAGTTATGACCGTTTTAATTTACACGTATTATGATCTCTTTTTCTTATAAATGCAGGTGGAATGTGTAAATGTTCCATTTTCTAGGGCACGCTGTACGATAACGAGATATTGCCTGTGATACCATATTCAATTAAATGATGTATTCGTTCTTCCATACCATAATGACTCCACTCTGTCTGATGGAAAGCAATATGTGAAGTCTAAGAGTGGTGGTCACCATCCTCATTGCAAGTGTAATGTAATACAGCATGGCGACCCACACTTTACACATTAAATATTATATATTCAAATATTGAGGTAATAAATACAATTAACTGAACGCTTTCGTTTTGTCATGTGCGAAACGAACTGACGACATTCATCAAGATGGCAGGCACGTTTTGTTTCAAATATTATATATAAGTATGTATGTATTAAGAATAAATTTTGTAGTCTCATCAGTTTTAATTGAATTTCGTTAAAAGATTAAAAGAAAATGATAATTATTAAGGTTTTGTAGTATTTAGATTAAAGATACAAAACGATAATACATTATATCTATCACCATAGGTTTGTCTGTCACTATTTAAAAATAATGTCACTTTATCGTAAATAATAAAAACTAGTTTAAGTAAATTATCAATTTTCATAAAAATCTACTTAAACAAAACTGTATAAATAGAAACAAATGAGGGAGAGCATTATTTTGTTTTATTTCTTCTAAATGTTTGTATGTAGTGCTTGTTACTCAAATTCAATGTTTAAAACGAACATTCAAAAATTAAATTAATTTCTTTTTTTATGCGTCATTTCAATACTAAGCAGTTGTTTAACAACTGCACATACAGCAACCAACACGCTGGTCGTAACGAAGTAAATTTTTCTCAGCACACACACACCTACCACCTGCCTCGTAGATACTACACGTATGCGTATGTACGTGTAACAAAGTAGTTATTAGTAAGTCGTGGAGCGTCGCCGGAGATCACGTAGGGACCGGTTGCTGGCGTGAGTCCTCGCCCCGACTTTACTAAACTACCGCCGCAACGCCCGACCCGTGATCGTGATCGTAAAAATGTGCACGCTAACGGAAAACTGTAACATGTGCTTTATAATATCCTCGTAAAATAGGCGACTGTGAGTTATTACTTATTAGATATAACAGGTAAAAAGTGTTCGTAAATTTTTGAGTTATCTACCTCTGGTCCCTATATCTACAGCTGCTTAATTGACAGAGCCCCAACACAGAATGAGGACTTAGCTTATACCCTTGAAAAGATTTACTGAAGTTACAATTATATCTAAGAGAGTTTATGCTTTAGTTATTGGACTGACACTTAATTCCTTTTCGTAACGAAAAGCCAAGTGTTGGTTTAACTCGTATATTATGATGTGAGTCATCGACAATACTTAATTTATATTATTATAAAACTGTCATATTTTTACTAGCCTCAATTTTGAAGCGAGGTTGACGGCCACCTTTCATTATTATCTTTCCGGCGAATATATCATGATATATGTATGTATGTTATCATGTTACGAGAGCAAAAATGAGCTCTGTATGAAGTCTATTCAAACGATTGATAAGACAAGAATGTCACATTCCATAAATTTCCGAGTAGATACTTTATATATTCATACGAAAATTCATCGTATAATACACATCTTGGTACTCATGCGTATTCGCGAAACCGAACGCCCATTCAACCGTCACAAAACGAAACTGAATGCCATTTCATCTCAAGATGCACCGCTCGCCGCAGATCTGAGGGGACGGTGGGTGACGAAGGTGGGGAGGGGGTCGCAAACCGCCCGGCAACTGCGCCATAACTTGCCGCGCACGTACAACCAGACAATCGCAATAATTATTATTAACAGATATACGTTTAATGATCGTGTATGCCGTACAAACTCCATGTAACTTGAAACATGGGCTGGCGCACGCGACTATGGTGTTTACGTCATTGCAGAGTTCGTGTTATAATCGACTGGCGAACGTATTGTGTCGGAGTGGGAATCAAATGAAAATTATATCTTCGTTATTGCAGGCAAATATATTGCAAGGGGGACTGGTGTTTGAGAAGTTTAGCAGGCTTGATGATTTGTGTCGTGGTTAGTGTTCATCTAGCGCCCCAGCAGGACACGGGACGTAACTCATAAGATCAAAGACAGTTCGGTATGTCATGCGATATGAAAGCCACGTATCATTCAACGTACGACACCGAGCGCTTTACGAGCGCGTTTGACGCGCGCGCCTCCCGCGCACGAGTCAATGCACGGAATTCTCGAGTTGAAATTCCGCAAACGGGCCTCAAAGGCGGATAAAATTAGAATTAAGAGAATTTTTGGATATCCTCAATTTGCCCTTCCCTGAATTCCTTAGAGCTTAGTAAATGTTGGTCGTTAACTATGAGGAGTAATAAGTGTAACTGACGGTAACCACCGTCAGTTAAAGCGTGTACCTCCTCACTAATTTCATTTTATCGCTTAATTTGCTAACGTTGTTCACGGTGTGTTTAGTACATCGTATTAGTAGTTAGCAAGTACCAAAAAAGTATACGCTGCTAGCAAGTATTGGTTAACAAAGCGTTATCTCCTCTCAAGTAACAGTGTTGTCTGATACATAGTAGTCATAAACAGGTTATTATAATAGAAAAGTTTAAGCTTGAGGTATCAGATGTCAAACACTTCTTTATAAAATTTAATAATAATAACCTATCCTCTGTTATTTTGGTAGTAAAAGCTAATTTATTTATAGGATATGTCTTCGAGAAACAAAATGGCGGGTTACTATGATAATAATCAAATAGAGGATTAATAAATTTGGAAGTTGCTCTAAACAAACAACAACTTACTTTATATAAATAAGCCGATGTCTGGTAGTCCTCTAATCTGAAACAAAAACATAATAAATCAGTTTAGCACTACCATGTAAAAACTTAAGAAACAAGTTTACAAAAGTTTTCGACTTTGTCCGCTTCCCAAGCCAAGTATAGAATACCAAAAGAGAAATAACCACGCATCACACAAACTCTTAACCTTCCCACGAACATTCTAACCTTTTTCTCAGGACATCCTGCAATTACTCTGAGATGTTTATACAGAAGGTATTTAATAGAAAGTGGTTATTACTATTTATAAAAACAACACCATTCCCCAAGGACCTAACAACCCCACACAAAAACGTAAGTACACTAAGTAAGTTGGGCACTGTTTTTGGACGCAGTGTGTAGTGTAGTGTAGACTGTGATTACTTCCTAGTAGATCATGAGTTCTAAACTTTATGGGGCAATAACTAGTATATAATAACATCAACCAACAATAAATCTAATTATATAATATACGAATGTTCTGTTAGGTACACGACATGGTGAATTCAATTTAAATAGTCAATATCAGATATTAATTAATTAAACAATTCAAAAAGCGTGTTTGCACACTTGCACGCAGCTGCCGAATCTAATTTAGTAATGATAATTTTTTATTATAGACTATTAGCTATTGATTACAACAGTAAATAGTTGTATTTTATTTATTATCTCTACAAGAATAATTTAAAAATGATCTGACAATCAAAACTTCTGCATACAAATAGAGTATTCTTGCAACTTTGCTTTACGTATGGAGTTTTACTATACCATTTTCAGACATGTATGTAAAAATACTAATAGAGCCGTGTGATAAAATCTTACATGGGAGAGTAGGAGTAATTTCATGATAACAGGAGCATATAACAAATAAATAGGATATGATTTTTACTTCAAATGTGTTTACGTGGCCTTAAAACATAGTGAAACTATTTACAAATGAATGCAACAATAAACTGTTAAACCTGGAATGTTAGTAAATGGCTGTAGCGGTATTGGCAAAGAATTTAAAGTGACAAATATAGGCGACACAGTCACAAAATCGACTTATGCCCCAGAGACGGCGGCGGGCGGGCGCCACGGGCGGGGGCGTAGATACGAACGAACGAAATGGACAATGCGCATAAAAAATCAATAAAAGCCGGGCACGGCCTTCGTGGAGGTCGAGTGACGCTTACGGATCACCGGCCGGCCTCTCGCCACATTATAAAATATTTAACACCAAGATGTAACAAACTTACAAACTCAATACCATTTCGTAAGTTATAGAAATAAGATTTTTCAATTTGTCCCTTTCATTTCGAAGAGATTTTACACGGTGAGAGGGTCGCTCGGTAGTTTCCTACCTGACATTCTTCGAAAGTTTACTCAAAAGACAGAACGACTGCCATTCATACAATTCTAGAAATTCAAATCTAAAGTAAACTTATCTCATTTTATACGAACGAATAAACAAATTTAAAAAAGAAGACTTCGAAATAAAAAGAAAGTTTGGTTTGGTTACTCAATCGTGTAGCGGCAGCCAAGGCACTGGAGCAGAAATTCCACTCACCTACTTATAATACGCCAGTAAAAAATAAGGCTATATTTTTCATGAACAAGAAACAACGCTACTTACACTAGCATGTTAAACTTGCGTCAACGCGGTTGTTTTACCATCGTTCGTAACTTTGAAAAAAAAAACTCAATACTGTTATTTTCTAGAGGCTCGTTGTAAGTAAACATACGAAGTTCTTAACATGTGAATGGTTTTTCCTGGTCTACTCTCTTTAAGATTACTCATGTAGTTTTTTATTCATACGCTGCTATAATAAGCTCAAATACTAATCCGTAGCGTTTTATGCACTGACTGACATTTATTGAAGCGTTTAAAAGGGAAATTATTAAGTCAGATACTTTTTATCAATGATATTATCAGTGCGTTGATAACTATTACATTTATAATACCATTGAAAGTAATCGCTTGGCTTCAGTTCAAAGAGTAAACGCCGCTTAATACTGTGCCAAGTGCATTATTTTTAGCGTCGAGTGATAGACAATTTTTGAAACACGTAATCACTAAATTTACCTCGAATGTGAATGGTTTGAGTACAAACTGGGACTAATAATTTAATATGAGGTTGGTATTTACACTAAAATATTTGTTAGAACTATTTTGGCTACTAAATATAACACTTATTGAAGCTTGATCGATAGCAATACTATTTACGAGGCAGAGGTAAAAAGTACGAATAAGGGTTTGGGTGGGGATAAGTTTTTTTCATTTTTTTAGTGTCCTTTGAGTTATCAATGTGCAAACAAGCCGATCAGGAAGTAGTCAACATATTTCAAACATGTAAATATATAAGAGTTAAAGCAGGAATTAAACAAAACTACGAGTTTCATTTCTACTCCTCTCAATAAGCGTGCTTTTCACCTCCCTTCGTATATATAGTAATTTATAAGAGTATCAAGAGATAATTAAAACTGAGTAATCGGCTAAGCTGAGTGCATCTCGTCGTACCCTTGTAATTGAACATTCTAGCAACATATAACATAGTCAAATATTGGTACTATAGACCTTCCCAAAGACTTTTTTTAAATTGCACTTGAGCAATGAAAACGAAACGTGTGACCTTGTATTGCAACCGTCCTTTGCTACTGTAATCGCTTCAGACCAATTGCTGGACAAATGTTACTACTTCAGTTAATGTGGGAACAGTGAACAGCTTTGTGCCCCGTCCTTGCTGTTATACTCTACTCAAACGTACGCATCATTTTGGATGTGGGCCTCAAACGATTGCGTTCCGTCAAAACCGAGAAACTTTGTCCATTAATTACACCGACAGCTGACATGTAACGCAGTGTACCGGTGAGTGGTTTATTCAACGGTTTACAATAACCGCTTAAACGTTCTAACACTTGTACGTTAAGGGGCTTTCTTAAACGGCTCAACGTTCTGAGAGAATGACAGTACTGGATACATAGGTATATTATTATCTTTAGACACTTACAAGAAAAAGATGCAATGGAATAGCAAATAGTCCAAAGAACCGACAACCGACTGAGGAGAGAAGCTAAGACGTTCTTCAATTCCACTGCCCGTAAATAGTTTTGTCTAGAGCCAAATGACATTGATAAATGATAGTTGTGATGATTATCAGAAGACGCCTATTTTCACTACAAACTACAGAAGATAAGTTTTATACAATACCATACCAAAATATGTATTGTGTGTGGTTTACTATTTGTTATTTTGTTTACATTAGACAGTATTATGTAAAACAATCTCTGCAATATTATCTTACTTTTATCCCCTATACTATGTTGTAGTTATCAAGTCTTGATGTAAAAATAATCATTTCGATAGTTAGGTCATTAACAAATAAATCGATTAAGTCATGATATCGCTAAGTCATTACAACCATTATGATAAATAAATTGTGACCGCTACGTATCCGTCTAAAGCATAATGGAAGCCTCAGGAAGTTACTTTGCTATTAATATCTTTCAAAATAAAGATAATACACTTTTTTTATATATTGTTAAACGACACATGCTAAGTGGACATTCAACATTTGATATATAAGGCAGTTCGAACTACAACGAACTCGAAAAAAAAGTCCATCACAATTTAATCAGGACTAATTGCGTAAACATTAGTATTTACGCGAATAGACATAGACAATAATAATAAAGAGAATATATTTCTAATAGTTATTATTATTTATTGACGGTCCTCAAGTGTTTACATCGAACCACTAGAGTATTTATTTTATTTATTTATAAATAACATGGATAACATCATAAACGCAAGTGATTTATATAAAGAAACTTTTATATCGGCATCATAAAATCCATCTAGAAAAGTATACAAAACACAAATACAATACAAATAAGTTTGTAACAATAAAACAGGCAATCATTCATAGACAATAAATATTTGAAAGCACAAATATCTATTAATCACAACCGACATTTTTATGTGGACCCTTCACAAGCAAACCGATTAAAACTTCCCCTTATTTATTCGAATTTACCCACAAATCCAACAATAAACGCAACAGATAAGATACACATCTACCCTCATAATTATCAAAAAATATAATATTGTTAATGGCTTCATATTCGATTCGATTAATAGTATTGTTTACATGCCATGGATGGCAGTTGTAAGAACCTTGCAGGCTAAAACCATGCTTTAGGGTACTAATAACCCCTCGGAAAACGAAGTTTCTTGACTTAACATTTTTTTATGTATGATGATGTAAATATTTTTAATGAAAAGATAACATTTTTTCAATAAATTAATCGAACGGAAAAAAAAGAATTTAAATTCGATGTTTTACAGTAGAGTAGCTTTTAGATCCAATTCAAAACAAAATTGCTTAACGAACTGTATCCAAAATTGGTACAGAGAGCAAATCCAGCGTCGAGACGGCCAGACATTCTCACGCCGCGTCTTCTGAGAAAAGTAAAAGCCAGTCTAGATTGAATACGATGAAATGTCAATGGGGCACAGGTTAAATGCCTCTAGTGTTTACCTGTTAAGCCTAAGAAGAGACACGAAGGAATATATGCACTTTCTAGAGGCAATTGTTAACTTGTTTTAACTTAGGAAACGTTCAACAACTTAATTTATTATTTAAGTGAACGAAATACTTGTCTAAGGCCCTGTTTATTACTAATGTGTGTGTAGAAGAAAGCTTTAAAAGTGTCTTAATAGTTTTAGCATTAATTAAAAAGAAAGTAGAATGTCAAAAATATTTTTAGCTAAACAAAAAAATAAAAATAACTTATAGTGAAGTGAGAGGAACCTATGGTCTAAAAGCTTGCGATATCTTGGTACCTCCATAAAAATGAGTTTAAACCTTTAAAAAGAAATAGCAGTAAAGTAATCGTTACATAGTGTCAAGACGTAAGCATATCTCATTAGATCTCTCTTTTATTTTCCTATATAAAACTGGTAGTGGTTACCACTGTAACACGACATTGTGACACATTCCCTGTTTAAAGGTGTGTACATTTTCAAGTATGTAAAAATGATTCTTTATTCATTCATCCAAGTTTCCGTGTCGGAACAGCTCGAACAATGGACCTGACAAGTAAGGCATAAAAAATATGTAATCCGTAACAATAAACCTTTCTCGCACGAGGCTCGCACAGGACCATAAAACATTTGCTACAACTCGAGGCTTTCTTTTCATATAAATTAAGTAGGTACATTTATCTGCCATTAAATCACAGTGATCGGTGGTCTTGTACACCGTACACCCCATATATGTATATTACTTAAATATATATATAAAAAGAATGCATTAATATAAAAGGTATACTGGTCACATCCTCTGTCCGAAGAACATAGATGATTGAATTCAGGTTAAGAATCGCCTCGTTAGATCAACTTCATGTGGAATTCTAAGCGTGTACTTTTAAGATAAATGATTCACAAATCCTAGCAATCATGGCTAAGTACCCAACTCGCATACAACAAAGGAAGTTAGACAGACTTTACAACAACGGAAAACGATTAGTTACATTTGGCTGCATCGAGAAATTCTCACGCTCATTTTTTGTAGCATTTCTAGCTATCAGAAAGTCGATCAAATGTACACAAGTTTTCTCATATTGTCTCAAATGTAAAAAAAATATTTCAATGCATAATATAAGTAAAGGAAACACTAGTTTTAAGCTTAATTAAATAAATATGCTAAATATTTTAATACAGGTAGTGATAACCCCCAGTCGTATCGATAGAGTTGGAGGTCCTATAAGCATCTAATGATATGATTTTGTAGCACAGACGCAATGTAAAGAAGATGTTCTACCGACGGAAGCCAACTTAAACTTAAAAAAAAATACATCCGATTTAAACGAGCAATCATAAATAACCATTAAAGGACACACCATTTATTTAAGGACAAATTGTTACAGATAGTAAAAGTCGTTTTATTTCGTTTAGCTAACTTAGTCATTAACAGCAATCAGCAAATTACTTCAAATTGCAAAGCCACGAGCCTACGAAGTGGAAATAACTTAGTACGAGTACTATAGAAGACTATATTAAAACCGGTCTACCGGCCAAACAAGTATAAAGACAGTTGGCTATAGATAAGATAGTAGTACCGTCGGAGTTTAAAGAAAGTTGCAGTGGCGTAGGTCGAGATGAGCGCACCTAGTTACACAAGAATGAAATAGACGCAGAGTTTCGCACGAATAAATTTGCACATTTTAGCTTTGATTCGTTTAGACATACTGTGAGAGTTGATCGACTTATGCAGTTTTATACGTTATACGTTATACGTACTATATTATATTTATATATTCTTTCATTTCTGAAAGTCAATTTATTTACATCTACACGATTACAAATGAGCCGCGTTTATTAGCAAAACACCGTATAAAATATTCTAGTTACATTTGGGAATCAGAACTAAGCGACGAAATATAATAATATATCTTGCCTGACTAACAAAACTTCGAAGTATGTTAATAGTAGTAGACTATAGAAAATTAAAGTGTGTAACTTATTGCACACGAAAAAACTAATGACGCTTACATGCTTCGTGAACAATCTAAACATAAATAGGATTGATGACGACAGGAACGATAACCAACTGTAAATTTAAATTACACCATTTACTAAAATAGCTAGCACGAAAGACATGATTTCGATAACATCATTCTGAATAGAAACTTCTTCTTCATCTCTCTTAAATAGTTTACCTGTACAATGTAGTAAAAAAAAGTTGTTTGGATGCAAGAAAAGTATGATAACTGCTCCGGTAACCATTGTATCGAAATGCATAAACAATTTATGGCAATAGACAGAAGTGTAACATCTTAATAAACATGAATAAAAATTAGCAACGTAGCCCTTTTGAATAAAATTCACATCAAAACCTATAGCCGCGTGATTATCCTAACCTATCCATACTAAGTAATATTATACATGCAAATGTAAGTCAAGCTGTTATTGTTTCATCGCTAATCCGCTACACGAATTTCGATTAAACTTGGTATCGATATAAATAGGGTCCAGAGAAAGGACATAGGCTTTTTGTTGCAAAAACTAACCTTTCCAGTAGGAAAATAAGGAATTAAAGTTTAAGGAGACTAATCATTTGTTAAGTTTGGCGTACAACGCAAAAACAGACTACACAAAGTACTAATTTGCTTGTTCTAATCTTAAGTTGCTATTCAACGAACGCGCGTCACCAACATAATGTAAGCATAATAAATGTAAAAGAAAAACAGTTGAAAATTAAAGGGTGTCCCACTACATACATAGTTGACGCCAATTAAGATAGTCCTCTGAGTTGTATGGGGGCTCATACAATTAAGAGGACTAGCTTAATTGGCACCAACCTCAAATGAGGCAAATAAATAAAATTCTGCCATTGTGTAAAAGACTAACCGGCGTCTGTACTATTATTAGACTACAACTTATGTGCAACATGACATTCTTCATTTCATGTTTAGTGTTAAAAACCGATTGGCGTAAGACCGGCAGTATAAATCATGCGTTCAGCTTGCCGCGGTTGCATTGATAAGTTAACACAAATAGTAGAAGCTCACATAGGATTAATTAAAAACAGTACGTTACAGCAAAATCTTTAATCTGCTTGCACTAAACATTGAAGGTTGGTCAGAGGTCATTACTACAACGAAGTTATTGTGTGAGATATTATTGTTTCAACTGTATGAATAAACTATTAGGTTTATAGTTAAATACTGTTGAGTATAGAAAATTATGAACATTTTGGTATATAATACTTGGGCTGAAAAGCCCCGGGCCTAACACATATATGGCGCCAGTTTTATTGCATTCACTCTTTTTCAGTTAGTACTAATCTTAATACAGCGGTTAAAATTTCATGATATTCTATTATTATACGACGAGTGACGTTACTTTTGTTATTTTCAAAACAAAGGATTAAAAACAATTTGTCTTTAGTTTTACACTATGGGAAAAAATACCGTTCAAGCGAAGCAATTGGCTTGAAAAGTGTTATGGGGACTCGAAACTACATTAAAATGTTGGTTTACTGACTTGAAAAATTGGTCGTAGTAGAGACACCGATGATGTCCAAAGGAGGCGGTAACACCAGAAAACATCAAAATCCACAAAATCGTTTTAAATTATCCAAAAGTGAAGTTGCGTGAGTTAGCTGGCGTTGTAAAGATTTTTTTATGCGATAGGGGTATATCGTATATATATGGGGGGGTGGGCAAACGAGCAGACGGTTCACGTGATGGTAAGTTACTACCGCCGCCCATGGACATCCGCAACTCAAGGCACAACTGCGTTGCCGGCCTTTTAGTTAGGACTACGCTCTTTTCTTGAAGGTTTGAAGGTCGCATTGGTCCGGAAATAGGGCAGGCAACAATTTGTTCCATAGGCTGGTTGTGCGAGGCTTCTGGAGAAGCGCACAGTGGTGGAGTGCCAATCATCATGTCAAGCCGATCAGAAATATAGGCCATGCAATAGGTTGTTTAATATATTTTAATGTATTTGAATACAATTACAATCACTTTTTGTAATAAAATGATCTAACTTAGTATTAAAATATTCATTCAGGTTATAGAAACAATGTTCAGACAAAATTTGTTTTTTTTTTTTTATGAGAATTAATTGTCTAACAATAATTTGGCATACGATTATAGACTTTAGTACATGTAATGTAGAGATTTTCTTAAATATTTTGCTTTGATTGCATATGGTATAATTATGTTATTTCTAATGTCTTTAAACATAATCAGTATTCTATACAAAAACAGCCGCTTGTACTGTAAATACACATACATAACACACGTTGAGCAACTCTATTACAACGTACGACAGTTAATTAATATCTCGATGTGAATTGAACTGCACACTAAGATTGGCCAGCATTACTAAAGGTTGCAAACCTCTGATCAATGTATTCCTTAATTGTAGTCGAAGTTTAATACATTGCTACATAATGTAGGCACTGGGTGTATTTAGTATCATACTTAAGAACGACTATATGTTGTCATCATGACATATTTGCCTCGCATGGTTAGTCAATTTATGTAGACATATTAATATCTACCGATGAATAATATCTATAATAAATTTATTATGACTGCTTATGTTGCTATGGCAATACCATAATGACTGAGTCTTATGAGATTCTGTACTGTATACTATGAATATTATATATAACAAAGTACATATAATAGTTTTTTAAATTTATTTAGACAATAATTGTCCACCATAGTCATTCCAGAGCTTATTATATAACTAAATAGTCGCTTGTAATGTTCGTTTACTTTCCAATTGCTGATCAGTTTTATGCAATAAAATTCGATTATTCACGTGGAACCGAATACAGAGCAGAGAGAATCTGTTAACTATGTTAAGAAGTATTTGCTTAGCCATTTACACAGCGCTACAAAACTTGTTGCTAATTCAGACACTAATAAGAATTTAAATACAAGTGTGTTCAACATTATATATATATATATATATATTTAACTATTACATTACAAACACTGACTACTTCGAGAAATTACACCTGGTAAAATCATGCCGAAAAAATACTGTCGTTCCCGCACACAGAAACTGCAAAACAAGTTATTATGAATGATATCACTAATAAAATATGCGCAATTATTGTAATTAACACGTCCGCATTAATAGTTGTAATAAGAATCACGTTTTGTAATATTAATTTCACACAGTGTAAGCGTTTTTACATTTGCTTTTCCGCATGCTTTCGTGTAGTTGTACATACATAGAACTCTTTCTGCAAATTTAAATGTTTTGCACTTTTAGTGCTGAGTTTTTTGCTGCGTGTGTGAACATATGAAATGAGGTCAAAACTACTTGTTTTAAATCAACATTAAACTGACATTGACACTATATACGGAAATAGATTCGCAAGTGTCTAAGACGAGCCTTTAAAAATAATAATTTCAAGAATAGCTGGCAATTTCAATAAAGGTTCCTAATTTATACAATCATTGCAATGAATTTAATGAAAACGCTGATAAGTATATTCATCTCATTCGATTAAATTATTAAGATATATATATATATATATATATCTTAATACATATTTTTATATATTACATATATTTAAAAAAAAGATTCCATAAAAGAACCGAAAATGAAATGAACTATAAACAAATAGTCGATCTTCTAATCCACTTACGCTGTCGGAGATTTAACAAACAAATAAAATATCGTCAGTAAACATTTTTGACAAAAAATAAACCGACTTGATAGAAATTGATATTGAACATGTACACAATACTAATCCAGTATCTTTTAATGTTAGTAATTAAATAGTTCAATCGTCTATCTTCGACGATCTTGATAAGACCCTAATGATAATTATAAGATTATTGCAATAACATAATTATACGATATGTTTAATAACTACCTTACCGATGTTAGATATAAAAGGTAGTCTAGTTAGTTACCCGTCTGCCCAAGGAGGGTATTTAAAATATTGTTCTAACAAAGTCAACTTAGTAGGCACCCAGCAGTATGTTTTAAGCATTGCACTTGGTGCGCTATAAAGAATAGCTTTGATGCAATTCGAATTAATGCCTAAATATTCGTGAATACCCCAATTTAACTACATAAACGAAACTGTTAATAACATACCGGCTAAGTCCCTACAGTATTTGAAACAAAATTTGAATCTGAGTGCAGAATATAAAATCTAGCCATTAACAAGGGACCTATCTCGGGTAGTTGGAAAAAAGCTGACGGTATCACAAAAGGGCCGTTTCATAAATTGCGGACAGACGGACGTTTTTATTCGCTGGCCGGGGTTCGCATTCGTCAGGATTTCGGGCGGGCGTGTCGGACGCATCAATCTTGAACGTGAGCGAGTTTTCTGTTGCGTTTTAGTTATATTACTGTCCTTCTACGATTTACGTAGGGGAGCAACGTCTCTCTGAATGCTTTTCGTTGAAAAATGAGTTCTTTTAGAGAATATGAAATATAAGGTCACTAAGTGTTTAGTTTACTACATAAAAAACGTTCACTATATTAACTGATTTAGAAGACTATATCGATTTTATAAAAATACTTACATTTATAAGCGTGTCTATAAATAATAGTAGTAATCCTTTTCCGCTTAAAAAATTAGTTCAGTCGGAGAAGTCGTAGAATTTCAACAAAATAAAACCCCCACATGAATATAAATTATATATGACAAAATAACCCCTAAACATATATATATATAAGCAAGTCGCATTGCCTTCACTCCGTAAATAATGGATGGATATAGAAGCACCGTATCTACGAGTACACGTCACGAAGCGCGCACGTGTCGAGCGTACGATATTGGAGGGTAGAGTTTTATTGACATTTAATCCGAAACTGCAGTATTGAGTTACCAGGAGTCATAAACGAATCATTTGAACATAGGGTAAGTGTTAAAGAAACATTTTTACATAAATTAAATGAAAAAAAATATAATTTGACTAAGGATTGGTTTGTTCTTAGTTATAATGACTTAAAATATTATAGTTATTTTTTTACTCAAATTAATGCAATATAATCAAGAAACTACAGTATATATTATACATAAATCTACTGTTCAGCAGTACATACTTTAAGTATGCTGATACTTCTTTGCATTCCGCATCTAACCCTTCAACCACGGTAGAGCTGCCCCCTATTGGACCAAGGAAGAATCTAACAACACACTCATGGTCTCTATCAATGACATGTTATCAGTCAGTCAGTCTCATGTCTAGGATATTCTTTTCTTTTCATTTTATTATTCTATTTTGTTCTACTTTCACATATTAGTCATATAATAAAAAAAGTTATTGTTTTAAATTGTATTATATATTTGTATTACGACATGATAAATCGACTTATTGTGAACAGCACAATTATGTTGATTGATTAGATAAATAATAAAAGAATGCATACGATAATATTGCGATAAAAGGTTTTGATGTGTAAATGTTAATACTAAGTTGGTAACATGTTGATAAAACATTATATGTATACGTATTTAGTTTCTATAGATATGATATTTATTTTGTCATATCTGCACTTCAGTCTTACATCCGAAGTCTTGTGAAACACAAACGCATTTTATCATCTTCTAGTACCACTCGAATACGGTCAGGTTCAAAAGCTAATGTTGACTGCTCTGGAATTGGAGACACAATACTAATGTGCTCACGTTCTTGAACAATTGTATAATCCATTCGTATAAGCAACATCCCTCTCTTTTCCATGGCCTTCCTCGTTAATCATCCTTTTCCCATCTCTAATTCGCTTGCCCCTTGTGACGTAGGATCAAACTATAATTGGCAGACCGTTGACGTTTAACTCATACCACAATCTTAAATAAAGTTTAATATTCCACTAAACGTATGAAAAAAGAATAACTAGGACATAAATTATAATATTAAACTTAATCTAGATCCTCTATAAATCTACACTAAAAACCAAACACTTTTACAAGACTCCAAATGTAGAAGTAATAGTGGAGGTAGAGATTGTTATATACTGGATTAGATAATAGTAGCTTTTATTATTTTATGGTATAGAGGGCAAAGGAACGGCCGGGTCACCTGATGGTAAGTGGCTACCATCGCGAAAGGACATCTGCAACCACAAAAAGGCATTTTCTAAAATTTTAATTAATCAAAAAACTTTCGAGGTAATGAAACTCTTTGAGAAATTTATAGCCAATATATAAGTTAGGCGTACTGTCACAAGCATGTGTACCTTCGTCATCTTTAATTAATGTGCCGTTATGAGTCTTATACGGAAATATCTAAATAACTTGAACTTAACAAATTAAACATAAGACTTAAATTTCTGATTAGTCGATTCTACAGGATACAATGACTACAGGAAACGTCTGGTGTCGTCACAAGGTCATTGAACGCTTCAATGCCAGACAAACCCTCAGGTTACCTACCTACTAACTCAGTCAGCGAAGCAAGCATTGTGTACATGGCTAAAGAAATCTCTACCGTTTATGATACAGGTGAAGTTTGCAGTGTAAACGTACCTGATAGAACGGTGCGGTCGTGTCGAGTGAAACAATCCAGTGTCTACGATACGGTAGCCAGGTACGCACAACTACACAAAGGGGACTACTTCTCGTTGTTCTCGGACAATAGCAACAATGGCGTTGAGTACGGCGCGAGAATCGAACGCGGCGTTGTCTGTTGTCACACAGCGCGTTTATCTGTCGGTGACAGCGAGCGCCGTCGCCGAATAACAATAATGAGGCGACTAATTATTATTATTACCTCTCGGCGGTCGCAC
This sequence comes from Tyria jacobaeae, assembly GCA_947561695.1. Classification (NCBI taxonomy): domain Eukaryota; kingdom Metazoa; phylum Arthropoda; class Insecta; order Lepidoptera; family Erebidae; genus Tyria; species Tyria jacobaeae. The sequence continues at coordinate 12,232,548 of OX387231.1, read as the reverse complement.
TCGCTCGCTGTACGTAGGTAGGTGGCGTAATCGCTGAATTCCATATAATCGTGTCGCGCACTGGCACTCACACACACAAAAATACACACTCTCGCCACGTGTGGTAACCGCGTCGTCGGCGAGGCTAGGCGCAGGTAACGTGTACACAGAGCGCGTTGGCGGGTATGAGCGCGTATCGATCTCGCGATAAATTCGATATGGTGGAGCGGTGAATGCACCGGCCGGCTGGCAACGGCGGTCGCCTTTCACGCCGGCGAAAACGCAATTTACGACCTGTGCACGCCGCTGTGAGCAGCGACAGGCAATGTTCGTACAAAACGGGTCCGAATCGTCGGAGTCACTAGTTTGTACGTACTATCGGGCGCGGGCGCAATGCCACGCGACGCGCGAACATTCTCGAACGGCGAGATAACACGTGTATTTATTAACGGAGCGAATTGCGCAATAATGTTTAGTGATAAAACGTCTAACCTCGTGTTCGTTATACTTAAGAGTAGGTAACGCGAGGTTGCACAGTTATTGTCGGGGGATCGGGGGACTATACTGTTTAACGGGCACATAATCCAATTTGGCGACAGCCCATTTCTAATCACCTTAATTGGGGAACGCCCAAGCTCCAATTACTGCTTTTACCGCTGGTATTGACACAGCCCACACGTAGCACTAAAACGTAAATAATTAACACGACAAGATAACAACATCTACCAAAAGTAAAGAAAACACCAACTGATGCTATACGAGGTGTTCAACAAAATAAAGAGAATTTTTAAATTTCTCGGGTTTGGAGAGTCCGATTGTATTTTTTTAATACATACATACATAATAATAAAAAGATAAGCTGTATTCGTTGAATAATATGGCAGCCGCTAAGGTTAGACGTCTTTTTATGAGCTCGGCGATTTTCTAGTGTTAAAAGAAATAGTTGAAACGAAATTAACTGTAACAAAGTGTGTAAAATGTTAACAAAGGGCTATGATGAGTCGCTATGAGTAAAACAACAGTTTGCGAATGGTATAAGAGTTTCCAAGATGGCCGTGAAGACGTTAAAGATGACGAATGTCTCAAACGGACCAGCACATCAAAAACCGATGAAAACGTGGAAAAACTGGAAAAAATGGTTATGATTAATCAAAGAAACACAATCAGAGAAGTCGCTGATGATGTTGGTATAGCGATTGGCTTATGCCATTAAAAATTTTTCGGATGTTTCGAGTATGAAACGCGTGGCATCAAAATTTGTTCTAAAATTATTAAATTTTGAAAAAAAGCAGCGGTGATTGGAAGTTACTAAATGACGATGCAGAATTACTGAAACATGGGTTTACGTCGAAACTAAGATTCAACCGTGGAATTATTCTAGATCGCCAAAACCGAAAAAGGCTCCGACAAGTGCCGTCGAACGTGAAGGTTATGCTCAGTGTTCTTCGATTTAAATTGCATAGTGCATCATGAATTCTACAACAAAGTCTCTACAAGTTAAACTTCATCTACGTTAGGCAACAATACGAAAAAAAAAGGACGGATTTGTGAAAAACAATTCATGGCTTTTGCAACACGATTATGCATCTACTTGTACTTCACAGATTCCTCCATACTCGCCAGAAATGGCTTCGTGTGACCTTTTCCTATTTCCAAAAATAAAGAGAACCTTAAAGGTTCGTTTTACAGACATATATGGCATTAAAAACGAATCGCTGAATAATCTAAAAGCTATCCTAAAGATTGAGTTTGACAAGTGGTTTTTGGATTGGAAGCAGCACAAGTACATAATGGGGACGATTTCGAAGGAGACAATAATAATGGAAGCCGACAAATATATTTTTTTCAAAAATTTCCGTGATTTTCTAAACACACCTACAAATTCAAACGGCCGGAAACTTGTCACTAGTTCTCGTTATACAAGCGAAAATTTAACGACTTGTCTAAATTGGCTGTCGTCTGAAGACGACGAGAACGGCTGTCATCTCGTACGCAACATGAATAGGCAAACAAAGTGAATTTAGAGTTCGTATGCTACAAACCTGAAGCAATAACGTTTCTCTTTTAGTGAGAAACATTTGAGTTCAAAGCTCCAAAATAACATTTATAATTTATGAAGAGGTAATATGTTCATATGTTAAAGCATATAAAGTTTAAATCTGATAGGGTTGTTTAACAACGATTGTAAGTACATACTATCAAACTTTATGTATATATATCTTACAAAAAGACAAAGCGTCTGTCTGTACAAACCAAGTGGCACAAAAACGTAAACGTCAATAGAACGAGCTGACTGTCGAACGCTATGCTACGCTCTAGCAGCACTCTGTGCAAAAAGTGAATAATGGCGAACGTCGGCGACCGAGTCTCAACGCCGCACAATTGCGCTATTTCGAGATACGTTTTCCTCTTAGCAATAATACCTACGACTACTAATAATAATAGCGGCAAAGCGTCCCGGACAAACAACTACACAATCATGATTGTTCTGCAAAAACAGAGCGATCTCCTCCAAGATAGATTTATTGACTGAGTCGACACGTGGCACCACCGCGACGCACAAGGTGAACGACTCACTGTTGTAATGTGGGGGAATGTTAACAAAAACCTCGTACTGAACTATTGTAACATACAAAGAGGAGGGGTATGACGCAAATTAGAGCGACATTAGCGACAACTTCGAGTGACATTAAAGCAGTTTCTGTTATTACCGTACACGACAGTATGAGCGTCTCGGTGGCCCAACTTAAGAGAGTTGAGAAAGCGCGGAAGATTACATAATACAAGCTCGACTTCGAAACGCGAGTTAACGCCCAACTTGTATTTTATGTGCACATGCACATCGATGTACGTAGTGTTATGAGAACTGTTAGTATAGAGTTATAGAGTAGAGTTTAAGAGGAAGGGGCAAGTTGGTGCGTTAACTCTCCGGGACCAATTCGCCCATATATGCGCTATTATATATCAGTTCAGAGTAAGTTAAAACGGGGGATTTTAAGATACGACCACCAGATGCTCGAGAGTAGCCATAGACTTATAGAATGAATCCGAAAACTTCTTAATAATACATACTAATTTAAAATTCTTAATAACATACTTAAACTCGTTTATAGAATATATTCTTTATAAGTGGCCCGTGCCGGCAAACTATACAAATTGTTATAACATACTTACATGTTTTAATAAATAGATGTGCATATTATTCATGCCGACTGCGGCTAATTACGCACATACAGCCAGTTGTGCAAGCGCGGGCTTAATTATTCGTGATTTAGAACTCATTAGTCTAAGTGCAATCAAATCTGTAACCTTCCTACATATATTCAAGCGGAATGCAGCAGTGGGGGCTTAGCGGAATATTACACAATTATAGTGGCGAACTAGGAAGTAGGTACGCGAAACGCAATCACACAAATTACAGTTGGATTGAGTAGGCTTGTGAAACTTAACCAAATATTATGATTATGCACTCATATCTACCATAGAATTAGATGTCTTGTTGTTACTGTTTTATGCTAAGTAATTCAAATGAGTTGCAAGCTCTAAACAGTGAGTTTTAAATAAAGAAAATAATTAAATGATAATTAATGTAAAATTCATAATGGCATATGTCTAAACGGATAGGGGATCGCACCCCCCGGCCAAAGGGACTGACGACCTGAGGAAGGTAACTGGGATAGACTTGATGCAGAGCACGGTTGACCGAGTGTTATGGCGCACATTGGGAGACGCCTACGTCCAGCAGTAGACTGCGATAGACTGAAGTATAATCATGACGACGATGATATATATAAGATGTATGACAGCAGTTTGATTACCATAGCTCAAGCTCTGCTTAATTAGGCAGCCGCATGTACGGTGGGTGAAGTTATTATTATATTCATACACAAATCTAATAATTTGCCTGACATGTTTTTACCCAAAGTATATTTTAGTATCTTGTCTTCTAGTTTCTACTGGAAACTTATTCGTAAAGCAAATACTGATTTTAATTTCTTTAAACTTTGGTGTATGAGTCAGTGTTATTTAAGTCGTCAAGCCATGAATACGCAATAAGCATTGCTCATATCATTGAAATCATTAAGAAACTCGAACTTTCCTACACCCCTTTTAAAAACAACCTACTTCAGTAATGAAGTGAATCATTCCTGCCTTTTAAAGTAATTTAAAAGGCAGGAATGACTCACTCGATTGCGAGTACGACGGACGAGGCACATTTGAATTAGTAAAAGCCTGCGCCTGCACTTTTTACTAGTATAAATTTTGAAGCGTTTGAAATGTAGGGCACCCTACATTTTATTTATTGAAACTTGAAATTTTTTTATTAATTGGAGTTTGCTTTGTATACATTTATTTCTTCACAAAAATATATATATCTTAGAATGAAGTTATTTTACTTAACTATCACTGGTAGTTGTATTTTTATTTGGTTAGTAGGTACACTTTAAAAGCTTAAAACCGAACCGCTTACAAGTCTCTAAATTAGCTTATATTGACTGTATTTGTAGTGTGTATGTATTTGTAGTCTCATTAGTATACATCATATTAAAATCAAAATCTCTATTTTGAATATAGACTAATCAAAATATTTAGGTGTTATCCCACATCAAGAACTATTAATTATTCTATAAAAAATAGAGGAAACTGTAATAGATACATAAAACAGTGTAGTATTTAATAAAAGCCACGCCACGCCATTGGTCCGCCCCGAAAATGACGATAATGGTGGGGCGAGAAGACGAGACGCACTAAATAATATAAGCTTTATAAGGGTCACTTGAGTTCGGATCAAGATACGAATAACGTTGCGGTTACTGTAATTATATTTTATACTTTTATAGCTATAGTCATGCATTTATTTCTTACATGAGTTTGAATTATTTGGCATATAAATTTGCTTTTTGTGTATTAGATAGATAGAAACCTCTTTATTGAAAACCAAATAATTAAATAAACACATTTAAAACCAGTTGATTAGATGCATGTATGAACAATGGGAGGTGTTATCGCTAAGAGCAACGTCTTTCAGACAACCTTTGTATTGAAACAACGGAGAGAAATAAGCGGTAGATGGTGGCGTACTGCAGATGTTAAGGGTTTGAGCAATAATACAACAAATATAAACATACCATTATATATAAACACGAAAATGTATACAAATATATATTCATATACACATGCAAATACATACATTCATATATTCAGGTAATAGTAAGTCACATTAGCAGAGAAAACATACAATGCTAGGTAATGATTTTTTACTAGTGATTTAAAGGTGCTCAGACTTTGAGCTTATCTAATTCCCACTGGTAGTGCATGCCACAAACCCAGTAGTAGTAAAATTCGTTTTTTTTTTTTTGTAGTAGTAGTGTGTAAGATACTGATAAAATCAGCTGTTTTCTATTATTAAAACATTCGCGAACAGAAAATAGCACTTAAAGAGTACGAGTATATATCAGAAAATAGTCTCTTTAAGTGCTTTATAAAAAACATGGCTATAAACTTCAACAAATTACATTGTGATGAAAGCCCACTCAAAAATGATTTAATAACATTCTGAGGTATAAAATTTAAATAATCCATACCATAGACAGTGATTAATATAGAAGGTATTTAAAAAGTTTTAACTTTAATATGAAGATTTAATATTACTTTGGATACTGAAAAGATAAAACTTGGACTTGTTCTTCGAAGCGACGAAGCATCCTATGTGCCGTTTGTAATTTATGCATACCTTTAAAATTTCTCTGTACAGGCAAATTTTAACCCTTATTTTTACCCAACTGCTTAATAATTAGGGTTATGTTTTTGAGTGTGTATATGTTACTTCTTTGGCACGCCCTAGAACCTAGACGGTTTGATGGATATCGACATGTGAGGTATAAATTAAATCGCATTAACAGTGGGCGTGACATAGGATATAAGACTTAAAGATGATGTCCACGAAAAACAAATGAAAAAAAGTTAATAGTGCCCTTCCATGAAATGCAGTCTGGATTTATACATTTTTGAATAATTTTACTTATCATGTACACTACAATGTATAACAAGCATACAATAATTGTAAGGGGACATCGTAATTTACAGATGAATGACCAACTGCAAGAGAATGATTCACGTGAGTGAATGAGTATCAATCTTGTAAGGAGTTAGGAAACGCACTTCAATATCATCTTATTAAACGACTAAGCAAGATGTTTTTTATAGTGTGTATGTAATTTATCAATAAATTTGTTTATCACGCTATAGCCTAAATGACTTGATGTGAGGTGTCCTTTGAATAATCTTAACAGTATGAGTGACAGTGATTTCAAGCTGACGTCAACAAAAAATTGTAAGTTAAAAAGAACCTATGTCTATGTGGGTTAGTTTATATATTTTTATTAATTTTAAACAAGTAAGAAGTGTTTACACATTTCTTGATCCCTGTATTTAAGGTTGAGGGTATCACGAAGTTACCGAACTTCGGTTTTTATTTACTTAACCTTTTCCATACATGCATACGCTCACGCCTGTATCCTCTAAGGGGTAGGCAGAGGTGAATTAAACACTCACATTTTGAAAATTAGAATTTGGTCCCACTAACGTAATAGAGGGTAAGACTATAACTGACGATCGGGCACTGTATGACCATATACATACTGTCTGATAGATAACAGTCCAATCCTCTTACGAAACCACCGGGAAGAGAAAGGGTGGCCCTATTCTACTGAACGGTCAACGACATTGACCGTTCAGTAGAATAGGGCCACCCTTTCTCTTCCCGGTGGTTTCCCGGCAAACAACTTTTTGTTATGGTTATATTAACTTTTACGCATCTGGATAACATCGCTTGCTATACTTATATTAATAACTATTTCATGCGGAATAGATTACTATCATTATATGTGCATCACATCTTACTGAATAATATGAATTAGAATAAGCTATAGCCGTTTTGTAGTCCGAAATACCGAGCGCTTCAAACTGTTCATGGAAAAGCAATTATCTGATGGAGGACCTCACGCGGAAGATGGTTTCAAGCTACGCGTAGCTACTAGAGCTAGTACTGAACTCACTTTTACTTTGTTTATCAGTTTTTAAGAAGTCACGTGAGAAATGAATACAGGATTTTTTTTTTTTAATTTGTAGAAGTTCTTAGAAGTACCTACCTACCGTGGGAGAGACATGCTTCGGCACGTACGGGCCGGCTCGACCGGACTATTACCACGGCCTCACAGAAAATCGGCTGTTAAACAATGCTTGCATTGTGTGACCGAGTGAGTGAGGTAACCGGGGGCCCAACCACCTTTCCCCTATCATTAAAGGCGGACAGCACTCTTGTAACTCTTGAGTTGCAAGGGTTCAGCGGAAGTCACTTAACAATAGGTGACCCGTGTGCTCGTTTGTCCCGTATGCCATAAAAAAAGTGTGTGTTGACATCCTCTACATTGTAGAATTTCAGTTACCTATCTATATTTGTGCAGCCTACACAACTCTGTTACAACAAGAGCTGACATAAGTCTTCTCAGTACCTACGACATCGTCAATCTTTAAAACAACAAATCAAATAAGTTCTATTTCTAGTTCACAATCTAATTGTACTATTTTATAACAACTTCAAGATTTCACTTAAGTGAAATAAACATACAAGATATATAGTAATAATAAATTGATATTACACTTTGTGTTTGCGTTTATTTTGAAGTATTCTAATTTGTTATAATTACGGTTTTTTTTTTTTATACTATAGGGGGACAGACGAACTGACGGGTCACCTGATGGTAAGTGACACCGCCGTCCATGGACACTTGCAACTCAAGAGTCGCAAGTGCGCTGCCCGCCTTTGAGGGTGATGAGGGATAGGGGATGCAGGGAGCGGTAAGAAGAGAGGAGGGATGAGGAGATGAAAGGAGCAAGGAGATGAGGGGAGAGAAAAGGGGGGCGGGGGAATTGGGCCTCCGGAAACCTCACTCAATTCGGGGAAATGCAACGCAAGCGTTACTTCACAACCGGTTTTCTGTGAGGCCGTGGTATCGCACCGGTCGAGCCGGCCCATTCGTGCCTAAGCATGGCTCTACCACTGAAAGTAATTATGACTTTCTATGTAATTAAGACTTTCATGGTAAAGTAAATTTCTTTGAATTCTAGTAAAGTATTGTACGTTGTAAAATATTACTAGCATATGCCGATATTTATGAGACTGACCACAATGGAAGCATTTTACCTTCGGTTGTAAACATGTCATATGGTTTTAAAATTATCACTAGTTAATATTTTAACAAACACGATGGGTAAGTTCAAATTTAACTGTATCAACACATTCAACACTTACGAACACTGCTACTGACGCACAACATAAGCAATCATGTCCTCACCTGCAACAAAACAATTTAAATCACATTTAGCCACTACAAATACAACGTAACGATCGTCACAACTAAGTAAACACTCCAACAATAAAACAAAGTTGTTACTAAAAGCGAATCTCATCGATTCTTCTAGAACTCAACACGTGTATAGATAAAAGGTACTCAGAAACAGTCAAAGGAGTAGGTTCTCAAAAGTCAGCTCACACTTCGCCCGGGAGGGTGGGGGGTGCAGGAGTGGAATGGCGCGGCCGGTGGGTAGGTATTGAGGGTGGCACTCCAAGGTCGCCGCCCTTGTCTACGTAACCTAACTGCGACCTAGCTGTGTCGCCGGGTCTCAATTCGCTCTAACGATTAATATTGAATGATGCCAGCTCTCTTAGGGTCAAAGAAAAAAGTTTATGAATGAACAACTTTATTTCATGTTTCACGTGTGTTGTATTTTATAACGTGTTCATTGGTTTAGTTGTAGTATTAGAGTGCTCGGACATGGGCATAAGTAATATATTTGACATTTTTTTAATTTAAAGTAGCCGAACTAGTTCAAGCCAAGAATATTTACACCATTTGGTCATAAATCGAAAACGTCGAATTTAAGACAAAAATGAAATAAAATGTTTCACTATGCCACAAACACTTTATTAAGAAATGTCTCAAACTCGTAGTGAACACGTAATATTTACTTTCGTCAAGTTGCTTTGTCTAAAATTATGTTATACAAATGTTAAAAGTTTAAATAATGCTGTTGAAGAAAATATTGAGTAATGTAAGACATAAGAAAGTACCAACTAAGCTACTCTAATCAAGCTACTTCATACACGTGTGCACTAATGGGAAATTAATCATTTATTTCTCTTACTCAATACGTGTGTACGTAACACGTAGAGGTAAATGCTATCAATATATGTAGTACAAAGTACGACACAAGGTGCCAGCCGTATCAATAATTACGAGCAAATCGAAATAAAGCTCGTGAAAATATCTAAATAAGAAAGTACATCTCGTTTGAAAACGAAGAAACGTTCTTCGAAAACACTATATCAAAAAAAAAGAATTCGAATATTTTGTTTTGTAGTCCAAAAACTAATCTAAAAACATACGTCACACTAAACAATATATGTGTCAGCGTAACATTTTGAACTCCGTCAGTTTACAATATAACGCGTGAGATGATAAAATAACAGTAGGTTAGGTTATAACCTAACGACGTTAAAATATAAAGTGACAGAGTTCACATTTTTAAGATAACATGGGTACTCAACTCGTTACTCAAATTAAACAACATTTTATCACGATATATTATAACTATTACTCGTTTAGAATGAGCTCAGTGCAGTGCCAATAACAAAATTACTGTACGATTACGATCTTGTTAAAATTTCAAGGATTAAAACAAACTAGTACAAATTAGTCACCAAATCCGGGTATTATTATTATCGAATCAACTAGTAAAATCAAGAAGCGTTTCGACTTAGGCCGGATTCAACTTTAATAATAAATTATTATCTATGTGTCATATCAGTCTCCTTGTTGAGTACACGAAAAGAAAAGTACTAGAAAGTACTAAGAACGGCCATGTCTATCGAGTTATGATTAATTCTAGATCTCTGTGCAATATTTATCCGTTTACTCCAGAGATAATGAAGAAAATTTATTGCACAATAACTGAAATATTTATACAATACACAGGCTGTTATTTTACAAAATTACTTCTTTGAAATCGATATCGGCGGCGGCGGCGAAGTGTCTAGCTGCTAAAACGACTTTTAAAGCCCGTAGTTTTTGTGAATTAATCAAGATTAATTAAATAAACCAACTTTTATAATATTGCGATATTTCGTGTCTGTATAAGCTTGTTTACATTTTATCACGTTATTAAAGAACTTTGAATATACAACGGTTCTATGTTGATAGAAATTTCAGTACACAGTAAATAGCTAGGCTTTGATCCAGTTACCATATATCTTAATTAAAAAGTAGTTGTAGCTATACTGAGGTTAGAAGGATATTTCAAGGTCGCTAACGTGACGTTCAGAAACTGAAGTCTGAACACAACTGCTAGCACTATAAAATAACCTGACGTCCAGAAATTATTTTTGATTTTACTGCTTAGTTTGATTTCAATAAAGCTTTATCCTGCAGCGCTTTAGGCACTAGACTTCTAGTAGGTAAAGCGCTGCAGGATAAAGCTAGGATTACCACTCTGTAATCCTAGTGCTTCAACCATCCAACAAGCTATATCTAATCTAGGCATTCTCATCATTTCTCATAAAATAAAAAATTTAAACCACTTCCCGAACAAAAATTTAACCTGCCCTTTATCCGCAAGGCACGCACAACTAAAGGTTTTTTTCGCAAGTAGGTACTTTCTTTGAAATATGCTATATTATATCCTCCTCAATATATTGAAGAGAACGGTAAGATTTAGTAAAGTCGTATGTCTTCTAAAGGCAACCATGGCAGATGCAGCAGTTCTCCCATTTCCAACAGTTCGTGGAATACTTTATTCAATGCAAGATATAAAAAACGAGTAAAATTCTTGTAAGAGGATGCGACCAATCGTAAACCAGTCTCAAGACGCCAGGTGGCTTTATAATTACTAACAGCGGATCTCGTCAATGTCAGTTAAGAGAAACAGAATGAGGTAGAATAATTAACATAATTAATATAGTTTTGCTTTATATAGATGTCTGAGAATAGTGAATGTTATTTAGTAAAAAACATCTTTGAATTGCGTTATATCAGTTTATCTAGGGACTCAGCTTCCCTAGTTAGACTGTACTTTTGCTATCAATCGTGACAAAAAAATATTAAAATATTTAAATCATTTAATTAGAAACTCTCGATTGTATTTTGGAATTCTATTTTATAATTTTAATAAATTGGAATATGGTTTAAAAGTGGTAGAAAATAAGTTACTGACACGGCATGAGTCGAGTAATACATAATACTTGTTTAATGCTTTTACCGTGACAGCATAAAAATGAGTGAAGGACTTTTAGTTTTTATTATTATTATCAGAACTAAAGGTTTGGCAGATGAATAACAGTATCACATAATTGTGTGAACATCAGGCGTCGGCATATAAAAAGTAATCGATGAATCGCTATAATTTTTTATTCATCAACATATTGATGAATAATATTTAGTTATTCAATATAAAGATATAAATTGTCTACAATCACAGAAAAAAATATAGAAGTATGTTTAAATAACACAATAGGCATCTAACGCCTGTAATAATGAGTTTAAAATGTCGTTCACATACAGCCAATTTCCACAAAGACACAGAAGTTTTTGCCGAGTGTAATAAACCGGATCGGTTAAGTCAGCTACTTTTTGAATTGTCGACGAAGCACGATCCGTGACATAAAAGAAACTTTATCTTAGCAGAAATTCCGCTGATAGAGCAACACCATATTTTATATGATTTAGAAAATATAATTTTAGTTTGATAAAATATTGTGATGGTACTTTTATCAGATGTTAATTAAAAGGTTTATGGCGAATTTAGGGCCACAAGGATCTTGGTAATCGCAAACATGATAATTGCTAAAGAGCAAAATATATAATTCATATTAAATAAAATATGAATAATGCAACCAAAAAAAATCATGGTAACAGTTTTGAATGTATTTTTACTACACTGGGTGACGGACCGCTTAAACCATTACGCTGACTGCGCCATCCTTGCATCGATATATACATTTGAAAGTTTCAATATAAGTTATAAGAATCAAAACAACGTCTTATCTAACTATGATTTTTTTTTTTTTTTTTTTTTTTTTTTTTTTTTCGTGTGGAAACCCCCTCGGGCCGTCATTCCACCCGGGTTTTCGGTGGAACGGTGTGTCGGAATCGAACCGACTAAAACCACACGGTGTGCCTTACTGCGCTTAAAATAGGAGGAATCCGGGAACAGCTTTATTAAGACATCCGGACCCCTCCTAGCGCCTGCCCGCACTATGCGGGCACCACCTGCGGGTAACCTATCAATAAGGCGGCGTCCAGACACACGCGGACGTCACCCCCTCGCGGCTAGCTATATGGCGGATGGAGGGGAAAACCCGTCCCGACCACCCGCAGCCACACTCAGGGCGGCATGAGGCGCTGGTAAGCGCGTCTCCGCCGCCCGGTTCGCCGGCGGCGAATTGGGTCCGAGTGGAGATTATCCTCCCGGGCCCGCTCCGCCGCCTCCTTCTGTGAGATGACCTCCTCACAGAAGGCTGCGACCGCGGTAAAATTCCTGTCACTGACGACCATGGAGCGTATGATGGCCGGCAGTGACAGATCCTCTCCAATGACTGCAGTGAGGGCCCAACGCTGCGTCGCCCAAGCGGGGCAATCTGCGAGCGTATGCTGGGCCGAGTCCTCACTACAGTCGCAGTGGTGACAGGCGGGACTCAATTCTCTCCTAGCGACCGAGTGCAGGTACTTTCCGAAGCAACCGTGCCCGGAAAGAACCTGCGTTAGTCGGAAAGAAAGGGTCCCGTGCTGCCGCCCTGCCCACTCGACGATGACCGGCTGGAGCGCCTCCACGGTGGCTAAGCCAGCACGTGGAGCCTCCAGCCGGGACGACCAACGAGCCATAGTGACTCGGCGAGCGGCCTCACGCCACTCGCGTACCGCGCGCCACTACCCGCCCGGAAATCAGTCGTCCGCCGATATACTTCGGCGAGCACTTCCGCCTCCAAGTCCCACGGGGGAGTTCCGGCCAACGCGCACGCCGCCTCCGTCGACACGGTGCGGTAACCGCGTATAGCTCTAACCGCCATGACCCTCTGAGGGATCTAACGATGATATGATAACCTAGCCATCATATTGTTTACTCGCTGTTGTCGAGTAAGTTAAAACAATTTTGTTAAGCTAATTGCAAAACGGCTCGTTGCTAAGGTCATCCGGAAATTAACCCTGTCATGTGTGATAAACATGACCTTTATGTACAACTCAATTATTTGGAAATCGACTTTTTACAGATAACTGTTTTGGCTTGCTGAGCTTATCTGCAAATCATGTCTACTATGCTACTTGTATAATTTTCTACACTTAGCGCACTCGATTTATATGAGACTGTTATCATTTAAAAAATCAACAAATACAAATGGAGAAGGAAATCTCCCTTCACTGTCAAGTAAAAACAGAGTTACAAGTACAACAGAAAGATAATGGACCTAATATCTTAAATAGGAATCCCCGCGTTTCCCGAAAGCCATCTCGAACCTCTTTGGAAAACAATCTCCGGTGTCACTTAGCTATCTGTTTGGGCTCTCTGGTCCCTCAGATACCTAAGTAAAGCGACGCCAGTCTCATTTATCTGGGTCATAAATATAAGTGACATCGACGGAATAATAATTATTATGAGTATTGGCAACAATTATAAAAGATGAGATGAAGATATATTTAATATATATATAAGATTTTTACCTATTCCTCCTAACAACACATCAATATCTACAAAGATAATACGTGTTTAGAGGTTTATTACTGATAATGGTTATATATAAGAAGTTTTAAAACCGAACAATAAACGATGATCAGTGCGAAAGAGATTATCTGTTTTAACATATCATATGTTTAACAGCAAATCCTTTTGATTTTGATTTTTTAGATTTATGCTATTGTGACAGTGATTCACAGGGCAGTGAATGAGCATAATATTTAATAATAAAGTTGAAGTACTAAAAAGAAGAAATTCAAATTAGTAGTGTGGAAGTTCCAAGTGCATAGTGCAATTAGGTTTACATTAAATTCCTCCAATTGATTACATAGCATAAGGAACAAAAAGGCGGAGAAGTGGTTAAATAGTACAAGCAACACACAAATTACATCGCTATTTTATAAGCATCGTACCGCTCACTTTTAAATAGAAGCGTGTCTCTGCCAATTTAGTTCGATGTAAGAATGTTCGGATGGGTGACCTAGACCAGTTTCTGTTCAATGAATAAATAAATTAAATTATTCTAACCCAAGTTTATGTTAGATAACAAAACGAACTGCGCAATACAGCCTAAGACATTACAGATCTCAAGAGATGACTCATATAGCGTTTTTATTACCCAGATGAATCGTCAAGCGAGAACTACAATAGTGGCAAAAGTTCGAATGTAATATAATAATAAATATAATATAGATAAAGATAAAATAAGATACTACCCAACTCAAAATAATCAGTAATTTCTGGAACAATAAAGATAAAGAATGATAAAAAGAAATACATATTGCAAATCAATGCTCCTGCTACAAAATTTCTCCTTACTTTTTCTCGACTGCCTAAGAGAGAGGGTTATGATGTTAGTAATGCAGTCAAGTTTTGTTTATAAATTTCACTTGTTAAATAATCTTTCTTTTGTACTACAATGTATTTGTAAGTCTACATGGCCTAACTTTTAATGAGCATTACAATAATTTATTTCACGATAAGTGCGATAAATGCGAACATCAAGTAAGAAGCCGATACTAATTCTACGAATAAAATGAGTCTAAGTATACATTTGACATTAAACTTAGGTTATCTAAGCTGGGATCGTAAGTGTATTGTATTTGACAATAGCTTGAACGTACTTAGCCCCGACGATAGGAATTAGATACAAGAGAAGATAATTTTAAACATGGCGCGATCGTGCAGATCTTGCTTTAACGACTTGTTTAAACTGGCTAGCGTGTATTCAACCATGTTAGGTATTAATACCGCTTTTATGACTGAGTTTAGTGTTGGTATCAACAGATTTAAGGGCTTTAAGAATAGTGTGCAAACGATAATTACGAACGATTCGTTTCTTAAGCCAGTTTGTGTTCATTCAAAATGTTATTACAACTGTTGTTTTTTTAATTAATTTCGCTTGTGGTAATTAAGTATCAGAACAAAAAACAAATTTGATTCCACTACAAATAATGCTATTTGCTCATTTTAAGTGTGAATTTTGTTCATTAACGTTTATAGGAAGATCCTGGATCCTAGATCAGACCGAGAAACACCACAATGGTCGGCTAAAACTTGTTTACCTACTGTTTTTAACCATGCAGAGATAAGAGATATTGTGAACAGAACCGCTATCTAAAGTCTTAAGTATTTTTCTCTTATTTATTCTGTTTGCATAACGATAACCCGATGACATCAATAGCTTCTATGAGCCTTGTATCTGAGTATTTAGTCTTTCAAATGAAATAATTAATACGATAAGAGCATAACAATATGCAGCATTGCAGCTTGTTTTTTTTTTCTAATGTACAAAAGTAAACAAAACTTTGTATATTAAAAGATCTATTTTCTTTTCTTTTCTTTAACAAACTATCAAATAAGCACACAGAGCGCCTGACAGTCAAAATGCCGACAGATCCGCCTTTTGGTACCCATAAACATTCAATACAGCAAAATGTGTAACGTTAAACAAACTAACGACGTTTTTTTTTAAAGAAAATCTGCTTTCTATTAATATAACAATGTTCATGTCTAAAAAAACGTTTATTAAATAGCACGATTTTACCACAGAGTGTACCTACAGTAAAATTTCAAATTATACATTTCCTCTAATGATTAAACACAATGGCCGCTCAGACTAACACAAACATTATAATACCAATTTTTTTAACAATTGAAAATGGCTAAATCAGAATTGCAAATATTATTCGTTACATTTAATGTTTGTTTACCGTGATTAAAGAGAGGATGGATGCTGATTAAATATTTATATATTTATAGTATTTATAAATGTATATAACAAATGAATATTTATTTATTTGATTGATATTTAAAAATATATTCGGATTTGGAGGATAAAATTTTGTAATATAATATAATTAGCAAACAAGCACACAGCTCAACTGATGTTTTATAGATCCGAGGTGCAATGGCACCTAGATTTAAATACGCAATATGTTACCTATCCTCCTACCTACAGAAACTTCGTACACGCCCTAATGTAGAAATACGCGCAGAGAAATAAAATAAAAATAAGCGATTATTTTCCTTTCTTTTTAAAGTATCTAATGATAACACTAGAAAAATGTCGATATAAAATTTGTTCAAATAGTCGCAACGACACCCAGACGCGTCCTGGAAACATTGTACGACTAAGTAATTGCCATTTACAGTATGTCGTGAGAAAACTTCCCAACTGACTCATCTTGCATCTCGCGAAACGAGTTTTTTGTAGCTTCTTTGCGACAAAATGTACATGTTGGTAGTTAACTAACACAAGTTTTTATTCTCATTTAGAATATTTTCCTTACTCAATAAAACCACTGTGATCAATGCTACAAATGTTACGACTTTTTGCTTTCTCTCTTTGCTACGTTGTTGTATGTTCTTTATATGTTGTTGTTCTCAAAGGAATAGATTCCGCGGATAGGTCGTACTAATTAATTATGAAATTTATTCCATTATCGGTTCAGTTCGCTTATTTTCCCACTCCGTGTAAGACGGGGTCTTGAGCTGCAGTTGTTTTACAAAGTACCGTTGCGTTAAACAAAAGAAACATCGCTCACTTGCAGAATCTCATCAACAAAGCGACCGCATAAATTCTCTAGCTAGACCTTTTGAAACGAGTCGCGTTCGCGGTCATGTCTAGTTCGCTACGGACACGTCGGCTTACGTCCTGTCGCTGACACACCACTCTCGGCAAAAACAACGTGCCTCCACAATAGTACAATAGGTGGCTGAGCTAAGCGGTTTCCTCCCCCTCCTGATCACCACCCCATCCCCACAGTCACCACTTGTATGACTCAGCAACAAGCTTTAGATCAAATTCAACGTAGCACGATTTAAGTGGCATGTTTTTATCAGTAATTAATTTTTGTCGGTTATAACGATACTAGAAAAGATAAAGGTGAGACGCAGAAAGTCATTTTATTGTTTTAATAAAAGTTAAGGGAAGACTCCGAGGAATGCTCTCGGCATTCAAGGCAAACTTTCCTGAGGTTTCGTCGGAGCGTATCTATGCAAGAATTGTTTTGCAAAGTATAATAAAAACGGAGAATTGTTAAAAGTTCAAAAACAATCGAGGCCGCGAGGGTTAGGGTGGGTTGAAAAAATAAAACTTGACGGAGGAATAAAACTGGTATAACATTGTAGCGGCGGTACAATTAATCTGTTGCCATGTAGAAAGGTATGTTTGTCATCAATAAAATTACCATGACAAAGGACGCGAAAGGTGAACAACACCGGTCGGAACGGAAACGCAGCCGCGCCGACGGCTTCCGATACGAAACGGAATCCAATTAGCCATCCCATCTCGTCGGCTTTCATTTACCGGCCGAATGACCAAACCTTGTAAAAAATACATGTGTAAAAAGGTTACAAAAGACGCCATTAAATATATTTTAATGGTCACCATGCGGCGTATAGTATTTGTTTCAAGACGTAGTGTTCATAATAAATATAAAAAGAGCAGGCGAACATCCTCAACGTAACCAACTGTGAGTGTAAATATAGGACATGGAATGATGGAATGACATGAATATTAAGACAGGAATATTAGGTATGCTAATATTTAGATTATGCCGTTATATTAGCTTTAATTTTTTACTATCTGTACTTTTTAAACTTGAAAAATAAACTTTTTTTATAAGTTAACCTACAGCCACCATCTGCTTACCCCAGGTTCCTCAGTTCCCCACCACCCGCTTCATTGGCCAACCGCGAGGGGGTGACGCCATGGTGTGCCTGGACGTTGCCTAATAGAGAGTTATCCAGAGGTGGTGCCCGCGCTTTTACGGGCAACGGGTGCTAGGAGGGGTCCGGATGTCTTACTAAAGCTGTTCCCAGATTCCTCCTATTTTAAGCGCAGTATGGCACACCGTGTGGTTTTAGTCGGTCCGATTGCGACACACCGTTCCAAAGAAAACCCCGGTGGGATGAAGGCCGGAGGGGGTTTCCACACGTTAAAAAAAAAGGTTCCTCAGCCCGCCCATTTTCCTTTTACAAATCTTCCTTTCTTCCTTCTTTTGTCTTAAAACTATTACATTAGAAATGGCATCAGGCATCAGACAGCCATAAAAGAAATAAGCCAAAACACATTCGCAATGACACAGCACCTTTACCCAGCAAATTTGAGAAAATATAGGATGACGATTATGATCTATATTGCCGTACATACCAACTGCTTCCTTCCACTCACGGACTTGTTGTTACTTTTGCAACTAAGCTTAACCTTGATATTTGCCAAATCCTAAAATTAGACCTTATTTTACTAACTCAAAACCGGTATCAGCCATGCCAAACCACCGCTTTAGGAAATCTGTCAAATGTACTGGGCTCATACCAGAATCATATATGTAGTTTATGACGACATAATATTGATTTCATATATTTGATATTAATTTCAACTTAATACCTCTCTCAGAGTCTAAGTTTCTTCAGTGGTAGAGCCATGCTTAGGCACGAATGGGCCGGCTCGACCGGTGCGATACCACGGCCTCACAGAAAACCGGTTGTGAAGTAACGCTTGCGTTGCATTTCCCCGAATTGAGTGAGGTTTCCGGAGGCCAATTCCCCCCCCCCCCTTTTCTCTCCCCTCATCTCCTTTCTCCTCTTTCCCATCTCCTCATCCCTCCTCTCTTCTTTCCGCTCCCTACATCCCCCATCCCTCATCACGCTCAAAGGCGGGCAGCGCACTTGCGACTCTTGAGTTGCAAGTGTCCATGGACGGAGGTGTCACTTACCATCAGGTGACCCGTCTGTTCGTCTGTCCCCCTATAGTATAAAAAAAAAAGTAGAATAGGTACTGTTCAATCTTTGGAGTGGACCATTTTCCCTTAATAGTACGTTTTCATTTATATTTGGATGCTTCACGAATGTGCTGATTGTGATAAAGAGAGTAACATACATTTAAAACAAAGCAGACCTATTTAGCTAAATGAAAAGCGATAAATCTAACAAATAGTTTACGTACCACCTGCATCCTACAACGAAACAAATTATTCAAAACGCGTTTGTGAAGAAATATAAATGTCTCAGAAACTTCATTAAAAATAATTATGTCGAAAGAGAAAACTACAACTATTCCTGAACATAAAACTGTATGATGGGGACACTAAATTGAGACATAAATTGCACATTATGGCGGCGCGTTCAGTCGCAATAAATAGTATGATCGTGTCCAAATGTATAATACAGTATCTTTATATTGCTTTGGTAATACCTATCTTTATTGTTAGCATACGCTATTTAACGCTTACGCTATTTCTAATATTTGAGTAAACACGTATGTATGTAATTTGAAGAGTCAAAATATTATCTGTACGCGGTTAGAATTGCTTGTTACTGCAAGTGTCGACTGTCAAGTCTAAAGCATTTGAATAACATTCACTAAATACTTGTTAATCACTGAATTTATGATAAATAGGTAACAAAGGTAGGCTGAAATATGTCTAGAATAAAGAACTGTTCTTGATTATTAATAGTTATTTTTCTATAGAACATATATTTTTCTAATCTTGTGCTGCAAATACTAAAAGTTTGTAAACAAAAAACCCTATGAACGAGTGCTGGATCCGGGAATAGATGTCACCCCTACACTTATTAAGTATCTATATTGTTTTAGTAGTTGAAGTCCAGTCAGAATTTAGTATCACTTGGATGTTTCGATAATATGTATGCAGTGAACACACAGAGACTTGGCGCAATTTTTATTTTTAGACATTTAAATATTGAACAAGTCGCGCCCACGACCAGAAGAGCGGCGAATAGAACAGCTCAAAATACAATTTCATACGTTGCTAAACTAATAATATAACATACCTATTATTTTACTTACGTGGCTATCGTATTATGTATAGGTGTTAATAGGACGTGGAATAATCGTTTCATCAATTGTATTTTTTTTTAATTAAGGTTATCTTTTTATGTATCTTTAGTGTATTTTCATAACTTTTGTAAACATTTGTTTGTATATTTTATTTCGTAGCTTCTAATACAACTTTGTTTATCACATAATATTATAAAACAACATCAAAAGGATCGTTCAGTAAAGCACTTGAAAGTTATCTTAATATTTTTAAATATACGATCTGTCGATGAGAAACGTTTCTTTCACAAAAGTCATACAAGTAAATTCATATTTTGCGTGTTCATAGAACCCTCATACAGATCAAAGCGGAACAAATAATAAAGAGGCTTGATAAGCAAGTTACTGAGGGGACAGAACGAGGTCGTATCTCAAATCTTGGGCCTATATACCGGTTAGACATACGAGAACCCTGGAGGGAAACAATGCCCCTCCTCGGACGACCTCCCCCCTGCTTTTGTGTCAAAATCACATTAGCTTTTGTTCAAGGACGCTTTGTCGACATTGTATGTCAAATTAACTGTACTCTTTGATTATGAACAACATAAGATCACATTTTATATTTAGATTTTTGCAAATTAGTTAATATGCCGCCTTAAAAATTTGATTATATTAACGATCGACTTGCTTGGCAGAACTACAGCCGTTTCCTGTATACATTAAAATTATTTTATCTCCTAAAATCCTTTGTACAGTTTTCGAGTATGAACGAAGTTGTTGGTATATTATATTGTTAAGTTTTTGAAGATAAGCCAAAATGCTTCATGCATATGTTTGGCTCGTCGCTGCACCGAAGTTTTGGTGGAAAATCTGTTTGAGTTTATAAAGTGTGCACTGATAATGAAAACAAAGTTAGAGCGAAATAGTTTAGTAGTTTTCGAATTGAAGGTTTATAATTTCGATTTAGAATGGGTAAACCGTTATTAGGTTAAAATGCAATCTAATAAAATGCAGTGTACTTATAAGAATTGTCACTGTATCTAATATTATTTTACATTTTATTAATATTGTATACACATATACAGATTAATGTGGTTTTTTAAACAACCTTTATTTCCATAAACGAATAGATGAGTAACGGGGCATAACGACATTGTATGAAACGACAGCTGTACCCGATATCACAATATAAAAACTTAGAAGTTGAAATTTGAATGGAAATGTAATTGTATCACGCAAAATTACTTGAATTCAAATATCCCTCAATCGCATTTTTTTCTATAAAACTTTAAAAAATACTGAAAATTCAGTTGAGGAACAAAATTAAGCATGAAAGCAACGGAGAGCAAAATTAGTGTCTCTCGTTTAATATTGCCACAGAATTTTAAAAGGTCCAATTTATTATCATTCTCTACGTGATTTCCCAACAGATAATGAAATGCGAACGTGATGAGCGTATATTTTATTAAAAACGAAAACTTTATTAAGATTGTTACGAAACGCGGACGCTTATATATATATAAGCACATACTCTATATAACAGCATACACTCACTGAACGTACATAATATCATAGAACCTGATGGAAAATAAAATAAATAATATATAATTTTAATATGTCGATCAGTATATAGGGTGTTGTGCACACCCTCACCCTATTGGATTTTGGTAGTGTAGTAAAGATAATTAACTAATACATGTACAAAAAAAAACGTACCTTAAATAATTTATAGGTTACTTGTTAAGTCAAAATATCATTTGTTGTTTGAACGTACCCTCGCAACGACCTAAGTTATTATACAAACACACAACACGCCTGATGGTGAGCGGCGGTTCGTATAGGCTTCAAACAGTAGTCGCCAGAACTGCATGGGAGTTTTTATGCGTACTTCAAGGGATCCACTTTGACCAGAAACAGTACTGTGGGCTATTTATTAGTAATAAACGTAATCGCTCTTTTAGATAGCTAGTTGGTCTCTTTGTTTCTTTTGTATTACTAACACATCTATATTAAAAAAATTGATAAAATCAAAATTTAGATTACTATAAAAATAATGAAAAAACTATTTTTAAATTCTACAACGAATTTAAAATTACAAAAATATTTATTTTTATTCTTGATGTTGTTTGTTTAATCGACTAAAATTACTATATTTTAGTTAATGATTCATATTTCATATCTCTACTTATTGGCTCAAAGGTAGCAGCACCAAAATAATCATAATCTCTTAAATCATATTACACAGAGTTATCTAGACAAAAAACCAGGCAAAACTTGTATTTTTTATTATAGCACGAATTTACGCACATATTACATGTGTAAATGCCATAACACACCACGCCACTTTCTTCAAACCCGTGACCCGTGACCATGCAACTTGTACCATGTATAGCTAATCTTCAATGAACCGCGATAAACATATATAGATAATAATTATTTGTACAAACACGAGTATACATACATGGTCATGCAAGTTATAAAACATTTTGTCGTTTCTACAGCGGCCAACAAATGTAAAAAAAAAATATTAATAAGAATACACAATAAAATATAAAAAAAAAATTATTATGTTACTACAACTATAACGATTATTTGTACTACTAAAATGTATCGTTAATTAATATATAATTAATACTGCCTTCAGGCAGTGTATTAAATATTTTCTGAGACGAAATACTGCATACGATAGTTATGCGCATAAGAGCCGTTGTTGACCTGAGTCTGCTGTCATCACGCCTATTACGAGAAACCGTAGCTTCTAAAGGTAGAAATTTAGGGATTCAATTATACAAACATTGCAATCTCAAAGAGGTAGAGGGTGGGTAGACTTCTTTGCTTTTGGAAATAAGTTTAGAAGCTGACTGTAGGTTTTGTCTGTCTTTAATAATTTGGTAGCTAAACGTTTCATACAAATACACACATCCACATTGCGTTTGGAGCGCATTAGATGTCTGTCATTTATATACACACACCGAGTATTGATAAAGCGGCTTGGTCGTGTCATGAAAATATCCTAGTTTCTAGCTCAAGGCGGATTATTAATCAATAGATTAGAGTGCTTTTGTCTCAAAAAATAATGAATGAACACATACATATGTTAACAATTTTCGAACTTACAGCGTCTTAAATACGTTACTCATTACAATAGCTTAAGCACGTGACTTTAAGGTGTACAGAATGCACTAAGAAAACGAAGTTCAGTAACGTCTTCTATTATAAACGAAAAATCCTATGATGCAAAGAAACGTGAGCTAACTACTACTTATTATTATTATTATTACTGTAGATTACTAAAAAACAAACATCATCACGATGGAGGGAGAAGGAGATCAAGGGCCACATATGTACTCTAATTGCTTGAATGTTTTTTTTGCTTGTGATCACTTATTTGATCATAATAGTTAAGTCATAACTATTATTAGAATTTGGTCCTAGTAACGGAACTGAAGGCCAACCGATTGACATCAACTGGCCACTGTAGGACTGTATATATGTATGTATAATATCTGATAGATAGCAGTATTTTTAAATACTCAATCAATACTATCTATTTTTTACACCTAGTCTGACTCATCACTCAAATACGCTTGATTGCCGTGGGAGGGCCATATTTGCTTAGGAAAAAATGGGCCGGCTCGACCTTCTGGTATTACAACTGCCTAACAGAAAACCGGTAGACAAAGCTTGCACTGTGTTGCCAAGTGAGTGAGGGCACCATTGGCCCAACACGACACCCACGGGAAGAGTAGGGGTAACCCTATTCTAGTCTACGTTTTTTAGGTTAAAAAACTAACATAATGTATTCAATTCTTCAGAAAATAGTAATACACTATCCCATGCTAGAGTTAATCAAGACTATCCTGACAACAAAGTTCCGAAAATAAATTGGCTTTGATTTGATGATTTGAGGAGAGCACTCCTCTGAGTGTAAAAGCCCGAGCTATTTACCCTATAGTCACATAGAAAAAAAAAACCAATATCTACTACATCAATTTAGTATAATTATTTCAAAATTAGTAGGAGTGATTCCTAGGAGATAAAAACAAGTCAGTACATAGTAAACAATTATAATAGCACTAGCTTTTACCTGCGGCTTCACTAGCAACTGGCGTTGAAGTTGCTAGATTTTCAAATTTTATGACAATCATATCTGCCAAACTTTTTTTTTACCTTTCGTTATTTTTTTTTAATAAAAAGTACCCTTTGTCCTGCCTAATACCTTTGAGAATATGTGCACAAAGTTTCATGATAATCGGTTGAGTAGTTTCACATTCACATTTTTATATTATAGTAGGGATTATAACAATTATAATATTATATAAAATAGGGACGAACGAGAGAAACCCAAATGTAATATTTACATCTTACAAACGTAATTGATTCTCAGAGAAATTGCAAGTCTTGGAAGTGTAATTATGAGCATACATTATTACCGGCGACATGACACCGCGTTTGTTTTGATGGTGTTTTTAAAAGCGAATAGAGCGATTCGATACGTCAGTATCATCGTCCGTTGCGTGTCAATAACATTTAAATTTGTAAGCAGATCTAAAATACAATTAGCCGTCTAGCAATGTATGAAGGAGTTTTAATACTAATAACAAGTTCATAATTAAAAAAAACACCTAGCCTGCCAAAGAAATTGATTATAAGCCGAACAGCCACTTTATTAAATATATATATAGACTTTATAAAAAATTATAACTAGTGTCACTCGGTATTCATTTTATGAATCTGATACCAAGGCAATATAAACATTTTCAGGCATTCATTAAAAAGTTATAGAGGAATAAAGAAACTCACAAATATGCTGCATGTAATAAATAAGTGGGAAAATACTCTACACTACTGATAAGGATTACTATAAACGTCATTGTTACACACAAGTAGATGCCACATGCTCATTGAATGTAATTTTTGAACAAATATGTAATTGTTGTTGCCAATAATAATAATTGACTGATAAATAAGAGTGGATAAGATAACAAAAAAACTTCATAAAAAAAGGTATTTATTTTAGTTATTTTAGAAGCATTGTTTTTTTTTTGGTGGCAACTCCTTGAATTGAACCCCGTTCTATTAGATGAACAATGTCTAATGGAAAAACGTTGTATTGCTGCCAAATAAAAGATATAAGTAATTATAAAAGTGTTATAAAAGAAAATAGGGCCGGGAAGATTATGCGTTGTAAGTATATTTTAATCGCAATGAAATATTCAATATAGCCCGTGGAATGTACCCTTATTTACGATCTACAAATAGAAGGATCTTAAAAAGAGAAACTACAGCATAACTGAAATCGACGAAAACTTCTTAACGATTAGTGGAACCCGATAGTAGTCAAGATCAAAATGTAAATTAATTATATACATATATATTCTGAAAACAAGCAGTCAGATAAATATTATTCTTATAACGGTTTGATAGGAAATTTGCCTAATGATGTGTTAAAGTGACATCGAAATGGTCGATACAGAAAATGGGGCACAAAAGACATTTAGAGGAAGGGACAGCGACGCATTATATAACAATATTCAAACTACCCCTCACGTAATTATTGTATTTCGTTGGGGGACGTTAACGCTCGTAGTTCGGTTATTGTTAATAAGAATGAAATTCATTTTACCAACTCTTTTTTTATATTTTTTTTTCTTTGTCATTTATACGTGGCTTGTATACCAAGTATATAACAACACCAATTAATATAATGAAAAAGGTTAGATCTATAAGAGGTTTTTCAAATTATAATGTAACGTAACTGTAGATAATACCTTCTGTCGAACTCTTCGTATTCATAGTATATTCACTATTAAATAATTGTCGCCAATCGCTGACAATATGTCATACATTTTGTAATCCAGATAACTCAAATATGTAAATAATTACTTTGTATGTTGCCACTTCTTTGTATCAATAAAATAGTAACACAATAAATGATAATATACAAAAACATATATTTACAAGGACTTATACAAGCGAGATTCTACATTATAGAAACCATAAAATTTCACATCAAACCGCAACATAAAAATGTACACTAAATTAAAAGAAAACGAGTTATGAAGACACGTTTAACGGCGTCGGGCGAGAAAACAAAGCTAAATAAAATCGAGACGATGATTGTAGCAGAGTATTTAAAAGGAACGCGCAATCGATTGCCGATCGACAACCCGCCAGGCCGGTCGTGTGGCGAGAACATGTACGTAAGTATGTGTGCTGCGTATACGTACACAGCCACACCGCCAACTAACGGATGTGGTCTGTGCGTCCGTCTATTTACCTACAAGTATCTAAGCGAGCTCCATGGATGTCGTATAAACGATTTATAATATAGCTGAAAAAAGTGAACGATATTAAAATTACGATTACTACTCTAAATTTGAAACGTCATTGTATGGTATACGGGAACAATTTAGATATTTCGTTACAGTATATGTTATGGAAACCTCACCATTAATTACTTGAGAATCTAAACTTATCTACTTACATAATAAGGTACACTATTCATAACTAACACTAACTTTATCATCTTGACAAAATTGATACGAAAACAACTACCAATTCCGTACAAACTTAACTTGTTAAGTAATCGCCAACCCTAGAACGTGAAGGCAAGTCGAGCGGATTTACTCCGTCGTTATCTACACTTGCTAGTTAGATATAAGAGCAGACTATACCTAGTTACTTCTTGACATAGCGTGTAAGATAGATAGGTCGAGGCGAACCGATGCGCTACACTACGCCCTCTTGCCTTTGTTTACGACCCCACTAGTTACTAACACAAGTATGTGTTGCTATGCGCGTTATACACCTATGGGCAAGTGGAGTGCGAACGATTTCGATGCCACACATTATTCATTTAGGTGGTCGTACGCTCGCCGAATATAGATGTGTCATTTTTGGAAAATCTATTGCTTTATTTTAGAACCTATTTGTTATATAAAACCGTTTTGATTTCTATGTATGAAACGTTTTGCGGTTTATGATGAAGTTTTAAACTTGAAGGTGATAATTATAATAATATTAAAGCGAAACGAATCTGTGCCATATAAGGTATTGTTTATGCAAAGTATTCAACATTTTATACAGCATGTGTACGTGTTTTTATTATAGTTGGTTTTATTCGTTAAGCAATGTTGTTACGATATGGCATCTTTACGACTGCGTAGTAACAGTATAAGTATGACGTGTTCGGGGAATGTTTGATATCTACACGTATCTAAAGATGGTAAGATAACACAATGACCGTTAGTGCTTATTACTTGAGTAGAACTGGGGCGATTTAACAATTTTTCATGTTTTTTTTCCTCGTATTATGCGGCTGTTGATATAACACAGAGTATACTGTGTCAGTTGTGTCTAAATACTAAAAAACACGGACGCTAGACAGTGCACGGAAGGCGCAGTGGTTTAAAAGTTGTTGTTCTGAGTTTGGGTGTTCTTTGTATCCGTTTTATTGAAGCCAAGCTGTCAGCTGCGGACATTTTAGGCATTCAAAATGGGATATTTAGGTCTGTATTGAAAAGTAATGGCAATAGAAGGAAAAATATATTATTTAATCTGCGAGACTTGGTTTAAGGACGTCAGGGTCTCGTACCTGTAACAAGAAAAAGCTATTGCCGTGGGGTTCAAGCCCTCGATTCAATTCTAGTAACTATATTTTCTATTTATTATAATCAAAACAAAATGTGGCAGGCTATAAAACCATTCCATTAAAACCTTATCAAAAAAGTTTACATCATTTCAGAAACCCCGAGAAAAGAATATTTTGGAAGGAAAAACTTTTCTATTGAATTTAGAAAGCAATAAATCCAAGTACAACTTTTTCCCTCGAAATTATCAAAACTCGAACCAATGAAAACATGATCCAACATTCGACATTTCAACGAGAAAGGAAACTCACAAACAAATTAATGAAACTTGTTAAGAATTCAAACAAAAGCAAAGCTTGATGGTGTACAAACGAAAAAGCTAAATAGGTAAATAATGAAAGGTGAAAACTTTCAAATGAAATCCATTCAAACTTTTTATCAAACACAAACTAAGTTGAGTGAGAACTGTGGGGAGCACTAATTTAACTTTTGTTCAAGGGACATGAACAATGCTCAACCAACCATTGGTTTAACATATTTGTGGTAAGCACAACTTGGGCTTCACAGTTCATGTTTCCACAACTTTTTAAGACACATATAACCCAAAAGTGTGCCAAAGTTCAACCAAACCCATCTACAATTGGAGATAAAAAAATAAATATAATTAAGCTCATATCCAATTACAATATGCTATTTTGCAATATTGTTTAATTACATAATAAACATATTACTAACATGTTAGATTATGTCATTGGTTGATTTATAGATAAGCTTTGAGATCTTGTTTTAATAGACAACATAAATTAATATAATTATTTTAAACCTTTTTGTTAATGTGTAATATTGACTGATTGTGGTTGAGCAGGTAATTTTATAGATTTAGTTTTTGTTCCACATTTTTTGTGTAACATTAACAATTCTAATAGTAGAACTGTACTCTTGCCCATTTTGATGCTGAATAGGGCCACCACATCTACCCGGTGGTCTTGTAAAATGTGACTAAGGGATCAAACTATTATCTATCAGACAGTGTGTATATTGTCATACAGTGCCTGATTGATGGCAAGAGGCTTGTCTTCTATTACGTTAGTAGGATCAAATTCTATTTGACAAAATGTGGGTGGTCAATAGACCCTGCTTACACCTTAGGGGGATCCACTCATATGTATGTTGAATAAGTAACATTTTTCTCCTTCTAAATGCTCTGAACTACACCACTGAGTTGTTTGCTGGTCACAAACCAAAAGACCTTTTACCAAGGTTCCTCAGTTAGATACTGGAGTTGTATCCTCATGATCTAAAGGTAGCATCTCACTTAAATACTTTGTATCTTAAACCTATCTGCTTATAGCAAATGCTTTTTCTTTAGAAATATGTTTCTGCAGAGTAGAGAATGACATACACATAATTAAACACACTGGTCTTAATATATACATACTTAGTAGATTTTGTTTAACAGTACAGTACTAAGTTCTTCAAAGAGTAACAGGAGACAATGTTAGACAATTCATTATAATATTAGGGTTTAATATAGAAGTTTGATCCTATAGTATCATCATGACCAACAAAATAAAGTGCATTTAACTAGTTTTAACCTAAAATAGCCAAAATTCAAATATAAACTAAACAAATAATGATTATGAAAACTAAGATAGTGCTGTGAACTTCAGTTTCTTATCTTTAAGTAGGTTATCAATATGAAATGTTTTTATAATCCTACAGGATCAAAGGGGATTGTAGTGTTTAGAGCAAAAACCCAACTAATAGTAAATTTTATGAATTGCAACTAGAATCTTTAACTTGTGGTTATGAGAATAGCAACAAGTTACGACTTTAACAATTTCAGACTGACTCACCGTTAGACCGTCGAACTAAACCTTATTGAATGAGGAATATCTGATAACTTTTTGAATGAGGATTAACTGATCAGTCGGATTCCAAAAATACTTCAATTAGATAGAGTATATACAGAGGAAACTTTGAATAAGTATTTCGGCAAGCTTAACCGAGTTTACAGAGTACACTTCGCACAGTATCCAAGAACTAGGGTCTTTCCCGTTATAAGCACATGTTGGTAACTTTTCTAAAACGAAAATCTAATCATAACCAAAATGCATTTGTTGAAATTTCGTCTGTAGAGGATTCTAGAAACAACTAATTCACTGTTAACACGTTTTCTCACGCGATCATGAGGTGACGCGTCGGCGTTGCCGCGAGAATAATGTCGTCGGCCGCCAGCCACCGCTACAGCAAAGCAATCACCGCGATGCTAGAGCCGCATCAATGACGCTATCACATTCTTGCCAATTACTATCTAACATTGCAATTTACGACATTTTACAATCACTCCCGCACTTTTATTACACTGAAACTACTTTGTTATTAGTAAATATATAGAAACTCACCGTAAATAAGCCGATTCCAACAACAAAGAGTCACCAGCCACGCGCTCCAATTATAGGGCACACACAAATCACGAAAGCACAAGAAGATGAAGCAATATAACTCCACAATAAAAGTTAGTTATATCCACAGTTAGTGCGTAAAGTCAAATTCAACTAAGTTTTCCAGGTTTTCGTGGGTACATTCACTGAACCGAGAAAGTATACCGTGAAGCACCGCCAGCTACATACAAAATGGCGGATTTGCGTAATGAAAGTGACGCGCTGACGCGCCGAAAACGCATGGCCAAAAAAATTGTCAATGCCCCCAAAAGTTCCAACAGCTGCTTTATTAATTTTATTTGTTTCAAAATATTATTTGATAATTATTAAGAAAAGTATAGAGAAAAATTATTGTCAAGTAATAATATTTAAGAATATTATAAGTTTGTTTCTTACAAATTAACTAATAATTTATTTTGCATTCATATCAAGTTTATTTTAATAAACAGGAAAAATATATAAGTAATAATTATGCTTAGGCCCGATTAGTTTTTAATGTACCTAGGATTTTTTTACTACTGTTCCAAATTAGGTTTTTAGATTTAAGACATAACTTTGTCTATGCTACAGTCCGCTCCAAAACTATAACACACATTTTCCATGATAATGCTGTCAACAACTAAGTTTTAAAATATAGGTTGTTTTTATCAATGTTATACAATATTTACGCAAGCTATTCAATTTAATGTCAGTATAAAAAGAAAAGTTTACACAAAATAACTTAAGTAAATTATTTTTTCAAATTTACCAGATTCAAGATAACACGAATAAATTTGCCAAACTTTCGAACTTCAGGGCACAATTATATAGCTATCTCGTTTAGTTACACAGTAATGATAGAGACAAAGAAATGACACTGGATTTTGTAAGTTTCTTGCGATACGTGTTCATCTAGGAAGGTTTGTGTATTTTAATCTTAGCAAAGTAGCTAATTTATTAAATTAATATATTTTTCAATCTGTATTAATGAACCTTTGTTTTAATACAAAATATTACACGATAACATAAATATTCATAATAGTATAGGTACGCATTGAAATTAATTGATCAATCAGCTGAGTTTTGTTTTCATTCCAAAGGTTCCCACGAGTGAATTATTAAAGTATATATAAGTTTGAATTGTTGGTTCGTTAAAAAATATCAAACTGGAGGGCGATACGAGAAGTAAAATGAACGAGTTGAAGTCTTTGGAACATGCGACGCTGAAGGTAAATACATAGTTAGCCATGTTACTTTTCACACTTATCCTGGACGATAATTTTTATCACAACAGTATTTATGTTAGGAATGGATAGGATGTTTATTTTTTCGAGATAGATAGAGAGCAGGAATAAAGTAATAGATTTTGAAGAGAATAGATATAAAGCAGGAATAAAGTAATAGATTTTATTAGTGAAGTAACTTTTTCAAATTTGATTCAAAACACTTTTTTTTTAATAGATTTGCCATAAAATAAGCTATGGTAATTAAAATTGTAGAGTATTGTTAAGAGGCAGGCTAGCTTTATATATTAATAAGAGTTGGAACAAAGAAACTTTACAAAAAAAGACACTGAATTTTGATGTTGTGAATGTGGACTTTCTTAGTCTGTCATATATTTTAATATTCTTCAAAATATTTCACATTAATGAATCTTTGATGATTGAGCTTTGATTAAAAAATAAAGCCTTACTTGTTCACAGAGACCAAGTAACTTGTTGTACTGCAGCAAATTAATTAAATAGCTGTTAATTCAGTCAGTCAATTTAATGGATTCAAAACAAGCCCCAAAAGCGTCTTCATGTTTTAAAACAGGGTTGCTTGACAAAAATGTGTTTCCTCTTTTGTTGTTAAAAGACAACTTGAATGTTGTTTGTTATTGTAAGAACACTTAAATGTTGGTTTCTTGACAATTGCTTTATTTATTTAAATAAATTAAATCTGTTTTAAACTACACAAGATATAGCTCACTAGCTTGTCTAAATAATCATACACTTCTGAGCCCTGTTTAGGATCTAACTTAACATATTTCGATAAACAATAAAACCAAAGATGGAACAGATACGCAAGACATATAGATGATAGCAGTCTTGTTTTGCTCAACTGGTTCAATATTCCCTGTTTTATTTATTTTATTGTCATGCATGTTTGTCTCTGGTATCTTTTCAGGTCCCATATGAAATATTTAACAAGCGGTATCGTAATGCGCAGCGTGTGTTGGATGTGGAAGCTCGGCAGGTTGGCAGTGCAGCCAGTGAGCTCGACACTGTTGCCAGAAAACAGCCTGTTACTGCTGGGGAAATTGATCAACTGCTTGGTGGAATGGTGAGCTATTTAAAACCCACTGGTACTTTTTGTTATGTGTAAAGTTTTTAATGGAGAACTAAACACCTATCCTAGAAGCTAAGTCCCATTTTTGTTCTATAGAAATGCTAAACTGTTTCTATAGAACAAAAATGGGACTTATATGGATATGATATTATGGATATGTGTTTAGTTACCATTACACACATACAAACAGGCATGCTATGCATAGGCCCTATTGCCATTAAACAATCACATCAGGAATTAAAGATGGGCAAACGGGTACTATATTTAAAGTAAAAGATAAGTCAGTGGAAGGAGAGGAATGGTGCTCATACAGATAACAAAACGGTAGCACATAGCTGGAGGATGTTGGATGCAAAAGCTAGTAGGTCCAAGCCCTCAACCCTTACTTAGTTTTATTTTTTTCATATGTTAATATGCTGCATCTTACACATGCAGTACACAAGATGAGTGTTGATTTTGTTTTAATTCATTTTTATTAATAAAACTAAATAGATCTTGTTCAAGACTAAAGCTAAAGTGAAATGCAAATGGAAACTAAATACTTAATATCATACAAACTAAGTTAGTGTTAAGTTGGCATTTCCTCTAGTGAATATGCTTGCAGGTTTGTCTTGTAAAATATTTCACATAGTTCCTTAACCATGACCTATAACCACCTAGACCCAAAGTATCTTATTTGTTAAAATAACCTTTCTTTACTAAACACTTATTGTAACAGTATCAATTCTTACCAAATATATAGTAAAAATAATACTAGGTGAGTGGGTCCAATACAAATACAATGGTATTGGAGTATGTCCCCTTACAAATGTTCCAGAAATTTCTCCATCGCCTACACAATTCGAAATCGCCATTATCTGATTACATTCATAGCTATTCTTATAAGAATTTCACATACACACATATTTACATGATTACATCAATATCTTCATTCAGGATTCCAGTAAATACCAACAATTGCATTTTCACAAACCTTGTACAAACATTACATGTTAGATTTAATATACTAACACATTGATGCTAATAACGTCTTAGCCCAGCAACAGAAAAGTAGACGAAGGTTTAGTCAAGGTTGTAAAGAACAATTATTCATAGACTCAGTACTACTTAAAGAAGGACACATTCAGATCTATTTATCATGTATATTGATTACAAATAAGCATAAGATACCGTTCCGCATACCTGGTTAGTTAGAGTTTTAGAAATTTCTAGAATACATCCAACGATAGTCACATTACTAAAATCTATTATGACAAAATGGTCAACTGCACTCACAATCAATAATACAACAGTTATAAAAAAAGCTAACCCAATCAAAATCTAGAGAGGTATCTTCCAAGGAGACTCACTCAGCCCGTTGTGGTTTTGCCTTGCCTTAAATCCCCTTTCCAGTATGTTCAATTCAGTCAGAGCAGGATATCTTTTAAAATGCAGAGAAACAAACGGACAGACCAACGTATCGACAAAACTACTTAGTCATTTACTTTACAAGGACCACATAAAACTATATGCAAAAACGGAAAATCAATTACATGAAAGATTTAACAGAATAATTTACAAACGACTTATGAATGGAGTTTGGCATAAATAAATGCAAAATAAACTAATCAAGACTGGGCAAAACTATTAACATCAATATATACTAAATACCGGGGAACATATAGAACCACTAGATTAGCCTTTCCCAAAGTGGGCGATAACGCCCCCTTGTAAACGGGGGTGGTAAGATAACCAAAAAAAAAAATGGATGGATGGATAGAGATTTAGGGGGCGCTTTGTAATTTCATCTAGGAGGACTCTTAGACACCGACTTAGATCTCGACTCTTGACTACAGCTTGTGAGCGTCAACTAATATTAATTAACAGATTACTCAAACTAACTCGGTTCGATATTTCTTTCAGTGTAGTTCATATATCTGTCTTTCAAATTAGTTTTTATATTAGAATCGACTATGTTTAATAAAAGGTACTCTATCTGAATACTATAAAGTTGCGTTTCAATAATCATTCTCATTGGCAAGTGTAGCCGGTAAAAGTTAACTTGAGACCTGAGCGCCGTTGTGTACTATCTACTGCGCTCAAGTCTCAAGTTAACTCTTGCGGGGTATAGCAAAAGTCTCGTTTAGAGTGAATGTTTCATCTCCGCTAATATAGCTCACAATATATAATAGGTGAAAAACTGGGGGCGCTAAAAAATAATTTATCCTCAAAGTAGGCAGTAGACAAAATAAGTGACCTGCACTAGAGGAACAGGAAGCATACTTTAGGCAACAGTCACTACAAATACACCACAAAGACACAAAACAAAAACTAACGCAATATTAAAAACGCACCTCAATTCCAAAAGTACAGTAAAAGCTGTCAACACCTTCGTGACTCTAATCACCTACTCATTTGGGTTCATAAATGGGACCAATCCTGAACTTAGAAACCTCAAAAGAAAGGGTTGAGACTTCATGATTGCCATACAAGTTCAAGTTATTGAAACCAAGAATTACAGGAAATACATAATAAAAAAAACTTAGAAACAGATGTATGTAGGAAATGCAATAACTCTGCAGAAACCATCAGACACATTACAGGCGCTTGCAAATCAATTGTCCAAACTGACTAAAAACACAGACATGATAAAGTAGTAAAAACTAGTAAAAACTTGCACAACAATATAATTTCATAGATTCTATCACACCATATTGTAAGATAAGCCCAGAAAACAGTTCTAGAAAACCGTACCACAAAACTATATTTCAACAGGCCATACTCACAGATTGAACCATTTACTACAATAGCCTTACTTTAATCAATGAAACCAACTATACAACCATATAACACAACTATATATGCCGTAATACTCAAAACGAGCAGAATAGTTAGAAAAATGTTCAATGTCAGCCGGACCATACACTAAATGATACATTTACATCTGTTCCGATTCCTGCTGGTCAGCCAACTACAATTAATATTGCCATCAAGCTTTTCTCCACCACTGACTTGTATATATGTCAGCCGTTCATCTTCTTCTTGGTCTACCAACTCTCCCAAGTTTTGTCTCTTGGAGTCCACTTTAGCTATTTTGGCCCATTTATTATTCCAACTACTTTCTTCTTTACGGACAGTTCGCTTGTCATAATGAATTTCTGACCCCCAGTATTTCCACCATGTTTACACCATATTTACTATCGATATAGTTTTTACTTCCTTTTTTATGTAATATTGGTATATTTGACTTAGCCACTAAACTTAAATCAAATATAAACAATATAATATTTTTAATTGAATACTAGCTGAGCCCGCAGCTTCGCTCAATGATGATCTTTTTTCCTTTAAACCAGTTTTGAAGCAAACGCTACAAAAAAAAAAATCAAATCAATCATGCTGTTAATGAGTTTTAGTGAGACTAACGAACTGATTTTCATTATTATATATAAGATACAAGAATAGTACTGTATGTACTTAAACTGATTTCTTTATAGGTAGAGAAACTAACAGCGATGAAGCGTAAAGCATCGGAAGCTATCACAGAAGAGATGCAAGCAGCATATGTTTGTAAGAAGAGACTGGATCACTTAAAGGAACAGGCTGCAGCTCTGTCTGAACCGAGCACTCCAAAAGTTAAGGTACATTCATTCCATTAATTCTACTCCAATTATCGAATGAGAATTTACCTTGATAACACCCACGCCCCTATCCCGAAGGGGCCTGTCTCCTAAAATATTTTTGCTAACCATAGTTTAGCTACACTTAAGTTTGGGGCAAGCCTTAAGGACATTTGGGTACTTGATCCTGGCTCTACGAGATACAGCAGTGTCAGTCCTGTTCTCTCATTCGAGACTTGCTGTGTCCCTTGCCCTAGATTACATTTAGGTGGCTAAATGTTCAGTATATTGAAAATGAAAGTTAAGAATTGATGGCACTGGTAGACAAGTGATATTGTTTATGTGGATGTACTGGGAAGTGCAAGCAATATGTCGGAGAGTTCAGAGTCGTCTTGTAACTTGAACTGGCTAATGCCGTGAAGTCCAAGCCCTTGAACAGACTATGAAATTGCTGTTCAAAATGTAATGCTTTTACAACTGCATATTTTTTACTGCTCCTTTGTTAAGGGTCTTAGAATGATGTTATATTTATTCCTTAAAGAAAAATATTTTTTCAAATCTGTTAGTTTTGATATTTTCGCGTTATATAAACTCTTCATCTTTCTACCATTGTATAAATTGCGAGAGAAGTTTCGCTAGATTATTTTATAGCCTGTTGCCAAACCGCCGTGAGGAATAAGGAATTTTCTTGTAGAAAAATTGCTTAAGGCAAAGGAACCTGAGGTAAGAGATACCGCAAGTATCACATGAGGAAATCGTACTATGATTGTAGTAGATTGCAGAAGCCATCATCACCCACCCGTATGTTCTGTGTTTCCTCTGACAAGATATCTAAAGAACAACAGTAACTGCGATGTTGTTCATATCTCGCTCCGCACTCAAGTAACCACTATAATACTTATAAAGCACGTCTCGTCTTATCGCCCACCGTTCCCCGTCACTTTCCAGGGTTCCCGTCACGGACCAATGGCGTGGTGCTTCCGGTCCCTTGTCATAATAATGTCTATTAACTAACTTTAAACATTGTCCTGTTTTATGTGTCTATTATACTTACTCCTTTTTTATAGAATAAATACTAGTTTTTTAATGTTTATTAACCTTTAAAATGGAAACATATGCTGTGTTTTGAGCCCTATAATATGTATTTGAGTTTACTTTGAATTAGTGTTATACCGACAGACTGCAGTCAATCAGTGGCGGAAGGTTCGCCTAGACCGTATGCTGGTGGACTACTTTCTACGCAACGGTTACTATGAGTGTGCCAACAAACTCGCCACAGCCAGGGGACTAAGGGACCTTACCAATGTTGGTGTGTATTAAAATAGTACAAACTAACCTCAATAAATTTAACCCAAAACATGACATGTCAAATCATTGAGTGATGATGAGCATAACATGATTATTAGTTATGTCTGGGTATAATTTATATATAATATGTACATATTTTGAAATCGATAAGCAGTTATATTACAATAGTACTAGCCCTGCTTTGTTCGCGATAAAACGACAGTGTATGAGATCTCTGAAGAAACAAATATCTATATAAATATAATTGAATGTGAATTCTCCTTCTGGAGGCCTTCTGGGAATGCCCGCGAGGCTTTCTGAACAAACAGTATATAAAACAAATATGCTTATACACGCGTCACGTACACGC
Organism: Tyria jacobaeae; assembly: GCA_947561695.1. NCBI lineage: Eukaryota > Metazoa > Arthropoda > Insecta > Lepidoptera > Erebidae > Tyria > Tyria jacobaeae. The sequence goes on along the minus strand of OX387231.1, from coordinate 12,194,899 downwards.
GTCACGCAAAAACTACTAGATAAAAGAGAATACAGTTTTTACATCAGCTTAAAATACAAGCTCCATTCTACAGGGTCTCTTCATTAATAAATATACTGATACTTGATTCTAAGTTCCCCGCGTACGAAGTAGCAGCCAAAGCTAGTGTAGTATAAACAAATGTTTACAGATATATACAGCGTGGCTGCTGAAGTAGAAGCGGAGTTGTTCTCACAGCGCACAGCGCGGTGTCTGCAGTGGTGTGCCGACAACAAGAGCAAGCTTCGGAAACTCAACTCCAATATGGAATTCAAGATACGGATACAGGTACAGTCGCTAACAGAAATTGATTATTTACTGAATTATGTTGAAATCTTACACTTTTTGTCCTCTACTATCTTCTTATATAGAAAATTTCTTGTGTCACAATGTTAGTTACCATACTCCTTCGAAACGGCTTGACCGATTTTTATGAAATTTTATATGTATATTCAGTAGGTCTGAGAATCGGTCAACATCTATTTTTCATACCCCTAAATGATAAGGGTGAAACTATACCAATTTTATATGGCAGAACAACGTTTGCAGGGTCAGCTAGTAACCATTTAAATGACACCTCATATGTTGAATTATATATATCCGTTTAAGCCCTAGACCCGTGACAAGGAACATCATATATGGATACATACACTTCAAAAACAACAACCTGCACAACTATCCCCGTTGAACAAATTACCGCCTGTCGTATTTTATTACCAATACGACCTTTAAACCCTCAAGATAAGTGGGGAGTACTTACCTAAAAGGCCGGCAACCTTGGCGACCAGGTCCATGGGTGGCGGTAGTCGTTTACCATCAGGAGACCGTCTACTTGTTTGCCTCCTATCCCATTAAAAATAACATGAATAAGCACATTTCCTTTTTTTTCGTTTTATTCTTACTCGTGTTTTGTAGATTTGAGATCCGAAAATGTGTATGTAATTTCCGAAAATCAATGTATATAAAAAAAATCTGAATATGACAAAAAAAATCATAGTTTGGAACCACCAAACTATGATTTTTTTCAGTAGTCGGAGTGCATTAATAAAAAAATTAACACCAATTTTTTTCAAGCCAAGTCAACTGTTGTTTGGCTTCACAAACCGCTCCTAACATTTTACCAAAAACACATAAAAAAAACATACTTCAATAAAGCCCTAAAATCTAAATATAAATATTTCACATACTTATATGCAGACGCAGTTATCCAGTTATTAAATAGTGAAGAAATAAAGATAACTGAATTATTCATACTTGTAGGAGTTCATAGAGCTGGTTCGTGAAGATAAACGGCTTGAGGCTGTGCGCTACGCCAAGAAACATTTCTCCACTTACGAGGAAGGACAACTGCAGGACATTCAACATTGTATGGGCATGCTCGCTTTCCCTAAAGATACAGGTATGTTATAGGAACCGGTATCTATAGTGAACAGAAATTGGTTTATCTCTTCTTTCTTTTAACAAGTCTTTCTCGATCTGACACTTTTCTATATCTATTTTGAAATGAACAATGTCATCAGCAAGTAAAGCATTATTCAAGTTGGAGTTACTACTGTTCAATATAAGTTTCTTTAAGTGTATTCATACTAAATTAGCGTGAACCGTACCTGACATCACCCAAAGGGATGCACGTTCTTCGCTCTTACTCATGCTTTTTCTTGTTTTATCACTAGCAGCTCTCGTTTGAGACGCGTTTGACACAATGACCTACTGATATACTAGTGTACGTAATACATTAAGCCGACGTGAGTGATATAGGTCTTTTAGTTCGCTCACTGAGGAGCTACACAACACTACTGTATATATACTGTCTGATAGATAATTATGTAAATGTTTGTCTTATATTATAATTAAAAATATATAGTGTTACTACCGTACCATCAAACGGTTTGAACTATCAAATTCACTAAATAACATTAAAGGCAACATTGTTTGTATCTCAATCCGCACTCAAGTGACCGTTATGCGAATTATAATGCATGCAGTATTTTATCGCCCCACCATTCTCCGCTATTTATTGGACTAACCAACAATAGGCTTGCTCCCTTGCTGGGTTGTTGGAGTAAATAATAATAATCATAAAAAACCCTCCCCCTTTCAGCCTCACGTGATTATTTGCCCTATGTATGTATGTGTAGAGGTTGAGCCGTACCGCTCGCTGCTGTCGGTGAGTCGTTGGCGCGCGCTGGTGTCGCAGTTCCGCTGGGAGCACTCGCGCCTGCTGCACCCCGTGCGCCTCGCGGCTCTGCCCGTCGCGCTGCAACTCGGCCTCGCCGCTCTCAATACGCCATATCCTTTACTAATATTTATCTACGTGTTGTTTCATATTAGATGTGTAACTTGGGACTTAATCGCGATAGTATGTTTTAAAATCTTTCTCCATACTGGTTCATGTTAGCTGCAGACTAAAATATAATGTAATTGTGTTATACAAAAGTTATTTACTGTGTATGATATTATACATAAATAACTATATATATTATTATTGCCTGCAGTCTACATATCGTAACAGTGTTGAATAGTTTGTCTACGTTATATTCACTTTTCTATTAGCTGCCCGACCCGGCTTCGAACGAGTGATGTACTCGTAAAAAAAATAACTACAGCCACGCTTTTGTCTCAAACACTGACTTACTTTACATAGTAAGAAATTTTAAAAACATTATTTGAAAAAGAAGTTTCTGACAGAAACAAGCAAAAAAAAAAATAATCCAATTAGGTGTAGTCTATGGTCACGATGAGTTCCTTAACGCGCGCGCACTCAGTGCTACTCGGAGAGCACGAAGGTGTCGTCGTGCCCGGCGTGCGCGGCGCCGCTGAACGCGCTGGCGGCGCGCCTGCCGCACGCGCACGTGTCGCACTCGCGCCTCGTGTGCCGCATCTCGCGCGCGCCGCTCAACGAACACAACCAGCCCATGGTGCTGCCCAACGGACAGGTCTACGGGGAGAAGGTCAGTCAACCACCACTCCTAGCTCTACGGCTCGTGTCTCGATACCTTTACTGTAAACTGTTGTCATTTAAACATTGTAAAAGAAATAAAAAATAAATAAATTATAATTTATATCCGACTTAAACAGGACTTTAGCCAAACCGAATATAAGGCTTCGATGGCTTTAGGAAAAGAACGGCATTTAGAAAAAGTATGAACACAGGTAGCATGCAGTTTTAAATCAATGTTATAAACGATGAAACATAAAAAAAAAAAAAAAATTGTCCATAAATTTTCTAGCTGACCTGACTAAATAAAAATACCTATAAATGGTTTAGTTGAAATAAATTATTTTGAATTTAAATTGAATCTAGAACCGCATAAGAATTATACAGTTCGATATGTTACTGTTTCAAGCCTTAGAGACACTTCTTCCTTAAGTTGCTATCAACAATTACTTGATCACCTCTCCAGGCTCTCAAGGAGATGATGAAAGAGCACGGCTCGATCATCTGCCCGAAGACAAAGGAGGTGTTCTGCATGAAGCGTGTTGAGAAAGTGTACGTGATGTGAAGCGACGTGGTCGGCGACCTGTACATACTGCCCGACTTCTACGAACAAGCATTTAATCACGAATTTTGGTTTTATTAAAAGATTTTTAGCAACATTATGTTTTTGTTGCAATTTTATTTGCAGCGGTGGCGTGGCATGATCTTAAAGTTAACATCTTCCTAGCTTTGTTATTCCCATATCTATTGAGGTTGGCTTCTAGTCCAACCAGTTATTGCCTGAATATTAGCTTTGCCAGGAGCGACTCAAGTCAGCGACCTCCGCAACCCTAAGGGCTATCTGAATTCGATAGTTGGACTAATCGTCAGTGTATTCGAGGGTACTGACTTCCCAATGTCGACTGTCATAGGTGTTCGTGACTACCGGGGCCGATATCTTAACGTGCTCGCCCAGGCCCAGGGGTGTGACACCCCAAACTTAAATTAAATAAGTAAAAATAAATATCGATGCCTAAAACATGATAAATTGTAGTAAGCTTTTAAAGAACCTCTGGTATATTCTCTCTTAACAAAATAATTATTGAAATTAGTTCACAAATGGCGAAAAAATAAACATCCTTTAAAAATCCTTTATTTTTCATGATATATTTGTATGTCTTTTATCTCAAGCTAAGATATAACAAAGATTATATCTCCCAATAACGTTGATGTCAATAATGTCTATAATTTGATACATAACTTCACGAAAATTATACTATTTATACAAAAATGGTTTTGCATAGGTGCTTTACCAGCTCATCACCATGTTTGAGAAATAATACTGTGCCATCATACTATGTCATGTCACCGCTGTGGATCCATATTAGAGATCACCATTACGGCCTTTGTTAACGACTAGTGGGTTAAAAAGGCCAAGCTTAATCTACTTTTGGACTTGTTTGTTTGGATCATAGTCTTTGCAGTTGAGCAACTTTTCGTGCGACCCTATCATAGCACCCTTATGTAGTTATGGTGATTGGTGGTTTAAAATATCTGTATGTTATTTCATAGCCTGACCACCGAATTTAACTTTTATAGTACTTTGTGTATGTAGATATGTATGTACTTTTGCCCACAGAGCCATGTGTTAGGCATAAAATGCATGTTGTCACAATAAAAGTTGCTAGTCTGCAAAACATTTGAATTTCGCGCAATAGAAACAAGTAAACATTATAAGAAAACCCCTGACTACAAAATCCCTGGTGGCTGATCAGATTTTCTTGTATTAAAGTTGACAAAACTATCAAAATCGGTATATCTGTTTAGGATCTATGTTTTTACAGATAGACTCAAATACTCACGTCAAACTTGTACGAAACACGACGGGTGTGTCTATTGAGGCGGGGGTTAAAAAATGTACAGCGACGGCGTTCAAATGTTTTGTATTTATAAGGTTTGAAAAATATATAATTGTGTTTAGTTACAAAGTATATTATTGTTTACTAGTTATATTAGAATCTCTTGTTTCGTGTGACCCTTTAATAATACATCCCAATAAAAATAGTTTTTATGGCATGCGATTTTATATAAATACAATTTCGTTTTAATTTATAAACAATTAGTTGGTGAACTTCGTAATTTTTTACAAAGATAATTTTAAAATGAAATATGTATACAGCTTTACTAACAACTTACAAACTCAATTCTTCTTATAGCATTGATTTTTTCTATTAAAACGAGAATATATTTATATGAAAATATAATGTCCTCCAGAGAATAGTTACTCTCATTATATAATACAGGACAGCTTGGTTACGTTCGTTCTTACTGTTTACGGGAGAAAACATGAATGTTAAATATTATTCTGTGTAGTTCTATATTTCTTGAAATGAAAGAACTACATACCGTTGTTGAGATTGAAATTTCTTGAGTACATATGTACATCTATAAAAGTATATAAAATTCTATAATGAAAATAAAAACTTTTCTTTTATTCCATTTCACGTAACATTTTTTTTCTTATCTTCGATTGATCTTCTAACTATATTTTATTAAAAAAAAATACACCTGAACCACACCATATCAAGTGTGTGTCAAAAATCTATATAATAATTCGTTATTTTCTTTTTATTTTATGAGACGAAAACAATTTTTTTTATAACTTAAAATTAGATCAAATTAATCACTTTAAAAAAAAATCTATGGTTTTCCTTAACTTTTTAAATCTTTCATGTCAACAACGCTTTAAAGGCACACTGTAAAGGTCAACGGTCTAAGGTTTGATACTGTGGTAACATTATAATTTAGTTGCAATTTTATTAGTGTTCGTGTGTACTGTAGACATCTTTTAAAAACTAAGAATGAAACAAATGTCATATAGATATTTAATTAAATAACCGAGCATGAGAATATAACCAATTGTCATTTATCTTGTGTCTATAATTGCCTTGCCTTGAGTCGAATATCGCCTCGTTTTTTGATAGTCAGAGATTTATTGATAGAGACAATGTGTCAGATAATTGGAGCTTACCAAGATAAGTCTATATCGCTCGGTATCGGCTCTTTTATCTTTATTGTAAATGAATAGCGTGGTTAGAAGTGTTGCCACATTGATGGTAGATTTTTTATAAACTACGGACTGTGTTACTATTAAGGTTGTAGCGATGTATAAACTATATAAATAATCTCAATGTATCATATCCTTAACTATTTACTTTGAGGAATAAAAGTAAATCTAATTTTTGTGTTTTATTTTATTCCATATTTAAAACGAAAAACTATTTCGGCTTTATGTGTCATCAATGAATATATACGTATACTTATATCACATGATCTTTCTTTTATTTTGTTTATTAAAAGAATTTGCGCATTTAGACTGATTCCTGTATCGCGTTGGAATTTAAAATATTCAAATATTTCACAGACTCAGACCAACAATTTCAGGTTTAAGCAAAGTATTTTGACAACACTTTGTGTAGAGATCGAACACTCAACTCGGCAGCGTAGTAGCGAGGTGACCACTTAAACCACTCGCCATCGTGCAGGGAGATGAAACGGAAAGTTGAAATAACTGTATATCTGATCTATAATAGTCTATTGCCAATTTATTCTGCGTGACAGAAGTTACGTCATGCGACTAAACCAAAAGTTCAAATACAGATTTAGACTACGCAGATTCACATCCGTGTTTAGGCGAAATCTAATTAAGAAATCCGATTTATATCCTTATGTCACTCTTACTACTGGACGAAAAAAAAATCATTGATTGTTGTTACAGCTGAAAGAACTCAACGGACGATTCTATTGGAAAAGGGTCTCAAATTAGTACTTTAGTGGTTTTTTTTTGTGTATAACACTTGCAGATACATTCCATGAGTCGGACTTCGATTGTCTGTGTGTGTTATAAGCACTAGAGAAAGTTATTACAATCGCAGTCTGTGGATTAAGGCCATAAGCATTTTCTACCAGTCAACTTTGAGATGATACAGAGACGTGCGTGGCAGGTGTATAATTAAATTTTCGAAATTGATTTTTCATTTCGGATATGAATAACTAGCAAAATACATACACGTCACATATTTAAAGTAATTACAATTGAACACTGCTTAAAGAGTTAAATGACAAGGCAGTGTGGAGAACCCTTCAATGAGACAGTGCCTACTCAAATGACAACAACATTTTATGGCTACTAGAGATCACCTATTGGTCAATGTTTCAACTTTAACCTTTTATTTAATTGACTAGTATAAATTGAGTTGTCTTGTATAGACTTAGTAATACTTATAATTGGTATGGTTACTGACGTTGCCTCTTGTAAATCCGTTTTTTTTTTTTATTTATGACAACAATACATTGCGTCTATTCCGCCTACTAAATAAAAAAACAGATAAAAAATTGACGAAAAAGCGAGTAAAACTTTCTTACTCATGTATATAATAATAAAAAAATCTTTAGTTTTTGAATTGATATCAAGAATGCCGTCAATAAAAATCTAATAGTTAATACTGTCGCGCGACGCCGTTCACTCATCTACCTCACGCCGCACACCATAAAGGACGGAGGACGTCGCGCAGACCTCTTTTTCCCCGGCCAGCTACGCAAGTTAAGTCCAACCTACCATCCATCGGCCGGACCTCTAGCGAAGACTCTCGAAGCCATGCCCTGAGCCCAACTCTTGTTTCTATTGCTGAGAACCTAACCTGTAATACCTTTCCTTTTTATAGTTTTTGAACTCTCTCTGTTCATTATTTTTCCTGGCCGACCAGGTTTCTAGACCATTCTACCACAGGTAACAACACAATAGGTATGATCAGGCTTTTCTTATACCTATTGTACTTGTTGAACAACCAGAGCGTATCCACAAAAATGTTGTTATAATTGCTTACACGCGAAATAACGACGTACTTAAAGTTGACTGAAAAAGCAAAACTTTTTTTCTTATTGAATCTTTCATCTGTTACCACAACCAACCAAACGTCTGAAAACCTTTAAAAATTGACCGAAGTTATTTTGCAAAGAATCTAAACACTATTGAGGTGTTTCATTCAAGGAACCTTACCTAATACCTATCATCTATGCAGCCTATCGCAGTTAGAGAATACAATCCCGAGCATGTTTTTCGATCCCGGGCTTACGGGATTTTTGAAGCCTTTACCCGGGATCCCGGGATTAGACTATGTGGTTTCTAATTGGGCTAAAATAAAAAAACACGAGTAATTAAAAAAAATGTCTTTAATGTCTTTGCATAACACAAATCAGAATAATAATATGAAAAGAAAAAACACAAACCAAAAAATACTATACTTTTGCAAGAAATTAATAGCACATAATAACTATTTAGAATTTCGAAAATATAATCGCAGAAATATCAAAGCATCCAATGTTTGACGTCCGAGCCTGCTTCGTAGTTTATTGCCAACATAAGCAGCAGCTGAAAACGCTCGTTCTGCTTCTACGCTGGTTGGAGGAATAGACAATAGATACTTATATGCTGTTTCTAAGTGATATCCACGAACTCCTCCATTTTCGAACAGGCTCATTTCACGTCTAATACTATTTGCCAACCCCAATTCATTTTGTACTTGTACTTCAGGATCTGGGATTTCATACTCTTGTTAATTTCCAGCTGTAACTTTTCCTTTAATGTCAAATGGGGTTGGGAGGTTTCTGACCTTAGCTCATCATCTGTTTGTGATCCTGACCTTGCTTCTTCTTCCGTGTAATCTCGACTATTAAGTCTTTTAACAATACTCTTTATTTGCTTCCTCACTAAAGCCTGTGTCGGAACTGGAAATAAGTCGTGCCATTCCAAAGCATTGTTAAAAGACTATTCCACCTGGTTTTACAGTCCAAAAGAAGTGACAACTCTTTTCCATGTTCAATTTTCACATATTTTTGAAGTACTGTTTCATTTCTCAATGGAGATCTTTTGAAATACACTACAACTTTGCGGATTTTCTTTATCAGCTCATTAATATTTTCATATTGTGTTAACTCTGGTACGTGTTCTGGCGCAAGATCATTTTGTGACATTACGATTAAACCTGATTCTGGACAGTCTAAGTCTTCTAAATGGTGTTCATCATCGCTGTCGTCCATATAATCAACAGTCACAGCTGGTTCATTTATAGTATCATCTGAGGTAGGTCTATCTTGCAAATTATTATGTTTTTCATAAAGCACATTACAGACCGCCAAATTGATACCATGTGCGAGACAGTTGTTGTTGAACAATAAAACAAGCCTTTATCATAACATTCGGTCCATCGGTTACAATAGCCACGATGTCAGTTTCTAGGGAAATGTCAAATTTACTTAGACGCTCTTGCAATATACGAAGACAATTTTCAGCTGTCATACTATCGTAAGTAGGAACAAGTCCTAAGTTCCAAAATTTTTTATATTAATGAACGTTGACCGCCATGTATCGTTTATTGGAAGTTGAAGTCCACTCGTCGAAAGAAAGACTAAATCTTTCACCTGCACTTTTCAAATGTTTTAATTCTACAGTTACTTGCTTTCTGATTTTTTCACTGTAATTCATAACACGTTTTCGAACAGTGACGGCTGACTTTGGTAAATCCGTGTATTTTGCTAAGAGCAATTTTCTCAAATCATCTGAGGTTATGAATACACTGAATGGAAATCCTTCTAATTATTCCGAGTGGGGAAGTCCCTTCTAAGTTCTACGACAAACATATTATTAGGACTGTACTTGTGTAGTAAATAGTGGGTACCTACGTATTGTACGAGTTGCTTTTTGTCGTAATGTATTAAAATAATCTAGGCAAGGTTATTTTCAAGGCGCAACGGACTACGGAATACAAACTAGACTTGTTTGTGGCAATCCCGAAAATCCCGAGATTAGCCAAGTACAGTCCCGGGATTTTCGGGGCCAGAAAACGGTCGGAATCCCGGGATCCCGATTGTATTCTCTAATCGCAGTCCACTGCTGGACTGGCTGGATAAGCATGTCCCAATATGCGCGTCGTCAGTCCATCTTTCTGGTGGTCTCCCTAAATAATTATTACCTATTAAATAATTTATTATTTTATTATGGAAAATGTTATACAATTGATTCATAAAAAATGGGTAGGTGTATTTTCATAAATAATGAAATGGAATGTCGACTTTTTGTATGGCTATTGGTTTTTTTTCAGAATAAAATCTAACAGTAATCATATTACACTCACATACAATTTATTTACCTAATAACGCTACAAAACACCGGACACTCATACTTTGATATCTAAATATACGTAGCTTAATATTAATACTAATTCTAAAAACAATTATATAATTTTGGAATTGGAACATAACGCTCTCATCAGATTTTTTATATTTATTGATATCAAACAATTCCAGTCATATTTGTTTAACTAATATTAAATACAAAATAAACCGCCAATATACCTACCCACTACCTACCTATCCACAGAGTATACAAACAACCACAGGCGGATGCTTTTGCTCGGATACATAAAATTGTATCCGAGCAAATCATGGAACTAAGATTATTTCACATTACCAACAACGTATTACTTAAGCCTATATCTGTAAAATGTACTTGGTGTTATTATTTTGATTCGTGTATTTTTACTTTTGATTTGTGCAAATCGTCAGATAGTTTTGATGTTCCTGTAAAAATATTGGTCATGTAAGTAATTAATTGTATTCTTAAGAGGCACAGTTCTGTCATAACTAACGTGGCCAGACGTCCCGTTTTGAACGGGACTGTCACTTTTTATAATTACGAGGCCCGAGGCGTCGGCCGCACGCGAGCCATGTGCGAGAGCGAGGCGTCGCCGGTCGACGCGACGATAGCCGAGATTGTTTGATGTATTATTTAGTACATAATACATTTACCTATCTTAGACATGTTAACTTTTTTTTTAGGGTTAGAAAGTAAACCGATGAAAAATAGCCTAAATGTTACTTACTTTGGATTTCTCACAATATTAGTGCATAAAGAGTTGCTATAATAAATGAACAATTCGGGTCTACATATGTATTATTCACACAGACAGAGATTAGAGCCGACAGAGAGAAGTAACTTGAAACAGCAAATCTTGATTTGAATTTAAATTGATGTCACTAGCTAAACTCGTCAATAGCTACAAAACAAATGTAAAGTAACTTGGTTGATAAATATAGGAGAAAATGGTTGCCTTTTTATACCTCGGTGCCCGTAATGGATAACTTTGAAATGTGTCTTCAAAATGGGCCTAAGAAAAATTATAAAGAAAACAAGTAGTATCAAATATATGTTTTTTTTAATAATTATCTATGTTATATGTTATCTTTTTTTACATTAATGTAAACTACAATTTAATAAATACAATTTAAATTTATTGTTATATTACTTTACGTTAACTGAACTGATACATAAGAAATAAATGAATAGTATGACTGACAATACACGCCTTTAAAAAAAAAAACAACTTAAATGAAAGTTCTATAGAAAAATTAGTGAAGAAAGTCATTTTGACAAAGTTTAAGGCTCCGTAGTATAAAAAATATATGTGACCAATAATTTATAAATAATACATGCTTAAAGCCGATTACAAAATGATATTATTCATTATTGTACCTAATGTACATAGCGAATTATTGCTATTCGTGTTCAAAAGGCGTGAAATTTGGTTAAACAACAAAGTTTGCATTATTGAAATATGTACTTATTTACATTAAATGTACCCGATCATTGTGGTTTTATAAAAAAAAACAACATTTGGTATTAATAACATATGTATAGAATATTGACACGTACCTACCTGTATCTTGAGTATCGTCTCCAGTCTAAAACTTGCATTAGCTAGACATACCATCACACCAATCACGATTACAAACATAATAACTGCGTCTGTACCTCTCAGCCAATTCAAGGAGAATGGTTTTAATGACACTACTTCGTTTGGACTTGCGATTATAAACTACAATTTTTAGCAGAGGCTATAGAAATGTCTATATATAAAATGAGTTCATAATATCATCAATTTAAGGTACATATGACTCCTTAAAATTTTGTTGCGAAGTGTTCAAGAGGTTATAGTGTTGAAGCAACAATTTATTTTAATTCAAAGTTATTATGAGATATAACTTTCAATATTGTTTGATCCTAGATTTACACAACGACAAAAGATTTTATGAAAACAGAAAATAAAGTATTAGCAATAACAAGTAACAAATCCACGAAACAACCGCAATTTTCAAATGAGGGTAGACGATAAAGGCAAACATCAGTAACGAAATTTAATTCTACCTCCAGACTTTAATTTCTTTTTGCCTGGTTTGTGAATAGTCCCTTTACTATAATATTTTTATGTATGATCTGAACATTAGAGTAGGTACTGGGATCGGACAGTCAGTTCGGAGTCACAGATATGCGACTTTGCACTTCCCAATCGCTACGTTTAAGCTATCACTTTCCACACATTGCAATTCTTTGCTTTTATCTTTCTCTTTTATAATACCAACAATTTTTACTTCTTCAATTCCTCAGTGCCCAGGTGACGGCGATAGTCTTATTACGTTATTGGGACCAAATTCTAATTGCCAAAATATAAGTGTTTAATACATCACCCGAAATGAGTGAGGTTTCCGGAGGCCCAACTCCCTCTTTCCTCTCCCCTCACCCCCCTCCTCTTTCCCATCTCCTAATCCCCTGTCTCTTTTTTCCCCTACCCGCATCAACCTATCCTTCATCACTTTGAGTTGCAGGTATCGATGAACGGCGGTTGTCACTTACCATCAGATGACTTGTCTGTTCGTCTATCCCCTATAGTATAAAAAAAATATAATTCATATATTTTATCTTTATAGCTTCGTGTACACATTGTTGTAATTAATAAACAGAAAAATTAAAACTAAAAAATCGTTTGATATTTTTATTATCATTTTAACACTTCCTTATCGTAAGTCGTCGACGTATTGTCAACTAAAATACTCATAAATGGCATTAATTATCACATTATATTTTAATGGCTATTGTTTAGTAGTACATATGTATGTACGTATAATACGTGACGTAACATATAATAAGTGATTTAAAAATTACAAACGAGGATATAACTGCGGGTGTAGCACCAGCTTCTTAGACAGGATATGTGACACGGAATAATCCAAAGGTACGTCTTTTTAATTGTAGTTTTGTGACAATGTATAGTTGTAAATTTTTATATAATATATGCAAGTTTATATTTAATTGTAACCCAACTGTATAAATCAATGTAGTTATAAAAAAATGGAAAAAAAATATAAATAGATAATGCTAAATATTTAATTTGCATCAAACTAAGTGACATAATTATTAAAATTCTGTGACATGTACATATATCCTCACCAAAAAAGCTGTACCGCTACAATAAATATTAAAAAAAAGAATTGGTGAATTAAGTTTAATTCCCATATATTTATTGTTAGAACGGTGGCTTACTAATATGTTCTTTTTATAATGCATAGGGGAGCAGACGAGTGGAGTTATAACAGTGCTGCCCGCCTTTGAGGGTGATGAGGAGAGGGGGGGGGGGGGGTTGGGCCATAGATAAATACAAACAAGCTTGTCTACCGGTTTTCTGTGAGGCCGTGGTATTGTCGTCGCCGGCCCTTTCGGCAGAGCCCTTTCTTTTCGAGCATGACTCTCCCACAACGACAATACTTTAGTAAATTTAAATTGTAAAGATTAATTTTAGAGATACTGAACTTAAAAATATAATATTACATAAATTGACAAAATTACTTATCTAACGCACCCGTTGTAAGAAATATCGACATTATATAATCTGTACACATCCACTTATTTTAAATTACAATCTTATAGTATTAAAATTACTATAAAAGTATCGTGTGGTTCTAGGTAGGCTCGAATTGTCTACCAATTTCTTCCTGCGGGTGTGGTTATGACATACTCGATTAAGGGATAGGTATGTTATCTGCCAGTCAGTAGGTAGGTATGACTTGCCCTACTACGTAAATGAGACTGCATTATGGTTGACAAGATATTCGAGACAATTAATTCTCATCTGCCTACCCCTTGTAGCGATGTAGCCGAGTGTATCTATGTAAAGTATGCCGATAAGTATCCCAATTTTTATAAAATAAAAATGACCACAGAAAATTACAATCCTACAAGAAAAAAATGTTTACAAATCATATAGTGTTTCCTTCAAAATAATTGTTTAATTGTATAATGTATGTGACAAGTACGTGTTTGTAGTTAGTATTACTTTTACACAATATTTTAAAATCTAAGTGATAACAAGTATATATATATAGTTAACTAGAAAACTATCACATTTATTAACAGTGGAGGAGTTTGTACTACTTTCCTACAGGTTCTATTGTTAGCAGAGCCTTTCAAACACATCTTACATATTAGATATTACCTTCAGCCGCGTGATATGTTTCTAAAATGTCCTTAAAGAAGTATCCACATACGAAATTTAAGCAAAATCGGTTCAAACGCTCAGCAGTTAAAAAGTGACAAACATATAGATTATAAATTGTTAGAACAATATGCCTGCATAGATTTTTAATTAACATATTCATCTTGACATTAATTAATGTAAGTGAATTATTGGTATAAGGGTGCGTAAATATTGGAGCGTAAAACTAATAAAATTTACTGTTTGAAAGGCTCTTAAAATGTACATTCGTAAGTATATTTACAATAATTTATAAAATACAAATTTGTTAATTCTAAAAAAATATTTGAACTTTACATTTTTCTTCGTTAAGATTTACACATTATCTTGGATTAATCTCCAAAAAAGGGTTTAACTGCTAAATTGACGCTCCTTAACTCGAACCATAAACTACAAATCAGAAGCTAAAGTAGTGGAGATATACACAACGTCTCCTAAAGCTAAAAGGTGATACACTGTAGAAAAATCAACTCAATCAAGGTATGCTATTACATCGTATACAGTTTTTTAAAACATCTGATATATCATTTTGGATAATTACCACCAATAAAGAAATTAGTAATCCGCTAGTTACTGTAATCAAAATAGAAGAATACTAAGTTAAGACTTTAACCAAATATAGAATTGTATTTGGTTTTTAAAAACCATATAATATTCGATAAATGATTTCTTTGATTGAGTCCAATTTCCTAAGTATTTTCGTAACAGTTAGCTTCACTTCTAGTTAATGTTGGCGAAAATCAATAGGTGCTAAAAAATTACATTCAATAAGGCATCACTCCCCTCATGCATATAAGTCTAATATTGTAAGATACATCACTTATAACTACATAACATTACGTGTTTTGGTTGGAGTAGACATATTAGGTTTTTAACAAAAAAAATATGAATAATTGATCAATATAAGTATTAAATCATGACTAAAATGTGCATTATTTTTATATGTGCAATATTGTTTTAAATCATTATAATAAGGTTGAGGCGTGTGGTTAGCGGTGGAGTGGATGGAATAGGGCCCCCAAATATCTTCTCGGTAGTATCGTACAAGGCGACTAAAGGATCAGACTGTTATCTATCAGACAGTTTGTATACAGTCATACTGTGTCTGGTTGACAGGATTAGGCCATTGCGTTATTGGAAGTAAATTCTAATAAGCAAATTTGGGTGTTAATACACCACTGCCTACCTATAATTCGGTAATATATTTGTGTGAGTTTTATAATATACATAAACTTAATCAGTTATAATGTTGACTGTTAAATTAATTTTTGTAATTTAATAATGAGTTGTTCTAAGACGGAACTTAAAGAAATAATTAAGTATATGGTGGTAATAACACTCAAGATTGAAGAAAATTAACGTTTATTGAAGGAAATCGTTTATTCTTGGCCAGTAGTCTTGGCAGTCGCAGCAAGCTTTTTTTTATAATATAGGGGGACAGACGAACAGACTGATCACCTGATGGTAAGTGACAACCGCTGTCCATGGACACCTGAAGCTCTTGTCGTAAGTGCGCTGCCCGCCTGGGGCCCGCCACGGGTGCTAAGGGATAGGGGGGATGCGGGGAGGGGAAAGAAGAGAGGGACAGAGGAAAGAGGAGAGGGGGAGTTGGACTTCCGGAAACCTCACTCATTTCATGGAAAGTCAGTCAAAGACTCTCCCTTAAATGGTCTCCCAAATGGTTAGAGACAAGGGAAAGAAGACATGTCTATACATTCGGTTTGATGTTTGATATAGAATTATGTTAAACAGTCAAAATATTACTTCTCCATACTTAAATATGTCCTCACTGACCTATTTAATGAATGGTTTTTACAACTAAGAGTGTTTACAGAAAAAGAAATAGCAAATGAAATCAAACTATTGATTCAACTTATGCATTAATATATTGAATAGCTTGAATAACATCATATTTTAGCAGTGTGCTTCTCGCAGAAGAATAGGACCACCGCATATCTTTCCATGGGTGTCGTAGGCGACTGAGGATCAGACCTGTCTATCAGACCGTATATATACAGTCTATGATCGTATGACGGCAATAAGCTTGCTCCTGTTACGTTAGTAGGACTAGATTATGGTTGGCAGAAAGTGAGGATTTGGCGTGAGTGTATGCATGTATCATATTTTAGCAACATAGGCTTATAAACTTTGAAATGTGGTAGATTACAATATAGTAAGTAACAAAAATATTTATCATCAAAAACGATCTTTCTAAGGCATACGTATCGTCGTACAGGAGAAATATTTAACTAAATATAATCTTATTTTTATAAGATTGTACGTATATTTATTTATACACGTAAGGAGTATTTATATCACTAAGCACTAATCACCTAAGTTCAACTTAATTCCAACATACTTAAGTTCACAGTCTAGCTTCCACTCAAAAAAAAAATAATACTCTTTTATGTCCTGTCGGACTATTTCATTTTTCTTAACAATATAAAAATATATATCTTAAGTTATATAGCCATTGATTTCATATAATATCATTAAATATCCACAAAAAGCATATTTCAGTGCCATCTATTGAAGATAAACCGAACTACACATTAATCAGAGAATTCTGAATCGCGCAATTCATGATTTCGCTTTTTCTTTTCAATTTTTGTATATGTATGTATGTATTTCTAATAACGGATGTGAAGAATATTCTTTCTTAATTAAATGGAGTAGCTGTTAGAGTGAGAATGTATATTCATATTATTACCAATGACTAAAATTATATATTTAAACATATAGTACAAAATTTAATAGCAATAGTTACTCGGCTTCGTATTTTGCTAATGTTAAATGACAAGATTTTAAAATATATTTCCATACCTTTGACTTTGAATAGGTTTTATAAGAGAATAAGAAGTTTAACAGATGCTCAAAAAGAAAATCTCTTTATGATATAGAACAATAATAATTATATACCTATATAACATGCATAAAACGCAAAGAACCATTATGGTGGGGTCACCAATGGCTCCTAAATTTTCATGACAGTTAATTGTTATACTGATCACAAGATGTTAATGGACTATTTGGGCCCACAAATGACTTTAACAATCTTCAAAAGAAGTTCATCACAAAAAAAAATACATTAATATTTATATTATAATGTATTATTGACTATTATTAATCAGCTGCATATTAAATAGTAGTTTATAGTACAGTATATACAAACATGTTTGAGGTCACCA
Source organism: Tyria jacobaeae (assembly GCA_947561695.1). Taxonomy (NCBI): domain Eukaryota; kingdom Metazoa; phylum Arthropoda; class Insecta; order Lepidoptera; family Erebidae; genus Tyria; species Tyria jacobaeae. Next base: position 12,177,353 of record OX387231.1, on the reverse strand, counting down.
GGATCTCCATGCTGTCTTTATATATATGGGACGTGTATATGTAACATGCTTCGAATAACATATTAATATGTGATGGACTATCGATTTTATAGTATCATCAGTAATCCCATAAAATCTAAATACTTTTTTTAGCTAATTGTATATCAAACGGTAATCTATAGTACACTATAATATTAACATACTTGGGGTCATAAGTGACTCCAAGAAATCTAAAAGCTTTTTTCTAGGCAGATGAATCTCAAAGGACATGTTAATATGTATGTAGCCAGCCAGATGGACCGACGACCTAAAGAAGGTAGGTGGGATAGAGTGGATGCGGTCCATGTAGTGAGGGTATGAGCGGTTCTACCCGAAGTAGTGAGTCATGAGCGCCATGAGCGCGATGCCGGCAGCGAGTGCGGCGAGGTGTCGCAGCGACTGCTCAGCGCGCGGCTCACGCAACAGCTCCGGCAGCACCGTCACCAGCGCGATGTGCAGGAACCCGCCCGCTGTGAACGGGACTATCCACGATGTTTTTGCCTCTGGAATAAAGAAAAAAATTATTCATTGACGTTTGAGATACACTGGAAATTTAAGGTACAAAAATAAGTGCTAAGTAACAATACATTTACTTCCTTTTATGGTGCACACGCCAACTGAAAAGGACCTTATTCTGCATTTGCTAGACAGCTGTCTAGCGCTGGTTTTCAATTATTGGAATGAAATGGCTGGAATACAATTTACAATTATTCTGACTTCAGAATATAACATACTTGGCTTATTCCTAAACATGTAGAAGCACAGGCGCATCAAACATCCCATATTTTGTTAACCATAATGAAATTTTTGCAAACCTATTGCGTTTAACCAGGTATTGTATACAAACTATTGGATAGATAACTGTCCAATTTCTTTCACAACATCCACGGGTTGAGATAGGGTGACCCTATCAATCTAAAAATGTTTGTGTTTTCAATTCTACTGATCCTTGCAATGTATTTTCTTTTTTTCAGTTCCGATCTTGGCCATATCTAGTTTGACTCACTTCCCAGTGTTAGATTGATCTGACTCTGGTTCTAGAAAATTAAAAATGTTCCACGATATCAACTCAGGTGATTACATCAAATGTTTTAATGCTATTTGATTCGACATTGCAGTTTTTGACCATATTGTTCCAAAGGATAAAACGGGACTCTATAACTAAGACTCCGCTGTCCGTCTGTTTGTCTGTCCGTCTATCACCAAGCTGTATCTCATGAACCGTGATAGTTAGAAATTTTCACAGATGATGTATTTCTGTTGTCGCTATAACAACAAATACTACAAAAAACAGAATAAAATTAATATTTAAGGGGGCTGCCATACAATAAACGTATTTTTTTTTATGATTAAGAACTAAACAAGTATCAATACTACCACAACTCACCGATAGAATTTCTCGCTCCGCTGAATATAACAGCTGTCATGGCACCAATCAGACCGGCTGCCGCGGTCGCCTGGAAATCAATACAAAAATATATGAACATTAAAAAATAATAATAATAACTTATATTAACTTAACTAAGTATATAATGATATACATACACTGACACCTATATCCCAGCAGCATAATCATCTCAAATAAGCAGAATCATCTCAAATCTCTACTTTTTGGGTGTTTTTTTTTTTATGGTCGTCTAATGGTAATAAGTGCGCTGCTCGCCTTTGAAGGTGGGATAGGGCATCCCGCAGTGGGGAGCGGACGTGGAAGGTTGGCCTCTGGTATCCTCAATGACTAGGTGAAACATAACGCAACCGGTTTTCTGTATTTTTCTTTATTTTTTTTTTACTATAGAGGGACAGACGAACAGACGGGTCACCTGATGGTAAGTGACACCTCCGTCCATGGACACTTGCAACTTAAGCATGGAACTCCTCTAACAACCCTTATATAAATAAAATTTAAATCAACTGATTCTTTATTTTACTAAATCACTTTATCCTTTTAAGTACAAACAAGTTCTATTTGATTTCACATATAAAATATGTTAGAAAAAAATACTAGTTTAATATACAGCAACATTTTTGCAATGGGAGAGTCAGCTAAAAAATACAGTGATATCCATAAGTGTAAATACTAGTAACAAAAACAAATTTGTTGTTCCTAAAACCAGGCTCAAGAAAATAGGTGGTTCGTTTAGATGCCAAAGTATACATTTCTATAATAAGCTTCCTAGCCAAATACAAGAACTAATCAACAATAAATTTAAATCATTTATCAAAAAAAAACTAAGTCAGAAAGCTTTTTACGCAATTAAAGATTACATTGAGGATAAAAAGGCTTGGGAATGACCCTTCATTAATGTACATGAGCCTTTGTTTTTCGTTTATCCCTTTTTTTTATACACATTGACATTTTATATTTTACTTTTTGACATGAATACTTACTTTGTTAAGTATTATATTGTTTTTTTTTTATTGTTTAAATCTTTGTACTTTTTGACATGAATACTTTGTTAAGTATAATATATTATATATTTGTTTCTTTTTTTTAATTTATAAATTTAATTATTGTAAATGTGAGGACTATGTAGGTTATTTCTTTTTTTTTTTTTTTTTTTTCTCTTTTCTCCTGTAGTTTGTTTTTTAACGATGTCTGACTGTTTAAGTACTTTTGCGGCCTACCCAAATGTCCTTGCTTTGGTACTGTTCGTCGGTCCGTTGAGCTCCTTAAAGTTCTAAGTTGAGCTACACGATAACTGACAAATGCTTGCACTGTTTGGACGCGTCCACTCAAATGAGCGTGGTGCTTTCTTCAAAAGCTCATCTCAGACGTTAGCGTGCATGGTTCTCATATGTATTTGACCAGTACATCTGTATGGACTTTAAAACAGACTTTGACCTCTGAGTTTGTTTCGGTGTTTCTTCTCAGGGTAGTCAGCTAGGAAACACCGGCCTCATCTAGCATAAACTAACAGAAAAAAAAAATATATTGACGTGTAAAAGTGTTGTTATAACCTATTTACAAAATAAAGATCATTTAGCTTGGGCACGAACGTTTCGGCTTAACCAGGGTCCTACTAGTACGGCCTCACAGAAAACCGGTAGACAAACAATACTTGCATTGTATTGGCGAGTGACTGAGGGTACCGAAGAACCTTATACATATATATATAGGTACCCCCTATCAGGTGACCCGTCTGTACCCTCATTATTTAAAAAATATATACAAACTGGTAACTAGTAAGTCTTCAACTTAATGGTATAAAAAGGATATGTTTTTACTCACCAGCTGCGCTTTAGCAGCTTCCCACCTAGAGAATCCACTCTTGAGTAATATGGCGAAGTCACCGACCTCATGGGGAATTTCGTGAACTGAAAGGTAAACAACAAAGTGAAACTTTTTTTTTTGTTTTTCGGGTCAGTCGGATTTAAATGATTATTTTTGTATTGGATGGAGAATTAACTGACGAATAATATAAACTCTAAAGCATCTCGCTGTGACTCTTAGGCGGGGAGTCTGGGGATGACCCTAAGCGCAGGTGAACCTCTAGAGTACGGCTAATTATAATAAGCCCCTGACCGCTGAGCCAGTCGCTTCCCACACTGTTGTTTCGAGTCTGGGTGTTCTGTCCCGTGTGAGAATCAAACCTACTAATGCCGACTTGGGGCACTAGCCACTAGACTAACAGGCCGTCATGCCTTGTCTCGTTAGCCAAACAATGTCTTGTTCAAGTAATTCAAGCTGCTTTTGCTAGATGGCGCTGAGATATTTTTCAGTTTGATTATATTGAAATAAAATGATGTAGTAATATCTCACCTAATATAGCGAAAGTAGTGAGCACTCCGACCCTGAAGCCGACGAGGAACGAACCCCCGACCGCCAGTCCGTGAGTGAAATTGTCTATGGAGTTCGCCATCAAGTTCAAGTAGCCGGCAACCTGAAAATGTTTGTGTTCTATATTCAATTTTTTAAATATATATGTTCTACATTGCTTCCATGTTTTAGAACGCTTTTATTCTATATCTAAACATTGTTTAAGAATTTAAGCCTTTGATCAGTTGGTAGCATGACGTCAATGACAGTTTTCTGTAATTTTCTGAGGTGTCAATATCTTTTGTAGTTATTATATTTTAAATAAATAACAAATATTACCACATTAAAAACTAAAAACCACCCAAAAATTACAGCCAGTGTCACTCTGTACGTTCTCTTATTTTTAAAGTAATCTTGTAATTCAATAAGCATAAGAAGTTGTTGCTACACTAAATAATGATCTAAAGAAAATTAGTTTCACTTATACAATAAATAACTTCTGTATTGAAGATTGTATTTCTTTATGCTATATATTTTAGTTAACAATCAACATATCATATAATTTTATATATTATAAATGTAATATATTTTATATTCTATTATATTATTATAATATTTACAAGTTAATGAATAGTGGAATAAAATCTTCCTAATCACTATATATAGCACATATACATAAATCTACAGAGAACCTTTCAGGTGGTAGAGCCATGCTTAGGCACGAATGGGCCGGCTCGACCAGTGCGATACCACGGCCTCACAGAAAACCGGCTGTGAAGCAATGCTTACATTCCATTTGACCGAAATTAGTGAGGTTTGCAGAGGCCCAACAGTCCCTCTCCTCATTTCAATCTCTTCATCCCATTACTCTTCTTTTCCCTCCCCGCATCCCAATATCCCTCATCACCCTCAAAGGCGTGCAACACACTTACGACTATCGAGTTGCAGGTGCCCATGGACGGCGGTTGTCACTTACCATCAGGTGACCCGTCTGTTCGTCTGTCCCCCATTATTATAAAAAGAAAACCTAAGCTATATAAATTTACATTTTTCTTCTCATTCTTCTCTTTGGATTTCTGCAGCGCCTTCTCCCTCACTTCTCTGAGCAGACAGCGTCCCATCCAACGGTTTCCCTTGTTGCTGCAACGCGGTGTGCCGTTGTTAACTACTGTATTGCAACATAGGCCTGAAAACATAAAATTAGTATACAAATAAAGTAAAAAAAGATGAGGTATATTCATTCTTTCAAATTATTTTTTAGTTAAAATGGATGCTTTAGTCGAAATGGATGTTTTTGTCAAAATGGATGCTTTTGTCAAAATTGATAATTTGAAAAAAAAAATATTATTAAAATTACTAGTTACTACGAATTATAATATGTATTTATAAACAAAAAATAGTATAATTATTCTTGTTCGGCAGCACGCAGTACAAACACTAAACGCAAAATCTAGACCGAAACTGTTTTAATTCTATGATCTCGAAACTGCCTAATAATTAATTTAAAAAAGTATCAGGCAATGTCTATGCGTCTAAATAATGATTCTACCTTTGTCTTTCTTAAAAAGACAACTCAAGGATATACACTCACAGGCACAATTAACCGCCCACCTATATTTTTCGTCACCCTGTTTGTTCTACTGTTTTGTTTTTAGTTAAGTGGGTACTTTAGCAATAAACTAAACACTTAAAAACCCTTATTTCGACCCTTAAACTTGTATCGCCGAAGCGTTTTTAGAATTTAGTCTCTGTTTGACATTGTTGCAGTAACGTTACATTGATTACATTTCTTGTTCTTGTCTGCTATCGTGTACGAACATTGTTTAATTTGACTTTTTAGTGTACGATTATTGTTTGTGACTGAAAAAAATGCCACTGGATGCAACTGGTGCTGCTAGGGCAGTGACTTTAGCTGACGCTGGGTATAGCCAACGTCGCATCGCTCGTACGCTTGGTGTACCTCGAACTACAGTGCGGGATGCCATCAGACGCTTTCGGGAGACTGGTTCATACACGAGAAGGCCAGGTCAAGGCTGACATTTGTGCACCTCGGCTCTGGATGACCGCTTTGTTGTCAGTAACGTTCTAAGAAATCGCTTTTGCACCGCTACTGAAGCGCGCACATGTCTGTTTGAGGTGAGAAATGTCACTGTAAGTGAACGTACGATAAGAAGAAGACTGGCTGAAACGAATCTGAGAGCTTTTCGTCCAGCTCGCGGTCCACAGCTGCTTGCACAGCATCGTAGAGCAAGACTTGCCTTTGCACGAGAATATGCTGACTGGACTACGGAACAATGGAAGAACGTACTGTTCTCAGATGAGAGCAGAATAGCCTTAAGGGGTCCAGATGGACGTCAGCGTGTTTATAGGCGCCAAAATGAACGGTTTGCTCCATGTGCAATAATCGAAACCGTGGGTTATCAGGGAGGATCCATAATGGTTTGGGGAGTTATCTCTTACGAGGCTCGTACCGATCTAGTGGTGTTTGATAGAGGCAGTGTGACTGCTCAAAGATACGTGGAGGAAGTCTTACAAGACCACGTCATACCTTTCGCACCATTTATTGGTGAAAACTTTAAATTAATGCACGACAATGCTCGATGTCATACCGCAAGATCCGTCACTCAATACCTCGATGAGGTCGGGATTCAAGTTTTGCCATGGCCGTCACGCAGTCCCGATCTTAACCCAATTGAGCACATTTGGGACAACCTAAAAAGACGTATTCGAGCAAGAATATCAGCCCCTGCGACCTTACAAGAGCTCAAGACGGCTGCGATAGAGGAGTGGCATAATATCCCTCAGTCGGATATTCAAGACCTCGTAGATGGATTGCCAAACCGACTACAAGAAGTCATCAGGGCCCGAGGTAGTAATACTCATTATTAAAATGTAAATAAAAAGAAAGCGCACGATTTTTTTCAAAATAAAAGTCATCACATTTTCATGCAAATTTTTTGCAAAATCGATTTTTGGCATATTTTTTTTTACGGTTTTGTTTAAAGACTTTTGTGATTTTATTTATCCTTAATGGCTGCTTTTAACATAACTTCCATCAAATGTGGTCAAAATTTTCCGACTACTGAAAATTGAAAGAAATACAAGGTGGGCGGTTAATTGTGCCTGTGAGTGTATATCACTAGGAATAATTCTTGTGTCGCGGGGGACTTCTCACACATGCATACAACGGACACAAATAACACCAATGACAATGTGGATCACACAAATTTTAGCCCGTGTGGGAATCGAACCCGTCATTATGTAACATATTAGTACAATATTGTTATTTCTAATAGACATCATCAATTGTCACATATATGAAAGAAAATTAATTCGGTATATAAATTACAAAGATATCACGTAACATACACACACCAACCCCCCCTTTTGTAGTAGGTTAATAATAATGTACAGAAATAGAATAGTTGATATTAACCTTTAGTATTGTTGTTGAACAGACAAGTGTCATATTGCTCCTTTGCACTGACGTCACCATTCGTGTTACATATCCTCTCTCCTTTGTTCTTCCCTCTTTGTTTCCTCTCTGCTTCTAGAAGCTTCTCTATCTCTTCGATCTCAATCTGTTTGATGTAACCGTTTTGTTTGGTGGGTTCTTTTGTGTCATCTGCATCTACCTCGTTCTCTTTTTCAGACGTTGCAAAGAGTTTCTCCACCACGATGAAGACGAGCATACCGAAAAGGCACCAAAGTCCACTCTTCATGGAAACGTGTTCTCCAGCTGCGGATTATACAAAATTAAATAATGAATGTTAGTTAGATGGCTGTACCTGTCAACCCCGAAAAACATACTCTGATCAAATCTGTGATGTTTTGAAGAAAGGGCAGGTTAGAACTCAGAAGTTTTTAGCGTGACCGAGTCATGCTTAGGCACGAAAGAGCTGACTCAACCGGTGCGAAGTTAGTGAGGTTTACGGAGGCTAAACTCCCCCTCTCCTTATCAACTTTCCCCTACCCGCATCCCCCTACACTCATCACCCTCAAATGCGGGCTCTTGAGTTGCTGGTGTCCATGGACGGCGGTTGTCACTTACGATCTAGTGATCGGTCTGTTCATCTGTCCCTCTATATAATAAAAAAAGTAGGCGAATCCGTGCGACTTGTATGTAATGAACATACACGCAAGCCGTTATCCTAGAGGATGTAGGCAGAGACATTTTAAACTAAGAGTTTTCGCTGAAGTGTAGATTTATAAGGAATTGTAGTGGATTCTCTGGAATTAGAGCTACCAGACTGATTTATACTTACTCAATAGACTGACTGACTGACTACAAATATTTGTATGCAAGATATTGTTGAGAGCTCTAACTACCTCTTCGGATATACAGTAGTACTAAAATAAAACAATATTAATTATATATGCAATTTAAAATGAATACTGAAGCATAGCTTGAGCTATTAGTTCAGTAAAATCCTTTTTGGCAAGACTGCAAGAAGAGGGATGTTCTTGCAGTCTTGCAAAAAAGGATTTTTATAGCTTAAAGGATAGCTAAAGGATAGTATTATTGTTTTATTTTAGTACTCAGAGCTTAATAAAGAACGTCACCTCCAAATAAACAAAAATATAGAAGCTGTAAATAGATAAGAAAGCTATACGTTTTGTTATCTATTTATGTATTGTTGCTTTATAACATGTAGGTGGAATACGATGACGAATATGATTTGAATATAATTAATGTTCTAATCGTTATTTTTATCATAAAAGAGTTTAACATTCTACACCTAAATATATGTATTTTTTTTAAATAAGATGACGTCTGATAACTTTAGCTATTTTATAAAAACTCGGTCACATTGTCAAATATACTTTTTCTCGTGAAACCATTGTGCTCTGTATTTAAAGCTCTGTTGTCGTTTAATGACCCCAAGGCAGTTATATTTTATTACAAGCAGTATTCACTGGCGACAGCATTAGTGTCGACTTTCGCGAATTTCATTTTTTTTTTCTGTACCCGTCCTGTTTTCGTTGCTAACTTCACAGTATTTTCTTAATCACGGGGTGCATGGCTGTCAAAGTTGACACTTGTAATTAATTACATAACAGAAAAATATATACACTGTTACGACCAAATGACCACTGATTACAAACACATTCAATGACTCAATATTCACTACCTACTTTCCTAGTACAGAAGCAAACGCACTCGGAACACAAAACTTCTCAACAGCAATGCCAAATGATAAATAACTTAGAAACAAAGGGGCAAAGTTGTTTTTGTAATAACAACCGTTAGATTGTTTACACAAAACCTCAACAAGTTTTATAATTTGTCATTGTTTTATCGTAATTATAAGGATTATGTACCTACATATGTAATGATTAGTTCGTTGTACTTGACAGATATAAACAATACTTTCGACACTCATTACCTCATTTTTAAATTCTAAAAGTAGTTTAAAAAACCTTTATGGATTCCATTAAACTGTCATTAAGTCAATATTTTTGTGTCGATAAAATTTATTTTTAAATATTTTTTTGTGGTATTCATATTACACATTTATACATGGATGTATTCGCAGTGACTGATGAAAGGGACACAGAAGAGTAGATTTCTGTCAGAATTGGAGCTACCAGGCTGATTTATACTAACCAAATAGACTGGCTTAAACTTCCAATGAAACGACGAACGTTCATAGGCTATATTTCGTTTTAAGAAGAGACAACACCAGCCGTAAGGCAGGCTGTCGCGTGGGACGTGACATACATAAAAACAACGGACACAGAAACACCCAGACTCGAGAGGTAGTGAGTTCGATTCCGACACGGAACAATAGATATACAGATATGTATATTGATAGTAGATAGCATACTTGTGTTCTGGGATAGTATCGGGGCCTTGACTTTGAGTTGACAGCTGTTTAATCTGTCGCGGGCACTCTGAATGCCATATCTTTTTTTTTATAACAATGACTGATGCAGTTGACTTAAAATTCTTTGTTTTTAAAATTGGAATTTGGATTATGTGGGGTTTTAAAAAAATATATATGAATGTTTTACTGCTAATATATTATCAAAGTATGTATGAAACTCGCAAAGATTAATTGTGTGATTCACCGATAGTTGTTTGGCGTCTGGGTGTTCTGTGTTCGTTGTTTGTATGTTTGTAAAGAACACCCCGACGCAGGAATAACTCCCCTAAGTACCAATAAAAACGCAGTCACCCTGCAACTGTGACTAATTCTTGTATAATGTACTCGCGACACAAAACCTCCACGAGGTATGTAAACAAGAGTTTAATAATAAATACACATTCATTATGTACTACATTCCTTTTTCTTACTTATGAACAAAAGCTAGTTACAATTATGTTATACAATAGTTGTGGTAACGTTTGTTGCGAGCACAGTCCGCTTTTTCGTGGGGATTGGAAGAGACGAGTGGACGGGCAAGTGGGGAGGGGAAGAGACGAGTGGACGGACAAGTGGGGAGGAGAAAGGTGAAATACAACGCAGGCAGTACTTTACAACTGGTTTTTGTAAGGCCGTGGTACTCTGGTCAATCCAGCTCATACGTCCTAAACATGGCTCTCCAACGTGGATACATAATATGAACAAAAATAAAATACATAGGTAATTAATTTGGTACAAAACACCTTTTGAGACTTTTAATATGTATGTTATTCTGATTAATTATGTTCATCCTTGGCAACTGTACTAGTATAACACTGTACAGCTGCCAGTGCCTTACATCCCTGAAATGACAGATTACGAAAAATATTTATACAAATATGTGCATGCTATATTTTACAGTTGTGTAGCCTACGTTTAGTTTTGAGTTTAAAATGTATTTATATGTCGAAAAGGAAACGCATTACATCAATTTTGAGTACAACACAATACAATTTTAATACTACTCGCAACTTATAAATTCAATATTTTTTTAAATTAATTAATATTTTGTTCTTTTTTTAAAGACAACTCCCGCACTAGGATTAATTCGTGTGTCGCGGGGGACTACAAACGTTTAAACAACGAACAAACAGAACACCCAGACTCAGAAAATATTGAGGATTACACAATATTGTACTTTGATTGTACCTTGGGGGGTCGAACCCACTACACTACAAACGCGTTCAGCCTTAATCTGTGTGCATCCGTACGCGGGGTTTTGATAGGTTTTTGAATAAGGACGCTTAGGTAGTATATATACAAACCACGAGTAGTAACCAAGTTGTGTAAAAGTAATTGATTTAATTTATCTAGTTGTTCAATTAATACAACTGTATTAATTGTATTTTAAGTAAATATATATAAAAATATATATATATAATATAATCTATAGCATTTATTTTTTGGCATCCACGTTTAAGTGTAACTTTTTTTATTTTTACTTATACTATACTATACTATGGTAATGTGTGTAACAATAGTAAATTCAATGTTACAGCGAATTAAATTATAGTCTAGAGGAGAAGATAAGAAGCTAAGGAGTAAATTGCCGTTTTTGTATTACAAACAAGTTTTTCTTTAATTTGTTCTTAAAGTTTGAATCCGATCCTCCACAAAAGGCAGCAGTCAGATGCCTTAGCGTGACCAATACGTATGGGGAAGCCTGAATTATTTATTTGTAATAAATCTTCAAAACGAATATTTATTCGTTAGATTTTCTCATTTTGGCGGTCAGAAACACAATTGAAAAATCACATGAAAGTATTTCTTCCTTTTTATTGTTCTTTTTTTTAATGTTTACATTAAATGATATTAAAATCAAGCAGTTACAAATAGTCCAACCATAGACATTTTTCTTAAATTTTATATATACTAAATAGCAATAACTTGTAGTTGTAGATATGCACGCATTCTGGGTGTCACTCAGCAAACGCCGTATTGTGCCGTAATAAAGACAAACGTGTGCCAAAATATATTATTTTAACTTTCAAACATACTTCTGAATTACTACGTGAAAAGTCGAGGGGGAGGGGGGGAGGTCTTAACAAATACTACGTGTGGTCACCAAGTAAAAACGGGTCACGTAGTATGGGTACGTTCCCTTACTTTTAAAATGTACTTAAATAAAGGCTTTGTCTACACTAAGGGTTACCGCGCACTGCCGATCTTTTTTTTGATAGCTAAACGTTCTTGCATTATGTATATGAAGGTGATATTCTATACGTGAATGCTTGCGTTTGACGATTTCAAGTCAGACTATCGAAAATAGCTTCCCAAGTGATGAAATTATAGGCCGAATATAAATCATCAGGCGTGAGTAAACGAATTATGGACGTCGAAATGGAACTTTGTGGTTCTCGTAGTTAGAATAGGGCCACTAAATCTCTTCCCGTGTGTGTCGTAAAAGACGAATGAAGGATTGGATTGTTATCAATCCCACAATATATATACAGTCATAAAGTGCTTGGATTACGGCCCGTATTAATTAAGTGGGACAAAATGTTGGTTTGCAAAAGGTGGGCTTTTGGGACCCTTCCGTGAATGTTTGTATGTATGTGGTTTGGGTGATATATGGATGGTGAACACTATAATTTGGCATCTTGAAGCTGATCTGATGATGGGGCCAGGAGGTGGTGGAACTCTCCAGTGGTTACAAGTAAATCTCTCGAGTTTGGGCGCAGATGATTTGTTTTGCCGAGTCCAAATGATTGGGCTTGGTACCGGGGCGTGACCATGATTTTAGGTTGATAGTGGATATCTTTAATGGTATCTAATATATCTCTTGAGTTTGAGCTCATTTACTCTTTTTTATAAAGAGTCAAATCCATTACACTTGTTCTTGTTTATATTTAGTGTTTTAGTTAAAGGACTCGAACTTTTCGGCACCAGCCAATTTCATTTATAGGTGCGACCCTGATTTGCTTGAGCCATGACTCAAACTCTGTAACCCATCTGTATAAGCAATATCCTTTCCTACTCTGTCACTCCAAACTTCGATGATGACTACAATAGGACCCCATTACGTATATGCTTTACAACTCTGCTTACCCCTACGGGGATAAAACTCATAAACTCATAAATATGTGTATTTATGAGTTACAGGTGTGTGACCCCAACGTCTTCGAGCGTACTCTAACTAATCCATCCATAGCCATTGCTGTTACGATAGTGGGACCAAGTTCTAGTTAGCAAATAGTAGGTGTACAATACACCTCTGCAAACTCCTTCAGGGATACAAACGAGGCGTGAGTATGTCTGTATTTATGTAAATACAAAGTCGATACGTTAACATTGACAATGGACTTATGCGTTATCGTCGTATTTGCATATGTCAGTAGGTGAATGTGTGGTATGTTAAACACTTGTGCAAGGATTTTATTTATGTATGTAAATATTAGTTTTAACTTCATTGTTAGTTTAGTTACTGTAAGAAGGCTCCTGCAGATTTAGGTGTTGAAGCAGTAGTAGTACCTGTTCTTATTCGATTATTATTTAGAGCAACACTTCCTTGTGGTTTATTATCATATATACACTCACGCCTGTTTCCGCCAAGGGGTAGGCAGAGCCGAAATTAACGCCCACATTTTCAACCGACTTCAAAAAGCAGGAAGTTCTCAATTTCGACTGTATTTTTTTTTATGTTTGTTACCTTAGAACTTTCGACTGCGTGAACCGATTTCGACGATTTTTTTCTTATTTGAAAGCTGGTACTTCCCGTGTGGTCCCATTTTAATCCCTTTAATCCCAATTCTGCCAATGGCATCCATGAGAAAACCATATAAGTCTTAAATTTGCATTAAGCATGCGCGCGACAAATGGACGAATAATTCTATATCACGCCACCCGATTTCGATGATTCTTTTTTTATTAGAAAGTATGCACATCAAGGGTAGTTAGATGAGAGTTTGGTCCAGTTGTGACAATGGCATCCTTGAGAAAACCATATTAGTCTTAAATTTTATGATAGACGCATTGAAGTCGGTTGTCTACTTTTTTAAGGTCCGATTTTGTTGATAATAGTTTAGTCCAATTTACTTTAAAGGAGGCAAGCCTATTGCTGTTATCGGGCGGTTTTAGGAATTAGATGGGAACATTATCAGGAAAGGGAGGATAGATACTGCATATATAGATGGATTGGGGACTATAAGCAATAGCAGCAGGTCAGGGTCGCAAACCTATAACTAGACCTGGTTGGTGCCGGGAAGTACAAGCCCTTTTTTTTTTAAATGCGATTTTCGCCGATTATTGGAGCGCCCGTTTTCAACAAAAACTAGTAACTTAGTAATATTAGACACAGAAGTAAACCTCCTTCAATCCGAAACCGTAATAAAACATTAGATAGTAAATATAAAACATTATTTTTCCTCTTTCTTTTTTAGATTTTAGATTAGTCTGTATTAATTACACTAATTATTAATTACTGTTTTGGTCTAGGTCTAGTGGTTCTCTAGGCACAAGTTGTAGCTTCGGATCCCACACGGGACCAAAATATGAGTGATCTACAAATTGTCGCAAGACAGGTTGCCTTTTTGTCCGTTTTGTCAACATACATATATTAATCAAGTCGCCTGCGATACGGGAATCAGTCTTAACCAGTTGTCTTTTTAAAAAACAAATTACTAAAAGACCTTCTTGGGTTGGCCTTGTCAGAATACGTGACGAAGATAAGTCATGACGTCACGAATTGCGGCTCTTCCCCAAACCGTGCATTACCGGAATTACTTATCATATCGCCAGCGCGACGGCGCAAGAAGGAGGGTTATGTTTATCGAGTGTTTGTATGTACGGAAAGTAACATCATGTATAAATGTTGTTTCTTTGTCACGGCCAAGAGTCTTGATGGCGTGTTGAAGTAAGATATTATTAGATCCGTCTTAAAGGTGGGAGTGACTAAGGGTATACCATTAAGGTATAAAACCAGAGCAATACAGAATGGAAGTTCTCTCTTATCGTCGAATCTCATGCAACTACACGTTGAAGAACAGCTGTTTTAACTTTTGAGCAGGACAATATTTCAGCAAACTTACAGTAACTTGAACAACAAATTCTTTACAAAGAAAGTCAAAAAAGTATAATTGTTAAAAAAATATAAGGCCTCATTGTATTATTAGTATCCTCTCGTTATTGCTCTCGTCATCTCGTAATGCCACTTCTACTATACAGATGATGCAATTGATACTTTATATATGGAATCCGTCAAGCCATCTAGGTTATAGGGAGTCTGTGCGTGAAACAGAAACATCATACATTTTTGTCCGTAGGAGAGCCATGCTTTTAGGCATTCACAGACTCACTCATTCACAGTAAAGTAAGTGGAGTTGCATGTGTCCCTGGGCGGTTGTTGCTACTTATCGTCAGGTGACTCGTTAGGTGGCCTGTTAGTCTGTTCCCCTAATTAGAAAAAAAAACAAGAACGTTTTGTACTTAATATTTTTTTTTCCGCGTGAATGCCCCACACCAGAGCTGACAGTGAGGTGAAAATCATACGGTGTTCCGTCATGAGAGCGTCTATTGCTAGGGACCCGGGATACCCTCAGAAGGAAACACCCGGGAACCCCAGTAGACCTTGGCCACCAAGCTAGCAGGCGACCACACTTTGGAATATGGGGGGCATGTACTTAATATTAGTGTTTTAAAGAAAAAGAGTTTTTTTTAAGGCAACAATTTGTATTTTATTGTGATCGTTTTTTTTTTACGTAACTTTAATTCCGTTTGGAACATTTCACAATGTATTTTATTTTTTTGGTATTTCTATAGTTTAAGGTAGTTGCTACAAAATTAAATCTATTGTGTTTTTTGACAATGCTATCCTATTCTGTTACTAGGAAGTGAGTAGCATTGTACCTATCCTATTGTTTTTTTAAATGTAATTTAGCAGGAAGCCATGTTTAAGTTGATTTAAAAGTGAAGCGATATCTTCTCGTAAGGCTCAACCATGGAAACGGTGGTAATATATCAACAGACTTTTAACTATATTACCTATGAATTTATGTATGACGTTGCTATATCACGTCTTAGTGCAAAACAGCTTGTTGGATTAAGACGAGATCGGTGCCATTGTAATCGTAACAGCAGGACCGACATAGTGTATAAGATATTAAGATGACGTCAGCGACAAAAAGAGTGAAAGTAACAAGTACATAAATACTATTTTACAAGTTAAAAACAATAGTCAAAGAACAAGGAATTTGTGTCGGAACATAATTAAAATAAGTTTCTTTTAATAGCAAAACTTCTTCACAATGTTTTTCAGAGCACCTACTCTAATTAGGGAAAGTTATGCTTTTATAGCGATCTTATACATACAACAATAATATTTTACACAAAAATAAGTAATACAAGTGGTTCATATCGATATGACCACCACTAACTATCACGCATACCATTTCAATGTGATTGGAACTACAAACATAACAATTTTTTTTTGTATGTCTTTGCGTAATATTATTTAAGAAACGTTTGGATTACATACATAAGCCCAAGACTTTCTACCAATGGGGTATGCAGAGACAACGGTTCGTCACCTGCTTCTATCCTTACTTAAATCACGAGCTTCCTTTGCTGTCCTAAACCTTTCATACAAGCCCCTCGGTTCCAACCTTTCCTTACTTCGGTTGTTATCTATACAAATAAAAGAAATATTAGTGTCTATTTATAATAACAAACGAACAGCTTTTTACTAATTGTCTGCTTTTGCACTTATACCAAAACCTTAATTTTTTACAGTTTTGTCTGTCGGTTGACCAATTTCCACAGGACTTATATGAAGTGACTAAGCGACTACTTTTATTATGGAAACAGAATTACGATTCCATGATTACGGACAAAATAAAACAGTACACATCAGCGAACCCACAGCGGGCACCGCTAGTCTAAGATAAATTTGTTTTTTCAGTGGTAGAGCCATGCTTAGGCACGAATGGGCCGGCTCGACCGGTGCGATACCATGGTCTCACAGAAAACCGGTTGTGAAGTAACGCTTGCGTTGCATTTCCCCGAATTGAGTGAGGTTTCCGGAGGCCCAATTCCCCCGCCCCCCTTTTCTCTCCGCTCATCTCCTTTCTCCTTTTTTTCATCTCCTCATCCCTCCTCTCTTTCCGCTCCCTGCATCCCCTATCCCTCATCACCCTCAAAGGCGGGCAGCGCACTTGCGACTCTTGAGTTGCAAGTGTCCATGGACGGCGGTGTCCCTTATCATCAGGTGACCCGTCTGTTCGTCTGTCCCCCTATGGTGTATAAAAAAAAAAAAAAGAAAGTTAAATACTTAATTTTATCTTAAATATGTAATTAGATAATGTTGTATGTTATATAATTAATGTTCAAATAATTTAAGAAATGTAGTTATTAGTTTTAGTACAATTAGTTTAAGAAAAAAATAAAGATTATATCTCCATTCCAAACTCACTAGATTTGAACTACAATTTGCAAATGTGCATGTATTTTAATTTATTTTTTTCATAAAACTTATTTAAGTTTTATGACAACGGTAACTCCTGGCAACGGTCCCTTTTAAATAAAAGGGACCGTTGCCAGGAGGCTGGCAGCCTTACCACGTTGAATAGCAATACTTATTCGCTTTGCAAAGAAAAGGACAGCCTTGTGGTCACGAGACGTGTCGATCAGTTGCTTAGTTAGTTACTTACTTGTAAATGAAACATGGAATGAGCACTCGGACCCCATGACCCTAGCGTGCCCCCCCCCCCCCAAACGCCGTTTGATGCAGTCTGCTTTCTTAGTTTTTCCATATTAGTTAAGTGTTTTTAAGTAGTGCTTCGAATGTGGATCACATTACTAGTATTTTTGTTAAGCTAAAATACTTGTTTTGGGTGAATTCCGGCGGTAGTGCACTGGGTGGGATTCAAACCCGAAACCCGTTGATCGCAAGCCATTACGCTACCTATATTTTAATTACTTGTTTAAAAAAATTAAAAACATATCATTTAAAACTTCTAAATCTTCTAAAACTTACGCTTAGTGTTTCTAAGGTCATTCTCCCAAGCTTCTGGTAGAAGATGCAGGAACACGTCTCCAAGAAGACCTCCTACTGCAAAGCTCAGCAGTATGCTCAATGTGGCTGCACCAGCTAAAACAATATAATGTTTCTTGGTTAGTAGAATTCTGTATGCAATACGAGATTAGGTGACGTCCGGTGAGGTGACGTATACGTGTGGGGTGACGTACGTACGTACAGTCTCGGCTGGACATCTTACTCCTTGAGAAAGGTCTCCCGTCCGGACCGAATTTAGTCGGGCATCCCCGAAATACACACGTGAGTGAAACCGTATATTTAAATAAAAATCCATGTAACTCATTACTCTCTCAATAATGTTTTTATTCTAAGATTAGGATGTATTAAAAACATAATTATGAGTTGTCGTTTAACCGACTTCAAAAATAAATCTTATTTATTTCTGAATATGAACACCTTTTTTAATTGCATGGGTTATATTAAAGGTTGGTCCTATTTAAATAAAAAAAAATATTGCACATTTTATGTACAATATTAAGAGATGGAAAAAAAGATGTTAGAATTTATCATGATTTAACCAAGGTCTTATTACCGTAAAATAAGAGTGGTAGAGCCATGCTTAGGCACGAATGGGCCGGTTCGACCGGTGCGAAACCACGGCCTCGCATAAAACTGGTTGTGAAGCAACGCTTGTGTTGCATTTCCCCGAAAGGAGTGAGGTTTCCGGAGGCCCAACTCCTCCCCTCGTCTTTCCTCTCCCCTCATCCCCTTCTCGTCTCTTCTTCCCCTCCCCGTATCCACCATCCCTCATCACCGTAGAAGGCGGGCAGCGCACTTACGACTCTTGAGTGACCCGTCTGTTTGTCTGTCCCCCTATACTATAATAAAAAAGAATCCAGGCACTCTACGTCTGTATACATACAGTCTGATAGATAACAGTCCGAAGACATGGGGTGGCCCTATTCTATTTCCCAGATAACGACACGGCTAATAATTTTCATTGTCGTTAAAATAGATACTTTTCGTATTCAGAGAATTATATAGGGCGTGTAAAATTTCTTTTCACTGTGCTTCATCTCAGATAAGATATAAGATTATCGACAAGAGCATGTGTTGACCGTGGCTTGATCTTATATGTATACACATTATATAAATATACCTTTATTTTTTTTGTCTTGGGTTACGTAGTGGGGTAGTGTTATACCTAAAATTCATATAATCAATAGAGAAACACCATGAAATGACCCTTTAATAAAGAAGAGCCGATGACCATTTTAGGTGATCATGAGATCTAATGGATTGTGCCCAAAAGTTAATTATGGTAACTTATAATATATAATATAATAAAAATTGTATATATAAAATAGTGACGATTTGCGCAAGATGCACGATGCGAGAAGCCGAAAATAGATCGAAGTGGCGTGCAATGGGAGAGGCCTATGTCCAGCAGTGGACTGCGATAGGCTGATGATGATGATGATTAAAATAGTAAAGGGGAGTAAGTGACTACGGACACCTCAACTTGCGTTATAAGCACACCTTTAAGGGGAGGGTAAAGAGAAAATAGGCGGTAAAACAAGTATTGTTTAACAACCGGTTTACTGTGAGGCCACGGTTAGTGGTAAATCTCATAGCCAGCCCATGCATGGCTCTCCCACTGTAAAGTCGATTTATTAATACTATTTTATGTGTCCAAGTCGCTGGTTTTCACTTATCATCAGGTGACCCATCAGCTCATATGTCCCCTCCTCCAAAAAAAAAAAGAGTAATAAAACAATACAGGTACGGCCTAAAAAAATGTGTATCTCACGTGCCAATCGAACAGAATCCGGCTTAGCATTAGCTCTACACATGTTTACGATAAGATTAAATGGTTCGGTCAGGCTGCATCTATATGCAAATAGACTTATAAATGTATGTTACTAATATTATTAGTACTTTTCAGCCGCGTGGTTGGCACCAGCCGGTTCGAGTTACGAGGTACGCGACCATAGCCATAAGGCGGTAAAAGATACTTCCCGATCAATCCTCTTTATATTCTCTATTTCCCTTTCAAATTAATCCAAATTTTCGCATCTGATTTCCGATGTGACTTAATTATAATTGATAAGGCGTTGTTATTATGATATCAGTTAAAAGAAATAATCAAGAGTAAAAAAATATGAAAATATTTACAGTAGTAAATCAATAAATGATAAGTTATCGTATCGTATTACAAGCTAATTATTTGTTGATTGTTGTTGTGTGTTGATTACAACCGTGATTGGAGTGATAACATAAATTCTTCTTATCATCAAATCACCTGTTGCCGTTGGGTGGCGTAAAACAGTCATTTCTGTATCTGCATGTATTTAGGAATTTATAATTTGGGTGTATTCAGAAATTGTTTATCAGCGGTCTGGTCTGTACAAGGAATGTGATATTTGGAATACATAAAGTTAATATGTAAAAGAAATGTATTGCACAAATAGCTTAGGAGTAATAAACAATGGCATATGGTTGCAATTCGACCACAGAGGCCTTTATTTGAATTTTTATTTATCACGTGGAAGAGCCATGCTTAGACACGAATGGGCCGGCTCGGCTAGAGTAATAGCATGGCCTCACAGAAAACCGGCTGTCAAACAATGGTTGTATTGTTTTGCCAACTCCTCCTCGGCTCTTTCCCCTACACTCATCACCCTCTCATTTTTCCATTCCCTTATCCCTTATATCTTTTTCTCCTGCACTCATCCCCCTCAAAGGCGGACAGCGCAATTACGACTCTAGAGTTGCAGGTTTATTTGTGCTTAAGTGTTGTAAATATTTTATAATTATGATGTAATCACAGTATTTAAAAACTAATTTATAATACCAAAAGTCTAAATGACTGATCAAGATCGGGGTAGTTGGTGCTCCTTGGGGTCCTGACTCCTTCATGTAATATAGCCAGATCACTACACTCGAAAAGTTTACCCCTTCTTTTGCGCAATCAGGTAAAATATATAAAATTAGAATACTTTTGCCTATTAGAGAGTTTTCAATCCATAGGTAACTGTCATGTCGCATCTGCTATCGGACATTTCAACAGTTGCTAACATATCATTGTATAATCCTTACCTGATATTAATGTTAGGTATTTTAACTTGTATTTCTATACTTTCGCGACTTTTTTTTTTTTTTTACGTGTGGAAACCCCCACGGGTCGTCACCTCACCGGGCTAAAAGGTGAGGTGGTATGTCGGACTCGAACCGACTAAAACCACACGGTGTTCCGTCACAGAGTCTTATTGCCGGAGCCTCAGGCGTACCCTTAAAAGAAAAACCTTGTGCACCCCGGCAATACTTTCGCGACTACAATACTTATTAAATATTCAAATGTTACCAGGCACAATACTTTTATTTATTCAACATTTCCAATACAGGGGACAGACGGTGCCCCTAAGTGACCACCGCCGCCCATGATCACCTACAACTCAAAAGTCGTAGGAGGGGTGATGAGGGGAGGACAGATGTCAGGGGGAGATGGGCCTTCAGTATCCTCACTCACGCGACAGTACATTGCAATCATTGTTTATCTAGCGGTTTTCGGTAAAGCCGTGGTATTACACAGCACGGGCCTGAGCCGGCCCGTTGTTAAAAAAAAAATCATAATATTAGTTACAAAACCTATCAGCTCGCAGTTTATATTTACTAGCGTTCATTTGTGATGTATATATATATATAGCATATTATAAATGGCTATAATGACAAAAAAAATGACCAAATAGTCTTCACACTAAAATTAGGAGACTGTTTTCTATACTACTCTTTCCTTTGTACCTGTATAAAGTCCTATTATTTTAAGATTTTCAAGTTTTTTCGCTTGTTGCCGGCTTGTTGTATATTATAATATTCTCTAAATTGAAAATAAAATTAAAAAAAGGGTATATATAGGTCTCTCTTTTCGACGACTTAATAACTTAACCATTTATTATGAAATTTTGCATATCTACACATAGGTAACATATATAAATATACATAGGACTTATATACTTTAGACTTAGATACTTTTCATTTTGTTTAATATAATATATATGTAATATAATAACAGTGCTTTTGGCGAAATTGTTGACAAACTATTGGTGCAGTGTAGGTATGTTACTACGCACAAAGATAGAGTTCGCGGATGTTTTGTAACTCTTTACTGCAAAGATCGGGTTTCGTTGATTAAATGGAGCTATTTTCTGAAATCAAAGAAGAAAGAGGATTTATGTTCGACTTCATGTATTGTTTTATGTATCAGATCATCCGGTTCAGGTTTTCGTAGAAGTCAATTTAATAATTGACTTATTATTTCTTTGCCAAATACTTTTACAGTATTCTTGTTATTATTAAATCAAATTAAATCGCTTTCAATAAAAAACTAAAATTAAAGCAAGCTTAAAAATATAATATACATTTTATTGTCTAACTATCTTTTATAAAAAAAAAATATCAATCGGATACCGGTAAAGGTATTTTTAACTTGTAAGATTTGATTACAAACATTCAGACAGACGTAACTAAATAAAAGCGTGGAGGTAGTGACAATGCCAAATAAAAATAAATAAATTTGAACATCAACGTGTGTGATTGATGGATGTTGATATTAGTAGGTACTAAAAAATATTGAGTATAGTGAACGCCCGTACACATTGTTTCCATTTTATTTCATTTTATAATTTTGCATTGCAGACAGATTTTAAGTGACAACCGCCGCTCATAGACATCTCAAACTCAAGACAAGAAACACTACAACTCTTAAGTTGAAGGTTAAATATACCTTTGAGGGTGAGGAAAGTGGGAGGGGTTGACGGGGAAAGAGGAGAATTTTGAGAGGAGATGCTTTAGGCGTCCGGTCTCCGGTATCCTCACACTCTCGGTAAATACAACGTATTGTGATCGCCTTCGGTCCCCCTTGCCCTTATGACAAGGTAACATATCCAATAATATCAATGACCCACCGTGGCCTTTAGATGTTACCAAGTGTTATCAAGACGAGCTCCGCATCACGTACAAGATAAAGATCCGATAACGGCACTCTTACTTGAGAACAAAGGCTACTAACTAATCTACTATAATTCTTGGGGCAATAAACTTCGTATTGCAGTATTGACGGCTTAGTTACTGAGGGTTAATACTCCAAACCATGGATCTCACGGTTGAAGTTAAGAAAAGTAAAAAATAAGTTGTATCTTCTGTCACTATCACAATTCAAACGATTTAAATGACACTTTACATATCGAAATCCATGTAGCCGTCTATGCTCCAGAGCGTTACAAAGAAACATTATACACATACACATACATATATATACATACACTACAAAAACATCACCCTCCTTCTTGAGTAGTCGGGTAATCAAGCAGACGGCTATGTGTCTTGTTCTTGTAACACCTTGAAACGGTTTTAAAGTCTTGAACACGCTTAAGACTAGTCGTAGTGTAAAATAAACTTATAAATACTGCGAAATACGAATGTGAGCGAGAACAATAAATAAGCTAACAAAATCTTTATAAAATCATTCTACATAACATTAATTTGTCACAGTACCAATGCAAATATACTATATGAATTTTTAACTAGTTATCATCTTACATATCTCTGCATGCCTGCGCGATCGCTATTTCAGCTGTGCACAAAAAATACACCTACTCAAACGCATTATTAGAAACAGAACTCAAAACTGCGCGCCAACGCACGCCATTTTAAAAAAGAAGAATAGAGCACGGGACACAAAGCAACGGCAATGACAGAAACGGCCTTATATATTTAGTGATTTATAAATAGTTATTTTTTATCTGTAACCCATATCATATTCTATGAATTCGACTCACAGCTGTTATAAGTTTAAAAAAAAAATTAACCTACCTGCTACCTTGGTTCTTTTCTTATTCTTGGCGATATCAACCAAATATCAGAATGTAGAATAATGGAATCATTGAGACAAGAGAAGCCAGCATCTTTATATAAGAACGAAATACTTTTCGTTATTATATAAAGATGCTGGCTGGCGGTAAAAAATATCAATTATTTAGCTCACTGCAGTCCTCATAGGCTTCTCCCAATATACGCGATAGCACCCGGCACCCGCATCCAGTCGGTTCAAACAATATAAAATTATTACTAACACAAGTGGTCAATATTAAATTTAAAACTCGCTTTTTAACATAATATTGAACACGCGAATGCTATCAACAATTTGCATATTGTGATCAGAAACATTGTATTCATTGAATGTTTGTTTTTGATACATTTTTGACTAATTTCCACGTTATGAATTTGGTTTGGTGAACACTTCGATTGCTTTGGGTAAAACAACATAAAAATATATCTGTATATTATTGGGTTAATAGTCACAATACTATGCATAATGAATACTGATACGATTAACAAAAATAAAGATAAGGTCTTCTCTTAAAATTGTTTATTTTTCCAGCAAAGAATTCGCGTATTCGTAAAGTGTACTTGATGATTCATTCAAGTTTTGCGAAGGAGATAAGAAACTCTGAGACAACAATAACCCAAATAAGTGCAGATAAAATATACACTAACATATGTATATTTACATAAGGGGTGTCCGAAGCTATAAGGGACATTTATTGTTTAAATTGAGGTACGCATACCCTCTATTTTATTACATTTGATTCTAACTCATATAATAAATAATATCGGGATTAAATAACGATAAGTCGCCTTGATGACAAAGTGCCTGTAAAGTCTTTATCGCCGGTACGCGTGGAGGTACGAAATATAAAATTAGCATTTATTATCATTACCACTGTTAGTTAAAACTAACATAGTAACATGTCTGCGGATCCTTGAATTTAAAAAAAAATGAAGCTTTAAAGTCAACACACCAAAAAGACATGGCTATTTAAGCCAAGATTTTTGAAAATGTCACCTTTTCGTTAATGAAAAACTATAGAGTACTTGCCCATTGACCAAGATCATGTTTGGCAAGAAGTTTTACAGCACTATAAACATTTGAAAGTCAGTAATTTGATGTTTTGGTTGGTTAATTGATTTTCACGTTCTTAGAGAGTTTCGTATTCTTAGTGGCAAGGCTGAGTTTGTTAGCCACAAAATCTTTAAATCTTATAAGGTCAATTCCTGTAATGAAATGACTATACGTACAAGTCTATTTGCTTATGGAACTCGTGGTGCGTGAGACAGACCCGCACTTGTCCGGTGTATTTTTACACAGAAATTAGTCTTGGAGAGTGAGTTTAAAAACGTTGCCTAAACTAGAACAAGTATTGAATGTATGCATACTTATTCTTTTTTATGACATAGGGGTCAAAGGAGCAGATAGGTCACTAATGGTAAGTAACAAACCCCACCATTAAACTCCTGAAGCTAAAGAGTTGTAAGTGCGATGTCCGCCTTTGAGGATAATTTGGAGAGGAGAGGGTTTCACTCATTAAATACAACGCAAAGATTGTATGATAACCGGTTTTCTGTGAGGCCCTAGTAAACACCGGTCCGGCCAGCCCATTTCTGCCTAAGCCATGACAAATAAATAAAGAAGTGATAGCGTAGTGATTTTTAATAGATTTTTATTACTTAGTAAAAGTGATTTCTTTAAAGAGCAATATTATACGTCTCTGTGTTTGCTAGTTACAAAGATAATGGAACCAAATGAAGGTGAATTAGGTCACTTCTGGACGCAAGTACACACACTACATAAACAGTATCGGTGAATGACTCCATATTAATTTATGCTCCTTTACAATTATTGCTCCCGATACGTAACAACTAACAATATATACAATAGTAATGAACCGAAGAAAATATTCTTATATACTCAATTGTAATATCGTTCATCATCATCATCATCATCATAATCATCATCAGCTTATCGCAGTCCACTGCTGGACATGGGCCTCTCCCATTGCACGCCACTTCTATCTATTTTCGGCTTCTCGCATCCAGCTCCTGCCAGCCATCTTGCGCAAATCGTCACTCCACCTGGCCTGTGGGCGTCCTACACTAAGTTTTGCCGAGACGCGGTCTCCACTCTAGAACTCGTTTTCCCCAACGGTCGTCGGTTCTGCGGCTAATATGGCCAGCCCATTGCCACTTTAGCCTGCTGATCCGGTGGGCTATGTCGATTACTCTGGTTTTCTGTCGGATCACTTCATTCCTGATGCGATCACTTAAAGAAAAACCGAGCATAGCCCTTTCCATAGCACGCTGAGCAACATTGAGCTTGTGGACCAGCCGTACCGTAGGTGTCCACGTTTCGGCTCCGTATGTCATGACGGGTAGGACACACTCATTGAAGACTTTCGTCTTAAGGCACTGTGGGATCGACGATGAGAAGACTCGGCGTAGCTTATCAATGGCTGCCCAATGTAATATCGTTAAAAAATTGCTATTTTAACAGGAGTTAGTCTTTATTAAAAGCCTTATATCTGTATATACCGTATTCTTTGTTTATATTTTTTAAGTCTTTCTGAGCTACATTAAAAACTAAGACAGTAACTGTAGTAATAATCTTTATATATATAATTCTTCTGTGAGTGTGTATGTCACTGAACTACTCTCAAACGACTGGACGGATTTTGATGAAATTTTTTGTGTGTGTTCAAGGGGATCTGGGAATGGTTTAGATTCACAAATCAGCCCGGCAGATGGCGCTGCAGTCGGTATCTAGGTTATTTATCTATATTGATCCTAATCGCTTGAAATATCATGCAGGACAACGTCTGTTGGGTCCACTAGTTATCTATATTATACAACAGTTCTATAATACAATAAGCAACTTAAAACTGTAAGTGATGTGTACTCGTATGTATGCGACCCTGACTAGCTCGGGTTATTGCTTATACTCCCCATTCCATCCGTATAAGTAAAATCCCATACCTTCTCTATCCCCCCTCTCCTGACCATATACTATAAATTTATAAATAATTATATATTATATAATTTACTATTTTATAAATTTTGCCAAAAAGTGCCCGAATGAAACCTGTATCTCCGAAGTTACGTAATAGGGGGCAAACCCATAAGGTTTATGAGAGGAGAGGGGATGTTTGGGTTTCCGATACCCTCACTGACTCATTAAATACAACGCAAGCATTGTATGACAACCGGTTTTCTGTGAGGCCCTAGTTTACACAGGTGGAGCCAGCCAACCGCATGAAACCAGTATCTCCGAAGTTACGTAATAGGGGGCAGGCCTTATGCCGTCATCCAGGCACTTTTGTAAATACTATGGAAAATTAGGAGTAAATGACAATAAGGGGAGGATAGAAGGGGATGAAAAGGGATATTGCTTATATAGATGGACTGGGGAGTATAAGGCATAGTTCAACAAGTAAGGGTCGCATACCTAAACTCGAACAGGCTGGTGCGAGTTCTCTAACTTTTAGACGTACTTTTAAGACAGATTTGTAGAAGGAAAATGGATTTAATGGGCATCTGAAGTAAGGATACCACAAGTTTTAAATCGGGAAACTGTTCTGAGACTGCAGAAGCCAGGGTTGCGTACCCGTAGGTTGTCACTTCCTGTGAAAAGAGAAGCCACTAGAACAGATACACTTACTGACTGTTCTAGTTGTTTCGATATCAGCCTAGCCCCCAAAAAAGCTGTCATTTCAACAGATTCATTATTTCAATACAGAATCAATCAACTGTTAAAGGTTGCTCAACTGTCAGAGATAGACAATCAAATTGCGTTATCAACAAAATCTTGATAAAAACGCTAAAGATAGAGTGCTGAGTGAGAGGTGAGATAGTGTACTTTGTAGTGATAGCAATGATTGTGTTATCTAGACGCACAATCGATAATCGAGATCTTTGATGAAGGTCGAATGCGCCGCATATAAAATGAATTCATCTCTCCACTTTTCCCTGATAGTCTAATACCTAATAACAGTATGTGATATTATTTAGATAGTGCTATGTAGACCCAGAATAAGTATAATTTAAACTGTATGTAAAAATATACAGATAACTTTTTTCTTGTAAATTCATACATGTCATTCATATTATACATAAAAAGACGTTGCATGCCGCACATACGAGTACATGTTTTCAATTGTAGTTACATTGCATATTTAAACGTCAATATGAAATGTGTGATCTATATTGTTTTTGTTATATTAGCCTACCATAATGACTCCACTCTGCCTGAATTAAGAGAAATGTATCGCAGTTCTGTTTATGACCGTAAATAACAAAATATAATTTAACTAAAACCAAATGTTTTTATTTAACTAGCAATGTATGTTTATTTAAATCAAATCTTGCACGTTTTTGAGCCACTTCTTTGTGTCTGAGAACACTAAAATTCTGCATATAGTTGACTGTTACACTAATATTTGATTTTACTATGTAAATCGAAAATGCTAGTAATCAAAAGGACCAGCCCTTTGGTCTAGTAGTTAGTGACCCATGCTTAGCAGCCAGAGGTCGTGGGTTCGATTCCTACCCAGGACAAATATTTGTATACTGAACATGCGTATCTGATCTGTGGCTGTATCTGTATATATAAGTATGTATATCAGCAGTCTGGTTACTATTGTATTACTTAATTTGGGATCAGACAGCCGTGTGTGAGGTGTCTGAAGTTATTATTAGGTTGGCAATTAATAAACCCGCCATCCTTGTACACAAATTTATTTAATTTTTTACCTATACAAAATCAAATTATTTCTCAACTATATAAGCACCGTCGTTTTCTATCACCTGTCGCCAACGGGCTGGCAGAGACATAATGCCTTCGTCGTAGAAGTTTTTAGGCTTTTAATCAAAAAAGGTGGTAAGGTCACTTTAAAGCTGGTCTTCATTTTTAATTTTTTTATCCGCTAAGTAATGGGCTTTTTTATCTTTTTTTTTTTTTTTTTTTTTTTTTTATGCGATAGGGGGCAAACGAGCAGACGGGTCACCTGATGGTAAATGACTACCGCCGCCCATGGACACCCGCAACTCAAGGGTCACAAGTGCGTTGCCGGCCTTTTAGGTAGGAGTACGCTCTTTTCTTGAAGGTTTGAAGGTCGTATCGGTTCGGAAATACGGCAGGCGACAATTTGTTCCATAAGCTGGTTGTGCGAGGCAAAAAGCTTCTGGAGAAGCGCACAGTGGTGGAGTGCCAATCGTCCAGGTGATGGGGATGGATATTTTGTCGCGTAGAACGATGGCGGAAACCAGCAGCCGGTATAAGTCCGAACAATTCCTCTGAACACTCCCCATGATACAAGCGATAGAGGATGCAGAGTGAAGCTACATCTCTACGCAACGCCAAGGTGTCAAGTCGATCAGAGATATCTTGGCAGTCGATGATGCGAGTCGCTCTCCGTTGAATGCGGTCAAGAGGGAGAAGTTGGTACTGGGGTGCACCTGCATAGAGATGAGAACAGTATTCCATGTGCGGCCGAACCTGCGCCTTATAAAGTTGCAGGCGGTGGGCCGGAGTAAAATACTGTCTCGATCTGTTTAGCACACCAAGCTTCTTCGAGGCTAATATGGCCTTACTCTCTAAGTGACCGCGAAACTGGACTTCGCTTGATATCTCGACGCCAAGGATTCCGATACTGGCTGATGCAGTTAGGGAAGTGCTCTCAAATTGAGGTGATACGACCAATGGCATCTTTTTAGCGGTGAACGCGCAAACCTGTGTCTTCGTGGGGTTAAATTGGACTAGGTTAAGTCGACCCCAATCTGAAACTTTTGATAAAGAAGTTTCGATTTCAGACACAAGTTTGGATCGGCTTTCGATGACGTTTACCCGAGAAATGTTAGCGCGGCCGGTGTAAAGGGCATCACTCGTGCTATCGTCTGCATAGCAATGGATGCTGCTAATCTGCAGCATGTCGTTGATATGCAGAAGAAACAGCGTGGGTGATAGCACACAGCCTTGTGGGACACCAGAATTAACAGACTTCGAGTCGGAGCATGCACCGTCAACAACGACCTTGATGCTTCTGTCTGTAAGAAAACTGGTGAGCGAATTGCACAGTTTCTCGGGAAGCCCATAGGAAGGAAGCTTCGCAAGGAGCGCTTTGTGCCAGACCCGATCGAAGGCCTTCGCCACGTCCAAACTAACGGCCAACGCTTCCCCCTTGGTCTCGATCGCCTGTGCCCACCGGTGAGTCAAGTATACGAGAAGATCACCAGCTGAACGACCCTGACGGAAGCCGTATTGTCGATCATTGAGGAGCTGGTGGTCTTCTAAGTACCGGAGGAGCTGGCAGTTAACAATGGATTCCATTATCTTGGAGAACAAGGAGGTGATGGCTATGGGTCTGTAGTTGGACGGATCCGAGCGATCTCCTTTTTTAGGGATTGGGTGCACTAGAGCTGTCTTCCATGAGTTCGGGACTACGCCAAGAGAGTAAGAAAGCCGATAAAGGCGCGTTAAAACCGGTGCTAACTCTGGAGCACACGTCTTCAGCACGATAGGAGAGATTCTATCGGGCCCACTCGACTTATGAACGTCGAGGGAAAGAAGCGCTTTACGCACTGCCCTTTGTGTAAACCGGACTTCCGGCATGCGGGTCTCGCACTGCGGTATGGTCGGCGGTGCGTTTCCCCCGTCGTCCAGGGTCGAGTTGGACGCAAAGAGTTTGCCCAGAAGATCGGCTTTTTCTTTAGCGTCGTGGGCCAACGAATTATCTCCTATGCGCAGAGGTGGAAGGGATGGCTTACAAAAGTTCCCCTGGACAGCTTTGGCAAGAGACCAGAATGCACGAGTTCCGGAGGGGAGACTCACTAGTCTCTCGCCAATTCTGCCGATGTGAGCCGACTTCGCCCCAGCAATTACTCTTTTGAGGGACCTGGAGGCAAAGTTAAATTGCTTCTTTAATGTGCTGGTCTTTACATCCCGGGCTGTCGCTGCATTAGCCCATGCTTGGTAACATTCCTGCTTTCGGCGGGACGCCGCTTTGCAGGTTCGACCAAACCAAGGCTGGGACTTGCCACCTGTGGGAATCAGGGAGAATGGAATGAAAAGTTCCATACCCTGAAGCACAACATCCGCGACAGAGTCAGCAACGACATTGGGATCATCCGGCGAGAAGCAAACCTGCCTCCATGGGTAGGATGCAAAGAATGTTCTCATTCCATCCCAGTCTGCTGACCTATAGTGCCATACGCGGCGACTGCCTGTAACACGCGGCCGCAGCGAGTGAACGAGTGGCACCATACTCCTAATCAGGCAATGGTCCGAAGAGCCAAGAGGGGCCTCAACGGATACTTTGTAGCCGTCAGGATGTGAGGTCAGCAGAAGATCCAACAGTGAAGGCACGTGGCTTTCTGCATCTGGGATTCGCGTAGGCGTTGCTACCAGCTGCGTCAAGCCATATGCCAAGGCGAAATCGTGAACAGATCTTCCCGCATGATCGGTTTTGCGCGAACCAAGCCATTCGGCGTGATGGGCGTTAAAGTCGCCAAGAATCACGATCTCTGCGGATGGGACCTGCTGGAGCACTGAGTCTGTAGCCATTTGGACGTGGTCGATGAGTCGGTCCGTTTCGGCATCACCGCTATGGGACCTGTAGAGGCATAGGTAGATGCGGGGATGGTCGTCGCAGTCTACACGTAGCCATAAGATGGAGAGGTCCCTACCTTCAAGATTGCCGAGGCGGCGAGAAGTGATATCATCTCTAACGTACACGCATACACCAGCCTTAGGAACAAAGGAGTGTTCCAGTCCGTACCCAGGGTAGCAGAGGTAGGATGTGTCCGCTGGAGATGATATCTGCGTCTCGGTTAAAAAGAGCAAGGCCGGCTTTGCTGTCTCAAGGTGGTGGTGGACAGTGTCGAGGTTCGAATGTAAGCCCCTAATGTTGCAAAAATCCACGGTTAACGTGACAGGGGGTGCCATGGTATGCCTTCTCTTGCCCCGAGCAGATTTTGAGAGCGCAGTTGAGCCCCCCCCCAGAGTACGAGGGGCAGCCTGGGCGTCCACGCTCAGACATAATCCGTACTGAGGGTGGATGTCCAGGGGGGGATTCTCCAACGCTAGCGCTGGTACCCCCCTGGGGTATCCTTTTTGTTAACAGCGCTATCATTAGGGGGGTGGGGGATTTTGGGCCTCCGGAGACCACACTCATTTCGGGGAAATGCAACGCAAGCGTTACTTCACAACCGGTTTTCTGTGAGGCCGTGGTATCGCACCGGTCGAGCCGGCCCATTCGTGCTTAAGCAAGCATGGCTCTACCACTACAAAAATCTTCTAATATTCGTTCTAGAGAATGAAATAGATGATAATCTGAGGGCATAATGTCTGGAGAGTAGAGAGGGTGGGGAAGGACAGACCAGCCAAGCGAAAGTAGTTTTTCACGAGTCGCTTTTGCTACATATAGTCGAGCATTATCGTGCAAAAAGTTTATTTTATTTTGATTTTTCGGTAATCTCGCTGCTACTTTATCAAGTTGGTCACAATATATATTGGCCGTGATTGTAGTGTTAGATGGCAACAGCTCCCAGTATATAATTCCGTTTATTCCTCACCAGACACTTCTAAGTAGTTCAATGCACACGTTAACTCTCTTCTGAAGTTGGAACGGCGTCAACTCATGCGGCAACCAAACTGAATATTTCCAGGTCTTTTCTAAAGCGTGGATTTGTTTTTTTACTGCAGTATGAGAACACTGATGTTGCTCTGCCAGACAACGTGAAGTGAACCTGGGATCCATTTCTACGAGTCTTTTTAACTCATCTACATCTATTGTAGAAGGTCGTCCTGGATGAGTTTCATCAGATAGGTCATAGTTTCCATCCTTAAATCTCAGAAGATTTAAGGATGGAAATTATGATACCACCAATGTGTGGTAGTATCGTAAGAGAGCACGCCTTCGTCCACCATTGCACATATATTGCGCACTGCTTCAGTCGCTTTTCGACCTAAGCGAAATTCGTGAAGTAAAAACAGCCGAAGTTCTCTACGAGAAATATCCATAATTTACTGTAGTTTTACTATTCGAGGTCCAGTTGTCAACTGATCTGACATACAACTCTCGCTTTACTTATATACTACTCCAAGAAACTCGAGATAGTTCTATAACGTTTTAGAAACTGATCGAAAAAAGTGGCGGGTTTATTAGTTGCCAACCTAATATTATTAAAGTCTAGTTTGAATTTTCCGAGCCTACCTACAAGTCTATATAACTACGGTGGTATAGAAAGTGGTTTCCATAAAACGTTGAGGACTAAAAAGAGGCCTTGCAGGCCTGGACTAAGCATTAACTTGAATTTCTCTCCTATAAATTTTGGGGTGGTATGACAAATCAGTATACAAGGCAAACGTGAATGGAAATGACTGGCAGGGGTCGACCGGAACATATTAAAAATAAATAAATAGGTGAAATGTTTTAAAGCAAGTACAGGTCACAAGGACACGAAACCGACGGGCTTGTATGAAAGGCTTAATCCGAGTAGAAGAATGAGGGAAGAGGGCTGTTGTCGCTTAAAAGTTTGAATACGGATTTAAAAACTAAATGATTTTATAATAATACAAAAAATCTGAAGAGTATTTTTGTTTGTGGAATTCTAGGACAGTCTTGAATTATTCTTTGTGTATTGGATAGACTATCGTCAAATAATATACACTATAAAATATCACGACTGCTGAAACCGTTAAAAGCAGAGCTGTGACCATAAGAGCAGGTTAAACTGCAGGGAACGGCTAGTAAAACAGCAGGTACCTAGATTAAGTGATTTGATGTCCGTGAGTCACTAAGGGGCCCTGTTCAAAATCAGCGTCAGGCATCCTGACTAGGGAATGCAATCACATTC
This sequence comes from Tyria jacobaeae, assembly GCA_947561695.1. Taxonomy (NCBI): domain Eukaryota; kingdom Metazoa; phylum Arthropoda; class Insecta; order Lepidoptera; family Erebidae; genus Tyria; species Tyria jacobaeae. Next base: position 12,143,959 of record OX387231.1, on the reverse strand, counting down.
TCGCGAGATCTCGGCCTTTTTTTGCGAGATTGAACTCTTCCGAAAAATTGGCGAGATCTCGCGAGTTTAAGAGACAGAAAACTAACTACGAATTCGTTGGAGACCGATATCAGAAAATCATCATTCAAAATAAGAAGCCGTTTAGCAGACGATTCTTAGGATATTTTGTGCTTCTTAAGTAGCTACTTTCAAAATAATTCGTAATAATTGCGTGTCATGTGAACTTAACAAGCCTTTAATTTGAATGGTATCTTTTGTTAATTAATCTCTAATTTCTAATACATCTCTGAGTAGGTATAGTTTTCTTTAATTGTTAATAATATTTCAGTTTCATAGTCAATAGATTAGATACGTCAACGTTTATGTTGTCATTTATTTTGTTTAACCTTTCTTTGGGTGATTTTAATTTTCTTTGTGTAAGTTATTGTGTCTCGTGTGTGTGTAAAATAAATATATGTAAGTTTTTTTTCTTTCTTTTTTACTGAGTAAAATTGTTAAAAGAATATAAAACTGCATTATTAACATCCCTGACGGTATCTTGAAATGTTTTACCCACTTATGTCACTTATAGTATTAAAACGATTCAAATGATACCTGACGTGTCGAAATGAAGCTGGGTTTACTAATAATATAATCAATGAAGATTTCCACTAACCCCCCTTCTGGGTCCATCATCCAATTTGCTCCTAAACAACAAATTATATTAGGTTAACGTTCCTCCAAACTACACACATTCAAAGTTACATTTCAATGGCATTTAGAAGTAAATTAAAATTGATTTCCACAAATTTTATTATATAGTTAGTTATAAGTGAAGATAAAGAAAGCGTTTGAAAAAGGAATCATAAAAAGTAAGCAAGATTAGTACATTTATTTATTTCTTTATGTGGACATCCAGTAGTTGTTACACAACAGAGATCAGAAACAAGATGCATAACCTTTTTAGACGTAAACACGAGTAAATTAAGGAGACGGTGCCATATTATGCGCTTAGGCTTATATCTATATGTATAGAACGATATCTTTATAAGCGGAAGAGACTTTATACCTTAGCACATCGTAGTCACAGTCAGTATAACTCAGACAGTGGTATAAAGTCATATTTAAGATTTTAATAAACATTAAATTATATAAAACAATAATTACTAAGAAACTTTTTTATCACACTTCATCTATCTCTCAACAACCTCAACACGTTTGTTCTAAATTAATTAATAAAAAAAAAAAACTACGCCACTACTCAATTTATTGTACATATTTTAAATGACATTTCTTAATTCGTCTTCAATTTTAATTTAGGAATTCGAGTATGGTGCATATTTTGACGACGTGACGTTATCTAAATCTAGTCAAAAAGATTTCCCTGCGAAGAGGGGTAAAAAGATACGATTAAGAATACGACGTGTGTTTTAGCCGGCCTCGAATGGGGTCATCAGGATGATAAACAGACACAGATATGAACATTGTGTGTTGTAAAAGTACTGTGTGGCGATACGATAGCGCTAATTATGTAAAACGAATTGTAATATAATTGATGATGGTTCCAAAACTAGTCTAGTTATGTATGTATATGTATATGTGACAGCGAGGTCTAAATTTTGGACTGTACATTTTGATGGGATAAAAGGCATATGTAGTATTCGAAACTGAATATTATGATCTTTCTTCCCTGCTGAATTTAATTATATGTATCAACACATGTGGTTACGTCGTCGTCAACACACGTTTACCCGTTATGGCGTGATTGAATAGCAAATATCCAGCCAAAGTTACGAATTTGTAATAGCTTTAATATTAATAAAACAATTAACCTTCTTTAAATTTTGTGTTTTACTCCCATAAAACCGTTTAAAAGGGAATATTAGAAAATTCATTTCGGAGTGTGCGCGTTCCAGCTTTGTTCAATAGCGCTCGAAGTACGATCAAGATACGAGATATTTGGTGGTGACATGACGTTAAGTAAATAAATAACGATGTTATCAAAATAATGGATGAGATGATAGATAGCTGTCCCCTTAGAGTATAAAAAAAAGAAAGCAATAATCTATTATCTTTAAAACAAGTTCATAGAAATTTAAATATCTGATCTTCGTGCACAGGCTCATTTAAAAATAGTAACAATCATTTAATTTAATTAAAAAAAAATGTATGCTTTATTATTACATTTATAGTAAAGACTAGCTGTGTCCGCGACTTCGTTCGCATGTCGAAAAACGACAATATATTACTTATAACATGGTCCGTCGATTCCGCGGGCAAGTGCCATTCCATCGCACAAAGACGGTGCGTGCACGTGACGTACAGTGCTACTAACATAGATTTAAGTTATATTTACTAACATATTATATTAAAATAAGTATGTTCAGGTTAAGGTACATATCTATGGGCCTATGATCATATATAGCCAAATATGATCGAAGTCTGAAAATATAAAAGAAATTTACCGGAGATCTGTTTCGATGTAATTTTGTTAACAAAAAAAATGGGATAGATTGTCTATTGAACAAAAAAAAATATGTTTGAAAATAAATAGGCACCTTATTAAACAAATATAAAACCCGTCTGCATTATACATTTCTACTTTTGTCGCTGACGTCTCTATTTAAACTATCTTTATCGCTTTCACAGTCACTTTGGCGTTGCGTAGAGATGTAGCTTCACTCTGCCTTCTCTATCGCTTATATCATAGGGAGTGTTCAGAGGAATTGTTTAGACTTATACCGTAAGTAGGTTTCCGCCATCTTCAAAATTTCAGTATTACCTGGTTGATTGATTTTCCACGACTGTGGTCTTTCTTCAGAAGCTTTTTGCATCGCACAACCTGTGACCAATACGACCTTCAAGCCTAAAGAAAAGCGCGTACTACTTAAGAGAACGGCAATACACTTGTGGCTCTTGAGTTTCTGGTGTCTATGGGCGGCGGTAGTCACTAACCATCAGATGACTTGCCTGCTCGTTTGCCCATTATTATTAGCTATTGACAAACAGACAGATAAGTAGATAGTTTATAACGATAGAAAAAGTTTTTCTGAGGACAGAGTGAATGAATCGCGATTAAACACAGCCTAAATAAAAAAAGGCAAAATTCCAGAATAAAACTATCATTAGGTTATGCAGTTTAAGTGAATAAAAATGTATCTTCAAATTTATTATATACTAGCGGACCCGACAGACGATGTCCTGCATGATATTTCAAGCGATTAGGATCAGTATGGATAAATAACCTAGATACCGACTGCAGCGCCATCTACCGGGCTGATTTGTGAATCTAAACCATTCCCAGATAACCTTGAACACACACAAAAATTTCATCAAAATCCGTCCAGTCGTTTGAGAGTAGTTCAGTGACATACACACTCACAGAAGAATTATATATATAAAGATTATCCATAATTTTCAATATGTATAGTTTTGCATGACCTATTTATGGATGTCTATTGATTAGTAACCCTGACTGTGCAGCTGGAAGTCGTGAGTCGACTCCTCAGATTGGACAAAAATGTGTGTGATCCACAATTATCATCATGAGTTTGGGTGCTCTTTGTCAGTTACTTGTATGTTTGTAAAGTCCTCCGATACTGCAGCAATTCCTATCGTGAAATTTTGAATGATCAAACCTCAAACGTACAAAATTTCTAATTTGAACATATAAGTATAAATAATAGCTAAGAAAGATAAGCTACTAAGAGAGGACAGTTATTCCCACGCTTGTACATAACAAAGCAATGTCCATCGCCTCAGTACAGGACTGTTGATTGTATTGCGTAATTCAAAGAGGATAGTTTACCAACTATGCGTTATTGTTCTCACGTCGTCTGGAAATGTGGATCTTTTGAACATCATTCTAGCATATCCTGACAATGATAAACGGTAATAACAGGCTTATAGTAAAAGTCTAACATAACAGACAATATCAAGTGAAAACAAACATGCATAAAATTGCGTGAAGCAAAACAAAAGACAAATCGAAATTAGAGGAGCACTTTTAACACATAGAAGATCTTCATAAGATAACATATTAATATACTAAACCTTGACACATATGCAGTTAAATGTCGCGAATCTATACAAATATATAAAATTTGGAGTGTCTGTTTGTAATATCAAAATAACAGTTTTTTACTAATTGCATATGGATGTATACACGGTACATATACCAAAACAAAATTTTTTACAATTTTTGTCTGTCTGTCTGTCTGTTTGTTCCGGCTAATCTCTGAAATGGCTGGACCGATTTTGGCGGGACTTTCACTGGCAGATAGCTGATGCAACAAGGAGTGACTTAGGCTACTTTTAATTTAGATAAAAAAATAGAACCGCACGAAAAAAAACTAAAACCGATTAAAATTGTATAATATTCGATTAAATGAAGAATTTCATTTAAATTAGTATAGATATTTCTTAAATACAGAATTAATAAGTTGTCGTAAACTCTGCGAACTGAACAATAACTTTATTGTTAAATACCACGCGGACGAAGTCGCGGGTAACAGCTAGTATTATATAAATCGGAATAGCAACAGGAAAATCGCGGATATACAAAGATACAGATTAAATACAGAATGTCAGAAACCAATTTGACCTAGTAGTATACTATCATATATGTATAATTAAATTTAAAAAAGTACATTAGCAAAATGTGCAATTTAAAGACTCATGTGAAAGGTAATGTAATATCAGAAATGATCACCCAACTACTAACCATTGAGGAGTTTCACCTTCCAACATCAGATCAGTAACATAAGACAAAAATATATCATTTAGGATGTATATAAAAAAAAACATTGTTAGTACCTGTAAAACTTAAGTGTTTTCCTCGATTTGATTAATAAAGTCCGTTTTTGAAGGCGATAAAAAAACAGATTAAACAGCTAATAGTTACGTACATGATTAGAAGTTTATTGTAAGAAAACTACACTATACCAGTTACTATAGTATGCAATTACAACTCTTGCATTAGGAATAATTCCTTTGTCGCTTTACAAACTTTCAATCAACAGACACAACGGTACAACTATTTGAGGGTTACACAAATTTTTGTGCTGTGTAGGAATCGCACCCACGACCACGGTTCAGCAGTCAGGGTCACTAACCACTAGACCACCAGGCCTGCCAATTGTTGTTGGGCTGTCTCATTAGATACTCAACTGTGTTCTATTATTCTTAGGACTCAAATCTAAAGCAAGAGTCTGGACATACTTATGATTAGGATTGTGTACACTTATTAGTACTGCAATTGGCATACAGTTTCTAAATGCTTATGTTAAACTAGCTGTTCAACAGTTTGGTCTGCAACTGCTATCACCACTGTCCTTCTCTTAAGGGTCTTTGTAATATGTTTTATATACCATATTATTAATCAATAAAAACTCTATCCAACACTAAAATATTTTTTTTCGAATCAACTGGTTAATTTTGGAGATAAGCCTGTTTGTATATGTGTTAAATGTGTAGTTGGGATGTATTAATTTTGGCTATGTACTAAATAAGAATGGAATTTCTAACATGTTGATTGCAACTGGTGGCTTATCATATGCACTACTGCTATATACAATTTATTCTTTTTATTTTTTATCTGTCAGCTTGTCATGCACAATTTTAGTGGTGTTATATATTTTTGACTTAATCTATACATACAATATAGTACTCATGTTATATCAGATATCAAATGATTTTAATACAAATTAAATTTATTAGATTTGTTTTAATTTTTAAATATTTGTTCTAGATTTTAAATACAAATATAACTTAATTGTACTACTAGAATTTATCTTTACATATTTTGGTTTATGTATTTAATTATTTGTAATAACTATCATTTCCTGCAGTTTTTTCTATGTTTATGCTCAGTACTCCACTCCCAATAGTCACAGACTGATATTTTATAGCCTACATTGTTCCTCAATAAATACTCTATGAAATACAAAAGACAGATATGCTACATTACCAATATGGACCTTGATATAAGCAACAAGTTGTTTTACAATATCAAACTCAAAAAAAAATACTATAAATAAATGGTGGTAATGTTTGAAATTAATTTAACATATCAACTGACATAAATCCAGACCTACCCATATCTAATTTATTTGGAGGGTTAAAAAGAATATTTTAATAAGAAAATAGGGATATAATGTTTGTGTTTAATCTCAAATTAGGCAAAAACAGGAGGGAGGAATGGGAGGATCGAAATGAGAAGGGAAAGGGGGTTGGGCCTTCGGTAACCTCACTCACTTGGTCACACCATACAAGCATTGTTTAACAGCCGGTTTTCTGTGAGGTTGTGGTAATGCTCAGGTTGAGCCTGGCCGTACATGCCGAAGCATAGCTCTTTCAAGTGCAAATTATTTTCCTCTATTTTTATTTATTTATTTATTTAAAAAGTTTATGCACACATGTACATAGGCGGACTTAATGCCTAGGGCATTCTCTACCAGTCAACCTTGAGGTGGTGAAGAAAACTATAAGGTAGGTGCAGACATCTGGAATTTACTGTATTGTAATGTATTTTAAAACAACTATAGTTACATATATACAGTCGTGGTCAACTAATTAAGGACATTCAAGATAGTGGACAGCAATAACCGGCTATGTACATATAAATATAAAACCCTGTTGATTTCTCAGTAACTATTATTTGCATAATTTGATCCGATTATTATACTATAAATGGCTGTAAATAAAAGATTAAATAAATATAAAAAAGTGTTTAATAACAAAGGTTAACCATGTATTCAATTTAAGGTACAATTCTGTAGCTGGACATTTAATTAAGAACAGTAAAGTAAAATGAAAAATAGAGTTAAACAGAACTAATAATCTGCAGTATTTTAATTTCTTTAACAACTTCATTTTATTACGGGTAAAATCAGTACCCAGTAGCAAAAACCTTTGTTAGTAATTACCGCTTGACACCGATGTGGCATAGACATTATCAGTTTCTGACATATTTCAACAGGAATGTTTGCCCATGCCTCACAAAAAGCTTCATTAAGTTCATCTAAAGTTGTGGTACGATAAATGGCAACTTTTTTCTTAATTTCGTGCCAAAGGTGCTCGATTGGGTTGAGGTCGGGGCTATTTGCTGGCCAATCTAGCACTGATACCGACTGTCTGTTAAGAAACGACTTGACTGAACGGGCTGTATGTTTTGGGTCGTTATCATGCTGAAAAGTCCATATAATAGGAAGATGTTCCTCAGCATAGGGAAGCATAGTTTCTTCTAATATTGCCTTGTATTGATGTTGGTCTAAGTTACCCTGAACTTTCCTCACAGGTCCCACTCCACGTCCAGAAAATGATCCCCACATTTTAATGTTTCCTCCGCCATGTTTCACCTGCTTTTTTGTGAATCTTGGATTCATTTCCGCTTTTACAGGACGCCGTACGTATTGCCTTCCATCTGAAGAAATCAAATTAACCTTGGTCTCGTCAGAGAATAATACATGTTGCCATTGGTCGTAGGTCCAATGTCCATATTTACGTGCAAACGCCAAACGTGCATTTCTATGCTCTTTCTTTAACAACGGTACTTTGCGAGCCACTCTTCCGAACAACCCTGCTTCTACCAGACGTCGAACTGTCCTCGCTGATACACTGACTCTTTCGTCTGCCCCAAACACTTCATGTTTAATTAAAATAGAGCCTAGAAACGGATCTTTCTTAGCTAACCTGGTTATAATTCTATCTTCTTGCGGAGTTGTTTTTCTCGATCTTTTTTTTCTGGGCACATTTAAAGTTGTGTTATTGCGCCTGAAATGTTGCACTGCATTGCATACCATAGTTTTTGAACAATTTAAATATCCTGCTATCCTTCGGTATGACCAACCACGCTCGACAAACTTCATGATAATTTTTCGTAGTGTTGCATCGCAACTTTTATTTTTGCCCATTGTTCTTCAAAATAACTCTCAAAACTTGAAATTACAAATCTAGATTGCCGCCAAAACTACCACAAAGAATAGGAGAAGAAAGAAAATAATAATTGAGATTCAGATTTTGAAACTAGAACGCAATATCTCAGTGTCCCTAATTAAATGGCCAGCCAGCATTCTTTGAACAAATAGCACTGTGATCATCTATCAGCTATACTGTAAAGAGGTTTAATGTTTAAGAAGTTGTTATTGTTTGTATAATTAGGCACATAAATTACTAATTATACTTACATGTAAAAGATGTGGAATATTGTTTAGACTCGTTGGAAAATAAAACTTAAATTCACAATTTGGATTAACTAGAGAGTGTCCCTAATTAGTTGACCACGACTGTATATATACAAATACATGTCATACAAGTACCTGTCAATATTCTAGAAATGCTCCCATTTAATTCCCAAAAGTACCTAGATGGCACCAATAGGCTTGCTTATCACATAAATAAAAAAAAAATGGGACTAAACTATAATTGCTTATTTATGCTTCAGCCTACCCCTTCAGGAATACAGGCGTGAGTGTATGTAATTATATTGAATATAAATTAAAGAACATTATTGAGAATCAAATTGTGAGTGATAACGACTTAGTTATAGACTATAGTTATCTTAAATGTTAAGTTGTTTATAAAGTTGTTTTCAATGTACCTAGCTGTTAGCTAATCATATATTATTGTTGATATTAAGTTTCTAATTGGCATTAACTTAAATAAGTACTGCTTCCTTTATTAACTAATTTAATATTTGAATTCTATATTGTGGGTTTTAATGACCAAAAAAATAAATGTAATAAAACGAAATTCAGAAGTTGATTAAAAAATGGTAACTTTGTTAAATAAATGTTGTTTTATTGAAATTATATATCTAGAAAATTAGGAAAGTTTTTTCTAAGTTTTGTTTACATGTAACTTGTAGAAAAAATAACTGAATATCAATTACATTTTATTTGTTCCGTATCATAAAAACGGCGTTTAAAGAAAGTAAATAAATAAGGCTTCGATTGCGCATGCGCCGGCATCGTAATAATACGGATGAAAGATGACTTAGTGAATCTAAAAATAACAAAAGTGAAAAAAGAAATGAAAAACAAAAATCACTCACGTCCATCATTGAAGGTGTCTGTAGAGTCCAACGGGATGATGAGCAATGGTAATATGCCACTTAAACCAACTAAAATTGATGCAAGACCCGCGAAAAGCCACGGGTGTTCATCAAGCTGATCCACAAATGTTAACAAATATTCCGGTAAATAGTCCGCCATGGCGTATTCTTTAGAAATATAAAAATAGTTTTTACTTAGAGTTCACAACTCCAGAGGTTTAAAAAAAGTTTTAATTCTTGTTAGCACTGCCGACACATGCTCGCTCAATAGTACCAATGTATCCTATTACGCGCGCTCAACTGACAGAACTCAAGCTGACAGAATATTTAGATTGGAGATGTTCGCATTTCCGAGTTCTGTGATAAAGAAATATCGAACAACAAGGAGCTCGAAAGCAAACGAACTAATCTACACTGAGACTGAGAACGTCTGACCTATAATATTTTTTTGTCTTTCAAATATCAATCATACAAAGACTGCATAATTTTTCTACGCTCAAAAGTATTTTTACGCACTTAACAAAACGGGTTGTCACGAGTGAGCAGTAGTGTTAACCGGGCCACGGGCCAGACAAACGATAACGAAGAATAATAAAACAAGACACCTTATGAACGAATGAATGAACAACTTTGAACTTTGAGTGATAATGACATTTTAATGCAACAAACAGCTGAACAAGTGACCTGAACTAAGGAACGATAAAAAATGTTACTAGATGTAATAAATATTTTTATATGGTAATTTATTTCTGAGTAGCATCACGATCAATAAATAATAAATAAAATAAACAATAATAGCGCCTTACGGTACGGTACGGTTTGTACGGTTTGAAATTTAGCGTTACTTCACAACCGTTTTCTGTGAGGCCGTGGTATTGCACCGGTCGAGCTGGCCCATTCGTGCCTAAGCATGGCTCTACCACTGTTAAAATATAAAATCTATTTTAATCTATTTTAGTCGCTACATCCACTTTCACACCACACTGATCCCTTATCACACTATTTCTCACTCTGTCACTCAATTTCACATCAGCTATATTCAGCTATACTGTGTATAACATTAAACGAATATATATATGTATAGGAGTAACCTGCAATGATAGCGATGTTCTGAAATAAATGAAAAAATAAGAATTGAGTTATTTCGTTGTCAACTTACCTATAGCACTACATAACCGTTAAGGATATATTCTTAATGTAATGTATGATGGTTCAGGTCTATGAGACATCTACTCGTTTAGGATGTACAATATTGCATAATAGAATGGATAGATCACAATGAAATATCTTAAATCTGTGGTACTTACTTTCACGTCAAGTTCATACAAAAAGAATGAAGTCAAAATCGGCATTGGAAAAACGCAAAGTAACGTCCATTTTCACCAAATTTCATTCTTTTACTCTTTTAGATTGTAATACCATATCATTTTTCATTTTACATTTAGATACTTACCTCTTTTTATCGGAGATAGCCATATATCACTTACCAACCCTGTGCTTAAAGTAATTGTAGACTGACTTCTTTAATTTATTGTTTCCTTAATTTACTGGTCATCTAATAACCAAAATGCTTTTTTTATATGTTATAGTGGTAAGGTAGACAGACAATACCACACATAAAACATGCACAATTTCAAATTATGTACACTTGGATCACTGAGTTTGTTTTGGTGTTTCTTCTAAGAATAGTCTTAGAATATGGCAGCAAAAGTCTATAGGGTTTATTTACAAAATATATATTTTTTAACGGAACGTCAGGGCCTGTAATGTTTAGTATGAAATTAAAACAGTTCAAGGGCACGTAGCACTCTACTGATCATTCTCCATTAATCTCTTTAAGATTATACTGTGCTCAATAAATATAAATAAGTATACGATTAATTATGTATTAGGTTTATTAGGTTATACGAATATCACAAAAGCAATACGGAGAGTAGGAAAATAGAAGAAATAAAAAAGTTGCAGTTTTGCGTTTTTTTTACTACTCCAATAACTTGTAAATCCTAAAATAATGTACCTTCTATGGTGGTATATATACACGTACTTTTTATTTTTCTTACTTATAAGATTACGTTATTGCCAGACCTTATTCACATTTACTACCAATTTCCTACTCATACTTGTTGAAGTGTTAACTACAAGATTGATTAGGATATAATTTTAAATAAAATGTTATTTAAAATTATATTTGTATGCTGTATCTAATATTAATGTAGTTATCTTCCTCACGTACATTTGAAGGCGATTAGTGTCTTTACGGCACTGCCATCTGGATTATCTTTATCGGTAATATCTTACTGTATCTATGTACGTGAAACTTACTATCTTCAAAAGTATGAGGACGAGACATTTGTTATTTCTATTTTATATCATCTGATGTAGACGGGAATGGGACATGCTTATTCTAGGAAATCCTATTTTCTAGTACTCTTGCATGTTCTAGGACTATATACATATCCGCAAAAGACGCACCAGGCGCCGGAGAGCGCCGAACGATCTCCGGCATCTCAGCCGGGGAGCTGTCTCTCTAATGTGAAGAGGGAGCCAGGCCCCCCTACGGTAAGGAATGGTGACGGATAAAAAAATAAAGTGAAATCTTCTCTACAAGCTTTATATTTCATGGCTGCTCAAATTTCCTAATAATATTTTATCAAACGGCGTACTTGTTTGCTACTTCAGTTGTATTGGAACTATCAGAAGTTAGAACTTCAGAATATAGGTAAGCTTGTTCTTACACTACGAAATTTATTGCTATATACTTTTGAGAAGGCGCTTTAACTATTTTCTTTTGTGTATTTTTTTACAGTAGTACCTTTAAATTAGGCTTTTAATAAATAATTTTAATATACAATTACCTAATGAAACCTTATTACTTAAGATATCAATCACACTGTTGCATTAGGGAAGCCTGTAATTATAGTGTTGTTGAGAAACAAATAGGTATAAAAGTGCAGCATGAAAAAGCGTTTTTAACATAATATTTGAGTAGTACAAAGGTAATAAATACATATATATAATCAAAACCTAGGCATAGATAGCCATTGTAACGTGATAAATAGCTTAACACAGTTTTTACTAAATATTTCTCTACGAAGTTACTAGATATATACAACATATTTAAAAGTAAATATTATTAATAGAAAATTACTTGAAATAAGTGAAAAACAATATGAATAGTGTTTTCGTATATCCAATTTGATCAAATGCCTTATAGGTCACTGTATATCAGCCGTGGGTAATCACTTCACCGGACCCGACACCGACAAGGGGTATGTCGGAATCTAACCGACTAAAACCACACGGTGTTCCATCCCAAGTGGGCCTATTGCAAGGGACTTAGCTATACTCTAATGAGGAAACTTCCAGGAACCCCTGCAGACCTTGGCCGCCAGTTGTATGCCAGAGGCCCGAATCTCGTTTTAAAAGCGCTTGCGAAACACTTCGTGCCACTGACTGAGGCCTGCTTTTGCTAGGGTAACAGGCAGCCCCACCCTTTACGAACAGGTCAGCGCCAATGGCGGCCCGGAGATCGTTCTGAGCTCTCCTGCGTTTCGTGAATCTTCTGCGTTACGGGACAGTCCCTACTTGTCGCATCCCGTATCGTTTCCGCCAACTGCTTCCTATTTATTTATTATATGTTATCTTTAATACTGTTACCTTAATTTTATATTACAAGGTCTATTTTTGTAGGTTGTGATATATAATTATTGAAGGAATACAATGTTAGTTAAGTGTTTCGTTATTTAACCCTGACGATGGTCGAATAAATAAATTAACCACGCAATTTTGAAGAAGCAAGATCTTACAAGCTTACACATATTTTGCTGTTCAAAATGACGTCGATGGAGACGTGGTAAAGTAAGTTTTATTGAGAAAAATGTCCAAAATCTTCAATTCTTCTTATTCCTCACATAGACAAACTATTAATACACATAAACTTCTATGTAAGAAGTTTGTTTGCATACGGAATACTGGATGCCAGAGACAATTCTCCGTTTCTTTTCTCATCTTAAACTGGGCGTAGTTGGTTAACATTAAGTTTAATTTATAGACTACAATGATCACTTACTATATACAAATGCATCTTACATATTCATATTGAGTACATTCCCCGTTTATTAATTTGTTGATTTTTTTAAACTTTTTATTGTATTTCTACATTAGACATGGAATAATCTTATTTTCCAAAACGATTACATACATATCTATCTTATAACTATTTAATAATAAGTTGACTGGAATTAAAGTAAATTTCAAATTGTCACAGTAACATGACGGATGGCTGGTATACCTTTGTCACTGTGACACGATTGCAATACGAGTCTTCTTGGCAGCCGAACCGATGAACTGCGCCCAGTTGAAGCAAAATGCCGTAGGTACTTATTTTGGCCTGCCAATTTAAATATCTGACAACATATATGTACGTACATCGGTTATAAAATAACTTTGCAGAGCAAACATAGCTTTCGCGTTCGCATTTGTAAACCGCGGTAAAGATGGATAGACAAGGAATATGACGGGACTCTGTGGAGTTTAATAAATAGTTTGAAGTTTTAATTGCGCGCCGTTTTGTGTTTGGAATTTAAACGTGTTTTATTTAACGAAGGTTAATTGATTGGCAATCATGGATTCATGGGGCATATTGAACGTGGACAGTGCTGCTATGGCAATTAACAGAGATGAATTGGGATCCAGCTTTCGCAGAAAACTGTTGGTAAATATTTTCAATTTGATTAAAATAACAATAAATTTTAAATAACAGTAACGATAAAGGTCGTGAAGAAAAAATTACGACCTGTTGATTAGTTTGATGTAAAATGAAATTATCATCGTGTCCAAATTAATTAAAAAAATAATTAAGTAGTGTCTATGTCACCATCAATCAGTCCTAAATTAATTAAGTATGAATATTTTTAGACGCCGGTACAAGCTAACTGACTGACAAGTGAGTCTAGTCAATGTTATATTATCACATATACTTATGCATCGTTTGATTAATCAACGATTTAATATCAGAGACATGAAACTATATATCAATACCAAATATGGATTAAGTCAATGTTTCTAAATTGATTATTTATCGTAAAACGAGTGTATCTATGGGATTTATCGTCATGTGAGTGGCGGCGTGTCAAACGACCATAAATCTACTGTCATCGTCATGAGCAACATATGTATGTCAATAGAATATAAATTGTTGTGCAGGTGTAACGCAAGTGAAAGTAATCACAGATTATTATATTAAAAAAATAAACTATTTTATCATGTTGTTTATGGTAGGACCTATCTACGAAATGAGGTATCAATCTACCTAATATGGTACTTTTTAGGACGGTGGTAATTTATTGTCAATGCCAGTTTAATTTGGAATATTAAATCAAAGCATACACATTTTAGGACGCTATAATATTTATTTCGCATACTGTAAGTAACAACAGTATGAAATAATGTTAGAAATTTGGTTTAGTTTTTGTTGCTAAAAACGGCAAAGCTGTGTCTTGAGATCGTATTAATTAGATATTAAATGTCATAGTTGTAATTACAATCGAGTCCGTAAGTCTTCGTCTCGATAGACATTATGATTCTAAGTTAAGATTCTAAGTTGTTATAGTGAAACACAAGATAAAAAGAGGAACAATTTTGGACTTATTTAGAAGTCTACGGTTGAGGTATTGCTCGCTTGGTGCACCTACTGGCACAAATTCCAAAGCTGGTAAAATATATCGGCAACTATTACAATATTAAATTACTTATTACAACAATAAATTACTTTAATTTACGGTTTGATAAAAATGTCTAATTAATGTGAACCGATTATCCATAGCTGAGGTTTGTTATTATCGGTTTAAAAAAAAGAAGTGAACCGCTTTTAAAACAACGTAATTAATTTAAATTTTGGATTTCGAACAAACTATTTTTTTAACAACGGAGGAAGAGGTTATAATTTATTTTATTTAACTAAATTGATACATTGCTAGAGGCCAAGTTACTACATTTTATTAATAAAAACATAAAAACCGACTGCATTATATTAACATACGCTCTATTTCAAAAGATTTCTATTTCGACATTTTATACCCTTCTTATATCATTTCAAGAAGCCGGCTAGCTCTAGGCCGTAACAAAGTAACGTTCATACATATGTACAGTCGTGGTCAACTAATTAGGGACACTCTCTAGTTAATCCAAATTGTGAATTTATTTTTTATTTTCCAACGAGTCTAAACAATATTCCACATATTTTACATGTAAGTATAATTAGTCATTTATGTGCCTAATTATACAAACAATAACAACTTCTTAAACATTAAACCTCTTTACAGTATAGCTGATAGATGATCACAGTGCTATTTGTTCAAAGAATGCTGGCTGGCCATTTAATTAGGGACACTGCGATATTGCGTTCTAGTTTCAAAATCTGAATCTCAATTATTATTTTCTTTCTTCTCCTATTCTTTGTGGTAGTTTTGGCGGCAATCTAGATTTGTAATTTCAAGTTTTGTTTGTTTTGTTTTATTTTGAAGAACAATGGGCAAAAATAAAAGTTGCGATGCAACACTACGAAAAATTATCATGAAGTTTGTCGAGCGTGGTTGGTCATACCGAAGGATAGCAGGATATTTAAATTGTTCAAAAACTATGGTATGCAATGCAGTGCAACATTTCAGGCGCAATAACACAACTTTAAATGTGCCCAGAAAAAAAAGATCGAGAAAAACAACTCCGCAAGAAGATAGAATGATAACCAGGTTAGCTAAGAAAGATCCGTTTCTAGGCTCTATTTTAATTAAACATGAAGTGTTTGGGGCAGACGAAAGAGTCAGTGTATCAGCGAGGACAGTTCGACGACGTCTGGTAGAAGCAGGGTTGTTCGGAAGAGTGGCTCGCAAAGTACCGTTGTTAAAGAAAGAGCATAGAAATGCACGTTTGGCGTTTGCACGTAAATATGGACATTGGACCTATGACCAATGGCAACATGTATTATTCTCTGACGAGACCAAGGTTAATTTGATTTCTTCAGATGGAAGGCAATACGTACGGCGTCCTGTAAAAGCGGAAATGAATCCAAGATTCACAAAAAAGCAGGTGAAACATGGCGGAGGAAACATTAAAATGTGGGGATCATTTTCTGGACGTGGAGTGGGACCTGTGAGGAAAGTTCAGGGTAACTTAGACCAACATCAATACAAGGCAATATTAGAAGAAACTATGCTTCCCTATGCTGAGGAACATCTTCCTATTATATGGACTTTTCAGCATGATAACGACCCAAAACATACAGCCCGTTCAGTCAAGTCGTTTCTTAACAGACAGTCGGTATCAGTGCTAGATTGGCCAGCAAATAGCCCCGACCTCAACCCAATCGAGCACCTTTGGCACGAAATTAAGAAAAAAGTTGCCATTTATCGTACCACAACTATAGATGAACTTAATGAAGCTTTTTGTGAGGCATGGGCAAACATTCCTGTTGAAATATGTCAGAAACTGATAATGTCTATGCCACATCGGTGTCAAGCGGTAATTACTAACAAAGGTTTTGCTACTGGGTACTGATTTTACCCGTAATAAAATGAAGTTGTTAAAGAAATTAAAATACTGCAGATTATTAGTTCTGTTTAACTCTATTTTTCATTTTACTTTACTGTTCTTAATTAAATGTCCAGCTACAGAATTGTACCTTAAATTGAATACATGGTTAACCTTTGATATTAAACACTTTTTTATATTTATTTAATCTTTTATTTACAGCCATTTATAGTATAATAATCGGATCAAATTATGCAAATAATAGTTACTGAGAAATCAACAGGGTTTTATATTTATATGTACATAGCCGGTTATTGCTGTCCACTATCTTGAATGTCCTTAATTAGTTGACCACGACTGTATATACCTCATTATATACATTTAAAACCTTTCTTTTTAAAGTGTTGAAACCCCCACGGGTCATCACCCTACTGGGACCAGTAGGGTGGTATCTCGGACTCGAACCGACTAAAACATAGGGTATTCCGTCACATGGTCTTATTGCTGGGGTCTCAGGTGTACCCTAGAAAGTGTCAAACCCCTGTGCACCCGCACAGGGGCAGGGGCAGACCTGAAACCATCACCAGAAACACATAACCCTCCTTCTAGCTGTAAAAAGCTAAAGCTTTTATTTCATTTAATTTAATTTCTCTGTTTTAACCAGTTCAGACTACTTTAAATATTCTAATTTTGACAGGTAATGGAAGCTAATCGTTTGCTAGACATTGGAACACAGGATCCGTTCTTATAAAAGGTGATTTTGTGTTGCCTGTTCATCGAACTGTGTACCATTTATTTGTAGTTCATGGTCAATATGTGTACGTTCTCATCAGTTTTGTATTTTAAAAAAATAATGTTTGTCTTTACTAATATCCGTGAACGATCGTATTGTAGGTATTGAAGTCCTATGTTCCTATGTGCTGCTCTTGAGTACAAACATCCACGGTAAGCATGAGAAATATAGCTAAACGTAAACGTTATAAAGACACACAATGCATCCGCTCTCCAAAAATATCGTTGTTGATAAACACAACCAATTTCCAGGAAAATCGTATCGTACTACAATGAAATAAAATTGAAGTTTGTCGCACGCCGTCAAAATTCTACACATTTACGACATGATTTATTGATCCATCTGCTAGTTACTAAAGGCGCAAGATTAAAAATAAGGGTTAGGTTTGGTTGTATCCGTTAAAACCTTATAACCTTACGAAAATTAAATCAATAAAATGAGCTCGTTTCAAAGTCAATAACGGTGAATAAAAAAGATCTGCATTTAGTTAAACAGTTTAATGGAGTTCGAAGAGCCTCAGGAGCTTTGGCCTTTGATTGATTGTATTTCTTACAGTCACCGATCGTTGTCATAAGATGTGATTAGGCGAAATGTAGAGAAGAGAGAAGAATCACCGCTGCTCTTTTGATACACCGTTACATTTTGTTTCATATGTGACAATGTTGGTCGTCTGGTTATGGGGATAAAAACAGCTGTGAACTAAATTTTGAAATGTTCACCTATGAAACACATGTCCCTTGGAAGGACAAACCCCTAAATCGAAGGACCACCCGTTTTTTATGTCATAGGGGACAAATGAAGATAGGTCACCTGATGGTAAGTCACTACGGCCGCCCATGGGTACCTGCAACTCTCTTATAAAGTCAAGTCATTGTTATGTGTATTTATTGAAATATAAACTGTAATTGACTGCTGTGCACTTGGTATAAGAAAGGTAAGACCTGTCAGAATTCTACACCTATACTGAGATGGACGTTACACAGTCACAAAACGCTAAAAATATAATTGACAATGATACGGACGATTGATTAGTGCCAAACTAGTACTTACTTGGGCTGCCTAGATCAACAGTCGTGTTTAAATACTGTTGCATATATCTGAATTTAAATTATTTTCAATACGTTAGTTTATTTTTCTTTCACATATGGGTAAATATATGAGTAAGGTAAAAAAATACATGTTTTTTCTGTAGTGACTGTGCGTGATAAATGTTCTAGCTGTATCACCATAGACTCCACATAGTCTAGACCATGAAGTATTTCGTAAGTTTTTGTGTTCATTTTTTAAAATTATTTTGTATGACTGATTCTCATTTCAAATAAACGAGGCACGCAGCTATTTGATGTTTGAAAAAATAATTCCCTTTTTACTTTTTAAATTATCGGGTTACTGCATGTGTCAGTCATCTGTTTTATCGTTCGTAAGTGGTTCTGAAATTCCGTGATAAAATAAGCTATTTATTTCCTAATGGATTCAGTTGCGCATGTCTTAATAAACATTAAGCCGAACAGATTTGGCGCCACCTCCATTATACTTTTGGCTTTTCATCAGAAGAAACGATATAAAATGTTCGATGTTCAGATTTGCATCCTAATATTTTTAACCTTAGTTTAAGTACGGTATATTAAACTGAATCCTTTTAAAAATGCGCAAGTTTTAAATAAAAGCCAGACATTAAAATTAAATATGATTCCGATTATATATTTTACAATCAGATGCTAGGGCGTAGGTGCTAAAAAGGACATGAACAAGATTTAAAGTGACACTATGTACACATACCTTCATATATGTATACACTCCTGAAGTCATGACTGATTCCCTGAAGTATGAACCCTTCGTTTTTAACGCCCATTATAATTTAGGCCTATATTTTTTTTTATACTATAGGGGAACAGACGAATAGATGGGTCACCTGATGGCCCGCCTTGCAGGGGGATGAGGGATGAAGGTATGCGGAGAGAGCAAGAGAGTTGGACGAGGATATTTGAAAAGGGGCGTGAGGTCACGGGAGAGGAAAAAGGAAGGGGGAGTTGGGCCGGAAACTTCATTAATCTCGGATACATGCCCGGTTTTCTGTGAGGCCCGGTCAAGCCGGCCCATTCCTAAGCATGGCTCTACCACTGTTACCATATACGTAATAGGGGGCGAACCTTTTGTCGTCATCTATTCATTGACAGGAAAGAGAGGATTGAAAGTGAAGGAAAGGGATATTGCTTATATAGATGGGGAGTACACAAATTCACATTAGTGTGATCCACCACCCCATCTCTTTCGTGGTGGTGTTATCGATTAGGTTAGGGATTATCTGTTAGATAGTATATGTATATTTGATTGCAGGTTGTTTTGTGTACACACACACACATACACACTCGCACACTTATACTCACGTGTGTGAGTATGTGTGTGTCATCAACATACATATAGGCTATTTATATGACTGTATCTAAAAAAGTAAAATATGTACATATATACTAATCAGTTTGTGATCACTTCTTGTTGCAATAAAGAATTATTATTATTATTATTCCCTTTATTCTAATTAATATAAAAATATAAATTATTTTTTTAAATATACCATATAAATAAAAAAACATTTAAAAATATAAAAAATAGTAGACCACCGACATCGGGTACAGGGACCAAGACACCGATGGTTGGGGCTCCAAAGATAGGAACCTCCTGACAATGCGGGCCGTGTCAAGGAGAACTGCCTTCTGCATCAGTCCCTTGATCCAACCATCTAACGAGATCCTCTTAAGGTGATGGTCGAGGCTCTTAGCTATTAATCCGTGAGCAGATATGAATATCGGAACAATGATCGCCGAATCGATATGTGGAATATCGATTCGGCGATCATTGAGAATGTCGATAAAATCTCGTGAGAAAAATCCAATTATTTTATTAGTTTATCTTTTTCAACTTTCACGAGATTATCGTCATGAGGAACAGCAAAATCGACAATCATTACGCGGCGCTCTAATCGGTCTATCACGACTAAATCATGCTTATTGGCAATAATAGTCCTATCAGTGACGATAGATCGATCCCAATACAATGTAGCACGACCATTTTCGAGAACTGGGTCGGGCACATACCTGTAATATGGCACCTCTAAACTCGACAAGATTGTATTTAAGGGCAAGTTGTTGATGTACTATTTTGGTCACTTGGTTATGTCTATGCAAATACTCACCGTTTGCAAGACGAGAACAACCAGAAATAATATGCCTGATAAATTATTATATATGCAGTCATACAGTGCCCGGTTGACGTCAATAGACCTGGTCCCTATACTGGCCTCATAGAAAACCGATAGACAAACAATGCTAACGACTTATTAAGAAGGGCGCTCGTTTCCGCGGATATCCCCTGCGTCTTGTAGCCCCTTGGCCTGTCGCGTTTCGACGGGAAACGGCCTGACGGACTCACCCTCGTCCCATGGCGGAGAGGTCGCTCTCTGATATGAGACGTTACTTGCGTCTGTACCTATGCGTCCTGTCACCTCGCTGCTACTCTGAGGGTGGCCGGTTCGGCGGCCGAGTTAGCGGCATTGGGGAAACACAGAAAATACGCAGCTCTGGAGGACGCGGGGTATGACTTCGTCCCGTTCGCCGTGGAGACGGCAGGTCCGTGGGGCTATGAGGCCAAAAGGTTCGTGACTGATTTGGGGCGCCGACTGCGGAGTAGGGGACGGGACCCACGCTCTGCTCAATACCTGACCCAAAACATCGCTATATGCGTACAACGGGGAAATGCCGCCAGCGTCATGGGTACGTTTGGTCGAGGGGACGCATTATTATAATTTAATTTTAAATATAAAACAATGATTGCATTGTATTGCCGAGTGAGTGACGGTACCAGACTCTTGGTTTGACATTTTTTTTATAATAGCAGGAGGATTATTCAATGACGCATTAGTACTGTTTATCGCTCGGACTTCCTAGTGCCAACTAGTTTGAGTTATAGGTATGCGACCCTGGCTTGCTTGAGCTATTGCTTTAACACCCCAGTCCATCTGTATCAACAATATTCCTTTCCTACTCGTTCTATCCATATTTTCCTGTCAGTAATATACTCACAAACTTTACCATCTTACTCCCAAAGGTGCCCGGAGGATGACAATGGGTATGGCAATGGCCTATTACGTAAATGTTACTAATTTATTGTCGTCACAGTGTTGGTGTTAGTTTCGCTTCTGCCTACCCCGTTAAGTACGTAAGTGATGTGTATGCATTACTCGAAAAGAAAACCTTGAGTTCTATGTAAATAATGTACTTATATTTTGAGTCACTTGCAATAAATAATTAATATTAATAATTAATACACACCTTACTGTAATACAACCATGCAGAACCATGCAGACGTAACAATATAAAAATATGTCACCTGTTTTTTTATTAACAGAACGTCTTATGTTTGTTTTTAGAAGACTTTCTGTCTGTATTTATTTTTAATGAGAATATTTTAACACGTCATTCAGCCATCTCTTAATTAAAGGACAAATCAGACTTATTTCAACTATATTTGATTCGTCAAGAGAAGGAGTCAGAATAATTCTGTAGTGAACCAATAGCGACAGAATTAGTCTAGTCGTATATTTCAATTCGTAGATCCTACTAAGTAAAAAAACTTCAAGAAGGTCCTCTTTTTGAACTATTTTTCTACAATTGTCTTGTTACTTACATTATAGACTAAAAACGCTAACATTAAATGTAATATTTACTTTTACAATTCTGTGTAATCCTCAAAACTATTAAAAACGCGTGTGTTAGAAAAAGTGTTCAACAAGGGGAAGTGAAGAAAGAACCTTTATTGTAATCATACAAGAAATAAGTAGTATATTAATTTTTCTAACACGTGGAACACAAACAAAAAACAGCATAAATATATTTTAAAGCGGCCAGTGAATCACTAGTTCAGGAAATACCTCTCAACTAGCCAAGTTATGTTAGATGTTAAAACTTTGTACAGCAGATCATTTTTAACTCGTATTTTTAGTAATTTAGATATATTTAAAGAATACTTAATCATTGAATTCAATCAACTATACTAAATGGGTATGCTTATAGCTTGTATTAGGAATGGGTTCAAGGCTCTCGGTTGCCTCTCATTTAGGAGAAAATGGCACACCGTGTGGATTCAGTCGATTCAATTCTGACACACTGATCCACTGAAATCCTCGGGGGTATGATGCCTGAGGGGGTTTCCATAAGAAAAATAAAGGATGGGTTCACGGCGACGCGCTGGTACATTACGCATTGTATAACATTCGAATCCGCAACTACAAGATCGTGAGTCCGTCGTTAATTCTGAGGCCTAAGCTATTACGCCTCGATTTCCACGCATCCCGAATTTACTTTACTTTTATTATATATTTTATAACATTCATGGGTAAGTCTTGAACGCCACAAATTTTCATGTTGTTTCATGGATTTTCCCTAACAAAGCTCTAACTTTTCATTCGTCTACAAAAAAAAAATATAACAAACATTCTGTTCCCAATTGTCAGCAACAACAGAATTGACAACGAATTTGGCAAGCTATACTGCTTTATTGAACGTCATATTTTTTTTATAAATTCAAACATCACGATTTATGACATTATCACTTAATATAAAAACAAAAAGCAGTTAGTTATATGTACTTAGTAAGAAGCATCTGGTTAAAGCTTTCAAATTTCCCGCTACTCTACATATAGAATCCCAAAAAAATATCAAAATTATCAAAGATTATATTTAAAAAAAATATCAAACACTAACAGCTGCGAATATTTCTCCAGTGGTTTTGTGTTATTTTTATTTATAAAGTATAAAATCATCAGATAACTGAAGTATTTTACTCGCGCACTCTCGTCCAATCCCGGATGATTCCAAAATTAAACCGAGCGTTCCTTATATCCGCTCGCGACGAAGTTTACGTGCGTATGAATGAAAGCTGGAAATCGTGCTTCATAAATAAGTGTTTTTAACGAAATTTCGTGGATTACTTGTTGTGTAATATAAAAATACATTATGGATTTATCTACTGATGTGTGGGGGCAGTTGGCTTTGGAGGCCAGTCAAGTATATTTAGGCGAAGACGGTAAAATCAGGAGTCCCTTCGCTAACACGGTAACATTATGTAGTAATAGTTTATCTATCAATTTTATAGCACCCACATGACTTTTATCTATGAATTAATCCATAAATATGTGAAGCTTTTATGATGTCTAGGACGTTTAGTACAAACTGCAGATACCAAGAATAGAGTAATACGTGTTTATGTATCAAGAGGCTACCTTGATAAGCATTACGTACATACTTGTAATATATACACAACTAAATGTGATTTATATCATTGCAACTCGTTCATTTGTGCCAATAATACAAATCTGTCCCTAGTTAATAAATGTTATTAAGATATACATTGAATAATTACCTACTACTTTGTTTCAGACCATAGAAAAGTTGCCTGACAAGGTTTTATTGAATATATTTTCTTATTTATCACATCGCGAAATATGTCGGATGGCCACAGTTTGCAAAAGATGGCGTATGGTTGCATACGACACACGCTTATGGACGCACGTCAGTCTACGGCCAGAGATTTCAGGATTACATGTCGGTCAGTACAGTACTAAAAATAGCTAAAACACGAATTATAGAATAACTATAATTAGAATAGCCAATTAGTTTCATTTTTCTACTAAATTGTAGCTATGTTATTGCTGGCAACTCTAATTTTCTTCTGTGGTGTTCAAGTCTAAAGTTTTGCTTTTACTCACGAGATGGCGTTACAAGACGAAGATATTTCTGAATATAGTTTATATGAAAATAAATGTAACAAATGTTATATTTTCAGGGTCCCTGGAGTCACTTCTGGCATTAATATCTATAAGGTTTGGCCCTTCACTGCGGTACATCGAGCTCCCAATAGAATTGATTACACATACCGTACTACATGAACTCGCAGCTAAATGTCCGAACTTAACACATATGCTATTGGATTTTAGTACAGGTAAGGATAATCATTGTCTAATAAATATTATGACAGTATGCTTTTGGTTTATGCCGATTTAAAAAGGGATTAATAAGATAAGATTTACGTAGTGATAAGTTATACGATTAAGTTGGTTATCTAGCTCACAGTACCTTTGATAATAAGCTGTTACCGGTGTCTGTTAAAAATCGACTCTTACAGCTAAGGAAAATAGAACCAAAAACAAACTAAATTGATCGTTTTATACTTACGGTAAAAATTGTTTGTACAATCGCGAGTTAAAACCGGAACTCCACTCAGAAGATACAAATAAATTTAGCGTAATTAAAAATAGATAAAAAGCGTCTAAATTACCATCTTTTTATTTTATTTTGTTGACACTATCTTAGAATGATTCGAATGACATGAAGCGTCGAACTGAATCATGTGTTTAGACTCTAGGCCGTGACTAAAAACCATCTTACGTACATAGTATATATGTATTTACGTATTTGCATTCGAAAACAAAGGGTTATGTTTTTATCAAAGTATGATATCAGATGGATATGGCTTTTGTTATTGTTGGCAGCTATGCAACTCCACGACTTCTCCGAGATGCAAGCGTTCCCCACGAAGCTGCGGTACCTCTGCATCTGTCTTTCGGAAGTCATCTTCATGGAAGGGTTCATGCGCAAGATATACAACTTTATCAACGGTTTGGAGATTCTGCATCTTATAGGCAAGCTACAGTTCATTTTTGGTCTAGAAGTATACAGCATGTGTCAGGTTACGAAATAAGTTTTATTTTTAAATTAACAAAAGTTATGCCGACATAAGTAAAACGTGAGATGCGATACAAACTTACCTGTTACAAATATACGGAGTATTATTATCGTTAAACGAGCAATTCTTGTATACATACATATATATAATCTGAATCTCGGAAACGGCTTCAACTTCTGAATAAATCGATAATTGTTAGAAACCGTCGTTTTAAGACAATGTACGAAGATAAATTTCGCCACCCAGGTTACAATAGCTCAGGTGGGAAATCGGGCGGTCCTAAAACCAGAAGACCCAGGTTAGAGTCCAGATGATTATTGTTTTTACTGTTTTTTTCAATATAAATATATATACATATATATGTATATATATAACACAAAAAAAACATCATCCAGGTGCTAACTAATAATACCTAATGAATTTCTCTGTAAAGTAGAATAAAGTCATCACATCTCTTCCCGTGGGTGTCATAAAAGTCGACTAAGATTTGAAGTTATCAGACAGTATATACTGTCATATGCGGCAAAAAACTTGACCCGATTAGACAAGTGGGACTAATGCATGGTTGGCAGAAAGTGAGCGTAAGATACAGCTTTTTTAACCACGACAACGCTCTTAACGCTTTATACTCTTAACACAATTGACATAAACTCTCGAGTGTTCCTAAGCGAAAGGTCACCGGTTCGATGACCGTTTGAAAACAAACATTGACGTTGAGCTACACTCGTGCACTGACTTCTAAGTACACAAGTATTGTCCAGTATAATTGTTAATTCACATACATACAATAAACACTTTTTGGCAATTATACTTACGTCTTACTAAAGGAAAAGGGGCAAACCAAATGCCATCAATCGGGCAATTTAGGTATTAAAGGTGGGAAACCGGAGGGTATATATTCCTTCCTGCCATTACCCTCCCTTAGAGGGAAAATGTTTATACGGATGGATTGGAAAGAACGTCGGCGTCGGGGTCGCTACTTGTAACTCGGATTGCGTGGCAGAGCAGTTGAGAGGTCCAAGCCCTATATCCATGTCGATTCACAAAAAATATTAATAATTATATATATATATATGTATTTTTTTATACTATAGGGGGACAGACGAACAGACGGGTCACCTGATGGTAAGTGACACCGCCGTCCATGGACACTTGCAACTCAAGAGTCGCAAGTGCGCTGCCCGCCTTTGAGGGTGATGAGGGATGGTGGATGCAGGGAGCGGAAAGAAGAGAGGAGGGAGCGGAAAGAAGAGAGGAGGGAGCGGAAAGAAGAGAGGAGGGAGCGGAAAGAAGAGAGGAGGGAGCGGAAAGAAGAGAGGAGGGAGCGGAAAGAAGAGAGGAGGGAGCGGAAAGAAGAGAGGAGGGAGCGGAAAGAAGAGAGGAGGGAGCGGAAAGAAGAGAGGAGGGATGTGGAGATGGAAAAGAGGAGAAAGGTGTTGAGGGGAGAGAAAAGGGGGGAGGGGGAAGTGGGCCTCCGGAAACCTCACTCAATTCGGGGAAATGTAACGCAAGCGTTACTTCACAACCGGTTTTCTGTAAGGCCGTGGTATCGCACCGGTCGAGCCGGCCCATTCGTGCCTAAGCATGGCTCTACCACTGAAAAAAATGTATATGTGTGTGTGTGTTGTAGGATATTCCTGAAAAAATCTCGATTACATTCTTATGGCTGAAGTTTTTTTTACGTTTTTGCTAGCAATTCCAGATAAGGGTAACATACCATGACGCTACATAGATTCTTAGGTGGTACTCAATAAAAGAGGGTTCGATGTTTTGATCATTCTTGATCGAATGTTTAAAAACAAATGTCTTCAAACTCAGGTATCCCTACGAGTTAAGACATACGTGTACAAATATATGTAGTAATTACTTACTTACTTCAGATTATTTATCTGTCATGCATTTTCCTATGGACCTAAACATCTTTAACTTTTACTTTTATCTTCTTATTGTCTATTCCAGGTACGTACGAGAAGATAGAAGAAGAAGAGGAGGAGATATATGAAGTAATTAACGTCCATAAGCTCAAGTCTGCCACTCCGAACTTGCGCGTGATCAACTTGTACGGCATCAACTTTGTCGATGACTCTCACATTGATGCGTTCAGCTCCAACTGCATACAGGTACAGAAGTAAAAGAACTACCTTACATGGAAGTATTTTAATACTAATAAGGATTCAAACAAGCATAACACCAGTCTGATGGAAAGAGATGACGATAAATGCGACGTTATTCATGGTTCCCACCGCGAAAAGTTCTGTTTTCAATGGTGCCTTTTGCAAGAATCTAAATACATACATAATTATAATTGTGGGTTCCAATATTTTGTTTAAAAGATAATTTTAGTATTTACTAAAAGACCAAAGATGAAAGCGCTGAAAGAGGGTGGTTGGTTCGGCGATATTTGTAAATGGTGTTGGTCTAGTGGTCAGTGAACTTGACTGTTAAGCCAGAGGTTGTAGGTTCGGTTTCCAAACGGCTTTAAATTGTGTGTGATCTATACATAGTTGTCCCGAGTCAGGGTGTTCTTTGTGTCAGTTTTTTATGTGTTTGTAAAGTCCCTCGCGACACAGGAATATTTCTTAGTGCGGGAGTCTTTTCAAAAAAAATAACGTAACGTAATTCATTTAATAAATAAACTTGATTTAAAGTAAATATTAATATATTTCTACTTCAATTTAGGTTGTATGTTATAATTGAAGATAATACATATTTTCATGTTCACGTTAATAGTTGGAGTGTTTAGCAGTGAACTTCTGCAACAAAGTGACGGGCTCCACCATGAAGACGCTGTTCCAACGCTCCAGGAGGCTCACCTGCCTCCTCATGAACGGATGTAGTAAGTTAAAAAACGTCCTTAGTTCTACACTCTTGTAATGTTTAAAGGAATGTAGATATAACAAAAAGTTGTTACAATATGTGAAATAGCTCGAATTAAAGAAATTCGTCCTGTGGTTCTCAGAACTAGTGTTGGAAAACTTCAATTATGATAAGCTGTATTTTCATCCTTTAAAGTCGAATATTTTTGACTTTATAACCAGGTCTCCAATCAGAACACGTGATGCAAGTGGAATGGGAGAAGTCTTCGATTCAGGAGTTGGACGTGACAGCGACAGACTTGTCGACGGAGTGTCTCATCGACATGCTCTCGCGGATACAGAACCTGAGGTTCCTGAGTGCCGGGCAGATCAACGGCTTCAATGACTCCGTGCTGAAGGCCTGGGTTGAGGCTGGTACTGCTAGGTGAGGCTACAGTGAAGATACTTTTAATTTTTAAGCTGGCTATTTTTAATTGACGAACAAAGAAGAGATTATCCGACTGTGTAAAAAACTTAGTAGTCAGAATTAGTTAGGAAGGGAAGGAACAGATGAAATGTATAGTAGAATGAAAAACTAAACAAAAAATATTGGCTGACCCCAAATATAATTCTGAAAAAGGGAACATGATGATCTATCCATGTCTCGAAATAGTTTGAACATTCTTAGATTTATTCTTAGAAAGTATCGATAAAGGCGAAGATGATACACGGTTTACCAAGAGAAAACTATTTACCATACCTTTGATTGTTCCCTAAATCCTAAAAAATATACTCATTTGTGACTTGTCTGATCAAAAACTAACTTTTGTGTGTTTCGATGAAAGAAGGATGGAACCTCTGTCCGCGCAATATCCAAATCCAGAAGTTTTTGTTGAACAAAGTCGAACAAAAGGATAAAGGATTTATATGGTAGAAATCGTGACATCACGAAAAAGCATTATGCCCCCTTTATGCGACTTTCTCTGTCTAACTCTACATACATACAATCAAGCGTTTTAAAAGCCCTCTTTTTGCCAACCATAATGTAGCCCCTCTTACGTAATATTGGGCAAGCCTATTGCCGTGAACCAATTACTATATGACCTATTAGAACCTATTCTACCCATCCGTGAATTACATGGAAATTTCTACCTCTTTCTTGAACTTTGTTCCAGAGACAGCACGACCAAAAAACGACTCACGATGTTTTTTTTAATGTCAATGTTGACTGTTGGTGGCCAGGAACTTGGTGGCGTTGGACGTGGACTCATCGGACAACCTGACGGACGAGGCGCTGCACCGCTTTCTGTCTCGCCACGGGGGACAGCTCCACGGCCTCGTGCTCAGCGGCATGCCGCACATCACCGACCAGCTCTGGCAGAGCGTGCTGCAGCTGCTCGTCAACGCCAAGTAACACATACCTACACACTCACGCACAAACACCCATACACTCAGCATCATTAATTTTCGACCACGTTTTAAAGTAGGCTCAAAAGTTTTTTATTTAAATATAAATAACACTAGAGCTATGGCAACAATAAATATTTTTTTTTTCACACTAAACTGTTGATTTGACTTGAAGTTGACTACATATATATGTATGTATACCTATAATATACTATTATACTATATTAAAACGGAAGGTTCTGTAGATCACTCGTATGTATGTTAGAAGTTTGTGACGTCATACCTGAAACAAAATATAGTTATAGATACTTTTCTACCTTCAAATCTATTGCTTTTATGTTCAGTTTAACCAAATTGCAAATAATAACGAACTGAGTTTTAAAAGCTTCACTTACTGTTAAATAATATTCTTTCAACTTCCAGAATCCTCATCATGGGTACGCAGGAACGTCTTGGAGTGAACATTCACGTTGATCAGGTATAAGATAAGATAACATCATTTTATTTGCTTAAACATGAGTAGGTATGCACTCATAACGTATACAAGGTCAAATATTAAAAAAATGTCCTTCATGTTTAGCCTGTAAGGCGTGCAAGTATTAATAGCATGCCCTAGACTGGAAACAGATTAATTATTATTTATATATATTATGCTATTAACAGTTACGACAGTTAAGAACACTGCTAGTACAGAGAATATCAAATATAGTGTAACATCATGACAGCTTTTACTGAATGCATCAAAAATGTACACTCTACTTAAATATACAAATGAATACCGTCGTATTTACAGTTGATGGACGGTATAGCGAACAGCTGTCCGAACCTGGAGCGTCTGGAGCTGCGCTGGGACCCTGAGAACCTTCGCTTCAGCGACAAGAGTCAGAAGGCCATCGACATACTTCGAGTTAAGTGCCTTAAGCTCAAGTGTTTAGTCCTCAGGTAAGGAAATTAAATATTTAGTTGCTAGTACAATTAATACAGTGGACTTTTAGGAAACAGTCTATCAACTATAAATTTAATAGTGGTACGGGAGGCAAGTCGTTTCGAATAGTGATTTCAGGTGTCAAACGACGAGACCGAGCGTCAGGCGAGGCGGTATCAGTTATATAAAACCTTAGGTACTCATTTTGTTTTTAAAAATGGCAACTCCAGCACTAGGTAGTAGTTCTGTGTCGCGGCGGTCTTTTTTGTTCGAACCTTGACGCCTTGAATTGCTAATTAAATTTCATTTCAACATTCAAACTTTTTATAATACAAAAGTTCACCAATTGCTGCTAAAACAAGTATACCTAAATAAAACAAATAAAAAAATCTAATTAGTAATAAATACAATGCAAATTTTGTGGTTCTCAGTGGAGTAAAATATGGTCACCTCGTCTTCTGCCGTGACTGTCGTAAAAGGTGATTAAGCAATCGGATCGTTATCTATTGCATGCAGTGGCCGGTTGACGGCAACAGAGTCGACTCCTGTTACGTATGTACGTTTCGGGATCGTGGTCCAACTGCAATTTCCAACCATGTGGTATAAAATTTTGGTTGCCACAATGTGGGTGTTTCAGATACCGGCCCTTCTCTTTGAGGATATCGGCCTGAGTAATAGACATATGCCTATAGTAGTGTATCTTTTATTTAACAATTAGTTATAAACATAATTAAAAATTAATTAAAATATGACATCTTTCTGCCACATAGATTTGTTCTTGAAATGGAGCTCTATCGAGGACTCTTATTACGATATTGACTCGCATCATCCTGTCGCCTTTCACTACTGTAAAAGGGTCTGCCTTCAAGGAGTTCCAACTATATCATATCAGCACACCTTCTGTAAAGTCGTTCCTTTTAAGAAAAATGTTTTTTATAATATAGGTGGGCGAACGAGCAGACGGAGCACCCGATGGTGACTACCGCCGCCAATTGCAACTCACCGCATTTGAGCATTTCTTAAAAAGCGGTTTTCTGTGACGCTTTGGTACGAGTTGAGCCGGCCCGCACGTGCCCAAGCAAGGCTCTCCCATGTTAAAATGTTTACTTTCCCAGTGATGGCCGCTACTACGAGATCGTGAAGGCGAACTTCGAGCGCGCGGACCGCACCACTGTGGTACGCACCTCCACCAACTGTCGCGTCTCCAATTACTACCTACTCTCTAATTATAAAGATCTTGTATTTAATTAATTCTTTGTGAATTTGTTATGCATTGTTCACTAATAAAATATTTGTTAAAGTTAAATCTCTTTGTCATTACGCGAATGCGCATGGAGGGTTATGTTTTTCGAGTGTACATACATACATATGTATGTAAGTATGATGTTTTGTTATGCCATAGGGCCTAAACGAATCAAAGGATTTCCATATTTATCATTTGAATCGCTAAATTGTATGAGTGACATCGGGTTTACATTAGTAGTAGCCACATTTGACCCTCAAAGGCGGGCAGTGTTTTATATTTTATTTTAGTTACCACCGCTATCAGTTCTTGGAACTTAGTCACTGAGAACTGATGTTATAAAGAGGTGTTATAACATAGGCTTTTTAATTTTTAATAAACATAGGAGGACGAATATAGTAATAAATGCATTTAATTTTTATAATTCTTGATGTAAATAATTCGCATTTGGCATTACTTTCAATCGTTAATATGTGCAACTCAAAAACTTATTCATAATTACACTGGTATCCCATAGTCAAATTCTGATTTTGTGACAATATGGACTCACAGTAGTAAAGACGTAACAGCTTGAAAAGAAACTCACGTTAGCATTGGTAAATAATAGGATAAGTAACGGTGTGATTCTCAGTGGAGTAGATATGCAGCCATCTCTTCAAGTGGGTCTAGGCGTCTAAGGAATCAGGCTTATCTATCTGATAGTATATACAGGACCCTTCACTAAAAGTTTTTAGAAAATAAAAACATTATGATATAAGTCTGTTAACATTTGTGTTGCTTTTCGAAGTAATTTCCTTTCTAAGCACTTTGCATACGATGGAACCATTGACTGAAACAATGAGCCCACTATTCTTTAGGGATCTCTTCTACTCCTTTTTCAAACGCAGCCACGGCATGATCAGGGTTCAAACGATTTCCTATCAGTTTATCTTTTATTTTTGGAAATAAATAAAATTCAAAAGGTGCCAGATAGGGACTGTAAGGAGGATGACTCACTAACTTCACCCCTTCGATAGGCCGTCCGGTGGAGTGAACTGAAGCGTTGTCGTGGTTGAGGAGGATGGTGCTTTTGGGCGCTGCAGTCTTGCATTTTCCAATACAACTGGTAAACAATGCCTGACAAACCAATCCGCAGTAACAATCGTTATCTTCTAGAATTATTGTTGCGAAATGATTCGTTCGTCCAAAGAATGAGGCAAGCATCCATTGCACAGATTGTCTTTCGGTCTCGGGTTCAAACCAACATGTCCAGCTTTCATCACCTCTGACGATATCAGCATTCGAGTCACCTCAGTCATACTTTTCAAGCATTGAACGGCACCAATCCAAAAAACGGCGTTTATGATCTTCCATCAAATTATGAAGTATCCATGCGGTACTAAGCTTTCTGACGCCGAAATGTTCATATAAGACTTTTAGTAAGTTTGCTTCGATCACGTTTAAATTCATTAAAAGTGTTATAAACAGAAGCACGAGATGGGGCTTCAAAATGAAATGTTAATTAGAAAAACAAAGTCTATCGTATTATTGTTGTTTAGTAAAACCGTTATGACAGTTGTAATAAATCATTGAGCGACAATTGTCTCTAGTCAAATCCACTATAAACTGCCGCCAATTTGTAAAAACAAATGATATTTATTACATATCTACAGATTCCCAAAGAGTTCCTAATTCGATTTTTTTGTATAGACTGCTTTTCTTACTGGCTTATTCTAAAAACTTTGTGTGACCCACGCACATTGCCTAGAAAGAATAAATTATGTTTGGCAAACAATGGGGGTTTGTGATGCTTCTGTTTACAAGTTCTGGTACACAAGCGAGTGTATTTATGTACATATGTATAAGTGTCATAGAATACAATCAACTCTTGACTAGAGGTAGGTTAAGGTCGGAATACTTATCTTTGCATATAAATCAGCTGTTATGATTCATTCTCAAGATGAATAACCTCTAGCGGTCAAAAGTTTAGGTATTCATATCATTAAATAATTAGCGACTACATACAATTTTTTGAACCAAGTTGAAGTAGAATATTTTTTGTGTAAATTGAAGTTGTTTTTCAACATATTTGATCAACTGAGTCGTTGTCCTATCGACGAAGGACTTATAGTAGACATTAAAGCCACTAAATATACTAAAAACAAGTACTTACTTTTTTATTATTTATATATGACTGGCCTGTTGGTCTAGTGGTTAGCGATCCTGACTGTTAAGTCGAGGTCGTGGATTCGATTCCTACCCAGGTCAAACATTTGTGTATGAGCACGATCGTTTGTTCTGTGTCTGGGTGTAATTTATCTATTAAATGTATACATTTAGAAATATATAAGTATGTTTATCAGCAGTCTGGTTACCATAGTGAAGTCCTGCTTAGTTTGGGATCAGACGGCCGTGTGTGAAATGTGTGGAGTTTTTTTTTTATATTTATTTACAAGAAGTTTCTATTTACCGCAACATTGCAACGATCCGCAAGAGAGAACAAAACTTACAGTTTTCTGCATTATTAAGTCTTTTAGTACCACTGCCATCATCATATTTGTATGCCGCGGGCAAAACGCAGTGTGGGACACCCCGGGGCATTATAGAAGAAGATTTGTGGTAGAGGGATGTGGACAGCACAAGACCGGGATATTCGGCGCTCCTTGGTGGAAATCCAGGAGTGGCGAGAGATTGATGATTATGATCAGTGTGATGGTAAGACATTTACGGCAGAATATCCTGAGAGCATGATAGTTGTCAGCGTGAGCGGGAACCACTTACCATCAGATTTGCAGTTATCTTCATTTCTACTTTGCTGATGTAATTTTTTTTTTAAGTTTTTAGTGGCCACAAACAAAACAACTTTAACTACTAAAATAATAGTTTATTTACATTTTATTATGGGAAAAATTACTATTTTTTTTTTCAAATTACCTCCAAATATTAGAAGCTATTTTTGAAACCTTACATATTTACAAATAGCTTTTCTTTTTTTCATCTAATATTTTCAAAACACATTCGTATTTTATTCATAAAACTTGCAATTTGAAATATCAGAAACGTGAACGTTACAAATAGGAAACACCGACGAAAGAAAGCATCGAGGCGATCACTAAAGCTTATACTAAACAACCTCACATAGCAGCATAATGAGAAAAAAAACATGCATCACAAGACAAAATTTAAACCTTAAATCACAGGTATATCAATCTGATTTATAATATATAAAAAAAAAACAATAACTTACTATACAAATCAAAAATATACCACTCAAATTGGTCTCTAAAGGTACTATTCAATCTAAGTGGTAAGCTTGTTCTTCGAGCAGTCATCTGACTCCTTCGCCAAGCAACAACTCAGGATCTTCCTCCAACAACAGATTTTGATTGTTGCTATTTTCTTCGTTACCTGTTTCCGAATTGTTGTCTTTGTTGACGTCATTGTCTATCTTGTAAAGTATATCGTGACATAAAGGACACCGGTCTTGCACGTACAGCCATTTCCGGAGACAAACTCCGTGGAAATAATGGTTACATCTTGTTATTTTAGCGGAATGCATCTCCTGGTAGCATATAGCGCAAACATCGTCCAGTGTGTTTAATTGATCTGGGGAGGCTTCACGCAAAGAGTTGATCTTATTGACAGCCGTGCGTCGTTTCATAAACACGGACCAGCCGGCCCTAGCTTCGCACCAGATATTGAAATAAGCGTGGATACACATCATTACGGCGCGAATAGCCCCACCAGACTCGAACAGCAAGATCCAAGCCCCGTTGAAGAACAAGAAAATTCCAAAGCAAAACTCTATAGTGTTTCCGAAAGCGCGAATATAGTAAACGTAGTCGTCAAGTTGTTCCCAAAATGTACTTCTATAGGCGTCAATAAGAAACAGAGAATAAATCATTAGGCTCACTATAACTTTTACTATTACTTCTATGCTAAAAGCGCTCACAGCAAGCAGCCACGTGGAGATCGTGTGCTGGGACCATAAGTACACCAGCAAAGATATAGGAAATATAATAAGAAAGGCACACACACCCAAAGCTCGGACGTGTCTATGCGTGCTTGGATTGTGTGATGCGCTCAGTGACATCAACATAGGATTCACAATATTGTGTAAAAAGTGCAAGAGAGCCGTGAACAGCAGGCAAAAATTCCTGCACAGTCGAATAAACCTTTTCTCAGGATTTAACGAAGTCAAACCCGTTTGTAAAGCAAGAATATAGAAAAGGATTGCGGATACTGTCCCTATACTTTTATCCTCCTCCTCATCCGTCAATAATATCCACTGGAAGAAGTTCCCGATATAGTGGCAGAAGAATGAGATCACTGAAGTCATACCCAAGACGGCAGTTATTGTCTCGCAACCTGTTACTAGCAAAGATTTCGTCATCGAGGCTAGTGATTGGACGGCTACTAAAGTGGTAACTTTTAAACCTTCCTCGGCTTCGTCGTCATAATTATCCATTAGAAGCAGTATAGCATGTTCCGCGACACGAAGCACCCAGAATACTCGTAACACGCAGGGAACGTTTAAACGCATCCATTCTGTTTCAACGAGCGCCGACAGCCCGTAATTGCTTACAAATAGGCGCCCATGGTGGTAGCCCGCGTATACTACTTGAATAACACTGTACGCTGACGACCAGAGGACATATTTAACAAGAAAGAGTGGCAAAAGCGTTGAGAATACAGGCGAATGGTGCAGAAGATTCGGTGGAACTGGCAACATCGCTAGAAACGAGGGTGCCATAAAGCTAATAGGTAGCAGCTTCTGTATCGTACTCTGGCGAGGCCCTAGATGAACATATTTGAATATTTCTGCCAACATAAACTGTATTACAAAGTTTTGTATAACCACAATGCCTGGCCCGTCGAGATCAAGGAGGTTTTTTATATTTAAATTTAATATGTCTTCTAATATGCTTGTGGAGTGATGTGGAGAGGTGGTGACTACCGTAAGAGTTTGGATCTGCTTGATGGCCGAAACGTTGGTCCAGTACGACACGAAGACTAAGCCGACTGAGGTCAGGTAGAGGTACACGATGATCAAGTGCTTTGTGTACAGCACGAATATACAGAGTGCTGACATACATCCTGGAAACAAAGAGAATAAGTTATTAACAAGTGCAGGCGGAAGACAGTTGAATAAGTAAGTAATTTATTTCAACATATGTTCTACTGAAGGAACAATAATTTCTGTAGACAATTGCATCAGTACGTTCTATTTTAAAATTATTCTTCAATAGATTATCGAATTTTGGAAACGAAGCACTATGACCATCTTATGGTAAGCTTTATTTGTAAATAAATATTAATAACATCAGCAAAACCAGGTTTTTTTTTTAGTATTTTAGTAAGTTTACTTATATGTATTATAAGAACTAAACAGTACACAATTTACCACAAAACAATATTCGCTGTCTATCTGTGTGAACAAAAGTAATCAGCCGAACAAAATTACAATATTTATATGCAGTTTTGAATGTCTGTAGAGAGCTAACGATACCGTAGTTCAGTATGGGATCAACCAATGCTACATAATACGCCGCTTAGGCTGTTGGCGTGCATGAAGGAGCCCACAGGACTACACCCTGAACCCTGCGGCACACCGCACCTCACCTACCTCACGTCACACATCGACCCGCCCACCCTTACTCTGAATGACCGCGAGGTAAGATAATCACGGAACCATTGGTTCAGCGGCCCTCTCACTCCGCACTCACCCGTTGCCTGTAAAAGGGTTTAAGTGTCCAATGTGTCAAAAGCAAGTTTAAAATCGACTTCGAATTACTTTTCATTTGAAAATTTAGTTAAAAGAGTGTTGGTACTTTTCTCTCCTTGAAAACAATGCTGAAAATTATTCAATATGTTATGTCTTTGAGAGTAACTACCTAACTAGTCACATATACATTTCTCCACAATTTTGTAGACACTCGGTAAGATAGATAGTCTTTACGGTCACCTTTTTTATACATTTTTCGCACAATCGACTCTTTTAACTGATTAAGAAATACAGAATTATTTATACTTAAATTTAAAAAATTAACAATCACTACTACACTACACTAAACTCCTTTATTAACGATAGATTTTAGATAGGACACGCGCATACTATCGCTTCCTAGCGATTTGTTTGTGTTCATTCCCATGATAACTCGCTTTACGTCATCACCGTTTACCGGTTGCCATCTCATGCATATATCCGATTCTTTTACATATAAGAGTCCTTTTAATCAAGTATCACCACAGAAATGTTTTATTTTATCAATATCGTCACAAAATGGTTATAGAAATGTTACATTTTTTTTTGTTTGTCACTACCTTGACACTTTTATGGTGGCAAACGGGCAGAGAGTCACCCGATGGTAAGTGACTACTGCATCCCCAGTTATATTAAAAAAAAAAATACTTTTAAGATCAAAGAAGTAAAATCGCGAATCTTTTTATCGTTGGAGAGCTATGCTTTGGCACGAATGGGCCGGCTCGACGGGAGTATTATCGGGGCCTTCATGGGCGGCGAAAGTCACTTACCATCAGATGACCCGTTTGCTCGTGTGTCCCCTAATACCTTAAAAAAAACTCATTAAAACGCTGTCCAAATTCATTCAGTCAGTCATTCGTATCGTAAAATTGACAGAGCGGCAATTGAGGAACACCACTAGACCAGTCATCCGTCGATTTTCAAAAATGATTTTAAATGTTAAAACTTTGCACTTTATGAATTACAACAATTTAAGACGAACAATTATTATACACATATGCATAGTTAAGTCACATTACGTAAGCTAATATAAAGAAACTGTTAACATATCAATACGTACTTATAAAATAATACCTAGTATACGTTTGGGTAGAGCGCTAGACAAAGACAAATAAGAAAATAATATTCGCATAGACAATTTCCTTTTACTTCTACCTTCCTTTGTTCTTAAATTTTCCATATGCTTCTAACTTTCCCAACTTTAATTCTTAAAGTGACGAACTGTTTTTTTTTTCCTATTTAATTTTTTTGTGCCAAAGTAAAGGTGGCTTAAATTACCCCTTACAACATTAGCTACCCATCAGTAAAAGCGCCACAATAATGCGCGATATTAGTCGACCAACATTTTTAAAACTTGTGTAATGCATAAAAACTAGATACCGTATCATAACGTTGACTTTACCGTTATTTCAAGCAAGTGGTACTCTAAACACATTTTAAGTTATTAGTTAAAAGTATGTATATACGAAGTATTAGTTCGTACTAAAACACTTGCAAAAGAATGGCGTGTTAATTCTTTACCTATGGTGATGAGAAACAGTTGATTCACATTATAATAGACTTCTCAGGAGTAGGTTCATGATGCGACATTTTTTATGTGTATGTTATCTCCATATCTGAGCCGTTTATGAACCAGTAAAAAAACCTACCAGCGCACGTGTTTCCGTCCCACTTTGATCCCGGGTCTTTTAAGCGGGGCGTGAAAAAGCATCTCAGCAGGTCGCCATAGTCCCCATGCTGCATTGACTAGACATGCGATGAGGATGGTGACCACCACTCTTTGACTCCGTTTATTGTTTTCCATCAGGCAAAGTGGAGTCACTATGGTAGGCTAATATATAAAAAAACCTACCCTATCTCGTTAAGAGAATGTATTATACTTTATTAGTCAACTAAGGTATGATAAACACAGCTTTATACAATTTATTATAATGGGAGCAGAAATGGGATATGAATTTACTTTTTTCAAGTTTAATTAGGTAGTGTAATTATGAAGAAACTATTTGTTTGATTTTAGGAAATTTAAGCCTTAATCTATATATGTGTAAATAGGTGAATTTGTGAATTCTCATGTTCAGGTCATGGTCTCAGCGGTGGTAACGTAAAGCTTTCAGACTGGAGGCGACTATGACGACTCTTTTTTACTTTTTCATTTAAAAAAGACAACTCCCACACTAGGATTAATTCCTGTGTCACGGGGAATTTACAAACATTCAAACAACGGACAAAACGAACAACCAGACTCAGAACAACAATTTAAGGATTACACAAAGTGTTGTCTCGTGCGGGGATCGAACCTGCATCACTCGGCGCGCCAGCGTAGTGCTGAGGTGACCACTTACACCGCTACGCCATCCGTGCAGTCTCTACGCCAGGGGTGCTCAAACTTGAACTGCTGGCGATCTACCTCAATATTTTTAGACTACTTACGATCGACTTGAGAGGCTGCAAGTATGTGTGATACAGGGTTGCCGTACATACACGATACACCCTACCTACCTAGGTAGGGTGTACCGTAGCATATATAGATATTAGCTTTCCGCACAATTTACATTATCTTAGTCAAGGTTTGGGTTAGGTTTACTTAAGTTCTTCTCTACAATATCAATGAAAAAACTCCTAGTTATTCAAAATTGCGAGTTTATTCGTTGTTACAAAACAAAAGAGTTACATATGGTGTTAAACTCAACTAAGGAGTGACTTTGGATCTTGAAGCGTGGCACTGCATGTCCTCAGCATACTTTTCATAAGATGGTGCGTAACCACTGAGTGCCAATCGCAAGCATGATGACATATGATCGTCAGTTAGTCGATTGCGATAATTTGACTTAATTATCTTCATTTCAGAAAATGCAGACTCGCACAAGTAAGTTGACCCAAACATTGCCGTCAGTTGAAGGGCGATTTGCCTTAGATTCGGATATTTATCTTCAGATATAAAACACCAGAAATTTGTATCAGATGCTGTAGCTTTGAGATGTATATCTGATATAATCTGCACCAACTCATTTTCAACAGAACATGAGTTCATATTAAACTGACTTGCTACTTCAGTGGTTAATTCCTCAATGTTTTTACATGAAAAAGGATAACTCATAAATGATGCTATATTTGCCAATTTACTGCAATCATAAAAACGCATTTCGAATTGTCCCAAAATATTTGATAATTCAGCCTCATACGTATCATAATTCAACTGAGGAATCCTTGCTTTCAAAGACGGAAAATGTTTCAGATCCTTTCTTTTCAGTTGATCTATCATAAGTTGCAATTTACTTTTGAATGCGTTTACTGCGCTAATCATCTCAATAATAGTTTTTCCTTTACCTTGAAGCTCCAAGTTAATGGTGTTTAAGTGCATTGTGATGTCAGTCAAAAATGCCAAATCAGTCAGCCATTTTTCGTTTTTCAACATCTCAGTGTCATCACCTCTTTCGTCTAGAAAAGCTGTTATTTAGGGCAATAATTCTTGAAACCTTTCTAGGAATTTTCTGAAAACTCAACCACCTGACGTCCGTGTGAAGAACTAAATCAGTGTGTTCAGCTGACTCCCTATCTTCCAACTGCAACTTAAAGAGCCGCCGTTGCAAGCTACGTGCACGGATGGAATTCACAATTTTTGTTGCAATGCCCATAATTTCTTCCGTGTTTAAAACTTTTGAACACAAAACTTGTTGATGTATAATGCAATGGAATGAAAAAAATGAAGGGAATTCATCATTAGCTCGACACAATGCCACAAAACCGTTCTTGTTTCCAGTCATTGCTAGTGCTCCATCGGTTGTAATGCACACTAATTTATATATTGGTAGCTTGTAGTTTATTACAAAATTGATGAAAACGTCATATATATCTTCGCCACGGGTCTTCCCCTTCAGAGGAATGATTGTCAAAAATTCTTCCTTAGCCAACATGTCATTGAATACCATCCGAATAAAAATACACAGCTGGGCAGTGTCTGTCATATCGGTGGATTCGTCGAACTGTATAGAAAAGTATGTACATTCCATGATATCATGTTTTAGTTTATCTGCGATGTCCTGACTCATGACTTCAATACGCCTTGTGACAGTCGGACGAGATAACTGAAGTTCTCTAATAGCAGACATGATTTCTGTTTTATTTTTATAATCTCCAAATAAAGTCTCACCCGCTTCAATAAATGCTTCCTTCACAACCGATCCATCTTCGAATGGTTTCTTGTGTTTCGCCAATATATGAGATATTTTAAATGACGCGATCGTAGCAGCTTTTGATTGTTTGGCTGGTCTTGTGAACATGGTTTGTTCTTTTTTCAAACAAGATATCAAATTACTTACTTTTCGTTTTCTTAATTCACTCTGTGGCGGAAAATCCTTTTCATAGTTTTTATGAACCGTTTTATGATGCCTCTCTAAGTTACCACGCTTAGGTATTGCAACTGACGCACGACAAATAACACAAATGCACTTATCCTTCACCATACAAAAGAAAAATTCTTCCTCCCAATCGTTATTAAAATAATACGTTTTAGATTTCTTCACTGCACTCATTTCGCGCTATTTAATAATAAACTTTGTATCGACGTAGTATCGCCTTCAAGTTACAATTCAGAATGACTCCAATTCCTGCAGGCGCAACATTTATATCGGCGTGAACGAAAGTCTCGAATGTTCCCGTCAAACGCGCCGCCCGAAATGGTCTAGTACAGTCTAGTCTAGAAACAACGCGGCTTTTCTTTGACAAGTACCGCGCGTTCCTTTGATAAAGCCGCCTTTTGCCGCAAGCAGTGTTATTACGTAATAAATTTTTGTAGTTTAGTTACCTACTTATTAAAAAAAATTTTCTTCTCAAGATCTACTCAAAAAGCACTCGCGATCGACTGGTCGATCGCGATCGACCGTTTGAGCACCCTGCTCTACGCCATCCGTGTACTCTACAGAGAAGCAGAAACGAATATCTACTACAATAAATGACGCTGGATAATGATGATGGAGTATAGAGCCAGTCGGTCTATTTAGTCTAAATTACCTTCGTTTTTAGAAACTTAGTGACGAATTTTATTTAAAAAAAAAACTCCGTATATAAATGATCGAAACAGCTAATATTTACAAACAATACACGAAATAGATCTAGCTATTTATTATGTATTATGATATTTTTTATATATATAATAAATCAGTAGTTACACAATTATTTCACCGACCAGACATAGTTTTTATGTCAGGGTTAAATGCTAATAGCAATTATATCAGATGTAAGAAATCGATATATGTACGTACTATACATCATACCATTACGATGTCACGACTTTTTTAAAAAGAAAAATTATAAAATTAAACTATATTCCATAGGCAGCCAGTAGTTACCCCAAATACCCTAAATAAATAATCTATACTAATATTATAAAGCAGAGTTTGTTTGTTTGAAGGCACTAATCTCAGGAACTACAGGTCCGATTTCAACAAATCTTTCAGTGTTGGATAGTCGATTTATCAAAAAAATTAGGGATCCGTAAGTTTTGCGATTTTGTAACGCCAGGTGTAAAATCAAAAAGTTTTTTATGCGTGCGCTGCAAAAACTATTCACAATAGAACAAAATGATGTACTACAGATTTGTAGGTCTTATTAAGAACTACAAAAAAGTCCACGAGAGCATATCATAGTTTAGTCCCAATAACCGCTTTTTTGTTCATAAAAAGTATTAAATCGTCTGAAGAAAGAAACTACGTTAAATGTGTATCGTAATATTAATCCTTATCCAAATTAAGCATTATGTTATCAAGGGTATTTATGTAGAAGTAAAATACTTTTTGTTTTGTTCCAATCGGACATTTCGTTGAGAAATCATCACGAGTATAAAAACGCAAAGAATTGGTACCTAATAATGAGTTATTTGTCAAAGAGTTTTATCAACATAATAATATTAATATTTATCGAAATAAATGTGTTGTTGATTAAGAGTATTTAATTGTGAACAAAATTGTCCTTGAAATCATCAAATCAGTTAATTTCAATTAAGATCTTACAAGGAACTACTAAGGGTGAAACTGCGGGTCACAGCTAGTAATAAATAATACACAATTTAAATGTAAAATACACACTAAGCTCTATTAAAAATAACAATGAACAGTGAACTGAGCATTCATTACAAACGGCATAGGTTTTCTAATGCACATAAACAACTTTTTATTAGGGTAATAACAATTTGGAGTTCCTTATCTGGTAAATAAAAAAAGGATGTATGGACCGAAGTCTCCGGGACTGTAGGATGTATGGACCAAACAGACCAAAGGATGTATGGACTCCGGTCGAATCGAAGTCCCGGGCGTAGCAAGAAGTGTCGGATAAAATATTTTTACTCTTTTTACGATCTCGCTCCCATCCGCTCAGAGCGTGTAACGTGTGATAAGGACGAAGGAACGAAATGTTCCAATAACTAAATAGATAGTAAATACAAACCTTAAATTCGGGTCAAACTCGATTCAATCACCACAGCCTTTCGATTTAATTTAATAATCGATGTGTCACCGAGAAAAAAAATCTTAAGCGAACTTAAATTGTATGGAACTTAAAATATCTTAAATCATTACAGTTATTTATTTAAAACTGTTTTGCACAACAATATTGGACATTCATTCTCTACCAGTCTAATTTAGTACCTACCTAAAAGTACTACCAAACATAAATTTCCACTTTGTGTAATCATTAAAAATTAAAAAAAAAAAAAAATATATAATAATACAATAACCTCGCACTTAATAAGTGATTATAATATTATAATATTTTACAAATCACACCGCTACATCTCTAACTCAAAAGTGGCAATGTTTGTAAGCGCAGTGCCGGCCACGCCACTGACGGCTTTTCATGTCAGTGTATGTCTCAGAAATGAGATTAGTGGTGTGAGTCGGTCATTTATAAAATTAGTTTTTTTTTTTTATTATTATCTGCTCTTATCTAACGCTTTTACCTTGGAGTAATGATTACTAAGCTGGGAATCAAGAAACATGGCTGAAATTTAATAAAACTTCGATGGTACGAGCATTTTTTAATTTGTCAACCATGCACAAATAAAATGTATCAATGCTTTTTGATATACTTTTGCCGTC
This sequence comes from Tyria jacobaeae, assembly GCA_947561695.1. Classification (NCBI taxonomy): domain Eukaryota; kingdom Metazoa; phylum Arthropoda; class Insecta; order Lepidoptera; family Erebidae; genus Tyria; species Tyria jacobaeae. The sequence goes on along the minus strand of OX387231.1, from coordinate 12,099,664 downwards.
AAATACTAAAATACTAAATACCAAAGATAGTTAAACAAGTACATTTATGTTAAGATTAATTTTATGTATATGGTGTGCTACAAAGAATATTCTAATTTAATATAAGTTAGGGAGGCAATAAAACAAATATTTTAGTTTGTTTAGCTCATTTGTGCAAATAAAAAAAAAATACAAATTTAATTTAAACTGTAAATTTTAATTTTGAAACAAATAAATAAACATTACCGATGACTACAATAAATAAAAAAAAATACTAGACAATTGCAATAATGTGTTCGGAATTAAGCATCCACGGCACAGCATGGCAAGCATTTGCTGCATACCAGTTTATCTACCATATTGCAGGTAAACCGTCACACCACCATGGTCCGCCTGTCTATTTTCAAGCGACTTCAAAAAGGAGGAGGTTCTCAATTCAACTGTTTTTTTTTTATGTTTGTTACCTCAGAACTTTCGACTGCGTGAACCGATTTCGTTGATTATTTTATATTTGAAAATTGATGCTTACCATGTGATCCCATTTTAATTTGGTCCAGTTCTGACAATGACAATCATGAGAAAACAAAAAGTCTTACAAATTTAAGTTAAGTTTGTTCGCGACAAATGGTCGAATAACTCAATATCGTGTTAACCGATTTCGATGATTATTACTGGAAAGGATGTACTTCAACGGTAATTAAATGAGAGTTTGGTTAAGTTCTTACAATGGCATCCATGATAAAACCATATAAGTCTTAAATTTTATGATAGACGCATTGAAGTCGGTTGTCTACTTTTTTAGTTAATTATTATAAACGTAAAACTTACTTAGAACATTAGTGTTATCTGTAAACATACCCACGTTTTTGTATTTTTCTTATAGTGTATTACTATTATATATATATGTATATATATATGTATGCTTAATATAATTATTAAATTGTGAATGTTACGGACGAATGTTAGTGAACGAATAAACCGTTCTGGTTTTTGTTACACTAAATAGTTTACAAAAGAAAGTGTAAAGCTTGTAAATAAGTAATTAAATTTAAAAAAAAATGCCAAAACCACTGAATAGTAATACCGCTACCTTAAAGAGAAACACAATTTAAAAATACCCCCAATATTCTTTAAATTAGTTAGTTGACCGCAACAGGCTTGCCCTCTAGTAGGACCAAATTGTAATTAGTAAAATGTCTGTGTTTAATACAGCTCTGTTTACCCCTTCAGGTTTACAGGTTCGAGCATATATATATATAATAGTAGTCATTAAAGTTAAAGTTACACCCCAGTTCCTCATTCGTTATATTTTTATTTGTTGTTTTGCTAATGACATACGCATAGGAAGTGTAATAATTAAAACGCTTAGCAGGTTGAATTGCCCAATGTGAATGTACAAGGTTCACCTAGATAAGTTTATTTGTTTTATTGTATTATAAGGTGGATTTAAATAGGTCAAGTTCACGGCTCTTGCGTCAGAGACTTAAAAAAAATGATTAAGCGTGAGCGCATAAATATTTGTTTGTGGCAACACCGGAAGTAATTACTTTATATTGTTTTTTATTTAAATTTTTTATTAAGTTGCAGTTACTATTTCAATTATAAATAAAAAATAAACAACTAGGAAAATTGGAACAAACTCTTGTTGGAGACCTTGGAGCTGGCCATGGACCGAAACGAGTGCGTGGGATTCCATTGCCTCATTTGACGAGGAGGTGGTGTTGGCTAAAGTGTAGGAGGAAGAAAGGGTCCGGGAGAGGAGAGAGGCACGAGAAAGCTAAAAGATCCCCTGGTTCCATGAGCGCTTGCCTGGGGGAAACGGGGAAGCTGTTCGCTGTCCTTAGCAGAAGCGGGCCCAAGATGGTTGCTCGCAGTGTTCCTTTCGCACCTCTGTGAACTGAAGGAGGTAGGTACTGAAGGTACACGTGCACCACGGTGTAGCTGACTGTCCGTAAAGAAGAGGCCAAGGTCTACAGAGGTTCCCGGGGGCTTCCTTCTTAGGGTAGTCTCGGGCCCCTTGCAGTAGACCTATTTGGGACGATCACTTTGTGATTTTAGTCTGTTTGATTCCGATATATGGTGATATACCGGCATCGTATATAGTGGTAGAGCCATGCTTGCTTAAGCACGAATGGGCCGGCTCGACCGGTGCGATACCACGGCCTCACAGAAAAACGGTTGTGAAGTAACGCTTGTGTTGCATTTCCCCGAAATGGGTGAGGTCTCCGGAGGCCCAAAATCCCCCACCCCCCTAATGATAGCGCTGTTAACGAAAAGGATACCCCAGGGGGGTACCAGCGCTAGCGTTGGAGATTTCCCCCCTGGACGTCCACCCTCAGTACGGATTATGCCTGAGCGTGGACGCCCAGGCTGCCCCTCGTACTCTGGGAGGGGCTCAACTGCGCTCTCAAAATCTGCTCGGGGCAAGAGAAGGCATACCATGGCACCCCCTGTCACGTTTACCGTGGATTTTTGCAACATTAGTAGGACAGTGTCGAGGTTCGAATGTAAGCCATTCGAACCTCGACACTGTCCACCATCACCTTGAGACAGCAAAGCCGGCCTTGCTCTTTTTAACCGAGACGCAGATATCATCTCCAGCGGACACATCCTACCTCTGCTACCCTGGGTACGGACTGGAACACTCCTTTGTTCCTAAGGCTGGTGTATGCGTGTACGTTAGAGATGATATCACTTCTCGCCGCCTCGGCAATCTTGAAGGTAGGGACCTATCCATCTTATGGCTACGTGTAGACTGCGACGACCATCCCCGCATCTACCTATGCCTCTTCACTGTTGGCTACAAAGTATCCGTTGAGGCCCCTCTTGGCTCTTCGGACCATTGCCTGATTAGGAGTATGGTGCCACTCGTTCACTCGCTGCGGCCGCGTGTTACAGGCAGTCGCCGCGTATGGCACTATAGGTCAGCAGACTGGGATGGAATGAGAACATTCTTTGCATCCTACCCATGGAGGCAGGTTTGCTTCTCGCCGGATGATCCCAATGTCGTTGCTGACTCTGTCGCGGATGTTGTGCTTCAGGGTATGGAACTTTTCATTCCATTCTCCCTGATTCCCACAGGTGGCAAGTCCCAGCCTTGGTTTGGTCGAACCTGCAAAGCGGCGTCCCGCCGAAAGCAGGAATGTTACAAAGCATGGGCTAATGCAGCGACAGCACGGGATGTAAAGACCAGCACATTAAAGAAGTAATTTAACTTTGCCTCCAGGTCCCTCAAAAGAGTAATTGCTGGGGCGAAGTCGGCTCACATCGGCAGAATTGGCGAGAGACTAGTGAGTCTCCCCTCCGGAACTCGTGCATTCTGGTCTCTTGCCAAAGCTGTCCAGGGGAACTTTTGTAAGCCATTCCTTCCACCTCTGCGCATAGGAGATAATTCGTTGGCCCACGACGCTAAAGAAAGAGCCGATCTTCTGGGCAAACTCTTTGCGTCCAACTCGACCCTGGACGACGGGGGAAACGCACCGCCGACCATACCGCAGTGCGAGACCCGCATGCCGGAAGTCCGGTTTACACAAAGGGCAGTGCGCAAAGCGCTTCTTTCCCTCGACGTTCATAAGTCGATTGGGCCCGATAGAATCTCTCCTATCGTGCTGAAGACGTGTGCTCCAGAGTTAGCACCGGTTTTAACGCGCCTTTATCGGCTTTCCTACTCTCTTGGCGTAGTCCCGAACTCATGGAAGACAGCTCTAGTGCACCCAATCCCTAAGAAAGGAGATCGCTCGGATCCGTCCAACTACAGACCCATAGCCATCACCTCCTTGTTCTCCAAGATAATGGAATCCATTGTTAACTGCCAGCTCCTCCGGTACTTAGAAGACCACCAGCTCCTTAATGATCGACAATACGGCTTCCGTCAGGGTCGTTCAGCTGGTGATCTTCTCGTATACTTGACTCACCGGTGGGCACAGGCGATCGAGACCAAGGGGGAAGCGTTGGCCGTTAGTTTGGACGTGGCGAAGGCCTTCGATCGGGTCTGGCACAAAGCGCTCCTTGCGAAGCTTTCTTCCTATGGGCTTCCCGAGAAACTGTGCAATTGGCTCACCAGTTTTCTTACAGACAGAAGCATCAAGGTCGTTGTTGACGGTGCATGCTCCGACTCGAAGTCTGTTAATTCTGGTGTCCCACAAGGCTGTGTGCTATCACCCACGCTGTTTCTTCTGCATATCAACGACATGCTGCAGATTAGCAGCATCCATTGCTATGCAGACGATAGCACGAGTGATGCCCTTTACACCGGCCGCGCTAACATTTCTCGGGTAAACGTCATCGAAAGCCGATCCAAACTTGTGTCTGAAATCGAAACTTCTTTATCAAAAGTTTCAGATTGGGGTCGACTTAACCTAGTCCAATTTAACCCCACAAAGACACAGGTTTGCGCGTTCACCGCTAAAAAGATGCCATTGGTCGTATCACCTCAATTTGAGAGCACTTCCCTAACTGCATCAGCCAGTATCGGAATCCTTGGCGTCGATATATCAAGCGAAGTCCAGTTTCGCGGTCACTTAGAGAGTAAGGCCATATTAGCCTCGAAGAAGCTTGGTGTGCTAAACAGATCGAGACAGTATTTTACTCCGGCCCACCGCCTGCAACTTTATAAGGCGCAGGTTCGGCCGCACATGGAATACTGTTCTCATCTCTATGCAGGTGCACCCCAGTACCAACTTCTGCCTCTTGACCGCATTCAACGGAGAGCGACTCGCATCATCGACTGCCAAGATATTTCTGATCGACTTGACACCTTGGCGTTGCGTAGAGATGTAGCTTCACTCTGCATCCTCATGCTTGTATCATGGGGAGTGTTCAGAGGAATTGTTCGGACTTATACCGGCTGCTGGTTTCCGCCATCGTCCTACGCGACAAAATATCCATCCCCATCACCTGGACGATTGGCACTCCACCACTGTGCGCTTCTCCAGAAGCTTTTTGCCTCGCACAACCAGCTTATGGAACAAATTGTCGCCTGCCGTATTTCCGAACCGATACGACCTTCAAACCTTCAAGAAGAGAGCGTACCTCTACCTAAAAGGCCGGCAACGCACTTGTGACTCTTGAGTTGCGGGTGTCCATGGGCGGCGGTAGTCACTTACCATCAGGTGACCCGTCTGCTTGTTTGCCCCCTATTGCATAAAAAAAAAAAAAGTCGTACCCATGAACAATCATCAGACATAAAGAATATTTATTTGAACTTAAGTCTATCTTCTGAACTCTCACTGAAGCCTGTAACTCAGAAGATAGTGCTCAGCTCACAAGCTTTCAATGCCTTTAGTAAAACAACTATTTAACATGTGTATCTCTCCCTTTACGAGTACATGTAAAGTTGTTATTAGTATATCATTAATATTGGTGTATATAATTATAATATTATTGTGTGAGTGTGTGTATGTGTGCGTGTGTATGTGTGCGTGTGTATGTGTGTGCGTGTGTGTATGTGTATGTGTGGGTCAAATAAATATCATACTTATTTATATTATTTTAGTTATGCCGCGAGTTCTCGATGGAGTAGAATAAAGCAGGCCGATATCTTCTGGTAGGTGATGTAACAAGACGACTAAGCGATCTGAGAGTTATCTATCAGACAGTTTACAGTGCCCGGATAACGTCATCAGGTTTGCTAATTACGTAAGTTTGTCAAGTTGTGGTAGGCAAAAAGTGGGCATTTGGTACGCTTCTGCTTACCCTTTCGGGGATATAGGAGTATACATATGTATATTTTTCTTTTATTTACGATCACTTCTCGAATGTAGTAATATATTTCAATGCTAAATGCTAAGAACAATTTACGGCATTCATAATATTTATAAAGCCACGGCAAACGTTTTAATTGAGTAATTATCATTGATGATAGTGATTATCAATGATGATAATGATGTGTTAGTATCTTACATAATCTATAAAAAAAAAATTACAATGTTTTTGTTAATGTCTTTCGTCTAGATTAGTTATCTGTATCAATTGATGTCGAAGTCCCTTTTTATTTTTTAATTTTTCACTTGTTTCATTTCGCAACAGGAGCAATTCTATGAAAAATCGGGAGGCGAAAAACACCTTCTTGTTTATTTTTAAGAAACGTGTGTTATAAAATAACATTTATTAAAACAAGCATTATTAAGTAGAATATACATAACATGTACAAAGAAATAAATCTGAGCTTTAACGGCAATATTAAATTATTAACTTTGTCATCCTGTTTACCCATAACATAAGGAAGTTTAGTAAAATTACATATTCATGTCAAACGTTAAAGGATACATTTGATTTTGTTTAAAATCTAACGTTTGATAATGCAGTGACTCAACTCCATGTTTACATATTCTTTTTTATAAAATAGGTGAATCGAAGCACTATTTTAAGGAATTTTCCTACAAAACTGATGACAATCAACAATCTTCTGCTACTTAATCTTATTTTATAATACATGTGTACAATGTTACTGTTTTTTATTTATTGTCTTAATCTATTTTCTTTTGTTTATTTTTATTTTTTATTTAATTTAATTTTTTTATGAATTTCTAATGTATTTTATCTGTTATAAACTTTGAATTTAATTTAAAATTTATAATGAATGTTGACTCTCTGCCCGTGTTAGGAAACCGTGCGTGTTAAAAGCAATTTAAAAAAAAAAACCTTTCAAATTCGACACGTAGAAGTCAAAATTCCCGACTGCAAAAAGTTAACTTTTAAACAATGAACTAAAAAAACTGAAACGAATGAGAGTTAAATTTTGTTTCTTTAAACTTCTTCATTAAGAATAATTCCTGTGTGCTTTACCAACATTCAATCAACGGACACAAAGAATAACCACACTCGGGACAATTATATGTGGATCAACTTTTTGTCCCGCGCGAGAATCGAACCCACGACATCCGGTTCAGCAGTCAGGGTCACTAACCACTAGACCATCATCTACTGGTTGGTGACCTATTCTATTACTTCCCAGCATGATCCCTTCCATGGCTTTTCATACTTATATAAGATCTAGAACAGGTGTGACCGATATTATCACTAACGTAAACCAAATGAAATGGAGATGGACATATCTTATGTTAAGGAACCCTGACATGACAAATGGAGAAAAATCGTACCGGAATGGTTCCCTAGAAACGAAATAGAGGTGGACAAAGGAAAAGATGGGAAGAGTACACCATATTAACAGTGGGTTGCAACTAGAGAAGATAGAATTTTTTAATTACAACGCAGAGAAAACAGTGGAAATCGTTACAGGAGGCCATTCCCACACTGAACTTCGGGACATATTATAACACATAAACGGAACAGAGCGAAAACAAGTAGTAATAATATAAAAGGCTTATTCTTAATAAATGTTTATTTTGGTTGAAAAGGTAAAATTATTTATAGTTGTTTTCAATGAACACGTGTACGTGTACGAGGTCGTTTTAAGTTAATATTATATTGACACATTTAATTAATATCCGGATGCCTTATAATAACTAGTCCGGTTAATCAAGTTACATTAATAACATAAATTACAAATTCTTTTTTTGTAGTATAAACAATAAATTTGTCTTTTATACATTTGCAATAAAAAAGGCTCAGGCCGCCTGCCTGACTCCCGCTACGTCAATTTCTGTAAGTAGGTCATCCGCCTGAAGTGGTTCGTTGTATAGAGCCTCCAACAACGAGACCGTGTGGCCTAATGGATAAGGCGTCGGACTTCGGATCCGAAGATTGCAGGTTCGAGTCCTGTCACGGTCGAATGGAAGTTCTTTTTGGTTTCCTTTTTTAAGAAAGTTATAAAATTAAAATAAGAATATTTCTGACCTATTGGCAGGAAAGTCAGTAAAATACCTCGCTCTGATTATAATTGTTTATATTCAGTACTATACCAACGCCTGGTTCTATTACGAAAATATATAAAAAAAAAGCTGGCAACATTTTAAATAAGTATTTAATATACTTAGTAACACCGACAATTGTGAAGAGCGGGAATAGAAACTTCAACCATAAACTTGTCTGCAAAAGTGCTTAAACTAACTCCGGGAAAAGTATTTTTTATAAATATAATAATCTCTTTATTGTACACTAGTTATATGGAAATAAAAGAGTTAAAAAACGATAGCGCTTAATACAATAAACGCCCACATACATGTACAACAGTCTGTCTTTGTTTACCAATTTAGTTTATACACGATAATTTGAGAATTAGCTATCGGTGTTGAGTGCTGACAAGCACTCTCCTATAAGCATTGGGCGTTCACGGTGTTCCTCCCTTACACCATAGTTAAGTTCTGAAGACAGTTTATAATCTACTTCAATTACTTACTGTGCGAGCCATGCTAAGTCACAAATAGGGCCTATTTGTGACTTAGCATGGCTCGCACAGAACTCGAACCAAGTAATACCACGGCCTCACTGAAAACCGGTAGACAAATAACGCTTGCATTGTATTGAGTGAGTGAGGGTATCGGAGCCCCAACTCCCCCATTCCTTTTTCCCCTGCCCTCACCCCCCTCTAATAAGATCGGGGATCGGAAGCCCAAGTCAGGGTCACATACATATAACTTGAACTGGCCGATGGCATGCAGTCCGAACCATCTTTGTTCACCATAAATAACGTGGGAAACTTTTTCTCATTAGGCAGTGCTAATTGCAATGTCATATAATTAAAAACTTTTTACTTACTTTTAATTTTTTTTCAGCAGTTTAAATACCGTATTTAAGTTTATAAGTTAAATTGAAATCAATTAAAATTCAATTTCTTTATTTCATAAGACGGCTTAAAAATGTATTACAAATCGTCCTGTTTAAAAAAAAAATATAGATCAATATACACAGCGTCATCCCAACTCCTATTGTGTCAATGACGCTGACGCTATAATTTGCTTTGTCAAATGTCAAATTCATATTTAAAATATTAGATAAATTAATACCTGCCTGTGTTGATCTATAAGCGCCCGTATCAAATTGGTATAAAAAATATATATGTACATATTTGTTTCATATTGCAAAAAGTGGTATGGACTTACCACTTTTTGCGAACAATAACTTAGTCCCACCGCCAAGCCTATTGCCATCAACCAAAAATTTAGTTCCATACAAATTTATACAAGCCTTTATGTGTAAAACTTAATATGCATTTATATTTTTGTTAATCTTTTGTGTAGTTTTCATTAATGTCTGACATGAATTGTGAAGACAAGTCAGACAGACTAAGTCAACCGCAAAGCTAGTTGCCATTTCCAAAACGTAGAACCCGTGGAGAAGAACAGGAAAGAAACTCCTTGAACACTGTTTTTCGACAACATTTCCAATTTTCATTCTTTCTTTCTTCTGTCACCTTTGAAACGGCTGATTTTTTATGGAATTCGGCATGACGATCTTTCGAGACCCGGGGAAGGACAAATATTACATAATATACGAGAAGTTATTAGTTTTATATATTTTAAGTTCAGCTAAATACACTTTAAAGTCAATATTACGACTTCTAAAATATTACAATATAGTGTGATTATTATACACGTCAAAAAAAACATGTTTCTTAGTCAACTTATTAGAATGTTACAACGCCATGTCAACTGGAATATGTAATGGAATAATATATAATTAAACCGTAACAGCCCGATGTCTGTACATTCTAGATATTGGACAATGAGTTTTTCTTTTTATGGTCTTTATAGGACAGATGCCAAAACAAAAGTTTTTAGAATTATTGTCTATGTATTAGTATGTTTGTACATGCATCACGCATAAACGACTGTATGCAATTGAATGCATTTTTCACAGATGTATTGCTAGAGGTCAAACTTAAAATATAGGCATTCTACAGAAAATTATAGATACTTGGTTCTAAATTCCACACGTGCGAAATAGAGCGCAAAAGTTAGTTTCTAATAATAACAAGAATGACATAACTAAGGAGTTTGCACCTTTTAATGACATGTCATTAATAAAACAATTTATTACGAAGTGGCATCTGTTCGTTAGATGACCCTGGAATCTACACACATAGACAATTATACATATTAGTATTTTCGTAGATTCGTAAATTTTTGCTTTCTTACTTCAGGCATTCTTGGTGCTAGGAAAAGGCAAAAAGAGCTTGGAAATGGATAAGGGAACGACTCAAAAAAGAAATATCTTGGCAGTCGATGATGCGAGTCGCTCTCCGTTGAATGCGGTCAAGAGGGAGAAGTTGGACTGGGGTATATGGATGGTGATATAATCAGGAAGCAACGTATGGAATATATTATATACATATATATTTTATTATAATATAAGGGGACAGACGAATAGACACTTACCATAAGGTGACCTTATGGTAAGTGTCAACCGCCGTCGCCGTCCATGGAGACCTGCAACTCAAAAATCGTATAGGGGATGCGGGAATGGGAAAGAAGAGAGGGGGATGAGGAGAGGGATGATGAGGGGAGAGGAAAAAGGAGAGGGGGAGTTGGGCCTCCGGAAACCTCACTCGTTTCGGGAAAATGTAACGCAATCATTAGTTCACAACCGTTTTTCTGTAAGGCCGTGATATTGCACCGTGGTGCCCGGTTGACGGCAAAAGGCTTTCCAACACATTACGTAAGGACGAATAAATTATTGTGAGTAAAAAGTTGGCGCTTGAGACGCACCTGCCTTACCCTTTCGGGCATATAGGCATGAATGCATCTGTATTAGTTTGTTTGGGGTTTTGTTTATTAGAACTGTCCAACATGTTATAGATTTAAACTATACAAAAAGCCTGCCATCGGTTTTTTTAAATCACTATAAATTTGAAATACCCTGAATTGAAAATCCCTGTAACGAAAAGAAAAGCGCTAATGATCTGCAAATGGCTCTAGAAATTTCTTCAAACATAACCAGGAATAAAACGTCAATACGTCACTCCCACGATAATATATCCCTGGATAATTCATTTTAAAAAAGTAGACAACCGATTTTAATGGTCTATTATAAAATTTAAGACATATGGTTTTCTCATGGATGCCATTTTCAGAACTGCACCAAATTTAAATAGCATTCAAATAAAAAAAAGACATCAATATCGGTTCACCCAGTCGAAAGTTCTGAGGTAGCAATCATAAAAAAAAAAACAGTCGAATAGAGAATCTCCTCCTTTCTGAAGTCGGTTGAAAATGAGGACAGAAGGTGAAAAAAGGTTAGAGCGCTCTGCTCTCTGCCTCTGCGCTCTGCTCTGCGCTCTACCACTGTTGAAACTCTCTCTTTCTCTATCTCTCTCGGTTTCCCATTAATAAACAAGTTCCCAAAAAATCCCTGATAGGCAATAGGCTTGCCCCTTATTACGTACAATGAACTAAATTACCATCAGCAAAATGTAATTTGTAATTACGCCTCCGTCGACCCTTCCGGGATACAGATGCGAGGGTACATATTTTTAAGTCGTTTTTAAAATACAACTCCCGTATTAGGATTAATTTCTGTGTCGCGGGGGACTTTACAAACATTTAAACAACGGATACAAAGAACAGACAGACTCCTAACAAAAATTTGAAAATTACACAGTGTTGTGTGGTGTAGAGGTGACCACTTAAACCGCCACAACATCTGTGCAGTCAAATTTTATAAATATACATATATATTATTATTATGTAAATCTTTTTAATTTATTTAGACATTTACTTTATCCATCCTACCCAAATATTAAAAAAAAAATACTTAATAATGATGACTTGCTACAATATTTTTAGATAAATTTAGAGTCAAATAAAGATATATTTTTATACCTATAACACACTATTACTATCAGCATACTCAATGAAGGTATGACGTGCAATTTAGTAATCAATAAAAGACTTATAGCTTTAATAGATACAATCAAGTAATTCAGATAATGAATTAGGCAGACATATATTAAACAGCCAAATTTTGATTATTAGAGTTTGGTTCCACTAATTTAAAAGGGGGCTAGCCTATTGTCTATATTTAATACCTACCCCTTATGCTGGTGAACTATAGAAGAATCTAGGCTGTCCTTTTAAGTCTATCACAGGCATATAAGTATTGTAAAGAGATGTCTACTACTTCAGTTGCTTAACAACTTAAAGACTGGAGACTTCTCAACTACTTCAAATTAAATTTCTTTATTTCACAACATTGCTCAACAACTGTTTGTTTTGTTTGTTCTGTGTGATGAGCACAATATTTTGTTCAACATACATATATACGCTCAGGCTTGTATCCTCTAAATCATATTACATTTTGCAAATTAGTAAAGCCAAGCAACTGGCAGTAGGCTTGCCGTCAACCGGAAGTCAAGCCTTTTGTGGGTTGCTTATTATTGTGCTATTGTATGACTGTATACATACTGTCTGATTGATAACAATCCAATCCCTTAGTCACCTGTTACGACACCACCAGGAAGAGATGGGTTGACCAAATTCTACTCCCCCATTAACCACATTCATAGACTGTTTAAGATAATTTATTTATTTATTTAAGCTTAATAAAACACCTACATTTTGCCAATAACAATTTGGTCCCACTAACGTAATAGAGGGCAAGTTATGGTTATATGTCAGACAAAAAACCATAAAAACCACTATTCTGTCATCTGGTAATTGGCTTGGGTGATAGTACATACTTTCTTGTCTATTTAAGAGAATACCCTAACCATGGCACCTAAGTAAGAAGAAGATATTAATACACAATAACTGCTAACTACATTGAATTTTATTGTTTACAAATTTTAGCATTTATTTACTTATGTTCATTGACTTTTGCAAGTCCAAAGTTGAAACTGACAAATACTCTTATTGTTATCTGATATTGAATCTAATATAATAAATCTGCAGAATGTTTTCTGTTTGTTTGGTTAAACAAGCTAATCAGAGGAGGTGGAGTCACTATGGTAGGCTTATAGGTAAAAAAAAAGTAGCATTCCCATTTCATAAACAATTTTGTGTTGATTTGAGTATGTATTAAAGAATAACACAGGCAGTAAGACATCACACTGTAAGACTCAGAAGTGAAGCAGTGAGAATAAACACATTTGAAACTGCAGGAAACTACTGAATAATAACTTACACAATACACATAAATAAACATAAAAATACTAAGAATAAAGTAATAAATTTCATTACAAACCTACCTATGCTCATGCCTGTATCCCCTAAGAGGTAGGCACAGGTGTATTAAACACCCACATTTTGCAAATTAGTAGCAAACTGTAAGACTATATACATGCTGTCTGATAGATAACAGTCTGATCTCTTTGTCACCTGTTACAACACAACTGAGCCCAATTCTACTCCCACTGTAAATTAATAGACTTTTTAAGATAATTAATTTATTTAAGCATTATACTCTTAATGTTAAGGCATTCTCTGCCAGTTAACCTTCATATGAAGTAATAGAATAATTAAAGATTTACTCTTTACTCAGATATAATCACAAGTTGTTATAACATTTCAATAGGAGCATTAGCAGTATGGAGAGTAGAGTTAAGATGGCTTGTTTTGATTTCTTTTGCATTTATGAGTTAACTAGTCAAACAGTTCTGATTCTTATAAGATTTGTTGTTGGATTAAAAAGAAGCTACAATAAGGATTCCTTTTTTATGCTGAAGGAGCATATGAATGGATTAGGGACACAAAACATATTAAAATAATTATGCCATGTGTCAACACTACATACACTAACCGTTAGTAACTGCTGTGATTTTGTCAGGGCAACCAAAGGTTGCCTAACCTATTATATGGTACAGTATATTGAACATTAGTATAACTGATAGAATACACAACTTCTAAACCGTTAGCAATGAAATGAAAAAAATTCAAAATTTGTACCGCTGTTTATACCTAATCATAATATAGATATAAGAAAAAGTTTTTGAATGTTTGAGTACACTTACACTCTAGAAAAATAATTATTATAAAAAATATAACCTAAATTATCAAATCATAACATATTCGTGTTTAGATTCAACTCTATGTTTTGTCACATAACCAACATAAAAAAGAAATTACAATAAAATGGTATATTTTGTTGCAAGAAGAACTAAATCATCATGACAATATTAGTAAGAAAATGCTAATATAAGTACACATATTGACACGACGATGTACACAAAATTTCGAAACAGAAACTGAAAGTTGAGCAACACATTTAATGGCTGAATGTTGCAATACCAGTGCCAGAAAAAAATGCTTACCTATACAGCACACTAGAAACTTGAGGAGCGTGAAGAAGAATGCGTTGTAGAAATTCGCGTCGTAATAATTAGCTTCTAAATCTGAGCCATCGACGTGGTCCATTGTGATATTACTTAGGAGTGCAACCTCGTCACCATTGGATACCGGCAGTCCCAAACTGATCTTCAGAAATTCATCCACCACAAATAGAGGCGGCACCCTCAGTAGCACCTCTACTAGTGCCAGGGCCTTCGACCTCAACGACATAATTCATTTATGCAGACCTTCGCACACGTTATCACTAACAATTTAGCAACCACAGCCTAAACAATGGACTTACACTGTAAACTTTCACGGAATGTTTTTGATTGATTTATTTTGTATCTTTATCTTAATTGATGTCACGAATAAAAATACGAAAATAATGACTGAAATTTTTGCGACAATAAAAAGTTGACATTATAAATTTAGGTGTTGCCAGACTAAATAAATACAAGTATTTAAGTTTGGGAAGAAGGTTTGGTTCCTAAAATATTAACCTATAATATCAGGCTGAAATTATCCTGATTAATGTTAAATTATTGAAAAAATGTTTGTGGTTATGAAGGTACAAGTTTTTGAGAACACAACTATTAATTAAAAAAGATACGATTTCTAAAACTTGAAAATAGGGCAAGTCTTAACAGAATAAAAAATATCTATTGATACTTGATAATCCCGTTTTTATTATTACAATACATTTATTTCCAAAAAATCCCATAAAAAAAATGTCTCTCTATCATAATTAGCTTTTATCCAATACGAGAGATAAGGGAACTTTCAACTTAGGTAAGCCTCATATTAGAAACACAAAAGTATATATTGCTATGATACTTTATTAAGGAGTTTCACGGAGGAGTGATTATGCTTATAAATATAACAATAATTATAATACTTTACAAAACTGAAATCATGCATTGTGACTAAGTATAAAGGCAAGAAGAAAAGATAGCTAGAGTCGAGTTATACGTATGCTACCCTGACTCGCTTATAACGCGTGGAATAATGTAGACGTGGGGGAAGACACATCAGCGAGGACCCTTTTCTTTTGTTCCCAAGATCTACCCAGTAGATCTATCTTACCAAATATGCTTTGACACATCGCGATAATGAATGGGAGAATATTGAAAAGCTATTATATATTATATAGATTTGAAAAAACTTTTATTCTGTAACTTAAGTGATTTAATATTTTACAAAAGTAATGTTCCTTTGGCTTTTTGCTTCATAGGACTTTTTTCATTACTTTTAGCAAGAATTTGTAGTTAATTTCTGCAGCTAAATCCATTCGATTGAAAGTATTGCTAAACCAGACAGTATGTCCTGTTTCATAGTGTTTCTTATCTAGTTTTTAATAATGTTTCACTTAGCAAAAACTTCTTTCTGCGAAAGCTGTACTTACAAGCATGGTCAACATTATTCTAATAGCTTTTTGCCAGATCTTACTTATGTTATTAACGCGGTTTAGTCTTTCATACTACACATGTAAAAAAAAACCATAAATAAAGAAGTTTTTTTCTTAATGCCGACCATATTGCCGCCATTATGGTAGACCGAGTAGTATCGAGTTGGCCTCTACAATTTTGAATATTTAATTGATGTATGTCAAGTTCCTTGAGTATTTTACTTGTTAAAAACTCACCAGTTGTTTCTGATACTGTTAATAAACGGTAATTTAGAAGAACAATTAACGTATCTTAATATAAGATAAATTTGTTCGACCGAATAATGTCTCTTGTGTCCCGCATATAGCATAGCACTTACCTACCTTGGTTATTTTTTTCTATAACCTCAGTGATCATAGCTTGTGACAGAAATAAAATAAGCTCATTTTGTGTCTACGGACTTAAATAGAGATTATATAGATGTTTTTCATTGATACGTTTTAAATGGTTACAGAGTGTCAAATCATATTCAGATAATAATTTAAATTAATCGATAAAATTGTCGGTATTTCCAACGTGATTTGTATTAAGAGATTCTGGCTAAGTAATTAATTATATCAACCAATATTTCGAATAAATGATACCAATGTTTCTGACTTTCTTGAATCAATCTCTAATTTTCTTCATCAACAGCCTTTCTATGCCTAACATATTTTTTAAATGATAGCCACGTGTTTCCAATCATTACAGCCTAGAATCAGCTGTGTTTAAAAGCCAGAGAAAAGTTTGCAACTGGTATACTTTGGCTTGTGAAGTTGAATATATACATACTAAAAAACTAAGATACTGACTTTAACCTAAGCTCTATTTTCTTGATAATAAAAATTCGAAAAGTGTCTACTATTTTCATTTTGTGGATAGTATTTATTTCTAAGACAAAATTTTGATTCTTTATTTTCCCGAAAAGTAACTGTAGATGTGCCTTCCCCAAGATCATGGGAAATTCCAGCTCCAACACAGAGCTCAATGTCACTTATAGTTTTGTTGGGTTCACTGACACGCATGACTTTGTCTGAATCTTTTTTTTTTTTTTTTTTTTTTATACTATAGGGGGACAGACGAACAGACGGGTCACCTGATGGTAAGTGACACCGCCGTCCATGGACACTTGCAACTCAAGAGTCGCAAGTGCGCTGCCCGCCTTTGAGGGTGATGAGGGATGGGGGATGCAGGGAGCGGAAAGAAGAGAGGAGGGATGAGGAGATGGAAAAAAGGGGAACGGAGATGAATGGGAGAGAAAAGGGGGGAGGAGGAATTGGGCCTCCGGAAACCTCACTCAATTCGGGGAAATGCAACGCAAGCGTTACTTCACAACCGGTTTTATGTGAGGCCGTGGTATCGCACCGGTCGAGCCGGCCCATTCGTGCCTAAGCATGGCTCTACCACTGAAGAATCTAACCTCGTTTCATCAACATTCTTTTGAAAATCAGTTCTTTCGATTCTGCACTGTCAAAGCTCGAAAGAATTTTGTTTTTAACTTCTTCTGCTTCTGACGACATCTAAGCTTCATTCATTTGAGACTCGGTAATCATATACAAATCTGATGTTTCAGAGGTCTATCAATTTTTGTTTCGATTAAAAAAAATATTTTGAAAAAGTATATTAACGAGATTTTCATTCGTTGCCCACGATATATAGAACAGAATAAAATATTAAACATAACAAAAGAGAACACATTGATGTACTCCGGTATGCAACTTCGTAAGTGTCAATATGTATTTAATATGCTTGTTATTATATATATTTTTTATTATATATGTCACTTTTAGGTGTGATTCTTAGATTATAGACTCTTAAAACGCATGCGTTCTCCAAGACTCCTTGGTGTAATTATATATGTTACATTCACCTATTTTGGTTATACAATATAATAAATTAATAATTGATTACCACTCAATTTCGGTGGTAATCATTTTGGATACGTTCACAAATCATTAATTACCCTTTATAAATTGAGTATCATAACGATATTAACGATACCTATTGCAGTGAGTAGGTGCAGTTGCAGCAAAAAATATTAAATATAATATACAATCTAGGTTTGAGCATTCCTAATTATCTATATCATTTCTTACACGATAAATGGCATTCATTCGTTGAAAAAATAATAAAACCTTATTACTTATTTTATGTATGACGTATTTATTCGTTCGGTGGTTCAGCCAGGATAAATAAGTAGAGAAAGATCGAAATAAAGTAATACACATTACTTTCAGTAATGTTTTAAACAATCCATATACTCAGTAACAATTTAAATAAAATTAAAGGTATGTGTTGTTTTATGATGTAATATATCAATGCAGCAATGAAATGTGACGGATGTGAGCGAGACAGCGAGGCTCAAACAAAGATCGGGGAACTCCCAGTTAATAGACAAACTTTCTTATAGGCTTGAGGCCTCGCAAGGCCCCTTTAAGTGCGAGGCCGTAGGCGAGGGCACACTTCATCCACGTCTAGCTACGCCACTGCTAATCCATCTGTATAAGCAATATTCCTTGCCTTCTCAATTCTATTCCATTTTCCCATCTAAAAATTAACTTCCAAAATTTGTTTACAAAGCTAACTACTTAGTTAAAAGTAGAGCTAATGAAAGCGTTTTAATAGGTACACAAATTTAAGTATGCATTATGCTACAATCCATTCAAAAATATTAAAATCACAATGTTGCCAGTAGTAGGTTTCTATATTTCTTTACGATGACGTGTCTGCTATATCTACATAAGTATCGTACACGTGGCATTAGCGGTGAAACTGATCGATAGACAATATAATATTATTAAAATGTGAACGTAGGATAAGGTCGAAGTTACCAAAGCCTAGAACCCTATAATTCGTCTCCCGAACAGATACAGTGATAGAAGGGTGACGGTTGCAGCGGGTGACGGGACCCGTTTTGATTCAAAAGGGTCTATGCCTGTCGGAGGTGGAGGGAGAATGCAATGGCGATTCTCGCTTCCATCGATCAAACGCAAGCAGAATTATTACTCCTGTGTCATTTGGGGTTTTACACAGTTTTTTTTTTTAATTTATTTAAAATAAAGAATACTAGTAATGTAAATCACACATTACTAGTATTCTCGTTAACGCCCCAGCTAAGCTTAATGCTTGTATTAGGGGTGCTTTCACGACGGTAGTGCACTGGGTGGGGTTCGATCCTCGCAACCAATTGATTGTAAGTGGCGGTAGCGGAATGGCTGAGGCGTCGGACTTGCGATCAAGTGGTTGCGGGTTCAAACCCCGCTCAGTACACTTCCGTCGTAAACCCACCCCTAACACAAGCATTAAGCTTGGCTGGGGAGGTTAACAAGAATACTAGTAATGTTTAACCCATATTGCTAGTGTTCTTTTAAAAAAAAAACAATTGACATTAATATTTTGTTTTTATATTTAATTATTTAAAACACCTGCCACAAACAGCTCTGCATGTAGAAAATGCCTATGGCATAAAGTGCGCCTTGAGCGATATTGAAATTGCAGGAAGTGTAATAAATAAATAAAAATCTTAATAGACTGAAAGATGGAAAAAGTAACTCGCATTTATAAAATCAGTATCTAAGTACAGTTATACTTACGAAGTTCGGGTTTAGGAACATTTGCATGCGGTTTTGTAACGCGGATCGTGGATAGGTTGCGGTTTGTGTATATATACATATATATAAAGAAATGTTTACTCAAACATACAGACATTTCCTTGCACAAGCCGTGTGGTTCTTAGTGGAGTAGATTATGACTACCCCATTTCGTCACAAAGGAGTTGTAAAAGGCGATTAATTATCGGACTGTAATCTATCAGACTGTATATATACAGTCATACAGTTCATAAGTTGGACTAAATAATTATTGGAAAAGATTGGATATTTTAGATGCCTACCCTATTTGAGGGATTCTTGTGTGAGTTAGAATAATATTTTATATTGCATCTTTGTATTGGCATTTGTTTATTTTTCGACTCACCAGATGGGAAGTGACTATGCAGACGAAGATGGCTGGTACATTCCTATCACAAACAAATTTCCCTTCCCCTTTTGCCCCTCCACTCTTCTCGCCAAAAATAACCGTCACTTGTGACTTGAGTTGCAGGTATCCATGAGTTGGGGATAGTACCAGTAGTGACCCGTCTGCTCGTTTAGGTCGTTTAGTTAGCGCTGACACTGGAGGGGCGCAGAAATTAATAAACCAAAAAACATTTAAATTAACCAAGAATACAATTCGTATGTATTCGAGATATGACTGTTATCTTTCCGTTTATAGTTTACGCAGTGCATAGGACGACAACAGGCTGGCCTAAATATGATTATTTTGTGGACTACATTATATTCGTTTGGAAAACTGTGGTTGTTTGATGCATCTCTGTCTGCCCTTTTCGGGGATATTGGCATGAGTCTATGTACCCATTAAAAGTAATCTTATATCTTTAAACGAGAAATGCTTGTATATATATATATATATATGTGTGTAATCTGAATCTCGGAAACGGCTCCAACGATATTCATGAAATTTTGTATGCAGGGGATTTGGGGCCGATAAATCGATCTAGCTAGGTTTCATTTTTAGAAAACGTCGTTTTATCCGTGTTTTTTTTAGGCAGTGAAAAACTGCTACAATATCATTAGAATACGAAGGTAAATTTCACCACCGTCTACAAGGTTGTAGTAAATCAGGCGGGAAATAGGGTGGTCCTGTAACCAGAATACTCCGGTTCGAGTCCTCATGATTTTTTTTTTACTTTTTTTTTTCGTTCTTTAACACGATTTACTCTTTATCACGACGACGGGTTTTCACGGGTACTGTTTTAGAAGCCGGCAAAGGACGAAGAGAATGCTAGTTTCGTTATATGGCCCTTATTAGAGCAACAAACCTTTTTGCCTCGCACAACCAGCCTATGGAACAAATTGTCGCCTGCCGTATTTCCGAACCGATACGACCTTCAAACCTTCAAGAAAAGAGCGTACTCCTACCTAAAAGGCCGGCAACGCACTTGTGACTCTTGAGTTGCGGGTGTCTATGGGCGGCGGTAGTCACTTACCATCAGGTGACCCCCGTTTGCTCGTTGGCCCGATATCGCATAAAAAAAAAAACAGGAGCCACAAAAACGGTTTTAGGATTTTTTGTCTGTCTTTCTGTATTTTTGTACATGCATCACGCAAAAATTACTCCAAATAATTGAATAAATTTTTCACAGATGTATTGTTAGAGTTCTAACTTATAATATAGACTTCATTTTGCCACAGGAATTGATTTAAAATGCCACCCATAGAACTGGAGAACGCTAGTATGTATATGAATAAATAAACCTACATATATTTTTTTCAGTAATATTTTACCTTCAATTCCCTTTTGTTTAATACTCAATTTAAAAAACATAACAACATTAAACCCACAAGCTAAAACTGCAATAAGTCTAAAAGTTGCAGACAAAAGCTACCCACGTAAAGTTTGGGAAAGCGTCCGCCATGCTGAATCGATCTCACTTGACAGGCTTCCGCTATGGCTTCAGCACTTGCGACGCAAATTAAAAACGGTCTTACAATGCTTTTGTGTATGATTGAAAGCTTGAAAAGCTTTATGAAAAGTTTTGACGAAAATAAGTTATGTTTACTGAATTTCTTTGTTGTCTGCATTTTTTCTAAAGAATTGTACTCACAATCAACTTAAATCCTAATAATAAACTTTCAAGAAAACAAGTTGATGAAACATAAAAATTTGTATTACCCTTTATTTTCCATGAAGTGGGTGGAATATTTTCTTCGAATTTCTGCCTCACAGAAAACCGATAAATAAATAATGCTTGCATTGTATTACCGAGTAAGTACTGGAGTACTGGAGGCCCGACACCTCCTTTCCACTCTTTCATCTCCTTCAAAGACGGGCATCACAATTACGGCTCTCGAGTTGCAGACGTCCATGGACGGCGGTTTTCACTTAAAATCAGGAGACCCGTCTTTTCGCCTGTCTCCTAACAACCACTTCAATAAAAATATAATGAAGGTCTGTCCACAAATTTCGTATGTATTCTTTTTCTTTTTGTATCTTACAAGTTTCTTAGACATTTTGAATGGAACCAAATGGTAAGCACATTGTAATATAATGAAATTGACTAAATCTGTTGATAAACAAATGATGTAAAACCTACATTTATGAGATCCTCCTTCTATTTATAGTTAAAAATTTTTTGAACTGTGTTGCAATAGTTGATTGAATGTAGGCAATACATGTAAGTAAAATATTATTATTACTCTCAGAGCTACTTCGTACATTTGAGGTATTTTTAGACTAATGTGACCAACATAGGTCTTAACTCGGCGGAACGGGAGAGAACAAGCACTCTTCCGTCCTGCAGTAGACGTACTAGGCGCCTCCTGCCTCCATGAGTGCTAGCCTGGGGGCGACAGACAGGGCTTTCCGTTGTCCTAGCAGAAGCAGGCCCGAGAATGGTGGCGCGACGTGTGTAAATCAGAGCTTGGATCACACCACAGCGGGGTCGCCATCAAGGGACTAAGTCTGTCGGGGTTCACAGGGATTTACTTTCTAGGGTACACCTGAGGCCCCGGCAAGTAGTCTCGATGCCGGAACACTGTATGGTTTTAGTTGGTTCGAGTTCGACAAACCATCTCACCGTAAGGCCCTGGTGAGGTGGCGACCAATGGGGGTTTCCACACAAAAAAAGGTCTTAACTCGGCCAAAACCAGAAAGACCAAACTGTGTAACGAACTTTCTCGAATGTTAGTTAGATATTTTTAATGACAATTTACCTAAGTATAAAACCATCTAATTGAATCTGAGATTATTTATATGGTTTTATGTATGGTGTGGGTATGGATGAAATCATTATAATATTGAATATAGCTGGTACAGATCACAGAATACCTTTTCAAGAAATTTTAACGTTGCATGTGTGGGTTGGGGTAACAAGTAATAATAGAATTGAAGCTGTTTGACAGATGACTCATTCAGTAGCATTGAACGGCGCTAGAAATGTCGACTATATTTGGTCTAGTCGATAAAGGGAGACAGACGGGTCACCTGATCGGCCACCGACGGCACACCAGCAACTGAAAAGTCGAAAGTGCGCTGCCCGCCTTAGAGGGGTATGAGGGGGGGATGATGACAGGGGAAAGAGGAGAGGGTAGTTCGGCTACCGGTACCCTCACTCACTCGGCAATACAACTGACGTCACTGTTATGTATTATTAATGTGGTGACGGGTCACCTGATCGGCCACCGATATCACACCAGCAACTGAAAAGTCGAAAGTGCGCTGCCCGCCTTAGAGGGGGATGAGGGGGGGATGACGACAGGGGAAAGAGGAGAGGGTAGTTCAGCTACCGGTACCCTCACTCACTCGGCAATACAACTGACGTCACTGTTATTTATTATTAATGTGGTGAAGTGTTTTCCTAAATGTTAATAATCTAAACATGGTTAGTTAGAAAGAATTATAGAATTGAACCTAATCATTCATGTTAGTGAGTATAAAAATGAATTCTTCATTCATAAGGCGTGAGTTGCAGATACCATTTGTAATCTGAGTGTTCTAGGCGCTGGTATTCGATCTGT
Organism: Tyria jacobaeae; assembly: GCA_947561695.1. Taxonomy (NCBI): domain Eukaryota; kingdom Metazoa; phylum Arthropoda; class Insecta; order Lepidoptera; family Erebidae; genus Tyria; species Tyria jacobaeae. Next base: position 12,076,519 of record OX387231.1, on the reverse strand, counting down.
TAATCATATAACTAAAATGAATTATATGAATTAAAAAAGAAAATAAAGTATATATATATATATATATATATATATATATATATATATATATATATATATAAATTGTTTGAATTCAAATAATGTTCTGAAATTCAAATTATTCAAGTTATTCTAAGAGTTCTACATTATGATCTAATTCAGAAGTTCAGTATCAGTTCAAATTTAACTCGCCATCGTGAAATATTTTTTCGAAATCACTGACACCAAATCTCACTAACTTGCTACCGAACGAACATCAGATGAATCACACATTGACACTTATAATACGTTACGGATATAAATTATCAACAGGCTGCCCTTAGACAATGAAGATTATACAGAAAACCAAAATCAATAAGACTTAAAAGTTGTTAGGGGCCGGTACATCTCACCAAAGCCCATAATTTTTCACTCTCAAACATTTGCTCAAAGATTAAAGATGTAAAATTACAATAATTATATATCAAAGCCGCATTACCGTCAATCTTAAGAGCGCACCAAAAAAAAATGGCTGCCTATCTGTCAAGGCACGCGTTGGGCACGCGTCATGATCCCCACTCACGATTAAATGTAAATCAATCAGAGAACCGAAGATAAGTGATGAATCTGTAATAAAGTATTTTGTTACACTCGTTTTGTCTTTTATTTACATTTCCGATTGAGACGTATCATTTTACAGCGGTTGATTGCTTAAAATGTTATTCTGTGGGAGATAGCTGTTTTTACAAATGGTTTTGTACGGCTGCTTAGTAACAGTGATTTAGGTGAATGTTGAATTGTGGTTTGTGTAATGGGTTAGCTTTTATTTTGGTTGTTCTTCTAAGTATTTCTTTTTTTTTTTTTTTTTTTTTTTTTTTTATATTAGCCTACCATAGTGACTCCACTTTGCCTGATGGAAAGCAATAGGTGGAGTCAAAGAGTGGTGGTCACCATCCTCATTGCATGTGTAGTCAATGCAGCATGGTGACCCACACTATGGCGGCCTGGTGAGATGCTTTTTCACGCCCCGCTTAAAAGACCCGGGATCATAGTGGGAAGGAAACACGTGCGCTGGTAGAGAATTCCAGGCTTTTACCGATCGGCACAAGAAAGAAGAGCCAAACCGTTTAGTTCGGGTACGTATATTTTCGACGCACAAACGGTGACTCCTCAGGCCAGCACGTGTAGTCCTGTAGAGGAAGGGAGAAGGTGGGACCAATTGGAAGAGCTCATCAGAACACTCCCCGTGATGTAGGCGATAGAGGACTGCCATAGAGGCGACATCTCTTCGCAACTGCAGAGGCTCAAGAGACTGGGTGATCTCAGGACAGTCGATAATGCGGACTGCGCGCCGCTGCAACCGATCGAGAGCGTCAAGCAAATACTGCGCATAGCCGTCCCAGAGATGAGAGCAGTACTCCACGCAGGAGCGAACCTGGGTCTTGTACAAAAGACACAGTTGCTCGGGCGAGAAGAACCGTCTCACCTTATTCAAAACGCCGAGCTTACGCGAGGCCGCCTTAGTGACACTCTCGATGTAATCGCGCGGATTGAGATCCCGGCAAATATCCATACCCAGAATACTAAGCCTATCCTGCAGTGGCAGTTGAGTGCTCTGAAGAGTAGGAAGGGGAAGGAATGGAGACTTTTTGTTAGAGAACACACACGCTTGTGTTTTCTTGGCGCTGAACTCGACCAGATTCTCACAGCCCCATTGGGAAATGCGGCTCAAGACCCGGTCGAGCTCAGCGACAAGCTCCTGTCGTTTTTCCTCAACGTCTGCCAGCTTGGCAGTAGGATGCCCGAAATATCGCCCGTGCACTGTACTGTCGTCTGCATAACAATGTATATTGCCAAGGGCCAACATGTCATTGATATGCAGAAGAAACAGCGTAGGCGATAGGACGGAGCCCTGAGGTACACCAGCGCTTACCTCGTGGAAGTCTGAGGCCGCACCGTCGCAGAGAACCCTAATGCGGCGCTTTTCGAGGAAGGCAGCAACCCAGTTGCAGAGTTTAGGTGGCAGACCAAATGCAGGAAGTTTGGAGAGAAGCGAGCGGTGCCACACCCTATCGAAGGCCTTGGCAATGTCAAGGCTGATGGCCAAGGACTCCCCATGCCTATCCATAGCCTCACCCCAAAGGTGTGTGACGTACGCTAGAAGATCACCCGTGGATCGGTTCGGCCGAAAACCATATTGCCGATCATTTAACAAGGAGTGATCCTCTAGGTGGCGGATTAGTTGGGTGTTGATGATCCGCTCGAACACCTTACAGAGTATGGAAGTGACGGCTATAGGTCGGTAATTGGCTGGATCGGAGTGGTCGCCTTTTTTGGGAATGGGTTGAACATTCGCTTCTCTCCAGGCCTCCGGAACAATTCCTGAGGAATAGGACAGGCGATACAAGCGCGTTAGTACGGGAGACAACTCAGGTGCACAGTTCTTAAGAACCACCGCCGGAATACCATCGGGTCCACTGGCTTTCCGGACATCGAGTGACCGAAGCTCCGCACGGACATCCCTCTGCCGGATGCGAATATCCCGCATTGCGGAGTCGCAGGACGCAATGGTGGGCGTGTGCGCGCAACGGTCATCGATTCGGGAGTTAGCCGCAAAGAGGTCAGCTAGTAGATTCGCTTTCTCTTGCGGCTCGTGGGCCAGTGATCCGTCAGGGTAGTTCAACGGCGGCAGCGAAGGTTGGCAATAGTTGGACTGCACGGCTTTGGCCAATCGCCAAAACTTACGGCTACCCGTAGGGTACGCGACGAGTTCTTGACCAAACCGTGCAATGCGCTGGGCATCTGCTCTGATGTAAGCCCTCTTGCATTCCCTAGTGGCTCTGTTTAGTGCTGCTTTTAGGCGATCAATGTCTGGGTCACAATGTGCGCGGGCCCTGATCCATGCGCGGTAGGCCGACTGCTTTTGAGCAACGGCCCGGATGCACTCGCGATTGAACCAGGGACGGGTCTTCGTGCTGGCGACTTCACTGTAGGGGATATAATACTCCATACCGACAGTGATTTCGTCAGTCACGGCAGACACACTTTGCGACAGATCCCTATCTTTAAAGCAGCGTTGAGCCCACGGGATGGATGCAAAATATTCCCGCATTCCATCCCAGTCTGCTGACGAGTAGTGCCATAACCGCCGCCTTGTTACCACAGGTCGTGGAGGCGTAACTAGAGGCACTGAGGTCGACACCAGGCAGTGGTCGGAGGATCCCAGAGGGGCGAGAACCGATACGCTGTACTGCGCTGGGTGATTCGTCAGCAGTAGGTCCAGCAAAGAGGGCGCTTGACCCGTTATGTCTGGTATCCTGGTGGGCTGGAGTACCAGTTGGGTAAGGTCATGCGTGAGAGCAAATGCGTGGGCAGTTCGACCAGCGTGGTCAGTTTTGGAAGATCCCAGCCAGGACTCATGGTGGGCGTTAAAATCTCCCAAAAACACCAGTTCGGCGGTCGGAAACTGCTCCTGCGCTTTATCCGCTGCTTGACTCAGGTGGTCAAAGAGTCGAGTTGTCTCGGAGTCTCCGGAATGGGAGCGATAGAGGCACACGTAAATCCGGCTCGTAGAGCCAAAATCCACGTGGAGCCAAAGGATGGAGAAGGATGTGTCTTCTAGGCAGTGCAGACGGCGACAACAAACATCCGCCCTGATGAAAAGGCACACTCCAGCCCTTGCGAGGAAGCACTCCTCAAGCACGTAGCCGGGATAGTGGAGATATGCCGTGTCGGCAGGGCGGCGTATTTGTGTCTCCGTGAGAAAGAGCATGGCCGGCCGAGCCGTCTCGAGGTGTTGGTGTACGGCGCTGAGGTTTGCATGGAGTCCACGTATGTTAGTGAACTCCACCTCAAAAAGCGGGTTGGTGGGAGAGGAGGATGCCGCTGTAGGACCACTTTTCTTTTTTTGAGCTGCCATGATAGAAGAGGAAGGGGGCGTAAAAGGCATGACAGTCATCGTGGCAATGTAAACTGAGACTAAAAATGCTGTGTCATCATGTATCGGTGAAGCATGACGGTGACCGAACCGCCGGACGGAAGGGCCCCCGTACCCTCCCGGAAGTGGTCGCCGGGTCCCACCATCCGGTCACCAACCGGCACGACGAGCCACTCCGTGGATTATGCGCGACCTGACGGGGCAGCCTCCCAGGGTGGTTAGCCGTGGTTGGGCCCCTCTCTATGCCGCGGGCGGCCAGCGGCACCACCGTTTCTACGGGTCTCCCTGGCCGACGGTTCGATCCACGCCACCCTCACAATGACTCTACAGCACTCCACTGCTCACACACATACCACGATAACTGTCACCCCTGCATCGATGTGGGCCTCCGGTCTCTCACTCACCAGCGAAAGGCGACACCACGAATGTTGTCACTTTAGGCTGGTATTCTGTGAGAGGGTAGTACTGCCCCGGTCGAGCCGGCCCATTCCTGCTGAATAAATCAGCGTGGCTCTACTACCTGATATTTGTTGATTAAGTAAGATGTATATATATATTCAGTCTTTGAAGAACCAGAAATCATTTTTTAATGAACTGCGAAGGATGTAGCTCTATGTTTTTCTAGTGTATTTATTTATTTATGTATGTACGTATGTATGATGTTTCTTTGTAGATATTAGAGCCTAGACGACTTGATGGATTTGACATTTTTTTGTTTTCATTTTACTTGTTTTCAATTTTATTTTTATTGATCAAACTTATCATGCATGCACATACAAAACCACTCGAATCTTTGAATTTTAACGGGGTCTGACCGTACGTACCGTTCAGTGAGACACGTTCTGTTTGATTAACATTTTTTTTTTGTGATAGGAAAAATCTAAACACTAAGATGTTCACATACATAAGGTAAAATTAAAATTAAACACAAAAATATGGTAAATACATAGGGTAAAATTAATAAAAAAAAAACTTTTTGGGTAATATGCATAAGTCAATATTTAAGGTAAAAATAAAAATTTAGGTTCAAATTAGATTTTGCAACGTCTTCAACATTACGATTACAACCAAATAACTTTTTTAAATTGGGGTAACAAACTTTATTGTGTCAAGTACCCCAATATAACAAGTAATAAAATAACATTGTTCAAAGTTATCCCACCCTAAAATAGTCAAGGCAAACACGCTTACCTGTCAGATCAAACATTGCTCAACCACCACACTTGCTACTGAGCCTGAGGGCAAATACAGGTGTCGGGGCATTGTTAATTCTGATGTTGCCAGAGTTTATTTTAGCGATTAATTATACAGTTGTACAGTTTGATCGTAGTTTTTGAATACAGATTTTTATCAGTTAATAACTTTTTGGTACATAAATCTCTTGAAGTAACTGTGGATCGCCTTTTTGGTCGGTACCTTACATGTATTATGCTTTGAAGTAGGTAATCAAAGATTCGGTTACCTTATACAAATCTAACTTCAAAACTAAATAGTGTACATGATACAAATGTTTTAGCATCACGGTTTCATGGATGGGATGACAGACTAGTCAACACTATTACTGTTTCTGTAACAGATAAGTCACACTATCCTGTAGGTAGTGGTAGGTTGTCAGCTACGCTACATATGTATTCTTTATTTTATAAACAGAAAAGTGTGTGTCTGTCTTTTACCTTTTTAAGGCTAAAGGCTTCAGTGATTTTTCATGCAGGAAAAGTTCAGTTCCCGAGACAAAGATAAAATAACTTTTAGTGTGCGGAGCTGTAGAAAGCTAATATTAAAAATCCGAATGTCGTGTGTGTTATTTTACAAGAACAATGCCTACATGTAATTTTATGTACATACTTATATGGTGTATAAGAAACTGACCTGACTAGCTTGAGCAGTCCCCAATCCAAAAAAATCAATCAAGAAAAGGAAAAAGATATTGGTTCTACAGATAACCAATATCTGTCAATTTACTTTGAGTTTTCCCATTCCAAAAAGTGCAAGGATGACGACATCATGGCCCGGCGAGGCGCCCCCTATTACGTACATAAGACTGAATTATAAATGTCTAAATGAGTTAGTTAGTTACGCCTCTGTCTGAACCCTCATGATACAGGCATGACTGAAGAAAGTCTCTAATATATGTATATATTTTTTTTTTTTATTTAAAACTTTTTGCACTACAATATTGTACAACGGCGGACTTAATGCCACAGGCATTCTCTACCAGTCTACCTTTAGGTTGTGTAGAGATAAGTCACTAGGTGCACTAGAAATAATAAAACAGAAATAGAAAAAAAGAAGATTAACAGTGAGTGATTGTTCACATAATACACTATAAGTATAATATATATAAAAATAATATAAACATGATGTACACACATATAAACATACATTTTACCATACATACATACATACATATAAAAATAATATACATATAATTAATCATTGTTGTGATGGTTCTGCAGACTTATGCACTATATGAGCTCGTAGTTTCGCCTTGAAAGAGAGGCGACTGGGTGCTATTCTGATTTCAGGAGGCAAGGCATTCCAGAGGAGGACAAATTGAATTAGAAAGGAAGAATGAATGAAAAGGGCATAACAGAAGAAGATTGTTTGTAGATCGGAGAGTTTTGCTATGATTGCAACATAGAAACTGAAAAGAAGAGGTCAAATAAGTAGGAGAAGTAGGTGAGTTGAGAATAGAGTAAAGTAGTATTGTATTGTAAGTAAAAAAATATTGTTATTTTTTTTTTATGCGAAAGGGGCAAACGATCAGACGATGGTAAGTGACTTGTGATCACCTTATGGTAAGTGACAACCGCCGCCCATGGACACCCGTAACTCAAGAGTCACAAGTGCGTTGCCGGCCTTTTAGGTAGGAGTACGCTCTTTTCTTGAAGGTTTGAAGGTCGTATCGGTTCGGAAATACGGCAGGCGACAATTTGTATTTCCATAAGTTTACTTAACAGCCGTACACAGTGCGTATATATATCGATATAAAGAAAGTTTCGAGAAAGGTATGCTCACATTTTATGGTCGAATAGTCGAAACAAGTGAAAAATGTAAAGCGGTAACAGTTTTAGAAAAATTCGTGACCTGTAATACAGGAATGTTATTTCGTTACTAACAATTGATCATTAAAATCTATCATCATCATCATCATCAGCCTATCGCAGTCCACTGCTGGACATAAGCCTCTCCCATTGCACGCCACTTCGATCTACTTTCGGCTTCTCGCATCCAGCTCCTGCCAGCCATCTTGCGCAAATCGTCACTCCACCTGGCTGTGGGCGTCCTACGCTACGTTTGCCGAGACGCGGTCTCCACTCAAGAACTCTCTCCACTCAAGAACTCCTAACGGCATTAAAATCTATAGGTATATAAAGCTAATATTGCGTAAGAGGTGGCTGACGTGATCGAAGCTATTAAGTATATAATTCATTGTGTGATGACATATCAGCATTTAAAAAAAATGTATGCATGCAATTTTAGAAAATAAATTCTTTATAATTGACACGAAAAATCATGATGTGTTATGTAGAATCAGGAAGAGCATATTTCGACGAACAAAAATTTGTGTTAAATTTCTTTTATCTGAGTCTGATATACCTATTACTTGTCGGCAAATAACATAAAATAAACTTTATTTTGTATAACCACAACATGCAACTTAAATTAAACAAAGAAAGAAGAACACTAGCTAATTATTAACTCATAATAAGCTACGAAAAATAAGAAATTATAAAAAACAACTCATTTTTTAAGCTTAACAATTTTTTTTTTAAGCAACACGCAATGCCATGCCATGTAACATAGATTACCTATACATAAATACTGGAACCATATGACGTGGCATTGACGTGGTGTCTTGTTTTTTTTTTAGGTAAGGTCAGTAAATTAAACAAGAAACATAATAAAAAGAAAAATAAATATAGCAAAACAAAAATCAGAAGCGGTATATCCTTTTAGGAGACACGATGCCACAGACATATACACAGATACATAGATCCACAGCCTTACAAATACACTTGTGAAATTTATATCATCCGTCTTTGCGTCGGCGTCGAGTTTATAAAATATTAATTTTCAAGACATAGCAGATTATTAATTAGCCAATAATATAATCTAATTTGTCTTTCCAGCCGTAAAACCAGTCTGTGATGAGCCGGCGGCGGCGTGCCACTATGTCAGAGGGAGTACATCCCCGCTATCCGGTTACCGGACACACCGGACACGTCATCCGACACTTCCGTTTCCGAACGATCGACTTTCCGACAGGTGAGCCGTCGGATCAATGGATTTGAAATTTTATTTAGCATTTTGTAACAACTACCTATATGTAGTATTTTTTAAATACATAATGCATTTGGATACGTCATTTAATTATCGCATATATTTTTACAACTCCTGCACTACGAAACTGAACCCGGGAAATTTAATGACTGTAGTTTACTTTCAGCCAGACTTGGGAATTTTTATTACATATGGAAATCGACCCCACGACCTCTACTTCAGCAGTCAGGGTGTCTAAACACACAGGCTAACATTATTATATGCAGGTCAGTATATTGAATGAGCGTTATGTTTCTACACTATATAAAAATCGTCTACTTACTATCGAGTTAGACCATTATATGTTAACCTCCTTGCTAGTGTAAAAAACAAAAATTAATCCTCAAAGCCTAACTCCATATTATTCTACTCTATGTCATTAAATCTTCATATTGTTTTCGGCAGATAACACATTAATACTTACCAAGTACATGTAAATTAAAACAATAGAATCAGTGTGGTTCATGTTGGAGTCGTAAAAGGCGGCGGTAAACAGTCATGCAGTGCCCGGTTGATGGCAATAGGTTGGCCCCCTAATCGGCAAAATTTGAGTGTTTAATACACCTCTGCCTAATGCTTATGGGTTGCATGCGTGAGCGTATGTTTGTATGTAATCAAAACCACCTATTTCAATTAAACCAATCATAGGTATTTTGAATTGTCAAGAGAAGAAGTAAGTCAAACTAAGCCAGTCATGAAGCTTGTTGTTCCAATACGTAGAGCATGTAAAGAACAGGCAAGAAACTCCAAGGACACTTTAATCCAAATATTTTGCACATTTTTTGTTCATAAGTGCAAATAAAATGTGAGGACAATGTTCTGAAAATTAAACGACTTCTAATGAGTATTATGTATGTATATTTTAAGTAATAGCAGTCCAGAGATTACCATTTTTTATTGTAATTGAGAGAATTAAAAAAAATGTCGGTCAGTCAAGTCGTTAACAGTGGTAGAGCCATTCGTCTCGTCCGGTGCGATACCACGGCCTCACAGACAACGAGTTGAGAAGCAACGCTTGCGTTGCATATCCCGGCAACTAGTGAGGTTTCCGGAGGCCCAACTCCCCCTCTCCTCTTTCCCATCTCCTCATCCCCCCTCTCTTCTGTCCCCATCCCTCATCAACCTCGAAGGCGGAAAGCGCACTTATGACTCTTGAGTTGCAGGTGTCCATGGACGGCGGTTGTCACCATCAGGTCACCCGTCTGTTCGTCTGTCTCCCTGTACTTATTTCGTTTACAAACAGAAATATATAAATACATAAAAGCAATTCAAGTTTTCTTTTTTTTTTTAGAAAAAAAAAAGGTTGTTTTTTTTTTGAAAACATTGAAAAGGTGCTGGACATGATGTGACGTCGCGCCATCTGTAAAAAAATAAACATTGTCCTTGATATGTATGTAGGTGTTTGTCCTGAAGTACTTACATACATACATATTAGGGTCTTACTTATTTCTAAATCTTTTTTTCTACACTATAATTTGACATAAATAACTTTTTTTATGCAAACGAGCGGACGGGTTACCTGATGCTAAGTGACTACCGACGCCCATGAACACCTGCAAATCAAGAGTCAGAAGTGCGATAAGGTACTCATGCCTTTTAGGTAGGCGTACGTTATTTTCTTGTAGGTTTGAAAGACGTATTAGTCCGGAAATCGGCAGGCGATAATTTGTTCCACATGCTGGTTGTGGGGGGCAAAAAGCTTTTGGATTAATTTAATTTAACTTAATTATTAATTGTATTTGTTGCATGTTTATTTGTATTTTATTGCCGATGATATTTATTAGTGTACTTGGTATTTAGCTGATAAATAAATTTAATACTTTGTGACATTTTTTTAAATACATAACTGTAATCATTATAATTACTTTTAATTTTAATTTTTAATATTTAATAATTTGTACAACATTCGATACGTCAGGATCTAGTTAATCTATCGTAAGATCATTACAGTAACCTATGCTTTACAAACGAATAAATAAATAATTAAATAAAAGTCCCTGATCACTTCTCAGTAAGTGTCAATTTTACAGTGATTTTTATCATTATATCATCATGTCATCAAATCACAAACATTATAAAAACATATACTCCGAGAATCCGGACAGCGGTTTTATGTTTGTCAAAACTTTATTCTCAAATTAATGTTTTGCGTTTTGAGGGTGTCCAAATAATATATTTGTACTCTTATTTTTGTTTTTGAACAAGCCTATTGCATTTAAAACCAAAGAACCTTTTTCAGTGTGTGTGTGGGATTCCACACACACACTGAAGAAGATGACACGTTAAAAAAAAACGGATATCCCTTTTTCTTTCTTTTGATTACTATAACAATTGTTATTTTATGTATATGGTATACAATAAAGAATATTCTAATCTAATCTAATACAATTATTCAAGAAGTTTCAGAAGCTGTATATTATAGACAACCAATAGTTCTATTACTTACAAATCTATAATGCCTCGTGCCTCAAAATATAGTTAAAATCATGATAAATATTATGAACGTTTAATTTCATACTATATTTGTGCATGTTTGTTTTTATTGTTATTATGAAATGCCATCCACTTAATTAATACCTACTTAATTTTTGAATAGTGGCATGCATGGCTATATGTGTCTTATGCTCATAATTCATTTGTCATCTTTTACCACACGTTAAGCTAATAAAGATAGTTTTATTATTAGTAGGGATTCAAAACCTCCATGGTCCTCCAAAGACTCCATGGGTGGTTAGACCACCTCGACGATCGCCAGCTCGTAGGCATCGCTGTTCAGTGAGCCGAATGCTCGCGGCACATAGCACAACTTGTCTGACTAAGTTCACACGGTGTGTCTTTACCAACACTTGGAAATTTCGCACGCCAAAATATTTTTTGTTAACAGCATCCGTTGAGGTTGTTAGGCTTCTAGATGGCCAGTGTAAGGATCATTGCAGCTTGGATTTTTTAGAATACTACTTTTTAGAATTTGACCCTACCGCTCTAGCCACACTAGGCCGGTTGGGGTCAACCACACAGAATTTACCTTAATTGATCAAATTCTCCTTGATCTAAAGAAAGGGTAGACTTAGGAGGTGGTCTCTGCCTACCGCGAAGGGAAAAAGAAGCGTGAAAGTTTATGTCATACATACATATATGCCTAATCATGTCTTGTGAATAATTGAATCATCATTCATCCTTGGAGCCGTCAGTATGGTATTTATAACATCCATAATATAGGTCGGAGTCAAAGAAATAGTCTCTTCGTATTTTGTATGTATAAAATACTCTTTGGTTGTACTGTTTCTGTATGGCTGGTTTTAATATTAATTAATAAAAAGAAAAATGTAAAAGTAAAAACACATTCTTTATTGATTTTCTGACGGCAGAAATGAGTGAATGTAACAAAGAAATTCCATAAATTCTGAAGTTTTATTACAAAAAGTTAAAAATGCGGCTCGGGCCTTGAAAAAACTTTCTGATTTATGGACCTAATGCAGTGTCAGTAAGAGTAGCACAAAGTTGGTTCCAGCGTTTTCAGTCCGGGAAGTTTGATGTTTGCATTGCATTTTTGCAGATCGATCAGACGGCCCTCATACGAATAAAGCCGATGCCGTTTTTAAAAAGTGGAGCAAGATCGGTATATTACTAGTTACGACAGTTGAGAAACTGATAATTGGCCACAAGAGTTTTGTCCTGTTTAAAATAGTCTGCCTACACCAAGAAAACGCGACATTTGCGTGCCCTTCGACCTCACTGAAAGACACCAAAGGAATCGTGTACTCATTTTCGATTATCTATTAAAATGTAATGAAACCGAGATCACTTTTGATCACGAGATCGTGGCCAAATGGTAGTCAAGCAGTGTGTTTGGTGGGATTAGCAGGGAATCGTTCATTATGACCTTTTACCTGCAGGCAAAGCTGACGATTCGGATCTCCACTACCAACAATTAATAAGACTTAAGCAAGAAATAGAGAAAAAACGGCTGGCTTTGATCTGCAGAAAAGAACGAAAATTGAGAGAGCTTGGTAATGAAGCATAAATGTATCAACAATATAGTTCTGATCAGACTTGTGTCAGTCTCTTCTGAAATCTTTGGGTAGTGTTAGGTTAGCTAGAGAGGACTGTCATAATTACTAGTCATATTTTTTTTTAACAAAAATCCCATAATTTCTACAGCGACGAGATTATGTCACTATCGACAAAATCGCAACAAGTTATCAAACAAAATGGCACAAATATATTGTAGTACAATGTAATAAAACTTTGAAAAAAAAAAGTCTTGAAATTGTATACATCCTTATATATTTTCAATCTCATAAAATTGGAAATGAGCGTCAATAAAACGTTTATATAAATGAAATTGAGAAGTTTTCATTTTGTTTGTATTTAGAACTGCCCCGTGGAAGATAGAGTTGGTTAAATCATGTCGTAAGCTCTTGTCGTAAGCCTTCAGAAATACATAGATACAACCACAAATGTACTTATTAGAATTATGATATGATCATCTCAAATATGGTTGTGCTTTTTAGACATATAAGAATAAACAAAATATTTTTTTTAAAACTGCAATCTTTTAAGAATCGCCATAAGCTTCATATCATAGACAGTCATAGTTTTTACTTAATTTAAAAAAACAATCTGAACTGAATCGTATGATAAAATAATTTCTGGTAAAACCTTTATTTATTTATTTATGTAGGTATTTATTCAATAAGAGAAGACTTTCAAACAGTGTTGTGAGTCTGGGTGTTCTATGTGTTGTAACAAAGAACACCCAGACTCGCAACAACTATTTGTAGAACTCACAATTTTTTTTCCGTGTGGAAATTGAACTCCCGGTTTCCGTCTCAGCAGTCAGGGTCACTAACCACTAGACTAACAAGCCAGACTTACATTTAAGTCATTTAAGAAAATAATATTAAAGCGTTATGAAATATTTATTTAACAAAACACAAATAACGCAATTAAACTGGAATAATCGCTATTAGGTATTAATGGCTCGATTACAAAAAAAATGCTAACAAAAAAGTACAAAAAAAAAACTCCAAAAACATCCAAAGTATATCTCTCACGGCTCGTACCTGCAAATATTCCGGGTTTAATCAATTTGAAACGATTTCCTTCGAGACAGGTTGGCCACGGCTGGTGCTACTTGGGTGGGCCGTACGTTACCGATTCACTGTCGCATACATCACACTAATAGGTACTGATCTTGGTATCATGTTGTTACTTTCAACGGATGATGAATACGTCAACTATGATTTGGTATATTATTTACGTTTTTTTTAATATGACAATGATAATATCAGTTTTTATAAACTTCGTTACCAAGCAAGGCGTCTTTGCTTTTTGCCAACTGCTTAAGAAGGAGGGTTATGTTTTTTGACACGGGCTGGAGCCTGGAAGTCTTGATGGATTTTGATAATCAATCAATCAATTAATTAACCTATGGCAGTCCACTGCAGGACATAGGCCTCCCCAATGCACAGAAAATGTTAAGTGTAATTGGAATCACAAGAGGCAGATTTAGAAGTTGTTTGACGGGACGGAAGAAATGATAAACATATATACTGTATTATTCCTCAATAAATACTCAGATATAAAAAAAAATCCAATTCGACTTACAGTTAAAGAGGTTCATAAGTTTAAACAAACAAATCAACAACTGTTCCGCAATGTTTTTATATATAGAAATATTAAAGAGTTCTTACCAACTGTTTTGACAAAATTTTCTGAAATACTATTTAATGGATTCTTAGGATCCAAGATGTAGAATGTACTTTTTTGGGCACCGGGTTACAAGATCCTCATGGATGTTCTTCGGAGCAGTCTGTCGGAATCTTACCGGCTAAAAACTACCGCAGTGTTTCTGTGCCAGCCTTTAATGGAGGGAGCCACAATGCATCATATACATCTTTAATCTCTTGTTTTACAATTCCCGTACTAGAAATTATTTCTGTATGCAAAATGCACTTGTCTTTCCATCTTAGACAAAAAAAAATGTTCTGAATTCTTGTCGCTGTCTTACACATATCACAAATTTTATTTTAGCATTTTTTTATTTTATAACAGACGGGTCACATGATGGTAAGTGACAAACGCCGTCCATGGACACCCTGCAACTCAAGAATCGTAAGTGCGCTGCCCGCTTTTGAGGATGATAAGGGGTAGGGGAACGCGGGGAGAAGAAAACTGGAAAGGTCTGGATGAGAAGATGGGCCTCATGATAATTTCGATGAAATTAAATGCAACCTTTGCTTCACAACTGGTTTTCTCCGTGACCGTGGTATCTATAGCACCGGTGGAGCAGGCCCATTCGAGCATGGCTCTCCCATGATAAAAAAATCAAATGTCAAACAAACTACTTTTACAAAATGATTCGTACTTAACCCTTCTGTGTTTCATGCCTTAAAAGTGTTATTTGAAACACCACATCGTTCAAACATTTCATCAAAGTTAAATAGAAGTTAAAGCAATTTGTCGATCAACGATTTTCACTATGAGTAGATAGTCTCTACTTATAGAATACGAACTGGAAAATTCTAAACTCAGGTATCATATTTCTATATTTACATGCACGCAAAAAAGTGCACAAAAGCTGACAAATTATATAAGTGGAAACAATTAATTACTCAATTACTTATCTAAACATCATCGCACCACTAAATGACAACACCACAAAAACAAAAGCTGCCATCCTGCGCCGCCCGCTGCCATGTTAACCCGATACGTTGACAGCTCACTTTCCCGCGCACAATATGTCGTGTTTTTTTTTCAGCCGAGGGGTTGGATACAAACAGCCAATTACGGTAGGGGCGGGAGTGCACTTAGTACACTTGAAAAGATAGTTTAGTCACCACTACCGTGCTGTAAGGGCTCGTCCTCTGCCCGAAAAATCATACAACATTTTTAAATGCTTTTTTTAAACGAGCGCCGGTGTTGCCATGGCGCATGCTCGAACCGATACGTTTAATTCAATTAGTAAAAAGAGGTTTTATGTGAAACTGTGATTTGTGATGTGTTCTAATATAATTTGTTGTTATAAGTGCTAATACGTGGATTTTTGGATATGTTCTTGTTTTAAGGTATGTATTAATTTATTCATTTATTAATAGATACTTGACTTTTATATTATGCGGATAGGTAATTTAATTATAATGACATAGTGGTATGGTATGGATGGTAAACATGGCAAATAGCTAAATTAGTACTTATAAAACACACTGTGTTGTTATGGACTTAAAGTGTGTGTGACTTAGTTATGTATGTTTGCAAATGCAAATAACCCTTTACTATCTACTTGGACCTTTCATTTAACACACAATATGTTATTTATAATGGAAGTTTAATGACAGAAGATGATAAGCGATTTTTGCAAGGTATTATCGGCACGTCAACGCCAACTATCCACGAAGTGGTAACAATCTTTCTCACCTGTGGGAACATTATATGCTAGCATTTCTTAGTAGTTTTTTTTCTTTCTTCTTTCCACAAACGCTGACACTACATTCCACTGAAGGATTCCTGTTGAATTAGGCAGCATCTTCTGTTTCCTCCGTAGATTTAGTCCACTTCTCTATAAAAAAGAAGAAGTATCTCCGTGAGAAAAGTTGCGTAATCTACGTCACTGTCAGTGTATATTATAGATATGTGTAAGTTTTAACTTTTTCATATCGTTTTACATGCTTTTATTTAGTTTCACCTGTCCCAGTCTGTCTGTGTGTTTGTGTCTTCCCGGTGTCCGATTGAGCTAACATTCTACATGCATGTGGAGATCGGTTGAAAATACGGTATTCATTTAATTTTAGAAAGAACTTGTCTTTAAAATATTAAATTAATAATTTTTTTTTTGTTCGAAGTTACTTACTACCTCGAAAATAGTGGAATTTATTCGATTGATAATTTTACGTTAAACTTGCAATTTTCCAGAATCGAATTAATGCTTTGCCAAAATGTAAAAGAGCGCAAGCGGTAATCGGATAACCCCTTTCTTATAGGAACGTCAACGCATGTGCGACTCTTGAGTTTCAGGGGTGTCAATGGGCGGGGGTAGTCACTTACCATCAGGTGACCAGTCTGCTCGTCTGCTCCCTGCACTAACTATAAGTCATTACCTTTTTTTTTGGTAATGGCAAAGAGATATGTATTTTAGAGTAGGTATCGAGACAGACAGATATACAGTTTTTATATGCACATTATAAATAGACCTACACATAGTTACAAAGATTGACAATTAGTTGATATTAGGCAGATTCTATAGTAGAGTAAAATAGGTCCAGCTAGTGGCATACTGTAGATATTTAAAAGAGCGATATTGAAACAAAAAATAATTATATTTTTTAAATACACTTAAACACTTATTATATTTATAAAGATTTTAACATTTTAGACACGGTTTAGTAGAATAGGGCCGCCCCATCGTAATCTGTGTCGTAAAAGACGACTAAAGGATCCGACTGTTATCTGTCAGACAGTATATACAGTCATACAGTGCCCGTTGATAAGTGTGTGTGTGGTGCCCGAAGTAGGTGGCAAACCTATTGTCATCATCCGAGCACTTTTCGGAATTAAATGGAAAAATTATGGAGTATATTGTCAATCCAGCTGTGGATTGAGGATACCTGGTGGATTCGGAGTAAAAGCAATAGCTCAAGTAGGTCAGGGTCGCATATCTATAACTAGAACTTTCTGCTGCCTGGAAGTCTAGCCCTCTATCTAAACAAAGATTTAGGAATTATAATAAAGCTATATTAGATTCATTTACCTTCCAATCCGACACACATTGCAACGCCGGTTGTGGCCTGTGGGATTGTTTACTTGATAATTGCAACAGCGGTAGAGCCATGCTTAAGCAGGAATGAGCCGGTGCGATACCACGGCCTCACAGAAAACTGGTTGTGAAGCAGCGCTTGTGTTGTATTTCCCCGAAATTAGTTAGGTTTCCGGAGGCCCAACCTCCCCCTTTCTTCTTTCCCCTCCCCGCCCGCATCCCCCCGTCCTTCATCACCCTCAAAAGATGGTTAGCGCACTTACGATTCTTGAGCTGCAGGTGTCCATGAATGCCGGTAATCACTTACCATCAGGTGACCCGTCTGTTCATTTGTCCTCCTATATCATAAAAAACATACACGTAATATATACATAATATAGTATGAGTAAACTTTAATAAGAGTAAAAAGCCGATAATGAAGTGTTGAGACCTTGTATTATTCAGCTCTTAATTTCTACCTTAATGGTAGAATATTTCTTAAAGTTTATAAATGCTACGCTACCTTCCCGAATATGAAGAAAAAAAATTTGATCACAGATAAAATGTTTCATTTTTCTTTTTTTAAAATCAAGTTTCGGTAGAGACACCCATAGATTGCATATAGAGAGTGGAGCTACACCCCTGACTAGATGCGATGTTCCCGATTCCGGATCACGAAAGTGTAATAGGAGATTCTTGCCTAGATTTCGTTAAGTTTAAGCTTCCCCAATAGTAAAGTCCTTTACAACAAAATGCCGATAGTGGCATTTTGTTGTGGCGTTTTGTGTTGGTGAACCGATTTCAATAATCCTTTTTTCTATAGTTGGTTCAACTGAACATTTGTGAATCGATTTCTGTAATTCTGTTTTTAATTGAGTTCGTTGGTCGATTCAAGGTTGATCTACTTTAAAATAAAGAAAAGATTAAGGATGATAATTAAAAACTAAAGCAAATAATGCATTACAATTTTATTAGTTATGATAGGCGCAATGAAGTTAGTTTTGTACATTGTTTTTCTAAATTAATTATTCGATCTGTTTGAAATAAGTTTACACCCGCCATATTCCTCAGGAATTGTTCCGGAGGCCTGGAGAGAAGCGAATGTTCAACCCATTCCCAAAAAAGGCGACCGCTCCGATCCAGCCAATTACCGACCTATAGCCGTCACTTCCATACTCTGTAAGGTGTTCGAGCGGATCATCAACACCCAACTAATCCGCCACCTAGAGGATCACTCCTTGTTAAATGATCGGCAATATGGTTTTCGGCCGAACCGATCCACGGGTGATCTTCTAGCGTACGTCACACACCTTTGGGGTGAGGCTATGGATAGGCATGGGGAGTCCTTGGCCATCAGCCTCGACATTGCCAAGGCCTTCGATAGGGTGTGGCACCGCTCGCTTCTCTCCAAACTTCCTGCATTTGGTCTGCCACCTAAACTCTGCAACTGGGTTGCTGCCTTCCTCGAAAAGCGCCGCATTAGGGTTCTCTGCGACGGCGCGGCCTCAGACTTCCACGAGGTAAGCGCTGGTGTACCTCAGGGCTCCGTCCTATCGCCTACGCTGTTTCTTCTGCATATCAATGACATGTTAACCCTTGGTAATATACATTGTTATGCAGACGACAGTACAGTGCACGGGCGATATTTCGGGCATCCTACTGCCAAGCTGGCAGACGTTGAGGAAAAACGACAGGAGCTTGTCGCTGAGCTCGACCGGGTCTTGAGCCGCATTTCCCAATGGGGCTGTGAGAATCTGGTCGAGTTCAGCGCCAAGAAAACACAAGCGTGTGTGTTCTCTAACAAAAAGTCTCTATTCCTTCCCCTTCCTACTCTTCAGAGCACTCAACTGCCACTGCAGGATAGGCTTAGTATTCTGGGTATGGATATTTGCCGGGATCTCAATCCGCGCGATTACATCGAGAGTGTCACTAAGGCGGCCTCGCGTAAGCTCGGCGTTTTGAACAAGGTGAGACGGTTCTTCTCGCCCGAGCAACTGTGTCTTTTGTACAAGACCCAGGTTCGCTCCTGCGTGGAGTACTGCTCTCATCTCTGGGACGGCTATGCGCAGTATTTGCTTGACGCTCTCGATCGGTTGCAGCGGCGCGCAGTCCGCATTATCGACTGTCCTGAGATCACCCAGTCTCTTGAGCCTCTGCAGTTGCGAAGAGATGTCGCCTCTATGGCAGTCCTCTATCGCCTACATCACGGGGAGTGTTCTGATGAGCTCTTCCAATTGGTCCCACCTTCTCCCTTCCTCTACAGGACTACACGTGCTGGCCTGAGGAGTCACCGTTTGTGCGTCGAAAATATACGTACCCGAACTAAACGGTTTGGCTCTTCTTTCTTGTGCCGATCGGTAAAAGCCTGGAATTCTCTACCAGCGCACGTGTTTCCTTCCCACTATGATCCCGGGTCTTTTAAGCGGGGCGTGAAAAAGCATCTCACCAGGCCGCCATAGTGTGGGTCACCATGCTGCATTGACTAGACATGCAATGAGGATGGTGACCACCACTCTTTGACTCCACCTATTGCTTTCCATCAGGCAAAGTGGAGTCACTATGGTAGGCTAATATAAAAAAAAAAAAAAAAAAAAAAAAAATTTTTTGGTCATCAATTTCCTTTACATTGTTTCCCAACTTAGTAATATATTAAATAAAAACCCGATTCAGCAGTGGCAGAAAGGTATTTTATGAGCAGGAAGAGATATTTTGTATTTTTAGGGTTCCGTACCTCTAAAGGAAAAAACGGAACCCTTATAGGATCACTTTGTTGTCCGTCTGTCTGTCAAGACCCTTTTTCTCAGGAAGGCTTGGAGGTATCAAGCCGAAATTCATATCAAATACTCAGGTCTACTGTCTTTCGTAGCTGTGAAAAACTTAAATTTCTAAGCCAACGCAATCAAAAGATACAGCCGTTTATGCTGCAAATGGACACTTGCAAGGGAATTAAAACCTACAGGGTACTTCCAGTGAACTCAGAATCTTGAAATTTGGTACGAAGCAACGTCTTTTAGCACAGATAAAGGAAAAATTGTGTAAAGCATAAATCTTTAGTTACATCATATAAAAAAAATATTTTTAATAAATTTAAATTTACTACCCCTTTCCTCATGAACGCGTAGATGTATTAAATTGAAATTATGGATTTCATTTAGTAATAAAAATACCATAACTTTTACTTATATACCTACAGGTTTGTACGGAACCCTCGGTGGGCGAGTCCGACTCGCACTTGGCCGATTTTTTATTATTAAAAAATTACAAAATAAAATATTAATAACATAGATTGACACTATTGGGTAGTTCGGCAATGGTAAAATATTAAGGACTTCTTATCTTATTATATCTTATCATTAAAGAACTTTCTACTTCTGGCTGAGTACCCTTTGCTGTGAGGAAAATGATAATCTACAATACATTCCCACTTAGACGGTTGGTAACTTTAAAATGTCGTTTACAATCATATATACACACACTCGCACACACACACACACACACACACCCTCGTCCCTTATTATCTACTGTAGATTACACTATTCCTTCTTTCCAATTACCTGGAGTCTGGGAAGGCTGGTAGTCTGTCATACAGGTCTACCTTGTACAGGTATGTCTCTCAGTTTACCTTATGGACAGTGCACCATCAAAAAATAAATAAATATTATTAAAATAAATTGATAAAGTTATTGGAAAGATAGAAATAAATAAAGAAAATATGTTTACTTTGACAGGCTTGACATGTAGTAGCAACTAATCTTAATAATATAATTCATAATAATAATAATAATATGCTGCATTGACTAGACATGCAATGAGGATGGTGACCACCACTCTTGGACTCCACCTATTGCTTTCCATCAGACAAAGTGGAGTCACTTTGGTAGGCTAATATAAAAAAAAAGAAAAAAAAAAAAAAGAAAGAAAATGATCCTATGCATGAGCCAAAAATGGCTCGTTAGCTGAGCATTATGCCCCTTCCTCGAAAGAAGTTCTGGTATTATGCCAAAACCAAAAATATTATTCACAGACGGTGAGCCGTCGTCAAGTTCGAGAAATAAGTAAATATCTGACAAATTAGCTATAATAAAGTAACTAATTATAATATTGCGTATTAAATTAAAATTAATTGTACATACTTGCAGCCTTATTACCTAAGTATGTAGGTGTATATTGTTAACGGAAAACGGATATGATGAAGATATGATAGACGGATATAATGAACTTTTACTAAATACTATTGGTATTATAATAAGTAATTAACAGATTTAAAAAAAGAATCAGGTTCTGTGTTCGATTTTCATTTTTTTTTAAATTCGAAAGACTACTCCTGCGGTGGTCCCAATACAGCCAAATCAAGATTTAATCATGGGATACCAAGAAATCAAAATTGCACGTTTCACGATTAAAAGTATTGCGCAAGGCGGTTATGTGCTTTTTAAAAAGTCAATTTAAAAAGAACGGATTAAATTTTTTTTCATTTGAGTTTGTGGAAACCTTGCATGCAGCGATCGCTCCTCGGTCTCTACCCATGGGTCATGTCAGCATGATCAGCCGATCCATGGAAATGCAATACATTTTTATAATAAATATTTTACTCTTTAAAACAAACGAAGGAACGAAGTCGAGAGTTCTAGTATTATTATCAACTTTTTGTATGATATTCTAGTATTATTACAATATGAACAGACCAACAGACGGGTCACCTGATGGTAAGTGACAACCTCCGCCCCTATACACCTGCAACTCAAAAGTATGTAATAGCGGGGTTAAGATGAGAGGGGAAAAAGGGGAGGGGAAGTTGGGCCTGCGGTACCCACACTCACTCGGCAATACAATGCAAGCATTGTTTGTCTACCGATTTCATTAGAACTTGCGTAGGTTTGTATGTAGATTGTACTTATGCAAAAAGATAAATACTCTATATAGACTCTCTCAAATGATAAATTATGCATTCAAAAGCGACATGTATGCAAGGGACCAATAATATACCATAAAGTTTCCACCTATACGGAATGAACATAATATATTATGTGTTTGAGCTTTTCCAAAGCGTACAATGATTGTTTGTTTGTTTATAATTTTGTATGTTTTATATATTTAATTGTACAACAGAAATATATTAGGTACTTACTGTAGTTCAAAACTAAGAAAGAAAAATCTCTCTATTGTACACAAAAGTAGAATGCAATTTAAAAAACTTTAATTAAATAAACTGCGTCTATGTGTATCTTTTTGTGATATTTGGTTTTTATACTGTCACAAAAATATTTAACAAACTTTAAAAAAACATGGTTTAAAACATAAAAAAAAAACGTTTTTTTATCTTATAATTGTAACTATTATTAACCTCTAAGAAATTACCCTATACTACAGATACTTGAAATACGGTATTTCAAGTGTTCGTACAAATAATCTATATATGGAGTTTTAATAAACATGTGACTAAAATACAATGAAAAATATGTTTCAGATGAGTGCTTCAAGAGACTACAAGCGTAGAAGACACGAATGAATGATTGATACCGCCCCTACGCCGTGCCATGCGCACAGAGGCGGAGCCATGGAGTGCTACGTGCCAAATAACCCCCAGTTCGGGTTGGCGGACTACTGCGGAGGCTGCCACGGGCTCTGCTGCGACCCGCTGCAGTGCACGTGTGTGGAGAATCAGTTGAGAGAATTCCCTGAAGAAGAGTGCTGTCAGGCAAGTGTGCAATCTAGTATAACCCCCGTGATTTGTATCCCGTACTTGCATTTTAATTAGACTTTTAATGAAAAACGTTCCAATTTTGAAAGATATTAAATATGATATGACATTGCTTTTGTCAGAATGTTGAAAAATAATAATGCTTGTTTTATAATGAACTATATGTATTTCAATAATTTGATGCTGTATGAGATTAAATACATTTTGGTTTATTTGCCAAGAACTAAGTCATTATAAATCTTATCAAATGTGTTATATACACTTAGAAAGTAATGCTATATTTATAATAATCAAATTTGCTCAACGAGTAAATCAGTTGCCTGATGAAAGTACGAAATAAATAAGGTCTTGGATCATTTTCTACAACGACACTAGGAATGTGCTATTGGAGTGGTACGAAATAATGATTAGGAAAAATTTGGCGTTGTGACATCTCTATGCCTTCCTAATAGACGTGAGTGTGTGTGTGTGTCTTTATAATTTTATATAATCACTAGCTGCCCGCGACTTCGTACGCATTAGTAATGTTCCCGTGAAACAAAAATTTTGTCAAAAAAAAAAAAAGAAATTGTACATAAAAAATAGATGTTGGCCGATTCTCAGGCTTACCTGATAAGCACACAAAATTGCATAAACATCGGTCCAGCCGTTTCGGAGGAGTATGGTAACTAACATTGTGACACGAGAATTTTATATATAAGATATCATTGTTATAAGAATCCTGCTCATAACTGAGTTAAATGCTACACTTTTACGTTACTGCATTTGCGAGAAATATATATGTGATATATACTTGACGAAAATATGACTTTGTCACAATAAAACATATTATTTTAAAGCATCTGTTATCAAATTTGTGTAAACGAGTAAAATAATGTTCTGTTAGGCATACAAAATATTATAATATACACTTAGTTTTGTGGTTAGACACTTTAAGATTCATGTTAATTCTTTTCACACGATCGTTGTTGATCTTCTCCAGTTTCAGGCGACTTAAAATTTTAATACATCGTCTTTGAAATGGTACATAAAACGAACAACTATAATTTTATTTTAATAAATTACTTTCATATTATTAAAAAAAAAAAACTTGGGTATAAATAACTATGTTTCTTTGAATTGATAACTCCTTAGTTCTAGAATATTATTATTAAATTTTATCTATATTTATAATTATTTGCCTTAACAAATAGATAACCGAACGCAATGCCCCTTTCCGATTTCTATTGGAGAATGTGAACATGTTTGTTTAATATAAATTTAAATGAAAGTCTGTAACCGTGTAGTCAAATATATTCGTTTTATTCAAATCGAGTTAGTAGTATAGATATTATGATAATCTTAATTTTAAATTTTTCAAATCCACTTGTGACGTCACTATACAAGACACTCACTCGCCACTCTGACTGTAATGTTAAACTTATTAATTGTTAACGAATATTTCCTATGTTTAGTCATTATATCGTTTTAGGTTCTAAAGTATTTTTATGCCTTTAAAAGAGTTCCCTTTCAAGTATAAATCTAAAATTTGTAATATTCTCCATTTCTTTGGTATCCTATAATCAAATCTTGATGTATTTACAACGGGACTACGCAGGAGAATTCTCTTTTGAATAAAAAAAAACTGTGTAAAAAGAATACGTACAGTCGATTTCAGAAACTCCTCCTCTGTTGAAGTCGGTTAAACTATCTTCCTAAGACAGTCCGTTAACATTTCATAAAGACGGGCTTTGCTTGTTTACGTAGAAGTACGTCGTAACTCTGTTAGTAAGTAGTTAATTTTTTTTTTTTTTTTTATACTATAGGGGGACAGACGAACAGACGGGTCACCTGATGGTAAGTGACACCGCCGTCCATGGACACTTGCAACTCAAGAGTCGCAAGTGCGCTGCCCGCCTTTGAGGGTGATGAGAGATGGGGGATACAGGGAGCGGAAAGAAGAGAGGAGGGATGAGCAGATGGAAAAAAGGAGAAAGGAGATGAGGGGAGAGAAAAGGGGGAAGGGGGAATTGGGCTTCCGGAAACCTCACTCAATTCAGGGAAATGCAACGCAAGCGTTACTTCACAATCGGTTTTATGTGAGGCCGTGGTATCGCACCGGTCGAGCCGGCCCATTCGTGCCTAAGCATGGCTCTACCACTGAAATATTACTAGCCGTTCCCCACAGCTTGACCTGTGTTTATATTCACTGCTCAGCTCCTAAGGGATTTAGCGTGATAATATATGTATATGCTTTAAATTTCATTAACAAAAATTTATTTTTCGCCTCTTTATGATATTAACTATATTATTATAGATTCTATGTTGATTCTTTGAACCACTGTATGTATATATAAAACCAAGGGAAGTAAGTTCGTAGTAGAATCCACATTCACACTTTATATTTTTTTTATTTCTTCAAGTTTGTTTAAAGATTTTATGTTCTTGGATCTAAATCTGGAATTGACATCATGGCATTCTACAATTTGTTTCGATATTTCATTAGTGAATCAAACTACTCGTTTGTGGAATTCTGCCTGTTTGTAGTAAGAGTTACTAAACTCTTTTGGAAGACTGTTGTAATTATTACAATAGTCTGCTGGCTCTCAGGAATAATAATATAAGTATTGAGGAATAATATTGATATAAATAAAACACAGACAATGGGACGGATGTCAGTCGATTATAGACTGAAACCATCTAAGCGTTGGGCCATAAATCGGTTTCATTAGAAAGGCAATAATAGGAAGATGAAACCACTAAAACAATGCATTACGCAGATTTACATTTTAACAAACTTATAAAAAACGCTTAGGGTTTGCAATTTTTTTTTGTAATTAGCCACCAGTCACAAGTCCACTCCTCAACATAGACATCCACTTTCCGCATCCAGTTTATCCCAGCCACCTTAAGGTCGTTTATCCATCTGGCTGGGAGTGGCTTTCGTTTTCCACTCTATGACACGTTTGCTCCAACCGCCATCGGCCCTTCGACAGATGTGGTCAGCTCAATGCCACTTCAGCGTACAACTATGCGAATTATGTCGTTTGACCTCATTTCAAATTTTATCCTTCAAAGAAACTGAGCATAGTTCGCTCCATAGACAATTGCGCGACAATTCATTCAATTCAATTTGTGGACTAACAAAAATTTACAAAGTGTATATTATCTTGGTTTATACAATATACACAAGCCTGTATCCCCGAAGAGGTAGGCAGGGCGTCATTTTTTTTTTTTTGACGAACATGTGGGTCACCTGATGGTAAGTGACAATCGCCGACCATGGACACTTGCAACTCAAGAGTCGTAAGTGTGGCGTCCGCCTGTGAGGTTGATGAGGGATAGGGGGATGCGGGGAGGGGGGGAGGGTAGAGGGAGTTCTACCTCCGGAAACCTTACACATTTCGGAAGATAAATAAATCTAACTAACTAAATTTTGGGAAATGGGCAAGTAGCTGATGATGAATATGAATAGGTAAAATCGTAAAGCATCATTTGTTTTCCAGTGGGGAAACCTAATATGCAGTAAGTAATAGCGTGAGTTTAAGTTACGTGATCTAAATATTTACCAGCTGTATTAAAATTATCCTTTTAATTATGTATCTAGTTGTTTAAACTGTCTATCTGGCAAACAATTACTACACCTGTCTATGATAAGATTTTCAGGGATGTCGCAGTGTTTTAAGTGGTCAGGCTGTAGGCTCTAGGCTGCCGCGCCGAGTGTGTGTAACTTTGTGTAAACCTTATTTTTTGGAGTCTGTCTGTTCTTTGTGTCCGTTTTTTAAATGGTTTTAAAGTCCCTACGATACAGAGAACAGAGAAAAAAAAAGAGAAGCGGTTGCAGTAATCATCAACATTTTACATCAGCCGGCTTTATTAATCTTAATACCTTATTAGCACTCCCTAATACACCTTCAGGTTGCTATAACAGCAGTAATCTTGGCCTTCCAACAAAAAATGTCAACACATTCACAATCCTTTTTTTTTTTTTATTACCCGACTTTTGACCCGACCAACCAACCCATAACGCACCGACTACAAGGCGGTGGGTTATGGGTTTGATACATATATACACATACGTATGATGTTTCTATGTCATGAGCTGGATTAAAATTTCTTTTTTTATAATTTTGACATTTTTCTTTTTTTTTTTATACCATAGGGGGACAGACGAACAGACGGGTCACCTGATGGTAAGTGACACCGCCGTCCATGGACACTTGCAACTCAAGAGTCGCAAGTGCGCTGCCCGCCTTTGAGGGTGATGAGGAATAGGGGATGCAGGGAGCGGAAAAAAGAGAGAAGGGATGAGGAGATGGAAAAAAGGAGAAAGGAGATGGGGGAGAGAAAAGGGGGGCGGGGGAATTGGGCCTTCGGAAACCTTACTCAATTCGGGGAAATGCAACGCAAGCGTTACTTCACAACCGGTTTTCTGTGAGGCCGTGGTATCGCACCGGTCGAGCCGGCCCATTCGTGATTAAGCATGGCTTTACCACTGAAAAATATGACATGACATGACATGTTTATTTAACTACACATATTTCTGAGAAATTTGTCTTATATTTGGTTTAGTTTATCAAATTTATTACGTATTTATTACAATTTATAGACTATAGATATCTTTTTTCCATAATGATGATGTCGTTTGATTTTTGTGGCCTGACACATAAAGCATCCAATTCCGACATTTAAGAAAGTTCGTGACTGCATTCATTTATCATATTATTTATTTTACAACTAAATACCTCATCGGAGCCGATGGACGGTGAAGTGGTATTTCGGCAATGAACCGACGGAACCCACACGGTGTTCCGTCACATGGCTGGTCTTGTCTGCATATATTGCAAGGGACTTGAGTGTACCCAAGGAATTTTCCAGGAACTACCACACTTACGAGTAAAATGAGAGCTTTTAAAAATATTTGGACATATGTGCCATTTCAACAATAATTTTTAACGGTTGTCACCATTTTTATAATACCTAGAGATAATTTGATTGATTTTATTGGTTTGCAATTTTTTTACTGATTTTATTTTGTTTAAAGCCTATATATCTAATATATAAAATTCCCGTGTCGCGGTGTTTGTTACCAAACTCCTCCGAAACGGCTGGACCAATTTTCATGAAATTTTGTGTGCATATCGGGTAGGTCTGAGAATCGTCCTATAACTATTTTTCATTTTTTACTATAGAAGAACAGCGTTTGCCGGGTCAGCTAGTATTTTATAACATAGTAAAATTATCATTCTTGCCGACATATAAGTTGGATTTGAATAATTCTATATTTAATGAACAGAGTATTTAATGTAGTCCACTTTATAGCATTTTTATACACATGTAGCTTTCTGAAGCCGTTTTTACATATTTTTTTAATTTTTTACATAATATATTTATTAAAACAAATATCCTTTCCGCACTTCCTTTACATATAAACTTTAATTTTTCCAAAAGGTTTATGAAGGTTAAAAAAATCTCTTTAAACGTTATTACGCCCTGGTTATTACTGTGCTAAAAACTTCACAGTGTCTGTCACCTGTTAGAAATTATTACATGAGAGATGGTTTGGTTTCATTTATTTATATTATCATTGGTCATTCTGTACACCGTTAAATTCTTATCTAAAACCTTTAAATACAACAGCAGGAACAAGACAACTGCTGCCCAGAGAATGGAGAGGACCTGAACGCGTTGGGCGACAGCATCGGAGGTTGTGAGGTCCCGCTGTCGGGAGAGGTCGCAGAGGGTTGGTCTGAAGACATGGGGTCCTTCTCCCTACCGCCGTTGGAGTTGGACCCTCTACCATCTCTGTTCCCTTTCTCGCCATGTCCTGGTTACAAGTAAGTGGTGCCTACATTTTAATTATTGAACAATAAAAACAATATATTTATTTCTTAGAATAGGGTAAAGGAAAAAATACGTAAAGTTCGATTTTCATTTTCCATATTCTACTGTTGACGGTGAATAATATTTCTACCAATATTATTACACATACACCCTCTCACACTGCCATCCCCGAAGGGTTAGGCAGTGATGTAGTTTACGTCCATTTTCACCGCATGACTATATAATTATATACTACGACCCTTAAACCCGCCTTTTACTACACCCACGGGAACAGATGGGGTGACCCTATTTTACTACACGGAGAAAAATGCGGCTAACAAGTATTATTTTATGCGCTATTTCTCAAAATATTATCTTTAATGAATGTCATTGAAAGTTGGTAAATAACTCTTTACTAAGCGTTGGTAATAACGATATAAGAAATCAGACAACACATATCTTATACATATAAATCCTTAGATATCAAAATTCAAATTCAATTAGTTATCGGGTTCGGACCTCCCGGCGGCGGCACCAGCCCTCTCGGGTTATACTCCCGTATTCATATGCATAAGGGAACGTACCCATACTACGTGACCCGTTCAGGGGGGAGAGGGCCTTTAAAAATACCACGCATGGTCACAGGGGCGAGGGGGTCGTCTTAGTCAATAATCTCTAGAAAAATCTCACGCTTTTTCGAACTATATTCAAAATGCGAAAAAAAAAAATAAAAAAAAAAATACTTCTACTCGTACTATAGTAAATTAAGTTCCTGTTACAATGTCTTTTTTTCTTGATAGTTTTTTTTTTACTTCTAATTATATGTATGTACGCATTCTGGGCGTCACGCGGCAAGCGCTGTATTACAAAAGACAAACGAGTGCCAAAATATATTCTTTTAACTTTCTGTTTTGCAAAAAAATATTTAAACCATGCATTACTAAGTGAAAACTCGAGAGGAAGTTGGGGTCTTAGCAAATACTACGGGTGGTTACCAGGGGGGAGGGAGGGGTTAAGAAATTATGAAAACGGGTAACGTAGTATGGGTACGTTTCCTAAGCAATATCTCTTTCCTTACTTAGCAGTAGAACTTGGCAGAGACTTAAGTAACGCGTCATTTTGTAGAACATAATGCTTTTTTTATGCAATAGGGGCAAACGAGCAGATGGGTCACCTGATGGTAAGTGACTACCGCCGCCCATGGACCTTGTTGCCGGCCTTTAAGGTAGGAGTACGTTCTTTTCTTGAATGTTTGAAGGACGTATCGGTCCGGAAATAGGGCACGCGACAATTTGTTCCACCAGTCCCAATTACGTAAAAGAGGGGCAAGCTTATTGCCGTCATATGGGCACTTTTGGGATGTGAAAATTTAGACTATAGTAGTAGGGAATGGAAATTGTTTATTAAAGTGGATTGGGGAGTCTAAGCACTAGCTCGAGCAAGTCTGGGTCGCGTACCTATACCTTGAACTGGGCTAGGCTAGGAAGTCCTAGTCCTCTTACTAATACCTCGGAAAAGTTTCTACATGTATAAAGAACCCTGGGCTAGAACTTCACCTGGTATCCTATTGACGTAAACAAACTTCTAACACAAACAATAATTCTGCAAAAGACCGTTTCTATTGCAGACGGACAAAAGAACAATTAGCCTTTGTATTAATTTTCTATCGATAACACAATTTTGTTTTTCTTTATTTTAGTTATTAATTAATAGTTTGGATAATATATCGAAATCTTGTTCAAATTTTCTTTCAATCAATTTTATAAATAAATTTGCACAAAAAAAAGTTGAACCAACCCGAATTTGCGAGTATCTGTTATTTGATACGGGGCCGTTGGGTTGCACCATCTTAACTATAGTTAGTATCGTAAATAGTTGTTTATTTCGAACTAGTCATTCCCTGCAGTTTCTCCTGATTGTATAATGTTGCCGGAATCATGATAGTCATGATACATGTGCAATATTTTTATTTGAATCGGATCAATAGTGTTTTTTCCCTTCCCAGGGGTAGAGCCATGCTTAGGCACGAATGGGCCGGCTCGACCGGTGCGATACCACGGCCTCACAGAAAACCGATTGTGAAGTAACGCTTGCGTTGCATTTCCCCGAATTGAGTGAGGTTTCCGGAGGCCCAATTCCCCCTCTCCCCTTTTCTCTCCCCTCATCTCCTTTCCCCTCTTCCCTCCTCTCTTCTTTCCGCTCCCTGCATCCCCCATCCCTCATCACCCTCAAAGGCGGTCATCGCACTTGCGACTCTTAAGTTGCAAGTGTCCATGGACGGCGATGTCACTTACCATCAGGTGACCCGTTTATTCGTCTGTCCCCCTATAGTATAAAAAAAAAAGTTCTAGAGATTAGTACGTTCAAACAAAAAACTCTTCAGCTTTATTATACTAGTATAGATATAGTCATGTCTTTTATTACTACCTTCATAATAGGGGGCAATTCTATTGCCGTCTACCGCGCACTGACTGTGTTTATGTAAATTTTCTGATAGCTAACAGTCCAACCCCTTTGTCGTCTCAAACGAAGGAGGTCCGCAAGGATGAAAAATCTCTTATTAATCTATTTATCTCTCACAAGTTTCCTCTCAAAATTAAAAAAGTAATCAAACAATACATTTCCACGTTAGCAGAAAGAGGGAAAATGAGCTTTATGCAAGTCAAAAGTATTGCTTTTTTATTTAATTTGTTTTCTCTTCATGACATTGAGCTTCACCCCCCCCCCCCTCTGTACTAATAAACTACACTATTCAACACAGCAACATATTACAAAAGTCATGCAAAGTATTGACAGGTACCATTTCAGCTGTCGATATTAAGGACATAATACAAGAATTTATTGTCCGTTTCTCCGCTAGCTAAGTTTAAATAATGTTTGTATAATTAACGTTATTTATTTGTAGGGTTATCTACGGGTAACACTAAACCACTTTCAGGTGTCGTGACTTTCAATGAATTTGTAAGCGTCAATCCGTTTTTGTGTTATTTAGACAACCTTGACAAATACATCTGAGAGAAAAACATCGGACATTGTTTTGTTCTTTAATTACTGACTATCAAATATTTGTATTGTTTTTTAGTAACACGAAACAGGAATTAGGTACTAAAAAGTTATCACCGCATGTAGCAGCATAGTAATAATTCTGCAATGTACGTTTGTATGTGTTAAATTAAGTTTTGAGGATAAGATTTATCATCTGGTTAGTAAATAGGCGTTATTTTAATTAAATTAATTGTATAAACTCAATTATAATACTAATAAAAAAGGAATAAATCAACAGTAATATCAGAATTAAATTATATCCAGGGTGACGTACATTACTTATTCCTTGTACACAAAATAGTGTAGTTATAACTAGGTTTAACAACAGTGCAATCACTCGTCTCATTGTCAACAGAAGCGGTTCTGGGGAATGCCGCGAAAGGGGCGGGGGGGAAGCTGCCGACGTCCTCCTCTCGTTGAAGCATGCCGTCGTCCACGGCGACTGTGCTTCCGAGACCGTGCACCCTCAGGTATACAACCATCTCTCTTACTCTCACTCAATACCACCATCGTTAAACAGAGATAAACATATGTTTCATATTTTGGTTTAGTAGTTTGCTCTCTTTTCAACACGAAGGACTTTAGTTCGTTATCCTTGTCTAACAAAAGGGGTGGTTTGAGGAAATTTTTATGGAAAATTGTGTGGAAACCTAGGGTTCCGCCCTACAAGGGTTTCTATATAAAATGATTGTAATTAATACGGCATCATGGATTATTATTGAGTTTTGCTTTATGAAAGAACATGTCGGGCTTCGTCGGATTTATTGAAATTACAATAGACGTTGCCGTTTATTAATGAAAAAGGTTTATGAGTTAATTGAGGGATAAAAATCAGAATAGTATATTATATATAATATGTAGTGTAGTAAAAATCTGAATATCACTTTATCTACTACATAACAACTTATGTTACTACTGAACATTGAGAGCATTCATTACATACATACATACATAAACAAGTTCAATTCTGTTTTTTAACGGTATAGGCAAAGACAGTCCGCCACTTACTTCTATCTTTACAGACATCACCAGCTTCCTCTGCTGTCATTAAACCTTTCATACAACCCCCTCGGTTTCGAGTACTTCTGATCTGCCCTTTTTAGAACATCACTGATTTATCAGAGTTTAAAAAAATATCACCTGCCATATTTCCGGACCGAAACGACCTTCAAACCTTCAAGAAAAGAGCGTACTCCTACCCAAAAGGCCGGCAACGCACTTGTGACTCTTGAGTTGCGGGTGTCCAACGGCGGCGGTAGTCACTAACCATCAGGTTATAAAAAAAAAAATTAAAAAAAAAACCTACACTCAGGCTTGTATCCTTGTAGGTGTATACAGAGGTCTAATAAACGCGCACATTTTAAATAGTCAGTATATTTAGATAGGAAAAAGAATAGAATAGAAATATTATTTATTTCTTGTTTACAATAATGGTTAGATACATACACATGAGTACAGAGTATACATTTGTGGGAAAACTAATAATAAAAGGGAGGATAAAAAGCGAAGGAAAAGGTTGTTGCTTGTACAGAAAGATTGGGGAGTATAAGCAATAGCTCAAGCAAGGGTCGCGTATCTATGACTCGAACAGGCTGGTGCCGGCAAGTCCGAGGGATTTTGTACTTATTGAGATAACCAAGTACAAAATAAAACTATTAAAAATATGGATGGCTAGTCGTGTTGTTATACAATGATGATGAAATCAGGGGAAAACAATACAATCTTTAATTTTCATACAAAAAAAATGTAGGAGGTTCTGTCTTCGTATATTTCTGTATATATATGTACATAATTTGTTTGTCTATGATATTCTCAAAAGAACTCACGAGAATACTAGTAATGTGTGACGTGAACGTAAACGTTACTAGTCTAGCCTGCTAAGACAAAAGATACGTCGAGTTAGTCTTGAATTTTTGTGTTCTTAATTTGATGTGATAGACCTCAAGAATATGATGTTAAAAATCATGAATACTTGAAGAATAATATATTTCAGTGACCAATGATGCACACTCTTAAGTAATCATAAAAGTTACTAGTTATTCTAAGTTATTGTAAAAACCATTCCAAAACATTAGTAAAATACTATATAAAAAATAATTAGATTTACAAAGCAAAATAAAGCAAATGTTGTCGCAATATCGATATTTAAATTTAAAAGGCTCAAAACAAAATTGTACTATCATTGTTAACATTTTACTAAATTTATTACACACTTATTACACTATAAAGCGCATTTAAAGTTTATATAAATAAATAAAACTTATATTTCTAACAGATGGTTATATTACAATACATATACATCACACACACACTACACATTCGCGCCTGTGTCCTACAGGGTTAACCAGAGGTGTATATAAAACGCCAACAAGTTAAGTGGACTACACTCTAATATACATTATCGACTACATTCCTCTTTTTATCAAACATTCTTACAACACACACATACTTTGCTTTCTTAGGTTTTTTGAAGGTAAAGTTAGCTCGTGAGGTTATGTAAGGATAGAAGAAATGAGCGGACTATAATCTATACAAATAAATAAAATTGGAGTGTCTGTTTGTAATACTAAAATAACCGTTTTTTACTAATTGCATATGGATGTTTACACGGCACATATACCAAAAAATATTTTTTGATAATTATGTCTGTCTGTCTGTTTGTTCCGGCTAATCTCTGAAATGGCTGGACCGATTTTGGCAGGACTTTCACTGGCAGATAGCTGATGTAACAAGGAGTAACTTAGGCTCCTTTTAATTTACAAAAAAAATAGGATCTCACGAAAAAAAATTAAAACCAATTAATATTTTATAATATTCTATTAAAAGAAGAATTTCATTAAAATTAGTATAGGTAATTCTTAAATACAAAATTCATAAGTTATCGTAAACTCTGAGAACTCAACAATAACTTTTTTGTTAAATACCACGCCGACGAAGTCCCGTGTAACAGCCAGTCTATAATATATATATGTATGTATGTATGTATTGGATGTAATGATGACAATTAGATGACCACGTATGTTGCAACTCGTCCGTCGGTATATATTTATGTCTATTGTACATGTACGCGTGTAGGTATTTATGTAATATTAATGTATATTAGGGTGTTTCAAAAAAATGATTTTTTTTTTTTTTTCCAAACAGGCTTAAAAGTTTCCTTTTGATGTCACGAACCGCCAGTGAAAACCGGAGCTCTTAATATTAATATTAAGTGTGTCCTCATCGCACTTTTTTAAGTCCCATAAATTCATGTTTAACAAAAAATTTGATCCCTATTTTTTCCATAAAGCTCACAATTTTAGTCAAATTTAGAGATTTTGATCAAATTTAAGAGTTTTTTAGAATCAAAATTCAATTTTTTTTAAATACGTGGACTAATCGAAAATCTTATCAGTCCCATTTTGTAGAGCGTTCAATTCCCTACAATAACTATAGCAGCGATTCATTAGTTGATTAGTCGTTTGAACAGTACAAAAATTAGAAGAGACAAAAATAATTTTTCCCGTGTTATTCTTATGAGAATTAAAAAAATGCGATGAGGACATACTTAATATTAATATTAAGAGCTCCGGTTTTCACTGGCGGTTCGTGACATCAAAAGGAAACTTTTAAGCCTGTTTGGAAAAAAAAATAAAAATTTTTCATTTTTTTGAAACACCCTAATGTATATTATGATCTATATTAGGGCTACGATTTTCAATATAGACCTGCCAAACACTCAAGAGTCAAAGCTTAACTGGCATAAAATGTCTACAGCATAAGTCAAGGCGGACTTATGCTGTAGACATTTTATGTTTTTTTTTTTTTTTATACTATAGGGGGACAGACGAACAGACGGGTCACCTGATGGTAAGTGACAACCGCCGTCCATGGACACCCGCCTCTCAAGAGTCGCAAGTGCGCTGCCCGCCTTTGAGGGAGATGGGGGATGGGGGATGCAGGGAGCGGAAAGAATAGAGGGGGGATGAGGAGAAAGGAGATGAGGGTGAGGGGGAATTGGGCCTCCGGAAACCACACTCATTTCGGGGAAATGCAACGCAAGCGTTACTTCACAACCGGTTTTCTGTGAGGCCGTGGTATCGCACCGGTTGAGCCGGCCCATTCGTGCCTAAGCATGGCTCTACGACTGTTTAACATGGCTCTACCACTGTTTGTGACACATAGTTTCTTAAAAAAAAAAACTGGTCGAAGTATAATAGATTATGGTATATTATGACGGTCATTTGACTCTGTGAAGCGTGAAATCGTAATAAAATAAACAAACGATATTTTTTTTTTTATATAATATTCTGTAGAACGCGAAGACTCCGATATTCGTATCTTCCTTTTTCCTCCCCTTATTATTCTAATTTCAATTTTTATTTACATAAATTCATACGCTCACGCCTGTATAAAGGGTAGGGTAGCTACAGAAGCGTAATTGCCCACATTTTTCCGATTATAATTCAGTCTAATTTCGTCATCCGGGAACTTTTAGG
Organism: Tyria jacobaeae; assembly: GCA_947561695.1. Classification (NCBI taxonomy): domain Eukaryota; kingdom Metazoa; phylum Arthropoda; class Insecta; order Lepidoptera; family Erebidae; genus Tyria; species Tyria jacobaeae. Next base: position 12,040,502 of record OX387231.1, on the reverse strand, counting down.
AATTAGATGCGAAAATTTTGAGTTTGAAACTGTAAGAGAGGGATATTGTTAATACAGATGGATTGGGGAGTATAAGCAATAGCTCAAGCAAGTCAGGGTCGCATCTATAACTCGAACTGGCCGGTGCCGAGAAGTCCTAAATACTTTAACATTTGTTTAAATTCTACAAATTTCTGGATAGTGCTCTTATTAGGCAGTTTCGTCACTCCATCTGCTTTTAATGATGATAGGTTCTCTGTCTTAATATAGATGATGGTGAACAACGGCGCAGGGTACCCTTACTACGAGCACTACGGCGGTGCTCCACTCTTCCCCACCATGAGCGTCAACGTTTCCATGAATATGACTATGCACGGATGTCCACCAGAACAGCTTTGTTCACAGGTACCACGATTATTATATAGAAAAATCGAAGATGTAGCTAAAGAGCTAGTGAAAATCAGATAGAACATATTTTGTTCAAATATGACATTTTGTTTAGTCACTCGCATATACCCAATGTACACTATACTAAGTCTAACTAAACCCGGTCACGGTAGGGTAAGCGATACTGAGCTATGGTGGGTATAAAAATCAGATAAACATTCTCCGAAGTATTTGAAATTTTAAAATACAGTACCTATTATTGCTATTAATGAAAAACAAAACAGAACTCAACAGTGCTCAAAGACCAGTGCTCAAAGACAAAAATTGGGAGCCTTGTCCCAATTTTTGTTGTAACAAAAATTGGGACAAGGGTCCCAATTTTTGAACTTAATGTAATCTGAATCTGTCAATTTATCGAATAATACCTTACACATATAATATGAAGTGAATTTGATAGGTTATGAAAAAATTACTTCGGACGATAGCAAACAATATTAGCTGGTTATACTGAAGATAAGTTTTTCTGTTATCCATTCATATGTAATGAACGGTGCGGTAATTATATGGGGTCAAGGTCAATTTTAAAAGCATCATGTGTAGCTCACACAGTTGAATTCAGCTTGAAAAAATAGATCTTGAAATTAAATTATTATTATTAAGTTGTTTTTTAAATGTGTTTATGTGTAGTTTGGTGTACAATAAAGAGTACTTACTTACTTGAAATAAAAACGACAAACATTCTTCTTTAAATTTTAAAAACCTTTCATTGGGTATCCTAAAAAGAAAATTGTAGTCAACCCTTCATTCATTTGAGTACTCTCTATCTAACGAAATATCACCTTCAAAATTGTAGGTGTTTCTGTATATGCTAGAGATTTACCTTATAAAATATGACCACACCGTTATGTAACATCATGTGCAGGCATTAATATGTGAAATACCAATATATTACAAACTTACATAGTAGAAATAAATGAATTAAATTCCTCTTTTACTCCCAGGTGCAATGGAATCAGAACGCCCCAACACCATCCGTCAACGTCGTGTACCCCCAAACGCAAAACGTAATATCCTCCTCAACTTATCCCTCAGCCACCTACTCCTTCACAGCAGACTTCAGAACCCCCAACCAGAGTGATCCTCTCATCACAGCTACTTCAACCTTCAAACCCTTACTGCAGAACCCTCAGAAACCAAACCCAAATTACCCAATCTTCCAACAGAAACCTAACTTTCCTCAGAAAACATTAGGACAGACTTTGAAAAGATCTCCTCCTAAATTGTATATGGAGACGCAGAAGGAACAGAATATAAGTAATGGTTATATCTTAAATCATCAAGGGCAAGTGCATCCTCAAGAATATGGGTATGCTGCGTGTGTTAATGCATCTGGTAAAGTACAGGTTAGTAATGCGATCTATAAAATAATATAAAGTACAGTGGTCTATGGCTTTTTGACGTTTGAAATTCAAATAGAGTTAAAACAATTTATATAAAATCGAACTTATTAAAAAAAACGCTATAGACAAGAAAGAAAAAAACATAGATTCTTTGAACTTAAATTTTTACCTACTTTTATCAAACACTCTTCTATTTGATATAGGTAGGAGCTCTTAGTGGTTGTTCAGAGGACGATGAACAAAAACCTAACCTGTGCCGAATCTGTGGAAAGACTTATGCAAGGCCTAGTACTCTAAAGACACACCTCCGAACGCATTCGGGAGAACGTCCATACAGATGTGGAGACTGCAATAAGAGTTTCTCGCAAGCTGCTAACCTAACGGCACATGTGAGGACGCACACTGGCCAAAAACCGTTTAGGTAATATTAAAAATAAAGATTCATAAATAAAAATTACGATCCTTAATAAAAGACCTGAGTCAAACCTCTACGAAATCCAATAGAAAAAAGCTTGAATCTTAACCTCAGAACTTGGTTGATGACTAAGTTGGGCAATAAGATTAAGTAGTTGACAATTGCAGTTTTGTTTTACTGTAACGTTTTTTTATTATTATTATTCAAATTAACATTACAAAGGAATGATTTGACAATACACAGGCGTGACGACACAAATTAAATGCAACTTATTTTTCAAGGTGTCCAATTTGTGATCGACGTTTCAGCCAGAGCTCCAGTGTCACCACACATATGAGAACTCATTCCGGAGAAAGACCTTATCAGTAAGTAGATTAGCATATTTCATGTATGGGAAACCCGGGCAAAGTGAATATACCTTTAGCTACTTTTTCCTATTTATACATAGATATAATCGGGGAAATTAAAACATTTTTTATAAACAGTCTTTTTTTAATGTATTTCATTATACACCATTGTCTGTTAATAATGGTAAAGAGGATACGATACCAGGGCTAAGTAAATGACAGCAAAGTATGATAAAAACGAAACTAACAAACAATTCAAACATTGATAATTTTGGAGGAACATTTGAAACACATCGCTTTATTTTCAAGAATATGTTTGGTGACAGGTTAAGTAAAATGAAGCAGGTTCAACATATTCACTTGTGGCGTGCAAAACATTAATTTAAAAGTTTATGAGATACATTTTTCACATGCAGAATCTCACTGCTTGTCTCCTATGTGTCGTGTCCATTTCACCACTTATATCATCTCTAAGGGCATTGTACTTTGTTTGATGTGAATACTTAAATGAAATTAGTTAATCAGTTAGGCCGTAAAACACCTCATCCATATGTTCTATAGAAGCATATGCTAGTTCGTATTTTTTGGCTGTACCTTTGATAAGTTCTCAAACCCTACATAAGACACCTTTACTCAAAATGATTTGTATCTATGGGGTTGATTTATTCGTCTTCATGGTCACGTTGGATAATAAACGGGTTGACAAACTATTCAATATTTATTCTTCGAATAGCATCCTTATAAATAAGTGATCACCATAGACTTCGTTATTTTATTTACCTTGACTGTCACAAAAACTTCTCTCCCACACACGCGTCACTTCGGGGCCCGTTCAGAAATCGAAAGCCGCCACATCACCCCCCCACGGAGAGGCGCAAATCGATCAAAGATCGAAAGGACGAGCAAATCTGACTGTTCTGCCGGATTTTGTTGTATATTTAGGTGGTGGCAGTGAGGTAGGATAAGTATGCTGGTGTTGTGTGGTGGTTGTGTCGGTGGAGAGTCAATTAATGTCGGTATAGTAAGAGTTGGAGTGATACGAGTATCTGGGTTGTTTACAAGAGTATGAGGGTATGTTTGAGTGTCTATATATGCGGGTATTATGCGATCCACACTTACGACTACTTCTTTGTTCCCAATAATGACAGTGAAAGTATTATTAGTACGATTAACTACTGGGTAAGGACCTGAATACGGGGATTCCAAAGGGGGCTTCACGTGATCCGCTCGCAGAATACGTGTGAAGCAGTAGCGAGATCCTTGAACAGGAAGATGTCCTTCCGACCGTGACGTGAAGCAGCGACAGGCTTCAATTCTGACATCGTTGCTCTCAGTTGCGAAACGAAATCTGAAGGCTCGGTTTGTATTGTTACTGAGGGAACAACCATCTCTCCAGGAAGATGTAGTGGTTCCCCGTATACCAGTTCCGCTGGCTAAGCTTTCAAATCTTCTTTAAGAGCTGAACGTAAGCCAAGCAGTGCAATAGGTAAGGCTTTTGTCCAGGATTCATCACGGCACATTAACGCCACTTTAAGATGTCTATGGAAGCGTTCTACCATACCATTGGCACAAGGGTGGTAGCTAGTTGTTCTTAGCTTTTTCGTACCCAAGAATACCATAAGTCTACGGAACAGGTCGGATTCAAATTGTCGGCCCTGATCTGTAGTTATGAAAGACGGTACACCGAATCTTGAGATCCACCCGTGCATCAAGGTCCACGGTGATACGACGCATTGGCCATGCTTCAGGCCACCGTGTGAACCTGTCTACTGCTGTCAGGAGGTAACAATAGCCTTCACAGACAGGCAGTGGACCCACAATGTCGATATGGATGTGCCTGAAACGACTTGGTGGACTGCCGAAACTACCGAGAGGAGAGACCGTGTGTCTTGTGACTTTACTAGGTTGGCAAGCTAGGCAAGATTTAGCCCAATCGCGGACATCTTTTCGAATAGAAGGCCACACAAACCTATCTGTCATGAGGCGTGTGGTTCCGCGAATACCCGGATGGCTTAAATTGTGAAGCCTATAGAAAAATTTGCGACGGAAGGGAACGGTAAGATAAGGACGCGGCTTGCCAGTTAATGTGTCGCATGTGATGATGACTTTCGTGCCAGGCATGGTAGTTTGCTTCAACTTTAAAGTGTTCGTCACGAATAAGACTTTTCAGTTCCTCATCGTCCCTCTATGATAGCGCCAAAAAGGTGAAGTCATCTTCTAATGATATAGCTTCGACTCCTGATAAGGTATCCGCCACAAGGTTATCGACGCCTTTAATATAAACAATATCTGTCGTGTACTGTGATATAAATGAGGTGGTTCAGTTGTACCCCGGAGGCAGTTTTTCCCGGCGCTGTGCAAATTCACAGAGGAGAGGTTTATGATCAGTGTAAATTGTACATTGTTGGGTCTCTAGAATATGCCGGAAATGTTGTACAGCCTCATAAACAGCGAGCAATTCTCGGTAATAGGCAGGCCAAGTGGCTTGACGCGCATTTAACTTCTTACTGAAAAACGCAAGGGGTTTCCATTCAGTGCCTACGCGTTGTTTGCAAACAAGCACCAACTTGTGTGCTGGACGCGTTCGTGAATATACCTAAGGAAGCGTCAGGAATAGGATGTGCTAGAAGCGTCGCTTGTGTAAGGCTTTCCTTGCAAGCGTGAAAAGCGCGTTCAAGTTCCGGGGTCCATGGTACAGGTTTGGCACCCTTTAAGTCAGGGTTAACCAATGCGTTTATCAGCGGTGCCTGTAATTCGGTCGTACGAGGCAAACAACGCCTGTAATAATTTACCATGCCCAGGAACCTACGAAGACCCTGGACAGTTTTCGGGAGAGGAAAGTCTTGTAGGGCAGCGATTCGCTCTTCTGGAGGGTGAATGCCGTGCTCCGCAACGCGATACCCTAAAAAAGTAACCTCAGTAGCTCCCAAAATGCATTTAGCCAAGTTAATGACAACACCATAATCGACAAATCTTCGTAATAGAATGCGCAAATGCCGACAATGCTCTTTCTCATTATGCGAGAAAACAAGCACGTCGTCAATGTATGGGAAGCAAAAATCGAGGTCACGGACTATTCCATCCATAAATCGCTGGAAGGTTTGACCAGCATTTCGCAACCCGAACGTCATATACGGGAATTCAAAAAGGCCAAATGGGGTTGTTATGGCGGTCTTACACACGTCTTCGTTGTGGACTGGTATTTGCTGGTAAGCTATTAAAAAGTCCAGTGTGCTAAAAATCGTGCAACCAGCTATGTTATGGCTGAAATCTCCGATATGACGTACCGGGTAGCGATCAGAAATTGTACGAGCATTAAGTCCGCGGTAGTCACCGCATGGACGCCACGACAGATCCTTTTTAGGAACAAGTTGCAATGGTAAGGCCCAAGGACTCTTGGACGGTCTCGCCTTGCCATTTCTGACCATCTCGTCAAACTCCTTCTTAGCAGCCACGAGCTTATGGTAGTTTTAATAAAATGTACGGTATCGTGTTTGATCTCTCTGTGAAGTCCGGGTGGTCTCGTGACTGCAGGAAACTCGGCAAGAAGGCTACCGAAACTAGAGCCTGCAGCGACGGTAATGGTCTTGACGCTGACCTGGTCGACAAAGGCAATGATGGTTGAAACGGAAAGGCCGCTGATGCCGTCAAGGAGGCGCTTGTTACGGCAGTCAGGTAGCAGATGGTAATGCGCAAGAAAATCTGAACCAATGACGGGAGTGCTGACGTCCGCCACGACAAATTGCCATCGGAATTCACGTCGCAATCCGAAATTAAGGTTCAGTGATACGCTACCATATGTTTTTATAGTGCTGCCATTAGCTGCGCTAAGCTGATAACCAGTGGACGAAGCTTTACTATTCATTAGTTTTCGCGGGTAACAACATAGGTCAGAACCAGTGTCAATTAGGAACCTGACCTTAGAAATCTTGTCCGTCACAAATAAACGGTGGCCCGACATAGCACAATCAGTTGCCGCCGCTACTGACTGGCTTGAGTGTTTTCCTGTTTCCAAGCACAAGGACTAGTGCATTTCGCCGCTTTGGATCCATATTTTCTTACAACTTTTCTCTCTTCTAACATAGGTAATTGAAGGTCCATGAACTAGGTTTAAGAGTCACTAAACATAAGATCTTGATCGGATAAGCACAACACGATAACCGTGTGTTTGATGTGGAGAAAATAAACAAAACCCCTGTAGCTGGAGCCGCAAAACGCTGCGAAGGTCAGGAAGAACGCTGGCCAGAACAAACACGTCCAAAAAGGCAATTCCAGATTGAAAGAACTGCGTCGCAATCCGTAGAAGTTGCCGCACTTAATGTAAATGCGATATATACGTGTTCGAGTACTGGGTCACCAATATGGGGTTGATTTATTCGTCTTCATGGTCACGTTGAATAATAAACGGGTTGACAAACTATTCAATATTTATTCTTCGAATATCATCCTTATAAATAAGTGATCACCATAGACTTCGTTATGTTATTCCCCGTGACTGTCACAAAAACTTCTCTCCCACACACGCGTCACTTCGGGGCCCGTGCAGAAATCGAACGCCGCCACATATCGTTTTTTTTTTTTATAATTATACAACTACAACATCTGAGGACATATAAATATACAATTAAATTCATAATTCCATAATATTAAGCTACATATGATAAGCGGGCAAAGTAAATACAGTAGCCAATTTCCAATTTGACCAATTTGCTTTGCCTGGTGATCTTCAGGTTATCCGAAGTTATTCAAAAACCTTTGCACCTAAACTCGTCTTCTATACATAGTTAGAATGATAATTTAATCATAACTACATTAAATCCTCCTCATAAATAAGAACTTGTCACGAATAGTATTGTCAAACGACGTCAATGCGATTCCGTGTCTTTGCCGCGCACAGAGTCGCAGCCAGCAAATTGAAATCTTAGGCGACGCACGTGGCCATCGACCAACACATAATAGTTAACATAGGAACAATGGCGACAGTTACCCTAACAGTGTTTGCCGAACATTATTGTTAGGGTTCCGCACCAAAGGGTAAAACGAGAGCCTATTACTAAGACCTCGCTGTTCGTCTGTCCGTCTGTCACCAGGTTTGTATATCATGAACCGTGATAGTTAGACATTTGAAATTTTCACAGATTATGTATTCCTATTGCCACTATAACAAATACTAAAAAATTTTTGCTCGATATTGATAACGGCAACAGTTACAATATTACAGTACAATTATTGTAAATCTGATCCTAATCCCCTCTTCCCTGTTATTATATCTCTATTATTATTATTATTATTATTATTTTTGACATATGCTTCATGTGTGCATAATGCTTACAATGCGAAATATATATTCTAGACGTAGTTTCCAAAATTCTAATGGATGAATAATGAATACAATAGTTTTGTTATTTATCTTATTATAGATGCAGATCCTGTAAGAAAGCTTTCTCGGATAGTTCAACGTTAACAAAACATCTGCGCATACATTCTGGAGAAAAACCTTACCAGTGTAAATTATGTTTGTTGAGGTAAGGAAATTTTAACCATTTTTTTGCACATGGAACACCGAATAATAATATAATTATAATATTTATAATAATATTTTCCTTTTATTTACAGGTTCTCACAATCAGGTAACTTAAATCGCCACATGAGGGTGCACGGCAATATGTCGGGTGGTATGCTCGGCTGACACTTACAGAGGAGCGGCCTTTCAGCCGTCTACATGTAAGACAACGACAGTGCATTTCATGATATACCTAACTGCGGAAATGATAATACTAGCAGTAGCCCGTATAACATATTTACAAGTGCTAATAGTAAATTAAAAAAATACCTAAATGTTTGGACCATGTTTCTTTCGTATAAATATGAAAATTGATTATCTAATAATATTAAGTTAAAACTATGTAATATTTGAAGATACAATAAGTGTAATTGAAAAAAAAAAACCGTCCTATTTTTTTTACATATATAAAACTACTGTACTAACTACCACTAGACGGCGCTTGTTTGTATTTTGTACACCATGTGTAGAATTTTAGATTAAAAGACTCAAAATAATAATTATGAGTTTGTATAGCTCACATTAGGTACATGATTCAATCCACCCAATCTTTGAGGCCGTACTCGCCATTGGCACTATTAACAATTACCTAATATGAAGAAAGTTAGTAACTTTTTTTTTTTTTTTTTTTTTTATGCGATAGGGGGCAAACGAGCAGACGGGTCACCTGATGGTAAGTGACTACCGCCGCCCATGGACACCCGCAACTCAAGAGTCACAAGTGCGTTGCCGGCCTTTTAGGTAGAGGTACGCTCTCTTCTTGAAGGTTTGAAGGTCGTATCGGTTCGGAAATACGGCAGGCGACAATTTGTTCCATAAGCTGGTTGTGCGAGGCAAAAAGCTTCTCGAGAAGCGCACAGTGGTGGAGTGCCAATCGTCCAGGTGATGGGGATGGATATTTTGTCGCGTAGGACGATGGCGGAAACCAGCAGCCGGTATAAGTCCGAACAATTCCTCTGAACACTCCCCATGATACAAGCGATAGAGGATGGAGAGTGAAGATACATCTCTACGCAACGCCAAGGTGTCAAGTCGATCAGAAATATCTTGGCAGTCGATGATGCGAGTCGCTCTCCGTTGAATGCGGTCAAGAGGCAGAAGTTGGTACTGGGGTGCACCTGCATAGAGATGAGAACAGTATTCCATGTGCGGCCGAACCTGCGCCTTATAAAGTTGCAGGCGGTGGGCCGGAGTAAAATACTGTCTCGATCTGTTTAGCACACCAAGCTTCTTCGAGGCTAATATGGCCTTACTCTCTAAGTGACCGCGAAACTGGACTTCGCTTGATATATCGACGCCAAGGATTCCGATACTGGCTGATGCAGTTAGGGAAGTGCTCTCAAATTGAGGTGATACGACCAATGGCATCTTTTTAGCGGTGAACGCGCAAACCTGTGTCTTCGTGGGGTTAAATTGGACTAGGTTAAGTCGACCCCAGTCTAACTGGCCCTATACCGCAATATCATTGCCAATTTTTTTTGTAAACTTAACTTTGGAAACTTTATGAATTATATCTCTGACGACTGACAGAAACTAACGCCTCTTAAATAAAAAAAAAATAAATTTAGATATAAACGAATACTGAATGTACGGTTACAATAAAATATTACCTGTATAGTATATGTTGCTAAAAATAAATCTCCAAGGTGAGTTAAAATGAAGTTGTGGAATATTATAATATCACCTTCATGTATTAGGTAGGTACACAATCAATGTAGTATAAAAATCTTCACCTTTTTAACAGACTTCAAAAAGACCGCTTCTCAAATAGACCGTTTTTTGTGTTTTTTTTTTATATATAAGCCTACCATAGTGACTCCACTTTGCCTGATGGAAAGCAATAAGTGGAGTCCAAGAGTGTTGGTCACCATCCTCATTGCATGTCTAGTCAATGTAGCATTGTGACCCACACTATGGCGGCCTGGTGAGATGCTTTTTCACGCCCCGCTTAAAAGACCCGGAATCAAAGTGAGAAGGAAACATGTGCACATGTGCGTATCGGCACAGGAAAGAAGAGCCAACCCGTTTAATTCGGGATTTCATATTTTCGATTCTCGAACTTTGACTTCTCAGGCCAGCACGTGTAGTCCTGTAGAGGAAGGGAGAAGGTGGGACAAATTGGAAGAGCTCATCAGAACACTCTCCGTGATGTAGGCGATAGGGAACTGCCATAGAGGCGGCATCTCTTCGCAACTGCAGAGGCTCAAGAGACTGGGTGACCTCAGGACAGTCTATAATGCGGAATGCAACCGATCGAGAGCGTCATGCACATACTGCGCATAGTCATCCCAAAGATGAGAGCAGCACTCCACGCAGGAGCGAAGCTGGGTCTTGTATAAAAGACACAGTTGCTCGTTCGAAAAGAACCGTCTCACCTCGTTCAATACGCCGAGCTTTCGCGAGGCTGCCTTAGTGACGCTTTCGATGTAATCATGCGAATTTGTGTTATATACTCAACATCGACATTATAGTAAACTGATTAAAAATGCATTGTGTGTAGGTACTCAAGGTTAGTCCAATTGAAAACTGAAGCAAACTATTATACCTCTAAGGTGGAAAATTAATTGATACTCATAATAGACGCATTGAGTCGGTTATATACTTATTTAAGGTTAATTATTTTGTAAATAGCACTTTATACGTTATTCCAGTCATAAGAGACTCTTGTACATAGCTATTGTATGTAAGTTTCAACTCAAGCCTGAAAGTATTCGAATACATATTAATTGATCTAGTCATTTATAAATAACTAAATAATTAACTAGCTTTAATAGTTATTTTTAATCTGTCGAAATTTTGCAAAGAAAAGAATTTGAAAAATTCTGAAGATAGACAATGGAAAATTAAAAGTGATAATCATTATCATTAAGTTTCTCTGGTTTACAACTGTCAGTATTACCAGTAAAAGTCTTCAAGCACTGTTTCATCCGACATTTTCTTAATATATCTTGTCTGTAATAATACAAATTATAATGAGAAATAAAAGCTTAGCAAAACGATTCGTTAATTATTTTGAGTTTCATTGAATGTTCACAAGGACCGACATGTACACATGTATTTATTTGATCGGACTTCAAAAAAGGAGGAGGTTATATGTTTGACTATATGCCAATTTTTTTTTTACCTGACTGCAAAGGAATGTATATATTTTTAAGAACATTTTTTTTTTTTTTTTTTTTTTTATACTATAGGGGGACAGACGAACAGACGGCTCACCTGATGGTAAGTGACACCGCCGTCCATGGACCCTTGCAACTCAAGTGCGCTGCCCGCCTTTGAGGGTGATGAGGGATGGGGAATACAGGGAGTGGAAAGAAGAGAGGAGGGATGAGGAGATGGTAAAAAGGAGAAAGGAGAAGAGGGGAGAGAAAAGGGGGGAGGGGGAATTGGGCCTCCGGAAACCTCACTCAATTCGGGGAAATGCAACGCAAGCGTTACTTCACAACCGGTTTTCTGTGAGGCCGTGGTATCGCACCGGTCGAGCCGGCCCATTCGTGCCTAAGCATGGCTCTACCACTGTTAAAATGCATGCATGCAATGCATATGTGTGTAAAATTAATTATTACCTGGTTTCTTTCAAAGGGCTGTATTGATTTCGACAGTTAATGTATCGTTAGATTCGCTCCCAAAAACCCTAATGGCAAAATTTTGGCGCCAAATTGTAAGTCGTGTTTTTTTTTTTAACCAAACCTTAAAAGGAGATTACAGAAATATATATGAGCCACGTGTGTAAATTGAATTAGGAATAATAAATTGGCTTTTTATTTTTCTTTTCCTAATGTTCTATTATTGAAATTAACACCAGCCAGATACCAACAGTAGATTATTCTTCAATAATATACATACAAGATACGAAGACTTTTTCCCCGACCTATATTATTATGAACGGGATAGTGAGTTTCTTTGTTTGTTATGCTTCTTTTGTATTGAAATGAATTTGGAGATTTAAAAACGCATTCAAATAGTATTGTTGACAATGGTCTATAAGTAAACCCGGAATTTTCGAAAACTTCCCTTAGCCAAATTGGTTGAAGCTTTCGCGGCCGATTGATGACTCGTTGGCTTTTTTCGGGTCTAAAGGCCGTCGTCCGTTGGAAATGCTTCCTAACGTTTCGCTAGCACGAGTCGCGAGCTTCTTCAGAGGTCCTTGAAACTCCGATACTGTCTGCATCCAGTAGGAAGATCCGTTAGGAAGCATTTCCAACGGTCGACGGCCTTTAGACCCGAATAAAGCCAACGAGACTTCCCTTAGCATCGAAATATCAAGCAAAGTCCAGTTTCGCAGTCACTTAGAGGGTAAGGCCAAATTAGCTTCTAATAGCTTGGTGTGCTAAACAGATAGAGACAGTATTTTACACATAGCATACTGTTCTCATCTCTTTGCAGGTGCACCCAAGTAATAAGCAGTAAGTAATATGTAGCTTCACTCTGTATTCTTTATTGCTTGTATCATGTGGAGTGTTTATAGGAATTGTTCGGACTTATACCGGCAGCAAGTTTCTGCCATCATCCTACGTGAAAAAATATCCATCCTCATCACCTGGATGATCGGCACTCCACCACTGTTCGCTTCTCCAGAAGCTTTTTGCCTCGCACAACCAGCCCGTGGAACAAATTGTCGCCTGCCGTATTTCCGTACTCATACGACCTTCAAACCTTCAAGAAAAGAGCATACTCCTACCTAAAAAGCTTTCAACGCACTTGTGACTCTTGAGGTGCAGGTGTCCATAGGCGGCGGTAATCACTTAAAATCAGGTAACCCGTCTACTCGTTTGCTATCCCCTATCACATAAATATAAACTCGTCAGAGGACAGTGAAACGATATTTAGACGAAATTTGTGAGGATGAACCTCCTCAAGATCCTCAAAGCTTGTTTAAAGTGAACATATTCTATCGTGTATTAGACATCATCATGAATCAATGGAGATAACGGTTCCTTGGAATGAATGAAGTTGTTTCCAAATTTCCGGTGTCTTGCAAACCTGCCTCTTTGCATAACTTTAATGATACCGATTTATTGGGAAAAGCTTCAGATTTGTCGATCAACATAAAAAAAGATATAGGTATCGATCTCGCTTGCCAAGGAAATTCTCAGTTTTCCGCTTTTAAACACGATATAGTAACGACATCTTGACAACTTGCTGACTTATTAATTATAGAGAATCATTTTATTTCTTAAAGCTTTAATGAACTGGTCACTGCATTTCTGTTATTTACAAACATTATTATGACTACGACTAGTGCCGAGCGATTGCTTTGAAAATTGAAATACATTAAAATTGGTTTAAGAAATTCTTTCGCAGAAGAAAGGTTACGCCATTTTCCTATTTTGGTCATAGAATATTCCATAGGCCGGAATTTGAACTTTGATGATGCCATATGTTCAATACGCTCTGAATTACAGGTTACTAGAAAATTAAATAATTGTAAGAGCGTTTGTATCTACCTACTTCATGTAGTGATTTATTATAAAAAAAATTACTATAACATTAACTTTTTTATACTGAGGAAGGGAGGATAGTCACCATCCGATGAATTTGCAACGGTCCTCAAACGGTATAGTTACGAAACAGTAATATTCTTAAATGATGTTAGATTCATAGAAATATTAAAATTTATATATAACTTCATACTTACATATAGAAGCTCGCGCCTGTGTTCTCTACAGGTTAAGCAGAAATGTATTAAACTACTACTAACGTAATAGGGGACAGGCCTATTGCCGTCAGCTGGACACTATGGCAGTCATCTGTAATTAAACTAAAAAAATAATATGTTTACATACGATTCTTATTTTTTTCTATTTATAACTTGTGTAAAATGTTTATTTACTCAACTTTACTATGAACACCACTCGGCGATTTAATTTCAAAACTCCCGCTCTAGAGAAGTGTTGGCAGCAGTATAAAAAATACTTTTCTACTATTTGTTTAGACTTTTTATAATAAAACAAGAAGACAATGAAACCTAATGTTTGTTTTTGTCATAGAAGTTAAAAGCTATATTGACGAAAACTTTATTTTATCTCTGTAGTAATCGCATAAGGATTTCGATTTCACTAGTAGTTGTTTAATGTGTACTTTTTGGTATTTATTTGAACATAAGGTAAAATTCAAGTTATATGATTTATAAGAAATATATTCCCTTTTAAAAACCTAGTGTATTAATATTTGTTTAAATTGATGAAAACATCTTAATTTTAGTTTAAATTTATTTGATTAAATCCCTAACTTGTGAATCAGTGAACCGTGCATTGAACGAATCTAAACAGTTTGACACATCATGATACTTAGTGATCGTGAGATTTCTTGGTCAGGATTGTAATAATTTCACTATTTCACGCTCGACACGGGACAACCGGTGCTTCGTATTCTTAGTTAAGAAATTGATAATACAGTAATTTACATTGTTACTGCCAGTTAGTAACTGCGACGCTTAACTAGTTTTTAATTATATGCGGCGAAATACTAAAGTCTCGTACGAATAGTTACATTTTAGTGCTAACAATCACAGACTGCTTGTAAATATGACTGAAAGATCACCAGACGAGCCGAGTTCTAAACGAAATGACTTCATTTGCGGTGTTGTTGAAGGTAATTGTTGTTAAGTTAGCTAAAAATATTAACGTTATGCTTGATATAGCTATACATTATCTCGGTTTGTGATTATGTGAATGACCTAAGCTTACTATTGCAGGCTTTTACGGACGTCCCTGGACTACTGAACAAAGAAAGGATTTGTTCCAAAAGTGAGTATCATTTATACTAACAGTAAGAACTAAAAAGAGAATGAGGTCTAATCAGCTATAGAGAACTTAAAAATTTAGGTTGTTATGGCTTGTACTTTTTAAATTAATTGCATAAATATCTAATTATATATTTAAATATAATTATTCATATTATTAACTTAAAAATGTTATACAGAATATTAATACAAAGAAATCTAATAATTAAAACAATTATACTACAGAGTTCTCTTACAAAATTTTTAAGGTTTTAAATATGTCTTACTTAATGTTACTTTTCCTTGGTGAATGTTAACTTTAGTCAATTTTATTCTTTCATTATAATCTTGTTAAAAATTTAATGTTGTATGCAGAGTATATAATGCTTATGACGTAGAAGCACCTCATAAGATCCTTAATTTTAATTAATATTAGTTTGAAATTAGTTGTTACCACTATGAATGTGTTAAGTAGTTATGTAAATGAGATTTTTGTACAACCAAATACGAATTCTAACCTTTTTTTCCAAAATTGTTATATTACAAATTTTTTTTGTACTTATACTAACTTATACTAATTTTATGATTAGTAGTTATTAACCATAACTATTATTTGTCAGATTTTTAATCTATATTGAAAAAGTTTGTTTTTTACTGTTTGTGATATTAAATACTTAAAAACAATTGCTGATGATATAATCTTATTCAATATCAAAGTTTTTGTAAGTGGAGAAACTGGAACACAATTTGTCTGGGCTTTTATAGGGCTTGGTGGTATCTGCGGACTTTTGTGTTGTGATCTTCATAACAATAGTTTGTAGTTATTTACACAGTTCAAACTTCAGACTTTAAATATTATATGCATAGTAACAAGCAGATATTATTGTATAGACTGAGATCTAATGGAAGTTTTTAGTGTCAATTTAATAGTTAGGTTTCTAACCAACTTTGTTTTTTTTTTCTTTTAAGTTTTATTTAGCTTACCCTGTTAATTTATTCATTTGGGTCAAATATAGTAATGGTTTTTTTTTGTATATTTTAAAATTATTTTCACAATACAATACTACTCAAGGATGGTCCCAATTGGCATAAATAATTCACATAGAAATTGGCATTGACAATTTGCAATTACACATACAGCTTTTTTTTACACATATGCCTGTTACTCCGAATGTGTAGGCAGAGGTCTAATAAACGCCCACATTTTTATAGGGGGCAAGCCAATTGCCGTCATCTGGGCATTTTTGGAATAAAGTAGATAAATTTGAAAGTGGATATGTGGATAAAAGCAAAGGATATTGCTTGTATAGATAAATTGGGGAGCAATAGTTGTAGCAACTCAGGCTTGCATACCTGTAACTCAAACTGGCCAGAGCTGGGAAAACCTAGCCCTGTCACAGAACAAATGTTAACTACACAGAAAATATAGACATATCATTTTCTATCTTTGCCGTTGCATACATAGTTGGAAGAAGAATGTTGTTCTTTTTAATATATCTTTAACAATAAGATTCTATTGTATCAATTGTATCACAATAGAATCCCTTTATTTAGGTAGTTTTGATTCCCACATTCAACAAAAGTTTCTGTTATCCAGACAGTTGTCTCAAGTGTGGGTGTTTTTCATTATTTATATTGTGTTTTTTTTTTTTGACGGCGGTTGTCACTAGCATGACTTGATGGTAGTGACAACCGCCGTCCATGGACACCTCCAACTCGAAGAGTCGTAAGTAAGCTGCCCGACTTTGAGGGTGATGAGCAATGGGGGAATGCAGAAAAGAGTTTTACAACTAGTTTTCTGGTATCGCACCGGTCGAGCCAGCCCGAGCCAGCCCATTTGTGCCTAAGCAAACACAGAAATAATTTCTAGTACAGTAGTCTTTTATTTTAAATAATAAATAAAACAACTGCTTATGTACACAATCTCTGTAAAGTAACAATACAGTTGAAACTTTACATAGTGAAAGTAAAGTAATATTATAAAATATGAATTGTTTTTAGAAGCTTTGTTGAATTTTAAAATAAATTTAATTAAGTATTCAATATTTATGATTTAGTTACATGTGACGCTGATGCATTGCTAATTATTTGTTTTTAACCGATTGCAAAAAAGGAGGTGATTCTTTTTTATTGTGCACCTATTTTCAATTCTTTTAATTCAAGAAAAGGACTGCCGTCATCCAGGAAATCAGGAAATATATAGGATTGTATATTATATACTCCTTGTCACCCATGGGAAGAGATATGGTGGCCTTTTTGAACCATATAGCATATTCCACATTTAACCTGTTAAAAATACTAAAAATATTATTTACACTAGCTTATTTAAAAATATTACAGGTTAAAGAAATGGGGCATGGACATGTATGTTTACGCTCCAAAAGATGACTACAAACACCGCGCATACTGGCGAGAGCTGTACACTGTGGAGGAAGCTGAACATCTAACATCCCTGATAACGGCTGCCAAAGCCCAGGGTATTGTCTTCTGTTATGCACTGTCACCTGGCTTAGATATTACATATAGCAATCAAAAGGAGATCACTACTTTGAAGAGGAAATTGGAACAGGTAAGAAGTCTAAACCCACTTTAACCCCTGATGCTACAAGAAGGATGTTATAAGTTTCGTGTGTCTGATTGTGGCATTGTAGCTCTTAAACTCACGGATTAATTATAATGCTTTTTTTCTTTTAACTATATTTCAATAAAATCTGCTCAACTTTTTAAAGATTATCAAATTACCATTTTTAAACATCACTTTTTAATTGACTGCTCTAGAAGATGAGTTTTCGAGTGTATGTTTGAATGTAGTAAGTATGTATGATGTTTCTTTGTCACGTCCCACAGCTTAAAGGACTTCATTAAGTCCTTTATTTCGACATGTGAGGTGGAATTTGAATTACATTATAAGAGGGAGTGACAATGGCTATAAGATTTAGAAATAACGTAAGCAAAAATACATCAAGGGATAATTGATTGATTAATTGATTATATCAAGCAATCAATTATCCCGCTGTAGTCCACTGCTGGACATAAGAATCTCCCAAAGCTTACCATAGCTCTCAGCCTTCTGATGCAGTCGATTCTAGTCGCAAGTTTATAATGCCAGATGTAAATTTCTTTCTTCAATTTTTTTAACTTAAAAAACATAATCCCCTAAATTGTGTAAGTACCTAATATTGTAAAGCGTAAGACAAATAGCAATATTCTAGAACAATATTATATAATCCGTCAAAAATTAAGTGAAAATCAAAATTATTTATTTCAAATAAATCAATAGGTATTTTTGAATTATCAAGTGAGGTAGTCAGTCAGACTGAGTTAGTTGTGAAGGTAGTTGCCTGTTCTTATATCAATAGATTCTATAGAGAAGAGCAGGCCAGAAACTCCAAGGACACTCCTTTTCAAATATTTTATACATTTTTCTCATTACAGTTCATAAGTGCAGATATAATAAAATTAAATAAGATGTGAGGACACTGCAGTATATCATTCTTAAATAATGTTTATGGTAATTACATCTTTATGTTAAGTAATAGCAGTCCGGAGATTACCAGCCCCAATCAACGCCACTCGTTGACGGGCATGATGCACACACCTGCCATCGTCAATCTCAACCATATCAAAAGGAGCCAATGATCCGACACATATGCCACCATTGGCAGGACTTCTTGGCGAGCATGACATACTCAACTGCCAGAAGTCATAAAAAAATAATCTAAATAATTGACGGCACAGTTCTCATATGTACCACTCAAAAATTTCTAAATAGAACATATCAATCCATATACTGACATAAGTATTTGCATTGTAGGTAACAATGTAAATACTTCTTATGTCATATTGTATAAAAAGTATCAAGATAAAGATAATAATAATTGAAAACATTAACAAACAATTATTACATGTCAAATAATAAAACCAAGAATATACAATAAAAAACACACTAGTATTTTTTTTTATGTACAGTGTGGTTGTGGAGCAACAAGTTGCCAAGCATTTTTGTCAGCAAAATAATCATCTACTTTGTAATATGCTTGTTTACAAAGCGTTTGCGTTTTCTACAGTTCTTAAATTTCATCTCATTAAGTTGAAGAATATCAGAAGATATTTCATTATATAATTTAACACAGTATGTACCCCATAAAAGATGTTTGTACTTCTGCTTATCTAAATTTTGGTTGAAATAATATTATTATCTCCTAATAGAATGATGTCTTTCACATATTTTTGTAAATAGATGCATGTTTTTCTTACGTACATAATGTTCTCATAAATATACTGACAAGGCACTGTCAGGATGTTAATGTAATATATCCTTAATGGATATCCGACTGCGTAGATTATAAAAAAATATTATAAGACATGATACAGTGGAAATAACTAAAATAAACTAGTCTTGCAGTATCCATGTTTGTTAGTTGGGCGGACTGTCCTCAAGGCATATGCTGTAATTAAGTGACAGTTTTTGTTATTCAATAAGACTTTATATGCACTTTGATGTTAAGCAAAAATAATCTTACAAGTTCTAAATTATTGACAGAAAACCAATCATGTACTCGTGGAATAAAATCATTAATATCGTCAGAGTTATTGCCGTGCCCATCTGCTTTAAAAATTAATGAAGTGTCATCAGCAAATAATACTATTTTTTTTTTTGGCTATGCCGTAACTTGTCGAGATCATTAACATATACCAGAAAGGGAAAAGGGCCCAATATCAATCCCTGCGGAACGCCCAATATCAATCCCTGCGGAACGCCCATTTTTATCTTTGATGCTAATGAATTTGCACCATTAATCCGAACTTGTTGTTGTCTCTCACTTATGTATGATTTAAGCAAACAGAGAGTCTGCTTACAAAGTCCATAATTCTAAGTGTCAGAAGTAATGTTTCATGTCTTGGATAGTCAAATACTTTTGAGAACTCACAAAAGATACCGAGTGCATATTTTACCACCTGGGAGGAGTCCCAGGTGGTAAAATATGCTTTAATAAAGTAACACCGGCGTCTGTTGTGCAACACCCTTTAATGAACCCGTATTTGATAGATAAATATTGTTTTCGTTAAAATGAAGTAGCATACACACATAAAATTTTAACGCTTAGGGCACTCCCCACTGGAAGTTTCAATGATAGTTTGGCAAGTTTTGATTGACATTCCTTACAGATCTTCAGACAATTTTGGCCTAACATCGTTAAAAACTTTTAATACTACTGTGGGTTTAATATTTAAAATTAAAACCTACGGGACAGATACCTAAATTTTTTAAGAGCGATAGAATGAACAGGAATATTTAATTAAGATCTCAGTAAAGAAATTAACAAAGTCCTGGCCTATATCCTCGTCAGAGCTTTAAGCTCTAACACGGCGTGTCTCTAATACATAATTTTTATTCCATACTTTGTTTCTACGAGTTTCATTATTAAATACTTTCCAGTTTTTATTTACTATTAAATATTTCAAAATATTTTAGGTGTCCCAGTTCGGCTGCACTTGTTTCGCCCTTCTCTTTGATGATATAGAACCGGAGATGAGTGAAGCTGATAAACAGATATTCCAGAGTTTTGCTCATGCACAGGTAAGTGAATCATGCACAGTTTATACTTCGGGGCTGGCATCATTTTTTTTCCTTTTAGTAAAGACAACTCCCGCATCAGAAATTATTCCTGTGTCGCGAAGGACTTTACAAACATACAAACGACGGACACAAAGAACACCAGTCTTGGAACAATTATTTGTAGATCATAATGTATGTGGTCTGGATAATTTGATACGAGCGGATAGCCTGTGGGTCTAGTATTCTAGTGCTTAATTATCCTCACTGCAAAGCTAGAGGTCTTTTGTTCGATTCCCACCTAAAACAAATAATTGTGTAATGAGCATGATCATTGGTTCTGTGTCTGTATGTATCTGTCTGTGTAACTTATCTATAATGTGTATCTATTTAGAAAAACATAACTATGTTTTTAACAGTTCAGCATAACCTCTGCTTAGTTCAAGGTCAAATTTCCGTGTGTGAGATGTCTGAAGTTAATATTGTTATTCCTGTTTAACACCGGTCGTGGTTACCTAAATTCAATATAAATCTATACTAACATGAAATGAATGTAGCTTAGTCTGTTTTTCAGTCACCTTTTTACAGTTAAATGACCAAACCAATTTTTATTAAATTTCAAATATGGACTCTTTGAACCAGCTATATATCAACATAAAACTAATACACTAGACTACGGTAGACTAAAAAAATACTAGTTAATAAACTAACCCTTATGTCCTGACATGGCAGGTGTCTGTGACCAACGAGATCCACCAGCACCTGGGATGTCCTCGGTTCCTGCTGTGTCCAACACAGTACTGCTCCACCCGGGCTGTGCCAACTGTTAATAGCTCTGAGTATCTCAATACACTTGGGACAAAATTATCGCAGCAGATAGACATCATGTGGACTGGTGAGTATATCCATCCTTTAAGTCATAAAATTTCTATTATGTAGGTATTCCTCAATGAATTCCGAAATGACAGAAGATTCTAGAAAATTGTTTAAAAATTACCTGGTTTCTTGGTGATTGTGTGTATAGTAGTGTCATTCTTATGCTGGTCTAATCCATTAATTTGTTTTGTTTTAGAGATTTTCTAGTAAGATCTTAGAAAACAATTTAGATTGTTAAATCCTTGACTTGTAATTGTAGTTTGTCATAATAATTTTGTGATCACACTTATAAATAAGTTATTAATTTTGGTGTTATTAGTTAAATCTATATGTGTCTATATTACTGCAGTGGAAGAGTTGGTTTGTTTACGCGCGATAATCTCTGTATCTCAGAGTTTCATTGAGAAAGAATACACTAATTTTTAATAATCATTGTGTGGATGTCCCCAATGCTGTTGGTCGTATTCGCTTTGAAATGATTTGTGTGAGTGATAATTTTTAACACAACATTTAACATAAAAAAGTGTCTTATAAATTGAAATAGAAACACATTTAATATGTATTACGAGTACAAGCACTCACTCTATTATTGACGTTTTACTTGACTGCAACAGTAGGAAGTTTCTTTGTCACGGCCAAGAGCCTAAACGGCTGGATGAGTTTCTGCATGTAAGGTTTCATTAAATTGTCTTAATCATAGGAGGCATACTTTTAACTTTACCTATTAATTAATATGTTCTTGTATAAATGTCTACCCACGTTATATTTTATAAATAACTTTTTAATGACTATTAATATAACAATGAATTTAGCTTTAGCGTGTTTAGATTATACTAGTTTTTTTAATGCGGGTAAATTTTTACAAGTGTATATACGAGTATATATGTAATGTATAATTCTTTGTCACGCTTGATGGATTTTGACATGTACGGTATAATTTAAATCTTAATAGTGGGAGCATACGGTACACTTCGAGATAACGTCATAAAAAAATTCGGCCAAGTGCGAGTCGGACTCGCGCACGTAGGGTTCCGTACCATTATCTATAAAAACGCCATAAAAATGACGTTTCTTGTATGTCCACCTTAAATATTTGTTTTATTTAAATTTAATTATTTATTTTTAAAGTGAATATATAACTTAATATGTCAAGTGTGTGTGAATATGTCAGCAAAGAAAAATCACGTTTATTTTATGGGAGCCCCCTTAAATATTTATTTTTTCGGTTTTTGATTATTAATTGTTGTTATGGCGGCAACAGAAATACATCATCTGAGAAAATTTCAACTGTCTAACTCTCACGGTTCATGAGATACAGCCTGGTGACAGACGGACCCTTTGTAATAGGGTCCCGTTCTACCCTTTGGGTACGGAACGTTTTATTGTACCTGTAGTTTTATATTTTTTTTTACTTTCGTAAAATTGTATTTTGTTTTGTCGTGTTTCTGTTTCTAGGTCCAAAAGTAATATCGAAAACATTAACGACGGAATGTATAGAGGAGATAACACAAGTGCTGAGACGTCCGCCGGTGATATGGGACAATCTACACGCCAACGATTACGATCAGAAAAGAATTTTCTTAGGTAAGTAGGGGGTAGTGTAAAATCAGTCTTATTAACAATGAAATTACAGGGGCACGGGATTTTTTTTGGTGTAAAAGGAAGAAAAACAATTGAAATCTTAAAGGGGGAGAGCCATACTTCGGCACGTATGGGCCGGCTCGATCAGAGTATTACCACGGCCTCACAGAAAACTGACTGTTAAACATGCACTGTGTGACCGAGTAAGTGAGGTTACTGGAGGCCCAACCCCATTTTCCTTCCCCTCTTTCCCCTTCTCCCTTTCCTCTATCTTAAAAATGCCAAAAGCACAATTGTGACCCTTGAGTGGCAAGTAACGGCCGCCGCCCATTAACGGCGGCGAAAGTCACTTACCATATGCTATGCCTACTATAAAAAAAAGAGTTCAAAAACTTTGTAAGTTGTCAACTTGTCTTTTATTTTTGCCATTTGTACAATATACATACATACGCTCACGCCTGTATCCTATAAGGGGTAGGCAGAGGTGTTTTACACACCCAGATTTTTCTAAATTGAATTTGGTCCCACCAGCGATATGTACGTATGTATAGAAAAATATATAATCAGATAGATAATACTTTATTTGAACACCATTGTACATACATATACATAGATAGATTTGATATTGAGATTCCTAAAAGTAATCTCTGTAATCTCTACCAGGCAACCTTAGGAGCGGCATTAGTTTTGCGGAGACACAGTGGTAGTTATTTCTATTTCAAAACTAATAATTTATAAAATACAGATATATTTTTTATATTTACTAAAACTTATCTACCTCCACAAACGATCACAAGTGACGTCACTGGATATTACTATCTATACAGGCAGAGGGGAGTCATTATGGTAGGGTAATATAAAAAAAAAACTAAATATGTATGTATGTATATAATAGTGTGGTTCTCATTGGTGTAGAATAGAGCCAACTCATCTCTTCGTGGATGTCGTAAAAGGCGGCTAAAAGATTTGACTATTAACTAGACAGTGTATACAGGTGTTTCAGAAAGTTATGTGTGTATAAATGGAAGTTCTCTATCAGAACTAAAAATAAAACAACTACATGTCAAAGCGGAATGGAGTGTAGTATGTTTAATAAAAAAAAGTTGAAAAAATAGGACATGCAGATATAAGAGCAAAAATAAAAACCACTGCCCTGTAATTATGTTTATTATCCTTCGGGTATGTAGGCTTGATTGTATGTAGTTATTATAATTATTTTATCATCTGTCACCAATTGTTATACAAAAACTTGTTTTGTATCGTCAGGTCCATACTGCGGGAGATCACCGGAATTGATCCCGTTGCTGCGTGGAGTGTTAACGAACCCCAACTGCGAGTACAACGCTAATATGATCCCGATATGGACGCTGGCACATTGGGCTAGCTGTAGTCTTGATGCACCTGCGCATAGTAAGTAATAGTTATGTAATAATAATAATAGTAAATTGTCTATTTGGCCAGTAACAAAAGAGTACCAGTGGTTGAGGCAGGCTTATACGGCCTCGCAGAAAGCCGGTTGTGAAGCAACGCCTGCGTTACATTTCCCCGAAATTAGTGAATTTTCTGGAGGCCCAACTCCACCTCTCCTTTCTCCTCACTTTGTCCTCCCGCTTCCCTTTTCCCATATACTCATCCCCCTCTCTTCTTTCCCGTCCCTTTATCCCTCATTACCCTCCAAATCGGGCAGCGCACTTACGACTCTCGAGTTTCAGTTGTCTATGGACGGCAGATGTCACTGACCATCAGGTGACTTATCCCCTATAATATAAAAAAGAACATAAATATAGGTTATGGAGGCACGTTTTAAGCAAACAGGTGCTTGTGTAAAGTTCATCAGCTCTTTATAAGAACCGTCACAAAGATACTTATGATATAGCAGAGTTTAAAATTGAAAAATCTTACACTAAATGATACACAAGTTATAAATGATGTAAACAAGGTAACTACGAGTAGTACTAATGTGTTGGAGTGTGGCGTGTACGTGTTCAAGTGTATGAGTGTAGTTTAGTGTCTGACAAATTGTATAGTTAACCTTATTGATTGGTCTTCTATTTCTGACGAAGTCTGTAGTAGTAAGCCTGCTGCAAATTCATTAACTGTACCAGTGACTTAAGTCGGTAGCCTTTTTTTTATAATGTAGAGAGACTAACGAGCAGACGGATCACCTGATAGTAAGTGACTTTCGCCACCCATGAACACTTGCAACTTAAGAGTCACAAGAGTGTTGTCCGCCTTTTAGGGTAGGGGAAAGCAAGGAGGGGAAAGGGGGTTGGTCCTCCGGTAACCTCACTTACTCGGTCACACAATGCAACCGTTGTTTAACAGCTCTGTGAGGCCGTTTTAATACTACGGTCGAGCCGGCCGAAGCATGGCTCTCCCACGGTGTGTTCTATTTACATATATAGATTACTAGTGATTAATATCTTATCAATATAGTACATGTTACTGTTACAGTGGAAGCTGTATCTTGGGATATAAAGTTGGAGCGAGAAGGAGAGCAGGGAGTATGCGAAGACGAAGTGCCGCTCACGCTTGGAAAGCATGTGTACCACCATAGACAAGCGCTCAGGTACCGTACACTGCACGGGTGACGCAGTGGTTTCATTTTTTGTGCGATAGTGGGCAAACCAGCAGACGCGTCACCTGATGGTAAGTGACCACTGCGCTCATGGAAACCTGCAACTCAAGAGTCACAAGTGCGTTGCCGGTCTTTTAGGTAGGAGTACGCTCTTTTCTTGAAGGTTTGAAGGTCGTATCGGAAATACGGTATGCGATATTTTGTCACCTCGCCCGCCACCACTACTGTTGTGGGTTGTTCTGGGTCTGGGTGTTCTTTGTGTCCGTTGCTTGAATGTTTGTAAAGTCCCCCGCCATACAGTTATGGTCGAAGCTTTCGACTACATATATGTATGAATTCTCCTTTTACAAAAAAACGTTGAAAGAACGACTAAAGCTTGTTCACTCAAAAGTTACATTTAGGAAGCTGCTCTTTTACATTAACTTAAACTTTACTGTGTTAAACTAGGCATACTTTATGAATAACTTTAGACATAACTATTTTTAAAAAAACTAAAATTATACAAAGTTAAAACTAATTGAATAAAATAATAAAATATGTGGCGGCGTAGACATCCTCAATTAATACTCTATCTGTACTTACATTTCTAAGTATATTAAAATACTGAATATACAGAATATTTGTATAGTTTTATACATACATACACCGCCATCCCCGAAGCGGTAGACAGAGGCGTAATTAACTAACACTAATTAACTAAAATTATGTGTAATACTTCTTCGACCAATGATGTACGAATTAAGTTGAAATTTATCTATCTTATAAAGAAGTATAATAAAATTCTAATCGGAGGGGTTGGACGGATTTCAGAATCAAATTCTTAAATTAGCTCAAAATGTGCCCTTTTTTATAAAAGAACTCCCGCACTAGGATTGAAATCCTGTGTCACGGAAGACTTTACAAACATTTAAGAACGGGACACGAAGAACACCCAGACGCAGAACAACAATTTGAGGATTACACAAAGTGTTGTCCCGTGCGGGGATTGGACCCACAACACTCGGTGCGACAGCGTATGGGCGAGGTGACCACTTAAACTGCTACGCCATCCGTGCAGTCAACTTAAAATTTAAATTTGTTGTAAATGCTTTACTTTGTTTCATAGACCGATCATCATCTTAATTCTGTCATAAGGTACCTTTCACCCAGAAAAAAGTAATGTTCTCCTATGACAGTTCATATTTGATAAGCTATTGCCTGCAACTTCGTTCGCGTGAGTATTTTGAACCATAACTTTTTCCGGAATAAAAAGCCCATATGATATTCCAGACTAGTCTATCTCTGGGCCAACTTTCATCCAGATACATTAAGCCTTCAAAATCCCTTCAAATTTTCAAAAGATATAAATGTAGTATAATTATTATGATTACAGACAAGCTATCAACGAGTGGCTTCCAGAATTCAACATCCCAAAGACAGCCCAGGGGCCAATTATCAAACCTCAGCCGACGGTGACAGGTAATTTGTGTACGTGACCCCTGCATTTATATCATATATTTTATAAGTTTACTTAATTCTTTCGTCCCGCCTGGTATGTCAACAAACTAACAAATTAGAATAAAATCTTTTGTGAATTAGGTTCATATTTATTTAAATATACGGTTTTACTCACGTGTGTATTTTGGGTATCGCCCGGTACCGTAGCGGCTGGACGACTTACTCCTTGAAAAGGCCTCGTGTCGAGACCGAAACTAGTAGGGTGTCCTCAAAATACACACGTGAGTAAAATCGTGTATTTAAATAAATATGAAACAAGTAAATGTTAAAAAAAAACAATTTAAAAAACGACTGCATTATTATTTTTATCTGATTTGCTGACGCTGTCTTTAAATGTTATACTCTATATTACTCGCGCTATTTAAACAATTCAAATGATACCTCACAATGTTGAAATCCCTCAAGCTTATACATGCTACTACAGCTCTTAACATTGCTTAATAAATTGGAGAGGCTTGGTATCCGTGTATCCCCACATAGTCTTTTCAAAGATTACTTCTCAAATAGTTAACTAAGGGTAAAACTAGGAGATTGATAATTACTGAGGTTTTGGCGTCCCCCAGGGCATTATTGTGGGTCCCATACTATTTCAGCTGTATGTTAATGACCTCTGTCTGGGCAATGTCTCTTCTTTAACCAGACATTTACTCTTTTGCCGATGACACTGCAATTGTGGTGAGTGGCCCTAACGTGAATATGGGTAAACAAAGAGCGGAATTCTCCTTAAAACAAATTATGGTCTGACTTTCTAATAATTTACTTACACTAGGTTTGAATTACTTCTCACAAGCCTTTCTCCTTATCTAAAATTAACTCTCCATATGAAGAGTTCTGAATTAATAGCCACACCTGTCCGAAGATGCGAAGTATCTTGGTGTGCAGTTGGACAGTGGATTGACGTTGAATATACGAGTAGAAATCGTCAAAAAAAAGGACAAAAAACTTTCACGCATCTTCGAAACGAACGAACGCGATATTACCTTACAAGGGAAAGTACTAATGGTCTATCTTGCCCGATGTCAATCTATTGTCCAATACTATATTCAAACAAATTTATGAACAAAAAGCCGAAAAGAAGGGCACGTGTTTCTTTCCATCAGGCAAAGTGGACTCGCTATGGTACCCCTAAAAAAAAAAAGTGGAAGTAAGCACTTTTAATTTCGATTTTATTTTTATTATTGCTTTATTTAATTTCGAAATAATTTTTTAATTCATATTTTTGGTCTGCAAAAGATTTTGAAAGTGTAAACAACGTCCTGCCAATTGTGGCGTATGTGTCGGGTTGTTCGGCTCCCTTTCATATAGTTGAGAATGATGGCTGGCGCATCATCATCATCATCATAATCAGCCTATCACAGTCCACTGCTGGACATAGACCTCTCCCATTGCACGCCACTTCGATCTACTTTCGGCTTCTCGCATCCAGCTCGTGTCAGCCATCTTGCGCAAATCGTCACTCCACCTGGCCTGTGGGCGTCCTACGCTATGTTTGCCGAGACGCGGTCTCCACTCAAGAACTCGTTTTCCCCAACGGTCGTCGGTTCTGCGGCTAATATGGCCAGCCCATTGCCACTTCAGCCTGCTGATCCGGTGGGCTATGTCGATTACTCTGTTTTTCTGCCGGCCAGACCATAAACCAGAAAACCAGAGTGGCTGGCGCATAATTGTGTAAAATACTTGAAACAGTGTTTTTTTTTTTTTTTTATACTATAGGGGGACAGACGAACAGACGGGTCACCTGATGGTAAGTGACAACCGCCGTCCATGGACACCCGTATCTCAAGAGTCGCAAGTGCACTGCCCGCCTTTGAGGGTGATGAGGGATGGGGGATGCAGGGAGCGGAAAGAAGAAAGGGGGGATGAGGAGAAAGAAGATGAGGGGAGAGGGGGAGTTGGGCCTCCGGAAACCTCACTCATTTCGGGGAAATGCAACGCAAGCGTTACTTCACAACCGGTTTTCTGTGAGGCCGTGGTATCGCACCGGTCGAGCCGGCCCATTCGTGCCTAAGCATGGCTCTACCACGTGTCTTGAAAAAGTTTGTTCTTCTCCATAGGACCTCCATTGGAACAGGCAACTAGCTCCACGACTGACTTACTCTTACTGCTTTCCTTATTTTTACAATTAAAAAATACCTATAATTGGTTTAATTGAAATAAATAATGATTTGATTTCCAGTGCCACCAGTACCGATAATCCCGATCCTGCCGTCGGTGAACACGTGCATGTCGTTGATGACGGCCACCAGCAACACTTCCACGACCAGCACGGCCGACATGGCGCCTGCCATCCCCACCGTCAACACGAGCCAGCTGCAGGCCCTCGCCGAAGTTTGCTCGGCCTCTAATGACCGCCCCATACTCTCTACTAGGGTGAGATTTGCTACACATCTTGTACCAGCTGATACTAATACCACGAAAGATTGATAAACGGTCCACGGTTCCACTTCAGGAAGTACTATTTTATTTATTATACTAAAGTTTTGAGTATATATATGTATATATGTATGTATATATATCTTTTTTTTAAAGAACACTAGCAATGTGGGTCACACATTACTAGTATTCTTGTTAACCCCCCCCCCAGCTAAATGCTTGTGTTAGGGGTGGGTTTACGAGGGTAGTGTGTTGGGCGGGGTTTGAACGCGCAACCACTTGATCGCAAGTCCATCACGCTACCGCCGCTTGAATATTATTATATATTAACAGGAAAGGGAGGATAAAAAAGTATATTGCTTCTATAGATGAATATGAGAGTATAAGTAATAGCTCAAGCAAGTGAGGATCGCATTCCTATAACGGGCTGGTGAAGGGAAGTCCGATTTCTCTAACTGGAATTATTACTAAGTAAGCAATAATGCAGCCCACAACGTTGTTGAATTGACTAGCCTGTTGGAATAGAGGGAGCCTGGTTGCTGAGCTGAAGGCCGTGGGTTCGTGTCCCACTAGGGACAAAAAATGGTGTGACCCATAAATTGTTGTCCCGACTCTAGGTGTTCATTTGAGTTGTTTCTATGTTTCTCGAAACGCTACACCAAACATACCTAATAAATAAATTTGATTTAAAATGAAACGAAATAAAGGCTGCTATCAGTAATTTATTCATTTTGATTTCAGGTATCACCAATCGAAACTCTAAACCCAGTTCCAAATCCCGTAATGAATTCTCTCGTGTCCCCGACTAAAGTTATACTAAACGAGTCCATCCCCAACCCTATAATACCCATCGCTAGCTCAAACATGTCCATACCATCGGAAATCCCTGTATCAACCCTCCCGGTACCTATCCTAGGGTTAAAAGCCTTAGAAGAGAGTGGTAATAAGTTACTTATGAATAAAACAGAGAATACTTTGCTGAGCGACAGTTTGTTAGAGAATGAGAGCTTTGAAGGTATAAAGAAGGAAGGAGATTATGCTGATCAGATAATTGTTGATGATGTGGAGCCTCAAGCTTTGGAGCAGAGGAGGAATGGTGATATGAGTGTTGGGGGTAAGATTTTTTTTTAAGTAAAGTTGTAAGTATTTCAGTAATCAACAAAAGTTTAAATGCAAGTTGTCAAATCTTGAAAAAACTTCAAAGACACTAAATTTATACATAGCAGTGTGGTTTTTGCTTGGTTATGCTTTACTTTTAACTTAAGTTGTTAACTGATTATCATGAAATTTTGCACACATGGGTACAGAAATGGACCTGAGAAGAGAAAATAACATGTGCTAGTAGAGGTGAAGGTGAAAACTATTGCTTGCATATACTGATCGGCTATTTTGTAACTCGATCAACACGGTTTCCGTGGTGTAGCGGTTATCACATCTGCCTAACACGCAGAAGGCCCCCGGTTCGATCCCGGGCGGAAACATTTCTTTTTGTCATTTTGTTTTTTTTTTCCTAAGATATGCTATTATTTATAGAATTCGGTGCACCTGAATAAAAAAAAAGAAATCGTTTGTTATATAACAGATACGATTTCTTTTAGAAATAGCACTAGCACGTATTCATATACTGCAGACTTTTTGCCTGTTAACCCAATTGAAAATGGCTTGTTTTTTTACTTTTACGCATCTTACTGGTACAGAAAAGTTTTATTTTTATGAATTAAAGGACCATAGACCTTTTCTTTATCCCTGGCATCTATACGAACTGTAATAACATATAAATGCGACTAATTTCCGTCCATGGTAGATAAAGACCGGTAGAATGTAATTTTGCACGATTCTGACATAATCTTCGCATCTTCGGCATTCATCAGCCCTTTCATAAACGCTCGTCGGCTAATCGCCTTTAACCTGTATCTTTTTTATTCGTTTATTGTGTATGTATCAGTGTGTATTTCTATATGCGTATGTGTTGTACGTATAATTTATGGAATTTATTAAACAAGCAATTTGAAATGCAATATCTGCGAATCGACCTTATAAGTTTTCTTCACCACCAAGGCTGACTGGTAGAAAGTCCGCATTTGTACAGAACGTGCATGAAGTTATAAGTATATATTTCCAGGAAGACTATATTACATAGTTTGTTTTTTCTCTGTACATATATTTATTTCTGTCCTTCTGTGTCAAATTTCATAGCGATAGAGTAGTTACTGCGTGAAATTATAACAGACAGATTTACTTTTGCAGTTACAATATACTATCTTATATTTCAGACACACCACAAACTCTAAGTCCTAGTCGTGTGTCGATTGTCGAGGCGGGAATCGAACCGCTTGATGTCGACCCGCCTTCCACTGCAGCAACCGACCCTGATGTGGTCATGAACGATAGCATGAGCGAAGTGAGTAGATATTCTTATTTAATAGACACATACATACACTCACGTCTATTTACAATGGTCGACGGGCCTGTTGGTCTAGGGGTTAGTGACCCAGGGTCCGGATGTCCTAATAAAGCTGTTCCCGGATTCCTTCTATTTTAAGCGCAGACTGGCACATCGTGTGGTTTTAGTCGGTTCGATTCCGACACACCGTTCCACCGGAAACCCCGGTGGGATGACGGCCCGAGGGGGTTTCCACACGAAAAAAAAAAAAAGAAAAAAGGGGTTAGTGACCCTGACTGCTGAACCGGAGGTCGTGGGTTCGATTCCCACACGGGACAAGAATTTGTTTGATCCACAAATAGTTGTCCCGTGTCTGGGTGTTCTTTTTATTCGTTGATTGAATGTTTGTAAAGCTCCCCGAGACACAGAAAAAAACATGTCCCCGAAGGCGTAGGCCAACCAACTCCAACGCCCAAATTTTCGCCAATCATAATTCTGCCGACCCTAGGGGCTAGTCTATTGCTGTGATCCGGGCTCAGTAAAACTAAATATTTACTGTTTTTTAGATAACAGTCCGATCCCTAAGTCGCCTTTACGACATGAAAGCGGGAAAAAGACGAAAGATTCTTATATATATCTCAGATTTTAACGAATAGGTTTCTTTGATTGGTCAATTGAAAGACACATACCTATTCAAATAAACAATAAAAAGGAGTTTAGTTAGACGAGGGGCAAATATGCAACCACTTTTTTTACTCTTTTCATGAGATGTGGAGAGACTTGAACAAGAAGCAGGTTCTCAATTAAATGTTTGTTTCTGTGGATATTTTTCTGTCGATATCTTGGGCCATTAGTGAATCGATTTCAACTATTATTTTATAACTGAAAGGGTTTACTCAAGGTTGGTCTCATTTAATATTAAAAATATTCCTGAGAGTAGGAAGGGATTAAGAAACTATTACTTTTTTCGGCTAAATAGACTTCATTTTCTTATGTTAATTACTAATTTCAATTTTATTTACTAGGCAATAAAATTCAAATTTCTATCAATGACCCCTCTTTCTTTAATGTACTAAAAGTTGAAATGTACGAAATTAAAAAAGTGTGTCATTGGAGTATCTTATTTGTTCTTCTGGATAGGATCTACGTATTGGAACTAGTATCAACTTAGTCTGACTGACTTCAACTTCAAAAATACAAGCTAAATTATTACTTATTAATTGTGGTTTTTTGGTAACAGAACGGATCAATGCAAGTGGAGCCGAGTCACAGCCCGCTCAGCACAGATATGATCATCGAACCTGTTGATGCTGTTGAATCATCTGAAGTTGTTGATGAGTGAGTTAATATAGCATTTAACATATAATTTGTCTATAAATACAGACTTCTAACTCAGTCTGAATTTCTCCATAGACCGGATTACAGTTTTTTATTTATAAAAGTAAAATTTATTAAATGTTTCTTACCTTCTAGACCACTTTATTTATTATGGATAAAGGTATAATTTTAAAATGTGTTTGTATTATTTTAAAGAAAAATATTACATTAATTTTTTTAAGTACAGTTAAATTTCCATCTCCGATAAATAGTTTCTAATGAACAGAGTTATTTTTATTTAACAGAGAATTAAGTATGTTGGTATTGAAAATAAAATATAATACAAAAGTCATCTCACATTTAATTGTTAGATTTTTAAATCATTAAAATACTATTTGAAAGAATTAAATAAGTACATAAATAAAAAAGAAAAGTATTGTTTAAAGAAATGTTAATTTAAAGTGCGGGAATCATTTTTTTTTTTATGCGATAGGGGGCAAACGAACAGACGGGTTATCTGATGTTAACTAACTATCGCCGCCCATGGAGACCTGTTAGGTAGAAGTACGTTCTTTTCTTAGAGGTTTGAAGGTCGTATAGGTCCGGAAATACGGCAGGCGACAATTTGTTCCACGGACTGGTTGTGTGAGGCTTCTGGAGAAGCCCACAGTGGGGGAGTGCCAATCATCCAGGTGATGGGGATGGATATAGTTCCCATTTAATGAAAAAGTAAAGTAATACATATTGAAATTGATAAAGGTGTTTTCTTTGTATGTGTATTTGTATGTATATGACCGGCCTCCTTCCGAATCATCAACTATGCCCGTTTTGTTGGTTTGTCATCACAATAATATGAAGGTTATATAATTTCCCGTCAGGCCAGTGGAAGGCGAAGAGGCGTGCCCGGACGGCCACTTGCTGGTGGCGGATGACCTGGTGCTGCTGTGCGACCTGTTCTACCTCCCCTTCGAGCACGGCTCGCGAGGCCTGCGCCTGCTGCACGACTACCACTGGCTCACCATGCACGCCGCCAGCTTGCTGCCCAGGGGGGCTAAACCTGAGGTATTTAACACGTGTATATATGTATGCCTATATATCTGAACGGGTCGGCAGAGGCGTCTCAAAATACTACTGTTTTAACCATAATATAAAGCCATTAATATTTATCTATATATATGTCGCAGATTCAAAAGGATTTAAATCCACGTGCTCTATATTGTTGTCTGCCATCTTTACTTATTATCAATCAGTGCGCACACCCGGCGCAGGCGACGTTCGGCTGCGAGCGATATTCCAATTCCAAACGTACGCATCACTGACAGATATCAGTTATGACATAAACAACTTCACTCAACTGCAGTACCGACATTAGGCGCAGTATTATTGCCATCCTAATAAATTAAATAATCATTTATTCTATGACATATATATACTGTCTGATATACAGTCCGATCCCCTATTCGCCCTTTACGACATCCACTAGTAGAAATGAGGGGTTGCGATACTACCGGTAGCCAGAGATGAATGAAGGGCCCCATTTTTGACATACATATGTAAGCAAAGGTGTATTTAACATCTACATTTTTGCCCGTAAATCAGTCCGATTCTCGAAATAGGGGGTAAGCCGTCATTCAGACACTTGTAGATTGAAAAATTAGGGTAAAAAATTAATTAGACAATTGATATGAAATAATTTACTGCATTACACATTTGTAAATATATATGTATATACTACGTATAATAGATTGAATAATTTTAATTGAATTGCTTATACAGAAGGATTGGAAAGAATAATCAGTATTAATTCGTTAGTTTATTATTTTAAATTTGCAATGTTTTTGTAACAGACGAGTGAATGGCGTCGCCGCCGCAGTAGGTTTGCGTGGTGGATGTGTCGCACGCGCCGTCTCGCCAGGCGCCTGGCGCTGGCACAGAACAAGGAGCTGCACGCCGAGCTGCAGCCCTACGTGTGGGACCTGTGCGCGGTCCTGGCGCTGCTGGACGGGTTCCTGAGGTGGCTCGGTAAGAACATACATACATATTTCAATACATACAAAATTCGCCGAGTATCACCCATATACATATATGACTCAATATGGCACCCATATATACTTGCCATTTTTGTCCAGTGATAAGTGATACTGACTACGTTTCAAATAATTAATTTGTGATCCCCAAATAGTTGTTGCTTTTGTTATTTGTGTCCTTTGTTTGTATAGAGTTGTCCTAAAAATATACAGTCGTGGTCAACTAATTAAGGACATTCAAGATAGTGGACAGCAATAACCGGCTATGTACATATAAATATAAAACCCTGTTGATTTCTCAGTAACTATTATTTGCATAATTTGATCCGATTATTATACTATAAATGGCTGTAAATAAAAGATTAAATAAATATAAAAAAGTGTTTAATATCAAAGGTTAACCATGTATTCAATTTAAGGTACAATTCTGTAGCTGGACATTTAATTAAGAACAGTAAAGTAAAATGAAAAATAGAGTTAAACAGAACTAATAATCTGCAGTATTTTAATTTCTTTAACAACTTCATTTTATTACGGGTAAAATCAGTACCCAGTAGCAAAACCTTTGTTAGTAATTACCGCTTGACACCGATGTGGCATAGACATTATCAGTTTCTGACATATTTCAACAGGAATGTTTGCCCATGCCTCACAAAAAGCTTCATTAAGTTCATCTAAAGTTGTGGTACGATAAATGGCAACTTTTTTCTTAATTTCGTGCCAAAGGTGCTCGATTGGGTTGAGGTCGGGGCTATTTGCTGGCCAATCTAGCACTGATACCGACTGTCTGTTAAGAAACGACTTGACTGAACGGGCTGTATGTTTTGGGTCGTTATCATGCTGAAAAGTCCATATAATAGGAAGATGTTCCTCAGCATAGGGAAGCATAGTTTCTTCTAATATTGCCTTGTATTGATGTTGGTCTAAGTTACCCTGAACTTTCCTCACAGGTCCCACTCCACGTCCAGAAAATGATCCCCACATTTTAATGTTTCCTCCGCCATGTTTCACCTGCTTTTTTGTGAATCTTGGATTCATTTCCGCTTTTACAGGACGCCGTACGTATTGCCTTCCATCTGAAGAAATCAAATGAACCTTGGTCTCGTCAGAGAATAATACATGTTGCCATTGGTCGTAGGTCCAATGTCCATATTTACGTGCAAACGCCAAACGTGCATTTCTATGCTCTTTCTTTAACAACGGTACTTTGCGAGCCACTCTTCCGAACAACCCTGCTTCTACCAGACGTCGTCGAACTGTCCTCGCTGATACACTGACTCTTTCGTCTGCCCCAAACACTTCATGTTTAATTAAAATAGAGCCTAGAAACGGATCTTTCTTAGCTAACCTGGTTATCATTCTATCTTCTTGCGGAGTTGTTTTTCTCGATCTTTTTTTTCTGGGCACATTTAAAGTTGTGTTATTGCGCCTGAAATGTTGCACTGCATTGCATACCATAGTTTTTGAACAATTTAAATATCCTGCTATCCTTCGGTATGACCAACCACGCTCGACAAACTTCATGATAATTTCTCGTAGTGTTGCATCGCAACTTTTATTTTTGCCCATTGTTCTTCAAAATAACTCTCAAAACTTGAAATTACAAATCTAGATTGCCGCCAAAACTACCACAAAGAATAGGAGAAGAAAGAAAATAATAATTGAGATTCAGATTTTGAAACTAGAACGCAATATCTCAGTGTCCCTAATTAAATGGCCAGCCAGCATTCTTTGAACAAATAGCACTGTGATCATCTATCAGCTATACTGTAAAGAGGTTTAATGTTTAAGAAGTTGTTATTGTTTGTATAATTAGGCACATAAATGACTAATTATACTTACATGTAAAAGATGTGGAATATTGTTTAGACTCGTTGGAAAATAAAAAATAAATTCACAATTTGGATTAACTAGAGAGTGTCCCTAATTAGTTGACCACGACTGTATATGGGTGATACTTAAAGGCCTCGTTAGGGCCACTTTCTGTAGAGGTGTGTAATGTTTGAAATAATAACAAAAGTTCTAATGATCATATGACCTAATTAACTTTAATAAAATTTGGTCTACTAAACGTTATATAAAAAGAGCATTGTATACACAAATTGAAAGTTATATGAAATTAATGTTATACTAAATGTTTATAGAGCGAATGAATAAGTGAAAAATGAAAAATATGTTTACTATTACTGGCTAAATTTTTAAAAATATTATTGCGAATTGTATACAGGGCTGTTTCACAAAGGTGTGATCAAATTTGAGAAGCGTTATTTGTAACCGACAATGAGTAGGTATGGCTTGAAAAAATGGATTAATTTATGACATATGGAGACAAATGAATAGACGGGTCACCTGATGGTAAGTGATAACCGCAGCTCATGGACACTTATAACTCAAAAATCTTAAGTGCGTTGCCCGCCTTTGAGGATTATAAGGAGGGGGGGGATTGGGTCTCCGGGAAACTTGGAATTATTTACTTTGTTTCTTTTAATCTTATTTTTATTTGTTACAGAGCTCGGCAAGTTCCCGCCAAACATAGCAGCTAATGCACAGGGAAGTTATACATGTAAGTTATTTTTTTAATAATAATAATAAGTGATTTCGTCATACAGTGTGCCTTGAAAATTTATTTTATTCAAGCTGCTATTGAGAAAATCTATAGATACTTACTTTACTAACTACTACTTTACTAAACTACTTGTTTTTATGAGCTTAGCATTTATGAGAAACAGAGGTGACAATATCTGGAAAATGGAACGGTTAAAGCTTTTACACAGACTTCTCTTTTTTCACAATTTGTCCAACTGCATGCTAGATTAAAATAAGTGTTCCATTTTCTAAGACACACTGTGTCTGTGTATAAATTGTTGATTTCAAAAAGTAAGTGACGGCCTTACAAATTTCTTTTGCATAATTTAATTGGAAAAGGTAGCACCGTAACATAATGTAGTTAAAGAATTATACTCTCGTAACCGTTAAGGAGTTGTACCTTCCACCATCAGCTCAGCAACCTTAGCCGCTAATATCTTTCTTAATACTTTTTTAAAGTATAGGAAAATCTCGATTTCCCTAGTGATGATGTTACTAGTTACAAACAAAAAAAAATAAATGTAACGGTATGTAAAACGGTTTACAATTGATACACTATGTTATATATATTATATACACTTAACAGTGGTAGAGCCATGC
Source organism: Tyria jacobaeae (assembly GCA_947561695.1). NCBI lineage: Eukaryota > Metazoa > Arthropoda > Insecta > Lepidoptera > Erebidae > Tyria > Tyria jacobaeae. Next base: position 12,002,312 of record OX387231.1, on the reverse strand, counting down.
TTAGGCACGAATGGACTGGCTCGACCGCTACGATACCAGTGGGCCGGCTGGACCGTTGTGAAGTAACGCTTGCGTTGTATTTTCCCGAAATGGGTGAGGTTTCGGAGGCCCAACTCCCCCTCCCCTCTTTCCTCTACCCTCAACCCCTTCTCCTCTTTCCCATCTCCTCATCCCCCTCTGTTTTTTCCCCTCCCCGCATCCCCCTAACCCTCACCACCCTCAAGGCGGGCAGCGCACTTACGACTCTTGAGTTGCAGGTGTCCCTGGACGGCGGTTGTCACTTACCATCAGGTGACCCGTCTGTTGGTCTGTCCCCCTATAGTATAAAAAAAAATTGGCGAAGAAATCGACCAACATAGTATATATGTATATAAAAAAGATATATGCTGTCGAATTTGAAATCTCTTCTTTTTTGAAGTCGGTTAAAAAATAATGTAAGATTAAGCTTGTTAATCTTTATTTAATAGCTAGTGGGTTATTGGGACTTTTGAAATCTTTACATTATTCGGATTGTTTTGTGTTTCTGTGCATGTTTTTTAATTAATTTAGGATTAATATTTAATGAACAAATTAAGCTGTAATTGTATTATGATTATTATAATATTAAATAAAGTAAATAAATATGGCGAGTTGAGATATTGAGATATATGTGTTTTTGATTAGAATATAAACATTGGAAAACTGAATTCAACTTAAGACATGTTCTCTTGACAGGTCAGTTGACGCTTAATTACAATGCCAATGTAATTTTAAAAAGTTATGTGCTATTGTGAAGAGACTATTATGTTCAAGGTGGACAAAACCCATAATACCATATTATATCGTTTACGTAGGGTTCTCGAAGGGCTGGCGCGAGGCATTCGAGAGCGGCAGCCAGGAGCCGTGGGTGTTCCGCGGGGGGCTGACGGCCGACCTGCGGCGCCTGCTGCCTGTGGAGTGCGCCGGCGACGCGCTGCGCCCCCTCGCTCCGCCGCCGCGCCCTCCCCTCACCGTGCGCCCCTACACCGCCCCGGACGAGGAACAGGTACTTGCTAGCTAACTACGCAGTGTGTGTGTGTGTGTGTGTACTATGTGTGTAAGTGTTGTGATGTGTGAGTGTGTGTGTACTATGACGGTCCTGTTGGTCGTGGGTTCCAATCCTACACCGAACAAAAATTTGTGTGATCCACAAATAGTAGTCTCAACTCCCGCATTAGTCAAATTACCAAATGCGGGAGTTGTATTTTTATTAAAAAAAAAGTCCTCAAGGATTCTTATCCATACTTTCTGTATGTTTTTCAAATTTGAGTATGATGTTTCACGCCCGACAGTCTAGTATGCTTGATGGATTTCGACACGTGAGATATCAATTGAATAGAGAGTAGCATAGCGAATAACATTTCTTAATAACATCAACAAAACAAAGGAAGTTATTGATGGCAATTGATGGTAAGTGACAACCGCCGTCTATATACACCTGCAACACAAGGGTCGTAAATGTGCTGTCCGCCTTTAATGGTGAAGAGTTAGGGGGTCCGTATACGGGAAGAAAAGGCCATGTAAAAATGTATTGAACAATTTCACTTGTTACATACTCAGTTGCATACATAGATTATATTTAATATACTTATAACATTGCAGGTGTGTACAATATGTCACAAAACGTGTCGCGACGGTTCTGACTGCAGCGACCTGTTCCCCAGCGACCTACAGACGTTACCCGCTGATCGGTAAGTCTATTCCCAAATATCATACAGTTTAGACGTTCTGCCTTGATTGAGCCCTAATTTCTAATAATGCTAATATAAGATAAGTCCTTAACATTTTTACTATGAATATAGTTACAGTACTGGGTAAGAAATAATGCACATCGACCTCTAGAAAGAGACATCGGCTCATTTCGGCTTTGTAGAGCGTTGTCCCTTTCGCACACTACATGTGTTACGTTTTGTCAGTCGTTCGAAATATCCAGACTGTTAGTATTTCGTGCGAAAGGGACAACGCTCTACAAAGCCGAAATTAGCCGATTGTCTTTTTCTAGAGGTCGATGTGCATTAATTATTTCTTGCCCGCCCAGTATTGTATTTTTTTTAATAAGTTATGCAACAACATTATAACATTCTATTAAAACGTTTTTATTTTTTGTGTATTGTATAAAATAGTGGTAATATATAGGCGCTAAAAGGAAAAGAAAAGAGTGTTATGTTTAAGAGTGATATGTGTCCTTGTTACTCTATAGAACCAGAATGGCTGGATGTATTTCGACGTGTGTGTTATTTAAAACGTCTTAGGCTAAGTCTAACGCTCCAGGCTTGCCGCTTATTACATGAATGGGGCCAAATTCTAATAGGCAAAATGTGGGTATTTAGTACACCTCTGCCTACCCCTCAGGGCATACAGCCATATATTTAAACTTTCTAATCTAATATATAAATTTCTCGTGTAGCATTGTTTTTTTTTTTTATGCGATAGGGGGGCAAACGAGCAGACGGGTCATCTGATGGTAAGTGACTACCGCCGCCCATGGACACCCGTAACTCAAGAGTCACAAACTCCAATTTTTGTACATATTAAGTAGGTCGTAAAGGGTGGCCCTATACAGATTTGTTATGACAGAACAATGTTTGCCGGGTCAGCTAGTTTAGTTTTAAATGTTTAAATGTTGGTTGGTACAAAAGGAGATAGATTAATGAAACTATAAACATATAATAATTAACGTGTAAGTACATATCATATAAAATTATTCCTTCCCAGGTTAGTAGCACCATTCCTCACGCTGACACCAGAGTTCTGTATGGTGATAGAAGATGACGAGGAAATTATTCCTTACGAGCTAGGCTCGTCTGACGTGGAAGAAGATGGGGAGAAGCTAGCAAGACAACCTAGAATTAATGGTGAGATTCAGGCTCAATGGAATTTGGGAATTAAACTTGACGTGGGAGGGAACTCTTCCCCTCCTCCCTTTACCCTTCCTCCCCTACCCATACCCTGATAGGCGCACAGCACTCTTGTGTCAAGTGCAAGTGTTCATGAGCGGCGGAAGTCACTTAGTACCAGGTGACCTGTCTGCTCGCTTGTCCTCCTATAACATTATAATATATATATATATATATACATATGTATTAATCATGTCAAGTATTACTTAAAGTAACATTAAGTACCCATTACACAGTCTGAAATGACTCAAAAATCTAAAGCCATGCTTGTCACCTATGGGCCGGAGTAATTCACGGCCTCACTATTAGAGTAGTCACTTGACGATATGAGATCTGTCTGCTATTTTTCGCGTATATCATAAAAAAATATGGTGTTAATTCTGGACGAGATTTGTTAATTTTAGAGTTCTTGATCTCAACTATATTAGTGTATATTAAATACACCAACAAAAACAAACAGTAATTTTTGGTTAATACTGATAGAAGTCAAAACTAATTAACTTGCGAATTGTATTGTCGAGCTATTAGATTATTCACAGTATACATATAGCTAAATTGAAGCGTGCGGTGACGATGACGCGAGTTTCACGCTTTTTGTTCACTCAAAAAGTGCTCGCCTAAAGAAGTTTTTGTTAGACTGTTTTAACAACAATTTTTTACCTGATAGGAATGAAGCCAGAGATAGTGGGGTACGCGTGTGCTGCCCTGAACAGCAAGGAGTTCTACAAGCGGCAGGAGTTAGCCTGGATACCGGAGATGTGCACTAAGTATCCTGAGGAACTCACCGAGAGGGAAGATCTCAGTCAGGCAGCTAAGGTAAACCAAATATAACCATTACGTAATAGTACAATACAAAAGTATCTTTCAGCTAAATCATTTAAATAAATAGCGACTTTTGCTAGCACACAATAAAGTTCAATTCAGCTTGCACAGCGGTACTCACAGTTATATTAACCTAAAAGTTGCATATATCTATTATATATCTTCTAACGACGTTAGGGCTGTGTTTTTAAATATTACTTATACAATCAATACTACGTCTTTGCCTTTCTAAATCTTCATTATCTCTCAAATTGACTGATAATATATGGCCTAAATACTTAAACTTCTTAACAAATTTAATTTTTTTCCACACAAATGATGAGTAGTAGTAATGAGTTTTTTTTTTTGTGAATTAGATAAGAGTTATTTGTGTAAATTTAAGTTTGGTAGTTCTGGTCATTTTTAAAATTACGCCACAGATGACAGTGTCAGAGCCATGCTTAGGCGCCAATGGGCCGGCTCGACTGGTGCGATACCACGGCCTCACAGAAAACCGGTTGTAAAGCAATGCAAGGGGTGCATTTCTACTAAGATATTTAAAAGTATTATGTAACTTGAAGAATTAAAGTAAAGACTGGGTTTGACTTGAATCACACAATAATAGTGTATTCAAAATCCGAATTAATGATCTGAATTGTTTTGTATGTTTTATTAGGACTGCGTTCGTCACTTCCACCAGTTCAGCGTGTGCGAGCGAGCGCCGGAGAGTGTGACGCGCGCCCACCCCGCGCTGCTGACGTGCTGCGTGCTGGCGCCCTGCCGTGATCCGCTCGCTCCCGCGCGCCTGCTCACGTGCTTGCTGGCGGCACTCAGAGCTAACGGTGAGTGGCGGCTGTTGACTGGTTACCCCGCATGGATAAAGCCGTGTAATTTTATGTTAAAGCTGTTGACTGACCTGTTGGTCTAGTGGTTAGTGACCCTGACTGCTAAGCCAGAGGTCGTGGGTTCGATTCCCACCCAGGACAAATATTTGTGTGATGAGCATGATCATTTCTTTGGGTGTAATTTATCTATAATTTGTATGTATTTAGAAGTATATAAGTATGTTTATCAGCTGTCTGGTTACCATAGTACAAGCTCTGCTTAGTTTGAGATCAGACGGCCGTGTGTGAGATGTGACAAGTTATATTATATATTAAAGCAAAATAATATATCGGCAGGTGCTAGCGGTGTGCACGCGTGCATCAACGCCACGGACCACTACCTGCACCAGTTCTACAGCAAGCTCGGCTTCGTGGAGGCGGCTCGCGGGCCGGCCGGCCGCGTATACCTGGCGCGCGCATTCTAGCGACCCGGCCCCGGCCTCGGCCTCGGCCTCGGCCCCGGCCTCGGCTTCGGCACGCACAGGACTCGCCGACGCAAGTATAACTTATTAACTTATAACCCTATATAATTTGTATATCATATTTATATTGTCACATAATCGTGTGGTCATATTTTAGTGTATAGTAGACCTCTTGAATAACGTATTCGATAACACGAACATTTATTGATAAAACTAATATTCCATAAATGAGAGGACTGAAGTGAAAGAGACTATGTATAATTAATCTATAAGATGTTGATGGAATATCCGGATTAAAAAAAATAAGCATTAAAAATATCTGAAATTGTCATGATGTGTAATTTAGAATCGTGTACCAGGATTATTTGCTGAAGGTTTCGTCTTATTTATAAAACCCTTTTATTTTCAAACTAAATCAATTGTTTTTGGGCTCTAAATTAAAGGCTCCTAACTTTCTAACACCACAACCACACCTTTCGGAAACACCCTGTAGATACACTATGCTAATGTTTTATACTACATACTCGTCTGTATTTTTATGCTTTGAGGTAATAATAAATTTAATTAGATTGTTAGTCAATGAGATTGCTTTAAATTCGTTCCAGAGTATGAGTGTGAAACTTGACTACACGGATGCCGCAGTGGTTCAAGTGATCACCTCGGCTCCATGTGTTGTGGGTTCGATCCCCGGACGAAGCAACACTTTGTGTAATCTTCAAATTGTTGTACTGAATCTGTCGTTGTTGCTGAATATTTGTAAAGTCCCCTGCGACACAGGAATTAATCGTAGTGCGGGAGATGTTTTATTTAAAAAAAAATCGCTTTGATTTTGTACAATATTCGAAACATTAAGTCATATGCAATCATAGACTACAGCCTATTTCGAGGCTTTCAGAAAAGGGAATTAATTTACATTTAATAATAACAAACCATAAAATATATTACACCATAATAATACTTATGATAAAATTATGTGTGTGCTACGGTAGTACTTATTTCCTGACTGCCAAAAGGAGGGTTATATTTTTACTGCATATGTATGTACGACACGATCGCGTTTCCATACCTATGTCGTATTATATATATTCTATATTTATGTAAGTATATTTGTATATAATTATATGAATATATATATTTGTGTGTATATGTTGTATCGTTCCATATTTGCTGTCTTATTCAGGATATATTTTGTTCGTTTTACCGTGTTTAGAATAATTTAAATCAAAACATTTCGCACCTACGTCATACATTTCTGCATCACCCAAAGGTAGACTGGCAGAGAATGCCTATGGCATTAAGTCCGCCTCTGTACATCTTGTGCATAAAGCGTGAAATAATTTTATCTCTTTAGCCATTCCAAATTATATGCAGTGAAAGGGTAAAGTCTTTTGTTTTCAATACTTGAGACGATCAATTTACTTATTTTGATAAGAATTCATAATATGTAGTTGATAATATGACCAATAAACATGACCTAGCGATAATTTTTTCTTTTTTAAAAAACTACTTTTTGTGACTCAAATATAAAAGTTAGACATATGCTGTCTCTGACTTTTTTGTAGGCATTATCAAGCTCTACACCTTTTCTCTAGAACTCAATGATATATCTCCTATCGTTAAGGCAGCGTGCGAAAGAAACGTTTTCGTTCGACCGTTTTTTCTCCGACTTTGCTTTGATTGACTTTGCAAATGCGACTACCAAAAAGTCTTTAATTTTTTCGAGTTAATCTATAGCCTATGACACTCCCAAGTAACATGGCTTTCTATTCTTGAAATAATTTTTAAAATCGGTTGGAATGAAATTTTAAAATTAAGTAGGTATAAAAATATAACATACATACATTCATACTCACACACAATCTCCCCCGTATCTCAGAAGGGGTTGGCAGCGGTGTAATTAACGTTGTTGTATAATTAATAGCTCAAGCAGGTTAGTGTCGCATACCTATATCTCGATCAGGCTGGTTCACTCTAGGAATTCCGAGGCCTCTAAAATTCATAATTATGTAAGCCAAATCATAGGCTTCAAATCATAGGATTGATCATTTCATGATGTGGCCAATCATTTCATTATATAATCGTATTTCATTGATTGACGTATCATTAAACGTTGACATTTGAACGATACGGCCAGTTTAAGCTGACCATTTCATGAAATTCTGACAACTATTTATCTATTTACGGGGAAATTAATTTATTTATAAATGTATAGATACCTTATAATATAATGCATCGTCTACTTTACTACTTTACCGTACGTACGTTTACCGTAACAATCACTTTCACCTACCACATATTTAAGAAGTAATGTTTATAAATTATCTGTTACAGGAAACACGCATCACGCATTACGAAGAAACAACACGCATTGCTTGCTTCTGCGTCAGAGATTGACACGCCAACAAAAGATTAATCTCCAACACCGCATCAAACTCCACTCAAGTAGAACATAGCTATTACTTATTTTATCACATTGAAAATATATTATTAGAAAAGTTTTGTCCTGAGTTCATAGTTTATTTACTTAATTTTTTTATTTTTAGATTAGATTAGAGGTAATTCCGAACTAAATCGCTGTATCGAGGTGACTTTTAAAACGTATTAAAATACCTATTCTTCTCTTCTTAATATCTGATAATTAAATTGTTTTTAAACATTGATACTTGTATGCATATAAGATTTGTAAATCGCTAAATCGCTACTTAATTATGGTTATATTTTTTACGGTTTTGTAAGCACCAGCCAGTTCGAGTTATAGGTATGCTACCCTAACTTGCTTGAGCTATTGCTTAAACTCCCCAATTCATCCGTATATAAGCAATATCCATTATCTTTCCCATCCTCCCTATCCTATCCACTTACGTGAATGGGGCTAAATTATTATCGGCAAAATGTGGGTAGGCAGAGGTTAAATTAACGCCCAAATTAAGCCGATTATAATTTAGTCCCATTATCGTCTAAGGTGGCAAGCCTATTGCCGTCAGTCTTTTGGGAATTAGACAGGAGAAATTGAAGTATATTAAAATGAAAGGGAGGACAGAAGGGGAAGGAAACTGATATGGCTTATAGAGATGGTTTTGGGGAGTATAAGCAATAGCTAAAGGAAATCAGGGTCGCATACCTATAACTCGAACTGGTTGGTGCCGGAAAGTTTGAGTCATCTAAAGTCACTATTAAGTCCCTATTTACATATGTAATATTTACTTATTTTCTTTTGAGTGATTTTCAATAGGCATATAGTTGAATCGTTCTGAAAGTCAGTATGAAGCTGTATGCCGTATAAAATACTGATCGAATATATATAAAGACTGACTGACTATAGAATTGTCGGCCGATTCCAATTTCAAGAATGCGTGGTGACTCCTGAAGCGTCAGAGTATAATGTTTAATGCTTCTATCATCACAACCCTTGAAGGCTACTTTGAAATAAGTATAATTGAAGTGTACAATTCTTAATTACGCATGTACCTGTACCTGTACCGTCTGTCTTTTACTGTCTCTAAATGGCTAGACCGATTTTGCTGAAATTGTGTTCTGATAGTTTGAACTCTGGGGAGGACATAGGCTACTATATATATACCACCCGGGTGAAGCCGCAGGCGGAAGTTTATTACATATGGGATTGATGAGCTCTCGTTTTGTAACAGTACATGGATTATAGATTCTTTTTCCGTATTTCTATTTTCTTCTTGGTGGTGTACTTCTTTTTGGTGAGCTGACGACGCTGTAGATGTCGCCACGCCATTTCCTTTCCTCCTGTTTTCTAGCTATAAGTAGACGAGAAAGATAGACAAAGAAGGACAGGCATAGGCTAAGCTCACCAATTTGCATATCAATAAAAACTTGTTTTGACAATTGGTGTCACAGATAACAAAAATTCATTCAAATATTTTTAGTGATGTCAAGCCGCATCAATTAGCAATTGTAGAGTAAACAATGGTATGCGTAAAGTGGTTGATTGGTCTACAAAAATTATGGTTATTTATTTTTATTCAGAAGACCAGTTTACCAAAGTCAAATGTTATTCTCACCTTCAAAATAATAGAGAGTTTTTTTTTCAGTAGATCATTTTCCTTCTTTTGAGATAAAGAGTAATTTCTTTCAATTAAATAACCATTTTTTTTGTATAAAATTGCTATAAATAACATAATGCTAATGATACTGCAAATCCTTTTGAATTAATAATAATATTTACAGTCCTAAATATATACATACATTCACGCCTATATGTCCGCACAGGAAGGCAGAAGCTTACCTTCAAATGTATTCCTAATAAAATGTAGGTTTCTTTTTTAATGAAAAAAATTGTGGCATCTGTAGATTTCTACTAGGAACTTAAAAAATTAACACTTTCTTGTAATTGTATTCATTTGATATTATATCCTTACATAAATAAAAAAATTATAATTAGGCCTTAAGTAATGAAAACTGGTTTTTAACATTATTATAATAAAAATAATATCCTGATAAACATATAATTTATAAATAAAATTATAAATAGTATAATAACGCATAAATGATTACTAATTATAGTATATTAGCTCAAGTATGATAATTGACGATAGTTATAAAATCACCTAACAACTTTTTTGTCAACTTTCTTTTATACAAGTTTCGAATATCTTAAAATTGTGTTTCAATATAAAATCACAAACAAAAAATATTTTTAGTACAATTAAAATTGGCCATGTATTGGAACAAAACACAAAAATACAATTTACTGTTTAGCATTTTGTATTACTAATATACTGTCTGATAGAAAACAGCCCGTAACGTTAATAATCGTTAAGTATTTAGAAATAGTATTATCACTTCTATAGCATTGTAACATTATAAATTCTTCTATACAAAACGATATACTTGCCTTACAGAGGTGTAGGCCAATTTTACCTAGCAATGTTACTGACATAGCTTAATTATAATATATTTAAATTTATAACAAGATAGGATAAAAATATCCTGGTACTTTATTACCGCTTAGCTGTTTTGAATACTTTTTACAGGAAATATACTGTGTTTTTTTTAACCAATTGGAGTGAGAATGGACAAATAGAGGCTAGTCAAGTGGAGAAAGACTGAGTAAGAAAGTGTTGGTGTGGGATTTGTGATATGCAAGTATGTTAGTGTTATCTGTGGGATTTATTTAGATTTATTTAGTTTTTGAAGGGAACGTGACTGGAATAGGTTTGAAAATAAAATATCATTTAGGGGTTGAATTGTTTTGTTTAATGAAAGGGACACGTGAATCGAGCGTTTTAGTGACTGTGTTGTAAGTCTTACCATATTCTGATACTTTATTTTGTATTGTTAATCTAAAGCTGCAGGTTATGTTATTTAAGTAATTTAAACTTTTTGTGTTTATCTATATAATATATATAGCCGGTAGAGTCATATTTTAGAAGCCTTTTGTTAATTTCAAATAATTGAATTTGTCTGAAAAATAATTACTGTCATAATCACTCATAAATGTTTGAACGAAGTTCTAAAAAACGCACCAACTCAACAGCGCATATGCGCAGTTGTGCATAGACGTGCTTTGTCCTTGTCACTCTTGCGAACGTTTTATGCGGCTTTAGGGCTGGCCAATGTACCACAAACCGCGTACAACTCTTTCGTGACAAGTTGTACTCTGTACATTGATGTGTGTGTATCAAACCGTTGCCACATATATTTACCGGAGCATTCAATGTATGGTGCTTTATTTTAGTTAAGTGTTTTAGTTGTGAGTCTTTATATAGGTTAATTAGTTGCTGAAGTGTTTTTTGAAAATTTTTCAAAAAAGTAATAAAGGCGGTTTATTATATCAGAGACCATCTCAAGACATTATGTATAATCACTAAGGATCTTATTATCTTATATTTTATCATAGCACTTACTAACATAAAGTCTTCAGTATTCCGGCAGCTACGACTTTGTATTTAACACAATTATGTTTTCTCAAAAGTAATTTATAATTTAGAACGCACTTATAATCAAGTTTTTTTTATGGTTGGCCTGTTTTTCTAATGGTTAGCGACCCGAGGTCGTGGGTTCGATTCCCACCCAGGACAAATTTATGTGTGATGAGCAGCACGATCATTTGTTCTGTGTCTGGGTGTAATTTACCTATAATATGTAGCTACGTATTTAGAAATACATATTTAAGTATGTTTATCAGTAATCTGGTTTCCATAATATAAGTCCCAAGTTTGGAATCAGACGGCCGTGCATGAGATGTGTTGACGTTATTATTATTATTATATATATTTACTTTTAAGGTGTGAAGATGCCTAACATTATACCTATGTTGAATTAAAAAGGGTTATGTTTTCTTTAACATATTATATAATTTAAAAACAACCTTACAATATTGCTTAATATCTTGAAGCTAAGAATGTCAGATGTAAACTATAGATACTGAAATTATTTTGTTCTGATTAGATTATATACACCCACATTAGCCAATTATAATTTAGTCCCACTAACGTAATAGAGGGCAAGTCTGTTGCCATCAACCAGGCACTGTATGACTATGGTCTGTGCGGTTTTTGCCTGCACATTAGCCAATTATAATTAAGCCCCACTAACGTAATAGAGGGCAAGTCTGTTGCCATTAACCAGGCACTGTATGACTATGGTCTGTGCGGTTTTTGCCTGCACATTAGCCAATTATAATTAAGCCCCACTAACGTAATAGAGGGCAAGTCTGTTGCCATCAACCAGGCACTGTATGACTATGGTCTGTGCGGTTTTTGCCTGCACATTAGCCAATTATAATTAAGCCCCACTAACGTAATAGAGGGCAAGTCTATTGCCATCAACCGGGCTCTGCATAACTATGGTCTGTGTGGTTTTTTGCCACCCGTTCTGTCTTTGTTATTTTTACAATGACGATATATAAGTATATACATTTATCAGTCTTTAAGTTCTTTGTATTTGACTGTACATATAGAAAAAAGTAGGCACACAACTAAATATTTATAACAGATACCTTAATTTTGCACAAAATAATCAATAGGAGGTCGTTGTGTTAAAATAAAAAGTAAAGGTAAAAAAACTAATAGTAGGAATTTCAAAAAGGAAACAACCTACGAACTACCATGGGTGTTACACTTAGGGACAAAGACAAAAACTGAGCAGACCGACTGTATATACATATACTATCTGATAGAAAACAGTCCTATCCCAGTCGCCTTTTACGACACCCGTAGAAAGAGATGGCTCTATTCTATTTGCCCGAGAACCACATATTATATTTTGAATGATTTTCGGAATAGTTTTTAACCCCCGACGCAAAAAGAAGTGTGTTATAAGTTTGACGTCGATGTCTGTCTGTCTGTGTGGCATCGTATCTCTCAAACGGATGGAGCGATTTCGATGCGGTTTTTTTGTTCATTTGAAATCCAGTGTGTCCAGTTTCCTTGCGGTGATTCTTAGCTATGTGTGGTTAATAACGGTCCAGCAGTGTAAGAGGGTTTTTCTTTAAAGTAAATGTATTTTTTGCTTTTTTAGTTAATTGGCGTCTCTTGTTCTACTTTTAGTCTGCATAGTTTCTATTGTGTTATAAAAATATTGCTGGTTTTAACTTATATCTTCAAACCTTCAAGAAAAGAGCGTACTCCTACCTAAAAGGCCGGCAACGCACTTGTGACTCTTGAGTTGCGGGTGTCCATGGGTGGCGGTAGTCAGTTACCATCAGGTGACCCGTCTGCTCGTTTGCCCTATCGCATAAAAAAAAAAACTAAATTCTGAAATGCCAGTATACTCGACTCCTATTTTGTCGTATCGTGATGTTTTCGTGACTGAAATAGTGTTCTTATTAGTCTGGTCGTCATTTTATAGTATAGAAGACCAAACAAGCCGACGGTTACCTGATGGTAAGTGAGATTTGCAAGTGGGGGGAAATTGGTCCTCCGTTACTACTTAATCGCCGAAACAACGTATGCATTGTTTCACAAGTGGTTTTCTGTGAGGCCGGGGTTTACTCTTCTAGAGATAAGTGTATTTTGTAACAAAAAAAGCGAATCCTTTAGCTTTATAGTATAGATTTGAAAGCTATTTCTTTTTATTTTATGATCACAAATATATCTCTAGAGTTTGTATTTAAGAAATTGTATTGCACAATATTGCATTTAATTTGCTTTCAATATTTATAATTCGAATCATTTTTTTTAACGTTTTTATCATGTCTCGCTTCAGTATTATAAAAAATAAAAATACCGATTTTTGTTTTTTTTTTTTATATTAAAAAGTCTAATAGATGCCAAGTATGTTGATATATTGTATGCTGTAGTTGCGATGCATTACTTTAATTACGTAATTCATTTTTGTATTTTATTATGAACGGTGCCAATATTGAACAGTCGTATATTACAAGTGCTACAGTAAGGTAGTCATATAATGTAAAATTTATGTATAAATGTATTTTGTGTAATATTTGTGTCAGATATATTTTGTGTTATTTGTAATATGTTTTACTGTGGCAACGCCCGTATTCAAGACAAATCGGTAATAAAAATTGTAAAAATATGTGTTTGTTTTATGTGAATCCTGTTCTGGGTATTTCTATATACGTTGTTGGTTAACGTATGCAAAGAAATCTGTTAAAATCGAACTATTCAATTACCGTTTAGGAATGCAACATAATTCCTAAAAAAAAAAATCGTAATTGTTGGCATTGATTCGGATTTGTGCAACCCGTGTTTTAATATGTTATGCCCTACACAAAAATAACCAATTATGGATATATTGAAAAGTGGCGGTAGTTTAATGGCTAAAACATTGTAGTCGTGACCAAGTGGTTGCGAATTTGAAATTCCAAACACGAGTCTTTTAGCTCAGCCAGAGGTTTAACAAGAGTACTAGTAATGCGTCACCGACGTTGTTAGTATTATGCTTCATTCTGTCTTCAAAACACGATTGCTTTTAACTCTTCATTTATTAAAACAACACAATACAACTGTTATAAGCTATACCACTACTAAAATAAATAAAAGTACACAATAAATAATCAATTTTGTTTTAAAAACTAAATTAATCCGTGAGAACTGATCTTGTGTTGGTAGTGGACAATTCTGTGAGTTTCTGTTTAATTTCTGTTATCTGAAACATATAATATGATTTCAAACCGTCAGAAAAATACCAATTTGAACAGCGAGGCTCATAGCAGAGTTAGTGTCAAATGTTACAGATTCAATGGCATCATAACACCGCTGTATATCAATAGTTACATTTGTGTAGCAGGGGGTGTTAGCTGCCCTCATCTAAGTACCCCCTCCTCTTGGCTGTTAAAGAACCGATGTGGGTCAAGATATTTTATTTATTTTTTCTTCCCCTGGGTAGCAAATAAGCAAGTACCATAAGACCCTTTATTTTCACATGAATCGTTTTAGCTCCCCCGGCCTAATGCTGTTGACAACAAGCTAAGACTTTTGCCGAAAATGGAGCCTATTATTGAAAAAAGCACAATTACTACATACATACATACACACGCTCACGGGCACAGGTGAATTAAACACCCGCACACATTTTGACAGTTAAAATTCGCTCCCACTAACGTAATGGGACAAGCCTATTTCCATCAACCGGGCCCTGTATGACTGTATATGTATACTGTCTGACAGACAACAGTCCGATTTGGTCGCCTTTATCGACAGCCACGAGACTAATCTACTTCACACTCACGATCACGACAAAAAACTCACATTCGCTTTTAAAATATTAGTCGATATTACCTTTTGTATTTCACTCAAAAGCATTTTCTGCTCTGTTCTAGGCGTCATATCTTTTCTGTTTATATCTATTGCTTCCAAATTCTCAAACAGCTGTTTGATCTTCAAAGCTAAATGAACATCATTATTGCCCTTCCTAGGCTGAGTAAGTTTACATCTCTTTACTAATTTCTTTTTGTACTTGTCGGGTAAATCTTTTTCTATATCTTCTCTTGAGAGGAGAGTCATGTACTCAGGATGTGTGTCGTATGGATATGTCTTAGGGTCCATTTTGTATGAACCATCAGCGTCAAATTGGTTTAACATGTAAGTTTTACGCCAATTGCGTAGCAATTCAAAGGTCCTGAAATACAAATTATTTCTTCAGTCAGTGTTGTTGTACCTTAAATAACGCTAACTTAACCCAAATCTGGCATAGCTTGTGCTTTATAAATAAGAAAAATTAAGGTTCTGCGTGGATACGACCTTAATTAATCCTTTCACAGTTGTTCAATAATTTAGCTAAAGTGTTATGTCACCTATGTATTTGTTAGTTATATGTAAGTAAATACGATACATAATCTATGTACTCTCACCCAGAACAAACATTTGTGTGATAAGTGTGATCGGTTGTTCTGTGTATGGATGTAATTTATGTATTTAGAAGTATACAAGTATGTTTAGCAGTACTAGTACCATAGTACAAGCTCTGCTTAGTTTTGAATCAGACGGCCGTGTGTGTGATGTGTCAAGTTATTATTATTATTATTATTTATTATTTTATTAAACGCATTTATTTAACTTGACCTGTTCGTTTTTGTTTAGGTCAAATTTAGTATTTAAATTGTTTTATATACACACAACTACCAATGTCTCTACATCATTTTGATACATCCTAAGGTTACCTGGAAAGGCTTGCATTGAAGCCAATTGCAATAAGGCCGCCCTTTGTACTATGTATACTTCTGTAATAGTGGTGTGCAAATAAAGTGTTCTCTATCTATCTATATATATTAAGAATTCTTTATGTCTTAGTCGAGAGACCGAGCGCCATTAATACTTCTATTTAAAATAAAACATCATTCCATATATCAGTAAAATGAGCGTAACTACAAAACTGGTTACTGACTATTTTAAATATAAAGGGGTTATCGTTAGTTGAACCAAGGATTCGCAGACCATCACTGGTATTGATCTTCGGCCACCCTAGGAAGCGGCCTGCGGGCGATGAAGCTTTTTTAGCGGGAGTTCGTCGCCCGAACAGATACAGGCTCGAGAGGCAACGCGCAGTGTTCCTTGCGACTCTCAGAGAACTGTGACCGAAGGGTGACGGGACCCGGTCACAGCGGGTGACGGGACCCGTCTTGACCCGGCCACAGCGGGTGACGGGACCCATCTTTGCGGAAGAATGCAACGATGATTCTCGCTCCCCCGATCATAGGCAAGCAGAAGAACACCGGGGTTGTTTTTAGTCGGAAAAACTTTGACCATTAAGTCCATTGTTGCGTTCGTACCGTACTAAGGAAAAAATGCGACTTTTAATTTATTGATAAAACTACGTTATTTCCATAATCTAATGAAGTAGATATAAAAGGAGGAGCTTTTTCTGAATTGTTTTGAAAGTTACTGAGCGTTTGCTTTAAAGTTATTTTTTTCCTTAGTTTGGCACG
The DNA here is from genome assembly GCA_947561695.1 of Tyria jacobaeae. Classification (NCBI taxonomy): domain Eukaryota; kingdom Metazoa; phylum Arthropoda; class Insecta; order Lepidoptera; family Erebidae; genus Tyria; species Tyria jacobaeae. The sequence continues at coordinate 11,985,931 of OX387231.1, read as the reverse complement.
ACTCGTTCTTGCAGATATTACAAGCGTGCCGCAAGCTTAAAAAAAATATTGCAAAGCATCCGTAAGGCAAAATATTTTTGAATGAAACACACTTTCTCCCTTGCAGAATCTTTTCTCTAGTGGCAAGTAAATCTTTATGTTTCTTAATAGCCAAATCTCTTAAGTAACTTTGTCTGATTTTGGCATCTTGCAACACTTTTCCATCTGTTCTTGTCGGTTTCAAATACTTTGAACTTTGGGAATATGGCGGGATTATCACTCGACTTCTAGCTAACTTAGGACATTTTCCTTTATTTCTTGGATAATATTCCTCATCAGAATCAGCCTCTGATAACTTTTCATTAAATTTGATAGACATCGCTTCCCATTTCTGTTTGTCGCCATCGATAACAGAGTTATAACTTCTCCCTTCCTGGATAAATGCATTATCGTGACAGTTTTCATTGATGCTTACCGTATCTTCAGATATATCGGAACGGCATCCGGCGAATACACTATCAATATATTTTTCGTTCAAAAAACTTTTGATACTTGTAACTCCCGCCTTTATAATCTCTTTTGGCGGGTACGTGAGCAGATTTCCGGCTAATTGCAAAATTTTTAAATTGTTTACAGTTCCTAATTCGTTTGGAAGTGATGTTATCCGGTTGTTTTGTAACAATAGATGAGTAAGGCTTGGATGATTTTTTATTGATTTCGGTATATCAATTATCTTGTTATCTCTGACATCTAAATACATGAGGTTTCGCAAACCTTCAAAGAGATCATCTGGTAATTTCTCTATTTCATTATTTTGTAGATATAAAACCTGAAATAAAGATATAAATTTGATTTTCAACACATTGAAATTACCTAAAAAGCAAAAAATATTATGATGAATATTGCTGCTAATACTGTGGCCACGTACGTAATGTATATATATATACATATTTATGTATTTATAACATAAATCGATTAGTAAGATAGCTATTCCAAAGTACACTGAACTAGGGATAAATTGATTTTACTCTACTCGACGAAGTAAAGAGAACAATAACGGGACCGCGTTAAAATAGGCGTGTATAACTAATATGCGTGTGTATTTAGCTCATTAAAATAAATACGTAGTAATTGCCAAATTGTAGCAACACGGATAACTTACACATAAATAGTAATTTTCAAGAGGGGGTACACATTTCAAATGCTGTGTTGATAAATCCAAAGTGGTTTGTTCGTTTAAATCTTCTTCGTAAATATTTAACGCTGACACATTAGAAGTTTGCGACATTATACTTTTAGATAAGTAGTCAATAATATAAAATAATAAGTACAAGTACAGTACATGTATTTGTTTGATCAATAAAGTTCAGATAACCAAATTTAAATAAAGCGCGATAAGGTTTGTCTATGGTAATTTTATACATTAAGCAAAACCGTTTTATCTTCTTCTTTTGTTAATTGTGTCAATATCATAGAGGTATTATAGATAGAGCAGGAAAGCCTGGTTTCTAGCTGTCACTGGGTTAGAAAGAGAGAGACGGCCGCGGTAACTTAATACAAAATGAAAAAAAACGTGTGTAATTTGTAAAAATCAGACAGTATTCCTGGCGATTACAGTTACACAATTATGAATTATTTATATGCTGTATTTTGTTATTTGTATAAGTGTATATCATTACGTATCGAGTATATAGTAATGTTTGGTTATGTTTGTGTAGGCAGTTAATGTTTTGAACTTATAGTGTTAATTAAATTGTAGATTTACTAGAAATAATGAGATGAAGGAGAAATGGATGGAAGAAAGTATCAACTGTTTGCATTGATCATTTTGGAGATGACTCGTCTCATCAAACCGATGGATTCACTAAAACCACAAGGCTATTATCAACCGCACTATCTGTACTTTATAGGAATTAATTAGTATTAAAACAAATTGTCAATAATATTGCGATACCAAGTTCAATAGAAGAAACTGCTCATAAAACTTGTTCATAGAATATAGATGAATATTACCATAATAGTAATTCAAACAGGTAATAGCAGCCGTGTCTTAGTAATGGGTAACTCTGTCTACGTACGATGTATTATAATTTTATTTTAGATGAGGATGAGGGAGGGACCTCATTTTACACTCACAAGGTTTAAGCTCCAAAATAAACAAAATATGACACTCAATAACCAACCTTATTCGTAGATGCATAATAATAGGTATGTAATATTTATTGTTTTCAAATTCGTGTTATGATTTTTATGTTTCTTCATTATCTAAATAATATGCTACGAAACTTAACACGCTCATACTATCTCATAATTCATAATTTCAAGCAACACTCAAGTGATGCCGTATGCCGCTAGGAACATCTAGTTTTTTAAACTAGATAGATAAAGGTCAACATTATACAATAAATTCCTTGGCTGTTGGTTCATTTACTCGTAAAATCGTCACTCACACCCTCACTCATTTATCTAATAACAGTGTTATAATATAATCGACTCACTCATCACTACCTCACACCTCACGTACAACGCGGAGAGCGCGGGCATATCACGCGAGAACGAGCAACAAAGAGCGAATGAGGACAATGATTCAATGTCAAAATTTCAGTAACTATTTCAATTTTCCGTCACGAGTACCTACCTCAAATGAGCCACTCACTCACGAATGAAGAACGCATAACTAGTATGTATTCTCTACTCTATCTATAATACCTCTATGGGTAACACTAACTGTGTTAGTAACTACCTATTACTAAACCATAAACGAAGTAGGTAAGTATTCTAAATAATCCTGTAATTTAATTTACAGGAATATATCATGAAAAATACTTATAAACTAAAAACCATTTTTCTCTTACGACTATGAACAGATTTTTAGTATTTTTATACATCAAAACTAGACAATATAAGAATACAAACTTCAAAAATAGACTACGCTTAAACTTTCAAGGTCATAAACAATGAAGTGATATTGTCGTTTTAGAATAGTACTTGCATTAAGGAACTTGTATATTTTCACAAATTTCTCAAATGTATACGTATGAATTATAATAATTTTATATTATAATATTTTACAGGTACTAAAAGCGTCATAGAGTACATGCTTTATGCTTTTATATTTTTACGAATTAATAGATAAACAGATGATTTTACTAATGATGTGCTGTAACCAAAAGCTGTTTTCAAAAAGTGTTTACAACTATTGTGTACATAAAAATTGTGAATTGAAGGCACTTCCAAAAAATATTTGTTATTTATACATGACTATGAATTAACTGAGAATATTTCATAACTATATATATCATTTTAAATACTGGTAAATATTATTTCAAATCATAAACTTCATAATCGATGTCAGTTCTGAACTGTGCTCAAAAGACACATGGCGAATACGTCACTATCTCAGTTGCAAGATGGCGAACGTTCGGGATAGTGACACATCTTTGTGGCTCCATAATAAACTCGGTACATCGAATGATTCTTGGACAAGCGGCTCAATTTGTACTCAATTAAATGCAGAAGTGTTAAAGAATATCAAGGATTGTTTTCCAGACCTTCAGACACAAGTGAAATTGAAATTATTGCTAAGTTTCTTTCATATCCCGCGCAGAAATGTTGAAGAGGTAACTTTTCTCTTTATGTTCTATGGTTTTGCGTAACTGTATTGTGTTTTCTGTCCCTTTCTATTTATATTTATTACAGTATGTAGGAACGAGATGCACCAATACGCATGTATGTGGTACGTTTATTTGTTGTCATATAAAATGAATTTACACGATAAAAAATATTTTGAAATACTGAGTTACTAATACACAATGGTACACCGAATTGGTGATAAAATGTCCAAGACATACCTCTGTAAATGTTTTTACTGACGTATTGACTAATACGTTCGTTTGTATTGAATAATATGTTTAGGATAATAGAAATTAGGAAAACTTGATTTTATTGCTTTGAAACTATGATAAGTAACTTATTTACAGAATCACGACCGTTTTTTACATTATAATGAATTAAATTGTGGTTTTTAAGACATAACCTTATTCATTAAACCCTAATGTTGTGAAATGGGTCTCAAGTTCCCCTCTTATACTTTTCAAGCAGAGATTCATATTGAAATGCTAATTTATGGTCATAAGCTGCAAGGAGACACTAATATTGTGTAATTAAGTCAATACTTTAAAATTATTGTAGGCTAGTTTTAACATTTTACTATGATTTTCAGTTATTTTATCATAGAGATGTAGACCACATAATTTGTACTTTAATTTGGAAAAAGTTGTAGATTATCTGCAGGAACACATTATTACAATTTCTAAGATCCCAATGATTCCTCATAATATTGCTGTAATAAAATAAAATATGAAAATTAAAAAAATATTATCAGATATATTTAAGTAGCAAAAGACTAAGTTATTGCTTATGTTGAAAATGTTAACATTTATAGGCAAGCATTGATGTTACTAATAGTTGGGCTATTTTAAATAATTGACTGAACAGCAATGTGATCTAAATCTCAACTAAAATATTGAATACTGAACATTGGTTGTATTCTGTCTGCTATTAGGAAGTATAATGTCAACCTTCAGTAAATGATTCTAATTTTAAATTTTATTTCTGAAAAGATGCACCTTAAGTTTTCAGAAAGTTACAACTCACATTAAATTTAAAATTACCTATAAACTCTACTGAATATTTTGGTTATTTTTTTAGAGTATATTTCTATAAATAAGCAAAATTTCTTGAAAGAAAGATATGCTTTTAAATTCTCTGATTAGATTCAATTCAACATGTTTATTGAAGTACATTTTGACTCTGAATTTTATATATCTTTGATATACTATCAACTTATAGTCATTTACTATGTAGAGAGAGTCCATCACATTTTCTCTTTCTACATGGAAAAGTAGTCTGGTCATAGTGTAGTTCTAATTTAATATACTTGTATGTCCTTTACTTGCACCAAAATTTAAAATTTATTTACCACCAACTCGATAAAGCACCCATTGATCAAGTCTACTAATATTTTCATAAATTTAAAGAACATTTGTAATTTTCAGTGGCGAAATGAACTTGAAGAGATCATTGAAGTGGCAGCAGTTGACTCAGACCTATGGGTGGCTATGCTTGCCGAGACCCTCAAGACTTTTCCTTCAGCAGGCACCCTTAATACTGAGATAGCAGAATTTGATGAGACTAGGCCAATATTCAGCGATATGATCAGTGAACTAAGGAGAGCACTGGCTAAACATTCAGACCTTGGACTGTTACCACTAGAGTGCCTATATTTAAATAAGAATGCTTTGGTTTCTGTGGTGAGTAGAATTATATATTCTCTCTCTCTCTCTCTAGTAGAATTGAGTAACAATAGTTTTTTTTTTATTATTTTATGCAATAGGGAGCAAACCATATATTACCATCAGGTGACGCGTCTGCTTGACGCGTCACCTGATGGTAAGTGAACCATGGACACCCACAACTCAAGAGTCACAAGTGCATTGCCAGCCCTTTAGGTAGGAGTACGCCCTTTACTTAAAGGTTGTATCGGTCCGTTAATACGGCAGCCGACAATTTCATCCACAGGTTGGTTTTGCAAAGGCAAAAAGCTTCTGGAGAAGCGCACAGTGGTGGAGTGCCAATCATCCAGGTGATGGGGATGTATATTTAGAATAGTTGCAAAATTAATTTGTAATTTGATTAACATTGAAATTTCATTTGAAAGAAGCTATAAAAAGATTTCCAGGTCCATAATACCTCAGGCCAAGACGCTGTTAATATTTATTGAGTACAGATTCATTAAACCTCATATCATATAAGAATCTCTGCTGTTGTTGGTGTTGTGAGAATATATATAAGTGTATTATTTACTTGCAGGTGGGCCAACAGCCCAACCCAGTGAAGCACTTTACCCTAAAACGTAAGCCAAAGTCAGTGGCCTTAAGAAGTGAGCTGTTAGCTAAAGCTACAGAAGTACAAGCCAACCAGAAGAAAGCCCAAGCCCCCACTGTGCCTGTTCGAAGCCGTGGCATGCCTAGAAAAATGACTGACACCAGTAAGTTCATTTTATATTTATAACAACTAGGCTTTAGGCAATAGGGGGCAAGCCTATCACTATCATTTGGGCACTTTTGGGAGTTGGAGCGGAAAGTTTGTAGTATGTTGACAGGAAAGGGAGGATGAAAAGGGTAGGAAAGAGATTTGCTAATACAAACATATGGATTTTGGAGAATAAGCAATAGCTCAAGTAAGTCAGGGTCGCATACCTGTAACTCGAACTGTCTGGTGCCGAGAAGTCTGAGCTCTAACAATTTTTTTTTTTTTATTTGTAAGCCTACCATAATGGCTCCACTTTGCCTGATGGTAAGCAATAAATGGAGTCCAAGAGTGTTGATCACCATCCTCATTGCATGTCTAGTCAATGTAGTATGGTGACCCACACTATGGCGGCCTGGTGAGATGCTTTTTCACGCCCCGCTTAAAAGACCCAGGATCAAAGTGGGAAGGAAACACGTGCGCTGGTAGCGAATTCCAATCTTTCACCGATCGGCACAGGAAGGAAGAGCCAAACCGTTTCGTTCGGGATCGCATACCTTCGACTCGCAAACGGTGACTCCTCAGGCCAGCACGTGTAGTCCTGTAGAGGAAGGGAGAAGGTGGGACCAATTGGAAGAGCTCGTCAGAACACTCCCCGTGATGTAGGCGATAGAGAACTGCCATAGAGGCGACATCTCTTCGCAACTGCAGGGGCTCAAGAGACTGGGTGACCTCAGGACAGACAGTATAATACGGACTGCGCGTCGCTGCAACCGATCGAGAGCGTCAAGCAGATACTCCGCATAGTCATCCCAAAGATGAGAGCAGTACTCCACGAAGGAGCGAACCTGGGTCTTGTATAAAAGACACAGATGCTCGGGCGAGAAGAACCGTCTCACCTTGTTCAATACACCGAGCTTCCGCGAGGCCGCCTTAGTGACGCTCTCGATGTAATCACGCGGATTGAGATCCCGACAGATGTCCATACCCAGTATACTAAGCCTATCCTGTAGTGGCAGTTGAGTGTTGTGTCTTCACAACACTCAACTGCCACTACAGGATAGGAAGTGTAGGAAGCGGAAAGAATGGAGACTTTTTGTTTGAAAACGCGCACGCCTGTGTTTTCTTGGCGCTGAACTCGACCAGATTCTCACAACACCATTGAGAGATGCGACTCAGGACCCGGTCGAGCTCAGCAACAAGCTCCTGTCGTTTTCCCTCAACGTCTGCTAGCTTGGCAGCAGGATGTCCAAATATCGCCCGTGTACTGTGCTGTCGTCTGCATAACAATGTATGTTGCCAAGAGCCAACATATCATTGATATGCAGAAGGAACAGCGTGGGCGATAGGACGGAGCCCTGAGGTACACCAGCGCTAACCTCCTGGAATTCAGAGGCCGCGCCGTCACATGGAACCCTAATGCGGCGCATGTGGAGGAAGGCAGCAACCCAGTTGCATAGCTTAGATGGCAGACCAAATGCAGGAAGTTTGGAGAGAAGCGAGCGATGCATGACCCTATCGAAGGCCTTGGCAATTTCGAGGCTGATGGCCAAGGACTCCCCATGCCTATCCATAGCCTCACCCCAAAGGTGGATCGGTTCGGCCTAAAACCATATTGCCGATCATTTAACAAGGAGTGATCCTCTAGGTGGCGGATTAATTGGGTGTTGATTATCCGCTCGAGCACCTTACAGAGTATGGAGGTGACGGCTATAGGACGGTAATTAGCTGGATCGGAGCGGTCGCCTTTTTTGGGGATGGGTTGGACGTTCGCCTCTCTCCAGGCCTCTGAAACAATCCCGAGGAATAGGACAGGCGATACATGCGCGTCAGTACAGGAGACAACTCTGGTGCACAGTTTTTAAGAACCACCGCCGGAATACCGTTAGGTCCACTGGCTTTCCGAACATCGAGTGACCGAAGCTCCGCACGGACATCCCTCTGCCGGATGCGAATATCCCGCATAGTCGCAAGATGCAATGGTGGGCGGGTGAGCGCCACGGTCGTCGATTCGGGAGTTAGCCGCAAAGAGGTCAGCAAATAGTTTCGCTTTCTCTTGCGGCTCGTGGGCCAGTGATCCGTCAGGGTACTTCAGCGGTGGCAGCGAAGGTTGGCAGTTGTTGGACTGCACGGCTTTGGCCAATCGCCAAAACTTACGGCTACCCGTAGGGTATGCGACGAGTTCTTGACCAAACCGTGCAATGCGCTGGGCATCAGCTCTGATGTAAGCCCTCTTGCATAGGAATGCAAGACTAAGGATAGTGGCTTTGTTAAACGCTGCTTTTAGGCGATCAACGTCTGGGTCACAATGAGCGCGGGCCCTGATCCATGCGCGGTAGGCTGACTGCTTTTCAGCGACAGCACGGCTGCACTCGCGATTGAACCAGGGACGGGTCTTTGTGCTGGCTTCTCCACTGTAGGGGATATAGTACTCCATACCGACAGTGATTTCGTCAGCCATGGCAGACGCACTTTGCGACAGATCCCTGTCTTTAAAGCAGCGTCGAGCCCACGGGATGGATGCAAAATAATCGCGCATTCCATCCCAGTCTGCTGACGAGTAGTGCCATAACCGTCGCCTTGTTACCACAGGCCGTGGCAACAAGAGGCATCGAGGTGGACACCAGGCAGTGGTCGGAGGATCCCAGAGGGGCGTGAACCGTTACACTGTACTGCGCTGGGTGACTCGTCAGCAGAAGGTCTAGCAAAGAGGGCGCTTGACCCGACATGTCTGGTATCCTGGTGGGCTGGAGTACCGGTTGGGTAAGGTCATGCGTGACAGCGAATGCGTGGGCAGTTCGACCAGCGTGGTCCGTTCTGGAAGATCCCAGCCAGAAGTCATAGTGGGCGTTAAAGTCTCCCAAAAACACCAGTTCGGCGGTCGGGAACTGCTCCTGCGCTTTGTCCGTTGCGTGACTCATGTAGTCAAAGAGTCGAGTTGTCTCGGAGTCTCCGGAATGGGACCGATAAAGGCAAACGTAGATCCGGCTCACAGAGCCAAAATCCACGTGAAGCCAAAGGATGGAGAAGGATGCGTCTTCTAGGCAGTGCAGACGGCGACAACAAACATCCGCCCTGACGAAAAGACATACCCCAGCCCTCGCGAGGAAGCACTCCTCTAGCACGTAGCCGGGATAGCAGAGATATGCCGTGTCGGCAGGGCGGCGTATTTGTGTCTCCGTAAGAAAAAGCATGGCCGGCCGAGCCGTCTCAAGGTGCTGGTGTACGGCGCTGAGGTTTGCATGGAGTCCACGTATGTTAGTGAACTCCACCTCAAAAAGCGGGTTGGTGGGAGAGGAGGATGCCGCTGTTGGACCATTTTTCTTCCTTTGTACTGCTATGATAAGAGTTGGGAAAGGGGGCGTAAAAGGCATGACAGTCATCGTGACAGTGTAAACTGAGACTGAAAATACTTTGTCATCATGTAACGGTGAGGTATGGCGGAGACCGAACCGCCGGACGGAAGGGCCCCCGTACCCTCCTGGAAATGGACACCGGGTCCCACCGTCCGGTCACCAACCGGCACGACGAGCCACTCCGTGGATTATGCGCGACCTGACGGTGCAGCCTCCCATGGTGGTTAGCCGTGGTTGGGCCCCTCTCTATGCCGCGGGCGGCCAGCGGCACCACCGTTTCTACGGGTCTACCTGGCCGACGGTTCGATCCACGCCACCCTCACAATGATTCTACGAGCACTCCATTGCTCACACACACATACCACGATAACTGTCACCCCTGCATCATTGAGCCTCCGGCGCACTCACTCACCAGCGAAAGACGACAGCACGAATGTTGTCGCTTTAGGCTGGTTTTCTGTGAGAGGGTAGTCCTGCCCCGGTCGAGCCGGCCCATTACTGCTGAAATCAGCGTGGCTCTACTACCTCGTAATTTTGTTTATTAACTGGTTTCTGACTTGATTGGGTTTTATTTACCAGAAGAAGTAATGCTTACTTGTTATGTGGTTTATTTGATTAAGATTGCAGTTATAAATATAAGGAACTAATAATGCTGATATCATTTTCAATATAGGCAGAGGCTAATTCCTATTCTTGTAAAAAAAAAAACTGGTGCAGTCTTTGGGGACTGCCGATAGAAGTGAAAACTAAGAAACTTGTGAATAGTATCGTCGAGCCAATAGATTATACACAGTATACATATAGCTCAAGGGAAGCGTTCGGTGGCGATGACGCGAATTTCACGCTTTTTGTTCATCCAAAAAGTGCATATATATACACAGTATACATATAGCTCATGCAAAGCCTTTGGTGACGATGGTGCGAGTTCCTTGATTTTTGTTCATCCAAAAAGTGCTCAACACGCCTAAAGAAGTTTTCACTTCAAAAAACATTTTTTTACTTACACACATACAGGCACAAGCTGTATAGATTAGATTGATATTGGTCTCACTCACGTAATTGCTGCAAAAGGCTTGCCCTAAGTCTTCCGCCGCCATCCAGGAACTTTGGTAATGAACCAGTAGGGAAATCCAAAATGATGTAGGAATTAAAATTGACCTTGGGAGGGTAGGCATTGGTGGGAAAAGATATTGCATTGTAATCAACAATTCAATTAGGTCAGGGCATATATCTCAAACAGGTTGTTGCAGGCAATCAGAGCCCTCTAACTTTAGTTAATAAATTTACTTAGTATATGATTTGTTATGATTTTTGTTGAAATTATGTCCCTACTTAATTTTATTATTCCATAATTTCTATTGCAGCTCCTTTAAAAGGCCTACCCTCTCGGTTTTCTGGTGCCAGGGGAGGAGGCTGGCGAGCTGGTGCAGCGAGACCTCCTCCACGCGCCGGCATTAAACTGCTCGACATTACGGAACAACCAGCCACTCACGCGCAGATTAAGAAGAGAAGAAAACTCGGTATGTTAAAATTATTTTATAAAAGTATAGGCTAATTAAAAAACAAAAATACAATATTATACATATGAGTGTATCCTATATTTCCGAGGGGAAATATAGGAGGACATGAGCGTACCAATTCGCCCACATTTTGCCAACCATAATATAGTCCCAATATTTTAATGCGATAGGGTGCAAACGAGCAGACGGGTCACCTGATGGTAAGTGACTATCGCCGCCCATGGACACACGCAACTCAAGAGTCACAAGTGCGTTGCCGGCCTTAAAGCCTATTGCAGCAACGCTGTATTTATACTGACTGATAGCTAATAGTCGAATCCCGTAGCCTTTTATGACACCCACTGAAAGAGATAGAATAGCCCTATTCTACTACACGGAGCAACAGTTGACAATAAAATAACCTAATTCAAAAATCCCTTTAACGATTAGAAAAAACTGACGATCTTCGAAAGACTAAAAATTTTTTCTACATTTTAGGTAAGATCACACGATCTAACTCAAACCCTTTCAAACAAAATAAATCCATGTTTTTTAGCAGTTATGGTGCCACAGGCAAAATAAAAACTTTTGCTTTGGGATTAAAAATTGCCGTTGCAATTCGATTGCCGTTTATTGCTAGTATCTGTTGGCATTAATAAACCATTTTTGGTCTATGTGTTTCTATAAATCATATTAATATTCTATAAATAATATAATTTAGCTGGATGCTGAAACCGTTAACTTTCATTGTCTACAGAAATGGAAGAAGGTGCCAAGAAGGCAGCAGCTGCACCTTCCTCTTCACCACCTCCGCCAGATTATGCCAAGGGGCTTAATAACTATACCATGCCTAAAACTGAGGAAAATGCTACCAGTATGTATAAGTTGTTAATTCCCAGTATGTATAAATTGTTAAATCCCAGTATGTATAAATTGTTAAATCCCAGTATGTATAAATTGTTAAATCCCAGTATGTATAAATTGTTAAATCCCAGTATGTATAAATTGTTAAATCCCAGTATGTATAAATTGTTAAATCCCAGTATGTATAAATTGTTAAATCCCAGTATGTATAAATTGTTAAATCCCAGTATGTATAAATTGTTAAATCCCAGTATGTATAAATTGTTTATTCCTAGTATGTATAAATTGTTTATTCCTAGTATGTATAAATTGTTAAATCACAGTATGTATAAATTGTTTATTCCTAGTATGTATAAATTGTTAAATCCCAGTATGTATAAATTGTTTATTCCTAGTAGGTATAAATTGTATATATATAATAAGTAAACAATTTACTTAGAGACTGATTACCAAAGGAACGGATGATTTACATTTTAAAAATATAATATAATTAAATAATGAAGGATTTTATTTAATGTGTAATGTTATTCTAACTTTATAAATTTTATTGAAAAATAAATACAAATATATAGATTCTATTGTTCTCTACACAAGTAATAGGAATCTATCTCTCTCACTTGTCTATTCACGCTGAAATTACCTTAAAATTACTTATAAATGTAGTGTGCACATTTTAAAACCTCCGTAGAGGAATCGAGTGAAGTCTAAAAGCTCTAAAAACATGATTCTTCTGTCTTTGACATGACTGCTGTAGACCGTTCTGCATTAGGTATCTGTCTAATATTTTTATTATAGGTTTTATTATACCAATCACATTCGGTGACATAAAAACTTAAAAAATAAATGTTTTTTACGTTTTTATTGCCGAAATCAAGTTTGTGACACAAATGAAATCTAAACGTTGTGTATTGTAGCTACACCTGCGACGTCGGAAGCTGGTGCGGCTCCTCCGTCTCCTAATGCTGCGGCAACCGCGCCCGCGCCGCCGCCCTCGCCCCGCGCCGCCACCGCCGCCCCTTCCACCCCCTCCACCCCCAGCACAACCCCCGCCGGCGATCGACCTGCCAATCTCACCAGCCCGCTGATAGTACAGGTACAACTGCAATTGACTGGCCTGTTGGTCTAGTGGTTAGTGACCTTGAATGCTGAGCCAGAGGTCGTGGGTTCGATTAACAGACAAATATTTATGTGATGAGCATGATCATTTGTTCTGTGTCTGGGTTTTATTTTATCTATAATATGTATGTATTTAGAAATACAGTCAAAATCTGACATTACGACATTGAAGGGACTACTCATATTTAGTCGTAAAAACCGATAGTCGTAACAGCCGGCGATGTTTTCGAGTTACGAAGTCCTATTTTTTTATGAAGTAGTATTATTGAATGTGTATTGTGTACATACATAAATCCATAGGAAATTATTGGAAAAATATATTCATGTACAAAATAAAAAACAATACATTATTTTTGTTTATGCAAATCTGTAATTTTAGTCTGTTTGGAACACTTTTCGTGCATAGATATTTATTTGTTTACTTTAGCGATTTTAATAGCCATTGACCATTATACTGTGCCAGATGTGGATACCTATTCAAATTGTTTACAATACAGCTTAGCTGGTCGTTCTAACAGATCTAATTCTCCGAAAATATTACTTAAATGTAGTCGTTTAATGTTCTAAACGATGTCCCCATAAACGGTTTTGACTGTATATAAGTATCTGTCAGCAGTCTGCTTACCATAGTACAAGCTCTGCTTAGTTTGGGATTAAGCGATGGTGTGTGATGGGTCAAGTTATTATTATTATTAATTCTCGTACTGTAATTCAGTGCCAGATTGACTGCAATAGGCTTGTCCCGGTTGTTTGTGATACAACATTCTAATAGGCAAAATGTGGGTGTTTAATACACTACTAGCTACCCCTTAGGGGATACAACCGTGAGCGTATGTATGTATGTAATTCTCGGTACAGTAGAAATGGGCCACCCCATCGCTTACTGCGGGTGTCGTATCAGACAGTATATATACAAGAAGCAAACACATACCAAGTAAATTATTCTAGTTTCATAATTAATAATTGACTTCAAAAGACATTTAAGGTATTTTGATAACAAAAAGTCAGTCTGAGTAACAGACAGATAAGAGTATATTTTAATATAGGACTACCAAAAAATAAATTGATATCAAGAAATACAGTCTGGTATAGAATGCGCTCTGCTTGGTCCGGATGTCTTACTAAAGCTGTTCCCGGATTCCTCCTCTGTCAGGCACAGTATGGCACACCTTGTGGTTTTAGTCGGTTCGATTCCGACGCACTGGATGACTGCCCGCGTTTCCACGCGTAAAAAAAAGACCAATATGAAATTGTTATTATTATTCTCTTTATTTTAATTAATACACACATAAATTACATTATTATTACTATAAATATTAATTACTAGCTGTTACCCGCGACTTCGTCCGCGTGGTATTTAACAAAAAAGTTATTGTTCATTTCGCAGAGTTTACGATAACTTATTATTTCTGTATTTCGCGTAAAGAAATACCTATGCCAATTTTAATGAAATTCTGTTTTTTTTTTCTAAAATAAAAGTATCCTAAGTTACTCCTTGTTACATCAGCTATCTGCCAGTGAAAGTCCCGTCAAAATCGGTCCAGCCATTTCAGAGATTAGCCGGAACAGACAGACTGACAAAAATTGTAAAAAAAAATGTTTTGGTATATGTACCGTGTATACATCCATATGCACTTAGTAAAAAGCGGTTATTTTAATATTACAAACAGACACTCAACAATTTTATTTATTTGTATAGATATAGTGGTACGACGGGTGGTCTTATCGCATTCACAACGATCTCTTACAAACAACCATAGATAGACTATACTTTATATTCATTAGCAACATAAGGTGCACATTTACACATAAAAACAAGTATGTATATTCAACTGCAACATGCTCTCTTGGTATTTCCTTATATTTACAAAGGATATATAACTATGTTAACCTTGCTACCCCCAGGGTTCGGGCGCCAAGCCGATAGTGCTGGGGCAGCAACCCAAGTTGCTGATCGCGGGTGCGGCGGGCGGCAAGCCACTGCTGCTGTCCGCGCAGAACCTGCTCAACACCTCCACCGTCATCCTGCAGCCCGGCGGCAAGGCGGTCCTGCTTCAGAACATCAAACCTGTGAGTAAAGCTTCACTTTCCACCTTTATCTCTGTATCTACACACAAAAACGGAGCTAAAAAAATGAGACATTAAAAAACGAGATTATAAAATTAGACCTATAAAACAAATAAAAATATGAGATTAGACAGTGGTAGATGATTTTAAAGTGGTAGAGCAATACTTAAGCATGAATGGGCCGGCTCGAGCGGTGCTATACCACGGGCTCACAGAAAACCGGTTGTGAAACAACACTTGCGTTGCATTTCTCCGAAAACAGTGAGGTTTCTGTTTTTTCTGTTTGCTAACCGTTTTTTTTTGTCTTTGGTTTTTTTCGAAGCCTTATGCTTCTTTAAATATTTAGAGGAATAGTCGAAATTGACCGTAATTGCTTAAATTATCACTAATATAATTATTCAAGTTTCATAATAAATATTAAGTTATAGAAGTCAGAATTTACGTATTTATAGTTCATTCTCCTATTATTTTGTGTACCAGGTAACACAGACAGTCGTGCAACAAGCGGCAGCGCGACAAGTCATCCCCTCGTTACAGTCGCAACCACCACCCCTGCAACACCAAATACCACAATCTGTAAGTCACTTTTCACAATCATTCTATTATACATACACATACGGCAGACATGGCTCCACACACTGCAAAAACATACAACAACATCATCTAGCAAAGACAAGCTGAACGTAGTAACTATTCTAACGACATATTACGATCCTGAATCACGATAGTAAATTCTCGCCGATTAGTATATACGACTTCCCAATATCATCTGACCATCTGAAACCTGATGTAATGGAGTTCATTACAAACTAACTAAGAAAAGGCTATATATATTCCATGTTAATACCGCATAATGTATTGATGATATGAAAAAAATAAACTCAAATTACTGAAATTAAGCGACTGATTTATTAATTTCATGTTTTTGATGAATTTCTCAAGGTACAGCTAACGCAACCAGTCCAGCAACAGCAAACCGTACAAGCGGCGCAACCCGTGCAACAAACAGTGCAACAGACTGTGCAACAAACGCCGCAACAGAACGTGCCACAGACGCAACAACAGCCGCTGTTGCCGCGTAGAGGCCTCTCACTTACGGTCAGTAAATAACATTATAAAGTTGGTTATTTTGAAAAAAAAAATATATCTACGATTTCGTAGAGACTTCAAGCATTTATCTTACCACAGACAACGACAAGAACAATCTAACTCTCAATAGAGATCTGCTTACTTGGTGTGGCCGATATATTCACTTTCAAGATCTTTATTTACTAAAAGAAAGAGTTTTAAACTTAACATCAATTCTAATTTTAACTTGCATAGTCTTTCTCTCTCTTTGGAGCTCTTGTTTTCTAGCACTATCTTTATGTCAGTAGCACCAGCAACTTTCTTAAAGGTGTCCAATCACCTACTGCTCTGTCTGCTTCTCTTCCTCCTAGTATAATTTCCAGGAGTCCATTTTATTGTATGCTCCTTAAGCATGTTGTCTGTCAACCTGTGGCAGATATATTATAAGCCGAATTCATATTTAAAATAATTTATTTCAATTTAACCAATGAAGTAATAAAACCTTGAATTGATCCTCACGAATGTGGAAGATGCGAAAGTTGTGTGTCAGGATCGAGGCAAATGTCGGTCTGCCGTCTGTGCCTACCCTAGACGGGAGGGAATAAGATAGCTGCTATTTGTTGTTAAAGGTATTTTTGAATTCCCATGCGTAATTTGTTTATATTTCGATGCACGCGTAATTCGTCCTCACACAAGGCATCTTAGAATGATTGATCAGCTAATTACCTATTTTTTATGTTGTCCCTTATATTCATTCCACTTGTCAATTGCAATGAATGAGACACTTAAATCCTAAAACGTGTGTATTGTTGCAGCGCGAACAAATGTTAGAGGCACAGGATATGTTCAGAAATGCAAATCGTGTCACAAGGCCTGAGAAGGCGCTCATACTTGGTTTCATGGCGGGCTCCAGAGGTAAGGATAAACACTTTAAAGCATTTTTATCTTCATTTATATATACTTATTTACTTATTTATGCATATCTATCGTAAGGGTCAACAATAAAAACATCTAGCATGATACTGGGGCTAAGGTAAAGTAAAAGTATATCAGAACAACAAATAGAAAGATCTAATTTATCATCAGACTTTCATTGTCCACTACTGGACATAGCAACTTCGAATTTAATGAGCTCGATTGTCAGTTCTACCCTCTTCGTTTTGCGAAAATGTAAGTAACATGTTCAGTGAAAGAATAAAATGTAATAGGAATTTTACTTACCTCCTCAGTAGAAGACAAAGTAATAGTTATAGTGACGAAAACAAGGAAAACACGCCATAATTGCTACTAGTATTATAATGTTAAAAATTGTTGCAATCTGTTGGACTCATCAAAACGCATCATATGAGCCCAAGCCCACTCGAGGGCTTACTATCACTATCCACCTTCTACATACTTACAGTTTCATTTTGATACTGTAATTTAAAAAGGTAAAAGTAAGCTATACTTGTACTTTTTTAAATTGAAAAAGCAGTTTATACACTTATAACTTTTAATTTAAATACTTTATGTATAGTTGCATTTCATAGCAGCTAATAACAGTTCTTAACTGTATTTATTTTCAGATAACCCATGTCCGAACTTAGGTAATATTGTTACAATAAAACTATCAGAAAATATAGAAAATGTCCTACAATCGGATGACACATATCTCACAATGCTCTCTGAGATGCATTTCCAAATGAATTACAACAATGGCCAATGGACTCGACTGAAGAAATACAGGCACATAGACGGTATGGTCCCACAGAAGATACCACCAGGGTCAACAGTTATAAGCACCAACAACCAGCAACCGATAGTGTCTATAGCCAATCAAAGTGTCAGTTAAGTGCTAAAGTATCATCCACATTTGGCTGAATTATCAGTCATGCTTGTGTCAATATATTGTGTGAAGTCAGAGCAGTGCTTGCAATTGTTATTACTAATTTGCTGAAAGGCAGTTGTTGAGTATTATTTAAAAAATACTGTCTTATGAGGATTAGATTCCATTATAGATAATATGAGGAACTCTTAAGTAATGTTTCTTAGCATACCAGCTGTTTTTATACCCGGGTTTGCTTGTGTTACTCTTATTATTCAATATTCGCTTCTAAACAGGAAGTCGAATCAATTGGATGAATGATGTAATAAAGCAAAGAATATGGACCGAAAAATATGTATTTTTATATAAAGGATGCTCACTAACTTTACGTTACATATTGTAATAATACATAGTGAAAGTGGCTAACTGTCAGTGTGTATTGGCTAATTGTGGATGAATACTAAGACTTTGTAGTGCAGTGAAGGAATGCAGTGATACAGTGATACAGTGATCATTGGAGAAAACTTGAATGTAAGTTGTTCTCTGTTAGTGTACATTGATTATGTTTTAATGTTTTTTTATGTTTCCATTATATTGTAGATCTGGTTCCCGAGGGTTCCTTCTTAGGGTGTTTCCGGGTTCCTTGCAATAGACCCATTTGTGAAAGAACACCGTGTGGTTTTAGTTGGCTCGATTCCGACATACCACCTCACCGGTAGCTTCAGTGAGGTGATAACCCACTGGAGTGTCCACTCGGAAAAAAGAGCATACTGTTGATCTAATGTGCATTAATTTAGATTATTTTATTTTTAACTTAATGCAATATTTCTAATATTTCACAATATTTCTCTATTTTTCCGTTGAGAGTGAAACCAAGAGTAACAACATATTCTGACTTAAATCTGTTGATCAACATATATGATGATAAGGGAATTAGCAAAATTATACTCAGAAGCTTTAATGACCATAAAATGCTTACATTGGCCTGTTGGTCTGTGGGTTAGATAGTGGTCATGGGTATCCTTCCAAAAAACTAGGTAAATTTAACTACATTATATATTACATATTAAATATAACCTTACTTACATTATGTTTGCATAATTACCATGTGTGTGAGTTATAAAACTCCTAAAGGTCTTAGCTTTAGAAATGACTAACCGTCTATAAACACTAAGACTGGCCTAATAGTTCAGGGGTTAGTGACTGGGTCACTCACCAGTCAGGGTCAGTAGTCACTTAACCAATAGGCCTGTCTTGCCAGGTCATGGGTTCGATTCCCACACATGACAAAAAATTTGTACCCACAAATAGTTGTTTAAGGCCTGGGTGTTTTTATGTCCATTGTTTGTATTATTTGTAGTTCCCTGTGACACATGAATACTTCCTAGTGCGGAGTTGTCTAATAACGAAACTCATGTGTTCATTCTAATGGGGTACAACCATCCTTCTTTACGTCTTTTAATATGTTGATCAACCAATTAAGAATATAAAGCTAAACGATTGATACAGCTTCATATACATATAAGTTATAATCTGGCTGTGATATCAATGATTTACAAATAATTGTCTTACTGCATCTCTTTACTGAAACCCTTAGATTCCTATTGGGTTACATTTTTTTAATTAAAATGGTTACAGATTTAGTTTGAAAAAAGTAACCATTATGGAATCGGAAATTATTTTTGTAATATACTTTAGGTATGTTAGTAATTAGTAATATATTGAAATGTTGATAAATACACAATTTTACTTCGAGACATGTTTCATCAATATAGAACTTACTTTTTACCATCATGAAAAAAAAAAAAAGAAACATAATATTAGAACGAAAAAAGTTCATATGACAGATGTTCGGAAACATTTCCTTAAATCTGGCAACAATGATATGTCCTCAGAATTAGAATTGTGTATTTATATTGGTGAAGAATGAAATTAAAAAGAATTGCTTTTACTTCCTAGAAAACTAGACTTTTTATTCAATAAGAAGGTATGATAAGATGTTGCTTTATTTTTTAAATGGCTGAAGTGAGAGGCCGTATAATGTTTTTTTTTTGTTGTTATTTAACTTTCCAGGCCAGACTAGATGACACTTTATAGCCTAACAAGAAAAATAAAAAGATAAATTAGAATAATATAAGCGCTAACACAAGCTTTTTTATGTTAACTGCTGCACTCTAAAATTATTCATATGCGTGAATAATATGCCAATTGGACTAGTCGTTTTAACAACATACAACGAATAACATATTAATCTGTGGTAACAGATACAATGTCCATTATATTTGAAAAGAAGTTCTATTTTATGTGTTTATTTTTCTGAAAAGGTTAAAATTTTCTATTTACAAGAAAATGTCTTGTAAGCAACTATAGTACATATTATTTAAAATCTTCAATTCGACTGAATGTTATATAATGTCGAATAGCAAGAGTTCCTTTCCTAATTTAAACTTTGAATGATTTGATAGTGTGCATACTGTTTTCGCGCGGAAATATAGATTGCAATGTTACCACTTTGTAAAAAAAAAGTGATATACGCGCGATATTAATTTTGTGATCTCACAAGACTTGACATAGAAATGGAACGTTTTTAATTTTGCAGTATGATTTCTAGTGCCAAAAGAGTTTCATAAACTTGTGTCATGAGTGATTGTGTCTTGGATTGCTGACCAGTTTCTGTTGCTAGGCTTGATAAACTATATATTTTTTTTTATTTCTATATGGTTTTCTGATTTCTACAAGAGGCAATCTACAATAAATAAAATAAAGAGGCTTCGAGAAAGAGGAATCATTTGGGTCTTCAAAATCCCTCTTACAGTATCTGTATCAATTTCTCGATATTAAAGTGTGACGACTAGTAAAAAGTCCTGTATATTTTAGTACATAATACAGATAATGATAACAAAAACTGGTTTGTGTGCAAAGATTACTATAATATATTATTTTGTGTATTGTATTTGTGCAAAAACTTTTGTGTATATTTAGTATGTTTTCATTTGGTTAGTATGATATTGAATTATATTACCACAGAGCCTTTCTACATTGTTAAGGTTAAAAACATATATGTGTACTTGTTATTCTTTGATGGAGCAGACTTCGAATTCCGTATAAGAGGTGTGATTATTTTTGAATAAATAATAATTCTAATCCCGGTCAGAACACAATGATCACTTACATACTGTTAAAGATTAATGATCACTTACATACTGTAAGTGATCATTAATCTTTTTTAAATTGATTTGGGAACCTACTTATATATATGTCCCGGCGTAGGTAGGTGTAGCACGCGTCAGTGGCGTGAATTTTGTAATTTTGCTAAACACGTTTTGAAGAAATAAAAAATAATTAGTGTTACCTTCAGTTTATCAGTTTATCATAGTGGCCTCATATGCATATGATAATTTTGTCTCAAGTAAAGTAAAGATTTTGCCTCGAAGTCAGTTTTTTAATTTGTATGTTTTCTCTTTCAAAGATGCAATCGATATTAAGGAGAACACGACTAAACGAATCTGATCATGTGTAGCGTGATTTAGAGGTGAATCTTTCAAAATAGTGTATCGTCTCCGTCACGAAACATTTGTTGTCCAACATTTTGCCCAACATAATCGGCGTTCATAAAAAGTTTTGCATGGAATTCGTGTTAGTCTTAGCTGCATACCAAGATTCAAGGCTCCTTCGGGTTCTAGTAGGGCATAATTTTGTACAACACATGTGGACTCAAGGAACGAGTGACCAACTGCAAAGTAAGATTGTTAGAGCGAATGTAAAATTACGCGTTGTATAAACTAATACTATTTCTAAACGCGTCAATTTATGAATGTTTCAATGTGCGACGTTTGTGTTCTTTGTCATATTATATAAGTAGCATATGATAATATCAATGCCTTGTAAACTGCCTTGATAAATGGCAAGTTATGAAACTAGTTTTTGCTTATTTTGTGACACCAAGAATTTTATAAATAATGTTCGAAACTAATAAACATATAGTGCGATGTTTTTACACATGTTTACCAAAATAATTGTTAATGGTCTGGAATTGGGTTCGAGTCAAACGAATGTAAAATGGTGCCTTTATATGCTAAGCCTTATAGATAAATAAATTAAATATCTTTGCAATCAATATGTAGATATACAATGATGATTAGTGTCTCATTGTTATACTAATAATATAAGAATGTTACATACAATTCTAAAAAAACCAATTCCCAGATTCATTTTTAAATATATATTTGCAAAAATATGAAGCTCTTATTCAATTCCAGACCGAATTTCTTTGTATCCAACTGTATTTTGAGAGTTATTTAAAACATTCACCCCAAAAACTATATAAAACAAACGGCCTCGTGTTAAGAAAAATCACTCACTCACTCACTCGAGTTGAGTAAAATGGAGGCCTTTTTGTTTTGTGTATTTGTTGTCTTGCGATATGAAAGGGTTTCGAAAATAGCTCTTAGGATATTCAGGATTGTAGAATATGGTTTTAAGTTTTTGTATGCGTTCAGCGGAGGTCTGTTATTTTAGTACTCGCGATAATTTTAAGTTTGTTGTACGATGTTTTTTCTATAGATATTTAATACACAGTGTATATAGTAGATAGTACAAAAATATAAAATGAAAACAGTTGCAAATTATTTTTGCTATTTTTACTTAAACTATTTATTTTTGCACAGTAAGTGTTGATTGTTTGAAGTTTTAAGTTATATATGAATGGCCTTCGAGATGTTTCCTATAGGTATCCACGAGAGGTAGGCAGCGGAATATAACTGTGAACAAATAAACAGGTACTGTTACTTCGACATAAAAGTGTATTTACACATTATAATTTGTCCTGAAGTTGCAGTATAGATAAATGATCTAGATACCGACTGCAGCGCCATCTGCCGGGCTGATTTGTGAATCTAAACCATCCAGGGCGCCACCCAAACGCATACAGAATATTTTCTTTATCTATATATATATATGGTATATACATATATGTATATATATATATAAAGATAAAGAAGATATATTTTTTATTTTTATCGTATAGGGGGACAAACAAGCTAATGGGTCACTTGATGGTAAGTCACTTCCGACGCCCATGAACACTTGCAACTCAGGTCACAAGAGTACTATCCGTTTTTAAGGATAGGGGAAAGAGGGTTGGGCCTCCGATGACCTCGCTCGGTCACACAATGCAGGCATGGTTTAACAGCTGCTTTTCTGTGTGCCCGTGGTAATACTATTGTCGAGTCGGCCCATACGTGCCGAAGCAAGGCTCTCCCACGTTTAAATTATAGTTAACAAAATAAATCATCAAGCTTTTGATTTCGTAAACTCCATAAATAATTATATTATAAATAGAGGTCGCATCGCAAATAGACTTACGAGACTGAAAACTGGAAGCCTTAATGGATTTCGACATGTTAGGCCTCATTTGAATCGTTTTCAATAGTGGGACTGACATAGGGTAACATTTCGTGATAGCGTCAATTAATAATGCAATCTGCTTTTATATGTTTTGAACAATTTTATTTCTTGAATTTGATGAATTGGCCCAACTATCTCTCTCCTTCCCATCTCTTCCCCCTCTCATTTTTCCCATCTCCTCACCCCCTCTCATCTTTCCCATCTCCTCACATCCTCTCATCTTTCCCCTCCCCGTATCCCCCCACCTCTCATCACCCTCAAAGGCGGACAGGGCACTTACGTAAGATTTAGTGGGTTCGATTCCAACACATCACAGTTAAAACAAATCTAACATTAGTGACAGAATGGACTTACCAAATAAAAAGCTAACTTCAACAATGAATTCTATAAAAGAGGAACGGCCTTGCTCCTCAAATTTGTATATGAACTCCATCATGGTAACCATTAATTGCATCACGACAAACCCAAGGGTGTACCATACGTATACTTGGACGAGTACTGCACTTTCCTGACAATCAAATAAAAAGATTATAACCCAACAGACGCGTTTATTCCCAGAGACGTGTTAAATTATTTATTATAACCATAGTTTAGTGTTGTAGTAATGGCAAGCCTGCTGTCAGCCGGGCACAGACAGATCATATACAGGATTACTTGTAATGCGACGTATAACACATACAAACGGTTCGACATATGAGAACAACGTTCACATCACGAGTCACAAAAAACACTGCTAGAAAGAGGGTTCGAATCTATTCGTAATTGAGGGGCTCATTATGAACGAGATGTAACATTTTTTTTAAATAAAGTGTGACGTAAATTTTTACATGCATTTTATTTCCTACAAATACTTTGGTTTCGAAAAACAGTGATAGAGCCATGGTTAGGTAATGGGCCGGCTCGAACGGTGCGATACCACGGCCTCATAAAACCGGTTGTGAAGCAACACTTGCGTTGCATTTCCCCGAAATTAGTGACGTTTACGGACGCCCAACTCCCTTCTCCCCTGTCCTCCCGACCCTTATCCCATCTCCTCATTCCCGTCTCTTTCCCCTCTCCTTATATCCTAATCCCTCTTCACCCTCAAAGGCGGGCAGGGCACTTTCGACTCTAAAATTAAACTAAATAGTTACTATTAAGTTATTTTAGATGATTGTTATCAATGCCAAATTGATTAAAATGAAATAATGAAGCAAATACAAACTTACGTGAATGCAATCCTTAATTCATATATAACTTATGTTATTTAAAACGGTTACATATTATTTGATACGGATTTGGATACGCTCTCGGAGATACCCATCAGTGTATGTACACAGCTACCTATTTAGCACTACTATTTTGCCATACTCTAACAGTTTCACATTTCATTACATCATTACTACCATACTTAGATGACGTTAGTTGAAGGCAAGACAGTAAAAATATAGGGCCTCCTAATACAGTAAACCTGACTGATAAGATAGAGGTCTTGGGTTCGATTCTCACCTATAAATAATTGAGTGATGAGTGTTAGTGTCTGGGTGTAATTTTTGTTTTATTAGAAATAAATAAGTTTGTTTATTAGCAGTCTGGTTACCATAGCAGAGTTTGTCTGTTTAATATGAGATCGGCCAGTCGTGTGTGAGATGTCGGAAGTTATATAAAAAACTTAAATCAATGAACTTATGCCAGAGTATTGTCTTGCTCTTACAGGTAAGTTCTTATGTTAGAGCTTCAAAACAATTTACTTACAACCATAGAGGCCAATAGCAACAAAAGATTGGCCATTTGGAACAGCGTGACGAGGAGTGATCGCAGCGACTCGACATGGTCCAACATTTTTGACTGCTGGCATTGATACCAGCAGTTGTTGGTGTCGTTTGTTACCGCATCTAGGACACTTGCCAGCTGAAAAATAAGTGTGAAAACTACTTAAGGCAGGTTGGAGATCGAACCATTTATTATGTAATAGAACGATGTACTGTCTTATTTGTAACGTATACAGTCAAAACCGTTTATGGCGACATCGTTTAGAACAACATACGGGTTAGATTGATTCAAAACAAAGGTCCCGGCTGAATGCTATATGACCGCCTTATCAAAAACATTATTTTTTTTACGACATTGCTTATCATGACATACCTCATTAAACGATTACATTTAACTAATATTTTCGGAATTAGATCTGTTAGAACGACCGACTAAGCTGTATTGTAAACAATTTGAATAGGTATCCACATCTGGCACAGTATAATGGTCAATGGCTATTAAAATCGCAAAAGTAAAGAAATAAGTGTCGAGTGTATTGTCTTTCGTAATTCTTAAAAAAAAAATCTATGCACGAAAAGTGTTAAAAACAGACTAAATTTTAGATTTATTCATACAGAAACATGTATTGTTCTTTTATATTATAGGTCTTATGTGAAATAAATAAAATATAGTTTAATTTTGTACATGAATATATTTTTCCAATTACCTATGGATTTATGTATATGTACTTACACAATACACATTCAATAATACCACTTCATAAAAAAAAAAATAGGACTTCGTATCTCGAAAACATCACCGGCTGTTACGACTATCTGTTTTTACGTAGGCCCTTCGATGTATAACAGATTTTGACTGTATATGTCTATTATCTCGCAATAATAATAATATACCTACTTATATAAAGTTTCGAAGCGATAATTAGATATGTAATATTGACATAGAGTAAATATACAAACAGTTATATGACTACCGCACAAGTCAAGTCATTTGGTAGTTTTACCTGGGAAGATTTCCGGGAGCTTCGAAAAATGGTGATTTTGATGCAATATGTAAAGGTCGAAAAGGATAACAGTGTCTATATTAATAGCTGGTTAACACAACTCATTGTACAAGAAGATTACTTTTCAAATATAAATTTACAAGATTTTACCAAAAATAATGTTAAATACTTTTAGGAGCACGTAAGATTGCAATTTAACAAAAAAAATTATACAATATGACTACCCTGAATATGTACGAGCAGACAAACTTTAACCAATAATTTCTAAAATGTCGACCCGTGAATATAATATAACAAATTATTGTAGCACTTAAACACTAACCAAGCTTATAATAGATATGAGCGCGATCACACTCCTCTGCGGCATGCAGCAACAAGTGCCGTCCCCGCACATCACTATAAACAGTTGTAACCAACCCATGCCGGCATTTACATAATTTCTTTCCAAACTTACTATATCATTGATATATTTATTTTTATCCTTTTATCAGTTAACTGGTAGTGTTGTCAAGATTGTATAATGACAAGCTGTTATTTGTCAGATGCTGAAAAAAGTTTGCGAGAAATAGTTGTAAACGCACGCGGGAGAAGACTTAAAGGGCTTATTTATACATATTTCTTTCTACCTAATATGAACGAACAGATGGGTCACCTGATGGTAACCGCCGTCCATGGACACCCGCATCTCAAGAGTCGCAAGTGCGCTGCCCGCCTTTGAGGGTGATGAGGGATGGGGGATGCAGGGAGCGGAAAGAAGAGAGGGGGGATGAGGAGAAAGGAGATGAGGGTGAGGGGGAGTTGGCAAGCGTTACTTCACAACCAGTTTTCTGTGAGGCCGTGGTATCGCACCGGTCGAACCGGCCCATTCGTGCCTAAGCATGGCTCTACCGCTGTTAAAATATACTACTGTTAAATATAATAATTTGTATGAAGTCACAAGGGAAAGACTCATTCGTACGGCAATAATCCATTCCGTTCGTTCCCTACGTCTTATCATCCGTTCTGTTCCGTTTAATATACCTCCTCCCAATTTTCCTATCGTTAATTCCTAAAGTGCCCGGTTGGAGGCAAAAGGCTTGGCCTCTTCTACGTTAATTGCACCAGATTAAAATTTGCAAAATCTAGATGTTTAATCTACCTATCTACCTACCCCTTAAAGGATATCATTGTGAGCGTATGTATGTATAAATATGTTTGTTAGTTACAGAGGTAAGGAGTTTTTTGTTCTGTACTCTATTAACTCTCGACTTGAAGTTCTTTTTCGATTTCAGTTCTTCTTCTGTCAATGGTATTTCTCTTGTCATCACTTCTGTTATTTTTAAGAAGTACATAATCTTACAGAAATTATGTCGATGTTTACTGTTTTATTTTGTGTAATATTATTTATCACAGGGCGTGTTTTCTGTGAAGAGGCAATTTATGACGAAATTGAGTTGCGTAAGTATTTGTAGGTCCCTTAAAAATTATTTATCTTTATCAGCATTCATTACAATTGGCTTATAATTTATTTGGGGAGGACATATGTCTAACAATAGACTTGCTATGACAGAAATGATACTGAAGATGATTATTATAACTAGCCGATGATTATAACTAGTTGAAATTATAGACAAAATAGATGTACCTATGTTTGTACTGCTATGTATATCTTGGGTAAGATAACGCACTGAGAACCTCCATTAGTGCCAATATTGTTTCTAATATTGCCTTTATAAAGCTATAGGTACACTATTCAATAAATAATTAAAAAAATAACTTTATTTTTTTAAGTTCCTGTACAAGCTAACCTTTGGTCGGCTTCTTTCCATTTACCTTTTTACTTTCAGTCTCCACCACAGAGAAAATGATACCAGACCTCGAAGCCCACTCTGATGTTGAGAATTTATTGGTGAAGTTCCAAGAAATCGCCACAAAAGCGGAGAAATTAAACAACGACATTACTGTCACCCAAGATGAAATAGAAGACGAATACAACAAGATGATAGTCGTACTAGATGAGCTTACAACACTCGTTAAAGATGCTAATAAAGCGATCATATTCCTCAAAGCTAAGGGTATTGATCGAGTTGCCGTGACCAATCTTAAGATAGAAAATAATGAACTGAAGACCAAAATACTTGTTTTACTTAAAGTGCTGTTCAATGAAGTCCCTACAACTACAATAGCTGCGATGCCAATATTTGTTGTTGATCGACTAATCAATATTTTTGAGAATGACAATCTTGCTCTCAAAGCTCATGCCTTAGACGTTTTATATCAATGGCTACCTGAGAACCCTAGAGTACAAGCCAGAGTTATGAAAATTAAGGGTTTACAGCCCTTTTACGAACAAATGTCTATGTTAGACACCAATGTCATAAAGATGCTTCTAGACTTATTTAATAAAATACTAAAAGAGCATATCAAAGCGAGAAGCGATGTTCAAAAGAGTATTATCGATGCGGAGACATTGAAATTCTATCAGAGAATAGGTCTTCTTGAGCACATGTCTACGCCTATGGTGTGTAATGGCCTGTTGAATATATTTGCTAGAACTTGGTCCTACAATTCTAAAGACAATAATATTCTTATGACGGTGTTTGAGCTACTTAAAAATGTGAAGCAGTTTTGCGTGAATATATTTCGAGGTAAAGCTAAGGCTGTCAAGTTATTTAAGGCCTTGCAAGAATATGTACAAGGTCCTGAGAATAAGGAAACCTTTATTTTGAACGGTTTAAATGTCACTGATGTTGCTTTGGTGATTGACGATTACGTTCAGAAAGTGAAGCCGCTTATGAAAGATGAATTTTAAGTTTTCATCTAATTTTGTTTATGTTATTGAAACGTTATAATTTAATTATACTCTGATATATTTTGTTTTAATTTCAAATTTGAGGTGTATTGGTTTACTTAAAGTT
Organism: Tyria jacobaeae; assembly: GCA_947561695.1. Lineage (NCBI taxonomy): Eukaryota > Metazoa > Arthropoda > Insecta > Lepidoptera > Erebidae > Tyria > Tyria jacobaeae. The sequence continues at coordinate 11,957,090 of OX387231.1, read as the reverse complement.
TAAGGATTATACATTTTGCATTACTACATACGCGGTAATATATTAATAGTTAGCTATCATTTTCTTTATCTATACTATTATAAAAAGAGAGAACCTCATACACTGATTGACACACTAACTCAACAACACAGAGCACACGACCGGACATAGGGTAATGAAATTTCGACTTGAGTCCTTTTATTGCCTAGACAAGTAATAAGGATTTAGAAGGAAAATTAACTCTAAGTATATATTAAATAAGGGTTGAAAGTTTGCAAGGGGCTAAAACCTAGCATGTATTATAGTTTCAGAATGTGCCCCCTGATGGCGCTATAAGAAAAATAAAAATGTAACTAACTACACTTTCATTCTTTATAGAACAGTTTTACGATGATACTACAGTTTAGGTCTATGAATGTTTCCCAGTTTAATTGATACGCGCTTACGTTTCTTTACTGCACCGTCCTTTCATGAAAAACATAAATGTGTTTTTCCAAAAAGCTAATTATTTATCTGGCGACTAAAATTGTAGTTGTTCAATAAGTGTCTTAGAAACATAGATTAAATTGTGCGATTCCTTGCGGTTCTATGACGTACGTACACAGTACAAGCTAGTCATCATCGCTAGAAACCAATCGAGTACTTACAGTTATGAAAATACATCATAGAACATAAAGTTAAAATACAATACCGAAGTGTTTTTCCTAAAGTTTTTTATTTTTGTAAGACTGTTTCTTGGCTCCAGCCTACTCAGCCTGCTGGTAAATCCGCCTTGATTTGTATCAATAGTCCAGGCTATACACAAGTATTCGACTAATACCAAGCGGACGGATGGATTACAAAAATATTTAACACCGATTGGCGCGAAAAGGAGAATACGATAAAAAATCATATAAAAATAAGATATTTCAAATTCAAATAAATATTCGGTTCATCACTTTTCAACACGGTCACGACTCAAGTTCTTGATCTCAAGATTAAGATTAGTAATACGCTCTTAATACTAGTTTATTAATTAATGAAAATCTTGAAATCCTATTCTGAACTTAAGATTGAGTTGATACCAACTGAGCGCTCTTGAGGTCGGTCCTCAAAGTATCAAAAAACTAATCTCGAGGTGATTAGAGCTGCGGCCTAACTTTAGCTGTCTACAACAGACTGCGATATTCAAGTATTCATAATATTTAAGATTTTTTCGGATCAGTAAAAATTAAGCTCATACTTTTAAGTAAGGGTTATGACTTCGTTGCAATATTATTTCGATATTTTGAATTTACATGAGTTATGGCTATTACGCCAAGTATATAGGTACATTTGTACATATTCCACTTTTATTTGTGATGAAAGCGGGCTCTGGCCCGGCCTCTATTGTTGTATAAACAAGTTCTGAACATCCACACATAACCACTATAACTGACTGATCTTGACTGCTAAGTGAGAGGTCGTTGGTTCGGTTCCCATAAATCATCACACAAAAATTTGTGTATGACACAAATGATCATCATTTGTTCTGTCTGAGTGTAATTTTATCTCTAATATTTGGATAAGCAGTCTTGTTACCATAGTACGAGGTTTGCTTAGTTTGGGATCAGACGTTCCTGTGTGAGATGTATGAAATTATTAATATTATATAAATGAAATATCCTCTCTCCTATCCGGTCTTCGCGACCTCCTTTGCAGTGGTCGCATGCAGACGTCGGCCTATACGACACAGGAACTTACGGAAGAAGCCGTATCCGATGATCACCTGTTTCAGCCGGTAGGAAAGGCTGCCATGTCGCCTCTTCAGCCAATCCGCTATGATATCTCTTGCTGCCAAATTGTGGCGTGCCTTGCGCTTGGTAGCTCGCTGTTTCTACTCTGACATGAGGGTCAGGTGAAACCGTTGCGCCTCGATGTCACAGTTGTGACGTGGGTTTCAAGTCCGTCCCTCCTTCCGCCGTTGCCATATAATGACGCAAGGGATTTCGTCTCCAGGTCCCAGGTAGGAAGTAGAAGGATACTTGCCACTTGTGAGGATATCGTGCGGTATCCTCCTATGACCCAAACGGCCATCGCCCTTAGCGGACGCCGCAGTATCGTAGTATTGCCGGCTGTCAGCGTCTCCACCCCGTGCGGCCATGTACAGCACAGGAGGCGTCGGGCCCTCCTAAGTTGGGGAGCAATCGCGAGAGTGCAGCTACCGTCCTCATGAGCTTAGGGGCCTGATTCCGGAAGTGATAACCGAATGAACACACATAACTATATATTTACAATACATATGTCAGTACTTGACACTGTTTTTCACTTAGGGCTCAACTCACCCCGAAAGAGCGACCCCACGTGTGGTCTGACCGCAACTATTTGCACTATTATATTTTCATCCCTTACACAAGGGTGGAAGCGTACGCGCAGATCACAATGACGTATTGTAAGGGTGTCTTGCAATTGTTGCGATATAATTTATTGCTTTTTATGTTGATAGGCTGTTTGATTTAATTTATTTAATGTTCGCAGTGAGTGGTTAGTGGTTGGGAATTGCTAGTTTTATGAGGGTTGGTAGGTATGATTTTATTTAATTTCTTATAGCTTAGCAATGATGTTTATAGTGGCGACGTGGTAAAATATCTGACTGTAGCGTAAGAGGCCGCAGTTTCAATTCTTGCAAAGTGATATTTTATTTTTATTGGATATTTCTAAGTATTTACAAATAGAATATGTATCCAAATATGTTTTTACGCATTCTAGAATACATAGCACTAGCAACGTTCAGTTAGGTATAGAATACGGTTGATGGCAAAATGCTCCCCTGTTAGTGGAACCAAGTTTTAATTTTCAAAATGTGGGTGTTTTATAGACCTCTGCCTACCCCTTAGGGGATAAATGCGTGAGCGTAAGTATGTATGTATATAAATTGTTGTAATAATGTTCTGGAGTCGTGATCGTACTTTGATTCGTTCGTTTTATTTGTAACCAAGTATAAGACTGGCCAACTGGTTTAGTGGACTGCTTAGCTTAGAGGCATTGTCTTCAATTCCTTCACAGGACGAAAATTTGTGTGATCCACAATTATGTGACCGTTGTTTGAAGGATTCTAGAGTCCTATTACTCCAGTCAAGCCGACACATGCATGCCTACGTATTGCGCTTCCACGGTTTAATGTTTAAATATACAATAAGTATGTTTATCAGCAGTCTAGTTACCTTAGTACAAATTCTGCTTAGTGTGGAATCAGACGGCCGTGTGTGACATGTCTGAAGTTATATTATTATACTGTTGAATGTATAATTCAAAAGCAGTATTGGATCGTGAAAGATATAAGTTGAATTTTGATAATTTAAATACGTGTAGCTTGATCTAGCCGTTTTCTTACAATAATTATTAAAATTATGTTATGTTATGTTATGTTATATAAGGATTTTTAAAATGTCTTGAAACATTTCAACACTTTCGTTTCGGACTTTCAGTTAATCAACGTAGGATTAGATAATTAATTAAATACTATTTAATAACACCTATGCAGATCCGACTTATTGGTTTTAAATAAATAGTAGCTGGATAAATTGTATAACCGTTCAAATGAAAATCAATTCACATTTCTAATACAAAAAAAGCAGTTTCATTTAAATTAAACGTGTAAGTTATATTACAATGCTGTCTTTGTGTAACTCCATTCATTACCGCAATGACAAATCATGCGCCATGGGTGGCCATGACAGTTTTGCTGTAGTTTCCCGCGCTTCCGAACCGGATGGTGTCATTAGCAATATATTTTTTTTTGTAGTTTTTGGACGAATAATTAGAATTTGATATCTTTTTCTTATTTTTGTACTCATACATTAGATACGGTACAAAGAGGTCATTGAGAATTGTGGTTTTATTATCATGGATGATTGTGATAATCAATACTTATTATGTAACTATAATAAATAAATCTATTCTACTCGTACTTACGTTTGTATGTGACGTGTAGTCTGTAGGTGATACTGACAGGTCGCAACTGTCACTTGTAAAAACTCATTTCTTTAAATAAATAATTCATGTGCCTATAGATAATGTTGTTACCAAAAGTTTATCATTAATTTAATATTTTGAAGATAAGTAACTTGAAACCAATAATATCTATGGTTTCGGTTAAGTTAGCTTTGTCTAGTCTGGTTTAGAAATGTGCAGTAAGAATGTAACACCACTGTCCAGATTTTGCAGCACTTAATTAAACTTTTAATAGGGATATTCATTTTGAGTTACAAAATGTCTCCATAATAGTAGTAATATGTAGGTACGTAACGGACGTAAAAACATAATCCTTTTCACCTAGGAAGAGCCATGATTAGGTACGAATGGGTAGAAAAACAATGCTTGTATTGTTTTGCCGAGTTAGTGAATGAGGGTACCGGAGGTTTACCTACCCTTTTTCTCTTTTCCTGCCTCTCATCTACCCTCTCCTCTTTCCACGCCCTCGTCATCCTCAAAGGCGGGCAGCGCACTTTCGACTCTTTGAGTTGAAGGTGTCCATGGGCGGCGGTTGTCACTTACCATCAGATGACCCGTCTGTTTGTCAGGCCCCCGATATAATGAAAAATATAAAAAACTCAATTTTTATTCAAATTATAAATGTGAGAGTTTGGACGGATGTTTGTTACTCAGATAGATTACCATCTGGAATTTAACAGTTTCAGTAGAGTCCATTAGTGTAAATAATACAAGCCGCCACAAGTCAATACTATTGATAATATTTATAAAGGTTATCGACAGTTATTAACCAACCTACTTTATACCCCGGTAAATGTGCGGTCTAAATTTGCCGCTGGAAATAATTCGAGGGCGAAACTAGTTGCTATTTAATACAAATTGAGGTGATTCTTAATTTGATTATCCAACTAGTATACTATTCTATGAGAAATCTTTGTCATAATATCTTGCGTGGGAGTTTAACAAAGGTGTTAGTCGATGTAAGTGACAAAAATGGCGATCACAGGTCGACTAAACAAACACAAAAATTGGATCAAATCGATCATCGTTTTTAAAAGGTGGCCATTCACTAACCGTCGGTGCAGTAACCTGCGCTTTACGCTAAAACGAATTTGCTTTAAAGTCAAGTACCGCGTGGGAATAACAAACGTATTTCTTTTTGTCGTTTAAAAATTGTGAATGGACATTGTTATGTAATGGACGCGGTAAATAATCCTATTTGAATTGTTAGTTAAATCTTTAGTGGCGATACGTTTAGAGTGTCCATGGAATGTTATAAAACATCAGATTTTTTTATTCAATCTAAGAATGACTTACTTACTTATTTTATTTTTAAGCGTAGTCCAAATATTTATGCGTAGCTTCCTTATGCCAAAATAAGATCTTTTATAGGAAATAATGTTAGTTAGCAGCTAAAGACCTTACCTTACTTAAATGAGAAGCACTAGTAGTAGTGCTACTCATTCTGATGGTGCTAATGACACTGCCACTTCAGCCTGCTGATGCAGTGGTCAATGATAAAAAAAAAGTTTAAATAATATACTTTTTAAATATGTAAGAGTTCGATAAAATGTCAAATACTCGTACTCGTACTCATAACCCTTATTATTTAGTATTTTTTTGGTACAAAAATCGACCGAAGTAAAAATAAATCCAATTAATCAAAACGTATTAAAATAAATATAAAATTATGGTGAACGAAGCTAACAGAAGGTAAGTAGTATGAATATTGATTATTTCATTAGGAATATCCTGCATCCTCTTAATTGATACTGTCCATAGCGCACGTAAACCCAGGTAGCAGTCACAATGAATAAGCTCACAGGGTGTAGGCGTGAGGCACCTGACCAAAATTCCCATAGACTTTACAATTTTTTTTTTAATAATTTATTGCGATAACAAATCGTGAAGAGTCAATTATCTTGCAAGTAAGCCTTACATTCATCTATATTATTATATTTTTCTACAGTATTACGTAATTACAAAAACTGCTGCATTGTGTATGCTATAGACTTAATTTGATCTGAATTATTCTCTTATTAAATAACTCTTGTAATTCAAGCACTATAGCTGTGAAAAAGTTAAAAGAATGATAATTCACTTTAAAAAAAGTAGACAACAGACTTCAATCTATAATAAAAATTAAGACTTATATGGTTTTCTCATGGATACCATTGTTAGAACGTAACCAAACTCTTATCTATATTATATAATTACCGTTGAAGTACATCCTTTCCAATATATACATATAAAATCATCGAAATCGTTTGGCGTGACATTGAGTTATTCGACCATTAGTCGCGCACAAACTTAATACAAATGTTAGACTTATATGGTTTTCTCATGGATTCCATTGTCAGAACTGGACCACATTGAAATGGGACCAGACGGGAAGCACCAGCTTTCAAATAAAAATCATCAAAATCGGTTCACCCAGGCGAAAGTTCTGAGCTAACAAACATAAACAAAAAAAAAAACAGTCTCAATTAGACTGTTTTTTTTTGTTGAACCTCCTCTTTTTGAAGTCGGTTGAAAATGATATGATGAATAGAAAGGCTAAATAGCTAGTTAGTTATGTAATACTAAGTTGTTGCATATACAAAGAAACATATACACATACATACGCTATCGCTAAGGGCATAAACAACTCTACTTCTGCCTACGGTACACCTCTGATACATGAACATGTTGGCAATAAGAATTTGGTCTCACTAACGTAATGTATAATAATTTCAGATTTATTAAATATGACCGTCTAAACCCCAAAAACTAAGCAGAGCTTGTACTGTGGTAAACAGATCGCTGTTAAAAATACCTATATATTTCTAAACATATAAATATTTAACAATGACAATGCTCATCCCGCAAATATTCGATATGGGTGGAAATCGAAGAACTCGAGAGAAAATCGAGACCAACGGGCCAATAAAATTTTTGGCTTGAGTCTATTAACAGTAATATTATAAAGAAAACTATGGTTTAGCTATATATTTTTTAATAATTTTTACATTTGCCATAAACATCAATCATGGTGACCTCTATTTCATTTTTTTTTAAATCAATCCGCCAAAATATAATTGACTCCGCAATCATTTGTGAATTTGGAAATGTGTTATAAAGTTCTATAAAAACTTTTTCATTGAAATCGTTGACAAACAAAAAATGTTTACAGAAAACCTATCATTAATTTTCAAATCTTTGTCGCAGAGAATTCATTCAGGCCGCGAGATATTCACCTGTGCTTAAAAAAACTTAATTCGATTTTTTTACTCCTACAACACACAAACCATGTTACGGCCTATAAATTATCTATTCAGTAAATTTGTTAAAAGCGTAGGCGGGTTTTCGTAGATAATATACAAATCCTTGTTTGTCGAAAGAATTAAAAAGATTATGTCTATGGGTTAAAAAGTAAGGGTCATAACGATGGTGAGAACTAAACGACAAAAGAGTCAAATCAAATATATAGATTTTAGTAAACTTTTGAATTGAATAAATATAGCAAAATTATTTGAATTGCACGTAGGTACATGAGCTGTATCAAATTTAAAAAAGTTTGACGTTCATCGTCATTCATTGTTTATTGGAGTCTATTATATACTATTATATAGAGGGATATAAACAGCTATAATCAAATATACTAATATATACATATATGTATATGCTGGCATAGCTATTGGCAATTAAGAACTAATTTGAATATATTGAAGTATGATATCTACTTAAGGTACAAGTACGGCTGGCGTAACTTGTTTTTTTAATGATATAGGTGGACAGTGGAACAGTAGAACAGACGGCAGTTTGTTTGCAAGTCACAGTGAAAACAAATTATAATTTTGAATTTGCATTACTCTAATTTCAATTTGAAATAGAGGCAGTTAACATAAAAGAAACTCACGTGGCGCGCAACGACAACACCTCATTCAGCCAATTAAACAGTGTGCCCAGTGTAAAATATCTCAATTTCTAAGTAAAAGCGTCCTGCTGAGTAAACGGACATCCGAATTATACAAAATGCACAACATCTTAATGTATTAAGGGTAACATTTGCGTCATCGTGGGAACATAGCTAATTTGTTTGTTATGTTGACGCAAAATAAGAGCCAGGTAATTTATTGTGCCTTATTATTAAGGTACGCCCTTATTTTTAAATTAAATCAACAACAGTTTTTAAATATAAAGAAATAAAAACATTATGAATGTTACAACAGACTTCACATGTTATAAGCAAAACTGAGTTATAAATATCTGTACTAATATTATACAAAAATTTGCTATAGAGATACAAACTTTGGGGAAAAGCCAAGACTACTTTGATTAGACGTATGTACCACGTTTGCAAAGCCGCGGTAGGAAGCTAGTAGGTTATAAAAACGTACGCATACTTTTACAACTAATATAAACAGATAGATAAAAAGCGGGCATACGCGGCTTTGTTCAAATAAATTTAAAAAATCAATCTTTTATTTTAACCTAACTGCTATTTTTCCCTACATTTTTTTGTATGTATTTTATTGATAAACGATTACAAAATGATACCATTAAAAAAACTTTTTGACAAGTTAAGTTTTTTAAAACTTATATTTATTCTAATATTTTTAAACTGTACACTTTGAAAGCATTTTAACCGGCAGCTAACAAATGTCTTTGTAATTATTTCTTATAAAATCGATTTCCCAAAATTCTTTTATTGGCGCAAGTGTGCGATGTTTTTACGAGCTTTTCTTTACTTGATTTGTAAGTCAAAACATTTAACTTTACAATTTGTCCTCCGTATTATTTTGAACGTCCATTCATGTATTGACTGTACCGGAAGTCCGTACTTCAATGAGAGATAGTTTATTTGCGCAAACTTTTTTCAAAATATCGACTTTGATTTGTATGAATGATTTATCGATTCTATAATACTTTAAGCAATTTGTATTTCTTATGGTGTTCGATTGTGTTACAAGAGGCCTGGTACATTTTGATGTATTTTTACGTTATTAATTACATACGCACTATATAATAAGTTTTTTGGGGTAATTTGCATTGTTTAGAGTATCTAGCGCAGTCTTTATAGCTTTTATTTAAGAAATAGCTATTCGAGAATGTAGTTTTCAGTTGTGTATAAAAAATTGAGTATACACACGAGTATACACTTTTGAATGAAATATAACTAAAGCAAAAACTTTTTCCTTTTAAATCCACTTAAAAAAGAAGGAGGTGCAATACGACCACTCAATTTCTTAGCCAATTGTAGACCGATTTTTGAACAGAATACTCATGCAGTGGGTCTATTGCAACCAAAAGAGAATTTAATTATGGGATCCCAGGGTTAGCGAGGTAAACTCTAAAATTTCAGAGACAAGGTGTTATATCCTATACTTTTAAAGGTATTAAGATATTTTAGTCTCATGTTGCTGAGCTGATGGTCGAAGGTACAATCCTTAACGGTTTTAAAGGTAGAAGAGAGTCTTTAAATAGGAAGCTTTAACGATTGAAAGGTATTGTGCAATGGAAATAGAAAAACGCATTGGACACGGTTATAAACTATTTTTAAAAGATAAATTATTATCTCGGCTATTTTAGAATAATGAAATAAAATAATAGTTATTATCAAATGGTAGTTAGTTTTAGAATAAAAAATTTCGTAAGTTACATTTATATTTATTTAAATATACGGTTTTCCTCAAGTGTGTATTACGGGGATGCGCGTCTAGTTTCGGTCCCGATAGGAGTCTTTCCTTAAGGAGTAAGTGCGATAAGGTCGGGGGCTGCTCGAGCTTTTGCTTACGCTAATTCATTAGTTAGTGACCCTGACTGCTGACCAGGAGGTTTTGGGTTCGATTCCCATACGGGACATAAATTTGTGTGATCCTCAAATTGTTGTCCTGAGTCTAGGTGTACTTTGTGTCCGTTGATTGAATGTTTGTAAAGCCCCCGCTACACAGGAATGATTCCTAACGCCTAAATAAGTAAATACGTCCATATGAAGCTATACACGTTAGTGGGACTAAATTCTAAGATTTAAAAGTGCAAATTTACTGTCACGAGAGTCACACCTGCCCATATCTTCAAAAGGATAAGCAGAAGAGTTCAAAAGTACACTTTTGACTTAATAAAGCCCTTCCAGGAAGACGGACGTGAGTAAATGTGTGTAAAGTACGTAATCACAGTAGATATTTCTCATTAAAATGTTTACTATAACAAAAAGGATTTATAAAAAAGAACCGCTTAGCTGACAACTTACATGTCAAAATAATCAATATAATATACATAACGGAAACGTAACCCTCCTTCTTACACAGTTAAACCAAATGCAAAAAGACTTATCTGTAATTAGTTTTTTTATTAATTTGTCACATGCATTGCGTGACTCTTCTGCCACAAGATAGACATATGCTTGTTACACTCTTAGGAAAGGACGATAGCTGTTTGATTGTAACTTTTATTCTCATAATATTTTTAACTGGTATAATGGTTATATATATTAATTACTTATCTAAAATATTGATCGAGGAGACGTGCTGTTGGGCTATCTGGTTTTCTGCACGTATTCGTGAACGTGCAGAAATTGCACTATCGTTAGACAATTGTATTGCACACATTAACAACGCAATCGATAGCTAATTATAATTTACAGCATACTATCAATTACTAGCAATTGAAGATTAGTGGGTAGGGTAGTGAGGGAAACCATACCACCTATCTCTAAAGGTGGTTGATAGTCGTATACTAGATTAATCCATGCTCGTTTTTTTTTATGAAATAGGTGTAGTCACCTGAGTAGTGAAATGTAAGTGACAAACGCCTTCAAGAGAGTGATAAGGGGAGGTAAAAGTGGGGAGGGGGGATGAGGGGAAAGAGGAGGAGGAGTTGGGAATTCGGTTCCCTCACTCACTCAGCGCCAAATGCAAGCATTGTTTGACAGCCGGTTTTTTTGTGAGTTCTTGGTAATACTCCGGTCGAGCTTGCCCATACGTGTCTAAGCATGGCTCTCCTGCGATAAAGACGCAAGAAATTTTAAGAGTCCACACTAAAAATGTTTTTGTATCGCCGTATACTTTACAAACATTGAAACAGTAGACAAAAAGAGCACCCAGACGCGCGGCAACTGTTTGTCGATCACACGAATTTTGCAAGTGTGGGAATCGAACCCACGAGCTCTGCAATCTAGATCACTTACCACAAGACGAACAGATTTCAAATAAATAACGACACGGTATTCAAATAAGGGACATAAGAAAACACCGCAGACGGAGCGAGTTATCAAACTTCATATAGAAAGCGTACAAATAGTTTGACATGTCAATTTTGTAGCAATGTAAATAAGTAAAATTATTAATACAACTTTTTGCCATCAGCTTCGCTCGCGTGAATGTAGTTTTTACCTTATTATGCTTATAAACCAATACTATATGAAAGCAGATACGATCAAACAAGAATTATTCAAATCGGTCCTGTTGTTATTGAATTCAAGTGAGACAAACCAACGGCGATTAATTGTCATATATACAAAGATATATAAAACTCGGCTCTATTATACAAAGTAATTGAACTATTACTATTAATATATTATTTATATATATTTATTTTTATATTTTTCGCAGATGACGCGCAGACGATTCAAATCGGTAGTCGGGTAAATATAGTCATATTCTTGTGAGCATTGAGCAAGTATCTATTACATAGTCAGATTGAATTACTGTTATGGTATTGGTAACAGTATTAATTAAGGAATGATATAGTCTATAAAACATCACGCTGTGAATTTTAGGAACGGAGCAGTGACTGCGGATAAGGGCTAAAGTGAAAAAAAAGCTTTAAAGCTTTCCCGGTGACCAACACCTTAGTCTAGTTCTGGCTATCCTTACAGAGAAACACAATAACTATTTCGGTAAATATATCTCGTAATTTTGAGCCTGAATATGATCTATTCATATATGAATAGATTTTTAATGATTTAGGCTAAATGAGCATGTCTAAAGGTAATAAAAATGAATGATGTAGGATTTATAAAATATATTTCATCTATTACATAAAATGTTCTAAAATATACACAACTGTTATAATATATTTAAAAGGTTTATTTCTTTGTTCACGGCCGAAGCCATTGGTCATTTACAAACGACAAAATATTTGATACAAAAATATATGTGTCTAATAAATTATTTATTTATTTACATTTTATTATTATTATTCTTTTTATAGTTAATAGTCTCGTTGGCATAATTTTACTAATAATTAAATCACCATTTTTCTTCTATTTGGAACACCTAATTTTTATACCATCTCTCGAATTTTCTCGAAGATTTTCTCGTCTTTAAACGTCAGTACCCATAAAGGTACGGAAAACCATGAGGTACTGCTGACAACGGAACAAAAACAGGCATCATTCTTTCAGCTTGAACGAAGTGAGTTCTCGTATGCTTCTTCAAATGATCCCGCCGTCCAAATTTCTTTCCACAAGTCGAACAAGGAAATGGACGCACGCCAGAATGAATTCTCTTGTGTCTTGTAAGCTCCTCATTTCTTGTAAAAGTCTTGCCACAATTTTTCTCATCGCATTTATAAGGCCTCTCGCCAGTATGTATTCTAATATGACCTTTCAATTGCCCGTTGTTAGAAAATCCAACTTGACAATGTGGACATTTGTATTTCTTTGGCCTCTGTTTTCTTGCATTAAGTTTTGCTTCATTCTCTTGGTGAAGTATTCTTGCATATTCCAGTTCCATTGCGTACCCTTGTGCAAGAGATTCTAGAAGCAAAGGATCCGTCGGAGGTACTCCCAAAGCGTGGGCAATATCAGCAGCTGGGAGATAGTCTGGCATAAAAGTCGGGCTGTATGCTGACGGTAAGGTTGGTAAATGGGGGTAACTTTGAGGGGTTGAGTTTACTTCCATGGGTTTCGTTGGCTTTTCTTTCTTTTTTGGTTCTTCGAGGAGTCTATCGCAACATAATGTAAGTTTTTCAACGGGAGAGTTCGCTTCAATCACAGGTTTCACATCTTCTTCAGCTTCTATTGTAGTTGTAGATACTGTAGCATCTTGATAACTATGTTCCGATTTTTTGAAAGTTCCGCGAATTTTTCTCAAACGATTTTCTCTTCTTTCGTCTGTTAACCTTTTCTTTGTTTTTATTTCTGTTTTATTATCACAGTCAGTTTGTCTACCAGTTTTGTTGTCACTCACATCCCAAGGCCTGAAAAGCCTAGAGTACGTTTGCTCGGAAATCATTTCGGTACACTCTGGTATCACACGCGATCAAAGTAAGACTGCGTCTCTTTTCATTTCATCAACTTTTATATGCATTTCTTTGTCAATAAATTCTATAAAAGCCCCAAAAGAAGAGGGATCTGTTCTATTGAATGGACGAAAGAGACGAAATATTATTCAATTGTTGCACACTTGAGGTTAGAGTAACTTTTTTTGAAAATGGCCAGCACATTTTGGCTGTAATTTCGACTTTTCGTTCGGATACATATAGGTGAGTTTCGCTTGTATTTTGATATGGCTTTTAGGACTTTTATCTTGGTAAGTGTGTCATAGTGTCTGAGATAGGGGTGTGTATTGTTATTTATGTTGATTTTTGTTCATGTTAAGGGGGCGGGCCCAGGGGCCGAGCGTCACGCTCGAGTGGCCGCGACCCGCAGCTGCAGTTACGTTTGTTTTAATGGTTTTTGCAATTGTTGCGGTTCCCACTTTATTTAATATTATATACGGACGCATGTGTTATGTTCGTATGTGTATTGTTGGGTTTATGGGAGACTAGGCATTATAGTAACTTTAATGAGAAATAGGCAATATGGTTTTGTACTCACATATGTGAATCTTCTCAAGTAATTAAAACAGCAATGTTTGTCATGCAGCAGGGGTTATTCTTTTAGTGGCCTCACTATCACAGGTAGTTTAAGAAGACGGGTACCGTCTCAGTACAGTTTCCTTATCCAAGGCTTTTGGTATCCAGATCTGGGGTAAGCCAGATCTGTCTCTAGTAATTTTCCAACTTCAAATCATCCTTTCTTCCTACCTTCCCGTCTTTGTCGGATAGGCTACGTGCATAAAATTGATTAGTCCAAACTCACTCGCGTAAATGTGGGACAAGAGTAGGAATTAGTAGGGTGATGACGAACGAGGTTGTTAAGTTGTATAATAATATTGTAAAGTTGGCTACCGATCATCTCTAACACAAATCGAAACCCTTTGTCCAATAGTATACAACTACTTTTTAGATTCTGCAAATTATAACTGTGAAATCTAATACCCTTGCAATTCTTGTATATATGTATATAATCTGTATCTTGGAAAAGGCTCCAACGATTTTCATGAAATTTAGTATGTAGTGGATAAAAAATTAAACCTAACAAGATTAATTTATCGCCTCCGAAGGCGTTTGACTGTTTATTTTCCCAAATAAATAAATATATATAAAAAGTAAATATGGAGGTGTATACCTAGTTATTTAAGATTATTGACAACTTTTTATGTGTAATATATGTACATGTGTGATCTTCAAATAATTATTAACCAGAGTCTGGATGTTCTATGTTCATTGATTGAATGTTTGTAAAGCTTTTAAAAGCCCGAATTACTGTTATTGAAGTATAGTCCTTTTAAAAAAATACGATCATAAACCTTTCGCCGTCCTATGCCTGATAAAGACTTCTTTCTCCCAATGACCACCAACTGTCCCTTTAAAAATACTTATCAAAATGTAAAGCTCTTATAGTGTCGTATAAATAAGTCATAATTTCTTTGCTGTGGTGAGCCCTTGTTCAGCTATTAGTACAGATATCCTACAGAAGCAATGGCTAAATATTTAGCTATAAAACGACTTCTGTAGCGGCTACCATAGTGCATCCAAATTGTAATCGCTGAGGTCACATGTTTGATTCGAAGCAGTTAAAATACCTGTTTGTATAACATAGTTTTGGGGTAGGCAGACACCACGGCCCGCTATTTGCTTCTATCATTACATACGTCACGGTTCCTCTACTCGTCATTAAACCATACATCGCTTTATACAAGTTTTAGAACATCACCAAAAGTTAACAGTGATAGAGCCATGCTTAGGCACGAATGGGCCGCCTCGACCGGTGCGATACCACGGCCTTACAGAAAACCGGTTGTGAAGTAACGCTTGTGTTATATTTCCCCGAAATGAGTGAGGATTCCGGAGGCCCAACTCCCCCTCTCCCCTTTCCTCTCCCCCCATTGCCACTCTCCTCTTTCCTAACTCCTTTCTTCTTTCACCTCCCCGCATCCCCCATCCCTCATCACCCTCAAAGGCGGGTAGCGCACTTACGACTCTTGAGTTGCGGGTGTCCAAGGACGGTGGTTGTAACTTACCATCAGATGACCCGTCTGTTCGTCTGTCCCCCTATACTATAAAAAAAAGAAACTTTCTATATCACATGTAACTATTTCCAAAAAAAGCAATGCTCAAGTAGGTAGTAACACTCACTCCTATATCTATGAAGGGGCAGGCAAACGCACACCGAAACCACACACCTGTAAATACTGTCTGATAGATGACTTTATTTCCTGTGCCGATCGGTGAAAGCCTGGAATTCACTACCAGCGCACGTTTTTCCTTGGTGGGGCGTGGAAAAGCATCTCACCCGGCCGCCATAGTGTGGGTCTGCATTAACTAGACATGCAATGAGGGCAGTGACCACCACTCTTTGACTCCACTCATTGATTTCCATCAGGCATAGTGGAGGCACTATGGTAGGCTAATATATAAAAAAAAACAGTCGCCTTTTTCGAACCCACGGAATGAGATAGTGTGGTCATATTCTACTCAATCGAAAACCTCACGGCTTATAATACTAGTAGTACAAGCTACATTTAGTTTGGGTAAAAAAATAATCATTGCACTACATCTATCAAACAAAAATTAAAACATCGCAATAATATCTTATCTGTTGCTATATTTTACCAATCAATAAAAAAAACTGATTCTGGGCAATTTCCTGGATTCAAAAACTGTCATCGCAACCACAAAATGGATGGACGGCATCAATCTAAACAAATCAAGTTACGTATTCATATACAATGAGACTTGATTGCGTATCTTTTAGTTCATTTGAGGAGAATATGCGACGCATTTCGGAATTGGCGGGATCTGTCAAAATTGGCGCGTATGATCGATCGGCATTCGTATTTTTATTAGATTCTACAAAATTGTATTTGTTTAAAAGAGTCGCTTTTTATATGTTTTTTTTTACCTCTTCCTCAATATATCCTTCGTGAGAATATTTGCAAGTGTTCAATTATTAACTTGGGACTATCCTTTAATCAAGAAAGTAGTTTTTAAAAGCGTTATAACGAAAATAGGAGTATTATATTTCCATTATTTACTTAGATAAATATGAAAATTCAACGTCATTATAACAATAATAATGCGAACGAAATTACATGAAAAAATAAAAACTTTAAGACAATCAAAAAGTTATTTTTCGATCCGTTTTGAGCAGCAGGTACTTTTCTTCTTTTAGACAGGTAGTATGTATGTATATCATGTAATTTGTTTAATTTAATTGAGTTAGTTATGACTTTTATGCGGTTTACAGGCGATGCTCCGTGTCATGGCATTTGTTGAAAGAAATCTAAATTAGTACATATCGAAGAAGATTTTCGGCTTGTAGCAGCCAGAGCTTCATACGAGGTAGTTCGACTGTCAACTGTTGACTGACATCACTAGCAGACACCGAGAGCCGCTCAAAAAAGAACTTCGATCAAATTTGCCCCGAGTTTGAATCAAAATGATTAGGTTCGTTTAACAAAGAGGCGAATCCGTCAAGATTTTGACAAGGTACGTTTCTTATTTTAACAGAATTCCTGTTATTTTGATATTCTGTTATGTCGCGCCTTAAAGTTGGTATGATGGATGTACCGTTGTGCCCTTAAAACTTGAGTACCGAAGCCGTTGCTCAAGTTATTGTTAAGAGGGTGCTATAGATACACTTATAATCTAAAAGAGCTAGCCCTTTTTTCTGCTTCTTTTTTCTCTATTCACATGAGTTACGCTCTTTTTAATAAGCACACATAGACTTGTAGAGTACAATTATCGTTGTTTCTGTGTAGCCAATCGTTAGCCACAAATATGTGGATTAATAATCCCATATATTTGTTTATTTTATAATATCTACATATTGACAGGATTTTAAAAAAAAGTTATGCAAAATTATCATTAATCCTTAGATTTTATCCTTAATTACAAAGCTATTAAAAGAGGGAATGAGTGAAAATTAGAATATCATAGTGAATACAAGGAAATATCTCAAGAATACATATCATTTAACCTATTTTAAAAATCGATTCATTGAATGAAAATTATGAATGAAAATCGAATTGTTACAATTCATAGGCGTATATTTTTAGTCGATTCATAAATCTTTAACATATAAAACTAAATGGACTTCGTGCTTTGCCTAAATGTCTTTATAAAAATCGAATAAATCTCTTTAAGAATACTTTAGTATTATCCTTTTAGAAGATTTCTTGAGAAGCGTGACAACTTCATATCGATTTTTTTCTAGTGATGGGATAGTTATTTGGTGGCCTTATTGTGGGCAATTACTACGGGTGTCATAAAATTGTGCAAGTTTTATGAATGGAGCGAAACTCTTGTAGGTGTAAGTGGGGTGTTCAAAATTTGGTCCACCGATGTTTTTAAATATCTTTGCTTTTAGAAGGACGATAAAAATGATTAAAAGGAGGTTTCTTATCCCTATTCACAAAACTACGTATGGTATATAATATATATTATATGTTTATCATACCGGCATGGACCGACTTGGTCTAAACAATTACATTTTTACTTTTAAAAAAGTATTTTTTGCTATAAATTTCCTCTAAATATACATATACAAATATTTATAAAAAAGATATTCATAATAAACTAGCTGGCTGGCGTTCAGCATCATCTACATTTATGTATGTCCGAGTTGTTGTGTTTCATACAGAATGTATGAGATACGAACTTACGATTTATAAATAGTGTAAATAACCCGACTTTGTCTTATATATCAGAGAAAACAAAATTTGAAATATCAATATATGTATTTGAATGTGTATTTTTTTAGTATAAAGTTTTATACGTCATATGTGTCAAGCTGGCCGTATGACCTGCCTACCTATCTACCTTCTCTAAAAGTAATACCTGAGCTGCGGAGGTTGGTTACAACCAGTAAATGTTAAATAACTATCCACAGAATTATTATTGCTCTTATATTGTATCGGATACTTGATGTTTTTTTTAATGTTATAGGGGGACAACAACAGACGGGTCATCTGATGGTAAGTGACAACTGCCGTCCATGGACACCTGCAACTGGAGAGTCGTAAGTGCGCTGCCCACCTTCAGGGTGTTGAAAGATGAGGGTATGCGGGGAGGGGAAAGAGAGGGGTATGAGGAGATAGGAAAAGGGGCGGGAGTTCAGGGGAGAGGGAGAGTTGGGCCTCCGGAAACCTCACTAATTTCGAGGAAATGTATCGGAAGTGTTGCTTCACCACCGGTTTTCTGTGAGACCGTGGTACCGTGCCTAAGCATGGCTCTTCCACTTAATTATGGTTATACTGTTCATATTTTAGAATATCATAAAAAATGGTTTCAAACCATACGACAAGGAATCTAAACATCCTGTACATCAATATTATCAAGCTTGTGTGGTCCTCTATGGCAAAACTTGATAATCGACTCACAAAACAAAAAGTGTCATAAATTTACCCGCCACTATTGTCACTAGAGATGTCCATTCATATCGCTGTAGACGGTAAGACGCCACGGTGAGTTCACTACTCTATTTACATGTTTACGATTTAGTTGTTACTTTGATAATGGGAATAATAAACAAGTTTGTAGGTACTGTGGAATTGTAAAATGTCTATGTTGTTCAGTCTCAATTAAAAAAATAATGGTTCCTAAGAGCGCCTCCTATAAGCTTACGTTAAATAAGTCATGTTTATAATAATTAATAAACGAATTATAATATACCTGGTACATAATAAGTCATTCAATATGTATTTTTTTATATAAAAGACAGTCGCGCACTAGGATTAATTCCTGTGTCGCGGGGGACTTAACAAACATTCAAACAACGGACACAAAGAGACTCAGAACAACAATTTGAGGATTACACAAGGTGTTGTCCCGTGCGGGGATCGAACCCAAAACACTAGGCGGGGCAGCGTAGTGGCGAGGTGACCACTTAAACCGCTACGCCATCCGTGCAGTCGTTATATACCTACGTTTATAAATTATGGTCTTTAATAAAAAAAAATGTCATATTCTGCCAGAATGAAATCCAGTTATATCCAGAATAACAGTTATCTAATCTGAACAAGAAATCCGATTACTTTCAAAAAGATACCATTTTATATTTTTAATTCCCCCTGTTAACCACAACAAGATGTCATCGGGACCCCATTTGATTTAAACGGGGGTCATTGGGGAGGAGTCTCCACCCCACACTGGTTTAGGGGAACTTCTGGTTAAATGGGGTTAGATATGATACTATTATTACTTATTTTAACCGACTTAAAAAAAAGCATGTGTGTTTGTATGACCACATTTTCTTCTAAGGTCCTCGTCTGATTTGGATTTTAATAATAATCAGTATATTTTTCGAGATCTGCGGAGATAGACAATGTCACTCTTCAATAACTTTAACATATCATCACGCCTATACATTTTGACGGTGTAACCAGATGTATAGAATACGAGTATTTACCTATATTGACAAATTGATATAATGATCCATGGGCGGCGGTTGTCACTTGCCATCAGGTGACACGTCTGTTTGTCTGTCCCCCATATACAATAAAAAAATCTTTAAATCGTTTTTTTTTTGGTAAAATACGATTTTAAGTTAGTACATTTGTGGCTTCTTAAAACTCATTTCTTTCGTAGTTATAATGAATTTAATAATTAGTTAAATACGCGAGTCGCCAGTTTAGTGATATTAGAATATATTTTTTATGTCGTCTTCTGTGTTCCGGTACCCATTGCCTGGTAATCCTTGCTCATCAGTCTTCTACTAATCGGCCTTTTACTAATTGTGTTGTATTATGCATACTTTTTATTTTAAATTAGAGGCTCGGCCTTCCGACACCAGCCTGTTTGCTTGAGCTATTGCTTATGGAATGGCTGGCTTATACAGATGCTTTAGGGATCACAATCCGTCTGTATAATCTGTTCATTTTATCCGATCTGTATCTGTACATTTTATTCTCTCCTCTTTTCCCGTGTAATTGAACAAGTGCCCGGTTGACGCGGCCTGCCCCTAATACGCATATGAGACTGAGTTGTGGTCGGCATAATGTGAGCGTTAATTACGCGTCTCCCTTTGCGATACAGGCGGAGTGTATGTATGTATGTATGTTTTTGATATACCAGCCGGTTCGGTCAGAGCGGGCTTCCCCGCAACAGACAGTTCAAGTCGAATACGTAATTAACGTTAGGCGCTAATTTCTTTTTTTAAGATTTTGTGAATAATTAATTTTTGAATTTGGAGTTATAGGCCTGCATGAGACTAGACTAAATTCTAATTGGCTCTAAACTTCCTCAGGGATACAGGCATGAGCCAAAAACTTATACATTTATTTTGAAAAAATATTTTATATGATTTTTAGTCGTTATTTGAGCAATCCCAACATCTGCTATAAAACACAGCAGTGTGGTAGAGAGATTTGATTGTAGATTTAACATGATGTTGACATCGACAACCGTTCTTTTATGTTCGTGAGTCACTAAAGGGCCTAGCTGAAAAACAGCATCTGGAATGCGTCTAACACATACTGAGCTAGGTCCTTTTTTGTAATTTTTCATAAGTTCAAATTATAAAATAAAGATAATCATGTGTTCCTATGTCTTTTGTTTATTCATAATTGTTGTTCTCAAAGCTCGCCACAAATAAATATGTTTTTCTTTCAACTTTCGTAAATCCTCGTTCTTAAATGGTTAACTGTACTTATTTTATCTCAAAAATCTGATTGTAAGACGGTTGTGTTATATACATATATGTTTTGTGTTTGATTTGTTTTGTAAAAGATAAATCTAATATTCAGTTCACCTGCATTTATACTGACCAGCCTATATTATTCATCAGTACATACGCTTTCCAATATAAAAATAATCTTTCGAATTTGACTAATCTTAGATAAATGCGGTTAAACAAAGAAGCAAACAACTACCGCTTTGCTTTAATATTGTTATAATGACTGACGGGAGTGTCATGGAATGAGATTTTTTTTGATACGATATTAACTGTATCATACCTCAACGTTTAAAATGATGCATCTCAATTTGTTATGTAAGTTTAAACGGAGTAAATAAAGGGTTGATTGATCGATTGATTTCTAATTATTATTTGTGCTGTTTAACTAACAAAAGTGTATAAGAGAGTACACAGAGAGATCTATTTTATTGTTCGTTGTTTTTTTACAAGACCTTAACCCCAACTGACCAATTACTGTCTGACACCGAAGCTCAAAGGCAGTGAGCCGTTTGGCTAAGCAAAACTCACAAAAAGAGAGAATTATCTTAATATTACTTCTATTATTTATCCATATATCTCTCACGCTTGTACCCCTGAAAGGAATGGCGGAGATGTAAGACGCGAAAAACACCAGCATTCTGTCAAATCACAATTTGGTCTCTCTAATGTCACAGAGGGCAAACATATTGCCCTCAACCGGGCACTGTGGGACTGTGTGTATACTTTCTGATAGATAACAGTCCGATCAGTTAGTCGCTTTTACATCACTAACTCACATTAATCTACTCTACCGTGAACCACGCGTCATAACACAAACACACCAATTTTACTCAACAATTAGAGTAGTCTTTTTATTTGCAACCCTTGTAGCATGTGCTTCTATTTGTAAGTCAAGTAAAGAGATTAATTAAAAGAAAATCATAGTTATGTTGCCAAGTTCATCATCATCAGAGCCTCAGACATCAGATAAAAATATTGAACAATGTTTATTATTAGTACACACACTAAAACATTAAATATGTAAGAACCTTATAACTAATGTCTTATTTTTGTTTTCATCAAAAGTTGACGTTACAGTGGCAGCTCGCACGGAAAATGTTGGCACCCTCAAATAAGTATGTCAAATACTGTAATATCTTTATATGTAGTGTGTCTGTTTGTTTGTTTGTCATCTAACTTAAGAGATGGAACAAACCAACCATGAAACGGATTGACGGAGGTTATTGCACTCAATTTTGTGACAGCTTTTATAAAAGAGTTTATTGAATATGGCTTCAAAGAATATTATTTGTTTGACGTTAGGTATGGTCCGTCCTACAATATACAGTATCTATGTGTCTACATTTAGCAACAAAACAAATATATATACAGTCGTGGTCAACTAATTAAGGACATTCAAGATAGTGGACAGCAATAACCGGCTATGTACATATAAATATAAAACCCTGTTGATTTCTCAGTAAATATTATTTGCATAATTTGATCCGATTATTATACTATAAATGGCTGTAAATAAAAGATTAAATAAATATAAAAAAGTGTTTAATATCAAAGGTTAACCATGTATTCAATTTAAGGTACAATTCTGTAGCTGGACATTTAATTAAGAACAGTAAAGTAAAATGAAAAATAGAGTTAAACAGAACTAATAATCTGCAGTATTTTAATTTCTTTAACAACTTCATTTTATTACGGGTAAAATCAGTACCCAGTAGCAAAACCTTTGTTAGTAATTACCGTTTGACACCGATGTGGCATAGACATTATCAGTTTCTGACATATTTCAACAGGAATGTTTGCCCATGCCTCACAAAAAGCTTCATTAAGTTCATCTAAAGTTGTGGTACGATAAATGGCAACTTTTTTCTTAATTTCGTGCCAAAGGTGCTCGATTGGGTTGAGGTCGGGGCTATTTGCTGGCCAATCTAGCACTGATACCGACTGTCTGTTAAGAAACGACTTGACTGAACGGGCTGTATGTTTTGGGTCGTTATCATGCTGAAAAGTCCATATAATAGGAAGATGTTCCTCAGCATAGGGAAGCATAGTTTCTTCTAATATTGCCTTGTATTGATGTTGGTCTAAGTTACCCTGAACTTTTCTCACAGGTCCCACTCCACGTCCAGAAAATGATCCCCACATTTTAATGTTTCCTCCGCCATGTTTCACCTGCTTTTTTGTGAATCTTGGATTCATTTCCGCTTTTACAGGACGCCGTACGTATTGCCTTCCATCTGAAGAAATCAAATTAACCTTGGTCTCGTCAGAGAATAATACATGTTGCCA
This sequence comes from Tyria jacobaeae, assembly GCA_947561695.1. NCBI lineage: Eukaryota > Metazoa > Arthropoda > Insecta > Lepidoptera > Erebidae > Tyria > Tyria jacobaeae. Next base: position 11,933,890 of record OX387231.1, on the reverse strand, counting down.
TTGGTCGTAGGTCCAATGTCCATATTTACGTGCAAACGCCAAACGTGCATTTCTATGCTCTTTCTTTAACAACGGTACTTTGCGAGCCACTCTTCCGAACAACCCTGCTTCTACCAGACGTCGTCGAACTGTCCTCGCTGATACACTGACTCTTTCGTCTGCCCCAAACACTTCATGTTTAATTAAAATAGAGCCTAGAAACGGATCTTTCTTAGCTAACCTGGTTATCATTCTATCTTCTTGCGGAGTTGTTTTTCTCGATCTTTTTTTTCTGGGCACATTTAAAGTTGTGTTATTGCGCCTGAAATGTTGCACTGCATTGCATACCATAGTTTTTGAACAATTTAAATATCCTGCTATCCTTCGGTATGACCAACCACGCTCGACAAACTTCATGATAATTTTTCGTAGTGTTGCATCGCAACTTTTATTTTTGCCCATTGTTCTTCAAAATAACTCTCAAAACTTGAAATTACAAATCTAGATTGCCGCCAAAACTACCACAAAGAATAGGAGAAGAAAGAAAATAATAATTGAGATTCAGATTTTGAAACTAGAACGCAATATCTCAGTGTCCCTAATTAAATGGCCAGCCAGCATTCTTTGAACAAATAGCACTGTGATCATCTATCAGCTATACTGTAAAGAGGTTTAATGTTTAAGAAGTTATTATTGTTTGTATAATTAGGCACATAAATGACTAATTATACTTACATGTAAAAGATGTGGAATATTGTTTAGACTCGTTGGAAAATAAAAAATAAATTCACAATTTGGATTAACTAGAGAGTGTCCCTAATTAGTTGACCACGACTGTATATGACTGGCATATTAGTCATTTGGTCAGTGATCCTGACTGCTGAGCGAGAGGTTGTTTGTGTCGCCAGAGGTTTGATTCCCACACGGGAATAATAATTAATAATAAAGCAAATAAACTAAAGCAGCAATTTAAGATTTTATATTATAGTAAATGGAATTGAACAATATAATTTCCACAACACTGTCTTCATCTTGCACCTGATCGTTTGTAAAAACCAAACAAAAATTCGCCACATCAAGACTGCCGACAGCTTTTAATCTAATTTACAAGCATCTTTGAAGTGTCACAGATAATATAATTTTGTCAATGACAATGACATTGTGGGCGGGGCGCGGTGACTTTGTCGAGGCGGCATTTCGTACCTTAAACTTTGTCGGTATTATTGTCACTCAACACTCAATTCTATTATCCTGTGACGTGTATGTTTGTAAAATGAGAATTTCCTTTATTCCATGCATGTTTAACTGCTTTCAAACATACCGACTTCGGCAAGATGAAATGGATATGGTTTGCGAAATGTTTTGAGTAAATGGATCTCAACCGTTTTTTTTTTGGTTGTTATTGAGATGTTTTGGTGTTAAACCTGTTTTGTTGTTTTGGGGCTATGAATAAGTATCTTAGCTGCCATTAGGTACTGTTTTTTTTATTAAGTTCTATAAAATCAAAAAGATAATTTTAATAGAATGTTACTTTAATAATGCAGTTTTCATACCCTATATTTTGATCGGGTTAACTTTTCTACTTGAAAATCCATCAGGATATATCATCTTTCTTTTTAGGATATAAACAAATTTTGAAAGTTAATTACAACCTATTTCTAACTGTCGTATCGAAATAAAGCTTTTAAGGCACCCTGGAGCTGATTTGATATTGGAGACACGAGATAGATAGTTGAACTCTTCATTAGTTAGAAGTAAACCCCTCGAGTTTGGGCTCGTTTGGTTTGTTTTAAAGGATATATTACATCGTTTTTATTACGTTTAAGTCACTATCGTCATCATCATAATTTAAGATTGCAGACCACTACTGGATATAGGCCTTCCCGTTCTACATTCTTGTTTGTATATTAACTAGCTTTAATCTTAAGTTTGCCATATAAGCAGCGGAAGAATGCAACGGCGAATCGAGCAAGCAGAGGAACACCGAGGTGGTTTTTAATCGGTAAGAGTCCGACATACCCCTTCCCCCACCTCATGGGGAAGGCCATCCATGAGGATCTCAACAAAAAGAAAAAAATGGTTTGTCATATAAGAAGCAGAGTGGCAAACAATCTAACCTCAGATGAACTAAAGACAATACAATGGAACATTTGGTACCCACTTATTATCCTAAGTTGGACGAGGGGAAGTTGTTGTAACAAACACGTAAAAGACAATTTAAATGTTATAATTTTTATTGCTTGCACAACTTTACTGAAAACATTTTTGTAGGCAACTTATAACAAAATTTTATTTACAATCCAAACTTTTCCCCTAAAGTCAATCAAGAACGTCATCCCCTCAATGCGGTCAGCCCTCGTCACAAACCCATAGCGAATTTACGCGCCACTTCACTGACTCTATAGCGGATACAAATCATTTGTTATCTGTTATATACATTACAGTATATGGCAGCTCAATGCGCGGCGCCTTTGCTTTCAAACGCGCAGATGGAAACAAGAAGTTTATGACATTTCTTTTTTTCTGGAAAAATCATTTGTTTCTTTAGACATACAAAACTTACTACAACGGTAATCAGAAGAATATTCATTCCTTGATGTAAGTGTTGTTGTTGTAGATTTTTTCTTTAAACATCTAGTTTTGAAGGTTTTCTCCAGCAGTGGAACTTGAAAGGATTTAAGGCCCCTCTGCTTCTTATATGGCAATTTTTTTTTCTTATTGTTGACGAGGTGAAAGATCCTCGTGGATGGCCTTCCCTATGAAGTGGGGAAAGGGGTATGTCGGACTTTTACCTACTAAAAACCTCCTCGGTGTTCCTTTGCTTGCTCCATTCGCCGTTGCATTCTTTCGCTGCGTATATCGCAAACTCAAAATTATTGTAAACAACGTGTTCTAACCTCAAAACTATTCTTCAAAACCAAAATCCAATGACAATCGTAACAGTATTCTAATGACCAAATTTTAAATTATACAGTTTTCTAAGACAGGAAAATGTTCAATCAAGATTAGTACAAGTAATAAACAAAGAAGTTAAACTGTTGTTTTAGAAAAGTGCAATAATATTTAAATGACAATAAAGGCACATACAGTCGAACATAGAGCCTCCTCCTCTTTTGAAGTGGTTTAAAAATATAACTGTTTACTTACTACCTATATTAGCAACGTAGCACAGTAACATTGTAATAATAAAATATAGGTACTCGATGTATCATTGTTAGAATCCAATATGTAGACATATATTAAAAATTATTTAATCTGACCTGTAAAACATACGTTTATATTATCTTAGGTACATTTTTATATTTAACTAAATGCCCATATTTAAAACAATCATAAAAATTAAAGAATATGACGTCATATAGCATAATTGTTATTTTAACTGCCCAAAACTGTATAATAAACTAAATAAGGAGTTGAATATATATCTAAATACAAAATACAATAAATACAAAACGACGTCGGTCGGTTGGCTTCTTAGTCTAACATAGGTATACAGACTATATACATATGTTACTAATCTAGTTACACGTTCACATAAACAAACAAACCCACACACATCTTCACCTACACACTTTCAACTACACGTTAACATAACTATATCACAATTACACCCTTACTATCCACACACGAGAGGACGTCGATATCTGCGACACAGTTTTAGAACCACTGCGGATATCACCGTTTCCAAATGTACTGTTTGAAATTGTTTTTATTTCCAAATAAAGATTTATAGAATATGTACCAAACCAAATCTGCATGCCGAATGTTGGTGGAACATGGTGATTAATTTTGCTGTCTTGTATATATATAGTATATACTAACTTTAATACCATAATTGTATATACATACTATGTACTCATGTGTGACAAGAATAAATGATTTTATTTGAAATTTCTAACAATTACATAAAGTTAGCAAACTATACTGAAGCTTGCACAACAACTTTGCTTGTCCTTATATTTGCAGAATAAAGTAAAGTATCAAATTAATATAAATAATGTACAATAGTATTAATTGTATTTGTTATTTTATAAATAGATGTCTGATGTTTAAAAAATCTGCCTGAACAGAAAAAAACTGTAACAAATGCGATATTCATATACGTTCTATATTCTTTTCGTTCAAGAGGATGTTTTAGTTTGCAGTTGGTACACTTTGGCCCGTGTCAAAATCACGTGGAGTGATATTTTTTCTCGCGGCAGATGTGCATTGCATAACCAATATCTCATATCGCATTGTGTATGTGGCTACGTGTGACAATGGGTGACGGCCATTGCTTAAATATACATAAGTGTGTGGGGAACGATAACTGTCTTGTTGAAAACGGTTTGATACGTATAAAGTATGTATGAATGAAAACTACATATATTTTGGCAACTTAAAACTACAATATAGTTTGAAATAGTGAGTTAATAAGAAATATAGTACATATTACTTCCCAATATGGTGTTCCCGGAACCAGCCAGTTCGAGTTATAGGTATGCGACCTTGACTTGCTTGAGCAATTATTTATCCTCTCTAATCCATCTGAATAAGCAATAGCCCATTATTATCCTTTCTATCCTCTCTTTGATGACCATATACACTTAATTTTTCCAGCAATAGGCAATAATACGTTAAATCTATTAATTATTCTTCTTTCTACCCTTCGGGGATACGGGCGTAGATGTATGTATGTTGTGATATAATTATGTAGTTGTAAAATTTTTAGCTAACGACAAAATTAACAACTTACAATTTTTACCAAACAATATCTAACGAGCTAAAATATTAAGTCGTCATAATAGTGATTACAAGATTTAAACATTTCAGTAAACTTTATGTTTGTATTCAAACGAAAAGAATCAAGTTTTAACGCGCAAATATTAACCATTTTGTAGCTACGTACGAACTCCATATACAGTAGAACACACACATCAATGCATCGCTGTAAGTGGAAGACGCCATATGTTCATTAGTATCTGTAAGCTCAAGTTCCAATAGATGGTAGTTCCATTTAAATCAAATCAGATATGTCGATTCCTTAAAAGTATTTACATATATGTAATTTAATTAAAAATCATCAGGTGTCCTTAAGTCTGTACTGTCGTAAATATGATTACAATGAATAAAACTAAATAAAAATGCAGGGAGTTAAGTGTAAAAGAATAAATCTAATTTTTGTTTGTTTCTTTGAATTTTTAAACAAAAGTGGTACCGCTATTATACATAATAATCTTTGATTCTCACCTGTCCATCATAACGTAATCCACTTGAACTACACAAAACAACAAACAGAGCTAATCGGATTACTTACAAACAATACGAACAAACACTCGTACTCTTGAATCGAAGTGTCAAATATAACTTTAACCCAATTTAGTGATCGAAAATAAAAAAAAAAAAAACTAAACAAAACCATTCAATAACATTACCAAGACATTACGTTAACATTATATACCCTAAAAAGATGAAATAAAGTAGATTTTTGTTTGACTACTGCTCGCAAAATATCTCGCCCTTTGAGTACCGTTGACGTATATCATAGAAGATACTGCATTGTGAAGCCACAATGCCTAATGTACTCATGATCCTTTCAACATTGTCATCTGTACTAAGTACTTTAACTCGCAATCGTTATTATCGGCCCTTTTTAATAAAACAATCGTTATTGACATAGAAATAAGGACGAATATTTAAAACAAAAACTGCAAAATCACTTTTGGTAGCAGTGGGTAATTGAAATTTTGACTTTAGTAAATTGTGTGACGGGGCTGTGTGACCAATCGCTTGACGTTTTAATTGACAGCTCAGCATGACGTCAAAGAAAGTAAAAGAAAGTGTCACAGATATTAGCAAGGTTTATTGTTACAGTTTTTTGGCATTAGCACAGATTATCCGTATTTTGTTGATATTTTTTCATTTGTGATATACACTAATATTGTGAATGACTTTGCTAATAGCAGAAACATTAATTTGTGGATACTTTTATGTGTTTTGTTCAAGAACAATATATAACATAGATACATGCATTTCCGCTCATGTCCCCGTTTAGCCGTAATTTAGTCGCACTTTTGTAATATGAGGAAAGTCGATTGCCGTCATCCGGGCACTGTGTGACTGTATATATACTGTCTGATAGATCGCCTTGAACGACACTGGTGGAGGAGGTGGCACTATTCTACTCCATTGAGAACCACACGGCTAAAACATTCGTATTGAAAGGTCAACCGTTTTAGAAAAGATTTTATCCAGAAAAAAGTCTTGTACCAAGGCATACGATAAGAGAATTTATTTGGCAAATATGGGTACAGTACATGATATCAAGTACAATTACGAGTGCAGACATATTTTACCTCAATTAAGTACGAAATATACCTAATGCGAGCCGAGGGAAAAGCTAGAAAAATAATCTATTTTCATATACAGAAAAATGTTTGAAATAAGAATGAATGAACACAATTTGAATCGTTCTTCCACAGCGCATCTGTTCCGCCACACCCAACCATTTAACTGTGCAATTAATTGTCACCCTAATACCACAATACAAGGTTAGGTTAGCCGAGAATTGTTGGGCATACAACTGCGCTTGATATGGCAGACATTGCAATCCCGTGATAAACGAAAAAATCCATAATCTTGTACTAACAAAATAAAGTTATAAAGATTTTCTTTCTGTTTGTTTATATAGTGCGCTTAACATTAATCTCGGGATCAGTCAGATTTGACATCACAAATCATCACACTATGACCTCTAGGGCCGGAGCAGTGACCAAAAAACATGTGAAACTGCGCAGAGTGGCTAAAACGTAATATTTATTTTAATAATGAATTTTGAATACTAAAACAATAATCTAGTGTACGTAAAATTGAATGAATATTATTACTTAATCGCCTTTAAATTTCTACTAAATTTCAACAACCAGTATGACAGCGTCATCTTAACAACTACTACAACGCCATCTACGCAGTGGCTCACAGAAACGAAAAGACCAAACTTACACAGTGCCAAAGTTTGAAACCAGTATGCAGTTCTAACTATCCTCCAAGAGATGACGCTTTTTTAAATAATATTTTGTAAGCTATTAGAAATGTGACTTGTAAGACTTTTTATTTTCTTTAAATGGATCTAAATGTGCCCTCCAATAAGATAAGTTTATATGAAATTTGTAACAGTTGATTATGTTAGGTTTTTTTTTGGGTTGGGTTCGATTTCCACCCAGGACAATAATTGTGTGATGAGCGCGATATTTTTTTCTGTGCTGGGTGTAATGTATAACCAGCCTTGTAGTAAAGTGGTTAAGACAAAATAATAATTCTCGAAGTCGGTCATGCCGTTAGTGAGTTTTTAGAGACCAACGAACTGCATTTCATTTTTATATATTAGAAAATATGTAACAGTATTAAGAAATATCCACCTATCCGTACGATCCATACCAAGCCTGTATCCCTGTAGATCACTGAGGTTTATAAACAGCTATATTTGATAATAACTTGACGTTAGTTAAAGAGGGCGAGCCTTTTACCGTCAATCAGGCACTTTATGACTGTATAAGTATATTTAATAATTTATTTATATTGAAATTTTATTTATATGTATTTATATTTAATTCATAATTATCTGTCTGGTTACTATAGCATAAGCTCTGCTAAGATTGGGATCAGACCGCCGGGAATGACCGGGATAGGGGAGATGTAGGGAGGGGAAAGAGGAGAGTTGGAGTTGTCCCTAAGGTACCTTCAGTCACCAGGCAATACCATACAAGCATTATTTGTCTAAAAGTTTTGTCTGAGGCCGTGGTATTACTTCGGTCGAGGCGACCCTAAGCATGACTCTCCCACGGATTATTAATGAAATTAATTCCCAATTTCTATTGTTGAATACGAAGGTGAAGTAAGAATGATTGTAATAATTAACATTTAAATTGGTGTGTTTAATGCACATACATGTTTCCTGTTCGTACATAAGTTTCCTGTAATATATGTTTCCTGTTCGTTATTTTGAAAAAATAAGAACACGCGCGGTTGCATCATGTCATGGTCAAACCATAGAATTAATCACTTCATGATGGGGCTAATCATTTCAAGAACTGGTAGGCCACGTCATCGTATTATAGATTGAATAAACTGTTTTTAAAAATATGAACAATTAAACTTACGAACAGTTAATGATATATTCAAACTATATTAGTGATCATATAACGAAATAGTTACATCATCTACCGTTAGAGGCGCTGATGTCGTTTTTTGTGATGCATCATGGCGGTGGTTTGTGTGTTTTAAAGGAATAGTAATGTGCAAATAGCTAATAAAAGTGCAGTGAAATATAATAGATTTAGCTGACCATTTCATGAAATCAGAGTGGAGGTAATAGATAGACAGAGTTACAGTCGAATTTATCAAGACCAAGATTAATAAAAGAGGACAAGTGCGAGTCAGACTCGCGCACCGAGGGTTCCGTAAGCAAAAAAACTTCTATGTGTAAAACGTAGATAGCTAGTGGATAAGGTAAGGTAGCGCACTCACGACACTTGAGGTGCAGTCCATAGGCGGCGGTTGTTACTTACCATCAGGTAACTCGTCTATTGATCTATATAATAAATTTGAAAGTAAATGTGACGTAAATAAAATAATTATATACTTAAGGAGCTCATATAAATTGACTTTAAAAATAAACCAACATCGTAAGAATCTGTTTTTCAGTTCCCTCAATTATCCACCATAGCGGTGGAATATTTTCTACAAAATATAAAAAAATGGAATCAAACGTGAAGCAACATTTCCAAATAAACAAATAATTTACGACGAACTTACGACTCTTGAGTTGCAGATGTCCATGAACGGCGGTGGTCACTTACCATCAGATGACCCGTCTGTTCGTCTATCCTTTTATAGAATAAAAAAAATACACATATACACTTAGTCTGTAACCCCAAAAAGGCAGAAGAATTAACGACTACATTTTGTTGATGGGAAAATTTGGAGTGAAATTGACAGGAAAGGGAGGATAGAAAAGACAGGAAAGGGTTATTGCCTTTAAATGTGGATTGGGGGAGTACAAGCAATATCTCAAACAAGCCAGGGTCGAGTCCGAGCCCTTGTAACTATTATTGAAATTAAAGTAGTCGAAGTCGTAGCATCTCCTAGATCTCGTAGAACTTTCGTAGAGGTGAGAAACTATTCGTAGCCTAAAGCTACAGCGCTACCGCAAACATTGTTACATAAATTACTATTATTATAACTTTACATACAATTTATAATATTTCCTTGTTGTTTCTGTAATGTAAGAGATTTAAATTAATGTTGAGCAACACACACAATCAGGGTATGCCAGAGTTCGTTTTTATGTGTTTCGAGGTACTAGTTTTACATATATACATCGGATATCGACGAATGTATCGCCGATATCCCCAAAGTGGTAGGTAGAGGTGTTTCAATCTTCTTTGTGTCAACCATAATTTAGCCTCCATTTAGGTTCCATTTTTTATATTTTCTACAAAATATAAAAAAATGAAACCAAACGTGAAGCAACAATTCCAAATAAACAAATAATTTTCCAATAGGGTTAATAAATGACGGGGTTATGCGGTCACAAACATTAATAAAAAGTACAACAAAAATTAAAACCTCCTCCTTTTTGAAGTCGATTACGAACAATTAATTGGCCTATTGGTATAGTGGTTAGTGAACCTGACTGCTGAGGCAGAGGTCGTGATTTCAATTCTTTTCTTTACACTTTCTTTACACAAATATTTGTCGCTAGTCTCTAGGTGTTCCTTGTGACTGTCATATGTATGTTTGTAGTCCCCATGACACAGACATAATGCCTTTAAAAAAATAAAGGTGTCTTTAAAAAAATCTTAATAGAATACAATATTCTTCATTGTACACTATTAATAAATTACAATTGCAAACAATATAATCTGACAAATTAAAATACAACGGGTGGTTTCATCGCTAAAAGCGATCTGTACCAGACAACTGCGTATGGAGATCATATCAAAATTCATTCAATAAAACCAGTAGCTGATGGTGTACTATTCAAGAAGGCAAATAGAATGTAGACAGATATAAATAAATGTATGAATAGTAACTGAGTGTATACAGTTATCCAGTAACAATATAGCTTTATAAAGATAAAAATAATATAATATTATAATTTCATTGTTCTAATGTCAAGTTTATTTTATTGTAAGTTTTAATTTATGGATTCTATTACTTGTATCTTAGTTATAAGCTTTTTTTTGGACATTCAACAAAATGTAGTTATAATAAGCTAGGTGGCATTTAAAATACATATAAAGATTAAAACTGGTCTGACATGTATGTTTAAAATTGAATGTAATTCATGTCGCTTTTTCTTTGCGATTTTCGATTGCCCCCTGCAAACGAGTAGATGGGTCATCTGATGGTAAGTGACTACCGACGCCCATGGACACCCGCAACTAATGAGTCACAAGTGCGTTGCGGCCTTTTAGGTAGGAGTACGCTCTTTTCTTGAAGGTTTCTAGGTCGTATTTTGTTGTATACTATATTACAATAAAAACTTTCGTGAGTTATATTCATATTTATTTAAATATACGGTTTTACTCACTTACTCCTTGAGAAAGGTCTCCTGTCGGGACCGAAACTGGTCGGGCATGCTTGAAATACACACGTGTGTAAAACCATACATTTAAATAATAAATATAATATTAGGTACATATACATAAATATATTTACACTTGTAAAGAAAACTTATGTTTCATTATAAGCATAGCATATAAAGTCATAACGGCTCTGTTCCCCAAGGACCCTTATCTTTAATTAAGGACCTACTCCTTCGTGACAAAGGTTTGTCAGGCTTCGCAGGAGATAGGTTACTGTGATGTTATCTATCGTAACTTCAAATAGGTCTCTACTAAATAATCATAGCCTTTTTTTTTTCGTGTAGAGGCCCTCACAGGTCATCACCTCACCGGAGCTGACGGTGTTCCGTCACAAGTGGGTCTATTATAAGGTACCTGGGTATACCCTAGGAGGGATGCTTCCAGGAACCCTGCAGTGCTTGGCTACTTATTTTGCAAGAGGCCCCACCACCATTGAATACTAGGGGCCTAGCCCCCCTCAAATATTCATAAAAAATCCAATCCTTGAAAAACAGACAACTCACGCCTATAACCCCGATGGTTTAGGCAGAGGTGTATCAAACGCTTATTTTTTTTTTTTCAAAGATAATTTCGTCCCACATTCCACGTAATAGAGGGCAAAACTATTTCCGTCATCTAGACACTATATGACTGTATATACATATACAGTCTGACAGAATCCAGAGTAATCGACATAGCCCACTGGGTCAGCAGTCTATGGCAGTGGCCTGGCCATATTAGCCGCATAACCGACGACCGTTGGGGAAAATTATATTTTGTAACATTGTTTTACATGATTAGTTTAACCCACACACTGACTTATGACTTGTTAATATTCTTTATATCTGTGTAAATCGTATACTACTTTTACTATGTATGTATGTTGTACTGTGTCCTGTGTATGTACTGTTTGTTAATGTGTGATCACCACGTATCTATCATAAAATTATTTTATCTGTCGTTGCTTCGATTTAATTCTTTTTACCTATTTCGGGAAAGTGATGTTGTTCTGGGTGCATCGTTTTCACGTTTTAATTGAATATAATGATTGTATGTAAACAAAACATTTTAAGAGTAACGGTGGATTTTTTGCCCATTCTTCTCCATACGAATGATGATGATAATGATGATGATGATAATGCTGATGACGATGATGAATCGTCTTTTAAGGCAGCCACGGGAAGATATAGAGTGGCACTATTCTACTCCACCGATAACCACAAGGCTTTAGAAAGCAAGAAATAAGCGAGAAAGGTATGTCAGAATAGTAGCAAATGGAAGGAAATGGTCTCTGCCTACCCCTATGAGAATCCCATCCCACCCAGACTCGGGACAACTATTTGTAGATCACACAATTTTATTGTCCCGTGTGGGAATCGAACCCACGAACTCCGGTTCAGCAATCAGGGTCACTAACTCACTAGACCGACAGGCCCGTCAATGGTATACGGGCTCTGTATATATACATATATATAAATTGATACAGTGCCCAGATGAGGGCAATAAGCTTGCCCTAATTACGTAAGCGGGGCTAAATTTACATTAAAGAAACAACAAGGAAATATTATAAATTGTATGTAAAGTTATAATAATAGTAATTTATGTAATAATGTTTGCGGTAGCGCTGTAGCTTTAGCCTACGAATAGTTTCTCACCTCTACGAAAGTTCTACGAGATCTAGTAGAAGCTACGACTTCGACTGCTTTAATTTCAATATTAGTTACAAGGGCTCGGACCCGACCCTTTCTTGTTTGAGCTATTTATTGCTCGTTCTCCCCCAACCCACATTTATAACCAATAACCCTTTCCTGTCCATTTCGCTTAAAATTTTCCCATCAACAAAATGTAGTCGTTAATTATGCTTCTGCCTTTTCGGGGTTACAGGCTAGGTGTATGTATGTGTGTATTTTTTTTTATTTTATTAGGGGATAGACGAACAGACGGGTTATCTGATGGTAAGCGACAACCCTGTTAATGGACATCTGCAACTCAAGAGTCGTAAGTACGCTGTCCGCCTTTAAGGGGATGAGGAATGGGGGAATGCGGGGAGGGGAAAGAATTAACTCTAATTTTGGGGAAATGCTCAAGCCTTGCTTCACAAACGGTTTTATGTGAGGCCGTGGCATCTTGCGGTCGCGCCGGCCCATTCGTTTCTAAGCATGGCTCTACCACTGTAAATGTTCAATGAACAATACACGAGTATATAGTAGGTATGAATAGACTTCATACTTTTGAATTGTCACTAGGAAATGAAATAACACTGAGGCAGGCGTGAACCTAGTTGCCTGTTCTAAAACGTAGATGAGAACGGAAGACGTGAAAAGGCGAGTAACCGTAAGGACACTTTGTTTCAAAATGTTTACTGTTTCCAATTTTCCGGTTAAATTATTTATAAGAGCAATTATGTTTTATGACATTACAAACATGCAAAGAACAGACACAAAAAACACACAGACTACGAACAATTATTTGTGGATCGTACAAATTTTTGGCCGGTCTGGGAATCGAACCCACGACCTCCGACTCAGCAGTCAGGGTCACCAACCACTAGACCGACAGACCAGTCGGCAATTGAAATACAAGGAACCATTTTACATTTATTCTTATATATAACGTACTATCGAATTTTTACCATATATTAAGTAGCACTCAGGAAGACTGCCCAAAATCAAGAAGTGTTATGTTTTCCGACTTCATGTACGTCTGTGAGTTTCTTAACTCAGGTAATAACGTCTTAATAGCTAACCTGCTTTGGTTGTTACGGGTATCGTAAGAGCCACACTGTCTATACATATTTTCAATCAATATGGCAGCCGCTCCAAATACGGTTCATTCTGGCAAGGTTGTAGTTTTTTTTTTTAATAAGTATCATGTCAATTAGGCATTGTAAATATAGACTTAGTTAATTTATGATGAATATACTATACATATTTATTAAATGAGTTTTAGATTAAGGTGATATTAGAAAGGAATGACGTCAGAAAGTTGAAATAAAAAACTTTAAACAAGAACAGGTTGAATGTTTAAAAGACTCATTAAAACAAATGCTGTGACAAATGAATGAAAAATAGGTGCCATCATGTCTATTCTTCCGTCAATGCTAAAACAACGCAGACCTACACTATTTATATTTCGTTGCAAAACAACCTAAAATAACCTTTATAGTTATTGAAATATGAGTCCCTACAGCCGTAGTAAGATTATTCAAACAATTTTCCACTATACCCAAATCAATATAGACTTTATTGCTATAAAAATAAAGACAAGAACAATAAAACAATGTTGCAATTTGTTTGGATGCGTGAAGCGCGCAGTCGCCCCGTAAAACCGGCAGTCCGCCAGGAGGCGTTACTGGACACGGTTGTATCAATCCTCAGCAGACCTCTCCGTAACGGACCACAGTCAATTTTGTGAATTAAAATAAAAAGTACCCTTACAGTCAATTCCCGCCTTCCATATTTAAAAAAATATTTCTACTTTTTCTTGGAACAGCTCGTTCTAATTCGGCCTAGTTTAAATTTTTTATTTTAAATTTAAATAGTTAATATTTTTCGTAGGTTTTGAACTAAGATGTGCGTTTTATGAGTGTAACTGCCAGAGGCGGCGAACGTTTTGGCTGTGTCGTGCATTACGTAACCGTGCCGGGGAAAATCGATATCCTGGGCGTATAAATAGCGGCGTACGGTTGAGAACAGCTGGCCGACAGCCAGACACCATGCAGCCTACGGTGAGCTCTTCGCTTTATATGTTATCTGTGGCTAAGAATGATTAACCTTGCTTCTTATTTCAAATTTGCGTTTTCTTTTGTGGCTTTGAATAATTATTACTATGTATTACGGATTATGTACCTACGCGTTATTTTTGAAATGTTCTTTTTTTAATTGTTATATATTTTTTGTAAATTGTAGTAAAAAATATCATAAAGACCTGACTAGTAAAATTAATTTTATACAATAAATTATTCAGAATTTAAAATTTAGAATTAACTCCACATAAAAATATTTAACAATATTACGGACATAACACTTGACTGAGTGTCAATTATCTTTGGGAACGAGAAAGATATAATTAATTCTTTTGTCTCTTTCTTTCTCGTAGACAGAGTGCTACGAACATCTACGATTTCGTAGATCCTTGAATTATCTTGATACGTCAATCTTTCCCAGAGACCTCTGATATCTAGTTATAGATTTTCTTGTAATCTTTAGGGTAAAGAAGAAAATTATTTAATATTTTTAACCGACTTCAAAAATGAGATTCTCAATTCGACTGTTCTTTATTCGTGTCAGTATGTTATGCGATATCTTCACCACTTTAAAAATGTTGTACTCCATTATTATCTCCAATAGTGGAAATTCAGAGCATAAGAATACATGTTATTATTATTTGTCATGAAATTAAATTCGGTTTGACAATTAAAAAAATATATTTATATAATATATATTTTTTAATTTTAATCTCCTATAAAGAGTATTTACATTAGTTGCATATAAAACGGTATAATAAATAGGTTCAGTTTAAATCTTCAAGTAAATTGAAATATCACTGTAACCATATAGGATGTGTGCTTCTATGTCAACTCTTTAGTTGTTTTTCTTTTTAATAAAGAGAAAAAAATACTTAAAAAAATAAAAAAAGTAAAGAGTATTAATATAAAAACCCTCAAATTTATTTTCCAGTCTCCAAACTCAAAATTTATGGCCCTTTGTCACTTAAAATGATTCAAATGACACGTCACGTGTCGAAATCCATAAGACAAAAAAATGTTTCAGCTCATCTTGCGTGACAAATGTGTATAGCTCCGATAGGATAATCAGAGCAGTATAGAATGACGATATTTTGCCAATCATAATTTCTGTCTGATAGATGACAGTCCATGTGCCCCTAGTCACCTTTTACGACACTCACGGGAAGAAAACTCATTCCACTCCACCGCAATATTTAAAACCATAGAGACTTAATATTGTCTATTGGTAACGTGTCAAATAGTCTCTGGGCCTTACTTTGCTGGATGCTAATCTCTGAGCGAAAAAAGGCAGGCAAATCATGTGTCGAATCGCGAAATCTGTGCAATACCAGACGCTTCAACCTCAAATCGTTCAAATATATGTACATATATATATACATATATATTGAAAAAATATTGTATGTTAGCAACTTTATAGTCTAGTCGTGAATCATGAAAATCTTATTTCATAAGCGAAGAGTTTAAAGTAAAGAACTAATAAAAAAAATACTGCCCTTTTTTCACACATATTCGGGGTCATTTGGCACTAGTTTCAGACAGCCTAAAACTTCTTGCAGTTATATTTTTATATTCAATAACTGACTGCTATTACGAAGTAAACTAAATAGTTTTTCTAAGTGTCTTTGTACGCGAATTTCTTAAAGTATCTATCCTGTATTCTAAGTTATACCCCTAGCGATACTTCTGTGAAATCTGCATTCAATAACATGCATGCGTTTTAGCGCGATGAGTGTACTTTTGTACACAGTCAGACAGGCAGACAAAAATTGTAAAAAAAATTGTTTTGGCTTCTGTTGCTCTACTAATGGCCCCCGTATTAGTTTTTCTACAATTTCTATAATGTAGAGATGTAGATACATCGGCCTGTTTTTGTTTTAATATATATTAGATTATAAAAAAAAATATGTCTACGTATCTGTGTTTTTATTTCTCTCTCTGACTCTTTCGAAATTACATACCGTGTTTAACGTAACAGTAATTAATATCGAACTCAATCTATTTGCGTTTATTACACCGGAACATTACACCGCAATTGCTCCATATTTCATTTCATTTGACATAAATTTTATTCAAAGGATTGCTTTAGATATATATAGATAACATTAAAATATTATATAGTGGCTTTCCTCTAGCAGGATCCCTCTTGTTTTATTATTTATAGTTATGTTATTATGTTTAGTTTATTTCCCGGGTGACACCAATAAGTTTGCTCCTATTACGTTAACGGGATGAAATAAAATCGGCAAAATGTGTTCACAAATTATATGCCTCTGACTACCCGGGTATGTATCATGTTTTAATCTCCGAAGTTGTCCTAAAAAAATGACCATAAAATATATACATACATACTCACGCCTATATCCCCGAAGGGGTATGCAGAGCCGTTTCAAACGCCCATTTTTTAGCAACCATAATTTACTCTCACTTAAGTAATAGGGGCAAGCATATTGTCGTCTTCTAGGCACTGTAAGTATAATATTGTCTGAAAAATAACAGTCCAATCCCTTAGTCGCTTTTCACGAGACCCACGGATAGAAATGGGGTGGCCCTATTCCACTCTACAGCAAACCTCACAAAATATATACATACATAATATTCTACGTCAACGTAAACCGTACCAATTTACAATTTCGTGTCTTCACTGGAACCTCGAGGATTAAATTCAGCGTTATACTACGACCCTTGAAGTAAAGTGTTTCTCACGTACGTATTACACAATAGGATTACACAATAATCTGAACGAGGTACGTTTACCAATGTTCTTGAGATGCACAGCTGTCCAAGGATTGAAATTTGACATTTTTTTTTGTGTTTACTTTATAACATTATTTTAGCACCGACTCAAAATTGCTACATTTTGAGTCGGTGCTAAATAGAAATTTCATACTCTCAATATCTGATTTAAATATCTGTTCATACTTTATAGGTCGTTTATGTGCAATAGCGCTATATTTGTAGCCATTTAAAGAAAAATAACTTTAAAAAAAGTTCACTTACTCCTTTGACTTCCATAAAAGTAATTTTTCGTTTTTCTTGCAACAGATTTGGACTATAGTTATACTTTTTTTAATCGCAACCTATTAAGTAGGCGGTGTTCAAACCCGCACGACGATCCCTTTGCTACCGCAACTGCCGCATCAAATATAACCTTGTACATCGAACGTTTCATTTCAATTAAATATAAAATGTATTTAACATGGCTAACGAATATATAATTTGACATAATAATGGATGGTTGAGCAAGTCCTAAGCAAAAATCAATAAATATAAAAGGAGCTTACTCATTCACTGACTCGTCAACTAACAGCTCAATACCCTACCGTGCATAGCTCAAGCTATTATATATCAATACGTATAATAAAATTGTTTACATTTTTACACTTTACATTAGAGATATTGAATAATAACTACAATTATTTTTAAGACTAAATGTAATACTGTTGTAACATATTTCTTACGCATAAAAAGTATTTATTTAAACTATTATCGTGGTAGAGTCATGCTTAGGCACGTATAGGCGGACTCGACCGGTGCGATACCACAGCATCACAGAAATCTCAGGTTGTGAAGCAACGCTTGCGTTGCATTTTCCCGAAATCAGTGAGGTGTTCCCACTTCCTCATATCTTCTTTTCTCTCCCCTCACCCCCCTCTTCTTTACCCCCTGTCCGCATTTCTCCATCCCTCATCACCTTCAAAGGCGGGCAGCGTACTTACGATTCTTGATTTGCAGATGTCTATGGACGGTGGTTGTTACTTACCATCAGATGACCCGTCTGTACCCTTTTATTACATAAAAAAACGATGTATCCAGAAATATTTAAAACAATGTTTAAAAAGAGTATCCTTGGAGTTTCTAGAGTGTTCTTCTCCGAAGGACCTACGTATAGGATCAAGCAACTACATTCAAGACTGACTGATTTGTTCAAATGAAATAAATAACTTTGATTTTGATTGGATAAAAGTAACTCTTCTGCTCTTTATATCAGAAATGAGTTAGTAGTTAAACTAGTCAAAACAGCAACAACTTTAATAAACCCACTTTTAAAGACAAAGATGAGAGTCAGTTTAACCGCTCTTATAAAAAAGGGTCGGACCTTGACCGCAGTGTTGAAAAGGTGTCGGTCATTTCAATTTTCATAGCAAGGGCTCGTTTTTGACGGTCAAGTGTCAAGTTCCATAATTGGATAAAGTCACCTCGACACTCTAAGAGCCTTGTGGGTTTTCTTGCCGTTAAACTATCCCTTATATTATTGAAGGGAAAGAACGAATATGTATATATTTTTATATTTATGGTATACGAGAAGAACCTGTAAGTTACAACAACCGCCAAATCAAGAGTTAAGTGCACTGCCCACCTTTAAATGGAATAAGGAGGGTGAGGGGTGGGAGAAAAGTATAGGAGGTTTGGGTCTCTGGTACCCTCAATCACTTGGTAAATATAACGCAAGCAGACGGCCATTTTGTACCTAAGCATGGCTCTCACACGGTCAAAAACTTACAAGAATTCACGAAGAGAGCTATGGTTATCAAGAGTTTTTTATGTATGTATGACGTTTGTTTTCCTTTTGTACTAGAGTGGTTCTATGTGACTTTCAATTCCTTACATTACACTTCATAAAATATGTTACTTTTTTAGTGCATTTCTTTTTCACCCGATAAGTAATGGAAGTAATGGAATATGATGTTCCATTACTAATATAAAATATCATAACTAAATAAAATCCTTTTAAAGACACCGATTTTGTCTTTGATAAAATGCTATTTGCATAAAATCTTAAATGTAATTTGAGCTCGTTTAGAAACGAGTCACGTTCATCTTTATTCAAGACACATTTTATCAACAAATGTTCTACATCTTAAATAGTCTTTATCACGGTAAAATTAAGTGAATGTTACGGATTAAAGAATTTACTTCTCATAAAAACATGCAGTGTTTTATTAAGACTAATCAAATGACACCTCACATGTTGAAATCTATCAAGCTGTCTAACGCGGGACAAAGATGCACCTATATACATAAATAACTCAGAAAAACTTAATCCTCCTTCTCGTGCAGTCAGGTAACTCAACGGTAGTCAGCATTTGCGTATTTAACGCATCAAACAAATAACTTGCAACTTTCACACATTTCACACACGGCCGGCGGCTGGCATATCAATAAAAATGAATCGTCAAAATGTATGTATGCGCTTAACTCCCGCACCAAATAGGATTGCAGTGTTCGTTATTGAAAGGAGGATTGTACACACACACACACACACTCACGTCTGTCCCCCGAGGAGGTTTGCAGAAGGGTAATTAACGCACGTATTTAGCCGATTATAATTGATACCTGTTTAGGTAATCGGAGACAGGCCTGTTGCAGTTATCCAATCACCTACAAGAATTAGATGGGAAAATTTTGGAGTATATACAAATGGATTGGAGAGTATAAGCTATAGCTTAAGTAAGTCAGGGTTGCGTACAAGGGTACGCAACCCTGACTTACTTATCATTGTCCTAAAATTAATTATCTCTGACTGTTCGTAGTTGTTCTGAATTTAGTTGAGGTCAATTACATTTTAAAATATTACACAACGGTCGACGATATCCTAATTAGTGAGATGACCACTTAACTGCGTATTCCACTCATGATTCAGGACAATGAACTTACATATACATAAACTTTTTAACTTCATGATAGGCAGAGACAACAGACTACCACCTGCTTCTATCTTTACCGACATCACGAGCTTTTTCTAATGTCATTAAATCTTTGATACAAGCCCGCCGGTTCCGACTATCTCCGACTTGCCCTTTCTTCAAAACGTGACCTAATTGTTCATTATATCTTCTGTGAGTCGACCCCAAACAAAAATGAACTAATGAACTGAGATACATATGTATATACAGTAATACTACAGACTCACAGAAAACCGGTTGTCAAACAATGCTTCCGTTAAATTTACCGAGTGAGTGAGAGTACTGAAGGAGGCCCAAACCCCTCGTTTTCTCTTTCTCCTTCGCTGATCAGTGACCCTTCTGTTTGTCTGTCCACCTATAAAAGAAATAAATGTGTTTGATATTTATGAATAGCACCTAAGTCCGCTAAACCTAGGCGACAGTCGTCCTAATTAACTAGACTCGGGCTTGTTTCACCATCTTCAAGTAAAGTGTCGAGTAGGATAATCGCCGGTAACTTAAAATGACAATTTCATGGTCTTCATTCTGGATGCAATCCCAGCGGCTTCTTTGTTTCGCCACGTAGAAGCATCTCTCTGTTTATTTTCTAGAACGCTTTGGTATTTCTGTATCAGTGACGCCAAAATATCTCTCTGCTGTAGAGAAAAGTTTGCATTTCTTTCTCTTTTCGCTCTATTCGTGCTAATTCATTATAACTTTAAAATATTAGATATAAATAAGACGCTCAAGATATTCCCGGCAAAGACAAAATTAAATAAATTTCTTCTTCGTTTTTTGTTGTGGCAACTGTAGTAAATACTTTGATGAAATACTTAAATATATACCTCTAAAACTTTGTTGTAGGAGACGGTGACGAGCACAGTAAGCAGCATTGATAAATAACTCTAAAATGACAAGTGAAAAGCAACGACGTTTCACGGATAGATAACATTGGACGTAAATTTGAACGACTTAAATGTATGGCTAAATTTATGGTTGTAACATTAAATGTATGGTTGTAACATTTTACATTATTATCGTTTGTGAAATTAACAGAAGCTCCTTGTAACTTTTACTTAACAATTAACGTTAATTGGGAATTAACCAATCAGCACTTTACTTAAAGATGGTGTACGAGGCCCTAGTACTTAAAATGTGACTTGTGGTATTACTAACTCTTACGAGTTACAAGCTAATTAACCAATTAGCCTGTAACTCTTACTACCACAAGTCCGGAGATCAATTCTCTGAGACTGTAACGGACAGAGGTGGTTAGTTAAAACGTCACGTAACGTATTTATTACCCAAGTGAGGTTTAATGAAGACCAAGGACTACAATACTATATAGGATATAGACAGGCAGCTCTGCATTTTTTATTCACAACACAAAACACCACCTGGTGGTCAGATATGCAAAATTAATATAATATGCAATATTATAGATACATGATGCATATAGAAAACATTATATTACAATGTATACCTATAGCCACCTACTCATTTAATGCGGTGTATGTATCTTTTGTGTACTGTTTTGCTGGGTTTTTCTTGAGGGTTTCATAGTTGACTGTATAATACATATATATTTTTCTCCAGTTTCTATATTTAAGAAACGAAATTTTACATTATTGCCGCCAATGCTCTTATGCAGCCATTTGCAATCTAATATTGTATATTCACTGGTAAAAAACTATATTTTAAATAAATTTTACTGTGGATTAGGGAAAATTTTAATTTCGTATAGAATTTTAATCGGTTTTTGATATGAAGCAAGCACGTGAGGACTGCTGCGCAGTTATTTGGTTTATTATAGCAACATATATGTTTATATATGTATATACGTACGTCCGCGGTGATAGAGAACGATATTTATTGTATTTCCGTATCAACGATGTTCAGTAGCGGAGTTGTATATTTACATAACAGTTATTGTCTATTTGTCCGCAATGGAAACGGTCTATAAAGCGTGTCAGAGAATATTGAATACTAATTTTAACCACTGAAAATTTATATCTCTAACAAGCAGTTGCAAAAAACATCTAGCTTTTTTTCCTTTTTTTTTAAAGACAATTCACTACAAGACACTCTCGCGGGGGTGTTACAAACATTCAATCAATGGACACAAAGAACAACCAGATTCGGTCCAACTATTTGTAGGTCACAAAAGTTTTTGTCCCGTGCAGGAATCTAACCCACGATCTTCAGTTCAGCAGTCAGGGTCACTAACCATTAGGCCACCAGGCCCGTCTTTAGCCTTGGTCATGATAGAGATGTGTATTTTCAGTGTTTAAAGTAAGCGTTCCATTTTCTTTGACACGCTGTAGAAGTATAAGTTATTACTTCTACAGCGTGTCAAAGAAAATAGAACGCTTACTATTATACTAATATTTTCAAAAGACTTAAAAAGGAGGAGGATCCCAATTCGACTGTATTTTTTTTTACGTTTGTTACCTCAGAACTTTCGACTGCGTGAACCGATTTGCTAACTACTGCTTCCCGTGTGGTCCCATTTCAATTTGGTCCAGTTCTGACAATGACATCCATGAGAAAACCATATAAGTCTTAAATTTGCATTAAGCATGGGCGCGGCAAATGCACGAATGACTCAATATCACGCCAACCGATTTCGATGATTGTTTTTTTATTGGAAAGTATGTACTTGAAGGGTAGTTAGATGAGAGTTTGGTCCAGTTGTGACAATGGCATCCATGAGAAAACCATACTAGCCTTAAATGTTATGATAGACGCATTGAAGTCGGTTGTCTACTTTTTTAAAATTCTATTATTATTTAGCAAAGATCGAAAATCGACACTCCCATTAAACACAATCAAGCAAGGAGACAGCACTAAGGAGTTGCTAGGAAGGTGTTTAAGATATATATATTAAAACTAGTTCCTTGATATCACCAAATGTATATAATTTATATACCTAGCTTTACATACATACTTAAGCAAATACAAATTCAAAATCACTCACAAATGTGATTAACAAAAATGTATAACACCCACACATACCTTTCATGAAAACATATAAGATTATAAAGACCTTTCAACAAAGCGTAGGTTGGAAAAACTATTTTAATTAAGTCACTGGAAAAATCCTTTACTGTTCGATAAGGGTTTTTATTAGGTTTCTTTAGAATTCCTGCAACGGATGCAGAGCAAGAAGCCTCTGCTTGAAGTCGTCAGATTCTTTTCTGCTCCCCCAGTTTCGAACATCATCGTCCTCATAGTAACTACAAGTGGCTGAATAGTTCGGATTAAGGTCATGACCTTATGAATCATCAGGTTATTATCTTTTTCTTTTTTTTGAAAGAAAACTCCCGACTCAGGACTGAATCCTGTGTCGTTGGGGACTTTACAAACATAGAAGCAACGGACATAAAGAACACATCCACTATTCGTAGATCACACATATTTTTGTACTGTGTGGGATTTGAACCCACGACCTCTGGCTCATCAGTTAGCTTTGTAACTATTTTATTTTTTACCCAACCTTTTTTCCCCTCACTGAGAGTTTGTGCATTACGTGCGAAACCCGAACATGCATATTTTGTTATAGGATTCACTTAATTTTCATGTAACTGAACATGGTACAACTGTAACGTGCAACATTGTTTAAAGCAAACGAGAAATAACTGACAGAGAAGGTGAGCGTAGAAAAACTAAACGAATAAAAAAAGTTTTATTGTAAACTTTGAAAAGGGTACGATAAAACTGACGTTTTCAAATTCACATAACCCTTAAACCAGTAAACTTTTACTCTAAAACCAATAATAAAAATAGTACAAAAATACAAGCAATTTAAGTGTCATAAATAGACCACAACTTAGGAATACATAATTTAAGAGAATAAAGTCATAAAACCATTTTCTGAGTCATAAAATACAGTGGCACGTCCCAATTGTATATTAAATTCAACACATTCCACGACCTAATCTGTCATTCTTTTTCTCATAAGTATAATTTATTATATTTATTAAAGAAATTTAGGCTATTTAACCGACTTAAAAAAGCGGCGTTCGATGTTTAATTGTAAAAATACGTTTTTCCTTCCCACTTTGATCGTGGGTCTTTTAAGCGGGGCGTGAAAGAGCATCTCACCAGGCCGCCATAGTATGGGTCAGTATTACTACATTGACTAGACATGCAATGAGGATGGTGACCACCACTCTTGGACTCCATTTTTTGCTTACCATCAGGCAAAGTGGAGTCATTATGAATAATATATATATATATATATATGTTCATTAAAGAAATTTAGGCTATTTAACTGACTTAAAAAAGCGGGTTTCGATGTTTAATTGTAAACATATTTTTTTTATGTTTAGTAAGCAAGCGTCCCTCTTGCATCCCATGATCAAATCAGAATTTGATCAAGAGCAATTACGAATAAGTTTTTAAATTCCACGCTATAAGAAAGGCGCCTGGAAGGCTGTTAACTACTTCTAACCATGATGGACCAGATGTGAAAGGCGGTGGACCCGTTGCTATGGTGCACGTTGGGAAAGGCCTATGTCAAGCAGTGGACTGCGATAACCAAGAATAACGACGAAGAAGAGACGAGCGGTCTCGAAATGAGGTTATGTAAATGACAAATATTTATTGTGGCAACATTATGTCTGTTTTTTTTTTGGCAAAACGTCGCAAACAACACGCAACTCAGTACTCCCTTTATGTCTATAGTCTATGCTTTATGCTGTAATCCGGCGCCACAGAGTCGCCGAGTGACGTAATAAGTGACGTCAAACATCTAGATCAAAGAGACTGAGACCTGTTATAGTTCGAAATTGTATATAACTGTAGTGGCCACACCACTGCAGTTATATACAGTTTATGAAGATTTTTACGTACAAACATGTCCTCACGCCTATATCCTGCTGCCTGCTTTTGAGGGTGATGAGTAAAGGGAGGGAGGGGAGGGAGGGCAAGAAGAGAGGGGGAGGACAAAGGTGAGGAAAAAGAGAGGGGTATTGTGCCTTCGGAAACCTCACTAATTTCGGGGAAATGCAATGCAAGCGTTGCTTCATGACCCTTTTTCTATGAGGCCCTGGTATCGCACTGGTCGAGCCATCCCATACGTGCCTAAGTATGGCTCTACCCAGTGGTAAAACTGGTTAAACTGTTAACTTTGTATTTTTTTTAACAATTATAATAAATTCGTAATATATCAATAGATTATCCGTAATCTCCCGGACTACAATTTTCATCCCTATCCAGCTAAACGAGTGTTGACAGAGACATTAAATATTTACGGATAGCCGTAATGGACCGGTAGGGTTGCCCCACATCCGGCGTTGTGATCGTCCTGAAATAAACGAATTGAACTACCGGAGCAAAGTGTACAAGACGCTCGAATATAAAGTTATTCTATTTATCTTTGTGCTGACATTTTGCGAACGGAATAACAATGTACTGATACATTATATTCGTTGTTTAAAAGAATATATATATATATATAAAAGTAGACGAAGCTAAAGGACCGGCTGTTATCTATCAGACAGCCATACAGAGCCCAGATGACAGCAATATGCTTGGCCCTATTAGAAAGAAAGAAAGAAAATATACTTATTTTGTACTCACACAAGGCAAAGATAACAAATTCATCAGACGTCAGTGCTAACAAGTACCACTGTATAAGACGCTCAGCTTTGTGCTACCTCGTAAGAAGCAGCTTATGCTAACACCTAGTAAATATCACGGACAGATAGCCATCTTCTGGTATATATATCTAAGAGTGAGAGAGAAAGAGTATCTACATAGAGTAGTAACATAAACAAAGCTTACTAAAGTACAGGTTGTATAAATTACATTATTATATATATAACTTTATATATTTTAAAATATACTACTTACCCTAAAATTAATTATGTTCGTTCTATGTGCAGAGTCTAAACAAAACATCGTGCCTTCCTATTTGATCTATATACGTATTTGAATAAAAGATAAAAAAACGTGCTATGTCGTGGGACACCAGATAGGAACGAAGGTCCTTATTATAAAAATATTAATTTCAAGTTCTATTCGAGGTATAAAGAAAATAATTATTCGGGTATACATTTATTATTATTATATTTTTAATACTACAAAATTATCTTAACACCTTTATTTTATTTACAATGATTTATAAAAATGTATAATAATAATATCAAACTGCAATAATAATAACATTCATCACGTAGACTATACATTAGAATACAGTGTCTACATAGACTATACATCATACATAGACTATACATAAAAATCTTACGCTTTTTTTTAACGTTATAACGTTTTTTGCCGGCTAGGGTACCCCTCCACAACGCCCCATAAGGAACTTCGTTCGAATAAAAAAATATATATATATTTAAAAAAGTGTTTTTTTTTTAAGAATCCATAAGGTAATATTCTTCTACAAATAAAAGGTACAATTTCATTAAATATATATATCAAACCATATAGCACTGTTTCAGAACAGGGTTATTTTGATACCAGCTATATTTATGAACCTTACTCTTAGATAGATAGAGATAATATTTTTTCTTGAAGGTGACCATACATTAAAAACTGTTTAAAAAAAGCATCGTCTTACAAATTAGAATGCAATGGGTGGTCTTATCGCTAAAAGCGTTCTACCTCTACCAGACAAATTTAGAATGGAAATAATGGGCACGCCACTATAAGACCCGTCATGGAGGACTGGCTGGATAGGCCGCACGGCTTCCTTTCTTTTTGGCAGACTCTGTGTTACCAGTGTCGCATAGGCCGCGAGCGAACGCCTGCGTGCCACCATTGCGGAGGCTGCCGCGGCGACACTGCACTCCATTCCTTGGTGCACAGCGTTCGCTAATCAACGCCGTGACCTCGTAGCGGCTATCGGTGCCGGTAGTCTCTCGCTAGAGACCAAGATACTGTCCATGGTCCAAAGCGAGAGTGTGTAGAATTCCGCCGTCTCATTCTGCGAGGAGGTGAGGCTTGTCAAAGAGGCTGCGGTATGGGAACGGGAGAGAAGGAGCACTTTCCCAACCCGCAGGGGATGCAACAGGGTCCGAAGAGCTTTTAACGATTTCCGGCCTCCATGAGCGTTGGCCAACACAAAGGCTTGTTCAGCAGCACGGGCTGGCCTGAAGCGAAGCCCCCTGACGTCCTACCAGGGAGGCACAGTCTGTCGGGAATTGAGTGGTAATCCTTCTAGGGCACTCCTGACTATAGGCTATATGACGTAAGCCTCGAACCGACTAAAACCACACGTTTTAGTCGGTTCGAGTCCGACATAACCGCGACATCGTTCACACTATAAAGTGGTACCCTGTTGGTACCTCGCAAAAAAAAGCATGGAAATAATAGTAAAATCGTTCATGAAAACATAGAAGTCGATGGCGTACTAACTATTCAAGTTTAAACATTCAACTGTAGTATAATTTCAATAAAATTTCCCTAAAAATTTGAACATCTAAAAATCACCAAGGTCTCATGTCTCGTTATTAATTTTTTGCATCGTACACGAAAGCGCAAAGCCGGGGTTAGACCTCCGTTATCTTATTTCCACACCCGCGCGCGACGGGGTCGGGACATACAACGCCTAATGATATTAGGCAGTCTCTTTAGGTCAATTTGAACGTTTTCAGGGTCATATATGTATGTTAACATGTATATATGTACGTGAGTTTGTTCAATAGATTTTGAAGTACGTGGTATCGTTAGTTTCTTCATTAAATCATCTCGAGCAGTGGACACACATATTTTTTTTTAAAGACATGCTATATGGCAGCAGTATTTAACGTAATTTATACGTTTTTTTTTGCGTGGAATGAATAAAAATGTAAAGATGTAACTTCTTTCCCATGTGGGAACACGTTTGTTCCTTGGCTTCCCAACATGAGTTAGCAAGCTGGCCTTCTAAGTCTAAACTGACTAAAACCACAAGCTGTCTCCCTCGCCTAAATGACCACCGCTGTAACCGCAAATACCGCTGTACGGCTTTGTGTCTCAACGCTAACCGAGTTTGCTACCATTATTTTAAAGTAAATGGATTCAGTGTTGCCATTGTAATGCTTTATTTCTACTGAAGTCAAATTGCAATTGTGCATGTTTGTTTACATCTAAGGTAGTTGCTATTAAATAATAGCAACTATAGAGGTGGCGGGTTCGATTCACGCCAGGTGTTAATATATTACTATTGCATATCTATTCACATTTTTATGTGTAGGTATTTGTATATAAAGGGCTTTTCAGCAATAACTTAGTTTTTTTTTTTAAACAAAATAAAAGAAATAACTTATTCAAAGATGTATTATAATATGTGTATCCTTGACCTTGATTCAAGCTACAAGCCAAACTACAAGATTAGATTATGTGGTTAAAGGGCCTGAACTTTCCGGCACCAGCTACTTCGAGTGATAGATATGTGATCCTGACTTGCTTGAGCTATTGCTTATATTTTCCAATCCATCTGTATGAACAATATCTCTTTCCTACCCTTTTTTCCTCCCTTTAAAGTCAAATTACTTCAAATTTGCCCATCTAATTTGCAAAAGTGCCCTAAGGCAATAGGCCTGCCTCACTAAATGATAATCGGCAAAATGTGGGCGTTTCTTACGGCTCTGCCTATTTTTTTTTATTATAAGATGACACCTGCCTTTTTTTTTCGTGTGGAAACCCCCACTGGTCATCACACCACTGAAGCCAACAGTGAAGTGGTATGTTGGACTCGAACCGACTAAAACCACAAGATGTTCCGTCACGAGGTCTATTGCACAGGAACCGGGTATACCCTAAGAAGAAAGCTTCGAGAATGACACCTGCTTCGTAACATAACATATAAAACCTTCATTTATCAACTATATAACTAATGAGCTTTTACCCTTAACATCACAAAAACAGTATTTAAAAAAAACTTCCCCTTTTAACCCATTTGTACTCACCAGCCCTAAATCTCAGCACTTCATTTGATTAATGGCGGTGCGTAGGCAGTTTGTTGTTCCTTTAAAGCTTTTAAATTTGATTGGCTGTGCCTATTTATGGTCGCGCAATAAAAGTGATCAAAAGCGTATTAATGATTTAATAATTTTCCGATATTCTGCAGACAGAAATAGTGCAGGTCCACGGATTAAGCAATACAACCTTTTTATAGGGTGTGTAACGAGCAGACGAGTCACCTGATGATAACTGACCGCTGTCGCTCATGGACACCCCACCCCAAGAGTGGGAAGTGAACTGCCTGCTTTTGAAAGTAGGGTAAAGAGGGGAGGGGAAATGTTGGAAGGGGAAATGTTGGAAGGGAGAGTGGAGATGAGCAGTAGGCCTTTGGTAACTGTGAGGCCCTGGCTCTCCCACGTTGCTTTCTGTAACCTTTCTTCCTTTTGCTTTCAGTACCTTTTAACACCTAACAATTTTTCAATCTTAAATTCCTAAAGAACGTGGTTGAGAGCCGAGAGCGGCCAAATAAACAAATTTAATCTATCCTTTCCTTTCTGAATATGAGTCATTTTAGAAAATTGCTAAATTAGTACATGTATTATACTTTGATCAAATTAAACGATCAATTGAATGACATGAAATGTAAAATGAATTTACGATGTATGTTTGTGGATAGTCCCTATTTTTATTTTATTGTTTTCTGTTTAGTCTCAGTCCTCGTAGCTCATTAGAAATAAACACATACATATATCACGCCTGTGTCCTTGAGGGGGTAGGCATAAGCCTTTCACTTGAGTGAGTGAGTGCAGCAATATCTTTAAAAAGTTTTATACATTTTACTAACTTTTTTTTTTGATTTATTACAGTACTTAGGGTAGATATAAACCTCTTTAGTTATATAAAACTGCCATACTGGTGACTCCTGGTGACCCGAGGTGTACACGTAGGGACGGTGAATTAAGAAATTGGTGTAGTTAACATCACACCAGGTCTTGCCATAAAAAAAACAACAGCTATCGTCGGCGTAGGAGAAAGCTTCGCGTTATTGATTTACATGTTACATAAATCGTTTATGTATAATAAGAAGAGTGTAGGTCCTAATACGCTACCCTGGGGCACACCGAAATACACATCTGCGTCATCACTGGTATAACGGCCCACTGTGACCTTTTGTTTGCGGTTCAATAAATAGTTTCTAAAAACATTTAGTTCTGTATCTCCAACGCGATTTTTTTCTCTTTTTTTCACAAGGGTAGAGGCAGAGACGGTATCAAAGGCTTTTTTAAGATCAACGAAAACAGACATTAGTCACCCTTTTCAAGGTGATCGGTTGTTAGTGAGGTAAGAGCAGTGAGTGCACCTTCAGTAGATAATAAATAAGTCTAAAACCATATTTCGAGTCGGACAAAATGTATATGCACAAACCAGTGGGAGAGAAAAGCTTGGGACAAGAAAGAATTGACGAAGCTGGGGGAGGCCTTTTGCATTATTAAAACTGTAACTGCACTATATTACTAATACCTATATTATGTTATTGTAAGCATGTAATGAAGGCTATTATTACTATTCTCTTTATTTCAATAAATATTCATATCAATTACATTTTTAAATACATTCACATATACATGTATAAAGAATATATATTTCAAAATATAAAAAATGGATAAGCCACCCGTATCGGTACAGGGACCAAGCTACCGGTTGGTACGGCTCCAGAGACAGAAACTTCCTCGCAACCCTAGCTGTATCAAGAAGGACTGCTTTCTGCATCAGGCCCTTAACCAATTGTGAGCGACTGCATATGCAATCAACCCATGAGCTGTTATGATTGCACAATGATTCCGATTCTACATATCACATGTCGACAACCTCATGAGCCAAATCCAATTATTTTATTTGTTTATCTTTATCAGCTTTTATGAGATTATCATCATGTTGGAAGGTAATGTCAATAATGATGATGCTCGTTGCTCTAACCGGTCTATCACCACTACTTCAGGCTTATTGGCCACAATAGTCTTGTCAATAATAATAGATCGATCCCCGTATAATGTTGCACGACTATTTTCTTGAACTTTGTCGGTAACATATATCTGTAGTACGGTAACTCTACAGCCACAAGGTTATATCTAAGAGCAAGTTGCTGATTATCCTGGCCACTTGGTTATGTCTATATATGAATGTTTGCGAGACGAGAACAACCATAAATTATATGACTGAGGGTTTCTCCGCGACGATACTCATCAAATGTTATTAGACGCATTAAAGTCGGTTGTCTACTTTTTTGAAGTCCGAATATTGATTAATATTATTATTATGTATATAAATTGATAATTAACAATATCATTCACAATGTCCACAGATAACAAATAATGTTATTCAGTCAAAAGAACAAACTGTACCCCTATAATATGTGTAACCTCGCTGTAATCTGTTTACTTTACCCAAGGGACCTCCAAAATCAAACAAGGTTAACCCAAAATAAACTGGTTTGTGTGAGACGATGAGACAAATAAGACTGTAGGTAAGTTTCATCTATCAAAATTCTATTATGAAAGCTTAGAATAATATTTCTGTATATTATTTTTGATATTTACTTTTTAGCTTCAGTTATTTATTATTTTATTTTTATATTTTGGTTATGTCTCGTATTGCAAGTGGAATGAAAGAGATTGGATCCCACGACACAGGGAATCTTAGTGTTAGATCATAGATCAAACCGTGTAATTTTATATGTTTATGAGGCAATAAATAAGTAAACCAAAAATCGTGAAAGCGTGTTATTTATAGTGTTTTTACATAAGGAAAAAAGATTTTAACACTATTTTCTTCGAAAACCTCGAGATTTATTCATATCTTAAAAATTAAAATCGTTCTGTTATTATCTGTATGGCACGTGACCGAAAACACAGACCACCATTTTCTTCTCGTGAGTGACATTATAGCAGAAACAAGTTTTTGTTTGCATAGAAACAGCGAACAATTTAAATATCTATTTATTGTGAAATTTTCGGTTTAAATTATAGTATTCATAATTTCATTTTAAGTTTTAGAAAAATAAATAAAGGTCTCCGTGTCTCCTACTATGACGTCACGATAATTGCCGCTACTTTTTTGCGCGTCTATTCACATTTTTTTTTTTCATTAGGTTTTGGTGCGTCTTTTTATATTTTTTTTTTTCAGTAGGCGATACAATTTTGATGAAATAAAAATACAAGTTGATAATTATAAAATATATTAAAAAATATTGTAGGTATTCTAATAAACAGTGGCAAAGACTGATAGATAGCACAGATGATATCACATTTCTGTAAGCTTCCTTTTTAAAAACATAAATGAGTTTTTTAAGAAACTTTAATTACAAACGGTTCTTAGGGTTCCGTACACAAGGGGTCAAACGGGACCCTATTACTAAGACTCTGAAACTTGAAACTTTTACTGCATTTCTGTTGTCGCTATAACAACAAATACTAAAAAACAGAATAAAATAAACATTTAAGGGGATCCCATACAACAAACGTGATTTTTATGCCGTTTTTTATAGATAATGGTACCCCTTCGCAAGCGAGTCCGACTCGGACTTGGCCGGTTTTAGTTATTATATCGTATTAAGAGCATATGAAACAATAAAGGTGGTTCAATTAGATTCATTAGAATTCTAACTGGTCACACTGACGTATAAGGGCTACATACGTCAGTGTGACCAGTACCAGTGGCAGTACTATCCATTGCCGTTAACCGGGTACTTAAGCAATTAAAGATGGGAAAATTACGAGTATATGGAAAGGGATAGATAAGAATAAGGGAATGCAATAAAAGAAAAGGGAAATGGTTTATAAGGATACGGAGCGAAAGAAATAGCTCAAGGGCGTCGGGCTCGCGTACCTGCAACTCAAACTGAATGCAGCCGGGAGGCCTAAGCTACCTATGTATATAACAATCCTGCTGTACCAGCTATATGTAAATTTTATCAAACATTACACTTCAATTCCATTAGTCAGCTACATCATGGTAATATTCTGAAGAAAGGACAGGTCAGAAGTACCCCAAAACCGACGGGCTTGTATGCAAGCTTTGTTGACAGTATAGGAAGGATGCCTGTCCCAATGGCAGAAAGGTGTGAGTATGTATGTACTATAATATGAGTTACTACTGTTAAGTAAATTAATTAATTCTAAATGTAGTATTGAACGGTAAAGTTTAATTATACTAACATGTTATTAACAAAGTATTTGTCCAACAAACTTGCAAACAGAACTAAAAGCTCAAACACTATTGTTAAATTAGTTCAGCAAACATACCACACACAAAGCCTAGTTTGCACACAGTAAACAACATATATTATACATAAACAACACTGTAGTAGAAACACAATCCAGCGTTATATGAAAAAAGTTTTAAACTAAAGGCGCTTGTACACTTGCGAACCGTTTGACATTCAGAAAGCTCAAGTTTATTGCATCTTATGTTGCGTTATGTCTATCTATAGGTTATGTGTACGGTTAAGAAATAGTTGGAATTCGAACGAATTCTGTATTTCAAATTACATATACTCACGCAAATATCACAGAGGCACGGACTTATTAAGGAGAAGCAGGGACTTATTAAATGCATATATTTTGACACGCATTGACTGTATGTATACTGTCTGATAAATGTCCAATCTCTTAGTGGCCTTTTACAATATCCCTGGGAAGAGATTGTGTGGCACTGTTCTACTTCACAGTAAACCACACGGTAAATTATTTAAGTGAAATATATATCTCCCTTCAGGTAGTAGTAAAGATATACCAAGTAACATGATTATTAAAAAATATAACTGATGCATTTTTCAGTGGTAGAGTAATGCTTCAGCACGAATGGGCCGGCTCGACCGGTGCGATACCACGGCCTCACAGAAAACCGGTTGTGAAGTAACGCTTGCGTTGCATTTCCCCGAATTGAGTGAGGTTCCCGGAGGCCCAATTCCCCCTCCCCCCTTTTCTCTCCCCTCATCTCCTTTCTCCTTTTTTCCATCTCCTCATCCCTCCTCTCTTCTTTCCGTTCCCTGCATCCCCCATCCCTCATCACTCTCAAAGGCGGGCTGCGCACTTGCGACTCTTGAGTTGCAAGTGTCCATGGACGGCGGTGTCACTTACCATCAGGTGACCCGTCTGTTCGTCTGTCCTGTCCTATAGTATAAAAAAAATAAAAAAATCTTTTTTTTTTGCTGAGGTAACCTCAAACCCTTGTGTTATTCCAGCTATTAAGATCATTCAAATGATATTTCACATATCGAAATCCATCAAATCCGTCTAAGCCACGACGAAAAAAAATCACATATAAACATACTTGAAAAATATAACCTTACTTCTTGGGCAGTCGGGTAAAATAATGGAGCGTACACCATACTGCCCTAAATTGATTGCCAACTATTGCTCCATTCCAAGGTAGCCAGTAAAATATTTCCACCGTGTGAAAAGGCTGCCATTTGTATCAGCTGTCCTACTTAAACTCTTTGAAAAGTTTTGGAGTACAATCAAGAGGATTATTTCTATAATTTCGTATACTGTTGATTACGGCTAAAAATGTATAAGTTTAAACCATTTCTAAAACTAAATATTCTAATGAGAACACTCCTTAATACATCACAAGGGACTCAAAGTGGAGTTGATTTTGCAAATCAAACAGAAGTTCGGAAACCCATTAAAGTGTTCGAGTACTTTAATACGTATGGACAGATTCGAGAGAGGATTATTTCCGATTTAAATCGAACCAAGCTCAGCACTTTTCGAAGCCTTACAACGCATTTTATTTACTCGGACTGTTAAGAGACTTTCGTATCGTGATAGACTGTGGTAATGCATATATTGTAGTAAATATATTGTTAGATATCAAACATTTTTTTATTTCTGGTGTGGATGGGTAGGTATTATATAAAAGGCAGTGCAAGGGACATTCATGACCACTAAACTTGCGATTCGGTCGAGAGTGGCAGCTCTGCCAGTTTGCGTCAGTGTGACTTGTAAGTCCTTCAGAATTTATACAGCCGTGTAAAATTGTAAATAATTTGTGTAAATAAATTGTATAATCAAGGGGTTTTGTTCTTTTTTAATAAATATTCAACGTCAGGCCCAAAAAATATATTTATTAACTAAAAGTTTCATCAAGGAACCCAGGAAGTAGAAGTGAACTTTTTTAATTAGTTAATTCGCAACTTAAAGTTTCTAGAGAAAGCTTTGATATATCTGCACACATAAGTTTATTGTTACTTTAACGTATTGAATATTCACAAAAGGCAATTAATAATAATAACGATTTGTGTCGGCGTAACCACGCGTCTATTGTACAACTACCTACATATTTTGGCAATTCTTCTATGTGCCCTATACTGTCTATATCTATCTTATGCACCTATTTTGATATTTTTCTTTTAATAATTAAACAAGTATTCTTTGTAATTAAACTAAGGTAAATGTTTGTGACTGTGACATGGACATGGTCTTTGACTGGGCAGTAGAAGTCGTGCTACAGGTTTGCCCGCGAGCCATGGAGCGTAGTATTCTGACAACGGCTAACAGATCGGATAAGAAATACAGTACTACGCTCCAAAACACGAATTGTAGATATTGCCCATAAAGCCGCCAAACCCAAGTGGTACTGGGCCGGACATGTTTGCCAAATGCCAATGGACCACAAGGCAAAAAGTAGTACAAATTGGACGGCGCAATGTGTTAAACAACTACGTGGTAGGCCAAGTAAACGATGGTGGGACGATCTGGACTGCTTCTGATCTAGCGCATGACACTGAAATGTTGAACAAATTGTCGCCTGCCGTATTTCCGCACTTAACCGCGTCTCTGTTGCATGTTGATTCTAAATTGAATGCTTACGAGTAACTAACTTAAAAGCAAAATAATATGCCTAAGTTCTAGCTTTTGAAAACGGTTTTGTTCTCGTTGTTATTGATTTACCTAATCTATATATTTTTTGTAACCATTTTGTGTTTCTGTACATCTGATTCTTCTTCTGTTTCAAGATACCATAATATGTTCGACGACTTGTTAACAATCGGGTAGATTACTAAACATAAATTAAACTGTATTTGTAAGGCTGTTGTCCTTACAGAAAAACGGCTGCTAAGCAATGCTTGTATTGTTTCACCGAGTGAGTGAGATCCCCGGAGGACCAACCCTCTCCCTTCGTTTACCCTCCCCTTTTGACATCTCGACCGGGGATGTAGGAAATCTACGACCTCTTGATTAGCAATCGGAATTACTAACTACTAGACCTGGCAATAATAAAAACAATACCAAGAGAGAAAAATCTTGTACCTTTGAACGTTTACTTAGCTGCTAAACAATTCAATTTCTAAAATTGTTTCATATTGCTGTAGCTTTTTCTGAGTAATTCTGTTCTTTTTAGTAACTCGTCGTGAAAGCTATTCCACGGCAAACTCATTTTGATGTTGATTTGGTTTTGTTACATTACACGGCAAGTTTTCATCATGCTTTGTAACGGTTATTTTTAGTATTGTATTCATACATACAGGTAGGCAGAAGTGTATTAAATACCCACATTTTGGCCATAAGAATTTGGTGCCTATAACTTTAACGAAAATTTTGAGTATATTATGTACTTTTTGGGAATAAAAGGAGGTAAAATTGGGAGGATTTTTAAAGGGAATGGTAAGAACAAGGTAAGGCAATAGAAGGAAAGGGACGTTTAGTTTTGAAAGCGGATTTAAAGTTCCAGAACCTTTATGGATAGTTTAATTTTGTTGCTCGAATATAATTATAATATGGATACATCAAAATGTCCCGTAATTCGTTTTTACAGCCACCACTTTACTAGTAAATAATACGTGTATTTAATAACTCTACGTAACCTTATAATGATTCAGTTTACCCAATATAATATCTCATCACATGAAAAAAGTCTATGCACGCTATCAAATTTGACATAAATACGTCCCTTTATATATCAACCACAAGATGTACACAAACCGAATATCTGTCATCTAAGAACGAAATCGTTCTTATTCACTCATTCATTCATTCATTTTACCAACTTGATGATCGTTGAAGTGAACGAGGCTTCAAGTGCAAAGCGCGTCACCGGTATTGATCCTACAGAGCTGTCTATGTGTGCGTCAACAACATCTCGCAACATAAACTGAGCCGTAAGCCATTACAGGTTTACTCCCGTATTAATAAAATATAAATCGTCATCGGGGGAGGAGGAAGGTCTTGATATATTGGTTGTTTTAATGTAATTTTGTTATTATATTATACTAGCGGACCCGACAGACGTTGTCCTGCATGATATTTCAAGCGATTAGGATCAATATAGATAAATAACCTAGATACCGACTGCAGCACCATCTGCGGGCTGATTTGTGAATCTAAACCATTCCCAGATCCCCTTGAACACACACAAAAAATTTCATCCAAATCCGTCCAGTCGTTTGAGAGTAGTTCAGTGACATACACACTCACAGAAGAATTATATATATATAAAGATATTTTTATGTGTGTGTGTGTATGTTATTTGTTATTGTGTATGAGATTTAGAACAAGATTCTGTTTATGGTGTTTTTTTTTATTTATCGAATGGTGTTGATTTTATGATGTGAGGTTAAGGATGGGTTGCTTCACATCTACTTTACGTACGCGTCTTCGTTAAAGTTAGAGATCAACTAATATATTTATACAAAAATATGGCATCTACTGTTATTACAAAAAATGTCATCTTTCTACAGGCAACCAAAATGACTATGAAATTGATTATGTAATGAAACAACACTTTACATTGAAAGTACACCATACATATTTCGTAGTCGTTACTTTTTGACGTCCCTACGTATGTGAACCGACTGTTTGAAACAAAACCGCCTTATGGGACCTATTTTTTTCGCTACGGACGAACTCTTAATATAATATTAGGTTTTGCAATATAAACAATCACAATAATGGAAAACAGTAAAAGGACACCCACTATCCACTTAACTATCCAACTTTGCGTGCAAAAATCGGCATCTGCAGATATATAACGCCCAGCGCGAAGGTTATGAAAGGCTCCATTCAGCAACGTCCAATGTGGTAATATCACTCAATAGTATAATTATTTCTAAGGCAGTTTGTCCACATTTAGTATATATTCATTCACTGTTACAAATTTAACAGAACTTGCAGAATATACGAAGACACTACGTCTGCTCTATAGGACTGGACGGATTCACAAAACAACCGTATCAAGCAAAGCCAACACTGGCTTTGCTTGATACGGTTGCAATCAACACGTGCAAAAAATAAGACTACCCCCCAAATGAGCAAAGATTAAATATTTATTGAGTATTTATGGAAAATGTCAAAATGATTGTGTATAATAGATTAGAATGAGAAGCAAAGCGGCGGTAGCGTGATGACTGAGGCGTCAGACTTGCGATCAAGTGGTTGCGGGTTCAATGGGTTCAAACCCCACCTAGTACACTACCATCGTAAACCCACCCCTAACACAAGCTGTGTAGTTTAGCTGGGGGGGTTAACAAGTATACTAGTAATGTGTGACACAAAACAATATTTTGCTATTTTTCAAGAGTGTGTGGGTATGTTTCTTTGAGAGCTTGATGGATTGCGACATATAAGGTGGCATTGGAATCGTCTCAACAGGAAGTGACATAGAGTATACCATATCGAGGTGACGTCAGAAAACAAATATAGAAAGAGTTGATGCAGTCAGGGTTTTTTTTTTAATTTACTTGATATAGTACACTTGAAATTTTATTTTAAAAATAGTTACTCAGAGGAATCCGACTTCTCGGTACCATCCAATTCGAGTCATAGGTATGCGACTCTGACTTGCTTCAGCTATTGCTTATACACCCCAATCCATCTGTATAAGCAATATTTCGTAAATAGAACTAAATTGTTATCAACAATATGTAGGTTTTAAATAGTCCTGTGTGTGTGCGAGTGTCTGTATGTGTATGTTGTAATATACCTTTTGAAAGCGGTTCAACTCGCGTGAATATATGTAGTATTTAATTTTATAGATCAGTTCAGATATTCCTAGAAAATATGTACGTTATTTTTTGTGTCTCCTAACTACATATAGGTACGCTTTCATAAATTAATAATAATTTTATTAATATTAATAAACGAGTTTAAATTTATAATATTAAGTTGGAATAAACACAATAATTAAAATAATATCTCTCAATAAAAGTAGGGTATTAAGTTATTACTACTTAGATGGCTTTCACAATTGTATAATCATACTCTCTATTGTACACCACGTATTAATTACCACATTCATAATTTAAAACTTTACACAGACTGTATATAATTGGCGGCCTTCTCGCACAAGATGCGCAAATGAGTGAGGGTACCGGAGATAGTTACCATCTAAGCTACTAAAGAAGTATTAAAATCAGACAATTTATTTATTTCAATGGATTAAAATGCGTTCAATCAGAATTAAACCCTAAAACTAACTCTTCACTACACGGAATTATATTGTAAATCGTATTTTCCTGTTTTAGCTCCTTATAAATGTCTAATGCTATGAGAATGTAAATGAAATGAAAATCAATATTATAAATAATTAAATCTCAAATATTCTCTAATTATAAAACGATATGTGTATAGGATGTATAGGATGAGGAGAGGGGAATGTGGGCCTCCGGTACCCTCACTGACTCGACGAAACAATACAAGTATTGTTTTTATACCGGTTTTCTCTGACTCCGATCGAGATTTTACTGTATTTTTTATGTGTACTAGTAGCGTTTTTTGAGATAAAAAAGGGCCTTAAGATTGAACAGGATGTGGCAAAGAAAAATGAGGACGTGAGTACACCGGCGATAATGAATTGGAAGCCACTTGAGCTTTTAAGGAATTACAGACACCTGATCATATTTTACGTACATACAGTAGTCAGTAGCATAATTAACGCCCGCATTTTGCCATTTATAATTGAGTCCATTTACGTAATGGTGGACAAGCTTATTGCTGTCTTCCGGGCAGTTTTGGGAATATAGAGTTGTAAATTTGGAGTGTATTGACCGTAAAGGGAGGATAGAAAGGTTAGGAAAGGGATATTGGTTATAGATGATGGATTGAAGAGTTACAGAGCTCAAGCAATTCAGGGTCGCATAGCTATAACTCGAACTGGCTGGTTCCGCGAAGTCTGGAGCAGAGAGCTTCCTATTTATTTAAATATACGGTTTTACTCACGTGTGTATTTCGGGGATACCCGACTAGTTTCGGTCTCGACAGGAGGCCTTTTGCATCGTCGGGTACCGTCGCGGCTGGGCGACTTACTCCTTGAAAAAGGCCTCCTGAGACCGGACATCTCCGAAATACACACGTGAGTAAAACCGTATATTTAAATAAATATGAATCTAATTCACGAAAGTTTTTATTCTAATACAGAGGGCTTCCACTGTGATACTACTATTATCATATTTTCTTAGTGCAAAAAATATTCTAATACAAAAATTCAGATAGCTTACATGGACGTGGTCAAATAATTTGAATTCCCTGTGCAAGTGTAACCAAATAATAAATAGCAAAAAATACTTTACCTACGCAGAACCCTGCTGAAGCTAACTATTCGGCTGACTTCTTGCAGCTGGGCCGCCAAGATAAAGTACTGTCTAACAAACCTGTCTATCTATTTGTTAGTTAATTATTAACACCGATCCAAATCGGTGTTAATAATGAACTAACTTTTATAGTTATTTATAAACGCGAAGTATACGCGTAAATAATGAATTACTCTAGTTGAAGCTAACTAATGGCCAATCTGTTAAATTATATTGATTGATAAAGGTTAAAAATTCTTTAGTAGATTTTCTAGGATTCTGTTTGATTATAGTTATAATATAATATATTATTTAATCTAAACTCAACATATTTAATACAAATACAAAACAAATATAAAATATAATGTACTAAACTTTCTATCAACAACAGCAAGCAAAAAAAAAAATATATGAAAAGCACATGAACACTCTTTAAGAGCGGCTAAAGCAAATACAGAGTAAGGCCTTGGTCTTCCCACTGACGAGAGAGCGACTTGAAACTGACCACCAAATGTTTTATTAAGTTCTTGGTAGTTCATTATTATTTTATATAAAAGGTGGGAAAAAGCGATAGCCACTTAGAACGACGCGACCACTGCAACTCTGTAACGAGTGCCCTAAGATTGACTACAGAATGGATTGAGTTACCCGTGTGTCACAGCAGAAGCAGGCCTTAAACGGTGATTTCATATGTTTCACTTACACTGCTTTTGATTAAAGGGATTAGGACTATTGCATTTTTTTTTATTAAATTGGTTGTACATGTGGTTCACAGTAGAGAAGAATAGAAAAGAAATACAAAAACAAATGTTTATTTGGCACACAAAAAACACAGGTAAATGAACAGTTTTACAGAGACTCACCGTCAGTGTCAAAAACCACCAGACCCATTTCAGCGTTGTGTCAGAAGAAAGCCTGACACTGGTTTTCAATTGGGCCCAAGCGACGTCATGCGCAAAGCCCGTTGCAGGCCATAACATGCCACTAGGTACATACATACTAACTAGACAATAAATAACAATATAAAACAGAAAAGCAGATCACTCCATCATTCTTAACAACATACACAATAATATAAAACAATAATTATAGACATTATTAGAGATTGATAGAAAACTGTAAGGGTTTTTTAAATCTGTTTTAGATCACGTGTTTTAAAGAAATAGATTCGTTTTAAACTGTATAGTCAATATGAGATCCCAAATATTCTATAGCTGAATAAACGTATAGTAATTACAATAAGCTTTAATTTTAATTCAATTATAAATGTAAAATTTATTTTGCTCTTTTTTTCTACCCACAATTTTCCAACCTTTACCGTAATATATGCATATATTGCTGGGGATTGTAAAACAGAAAATAATACACTTTCACATTTTAGATTTTCCCCCCTTATACTTGCATATAGTGTTGGGGGTTGTAGAAAAGAACATAGACTACCTTTTTAACTGACTTCAAAAAAAGGAGGAGGTTGTATTTTCGACTCTATGTATTTTTTTAAATGTTTGATAAGCGATTTACCCGCAAACTGTCTTCCAATTTAAAAAAAAATATTTTGTTTGAAGGAGAACTCCTACGGTGGTTCCATTGTAACCAAATCAGGATTTGATCATGGATACCAAGATACCAAGAAATTTACGAATAGGTTTTTGAGTTGCATGTTTTTACAATTAAAAGTATTGTGGAAAAGAATTCAAAAGGCACGTTGAAGGCGCTTTTTTTAAGTCACATGTATAAGGTAAAAACTACTGTCCTCGAGGGACAGTGTATTCGTTGCCAAAATCATAATTGAAATCTGTATTGCCAATTTCCGTTGTTTTCGGTGGCGTAAAATACGGAACGAGGTGAGATGGCCTCTCATCTCTTTCCATGGGTGTCCCAAAAAATGACAAAGCGATCGGAATGTAATCTATCAGACGGTAAATACAATGATAACGGCAATGGGTTTGCCCCCCAAGTGGGACCCAATTATAGTTGACAAAAGTGTGTATTTAAGACGCCTCTGCCGACCCTTTTGGAAGTATGGAGTGTGAGCGTATGTGTATGGAGTGTGATTTATGTATGTGTAAAGTGTATTGAATATTACTTATAAGAAAAAATCCGCTATTCGTTGTTTGTATGACTGCTGCTTTACAGTCGCCGCCATATTGGTACACAGTCGGTATTGACCAAATTTCCGTGCCCAAATACACTGGCTGCTCGAATTAGGTTCTCCTGAATATATAATACGTACGGATTTGAAAGCTTTGTTGTACCGTGTACGGAGTGGTTTAATTTGTGTTACATTACTTTGTTTGGCTTTGGTATTTATTATTTATTTATTTATAGAACTAATAGCACAGAATAAATACAGTTTTCTTCTATCTATTGTATTCTTCTATCCTGTAGAAGCGTAATGAATAGGTTTTTATTTCAATTTTTTTATTGATACACATTTATTAACGATTAGCCGATTCCCGCAGTTACACCTGCGTTAATGCTCACTGCTCCGCTCCTAATAGTCGCAGAGTGATGTTTTATAGACTATAGCCTTCCTCAATAACCGGGCTATCTAAAGCATAATTTTTTTTATAAATATAATTACTAGTTATTGAGATTAGCGCGTTCAAACAAACTCTTTAGCTTTCATTATATTAGTATAAAAAATATTATAAAAAAATAAACATACGTTGACTCTTTAAATGATATGTTTTTGAATTGACTGGCCTTTTGGTGCAGTGGTTAGTTAAAGTGACTGCTGAGCCAGAGGTCGTCGATTCGATCCGTGTCCGTCGTTCTGTGTTTCTAAAGTTCGCGCTACCTAGGATTCAGTCCAAAAACAGGAGTTGTCTTTTAAAACAAGAAGCAAGATTAATTTACTTTTGAGAATAGAAAGAAAAGAAAGAAAGAAAGAAAGAAAGAAAAGAAGAAAACATATTTTATTTCCAAAAACACGATAGCTTTCACATACAATAGTTTACATTTAAACTGGCAACTTATTTTTGAAGAATAAACGCTTTAAAACAAGTTGCCAGTTCTA
The DNA here is from genome assembly GCA_947561695.1 of Tyria jacobaeae. Taxonomy (NCBI): domain Eukaryota; kingdom Metazoa; phylum Arthropoda; class Insecta; order Lepidoptera; family Erebidae; genus Tyria; species Tyria jacobaeae. Next base: position 11,890,410 of record OX387231.1, on the reverse strand, counting down.
AATATAAAAACGATTGACTTTCTTGAGTCGATTAATCATTTGCGATTGGCTGCGACATAAAGTCGTACTCTTTACATAAGCCGTTAGCGTTATCAGACATTTCGTGATTACTTTAACGGGTGATTTATTGTCTGGTGTCTGACGGAAACACCGTGTCATTGGGAAATTATATAACAATAATAATTCTCTGAATGAGTCTTTATAACTTGTTCAGTTGTGGAGGAACAGGTGTTATGTCCCTCCAACACAAAGGGAGGATCCTCCAATCGCTAATCGTGCTAATCGCTACGAGAACTTTATTTTCGTGATTCAGTATCGTACTACGTCATTATACACCATAATCGAATCTCATATTATCTATTTAATGGTCATTTTATTCTAGACTTCGTTAAACAAAATAACATAAATTTATTCCTCAAACTTCGACCGCTATAATGATGCGACCCTTGCGAAGCTAATAAAATCAATAATACGATACATAAACACTGATAATTTGCCACTCGATAAACCAAACTTTATTACGGTAACATTTTACGTCCAAATGTCGTAAAAAATATACTATTTTTATCGCTATTGCAATCGCCATTGTTATAAGGCTTAGTACACACTGTAGGACGCTATTTACATACTGGTAGCGGCATAACATGTCTACTTTTGGACTCTGAAGAGTAGGTTGTTATTTAACTAATGTTAAATACATAAATTAAATGTTTATCTAATGCATAATTACAATTAGTTACTAATTAAACATCAGAGATCGTAATTGAGCTAAAAGCTGCCGTCCGTATCGTAAAATCGCAGAAATGTGTCTGTTATCATTTGTATTAGACTTTTAGTATGGCAATACTTATCTGATAATAAAAAAATATTTTTAATGTTATTATACTACTGAGTACAATTCGTACTATAAACTACAATGTAGATAAATCCATAGCAACCGTCCATTTAGGTTGCTAAGAAACCGCTATTAATGATAACACCGCTGTTCGTACTGTAGGGTTAGTATTTTTTTATATATATATTTATTGTACGCTTATCTTTTATAATGTACTGCAAAGTGTATTGTATTAACTGATTTCGCCGACCAGAGCATCCACTACAACTCCGCAGCCACCCGCACGCAAGAAGCTTGCTTTTTTAATCATGTGTGCGCTCACATGTTCACAATGCGCCAGAACCTTTAGATCTGAGAATATCTCTCATGTGTATCCAAGCATCGTCAAAATTAGGTCCACATTTGTAGCTCAACTTCTCAAAGTTATTACCACTGAACTGTCTGATTTGCCAGACCTCTGTATGAAGATGATAATTTTTTTTTCATCATATTTCAATTCAAGAAAAGCAGAATTAAGCAGCTTTATATTTGTAAGAAGGTCCTTACTCGAAAAAAAAACTGTTCCATGTTTTTAAATTCAAATCTTGCGAATCAAAAACCGCGGACCTGCGCTTTGCCTTAGTTGTAGGTTTATCAATAAAGAGGTTTTATTTCGGCTGAATGAAGATTTTCCGTTTCTTCTTTATTTTAAAAATTCCGAAGACGCAGATACTGACATTGTATCATTGTACGTTGTCATTATATCCTGATATAATGACAAAACAGTTTATAGCCTTTTTGCTCATCGGATACCTTCATTCGTTTGTTGGTCTTTCAAAAACTTGACATTGGCGAAAATGATGTGGCATCTCCACAAGGGCCACAATGAAGAATTGAATTGAATTGACACTGTATCATGAATGACAGAAATGTAGCTCCTAAATGCTGCCGATTTTCTGTTTTACTGTTATATTGTCTTGTGAAGTATGTTGAAATCGGCTATGTGGCAATGGTCTGAATTATATTGCCAACTGGTGGCTCCTGATTATTTGAAGTTTGAACTTTTATTGAGCTAGGTTAGTAATTGCAAGCGTATTGCTTTATTACAACGAAGAAGTATAGTTTAGTTTTGTTGAAATATCGTATAAGTTTGTTTTCTTTACATGACCGAGTAAAAGAATACGAATGGTAATTTGCATGAAACACGGTAACAAGTTTTTTAGACAAATATGTATGTACAGTACAGCATGTTTCATCGTTTACGGTGTTTAAAATTATATAGGAATTTAAGTCTTAATTTCGTACCTAATAAATATGAATCAACAAACAAATTATCAAAATATGAAAATAGCAAAATTATCGTTTTCTACTATCGCCGTTGTGAACACGATGCAAGGGGACTTTGTTAATTTTTCGCCTGTAATAGAAACAGAGAAATAAAGACACTGACTGAACATGAACTAGTGGCCCTAACCCTTTAGCGGGCTTATGCTTACCACATTCAATGTATATTACATGTATTATTATCATTAAATCCTTTCCTTGCAGAGGATGCGCAGACCTCGTCGACACAGATGGCTGACCGTATCAGTATTCTTCATAGCGTACTCCGTATTCCAAGCCGTGTTCATGTCCTCGAATGCTTCGGAACCTGTCGTCACTACCGAAGAGATCGTGCATAAGATCGAGAAGAGCACCCCCTATGTGGATGTCACCAACAGTCAGACAGGGAAGGATAAAGGTACGTATCTACATACACATGATTATGTCCCTGAAGTAGATAAAGCAGGGATTTTAGCGTTCAATCATAATTTCGTCCCACTTCCCTAGCGGGTTCCAAGCCACATTACCGTCTTTCGGCCACTGTATTCTTGTATATATACATTATATACTGTGGGATAGATGCAGAAGAAGATCAACAGCTTCCTTCCATTCAAAGCTGCAGGACTGGATGGTATTTTCCCAGGTCTGCTAAAATGGTGTGACGCTGCACTGATGGATCATCTACGGTCCATCTACAGAAGCTGCGTAGCACACCGCTACGTACCTACGAATTGGAGAGAAGTCAAAGTAGTATTCCTTCCCAAACCCGGCAAAGGAGACTACACACAACCTAAATCATTCAGACCTATCAGCCTCACATCCTTCATGCTAAAGGTTCTAGAGAGGCTAATAGATAGAGAAATCAGGAGCACGGCGCTAAACAAGCAACCCCTGAACCCACACCAACATGCTTATTCGATGGGTAAATCAACAGAATCCGCTCTGCATCGTGTAGTCTCATACATACAGGGCAACCTCAAATATAAAAAATCAACTCTAGGAACCTTCATCGATATCGAAGGTGCCTTCGATAAAACAAACTTCAACAGCATAAGCCAGGCTCTGTCTAGACACGGAGTCGACTCCACCATTACAGGGTAGATCGACAGTATGCTTAGAGGCAGAGCTATACAATTCACTGTTAACAACACAACAAGAGGAATAGTGGCGAGAGGGTGCCCACAAGGCAGAGTTCATTCACCACTCCTCTGGAACATCGTGGTAGATGAGCTGATTACTCAACTCAACGACCGCAAGTTCTTCACAGTGGGCTATGCAGACGACCTGACCATTCTTATTAGTGGCCCATTTGAAAGCACAATTTGCGACCAAATGAGGTCTGCTTTAAAGGTCGTTGAAAAGTGGTGCGTAAAACACAATCTATCAGTGAACCCAACAAAAACGGAGTTGATAATGTTCACAAACAAACGTAGTTTAGGTGACCTAAGGCTGCCAAAACTATTCGGCACTAGTCTGGTTCTTACCACAGAGGTCAAGTATCTAGGAGTCATACTTGACAGCAAACTCCTATGGAATAGACACCTAGACGCAAAACTTAATAAACCCTGCATTATCTTTTACCAATGCAAGCGGCTCCTCGGCAAAACCTGGGGTCACCGAAAATCACTTTATGGCTTTATAAAGCGGTAATAAGGCCGATAATCACGTACGGTGCTATTGCTTGGTGGCAGAGAACTGAGCTTAGCACGGTTACAAACAGGTTGCAGCAATTCCAGAGACTCGTTTGTACGGCCGTCACTGGATGTATGCGAACAACCCCTACTGCCGCCCTTGAGGTGGCTCTCGATCTAGCACCACTAGACCTGTACATACAACAGGAGGCAGCTATGGCAACAATCAGACTAAAACACCTGAGTCTGTGGAATAACCAAGAGGGTCCACACTCCAATATCTGGAATCAACTAGTGGACTACCAACCTCTGATAGCTGCCCCATGTGACAGGATTCCAAAACAACACATCTTCGAAAGAAGGTACTGTATAGAACTACAGGATAACGATAGTGATCATTCCGGCATAAATGAAGTCCGAATATACACGGTCGGCTCCAAGATGGGGTCAGGTACTGGAGCCGGGGTGTACTCACTAGACCTAAACATAAAAATATCGCTGGCACTAGGCAAGCACAGTTCGATTTTTCAATGCGAATGTGTTGCGCTAACATACGCAGCCCTCGCGGCTATGTCTAGAGGCATCAAGCAATATAACATCCGCATACTGTCAGATAGTATGGCGGTACTAAGGGCCCTAATGGGCAACACCATGAACTCCGGTCTCATCTACGAATGCCACCAGTCGCTAGAACGCTTGGCCTCGGCGAATGGGGTAACTCTTCAATGGATCAGGGGGCACAGCAACTCACTCGGTAACGATGCCACCGACGAGCTAGCAAGGAAGGGATCTACAACACCATTGGCAAACCCTACCACACTCCTGCCACTACCCTTCAACTTATATCGCTCCTGGGTATGGCAAAGGACTCAAGAAGTACACAATAGCAGATGGATTGACACACCTGGCTGTAGGCAATCCAAACTGGTATTAACAGAAATATCACCACGTTAGAGAGGTAATAAACTTGTGGAATGCTAATTCTCCAGGAGATGGGGATGGATTTTTTTGGCTTGTAGGATGATAGCGGAAACCTGCGGACGGTATATAACTGAACAATATCTTTAAATACTCCCCATGATACTACGGGATGAGATGAGCCATCCCATCTCTTACTCCACCAAGAGCCACACGGCTGCTTTCAATCAATTATTATTTTGTTCAGCATAATCTGAAAATCATACGACTATCGTTACAGATGAAACTCCGCTGCCAATAACTCCGCCAACGGAAAAAGAAGACGAAGAACCGGCAGAAGGGGAGAAGAAGAAACTTAAAGGTATCCTGGACGAGGATGAACCAGACAAGAAGAACCAGAAAGACGCTGGATATGTTGAGGTATTATGATTGTATTGATGAAGCTGATGATTAATTTATTTATTAATGATTTCTTTAATTCGAGGATGTAAAAAGTTGTAATCGAAGAAAATAAGAAAAGAACCTAATGTGTATAATCCTTATGGACTTTCTGTAATGTCAATATAAAATAAACCACAAAAGTGAATCTCTCTCTCTTTCTCTTGCTCCCCCCCCCTCTCTCTCTCTGCCCTCTGTCTTTCTCTTTCTCCCCGTTCTCTCTCTCTCTGCCCCTCTTTCTCTCTCTCTCTCCCTCTCTCAGTATCTTTCTCTTGCCCCCTCTCTCTATCTCTCTCCCTCTCTTCCTCTCCCTCCCTCTCTCTTTCTTTCTCTCACTGTTGGTATCAAAGGGGGTTGTATTTATTTATTTTAAAAAATATATAAAATCGACTGCCTTATATAGTTTATTTATAAATCTGCTCTCTATTTTTTCATACATATACATACTTAAATACAACGCTTCAGTATTTAAGTATGTATGTATGTATTTTTATTGTTATCAGCGCTTAAACGACTCGATAAATCACTACATATGTTATTCAAAGTAAGAGATATCCACGAAAAGAAAAGAAAGCAGAATGAAAAATAAACTATATAATTCAGTCTGGTTTTATAGATTTGTTATAAGTAATCATTAAATATATCTCTCTACTACTGTGTATCTACTTTTAGATCCATGGCTACTCCAGTAAACCTTACAAGATAGAGAGAAATGTTAGGTGTACCATTTTTTTCCATTTTTTGCAAACATTATTTAATATCTTACACCAAAATTCAAAATTCTACAGACCAGATTGATGTTTGTTTGATCCTGGCCACTGTCGGCTTCAATTCCCACTCAGGTCAAATAATTATATGATGGACACGATTTGATCGGAATCTGAGTTACCTATAATATGAATGTATGATTATCGGCAGTCTTGTTACCATAGTACAAGCTCTGCCTAGTTTGGAACAAGACGGCCGTGTTTTAGATATCCTAATAAATCTGCTGTACCCTTTACACAACATATAAAGGAATATATTTTATTTAAAACAGGACAGTGAAACTGAAGCTATCCGAGAACAAGAGAGACGTATGTGGAAATCGTCCATTCCGACTATCAGGCCACTACGAGTCAACTGCACACCACCGGCTATTGAGCAGGTATATATAATGTGAATCAGGACAGGTATAGTATTATTTTTTTATTGAATTACATACATAACAATATCACCGTGGGAGAGCCATTCTTAAGCCTCACCAAAAACCGATACGAAGCCGATGCCGCAACGAGACAGCATTATTAGCAGCTCAGTTAAATTTTTGCTCGCAGTCGCAAAGTGCAACGTTTTTTAGCCTTCCTCAATAAATGGGCTATCTAAAGAAAAAATATGTTTTCAAATCGAATCAGTAGTTTCTGAGACTAGTGCTTTCAAACAAACAAACACTCTTCTGGTTTATTATATTAATATAGATACCAAAATCTCTTGTATAAATTAATGGCACTCTGTATATTTTTTCTGGTCCATAGTTTCCGAAGCCCTTGATGGGTCAGACAGCTCGCAAACACGGTGGTCTGATTCTCCACATCCTGGTGTGCGTGTTCACATTCATCGGATTGGCTATCGTGTGCGACGAGTACTTTGTCTCCAGCCTCGACAGGATCTGTGAAGGTCATTATTATTACACTCTAAAATCGCTTGGGCTGCTCATAGATTTCTAATAGTCTTTCAGTGGGGGGGGGGCGGAGTCACTTGAAAAATAGCCATGAAACAAAGATGATAAGATTAGCTTCTGTTAGTACTAATGTGTTTAGTTTAGTTCCGCCATCCTCTGGCTATAAAGAACTATACTAACTTACTACGAACTATAGCTTTTCTAAGCGGGGTGTGGCTAAAGCTAAACTTGAGATCACATTTTATAAAAAAAAAACAAAATACATATTTTTTAGGGAAGTATTAGGCCTCCACCAATTTACGACACAGCACCCGGTACAACATCAAATCAAAATCAAAACCGTTTATTTCAACTGAACCAATCATAGGTATTTTTAAATTGTCAAGAGAAGAAGTCGGTCAGACTAAGTCAGTCGTGAAGCTAGTTGCCTGTTCCAATGCTCAATCCTATGGAGAAGAACAACCAAGAAACTCCAAGAAAAACTCTTTTTCCAAAAAAAAATTAACATATTTCTGGTTACACATTTTTTGTAACAGTTAATAAGTGTAGGTACATAAAATAAATTAAGACATGTAAGGACAATGCAATACATAAATCTAAAAGAAAGTATAATACTATTCTATGTTAAGTAATAGCAGTCCAGAGATGACTAGCCCCGATCAACGGCACTCGTTCACTAGCATGGAGCATGCGCCAGCCATCATCCATCTCAACCATATCAAAAGGAGCATAAGAACCCGATACATACGCCACCATTGGCAGGACTTTTAGGCGAGCATGACATACTCAGATCTGCCAGGAGACAAAAGATAAAACTAAATAATTGACTACACAGTTCCCATATATACATATATGTATATATAATTCAGCACGCACGCATTCCTCCACAGAGAACAGTCGAACACTATGTAATCTCTTTCTAACATAAGCGTTTAGCTAAGTTCGAGTGGTGACCAAGAATACTACTAATATTTGCTCTAAATTGCTTCTTTTTATTTGGTTTTCAGAATTTAAGTTGGCCCCTGACGTAGCTGGTGCAACGTTCATGGCGGCCGGCAGCTCCGCACCTGAGCTGGCTACTGTTGTCATCGGAGTTTTCTGTGCACAAGATGATATAGGTACAATTAAACGCCGTGTTTTTCCACTTACTAAAGTGAAGGAAATGTTTTGAAGAAGAACAGAGGCACGCAGTTCGCATTATTGACAGTCCTGAGATCACCAAGTCCGTCGAGCCTTTGCAGTTGCGAAGAGATGTCGCCTCTAGGGCAGTTCTCTATCGCCTACATCACGGAGAGTGTTCTAACGAGCTCTTCCAATTGGTCCCACCTTCTCCCTTTCTCTACACGACAGGCGACTACGTTGACTACACTTGCAATGAGGATGGTGACCACCACTCTTAGACTCCACTTGTTGCTTTCCATCAGGCAGAGTGGAGTCATTATGGTAGGCTAATATATATAAAAAAAAGAACACATTTGGACAGTATTTAATGAACTATTATGGTTTAAGCGTTATTGTCGTTAACCTATATTTGACGTCATGTAAAAATATTTGCAGGAGTATCTGGAGTGATTGGCTCAGCGGTATTCAATATAATGTTCGTGATCTCGGTGTGTGCATTGTGCGCTGGCACCGTCTCTCACCTCAACTGGTGGCCGCTCTGCCGCGATTGTTTCTTCTACGCGATCTCTATTCTCGTCATGCTGTGCACCATCGCCAATGCCTACGTGTCCTGGTGAGTATTTTTAGCTTTCGATGTCCTTCTATCTGCGCTCCCCAATCACACAAAGCTTGCCATTATGGTTGATTTAAGGTTTTCAATCTAAGTAAAAAGGATCGTTGCCTGGTTTATGTTTGCCTCATTCATACAGCAGAAATAAATATCAACACCATTTAGCGAAAACAAGCTGATACGTAGCGTACTGCTCTACTGTAGGTATAACTAAATATAATTTCCGGCAACGCAATTGTGACTCTTGAGTTGCGGGTGTCCATGGGCGGCGGTAGTCATTTACCATCAGGTGACCCGTCTGCTCGTTTGCCCCCTATCGCATAAAAAAAAATACAATTTCTCAACATAAACAGGCATGATCACCTCGCATGACAATTTCAGTATTACACAAAGTGTGAACAACACTTTGTGTAATAACACGCGTGGAGATCGAACCCACAACACTCGGCTCGGCAGCGTATCGGCGAGGTGACCACTTAAACGCCATTCGTGCAGTCAAACGATAAACCTAAACAATTGGATGATTTGTGTTTTATGGACATTACACCGATTCCTTCACATGCCTATTAAATATGTTGTTTGACTTTTAACTACTTGTCTTCCAACAAGCTGCACGGTAGCTTTCAAATAGCAACCGATGATTCCAATACGTGGTGGAGATAGTACTGTTCATATTTTTTTTATTTACTTAGGCCCGAGGCACTTTTCATGTTGATAATGTACGGAGTGTACTGCGTGGCGCTGCGATTCAACACGACATTGGAGCGCTGGGCCATGACAATCCCACTGCCCTTCAAGCTGCCAACACGCGAAGAACAAGCCGCTTTGGTTACTTACAGGTAAGTTGTACATATATTGTTATAAGTCTGCTGTGTTACGTGCTTCGCATATTACGAATTAATTACGGACAATGAGCCCATGGATTACGTTGATACTTTCCTCCTAATACGTAACAGGCAATAAATTACATTCTTGTTACTAAAATTTGTGATTTTTACTATACTAATACGTGAGTCTAAATTATGCATCGTATAAAAACGCGCGGATCGCGTTCATTCGCCGCTTGATATGCAGTGCGAGTGTATGCGTGCTCTCTTGATGCATTTTTAATTCCTTACAGTACGTGGCATGTGTACGCCACAAGCTCTAGCAAGCCAACACGAACTGGCTGGTGCTGGGAGGTCCGATTCATCTAACTAGTGAAACAAATACAACTAAATGAATATACATGGAAATTGTAAGGTGTAAAGAATTCAGAATTAGTCAGTCGTGGAACTATTTGCCTGTTGTGATACTTGTCTCCAATGTAACAGAACAGGCAAGAAATCTTAGAAAGGATCTTAAAATACTTAGGTCCGCTCTTTCTTGGAATGTTTTTTTTCTGCCTAAAGCTCTAACAGTAAATTTTGTTTCAGGAGCGCAGGTCAGCCTCCAGCGCCCGCAGCAGGTGGGGATAGCGCATATTCGGAAATGGAGGGACAAACCAAGGAGACACCGTTGCAGGATTCGCGTAAGTAACATTTCATTCTTACAGTACTTGATAATATTTTTATAAATATATATATTGAATAAATCCTCAAACTTGTTTAAATATTAAAGCATTGCTTAGTTTATAAGTAGTTTTGATCTTATAAGTTTTAGTGTATATAATTATGTTAATAGTAATAATAATAGCAATAACTTCAGACATGCTTTCTGATCTCAAACTAATCAGAGCTTCTACTATGGTAACCAGAACTGTTGATAAACAAACCTATCTATTTTTAAATACATAGATATTATAAATTAATTACATCCAGCAACGGAACAAATACTTCGTTCCCGGAAAATGGTTGATTTTAAGTTATAACAATATAAAACTGTATATTAAAATCATGAGCACAAGAACACTCATAGCGCGAGTAGGAATTATTGCAGTTTCGGATACCTACTAGAATGAGTTATGGAATACTTTCGCTAGATGGCGTTATGTTTGTCTATTGTAGGTGGTGTTGCCGCTTATCCTTTTGGTCTTTTCTAAGTCATAAGGCGGATTCCTTCAAATAGATGGTTAACATAACATAAGTACGTCAAAATATGACGATTAAATATAAAGTGTTGTTTCAACGGGCTGTCGTAGTTATGGGGGCTGTTTGTAGAAAATATCTTTTTTTCTTAATATAAGTACATGTGAGATTGTTGTAATACATATTAGCAACAATTGATTGTTTCTGTTGGTGTTGCAGCATATAATCCAGAGGGTGCTTACGACAATGCCGCATACAACGCTGATCCGACCCCAGCTTGGGACCCTAATAGTACTTGGGACCCGATCAACGCCTGGGACGATGGTGTAAGTCACTAGAGTCTGTTGTGTATTTTCTCCAGTAACATCCTATCTATGCGAGATTCTTTTTATGGCATAGGGACAGACGGATCACCTAATGGTAAGTGATAACCTTTATCCATGGACACCACCAACTCAGGATTTACAAGTGCGTTGTCAGCCTTTGAGGATCGTAAACCAGGAGGGGATAATTAGAGGGGAAAGACTGGGGTTTAAGCCTCCGGTACCTTTACTCACTCGGGAAATACAAGAAATCTTTGATTGTCGACAGGTTTTCTGAAAGGGCCGTGGTATTACTCCGTTCGAACCGGCCCATTTGTGCGTAAGCATGGCTCTCCCACTGTAACTTGTGTATTTTATCCAGTAACGTTCTACCCTTCTACCTTTCTCTTGGTCATTTTGTTATATGGAACACTTCATCTTCTACTTGTATCATATGATTAGTTGTAATGTAATCATATAATACAAGTACATTTTTAGATTCCAATAGCTGAGTTCAGTTCATAAATATGGCTTTTACAAAAACGTATTACACTTTCAAAGAATTATAACACTTTCTCATGATATTCGCAAGCCATATAGAAAAGCTATATACATATGTATGTCCAATAAAGTTTCATTTTATTTCATTAAAGAATATCGTCACAGTATTTGTTATCGAAATTTTGACTTCCAGAGTCTAAATAGGAATTTCTTTTATTGTTTTTTTAGTTTTGTTGCTATGAAGGTAGGGTGACCGTTCGACTAAACTTGAAATCAACAATGTCTAGAAAATATGGGACACATATTTATTGTCCGTTCCGTATATCCGTTGTATGAATGTTTGTAAAGTCACCCACCACACAGTTGTCTTTTTGAATAGAAAATAAAGAGAATTGGGTACCCAGCCACCCATTTACCTTCAGAAGGAGGTGTTCCTGTTTTACAAATTAGTTGTTATACTTAACACTCTATTATTCACTTCCCACCTAACCTTAATTCAGACAAAATAAATAAATAATTAAAAATAAACTTACCTGCAGCCAGCGCCAAGCTACAATGCTCCACAACAACAGCAATCTTACCAACCGTCACAGCAGCAGCAGACGCAACAACAACAGCAACAGCAACAACCGCAACAGCAACAAGAACAGCCTCAGCAACCGCCAGCAGCCCCCGCGTACTACAAAGCCAAGGAGTATAACCCGGAGACGGCTGTCGACCCACTGGTGAAGCCTATTGGAGCAAGTAAGACTTCAGCGGACAAATTTATTATATTGTATCTTCATTGCATTGTATACATTGCAGTTGATTCCCGTACTATCGTCGTTATATTCGAAAGTGCAGGTGTACATATTACATATAATATTATTATTGTCATGTGGTTTTCCCTAGAATAGAATAGGCCACCCCGTTTCTTTCGTATAAGGCGACTCTGGTATCGAACTGTTATCTATCAGACAGTATATAATACAGTCGCACAGTATCCGGTTGATACTCGTAGCAGAAGGGTTGCGTATAATTATTGTTGGCAAAAAGTGGGCGATTTGGACGCCTCTCTTGACATGTTTGGCATGACTGATGACCAGTGATCGGAATAGGTAGAGCTAATGTACCTAAAGTTCAAGGAAAAGAGACGAAAAGTGGAGAATTTTTTTTACGGAGTATTTGTTTAGTTTCGGATCATTAATTAAATACAACTAAAATTAATATAGTAAAACAAATATCGAATTCATTTGCTGTTGCTGTTTAAAAAAAGACAACACGATTTTTATTGTTTTAAAAATCTCCTATCTTCGTTTGAACGACGTAAGTAAGCGTGGAAGCTAATTTAATTTACATACCAGCTTTAATAATTAGAACTAACGACGTAGATGTAAAAAACAAGCAATTTATAGGTTTTCATACCATTTATTTGTACAATACAATACAATTATTGGAACTAAACGTAAACAGAAATCAACCTCAATAATTAAGATAGTTACCAATCTTAAGACTCAGTCAGAATATTATTTCCATTGATATTCCATATAGATAATATTTAAAAACTTAACTTCAAACGATTTCTTTCGAAAGGATCTATCAAACAGAATATATCACCACCGTCACCTCGCCAGCACGCTGCTGCGCCGAGTGTTGTGGGTTCGATCCCCGCGGGGATAACACTTTGTGTAATCCTCAAATTGTTGTTCTGAGTCTGGGTGTTCTTTGAGTCCGTTGTTTGAATGTTTGTAAAATCACTCGCGACACAGAAATTAAACTTAATACGGGAGTTGTATTTAAAACAAAAAGAAAATATGCAATGCCGGGTTAAATGCAATTGGCTTGTCCCCAACTAGTTAAATGTAACAAAATAGTTTTTTGCCAAAACTTGGTCACGGGTGTATAAAAATCAGCATTTGATTTTTGAAATTTTCTTAATCAGACCACGTGCAGCTTGTGTGTTGGTACGTGGCGTATCCCATCCACTGGTCATGTCGCCACACCATGCCGGACTGCCGCGGCCGATGGTACCCTATCACCTTCATCATCAGCATGCTGTGGATCTCCTTCTACTCTTACTTCATGGTCTGGATGATTACGATAATCGGTGAGTGAATGAGAGGTGTTTTCGGCCAATATTAGTATGTACATGTTATAGTTATAAGAAGTTTTTATAAACGTGAAGGTTTCTTCATTGGTAATAACAATAAACGTGAACAACTTAGATATTTAGATATGTTTCTTAAAATTATTATGGGTAGGAAAGCACTTACTTATAAGAGAGTAACTAGACACATTTTAAGATTAGTTGAAATATGTACATATGTATCTGCCTATCAGTGACTCTTTACCTGTAACAATTTGATGATTAATGTATTTTACGTTCGTGTTTTTTTATTTTTGTAAGCTTGATTACTTAAGCTTTTATCAGCGTTTATTTAAGATTTGCCAGATGAAATTTAAGGGAACCCCTTGTACCTAGGAGAGTTTTGTAGATATATATATATATATTTATTGTAATTTGACGTACTATACAGAAATCTTATTTGTATATTTTGGAATGTCAATTATTTGATTGTCCAGCAACAAAATATTAGAAATGTCAATTTCATAGTTACATGTGTTTAAGATGTTTTAATTAAAGATGGAAATAAGGCCAAGGTACAACATAATGATGTACCTCGGCACGTGGTACTGACCACGATGTACCGAGGACACATTGAAAATTTGGGGGTAACATACTGATATTTTAACAAACTATTAACTTTTCTCTATTATAATCATTTTATTTGGTCAGATATTTAAGTTTTTGGTAAGATATTTAAATCACAAATTCTTAAGAAAATCTTTAGAAAATGAACTTTAACAATAGACAATATTTATAGAAACACACAATATCAAATCTACATATGACAGATACTTACTTTTTAAATTTAAAAAATAATAAAAGACCAAGATAAAACTGATCGACAGTAACCGAGGTACAACGCTTTAATGTTTATTAAACGGTTGAATTCAAATATTTTGGGGTTACTTACTTGAAATTTATCATTGTTATAAAACTTGTTGAATCAAAGAACCGGTCGCATATAAAGAATAATATGAAACGTATAAACCCGACCAGACTTCATATAACTTCAAATTCTATTATATATACAGTTTACTCTTTTGGCAATTAAGTTTTCCCTTCGATAACACTAAACACCAGCTTACTGGACGCGTAGGTGGTAAGCGACTAACTTCACAATATATAGTCAATAGTGATGTACCGAATACCACACACATCTGCACTGATGGCGTAGCGGCTTAAGTGGTCACCTCGCCACCAAGCTGCCGCGCCTAGTGTTGTGGGTTCGATCCCCGCACGGGACAACACTTTGTGTAATCCTTAAATTGTTGTTCTGAGTCTGGGCGTTCTTTGTGTCCGTTGCTTGAATGTGTGTCCGTTGTTTGTTGAAAGTCCCCCGCGACACAGGAATTAATCCTAATGCGGGAGTTGTCTTTAAAAAAAAAAAAAAACATCAGAATGCCGGAATATTTAAAATGAGCAAGTGGCATATGGCATAGTGCCAAGATTCAACAAGTTCCCCTACTTGTAAAAGTATATGAAAGATCTATTATTCTCATACATATGTGTACATTATCATGCTCAGGATACACGCTGGGGATCCCTGACACAGTGATGGGCTTGACTTTCGTTGCAGCCGGCGTGTCCGTCCCCGACGCGCTTTCTTCGCTCGCCGTCATCAAAGAAGGGTGGGTAGCGGTTTAAATATGAAACGTATTATTAATATAAATTATGCTAATAAAATTTATTTTGTCTTCTCGTATTTAAATATGATAATATAAAATAGTAGTAGTACTAGATTTACATTCATTTATTTTTATTTTCTCATTTATTTTTGGCGGATATCAATCGGTCTTCTTATAACTTAATTAGGTATACCTGCGTCAAGTCGTGGTGATGATGAGGATGACTCTCAATAATAAATAACCACTGCAAAGGTAAGTTAGCACAATATGGTTAGGTCACATAATGGACCTTGATCGCAGAATAAAATCTTACGTCACAACTATATATATTTCATTTTAATAATGTTTTCATGAGAAAGATCCAACTATAGAGATGACCTACTGATGAACAGACGATTCACCTGATGGTAAGAGTAAGAGTGGTAAGAGTTGTAAAAGTGATGAGGGGAGGGGAAAGAGAAGAGTGGGAGTTGGACGTCCGGTACCCTCACGCACTCGCGAATAAGGTGCAAGCATTGTTTGTCTACTGGCTTTTTGTGAGGCTATGGTATTATTCCGGTCAGGCCGGGCCCATTCGTCCCTAAGCATGACTCTCCCACGGTTAAAATACTTAATTTAAATAATATCCATTATCGTTACTCTCGATAAATTTTAATCTAAATATATGTTTTCTGTATTATCTACAGTTATGGTGATATGGCGGTATCCAACGCCGTGGGATCTAATGTATTTGATATCCTGGTCTGCCTTGGGCTCCCATGGTTCATCCAGACCGCTATCATACACCCCGGTAGCCATGTCAACGTTTATCATAAAGGTTAGAGTAGTATAACACTTGTTTTTTTTATATTGAATGAAATGAAAAAACTAAAAATAACAAATACAATACTCACAAATTCAATATTCGCGTGTTAGGTGAAATAGTTTTAATATGAAGGTGAGAAACGTTCTGATAGTACGTACGTACGTACGTAAGAACGATGAACTGTGAAGAATGGTCAACACCAAACAGGTCATACCCTTGGACCAGTAAAAAACCTTTAAACAAGACCTGTATGCAATTCAGGTGGTACGTGTGTAATGTATAATAATAACAAACGTACCACGTTTACTCAAACCACAATCTAGACTGTGAAACCTCTATTAATATTTTTTTTAAATAATTAAACCGATTGCGTGATATTTTGTAAAATTACTCTATACACTTTCTAACCCCCCACTATTAAGACAATTCAAAAGGCACTCTGCATATTGGAAATTCATTGGTCTGTGTAGGCTCTAGAGACATATTAATACGCCGAGAAGGATTCAATTTTGCGCATTAGGGTACCTAATAATACTAATGGCAAAAACTAAATGCCCTCTGGCTGTACTTTTACCGTCAGATAATTCGGTAGATTCAACTTTAACTAGGTAACCATTTATCGTAATACGTAAAAAAGTTCAACTTAATAAAAAAATTGTTAGTTTAAAATTTAAATTACTAAGTAATATATCTTTTAGTAAAACTTACGATGACACATTACTTTAGTAGTTATTATATAAATACCTGGTATAATAATGTAGTAGAGTTTATATTGCTCTTTCTCTTCTAGGTTTGATCTACTCAACTCTATCTCTTTTTTCCACTGTGGTCTTCCTGGTCGTAGCCACTCACGCTAATGGCTGGAAGCTAGATCGAAAATACGGAGCAGTGCTAATGGTATGGTATGTTCTCTTCATCACCCTGGCTAGTCTATACGAACTTAATATATTCGGCGATTTCACAAACCCTGATTGTATCTCAACTTATTAATTATCTGTAAACATTAATTTCGTAAGGTTGGTACCCTATTTGTTGGATCTGTCAATGTCATGTTATTTCTATTTTGTTTATGGTTTGATCGTGTATTGAAGTTATATGGATTTGGAAGAAGTTCACCGAATTTATTCTATACGTACAACAAAATTAAACTACAGTCAAATATTTTATGATTATGTCACAGCCTTTTATGTATGATTTTAAAGTTCTACGACTTACGAATAATGATATAAAATGATGTAGATGCTTAGTCTTTAGTTTAGTTACACTTTTTAGTTATATTTTTTACTTAAGTTAAACATTTATTTTACTCTAGTCAGCCTATTTTGTCATTAACATAATATCTATAAAAATACTAGTTAACTTTTAAAAACGCTCTGGTCTTATGATTAACAAATGCATCGATGTTAGTTTTCTCTATATATTTTATATAATAGGTATTTTATTGTATAACGGTTCCATAATATTATTACAATATAAAAGCTAGTGTTATTAAACGTATGTAATTTTAAGTGATTAAGTAGTTATGCATTCAGCAGTGGTATTTTAGTTAAAGCATGCTTGTTACTATTCTATCGTGCATTTAAATATTAAGTAATTATATGACCGCATTAAGAAACGACTTTTTTTTGCAATAATGATGTGAGCGTACAAGGTATTACGAGGTGTGATAATCTTATTTTGACATTGAGAAACTGACCTTGAAAATTTTCCTATAAAGTTTAAGATCCGTAAGAAAATGCTCGGGTAAATAAAACTATAGGAGATTAATGCCAAGGATGTTGACTTAATATCCGGATATGTTAAAAATGTCCCTACAATTTAAAATTAAAATCATTGAGATTGATATGAACGTCGATAATATGTAGTTTAAAGTATACACTGTGGTGTGCATACATCAGAGGAAGCACTTTCCGAAGAAAAAATTTTTTTTTTTCTGACTAACGTTCCGGCAATTAATTAAGTTTATTAAATTTAATCTTTCAGTAATAACTTGTACTTCATAATTGAGAAGATTTAATGTAGATATAGATATATTTGATTAAAGGCACTTGTGTGTGTAACAGTACATAGGACCTACGTAGTGGCAGTTAAAAGAATTCTTGAAACGTTAACACGGCTTTGTTAGGCACAGGAGTTGTTTGCGCACAAACTGCTTATTCATTTTAGGCTAAAAAAAGTCGGTAAACTTGTCCGTTATACATCTTGCAGCTTGTGACTGACAAAGTAATATGTCACATCCTTATCATTTTAGAACTGAGTAGGTATTTTAATAAATAACGTCATCAATAGCAATATTTAATGGCGCTATTGAATGAAAATATCACCCCAACCGGTGTTTTCACATTTTCTAGCAATCTAATAATACAATTGACTGGAATCTAGAAAAAAAATATTCGCTTTAATATATGATTAATCTTATGAATCTTTGCATAGTTCTAGTGAAGTTACATTTCAAAATGTTGTTTAGTCTCAATAAAATGAGTACATACTATTTAAAATAGTGTTATTTGTGTTATTATTTAAATTATATTATTTATTAATTCAGGATTAAGTCCTAACTGATTGTTAATTTTAGTGACGGTATAATTTTGAAAATCATGTTTTTACCTTATACCATCGATATTTGACGAAAAACTACAATAGTTATTAGGGAAAGTAATGAAATTTAATTACATTTTGTACTTTTAAGTACGAGTATGTTTACTTAAAATAAGCTTTAGACATAACCTAGTCATCCTATGTAGTTGATACTTGACTTTTATTACCTAATTATATTTCATATCTACTACAAATGTAACGTTATAGCGTTTATTTTCGGCAGACTAATTAAAATGTTGTAAATAATTAAAAGATGTAATATATTATAGGCATCTATAACGTAATAACATAAATTATTTACTTTGTTGGATTACACATGTCTTTTGGCTGTCAGGTCCAAAGAAATTAAAATATATATGTTATTGTTGAAAACTGCCAACTTCCAAAAATCTGTTTTCCAATATGAATCAAATACCTCAACACTGTTCTATATATCTTCCCGTTTATATTTATTAATACGTTACCCTATTCCAATTCTGTGATCTACTTACTTATAATCGTATAAAGTTTTGTGAGTATGTATCTATTTCGATTATAATTAAATGTTACTTTTAAATTTAAAAAAGTTGCTTTTTCTTGAATCTCGAATGTGTATTTTTAGGTTGTATTTGAAGATAAATACATTTTATATGAATTTTTACCATTTTTATTTCTAGATGAAATGGATACATACAAATAAATTAATAGAGTGTTGCTAGATATTCCGCTAAATATAATATGTAAACTAGTGTTCATATGTTAGAAGTATATGGCCGCTTTGTATATTTAAAGGAAAAATAAGGTCCATGTATATGTAGAATAAAAAATGTTCTGCCCATTGAAAGCTTAACTCGAAATCTTGTATTCGTCTAATATTGCGTTTACTTACTCCTTTAAATATAAAACACTATTAGTAACACAAAGTCTAATGAAATATAGACTAGATAATACAGTTTATTTGTACTAAGAAAAAAAACTATTCTGAATTAAGAATTGAAAACCAAATTGAATAATTTATTTTTTTGTAAAATTTGAAGTCTTCTTATTTTGGTTGCTTACACATTGTTATAACTACTTATAATATAATTAATCATAAAAAAATTGATGTATTAGGTTAGAAAATAACTTCGACCACACATTCTGTATTATGAAAACAAAGTTCCCTTGTTCGTTATAAGTATATGTGATGTAGTGATTGTCAATTATAAAATCTTTGTGTAATGAGTGTTGAGTATTCAGGTTTTTCGACAATAATCGCTTTATGTGGCTTCTTACATACGTTAACATTTATTCAGTTATTGATATATAATTATTTGTAAATATGTGGCATCTTCAAAGTAATTCTCAAAAATATTACAACACTAAACAGTGTTGTAACATTTTATCACGCTTTGGAAAAATTACATACCAACAATGTTTCTGATTTTTAGTATTTTCAAAAAAAATACTAGTAATATGAATTCACATTATTCTTATTATTTTGAAACCCCTCGAACGAAGCTTAGTGCTTGTGTGAGATAGAATTAATCAATACGTCGGTATTTGACCCAACTACCAGCCAAGGTTATGGCGTAACCGCCATTTTGACAAGAGTCTCACCACAATTTTATATAAAATTAAATATTTACAATATTTTATTGTATCAACAAGTATTACAACGATGTAATAATAGCTACACACATCGTGGTAAATAAATGGTAAATATGTAACATATTTACATTGTGTGCAATTGGCACTGCACTTTACACGAATGATAAATAAAATGTTCTAAATTTCAACACACATCTCAATTAAAATTGTCAATTGGATATTGATGTTTTTATATAGATATTAGGTATATAAAACTGTCGCTCTGTAATCCAACATGAATGATAACAATGAATTAGCAACTGAATATTTAACAAAACTCAACCCTTTTTATGTTTTAACGGTTTTCCGACAACAAAGTCAGTTTATTGGAATATAAAAAAAAATATTGATAATATGTTTCCTATGTCCAATAGTGGAATGTCATAATAAAGTAAAAATAATAAAGAAAATTTCAAAAATACATTCCTACCTAAATAAAAAATTGTAAATGAAAAAATCATTAACTGAAAATTTGTCATTATAAATTAACCTTATAAAAATAAATACAAGTTAAAAATATTGATTATTTGAATAGTAGTGGACCATGGTAAATTATGTATTACTTTAGAGTACTAATTTAAAAGAACATGTACTTACGTAATACATACTTAACTTTCTGTTTTTAATGCAATTTATTACCTACGGAATTTTATAATCAGAAGAAAACGCGCTATTCAAAACATACCTTTGTCAATGTAAGAGCTTTATTTGTATATTTTTTAGCAAAAAAAAGCTACATCACTTAGTTGAAATCAACCAATTGATTGTAATGTTATTAAAGCTTACCTTTGACTCACCAGAATTAGTATTTCAAAAAAAGTTAATTCCTATATATACATATAAACATATATATATACATATATATATATATATATATATATATATATATCACACTCTGTCTACACCCATTTCAAGAAGCTTTTATCAAATATCATATTAACATTTTTCTATGGAATCAATAGACACGTATTGTTTTTTAATCCTAGATTTTTATTGCGTACATTGACAACATATACCGCTCCTGTCACTTGGCTTCCCAATCAAATCCACCAGGCATAGATTTAGGTATAACCATAGAGTATAGTAATATAAACCACAGAATAGACACTAGTAACTACTTTTAACTTACGGTTCACTAGGATCCAAGAAGTAGTACCAAGAGGTCCATAGATAAATTTAAAATATAATTTTAGAGACTTTTTATCGATACCTAATGGATTTAAAAATATGCAAGTGACTAGAGTTGCATGAATCATTTTTTTTATTTAAACGCAACTTCGGATATTTTGGTTGCAAGTAGGCGATGAAAAACAAGATTCCACTTATACTAAATTTCGAAGCGATATAACAAGCGGCACTTTTAAAAGCACAGCAGCGTAGTATTGAAAGGTTACAAAATGAAAATTGTAGTACTTTAAAGTAATATAACAAAAATAGCGACTTAATATACTAGATTAACAGCGCAAAGTCATACTAGACTAACATTATTGGACTTTAGGTTCTAGAAAAAATTTGTAGTTGGTACCATAGTTCACTGGTACAAAACTTTTTACTATGTTAATACAATAAAAACGCTCATGTCACATTTTTTATGGCATAGGTGACAAACGAGCAGATGGGTCATCTAATTGTAAGTAACAACCGCCACCCGGAGGCACACCTTGGGGGAAGGGAGGGGAAAGTTGAGGAGGAGGTGGGGATTCCGGTACCCGCTCTCACTCGATAAATACATCCATTTATGGTTTAACAACTGTTTTTTTTTTATGCGACAAACGAGCAGACGGGTCATCTGAAGGTAAGTGACTACCGCCGCCCATGGACACCCGCAACTCAAGGGTCACAAGTGCGTTGCCGGCCGTTCTTTTAGGTTTCTGTAAGGTCATGGTATTAGTCCGGTCAAGCCAACCCGTCCGTATCTAAGCGTGGCTCTGCTACGGTAAGCATGGATCTCATGCGGTAAGCAAGAATTATGTATGCCAGACACATTAGAATGAAATTTATCATAACGGAATTGGTTTACAAGTAAATATCTCATATAGCTACATAAACTGAAAAGTGATGGAGCTTCCTAGAGTTTGCAAACTAATTTAACTAACTAAAGTAATATAAATTTGTTGTATTTTCGTATTTTTGTATTTTTGCGTTTGTATTTTCGGGTTTCCTTCCCACTTTGATCCCGGGTCTTTTAAGCGGGGCGTGAAAAAGCATCTCACCAGGCCGCCATAGTGTGGGTCACCATGCTGCATTGACTAGACATGCAATGAGGATGGTGACCACCACTCTTTGACTCCACCTATTGCTTTCCATCAGGCAAAGTGGAATCACTATGGTAGGCTAATATAAAAAAAAAAATATTTAAACATACATAATAGGTACATCTATTCAAAGTTAATTTTTAATTTAACATTGTACACAGTGAACTATTTTATTTCCATGTAATGTCTACTAAGATTTGAAATCAATGTAATTTTAATAAAACGCGTATTTGTACTTACACGTAAACTATAAAAGCAATCGGCTTAGTATATATTGTGTAGATCACCTTGCTAGATAGTTATTAATAACATTTTCACCTGTTAATCCTTTCAAATTTGTGCGTGTGTCGTGTTGTATGTTTAAAATATTACGTTGTACGTATCTTTATTGTCAGTTACGAAAAGTAAAACGTGCAGATATTATGTATCACCGTTGTTTGTTTATTAAC
The DNA here is from genome assembly GCA_947561695.1 of Tyria jacobaeae. Taxonomy (NCBI): domain Eukaryota; kingdom Metazoa; phylum Arthropoda; class Insecta; order Lepidoptera; family Erebidae; genus Tyria; species Tyria jacobaeae. Next base: position 11,867,638 of record OX387231.1, on the reverse strand, counting down.
AACTTAGACGTCTATTATTGTGAGAAGCATTGATTAAGTGAAACAGGTGAATAAGTATATTCTACTTGACAATAATGTTGTTACAAACTTCTGGCCCAGTATACGAGTATACCAGCTCCAATACGAACAATAACTTCTTCTATTCAACCTCTTAACCAGAATACCTAAATCAATTACGAATTATTTATTGTACTTCTATTTTATTTAATTGGGTTTTTAAATAATTCTTGATTAAATATTTGCACTTAACGGTGTCCGTTGTAATTGACTTTTTAAATAATTATCCAAAATGTTATTGACCGTAACTGTTAATAATTATTCACTATTGATAATAATTTATTCTGACAGTAAAATGTATAAAAGACGGTGTCAAATTATTTAAGTTAGTTGTTTTGTAACCGTCACGATTGTAAAGTGAAACTCTACTGGATTGTATTACGACGATATACCAGTGTTATTGTGAAAGTGTTTTGTTACTTCAACGACCCTGACTATTCATCGGTCATAAATGTACTCTACTGACAAAACGAAAAGTCATGTAACATATTTGTCAGACGGTGCGAGTTACTACCATTAAATGTAAATGTTATGACAAAAATAGCAATATATCTAAGCAAATCCATTCTTTAATTTAAAGATCATGAAAAAAAATGTTTTAATTAAAATTAACATAGTAGGACCATATTTCCTTGACTCACCCTACAATTACGAAGCTTAGCTACGACTTATCTATGACGCCTCAGCTGCTTCGTACAAATGGCGTTTAAATTACTTTGTTAATTATTATTAGTGCTTGTTAAATAATGTTAAATGTAGACCAATGTCCTTCGGCCATGGGCGGGGACCGGATGAATCTGTCGCATTGTTACAGACTTAAAACCACATGGGTATTCCTCTGCTTGCCCCTAATCGGGAGGCTAGGTTGTGTCCTAACAGTGACTTGACAGTGACTTGACTGACACACCAACTGGCAAAGGAAATGGCCGATTTAGAAATGAAGTGAAATTAATTGTTTTAATAGCTATAAATATACCTTCACCAGACTTGCAGTATTATGTAGGTACGTAAATACTTGTGGCATATATTACTACTTATCACATTTGTTAAAATGTTTTCAAGTCGGTGTTTTTCTCGAATGTACGGTTAGACTAGGTGTTCTGTATATGGCTCGAGAGGGCTAGGAAACAATTACATGAAAATTTATTGTTAATTACTGTAAGTTATATGACAATGTTAATTAAAGTGTAAAATGTACATGTGGTTTCATTACATGCCTCTTAATATATAGACTTATTATTACCAACTTTCTAAGAAAGCTGCAGTTACGGCAATAAGATTATTGTCATCTACACATCACATACATCTACAGCCACATTTTTTCCCTACTGGCAATAATTGGGCTATCAAAAATATTTAAATCGGACTAGTTGTTCCATAGCATAGAAATTATATAATTAACCAACGTCTTAAAAGGTGAATGCTCATATTCGAACAGTTGAACAGTCGTTACACAGATAACGTATCCTTTTTTATAGGTTAAGCGATTTGTCCGCCAATTGTCGATGTTAAACTTTTTTTTTATTTGAAAGCGTATGAATTTGGTATAAATTGGACCACCAACAAATTGCAACCAAATAAGAATTAGTGGGTTGCCAGGGAAATTACGAATAAGTTTATAAATGCTCGTTTTTACTATCGTGTTGCGCAAAGTAGTTGGCAAGGCACATTGATGGCAGTTATATATTTTAGAATAAAAGATTTAAAATTTAATCATTTTTTTTCATAAATTGATTGCGAGTCGTGCTTTGGCATGAATGTCTTTTTTTTTTATGCGATAGGGGGCAAACGAGCAGACGGGTCACCTGATGGTAAATGACTACCGCCGCCCATGGACACCCGTAACTCAAGAGTCACAAGTGCGTTGCCGGCCTATTAGGTAGGAGTACGCTCTTTTCTTGAAGGTTTGAAGGTCGTATCGGTTCGGAAATACGGCAGGCGACAGTTTGTTCCATAAGCTGGTTGTGCGAGGCAAAAAGCTTCTGGAGAATTCTTCACAGTGGTGGAGTGCCAATCGTCCAGGTGATGGGGATGGATATTTTGTCGCGTAGGACGATGGCGGAAACCAGCAGCCGGTATAAGTCCGAACAATTCCGCTGAACACTCCCCATGATACAAGCGATAGAGGATGTAGAGTGAAGCTCCATCTCTACGCAACGCCAAGGTGTCAAGTCGATCAGAACTATCTTGGCGGTCGATGATGCGAGTCGCTCTCCGTTAAATGCGTTCAAGAGGGAGAAATTGGTACTGGGGTGCACTGCATAGAGATGAGAACAGTATTCCATGTGCGGCCGAACCTGCGCCTTATAAAGTTGCAGGCGGTGGGCCGGAGTAAAATACTGTCTCGATCTGTTTAGCACACCAAGCTTCTTCAAGGCTAATATGGCCTTACTCTGTAGGTGACCGCGAAACTAGACTTCGCTTGATATATCGACGCCAAGGATTCCGATACTGGCTGATGCAGTTAGGGAAGTGCTCTCAAATTGAGGTGATACGACCAATGGCATCTTTTTAGCGGTGAACGCGCAAACCTGTGTCTTCTTGGGTTTAAACTGGACTAGGTTAAGTCGACCCCAATCCGAAACGTTTGATTAAGAAGTTTCGATTTCAGACACAAGTTTGGATCGGCTTTTGATGATGTTTACCCGAGAAATGTTAGCGCGGCCGGTGTAAAGGGCATCACTCGTGCTATCGTCTGCATAGCAATGGATGCTGCTAATCTGCAGCATGTCATTGATATTCAGAAGAAACAGCGTGGGTGATAGCACACAGCCTTGTGGGACACCAGAATTAACAGACTTGGAGTCGGAGCATGCACCGTCAACAACGACCTTGATGCTTCTGTCTGTAAGAAAACTGGTGAGCCAATTGCAGTTTCTCGGGAAGCCCATAGGAAGGAAGCTTCGCAAGAAGCGCTTTGTGCCAGACCCGATCGAGGGCCTTCGCCACGTCCAAACTAACGGCCAACTTCCCCCTTGGTCTCGATCGCCTGTGCCCACCGGTGAGTCAAGTAAACAAGAAGATCACCAGCTGAACGACCCCGACGGAAGCCGTATTGTCGATCATTGAGGAGCTGGTGGTCTTCTAAGTACCGGAGGAGCTGGCAGTTAATAATGGATTCCATTATCTTGGAGAACAAGGTGATGGCTATGGGTTTGTAGTTGCTCTGTCAGAAAAAAAAAACCGGTAGACAAAAAACGCAGTATACATATAACAATGCAATATTGCAGTGATAGAGTACCGGAGGCCCATCTTCTCTACTCTTTCCCTACCCTCGCCCCCCCCCCCCTTTTCCAAAACATGTTACAATTTTGTCTGGGTATTTTTAATTCTCTTCCAAGAGAATATAATCGAAATTTCATCGCTAGGAGTGAAAAAGAATTATCATTTATCATGCATAAATACAATTTTCTTGAAGAAAACAGAATTGTCAGGATCGTGCCAAATGACTTTCGTCTCTTCCTACCCTGGACTCGGGTTAAGGAGTGAGTATGTTCCCATATCCCTATGCAGTCAAGCACAGTAAAGCACAGAAGAAAGTTTTTTTACGATTTTACCTTTACAGTGCTAGTGAAGACGCCTACGCCAATTTAATATTTCATCTTGCAGTTCCGAGGGCACGTCTAGCGTGTTAGCGTTTAATATAGGGCGGCAACGCTGGAAACTACTAGAAAATAGTGATGGCAGTGAATTTGTTAATAGCGAATGCCATTTGGAGAAAACTTTAGCGAAATAAGTTTAAAATGGACTCAAATTCATAACCCTTTTTAAGAAGTACAAAAACATTTGATTTTACTGTAGCACCACAAGGACGTAGAAATAAATTGAAACTACAAAAGATTAGTTTATTACTGTTTATTAATTTATATAGTGTAGACACACTGAGTATACACACAATTGGAGACAAAACCGCTGATCTAAAGAATTAAAAATTTTGCAACGAATGAGATCCATAATATCACTCATAATGGTCATTGTATAATGATAGTATAACTGAACACTAGTCAATAAACTTTGTACGGATATTTTAATTTTGTCTCCATTTGTTCGTTCATACGCCGTTCGCACTAATCATTTCGGAAACTTAAAAGTTATATCTTAAATTTAAAATGATGTATTATGATACTTCTGGATCAAACTAGAAAGTATTGTAAGCTTTCTCTTGTAAAATCTGCAGAGGGATAATTTTTACTAAATATACTATATAGTAGAACATAAGTGTCATTAATTCACATACAAATTTATTCAAGTTGAATTGTAATCGGAATCTACTTCATTTGAAAAACTGAGGCATGTGAACCTCAAATGAAACTTAATCCGATCACAGCTCAAGTCTTAAGTCTCAAAACTCAGTCACAAAATTAGTACTTAATTAAGTCGAATGACAATTCAAAATTTGAATGACTCCCCCCAGTTGCACCAAATAAGTCCATAATAACTGATCAGAAAACGTAATGATATCGCAAACTCAGTCCCTGTTAATATATTATAATTAATATATATATATATCTTTGAACGTAATTTCTTCCTTACGCATCACTAGCCAAATAATACATTTAGAAGAATGTCTACATTTTACACCAATTACACGACTAATTGTTACCCAAGTATATATCATTGTGTTCTCTTGAAAGTAATAGGAATCATACGAGAAAAAGAAACACTAATAACATGTTTTTGTATGTTTATTTTGTACTATAAAAATCCAATTTTCGACGTGCCCCGCCGTCTTTCCATTTGACGTAGATAGACGTCCTTGGCGGTCAAGAGGTTAAATATTTTTTTCTATTACACTAGATACTTTTAAAAGTCAACTGAATCCCTGCAATTTAAATAATTTTATTGCCATATTAAGCAATGGTCAGATTCAGACACATTTTCGACACCAACCACACAACCATTACTACTTTGCCAAGTACCAAATAGTTACAAGAATTAATAATATTGCATCTTGAACTAGGACACCTTCAGTCATCCTCTTCCTTACAATAATTAACGGACACATAACTTTATGTACCTACCCTATTTATATATATATTATTTATGCTTTCGGTTATAAAACTCTCGCGTCATTCAAGAAATTTGGTGCAACTGTGGTTAAAAATTCAGTTTTGGGACTTTGATTATAACACTGACACAAAGACGCGCATATCAGTTTTAAAAAAATAACCTTTCATCATCATCGGCCCCTCCCAATCCACTGATATCCACCAAAAATATGTATCAGAGATTATCACCCTAGATACAATCGTTACCTTTTATAACTATATTAGTAGGTATACCTGGCTCCAGGACCTTAAGGAACCTTTATATTCTTGGGGAAGATAAACTATATATATTCTGAACTCATAAAACAATATTTAATTCACAATACTTGATTTACTTGTTTAAATAAAGCCAGTACATACTAACTTAATGTTTATTAGGAATCTTTATTAGTTTAGTTAAATATTTGGTATCCTGGTAGACTAATGGTGGAATTACTAATTAATTTGGATAATTTCTAATTAAGTTTTAAATTATTGTAACAACCATGGATAAATAAGTTTTGTTGTTGTTAAGTTAATGTTTCTTTTTTAAATATAATTCCATTTCTATCCAATTTTACTGTACGAATATACAATAGAATAATGGTCTCTGATCATAAAAGTATCATAATACGCCACAAAAACTCAATTAGTGCTTTCTTAAAAAAATATGTAGTGATTAAAACAAGTTTACTAGCTTATATATATTTACAATTTTATATTCTCCAAGATACCGCCGTATCGCTGTCCTTTTAGGACGCGCCACGATCACTCATTATGTACAATTTATAAGTGAAATATGCCAAATTAAAAGAATCAGTAAAAATAATCTTAATACTATGTCTGTTATTCGATACGTGACGCGTCCCAAAAGGGCAAGGAAATCAATTCACTTAGTTTCTACCACTTTTGTTTCTTTTTTTTATATTTTTGCCATTTTTTCACTTTTGTTATAGACTACTTTATTCATTAGAAATCTGCAAATTTTAATGAATATATCTAGCCAAAATTCTGTTATCGCATGCGTCCGTCGTATTCCGAACTTAGCTCAGATATGTACAGAGCTAACAGTTCTGCAATACGACCGACCGACAATAAGTCGTGAACACTAGCTTATTAGAAAAACTAACATCAAACTAAACAATCATTGAGTGACTTAACAATAAACTGAATTAAATGTTTTTTTTTCTAGAATAAATTGTATGAACATCTGTAATGTAATTTACAGTTATTATTATACAGTACAAAAAAAAATCTGTTGCTACACAGAAAGATCATGTGTACCATGAGCGTACGCTGTTGGTTCTCTATAATAATAAAACAAACGCCTCTATATACTCAAAAGAAAGCTAGTCCGTTGTGATCGACGCGTTCGACGCCCGTCGAGAGCTCCGTACTACAACACACTGCACGTCACGACTCATACGCCATCGGTGACGTAACGAATGACGCGTCCCACTCACACACACGCACACAACACATTCACACACATATGCTATCGCGCTCTCTTCTTCGCCGGACCACCCGTGGCTGCCGAACGTCGTAATCTCTTTCACTGTAGAAGAAAAAAAAACAATTTAATAGCAAGAAATAATATAATTAACTAACAAAATGAAGCTAAAAGTACCAATAAATATAATACATGAAAGGTATAAATACATAAAAGTCATATAACACAGTGGTTTATTGTATAACAAAGTTTACCTCTCTGAAGTTAGCTAGTAAATTTATTATTATATGGAACACCACTAAGTCTAGAATCCAAACCCACTTTTGCGACCTCAAAGCGTGAGAGACGTTTGGCTGATTTCTTTATGAAACACCCACACACATTAACAGCAAAGAGGGAAAGTTAATCGTACCACATTTTTTCTTACCCCAACTTAAATGTCATACTAAAGTAAAATTTATAGTAAAATCTCGAAGCTACGTGAAAGGATCTCTATAACTACTATATAATCTCTAAAATGATAATATTGTTTTAAATTACCGCATAATCTTGTTTTCCGACGAAGATTAATTAAAATAGATGGTCATACTCGAAGGTTTTTTATTAAAATTATACAAAATTCACACATCGTTTCCTGTCTTTCTATGTTTGAACATTGTCACACATGACAGTATTTTTAGTGTTGGCAACACTTATTTTAAATTTATACATTTTTTTAAAGAATTAAGATTATAAAAATAAACTAGTGTTATAATTGATGCGGACCGTCAACTTTACTATGATTGTAACAAAAAACTTTCAATAAAAAAAAGAACTAAGTCAAAACATGCCGGCCACTACACAATGGTAAGTATATTGCATTTGATATACTATCAATAATGTTTTTAAACCTTATAAAGTAAAAATTTACAGTGAACAAAACTCACACTCACATATACACCACATTCAACCACAGTTGTACACAAATCTTTCAATAAAATAAAAAGTTAAGTATCTTTTGAGGATACAAATCACCGAAAATATCCGTTATAACTATCATGACACAGCGCGAGTGAGTTCAGAGGTTATTAGTTACCAGTAAACTAAAATTTTAAATGATATATAATCCCCTATAACCCACTCGTTTTAACTTCGTCCATATATCAGTTTAAGAAAGTAAACGAGTCAAACTGAAACAATTCTTTTGATTATAACAATAGGTACTGAGAATTTATATGTTATATGAATATGCACTTTATTTTTCTATTGTTAAAACTTTAATTTCTTGTCACATTTAAAGGATGTAGGTATACGTGACCACGAGGTGAGTCATAGGCAAACACGTCAGCCAGTCAATGAAATTACCGCGCAATTTATTATATTTGTGTACCAGTCTATCAATTGTAAACAGGGTCAGGCGACTACACTCATAAACAGTTATGGCTTTGTAAATATTTTACTAATAATAATGCAGAAGCAACAACGCGCAATCGACATTTGTTTCGCAAAAAAAAATCGAATGGTCAGAGACAATGTATTCTTTTTTTAATTAATTACATAATTATTTGATACATTGGATTCCTATATAACAGTTTCAAAAGGTAACAATCGAATAAAGTATTCTTATGAAAATTTATGTAAATATATGTATGTTATTGGTAACTAGGTACAAATATAGATGAAAAGAAAAGTGGATCAATTTTATACTTTACAATAAAACCGATACGTAAAGAAAAATTAGTGTCCGATAGTAGTAAATGCAGCAGATAAGTAATTATAGTTTTCTAGATTTAAAACATTTTGTGTTAAAAAGTTTTACAAGGTATTTTTTTATCAGTAATTTGCTTAGTAAAGTGCATATCCAGTTAACGCGTAGTTAAAGTAACAATTTATAAAATTGGGGGAATTAAAGGTGTATTTATGATATCGCCGTAAGTTTCTTCTTGAGCTGACTGACAGACTGGTTGCCTTTCACCGGTTGCTTGTTAGTCCCAGTCTCATTTGTAGCGTGCACCGATTTTACCTAGCCGAGGAAAGAAACAGAAGATCAAGGATAGGTAGGGAATGTTAGGAATGTATGCTAAGTATGAAGTTCTTTATAAAAAGGTTGATATGTAAGCTAAAAGTACTCGTCGCCATTTTTTTTTATGTGGTAAACGAGTAAACGGGTCACCTGATGGTAAGCGACTACCGCCGCCCATACCTGCAATTCAAGAGTCATGCGTTGCCGGCCTTTTAGGTGTTGATTATCATTTCAATCAAATTGCATGAAGACATATTTAGACAAAGTAGACAAGAAATAGTTATATTGAGATTAAAATATAACATTTGGCATGTGTAGCACCTATAATTTTTAGAATTGAGAGTTCTACATATCTATTAATAAACAGGATGTCCCGAAACACCAGGTCAAGCGTAAATAACTATACTATTGACTGCAGTCACAAATCCAAAATTATAATGTTGTGAGTTAAGGAAAGAAAAAATAAAGTGTTATTAAGTCATGAATAAAAACGTTTTGTAAGTTAACTTTGACACCTTATTTCAAAAGCAAGTACCTATTATACTACCATAGGAAATTTATTCGTAATTATAGCAAATGTTTATAATAATGAATCAAAGGGAAATATTATTAAAGCCCGAGGCATACAATTGAACATCTAATGTATTAGTTCCTTAAGTTGGGAGGATAGAAAGGAGTGGAAAGGGATATTGCTGATACAGATCAATACAGCAAGTCAGGGTGACATACCCATAACTCGAACTGGCTGGTGCCAGGAAGTCAGAGCCCTCCAACTATAAACCCTGAGTGATTTTCAGTAGTAACATTGTGTACGTAATTGTAGAAAGTGTGGGAAAAATCCTTTGTTGTCTTGCAAATAAAAACTTATTGTTCTTAGTATGAAGAGTCTAAAATATACTGTGACAACTCATAAGTGTGATAGAAATAAATAAAACGGAAAACGTGTAGTGTTTTATATGTAATGTCTAGCTGTTCATGTGTAGTGTAGTGTTCAATGCAGCGTTTAGTGTGTAATGGTCAGTACGATATGCTTTAATCTGTAATATTAAAAGTGTAATATGCAAGTGTAATGTCTTATATTAATCGTGTAACATGTAAACATGTAACGTTTTACATGTAATGAATAGTGTTCAGCATTTAATGAAGTGTTTTAGTGTGTAACATGTAAGTGTAATGTTTAATGAAGTGTTTAGTGTTCAGTGTATAGTGTTTAATTTATAGTGCTTAGTGTATACTGTTTTATGTGTGGTGTATCGTGTGTAATGTTTCAGTCATAATGTGCAGCGCATACCTCGTTGTTGGGCGGGGGCTGCGAGGGCTGCTGCTGAGCGCGACGTTGCACGGAGGGCGAGCGGCGGTCGGCGGTGGCGGCGCCCGACTCCATGTGCTGCTTGCGCTGCCGCAGGATCGTCCAGTCGAACGTGTAGTCGTACTGGTAGTTCATCGTGCGGAACAGAATGCGGAACAGCTGCAGGACACAACCACATCCACGTCTATTACTTACTGTTTTTTTTTAAATAGTCAAAAGTATAACAAGTTCGGGCTGTCGGTCATGTTATGGTTATGACTCATAACATAACTGTTCAACATGTATCAACCGTAACTTTGTTCTTCGTCCTAAACACTTCAAAGTTAAGGGAGTCTAAAGATGACAAAAATGCATTAGGTATAAAAGACATTACAGTCCCGAGTCAGTAATATAGTATATAAGTAGTAGCAAGGAGCCCTTGTAACACCAACCACAACTAAGGAAACCTCGAAAGTGCCATTTAAAACTGTGGCATTAAAACAAACTACACAATAATTACTTATATAGCGGATGGAGAATCTGTCTTTACATAGATAAAAAAGAAAAAATCAATGATTATTTTGACTTACCTGTCTCAAATACATATAATCAGGTGCTTCGTCGAAAGTCAATCCGCGGCAGTAATTTAAATACATCGCAAACTCGGCCGGGAATCCCTGCGCAAAAAATAAATGTTAGAACAAAATAATATATATGTAAATATAGATAAATTAATACATGAATTATCCTTAGTGTCATTATTTTATCATAGCACGTCAGTAGTCATTGTTATAAGAACAATAAAATCTATCGTTGGTTAGAATTGTTTGTATTGATTGATCGTTTTGTTAGCACTTTTACGTGCTAGGAAGACGATCTTGAGAACATAGGACTCCTATAGTTATTACGAAAAATAAAGCTAGTCTTTACGTGAGCGGATTTTAGACGTTTACATAACAATGGATAATTTTTTATGTGAATCATGTTTCATATATAATAACTAAATTAGACCAAATCTTCAAATCTTTCAAAACCCCTCTAGTTATTGAAAGTACTGTGTCCCTGTAGGATCTGTCCCGGCTTGACCAAACTTACATCTGTTGTTGTTATGAGGAAATTGGTTTAGATAAATAACATTTACTTCATATTGTTGCGTTGCGCTTGGTACTTCCAAGTACTTTGTCCTGTTTCAGGGAATCATAAGATGTTTGTCATAATCGCACTATCTGTGAGCATTAAAGTGTATATAAGTGTGACACGGAAATAATAAACAACCACCATGCATGCACAAGCTCGCTAGCTAAATATTTTAACATGCTTTTGTTGAAACGAGTCCCTGCGCTCAAGATTTGCCACGTCTAAAAAAAGTGGTATATTTGCCACGTTTCGTAGGACCGTTTAAAGGGGCAAATCAAAATCAAATAAATTTAATATTTTGTGATGCACCTATGCGCTCCTTACAGATATCGAAACTATTTTTATGTCAAAAAGTACAATCAGACGAAAAATACAATAAATATAATTTATTTATTTTATGCAGTATCAACACTGGAGCGCCATCATTGTAACGTTTATTGATCAGAAAGCGCCCAGTAGCCTTTTGACCATGGTTGACAAAATGGTGACATTTAATTGATATCTGTCAATTGACGGTTGACATTTGAAAATGTTCGTCAAGTTGAGACAGTTGGTAAAAAATTTTGCAGCTCCACAAAAGCCATTAATCAACAGTGAATGGTGCCTTTAGAATCTTGATTATAATAAATAGTTAACTGTTGAATTCTCTTCTCTTGAGTTTTGCAGACATCTCATTTAGTTTCTATTTTTAAATAGTCATCTGGTTTTCTTTCATTAAGGCAATAAATAATATATTGCCTTGGCAGCGTTTTTTTGTCTGTATATGTTTTTTCTGATACTCCTGGTGTAAACAATGACATTAACCGTGATAAAACTATTGTTGATGGACATAATTATTTTTGTTATTATGAGGTACCATGTACGAAAATGAAAAAGATTGTGGAACCTTAAAAAAGGATTGTAATAAAACGCCACTTCCTAAGTTTAATTTAAATGTATACATGTTTTATTATAGTTTGGAAGGTTAGCATTCCAAAGTTAAATAGATACATAGAAGGCAGGCATTCAAAGAATCGAAGCAAAATAGATGTAAACAAATATTTGATAGCACCTCCATAAGAATTACAAGACAAAGAGCAAAGATAGAGATGAATATGTGTCCGGTGCCTTTACTATAGGGCACTGCTTAGAAAAATTCAGTGTATATGCATAAATATTTCGGTTAGCTCTTTCAATCTTTTTGCATGTGACTTCTTTTGTTCTGCAGTTTTCATCTCACAAACATAACTACAAATTAGATATTTTTTTAATAAGTATTATTTTGATGATATTTTTGTTATTTTATAATGTAAGTAGATTGCTAAAACTCTTATTGTTAAATTCAAATCTGATTAGTTAAGTTTATAAGTATATTGTATGCTTTATAATTTAAAATTTTTAGCAACTGATTTTGCAAAAAAAAAACGTGTGATTCTTTGAATAGAACTATGATTATAATTATTGATAAAAGTTATATTCTACAGTTGAATAAAGCTATTTAATTTTTCTTGTTGTTTAATTGCTAAATATAAATATTTTGTCCTGTCCTTTCTTTCCTATTTCTTTTTTTCTCCTCTTTCCTGTTCCTTGGGACGGAACGTGCGATAGACTTACGCCTATATGCAGTATATAGGCGTGAGTCTATCGCACGTTCCGTCCCGTTACCGTTTACCATCAGCGACCATATGCCTGTTTGTCACCCATGAGGTATAAACAATATTCTAGTAAAACAGAATAAAATTAAAATGATGAAAAACTGAAACTTTTTTGCTGGCCGTAACACACTTTATGCCGCCAATCGAAGTAAGGGGCAGATGATATAGTGATCATCTGCCCCTTACCTCAAGTAGTATAAGTCGTTGCACGGGGCGTATGGGGACAGCAACTGACAGAGAAGCAAATTTTGATGGATTAGCCATTTATAAAACTTTTTTCCTAATCATGAAAACAAAAGCAGAGAGAGAGCAGCAAACAAAACTAGGTACTTTAGTCGAGATCTCTCAAAACTTGTATAAATATATTGTTTATTATTTAATAAATCTGCAATCCGTTACACACATCCACACAAGCACACAAGCACAGGCGCGCGTATATTTATTATTCGAAAGGTAATTTATTACGAAAGGTAAAGTACAAATTGGATAATATTTTTTTGTTGTGCTATCGTCAAGAAAAGGTTTGTACAAAATATTTAATATTTTTTTCATTAGATACTCCGCCAATGCGAAGCCGGGCAGCTAGTTAATAATAAAAATTAATGCCATGTCTGCGTTGAATGTTAACTTTCATTATGTGGCAGAAGCTTCTATTCAATTTATATAAATATTATGGTTATATTTCCTGCCTTTATTAACTGTTAGCTGTACTGCGTACGTCATATGAATTGAAAATATTTGAGTTACTTACAAGACTAGGATAGTTTGAATGACTGGCAATGACTTAAAGATTTGTATTCTTATCTTTATATATATAATTCTTCTGTGAGTGTGTATGTCACTGAACTACTCTCAAACGACTGGACGGATTTTGATGAAATTTTTTGTGTGTGTTCAAGGGGATCTGGGAATGGTTTAGATTCACAAATCAGCCCGGCAGATGGCGCTGCAGTCGGTATCTAGGTTATTTATCTATATTGATCCTAATCGCTTGAAATATCATGCAGGACAATGTCTGTCGGGTCCGCTAGTACTTAATAAGAATAAAAATCTTTAAGTCATTGCCGTAATCAAATCATGAGAAAATTCAGGTATCTGAATATGAAAAAAGTTCATCATCTGCTAGTACATATTTTGTTTAGTGAATACAGCTTATTCAAAGATTCTCCATGACAAAACTCATATTCATACAATTGAGCGAGACAAACGTTTTGATTTAAATCTGCGACCTTCTCGGCGAGGTCGCAGGTTCAAATCCATTACCACTCGCGCCTATTCAGTCCACGGCAACGTGTTGTCGCAAAGCAACATTTATTCAATTAATTACCTATCCAATGGTATGCATGCAGGTAATTCAATTTTTTCGTTATCCCTTTCCTAGAACTATCATATGTTATAAAAGCGATTTCATAACATTTAAAACAAATTCAAAATTTATTTACAAAATATTAAAATTCAATTGAGATCCATGCAGAAACTAATCAACACTGTAAAAATGGTGTTTGTTGCCGATTTTAAAAGAAAATAACATTTTAGATTTTTTATCTCTATTTTACACCATTATAGTATTGAACAATGAATAATAATGATTAAGAATAAATACGTTCTTCTGTACTGTATGTAAGATACAATTGATATTATGCTTAGATCAAAAGTGAGCTGCACGGGCAGAACTATTTACAAACATAACGCTTACGCTTTTCTCCCATCGGGGTAGGCAGAGACAACAGCCCGCCGTTTGCTTCTCTTTATCTGTACGTACATTACGAGATTCTTCTATTGTCACTAAACCTGACTTTATACTTAATATTATAAATATGAAAGTAACTCTGTCTGATACGTTATTACGCCTAAACCGCCCAAATAAAGAACTAATAATTGACGGGACCTTGGAGAGCATAGGTAGGAAGGAACATACATTTTTAAACAGTTATTTCTCAATACTAACTTGTTTTTTCTAGGCAAACGAAGTAGTAGATTGTATTTTGCAAGGATATTGTTCAACTAACCTTACAGAGGACCTCGACGGGTGTGGACATCTTCTTCTCGCTGATCCTCTCGTACTTCTGCTTCTTGGTGATAGCTTTCAAGCCTTGCCAGGGCAGCGAGCCTCTGCTCACAAACAAAACGACACATATTTTCAAATCTGTCTATTATATATAGATATATATACATCTACGCCTTCGGATAGCCGTTTCCCTGTTTAACCCTGCGTTTGTGCTCACTGCTTCGCTCATAAGCGCGTCATGTTTAATAGCCTATATTATTCCCTAAATAAATACACTATCCTATGTAAAACGAATCACTCCGATCTGACTGATAGTTCAAGAGATTAGCAAGTTTAAACATAAAGACAAAACTATTCCGCTTTACAATTGAGAGACATTCTAGCTTAATGTGAGGAAACAGATAAGTCACATTATAAAGACGTACATACACCATACGCTCACGCCTATATCATTTAAGGGGTAGGCAGACGTGTGTTAAGCACCTACATGTTACCATTTAGTAATTTGGTCTCACGTATAGGGAGCAAAAGACTATTGCCGTCACCACCGTGACTGTATACAGTCTGTCTGATAGAAAACAGTCCGATCCCTTAGTCGTCGTTTACAATACTTATGGGAAGAGAGGGGGTTACATATAATACGTTCTACTTTACCAAGAACCACACGCTACTATAAAATTATGAAAAGGTTTATATATACATATACATATATATATATATATATATATTATAGGGGGCAGACGAACAGACGGGTCACCTGATGGTAAATGACATGACCGTAAATTGACACCTGCAACTGGTTCGTAAGTGCGCTGTCCGCCTTTGAGGGTGAAGAGGGATTAGGGTATGCGGGGAGGGGAAAGAGACTGGGATGAGATGGGAAAATGGGCGGGAGGTCAGGGGAGAGGAATAGGGAGATGGGAGTTGGACCTCTGGAAACCTCATTCATTTCGGGGAAATGCAACGCAATTGTTGCTTTACAACCAGTTTTCTGTGAAGCCGTAGTATCGCACCGGTCGAGCCGGCCCATTCTTGCCTAAGCATGGCTCTACCACGTAAAATTTTGTCAGTCAGTCAAATCAGTTTTAAGACATTTTATTACATACACTACCGTCCAAAAGTTTGGAAGCACACCTGATTTCAAACAAAACAAAAGATTGCCGACTCCCTGCGGTAAATAATAGCAATAAAATAAAGTTTTATGACCTTTTGTGATTTTTTAACACAAAACAAAAGGATTACTAGTGCATATTCCTTGAGTTTTAACAAATTCCTGGATTTTGACGAAACACGTGTTTTATTACTTCATCCGCCGGGGACTTTCTTTCATGCATTGATGCGGTTTTATTGAAAATATTTTGTAGTTTTATCTTTTTTGGACCTTATTTAGTCACACTTGAGCATTAGAACGCGAAGGTTGTGATATTAACATCGTCTGTATTCAAAAGATTTCGACTACTTCCTTGACCGTCTTTTTTTATTGAAAATGGCAAAACGCAAGCAAATCACACTTGAACAGCGAAGCGCTATTTGTACTCTGCGTGAGGAAGGCTACAGTGAACGCCAAATCGCAAAAAAACTCGGAATTTCTTGTAAAGGTGTCCACTACACCCTCGCTAGAAAAAAAGAAACTGGCAAAAATGAAGATAGAAAAAGGTCTGGTAGGCCCAAATCCACTACAAGTCAAGAGGATAACTTCATCAGAGTTCTTTCTAAACGGAATCGTCGCTTAACTGCACCACAAATTACCGCATCTCTGAATGAAACGCGAGGAACACCCGTGTCAATAACAACAGTTAAAAGACGACTACTGTCTGCGGGGCTAAGAGGTTGTGTTGCAGTTAAAAAACCAAAACTAACAATTCGGCATAAGAAAAACAGACTAGAATGGGCAAAGGAACATAAAAACTGGACAATAAACCAATGGAAAAAAGTTCTTTGGAGTGACGAATCGAAGTTTCAGATTTTCGGGTCCAATAGACGTGTTTTTGTGCGCCGATCTAAAGGAGAGAGAGCTTCAGAAGCTTGTACAGTGCCTACTATCAAACATGGTGGTGGTAATGTCATGGTTTGGGGGTGTTTCGGCAACAATAAACTCGGAAGTCTTGTGAGGATAACCGAAAAACTAAACAAGGAACGCTATTTGAAAATTCTTAAGGATTTCGCCATACCCAGTGGACTGAATCTTATTGGTCCTGGGTTCGTTTTTCAGCAAGATAACGACCCGAAACATTCGTCCAAACTGTGCCAGAACTTTTTAAGGAAGAAAAAAGATGTGAAAATCATGCAGTGGCCGTCTCAATCACCTGACCTTTCTCCCATTGAACTTGTTTGGGATAGAAGGGTGAAAAATCAATCTCCTACGAGCTCAGAACATTTGTGGCAACTATTACAGAGCGAATGGAAGAAGTTAGATGAACAGTATTTTATGAAATTAATTAGTAGGATGCCTAGAATATGCGAGAAGGTAATTAAAGAGAGGGGTGGACACTTCGATGAAGCTAAAATTTAATTTAATTTTTATATTACTTATTTAATTTCATTGTTGTAGAAGTGTGTTTTGTCTATTTTTTTAATTCTGTATCAATAAAAAAAATTTAAGATGGCTTACTTTTATTTTATTTGATTTTATCTTGTTGCTTCCAAACTTTTGGACGGTAGTGTATGTTTCTACTTGCCGGGGCGATATAGAATAGAGCCACATAATTTCTACCCGTGGTTGTCGTTAAAGGCGACTAAAGAATTCGACTGTTATCTATCAGACTGTATGAATACAGTCATAACGTACCCCATATTACGTTTGTTGGACCAAATTCTTATAGACAAAATATGGGTGTTCTATATACTCTGCCTTCCAGTTAGAGGATACAGAAATGAGTTAGTAAAGTAAATGAAATGAAATGCAATCTTAAACTTAACTTAAAAAAAAAGACAACGTTCATGACGATGGGGGTTATGTTTTTCGTATATGTATGTATGATGTTTGTTGCAGCCTAGAGCTTAAACGGTTGATGATTTACGATATGTGAGGTGTCATTTAAATTGTCTTAGTAGTGGGAATGATATAGGATATAATTACGAGATGAAGTCATAAAAAAATAATGCAGTCGAGTTATATATATTCCTTTTCATAATTTTACTTATTTGTAAAGTGCTGAAATACTGATGGATGCGTTTTAATTATATACCTCTCATTACAACACCAAGGTGAATTTTTGGTATAGTTGTTTGAGCATTAAGGAAATAAGCCTATTTGGGCTTATCATATAGGCAGAAATTTTTATAAAAATTACAAAACATCCGCCTGTCGTTAATGTTGGTACGCCGCATAACGTGTAAAGTACAACACGAAGTTGTATAATTTACTTATCTATTACATACCATAATAAAGTACCACATCTTACTACTATAATAAACGCACAAATTTGGTTAGACCTTTGTTACTCAATCACGCCAGAACGGTTAAACGGATTTGTATAAAATTTGGCACTGGGACAGACTTCGAAAGCACATAGGCTACTTTTTATCCCGAAATAAAGCACGATTCAAAATTCAAACACGGCAACCTATATCCGCGCGTGGGCAGACGCGTCTCACACACCCACTTTTTGCCAAACAAGCAAGCCTATTGCGTGGCACTTTATGCCTGCATGTACACTCACAGGCACAATTAACCGCCCACCTATATTTTTCGTAACCCTGTTTGTTTATGTTAACTGTGGCTTATCTACTGTTTTGTTTTTAGTTAAGTGGGTAGTTTAGCAATAAACAAAACTCTTAAAAACCCTTATTTCGACCCTTAAACTTGTATCGCCGAAGCGTTTTTAGAATTTAGTCTCTGTTTGACATTGTTGCAGTAACGTTACATTGATTACATTTCTTGTTCTTGTCTGCTATCGTGTACGAACATTGTTTAATTTGAGTTTTTAGTGTACGATTATTGTTTGTGACTGAAAAAAATGCCACTGGATGCAACTGGTGCTGCTAGGGCAGTGACTTTAGCTATCGCTGGGTATGTATACCGTTTTTGTTTGAAGACTTTTGTGATTTTATTTATCCTTAATGGCTGCTTTTAACATAACTTCCATCAAATGTGGTCAAAATTTTCCGACTACTGAAAATTGAAAGAAATACAAGGTGGGCGGTTAATTGTGCCTGTGAGTGTATATTGTTGGATAGACAACAGTACCACCCCTCCGTCGCCCTACTACTCCAACGAGAACCACACGGCGATGGTGGCTAGTGAGGGACCATTAAATATCATGTAAAATTACCAAAATCTCATAATTCGTGTAAAGGCTAAAGCACACAGACACTAATATATTAAGCTAATGCGATATGTAACCGTCAGATTTCAAACGTGTCCGGACCGATTTCAAACGTGTAGGGACTCGTGAGTCACTTGCAACAAGTCGAAACATGAAAGAGACACGAATGTACGACCAACCAACAACGGTCAATCACAAACCGGAATATATTCTTGTTAAGCAAGTGTCGAATAACTTGGATGTCTGCCTGTCAATGTACAGCTAACTTCTGGGTTGTTTGATATTATAAATGAAATAAAAACTATCAAGTCATTACTTCTTGATTTCTCTCTATTGGTTAAACCGAATATGGTATATTTAAGTCAAAAATTGGAAAAAAAGAGATAATACCTGGCCATATGGTCTAGTAGTTAATGAACCTGACTGTTTAGAAGCCAAAGGTCTTTTCTTTTCACTTTTCATAATTTTGTTATATATAAGGTTTAACAAACTTTTTTTTTTCATAAGAACAGTTCACTTACAAGTACAGTACAGTATATAAACATAATGAGTGTCGTCTTGCGACAATATATACATTATACATAAATATATAGCAGTCTGGTTACAATAGAGTATAAGCTCTATTTACTTTGGAATCAGACTGCATTGTGAGATGTTAGAGGTTATTATTATTATTTAAATTCTTATGCTTTAAACCTTCGGTTCTGGTTGTTTTTTGCTTATAACATGACTACATTTGACCAAGTATCTTTGATTTTACATATTGTTTGTGAGACACAAAACTACTGCTGCTGCTAATAACTTTTAAACTGCGCTGGTTATTGCAAGGTATTTTATCGTGTTTAAGCTCTTTCCTACAGGTACCTACAGTTTCAGGAAGCTTGTAGAAACACCAATACACGCCAATGTCAAAGTACTAAGTTGTGGTACAATATATTAATGCTCATTATTTTTGAACACTTCGTTAAATTTTAACAACATCGCTGCCCGGCAAAAGGTGTCAAAACACAAAAACAGTTGTTTTGAGAAAATTACTGAAAGTATTAAGCCCTATGAAGTATACATAAACTATTTGAAAATAAAAATTCGAAAATTATACTCTTATAGTTTTTAAATAAACATCATAGAAAATATAAAAAATACATAAAAGTCGTATTTTCTCAAAACAACTGATTTTGTATATATGTGTTAATATGTACACTTTTTCTGCCGGGCAGCGATATACGTTACGTTGATTCAACATATTTCTTGATTATTATATATTTGTTTATAAACATACATAAACTTAGGCTTTACTCGTTTTGGGCCAGAGAACAATTTACCTGCATACGTCACAGGTTCCCCCACTCTCATTAAACCAATAACAGAGTATGGTATTTTAATTACAAAGATACCACACAAAAATACGGGCTATATACAATATACACACACACAAGATGTTAAAGCAAGCTTACCTGTTGAAATACATAAGCACGTATCCGAGAGACTCCATATCGTCCCGTCGCGATTGCTCGATGCCGAGGTGGGCATTTATGGACGCGTACCGAGCGGTGCCTGACACAAACAATACAATATACTGTTAACTACTCTCCATATTTGAGTTATGGGGAATCGTTTCTAAGACTAAATGAATTTTAAATAGACAGAAAAGGAATCCATTGATATTGTTGATTTTGCACAAAATAGGGTTAACAGTGATACCATTATAGTTTCGGATTAAGTGTAAAATCAAATTAAAGTAGTAAGAGTAATTTCAACTGTCAACGACTGTATTCTAGTCCAGCTTTTGCCAGCGACTTCGTACGCCTGTGGAATTTAGAATCAAGTGTTAGGGTGAAAACTGCATTCAATTCCATGTAGTAGTTTTTGCGTGATGCGTGTATATACAGACAGACAGACGAAAATTCTAAAAACTGTTGTTTCTGCTTCTGTTGTTGTCTAATAATGACTCACAATTATTTGGGTATCCTCAATATCCAAAATGTACAGACACATAAAATGTACAGCCAGATATGTATAGATAAGAATCTAATAATAACCAAGTGCCAGTCGGACTGGCGCACGAAGGGTTTCGTACCATTATCTATAAAAACGTTAAAAAAAAACACGTTTTGTTGTATGAGAGCTCCCTTAAGTATTTGTTTTAATTTAATTTTATTATTTATTTTCAAAGTGAATCTGTTAATATTTCAAGCGTCTACCTGTTGCCGTTATCAATATCGAGCTAAAATAAAACACTTTTGTTGTATGTAACCCCCTTAAATACTTATTTTATTCTGTTTTTCAGTATTTGTTGTTACATATAGCGCAAAAAATACATCATCTGTGAAAATTTCAACAGTGCAACTATCACGGTTCATGAGATACAGCCTGGTGATAGACGGACACACACTTAGTAATAGGGTCCCCTTGGTACGGAACCCTCAAAAAGCAAGGAAGAGAAATATTGAAGTTACGAAGATATTTTCCTAAATAAGTAAATTACTAACAATGTCAAATATCATGAATGTCAAGTTTGGGCTTATGAGTTTTTTTATTATTTTCGCTATTAAAGCTTAGCATAATAAATGACACTTACCGGTAAGATTCTTGTCCTCGCGATACGAGATGTGGGCCCTGGTACGGAGATCCCTGAACTTCTTAGCAAGACCAAAGTCGATCATGTACAGCTTGTTGCAGTGACGGCCGATACCCATCAGGAAGTTGTCAGGCTTGATGTCACGGTGGATGAAGCACTTGCAGTGGATGAACTCGACACGGCCAAGCATTTGATCTAAGAAGGAGTAAACATTAATAGTCTTTGTTTATGTTTATAATATGTATCACCAAGACATTTTCAGGATCTGTTGTAGACTGAATGAATGGAAGGGGATGTATTTAACAGCTATCATAAATAAAAGAAAGCTTAGATTGTTAAAACGGGCACAGAGGAGTGCACCAAAGCTTATAAATTATACACGGGTCGCCTGATGGTAAGTGCCTTCCGACGCCCATAAACACTTGTAACTCAAGAGTCTCAAGAGTGCTGTACGCCTTTTCGGTATGGGAAAGGTAGGAGAGAGGATGGAAAATAGCGAAGGGTAAGAAAGGCAGGGAAAGGGGATTGGGCCTCCTGTAACCTCACTCTTCGGTCACACAATGCAAGCATTGTTTAACAGCCGGTTTTCTGTAAGGCCGTGGTCACCGGTCGAGCCGGCCCATTTGTGACTAAGCAAGGGCCCACCACTGTTAATTTATAAAACCCAACCAATTTATCACAAAAAAATCTATTGCCCATGCAGCAACGTATACTTAATAAAAATGAAGCTTTATATACAGGCAGATAGATCCTATATAATAAAAAATATTAATGGTAAGTGAATTCATGGAAGTCGTAAGGGCGCTGCCCGTCTTTGGAGGGTGATGATGGCATGACAAATAGGGGGGGGGGCAAGAGGGGATGGGGGAGGGAAAAGAGAGGGAACGTCAAGAGGGGTTGAGGGAGGGGTAATAGAAAAGGGGGAGTTGGACCTATGCTACCCTACTTGGCAATACAATGCAATTGTTCGTGTACCGGCTTTCTGTGAGGCCGTAGTATTACTACAGTCGAACCTAATATATTTTATATTCTTGCTAGTAATACCGACCTGCCAGCATGAGCACAGTCTTGATGGTGAACTGGCGCGAGCAAAAGTTGAAAAGGTCCTCTAGTGAAGGACCGAGCAGGTCCATCACTAGGATGTTGTGGTCCCTCTCGTAGCCGTACCATCTGTAACAATAGATAAAATCATTTTAGTTTTTTTTTTAAATAAAATAATAAAGTTAGAATAAAATTTAAAGACCAGTTAGCCAGTAGTTGTGTAATGTAGAACACCAGGAACCTATAACAGGTATAGTACTTCCCCTGTATACATTTTTACCTTTTTCTCCTTAATTTGGCTTTTTTTAGAAGCGCTATAGTGGTTTAAATCCCGACTACTCGGCCCGGCGTCCGTCAATTAGGCAGTTACAGGTACATATATGCGACCCTGATCTGCTTTAATATTGCTAATCCATTCCTATTATTACGGCTGAAGTTTGCATCATATTAGGGCAAGGGGGACTAAATTATAATCAAAAAAGTGTGTTCGTTTAATACGACTGCCTACTACTTCAGAGTTACAGACGAGAGCGTGTATGTATGTTTCCTTTGATATTGATTATGATATGAAGATCGCAAACGAGAATACCGTTGTGAAAGATCTTCTGAAATATACGTATTTTTTTAAAAGCTTGATGAATGTGGACGAGGCGAGCTGTATGTCAGGCTCAGGTCACGTGGAAAAAGACGCTCTTTCGTCTTTGGACGGAATAGTGCGTGAGATTGCATTAGATGTGTAAATAATATTGTAAAGTCGCATATATTATCAACTGATAAAATGATACCTAAATAAAGTAAGTGTGTGAACAGTAAAGAAATGAAAGGTTATACGAATTATATACTTTTACTCGTAAGTAAAACAAGAGAGCCATAGTTTAATATCAAGATTGAATAAAGGAGCTCACAAGAATGCCTTAAGAAAACTATGTTAATAATTAACTTTAAAGAAGTAGACAACCGTCTTCAATGCGTCTATCGTAAAATTAAAGACTTGCACATTCTCATTACAAAAAACTAAATAAACTTTGGTTTAAACCTGTACTATCGAGTCCAGACCATGCTTTAAATTGTTTCGTATTACAAAACGTATAAAAACCGTGGTCTTCTTAGTACCGTCATTTGAACCATGGTCTAAATATCAACAACAGATTAATAAAAATATAATTCGTTCACCATGACATCATTTTATTTCGACGTTTCGTTTGCCCAGAAAAGTAAACATTTTGATAATAAGCTAATGATTAAACGATGTTTAACTAGTGTTCAAAATATTGAGACTTTGTTATTTTGCATTGATTATTTAGTTATTTCGTCGATCGCAGCTTTGTTTAGGTTGAAACACCTTACTTGAATGTCATATGAATTTCTGATAATACATCTCAGTACGTGTAACAAAACGTAACTTTATCGCGCGTTATATGAAACCATAACATTAAACAAAACTATAGTTGGACAAATTAAAGTTAACTTTTAAGATAATTTTTAAGTCTTAACAACAATTGATTCTTTCTTTAGTAATTTTAATATTAAATTGCTATGATCAACAAAAGAAATAACGTTTATAGAATTGGAGTACCGAGGAAAAAGTACGTAAACTTATATTACGTCGATGAATTTGCAATTTGTCTTTAATTTATTGATTTTAAGCTTACCGAAATTTTAGATATAGAATATAATAAGAGAGATAATTTAACAATCACGCCACATAATTGAGAGCAAAATCACGAAAGCTTCCTCCAATATTAAAAAGGCTCAAGAGTGGAAGAATATGACAAAGAAGTATTTGGTTTTTTTATTATGTGATGCGTTACCAAGCCTTGTCAGAGGCCTGTGGGGTTCCCATAGGCGGCTATATTTACTCTGGCGATACCCTCACTCGAAAAATAAATAACGCAAATTCACAATTTTCAGAATTAATGAACTCACGGGAAAGAATAGGTCTGATGGAGAACTTTAGTTATCTTGGCAGAGAATGAAGCTTGCGGCTAAAGCCAATTTGTCCGCCCATAGGCAATACCAGATGAAGACAGGGGGTGGTGACAAGCCCAAGTCGCCTTCCCAAGATCTAGCGATTATCGATATCGCTACACA
This sequence comes from Tyria jacobaeae, assembly GCA_947561695.1. Lineage (NCBI taxonomy): Eukaryota > Metazoa > Arthropoda > Insecta > Lepidoptera > Erebidae > Tyria > Tyria jacobaeae. The sequence goes on along the minus strand of OX387231.1, from coordinate 11,843,057 downwards.
CGATTTTGTTGTGGAATACAATGATTATGACAGCGACGTAATAAAAACTGTGGTACGCATAATAATGTACTTTAATTATTACTTTTAAACACACAAAGTATATTTAATAATCAATACTTGCAGGTGGAGTTAAACCCCCAAGAAGATAGTGAAACAACAGTAGGGCCTAGTACGCGCTTTTCTCCTGGAACCATAGAACCACCTCCTATAATCATAGAATAACCTCCCGACTTCAAGAACTTAAGACATAATTTAGTATTAATGTTTTGATAAATGCAATATAAGCTTTGAATCTACTTTGCTTCATGTCGAGCCCAGCTTCGTAATGCGCAAATCACTTGTATTTCGGTAGACACAGGGCATCCTCGAGCATCTTTCGTTAAATCATCTTTTAATAAGTCTACTATTTTCTTTGCATATCGTTTAGTAAACCTATACTTTTGCCTTAAATCTTCATTGGATAATTCGACGAAGGGCATTAACTCGAACACGATTTCTGTTGTTTTCGCGTGGCGTCTCCAGTAACTCAGAAGCTTCAATATCCTCAATATCTATTATATTGACCATGTTACTATCCATTTTCGGGTGTAAACAACACAACACGGAAAATGATGCTATAACTTAGAAGATAAACTTTGACAGTTACGATTTTGACCATCATCATCATCATCATCATAGACATAGTTTAGTCTATGGTTTATCGCAAAACGACGATGTGTAATACCATTTTGTTTTAGGCAGATATGACTTTCTGTTCCTTAATGTAAATCTACACGCCCAGTTGCTAAGTCTCATAATTGTTATTTTTTTGCTCGCTTCGAACTATGCAATTTCTATGAAATAGTTTTCTTATTTAATATAGGATAAATATAGGTTTGTATTTCTCTACCGACTACTAAATAAACAGTGCTATCTGTTGTCTGTGCTGTCATCATCAACGGAAACTTGTCATTAAAAGAATGAAGCGACTTGAAACGTATGAGGAGCGATCAAACTTTCCGATTTTTGATATTGTTATTTGACGTTCATGTTTTCTAGATAAATGACCTCCGCTCGGTGGGTTAAATTAACGATGACGGAAGGTGCAGAAAGAAAAGCGAGTAGAGACTTCCAAAAAATCTAGCTATTTTTAAAGCAGATACAGTCTAATTACTGCATCGATTTGTGACCGTAGATGAGACATCGGTACACCACTTTGTTTCCGAGATCAAAAAAATAAATATGGCTTGAAAACGACTCTCTTCACCGGTTGTCAAAAAAATTAAAGCTGTTCCTTCTGCGGTAAAGTAATGGCGTCAGTCTTAAAGTATACATCATATATGAAGTATATATGACGCTGAAGGAATAATTTTGATTGATCATTTAGAAAAAGGAACAACAATGACTTATTATGCAACATGATGCAAAAATTAAGTGAGAAAATGAATATGAAAGGAAACTTACGTGCTGGTGTTCTGTTTCATCAAGATAACGCGTCCGCGCATTCATCCAATAAGTGCCCTCGCTGCCATTAATAATGTAGGGTTTCGATTATTCACCAGACCTCTACTTATTCCGTAAGTTAAAAGAACACATCCGAGGCACCAAAGTCGTGAACAATGGTGGTCATGACTGTGCTGAAGTTGTTTTTGAGACTCAGAAAAAAGTTTTTTTTTTCTGGAATACGACAACTTGAAAAGCGATATTCGAAATGTATTGAAGTAGGAGAGATTTTTAAAAATAAAATATTAGCTTGTTTTATAATTTTTATAACATCGGTAACTTTTTGATTACTCGTATTACTTTTTAATACATTTCCATTTCGAAATCCTTAAAGTGTAATACAAAAAAAAAACAAAATTAATTTACTTTAAAAAGTAATTATGAGGTACGTTGTGGTTTTTATACCATTATAGAAAACTTTTTGATCGCTTTTCGTATTACTTGGAAATAGGTACGTTTCCATTTTGAAATCCTTCAAATGTAGTACAAAAAAAACTTTGAAAAGCAATTAATTTTGAGCCACGTGAATAAGTTACTCATTTGCCAATCGTTTAAAACGAAGTAAGATTTCACGTGCTGACTTTCATGGTACGCGGCGACGCGTAACAGCTCTTTAGATGGACGTAAAAAATATTTTCTCTCGTACATTGTTAATGGGCTACACAACATGGCTACATCAATGTTAAGATTTCTTGCGTTGAACAAAGCATATACCACTACGAGTCATTTCGAAGAGTAGATAAACATTTCTAAGATAGTATACATGAATTGAGAAAAAAAAAACCTTGTGAAGGTGTCACTCGGGAAATTGTCTTTAAAAAGAACTCAAAAAAATGAAATAACAGTAAAAGAAAAGGACAAAGAATATATTAAACTGCAATAGAGGTCACCTAATCCAACTGCCTATAGTTCTATTGTGTAAAGTGTAAACTCAAAGGGACGGAACGACGCAGCGCACCGTCTCGTCATGGATAATATTGATTATATTAAATTAATTCTCCTGTGGCGTGTTTCATGATTAATGTCTTTAACTCTGCAAAATACTTATAATGCAATGCGTACTTCTAGAGTAAAATGTAGCATACAAGTGGTGTGCAGTTAAAATGTTTTTTTTTTTAGAATATGCTTTTAGAATAAGGAATCAAGCCAAACCTTTATAAAGATGCCATGTCATCGGAACTAAAGATCGTATTTGTGTAAAATTTCAGCACAATGAGTACAGGGAAGCGGGTCAAAGGCACAAGGTTCGAAGGTGACTCAATGCAAGCACATTAAATAAAGCCCTTTGTAATATATGAATAATACTTAAAATAGTTTCGAGCTCTCTACCATTATCACACTCTATATACTCGTGTCTAGTCGTAGTAGTCTTTTGTATTGCCTAACTACGACAACGGGTCTCGAATAATGGCAGTTAGGTACATATGTATGTACCTATTGTTATGGCAGTTAGGTACATATGTTCCTATTATCAAAAAGTACTTTATAAAAATATGTACTAGTAGCCGTTTTAGCAGTTTCACCTGTGTTTATGCTTCTACCTGCTCCGCTCCTAAAGGATACAGCCTGATGGCTTTTAGGCTAAATTATTCTTCAATATATATTCTATCCGATACAAAAAAAAAGCATTAAAATCCGACTGACAGTTCCTGAAATTAATATCTTTAATCTATATCTATTCAATTAGTAAAAACTTTTTTATTACTAATTGAATAGATATAGATTAAAGTCTTAAAATAAATACATACATTATGTTATCAAAAATAATTGAACACAAATTTTAATAATAAGTGGTTCAAATTTAAGTTTCTTTAAGTAGCCCATCAGAGTTTTGTATGAGTGTCGTACGAATGGTGAATCCCGTAAATCAATTGTTAGCCTAACCTACGGGAATACTTCGTTATTCATTCTGAGTTAAGAAGATATAACAACAATATTATATAGTGGTGTCTCTAGGCTTTTCACAACGAAGAATATGATTTTCGATTTTTACTTGAAAGTAGACAATCTGCCACAAACTGGACTGCCGATTTGAATGAAACAAAAAAGCGGTTAGCAAGTTTCAATATATAATATAATATTAAATGAACATGTTCACATTGTTCACATTCTGCATTTTCACATTTTTTTATGGCAACTCAAGCACAAGATTAATTCGTGTATCGCGGGGAACTTTACAAGCATTCAATCTACGTTTCCTGCCTAATTACTCAAAATTTCCCATCATTGCCAAAAGTGCCCGGATGACGGCTTGCTTATATTATATAAGTGGTACTAACTTAGATAAATAGACAAAATAAGGGCGTTAATTAGGACTCTGCCTACCCGTTCCCAGATACTGGCGTTAATGTATGTATGTATGTGTAAATATTTTGATTGCTGATTACGGTTTGATTTTAATGGCAGAACTAATTTTAATTAACATAATTTCGTGAAACAAGCACAAAATATCCACTCACAAATTAGTATTTATCGTATGACGCTATTATTATTGAGGGAGATATATAAAAATAGTTACAATCGTGTTATGAGTCAGTCCTGTATGAAATCGTGACGTAGAAAATTAATTACACTGCCGCCGTATACACTGTAATATCCTTAGTACGATTGTGACGTAGCTATCAGTCTACTGACGCTAGTCAGTATTCGAAATCGTTATAAAATGTTATGTAAATACGTTTAAATTACTGCATCATGATTTTAATAAGAATATTTTCAATTTGAAGATTTGATTGATTTTTAGGGTTCCGTACCCAAAGGATAAAACGGGATCCTATTACTGAGAATTTGCTGTCCGTCTGTCACCAGGCTGTATCTCATGAACAGAGATAGTTAGACAGTTGAAATTTTCACAGATGATGTATTTCTGTTGCCGCTATAACAACAAACTAAAAAACGGAATAAAATAAATATTTAAGGAGGCTGCCATACAAAAAACGTGATTTTTTTGCCGTTTTTATAGATAATGGTACGGAATCCTTCGTGCATGAGTCCGACACGCACTTGGCCGGTTTATTCTATAATGATGAAAACAATTACAATACGTACATACAATAAAATGATTCATGTAATAGATAGAAACTATGCATTTCTTAGCTATTTTGGTTTAGTCATGATGACGAATAAGAAACAAAATTGTTGTTGATGTCGACTCCAGCATCTACTTATAGATTGGCAAATAAATTCCATATATGCGGATCATACACCTCAAACAATTAAATTTTAAAATAGATTTGTGCTATACGACTAGTAATGGGTAACTCGTCAATTTTAGATGAGGATGAGGGAGTACCTCATTTTATATCGTGAGGTACTCGCGAGGCACACCTCATTTGAGGTGAGGATTTGCTTGACACGTGAGCGGCTAGTTTTCAACTCGCACGCAGCGCGTCTCAAATGAGTGAGACGAGCGCGAGGTTTGGCCTTAGCGCATTATGTTAAGTCTTGTTTCTCTCACACACATCATTATCGTTCACTCAAAAGGTTTAAGCACCTAAATAAACAAAATATGACACTCAATTACTAACTTTATTCGTAAATGTATAGTCGTAATAATGGGTATGTAATATTTATTGCTTTAAAATTCGTGTTATGATTTTTATGTTTCTCCATTATCTAAATAATATGCTACGAAACTTCACACGTTCATACTATCTCGTAATTCATAATTTTGAGCAACACTCAAGTGATGCCGCATGCCACGAGGAACAGCTAGTTTAAATAAATGTAGATAAATATCAACAGTATACAATAAATTCCTTATAGCTAATAGTTCATTTACTCGCAAATCGACTCACATCCTCACTCATTTATTTATCTACTAACTGTAATAAACGACTCACTCACTCATCACCCCCCACACCTCAGAGAGCGCCGCCATTTCACGAAAGAACGAGGAACGAAGAGCGAATGAGGACAATGAGGTGGTTCAATGTCAAAATTTGAGTAACTCTTTTAATTTTCTGTCACGAGTACCTCAAATGAGGCGACTCACGAGTGAGGAACGCATCACTATATACGACCACTAATAAACCCTTATTTTTTTTACTATTACGATATGTGATCCAACTATGTGAGTAAAGATTCAACTCACTCCTCGTCATTCGTAGCTTGGTCTCATAATTTTACTTGGTGAGAAAATTAGACCGTTTGTAATAATATAGAACCACTGTTTCTCAATACTCATTTGAACTAGATTAGAATTAAACTGTGTCAAGGTAACATTTGTTTAGCATTTCGCATGTGTTTTAAGAAAACTCTCCGCGTTTTGTTTATTTATCACTAGCTTTTGCCCATGTATTTGCGCGGTCACGTTGATATCTGCCTAAAGTTTGTAGTCTAGTTTCTAGATCAATAAATCTCGCCGAGAATGAAGAGGAGTTCGGAACCAGATACAAGTTGGCGAGCATCGAGTATGCGAGTGCGACGGAAGATTACCATCAATACACGCACGGCGCGATCGAGACACACATTCAGATCCGCACTGAAGACTGGAATGACTGTAGTACACTAATGTAAACAGTTAAGAATCAACTATCAATAGTTGTACCTCTATTATTGACACAGGATCTACATTATGTATTTTACACATTTCTCGAACGAGAAAACGTCGACAGTTAGTCGCATTCGGTCTGACTAGCGCCTTTAGCGGTTAACTAGAACGGTATAATTTTTTGTACATTGTACACGATAATTATGATTATATTTCGCTAATAATTATATACAGACAATTTTATGTGCATATATGAAAAGACCTTAATATAATACCAAACATATTGTTTCACAATGGTATTGGTACCGAGCATTAGTTTCGATAAGGAAGTTTTATAATGCAGGATGTTACGAATTTAAGTAACAAGGACTTGTGTCATTTGCATATTTAAAAGAATAAATAGGTAAGATCTTATTTTTTAATCTTATTTCGTTGTTACTTGTTTTTACGTTAGAGGAATATAAGATTACACTTTTTTTTAAGCCTATTGCAGTCCAGTGTTGGATATTCGGGAGAGCCATGCTTCGGCACGCATGGACCGGCTCGACCGGCGTATTATCACGGCCTAACAGAACACCGGTTGTTAAACAATGCTTGCCTTGTGTTTACGATTGAGTGAGGTCATAGGAGGCCTAACCCTTTCCCTTCCTCCCTTTCCCCTACCCTTAAAGGCGAACAGCACTCTTGTGACTCTTCGAGTTGCAAGTGTTTATGGGCGGCGGAAGTGACTAATCATCAGGTGAACCGTCTGCTTTGTCCCCCCTATACTATAAAAAAAACATAGCCTTTTCCAACTTGCGCCATAGCACCCGGTCCACCACCTTTCGCATACAGTCTATCTCAGCTCCCTTCCACAGGTCGTCAGTCCATATGCCTGGGGGCGTTCTACCTTTCTTATACTACTCTGGGAGCTATTTGCTCCAATAGTCATCGATAATTTAGTTTTGCCCAACTTACGCCATTTTCTCCAAACCTATTTCAGTCAACCGGGCACTGTATTCATTGTATCTAAAATATTATACAGTACTGATTTTTTAAAAAGTATCAAGTGCAGGAGCCGTTACTACGTTTTAGGAATACTGGTTGTATTGGACAATTTAATTTTTTTACCAAATGTCGAAGCGGTAAGTTCCTTTAAATTTTGTTTGAAATATCAACCTATGACGTCACGTTTTACTGTTTTGAGGGTTCCGTACCCAAAGGATTAAACGGGACCCTATTACTAAGACTCCGCTGTCCGTCTGTCACCAGGCTGCATCTTATGAACCGTGATAGTTACACTGTTGAAATTTTCACAGATGATATATATATTTCTGTTGCAGCTGTAACAACAAATACTAAAAAATAAATATTTAAGGGGGCTCCCATACAACAAACATGATTTTTGCCGTTTTCATAGATAATGGTACGGAACGTATTTATTACGTTACTTAAAAAAAAAAAAAAATTATTTGAAAAGAGATGATTTTTAGATAGCGAAAGCTGGAAGACTATAATAATGTATAGACTACCAACACAACTTGGATGGATTATTATCTAGGAACTGGGCTATAACATCTTGTTGAAATAAGATATAAAACATCTAAATATGTAACAGTTCTAAAACATTAACATACAAACATACACTCACACCTATATCGCCGAAGGGGTAGGCAGAGGGGGTTCAAACCCCTAACTTTTGCCAACTATAATCCAGTCCCACTTATGTAATAGGGACGTAATAGGCAAGCCTATTGCCCCGTCAAGCTGGCACTATATACCGTCTGATAGAGCAGATCAGAGACAGTCCGATACATTAGTCTTTTACGACACCCTCGGGAAGAGATGGGGCGACCCTATTCTACTCCACCGAAAATCACACGCCAATGTGAAACTCATTCTGAAATGAGTTCAAATGCCGCTTTTCAGTGTAAAATTAGAAAAAAATTGAGATTTACAGCTCATAAAAATACGCGTTAAAAATAAGCAGTACGAGGAGCGATCATAAAGTTTCCTGTTATGTTATAAAACAAGCAAATACATATTTTATTTTTCATCATAATATCATTCTATTCCAGCTAATAAAATCTTGAGTCTGAGGTTCAAAAACACCTCCACCGCAGTCATGACCTCGCCATTGTTCTAAGAATTTTGTGCCTCGGATGTGTTCTTTTAGCTTAGGGAATAAGTAGAGGTCTGGTGAATAATCGAAACCCTACATTATTAATAGCAGCGAGAAATACATAGGATATAGGTTATCTTGATGAAACAGACACCAGCACGTAACCAACCAGCACTTAATTTTGCATCAATGTTGCCATAATAAGGACAAGTAATTGTTGCTCATTTTTATAAATAATCAATGAAAATGATTTCTTTAGCGTCTCAAACGACTGAGGCTATAACTTGCTTGTGCTAGATTTGTTTTGGAAATCTCTACCCGCTTTTCCTTCTGAACCTCCGTCAAGCGGATACCTTTCTGAAGTCTATATAGTCAGAAAGTATTAACTAAACACTCCCAAAAGAAATCTTTCGACTCTCAGTTATATAACGTCTGGTTAAACACGACTATCTTTAAGTATTGACTCCTCGATTTTTTAACATTTCTACGGTATCAGATGTACATGATTTTAAAGAACGATATGTATCTTTGCAGCTTGTTCTTTCAATTTAAATTCGGAACACCAAAACTGAATAGATCTATAAAACAACAAAGTACTTGAAATTTCATTGAGAATGTCTCTGGTAGACCTTTTTTAACAAATTAAAAAAAAATATTGAGAAGCACATATACCTATATAATAACAATTTCAAATATCGAACACCGGAAACTAGATAGCTCCTATAGGTATACGTAGCACACGCCTTTTATTCTGTTATCACTGTGTAATAGTTAAATAAAAAGTGCGTATGTCACTGGCCTGGAAAAAAACATGAAGGGGAATTTCATTCCGCGACAAGTTTCAGCAAATCCAAGGTGTGGCTAGGACGCTTGACTTGTCTTGTGTAAGGCTCGCTAGTTTGTATGTTGGGTTTTGTTGCCAATCTTAGGTTTTTAGGCGTCTAGATTGTACATGTTTGTGCATTTGATGAAGCTCGGAGGTTAATTTAATTTGTAATTCTTCACCATCTATCAGGAATTAAAATAGAATGTGCGCTCATAAACTAACCGTTACAGCTTACTTTTTGCTATAATCAGTATAATCACCTTAAAATTAAAGACTTCGGAGTATCCTCTTTATAATCCAACATAAAAAAAAAGTTATTTGCTTCTCCTCAACAGTTGCTCCAAATGTAAAGCCACATACATACGTTCACGCCTGTATCCCCTAAGGGGAAGGCAGATGTGTATTAAACACCCACACTTTGCCAATTACAATTTTGTCCTACTAACGTAATAGGGGACAAGACTATTACCGACCGGGCACTGTATGACTGTATACATATATAACAGTCGTCTGATACATAAAAGCTAAGCCCTTAGTCGCACTTTTCTACTTCACTGTGAAAGGCAAATTCGAAAATGCTTTGATATATAACCTTCTATAAAAATCAGCTTTATAACACTTAGAAATCCAAGACCAATTTCTAACAACGCATATTACCATTTGTTTTGACAAAACGATATTCAACAACGTCTGACGTACGCCATGTCAAACAATGGCTATTAAAAAACCTTGACAAATGATTGCAAAGCTACGCAGAGGAGGCTCACATAAACTCTTGCGTATACGTAACACAAAATTGCAAATTGCGTAACTCGCTTTCTATGATTTAAGTGCCTGTGTAGTTATAACATCCACAACTAGTCATGTGTATCGAAAATTGCGATACCTTTTAACAGTTTAACATTGATATAAGGTCAGGCTTCTTATTAAGTCATATGAAGGTCTTACTAATCCAAGGATGTTGGCAATATATTTTGTTACAAGTAGAAGAAATTTCTTATGAGTATGTGACAAAAATGATTTAGGTTCGGTTAGTGTGAAGGTGGCATGCCAGAAAACTAGAAGTCAATTTTGTAAGAAGTGTGGATTTTTTTTATACTATAGGGAGACAGACGAACAGACGGGTCACCTGATGGTAAGTGACACTGCCGTCCATGGACACTTGCAACTCAAGAGTCGCAAGAGCGCTGCCCGCCTTCGAGGGTGATGAGGGATGGGGGATGCAGGGAGCGGAGTTTTTATAAACATAATTATATGTTTAACCGCTAAAATGGTCACAACAAATTATTGTTGTGACCATTTTAGCGGTTGACCACTTTAAAATTGCTCTAATACCGACAGTTGCGTACTTCACAAATGCCTTTTAGTCTACTGTGTAGAACGCATTCAGTATTATGTATGTTCTTTGAAAGACGCTCTATAGATGTTAGCAACACATCAATTGCCATTGCTAAGAATCCTTTATCTATCCCTATTCGCTAATACTGGTACAGATATCACAAAAACTTCTAAAGAAGAATAACGGAAAAGAGTATAATTGATCTTAATATATCAAATTTAGATTGTTTTGGACTCGTAATAGTTTTTAATGCATTTGTATACTCTGTTCGGTGCACCAGTGCACTGAGTACAATCAGTTGTCGTAAAGCCGTGGCGGGTATTAAAGTCAGGCCTTTGACCTTAATTTTAAGTAGTTAATAGTTATTTTAACTTGCCACGGCGGTCTTAACTCTTTGAGCCCTTGTCTTTTTCCTTCATTTTCTTTTTCATATAAATGGAAGCCCTGAAGAATCTCAACGTGTTCTGTACGCAATTAAAACCATTCGTAATTACAACAAAACCACTATAATAAGTTAAGCACCAACGCACGTATGAACGTCCCACACATATGTACACACTGAGTGTGTATGTGTGCTACTATTGTATGCGATATCTATTGTTTAAGTGGTATAGTGAGCAGTATTTACTAATCTTACCTTATATGTGGTATGCCGATGCCCCCTTGGAGCATCTTATATACTCGGCTTTCATAGAGAAGCTGCGGGTGCCGCGCCTTTATAGATTCAATCTTCACTGCTACCTCCTTCAAACAAAAGAAAATGTCTATTATTAATATATATAGTGCGAACCTGAAGGAGACTTTGTATTAACAGTAATACTCAAATTGGTCTACATAGATTTCCGGGGGCCAATGATGAACAGCGAGGGGTAAATGTAAATAAAAAAATAGGGTCCTTAAGACGTAAATGTGGTTCGCGATAGTAATCTCATATAAACTTACTACTTTCACAAACACTTACAGTACAAAAAAATCGAGTTAATTCTTGGTCAGGACCAATTAATAAAATAAGACAGATAAAAAAAAGATACAATATTCTGAGGTTAAAAAGTTGACAAATTAATCATTATTATTTATTTGACTTGACTGAATGGTAGAGTGGTTAGTGATCCCGACTGCTAAGCCAGAGGTCGTGGGTTCGATTCCCACCCAGAACAAATAATTGTGTGAGGAGCAAGATGATTCGTTTTGTCTGTGTGTAATTTACCCATAATGTGTGTATTTAGAAGTATATAAGTATGTTTACCAGTAGTCTGGTTACTGTAGTACAAGCTTTGCTTAGTTTGGAGTCAGACGACCATGTGTGAGAGTCTAAAGTTATTATGATTACTCTATTTATTTAAATTAAATAAAAATATATATGTAAATAACATTTTTGAAAATATCCTATTTAAAAACAAAAAATATAAAAAAATGTCCCACCGATATACAGGAACCAAGCTAGCTTAGGGCTCCAGAGACAGGAACCTCCTAGAGGTCCTCCAGGATACGTGCAGTATCAAGAAGGACTGCCTTCTGCATCGGGCCCTTAACCCAGCTACCTAACGTGGGCCACTGAAGGTGTTGGTCGAGGCTCTTAGCAATCAACCCATGTGTTTATTATTATTACTATTATTATTCCTTATTATTGTTGTTTATTTTCTAGAAATCCATTGTAGTTTTATATATAAAGACTACATTTATTAATATACAAACGGGAACATATTTTGTAACATTTTAAATTAATATTTAATAGCCTCAAAACAGTTTTAAATATAAAAATTGTAATGTAATTGTAAATGTAATTGTAATGTATAATAAGAAATGGTTTCGAGAAAACTAAACTTAACTTATTTATAAATATCTCCCTTTCAGAATCTTTCTATTGCATTTCTCTAATTTCAATAATTTTAGAATTATATCCAAAAAAAGAGAAAAGATTTACTAAATATAATTGTATACAAGGGGTTCTACCCTAACATCGAAAACCAGGTTAGTTGTCTACTAGACAAAAAAATTTTGGTGACCTTTAGTCTAAAACTTATTATAAGTAACAAGTTACATATTACAAGTATTTCGAATTGTTAGAAGTAGGAGTCTGTGAGATTAAGTCAATTGCGAAAGCTTGTTGCCAGTTTCAACGCGTAGATCATATGGAGAATAATTGTTTTTGCAAGTTTACATACATACGTGTATATTATACATGTATATACACTAGGCAAAAAAAAGGGTATAAAACTAACACATTTTGCCAGTCATAATTTACTCCTACTGATGTTATAGGGGATAACGATACAAATTTCTAGGTTATATTGTTTATGAGCGTAAATTAAATGTGATTAAAATGTAACAACACAATTCATAAACAACATACACGTGAAAAAAAAATCATTCGAATCGAAACCTCCTTTTTGAATTGATTAAAAACGGAAAGACTATCATTAGTAAATAATATTCAAGGGTGTAAGACCCTCTGCAATGGTGAAACTACATACTTTTTAAATGGCGACATCCTCCCAGGGGATTTCTTTCTTTACTAAGGCATACTAGGTCACTTGCGGCTAGTCGATTCGAGCCGACATACCACTTCACCTCTAACCCGGATGAGGAAGATCCGTGGGCTGGGTTTACACAACAAAAAATGGTGTAGGGAATAAACAAAGAATGTTATAGTGGCGTCTATAGGAAAGTAACTTGAGCTCATATTTGAACAAGTGAAAGAAAATTTAATTTGAATTAAATTTTTAAAAGTTAAGACAAAAGCCGTTATGTGGAATTATAGATAGATATTGGAAACTGTTGTAAACCGATCGCCTTCAATTGGATATTTATTCTTCAATTTTCTTAAATCTATACAAATAAATAAATTTGAAGTGTCTGTTTGTAATATTAAAATAACCGTTTTTAACTAGTTGCATATGGATGTATACACGGTACATATACCAAAACAACATTTTTTTCAATTTTTGTCTGTCTGTCTGTCTGTTTTCTCCGGCTAATCTCTGAAATGGCTGAACCGATTTTGGCGGGACTTTCACTGGCAGATAGCTGATGTAACAAAGAGTGACTTAGGCTACTTTTAATTAAGATAAAAAAAAATAGGACCTCACAAAAAAAAAATTAAACCAATTAAAATTTTATTATATTCGATTAAAAGAAGAATTTCATTTAAATTAGTATAGGTATTTCTTAAATACAGAATTAATAACTTATCGTAAACTCTGCGAACTGAACAATATTTTTTTTGTTAAATACCACGCGGACGAAGTCGCGGGTAACAGCTAGTATATTTTAAAATTATCTTATCGATTCAATAGTCAACTAGTGTTTTTTTTTTTCTTAAAAATAATATCGCTTTCTGCAAAACATATCTACATATATTCCCATTTAATTCTGAAAGAGCACAGATGACGGCAATAGGCTAATTTAATTGAGAATATATTTTAGTCTTTTAGTAAAAATATGGGCGCTTAATATGCTTCTGCTTACCCCTTTATTTATAAGATATTTATAAAGATAGATAGAAATCGAATTCAAGCGAGCCCGTCATTGACAAAATAAACAAACATAACGGCTTATGAGTTGAAGAATCGATGTCGACCAAAAAACCGGTTACAAAACACGGCAGACTGCTTATAAATTTAATTATCCAGAACTATTACTCTACCAACACTAAGTATTACAACGTCTAGCCTATATTTTGTATGCACTTGAAATTTTTAACAATGACTTTATAGTCGTTTGATGCGTCATGTAAACTAAGGATTAAAAGGACAGGTATGATACTTTTTTAAAACTAATGAACAATAACAGACCCCCAAAATATCCGTATTAAATGTCCGATAATCCACCCAGGATTATCGGACATTTAATACGATACAGATATTTTGAGGGGTCTGTTATTGCATGTGAATATCGGATAGGAATGAAAGTTGACGAGTTATCACGATAACGAATATAAGCACTCTTCGCGACTGAATGTAGGTGGTCATCACATCCGAAAACACAGAACGGGTCTACAAGGAGATTTATAGTTCATATGAAAACACAGAACGGGTCTACAACGCGATTTACAGAAGTATTTTATACTAATACCCCGTATGTTTGTAATCAAATACCTTTCTATCAAGACGATAAACTGTTTAAGTATTCTGCTCGCTATCTTGGCCTATAAAACCTGTCGTGTCTGATAACATACGCACCGAAACACGCACTAATGCTTATATGGCAACCGGTAGCGGATGACTCATAAGCCCTACTATTCAAAAACTGTTTCTTATTCAAACTGGTTGAAAACACTTCAAGTAAAGCTATTTCGCATTTCCGAATTAAAACAAAGAAAAATTAAGTCTGTGCAAGTATCGATCGCTTTCGAAAGTTATTACAAGGATTGTCTGACAAACTTATAAGACTCTGTAAGAAAAAACCAACACATTCTTACACCAGAGGGAAAAGAAAATATAGCTGTCTCGCTGCCAAGAAAAAAACAAGAGAAAGAGACGGGAACGGAATGCATTTCGTTTTACGAAGTACACGAATAAGCGCTTAGTTCTTGAGCTAGCGTTATGCATCACTGACACCGGGCACTGTTAGATGACTTCCTGTGGACAGGCCTCGTATAAACATTTGTTGCTATAATATATAAGGCGACTAAGGGATCAGCTTGTTATCAAAGAGCATGTATACAGTCATACAGTGCCCGGATGATGATGGTAATAGGCTCGCTGCCTATTACAATAGTAGGACTATATGGTTGATAAAATATTGACGTTTGAAACGCCTGATCTACCCCATATACACTACCGTCCAAAAGTTTGGAAGCAACAAGATAAAATCAAATAAAATAAAAGTAAGCCATCTTAAATTTTTTTTATTGATACAGAATTAAAAAAATAGACAAAACACACTTCTACAACTATGAAATTAAATAAGTAATATAAAAATTAAATTAAATTTTAGCTTCATCTAAGTGTCCACCCCTCTCTTTAATTACCTTCTCGCATATTCTAGGCATCCTACTAATTAATTTCATAAAATACTGTTCATCTAACTTCTTCCATTCGCTCTGTAATAGTTGCCACAAATGTTCTGAGCTCGTAGGAGATTGATTTTTCACCCTTCTATCTAGTTCATCCCAAACAAGTTCAATGGGAGAAAGGTCAGGTGATTGAGACGGCCACTGCATGATTTTCACATCTTTTTTCTTCCTTAAAAAGTTCTGGCACAGTTTGGACGAATGTTTCGGGTCGTTATCTTGCTGAAAAACGAACCCAGGACCAATAAGATTCAGTCCACTGGGTATGGCGAAATCCTTAAGAATTTTCAAATAGCGTTCCTTGTTTAGTTTTTCGGTTATCCTCACAAGACTTCCGAGTTTATTGTTGCCGAAACACCCCCAAACCATGACATTACCACCACCATGTTTGATAGTAGGCACTGTACAAGCTTCTGAAGCTCTCTCTCCTTTAGATCGGCGCACAAAAACACGTCTATTGGACCCGAAAATCTGAAACTTCGATTCGACGAGCTCAGAACATTTGTGGCAACTATTACAGAGCGAATGGAAGAAGTTAGATGAACAGTATTTTATGAAATTAATTAGTAGGATGCCTAGAATATGCGAGAAGGTAATTAAAGAGAGGGGTGGACACTTCGATGAAGCTAAAATTTAATTTAATTTTTATATTACTTATTTAATTTCATTGTTGTAGAAGTGTGTTTTGTCTATTTTTTTAATTCTGTATCAATAAAAAAAATTTAAGATGGCTTACTTTTATTTTATTTGATTTTATCTTGTTGCTTCCAAACTTTTGGACGGTAGTGTATATATACTAGCTGACCCGGCAAACGTTGTTATTCCATAAAAAATCTGTATAGGGTCACCCTTATCATTTAGGTGAAAGAAAAATGGATGTTGGCCGATTCTCAGACCTAATGGATATGCATATAAAATTTCCTAAAAATCAGTCAAGCCGTTTGAAAGGAGTATGGTAACTAACATTGTGACACGAGAATTTTATATATAAAATATAAGCATATGTATGTTTGTAAAGGAGTAAAAACTGACAAAAGGAAACTCATAAATGAATTATGTTGTTTAGTTATTATATTATTTTTATTGTGTGGAGACACCCCCACGGGTCGTCACCTCATCGGAGCGGTGAGGTGGTATGTCGGACCGACTAAAACCACACGGTGTTCCGTCACAAAAGCATCTATTGTTAGGGACTCGGGATACCCTCAGAAGCGGAAGCATCCGGGAACCCCAGCAGACCGTGGGGACCCTACTTTGGGGTATAGGGGCTTTACACGTACGTCACGCGACCGTCTCAGGTATACAATACAATGATAATAAAAGCTTGTGTGAATGATTGACTGCATAATTATAATTTATGATCTTCCTAGCTGTTACCCATGACTGGAAATATGCCTGTGTTATTCCAAACTATAATCTATGTTTATGCCAAATTTCATCCTTGGGAAACAGCTTGTTTTCCCATGCCTGATGACTGAATTCGGATAGAAATATCTAACTTAGTTCTTCAAGGAAAAATAAATTAATAAACATCATAGTAATAACATAAGGTAAACACACATTTCCAAAAACCATAGGTCTAGGCTTTAAGTGCATTATTCATGGATACACTTTGGATAACGAGTTTTCAGATTTAATTAAATTAAAATGAGTAAGAATTCACAGAAAGTTAATTTGTGACATGTAGTAGTTCCCTTAGTCCTGATGTGATTACTACTTCTTAGGACATGATCAGCCTACACATTTTTTTTCAGTAAATTATATACCACCCAGTCAGTCACATCAGTAGGAGTTAGGGTGGGCTTGCCTACACAGTACATGCCCACTTGACTTAAAAAGGCTTGTATGCTATAATAGCACTTGAGACTCAATTAAGGTTGACTAAATGTGTGCATTTGAAACACCTCTGCTTACCTCATCGGAGATATAGGCGTCAGAGTATTAAATATTTGATCTATAATGAAAACCAAATTTGAAGTCATCATAATGTTACAGTAAAAAAAATGTGATTTTTTTACCTATTTTTTTTTTTTAAGAAGACAACTCCCGCATAAGGAATAATTCCTGTGTCGCGGGGGGCTTTATAAACATTCAATCAATGAACACAAAGAACACCCAAACCCGGGATCACTATTTGTGGATCACACAAATTAGGAATTGAACGGTGGAAAAATCCCACGGGTTCGGTGGGAATCGAACCCACGACCTCCGGTTTAGCAGTCAGAGTCACTAACCGCTAGACCAACAGGCCCGTCAAACACAAATAACACAATACACACGTAAATAACATGTAAATAATTCACAAATCTATGGATATTGTATGCAAACACTGCCACAATACCACACATGGTATGTATATAAACATAGGATAACTTTCAGCTTCATTGATCCAACTCCATAAGCACAACAGAGGTTGCTATAAACTTAGATAAGAATGTACACAATGCCAGAAAAATGTACATATGATTGTTAATTCCATAGTAGATCTACTTGTAAATTCCACACCACAATGCCTATTTTTCTTCCTTCAGGGTAGCCACCACTAGTGTAGTACCACCATTTGTGTCCACCACCACCATCTTGGTTTCACATACTTCTAACCTGCTCTATCTTCAGAACATCACTCAATCAATCAATTTGATTAGAATATATTTGAATTATATATTTATATTTAATTTCTTATTTCTTTACAGAAAGGTGTGGTGTACTTGTTCTTAAAAGACCTAATGACATACATGTGATACTCTGGTATTGCATACATCCATAGACCCTGGCAACAACAAGCTTACAGCACACCTGATGGTAAGCTGTTAAAACTGTAACTAACTGCTTTCTGTGCACTTATTTGCCCCCATTGTACACTTATAAAGAAAAGGCTTTGGTTATTCTACTACACAGTACATAGTTAGACAGAGTAGTTGGCTTATTCTTTGTGTAGAAGATAAGGACATTATCTATCCATTGTTTATGATGAACTGTGCAAATACATTTAGATTCAGTAATTGGCTTGGGCTATTTGTGTTGGTGTTGATCAAATATGCTCATGCTTGTATCCCTGAAGTACCCACTTCAGCAGCAGTGTATTAAACACCCTCCTTTTTATTTGTGATTAAGAATGAGAAGCTTTAAAGTCAATTATAAGAATGTGTGAATATTTTGCAACATTCACAAATATGACTGCTTGGAATATTTTTTATTTATGAAATAAGTTTTACTGTTGTAAGTATTGAGTTTTGTATAAAAAATACATTTTTTTATTAAACTTGGATTGAAGAAGCAGAGATTGAAGATGGATATTGACTTATAGAATAAGATGAGTAATTGAGCAGAATGACCAGAATTAACTAGAAGATGAAGTGTTGACAACATAATTATGAAAAAATGCAATTCAAAAATTAAAAAGGCATAAGGTTTTGAAGAATAGTTCAAATGACAAATTCTGTTCAACTAACTGTCAATACCTGTCAGTAAATCACAATAAATTAAACATTTCTGGTAGAACATTAGCAGTTAGATAGGTGTTTACATAATATATTACTTTAAGATAACAATGCTATGATACAAAAATTGTATTAACAAACCAATCTTTTTTTTTTCAATTCCTTTCAAAATAATTCCTGTGTAGGGGGCTTTACAAACATTCAATCAACAGACACAAAGAACACCCAGACTCGGACAACTATTTATGAATCACACAATTTTTTGTCCTGTGTGAATCGTACCCACACCCTCCAGTTTAGCAGTCTGGGTCACTAACCACTACACCAACACTCCTTCTAATATATCAATGACTCTACTGATAGGTAGATCTGTTGGAAGTGCCTGCATCTACAATTGACTTTTATAAGATCTTCGATCTGATCTCAGTTGAGCACAAAGCACAGTAAATAATTAAATGGGTGATAACCATAATATTTGATAAAATTAAATAGGTTTTATGCAACTACTAATCCAAGTAAAGCAGATTTGGATTAATAAATAATTGATGACTAATAGGATGGAAACATACAGCACTGGTATTAGGTAATACCAGTAGGGCCACCCCATCCCTTCTTATTGGTATTGTAAAAGGTGACTAGGAGATCAGACAATTTATATTTACAGTCATACAGCACCTGGATGAAAGCAAAAGGGGGCCAACATATGGGACTAAATTATGGTTAACGAGAAGTGGGTGTTTAAGATGCCTAAGCTTACCTTTTTAGAGATAATGGTGTGTGTGTGTATGTATTATGTTGTATATGTTAATCAGCTTGCAGGAATATAAACATAATTGATTCCACATCTGATTTTTAATTTAGTAATAATAACAATCCAATTTTAAATTAGTAAAAATAACCTATAAGTTAAAACTGAGACAAATAATAAATATACAAAACAATATAACAAAAACATTCTGTAAGTTTACATATGTAAATAAATATCACATCACATATTTCACAGTAAATATATAAAATGTATATGTTAAAACACTTAACATGAACAAACCAATTACATATTTATATAATTAACTAATATTGACTAAAGAAAGTGGTAATTAAATTAATTTGAATACAAACAACTATTATTTTCATCAACATCAAATTACAATTTACTGCTACTAGGAATCCAAGTCTTACCAGGAGGTAGTGAAATTCTAAAAACTGTGTAGAATGTTTGAAGAATTGGGCGAATTCAAGGTATAAAATGTTTCAACATTTAGGCTTTGAAACTTATGTGAATAAACAAAACCTAAAAGAGAGAATATCAAAAAAGCACAAGAGTTATTGAATAGCAAAGTGGATATGAGACCATTCTAGTGATTTCGAAAGCTTTACACCCGTTGTCACAAAGATATATTGCAAAATACAATACAAAAAAATACAGCTGTGAGACTGGAGAGCTGAATATGCACAGAAAATACCATAAGATATTCAATACAGATAGTTTTCCCTATCGACTTGTCCACAATTGCCAAGTGTTATATTTCATTAAACGCTTGTAAGATATCATACAGCTTCAGCCTATAAGCTAAGGAGTAGTCAATATCGTTACCTATATCATTCAAATACGCCCTGACCGCCATTTTTATGAACAGAAACCAAAGTAACAAGTACATTGAAAACGGTTTAATGTTAAAATAAGTTTTACCTCTCCATCAAAGGTATTTATCCCTAGAAAGATATCTCCAAAACTCCCACCGCCTAGTTTGCGGATAACATTGTATTGTTCAGCTATAACTATACGTTTCCGAGCTAACAACATGCGTTCGAAGGTAGCCATTTTCTTTTTCCTTCATCACTCGTTGTCACTATTTATTATAGGTAGCCCATCACACCGAGTAAAATGTTAACACAACACTTAGTTAATTTATCGTTCATTGAATTAAAAAAGCACTACAGATCGTAGAAACACTACTATAGTCCACTGAAAATCATTATATTACGAAGTCTAAAAAGTATAGTCAACCTATATCATATGACGTCACAATGGCAGTGTTGCAATCGTTTGAAACGTTTCAAAATAACAGTGGTAGAATGCTGTGATGTTGCCATGACGACTCGATTGATACTACTAATTACTATTCTTTGTTTAAAAGTATAACATTTAACTTTACTACAATACCTACTACTACCCGATTACAAAAACCTATATATTCCAGATCAAGCTCGGAGAAGGGTTTTGCACTTTCACCTCCTCAGGGATAGCTTGATTTTTGCCGATTCCAAAATGAGAATCACAAAAGAAAAACGTTAGAAAAAGTTTAAAAAGCGTCTGTTAAGATTATGAACTTAAACCGGGAAGATAAAAATCTTTGTTGCTTGCTAGCTCTTTGGTAGTTTTGATGAAAAATAAACCAGCCATTTGATAAGAACTTGTATTCTAGAGAAGTCTATTTTTAACCCCCTTTTATGAAACGGGTGAGAGACATGCTACTTTTAATCAAGTTTATTAAAGTCAAACTTACTCAGCTCGCGACCTGCCTATAGTGACAGAAGCACGAATCCTACTCTCAGCTTTTTAAGTTCGCAACCTTAAAGGGCTCGACGAAATACTACAAACTTACTCATACGGAGGAGCTTTTATGTCATTTAGGATTAATATAGAACACATTATTGTTTTGAAAAGCAACAGCACAATAAATCATCTGATTTCGATTTTTTATCATTTTTTTTTATACTATAGGGGGACAGACGAACACACGGGTCACCTGGTGGTAAGTGACAACCTCCGTCCATGGACACTTGCAACTCAAGAGTCGTAAGTGCACTGCCCGCTTTAGAGGGTGATGTGGGATAGGGGGCTGTGGGGAGGGGAAAGAAGAGAAGGGCGATGAGGGGAGGAGTCCCAACTCGGGAAACCTCACTCATTCTCACACATCAGAATATACTGCGGGGTACAGACTATGAATACTGTGCTAATAATCAAATAGAATAAAAAAAAAACAGATTTTGATAGCCGATCTTGCTCGAAAATTTACTAAAACTACTCTAAGGAAAACTCTTACCAAGAAAATGGACTTAGTCAGAAAATAAATAATTATTATTAAAGTATGAGAGCTTTTGATAAGACGTGCCTGCGATAAATGCGAAACTGCTTGCTAATTTAAGTGCATGTACTTTTGAAATCAAAACATGAGCAAAAGCGGATGAAGCGACGCAAACTTGTGGCTCGACATAAGTTTGCCTACTTACTCATACATCTGTCACCCACTTTGGCTTCACTTGTAACTAACAGTATAAACAAATCTTGGATGTCAATTTGTGCCATTGAAATTAATCTTTATGGATACAGCTTGTTTCAGGTTTGGTCAAATTTTAGGAGCATTATGTGTAGCTGATAAATAAGCTTATTAGTCATTAGGCTTGAACAAATAAATGATCATGATTATGAAAGAAATGGATATAAATTTGCAAATTTGATCAATTTCTAACTGTAAAGCCAAAACTGTTCAATAATTGATATCATCAATGTTTGTTGAGACTGCATGGATGAGTGGTTTAAGTAGTCATCTCACTACAATGCTGCCCTGCCGTTTGTTATGGGCTTGATCCAAACACAGGACAACACTTAATGCAATCCTCATATTGTTGTTCTGGGCCTGGGCATACTTTGTATGTTTGTTTGTGTGATTATTCATTTCTCTGTGTTCGCTTTTAAATTGCAGTAAATAAAAAATATTTTGAATAATAAATTATTTTAAGAAATGGTAAAACTTATAAGGTAAATTGTTTTTTGACAATCTGTGGAAGTCATTCAACAAATCTATCAAATCAATTATATGAATCTCTTATAATATTTATTATTGACTAAAATGGATTTTGATTATGAATCATGGCATACCTTTGATATTGACCCTATTATGCCACAACACAACCCCATAAAGACATATTTTAAGGCTATCAAACAAACTCAAACCTAAGTCCAGCAAAGTGACTCTTAAGTTGGAGGTCCCACTACACTTGTTAACCCTCTATCCCATAAAAAAAAGTAAAACAAAACACCAAGACCACTAGATAGACTAAATTTGTGGTCTGTGGCTTGAACATCAATTATGGGCCTGGTTTTATTATGCCCAATTAAAGAACAGCAGTGTAACTCACAGATAGTTTGGAATAAATGTGTACCATAGACAATACCATAATTACTGCTGATTGTAAATGTAATTAAAAATATTTTGTTTTAATGTAAATGGTGTTAAGTGTATTAAGTCTCTTATAATACCTACAAAGAGTATTATTAATAGACACATTTATCAAGCAAAACTAAGTTATTTAAGTCTTTGCAAGCACTCATACCTCACATTAGGACTCTGTCCTATGTTCAGCAGTGGACTGCAGTATGTCAACACTGATTGACTAATATGTCAGATGGTTTATTTTTACAAAAAAATCTCGAGATTTGTTTCACTGAATAAAAAAAATGGTATCAATAGCCCAAGAAAATGTAACAAGATAAACACAAAAATCATATCTATTAACTGCATTAATGTTTTAACTGACTGACATACAATTTTCTTTATCTTGAGTAAACTAGACTAACTAAAAATTGACAAAGTTCTTCCTAATAAGGCATTCAAGAGTTTTTTTTTTTGTCAAAGTATTTAAATACTGGCATGTAGGCTAAATTGGTTAGAGCATCAGCTGGAAGCAGCAAGGAATCCCTCAATGGAAGAGACTGGCCTGACACAAGGCGCACCATGAAAGTATAGCCATATTCATCAGATATGTATGTATATATGGCAGCAAAAGAGTTGTGCAGTAGTATAAATAAATAATCCCATTGTCTATGCTATATACTTAGGTATATATAATACAAGAGTCTTCTACATTTGTTCTTGCCATTTCAATTAGCACAGGAACACAACTTCTGATTATTATTAAATAAACCATTAACTAATTACTTATTGAATTAAAACATTGGGTATTATCCTTAGTTTTTTTTTGCAGCAGCAAAAATAAATAAAATATGACTTAATTCTGTACTCTTTTACAAGTATAAACATGTTATACCCATACCTAGGCAGGAAGATAATGCAGCTATTGATATGTCATAAATTTAAACAAAAGAATTATCAAAGCCTTAGAAAGAGTCACACTGAGAAACAATAATATAGGTTTCTATGGAAATTTTAGATTAATATTGTAGTATGCAATAAGATATAAATGCAACAATTAACAATCTGAAACTGCATTCATTCATTATGGTTTAGTTGATACCTGGGAATGTTTAGTATGTAGAAATTTTCTTATTTCAGAGTCATCTTGATGAGAAGGTCACAGATAGACTTTTTCAGAAAAGTGACCATGTATGTTCTAAAATGAGCATACTGATTTTTTAAGATGATTCAAACCAGGAGTTTATGATGTAACATTGACACAGATCATTATTCATTAATTGAGCATATCCAAACATAAAATTAGGGTTATACATATATCACACTTTGATTCTGAAAATTAAGACGTTGCTTAACACTTACAGAGAGAAGGTCACTTAGGCGAAACGCGAATTATTTATATAGTGAAAGCTTTCAACAGATGAAAATAAGATTGAAACCACTAATTCTCCTTTTGCAATATAACGACATGATAATAGACGAGTTACATTACTGTATTCTCATTTTAAGGTTTTTTTCAGCCAATTCCAACAACTGACCCTGGAAATTTGATGTCCATTCTTCATTTGCCTAGATAATACGTCACATTAAAAAATCAGCATGCACCCCTCTCCCCGCCATGATGTGCCACTGATGACGCGTGGGCCTTTAAAATGTTACGAAAGCTAAACTAAAATACTTCTAAGAATAAGATATAACAATCAAATCTTATAATTATTATACCTCGCCACTAGCAATGTTGATTGCTAAATAAATGTCACCAAACGATCCTCCGCCAATCTTTTTCGACACCTTATATTTTCCAGCAATCATTATCTCTCTCCGTGAACTCATAAAAATCGACATGATGACAGATTATTATTAATCGTCCCGGTTAATGTAAAATAGAATACGAAAGCACAAATTACGCACTTTAGGAATAAAAACAATATTAAATTCACGGCTACATTTTACGAAACTGTGACTGAATGGAGGACGGACTGCGTTCGAAAAGTAGGCCACGCTTAATTCTTACTACTATCTTCCAATAAGGATTCTAAAAAAAATTAAAGTTTTCTATTAAAAGGACGATTTAAAATATTAAATTAAATATTTTTATAAGATGTTAGCGTTATTTTAATAATAATGTGCCCTTAATCTGGATGAAAAATTATATTTTAAACAACGTAAATGAATATAAATTCAAAAATCACCAAATAGCTAAGTTTATCAAGTTTCAAAACGTAGCCATATCCATAAAAAGTTGCCATGTAACTAAAATGATCATATTTTCTACAACAGAGAATATTACCAATTTACTTTCAAGTACACACTATTAAAAGCAAAAAAAAATGTGTAAAACTATTTTTTTGGATAAGTAATATATTTTGGGAGATATATATATTTTAGTAAGGTGTACGATGCCCGATGCTGTAACGTCACTCTACAACGGTCCTGACTTGCGTGTATGAACTTTTGGTAAAAAATGGGTTAAACTATTGATGCCTTTTGTGATTAAACATAGGCATATTAGCGACATACTATGAAAATATCTTAGGGGAATTCGTTAGCAATGAACGAGTGAAATATTACAGCGAGAGCGGTGAGTGTTGCAAAGTGAAGTCACACGTAGATTTAAAATAGTGAAAATTGATAAAATCATAATAATCAAAGTATTTGCTCGATTTGAATAAAAAAAAGCAAATATATTTCTATACATTTCGGTTACAATATTCACATTTTAGTAGTAACTCGTGAAACCTGAACGTCGATTAGAAGACTGAGGGATCTAATTGTTGCACAGTGGTAATGTATATAAGAAATAATAACAGTTATGTGGAGTTGGTTACATTTTACTTGAAGACTTTTACCATTGGATGCCGATTCTATTCTGTGATGCCGTACTACATAACCCCATAATGGCCTAGTCATTTTGTATTAATTTATTTTTTTAAATGATTTAAGTTCTCTGTACTGTTTATTTTGTTAGTCACGGTTTTCTCTGTACTGTTAATTATAAATAGCACCTAAGTAATGACAAATCATGAAAAATTAAAAATATAACATTAAAAGCTAATTACAAAACAAACATTATGTACTTAGTAGTGTTTTATATACTATAGGGGGACAGACAGTGAACTACAGTAGTACAGATAGTGCCATGCTTGCATTGCATTTTCCCGAAATTCTTAAAAAAATCCCCCTCTCCTCTTTCCTCTCCCCGCACCGGTATCCCTCATCATCCTGAAAGGCGATCAGCGCATTTACGACTCTTGAGTTGCAGGTGTCCATGGACGGCGGTTACCATCAGGTGATCCATCCGATCGTTGTTCCCATATAATATAAAAAAAAGGTGAAACGGTTGGATACGGATTGTATTGAATAAAGGTATTATTTATTTGTGGTTGACTTTGCTCCGCTTTATGTTACAATCCATTTCTGTTCGTAGCCGTTCTTTGCTCAGTCTCAATTTTTTTTTATGACAGTTTTTTCAAAAGTTATCGTGAGAATCTTGCCAAGGAAAACCAAACAAAGTTAGATGTATATGTGGGGGATCAGATGTGTCATATTTCTCCCATAACATGGAATGATCCTTTGGCCAGGAGTACTTTTCCTGGCCGAAGGATACTTCTTTCTTGGTTAAGGTTTTTTTTTATAATATAAGGGGGCAAACGAGCATATGGATCACCTGATAGTGAGTGAATGCCTTCGACCTGCAACTCAAGTCTCAAGTCTCTTACCTTTGATAAGAGGTGAGGAGTTTTGGGCCTCCGGTAAACTCACTAAATCTGTTAAACACATTGCACCAGTTCTCGGTAAGTTAAGCTGTAGTTCAGCTTGTCTTCGCTAGACCTCAATAAACATCTATTATTATTTTTGAGGAAGAACCAGGAAGAGAGCAGAGCATCAAACAGGATCTCTTTTTGCTATTTTTCAATATAAGTCTACAACCTATATTGCAATGTATAGTAATGTGTAGATCACATAACAAAATTGCGCGTGTAAGCAGGGAAGTCGATATTTTAATATAACCTTCAATAAATGTTAAATTATTGTATCAGATATGCTTGTTCCAAGTGAATGCAAAAGAATGTAAACTGTACGGTAATTCTGTATAATAAAAAATATAATATATAGTTGTATCCTGAGCTACCAATTATAATAACATTAGAATAAAAACTTTTGTGAATTAGATTGATATTTATTTAAATATACGGTTTTACTCACGTGTGTATTTCGGGGATGCCCGACTAGTTTCGGTCTCGACAGGAGGCCTTTTTCAAGGAGTAAGTCGTCCAGCCGCGATGGTACCGGATGAGTGCATCATCAGGTACCGGTGCGGCTACTAATTATGTTGAGATTGTAATCTGTTTGTGCACCTATTACATTTTTTTTTCCAGCCTTGTCGCTTTTCCTGTTACGATGACTTAACCGCGTTGTCTTGTTTTTCGTAATACGAGCACCAAATTACAACGCTAACTCCTAACATTTGTTTCATCATCATCATACTCAGATATATATACGATACGCAAATGTGCGTTTGAGACCGAACGCTCCCGCTTAGTACTGCCCTTGTGCTCTCATTAACCAAATTTAACCTCCTTGGTATAGGCCAAAACGCATCGAACTTAATATCTATAAATGCAAATGTCAGTTACTTTGCTTCGTATATAGTTTTTTTTTTATAATGTAGGATTACAGACGCATAGACGGGCTACCTAATGGTAAGTGACAACCCCGTCCATGGACACCTACAATTCGAGAATCGCAAGTGCGCTGACCGTCTTTGAGGGTGATCATTGATACGGGAAGGGGAAAGAGGAGGGGATGAGGAGTTGGGAAAGAGAAGGGGCGAGTTGGACTTCCGGAAACCTTATTCATTTCGGGGAAATGCAACGCAAGCGTTGCTTCCCAACCGGTTTTCTGTGAGGCTGTGGTTTCGCAACGATGAAGCCAGCTCATTCGTGCCTCAGCGTGGCTCTACCATGATTTTACAGTATAGTATGGGATGTATCTATTATGGATATATAATAAAACACTTATCTATATACTCTAAACATTTACTGGATAATAACACACAATAACCCATGTTGCCATAAATAAAAAATACTAGAAAATATTCATAAAAATGCTTTAAATTAAATTTAGATAGCTATATCTGCGTTTTTATAAAAAAGCGTTCCCTGATTTCTCACTTTAGAAGTCTAGGTTAACAATATGTTCTTCTAGCAACCTAATATTGTTAAACCTCTAAGATACCAAATGCATTGTAGGACTCTTATAATACTTTCAATATAAACAATAACAGAAAAAGTCTTCAATACTATAAAGAATGCCTACGCCAGCAAGTTTATAATTCGAATTTATAAAAAATATATTAATACAAAAAAAAAAGTACTAACAATAAAATAAATTCTTTAAGAAATTTGTACATGTTGGTCATTTGATTTAAGCAATTAAACATATAATAAAAATTAATTGCAAAATCAATGATTAATAAAAACAACCAACCTATATAAATGTGTCCCTGGATTATTAAGTGTTTTGTTTAGAAGACGACCGACCCCTAAGATCCAAGTCATCTTTTATGTAGAACTAGTAGGATATTAAAGCCCAATATTGGGGTTCATCCTGGCCTTATTTCGCCTATATTAGCGATGTTCTACCAACGTTAATACATAAACTACTAAATAGTGGTAAATTTAACGTTCTGGCAACATCTTTTAAAAAACAATTAAGGCGCAGGCATACACTTGAGTCGTTCGAAGGCAGCCTTCTCTAGCGCCTCCCGGTGTTTGGGGTGCGAGATCTTTATAAGTTCGTAGGCGCGCTGCCGCAGGGTCTTGCCGAACAGACAGGCAATACCTTGCTCAGTCACCACGTAGTGCACGTGGGCACGAGTTGTCACCACACCAGCACCTGTAACACATTATTGCATTAGTACACAAACCTAATCAGTCTTTAAAAATAATCAAATTAACTAATTATATTACTACAACTAAATGATTGTTCCTATTAAAAAATACAGGATGGTGGTATTTGACTTTGGTTTGATGGTGGTATTTGGTTACTTTTACATTCGATAGGCTAATTCTTGATCGAAATAAAAGACAGAAATCTGGTGAGCCATCTGCTCGTCGTTCACCATATACTATAAAAAAAGGTATACATACTTGGTCCAGTATAGGGGCGGGTTGGTGTGCACAAATACAGTTTGAATTTACTTACCAGGTTTAAGTGTCGGCACGATCTTGCTGACTCCCTTCTTGGTGATGGACGGCAGAGCGATGATGGGCTTCCCTCGCCCGTCAACGCCCTCTGCCGCGCCGCGGATGAAATCCACTTGGCCACCGAAGCCCGAGTACATGCGAGTACCTACAAAAAAAACTCATGTCTTTGAACGATTCGCTGCATTAGCGTTTGTGCAACAAATAATTACTGAACGAATAGACATGACAACTTTATTGGCCCAATAGAGAAGCAAAACTACTTTTGATTAAACTCTTTAAAAAAAGAAGACAAAAAATTGCAACATAAACACGGCTTTAACTTCTGCAGGAGTAAGAGAATTCACAATCAAATGTGAAACTGAAATATCAAATTAAATTGAATCATTATAATTATGCCTAAGTATGAAATTATCGTGATCATGAACAGCCTGTACAAAGACAATTTAAGTTACTTTGGCCAATGAAATGAACCAAAAAAGAAACGAAAGGTTGAATTTAACAACTAGAGGTCGCACTCTAGTTAAAGTTTATTTTATATATTTATTTAGAACTCCAACCATAGACACAGTACGAGACCACAGCATGCAAATTAATATTATACATATGTATGTTACATAACAAGCATAAACTTTAAGTTATAAACATAAACTATCATCAACAGAAAAAATGTAAAATAGACATAGAAATATATACATGCACTCCCGCTTATTATCCCCAAAGGGCTAGGCTAGGCTAGGCTAGAAATATAGGTAACGCTAACATTTTTCCGATTATAATTTTTACCCATTTAAGTAATAGGTAAATACGCAATTTTGGGAATTAGATGGAAAAATTTGGAGTATATTCACAGGAATGGGAGGATAGAAGGGGAAGGGGTATTGCTTATACAGGTGGATTGGGGAGTATAAGTAATAGCTGAAACAAGTTAGGATAGCATATCTATAAGTCCGAACCCTTTTTTTTTTCTGTGCGGAAATCCCCTCGGATACCACCTTCTGGTGGCATGTCGGACTCGAACCGAATAAAACCGCACGCCATCTTGGGTACTAGATGCCGGGGAACCAGGTACACCCTAGAAAGGAAAACCCTGGAACCCCGACGTACCTCGGGCCACCTACGGTTTGTAGATGGCCCCCTCCTGTGTGGGAACCCCACCTGTCTGTCACCCCCAGGCCTGCGCTTATGGAGGACGGAGATCATTCTCCGATCTCCGGCGCCTGAGTCGCCTGTGGTACCTGGCCCGTTCCCGGGCCTGGCGGGCCGGAAGAGTTCTAAACCTCTCCTGATCCCGCTCCGCCGTCTCCTTGGCAAGCATAACTTGCTCGCAGAAAGAGACGGCGGAGTTCCACGCGTTCTCGCTCCGCAACATGGCCGCAATCATGTTACCGAGCGAGAGAACCACCACCCCGATGGCCGCCACGAGATCACGCCTCAGCTCCTCCCACGCCGGACATTCTGCCAGCGTGTGGAGCGCCGTGTCCACGGTCTGGCCATCGCAATGATGGCACTCAGGCGTTGGCTCCTTGCGGATCAGACACAGGTGATCTTCGAAACATCCCTTTCCAGTGATCACCTGCGTCAGCCGGTATGAGAGGGTCCCATGACGCCTCTCGAGCCAATCCTCCATAACGGGTCTTACCGCCGTAATAACGCCCATATAAGTCCGACCCCTAGAACTATCCCTCTAACTTATAAAAATAGGAATCCTAGGAAAGCAAAGGTAATTCTTTGTTATCAATACATCCAATTTGTCAAATTTTAAGAACAAGTTCAGGGCTTAGGTGTATGTATTCCTTAGGCTTAGGCAAGAATATAGTAACATATTATTATTTTAAATCGTTTAAACCGTTTATTAATTACAAGAGAAAATGGGCACTAGACACGTGTATCTATGTGTACAGGTCAGACACAAAACTACTTTTTTCTATTCGACACAGTGACGTACACATCTGCAATGTATTTGGCTCTATGCTCCGAACAATTAGCAGCATCCATTGCTATGCGGACGAGTGATGCCCTGTACACCGGCCGCGCTAACATTTCTCGGGTAAACGTCATCGAAAGCCGATCCAAACTTGTGTCTGATATCGAAACTTCTTTACTAAAAGTTTCAGATTGGGGTCGACTTAACCTAGTGCATTTTAACCCCACGAAGACACAGGTTTGCGCGTTCAACGCTAAAAAGATGCCATTGGTCGTATCACCTCAATTTGAGAGCACTTCCCTAACTGCATCAGCCAATATCGGAATCCTTGGCGTGTATATATCAAGCGAAGTCCAGTTTCGCGGTCACTTAGAGAGTAAGGCCATATTAGCCTCGAAGAAGCTTGGTGTGCTAAACGGATCGAGACAGTATTTTACTCCGGCCCACCGACTGCAACTTTATAAGGAGCAGGTTCGGCCGCACATGGAATACTGTTCTCATCTCTATGCAGGTGCACCCCAGTACCAGCTTCTCCCTCTTGACCGCATTCAACGGAGAGCAACTAGCATCATCGACTGCCAAGATATTTCTGATCGACTTGACACCTTGGCGTTGCGTAGAGATGTAGCTTCACTCTGCATCCTCTATCGCTCGTATGGGGAGTGTTCGGAGGAATTGTTCGGACTTATACCGGCTGCAGGTTTCCGCCATCGTCCCACGCGACAAAATATCCATTCCCATCACATGGACGATTGGCACTCCACCACTGTGCGCTTCTACAGAAGCTTTTTGACTCGCACAACCAGCTTATGGAACAAATTGTCGGCTGCCCTATTTTCGAACCGACACGCCCTTCAAACCTTCAAGAAAAGAGCGTACTCCCACCTAAAAGGCCGGTAACGCACTTGTGACTCTTGAGTTGCGGCTGTCCATGGGCGGCGGTAGTCACCTACCATCTGGTGGCCCGTCTGCTCGTTTGCCCCCTACCGCACAAAATAAAAAAACAACGTCGTTTCGGAGTCAATGTGTGCGTTTAGATAATAAAATCGAAAATAATATACACATTTTAAGATTTAAAAACTTTCGCCTTGATATATAATAAATAGACTGGCATGTTTGTCAACTGGTTAGTTATCCTGAATATTAAGCGAGAGCCAGACTGGCTGTTCTTTTTGTCCATTGTTGGTGTTTGTAAAGTCCCCTGACATATACATATATATATATATATACACGCTTACGCCTGCCCTCAGGGGGTAGGCAGATGTGTATTAAACATACGCCTGAAAATTAGAACTTGGTCACCCTAACGTGAGGGGGGCAAAGCCTATTGCCGACAACCGGGCACTGTATGATTGTATACATACTGTCTGACAGATACAGAGAGCAGTCCAATCTTTTAGCAGTGAGTATAAATGGACATGGTAGTAGGAGCCCAAAATAAGTCCGACAACCTGGACTAACTACAGAACTTCGATATCGCCTAGTACTTGGGGTGTGGACATCTCATGGCAGTCGCTTCACGTAAAATATCGTAGTTCAACCGTTTCGCAGTTAAGCCGACCCCAACTTAGTTGGAGAATTAACGATGAGTGAGTAATAATGTAGTCTAATATATAATAACGGTCTTATAGGGACGAACTGTCTCCGAATAAAAAATGATACCAACTTCAAGCGCTTGAAGACTTCCGCAAGACCCAGTCCGATACAGGAGTGATGATGCTTGCACAAATCAATTTAACTTACCGATGGAGTCAGCACAGACTTGTCCCGTGAGGTCCACCTCTATGCAAGAGTTGATGGCAGTCATGCAGGGCTGTAGGGAAACTACGTGCGTGTTGTTCACGTAGTCGATCTCCAACATTTCTGAAATACCACAAATATTGATATCTAAAAATTAAATTGTAATTGTGGCACACGCTGAAAAAAATGATGATGTTTGGAGAGTATTTTTACTTGAAAGTACACTATTTCACTGAAAGTAGTATTTTTAATTGAAAGCAAACAAAATAATATATACTTTATGTACGAGAATGTACAAAGGGCGGCCTTAACACTCTGAGCAATCTCATCTAGGCAAAATTAGGATGGACTGGAATTAATATTGAATATTGGTGACAATCATTGGATTGTACTACTCGCTTATGAATCTATAGTTATAAAGTTAGCTACAGACCATTAACTGCAAGTTTTTTTTTATATATAAGCCTACTATAGTGACTCCACTTTGCCTGATGGAAAGCAATAAGTGGAGTCCAAGAGCGGTGGTCACCATCGTCATTGCTGTCTAGTCACTGCAGCATGGTGACACACATTATGGCAGCCTGGTGAGATGCTTACAAGTGTCGTGTTCCAATTGCTGTGATCCTGTCATCATCTTATAAATACTCCATTTTTATTTGGTGTCGGGGCAATGTGTTCTCTTCTTCTATCATTCGCCATTTCCCTGCTTACTCCCGTTCTAGCAATTCCCTGTTTTACACAGTCCGTCCATCTGTTCCTTGGGATGACCATCACTCTTGTATCCGTCAACTTCCGTACATAAAACGTTCATGCCCATACCACGATAATCCATTGTCTCTCAACTTTCCATCCACCGGCATTACTTTCGTTTGCTCCCTCTAATGTATTCTTTCTTCAGCTCATCTCACAACATTCGCATTTCAGCTACATGCAGGCGTCTCTGATCCGTTCTCTTTGGGACAACTTTCAGATCTATACAAGACGACAAGTTTGATGATGGTCTTATAGATAAGAAGGTCAATAATTATTTATGTATATTTTTACGCATGATGAAGATCATGGATAATGGCAGTGGCAGAGAATATTTTGTTTTAATTTTTTTTTGTTCTGAATGTATTGTTTTTTTTTTTTTTTTTTTTATACTATAGGGGGACAGACGAACAGACGGGTCACCTGATGGTAAGTGACACCGCCGTCCATGGACACTTGCAACTCAAGAGTCGCAAGTGCGCTGCCCGCCTTTAAGGGTGATGAGGGATGGTATATGTATGTATGTATATATATGGTGATTGTAGTAAAATGATATTCGAGTAAATGTTATTATCATATATACATACATATAACCATGCATAAACTCACACTTTTTTTTTTTTTTTTTTTTTTTTTAACGTGTGGAAATCCCCTCGGACCGTCACCCCGCCGGGGTTTGCGGCGGGGCGGTGTGTCGGAATCGAACCGACTAAAACCACACGGTGTGCCACTCTGCGCCTGAGACGGAAGGGATCCGGGAACTGCTGTTATTAAGACATCCGGACCCCTCCCAGCGGCATAAACTCACACCTATATCAACCTGAACGGGTAGCGGAGGGACGTACCATAATATATACGACTGAACCCGACAGTTGAAATAAACGATTTTGATTTGATTTGATTATCCGAAATAAAAAATAGTAACTGACTCCTTCGAATAATTTCGGATAAGGGCGGAGTCTAAATGAGACTTGTTATAACAGATTTTGTTTTTGCCCGGCTGAGCCGACACACTAGCCGCATTCCTTGAATTGTTTATTATGGCCAAAATAATATAATATATATATTTTTTGATCAAGTTTCAAAACAAAGTGATAAGTATAAAGAACTGTTGTTACTGGAAAAGCATAATCAACAAAAAAACCCAAAAGCTAAAACAGCTGACACCTTTACAAGCGTGTAAAATCAGTTGTTAATAACAGATTCTTAAAAAAATTGAGGTGCCAGGGATAGTAGTAATATTAAACAAAAATAGCCAGGGATAGTAGTGCGGGCCATGGCCCTTTACGGGGCCCCAGTATGGGCCGACCATCTGACGGCAGCCACCGTCGCCATACTGCGCAGGCCGCAGCGGGCGATGGCCGTCAGAGTCGTGAGAGGATACCGCACGATCTCCTATGAAGCGGCGTGCTTACTGGCCGGATCACTACCCTGGGACCTGGAGGCGAAGGCTCTCGCGTCGCTACATCAGTGGCGTGAAGAGGCGCGAGAGAGAGGACACCAACCGACGCCTAGAGAGTACGAGAGGCGTAGGTACGAAGTGAGGGGGGTCCTAGTGGCGGAATGGCGGGTGCGACTACTGCGTCCGTCATATGGCCTCAACACCATCGAGGCCATCCGGCCAGTATTCAGCGACTGGGTCGAACGGAAGCACGGCTCCCTGTCATATAGGGTGACGCAGGTGCTTACCGGTCACGGATGTTTTGGGAAGTACCTGCGGGATATTCGCAGGGAGCCGGACGCCCGGTGCCACCACTGCGTCACCTGCGAGGTAGACACGGCGCGGCATACGGTAAAAGAGTGTACTGCTTGGGTTGAGCCGCGCCGTGCCTTAGTAACAGAGATAGGAACTGACCTCTCGCTCACAGCGCTTGTGCGCGCCATGGTCGGGAGCGAGAGGTCATGGGATGCAGTGGTCACCTTCTGTGAAACTGTTATGACACAGAAGGAGGCTGCGGAAAGGGAGAGGGAAAGCACGACTACCCTCCCCATCCGCAGACGACGCACCGGACGTCGGAGGAGGGCCGACAATGCCCAATTCCGGCCTCCGTAAATGGACCCGAGGGCGGTGTACGTGGGGTACAGTCCACCGCCCAAATCGTTTAGCAGGTCCGAGGTTGCAGGCGTGTAGTGTTCCGCGCGCCTCCCTCAGGGAGTGATGGTGGGGGGAGTGGCACTTTTCCCCCCTTCAAAACGAGATGGGGTCCGCTCCGGACGGTCACCTGCTGGCTGCGGAAGAATGTCGTGTTCCCGCGGCCCTCGGCAGCAGGTGCGAGGAAGGAACACCGTGGTGGTTTTAGCCGGTCAAGTCCGGCACACCCCTCCGCTGATGCCCCCGGCGGAGGATAGTCCATGAGGATTTCCCCACGTAAAAAAAAAAAAAAAAAAAAAAAAAAAAAAAAAAAAAAAAAGGGATAGTAGTAATATTAAACAAAAAGAGCCAGGGATAGTACGTTACAAAACTTGCTATTTAACTTCGTGGAAGGTTGACCACCATCCACCACCACCACCTTTCACGAAGTTAAATTTGAAAGATTTACGCAGGAAGCATCACCATTTAAGTGGCCGACAGCATTTAACTAATTAACTTCACTGATATCTACGGAAAAATTAAATTAAGGTTTTGGGATTACTCAAGTAATTTGAAAATATATCATTTACTACAGATCTTTCATTAATAACTCTTACACAAATAAATTTGAAAGAGTAACTATAATACTCCAATGTGAACAATTGGAAGGAAGGCACACAAGTGAAATTATAGCCAATAATTGAAACAATTTTTAAAAGGTTGGGTCTTATGAACACTGATTGATGTGTTGTAAACATTCCTAAACGGATATTGAATAATATAATAAAAATTACTGATGTTATTATTGTTTTAACTTTTTTAAGTACCTGGATAACACTTAAGGTAGCTATAATAATTACTTATTTATATGTCTGATTCTAAAACCAAGTGATAACCTAGAAAATTCCCAAAGAATCTAATATCCATATAACCGAAAATACACTCGGGTGCAAATAAATTGCACATGTGACTTTTTTGCAAAATATTGATATAAAAAAAACACATATTACCTTTATTTTTTAAAATGGAATTGAGGCTTGTTTCAATACCTATTTATTGATACCATATAAGCCGTTATAAGTTTACCACAAAGTAATATCAACAAAAGAAGCCTAAAATGCTCCCTTAGGTCACCGCAGTTAGCAAGAATAATTGCAGGTATAAAAAGGAATGCTTTTAATTAAAAAGTCGTCAGTTGCATTTGAACGCTCAAACTGAAAGGACGTCCCACTGGATGTCCTTTCAGTTTGAGCGTTGAAACTACAGCGGCTCTAATTGAAGCGGGCCACATCGAGAGTGGCAGACATTCAGTTCATCGTATCTACCTACACTATCGGGAGACTGGTGGCTATGAACGACGACGAGGAGCCAGAGCTACAACTGAGCGCGACAACCAATATTCGTTACGGCGGCTTTGCGAAATCGTCACCTGACTTCCGTTGATCTTGCGCATCGTCTCCAATAGATACGTGAAGTGGAAGACAGCCGCTGGACGGTCAGAAGAAGACTTGCTGAAGGTTGCCTGCCGGCGCATAGGCCAGCAAACGGCTCCAACTTGACGCAAGCTCACCGCCTGGGCCGTCGATCAATGGAGAGCAGTCCTGTTCTCAGACGAGTCCAGGATGTTGCTTCATGGCAATGATGGACGAGGACGGGTCTACAGAAGCTTGTCTTCATCGCTGGGGCTAATATAAGGCGTCAAGACAGAGGACTAACTGTTCGGGGGTACATAGAGGAAGTTCTCCAGGAACATATCGTACCATTTAGGGGTTTCGTTGGAGATAACTTCCTCCTTATGCATGAGAATGCAAGGCCCCATACCGCTGTTATTGTACGACAGCATCTTCAAGAGGTGGGTATTCCCGTAATGGAATCTATATCTAAGCTCGGGGTCCGGCCTTAACCCGATCGAGCATTTATGGAACACGTTAAAAAGAAAAATAAGAGGCCGAAATATTGCTTCAACCAATCTCCATGAGCTACAAACTGTGCGCAGTGAAGAATGGGACGCTATCCCACAAGACTCTATCAAACACTTGATAGGGTCGATGGAACACCGGTGTCGAGCGGTAATTCGGGCAAGAGGGGGGTAACACTTCTTGAAAATAAAGATATTTTTAGTAGAATTTGTGTTTTTTTAAAATAATCCTCTAACATTCAAACTTTATTAGTTAAGCAAAAATCTACCAATAAAGATAAATTTGTAATGGTCTTTTTTCAGCAGTAAGGTAAACTTATTACCGCTTATGTGGTATCACTGAATAGGTATTGAAATAATCTTTAATCCCATATTAAAACATATATGTATTTCTTTAAATGAAAATAAATAAAAAATATTTCTCCAAAATTGTTCACATGTACGGTTTCATTGCACCTGAGCGTAGATGATAATCCGAAAAAAATCATATCCATAACCGTACTTGAAAGCGGTATAATGTTATTCTTAGATCCGTATCGGAAATTTTATCCATAACATTCCTAACTGTGGGATCCCTGCCTATTCGAAGGGTATACATATATTCACAGGCGAAACATAGTTCGCGGACCATTTGTTAGTAAGTTGTTGTTTTCAAATTATATTGCCTGCCGGCGTCAGATGTCACTTGTGGGTGGCACTGAATCACATAATCGAAGGCCGACTGCTGCTGCGGCTGATCTGATTAACCATACATAGAAACTCACGCCTGATCCCATAAGGGATCAACATTTTTGTGGGAGACCAATAATTTGTAAAGTTTGTCGTGCTTATATGGCTACAACGAAGAAAAACTACCCGAAATTCTGAATCTATGACGAAATCGAAGGCACCAGCACTGATAGGTAGACTGACAAGGGCCTGATGCAGACTTGACACGGCCCGTATTTTGAAGAGGTTTTTTTTTTCGGAGCCCTAACTACGCTATTGCCAACTATTTTATATAGTTTTAAACATATTGTTTAACATGACATTTTTAATTGACACCACATTATCATGGAATACATAAGTATTATAGTTGGGTATTTCC
The DNA here is from genome assembly GCA_947561695.1 of Tyria jacobaeae. Lineage (NCBI taxonomy): Eukaryota > Metazoa > Arthropoda > Insecta > Lepidoptera > Erebidae > Tyria > Tyria jacobaeae. The sequence continues at coordinate 11,804,507 of OX387231.1, read as the reverse complement.
AACGACCTACGATTACGTAGTTTGTAACGATTGACGATTACTAATTCCAGTCCATCCTAAGGTTGCATGGAAGAGATTACTCTGAGCGATAAGGCCGCCCTTTGTACATACTCGATACCTTTATAATATCATAAACTATCTAACGTGGCTTACAATAAAAAAATCTACATACCTACACACATACATACATACACTGTAAGGGGTAGGCAGACGTGTATCAAACACCCACATTGACAAGCCTTTTACTGTGACAAATATTACTAGGAATAAAAAAAATAAACCATAATGCATTTAGGCTCATTATATATATATTAAACGGCCTATATTAAGCGGCTATGAGAAGGATTTCTTCTCATAAGGATCAACCATTTGGAAACATGCGGTTTAAGATCAACAAAGACAGGTATTTATTTAATTTATCTTTTTAATGTTCTCATTTGACAAGGCAACTTACAGTTGCGGTGACGCTGTGTGTATTGATCTATAACTTTAATTATTTTTTAAATAAGACGATTTTAAATAATTGTTAAATTTTATTAAATAAAGATATTTAATTTGAATTTAAAATTAAATATCAAAAAGAAAAAAAAATATGCATCATATTCTTTAAATATTCATGTTAAGAATCTCTATATAGTACTTGTACATTTATTTTTATATAGACTCCATATATCCACTACCTGACCCATTGTATGCGTCACATAAGAGAGAGTGAGAGTAAGATTGAGAGAAAGAGAGAGATATATATAGAGAGAGAGGGGGGTCGTATGCACCTACAATACTGTTTGAAAATTTCCCCGCTTATGCAAACATTTTTCATTGATGCTCACCACCAACAGCCCTAGTTGTGAAGCAATGCTTGTAAATATTTTGTTTGGACAAGTGAGAGAGGTTACCAGAGGCCATGCCCTGTCTGCCCGCACTCGCGACTCATGTGTTGCAGATTAACCTTTTTTCTTATTACATTAAAAACGGACTTACCAACGAAGGGATTATTGTCGATGAAGTCGTACAAAGCCCTGTTACCGACGAGAAAACTACCCACTATACGCCCTCTATGGTTCTTCTTTCTGTAAACAAACAAAATATTATTAAAATACAGACAGGACTCATATTGTTTTATAATAATATTTTGTATTATTATTTTAAATTATCACTGATAAAAGCTTTTCAATGCAGTACGAGACGCTCGGTAGCGCGGCGCTTCCACAGCGCTCGGCGGCTGGCGCGCTGTCATAAATAAATTAATTTTGTTTAAACTAATGGGGAGCAGTGAAATTTTCTTCCGGAATCTTAAACTTAAATGAATAAAGCATGTGACCGATGAAAAAAAAAATGCATTTTTTTACCAACAAATGAGTTAAATTTTCATTTGTTAACTTAAAAGTTAGTTAACAATACGAAAATAAACAAATAATCTTAAGTCGTTAATATATTCTTAAAGTATAGACATTTGACCATGGATGCTGAAAATTTCATGAATTTATCTCTTACGGTTGATTTTTAATCCATTTTTTAATTAAAAGTGCTTAAAATTTTCATTGTAAAAAAAAATGTTGTTAAAATCAAAATTTTTAAAAATCGTTTGGGGGATCATTTTTCCATCATAAGTACTTATGAAAAATATATACATATAGATTAAATTTTTATGATCAAGTGGTAAATGGGGGGTCCACTTGACGTGATCTTGCTCAGAAGTGTATTACACCTGCATTATGACAGTTACAATTAGGTACCACTCACGAAATCGGGGCAGTTAACAGAGGACATCAGGAATGGAATTAGACATGGGGAAACTGTTTTTTTTTGTATGGTTTAGGGGGCTTACGAGCAGACGGGTCACCTGATGGTAAGTGACTACCGCCGCCCATGGACATCCGCAACTCAAAAGTCACAAGTGCGTTGCTGGCGGTTTTTGTAGGAGTATCTCTTTTCTTGAGGGTCGTATCAGTCCGGAAATACGGCAGGCGGCAAGCTTCAGGAGAAGCACACAGTGGTGGAGTGCCAATCATCAAGATGATGGGGATGGAAATTTTGTCGCGTATGACGATGGCGAAAACCTGCTGCCGGTATAAGTCCGAACAATTCCTCTGAACACTCCCTATGATACAAGGGATAGAAAATGCGGAGTGAATCTGCATTTCGACGCAACGCCAAGGTTTCAAGCTGATCAGAAATATAGTGGCTGTTGATGATGCGAGTCGCTTTCCGTTGAATGCTGTCAAGAACGAGAAGTTGGTACTGGCTGCATAGGGACGAGAACAGTATTCCATGTGCGGCCGTACCTGTGCTTTATAAAGCTGCAGGCGGTGGCAGTGGGCTGGAGTGGAACACTGTCTCGATCAGTTTAGCACACCAAGCTTTTTCGAGGCTAATTTTGCTAGATTTTGTATATATTATATATAGCGTGACCTAAAAAATGCAATACTTGTTTTAAACACTAAAAATATACATACATATATGTCTACAAAAATAAATAACCTGTTTTAAAAATTGTGGACATTTTAATGTAAAGGTATTAACACCTCCGTTCCTCATAAATACAGGTGATATAAAAGATTTTAATATCTACCATATTTTATCTGTGTAATTATTAAATCCGCTATTGAGAAAATAAAAAGCGCGATGGGTCTGTGGACCCCGGTAGGTATGAAGATCATACACCGCTGTAACTATAGCAAGAAGTGTAGGAAAAGACTTCTTACACGTTTTCGGGACTAAGGAACATCATTCCAATATTAAAAAAAAACTTTTTGAACTTTTAGAATTTAGTTTTTTAGGATTATCTGTATCTCAAGCTATATATTCAAGTTTAATTCACTTACTTATTGTTAGTAATACATCCACGTTTGACTAGATCGATAACTCCGATACTGAACATCTCTGAGTGGATGCCCAGATCCTTGTGGTCCTTGAGAGCTGACAGCACAGCGTCCGGAATGCTGCCGATACCTACAACAAACAAATTGTCAACTCAATAGGCTAGAAGACTGACAAGTCAAATCAACATCTTAATAGTATACGTCAAAACGGTTGGTTACATTTCTTGTATGAAAAACGAAAGTTCGTCACGGGGTTTGTATTGTCAAATCATTCCTTTTTGTATTCCCAATGTTAATTTAACGAATAAAAAATAAATTTGTAAGTTATCGTGAAATAGAACGACAAATTGTGACTTATTTTAATTTAAGAAATAAGCACAGTCACCTACTCAATTGTATTTGAATTCCTTTATCATTAAATTTTAATGTGTATTACACCTTTTTCGCGTGGATATCGAACCCACGTCCTTTGGTTTAGGGTCACTAACCACTAGACCAACAAGCCAGTCATGTATTTATGATGTTTCTTTGACATATCGATATCAACCACCTAAATAGTAGGGGTGGCATGAGATTAAGATTATGGTCACTCCCAATCTAAAAACATATAGACAAAGGTAAACTAAATTCGTTCAGGTTTTCCATTTTTTTCGCAAGAATTTTTGGTAGCGGGCTCCCCCGGCGACAGTCCGAGTTGCACGTATGGGACCCCTTGAATGGGACGACGGATGGGACACATCTTCGAACTAATTCCTCTACACATACACTTACCAATTCCTCTGTATAAACAATATATTTTTCCTTTCATAATTCTCTTTCAATATACTCCCAATATTCCCATCTTTAATTCCTACAGTGCCCGGTTGAAGGCAAGAGATCTGGCTCCTATAACGTTAGTGCGAAGAAATTCCAATTGGCAAAATGTGGTGTTGTAAAAGCTTCTGCGTACCCCTTAAGGGATACAGGCGTGAGAGCTTGTATGTATATTTCTATAAGTAGTAGAGCCATGCTTAGGCACGAATGGGCCGGCTCGACTGGTGCGATACCACGGCCTCACAGAAAACCGGTTGTGTACCCCCTATCCCTCAAAGGTGGGCAGCGCACTTACGACTCTTGAGTTGCATGTGTCCATGGACGGCGGTAGTCACTTAAAATCAGATGACCCGTCTGTTCGTCTGTGTAAAGTATAAAAAAAATATATACAAGAATTGCTGGTTCACCACTTACCCATCTGTAAAGTGGCGCCATCTTCAACCAAATGCTCTCCGATAAGTGCACCAATCTTCTTCTCTTCACTAGTTGGCTCTTTTTCTCCGTGTTCGGGGATTTCGGTGTTTAAATTCACAGCGTAATCAATATGTGAGATGTGGATGATTGCGTCGCCAAATGTTCGCGGCATAAAGGTGTTAACTTGAGCTGGAAATAAAAGCGACAATATTGTATAAATGGGCGCCGAATGTCATAAGATATATTTGGTTTGTTATATCTTAATATCAGTTATCCGAAGCGAGAATAAATTAAAGTATCTCCTTATAGAAGAAATCTTTGAATAATTCATTTCTCATACATATAATTCATTTTAAAAAAGTAGACAGCCGACTTCAATGCGTATGCGTATGGTTGTCTCATGGATGCCATTGTCAGAACCTAATCAAACTCTCATCTAACTACCCTTGAAGAACATCCTTTCCAATACAAAAATACCAACGAAAACGGTTTACGTTATATTGAGTTATTCGTCCATTTGTCGCGCACACACTGAATGCAAATTTAAGACTTATGTGGTTTTCTCATGGATGCCGTTATCAGAACTGGACCAAACGAACAAATGTGATCACACGGGAAGCACTACTTTTCAAATAAAAAAAAACATCAAAATCGGTTCACCCAGTCGAAAGTTATGAGGTAACAAACATAAAAAAAAAATAAAGTCGAATTGAGAATTTCCTCCTTTTTGATGTCGGTTAAAAAGAAAATATCACACTGTTTCATACTTTTCTTGAATCATTTAACATGATATATTTATAACCCTTATCGTGCCTCGTACAAAAACTTACCAATTATGAGTTGAGAGTTGTTAAGCGCGGACCGGACGCAGTCTACGGACGTGCCCAAGCTGCAGTACCCGTGGCTGTCGGGTGGAGAAACCTGCATTGTGAAATGTGAATATCAGAATTGGGTCGAAGTGGTCGTTGGGTGAAAACTGACCACGGATGGCTGCTGCTTGTTAACCTTAACATAGAAAATAAATTCATTATGTTCGTACATACAGATAAAATATAGGCGTGAAATGAATGTGTGTACGAAATCAAGAACATGTTTTCACTAGTAATTTTAATAATTATCCATTTTGAAAATACTTTACTGCACATAGCCAGAAAAAAATTAACAATTTTTGGCGGTTAAGACTTAATCGTACAGTTTGGATTCGATTTCGACACACCGTTTGCTCGGATAATTGCAGACACGTAGGGTTTTTTTATTAATTATTTAATAAATACAAACTTCCTCCTTTAATATGTTTTTTAAATTTATATTTATTACACAAAAATAGGTTACATACATATATGTGTATATAGTTTTCATTGCCAATGCAAATTGTAGATGTGAATGTCGAATCGAAATCAAACGTAATTAGAGCTACATATATCTACATTTTAATAATCAGGGTGTTACAAAGGTGTAATAAAATTTTAGAATAATAATAAAACAAATATTATTTAATTTAAAATATTTAAAAAAACGTTGTTTTCTTCGGAATATACTGTTTGTGGTGTAGTAATATAATATGTTCTTTAATGAATTTCCATGCAAACCACCACGATTTTGTTCATATTAACAATATTTTGTTATCAACATCTGTCATGATCTGACTATCGTATTAGATGCTGCACTATCATAAGAAATATTAGCTTCGCAGGTAAAAATTTATTGTTTCAAATTTCATACTAAAGTTTCTACATAAATTTTACTAAAATATTTTAGCAATATATATAGGTTATACTATACGAAATATGACCACACCTTATTGTACCATTATATGTATATGTAGATTATTAGTTACCGTGATGAGAGCTACATCAGGCTGGATAATCTTCCGGTGGAATAACTTAGGGATGTCCTGTAGGAAGATGGGTATAGCGTCCGAACGGCCTTCGGCAACAGCCTGACGAACGTTCGCGGCCATGAATAAAGAACATGACCTGCAGATGGATAGAACAAGACCGATTTATTGTTAGGGTTTCGTACGGAAAAAAAACAACAGTAACAAGATAACTCGTGCATATATCTGCCCATATAATACAATTAAGTTCCTCAGAATGTACTGGGCTGATTAATTTAAAACGCTTAGGTGGACAGACGAACTGACGGAAAGTGACAACTGCCGTACATGAACATCTGCAACTCAAGAGTCGCAAGTGCACTGCCCGCCTATAGTAATGACTGGTGGGAAAATGCGGGAAGCGGAAAGAGGAGAATGAGGATGAGAAGAGGAGAATGAGGATGAGTAGAGGAGAAAGAGGAGAGGAGGAGTTGGGCCTCCGGAAACATTATTATTTTCGGGAAAATGCACTGTGACGCCGTGTGACAAAAACACAGATGGCTTTTGAATATGGGTGTCACTTTTTTGGTTACAGGGCCCGGACTTCCCAGCAAGAGCTCTTGCAAGTCATAGGAACATACCCTGACGTGCTCAAGCTATTGCTTAGACTTCTTAATCCATTACTTGCCTTTCTTATTCACCCTTCAATATACTACTCCCAAAGTACGAACCCGGTTGCCAGCTTGCTTTCTATTACATAAGTGTCCATGGGCTGCGGTAGTAACTTACCATCAGGTGAACCGTCTGCTCGTTTAAGAGCAACTTCAGGGATACAGGCCTATGTAGGTATAAAAATGAATTATAGAAATAAGCTTCAGACGTCACCTTATTTAAAATAACATAACATATAAATCCTTTGCTTTATGGATTATTACATAAATGTAAACCATACAATTTCATATCATCAAAGAACATGGCAATCTTTAGAAGAAAATAACTTTAAAACCCTTATCTGCGGCACATGTCCATCGTTTTATATGATAAGATACTTAATGCAGATGAAATGCTAGGATTGACATTACAACTTTTATCTGAATTTAATGATAAAAACTAGATAAGCATTCTAGAATCGAGGATTTCAAGAACCATTCATTCTGCATCTACTGTTATCTGAACTATCTATGCCATGCAATTTTAAACCTTAAAACGGTACAATTCTATTCTTCAAAAGAAATTAATTATATCCTATTGTTCTAACATGGAGCTGAATACTCTTTTTATATAACAAAAAGATCACCATTAGCGGAAATGACAGCCAAAATCGATTATATTACTATTATTTAAACGAGTATAAAACTTATTTTTGTACACTCACACAAAATTTCAACATTATGAAAATAAATACACACACATACACAGACATCCAGCACAGGCCCCGGTGCTGTATTTGTATCATGTCCGGTCACTACCGTGGAGGAACGGGTGTTTGCTACTCCCACACAAGTAAAAGATCCTCAGACCAGGAGAAGTGATTATGCCAGACAGACCGGGACCCAAAGGTTGCTCTCATATCGAGATTCAGAGTCATACTGCTGTCATTGAAGTAGTTGCTACATGGTTTAGCTTGTTTTCACTATATGGTGTTGATGTATATGTGTTTCTGTTGTCAAAATATTATATTTAATGACACAATTCTTGAACAAGGTTTCAAACTACTGTGTTCGTTCGTGTGGAAATTTTGAACCGTAATTTTTTGCCATACCTTATGTGCTATCACAGAATATAATCTATCTCTGTGCTAAATTTCTATCAGATTTGTCAGAGCGTTAATAAGCAGTAAATATAAGAAATATTGCCCCATCATGCAGATAGCTAAGAATGGTAATTAATGACATTGTACTAACCTAAAGATATCTTTACACTCTGGTGCAACATAAGGAGCCTCTTTCTCAGTGTGCATATGTACCACCTTGATGTTTTTTAACTTTCGCTCCTTGCCAACATCAGTCATCGCTTGTAGAAGAGCCGACGGAGTGGCAGCAGCACCTTGAACGAACACGGTTGTATCTAAAAAAAAAAAGAAAAATATGTTAGGCTGAGCAGCTTGAATAATATTATGCTATTAATATGAGTAAGTCGGAAACCGGCTAAAACTGGCATCTGGGTCCGAATTATATCTACAACTTTGTCGACACGAAAACAGACTTGAAAAAAATTACGACAAAAAGCTTTTATGTATCGGAAAATCCTGATGAGTAAAGTGAACAAATTAAATCAACAGTCGTATAGCCATACTAAGGCACGAATGGGCAGGCTCGACCGGTGCGATACCACTGCCTCACAAAAAACCGGTTGTGAAGTAACGCATGCGTTGCATTTTCCCGAAATTAGTGAGGTTTCCGGAGGCCCAACTCCCCTCTCCTACTTCCTCTCCACTTATCCCCCTCTCTTCTTTTCCCTCCCCGCATCCCAATATCGCTAAGTTGCAGGTGTCCATGGAATGGGGTTGTCACTTACCATAAGGTGTCCTGTCTGTTAGTCTGTCCCCCATAGTATAAAAAAATAGTTTACTAAATATAAAACCCATATAAGTTTCTCTGTTTTACTGACGTTACCTCAAAATATTTTAGAATACCTCACATGCCGATCAAGACGTTTAGGCTCCAATGCGTGACAAAGAAGCATTACACATATATAATTATATACATATATATGTGTGCATATACGCATACTCGAAAATCATGACCCTGCTTCTTGCGCAGTCGGGTAAAAATAGCAGAAAACTGGCATATGGGTTCTAATCTTAAATACACTTTTTGATATATGTTTCCAGTGTTTAGATACGACAACATATTTAGGAGAAAATATATATTCAGAATAAATACACCGTTTGTATGCAGTAAAAACTTTACGTGGCACTTTAAACTACATAAAAATCCTGGCATGTCACAGAAAAGAGCCGAGTAAAGCAAGCAGGTAATCTGGTTCTTTGAAATATTTGAAAATATGCCGTGGGTAATATAAATAATATTTACAATTCCTTTTCCCCCATCATAACCAGTGCCCCGTTACAATTAACCTTAAATATTAACCATTTTCATCATTTTGTAAATCAAGAGTACATCAATTACTCTAGAAGGTCCCATAGACCCAGTATCATACAATTGGCCAGAAGAAGTGTTACAGCAGAAAAAAAGAAAAAAATCGAAAGTCAATAAAATTTTATTAAATAAAAAAAAATATAAAACCTGCATAGTTGACTTCCTTCCTTGTTAGCGTTATCTCAAAATATTACTATTTGTTACTATACACAACTCCAAATCTGGTCATTTTATTTTAACTACAACAAAAGTAAACGTACACTACATATTGTCAATAAATGCAAATACAACAAACATTATTCAACTTCGACTTACAGTTACAGAGATAAACGCGTTTTTAAAAAGATTAGTGGAGTATTAATTTTCTATGGTTAGAAATCCACTAAGCGTACTAATAAAAAAAAACAAAATGCAGAAGAATGCTTTTCGATCAACAACAACTGGGCCTAATATAGTAGGCATCATTACGTATTGATCAATTAATCGATCAAGTTGACTAGCTCTCTTCATTTATAACAGATATGTATATGTTGTGGTTCACGGTATCGATATCGTTAAGAATAATAAATTATAATAACCTTGGAAATACCAACTAGAATCTATTCATAGGCGTGGCAAACAACAAAAAGAAATTACAAATCTCTTTATGTATTTTTTACAAGCTTTTAATTAGTTTCACCTATCCTGAATTTGACCCACTTCACGGTATCCAATGGAGATGAAATCTTTCTTTCGTCTTAAAAAGAGAACTCCCTCACTAGTAATAATTCATGTGTCGCGGGGGACTTTACAAACATTCAAACAATGGACACAAAGAACACTCAGACTCAGAACAAAAATTTGATGATTACACAAAGTGTTGTCCCGTGCGGGGATCGACCACTTAAACCGTTACGCCATCCCTACAGTCAATCTTGTATGCATATGTAAATGGGACAATGCTTTAGGACCTCCTTTTAGTAAAAGCTTGTTAAACAAATAAATAAAACATGTTTCTTGTATTATGTAGCATTTATATAAGCAAGATATGTAAGTTACAAATCTTCTTCGACAAGGACAAACTCAGGTTATATAGTAATAATTTCTTTATGAATTTCTAATTTCTTTATATATTGCTAATTTATTTAGGAAGAAGACTAATGAATTATTTATTTATGTCTGCATACTACCACTGCTAACCTGTGCATAATACATAAGAACCTTTAACCGACTTCAAAAATAAGAAAGTGTTGATTCAATTCGACTCAACGTTCCTATTACACGTCTAATACAGTTCCATGCTGATGATGATAATGAAGTATATACATACTTTTATTATTTTTAATAGATTACAAATGAGATCAATTGTAAGGTACGATGTCAAGATGACAATATCAATAAGCAGTTCTCCAACTAAGCACAAGTATGTATTATAATCAAGAGCGTAATGAGGCTGCAAACGCAAAGAGCGCAATGCAGAGACGATAGAGGACTTCGTTCTACAATTGTATTTAAAGATAGATTGGATAATGTTACAATTGGCATCGTTACTGAGGGGATAAACTAGATATAAATATGTGTACACGTCCGGATTATAGAACCTTTGATGAAATGTGTTTGTGAACTTGCCATGCGTAAATAATTCACCTTCAGTATATTAAGTTTTTTAGGGGTACGTTTCTCAAAATGAAGTATAGGAATCCTAGAGTACTCTCTTATTAGGGCGTCTATCGGTCTGTCTGTCAAGATATCTTTTCCTAGAAACTCCTGAAGTTATCGTGTTAACTTAACATGATACGGTGATCAATTGATGGTTTAATAAAAAACTAAATCTATGTCAACGCCATCAAAAGGTACGGCCTTTTAAGTCTTAGATTATAAACACTTTGAACATATAGCAGGTAAATCAAAACAGAGTACTTTTCATTGACCTATAATCACATAATTTAGCAAGAAGCAAGGCACATGTTAAGGAAAAAATCCGAATATCCATAGAAGCGAGTCTCGTCATGTCATTATTATTCAACTAACGGACCCGACAGACGTTGGCCTGAAGTCGCAATATAAATAAATGACCTAGATACCGACTGCAGCGCCACCTGCCGGGCTGACTTGTGAATCTAAACCTATCTAAACAAACGAAAATAAAAAAAAAAAACATTCAAATCGGTCCAAGCCGTTTAGGAGGAGTTCAGTGACATACACACGTACAGTAGAATTATATATATAAAGAAGATAACTAAATACAGGACTTCGAAACCCTCATTGGTGAACTCACGGTCACTAGAGCAATGATGAATCGATAATCGATTGGGGTTGTATAAAGTATACACACATACGCTCATGCCTGTATCCCCTAAGGGGTATTAAAGACTTACATTTTGCCAATTAGAATTTGGTCCCACAAGGTAAGGGGGGGCAAGCCTACCTTCAATTTTACTTTGTTTTCTGGACTGTAATATATCTCATAAAACAACACGGCGTTAAATTAAATCTGACAACAAATTATGCAAGAAAAAGTTCCGATATTATTATAAAACAGTTAATGATAAATGATTTCAAGCAAATATTTATCCTATTCTGCAAATAGGACTTTCGCAGACTTGGTCGGTAAATCGCTAGAATGAATCTAGTAATTTATCGATCAACTCCGCCAAATTTAAAAATGTCTTCTAGGGAATACGCGTTAGTCAAAATAATAGAAAATTTAAAATTAAATAAAATTCAATAAAATTCTACAACCCTTCTTTTAATACTTGAGTAAGAGGTAAACATTTGACATTTTGGTACATAGTTACTCAAATCCAAAGCATATATAACCCGAATACTAGATATCTGTAGGCCGGGCGGTTTTATGATACCGGTTTTAACACTTTGTTATCACTCAAACACTCTAGTATTGTATGTTGATAATCACTTTCATCTATCACAAAGTTTTTTTTCTGAAGACTTCACCAACGTTGGCCTCGTTTTTTTTATAGTATAGGGGGACAAACGAGCAAACAGGTAATTGAACACTTGCAACTCAATAGTCCAAAGAGTGATGTCCGCCTTTTCCGGTAAAGGGGGAGGGGAAGGGAAATTGGAAATGGTGGTTGGGCCTTTTTTTTTTTTTTAACGTGTGGAAATCCCCTCGGACCGTCACCCCGCCGGGGTTTGCGGCGGGGCGGTGTGTCGGAATCGAACCGACTAAAACCACACGGTGTGCCACTCTGCGCCTGAGACGGAAGGGATCCGGGAACTGCTGATATTAAGACATCCGGACCCCTTCCAGCGCTTGCCCGCACTGAAGCGGGCACAGTCTGCTGTTAAACTCTCTAATTAGGCGACGTACGGCACACGCGTACGTCACCCCCTCGCGGGTGGCCACTAGAGCGGATGGAGGGGAAAACCCGTCCCGACCATCCGCGGCCACACTCAGGGCGGCATGAGGCGCTGATAGGCGCGCCTACGCCGCCCAGTTCGCCGGCGGCGGATTGGGTCCGAGTGGATATCGTCCTCCCGGGCCTTCTCCGCCGCCTCCTTTTGCGAGATGACATCTTCACAGAAGGTTGCGACCGCGGTAAAACTGCTATCGCTACCGGCCATGGAGCGTATGACGGCCGGTAGAGAGAGATCTCCTCCGATGACTGCAGTGAGGGCCCGGCGCTGCGACTCCCAAGCGGGGCAGATCGCCAGCGTGTGCTGGGCCGAGTCTTCACTGCAGTCGCAGTGGTGGCAGGCGGGACTCAGTTCCCTCCTGGCGACCGAGTGCAGGTACTTCCCGAAGCAACCATGCCCGGAAAGCACCTGCGTCAGTCGGAAGGAAAGGGTCCCGTGCTGCCACCCTGCCCACTCGAGGATGACCGGCTGGAGAGCCTCCACGGCGGCAAAGCCAGCGCGCGGAGTCTCCAGCCGGAACGACCAACTAGCCATCGTGGCTCGACGGGCGGCTTCACGCCACTCGCGTACCTCTTCGGGCGGAGGGCGAAAGCCATACTCCGCCCGATATTCAGCCACCCGTCGATAAACTTCGGCGAGTACCTCCGCCTCCAAATCCCACGGGGGTGTTCCAGCCAAGGCGCACGCCGCCTCGGTGGACACCGTGCGGTATCCGCGTATGGCTCTGACCGCCAATACCCTTTATGGCCGCCAGAGGCGCGCTTTATTCTGGGCGGTCAGAGCCGCCACCCACACCGGTGCCCCATACAGCGCCATCGACCGGACCACCCCCGTGTAGAGGTGTCGCGTTGCGACGCTGGCTCCACCCAAGTTGGGCAAAAGTCGCCCAAGGGCAGAGGCAGCGTCGACCAGCTTCGGACCAAGCTGTCGGAAGTGCTCGTCGAAGAGCCACCTACCGTCGAGTATCAGGCCCAGATACCTCATCTGGGCCCGAACCGGGACGAGGACCGAGTTGACCTCGATGGAGGCACCGGCGGGTGGACCACGACGGGGCCCATGGAACAAAAGGGCCTCCGTCTTGTCCAGGGCCACCCGTAAGCCCAGTGCCTCGATGCGCCCGACCACCAAAGAAACACCCCTGGTGGCCAGGCGCGCCGCCTCTTGGAAGTTCGCCCCCCGGGCTGTGACCAATGTGTCATCAGCGTAGCAAATTACGCCCAGCCCGGGGGGGAGGCGACCTCGTAGGACCCAGTCGTACCCCACGCTCCACAGGAGTGGTCCAAGGACAGACCCTTGCGGAACGCCGCACGACATGGGTCGCCGTCTCAAGACGCCCTCTCGGTCCTCGTACACGACGGTACGCTCCTCTAAATAGTCTGCCACCAGCCGCCTCAGGTACTCTGGCACCCCGTGGTATTGGAGTGCTTCCCTGATGCAGCTGAATGGCAGACTATTGAATGCGTTGGCGATGTCCAGAGACACCGCCAACAGCACGCCGCCACAGCTCACTGCCTCTCCGGTCACGGCCCTAAGGCGCATCACGGCATCGACCGTCGAACGCCCCTCCCGGAACCCGAATTGGGCGTCTGACAGGTCGGGGCCCACCTCGCTGAGGTGCCGGACGATGCGGACAGAGAGTATCCTCTCAAAAAGTTTACCCGCCTCGTCCAGCAACACGATGGGCCTATAGGCCGCGACCGAATCGGCAGGCCGTCCCGGCTTCCTCAACAGGACCAGCTTCCCGCATTTCCAGCACTCTGAGAAGCGTCCGGACGCCAGGCTAGCGTCCAACACTTCCCTGAGGCGGTCCGACGTATGGTCGAGGGCTCGGGCCATCACTCGGGCTGGTACCCCGTCTGGCCCGGGGGCGGTGTTCTTGGAACGGATCCGTAGAACAGCCGCCCCAACCTCCGATTCCCTAACGGGCGGCACATCGTCCTCTCTACCCCCGTCGTCTCCGACCGCGTAGGCCATCGACGGGGGTGTGTGCTCCACCCGCTGTGGGAAAAGGCCCTCAACCACTTCCTGCAGGAAGCTGGGCTGGAGAGTCTCGGTAAGGGGGGGGCCCGACGTGCGGAGCTTCTGACGCACCGCACGGTATGGGCGACCCCAGGGGTCACGGTCGAGACTCTCCAGCATCTCCTTTCTCTTTGCGTCCTTGGCGCGGCAAATGGCCAGCTTCAGAGCCCTTGTCTCTAAGCGACAAGGGCGGGGAATGAGCCGCCGCGGAACCGACGACTGCCACGGAGCCGTCCCAGTCACCCATCCAGTTTGATGAAAAACCGATGAGGATCCTGCCGGTGTCGCCCAAAATTTTGGCCGACGCTACGGGACAGCTGATACACACCGCACCAAGGCCTCCCGGACCGGGGCGGATGGTGCCGACTTTGATGTTTTCCGCGTTGCACTGCGTCCTTTCCTGGACTGCAACGCGGACATCATCAGTAGTGACGGAGTCGTCCAGGCCCGAAATGCGCAGCTCCGCGCACTTCGTGGGCCTGGAGATCTTCACACCATCCGTGGCTGCGAAGACTCCCCTCAGCTTCTCGGCGAAGGTGTCCGCCGTCTTTGCGCCATCGGCCCCAGGGAACTCGAGGACCCGAGCTCCCGTCTGGGCTAGGCGCAAGCGGACCCCTGCCGTCCCGAAATTGCCGGCGAGACAGTCCCGTGCCGTCTTAAAGACGGCCGCGTAGGACAGCCCGCCGGTAGACGCCTCTGGCGACACGGTGACTACAACAGCCGCGGTTTTAGGCGGCTGTAGCTTCCGCGGCTTTTTTCTGGCCACCGCCACCGACGACGACTGCGGGCCAGAGGCCGCCTTTTCGGCAGCCTTCTTGGCCCGCTGTCGGGACTTTTTCGACTTTGGCCCCCCTACTACCTGCCAACCCTCATTGGAGGGGGCAGATGTGGAGGGGCCAGGCAGAGGTGTTGGAGTGGGGGGCGGAGGCAGCTCCGCTCCAGCCGTAGCCACCGTCTTGGATCCCGTCTTCGGCGCAGCAGTCCCGGCCGGAGCTTTCGCCCCCCGCCGCGTCTTGCGAGCGGCGGCAGAACCCGGGACCGACGTCGCCGCCGTGTAGGACACTCGACCCTCCACCACGGGAAATGTGGTCGGTGCCGACGCGGCCTGCGGCCTCGGCGCCGCAAGCGGCGGCCGAACAACAGGGGCCGGAGGCAGCCTCGCCTCCAGACCCGCAATCCACCCGTCCACCAGATTTCCCATCGCCTGCAGCATGTACTGCAGCATCTGCTGCAGGACGTCTTCAGAAACTCCGGAGAAAGTAGGGGCCGGCTGAGACGTAAACGGGGCCGGCTGGGACGCAGACGGGGCAGGCCGGGACGCAGACGGGGCCGGCCGTGACGCAGACGGGGCCGGCCGGGACGCAGACGGGGGGGCCGGCCGCGACGTAGGCGGGGCCGGCTGGGATGCAGACGGGGCCGGCCGGGACGCAGACGGGGCCGGCCGGGACGCAGACGGGGCCGGCCGCGACGTAGACGGGGCCGGCTGGGACGCAGACGGGGCAGGCCGGGACGCAGACGGGGCCGGCCGGGACGCAGACGGGGGGGCCGGCCGCGACGTAGGCTAGGCCGGCTGGGATGCAGACGGGGCCGGCCGCGACGTAGACGGGGCCGGCTGGGACGCAGACGGGGCCGGCTGGGACGCAGACGGGGCCGGCTGGGTCGTTGACGGGGCCGGCTCGGAAGCAGACGGGGCCGGTCGGGACGCAGACGGGGCCGGTCGGGACGCAGACGGGGCCGGCTGGGACGTAGACGGAGCCGGGTTCTCTCGCTCAGGGCGCTCCGCCCGGAATTGGGCGAACTGGGCGCTCAGCTCCGCCACCTGCCCCGTTAGGTGATCGTTGGCCGACTGGAGGCGAGACACGTCCCCGATTAGGGTCTCTATGACCCCCGCCACTGCGGAAGAGGAGTCCTTAAGGGCCCTGACAAAGGGACCCTTAAAGTTTACGGACTTGGTGGCCACCTTGTTTATGATGGCCACTGCCGCGTGCGCCCTCTCCTGCAAAGAGGCCGGTGATTGGGGCATTGAATCCCCCTCCACCGGCTCCCCGATTGTTAGCAGGAGACCAGCGATCTCCTCTTCCGCCTGCAGTTCGCCGTCGGCTCTGGCATAGGATTCCGCCTTGCTAAAGACGGAACCTGACGGGGCTGACACCGGGGTACGCAAGCGCCCCCTATGGCTGCTTGCCACCTTAGGAGGCAACATCTCCCGAGCGATGTCACTCTCGCAACCTTGGGGGCGTCCGCGCTTACGGCCGTCTGCCTCGGTGTCCATCGGTTCCGGTGCGTCCGGCGTCGCACCGGAACTACCACCAAATGGTGGTTGGGCCTACGGTAACCTCACTCACCCGGTCACACAATGCAAGCATTGTTTAACAGCCGGAGTACCAGTCGAGCCTTCATACGTGCCGAAAAGCATGGCTCTCCAACGTTTAAATAGTAGTTATTGTGAAAATGTATACAGTTTACAAAATAGTCAGATTTTCATAATGGGTGGGTGCTTATACATACCATGTCAGTCACCGTCCAATTTACACGTTAAAATCTTTGATGAAAAATTTTGTTGTGCGTATCCTACGATTTCTACGAGTTGATGCAAATTATAAACGTGTGTATAAATTACACTGTAATTTAGCCGTTTTTGCATGTATAAGTAACTAACATCCATTCATCATACAGTCGCATATTCCTAACTATTGTGCTCGCGGTCCAATAATGCATAAGAGTCGTGTAGATTATAAATAACAAACCACATGTTTTGATAACGTCGTTTCTAATGTATCTGCTGCACGCAATAGGTTTACACACATACTAAAGCGAACTTCCGCTCAATTGGTGACCCCGACGAGATTTGAACACCAAACCTTCTGATTTCTTGTTTATAATATCAGTAACAAGTAAGATTACGTTTTTGGTTTGCCGTATCAGCCTTAATGCTCCGACTGATAGTCTGGTGCTTAGTGATCCTGGCTACTGAGCCAGATGTCGTGGCATCCCACACGGCACAAAAATTTGTGTCATCTCCTAACTGTTGTCTGAATCTGAGTGTACTTTATGTCCATTGTTGACCAACTGTTGTATTTATGTGCCTGCATAAATTATTCAAAACATATGCAGAGCCCGACTGCATTTTAAATTTCCACTTTTTAACAAACTTAATAAAAAAAGGTTCTATATTCTACTGTATATATCTTTTTTTTAAGTATGTTAAACTATTTCTCCGCCAATTGTAGACCATTATTATAAAAAAAAAACATTGTTCTCTTCTTGTTGTTGAAAGAGTGTACTCCTGGTCAAGTTAGGATTTGATGATGGGATTCCAGTCAAATCGAGAGGAGCTCTCAAATGTTATAGGAATCAACCATATTTTATTATTTTACTTTCTAAAGCTATTAACATATTCCCGTCTAATATTGCTGAACTGTTAGTGGAAGATACAACTAATTAACGGCTATAAGTTAGAGGATAATTCTTTAATTTAGGGGTTATTTTACTTTAAGTAAATTAGTTTTGCAAAAGTTATGTCGAAATCCAATCCCCCATGTCACTCCTGTCACTATTAAGGCGAGTCAAACGATCAGTCGGGCACTTTATGACTGTATACATACCGTCTGATAGATAACAGTCCGATCCCTTAATCGCCTTATACGACGCAAATGGGAAGCATTTAGGCCTAGGCCTCTAGGTCAAAATCTACCATTGATAGTAGTGGTGGCTTCGCGGCCTTATCTATTTATATAGTAAGTATTATACCTAATATCAGAGTTGTTGTATAACATTTTACTCTTGTGGTGGAATTTGACAACATTTTAATCGTATTATTTAAATAACCCGCTAACCGGTTTAGTTGGCTTGGACCCAAATAAATATGCAAAATATCTGCCTAAGGATAAACGCTGCATGAGATACAATCAAACGAAATTGACTCTTACAAAACATTATATATGGTTCTTTTTTTATTTCCAGCGATGAACCGACAACTGATAATGCTTGGTTGATTTTCTTTTTATTATTATACCGAGAATTGTTTTTAAGAAGTAGTGCTGTTACAAACAGTAAACAAACTCAAAGTTAGTATAATCTTATTAGATTAGTTGTGGCGGATGAAAAGATTTTAATACCATGACACACATTGCATTTTAATTAGTCAAAGCGTCTAAAAATAATGAATTTTGGATAGAGCATAGTATAAACAATTTTTTATTTAAAAACATTATTTATACTTTTAAAAACAACGTCAAAACTTTTATTTGTTATTTTGTCCAATTGCTGACGTTACTGCACTACACAGCTAATCAATTTACGTCAGCAACATAATAAACAACTAACATTACATATCACGCAGTGGGTGTGATAAAAACACCAAAACAAAATAAATATTTACGGAACAGAGGTCATTCAAAGAATATGATTGTAAAGGAATACATACTGGTGGATACGGAAAAAATAATGTTTGATAAATATAATACTACGCTTGATAATTTTAGTCTCGTTAGTAAACAATAACGTAAAAAGACCGTCTTGATACATTAAGATCATCTCACATCCTAAACGCGGTAAACTCAAAATTGAAAAAAGTATGCATAGAGTGCAGTAGACAGTTTGACTGTGCGAGCATATACGACGAACATTCTAGAGTTCGGCTTCTACTAATTGCAGTAACTGCCATATCACAATTCGACACAAATTTTTGACTATGTACTATAAATTGCAGACTGAACACTTTCCCCCAAACATATTTAAATCCTGCAGCACATCCATTGCTACAGTTTTGATACATATTGTTAACTTGTCCTTTGTACAGGGAGAAAAAATGTGATAATGTCTATTCACAAAAAATATGATAAGAATGATGTCAGCAATTATCGCCAAATTGCATTTATTCCTTGTGTAGATAAATTATTTGAAAAAGTTATGTACAATAGGTTGTCATGTTACCTTAAGAAATATAAAATACTTTGTCTAGAGCAACATGGTTTTCTAATGTGTAAATCCACCACTTTAACTGTCTTTAAACTTGTAAACAATATAATATGTATATAATATGTACATTATGTAAACACCACCACCTGTCACCGCAATCTTTTCTGACATGAGCAAGGCATTTGACTGTGTATCGCATGAATGATTGCTACAAAAATGTGAACTCTATGGCATACGTGTATCTGCCCATGGATGGCTGAAAAGCTATTTTTGCAATAGAACACAACTTGTACAAGTTAATAATTTTATATAAAAAAAAAGAAGAGGTATCTTTTAAATTCCCTTTA
Source organism: Tyria jacobaeae (assembly GCA_947561695.1). Lineage (NCBI taxonomy): Eukaryota > Metazoa > Arthropoda > Insecta > Lepidoptera > Erebidae > Tyria > Tyria jacobaeae. The sequence goes on along the minus strand of OX387231.1, from coordinate 11,784,895 downwards.
AGATATAATAGAGCAGGTGGGCCTCAGGGAAGCATACTCGGTCCACTTCTCTCAATATTTTAATAATAGACCTTTGGACTCTGATCATCAAAATTGTCAGGAACATTATAAGCTCGTTAAGTTGCAATAAGCTACATGTAAATATCAGTTAAACAATAAATATACAATTCCGAAATAGAGGAGGCAAAAAATTGAAATTAAACCTTAATTATGATACTAGAACCCTGTCGGAGGTTAATGAAATTTCTTTCCTAGGTGTAACCTTATATGATAATTGCATCTAGAAGGCTCACTTGAATAAGACATGTTGCAAAATCAATATATTTATGTATGCTCTATGGAGATTCACAAAAATCTCAAAAAACAATCTTCACTTCTAGGATATCACGCCTTTGTTGCATCTAACTTCAGAAATGTCGTCGAACTTTTTGGCAATTCAGTTAATATAAATAGATGGTTTAAAGCGCAGAAACAATTTGTGAGAGCCATTCTTAATGTAACCCTTAGACAACTTGTAAGTCTCTCTTTCGAAAGCTCTCAAATTCAACAGAACGCTGTTTTTACAGTTTTGTATTCGTAAAAAAACAATTTTATTTTATTTACTTTAATATGCGATATAATAAGAAACTTACTCTGCCTGCACAATAAAAGCTGACGTATGTAGTCGTAATAGCATACAATCATGATTCACAAAATTTACAAGATTTGCCTCATTATAAGTTTAAACGACAGAATGCTTTTATTCGGTGAATGAGTACACTGTACAATTTAATTAATTGTAAGTTTAAAACAAATTCTAAATAAATTATTTGCATTCTGTCTAAACTGAATACATCTAGATATGTATACCACATTTTCACAAATCTGACTCAATGCACGAGTTGAGCTACAAGTGGATACAAGCAGTCTTAATACCAACGACTGCTCGAACATAGGCAAGTAATGAAAATAATGATTTATTTTGTACTCACATAAGGGCAAAGTTAAATATCAAGTATTAGAAGTTTGCACTAACAAGTATATAAGTTATCTGAACATTGTCCTACTTCGTAAGAAGCAGCACTGGTATATTATTTGTGTATAGCGCAAATAAAATGCTCGAGCCTTAACATATGTACATATATCCGTTCAATGAAAGGTGATCCTCCTGTATTCGGTGTTGTACTAAAGGCACATTGTACCTCAGACATGGCTTCCATATCATATTAAACATATTATTTAACAGCTTGCCCCCTACAAAGTACGCGGAACTTAGCATCAAGTATATATTTTTGATTTATGCCGAGACGCGGTATCCTGGAATCTATATTAAGTTAGACTTCTAGCAATACGTCTGTGGAAAGTACATTCAATTCCATGCAGTAGTTTTGCGTTATGTGTGTACAAAAATATAGACGGATAAAAGTTTAAAACACTGATATTTTAGCTTCTGTTGCAGTTAATATATATATTATATATATATAGATTACAAATAGATTTAACCCTTAACCATAAACATGCAGATAGTAGGCCAGTGAAGTTTAAAAATATATAACATATCTTCAAGGATTTACCTCTAGCAATTAAACAGAGAAGTTTGTACATGCTCTGCAAGGAAAAATCAGAAAATTCAACAAAATCTTGATGCAGTTCGTACAAGGTCTATTTGTTACCAATATAGAGGTCTAAAATGCGATAAATCCAAGTGAAGAAAGGCATTGAATATCGTAGGGTGTGTTTTGTTATTAATTGTATTTGTTGGAACATCCTAAAAAACAGTAAAACATTTGACTGGTGTTGAGACATCATTAAACGATGTAAAATTAAGACCGCATTTTATATAAATACTAGCGGACCCAACAGACGTTGTCCTGAAGTTGCAGTATAGATAAATAACCTTGTGAATCTAAAATATCCAGGGCGCCAGCCAAACGCATACAAAAAATATATTTCAAATCGGTCCAGCCGTTTAGGAGGAGTTCAGTGACATACACACGTGCGACCCTGTCATACTTACAATCTCCAATACATCCGTATAAGGCATAAGCAATAATCCCTTTACTTCTCTTCTATCCGTGGCTTCTCATTCAATATTCCCAATTTTTCCATTTAATTCCCAAAGTGCCCGGTTGATAGCAACTGGTTGATCATAGGTACGTGAAACCTCTCTGCCTTCCCCCTTTGCAATTAAAGGCGTGATTGTATATATATATATATACAAATATTTTTAAAACTTGTATTATTTTCTTAGTGCAGAATATTGTAGGCACAATAGTAGCGCAAGTTTATAGACGAGTTTTGAATAGAGATAAATGATCTCATCAGACTTGGCAAGACATCGCTTTTATTTTTTACAGAGATCTTGACCTAGATCAAGGGTATTTTAAAAACTTTGCTACTCAAACAACTATTTAATTAATTCTTATCAAATACTATCGGGGCGAAAAACATTGTGCGCGATGTATTAGGCTGGTTTTATAGCCACGCGTTTGAACAGCGGAGTACAAACGTCGCGTTTTATAGAACGCGCGCCGCCGGACAGCACTGCCCAAGCACTGGCCAAAAGGATGAATTTGCAATCTTCTACGACGTCCATGTTTAACTCTTTAAAAAAACAAATATGTTATTAGATATTTACGTACTGTAAATACGTTTGCCCTCATGACAACGACTTTACATCTCTGTACACTGTAAGTACAGTGAGAAGTCTAGAATGTTCGGTTTCTGCGTACCTACATATATCACATACAGATCACAAGATGAGTTCTGAAACTGAAACTGAAACAAATGAAAATGAACGTAAAGTACGTGGAAAGAATTAGAGAGGAACATATAAGACAATAAATATATAAAGCAAACGTTAGTGAGATAGGTAGGGGTCCACCACACAGAACTTAGACCGATCAAATCAGACAGACAGATCAGAAGTACCCGAAACCGAAGGGCTTGTATGAAAGGTTTATTGACAGTCGAAGAAGCTCGTGTTGTATGTAAAGATAGAAAAAAAAATGGGGGATTGTTGTCTCTGCTTACCCCGAAAGAAAAAGTTGTAATATTAGGTATGTAGACTGCAAGAAAACGCGCGTAAAATAAAGCTTAATTTACATTGCCCCGGAACGGAATGGAAGCGACAATATGGTCTTGTCGCGCGGGAAGCAGCACGAATTCTCGAGAATTCCCGCGACTGCGCCTGTATGGTCGTTCAGTTCTTAGTCTAGATTACTCTAGATCTTTTATTTGACAAGGATGGTTAACTTAGATATTGTTTTTATATCGCTCATTTGTGAAGCAGAAGAAGAAAATGAGAAAAGGAAGAACCTATGTACAATCCCGTTTCGTAGACGTTTTACGCCGCACTACCGCCTCCCCCTTCGGGTCGTGCCACTTCTTGCGGATTCCAAAGGCGCGCAAATTCCACGGTAGGCGTATCCAGTTTGTACATTAGTGTAATAGACGTAAAGTCTATAACGGTACGTACAATTTAAATTCCAAAGTTCGCTTCTGTTCGATTCCGCAGCTTTGTAAATTTACTCGTTTCGTAGAAATCGCGTTTTAAAAACGCACTGTTCGACGGCGCGTCTAGCGGGTTGACTGTGAAGCCAGCCTTAATGTCAGAGTATGTTAACCCAAACATTGCGATAGCGCTTATACAATGTTTACTTGTATGCTATAAAAACACTCCATTTAACATGTTTGTATACATCTACATGACAGTTATGATTATGATACAATATATTAATTTCTAATATAAAAACACTTAGATACTGGATTCCATTAAGTATATTTATACTTATAGCTATACTATGCTTTTCATATAAGAAGATAATTGTTAAATTAATTTGAGACTTGTCAAAAAGTAAGGGACTGAATAAATAACTTTACGCGAGCGGAGTCTAAACTTGACTTAACTTTAATACATTTTTTTGCTAGTTTTTGTCTACATTCAGTAGTTTTTTCCCGGGCTTAAAGTCAACGTACCAAGAATACACACAAACTTAACTTGTATGTTTATTAATGAATATGTGCCGACATAGGCGTATCTACTGGGTTCCTCTAGCCAGTACATTGACTCTAGTTAAGTCATGCAAGTTCAATTCTGTATGTAATAAAGTGATAAGTTATACCAGTATTATTTAAGAATACATGTTGTGTTTTTTACATCAAAAAAGTATTTGAATACAATGTTAATTCTATTAATTTTTGATTAAAAAACATATTGCTTGTTTGATTTGTTATTTTAGAGAGACTTATATCTATATTTTTTATTAGGTTACATATAAATGTAATACAATGCTATTAATTTAATAAATAAATAGTGTTTTAAATGGTTTGCGGGAACTGCATCGTCATCCCGATGAAAATGTGTATTTAATAGAAATATTAATTTTTAAAAATTCTGCAGGATTACAATCCCTATTTTCAAACCTTTTTAATTTTAATATACACTTATCTGAAATTTTAAAGCTTTAAAAACTACGCGAGTATACAGTTTCCTGCTTATACAAGTATCATAATCAACATTGCAGGCTTTTGAGGCCAATGCACCCGTCGTCATGATGTTATAAGCCGTTATATTATAATGTATAGTTAAAAGAAAACTATACATATATATATATTTTTTACGCAAACAATTTTACGGTCCCGATGGGCCCAACTCCCATCTACTCATTCCTCTCCCCTGACCTCCGGAAACCTCACTAATTTCGGGGAAATGCAACGCAAGCGTTGCTTCGCAACCGGTTTTCTGTGAGGCCGTGGTATTGCACCGGTCGGACCGGCCCATTCGTGCCTAAGCATCGCTCTATCACGTAAATATAATAACGTAATTATAGAAAAACAGGAAATCCGGCTGCATAATTAACTTATTTTTTTCTGAATGAATGTCGAAATGACACAATCACATGTCGAAATCCTTTAAAGGGTCAGGGCTCTGGGGCGTCACGCGACTAAGATATATTATTCATACATACATAAATAAACTCGCAACCAAAGATAAAGAATAATATCTAGATGGATTACATTTTATTTGGATTATTAGTGTAAATGATTTTGTTATATTCGACACTTTATGTTCTTCCACCAATTTATATAATGATAGATAGAAATAACAAAGATGGTTTGTGCACGTCTTGAAACAAAGCGCGCCAGTAGCCACAATCAACCATATTTGTTTGTTATCCAGCTGGTTAACAAGAGTTACTAAGTTCTAACACAAAGCTAAGGTGCTTAAGTGCTTTTTTAGCTTGTGTTTTCGAGTTTTCTTAGTGGCGTTGTTCAATAGTAAGAATGGCAATCCTTAGTGTATACACTATAGCCCCTACACAGTGTGGCCACCTGTTGAGGTGACCAAGGTCTGCAGGGGTTCCCGGAGGCCTTGCAATAGACTCTTTGTGTGACACGTGCGGTTTTAGTCGGTTCGAGTTCGACATATCACCTCTCCGTGAGCTCCAGTGAGGTGATGACCCGTGGGTGTTGCCACACGAAAAAAAAAAATTTTATATCAATATTATTGATAATATTTTAAAATGTGCTGTAGATAACATACGATGACCCAATAACAAATTTATTTACTTGATGTTTTAATAGTGTGCATTTAAAATAATGCAATCTTTTGTTGAGTAGCATTACTCTTAGTAAAAAGATTACGAAACACTGTAAGTTCTTACGGAGATGGCAAAATAACTATTAATTTTATATTTTAAGATATATTATCTTACATGCAAGTTTCATATTTTAGGCTAGTTTTGAATAAAATAAAAGCAACAAATTAAAACAAGTAGTTACTAGTGTGCAGTAATAATCAGTCTATTCATTTGTGTGAATTTGGAGGCAGTTTTTACACTGTAAATTATGATCTATTCTGTGCATGTAAGTTATTGTTATATAATTGATTGTTTTCAAGATGTACAGTATGTTTGAACTGTATATGAGTTCATGTTATGCCAGGTCTGATTTTACAGTTAACTATAATAATAATTATTATATCCTGCATTAACTTAGAACTCATTTATAAAAAAATACATACTATATGTGTTTAAGATTAGTAATATACTTGGATGGGTTTGAAATCAAAATTAATTTATTGCAATGTCTATCACCTCATATATATTTATATTACTAATGCAATCAATCAATCAATCCTTACAAGAAAAAGGCTACAAGAGCTTGTTGCAATGGGTCTCCTTCTTAAGAGAGCCTCAAAGAGCTTAAAAAATGTGGACCTAAAATTAACTAATTACATATATTATTGTTAGGTGATATAATGAATTGCTTATTTTTATTACAACAACAATACAATTACCATTTTATTACAGATAGTTTATAGTGCAGTATATTACAAGGGAGTAAGAAGTAACAAGAATAAAATAATATATTATCCATTGAAAAGTAATCTCTAAGTCTAAAATATAAGGTTCAAGGTTAAATACACATAGGTGTTGTTGCACTTTGTACCAATATGACTATTTAATTGGCTTCAATATAGGTCTTGAACAGGACTAAAATGGATCAAAATTTATATAAAATATAGTGAAGTTTAGACTGTGCATGTGTTTATTTGTAAGAGTGAGTTATTCTGACAGAGTCAGAATTTTAATAAATATAGAATTTAAAAGCTTACTGTTTAGGAAGAAATGGTAATGTAGTATAAATCTGAATAATATAAATGAATATTCTTTAAAAGTTAAATCTTTGAAAGTCTTGGTCAGTCATTTTGATAAAGACTTTAGTCAGTATAAATAATCAATTGTTCACTACACTGCATTGCGTGATAGCCGATTAGCAAGAAACCCGGTAAAGGTATCAATCAATACGCATAAAATACGTTGAGCTCAAAAAATGTAATGTAATTGACTATTTATGAAAAACAAACGATCATGATGGTCACGTTTGATTAACAATTTACAAAATTAATAATTATTTATAACGTAGAGGGGCAGACAGCATAATCCGCATTGCTTTAAAAGTCATACGAATATACTCACCAGAAGCTAGAGATTTCTCCAGAGCCTGTTTGGCATTTACAAACTCAGGAGTTCTATCCAGGGGCTGCGATAATTCTTGAGTATAAGTAAAATATGTTCTAAGCTTAGCACTGCATAGTGCCGCGTTAATACGACCGAAATTTCGGCTTGATAAATTGGGCACGATTTTACCGATCACAGACATTTTGAATTATAAACTTGGCGAGTCCGATAACGACTGATAACCAACGGCCCGTTAATAACAACGGGTAATAAATTAAACACTTAATAAAACGGACGCGCAGTCAAAAACTGCCACTCTGCCCGACAATCCCACCACAGACTACAGAAACTAACGAATCCCACACACACATCAACACATAAATAGGATCAACTACAGAGAATACCACTGACGTATCTGGGCTTGAAATGTTTGACAAATATCGACATCGAATTCATAAAAATACTGTCATCTCTTTTTAACTTTAATAATTTTGCGTTAGTGAAAAAGGATAACAGTGTTTTTGACAGTTATTATAATAGCAACCCTTCATGCCGAGTTTCATTGAAATAGCTACTTGTGGCCCGTTCGCCATTTTATCCTCCACTGTTTGGTAACAAAGTTTGGGGTACGTCAACTGTCAAATTTGTAAAGAAGCAATAAAATATTAGTCTTTTATTTGTGGTATAAAACAACTGAACGTTGTCGCTGTTGGTGGAGAATTTTATAGGTTTTATGTAATAGAGCCTCCTTTGCATTGCTGGCAGCTTAAAAGTAAGTTCTAACATTCGACATATTATATTTTTTTTATTACTTTTTTATATCATATTTTTTTTATATTATTATTTTTTATATTATACATTTTTTTGAAATGGTGAAAAGAGTATGTCAGATCGATTGCATTGCCAAAAATATAGTATTGTATTGAAAATCATCGAATTAAGTTGTAATTTGTTATGTAAAAGATTTTCTTTGAGAAGTGTTTGATGATAATGTTTAATATAAATAAAATTTTAGTCAAGTGATGGAGAAAGTTTAATTTAAGGGGATCCCACAGATTTTATACCTTTAACAGTCGCTGTGGTCGAACCATGTAATGGCGGACATGTGTAAAAATGTGCTGAGGATTTTTATTAAAACTCAAATTTAACCTATTTTATCTTTTATTTCTCGTAAAATCTATCACGGTATGGGCCCAGGCTGCTCATAACTCTGTACTAGATGGAGGAGAGAAATAAAAGCTGAAAGTTTGGAGACAGACATTGTTCGAGAGGTTGGAGCGGTGGCGTAGATTTTCGTCGTTAGATTTGCACAGGGTTGCTGAGGGATTGCGCTGCCAGGGCAGGTAGAGCAATAGATTATTCAGCGTGCTAGATAACTCAACCAGCACAGAAGCAAACATGGAGATAATTTCAGGAGCAGCAGGGGCAGGAGGAGCCATAAAATTGGAAGGCCAAAGAAACTGGAATTTTTGGAAATTTCAAGTGTCAGTAATATTAAGAGGTATGCAGTTATAGATGGCACTGAATAAAAGGGCTGATAAATATGAATGGAGGCAGAAGGATGCTAAAACACAGACTCAAATAGTCATGAGATTGCATGAAAAACAACTAAACGTTGTTGCTGTGGTTGAACCATTTAATGGCGGACATATTTTAAAATGTGCTGAGGTTTTTTATTAATTCAATTCGTCAATTGCAAGATGCCCAGTTTAAATATAATCGGATGTTGCTTTAGAAGAAGCGGAAATCACCCGAACCTCACTTTGCACCAGTACGTACTTAATTTCAGTTCTAATATCTTTAGATTTAGATAATAAAAGTGTCTGCATTCGTTGAAGAGTTTCAACAGTAAAGCATGAACAAAATTTTCCTATTGCCTCTATTATCAACAATAATATTTGTAATTCATGAAATCATTTTCTAGTTATTGTAGGGATAGAGTAGTTCATGCATGACATTTTTATATTTATCGATAATGCTATATTATGGTTATATATTGGTTATTCGTTTTACTTTCAAGGCTAATAAAGGAAAAAACAAAATTTGGCTGGAAACAATTGGTGTTGAAAATTTAAAGATGTCAACAAAAACAATCCATATTTGTTCTCTTCACGTTGAAGAATCTTATTTCAACCGGACACTGAATAAAGTAACATTGCTCGACGATGCTTTACCTTCACGAACCTTATTGGTAAGTAACATTGCTTGTTATAAATTTGTCTAACATGATTATTTAGTGGCTGATAAATGATGGTGATATCCTCAATTGCAACACTTTCCTAATATATATATATAATAGATATAAAGAAGAGTGATGTAAAGAATGTGTTGAGTGTGGTCCTTGATCATGGCTATTCTGTAAAAATCTCCCTGTGAAAATTTGGGTGAGGTAAATGTGAAGTGAGCTTATGTACGATTATTTAGCTCATTATCACTCGTGTGCTACTAAACTAGCGAGTGAGTGAGAAGTGAAATAACTCTTCTCAACCCACCAATTTCAAAGGGGGTGCTTTGTAATAATAAATAAAACTATTAATACAATCAAGAAGCTTTTTGCCTCGCACAACCAGCCTATGAAACAAGTCGCCTGTAGTATTTCCGGACCGATACGACCTTCAAACCTTCAAGAAAAGAGCGTACTCCTACCTAAAAGGCCGGCAACGCAATTGTGACTCTTTTAGTTGCGGGTGTCCATGGGTGGCGGAAGTCACTTATCATCAGGTGACCCGTCTGCTTGCCCCCTATCGCATAAAAAAAGAAACATCAAAAATACTAACAATTTTATTGCTTGTTTACAGCCTGTGATTCGATCAAATAAATCTGGCATTTTATTTGAAAATGGACAAAATCAGACAAACTCACAACCAATATCTGGATGTGGTGCTCTTATTAGGGTTATATTTTGAATTTTAAGCAGCAGGATCACCTACTGTTTTTGAAGTGTCATAAAATTTTTGTGTATTTCCTTTTCTGTTTTTATGCATATTTATGTTAATAATAAATAGTGGTTTTTAGGTCAAAGCTGTTTGTGTGCCTACCATTCAACATCGACCTGGAGATATTTCAAAAAGGAGTGGCATAGATTTAGCCACCAGCACCTCCGTTACGCCAGATTTGGCCACTAGCACCTCCGCTGCGCAAGATTTATAGGTATGACTAGCTTCAGTTGTTTCTGTCATCATTATTTGCGACTTTGATCTCAATGATAACATCTCCACTGAATTGAGATTGGGGTGGGATATATCTCTCGCTTGTCTTCAATACCTATTAAAGCTTACTTTTATTTTGATTTCAGGTACACACAATTAAAATGACTACATAAACGTTAAAGGACAAATGTCAAAAACAAAACAAGAATATAAAGAGACTTGGAGGAAGTTAGAAGACAGAAAAAAAATTTTGCTCATTTTAGTAATCTTATCAAAGATTGAAGGGAAATAAATTTATTATATACATATGTATACATATATTCAGAATAAATAAATTTATATTCAGAATCTCAGGCTTTGCTTGCAGAATGTGCAGGACCCCAAGACTTCTTAAAAAGACGTTGCAAATTTATAGGCTTGATTATAAACATTCTGAGTACAATCAAGCTATTTAAATATCTAGTTGGAAAAATTAAGGTATTAAAATATCTTCCTTTATATAAAATGAGACTGGATCAGCTAGAATTGTTTTTTTCGGCCATCAGAGCTCGTGGTAGATTTAATATTAATCCGAATGCAGTCCAGTTCAGAGCTGCGTTTAAGAGACTTTTAAAAAGAGTTGAAATGTATTCCTCTTGAACAAATTAATATATTAGCTTGTTCCAGTAAAGTTGGCCCAGTCACTACTATAAATAATTTAACAGCAAAGCAATCCTTTGTAGAAATTCCGGAGGACGATAGCAACTTGTAAGAAGAGTTACTTGATTGTATGTACAGTAATCTTTCAGGTTATACAGAAAGTGTGTTAATGTATATTGCTGCCTTTGTGGCTAGAAAATTGTCACGTGCACTGAAATGTGAAACTTGCAACAAACTTCTTTTTGGAGTTAAGAACGAATTTCAAACAAGTTTAATTACTTTAAAATTTCGGGGTGGTCTGGTTTATTCTTCGAAAGATGTAATAAACATTTTAAGAAATGTCGAAAAAATAAAATAGCTGTTTTACATGTAAAAGACAGAGGAAAATTGCTATTTGTAAGTTAAGTTTTTCGTAGATTACTATGCCGAACCAAACAATCTATTTGATTCTAGGGATTGATAACATGATACAAATCATAAATATTTATTAATTAAAAGTGTAATAGATGTATACATGAATTTGAGATTCCATATTATGGGAAGAAATCTACTGAAAGAATATCACACAGAAATTACCTGAACAAAGTTGTATTGTTCTGAAATGAATGAGATTAATATGTTTAATATTATATTACTTTATTATAAATATTTATTGCTGACTTTTAATTTAAACCCGAAATCATCGGCATGTTATAAAAGTTAAGTGTTGGAGACGTCCGTGCCGGGAGCCCATCGCGGATGCAGCGCAGGCAATAGGTACCAACACCTACATAGTATTAAATAATAAACGATGGTACCTACGAAACCCCGTAATGCGCAAGTCCAACTCGCACTTGGCCATTTTATTTTATTTTTCGTGTTCTCATCAAATCATTTCATTCCCCTATCAAGGAAATCTCGCTAGAGTATAATGTATGTACCATATAATTATGTTCTGTGATGGGAATGCATTGGCATACAAAATAACCCAAAAGTCCGCCATATTGGATTTAGAATGACAGCAGTTAGCTCACCATGCATTTGTGTAGATTCTGTTTTGCACCTAATACCTATATATGTTCTTTGGTTGTGCCCAAACAACTTAATTTAGGCTATTGCTATCTTTTCTCTAATAAAACGAGAAAGACCGACGTAATTTAGAGCTGTCAAATTTATTTGAACTAATATTTCCATACAAATTAAGGGCAGGTACACGTAAAAAGACAGCGATTCTCTAATTTTAGATTAGATAGTGAACCAGAGAATCGGTAGCAATGTCATTCAAACTAAACATGTACGCAAAATTTTAGCCTAATCAAAAGCCGTGAAGTGGGTCAAAAATACCTTAAGATTTGTTTACATAATTAGTTATTTTGGTAGTTATATACAAGTGAAGCTAAGAAGTGTATTAAAAGTACCTACCGGTTGATATTGGACTGTGATAATATGAAAACATAAACAATCTTTTATCGATGTTATTGTAGAGGAATATCGATATGGGCTTCCCTATTAGCCGCTATTTTATCTTACAATATAAAGTGTAGGTATCCACGTTTTTTTTGTAGGTAGGTACCTATATCAAGTCCATATGATTATAACGTCAGTGGAGAATACCAATCAATAAACCAAAGAGTAAAGTAATACTAAACAAACGTTAGGTTACGTCATAACAAAACTTAAACGAAATGTCACAACCTCCGTTACCATAGACAACTTGTTATTTTTCTTTAGAGGATAGGCGCATGTGTCTACTGGAGCCCATGGAAACCCGTGGGTTTCGGAGTTTTTGTGTAGAATCGAATAGAAGGTTAAATTAACTAATATTGGGTTTCTTTGCTCTGACTACCCAAAATGGTGCCTCAGAAAGACGGCGCATGCGAGCATCACACGACAACGGGCATTCGAAGGCGAACAGTCGAACTGATCGGTTGTATTTATTAGAACTTAGGCTTAAACTGTACGAAGTTTTGATTAAGCTATATAAAATTTTGATTAAGCTATACAAAGTTTGGTGTAAGTCTATTAAAGATTTAATAAGTTTTGTTGAACCAAATAAGTTTTGGAAGATTATTTTGGTATAATATTTCTGAGATATTCCTTAAAATATTAAATTAATTGTAACTGTAAGTGATAACCGCCGTCCATGAACACCTGCAGCTAGAGAGCCGACAGTGCACCGCCCGCCTTTGAGGGTGAAGAGGGATGAGGGTATGCGGGGAGGAGTAAGAGACGGGTATGAGGAGATGGGAAAATTGAGGTCAGGGGAGAGGAATAAGGAGAGGGGAGTTGGGCCTCCGGAAACCTCACAAATTTCGTGGAAATGCAACACAAGTGTTGCTTCACAACCGGTTTACTCTGAGGCCGTGGTAACGCACCAGTCAAGCCGGCTGATTCGTGCCTAACTATGGCTCTCCACCCATTATTAAAGGTCCTAGCTGGTGTCTGGTGGGGGCCCAACCATAAACCATGAAACTAATTTACAACGCAAAATGTTCGCAGTCGCAGTAGTTCGCAGCATAATTGACTATCGTGTATTTTTCATAATCACTTATAATAAGGGTGCACTAGCAGCAGTTGACAAAGTTCAAGTTGAGTGCCTACGCATAAAATATGGTTGTATGAAATACACACGCGAGTCAAACCGCATATTTAAATAAATATGAACCTAATTCACGAAAGTTTTTATTCTAACAGCTAACTTTTGTTGTCTCAGTTGCCACAACGAAAAAAGAGAAGGATGAGGAAACGTTTTGTAGTTACATCATCTTATGAGTAGCTACCTAAATAAAACCTCAACAATTAGCCAAGAATTTAGTATTAGTTAATAAAACAATTGAAATAGTCGATGTAACAGCACTGAAAATTCATAGATAATATTGATTAAAAAGTTAAGTCCTGAAAGAGTTGTCATATAAAATAAAGTGCCTTGAATTACTGGTACATTGAAATTATTACGGGTTAGTCTCACAGGTAAGCTTTAAACGTATATGTTCAGCAATATTTAACTTATCCGTACGTCCATTTAACTGAGGTCACATTCTTTACAGTTTACACTTGTTGTGTGACATTTTTTCTTAATTTTGAAATGTTTTAGCCCAAAGTACGTATCCGTTCCAGTTTTAAATTGTGTGTTAAAATATGAAGTTATCCTTTCTAGACCTTACCTCACACAATTAATTGAAACACTCAGAAAACATTCTATTCCATAAAAAACAAGCGGTAGAATAAATACAAGAGGTAATGAACAGAAAAGTTGATTTTCACAGAAAAGTTTATATTATAAAAAAATATTAATTAAAGATCTTTTATTAATAGCACTAACCAGTAAAAAAAAATTATGTGTAAACATCAGTCATCTTATTATATTTCTTATGACAAAATTTTCTAATTATTTATAAATCAAATATAAATTATGTTCGTTGTTTCAAGCAAAGGCCCGAATGTAGAGGGGTAAAAAGAAAACGAGAATTGATGTTTAGGGTAAATTACTACACCATAGAGTACGGTTCGCCTTGTGATAGGTCACGTGACGGCACGTGAAGTAACATAGACAAATTAACCATTCGTCAGTTTTCGGGCGAAGAGGCAACGCAGTTTGGTGTTTTATTGAGCGGACTGCGTAAAAGTGAAAACTGTAAAATGACTCTATCTCAGGCGCAAGCAACCAAGGAACATATCCTGGCTGTTAACCGGGATTTCATATCCCAGCCCCGCCTTAGTAAGTACAACTTATTTTGTTAATCTATTGACTAACGTCATACGATTTGTCAATGAAGATATCGATTTTGCGTAGATTTTCCATATTACCCCTATAATGTAGTATTTTATGTTTAGTTTTCAATTTACAGGGTAGTAAATTGTTCCTTGCATTTATTACGATAGATAGGTAAAAAATCGAGTCTCCTTTAGATGAACTTTTAGCGTCCAGGAATTTGCTTCGCTTTCATCATGATCGTATCTGCCACTGATTCCGTAAAACTTTAAGTAAAAGATTAAAAAAGAAACAAATAAGATTCCTATAGTATATTTCATAGAGCAACTTAACAGTACATGACAACTTATCAGCTGATCAGATTTTCTTGTTCATGTGATGCAAGAAAGTGTGACCACATTAACCAACTCTTTCCTAAATGTACAATAATTTTATTTGGTATATTTATAGCGTATCTATATGTTCTTTACATGGAGAAACTAAATTGATAGATTTTCTAACAAGAAATTATTATTTAAATTTTGGAGAATTAATATATTTGGGCTGCTGCTGTACTTAAATATATATTTGATTAACCTTTATAGAATAGAATATGCAAGCTACATGAAACAGGTATACTAACACCTAACATTACTATTCTTCTATATAAATTATTCTTCTCATATAGTAGTCTGGATGTCACACACAAATATTTAAAATCATTTGCTCATCACACTCATGATTACTTATGAGCCTTTGAACAAGATATATTATTTACTATATTTTTATAATGATTTATAACACAATATAATGTAAAACCGCTAGCATATCTACTACTTTATATCAAGACAATAGTATACACGGAATGGACTAAATAATGGGTTTTTAATATTAATTGTGTACTTTTATTCCTGCATAAAAAAAACATCATTCATGAACAATTATTCAGTTTTATATGAAGGAAAATTAATAGGGCATGTTATTTTTTTATCTGACTATTGAGTTAAGATGGTCAGTCAGCAGTCTCTTGTTGCTTATGTAAACTGAAAAGAAATTCAAATCTATGGCTACAAGGAAAATGTGTGTATTTTAATTTTTATTAAATTTTAAGTGTGTGTAATGCAAGATATTTTTTTTTATAATATAGTGGGATGGACGAACAGATAACATAAAATCAAGAAAATCAAGAAAATATTTTTCATGAGGTTTTTTGAAAACTTAGCTATTCTTCACTAATTCTGAGATTGATATTATCCAATTGAAATAAATTCATAAAACAATCTTTTGAAAAACAAATCCATCACTGTTCTCAAGTTATTTGTCTCTGTTTATTCAATATAGACAAACAACTTAATAAAACTTGAGATTCTAAATAACAAAATATTCCTTTTCTCTACAGCTTACAAGACAGTATCTGGTGTAAATGGACCACTTGTCATCTTGGACGAGGTCAAATTCCCCAAGTTCTCAGAGATTGTACAGCTGAGACTTGCAGATGGCACACTCCGCTCCGGACAGGTAATATTACAACAAAATGTGGAGTCAAAAGGACTGGATGATCAATTTGCATGACTGAGCTACAAACTCTCACTGAAGTCTGTGATACATGGTAGATTGCAACCAATCAACAATTGATTTTTATATGATTAATTGCTGATTGGATGCAATAATGCTGACGGTATGACAATATTTCAGTTTTGACTTGTAGATTATGCCACACGGGGCAAATTAAATAATAAAATAAAATTAAAATTAAATTATAATGTTACTTGTTAAATAAAGAATTCAGTGATAATTAGGATAAGAATAATTAATTTCTATTTAAATTACAATTTCAACACATAAACTTTGATAATCCCAAATTTATTTTTATTAGTAGCCTACTAAAAACCGATGTGAGATATTAACATAGCAAAGATACAGATGAAATGGTTATATTAGTGTTATCACTAATATGACCACACCCTTATTTAAAATGTATATTATTTCTTTTCAATCTGTCTTCATAGAAGTCGGTAATTGACGGGAGCCTATGTCCAATGACGATAAATAATGGTTTCCTATAGGTGTTGGAGGTCAGCGGCTCCAAAGCCGTCGTCCAAGTGTTTGAGGGTACGTCAGGTATCGACGCGAAAAACACTCTTTGCGAGTTTACCGGCGATATTCTGCGAACTCCCGTGTCGGAAGACATGTTGGGTGAGTTTAGTTTTCTTATTGCACACCTAACTATATGAATATTATGCTGTCTAGAGTTGAACGAGAAGGGATACTAATCTTACATTTGGATTGTTTGCAAGTTTTTAACTTGAATGTGGTTTTGTACTCAACTCCTTGGTTGCAATATCTATGTAATGTACAGACAAACAGCTTTAGTGATCTGTGAAGTGATGATTATTTTGGTCGGCAGTTTTACCTCAAATTCTATACTTAAAAATTTAGGAAAGTCAGTGTCTATATATAATATATATTAATATGATCTTAGGACGTGTGTTCAACGGTTCCGGAAAACCCATCGACAAAGGTCCCCCAATCTTGGCTGAGGACTTCTTGGACATCCAGGGCCAGCCCATCAACCCCTGGTCCCGTATCTACCCTGAAGAAATGATCCAGACTGGTAAGAATATTCATATATTAAGTACATTTTAACAAGTATATCTTTGTTTTGCAGCTCACAATACCCAATTGTATAGCTAGCTAGCTTAAAGAGAATCTTGGCACTTGGCAGTACTGAATGAGCCACTTTGTTAATGTGGAAGATTTTTCTATTGAGCTGCTGCATCAGCATCGCTGATGCTGTTGATCAAAAACATGTTGATTTTAAATGTTTCTAAAATCTATACTAATATTTGAAACTAAAGGAGCTCATCTATCTATCTGTCTGTTACCTTTTCATGGCTAAACGGCCGATTTTGATTAAATTTGGTATGTGGATACCTCGAACACTGGGGAATTACATAGGCAATTTTTAATTGACATACCATGCAAACAAATCTGGAAAAAATTGTTGCCTGCGTTGCTTTTGCTTGGCATAGGACTTCTTTCATATCTAACAGGCAATTTTATAACGAACTAACATGAGAATTTTAACTTGAGGTGGGGTCCTGAAAATACCCAATTTTATATTTTTATTTAATAAAAATTCCAAAGTCCAATCATGAAAATAAAAAAAATATATAGCTCAGCACATAATATCTCTCAATCTTAAGAGCTAAAGACAAGATAACTAATAATGCGTGACAACCCTTTAACCAGGGAAGAGCTATGCTTAGTCACGAGACCGGTTGTCAAGCTACCGGAGCCCCTAACTTACGCACTTACAACTCTTGAGTTGGACTTGTAAATCACTTTCACATACTATCAGGTGTCAGGTTTGCTTATTTGCCCATATAATTTGTTTATATAGTAAATGTTGTGTCTTTTACTAAGGTATCTCCGCTATCGACGTGATGAACTCCATCGCCCGTGGTCAGAAGATCCCAATCTTCTCTGCTGCTGGTCTTCCCCACAACGAAATTGCTGCCCAGATCTGTAGACAGGCTGGTCTTGTCAAGGTATGCATTTGTCTATCTCTGTACTAATAGTAATGATGTTCTACTTTGATACATACATACGCCTGTATCCCTGAAGGGGTAAGCCAGCAGTATATTTAACCCACATTTTACGAATTAGTATTGGTCCTACTAACATGACATGACTGTATACATTCTGTCTGATAGGAATAGAGATAGAAAGCAGTCTGGTTCCTAAATCGCCTTTGACGTCACTCAGAATGAGATGTATCTATTCTGCTCTGCTGAGGACAATACAACTTAATATAATTATAATAATTTATTAAATTATCATCTTACCAGATCCCCGGCAAATCAGTTCTGGATGACCATGAAGACAACTTCGCCATCGTGTTTGCAGCTATGGGTGTCAACATGGAGACTGCTCGTTTCTTCAAGCAGGACTTCGAAGAGAATGGTTCCATGGAGAATGTGTGCCTCTTCTTGAACTTGGCCAATGACCCTACCATTGAGAGAATTATTACACCTCGTTTGGCACTCACAGCTGCCGAGTTCTTGGCTTACCAGTGCGAGGTGAGTTATTGACACTATTTGTATAAAGCCTATATTTCCAAAGGAGCAGGTAGAGGCATCTGAAATGGCCACATTTTGTCAATATTCCTCCTATTTCCTCCTCTCCCCCTCTCGGAACCCTTTATTTTTTTTCTTCTACCTGATCACCTTCAAAGGTGGGCAACTCACGACTACTGACTCCCACTTAGTAACAAAAAGTAAATATATATATGTATTATCAACTAACTATTCCAAGCACTGCCAAATGAACTGATGATGTTTTAGTCCAGGATGCTCATTATCAACCAGTTCTAATTAGGCTATCAACTTCTACATCTAAAACTGAAAGGAATAAGAGTTAGATCTTCACTACTAAGAAATTAAGAACATTGGACTTAGGTTACTCGATCTTGCAAGAGAAATACCTGTGTCCAAAATAAATGTGAGTTCTGCACCTTATGCAAATAATAAAAAGTGCTCCTATGTCTTTGGTTGGTTCAGAACATATTCTGGTGACCTGCCTCCAAATAATTTTTTTTTTTTTTTTATACTATAGGGGGACAGACGAACAGACGGGTCACCTGATGGTAAGTGACACCGCCGTCCATGGACACTTGCAACTCAAGTGCGCTGCCCGCCTTTGACGGTGATGGGGGATGGGGGATGGGGATGCAGGGAGCGGAAGGAAGAGACGAGGGATGAGGAGATGGAAAAAAGGAGAAAGGAGATGAGGGGAGAGAAAAGGGGGGAGGGGGAATTGGGCCTCCGGAAACCTCACTCAATTCGGGGAAATGCAATGCAAGCGTTACTTCACAACCGGTTTTCTGTGAGGCCGTGGTATCGCACCGGTCGAGCCAGTTCAATAATGTCTTCAGACATCTCACACATATTCTGGGATCATATCATGTCAGATCCCATACTAAACATAGCTCGTAAAATGGTTACCAAACTGCCAGAATATAAATAAAATACACCCAGACACTGTAATAATCGTGATTGTTTGTTGTTATATATATATAACCCGGACACTGAACAAACAATATATATGTTATTTATCTATAATATGTGTGCATTTAGTCATCACACAATTAATTCTGGATTAGCAGTCAGGATAAATAGCTACGAATAGGTCAGTTAAAAGTTATATTTACGACGTACTAATGTACTTGTTACTTGTACATATTTTTTATTTTTAAGATGTAGGAAAGATCAACAGGCGAGTCACCTGATATGTGTCACTGCCGCTCAGGGAGGGACACTTACAACTCTGAGTCATAAGTGCGTTGCCAGCTTTTGAACTCTATGAGGCGTTGCGGGTTTAGGGGAAAGAGGAGAGAGGGATAAGGGAAGGGGAAAGAGGAAAGGGGGAGTTGGTTGCGCCTCGGTAACCTCATTCACTCGGCAATTGCAAGGATTGTTTGTCTACTGGTTTTCTATGAGGCCGTGTTGGTCAGGTCGAGCTGACCCATGGTGAAAATATATAGTTTACGAAAATGTTCATAATATAAAATTTTAACTGGTGTCCTTAGAAACACGTGTTGGTCATCTTGACGGACATGTCTTCGTACGCCGAGGCTCTGCGTGAGGTGTCCGCCGCCCGTGAAGAAGTACCCGGACGTCGTGGTTTCCCAGGTAATTATAAACTATAAGTAACCGTTTCGTTTGCGTTCATTCAGGAGCGTGATGTTTTGTAGCCTCTATCGGACACAAAGAACGCCCACACTCGGGACAACTATTTATGAATCACCCAAGTTTTTGTCTCGTGTGGGAATCTAACCCACTACCTCCGGTTCAGCAGTCACTAACCACTAGACCAAAGGGATCATCCGATTATTAACAAAGAAATAGAGGGAAAAACACAAGTCCTTTTCTACCATGGGGTTTTAGTCCATCTGAGGCAGACATAAAGAGATGGTACTGTCGAGATTTCCATATAAACAGAATAATGTAATACATAAACTAGAGTTCCTATTTGAGAGTTAACCCAAAAAATATAAACAGTACTTCAACATACATAAAAAGCGTTTGTTACAACTTGTAACATAACAGTACTGGCAATATTGAAACTTATCTTTTTTTTTAATACCAAAACGAAGTTAATTAGAAAACAAGCCTTTTGTAATTCGCTCTTGTCCGTCCCCTCAAAAGCGGACAACACATCTGCGACTCTTGAGTTGCAAGTGGCATAGGGTGGCATTACTCACTTACCATCAGTTTTTGTGTTCCCCCCCAATAATATAACAAAAAATATTAAGATAATTATTCTCGTTTTTAGGTTACATGTACACGGATTTGGCCACAATCTACGAGCGTGCTGGACGTGTCGAAGGCAGGAATGGCTCCATCACCCAGATCCCCATTCTTACTATGCCTAATGACGATATCACTCACCCTATTCCTGATTTGACTGGTTATATTACTGAGGGACAGGTTAGTAACACTAAACAAATAAAATTTAAAGATATATAAATCTTCATTATTAACTTCTCTTTATTTATTTGCTGACATTATATATATTTAATATCTTATCACCACCTTCAAGACGATTCAAGTCATTTAGGGTCTAAGAGACACACAATATTCGAAAAGCATATCTCGTCGCTACATATTCAGGGTTCATTAATTATTTTTGCTACAATAGCTCTTAGTGTTATTTGCTACCCGAATATTAGTATATTTCAAGTTGTTCCTGTATACTGATCTAAGATTACAACGTACAGATCTACGTAGACCGTCAGCTTCACAACAGACAGATCTACCCTCCAGTGAACGTGCTCCCCTCTCTGTCACGTTTGATGAAGTCCGCCATCGGTGAGGGAATGACCCGCAAGGACCACTCCGACGTCTCCAACCAACTGGTGAGACTTTATTTTTACATTTCGATGTCACTAGTAATAACTCTTAAAATTTAATACAAAGCAAAATATATACATATAACCGCCAATATCCCTCAAAGGGTCTATTCATAGTTTAGTCTCACTTGTACAATAGGTGGCTAGCATTTTGCCGTCAACAGGGCTCTGACTATATGCACCGTCTGATAGAACAGTCCAATTCTTTAGATACAGTGACTATTTTACTGCACCGAGAGCAATACGGCTTATATTGTTTTGAAGTATTTAAATATGTTTTATTATATCATTAATAATATAATATACGAGTTTAATATAATATAATTTTCCCCTCAGTACGCTTGCTACGCCATCGGTAAGGATGTGCAGGCGATGAAGGCTGTTGTTGGTGAGGAGGCTTTGACTCCCGACGATCTCCTCTACCTGGAGTTCCTAACCAAGTTCGAGAAGAACTTCATCTCGCAGGTATGTACTCTACCTTATAGTAAACATAGGTACAGCGAAGTCTTAGTAGATACATATTAAAATGATGAATATACAATAAGATAACTCCTACCAAATTATTCGTGTTCAGGGGGACAACTATTTATGAATTATTGCAAATCTTTGTCCTGGGACTCAAACCCACTACCTACCTCTGGCTCAGCAATCAGGGCAGACCAACAGGCCAGTCAACTGCTATCCACAGGAATACTTTAAATATTCCAGATACTTTATTAACATGAATTATATTTACAGGGTAACTATGAGAACCGCACAGTGTTCGAGTCTCTAGACATTGGCTGGCAGCTCCTCCGTATCTTCCCCAAGGAGATGTTGAAACGTATCCCAGCATCCATTTTGGCCGAGTTCTATCCCAGAGACTCCCGTCACTAAGAGCCCACACCCGCTTTCCCGTAGTCACACTCTCAACTTTGACGTAACAACTGTCCTTGAGATTATGGTAGCAATAACCATTAGTAAGGTAATACTGAATGCCGTTGACTGCATAACATTCAGAGTTAAAAAGTTAGAGGATGTACTACAGTACCTTGTAAGATAAAATACTATTTAATAGTAAGTTGTTAATAGTTTATAATGTAATGTGTATTACATACATGTATTGTGATCATGTGCAAAATTATATAAACAAGTTATCGCTATCTTAAGAAACAGCCGTCTCGCTGATGTAATGAATACCGTCGGTGTGTATATAATTAACCCAAATATATACTAGTGTACTGAACAATTAAATTATTATATTTTTGAATAAATGCCATTTTTTGTCTTTTATTTTTGTTGATTTGAAACGGTCAATCGTAAACGTTATTATTGTGTGCACAAACGTTGATATGTGTTCAAATTATATGTAATAATTGAAATCTGTTGTAAATCAATGTTATGTGGTATCCCTTCATGTTATGGTATGGCATAGATTCATGTAAATAAAGCAATAGTCCAGTAACAAAGGTTACATTCCAAATTATGTTGTCCTTGTTCACTGTTAAAGCGTACATACAACATACTTGTATCCAGCAGAGGTGAATTAGGATACAGTTGTTTTGAAATGAAATAAAGTATAGAAATTTAAAAAGTTATTTTATTTGTAAAACTACCTGCTACCCGCTACCCTTTAAATTTAAAAATGAATTCGTGACAAAACCGAGCATATATTTTAAGATTGATCTATGAAAACTGCATTCAATTCTATGTAGTACTTTTTGCTTCGTGTACAAACTGTCAGTCAAGTCTAAAATGGTTTTGGCTTCTGTTACTTAAACAAAGACTATTAGCTTATCTTCAACATCTATATATCTTTCAGTGGTAGAGCCATGCTTTTGCACGAATGGGCCGGCTCGACCAGTGCGATACCACGGCCTCACAGAAAACCGGTTGTGAAGTAACGCTTGCGTTGCATTTCCCCGAATTGAGTGAGGTTTCCGGAGGCCCAATTCCTCCTCCCCCCTTTTCTCTCCCATATCTCCTTTCTCCTTTTTTCCATCTCCTCATCCCTCCTCTCTTCTTTCCGCTCCCTGCATCCTCCATCCCTCATCACCCTCAAAGGCGGGCAGCGCACTTGCGACTCTTGAGTTGCGAGTGTCCATGGACGGCGGTGTCACTTACCATCAGGTGACCCGTCTGTTCGTCTGTCCCCCTATAGTATAAAAAAAAAAAAATAATAATAATGTACAGACATCGGCCGGGCACAATTTTATTATATGTATACACCAGCATTTGCCCGTAGCTTCGATTGCGTGTATGTAGCTTTAAATTATTATATTTTTTTTGCTTACCATCCAGTCCTTTAATAAAGCAGATACAACAAAAAAAATCATCCCAATTCGTGATACCGTTGATTAAGTTTTAATGAGACTAACCAACGGCATTTCATTCTTATAATTTAGTCTGTGTATTCTCACAAAAATGGAGACCTCGCTTAGGATCAAGATCTAAAACTATAAGTGCGTGAATACTTAAAATAAAATAAAAAAAGTGTGGTGTCGTGAGACACCAGATAGAAGTTTGTTATTATAAGGAAAGGTTCAAGTTTTCATTGTTTGTAAAATATTTACTAGATGGCAGTGTTACACCATATTTTGTTTTAAAACAAAAATCCCTAAACTTCTTTGCAGTTCATAATAGAAACACTACATGGCAGTATTGTCCATAAACAAGAAATCTTACGCTTTTTTCTGGTCAACGTTACGGACGTTTTTTACCGGCTAGGGTACCCCTCCGCAGCGCCCCGTAAGCAACTTCGTTCCAAAAATTGCTTTAGTAAAGTTAAAGTTATATGTATACGTAACGTTATATGGAACCTCCATTTACAATTACGTTTTCTTACGAAAAAAACATTGATCTGACTTAAAGGGTGAAATGGGTTGGTTTATTTTTTATGAACAGCTCAATAAGAAGCCTAAAAGATTTACGGTATTTGGTACCATGTCCATAAAGTTCTTATTTGGTTCTTCTCCATGGGACTTACGTATTAGAACAGGCAAATTATTTTCACGACTGAATTACACCCCCTGATACTTCAAAATACCTATTATTGGTGTCAATGAAATAATTTTTGATGCTGGTTTAGTCAGTTTAATTTTCAATATGTACAAGATTTACAACAGTGAGAAGTAAACAGGTGATCTTAGCCCCATTTATTATAATGTGTATCTGCTACTCACTACGGAAAGCTCTCATTTTGTAAATGAAATATCATTGAACTTATTTAACGTTTATTCATGTTAATTCAGAACACTATGTACATGCTATGTGTAGTCATGTAGCCATTATTAGATCTGTGATACTGGAATGGAAATATTTATCGCTACAAATAGATACATAGTTCCGGGTAAACAATTTCAATCGGATGAATAAATACTAATTAAAGAATACTCCAGTTTACACTTATGCTTGATCAATCGTGTATTTATTTACTATAATTTATATAAAAAAGTGTAGTAAAATTGCATATCTCTTGCTTTTAATAACACCCACTGAGAACTGAGACTGGAATTTTACAATAATAATGTAATTTATATTACCAACTACAAAATATTAACCAGCTATTCCAGCGATGGCTTCTGAAGCAAAGTACTTGACATCAACATCAGGATCTACATTCAGTTTCTCGAGGACGGGCTTTACTTGGGGTTGAATGACAGCTGCGTCTAAGAACGGTGCCATTTTCTGTAGAGTTTTTGCAACATTGAATCTTACATTGGCAACATTATCATCAGCCATAGACAACACAGTGGGTAAAAGCACTCTGGTTGTGATATCAATACCACA
This sequence comes from Tyria jacobaeae, assembly GCA_947561695.1. Lineage (NCBI taxonomy): Eukaryota > Metazoa > Arthropoda > Insecta > Lepidoptera > Erebidae > Tyria > Tyria jacobaeae. Next base: position 11,759,812 of record OX387231.1, on the reverse strand, counting down.
AACTTCTGAGAGAACATTAATGCAGAATAAGTAAGTCATACGGTGGAGATAGTTTTGTTCGCGGGACATGGCCAGTACTTTGGGGATGACGTTTGTTTCAGCCCATTGAGAGCCGTATTGTTCGACAAGCTTCTTCAAGTTCAGAGTTGCAGCTTCCCTGATGGCGTAGACGTGGTCGATCAACCATGACATGCACAGTCCGGTTAGTTTTTCGTCGAAGAATTCTTGTCCCAGTTGTCCCGCAAGGAGAGGCATGTGTTCAATGATGGCAAGACGCACACGCCATTTTGTGTCTTCAGCTAATTCGACGATAGCGGGAAGGAGAGACTGCACTAGTTGTTGTATTCCGATGACTTCGTTGACACATTCTAGGTTTGAGATAATGTTTAGCCTGACTTCTGGGCATTCGTCTTTAAGTTGGGTGAGGAATAAAGGCAAGAGATGTTCTATTGTGTTCTGGCGACCCACGATTGGGCTTAGTCCCATAATGACTGATGCTAGAGCAGATTTTACGTGTTGGTTCGCGTCACACACCAGGTCTTTGATCTGGGGTAAGATCATTGTCATAATTATGTGCTCCTGGTGAGCCTTGTCTAAGTTCATGCAGAAATCTTTCACCTGGAAATATAAAAACAATTTAAAATTTAATCTTATAGTGTTAAAAAGCAATACATACATATATATGATCTTTTCTTTAATTATAATTAATAATTGGTCATGTTTGGTTTGAAGTCTGTAACCATTTGTAACACTAGAATTCTTAATTGATATTACTCAACTATTGTTTTTTTTTTTTATAATATAGTGCGACAGACGAACAGACGGGTCACTGACCCTGATGGTTAGTGAGAATCGCCGTCTATGGACATCTACAACTCAAGAGTAGCAAATGTGCCCGTTTTTAAGGAGGATGAGAGGTAGGGAGACGCGGGGAGGGGAAGAGGGTTTTTAAATGTAAGTGGAGATGCTAGAGGAGATGGGATCACAAGCTAATTTAAGTCAATTTAAAATATCATTAATTTAAAATACGGTAATAAATTAGTAGCACTTTAGTCCTGGTAAAGAAATAAATGTTTAAATTGTCAAACCAATTTAAGAGGAATGAAAGCAAGTGTCAGTTACCTTGCCAGCGGCTGCAGCTCGTACTTCAGCCTCAGGGTCCTTCAGTAGAGCTTGGAAAATCTGTGCCAAGTCTGAGCGGGCGAGCTCAGGACCAACTACCTGCTGAAGTTCTACAAATCTGAGAAAAATAAATTGTATTATTATTTTTTTAAATCTCTTGCCTACCTGTTAGATTTTCAAGGCTAAAACCCCAGACCCATTTTTCTATTGTATGTGTATAGAGGCATACAAGTTCTTGGAGAAGTACATTTTCTTAAGTTGAGTACATATATTGATATGTTTAACCATCATTTTGCATATTATAATATAGTGCCACAGGGGTGGTGCAAATGGAAATTTTTGGAAAATTGGGAGTACAATAATATAGATTACAGCATAGTTACAGTATTGCTTACACTTCTCAGTCCATCCATATTAGCATCAGTTTCCCTTTCAAAGTATGTCCAATTTTTTATATATTTTTAAAATGCTTGATTCATGGTAATAGACTTTGCCCCCAAATACTTTGGTGGAATAAAGTTGTTTATGGCAAAATGTGGTGCTTAATACACCTCTTCGTACTCCTTCAGAGATTCGGGCGAGTGCATGTATGTACAGAAAGAAGTTGAGCACTGTCGGCATGCTGGCAAGCTGCTCCATGTCCTCCGGTACACAAAGTAGACATATATAGGTACAGTACGTACTTGTCAGCGACCATGTAGCGCACTCTCCACGAGGTGTCTCCAGCGCGCGCGCGCACTGTCGGCATCACGAGCTGCTCCATGTCCTCCGGTGGCAGCAGCGCCGCCACGCAAGCGCACGCCTCCGCCGCCAGCAGACGCACCGAGTCCTGCTCGTCCTGCAACACACACACACACACACACTTTTCACTTCTATATATAGCATATAGCAGACGAATATACAGCTCACCTGATAGTGACTACCTCCACCCATAAACACCACCTGCAACTTTCGCGTTGCTTTGGGGCTCCAGTAATTTCACCTCACCTCACCTCACTCACTCGTCGAAATATAACACAAGCATAGCTTCATCGGTTATCTGTGAGCCCATTGTACCAGTTGAGCAGGCCCATATGTGCCTAAGTATGGTTCTCCAACATAAAAGCTGACTAATAACTGTCTAAATTAGTAATATTTTCTGTACACTGTGCATATCCCCAAAATTTCACTCTACGATTTGTGAGAGCGTTAGGTAAGAAATACAGCGCTCTACCATATAAGTAGGGCCTGATTGTCACTTGCTTTGAAAAATAGTAGAATATTCAATGAATATTTTTATAAATAATCAAATAAAATATTTTTTTTATTATTCGAGATCCCTGGTTTTACACATAATTGTAATTGACAGAGTTTAAGCTACCGATACATAAAAATCAGTCTTTCAAAAATCAGTTTTCACCGATTTTCAATAAAATGTAAAAAAATAAAAAAAATACGTATTTTTTTTAAATATTTTTACCAGAGAGGTAAGGCGCTCACCTACCACCCCGTTGGACGTTGAATTCTGGGACACTGTGTATAACAAGACAAACGAGAACTCTGTCTCAAGCCCAGCTCAAGTACTCGCATGTCCTGTATTTCCTATCAACAGAGAGACCACTAGATAAAGAAGATGGCGTGTAATAATAATCAATAAATACCCCAAAAATATATGTTCATCCTTTAGACTAAGTACAGACTTAATATGTCTCCAAATGGACCAATCAATAGTTAAATTGCAATACACACCACAATTTCAGATGTGGCTTGACACAATAGCACAAATATATTCGAGGAAAAACGCTTTATATATCTTTCCACGAGCGAGGGCAGATAAAACTGTACACCTGAAGAATGATGTTTACACACAGCCAATCGGCATCACAATTGAATAGTAAACTAAAGTCAAATTACACTATTGTCTACAAGTGCAATACGAATTTTACCGTAATTGAGGATATCGTTTTCATAGTATATCCAAATAAACATATCTTTTGTTACTGTAGGCTTTATGATGTAATATGATTGCTAATAATAGATTACTTCATTAAAAATGTTTATTTATTAATATCTTTATTGTACACATTTTATACATAAATATATACCAAGGAACATGTTAGAAATAGTTATGTGTGACAATGTCACGTCTATCTCTTCCAGACAACCCTGATACTGATAATGTTATAAAGTATTGGGGTAGCCTGTGGTGTATTAATACTATACTATAAGGAAATTAAGTTACTTATAATAAATACATATTTACATGAATATATATAAACAACTAGCTGTTGCCCGCGACTTCGTAGGCATTAGTAATGTTCCCGCGAAACAAAAATTTTGTCCAAAAAAAAAAAAAGAAATTGGAGATAAAAAATAGATGTTGGCCGATTCTCAGACTTACCCGATATGCACACAAAATTTCATAAAAATCGGTCCAGCCGTTTCGGAGGAGTATGGTAACTAACACTGTGACACGAGAATTTTATATATAAGATAATATAGATCAGTATTTATAAGGATAAGTCCTTCACTTGTTTTTTAAATACGTGCGAGGTTTTGTCTTGTCGGATTGTCACGGGCAAGTTGTTCCATAATCTAACCGCTTACGGTGCAAGCGGTTAGAGTATGGTGGATTATAAAAAGGAGTTAAATATTTGAATGTGTTAACACCACACTTTATTTTTTATATATCGTTAACAGACATTCGGCAATCAGTATTACTCTAAAATATTACGGGCGCGATCATTAAATTCACATGTAACAAAGTTTACGTGAGCATAGATAGGGTTGCTTACTTTCGCTGACGCTGGGTACGAGGGGTACGAGGGGAGCAAGGGGGGTTAACAGGGTGTCCACTGCTAATGTATCACTGACCATTTTTTTTCACATTTTCCTGAACAATTATATTCATTTTGAAGAGAAATAAAGTACAAAATAGTTTTGAAATTTTGAATATTTATTTTGCAATTTTTAGACCAAACGATGTCTAAAATTTTACATACATACATACGCTCAAGCCTGGGGATAGATACAGTAAGGGGTAGGCAGGAGTGTATTAAACATTTTTAAGTGTAAGATTTACTTCAATAGTTATGATTAAAGGTCAGACCAGAGCATAATATAATTACATCACTCAGTTTACAATTTTTCATTCCAAGAAATTTTGGAATACAAACAGTCCCTAGGGGAACTAACTATCATATTGTTTTCTTTTTGTATAAATTCAATTTGGCATTAAAATAGTATAGTAATTATAGTTTTACTTCTTTAATATATTAAAATCAAATTAAATATAACGGACAACATGGCCTTATGAATTTGTTATACTATTTATATACTCAAATTATGCAGACCGAAATTAAATCAGCTAGGGGTGTAAAAGTAAAACTTTTCCCTGACTTTCCAGTTGACCCCTCAATTAAGCCGACATTCGAAGAATGGACACCCTGTTTATCTATTACTTAAACGGCCTCTTAGTGAGATCTATTCCATTGACCATTCATTAATTCAGATGAGAATTGATTTATTGAAACACCATTCCTGCTCAGTCTTGTGTAAATAACACTACCATATATTTGTAAATAAAATAAAATAAATACATGACTGCATTAGGATGAAATTCTATAACATATATAACTGCCACATAAGATTCGAATAGAAATGACAGAATCCATTTAGACTTCCGTTCTTCTTTCTCGGAAGTTTCCTTCTTAGGGTCCTCTGCGATAAACCCACTCGTGACGGAACACCGTGTGGTTTTAATCGGTTCGAGTCCGACATACCACTTCACTGTTAGCTCCAGTGAGGTGATGACCCGTGAGGTTTCCACACGATAAAAAAAAGGCCGTGACTAAGAAACCTCATACCATGAGGTAAGAAGGTTATTCAAGAAACCTTGTGAGTGTGATGGTGCTTACAGCGGGTAACTAACTCATAACCATTTAGGTAGGTAGTTTTGCTAAGGATAAAACAATAATCAATCAATTAGCCCACTTTAGTCCACTGTTGGACGTAAGCCTGAGAGAGGCCATGTGCGATATAAAACAGGTAAAGAACAAAAAGTTATAAAATAATTTAAAGTAGAAACTCACCTTAGCCAGAGTAACGAACATAGGTATCAAGTCACTCTTAACGTATTCCACTTCCACCACCCTGGCAAACTCTCCCAGCTTGTAGGCAGCTGCGCGCCGGACCATGGGCGTGTCATCCTGACACAATGAACGGAAGTGCTGACGGAGTTCCGCCTTGACCGGCGCAGAAACACGCGGGTAACACACACTGAACAAAAGAAACAAACAATACTTAAAATATTTTGGCAATCGGGATTAAATTGTGGTTGGTGACGACTCTGCCTACCCTTTTCGGGGATGTATGTAGGTGCAAATATGCACTCGTATAAGCATATATTTTGCCCAGGTTATTTTTTTGTATATATATACTATAGGGGGACAGACGAACAGACGGGCCACCTGATGGTAATTGACAACCGCCGTCCATGGACACCTGCAACTCGAAGTCGTAAGTGCGCTGCCCGCCTTTGAGGGTGATGAGGAATAGGGGGATGCAGGGAAGAGAAAGAAGAGAGGGATGAGGCTATGGGGAAGAGGATAGGGGGGATGAGGGGAGAGGAGAGGCGGAATTGGGCCTCCGAAAACCTCTCATTTCGGGGATATGCAACGTAAACGTTACTTCATAACCGGTTTTTTGTGAAGCCGTGGTATCGGCCCATTCATGCATAAGCATGGCTCTACCATTGATAAGTTCATTAAGTTGTTCTTTGCTTTCGTGGATCTTCATTTTACTAATACTCTTGAATCAAAACAAGGATTGGATATAACACAATATACTTCTGCTTAAATGGAGTTGGGAAAGGATCCCTGCCTGTATGTACTATAGGGGATCGTTGGCTATTAGGAATTCTAGCTTGTAAGGAGCGTGTCACAATAACACCACCCCCCACTGGTAAAGAGGGAATAGAGATAGCAATGTGAAGCTACTGGAGTGAGCATAATGACAGCTCATCTGCAGCCAGTAAACTATCAGGTATCAGGCTGTTTGTTATACATGGTTATAGCACACACTGCAGGCTGCCAATAATAAAAGCGACATAATATTGTTATACTACTACGTTTAAATTAATTTTAGTGTATGATAAAGATACATACATATGGGGTAGGCAGAGGCTAATTAACGTCCACATTTCGACTATAATAATTTAGTCCCATATACGTAATAGGGAACCCACTTTTGGGAATAAGATGGGAAAATTTGGGATATACTGACAGGAAATGGATACGGATTGTACAGATGGATTGGGGAGGATAAGCAATAGCTCAAACAAGTTAGGTTCGCATACCTATAATTCTAACTGGCTGGTGCCGGAAAGTCCCAGTGTACGATTATTACTGGCTCTCAAACTATCACAACTCATCAAAAAAAAATGACTGCCTTTGTAGGCTGGTGTTTATCTTTTTCTGAGTTTATACACATAAGAGATACCCACATTATATTATTTTCAATTCCCATCTAACAGGCAGTTGCACTATCACTTCCAAACTAGCTACGGAACGCCACAGACCGAGCAGACTCTGCTTTATGAGAGGACCAAACGTATCACAAACAGCTACCATACGCAAATGGCTACTTTTATATTATTATTATATTAGATCATTTCATTCAATTGCCCATAAGGCAATTCATGATTCAAAAATAATTAATCTGAAGTCATACAGTTCAATAGTTTACTAACAATTTTCAGTGTCCAAATGCGAAATTGCGTCAAAAATATTAAACCTTACAACGGATGTGATATGATTTCGTTGGAACTCTGTAAAACAACTTAAATTGTTAAAAAACAACTGCATTATTAAACTTTGTTTTTTTTAGGTGATGTTTTCTCGAAATGTCTCGAAAATGAATGTATGTGCGATTAAAAGTCATCGAAAACCATCAAGCGAGTGACAAGGAAACATCATACGTAATTATATACATACAATCGACACAACCCTCTTTTTTGTGCAGTCGTGTAAAAATGTGCTTCCGACAAAGATTTATACTACGAAAGATGTAATAGTTTTGTGTATTCTACGGAAAGTACGAAACTGTAGCAATGGATTGATTTCAACATCTTTACTACAGTAATATTACAAGGTAACTATTACAAGATAAAGAGAAGGAACAGTGAAGCTTAGGAGGGGATTGTATTTGTAAGATGCGATTAATAATTGTAAACGACAACAAAATTAATAATTGTAAACGACAACATATTAATAATTGTAAACGACAACAAAATTAATAATTGTAAACGACAACAAAATTAATAATTGTAAACGACAACAAAATTAATAATGGTAAACGACAACAAAATTAATAATTGTAAACGACAACAAATTAATAATTGTAAACGACAACAAAATTAATAATTGTAAACGACAACAAAATTAATAATTGTAAACGACAACAAAATTAATAATTGTAAACGACAACAAAATTAATAATTGTAAACGACAACAAAATTAATAATTGTAAACGACAACAAAATTAATAATTGTAAACGACAACAAAATTAATAATTGTAAACGACAACAAAATTAATAATTGTAAACGACAACAAAATTAATAATTGTAAACGACAACAAAATTAATAATTGTAAACGACAACAAAATTAATAATTGTAAACGACAACAAAATTAATAATTGTAAACGACAACAAAATTAATAATGGTAAACGACAACAAAATTAATAATTGTAAACGACAACAAATTAATAATTGTAAACGACAACAAAATTAATAATTGTAAACGACAACAAAATTAATAATTGTAAACGACAACAAAATTAATAATTGTAAACGACAACAAAATTAATAATTGTAAACGACAACAAAATTAATAATTGTAAACGACAACAAAATTAATAATTGTAAACGACAACAAATTAATAATTGTAAACAAAAACAAAATTTCCAAATATCTTCTCGCCTCATCATGTACACATTGAACAACTTGGTATCTAAATTCTGACCAATTAGATGAAATTTAAGATACCTACATGGTATACGAACCAGAACGGCTGGAGCCCTACCCTCCCCAATCCGCCACTATTAGCTATTCCTTTCTTTCGTTTCCAGCCGCCTTATCAATTTAAATATACTTCTAGTTTTCATATTTAATTCCTTAAAGGGCCCTATTGTCAAGCACAGACTTGTCCTCTACTATGTAACACATACACACGCCTGTATTCTCTAAGGGGTAACCACAGGTTATATATTAAACACACATATTTTGGTGACAGTTATTAAGGGAAGAAATAGTACAAAAAGGTTACATTGCAAAATCCAGAGAAGAAAAGGGATACCATTCATAAGATGGGAAGACAATATTATGGCCATGATAGTTGGTAAAACATAGACAAGACTCTTAGTATAGAATAGTAATAAGATACAGCAAATTCATGTGTTCTGTAAAGAAGCCTAAAAATAAACAAACAAACAAAAAAGTCTTCTGTTTTATTATATTAGTATAGATATAGTATAGTATAGTTATGTGCATAATAGTGTTTAATATAAAGCTCTTTGTCAAAGTGATATTATTGTTCTAGTTTTTCTGCAGCAGATGCAGTAACAGGCTGCACATAGTGATGTAGTATATACAATAAAAGGAACCATCATCACACTGAAGGGGAAAAAGCCTCTACTTGCTCATTAGCTCAATAATAATTGATTGTCAAACATTAATTATAAGCATACACATACCGTTATGTACACCATGCAATAGACATACCTGTACATACAACCCTATAAGTCGGACAGTGTTGTTACTGGTCACATTAATTAACTGTTAGGCCAAATGAGGCATTTCTACATAAGAATAAAATATCTAAACTTGTTTTCCTGCCTAGTGATATAGAATACCCTAACGGAATTTTATAAGTATCTTGTTATAAAAAAATTTAAACAGGTATAAAAGTAACTGTAAAAAAAAGAATTTACTTCTTGTATTTATATCAGTTGTAAAAATTCTTACCTGAACAAACCGCAGGCAGATGCTCTGGATGTAAACCAATCACCACCCGCCAGGCGCTGTACCAATGGCACAAAGTGCTGTTCCAAGGCTTGAGGGGTGTGGTGGGCCGCCACAGCCCTCAGAGATGCTACAGCTTTGTCCCGGACAACTGTCTCTTCTACAATAGCCAGCGCCTCAAGAGGAGGGAGCAGGCAATGGGCAAATTCAACACCACCAACCAAATTAATGAAATTGCCTGTAATTAAAAATGTTTATCTATTTAAAATCGAAACTAAAAATGGACTGATGACCTCAAGAAGGTAGCTGGGGTAGACTGGAGGCAAAAGTTGGTAACAGTGGATGTGATGTTATAGCGCATGTTGCGAGAGGCCTATGTCCAGCAGTGGACTGCGATGAGCTGAATGATGATTCGAAATCTTAAATGAAGTATCAGTGTATGCTGAAGTGGTTACAATGTGTAAGTTTTTACTGATTGTTTTTTTTTGCTTTGACAAACTGCATTTAGTTATATTTTTGTATCTATAGACAGATAACAGCTTAGTACATAATTATTAGTCAGTAAAAATGTCATACACATAATGTACAAAGAGCAGCCTTATTGCTAGATGCAATCTCTTCCAGGCAACCTTAGGATGGATCTAACCTACTTTCAATGAATATAATGAATATAAAAAAAGTACAGATGTTCTGTACATTCAGTCCTACAGTGTACTTATATATGCAGCTACAAAACATCATGTAATTTTTAAAAATGTTTTCTCAGTTATGTATTTAGATTTAAGCTTTTATAGTTAAGGCTGGCACATTATAAAAGGTGAAGGAAATAAAGTACAAATACTAAAATAATGTGACAGGGGGGTATATGTTATGAAAGATTTTTGTTTTGTGAAGTAAATCATATATTATTATAGTGATAGATGTAGGTATTCAGTAGCTTTTGGCTTGTACTGAAGCTCTGTAGCTAAGTAAATACTATTTCACTGCAAGTTTTCAATGTTTGAATTATTAAAACAAAATAGACCTAACCTTTTACAAGGTGATAAATACAATAGAAATGCTAAATTTAATTGTGCCTTTACATCTTCAGGACCATTACATACAACGTAACATAAATCACTTGGTAGGTTAGATTCGTAAATACAATTTTATGAATAAGCTTACCGAGTTGTTCAGCCAGGGCTAGCAGGACTTCATCTTCATCGTAAATAGTCTCCGTCAGGAATGGGATCAACTCTGATCGTGTTCGCTCTACTCCAAGAGCCAATGCGATCGTCGACAGCTTCTTGATGGAATTCAACCGAAGTTGTACATCTTCATTTTTCAGTTCGTCTATTAGAACCGCAATAGGATATAATGACTCATCCGTTCCCGAGTCGCTCGCTGCCATTTTACCGTCTGTAGTGATGGTTTAATTTGGAATTATACGCCCTAGTTATTAGTTACAAAGGGAATCACTAGATAACGATAGTTATTATTCTGTTAAAAAGAATGCTGTTGAACTCAAATACAGCAAAATGGCAGCTTGTTTTTTTTTTTTAATTTTGCTGTTCATTAAATGTTGCCATTTTTAGGAAAAGGAAACTGTCTGTCGAGCCAAGGGCTATTGATTTTATTTATTGAAAAATCTCTGTTTAGTATGATATATATATGTCATCAAGTCTTAAAAATAAATTCAATATGTTAAGTAAATAATAACTGTGTTTATGTTTGTTTTTATCTAATTAAATTTGCTGACATTGCCATCTAGTTTTTTTTTTTTTTTTTTTATGCGATAGGGGGCAAACGAGCAGACGGGTCACCTGATGGTAAATGACTACCGCCGCCCATGGACACCCGCAACTCAAGGGTCACAAGTGCGTTGCCGGCCTTTTAGGTAGGAGTACGCTCTTTTCTTGAAGGTGTGAAGGTCGTATCGGTTCGGAAATACGGCAGGCGACAATTTGTTCCATAAGCTGGTTGTGCGAGGCAAAAAGCTTCTGGAGAAGCGCACAGTGGTGGAGTGCCAATCGTCCAGGTGAAGGGGATGGATATTTTGTCGCGTAGAACGATGGCGGAAACCAGCAGCCGGTATAAGTCCGAACAATTCCTCTGAACACTCCCCATGATACAAGCGATAGAGGATGCAGAGAGAAGCTACATCTCTACGCAACGCCAAGGTGTCAAGTCGATCGGAGATATCTTGGCGGTCGATGATGCGAGTCGCTCTCCGTTGAATGCGGTCAAGAGGGAGAAGTTGGTACTGGGGTGCACCTGCATAGAGATGAGAACAGTATTCCATGTGCGGCCGAACCTGCGCCTTATAAAGTTGCAGGCGGTGGGCCGGAATAAAATACTGTCTCGATCTGTTTAGCACACCAAGCTTCTTCGAGGCTAATATAGCCTTACTCTCTAAGTGACCGCGAAACTGGACTTCGCTTGATATATCGACGCCAAGGATTCCGATACTGGCTGATGCAGTTAGGGAAGTGCTCTCAAATTGAGGTGATACGACCAATGGCATCTTTTTAGCGGTGAACGCGCAAACCTGTGTCTTCGTGGGGTTAAATTGGACTAGGTTAAGTCGACCCCAATCTGAAATTTTTGATAAAGAAGTTTCGATTTCAGACACAAGTTTGGATCGGCTTTCGATGACGTTTACCCGAGAAATGTTAGCGCGGCCGGTGTAAAGGGCATCACTCGTGCTATCGTCTGCATAGCAATGGATGCTGCTAATCTGCAGCATGTCGTTGATATGCAGAAGAAACAGCGTGGGTGATAGCACACAGCCTTGTGGGACACCAGAATTAACAGACTTCGAGTCGGAGCATGCACCGTCAACAACGACCTTGATGCTTCTGTCTGTAAGAAAACTGGTGAGCCAATTGCACAGTTTCTCGGGAAGCCCATAGGAAGGAAGCTTCGCAAGGAGCGCTTTGTGCCAGACCCGATCGAAGGCCTTCGCCACGTCCAAACTAACGGCCAACGCTTCCCCCTTGGTCTCGATCGCCTGTGCCCACCGGTGAGTCAAGTATACGAGAAGATCACCAGCTGAACGACCCTGACGGAAGCCGTATTGTCGATCATTGAGGAGCTGGTGGTCTTCTAAGTACCGGAGGAGCTGGCAGTTAACAATGGATTCCATTATCTTGGAGAACAAGGAGGTGATGGCTATGGGTCTGTAGTTGGACAGATCCGAGCGATCTCCTTTTTTAGGGATTGGGTGCACTAGAGCTGTCTTCCATGAGTTCGGGACTACGCCAAGAGAGTAAGAAAGCCGATAAAGGCGCGTTAAAACCGGTGCCAACTCTGGAGCACACGTCTTCAGCACGATAGGAGAGATTCTATCGGGTCCACTCGACTTATGAACGTCGAGGGAAAGAAGCGCTTTACGCACTGCCCTTTGTGTAAACCGGACTTCCGGCATGCGGGTCTCGCACTGCGGTATGGTCGGCGGTGCGTTTCCCCCGTCGTCCAGGGTCGAGTTGGACGCAAAGAGTTTGCCCAGAAGATCGGCTTTTTCTTTAGCGTCGTGGGCCAACGAATTATCTCCTATGCGCAGAGGTGGAAGGGATGGCTTACAAAAGTTCCCCTGGACAGCTTTGGCAAGAGACCAGAATGCACGAGTTCCGGAGGGGAGACTAACTAGTCTCTCGCCAATTCTGCCGATGTGAGCCGACTTCGCCCCAGCAATTACTCTTTTGAGGGACCTGGAGGCAAAGTTAAATTGCTTCTTTAATGTGCTGGTCTTTACATCCCGTGCTGTCGCTGCATTAGCCCATGCTTGGTAACATTCCTGCTTTCGGTGGGACGCCGCTTTGCAGGTTCGACCAAACCAAGGCTGGGACTTGCCACCTGTGGGAATCAGGGAGAATGGAATGAAAAGTTCCATACCCTGAAGCACAACATCCGCGACAGAGTCAGCAACGACATTGGGATAATCCGGCGAGAAGCAAACCTGCCTCCATGGGTAGGATGCAAAGAATGTTCTCATTCCATCCCAGTCTGCTGACCTATAGTGCCATACGCGGCGACTGCCTGTAACACGCGGCCGCAGCTAGTGAACGAGTGGCACCATACTCCTAATCAGGCAATGGTCCGAAGAGCCAAGAGGGGCCTCAACGGATACTTTGTAGCCGTCAGGATGTGAGGTCAGCAGAAGATCCAACAGTGAAGGCACGTGGCTTTCTGCATCTGGGATTCGCGTAGGCGTTGCTACCAGCTGCGTCAAACCATATGCCAAGGCGAAATCGTGAACAGATCTTCCCGCATGATCGGTTTTGCGCGAACCAAGCCATTCGGCGTGATGGGCGTTAAAGTCGCCAAGAATCACGATCTCTGCGGATGGGACCTGCTGGAGCACTGAGTCTGTAGCCATTTGGACGTGGTCGATGAGTCGGTCCGTTTCGGCATCACCGCTATGGGACCTGTAGAGGCATAGGTAGATGCGGGGATGGTCGTCGCAGTCTACACGTAGCCATAAGATGGAGAGGTCCCTACCTTCAAGATTGCCGAGGCGGCGAGAAGTGATATCATCTCTAACGTACACGCATACACCAGCCTTAGGAACAAAGGAGTGTTCCAGTCCGTACCCAGGGTAGCAGAGGTAGGATGTGTCCGCTGGAGATGATATCTGCGTCTCGGTTAAAAAGAGCAAGGCCGGCTTTGCTGTCTCAAGGTGGTGGTGGACAGTGTCGAGGTTCGAATGTAAGCCCCTAATGTTGCAAAAATCCACGGTAAACGTGACAGGGGGTGCCATGGTATGCCTTCTCTTGCCCCGAGCAGATTTTGAGAGCGCAGTTGAGCCCCCCCCACAGTACGAGGGGCAGCCTGGGCGTCCACGCTCAGACATAATCCGTACTGAGGGTGGACGTCCAGGGGGAGATTCTCCAACGCTAGCGCTGGTACCCCCCTGGGGTATCCTTTTCGTTAACAGCGCTATCATTAGGGGGGTGGGGGATTTTGGGCCTCCGGAGACCTCACTCATTTCGGGGAAATGCAACGCAAGCTTTACTTCACAACCGGTTTTCTGTGAGGCCGTGGTATCGCACCGGTCGAGCCGGCCCATTCGTGCTTAAGCAAGCATGGCTCTACCACTACAATATATAGTTATAGTTGAAATGAAGGTAATGTTAAGTAACTTGTTTATAGGAGTACTGATTGTAAAATATTTAACTATCTGTTAAATATTTTAAAATCAAGGATACAATAATACGATGACATATACTGTATGTCATGGTAGAGGTGTATGTATTTTTTCCTCTATAATAGACCATTGGGTATGGATTTGCGCAACATTTAAAAGCATGTGCTGTTAGTATGTTCCTATGTATTTTTGTACTGATATATATAGACGGCTTGATGGAATTCATCATGCGAGGTGTCATTTGAATCGTCTTAATGAGTGAGCATAATATTTTTTATTAAATAATTTCTTGAACTTGTAATCTAGTCAGAGTTGCGGTACATTGCAATGGCGATCTTCACTCCCCTAAAAATAGGCAAACCACAACAGGGTGGTTCTAGCTGATACGAGTCCAACAATAATTACTGTTACTTTTAACCTACTTTAAAAAAGGAGGAGGTCTTCTATGTTCGACTGTATTCGTATGTAGAGTACTTTTTTATGTATTTTAAGCTATTTCTCAGCCAATTGTATAATGCATTTATTCACTAAATCAGGATTTGATCATGATATATCAGGGAAATGACGTATAAGTTTTTAAATTGCACGATTTTATGATATGAAGTCGTCGAAGAGTATTGCGCATAGGAATTGGAAAGGCCCATTGAAGGCTTTTATCTATCTTTTTTAAAGTTAATTATAATTCTTGAACTCAACTATATCACACGAGGTTTTGTTACCGTTAAAGTTTTAGTCATTTCATAACCTTTGGTCCGTGTATTAATTTACTCTATGCAAATAAATACTCCTTTAAAGAACTATTTATTTGGTTTTTTAAAAATTCGTAAGTCACATTCTCTTTCAATGTGTCATTGTTTTTCCCCCTTGAGATATATATTTATATATATATATATTACTAACTCTAATTTTAGTAAAATAAATTCATATAGAATATATTTTTATAATGATTTGTACGTAATTAAGTGTTTTAGTTGCACGCTATGACCAAAGAGGATGAATTACATACCTCTCTTGCTCACATCGTACTATGCTGCGTCGCTGGCAAGAGTCTCAGTCGAGTATCCGGAAAGAGCTTTACTCATCCGGGAATGCACGGAAATTTCCTCATACACGGCGTCATCGGATTTTTCCACTACCAAAGTTAGTGTCAAACTTAAATTATTTACGTGAGTAAAGGTCGCTGTGAAGGAAATACATTTTGACAATCTCCACCGAGCTCTCCGTAAAAATTATGCGTGACCTGACGGGGCAGCCTTCCAGGTTCGGCCCTTCTCTATATCACTGGCAGCCAGATTCTACAGGTCTCCCTAGCCGACTGTTCGATCCAGGCCACCCTCACAATGATTCTATGAGCACTCGACTGCTTACACATACAGCACGATAACTGTCACCTATGCACAAATTTTGTCTATACCACTCCGTGTCTCACCGTGGCCCTGCTACCTAAAATTGCGTTTTTTTTTATTATAAGTAGGTATGTTTATCAGCAGTTTAGTTATTATAGTGCAGGCTCTGTAATCCGTCCTTTTATATAAAAATATATTATTAGTATAGTAACACATTTTCTAAATCTTATAAAAAGTATACGAAAAAAATCTAAAAACAAATAACTTTCGAATTATCAAAGAATGTAACCTGATTGTTTTTGAACTGTTAATTAAAAATATATTATTAAACATAAAAAAATCAAACTAGAAATTCCATAGTTCCTTTGCCCAGAAGCCCAGAAGAAGTGATGCGACTTCGACAAAACAGAAAAAAAAGAAATAACTTGTTATTAACTATTTGATTTGAAAACTACCTGTAAGATTGCGTTGCAGGTACCACCTACATATTTTTTTTTATCTACATACCAATGGGTGGCACTGAGTCGCCTTTCGCATCTCAATTTTTTTTTTTTACAACTTTGAAGGCACGGCCTTGCGCGGCCCCTCCCACCTAACCTGTTCTTTCTGACACTTAATTAGGTACATAGTTGATGATTCTTCTATGTCCTTAATATTCTTTGACTTTTACATCTGACTCTGACTGACGAATTGTATTTAGTCTTGTAAGAAATCATTATTTATATTTCTTAGTCTACTAAGTTTATCTGTAAGGAATGACTCCTCTAATATTTTTGTATTCCGTAGTTTCACTTGTGTTCTTGCTTACTGCTCCACCTATGTGATGTTTTATACCTTGTATTATCACCAATAAGTATTCTATCCAATACCACAAAAATAATTTAAATCCGAATATTAGAAATTTCAATATTCATATAAAATTAAAAAGGAACCGTTCTAATATATGTAGATATTTCGATAGATATTTTGGTTTATCATTACTTACCTAACAATGAATGATCCCTTATCTTGTGGAACGAAAAATCTCAAGATTTACATAATAATAATAATAACTTGACACATCTCACACACGACCGTCTGATCCCAAACTAAGCAGAGCTTGTACTATGGTGACCACATACTGATAAACATACTTATGTACTTTTAAATACATACATATTATAGATAAATTACACCCAGACACAGAACAATTAGTCATGTTCATCGCACAAATATTTGGCCTGGGTGGGAAACGAACTCACGACCTCTGGCTTAGCAGTCAGGGTCACTAACCACTAGACCAACAGTTCAGTTAAAAAATAAAGTGTTTTTTAGTTATTTACATAGTTTAAGTATAATTAGAAATTTTGACAAAACGTAACGGAATACGCTCATTTCAGTTATTGTTATAAATGCCTCAATATATAATAATACATAAATAAAAGTGCAATTAAAAGTTATTTTAAATGTTATCTCAAACTTTGCTCAACAGAGTACCTATAGTTTATAATTTTACTCAGTATGATATATACGTACCTACTATATAACGAATGAGCTCCTCGGGGTACGATATAACGCCACCGAACCAAGTAAGTATAAAGGCAACTGGAAAACAGCGAGTTTTTAAAGCTCGTGAGTCTGTCCCCGTTTTATTTGGAGTTTCAAGATGAATTGTGCATATTGTTCTTGGTTATTACTCTAGTTACCCATATCTGTTCCAACTATATCATACATTTTTGACGTCCCTCCTTTACAGAGCTCATAAAAATTCTATAATATATAAAATTCTTGTGCCGAATGACACCGCCAGTATTGCGAGTATTTATATAATAGTAGTTTTATAGAGTACATAAAGCGTGCAATATTAACGTCTTACCTATTCTGGTACACCATAGGGGGGGGGGAGGGGGGGGGGGAGAATATAAATATAAAGGAAAATGTACTTATTAAATATAACGCATTTAAATAAAATATAATATTATTTACATTTATTAAGGAACGTACAGCTTTACTGACGTGTGTATTTCGCTGATTGGACCCAACGGGGGACCTAAATCAAATAACGTAGCGACGTTCCGTTACAGTGTCAGGCACCTGTGCAACGCATCCCCGAAATACACACGTAAGTAAAACCGTATGTTCCTTAATAAATATATGTTAATTGAATCTTTTATGTAAATCTCGTTTCCTCTTCTCTAATGACCTGACATCTCAACGTAGCTTCATTAAACTCACGATGGTCAAGTTCTTCAGTTTTTGTAAAAGGACCCTGATAATAATGGTGCTCTTCCAGGAACTGAATGACACATTTTTGTTTCAGGTAACACATTCAATAACGACTTTACTGAGCTGTACAGGATCAGTTTAAAAGCGTCGAAGTATTTAGCTATTCCATGCCTGATGGCGGATTTGTATCACAGTGACCAGGCTATCTCTTCTATACATTTACTGTCTGGTGTGATCCCTTTCGTATTGGCCCTAACTAAAAATGAGAACGAACCTCTTGGACATTTGTTGGTCGCTTGCAATGTTGCCTCTCTCTGCTACTATGCCCATGAAAAGAAAAATGAGTGGGGATGGTACACGGCCGGGGCAGCAGTCCTGGCTTACTTTGTCACAACTCAGGTGAAAAAAAGTATAATTTATCCTTTATCCTTGGCCTTAATGGAGTACTGCGCGTATAGGATGTTCCACCACTCATTCGATTCTACGTCAGTCTAAAGTGAATTAAAATGTCTTAAGTCTTTCTCTTTCTTGATTTCTAAAATTCTAGGGGTCAGGCGTTATAATGTGCGTAAGGAATTTTTGTAAAAAGTTCGAGGAAAATGTCAAAACATTTATAAATTGCCTGTGTATGAATTACAGTATGAATACGATCGTAAGCTTTGCAGAGTTTATGGCAATATTTCGGTTTTTGACTGAATATTTTGAATATTCTGTATAAACAACAGCCAGTTTTTTCTTAGTAGGCAAACTTTGAAACTAAAAATTGCACTGGTTTTCCATGACCCTAATTGACGGAAGTAAATTACATACACTAGGTCTCAAAATATCACAGTTTTTGGTATAAAAAAATTAAAATAGGAATAAAAGTTAGGCTTCATGCAGGCAGGGCAGGTGTTAGTCGAGCGGATGGTGTCGCGCAACATTGGTAAGATCTGCAAGTCCCAATTTAGCATCAAATTTTCTATTTTCACTTAAAAGTGTTTATAAAACAATCTAACGGCTCCCATGCCATCAAGATATATTAGTTTTCCTTGTGGAATACATATGTTTTTTTACATTTACGTGTGATTTCAAAAGTTCATCCCTCATCAATATGTAGGTAAATTTACTTAATTTGTAAAATTGCATATTTATGCAATAATTTTTATTTAAAAGTTTTCATCCACCATGCATGAAAAATTATAAACCTTATAATATTATCGATAATTCTAAACAAATAAGGGGACGGCCGCCCATGAGACTCTAGGCCCATGCCTAGAGTCTCATGGGCGGCGTCCGAGCCAAGGACTGGATATATCTAAACGACCTTTATCTTAACCCTGATTGCTAAAGCGATGGTGTATCGCCAGATGGTACCATCTTATCAGAAGATAACTTACCCTTTGGCCCTGGCATTCATGGAATACTGCGCAACGAAGATACCTCAAGTGACTTTTAATTCCGTAGTTACAATGTCATCATAGTATCTAGATTTACACTACAACAGTGATCTGATTATCAATAAATGTATACTTTTAGAAGTGTTTTCATTGATTTCATATTAGTTAGAGGGCTTGGATCGTAAAGTAAATTGCATTCGTATAAGCAATGTCTTTATTCTTATATTGCTTCTCCATCTCTACCCTGATTCTCCCATCTTTAGTTCCTAAAGTGAGCGGTTGACGGCAATAGGCTTGACCATAGGGGACAATTGCCTTCAATGTACATTAGTCTGACTAAACTTTGATTGGCGACACGTTATATTACATTACCTACCCCTAAATTATTGCGGCGTGAGCGTATGTGTGTGTATTGATTTTTAAGAATCAGTTTGACGAAAAAGTTTGAAAACCAGGAAGCAACAGATACTTACAGTCTTACAGTGGTAAGAAATAAGAATTCACAAAGCAAGTTACCGGTCGGTTCTGGTCGCAGTTCTAACCTAAGTTATGAATATAACCTGGTTATAGTGGTGCATGAATCGTATTTCACAAAGTGTGCGTAGTCATCGGAAAACATTCTAGGAAAACGCTCATAGGTAGGTATATAATCATTTTCCATAATTAAGTAACACCAAATTCTTATGTCGCAATACCTTTGTATCTTATCCGTCTTTTGTGGGCGTTAAACCGGTATCTGGCACAAAATGAAATGTTTGATTTGTTTTTGATGCTTTCAAAAACAAATCAAACATTTCATTTCATTTCATTCGCTTAGGAAAATATAAATATGATCTCTAATAATACGATAAAGCTGAAGAGGTTTTTTGTTTGTTTTTTAAACGGGGTAATCTATGGATCGACCATGCGTGTTCCGAAAATTCGTTTTGGATAGAATATGTTCTGAGTAATAATCTGGGCTATAAAAAGGTTGGAAAATGCTTTACTATTAAACTTACAAGATACACTACTTCTTGTGTAAACGGTTAATAAAAGCCTTTACGTATCACTTAGCAACAAGAAAAACCTACTCCTTTGTTTGAAGTACATAAAGGGTGTAACCAACCATGGTGGAAGCTGAAAGGATGTCTAATGCACGCCAAGATGCTCTGTGAAGCACCCGCTGTGGCAATCAAATTAGTGTACTCATACCGTATTACGTAAGACTTTTACTCAAAGTTATCTTTTATGAATATTTATTCTTAAGTTGATTGAATTTGGTTGAAGAGATCCGTGATCGAGAAATGTAAAATTATTCGCTCTGGCTTATTTGATGATTACAATTGCAATCGTCAAGCGAGAAGTGGGAAGAAGCGGAATCTCTTATCATCGCCTAGCAGGGTCATTTTGCAGGGACGAGTTACTGCCCCAAATTGTCAGAAATGTAACCTTCATTTATTAAATATTATTTGTTATTTTTAATAATTAAAAATATTACGTATTTTAAATAATTGAAGACTGTATTCAGTGTATAGATTATCTGTATATAGACTAAGTATATTTTTGGCAGTATTCTTTTCTACGTTTCCATATACTTGAGAACATGTGGCGGCATTCCCCAAGCCATTAAAGTAGGTAACTGATATTTTAGCCTTTAAACGTGCCAAATAATACCCACTAATATAGTATTACTACCGAAATAAATGTAATTGTTTATTGGCTTTTTAGCCGACTTCAAAAAGGATCTCAATTTGATTGTTTTCGTGGATTCGGATAGCGGATTGAATAATTGCAAAACAAAATCGTTATATTTAAAATGATGAATTGTAATAGGCTGTAGGTATTCTGCATCACATTATCCATCCTTAGCTGGAGTATTTTGTTAAAAGTTAAATACGCCCGAAGGTACAACCCTTTCATTTAAAAGAATAAATGAAATTAGCTCCTTCAAAATGTAATATCTTTACCATAACACATTCCACCTACATTTATGAGAAAGAACGTGATATGATATGTAACGTGAATACCTGGAAGTTAAAACAGTCATGATTTTTAAACAGTTTTTTCCAAACTGCTTGCTAGATATTTTTTTAGTTTG
This sequence comes from Tyria jacobaeae, assembly GCA_947561695.1. Taxonomy (NCBI): domain Eukaryota; kingdom Metazoa; phylum Arthropoda; class Insecta; order Lepidoptera; family Erebidae; genus Tyria; species Tyria jacobaeae. Next base: position 11,738,556 of record OX387231.1, on the reverse strand, counting down.
TTTTTTTTAAGAACTACTGCATAAGAAATACCTGTGTATCGGGGGGATCTACATGCCATAAACAGACAAAGAACATATAGATTTGGACAAATATTTGTGGCACACATTTTTTCGTGTTCCTTTTGGGAATCGAACCCACGACCACCGGTTCAGCAGTCAGGCACATTAACCACTAGACCAACAGGCTTGTTTTTAGTGTTCAGTGTCAAAACAAGTATTCAATTTTGAAGGCCATGCTGTACGAATATACTAATTTTAATAAAAGTTATTTATTAAATCATTTCAATTTATATCTACGATATGATAGTCACGAATAAAAAAATACTTGTAATAATTTTATAGTTGTTTGGCTCTTTACGAAGCTGTCAGCGTCACATTGGAAACACATTTTTCTTAACGTTTTTTTAATAATGGTATTTTAATTAATTCCATAGAGTACGGATTATACTTTATTTTCAACACAGACAATTCAACTTATTTTGGTTGGTATTACTTTATTATATTAACACTTGTTTTTGTAATAATAAACCTAGAAAGATGTCTGTCGGCAAATAAACAAGGTTACATTTATAGTGGAATTGAACCGAAAGAAACGAATAAACCACGTTTGAATTGATAATTGTGTTATGTTCTCAAAATTATGCGTAACACGCATGAAAGTGTTTAATTGTGTTTTAGAGAGTGTGCTTCTAATTATTTAACACTGTTGTTTGTAGGGTTACCATCTTATATCAGGATAACTCCACTTTAGCACTGTCTTTTGTACGAAAAACTTATTTTTTTTCTATAATATAGGGGGGACATGCAAACAGACGGTTCAACTGGTGTTAAGTGACAACTGCCACCCATGGACACCTGCAACTCAAGAGTCGTAAGTGTGCTTTATGAGCGGTGTTATAATGTGGGGAGGGAAAAGAGGAGAATGAGAAAGAGCAGAGGGGGGGTGAGAGCGGGGAAAAGAGAGAGGGAATTTAGCTTCCGGGCATCTCACTAATTTCGCCGAAATGCAACTTAAGCGTTGCGTCACAACCGGTTTTCTCTGAGGCCGTGGTATAGCATCGATCGAGATACGTGCCTAAGCATGGCTCTACCACGACATACATATGTATATAGTATGTTGTCTTAAAAGTAACGTATTGTTTGGCTAACCTACTCGTAGACACGGGATTAAAGTTAATGTTTTGATGGGACATAAACCATGTGGAGTGTCCTTTGTAACCTCGTGAGATTAACGACATATATTACAACCATTTCGGCATATTATACGGGATTTAAACGTTCATTGTTCTCAATTGTAAGCGGTGGAAGGCTTTTGTAGGTTGAATATACGAGTAAGTAAGTAGTTTGGTTTCTATTGTTGTTTTTTTTTAATATTTAAGTTAAGTAGTTAAGTAATGTAACTTCATTTGTTTTGTAAATTACAGTTTGATAACTTAGCAGCGTAATTTATTGAGTTTATTTTATGACCAATATTATTTTTTAATTAATACTCTATCCAATACAAATTACTCGTTTAAATCCGACTGCTAGTTACAGCTCTATAAACAAACAAATATATATAAAAATAGATAAAATACTACTACTAGTAGATAGTGTAACAGAAGTAGGATCACAGTTAAGTGTTATATTTTTGCAACTGATACGAAAAATGCACGAAAAACGTCAGGATGAATATAAATAAACCAACTTAATTCCAATTAGCACTTATATGTACCCTACAACATACCAGAAACGCTACATTTTGTTTAAAAAGAAAAAATCTAAATATTTTTTTGCTGGTTACCTGACTCAGTTACTTTAAATCACTCGTGAAAAGCATTATCTAACATTGTAAGTGATTTGAAACTCTCTAATTTGACATATTGCTATGTTTTTTGGGTATATCTGCATGTGTATACATATATATATGTGTGTATTTACATGTGTATATGAATTTCTATTTTTTTTTTCTAACGAGCAGACGGGTCACCCGACGGTAAGTGACTACCGCTACCCAAGGAGACCCGTAACTCAAGTCACAAGTATTTGTATATATTTTAATATCTATTATACGCTACCATCTACATCGTATTTCTCTCCGCTGTTTCCATACACAGGTTGTATGGAAGACATCACTGTTAGTTATAAGATCGCCCATTGTACATACCGCCTCTTATCAACTGATACACGATCGATATAGTTTTTACGACGATTTATATAGTTTTTGTTTTTTAAAAAGTAGTAGGCTTAATTCCTGTGGATTCCTTTACAAACATTTAAATAACGAGCACAAAGAACACCCAGACTCAGAACACCAACTTGAGAATTACACAAAGTGTTGTCCCGTAGCTTAATGGCGAGAGGTGACCACTTAAACCGCTACGCTACTAATATATTGTGGTGTACAATAAATATTTTTCTATATATCTACTTCTAATCTATAAATAACGATGTTAAAATATAGGCACAGCTCTTTCTACTTCACACCTTGCATGTTAACTTAATGCAGAGATAGCATAAATCATTGGTGTTGCAAGCGTTCATAGGCCATATTTCCACAGTTGGACTCTTTGTCTGTTTTAAATCAAAGGCGACTCAGCAAGCCTGCAGCCAGATAGCAGATGTTTAAAAAAAAAGATTTAAGTGTTAATAAAATAGTTATTTAGCAATATTTTAAAGTGATCTTGCCAATATTAGACATCTTTATCTTCTTAATAAATGGAATGGCTTGGATCTTGTTTGTCAAAACTTAAAATTAAACTTACATTACAATAATCTAGTATTTTAAATAGTTTTTTTATGCGATACAAACAAACAAACAGACGGGTCACCTGATGGTAAGTGACTACCGCCGCCCATGGACACCCACAACTCAAGTACGTTGCCGGCCTTTTAGGTAGGAGTACGCTCTTTTCTTGAAGGTCGTATCGGTTCGGAAATACGGCAGGCGACAATTTGTTCCATAGGCTGGTTGTGCGAGGCAAAAAGCTTCTGGAGAAGCGCACAGTGGTGGAGCGCCAATCGCCCAGGTGGGGATGGATATTTTGTCACGTAGGACGATGGCGGATAGTGTTATTATAGTGTTTTTCAACTCAGCGATAGCGGTAGATATTTTTATATACCTAAAAATATAAACGCGCATTTTGAGATGCCTATGTCCAGCAGAGAACTGCAGCGGGTTTATTGATTATTAATTGTTGACATGCATATTAAAGACTTGAGCCAGACCTGTGCTCATCACTCAATTATTACCCTGTATGGGAAATTAACCCACGAGTTCTGGCTCAGTCAGTCAAAATCACTAACGACTCATATCATATCTCAATAGAAATATATGCTCTGCTATACTGTTAACTATAAGACCGTACATATTCATGACTGCTAAGCCAGAGGTCGTGGGTTCGATTCCCACCCAGAACAAATATTTGTGTGATGAGCACGATCATTTGTTTTGTGTCTGGGTGTAATTTATCTATTATATGTATGTATTTAGAAGTATATAAGTATGTTTATGAGTAGTCTGGTTACCAAAATAAAAGCTTGCTTTGTTTGGAACAGAGGGCCGTGTGTGATGTGTGGAGTTATTATTATTATTATTAAATCATGGTTGCCAAAAGAGTTTGAGGTGCCTTTACTTACCTTTTCATGGATATATCTAGTCCTGCGCGAGTGTATGTATGCTATACTGCACATTTTAAATAGTTTACTAAGTTCAGTGGTTGAAAATTGGTGCTTAGAACAAAGCGTAAAAAAAATAACGTTTGTTAATTCCAAAGCTAACAAAGAATAACAGGATCAAGCCCTAGGAGGTAATAAATAACAAAAGTACACACGCATAACATTAAAAGCCAAAGCGTGTTACGCGCCAATTTTTATCCAAGATGGCCGCAAGCGGCTAGTGTTGTCGTTATTCGATCATTTGTTATACTGGCAGCCTATTACATAGCTGTCATAAATTTTATAAGCAATATTTATCAATTTAAAATGTAATTTCAGAGTTGTAAGTGGCGTCAATTTTTGTTATCGTAGTCTTCAAAATAGTAATACCGTCATTATTCATGTATATATATATTTCACACAAAGTAAAGAACCCTTTAAGTAATTGATGTTTTTACTAAGATATTGATGCTGAGATGTTCTGCAGACAGTAATCAGCAATAGAACTTTTATTGTGACATGCAGGGTTAGTAGAAACTACCTTTCGGAAAATTTTCATAAATTAATATGGTTGTTATTGCTGTTATTGCGTTTTTCGTGTTTTAATAGACTTTTTATACACTGAAATATTTCTAGGGATTGAGACAAATAACATACGGTTAATTGCACCAACAACACGTTAACGTTGTAACAAAACAAAATTGTTTGATATACAGATAAAGTTATATATGCTTCTATTTTTATCTCTAGACTTTGAAGCAAGTAACGTTTTAAAATGGTATAAAAAAATACAAATTGTGTTTAATTTTTGAACACTTGGTGACCAATAAAAAACTAGCAAAACTAATAAGTAAGTATGGGTCGAACATGATAGTGTAGTTGTATTTTGGTGCAGTAGTGTGCGTAGGCAAAAAAATAGGGTCTCAACCCCCCCTTAACCGAGAAGAGACCCTACATTGTTTTTGGCTTAAGCATAAGGTTTATTTATTTCAACTTTTTTGTTTTTATAACGAGGAGGTCGTATTGCACTTATAAATTTAAAAAAAATATTTCTTTGTAATCATCAAAATTATTTTCTTAGGTCACTTTCGAGTCCTCACATCCTAATCCGGTCGTTTCAAGGAATTTCAGTATTTATGATTGAACCTAAACGTTTTGTTGGGTAAGATTATAACAAGCAATTATCCTTGTCCTAAGTGCCAATTTCAGTAACCTGACAGAGGTCAGCTTAACCTATTTTATGGTCATTATATAAGGTTTACAAGATGATGCCCAACGGTCTAGTTTTAAACAGGTTGCATGGAATCCGGATTCTGACAGGCACAATTAATTGCAGCTTAATAGCCGTAATTAGATATCAGTAGGCTGCTTACATCTTGTCAGAGAGCTTCGAAATAATTGAATTTTGCGTAGAGGACAATGTTCTATTATTAAATAAATGTTTTTCTTTTAATAGAATAAAGGAACTCGTCTATATATATATACCTACAATACCGGAACGTTTTTACGTTTTACGGGAGGAGGGCGGGGGGGGGGGGGAATTGGGGTATTAATAACGCGGCTGGTGAAATATTCTCACCTTATAGGTTATAAGCGACGAGATTTCGAAAGTCGTGTCGCTCCAATTTAGTTCAATGGCCTTACACCTAAAGTCTTTCGGTTAGAGGGCTCGGACTCCGGGATATGCTAGCTAGGTTTTTACAGGAGAATATTCCAAATCAATCAGCATATCCTTCCTTTCCATTTTAATATAATTTAATATCTCGCGTGTAATATCAGTGTCCTGAGAACGGGAACAGGCTTGGCCCTTTTGCGTAAGTGGGTATAAAAGGGTCAGTAAAATGTGGACGTTTCTGCCTCTTCTGGGATACATGATTGTACATGTATGTGTGTTAGTATAAAGTGCAGGTGTGTGTGTTTCATTGTGTTCCCTACTTGGATATTAACAACTTTAATCTGTCAGGTTAGCTTGTGGCGGAGTGTTTTTACCGAATTATTAGTATGTCAACAACTGATCATAGTGTGTAATGATAATGTACTGTATGTTTACAAATGTATACTTGTATATGTATACAGTAGTTTAAACTATATCGGTTCTATAATTTATCTGCATTAAATGAATTTGATGATATAAGGAGAAAAATTATTGTTGCAATTGATTAAATATTAAAAATTCCTAAACATTTATGACTCTTATACGTGTATCTATAATTTAGCTTCGCCAAACATAACATCTGTTTTTTTTATATTAATTATTACATATTTTTTTCTACTCAAAACCGCAAAGTGTATTATTTACAAAAACTCACGCCTGTATCCACGAAGGGGCAGACATAAGCGTAATAAGAGGGGCCAAGCTCATTGCCGACACGCGGGCGATTTTGCAAAATTAGAAGTAAATTTATAGGAAACAGAGGATAGAAATGTTAGGAAAAGGATATAGCTCATACAGATGGAGTGGGAAGTATAAACTGGCAGGTGCCAGGAAGTCAGAGCCCTCAAACTAATAAAAAGGCATGTTAATATTTTATTTCGAGTAACTTTCAATCCGAAGACATCCCATATCCACTGCAGATCTTATTACCTTACAGTTAGGTATACCTAAATTGTTTATTAGTCTATAACATTTTTAATAATTGTTCCCTTACATCGATATTATTTATTGAGTTCTCTTTAATGGCATAGCTAGCAGGTTTTATAGATAGATTCTACAAGTGTCGTCTAGTTGTACTGACGACGCTTGTACATTATAACATATATATATTTAATATAATAGACGTTAGCCCCTGATCTATAGTTCTGATTCGTAGGGTCGTATTTGTCAATGAATACTCCATTTAACACTAAAAAACGTGGCAACGTTAAATTATTATTGACAAGCTGTTGTCCGCCTCGTAATTTATTTTACCTTAAAATTTTCGGGATAATAATTAACCCAGGCGCTATTTCAGACTATAATCTGTGTCTGTTACAAACATCTCTTAAACACGGCCACCTGATTCTGATCAAAGCAGAACTTCTACTATGGTAACCAGACAATTGATAAACATACTCATTTACAGTTAGAGAGAGATAAGTTACACCCAAACACAGAACAAACGATCGTGACCACACATATATTTATTCTAGGTGGGAATCGAACCCATGACCTCTGACTTAGTAGTCAGGGTCACTTACTACTAAACCAATTAGCCAGACGGTTGAGTAACCAACATTCACTTCTGCTTTTTTTATAATATAGGCAGATGAACAGACTGGTCACCTGATGGCAAGAGATAACCTCCGTCCATGGACACCTGCGGTCAAATGATGATGAGAGGGATAAGGGGAGGGAGATGAGAGGGGGGGGGGAGAGAGTAAACCTCACAAATAACGGGGAAATGCAACGCAAGCAAGCAACTTAAAAAAAAGTGGTTTTGAGATCCTATTCAAAATGACAAGGAAACAACAGCCCAATAATAAAGTTGCATTTTTTGTATGTTTATTACAGGCTAACCAAACCGTTACTTTACAAATTTCTAGAATACTTTGAATTAGAACTGAGTTGAGTTGTGAATCAAAAACCGTTCAATCGCCGATTTCAAGAAAGGAGAGTATTTCAATATGTTTTTTTTCTTATGTTTGTTACCTATGCGGTTAAAGAGAGAAACATCGTCATTTATTAACCGATTTAGAAGATCTTTTTCTTTTTTTTTTTAATTATGTTTCCTTTTCGGTCCCATTTAAATTTAAATCCATCCATACCTCCATCAATCCATGTGTGTAAGCAACATCCTTTGTCTTCCCTTTTATTCTTTCTTTCTTCAAAATATTACGGCATTATACGGTTGCCCCCCATGACATAAACCAAAGGCCCAACTCCCCTCTCTCTATTCATCCACCCTGACTCCGCCCCTTCTCCCATCTCGTCATCCACGTCTCTTTCCTTTCCCCCCATACCCTCATCCCTCTTCACCCTCAAAGGCGGGCAGCGCACCTACGACTATCCAGTTGCAGGTGTCCATGGACGGCAGTTGTCACTTACCATCAGGTGACCCGTCTGTTCGTCTGCCCCCTATAATATTAAAAGAAAAATGAACGTAGGCGTTAACACCTCTAAGGAGGAAAATTTAAAGATGAAATACTCTTTGCGTTTTTTTTTTCAAAAAGACAACTCCCACTCTAGTATTAATTCATATTACAAATTTCTTTGAAAAAATTAAAGAACACAAATATAGCAACCTGCTCCGTGGCTCAATAATGGTATACTTCCATTTTCCTGAACAAGTAATGTCTATTAGTTACCTGAATGAAGAGTGTATGTGTGTATGTTTATATAGGAGAGGTGTCTTTTGAATTGAATTAATAGTGGAGAAGACAAAGACAATACAAGAAAAATACGGTCGGGTTCTATACTATTTAAGTAATATTATATGTTAAACCAGGGAAAATCATGCTTCGGCCCGTTTGGGCCAGCTCGACCGGAGTATTATCACGGCCTCACAGAAGATCGGCTGTTAAACAGTGCTTGCATTGTGTGACCGAGTGTAGTAATTCCCTTTCCCTTCTCTTCCCTATTTGCCCATCCCCTCTTTCCCCTCCACCCTTTCCCCTACCTGAAAACGCGGACAGCACTCTTGTGACTCTTGAGTTAAAAGTGTTCATAGGTGGTGCAGTCACCATTAGGTGAACCGTCCGCTCGTTTGTCCCCCTGTAATATAAAAAAATATATATACGACTTTAAATTTACTGAACTCTTTAAAATTAAATTTTAAGTCAGTAAACTACACATTACCTTCCATATATCCCTGACATTTTCTTTAACATGTTCACTCTTCCAACCGTAAAACGTTATTTTAAACGTCGGAAAGAAAATATGTAACAAGTGTCAAGACAGCAGCGGATAAAAGTTTTCGTGTTTCGGAATCTCGGTAGAAGTATTACTGACAAGTTGGATTCGTTCAGAACCTGTTTTTACCCGAAATTTGTTGCCAGCTCAAATATTAATGGAACAAAACTTCTAGCGCTTGAAAGTGTGTTTTGATTTTTAAGTTTGTTTGAGGTGTGAGTGGTAGAAACTTTTGTTATACGGTTATGTTAAAATTGATCGTGGCAAACGGTTGAAAATCTTAATTAATAAAATAACTGCGACTGTGTTTATACTATCATTTAGTGCTGTATCAGTACTTGCTGTCATTATACTTTACACAATACATATACATATATTATACACATACACATACATTATGCAATATTTTGTTTACCTTTCTTACCTTCATCCATATTCATTCATCATATATATGACCAACTAGTTCTAGCTAGCTCTTAGCTCTAAGCTAGTATTCTTAGTTTAAAAAAAAAATTACACGGATTTTTTTAGTTTCTAAAATATATAGTACATAATACAAACTAATTACTAGACAGAACACATACTCAACACCACGCGAATTAAAAAAAAAAGAATTTTGAAATAAGAACCAAACCTTGTTAACTCCTGCCCTAATCGAATGCCGGTACTAAGTTATAAAAAACGACAGACGCTTAATAATTATGGCTAATTCCTTATGGAGAAAACGATATATAGGTTATGCCATTTACCAGTAATAAGCTAATATATATATTTAGTAGCCAGTATTCAGTTTCCATAATGGATAACTGATTAAATTAGCTAAATGCTTAAGTTAAAGGCTCGGCTTTAACTAAATGTAAAGTTCTACAGTGGATATGGGATGTCTTCTAATTGAAAGTTATTCGAAATAAAATATTAACATGCCTTTTAATTAGTTAGAGAGCTCAGACTTCTCGGCACCAGCCAGTTTGAGTTATAGGCATGCGACCCTGACTTGTTTGTTTATTTCTTATTGTGCACGTCCAAAAAGTATCTCGAAATAAAACACCACGCTCAGAATTGAGACACAATTTTTTATTAAAATTCTACTAATATAAATACCCGTTCGTACATTTTAATAGCGCGATTAAAATACACGAGTTCAACGCCATCTACCGACAATTGTAAATTACAAGTAACTAAAGTTATAAAAGTAACAAATAAAAACGACATAAATAGACACTTATACTCCCCAATCCATCTGTATAAGCAATATTGCTTTCCTTCCCTTTCCTGTCAATATACTGCATTTTTTTCCATCTAATTCCCAGTAGTACCCGTATGACGACAATAGGCTTGTCCTATTGCGCAAGTGAAACTAAATTATAATTGGCAAATTGTGGGCGTTAGTTACTCTGCGTACCTCTTTGGGGATACTAGCGTTATTGTATTTGAATTGTACTAGTTGACCGTTGCATCAATGAAAAATTGAAACATCTACGTTACCAAGTTTCTGAGTAATTTATTATTTCTGTATAGTGTTCGATCACAATATGCACGGTAAAAATCAATGGTTTGTGTTCTCGTAACAAAAGAATCACCATTGATACCAAAGTCACTTCGAGATGGGAAACAATGGACATGTCATATATTTCTTTTCTTTATACAGCACTCAGCGAGAAAAGAAAATATTGCCAGTGGAGTTGGTTTTTCTTTTTACTTTCGTTCTTTCTTTCTTATTAGGGGTCTGTGGGTAAAAATGCTGAAAAGAAGCAAAATCTTTTCTCATCAATTACAAAATCGAAATCAATACATATTTTCCGTTGTAGAGCCATGCATAGCCTGCTTAGACACGAATAAGCCGAAAATATGTAAAGAAATAATGTTTGTATTATAATGCCGAGTGAGTTAGGGTACTGGAGGCCCAACTATACTTTTTCTCTGTCCCCTCTCCTAGCACTTTAGACTCTCGACTTATAAGTGTTCTAAGGCGGCGGTTGTCTCTTACCATCAGGTGACCCGTCTGTTCGTCTGTCCACCTATATAATTAAAAAAAAAACCCGGTCCGGTAGCTGTTCTTGTTTTGTACTTTTAAAATTGTATTGTATTTTTTTGTTTGTCACCTTGGCCATGTATTGTAGAGAAAGTAATTTTTATTTAATTTTTATCATAAATGTTCCTTGTTTTTATTACCTATCTATAATTTCATGCATGTCAGCTTTCTCTGTATTAACTATTATCTGTATATGTATATTATGTTTGATTGGATTACTTACTTACTAGCTTCAAGATATTAGCTATAAGTCGAAGAGATATTTCTTATAGATATGAAATAATAACATTTTTCAACAAGGGAATTTCCAAAAACCATATGTGTCAGTGTCTATGTATGTATACTTGAGAGAAGTAAGAAACAATGCGATAGTTAGATACAGACTGCAAAGGCCGTCTTATCGCCTACTTATCGTCCTACAAACAGGTTTATAGAAGAACAAAAATATATAGAAGAATATGGTTAGTGATCCTGACTGCTGAACAAGAGGTAGTTCGATTCAAACACGGGACAAAAACTTGTGTGATCCACTAATGATTGTCCCGAGTCTATGTTATTTGTGTCCTTTGTTTAAATGTTTGTGAAGCCTTCCCCAAAACAGAAATCGTTCCTAATTCATGAGTTATAGTTTATAAAAAATGTACTACTGCGAATAAAAGTAATAAAATTTCTTTTTCACTTTGTAATGTAAACAAAAAGAAATGTCAAAAATAATCTCACCTTAAAACGAAGATAAACACCATATTTTCCTACTACTTTTATCAAATGTTAGTACTGTGTGTTACCTCATTCTTGTGTATTTAGAACGTAATAGTAAGTAAAAGTAGTATTTCACCTCCATTAATTAATGGCTCCATGTTATCTGATCGTTTCATATCGATATGCAACGTTTGTGAAACAAAAGAGGCATTTATGCTATTATTATAGACCCCTTTTCAGATTGCCCCATAGTTTTCTCAAATGACAGACTTCGTGAATTTATTCATATTTATTGAAGAATATCATGTTTTACTTACGTTTGTATTCGAGGATGGCTGACTAGTTTTGGACGGTGGACCTGCAAGCCCTCCTTAAGTGTATCGCCTGAAACCAACGCGTAAGGTCGCTTCACCATTGATTAAGGTCCCCCGTTGGGTTTGAATCTAGTCGGACATCCCCGAAATACACAAGTGAGTAGAACCATATTTTCCTTAACAGATATGCTTTACTAAGATTAAAATAGTTTGTTATGAAATACAGGTTTAATTTCGGACATATAAAACTGACAGAGGGGTTTAATAAAAGCTTGTCTTTATGCTGTGGACAATCTATATATCTATATACAGCGTGTCCACAGTCATTTTAAATACTGAAAATAGACCTCTCAAAAAAAAAAAGGTTTTATTGTTTAAAAGTTAGTTTTTATGAATTTTCTAAATAGCGGATAAAATAATTGCAAAATTAGTTAACTTAACATTAAAAACCTTAAAGTTTTCGCTTTCTACTTGTATTTACGAGAAACAGAGTTGGCAATTCCTGGAACGGTCATAACTTTTTTTTGTTTTTTTTTACAACTTTTTTTTGCAACTGCGTGCCAGAGAGGTATATTTTCAATGATTAAAATAAGTAGGAACACGCTGTATAAAGCCACTAATGAAATAAAGTTTTGTGTAAAGACAAATATAAATTCCATTATTCTGTTGATGTTTTTTTACCTAACTTGCAGTTTTATAGATAGGCAATTATGTTGAACAGAATGTCATCCCGGAGAACTGTATTGAGTCAAGATTGTTGTTTCTACATTAACATAGATGATCATTACATTTAGAATATTTTTTTTTCATTTTCATTTGTTTCATCCATAACTGCTTAGTGAATGTATCAGTTTGAAATCTGAACGTATAAAAAAATTTAAAAAACATATAATAACATTGTTTTATCATATTCGAAGTGAAATGTCTCAGAAAGGATATTTTTTAAATCCTTTTTTTTTTTTTTTTTATACTATAGGGGGACAGACGAACAGACGGGTCACCTGATGGTAAGTGACACCGCCGTTCATGGACACTTGCAACTCAAGTGCGCTGCCCGCCTTTGAGGGTGATGAGGGATGGGGAATGCAGGGAGTGGAAAGAAGAGAGGGGGGATGAGGAGATGGTAAAAAGGAGAAAGGAGAAGAGGGGAGAGAAAAGGGGGGAGGGGGAATTGGGCCTCCGGAAACCTCACTCAATTCGGGGAAATGCAACGCAAGCGTTACTTCACAACCGGTTTTCTGTGAGGCCGTGGTATCGCACCGGTCGAGCCGGCCCATTCGTGCCTAAGCATGGCTCTACCACTGAAAAATCCTGTAATAGAACCATTTACTTAGTTTTAATTAATTGCCTTGTCGAATGGCACCTGTTTCAGCGCATTAACAAAAAAAATGTATTAAATATAGAGACGTAATTAATAAATCACTCAGAATAATATTATCGACACATTACTGACACATTATCGATATGGAAAATTGACAAGCCTATTCTTATAATTGTTTACTAGCTATTAGAATTAAAACTTTCGTGAATTAGATTCATATTTATTTATTTTACCGGTCGCGGCTGGACGACTTACTCCTTGAAAAGGCCTTCTGTCAAGACCGAAACTAGTCGGGCATCCCTGAAATACACACGTGAGTAAAACTGTATATTTAAATAAATATGAATCTATTTCATGATAAATATGTTAACTAGCTACCCCCACCAGACTTCGTACTGTCTTAAGTTATTGGCCTGTCGTAGTCCAATAGAAAAAATAAATAAATAAAACGTATTTCAGACGAATTGTTATTATTATAAGACTATTTATGTACACTTGTTTGGCAAATAAAACAATATTGATTGAGATTTATATTAGTTATTTTTTATTTATTTTTTTTTATTCGTAAGCCTACCATAATGACTCCACTTTGCCTGATGGTAAGCAATAAATGGAGTCCAAGAGTGGTGGTCACCATCCTCATTGCATGTCTAGTCAATGCAGCATGGTGACCCACACTATAACGGCCTGGTGAGATGCTTTTTCACGCCCCGCTTAAAAGACCCGGGATCAAATTGGGAAGGAAACACGTGCGCTGGTAGGGAATTCCAGGCTTTCACTGATCGGCACAGGAAAGAAGAGCCAAACCGTTTCGTTCGGGATCGCATATCTTCGACTCGCAAACGGTGACTCCTCAGGCCAGCACGTGTAGTTCTGTAGAGGAAGGGAGAAGGTGGAACCAATCGGTAGAGCTCGTCAGAACACTCCCCGTGATGTAGGCGATAGAGAACTGCCATAGAGGCGACATCTCTTCGCAACTGCAGGGGCTCAAGAGACTGGGTGACCTCAGGACAGTCTATAATACGGACTGCGCGTCGCTGCAACCGATCGAGAGCGTCAAGCAGATACTGCGCATAGCTATCCCAAAGATGAGAGCAGTACTCCACGCAGGAGCGAACTGGGTCTTATATAAAAGACACAGATGCTCGGGCGAGAAGAACCGTCTCACCTTGTTCAATACACCGAGCTTCCGCGAGGCCGCCTTAGTGACGCTCTCGATGTAGTCACGCGGATTGAGATCCCGACAGATGTCCATACCCAGTATACTAAGCCTATCCTGTAGTGGCAGTTGATTGTTCTGAAGAGTAGGAAGTTAGTTAGTTATGTAACGTCAGCAAGAGCATACAATGTTATGGATTTATTTTAAATATTTTATGATGTGTTTAAAATTACTACATATACATACATACTCAATTAATAATATATTATTGTTTTTTTTTGATTTCTAATCTTTTGTTGCTTTTTTTATTATCTTAGTTATTTAAAAATGTGGGTACCTATTTACTAATGTTCGTCTGTCTTTCTTTGTTTTTCATATTATTTTATATTTTCAGTCCAACAAAATTCAAAGTGTAAATAATATTAAACAAGTATGACAGGTCTAGTATTATTTTGCAGAAGTGAAATTAGGAAAATAGATTGCTATTTCTTTAGCCTAGATAAGATTCTAGGTTAGACGTCAGAATGACAGATGAGTGATATTTGAACCTTTATTGGAGTAGGGTTAGCTGGAACAAAGACTATATTAAAGGGAGAGAGGGTCAGGAAATGAAAAGACCGTGGTCATGAACAAGTAGGACACAATGCAAGTATAAGACAGAAGGTTAACACGTTAAGCAATATCTTAATTATCTAATTGTGTCATTGAATCTTAAATTCTCAAAAATAACGTTATGAACACATGACCCTATTAGCCTGAGATCATGGTTTCGATTCAAACATGGAACAACTATTTTTGGATCACAGATCACACAAATTTCATTTCTCGAAATTTAACTTTAACTAATGAGTTACTATAACAAAAAGCCAGTAAATGTAAAGCGTACTATTGCCTATTACAATATTTAAATGTTTTATAAAATTTTATGATAAATGATAACTATCAAGGTTGCCAATATCATCCCTGCCGCCAAGACTTATGTGCAATCTATTACTGATTTATTATTGTGATACCATAATGTTTAATTTATAATCTTTTTACCCTTTTTTTCTTGTAATATCAAGAATAAACTATTTTTTTTACCCTCTACTTTTTATCCGATTTAGTTTTATGTACTATCAAAGAAGGTGGGCAGCGCACTTAGTAGTAATTGAGTTGCAGGTGTCCATGGACGGCGGTTGTCACTTACCAACATATGACCCGCCTCTTTCGCATTCCCGCCAATAATATTTAGCAGGAATGGCTCCATCACCCGGATTCCCATTCTACGCCTAATGCTACTATGCCTAATGACGATATCACTCACCCTATTCCAGATTTGACTGGTTATATAAACACAATTTTAAACAGTACATTTTTGCGGTAAAAAGTAGCTTTGTGCTCTACCACAGTATAATCTATCTCTGTGCCAAATTTAATCCAAATCCGTTCAGTAACAAACATTCATCCAAACTTCAACATTTATAATTAAAAAACTAGCTATCAACTTTGCCTAATGCAGAATGTGCATTAAAGCGAGATATGTACATTAAATTAAATTAGTCATTACTTTTGTATGTCGTGGTTATTAAATACTCATAACAATTTTAATGAGAAAATGGCATTTTAGTAAATGGTAATACTGACTCATCTCTTCTTATTAACAATTTCCAAATTATACAAATTCGCAACTGGAAATATAATTTCCGTTCGTCCGAACTAGTGGTTGAGCTCGGGGAGTTTTTATGCAAATGTCGGTTTTCTTCAATCGTGTCTTGGCCTAAAAACTTCAAACAAACAGGCCCAATGTCACACAATTTGGGAATTTGTTTCCATTAAAAACTATATTACTTGTGTTTATACCAACGTTAAAAGTGTTCGTATTTGACCCAGTTGCTAGCTAGAAGAACCCGCTCTTAAAAGCCTAAATAAAAAAGCTTAATGATTCAATCTCGCCACACAAAGAATTTCATCAGTAGATGGCTCCTCTTTTTACTTGTTCTGGACATTGAAGAACCCTTTGTGAGGTTCATATATTGGCTATAAGTTACAGCTATAAACTCGCATGTGAATAGAGTACTTCGCAAATAAGGGTTAGTATATGTCTTTAGAAAAAGAAATATCGTATAGAATCTAACACAGTCGATTAAGAAAACGTTTATTTCTTTAGTATCTAAACCAAAAGTGCTAAAGTAATTCCATTGATTGCGTCATTGCGTGTTGTACTCGTAAAAAAGTTGACTGGATTTAAAATTTAACTCTTATTAAAACCATGTGATTCTCGGTGCACTGAATTGGGGCAGGGTATCCCTAATTTATTTCCGTGGGTTCCGTAATAGGTAACTAAGGGATTGGACTGTTATGTCACTCCTACTTTTAAGAGAATTCAAATGATACCTTGCCTGTCGAAATTATTGAAACCGTCTAGTTTTTAACGCTTGATTAAGAAATATACATACAAACACACATATGTGTGTGTGTACTTAACAGTGGTATGTAGAGCCATACTCAGGCACGAAAGGGCCGTCTCCACTGTTTCGATACCAGGGCCTCACAGAAAACCAGTTGTGAAGTGTGTGCGTTGCATTTCCCTTAAAAGTTTTCGGGAGGCCCAACTCCCCCTCTCCCCTCTATTATTTTCCCTCCCCACGTCCCCCCACCCCTCATCACTCTCGAAGGCGGCCAGCGCACTTACGACTCTTGAGTAGCAGGCTTAAATGGACGGCGGTTGCCCCCTACAATCAGGTGACCCATCTGTTCGTCTGTCCCGCTTTATTATAAAAATAAAAATGTACATACAAATTTAGATACAAAATTAATCGTTATATTTTTATTTAAATATAATAAATAAATGTAAACTTAAATACATACTGTCAAATACTTTTCTAAGTTTCTTACAGACAGATAACTCTCGAAGTTGCTCTGCAACTCCCCCAAGTTTTGAAATAGTTGTTTTTCTAGTGGGGAATATCATTCCTATTCAAGGTCGTAAGTAAACTTTCGATTGAATATATTTGCCGAATTCGCTCCCAAATGGGAGGGACTCTCCAAAAGATGATCACATAAGTTCTGATATTTATTGAGGTCGGAATGTAGGGGGAATTACTAAATATGAATCGAATATCAAACAAATACAATGAATTTAATTCTACTTTTGAATTTTATAATCATTCATAATATCGCAGTGTATTGCTGGATACAGGCCTCTCCCAATGTACGCCATAGCACCCAGTGTACCGCTTTTTTTTTTCAGAAATTTCATGATAAATTTTATTTAATATTTCTATCTATACAAGATGTAAAAGTAATGGAAGAGTTGTCCAATAGTAGGAGCGTTATGTGTAGCCGACAAATACTGGAGATCGTTTTTTTATTTTAATTTTGGAAAATGTTTTTCCCAGTGTCACACACACATATCCTACTAAATATAATACTCGTATGAATTTTCTCAACATTTGAAACTGTTTTAATTTTAAAAATTTTACCAACCATCTGATACAAACATCCTTGGCAGTAACTATAGTTCTATAGTTTGACATCAACTGACAGTTTCCGAAATGGGTTTCTACATTAAATTCTACTTTAATTTCTACTTACATTATACGCGGAAAACTATAAGACCCTTAAATATGACCACACCTCTCAAAAACAGTCTGTGTAACACGCGTAGTGAGCATGCCAGCTCATTACACAAACGCGACAGAACAAAGATAATTTGTGGGAAGTGTGGGAACCTGTTTATAAACTTTATTTGTTAGATAATTGTTTTTTAGCAATAATATAGTAGTACCTATAATATGTTATAATAATTTAATGCAATAATATAGTAATAATTATATTATACTTACCAGTGGTAGAGCCTTGCTTAGGCACGAATGAGTGGGCTCAACCAGTGCGATACCACGGCCTCACAGAAAAACTACAACAACAACACCCCAAGATTGACTGGCAGATATTACATACGTACAGACGCTCACGACTGTATCCCTTAAGCGGTAGGCAGAGGTGTATGAAGCACCCATAATTTTGCCAATTAGAATTTCAACTAATTTAATAGTGGGCATGGATATTCCTATCAATAGGGCACTTTATGACTGTATACATACATACAGACTGTATACATACACACAGATTATATACATACAGTCCGATTCCATAGTCGGCTCTGATCTACTTCACCGAGAACCACTCGTCATTAGAGAATGCCTCAGGCATTTAGCCTGCCTTTGTACAATATATGTATGAAGTTTAATAAATAGATATTTAAAGCAGTATTATTAAAGCATATAATTTTTTTGTTTTCCATCAGGCAAAGTGGTCACTATGGTAGGCTAATATTAAAAAAAGAAGAGCTCTTTAAAGAAAACTCATTAGCATTATTTATTGAGCGTAGTAAAGCAAACCTTTAAACTGTTGCACAATGTACAAATGGAAGTCAAAACCAACACTTTACCACATAATAAATTAAAGATTTCACTTCCATTAAGTACCCTCATGTCATTGTATTTCTTGCGACATGTCTTACTATACTTCTATGTTATCTCTGCCCTATTTAGGTAAAAATAGTGTAAAGTTAAGTAGTTTACATAAGTACTATTTAATGATTATGAATACAGGTGTGTTTAAGAGATGACTGTATGAATACGCGACGGATTTGTAGAGGATTGCTGTCATTGCTAACAAAGATTTCTAAATACGTCACAGTTGTCAGTTCGAGCCAGTGTTAACTTGAGTCTACGTTGTCAAATTATACGTGTATAATCTATGGTCGATGAACAGTTACTTGTGACAAATGTAATTTCTGTAGTAAATAATAATAATGTAATATTTTGATGTCCTCATCTCTAGTTCATGTCCTACACACAACAATTTTTCTACCCAGTAAAGTTAAAACGGTAATTTAAAAAGAAAAGTCTTGCACTACTCATAATTCCCGTGTTACGGCACGGAGAACTTTACAGACATCCGAACAAAGGACACAAAATTAACAGACAGAGGTGCAACTATTTCTGGAAATCGAAACCCCAGTCGACCAGCCACTTATTTAGTCATACTTGCACAATGCACATCCATTGAGCTTTATCTAATAATATATATAATATCTAATAAATTAATTCAAAAATCTCTCCGATATATCCCAGCTAACAATTCCATAATAAACATGAAAATATAATCACTAACTAATTTATGAGATGGCGTAATATCGTGGTAGAGTATAATATGTTTTTTGCTCTATTAATCCTATTTATGTATGTATGCTAAAAACGTCAATATATCAATGTTTATAATAGGATACTAGTGGGTAGTACGATACATTACGTTTTTCGTATGTATGTTTTTACAGTTTATCCTTTTTTTATGAAATTGGTCTGAGTTTTCGTCCTGTTTGGTTTTATTTTAAACCACGATATCAGAACAATTTTGGTGTTTCTAACTTTGCACTTAAGCTCAAATATTTACCGAAAACCGATAGCAGTGTCTGGCGTGTTATAATAGTAGACTATTTAGGCATAAGTGTATTTTTTTTTTTTTTTATACTATAGGGGGACAGACGAACAGACGGGTCACCTGATGGTAAGTGACACCGCCGTCCATGGACACTTGCAACTCAAGAGTCGCAAGTGCGCTGCCCGCCTTTGAGGGTGATGAGGGATGGGGGATGCAGGGAGCGGAAAGAAGAGAGGAGGGATGAGGAGATGGAAAAAAGGAGAAAGGAGACGAGGGGAGAGAAAAGGGGGGAGGGGGAATTGGGCCTCCGGAGACCTCACTCATTTCGGGGAAATGCAACGCAAGCGTTACTTCACAACCGGTTTTCTGTGAGGCCGTGGTATCGCACCGGTCGAGCCGGCCCATTCGTGCCTAAGCATGGCTCTACCACTGTGAAAACACTCGTTAAAATTTGCATGTTAAATGATTGTAAATATTGTAGAAGGATTTTCAAGTACTTTTGTATAGAGTTCTCATTTGAATGGGATGTAAGTCTCATTAATTTAAATATTGAGTTTAATTGGTGGGCACAGATCGGGTAAACACAAAAATCAAGAATAGTGGGGTAAGCCGGTCAGCCTAGGGCTGTCAGGTTTGATTTTTAATGGTGCGATGGATGGTCGGACTCTAGCCGACTAAAACCACACACAGTTTCGTCATACAATTTCCTGACCTGGGCCTCAGTTGCACTCTAACTAGTAACATGTGGTTCAAACGGCAGACTCGGCCGCCTGCTGAGCAAGGCGGCCCCTAGAGTGCGGCGCTGTAGAGTGCAGAATGTCCCCCTCTGATTTAGGGGCCCTAGAGCCTGCTTCAGTTCTTACCAATACTCAAAGTTCGTGTTATTGTCCAGTTATATTTTTTATTATCACGAAGCCTCGAAGATGAAGAAAGAAAAACTTTAATTATTTATCTAATTTCCGCATAATTTTTGTTCTTTATTGCATACACATATTTAAAAGTATAGTCAACACGCGCTGCGATAAGTTTCATATAATCTCATATTCACCAAAGCAGACCGGCAACCTGACTGATAAGGATTAAGGAGATTGTTTTTCTCAAGGAACATATTCAGTTGGCTATTGACAAGTCGTTCTAGTACTTTAGAAAGGAACGATAAAATGTGAAAGAAGCACCTGAAAAATAGGAGGTATCGTATAAAAGCTGACACATTGGTCTAATGCTGGATACCCTAAGAAGAAAGCCCCTGCAGAGACGAATATGCCTTGGGCTCATTTCATTTTATACAATCTCAACTTACAAAAAACGCTTATAGTATTAAATTAGATTAAGATTATTACATTATATCGCCATTATCATTTAAGCCAGGGGTCGGCAACCTTTTGCTATAGCAGGGCCACATATGTTGGCAGAGTATCAGTGCGGGCCGCACTTATTTTTATATTTATATGTTCGGGCATGCTTTTTTAATATTTGAAATAAAACGCATATATATTCATACAATCATGTCTATTTTAATTGAATTACTATACTAACATATAAGTAAGAACTAGTAACATTTTTGCGGCTGCATTTGACTTGCAATTTTTTTACGTCTGCTTTCATTTTAGTAGTAGACACGCGCAGTATCGCGTCTAAATGTTCATCCGTTAACCGCGAACAATTCTTATTTTTGCGGTAGTTGAGAATTGAAAAAGTCTGCTCACACAAATATGTACTACCAAACATAGTTATTATCTGCTGAGCAAACTTTTTCAATTCATTGAAGTTTTCAGAACTCAAACCTCCGTAGAACTGTATCAAGTCAGTGCTTTCCTTAAATGCTGTTTTAAGTGTGCTATTACTTTGCAAATCTACTATGTTCATTTGCAAATTGCTTGGTACCTCACTAATATCAATTGCAAAAAGGTTTTGGAATATTTCCATGTTAAGGGAGCTCTTTTTAAAGTCGGTGAATCGATTTACAAACTCAGTTTGTAGTTGTGTTAACACGTTTCTCATTGTAATATTTTGCCACACAAAATTATCTCCAGCTTCTTCCACGGCTTTCTTGCAATTAGGAAAATGGTCAAGCTTTTTTTCATCAATATGCTTGATAAACAGTTTCAGTTTCATCTCAAATGACTTTACATCTGAATACATATCGTAAATCAATTTATTTTTTCCCTGCAAGCGTTTGTTGAGCTGATTCAGTTCCTTAGTCAAATCAGTCAAAAAACCAAGATCGATAATCCACTGTTTGTTAGTAAGCTCTTCCACTGGCTTTCCTTTCATCTTCATGAAGTTGCCAATTTCTTTCCTCAAATCAAAAAAACCGTTCCAAAACGGCACCTCGACTGAGCCACCTCACTTCACAGTAGTAAACCACGTCACCATGATCAGCTTCCAGATCTTTCAAAAACTTTTGGAACTGACGGTGTGTGAGCCCATTTCTTCTTATACAATTAACAGTGAATGTTACAGTATCCATTATTTCTTTCCAGGATGTAACCTTGGAGCACAATGCCTCTTGATGGACAATACAGTGAAAAATCAATGGCACCGTAGATCCAGAATCTTTCACTTTGCTGATGATTCTCCCAACAACGCCTATGTTTTGACCGCTCATGTTCTTGCCTCCATCGGTAGTGACACTTGTTTACTTTTCCCAACTTAATTGCAATGAATCCAGAGCTTGTTCCACATAGTGAAATAAATCTTCTCCCGTAGTTGTACCTTTCAAACTGCACATTTTCACAAGCTCTTCGTAAACAGTAAAGTTTTTCAATCAATGCCGCGTACAAATATGAGTAGCTGTGCTGTACCCGACACGTCCTACTTTCATCCATCGCTAAAGAGAAGCAGTCAAAAGACTGCGCCTTATCCCTGTGTTGTTCACACAAATTAGCACCCAAGTCTTCAGTACGTCGGGTGCAAGTTCTCGCAGAGAGACTAAGACTTTCAAACATTTTTTTCTGCTCTGGGCATATTTCTTCTGCGATAGCTAAGACACACTCTTTTACTAATTCACTATCGGTAAACGGACGTCCACTTTTTGCTAGAATCTCTGCTACCCTGTAACTGGCACGAACATTCGATTCGCTGTTGTCTGCCACAACCTTAAATATGTTTTGTTGATTTTGTAATGACGATTTCAAAGTGGAAATTTTCCTTTTTCGTATTTCTCCTTCAAGACAGTCAAATTAAGCTTTGTGCTCAGTGTCGTAATATTACTTCAGGTTATATTCCTTTACTACAGAAATACTCTTTTGACAAATCAAGAATAACGGTTTTCCTTTAAACTCGATAAAAAAGTATAATTCTGTCCAAAATTCGTTAAGAAATCTTTTTTTTTCTTCTATCTTCCTTTTTCTTGAAGCCATGTTTATATAATTATTCTGTAACAATAATGAAAAAAATAAATTCGTTGTAAAATTATATCTTCCAGTTAGCAAGTACAAATTCAACTTCACATTCAAAAAATAATTAAAACATGACATACTCGTAACTAACTTCATGTCATGTAACTACTATCCCCGTCCTTATAACATTTACCCATCAATCTGAAGGTTCACATAAACAAGCAGTAAATAAAATAAAAGAAATTGCTCGCGAGTACATATAACGTTCTTACCTCATACGTCGTGCGTGAGAAGCTATCAGCGAAGGGAAGAAAGGTGAAACGAAACGCATAGCTAGCAACCAGATGAGACGTGAGTTTCCGGCGAATTTCCACAACCGAATGAGGCGAGAGCTGCGCGCGGCTGTGATTTTAACTAAAGCCGGTCGCTTTGAATTTTTTCACCGCCGCACACCTGCGTCTAATCAAAGACTGCCGCCGCCTATTGTCTCAAAGAAGCCGCCCGCCGCCGACGGCCACGTGCGGCGGATAAACGCAAAAGAAATTGCCAAGAATTGAATAAGTACAGCAAATATTTATTTTCGGTAGAAACAATACATACCATCACAGTCCTGATAAATAGTTCTTAAGAAATGAAATAGGTACATTTTGATCACCCCGCGTGGGAGCGAGCTTTCAGGAATACTCTCATGGCCCAGCAGCATGGCCGTATAAATTCTAGTGAATTTATATGGCCTTTTGCTTTGGTATTTTTTTCTTACGGACCGCGTGGACGTCTTGCGGGCCGCACCGAGATTGTCCAAGAGCCGCATGCGGCCCGCGGGCCACCGGTTGCCGACCCCTGATTTAAGCCATATTAAACATTAATTACAAGGGTTACGTTACGTTATAAAGTTAAGTTATGATTATAGATGTTTTTCATTATGTTTTTGAAACCTTCTTAAAATTCAGAAGGTAGTAGAGCCACGCTGATTTCAGCAGGAATGGGCCGGCTCGACCGGGGCAGTACTACCCTCTCACTGAAAACCAGCCTAAAGCGACAACATTCGTGCTGTCGTCTTTCGCTGGTGAGTGAGTGCGTCGGAGGCCCAATGATGCAGGGGTGACAGTTATCGTGGTATGTGTATGTGAGCAGTGGAGTGCTCGTAGAATCATTGTGAGGGTGGCTAACCACCCTGGGAGGCTGCCCCGTCGAGTCGCGCATAATCCACGGAGTGGCTCGTCGTGCCGGTTGGTGACCGGACGGTGGGACCCGGCGTCCATTTCCGGGAGGGTACGGGGGCCCTTCCGTCCGGCGGTTCGGTCTCCGCCATGCCTCACCGTTACATGATGACACAGTATTTTCAGTCTCAGTTTACACTGTCACGATGACTGTCATGCCTTTTACGCCCCCTTTCCCAACTCTTATCATGGCAGTACAAAGGAAGAAAAATGGTCCAACAGCGGCATCCTCCTATCCCACCAACCCGCTTTTTGAGGTGGAGTTCACTAACATACGTGGACTCCATGCAAACCTCAGCGCCGTACACCAGCACCTTGAGACGGCTCGGCCGGCCGTGCTTTTTCTTACGGAGACATAAATACGCCGCCCTGCCGACACGGCACTCTACTATCTCGGCTACGTGCTAGAGGAGTGCTTCCTCGCGAGGGCTGGGGTATGTCTTTTCGTCAGGGCGGATGTTTGTTGTCGCCGTCTGCACTGCCTAGAAGACGCATCCTTCTCCATCCTTTGGCTTCACGTGGATTTTGCCTCTATGAACCGGATCTACGTTTGCCTTTATCGGTCCCTTTCCGGAGACTCCGAGACAACTCGACTCTTTGACTACATGAGTCACGCAATGGACAAAGCGCAGGAGCAGTTCCCGACCGCCGAACTGGTGTTTTTGGGAGACTTTAACGCCCACCATGACTTCTGGCTGGGATCTTCCAGAACGGACCACGCTGGTCGAACTGCCCACGCATTCGCTCTCACGCATGACCTTACCCAACTGGTACTCCAGCCCACCAGGATACCAGACATATCGGGTCAAGCGCCCTCTTTGCTAGACCTTCTGCTGACGAGTCACCCAGCGCAATACAGTGTAACGGTTCACGCCCCTCTGGGATCCTCCGACCACTGCCTGGTGTCCACCTCAGTGCCTCTTGTTGCCCCACCACGGCCTGTGGTAACAAGGCGACGGTTATGGCACTACTCGTCAGCAGATTGGGATGGAATGCGGGATTATTTTGCATCCATCCCGTGGGCTCAACGCTGCTTTAAAGACAGGGATCTGTCGCAAAGTGCGTCTGCCGTGGCTGACGAAATCACTGTCGGTATGGAGTACTATATCCCCTACAGTGAAGTGGCCAACACAAAGACCCGTCCCTGGTTCAATCGCGAGTGTGCACTCCCGTGCTGTCGCTCAAAAGCAGTCAGCCTACCGCGCATGGATCAGGGCCCGCGCTCATTGTGACCCAGACTTTGATCGCCTAAAAGCAGCGTTTAACAAAGCCACTAAGGAATGCAAGAGGGCTTACATCAGAGCTGATGCCCAGCGCATTGCACGGTTTGGTCAAGAACTCGTCGCCTAGCGTCGGGTAGCCGTAAGTTTTGGCGATTGGCCAAAGCCGTGCAGTCCAACAACTGCCAACCTTCGGTGCCACCGCTGAAGTACCCTGACGGATCACTGGCCCACGAGCCGCAAGAGAAAGCGAAACTATTTGCTGACCTCTTTGCGGCTAACTCCCGAATCGACGACTGTGGCGCTCACCCGCCCACCATTGCATCTTGCGACTATGCGGGATATTCGCATCCGGCAGAGGGATGTCCGTGCGGAGCTTCGGTCACTCGATGTTTGGAAAGCCAGTGGACCCAACGGTATTCCGGCGGTGGTTCTTAAAAACTGTGCACCAGAGTTGTCTCCTGTACTGACGCGCTTGTATCGCCTGTCCTATTCCTCGGGATTGTTTCGGAGGCCTGGAGAGAGGCGAACGTCCAACCCATCCCCAAAAAAGGCGACCGCTCCGATCCAGCTAATTACCGTCCTATAGCCGTCACCTCCATACTCTGTAAGGTGCTCGAGCGGATATATAATCAACACCCAATTAATCCGCCACCTAGAGGATCACTCCTTATTAAATGATCGGCAATATGGTTTTAGGCCGAACCGATCCACGGGTGATCTTCTAGCGTACGTCACACACCTTTGGGGTGAGGCTATGGATAGGCAAGGGGAGTCCTTGGCCATCAGCCTTGACATTGCCAAGGCCTCCGATAGGGTCTGGCATCACTCGCTTCTCTCCAAACTTCCTGCATTTGGTCTGCCATCTAAGCTATGCAACTGGGTTGCTGCCTTCCTCCACAAGCGCCGCATTAGGGTTCTATGTGACGGCGCGGCCTCTGAATTCCAGGAGGTTAGCGCTGGTGTACCTCAGGGCTCCGTCCTATCGCCCACGCTGTTCCTTCTGCATATCAATGATATGTTGGCTCTTGGTAACATACATTGTTATGCAGACGACAGCACAGTACACAGGCGATATTTTGGACATCCTGCTGCCAAGCTAGCAGACGTTGAGGGAAGACGACAGGAGCTTGTTGCTGAGCTCGACCGGGTCCTGAGCCGCATCTCTCAATGGGGTTGTGGTCGAGTTCAGCGCCAAGAAAACACAGGCGTGCGCGTTTTCAAACAAAAAGTCTTTATTCCTTCCCCTTCCTACTCTTCAGAACACTCAACTGCCACTACAGGATAGGCTTAGTATACTGGGTATGGACATCTGTCTGGATCTCAATCCGCGTGATTACATCGAGAGCGTCACTAAGGCGGCCTCGCGGAAGCTCGGTGTATTGAACAAGGTGAGGCGGTTCTTCTCGCCCGAGCATCTGTGTCTTTTATACAAGACCCAGGTTCGCTCCTGCGTGGAGTACTGCTCTCATCTTTGGGATGGCTATGCGCAGTATCTGCTTGACGCTCTCGATCGGTTGCAGCGACGTGCAGTCCGTATTATAGACTGTCCTGAGGTCACCCAGTCTCTTGAGCCCCTGCAGTTGCGAAGAGATGTCGCCTCTATGGCAGTTCTCTATCGCCTACATCACGGGGAGTGTTCTGACGAGCTCTTCCAATTGGTCCCACCTTCTCCCTTCCTCTACAGGACTACACGTGCTGGCCTGAGGAGTCACCGTTTGCGAGTCGAAGGTATGCGATCCTGAACGAAACGGTTTGGCTCTTCTTTTCTGTGCCGATCGGTGAAAGATTGGAATTCCCTACCAGGGCACGTGTTTCCTTCCCACTTTGATCCTGGGTCTTTTAAGCGGGGCGCGAAAAAGCATCTCACCAGGCCGCCATAGTGTGGGTCACCATACTACATTGACTAGACATGCAATGAGGATGGTGACCACCACTCTTGGACTCCATTTATTACTTACCATCAGGCAAAGTGGAGTCATTATGGTAGGATTACAAATAAAAAAAAAATCACACATTCTCATGATATCTCTTTAAAAATAGGTGTGTCTTGTTTTGATTGACCGCAACTTCATGATGGTGCCTAATTTTTTGAGGAGAATTAATATTTTCTTATAAGTTTTACTCGAAACCAAAGTAATGGCTAAAAACCAGTTGTAAGTTTGACTCACTCACCTGATCTCTGCAATAACTTCACTTTGTATCCAGAAAAAAAACACGTTCTAATATTTTGTAAAAACGTCATAATCAATCATAAAATAAAAAATCAAAACCATTTATTTAAATTAAACCAATCATAGGTATTTTAGAATTGTCAAGAGAAGAAGTCGGTCAGACTAAGTCAGTCGTGAAGCTAGTTGCCTGTTCCACAGTTTAAAAGTGTATAATAAAATGTGAGGACAATGCTGAATGTATACTTCAGAATGATGTATAATCATTCTGAAGTATACATTCTAATAATTACTAACGGGTGTACTTTAAGTAATTGCAGTCCATAGATGACACGTATCGATCAACAGTAACAATAAAAAAAAATATCAAAAGTGCAACAAACTATGTTTGTTATCGCAAAAATATTTCAGTGAAATACATGTATTATATGTTACTGCTTGCTTGTTTACTGCATTACATTATATGCATTATATTACTTTAATAGTTTTTTGAAATATGTATTTATTATAAAACAAATAGCAATAAATATTTTTTCTGGACCGAAGGCGCTGACGACTGTAACACAATTTATCTTAGGCGGTCGTCAACGGCAACCTCTTGTCTAATATGCCATGGTTCGCTTTTATATAGTACCCATATATGTATATACAGTATACATATGTTGCAAGTACCTATATATACATATGTTACAAGTGATAGAGCCATGCTTAGGCGCGAATAGGCCGGCTTGACCGGTGCGATACCACGGCCTCATAGAAAACCGGTTGTGAAGCAACGCCTGCGTTCCATTTCTCCTTTGTCTTCACCTTGTCCCCCGTTTCCTTATCCCATATCCTCATGTCCCCTCTCTTCTTTCCCCTCCATTTATCCCTCATCACCCTCAAAGGCGGGCAGCGCACTTACGACTCTCGAGTTGCAGGTGTCCATGGACGGCAGTTGTCACTTACCATCAGGTGACCCGTCTGTTCGCCTGTCCCCTTATATATATATAATAAAAATAAGATAAATTTGTAAAACTATTCATTGCATAATATTATTATTATTATTTGCTTACAGCTACCAGAGACACATGTACTAGAAGTACTACAAGTACAGACAAAGGTTCCGAAAAACAGACAGAAACTAAGTAATCCTATAAGAGTTCTTTCCCACCTACCACAAAATAATTTTACCCAACGAAATTACGCCTAGACACAAATAACATTACCATACTAGTACACGTGCTAGATAACTCGCAAATAATAGAACAATGAACTTTCTAATACAAAATCTTATTTTACCTTTAATTAATTACTAAGCCCTGAGAACAATTGAGAATAAAATTGTTTATTATTTAATCAAATGAAGTATGTACTCGTATAATTAGAATTTAAACGCAACCGACTAAGGTAACCTATGACTAACCTTGAACACAGATGAACCTGAAATATTTATAAAATATGATGAGGACTAAATCTACTCGCATATTTTATGAATAAAAGGTGATTTTCGATAATGCGCGTCTGTCTTCGAAGATACAACTTATCGCAGAGCGTATTGGCTACACTTCTAAATAGTTTGTAATAAAGAAAAAGTTTAAGTGGTTAATTTTTTTACCAAATAAGGGTACAGACGAACAGGCGGGTCACCTATTGGTAAGTGACCGCCATCCATGGATACATGCAACTGTACTGTGACTGGGCTTTCAAGAGCGTCACAAATTCCGGGTAAATTCTTAACAACCGGTTTTTATTTTATTCGTACCTAAGCATGGATCTCACACATAAACATATTAATTCAAGTACAGTTGGATAAACAATTACAGTTATCTAAAATAGCTGCTGATATCCAGTGCTAATTCAAATAAAGTTAGGTAAGAGTCAAGACTGTAGTTGAAGTTTGATAAATAAAAATTATTTGTAGGTTTTGACTTATTATTCAATACCTTTGACTATCGGTAAGAACATAACCAGACTCGAGGTCCCCTAAATCAGAGGGGGAAACTGCACTTTATAGCGGGGCCGCCTGCTGAGCAAGGCATAATTGTACTTAATTTGATTAAATAATAACTATTATTTTAGTCTCAATTGCTCTGAAGGCTTAGTAATTAATTTAAGGTGGAATAAGATTTTGTATTTGAAGGTTCATAGTTCTATTATTTATGTACGTGTTATTTAGCATGTGTACGAGTATAGTACTGTTATGTGCTTTTAGGCGTAATTTCGTTTGGTTAATTGTTTTTCGACGTAGGTGGGCGAGAACCCTTATAGGATCACTTTGTTTCCGTCTGGTATTCGGGACTTATGTCTACCAGTTGTACTACTTCTAGCACATGTGTGTCTGGCAGTTGTAAACAAATAATAATTATAATATTTATTCAACGAATAGTTTTACAAATCACTTTTATACTGTATATATAGGTACTAGATTAATGCGCACCATGGCACATTCATTAATTAGACAAGAGGTTGCCGTTGACGACCGCATAAGAACAATTGTGTTACAGTCGTCAGCACCTTCCGTCCAGAAAAAAATATTTATTGCTATTTGTTTTATAACATATTACCTAGAAATTATTAAAATTGCAGAGAAAAAAAAAATAGAATTACAGATTAGAATTTAGATACAGATTAGATTAGATTAGAATAGAAATACAGTGATTACAGAAAACAAGCAAGCAGTAATATATAATACATGTATTTCACTGAAAAATAACTATTTTTGCAACTACAAACTTATTTTATATTGGATTGACAATGACGTTTTTAAAAATATTGGAGCTTATTTTTTGGACTACAGAGTTAAGTTATTGCCGAGATGGAACCCTGAAAGTGTGAATCAATTAGGCAACATCATAAAATTCCGGTAAATCAAATAACGAGATCCCTATTTTTATACAGAAATCATGAGAATAGGTTGTCTGGTAGAGATCGCTTTCAGCGATACGACCGTCCATTGCATTGCTTATGTAAGACAATTATTTATTTCTTTAACAATTGTATATTATGAGTGGTATTCAGTAAAGCATATTCTATCTGTTTAAACCGACTTGTGAACACATTGTGTGAAATATGGAATTGGTTTTAGTCTAGTGAGGTGATGACCCGTGGGACTTACCCCGCGAGAAAAAACTATTTTTTTTTATTAGTTACATCTTTAATTTATGAAAAGTAAAGTAAAGTATGCAAATCCAACATCTTGTGTCTCCAAATAGCTCAAAACAGTATACTCAGAACCATAAGTGATGCCACCTGGTTTTCTGCAAATTTTGAGATAGACAATTATCTCAACGTAATGACTGTCAAGGAAGAGTAGGTGCTTAGCCCAACAGTGTCGCGACAAGTACAGACTACTAAACAAACCATCCTAAGTCTCTAACGGGCGAACTGCTGCAAAAGTCACAAAAAAATAAAAAGAGCAGATGTTCTCCGTGATTAAGAGGAGTTGAGGCAGTGGCCCCAACAAATCTAATGTCATACGGACTTCACAGAATCTGCTTATTGCCTAGACTGATTGCGGATAAATATAGATTAGAATATAGATTAGAATATTCTTTATTGTACACTTTAGGAATTACAATAGATCTTAGTTACAAACATTAACGTACAATGGGCGGTCTTATCGCTAAAAGCGATCTCTACCAGACAACCTTAGGATGGATTTAGTGTCAAGAGACGAGAGAGAGAGAGAGAGAGAGTCAAGAGAGAGAGAGAGAGTGGGTAGCTGAGGTGTACAATACACATATAGTATATACAATAATACATACGCACATATATCTGTATATATATTTTTTTTTTTTTTTTTTTTATATTAGCCTCCCATAGTGACTCCACTTTGCCTGATGGAAAGCAATAGGTGGAGTCAAAGAGTGGTGGTCACCATCCTCATTGCATGTCTAGTCAATGCAGCATGGTGACCCACACTATGGCGGCCTGGTGAGATGCTTTTTCACGCCCCGCTTAAAAGACCCGGGATCAAAGTGGGAAGGAAACACGTGCGCTGGTAGTGAATTCCAGGCTTTCACCGATCGGTACAGGAAAGAAGAGCCAAACCGTTTAAAATCCCTTGATTATGATACAACAGAAAAACTTATGGAAGCATAACATTTACATTCACACACACACATATATACACACAAACACACACACCAACACACACAAACAACACATACACATAAACACATATCCATTCGTTAAGTACCTCTTTATTTTAAATATTTTTTAAATGCTATGAAAAACTTTTCTAATCTAATCGTACTACATTTTAAGTCTTTCTCTGGAACAACCTACTTTCCTGCCAGGAACGTTGCTAGCAGTGCTACAGCTTCATACTTTTGCAGCTACCATCGTTTCCATTTTGTTTTAGTTTTTGTATTGTTTTTAGTTTCAAATAAACGTGATTATTATTATTAGTAATTTATAACTAGAAATCCTTTTTTATTGGTGACATCAGTCGTCCTTAAATCAGTCATAACTTTAAATTCTTATTAGCACAATAGGGGGGGTATTTTATGTATT
Organism: Tyria jacobaeae; assembly: GCA_947561695.1. Classification (NCBI taxonomy): domain Eukaryota; kingdom Metazoa; phylum Arthropoda; class Insecta; order Lepidoptera; family Erebidae; genus Tyria; species Tyria jacobaeae. Next base: position 11,706,691 of record OX387231.1, on the reverse strand, counting down.
AAACTCCACATTTTCCTCCTCAATACACGATACAGGCGGGAGCGTATGGGTGTATGTAAACAGTAATAATTTGGTGCCAGTTCATAAATCACCGTGAAGAATACAAAATCAACATTTGTCGGTGATGTCGTTTCGCAAAATACGTCACTTCATATGAATTATTTATCTGGATTGTGGATGTGGTCGAGAATAATTTCTGTCCCCACAAAGCGTTATAAACCTTTTTGGATGAAACTGTACCCGTTTAGATTAAGGTGCCGCCCGCTATGATGAAAAATTGCAAAATTGAGATTGGGTTAAATGGTGCATAGCGTTCTTGTGGATTGTACTTGTTTGTTGGTACTTAATACTTTTTTCACGGGTGTAAAATAGGAAAAAATCAAGTTGTCGCATTGAGTGAAAAGCGGTACACTCGAGGTAAAATGTAAAATAATCAAGCGTTGTTGAGTCATGATAATGATTGAAATCGGTCAAAAAATTGCGAGGATATCATGACACACCAAAATACATTCAGTTAAAGTGAGAACCTTCTCCTTTTTGTACGGGGGACATCCCGTGGTACGGGGGACATTACAAACATAATCAACGGATACAAAGAACTGGAGTCTGGGTAGACTCGAGACGAATATTTGTGGATCACACAAATTTTTCACTAACCACTAGACTTACAAACTATTTATTCTTCTGTATGGTTTTATTTTTCTACAAAACTGTTTGTCTAGTCTTTTCAGTCTGTGTGTAACAAAAGCATCTTTAGTTACTTCTTTTAAGTATACATACATATATAGACACTGACACACGTGGTGTTTGGCAATTGTTTGATTGTTCCTTTATCTATGAAGTATATTTTAGAAATCTATGAAGTATTTCTTAATTTTTCGATTTGTAGTTAGTGTCTCGAAGGAACTCTAATCTCTCTCTAGATTACTCTAAACAAATATATCAAAAAAGATGTCGGCATGCATGTTCTGATTACAAACTTTTATTTAGCTTCACCTGTCCTAGTGTCTGCGTGTCAAATCCTGCAAGTTAAATTAGACCCTCTTCCCGGTTTCCGAATGAGTTGAAGTTTTGTATCAGATTTTTTGTCTTGCTTGCCCTCTTTTTTGAATACATATACTTCTGAGAAGGTTCGTCAAAGTATGTTACAGTATATACTCGTAGTACACAAAATAAAGACCTATCATTTCGGAAAAATTAGGACCAAGGTTGAATATTGAATTACCCTTCTTTTTGTGGTATATCTATCAAATTAGTAGCTTACAAAATTGCTTACAAACACTTTTGGTTGCTTTTCCTATATTTATTTGTTTATTTATATTTATTTGTTTAAAAAAAGACAACTCCCGCACTAGGATTATTAGTTCATGTGTCGCGGGGGACTTTACAAACATTCAAGCAACGGTCACAAAGAACACCCAGACTCAGAACAACAATTTGAAGATTACACAAAGTGTTGTCCCGTGCGGGGATCGAACCCACAACACTGCGCGGCAGCGTATTGGTGAGGTGACCACTTAAACCGCTACGCCATCCGTGCAGTCAATCCAATATAATAATATCCAATGCTCGTTAGCATAAATAATACTAAATACTTGATAAGAGACGAATAACGTGATAAAACAATCCATTAAAATCCATACGCTCCCTACATACATCGGTCCATATTAGACACTCTCTTTCTGACAGTCTGTAAGTGACTCATTGTATGACACTCCAACAAACAACACACTTAAGATGACAAAAGAACGGCTTCAATTATTAGGGTGTCTTAAAAGAAATAATTAGGTTTCTCCAAAACAGACAAGTGACAACTTCATTAAATTCGTCAAAAGAAATCTCTGCGCTAAGGAGTAATAATTAAAATCACTCGGCTGTGACACTTCTGGTGGACTGCACTATATCTTTAAACGAAAATAAAAATATATGAATAATGTGTTTTTTCATTCCGTTATTTCTAATCAGGCGGAGGACTAACGCACATAAGGAGAAGCCTATGTCCAACAGTGAACTACCGTGGGCTAATTGAGAGAAGTAAAGATTTAATAAATAAGTATAATTTTAGAACGAACTAATTGTTGCTACATTTTAACGAAATATTAGCACTAATAAAGGAGAGGTTAGCGTTAAATGGTATGTTACTTATATATATTATAGGGAAACAGACGAAGAGACGGATCACCTGATGGTAAGTGATAGCCGCCGTCCATGGACATCTGAAACTCATGAGGGGAGAGGAAAGACGAGAGTGGGACTTGGGCCTCCGGGAACCTCACTTGGGAAATGTAATGCAAGCAAGACTGTGTTATCGCACTGTCCACTGCTAGCTCATTTATAAAAGAATAGAAGCGACTCTGGCCTTTACACTCTACACATTTTTGAAGGGGGAAGGTAAAAATGAAAGTTAATGAAAGGAATGGGATATTGCTTACCCTTGTTAATTTGTGAGTGCTATACATAACTCAAATTCGCTGTTACAGCCAACTGACTAACAGATTATACATTAAGTTTTATCAACCTAATAGATTTTTGAGGCCTTAATAGCTTAATGTATTAAAACGTCTTATCGAACAGAGTTACCATGCACGAATAGAAGATCTGCCTATAATGATGTCTAGATGACCTGTATGTGTCGGATCCAAACCGCTTCAACCAATATCAAAGGTAGCCGTTTAGAACTGTTTTGCACTGTACTCACATTTCGTTTGCACATATAAATAGGGTACCAAGAAAATTGTTAAACAAAGTTGCGAAAGAGTGTCCACGGAGCTTCATACCTGTTCTTCTGCGATCTTCGGATCTTTTAATTGCAACAGGCAACTAGCTGCGTGACTGACTTCTTATCCATGCTAAAATACTAACAGTTCGTTTAATTGAAATAAATGATTTTGATTTTTCGACGTAACCCAGCCGTTATTGTCTTAATATATCTGCTTCGTATGTAATTTTCCATGGTCTCTTTTGAATGTCATAATATATAGTGTGTAACGTAGTAATAAACAGAAAGTTTGACGATAAACTATAGTTAAAGGAGGGTGCAACGGACCTATAATTTAACCTTTTCCTTTTTAGATATTGAAACAGGAGTCAATTATCCTCCTTTTTGGTGGAAATGTTCTAGTTTTATAACATTTATAGTCACCCTGGGATGACAACGAATGTTTCAAGTTTTCCAATATTGGTATCGAACTTATTGAATTACTTATTTTTTGTGTGGTTTTCATTAAATATAAAGTATAAGGTTCTATAAATTTTGACTCAATCAAATATATTTTGTGATTATATGTAGATGTCTCTTTACATATACACTCATGCCTTTATCTCACAAAGGGTAGGCAGAGTTGTAATGAACGCCCACATATTTATCCAACTATACGAAAATTGTATCCAACTGTACGAAAAATAGACCCCACCCCTTAACCCCTATTAGGGGTAGGGGGTGCAACTTTGAAAACTCAAATGGAAACCCCTATTTCTTATTGCAGATTTGGAGTCTTCATTAAAAAATTTGAATATTTTATTCTCAACATTTTTCACGATTCGCGATAGATGGCGCTGTAATCGGAGAAAAACAATTTGGAATTGTTTATTTTCATATCTGCCGGTTACAGCGCCAAATCTTAAATTTCCAAAAAATGATAAGAATACAATTTTCATATTTTTTCAGGAAGAATCCGACTCTGCAATAAAAGTAGAGGTTTTATTTATGTTTTCAAAATTACACCCCATCCTCATAATTGTTTATTCCAATCTAAACTTCCCTTTGCCAGGCTAGAATCTAAAACAGTAAACTTTCGATAATTCACTCCTTAACTGATTAAATTATGGTACTGCGCGAAAAAAGATCTTGTTCGACCAAAATCTGATTGTTTGTTTCATTTTCAGATTCAAAACAATGATTGAAGCAAACAATCAGATTTTGGTCTGCTCTGAATATTACTGCATTGTATAGAGTCCAGGTTATCAAGTGCAAAGTGACAGAATAGAAAGCATACATAAAAGTTCCTGATACTGATTAGTATTTTACTACAATATCTGTCGGCAATCAACATCATAAAAACAACGTTTCTTATTGTATGAAATGTACCCCTTAAGCTGGGCCCGTTAAATTGCCGATATCGTGTACTTGTATAGGCTTAACAATGGCTTGGTGGGTTCTCCTGATATTCTAGAGCGTATATCATTATCCATACCTCCTCCCGAAAGTCGATTATCCAATAGCAAAAAGTTCCACTATCTTATCTTCTATATATACATACATATATATAAGAGATTTCCATCGATATATTGACTCATCACGATATCTCTGGAACCGTAAAGACTTAGGAATATTCCTTTCGCCGAGTAGAGGTCAGCTAAGAACGGATTTTACGAAATTCCACCCACAAGGGGTGTTGCAGGGGTGTCAACAGGTGTGCTAGTTAAACAATATACGTAATAGCGTAGATGTGTTTTGTGCGTCACGATTCTTTAGCCTCATAGAGAAACAAATTACACCACATCTTAATCTCTGATTGAACTGCTTATTTGGTTTTTTTTTTTTACTTTTTTAGTTGAATTTGATTTACTTTTTTAGTTGGGATATTTAGTTTATGGTTGGTGTTATGATGTATTTAATCCTTCATTATAGCATGCTGTGTTCACAACTGGTAGGGTACAATTGTGTAGATCTAGACGTTAACATCATCTGTTAAGTTATACTTATGATTGTATTCAGTTCTGTGTACCAAATAGAAAAAAAAAGTTTCTCAAACAATTATCCAAGTATGATACCGTATCTAATATAAAGACAATATCTTCATTACTGGGTTAATCCCCTTTTATCCATATAAAAGCGGATTTGCCATACATAATTAATAAAGCTTGCTATTAATACTTGTAAACAAAATAAAGAGCTTTACACACTAAAGCACATTATAGACACATTTTATAACGCCCTTTTATAACGCGAATATTTTAATTTTTATATTATTAATTTACAACAAATATGTTGAAGTTTCTTCATTTTTGATCTAGTGATTAGTGATCATGACTGCTAAATTAGAGGTCGAGCGGGATACCCACTGGTGGCAAATAAATAAAGAACATGATCATTTGTTCTACGTTTTGGTTTCATTTCACTTTAATATGTGTACATGCATGTATTTGGACTTTTATATAAGTATGTTTACCAGCAGTCTGGTATCAATAGTGCAAGTAGTCATATGCACTTGATAATATTACTTGAATCAGTAATTAGAAGTTTTTTGAAAGGAAAATAAAAGTTAGTGTCCTTGGAAGGTCTTGTTTGAGAGTTCAAAAATACCTATAATTGGTATTAAAATAAATTATTTCTTTGATTTGATTTTAAGTTTGATGACTCACAGGAGCGGAGTCCATTCGACTGCCGGTGTCGGGTCGGTAATTTGATTTTCGATTACAGTTGAACGCTATTGCTAGTATTATGTCTTGTTGAATAATCCTCTTACCGTCCTTGTATATTTTGTCAAACCAACACAATTTTTTTGTTTCTTTGGGCGTTGCTTGTTTTTTGGGTAGGAGTACGCTCTTTTGCTTGAAGGTTTGAAGGTTGTATCGTCCCCGGGTTGAGCGAGGCAACCAGCTTCTGGAGAAGCGAACAGTGGTGGAGTGCCAATCGTCCAGGTGATGGGGATGGAAATTTTGTCGAGTAGGACGATGGCGTAAACCTTCGCCTGGTGAAAGTTCGAGAAATTTCTATAGACAGAGTGAGTTCCATGTCCCATGATACAAGCGATAGAGAATGCAGAGTGAAGCTACATCTCTACGCAACGCCAAGGTGTCAAGCCGATCAGAAAAATTGCTCTCCGTTGAATCTGGCAAGAGAGAGAAGCTAGTACTGGGATGCCCCTGCATAGAGCTGAGAACAGTATTCCATGTGCGGCTGAATCTGCGCCTTCTGAAGTTGCAGGGAGTGGGCTGGAGTAAAATACTGCCTCGTTCTGTTTAATTTAAAGAACAACATGAGTATATTCATCAGTTGCAATACTAATCATCTATTATAGAACTTATAAGGTCTTCTTGTCTACTCCACTTGTAAATATATACCAATAACATTGGCAGAAGGCCGGGTGCTATGGCATACATTGAGAGTATCTTATGTCCAGCAGTAGACTGTAGAAGGCTAACTGATTGATTCATTAGTAGTGAATACGTCACAACCGCAGGGCGATTATTGGATATTTAATAACCTAAAATAAGTTATTCATTTCAAATATTACTAACTTAAAAAGTGATACAATATTTAATACAAATCCATTAACTAGAGCTGTTCACAAAAGCTATTCTAAAACTCTTGTACGAAATAAACTTAAATAATTTAACAACTACATAGTTTATTTGAATAAAACATGGGGATTCAGAGTGTTGACTAAGTTTTAGTCGAAGCAGTAGGTAAACAAGTACTAAACTATTACAATACTATTATTTACGCTTTAAGTGTCAGTCTATCTGTAAAATTTTCAGCCATATTACAAACATACTTTTTACTTTACTTCTAAATACAATTAAGTAGTACAGAACAAAATAATTCGCATAAGATACATACAAACATACATACGCTCAAGCCTCAATCCCCTAAGGAGGGGAGAATTAAACACCCACATTTTGCCAATTAGAATGTGCCCTGATGATCACGGTGGAGTACAATAGGGTCACCCCATATCTTCCCGGTGGCGTCGTAAAAGGTGACTATGGCACCATACTGCTACTTATCATGCTTACAATTATTAAATCGATAAGAATGCTCGGACTGGCATGAGACTGTTCCTGTTATATATTTTTTATAATATAGGCGGACAGACCAACAGACGGGTCACTTGATTGTGACAACCGCCGTCTATGGACACCTGCAACTCCAGAGTAGTAAGTGCGCTGCAGGGAGGGGAAAGAAGCAGTAGGATGAGGAGCTTGGAAATAGGACAGGGGGAGCTGGGCCTCCGGAAACCTCGGTAATTTCGGGGAAATTTTACGTAAGCGTTGCTTCACTACCGGCTTTCTGTGAGGCAGTGGTATCGCACCGGTCGAGCCGGTCCATTCCTGACTAAGCATGGCTTTACTACTGACTGAACATGTTGCTGACTATTGTGAACTGTTACATGATATTCTAACCTGACCTGCTCGATTATACACTCAAAGTCATCCGTAGAAGGAAAGGGATATTTTTTATACCCTTCCCTTACAATACCTCCATTTTTTTCAATTAATTCCCAAAGTGCCTGGATGACGACTGTAGTGTTATACACCTGCCTATCGCCGTCCACTGCTGGACGAAGGCCTAGGCCTTACTTAATGGGGCTGCTTGTCTTCTATTACATAATTCGAACTCAATTATTTAGTTTAAAACGCCTCTCCGCATACCAGACGACCACAGAGACTTAAACAGCTAATTATCTAGATGACAATGGGTCATCTAGATAATTAACTGTTGATTATGTTGTGAGTATGCTGTGATTTATGCATGCACTTAATGGCATGCTTAAATCATAGCATAACTCTCATATTATGATTTAATATTCTTTTTGGGACGCCCCAGAGAGATGTGACCGACTTTTAATGATGATAACGTGTTTGTAAAAATGTTTTAATGAGTATTTATTTAGGAAATTTTAGGTAGATTCTGGCGTTCCTGAGAGTCACTTGAAGATTTATGCGGCGCGGTAGATATTTTGACAGATAGATAGATAAAAAGATTTTGCTTTTACCCTACTTTTCAAAAAAGGAGTGTAATTATAAAATAAAAACTTTCGTGGGTTACATTCATATTCATTTCAAAATATGGTTTTACTCACGTGTCAATTTCGGGGATGCCAGATTCGGTCACGACACTGTGAAGGTCTCCCTTCGGGACCGAAACTAGTCGGGCGTTCACGAAATACACGTGAAAACCGTTTAAATAAAGGAGTGTAAAGTTTTTTTCATATTTCATAAATTCCTTATTCCACCACAACTTTTAAATGTCTGATAAGATTTGGATACAATACTTACATCATTCCTAGTGACACAGTCTGTAATCTTTTTATTAAAAAACAATATGTCGGATGATCGCTTGTACCGTTTTTATAGCAGAGCAGTTTTTTGAATATTAATATTCTAAAATATAACCAACCATTAATTGCTAGCAACACATCTCGTTAATAGCTGCCTATACAATTGCTTATACTCAAAAATCCATCTATATAAGCAATATCTTTATCCATCCTTTACCATCCTCTCTTTCCCTGTCAATAAACTTCCATTTTCCCGTCTAATTCCCAAACTGACAGGATGACAGCAATAGCCTTGCTTGTCACGAAATGAGACTTGAGTATGGGGGGCAAATTGTAGGCACTATCTACGCCCCTTTGGGGATACAGTCAGGAACAAGGTAAAATTATATATATGTGTGTATTTATATATACATGTAAGTATTTATGAATATTATTATATATATCAATGTATGTATATGTGATTTAGTAATATAAGTTACATGAGTTCACACATTCAAATGAATCTCTCTGAAATCATCACATTCCTGGAAAGAAATTGTTAATGTGTAACAAGGTAGCCCATTGTGCATTTCATGTATAAAACATCTGTCTCTGTACTTGTGTTTTGTTGCCATACAATAAAAAAAACTGAAAAATAAGTACTAAATTTTGTTGTCTTTACCTATTATATATATAGACACACGGACAGCTTAATTACCAACATATATCATCACTTAATGTGAAATTCAAAGGTATAGTTATCATAATTAATATATAGCCAACACAACTGGGTTAAGTATTAAAAAAAGTGTTATGCCATAGATCACGTTAGTTAACGCTGACAGATTTACGATCCCAAGACAAATTATGAAGGGAAATTCTTTTAATTTCCTGAAATTAAGCACCGTGTCCCCTTGGGATACGTGATTTATTGAGGGATGTGATATATGGTTGAAATTAAAGGGATTAATCGGAGTATTAAGGGATCGTGATTTGTATTCCTAATTCCATATACTAGTATTATGAGTTTATGACACTCGTAGGTCGTTAGTTTAGTTTTTATGTAAATATTAGCTTTTAACACTTTTTTTTTGTTTTTATTAATTTACACGAAACATTTGCTTTATATCTCTACGTGCCGAAACCACAGTTTCAGGTTAGGTCAGAAGTTCCCAAAACTGTCGGGCTTGTATGAAGGTTTAATGACAGCAGATGAATATCGTGAGGTATACTTAGTAGGTAAGGAGAAAAGAAAGTTTTTTTTTAGTTTAAAAAAAAGACAACTCACTCACCAGGATTAATTCCTGTGTCGCGTGGGACTTTACAAACATTCAAACAACGGACACGAAGAACATCCAGACTCAGAACAACAACTAGAACATTACACAAAGTGTTGCCGCGTGTGACGATCGAACCCACAACACTCAGTGCGGCAGTGTGGTGGCGTGGTGACCAGTTAAACCACTAAGTCATCCGTGCAGTCAGTGTCAAGTCGACCTGTTGTTTCTTCTGAAGGAAGAAAAGGTATGAGTTTTTGTATTTATATAATTTCACATTGTTTTCTATATCCGAACTAAGCATTTCTTGCATTATGGGTTCAAGGATACATAAATTGTTATTACACAGCGATATTCGACAGTTAAGAGTATACTTTCCAATAAATCTCCCGGAATGACACAGAAATCCTAGTGCGGGAGTTGTCATTTATAAAAACCCAAAAAAAAACCAATATTCTAGTTTTGTCATGTGAAGAGAGCTAATTCAAATTTTACATTTTCTAGAATATAGTATTTTCTAGAATATAGTGAGCCTTACAATGAATAATAAGGCGTATGCCTTAAAGAGGTAGGCAGAATTGTATAAAGGATCTACATTTTACCCATTAGAATTTGGTTCTACTTATATGGCGCAAGATTATTAGTGTCAACCGGTGCACTATGGGCCCAAACATTATTTGCCATCTCATAAATGGTTTTGACAAAAGTCGTAAATCCATAGATCCTTTTATAGTTTTATACCCTCAAAGGATGCAACTTTCAAATTAATTCCAAAAAAAATTAAATAATTTAGTTTCATGTTTATAAAGTGAACCTCAAACATTGAGCATAAATATTTTCATGCCAATTAAATTACCGTTAAGGAAGTTCAACACAAAATTATTCGGATGTTTTCCATGGAAACATATTAGTGTAATACATCATTAGATAGATCAGAATGTACACTTTGTATCCACGTTCAGTTTTGTAAAAAAAAATAATGATATATATTTTTTTTTATTTTTTTTAGTAAAGTAAAGAAAATTTCGATTTTGTTTATTTCAATTGGACTTTTCTATGTTGCCGAAAGCTGCCGGTGTCAAGTTAATCACTCTATTTGAGACCTTACCTATTCAGTAATACGAGGATCAAAAAAAAAATTGCGCGTTTTTTGCGCGAATGGTGATTTCAAGGCAACATGTCAATCGGGGGCAAAAAAAAATCTAGAAACTTATGTTCGGTTCTTCTTTTTTACTGTGATATATTATATTTGATGTCTAACTTGTCTTTTTTTTTTCATTTCTATGATAGAAGCATACATTAACAAATAAATAGACTACAAGAATATTCACTTGGTACTTTCGATAGCGGTAATAAACTACAAGTATGATAAACTGTATTGTTGCGGAAGTTCTATTTATCTGTTGCGGTAATTTATTACAACCAGTATCTACTGATTACACTATTTCGATGACAACTATCACAATCAATTACCCTGCGGTTTTTGCACAAGGCACCAAAATATTGGTCCTTTATATACGCGTGTTTTCAGCATACTATTCATCAAAGTATTCAGATACTTCTTTTCGATAACAATTAACAGAAAAAAACATGAGTGAATTCGTTTGTGTTCGACGCGATCTTTGTGATCAAATAATAAGAGGGAAGAGTACTTCAGACCTTAGACAATATTTGTTGAACAACTTTCAACTGTCGGAAACTGACGTTATCATTGTAATAGAAAGTATTCAAAAAAATTTAACATCAAGTTGCAACCAGAAATGGACGAAAGCTCAAAGAAAGCCAGACAGGTTCGAGAGTCTATACTCAAATTGGTTAAACGGTGAATTTAAAGTACCATTGAATTCTTGCAGTACCTCAACCTCTGAAATATCTGGCTTGAATACTTCTGGTGATCGTGGTAGACCAACAAAACCATACGACGAGTGTTCGGAAAACACAAAAAAACGAAAAAATATGGAACTGCTCCAGGAGTATGGAATGGGACATGTCCGTAACGCTTATGTGCAAGGTTTACGATCTATGGGTGAAAATGACGAAGCGTCAATTGTGTCTATTATCAGAAACAAGGAAAAAGACGAGAAGAAAGCAATTCTACAAACCATAATCAGTCCAGATAGTGCACTTTCTTTTACAAAAGAAGAGGCATTGAGCATGTGTATTGAAACGGATCTAACGAAAGCCCAATATGGGTACCTAAGAAAAAGGCTCGTTGATAAAAATTTAAGTTCTGTTTTACCTTCGTATCAAATACTAAGTGAAGCAAAAAAGGCTTGCTATCCGCCTGCATCTAGCATAACGGTGACAAATATAAGCGCAAAAATTAATCTGCAAGATCTCTTAGACCATACAGTCTGCCGTATTATAAAGATAAAGTCAGGTTCGACAAACTACAATCGTCTCAAGCTGTTCACTAAATGGGGGTGTGATGGATCTTCCGGGCAAAGTGAGTATAAACAAATTCTACCGGAAGAAAACGAACAAATATCGGATGCTAATTTGTTTATAGTGTCCCTTGTACCACTGCGACTAGTAGACGAAGAAACGTCTACAGTTATATGGCAGAATCCTACTTGCTCATCTGTTAGATATTGCAGACCAATTTCATTAGAATTTGCAAAAGAAACACCCGAAAAAACTACAGCGGTTGTCAGTGAAATTGAAGCCAAAATTAATCAATTGATTTCAACTCTTGTGTCTATAGACGACAAAGTCATCGAGGTTAAACATGAACTGTTTATGACAATGATTGATGGGAAAGTTGCTCAAGTGTTAACGAACACATCATCCAGTGCTACCTGCACTTTTTGTGGAGCAACTCCCAGACAAATGAACGATCTTTTAAAAGTTACATCAAGAGTTGAAAATGAAGATGCATTTAAATACGGATTGTCGACACTACATGCATGGATAAGATTTATGGAGACGATCCTCCATATTTCTTATAATTTGGGTTTTGAGAAGTGGTCAGCAACAACTCCAGAAAACAAGCAACTTAAAGAAGACAATAAAAAATATGTCCAAAAACGTTTCCGAGAAGTGCTTGGTTTGCACATTGATAAACCACGACAAGGTTCCGGTAATAGCAATGACGGAAATACAGCAAGGCGATTTTTCCAAAATTACGAATGCTCTGCAGGGATAACTGGAATTGATGGAGAATTAATTAAGAGATTTTATGTAATTCTTCAAACCATGTCATCGGGATTCCCTATAAACGCAGAAAAATTTGGGCAGCATACATTGATAACCGCGCAATTATACGTAAGCAAATATAACTAGTATTACATGCCATCTTCGGTCCATAAAGTACTTATACATGGTGCTAAAATAATAGAGCATTATGCAGTTCTGCCTATAGGACAATTATCCGAAGATGCTCAGGAAGCCAGGAATAAAGATTACAAAAAATATAGGTTACATCACGCTAGGAAGTGTTCCAGATCAGCAACAAACGAGGACGTTCTGCATATTTTGTTATATACATCTGATCCTTATATATCTAGTTTAAATGAACCCAGTTTTGTAATATCCAAAGAATTGTTTGACGAAGCTAAAGAATTATTGGAAATAAGAGGTTATGAATAGGATCGCAATTTTTTTTATGGTGTCATTTTTTAGCATGTTTGTTTGATAATAATAATAATAATTAAGTCTTAAACTTAATTTAAGTAAAAGTGTTACTTTTATTGTCATTTTATTATAACTGTATTATTTTTTTAATGTAATTTCGTATATCGTTATCTTTGTCATTTTTTATGAAAATTATATAACTTTTAAAATAATGATGTTTAATTTATTTTATTGCCTATATATTCATTAATACATAAAAAAAAATTCAAGGGGAAACATCACAAAACAACAAAGTTATCGATTTTTGAGATGAAATATACCGATCGGTCCCACAGTGCGGTGGCCCAACTCCCCCTGTCCCCCCACTCATCACTCTAAATGGCGCGAAGCGCGCTTACGACTCCTGAGATGCAGGCCTCTCTGGGCGGCGATTGTCACTTACCATCAGGCTCTCCTGATGATGACAGCTCACTGTATGTTTGTTTCCCCCCTATACCTACCATAAAAAAACTAATCGTTGGCGAACATAGTTGTTCTTTACTCCGGGTACCCCAACATATTTTATGAGTAAATTATCTTAACAAAATCTAGAATTGTGTTACATGTTTATTGATGAAGTTACTTTACAAAGACAGCATTGCAAAATAAAATACAAATCTAGGAGAAACTTGTGACTCTTAGGTGTCCTTAGAGAAAATCTGTGGGTGGTAATGCTTATGCATTAACTTGATATGTTTTCTAGTTAGTTATTCAGTAAGAGAAAACCAGTGTAGGTGTTTACGTAGATGTTTTAACATAAATATAGTCCATGCTACACTGTGTGAAGCCCACGTATCTACTAGCTAATGCACAAGGGAGGACATCTCTAACAAATCACTGTTATAAAAAGTTTCCGTTCAGTAATAATTTTCTTAGATACCATAATTATGTTGATACTATACAAACATACATACACACACGCCCGCCTCCCTGAAGGGGTAGACAGCTGTGTAATTAACACCAAGATTTTGCCTATAATAATTTAGTCCCATAAATATTGTATATGAGAAAGTTTGGAGTTCATAGACAGGAAAGGGACGACAGATAGCGAAAGAAAGGATTGGGGAGTGTAAGCAATAGCTTTAGCAAGTCAGGTCGCATACCTGTAACTCCAACTGGCTGGTGCGGGGAAGTTCAATAATTAATGGATAGGAATAATTATCTAACTTTTTGAATTGATGTTTGGCGAAGCTGATTACTACAAGAATTAGGCAATGTTTTGAAATACTGCTAACTGTCACTGCACTCCAAAGGATAATATAAAATAATAATAATAATAATATTTTATTTCTCTTCCACAAAGGTAACTTAAGACTATGGTTGTCAATACTATTCATATACATATTCAATATAGTCCTTTATGAGAAACTGGCAGCTGCACTAGGAAACCCTGTCACACAGATTACCAGGCCCCCTATATAACAATGTAAGTATTATAAAAGTCACAAAGGCAAGCGGCTAATATAAGATAAAATAATTATTTAAAGGTATTTTGTGTAGTGCTCGTGTGTGTGCTGTGTGTGCATGTGTGTGTGTGTGTGTGTGTGTGTGTGTTTCTGTATATGTAAGTGTGTGTGTGTGTGTGAGAGAGTGTGTGTATTATATGCGTAGTATAAGTGCACTCCAAGCTGATACTGCACTCCAAACTCTAGACGAGTGCAGAACTCGAGCGCAATAGTGATATGATTTCTCGATAGTACTAATACTGTTCCTGGTCATAAGTGAGAGTGCGTCGGTTCTGTTACTTTGGTTGCCACATAGGTAATGCTAGCCGAAGAGGCGTCAGAACGGGAACGGGTGTGGCAGCACTGCTATATTTTAAAACAGTTTTCAATACAAATATGTTTTCAAATGACTTTATAACCATTGATACAGAGGAAATAATAAAGTAGAAGCCGAACAGTTCCAAAGAAATATCATTGAAGGAAGGTCGTACTATTTTGTAAACTCGTTTTGGATAAATTTACCTTTAAAAAGAAATTACTGCAGCAGCGTATCCAATTAAAAAGTTTTCCAAACATGATTGTTCGGTTTTCCATCACAAAGGTTGTCTGTATAAAATGTAGTTCGTAAATAAATGCTTTATAAATATTTAACGACTTCCCTATGATATGAACCGTTGCCGGTGGTGTCCTCGTTAACTTTATTTATATTAATTTAAAACCATCCGTAGTGATGGCATCGATTGTTTTATGAATATTTAATACGCGTGTATATCTAGTAACATTTTTTTAATTTTTAGTATCGGATATTTAAAGTAAAATTTTGAGGGTATTATTCGAGAGGTCACTTGCCGTCGAATTAGGAATTTGGGTGTTTTTAAAAGTATTGTTTTGACTTGACATCACATGACTTTCATGTTTGAATGTAAACTGGTGAAGAAGAGGATAAAAAGAACTGTTTTTTTTCTCAAAATTGCATACAAATTCTTTTTCTTCATCACGTTTATCATCACGTAATAATTTGCCTCAGCCTGATACAGGTGTGAGTATGTGAACAGATATATAACATGCTTGAGTGAAATACGATTCCATTATGGTGTACTACTACCTACTAATTACTTTTAGGGGTTGTAGCGTGATGATAAGACGTATGCATATTTTTGAATATGAAAGTATATTTTCAGAAATTAAACTCTTAGACGTTGAGATAAAACCAATAAATCAATTTCTTAAGGTTTTCAACTAGGTTAGTAAGATTTACAAAAGTATTTTTTTATTCGTAGTTATATTTGTGATTGTTCTACACACCTCTGCCGTACCCTTCATGGCTTCAGGCGTGACCGTATGTACATATGTAACAACACTCTTTATAGATCTTGTTTTGATAAATTCTCTTTGTGGTTTGAACATAATATGTCCCTATTACGTCAATGGAATCTAAAACATGGGTAGTCCTTAAGCCAGAAATCAGTAATTATGACTTGAGGTTACCAACGCTCTAAAGCCAGAATAGAATTTTCAACTCTGGGTCGCAAGTGTCCATGGGTGGGGAAGTCAATTTCCATCAGGTGACGGATCTGCTTATTTGCTCCCTATAAAAAAGAACAGTTGTATGTACATAGAAATGTCTCTTTTGTGATCCGAAAGATCTGAAATCTGAAATAATGATGATCCCGAAGAATTAAACACTAGTATGTTATGTTGAGTTTTATGAGAGGTTTATGTCCAACAGGGAACTACAGTGGGCTAATAGATTGATTGATTGATGTTAAATTGTTTGCTTTGAAACAAACAAAGAATGAATATGTATGATAACTTTCTCAGTTTGATAACTTTAGTCAGCTGTATGATAACTTTAGTCTTTGGCAGTGTAGTAAGGGAGTCAAAATGTATGTGCATTTCGTCAGTCGTTGATAATCTTACATAGGGGCGAACAAGTACCAAAACAGCTCTTAGAGGTGTTTAGAGGGGTATAAATAGGACTCGAGGAAAGTTAGAAGGAATGAACAATAACAACAATTTCATAATTTAATTGTCTACGGTGTTCTAAAGATCTTATCTTGAAATAGATTAATCTCCATTTTTAACCATGGTTTTTGGTTACCTAGTTAGGTGGTGGTGCAACAAAAAACGTATTTGAACATTGTCAAGAGGCAATAAGAGCACAGAGTAGTAGCTAAGCCTCACTGCAGTATTCTAAAATAGACCTTTATTAATATACCATATACCATTATTAATTAATGTTGACGTATTATTGTTACGAAAGGATTTCCTCTTTCTGTTATTTTATTTTTATTTGAAACGACCATAGAGCAATAACGAGGAATCTGTTATGAGTATTAGTGACAGTAATAGCGACAGTAACAGATACCGCTTTGTGGCAATAAATTGTTATTTATAGCAGTATTAGTTGATACAAATATTATTTATGATAATGTATTATATAGTTACAAGCCTATCCATTGCGTTAGTGGGTTACGTCTAAATATAATAACATTATTAAGTCGTTGTTATAAGATTCGCTGAACTTCATACATGTAAATGTATAAACTTCAAAGAATCTTTTAAAGTTTTCCCCATATTGCATAGAAAGTGTATTGTATTTTAACTTTATAAGCATACGTTTGATAACCTTATAAAAACAAGTATCATTGGCCAACTATTTAATTAAATTCTTGTAGCCATAGTTTCAGTTTGATCCACGTATTATTTAAGGATTTTAACAAAATACGACAAGCTAGAATAAACCTAATAGTGTGTATTAATAAATTGCGGCATGTAGGTAGGTCAGTACAATACAATTTAAGAAATTAAATCTAAAAGTCATGTTTGTGCGAACGGCCACTCTTTGGCTTTAATAGCTATTTTAATTACAGTAAAGAAAAAACATATATTAAAGGAAGAATTGATTTTTATATTTCTTGACTAATCTTGTAAACCTTTAAAGGGATTCGAATTTAGTTTTACTCTCTGTCCCAACAACAAGGATTCAAAAGTCCAAATATGGAAAAAAATATGGATGTCAAATTAAATTTTAGAAAAGAAAAAAAAACAGGTAATGGTTTTAGACATTTTCAGTGCGCGTATTTAGTTATGTACTAATTAAAAATATTTTGATAGACAAAGGCATCAATCAGTCATCGTTTGAATGTTTATTGAGTGTCCCTTTGAAGTTAGTCACGATGCAATATTTTCTTAAACTGCTTATTTTTTATGAAACCGAGTTTTAAAAGGTTTACAAACAGAACTGTAGATATTTAAAGTGGAATATGTTTTAAGATAGGATATTAAGAAGAAAGGGTGATTTGTAGAAGATAAATTGGAAGGGAGAGGAGTTTGAGTAAGGGATACAAGTCTCGAATGAGGTAACGGGACTGAGACTGAAGTAGCTCTTGAAGAATTGTAATGGAGTACCAATCTACGCTGGTACATAGTGATACTAAGAAATGTCCACACGTGTCGCAATATACATTTAGTACCTATTTATAAAAATAATGGGGAAGCTCAATAGATACTATTCAATGTGACCGACCATATTTAGCAACTCGAATTGGTCGACGTGACCTTCCTTTGTCAGGAGTTCGCAAACATTAATACACTAGGTATCGAATCTTCTCTATTTGGAAAATCCGTTCCGTCCGTTGTTTGCTTACTATTAGTGGCAGGCCTTTGGGCAACTTGAGATGTTTGATTAATAGTAATGTTTGTTCTTGGTTATGTTCATGACGGTAAATCAATCTGTAAATTGTCATGGTTCCATTTTCAATGTGCTGCTTAAATATTTTTTCTTAATTAAGTATTTAGGTTTTTAAATTATTGTTTTAATTATATAGATTTTTAATGACCTTAAAACCTTCTTTATTACCTTATACTTAAAGGTTTTACAAGTGTCTATGTTTCTAATTTTTTAACAAGAAATAAGTGTCTTCCTTGTTTATTTTAATATATAATGTCCCAATTAGGGAAATAAAATACAATAACTATTAGTGTATATTATTTATTTGTTGACTTTCTCTGAGTTTAATTTCTTTCATCTCTTTTTCACAAATCCCCAATAAAAACATAGGGACATTTCCCCATACCTTATTTTTATGTTCTTGAGATTTCAGCTTAAGCTTTAAAGTGATTTCTTTGAAGCGTCAGACACAGATTCTATTTTATCCCAGTCAAGGTTTCGGTTTGGCTCGACGCAGAATAACTTACTACTATTATGCAGTTCCACTTAAAAATCATAACTTTCGTAAGTCTGTGTAATGATGTAAAGTCATTACATCTTATTATTTTACCTTCTAAAATCAACAAGCTGAACCCTACTGGTTTAGATTAATGGCACTTCAGTGGCACTCCTTTGTTGTTTGTACAGTCTTGTGCGGCTGAATGTTCCTATTATTGCTGAGAAATTGCTTAGTGACGTAATTATTTACAGACAACACATTTTGGAGCACATTAGGGCTTATAATTGGGAGAGTGTGTGATTCTTGCTACTGCATCAATTCATATACATGTATTCATATCTCTATTTCAGAAGGGGTAGACACAGGCGTCTCAAAACGTCCACTTTTGCCCAATCATAATTTAGTCTCACTTACGAGATAAGGGCAAGCCTATGGCCTTCATCCAGGTTCTATATGACCGTATATGTACTGTCTGAGAGATAACTGATCCTCAATTCATCTGTGTATTTAAAGCCCATATCCATTGTTCCTTTCCAAAATGCTGTTAGATTTATGAGTATTTAATCTTTTAAGACCGAAACACATAGTATTTATTCTTAGGTCTCTAGCATCATAGCGACGCATCTCGTGTGACGCTAGAAGGTTAATGATAAGACACAACTGTCTTTCCATGATAAAGACTTATTCGTTATTTAAAAAAAAACATTTATTTATTTGCTAACATACATACACATAACAAAGTCAACATTAAAAAAAAAAATCTAGCAACTATTTTTTTTAAATGTTGACTTTATTCAAAACCTGATGAGTTACCCCCGTTCGAAAGCTGTCAGGAAATTATGGCATTTTCAGTATAGTAGTTCAAGAATGATCTACTCTGATGAGATGACATAAGTATGTATGTACTTGCGTTCTGCCGTCTCCGCCATCCCTGGACGGGAATAAGGCGTGAGTATATGCAGTATATGTATGGACATCATTTTAAGTTATTTTTGTGTTAAAGTACAATCTTTGTTAGATTAAAACCCCGAAATAAAACACAAGCTCACGGAAAACTATAGAGCTGCTCACGGAAAACTATAGAGCTGCGGAACAAAAAACCAATAAGAATATAATTCCATGAAAGTGGATGTATGTTTATCGCCTTATAGTTTATCGATAAGTCCTAACTAAGCTGTCAATAATGTGACAGCCACGAAAACCTCATCAGAACGTGTATCGGCATAACTCGATACAATAAAAGCCCTTGCCTAATAAACAGTCACGTTCAGGATTAATCATCGTTGTATCGGTAAGCAGAGGTAGATTACAAGTTGTTTACGTAATATGAATAATATTTCAATTATATAGCAATAAAATTATAATAGGAATAGTCTAGTGACGCTCTTAGTCGTTATACGTTAATGAGCTATTTAATTAATATTTTTATAATCGTACTTGTAGGTTATATATACGGTAAATCTCCAGGGTATAGTCCCCCTGTGATAGACCCACTCGTGTCGGAACACTGCGGTTTTATATCGACATACCACTTCACTGCTCCAGTGAGGGGATGCCCCGCGGGGGTTTCCACACGTTAAAATAAACTCGGTATGGGAATAATACTTGTTTATATTTTACGGGTTGACACTTATTTTAGTATTTTATTTAAAAAAAATGATTTGAAAAAACGTTCGTCTTATAACTCACCTGATGGGAAGTTACGATAGAGACGAAGATGGTACTCGCATGTTCAGAGAAACCTTTCCACTTTGCTCTTGAACGTTCCAGGATTATAGTTCTCACAAGTTTTTCATTCCTAACCTTTTCGACAGGAATCAAAAAGAAAAAATATTTAACAGCAGTTTTTTATACCTGCCAAATGTTACGTTTTCTGGATGAATGGTATCCTCTTTTTTGTCGTTCTTTTAATTTTGGGATATTCTGACTTCTATGAATAAATTAAGATAGCAAACAGATCATAATGTCTGGCATGCCATGGTGGGATGACGGCCCGAAGGGGTTTCCACATGTAAAAAAATACATATTAGTGTTTATATTAAGACTTAAAAATGAACTAAATAAAATACTTACCCTTTTGGATTTAAAAAAAGAAAGTATGCATTCTGAAACATGTTGCCAGTAGTGAATCAAAATATTTTTTTAATTAACGCTATACTTTCATAATATGGTCGTTTGTAATGGAACTTAAAACTGACTGAATATCTACTAAAACGCTTGTCATCTTGACACATATGTCATGGCAACCGACCACAGCTACTATCGTGAACCGTATACACTGCTGGTTTTGTTCACACAATATTATGTAAGTTGTATATGTAAAGAGCATTGGATGGTAAACTTTTTACGTTTTGGCACTGACGCAGATAGATTAATTTCATTCGAGTGGTGCGGCGGGCCGTATTTGATTGTTATGGTCGAAGAAATTTTTTTTTTTTTGTAAAAGTTACAAAGATCTCTAAGAGTTACGGTGATTTAAAAATTGGTTCGACTTTGTATATTTTTCCCTTCGTGAAATTTGTTATAGCTTAATTTTATTTGAAACACGTATCATTTGTTGGTGGCGCACTAATTACGATCGCATGTTGTTGTTCGAGCGTTGCAATAAAACAATAAGGGTGTGTCTACATTTCCTACATATTATATATTATATACATGTATATTTTTTAAAGACAACTTCTTTGTTAGTAATTATACGTGTCGTGGAGGACCTGACAAAGAAAGAAACAACGGACACAAAGAATACCGAGAATCGTGACATCTATGTACTTGTGTAAAACACATTTTTTTAAGTCTCGTTACGACTGTAGCCGCAGGGTAACACAAATAAAGACATTGGACTTTTCTTAGGTTTAGTGGTGGGGTGTTACTCATGTTAATATCTTTCTTCGTTCGTCGTCCTCGTTTTTCGTTGTATCTTTTTCACTTTTTCTTTTTCACCAAAAAAAAAAAACAGTGTAACCAGTAACCAGGTCATCCATTTACTGTCTTTATTAAGGAACATCGTTGTATTTCATTGTGCTTTAACCTCTTACAGTGATTCCATATTCCACAATTACCATCAGGAAGCATCAATTACAAAATCTTCCCATATCAGCAAATAAAATTATACGCAGTCTCAGTCAATTACCTTTACGGTAATATAAATGTAAAGATATACTTAAAAAATAAGTAGATACACCCATTATTTAAAGTACATTGTATAATATAGGTATATTTTATATCAACTTAATTGAATTTCAGATACACGCACATGGGATTCGTCTTGTAATCTTGGGATAAAGAGACGAGGATTAATATATGTGAAGAATAAGTAATTGAGGATCTTTGAGTTTGTTTAGATGAAAGCAACTGTACTGTATATAATATAATACTTATGTCTCTAAGTGTATCCACACAACAGTTACGTAACGTTATAAAACATTGTGTAATACGATTACATTCTATAACATTCTGATGTTTTGCTGAACATGTTAAACCATGTTATATTATGTTATAAACATTCCCTCACTTGTTCAATTTGTTAAATCGTATGGCATTTTGTAACCATCAGTTTGGGTCTGCTTTACGAAGAAGCTGACAAGATATGTACGAAGTCCTTTCGAGCGGATGATGTTATTCAACAAAATAACACACACACACACAACATTATTTAATTGGTGTAATGGTGCTTCTTAAAGTATGAGTTATATGTGTATAGGTACAATGTAATAATTGACCAAAAAAGTACCGAAAAACCGTCATTGCACCGTTCCAATTCCTTAAATGGTAAAAATATATAAGTTAGAGACTCATTTGTAACGTATCGTAATTTAAATAATGATCCTCTCACTTTTAATAATACTTCTACCGCTAGCTTAACAGCATGAAACGCAATAGTCTAATAGCTTTAAAAGTATACGAAATTCCTTGTTAGTGCCTATTAACTGTGAGATTTTTCTCAATTTCCTTTGGATCCCATGATCAAGTCCTGGTTTGGTTACATCGGGACTACCGCAGGAGTATATTTATTTAAAAAAATGGTTGTAAATCGGTCCACATTTCCTTGAAATATCGATAACACTACTCAAAAAAAGATGCATGTAGTCGGACCAAGGTCGATTAAAAATTAAATGCTGTTCAATGGTTAGCGCAGCACTTAGTAAGGGAGGTAGGTTTGCACGGGCTACTTCCGCAACTCCACGTTAAAGTGCGTATTTTGCGTTGGTGGGAAAAAAGGCTATTAGAGCCACCCTAACTCCCCGAAGAATCCCAGCAACCCCTTGAGGTTACCGACGACCTCGGAGAGTGACCTTGGTGAACCCAGGTACTTAGCCCGGT
Organism: Tyria jacobaeae; assembly: GCA_947561695.1. Taxonomy (NCBI): domain Eukaryota; kingdom Metazoa; phylum Arthropoda; class Insecta; order Lepidoptera; family Erebidae; genus Tyria; species Tyria jacobaeae. Next base: position 11,683,880 of record OX387231.1, on the reverse strand, counting down.
ATACTGCAACCGGCTGACAGTCCGTCAGTACATGGGCTGCTGTTACATCCGCTCCCACGCATGCTTTGCACAGTGGGCTTTCCGTACCACCTATGGCAATGAGGTGTTTGTTAAGCCAGAGCCATGTCCAGCAATGATTTTTTTTGTAACAAGATCTTGTAAATCAATTTAAGCCAACTAACTTGTAATAATTTGATCAGACCCCTCGAGTTTGAACTTCAATTTGTTTTTTCCAAACTTTCAAAAGAAAAAACTTTTTTTGACACCGCCGTCCATGGACACTTGCAACTCAAGAGTCGCGAGTGCGCTGCCCGCCTTTGAAGGTGATGAGGGATGGGGGATGCAGGGAGCGGAAAGAAGAGAGGAGGGATGAGGAGATGGAAAAGAGATGAGGGGAGAGAAAAGGAGGGAAAAGTGGGCATCCGGAAAACTCACTCAATTCGGGGAAATGCTCTACCATTTAAAATCGGTTTATTTGTTCTGGAGCTACCATGCCACAGTCAGAGACACAGATAAACTAAAAGCTTATAACGCTCCTCTTTTTCTTCGAAGGTTAAATAAAATATATATACAGTCATGGTTGATGTATAAGAAATATTTGTAAAACGCACCCGTCGAATTTGTATAGCTGATATAAACTCTTCGCTCTTACTTTTTATTCCTGGATTTATAGCAGAGCATGATTTGTTTTGTTACTTTCTTATTGTCATTATACATTCGAAAAATATATTGAAATAGTAATTTAGTCATACTAGTAGTTATATGTTACTTTAATGAAAAAATAATAGATACTAATTATATATTTTTAAATTTTTGAATGGTGTGTTGGGAATGAGTGGTGGCACTCTCAACTAATACGGTTTTTCTAAAAACTACATAATACAAATATAGCAAAATAATACAAAAGTTTTGAACGCACCCAGAATCGGTCAAGAAAAATAAAAAGAAAGAAAAGAGAAGAAAAATATTAATAAGAATATAAAACCCATAAATTTTTTGTCACTGACATCTCGAAATACCCTATGCTATTGAAACTATTATGTAAGGTGATTTAAATGACAGTTTAGGCTCTATAACATCTTATATACTTATTATCATCTATTTTGATATGGCCAAACGTCGATAATGATATCATTAAAAGTGGACGTGACCATTTCATGAAAACAGTACTATCTGGCGACGATATTGTATGGATGCACAGATATATATAATATATACAATAATCAAATATATACATATAATCAAAATTACGTTTTCAATTATAATTGACACGACTCATCTAGAAAAGTTATTTACAAAATATTACATAAACATTTTATCAAAATTACACATTCAGGGACAAACAGCAGGCAGGTGAGCATTTCTGGTCTGGGTCTTGGGTTATTATATAATTTCCGAATAAATACTCCATCCAACACAAAAATATGTTTTTGAATCACAGGGGGACTTTCATAGACAAGCCCTTATAAACAAACAAACAAAAAAACCTCTTCAATTTCCTGCTAGAACTTTCTTTCTATCCTGATAAATTAGCGTCAGAAATAAGAAGCAGTCTGATTTCAACCTTATTTTATCAAACGCATTATTTGCCAGTTGTTAAGAAGAATCAAATTACTTTATACAAGATGTTATTGACTGAACCAATAAAATGATACGCTCTTTGCATGATTAGAGACAAAATATGAATATTATGGATAAACATAATTAATGCTATGCTCGCATCCAACTCAAAGAAACTTGGAAACTACAGAGCAAGTAGAACTTCCTAACTGCAAACGAGCAGGTGGGTCTACATCATGGTAAGAGGATACCTACGCCCATGAACATATTCAACTTCAGAGTCTCTCGTGCACTGCCTGCTTATAAGGGTCCGGGAGGTGGGACAGGCATTGCTTTACAACCTGTTGAAGTACGGGAAGGTCCTAGTAAATATTTATTTGGTCAGAGTGCTCGTCCTACTCCCCAATTAAATTTATGCATGTATTTATTTTTAACATAACTAGATAGTAATTAAGCAGATTGTAATCAGTGTCTACAAAATATCGAAATGCGAGTGCAGATGAGCCACGGATTATAAATAACGAATCCTACCGTTTTGCTTTCATAGATTTCTGGAAATCTTAGAAAATCCTTAGTAAATTAGTTTCTCTTACCATGTTTATTCTAGTCAACCGGTTATAATCAAATTTTGCATACATTTGTCATAGTCATTTAACTTATTAATTCCTTAATTATTATGTGTCTATGTTTTTCCCAATTTCTAATGTCAATATAATGGCTTGTTATTGTATCAAAAGCCACGAGAGCACTAATTTCTAAGACACAGTTATTATACGTAGTCTAGGAATCAGTGTTATTAATTAAAGTACATATTATCTAAGCCTTATTTCTGTTTATAACTTGTTAACCTCATAGAGAAATAAACGTTATTATTATTATAGATAAAGTATAAAATACCCTAGGTCCTTAGGGATATTATCAAAAATAGTATGAAACTAGAATTGATTGACGAAACCTGAACAACGTTTGTAAAGCGATGGTTTAATACTAGGTATACATAAAGACTAACAATCATTACATACACATACATTCATACACTCACGCCTGGATTCCTGAAAGGCTAGGCAGAGGCGTAATATTGCTGTCTTCCCTGTACATTTGGGATTTTTTTTATACTATAGGGGGACAGACGAACAGACGGGTCACCTGATGGTAAGTGACAACCACCGTCCATGGACACCTGCAACTCAAGAGTAGTGGGTCCATTCGTGCGTAAGCATGGCTCTATGGGATTTGGAGTATATTGACATGAAAGGAAATATGAAAGGGATATTGGTTATACAGATGGATTGGGGAGTATAAGCCACAGCTCAAGCGAGTCAGGATCACATATCTACAACTCCAACTGACTGGTGCCGGGAAGTCCACGGCCTCTAAAAAAGGACTCAGTAAGGGAATTTGGGCGCCTCTGCATGCTCCTACGGGAATTTCGGGGTAAAATAACTACCATGGCATTTTTTCTATCACGTACAAAATCTTGGTTAGGTCAGAGCAATATGAAATCGTCCATGAAAGGTTCTCCAGGAAATTCCCATGGGTGTTTCGTTGCCCCGAGACCATGACCCATTTACTGTTGTGTGCAGAACATCTCTGGAGCCTGAAACACTAATGGCATCTTCGTAAACGCTTTAAGGCCGGTAGCACATTCAAATACAACTGTGAAAAAGTGTATATTTAGGGTTGGGATCGGTACCTTTGTACAACCAAAAAGAAGATTTATAGTATAAAATTCAATTGGATTAGGAAGAAAATATGTAGTCTATATATACTACTACTCACGTCTATATCCTCACAGAGATAGGCAGAGCCCACGACATTTTTTTCATTATCATGTATTATCGCAGTCCACTGCTGGACATAGGCCTTTCAGTCTCTCCCAAGTCTTCTAAAGGTTGTCAGTCCATCAGGCTGGGGGGTGCCCTACATACATACTACCTACATATATTAGCATACCATAGTGACTCCATTTTGCCTGATGGAAAGCAATAAGTAGAGTCAAAGATTGGTGGTCACGATCTTTTTATCCGTTTATCTACTTTTTTTTTATGCGATAGGGGGCAAACGAGCAGACGGGTCATCTGATGGTAAGTGACTACCGCCGCCCATGGACGGAAGGAAACTAATATCACTGCCGAGAGTAACGATTTATTTGCGTTTCACAATATTCCGAACGCGTAACACTCACAGCACAGAACGAGTTGTACTGCACGAACCGCGTAGCACTGTTCCACACTGTCCCCGCGGACTACACTTAACTCAGTCCAACGGTAGCACTGCCCACTCACTAATCACTTTCACTTCACTTCACTGTACTTCACTGTACTACTTTCTCACTTCTTCTTCTTATTCTTCACTTGAGAGCACTTTCCACTGAACTGCCCTGTAGGCACGTCTGGAGCTCTTTATATACCCCTAATTTCGATCGTAGTTTGTTGAATTTCGACCGTCATTTCGTTATTCTTTTCGATTGTCTTCTACAACTTAATTTATTTATTCATTTTGCTTGATCTAGTACTTTCCATTATATTCGAATTTTGTAAAGAATCATCTCCATTTACTAGAATTTTCTATAAAACACTGAAATCACAAACAAAAACCCATAGAGTCCGCCGGGGCTTGAACTCACGGCATTCGACTCGCAGCCGTAGCCACTACCGCTCGGCCACCGTGACTTGTCAATCTTCATTTGAAAAACTTCTATGCATTGTTTGTCTGTGCGGTGACGTAGGCATGGCGTCACATTATCCCCTCCTTAGACGTGCTCGTCCCGAGCATCGTTAGAGCCGTGGTACCGTGCCAACCTATCCACATGAACGACTTTAGCTGTACTTCTTGGCGTTTTCCGAATTCTGTAAGTGATATCATTGATCTTCGTAATTACTTCATAAGGGCCTTCCCAACTTGGTTGTAGTTTTGGAGATTTCCCTTTTCGTCGAACAGGGTTGTGAAGCCAAACCGCAGAACCTTCTTCAAAGGACTTGGAGTTAATGCTTCTGTCGTATCGCGTTTTCATTCGCTCACTAGCTTGCAGATTCTCTTCTCTCATGTGCCCGTGAACCTCCTCCATCTTTCTTCTTAATTCTTCTGCGTATTCCGAAATACAGCTGGGCGTATCCGGAGGACAACCTGCGAGTAGATCGGCTGGAAGTCGAAGTTCTCTACCAAAGTTCGCTCGAGCCGGAGTGGTAGAGGTACTTTCGTGAACTGCCGTCCTATATGACAGAAGAAATAGAGGAATGTACTCGTCCCAATTGTCCTGATGGCTATCCACAACTTTCGCCAAATGCCGTTCCAAAGTTTGATTAAATCTTTCTACCATTCCATCAGATTGCGGATGATACGGCGTAGTCCGAGTTTTGTGTATCCCCATAATTTTGCAGGTTTCCTGGAAGACTTGAGACTCGAAATTCCTGCCTTGGTCACTATGGATTTCAAGAGGTAATCCAAATCGGCAGAAAACTTCATTCACAAGTTTATTGGCGACAGTGATAGCTTCTTGATTTGGTAGTGCGAACGCTTCTGGCCACTTCGTAAAGTAGTCCATTACTACTAGAATGTAACGATTTCCACTATTTGTCATTGGAAACGGTCCGGCCACATCCAAAGCTATTCGTTCCCAAGGGGCACCCACATTGTATAGCTTCAATGCTCCACGACTTCTAGTTTGTGGTCCCTTGACAGAAGAACAGCTCGTACATTTCCTGCACCAGTCTTCAACATCTTCCTTGCAGTGCAACCAGTAATAACGTTGACGAATCTTCACTAAAGTCCGCTTTACACCAAGATGACCTCCTGATGTTCCGTCGTGATACGCTCGTAGTATATCAGAAATCTTGGTGTCAACTCAAGAGTCATAAGTGCGTTGCCGGCCTTTTAGGTAGGAATACGCTCTTTTCTTAAAGGTTTGAAGGTCGTATCGGTTCGGAAATACGGCAGGCGACCATTTGTGCCCATAATTTGTATCCATAAGCTGGTTGTGCGAGGCAAAAATCTTCTGCAGAAGCGCACAGTGGTGGAGTGCCAATTGTCAAGGTGATGGGGATGGATATTTTGTCGCGTAGGACGATGGCGGAAACCTGCAGGTGGTATAAGTCCGAACAATTCCTCTGAACACTCCCCATGATATAAGCGATACAAGATGCAGAGTGAAGCTACATCTCTAACTCCAAGGTGTCAAGTCGATCAGAAATATCTTGGCAGTCGGTGATGCGAGTCGCTCTCCGTTGAATGCGGTCAAGAGGGAGAAGCTGGTACTGGGGTGGACCTGCATAGAGATGAGAACAGTATTCCATGTGCGGCCGAACCTGCGCCTTATAAAGTTGCAGGCGGTGGGCCGGAGTAAAATACTGTCTCGATCTGTTCAGCACACCAAGCTTCTTCGAGGCTAATATAAAACTTTTTGCTAAACCACAGCTTAGTCCCACTAACGTAATAAGGGCTAGCCTATTGCCGTGTTCCAGACGCTGTATGACTGTATATATGTATACTGTCTGTTAGATAACAGTGTATTATGTAATTGTGTATGCGGGTAGAACTAAATCATAGTTTTTATTCACCGTAGAGAGTGCAGGACGGTCAGTAATGTTGGAGCCACCGGTTAGTGTAGACGTGTCAGCTCACATATCAGCGACTTGTTCATGTTGTGAATATATTAAAACACTAAAAACTATTTTTAATAATTGTTTTGTCTTGCATTTTGTATTTTATAAACATAAGTTTTATAATAATGCATGGAATCTCTCTCTCTCTCTCGTCTGCCCTTGTTGGCAGTTATGATCATTCACTCTGCTCCTTGACCATTTTAACTGTGACTTACAAAAAACAATAACATTTGATATATTGAAGTCTAATAATTCCATGTTAATTTATTATATTTGCATGAGTTTTTGCACTATTTCTGTATACTCCCGCACGGTATTTGAATCAGATTTGCCCTTATTATCTATTTGATAATTCATTAATCCATTATTAGTTTCTTAGAAATGTTATTTACGTTTATACTCATCAATCTTCTACCTTACTGTTTTCTTAGAAATGGCGTCGTGAACACTGCAATACTAAGAAATCTTTCAGCAAGAACTATGGAACAGTATTTCGTTGCATTCTATGTTATATTATATATTTCGAAATTACTTTCAAATCCTAATTTTGGACTATACAAACATCAAAATTATCAACAATAGTATACCCAAATTCTGAACCACAATTCATGCATAAAACGAAGCATTATCCCGTGCTCGTACCTCCAATACCACAACCATCACCATCACCACCACTTTTACCAATGGGCCATACGTACAGTTGCATAATCATTATGTTATAATGAATGTGGTAAATATTTTATTCACAGCCCCTCAGAAAACTGATTTGAAGATTTGAAGTTTTCGAACGCGAAGAAGGGACCTCCTTTCCTCTCTCATGGTCGGCGGTAGTCACTTAACATCAGGTGACCCGTTTGCTCGTTTGTACACAATAACATAAGAATAAATCTTTATTAAATCATCAAGGCATTGCTGAAGTTACCTTAAAGCAATCTGCAGTCCCTGCAGTAATACTGCAGTTTTTATAGTGTCAAGTGAGTAGGTATTTCCGTGGTCAATGCTTTTATTTATTTATTCTCATACTTTATGCACAGAATGTACATAAGTGGAATTAATAGCAAATTCATTCTCCGCCAGTGTACCTTAGGGTGGTCTAGAAATGAATGAGGTAGATAACTAAAGAGGTATTAAGAAAAATTATTATGACTCTTCTTTCCTGTGCCGGTCAGTGAAAGCCTGGAATTCCCTACCAGCGCACGTGTTTCCTTCCCAATTTGATCCCGGGTCTTTTAAACGGGGCGTGAAAAAGCATCTCACCAGGCCGCCATAGTGTGGGTCACCATGCTGCATTGACTAGACATGCAATGAGGATGGTGACCACCACTCTTGGACTCCATTTATTGCTTACCATCAGGCAAAGTGGAGTCATTATGGTAGGCTTACAAATAAAAAAAAATATATAGCTTTAGGTATAAACATTACTACATACAAATATTCAATTAATATTGTCTGGTTGACAGCAATTACGTTGGTAGGTCCTCTACCTTATTTACAGAGTTTACTATTACGACAATAAATTGGACCACCTGGTACACATCTGTAAATCCACATACTGACCTACCTTTAAAAACAAACTTGTATTAAAAACGGCATATGCTGAAAAACAAATGCGTTGCGCTTTGATGTTTTAATGGTCTTTGTCAGACTACTATCATCTGAAATAAACCCACTTAAAGCGATACTATTTTAAAGAAACTGTTGATTACTTCTGCGGTCTCGAATCGACACTGGGATCTTTAGGGTCAGAGCATACTCACCACATAATCATGGGAGACTTCAATACCAATCTCCTAGCCCCAAAATTCCCTCTGTTCCCGTAAACTCTTTCAAGTCATCGGCTCAATTAGTCCGCATGTCCTACCGTTGTCAGCCACTCACCAAAATGGTTTGTAGTATGTTGAAAAATTAAATAAGTTGATAACCGCCGTCAATATGCCTTTTGAATTCCCTTCACGCAATTCATTTAATGCTAAAAACGTGCAATTGAAAAATTTATGGGTATAATTTTCCTGGTCTATGATTAAATACTATAAAACAACAATTTTGAAAATCGTATGACAATTGGCGGAAATATCTAAACATATATAAAAAAGATACAGTCGAACAAAGAACCTTTTTCTTTTTAAAAAGTATAATTAATATAACTCGAACTGGCTGTTGCTGGGAGGTCTCTACCCAACTACATATATTTCTCTATACCCAACCACATACTGTATATTCTATCATCACATTTCTACAACCAACATGTTATGATGTCCCATAGTTTAATCTGTGCATTAATGTGCACTCTTGTACAGTTCCAAGAACATGCTATTTATTACGCGTATGTTTTCGGCCACACTTGTCTTTTTTTTTATTCAAATAAGTAAGTAGTATTTGGAAACACCGATTATATTTATGATCCTTACTCTCAAAAGTTCACCTGGTAATGGTAATGGTAAAGGGCTCTGTTTCCGCATTTAGACTCATGTTCGGTCCATTATGAGTCCAGGAGGCTGACTAGTTGAGCCAGCCTAGCTCCTTCTAGAAGCGCAAAAGCCTCCTGGGGCGTTCACAGGCTTCTAGGAGCGTCCTCGCCCCTGCAAGGATTTCTGCCCGTTGTGCACTCCACTGGTTGTGCCACGCCCTCGCATTCCAGGATAACGTGGGCGGCCGTTTCCTCCGCGCTCAGACAACCCCTGCACTGGGGGTTATCGGTCGCGTTAATGACGAATAGGTGTCGGTTCAGAGCCAGATGGCCTGTAATGCTTCCGACCACTATTCGGATGTCCGTGGTGATATTTCAGTTAATTCCAGTTTGGATTGCCTACGGCCAGGTGTGCCAATCCATCTGCTATTGTGTACTTCTCGAGTCCTTTGCCTTACCCAGGAGCGATATAAGTTGAAGGGTAGTGGCAGGAGTGTGGTAGGGCCTGCCACTGGTGTTGTAGATCTCTTCCTTGCTAGCTCGTCGGCAGCATCGTTACCGAGTGAGTTGCTGTGCCCCCTGATCCATTGAAGAATTACCCCATTCGCCGAGGCTAAGCGTTCTAGCGACTGGTGGTATTCGTAGATAAGACCGGAGTTCATGGTGTTGCCCATTAGGGCTCTTAGTACCGCCATACTATCTGACCTGTCAAATGATAATAGTAATATATTGAAATGTTTACTATACATTCTATATTTCTTTATATATTAAGATGAATTTATCATGTCAATGGTCACAAAAAATCATAAAAGTATTATTATATTAGATGTTATTGCTGCTAACCACTGTTATGAACTCAATGTTGTATTGTATTGACGAGAAAGAGTAGAATTAAAAAAAAAAATTGTTATGAGTGACACACAGGCGTAAGGGATTTGGAGAACATACGTAGATAAGACAAGTAGGAAGGTAGTTAGTCTCATTTACGTCATAGTTGCAAGCCTATTGCAGGCAACCGGTCATTGTATAAACTGTTTACATACTATCTGAGAGTCCACTACCTAAGTCCGTATTCTTCTCTACCAAGAACCATACGGCAAAAAACAGTACTGATAAGAGAAAAAAGCAGAATTAAAAAAAAACAACATATATTTAGTTATTTTATTTAAGACACATGTGGCCGCATCTTAACTCGAAAGTAATAAATTCAGGCGTGACTTCGTAGAAGAAAGACGTTCGCCGTTTGTAGGTTGAGGTTTTGAACAGCTTGCGTGCATGAATTAGGTTAGAATCCGGGAATTGTGGTCGTACTCCTGTAATACTAAATTACGTTAATTAGTTACTTGTTCTGTTAGAGGGCCCTGATGTCTCGGCACCAGCCAGATTTTCTGTTGCTGTTGCTTGTACTCCTAATTATAGATTGTATAAGCATTGATTACTGTACAAGCAATATCCTTTTATATTCTGTCAATTCTCTCTCCACCCAAAATTCCCCAAATTTGTCCATTCAATTCCCAAAAGTGCCCAGTAGAAGGCAATAGGCTTGTCCCCTATTACGTAAATGGGATTGGATTACAGTCGACAAAATGTGTATGTTATTTAACTTTGTGCCTACCCTATATTAGGATGTGTAGAAAGCATGTCCATCCATATCGTGGGTCTTTAAGTGTACATGGCTTTACTTTTCCATGTACAAGCACATGTAAAATTCATATATATTCATATGTGTATTTATCGGAGAAAATCTGTAGTTTATCTACTTAAATAAATATAAATACATATATGTGATATGATTTATGAACGAAACTAATATTAATAGGAGTAAATAGACGGGACGACTAGACAGAACGGCGTCAGGTGGAACTCTGTTTCCAACGGCCAAAATTTTGCAAACAGGTGTTCGATGAAACATAAACGACAATTCTATCAAATTCAAGGTAGACTGTTGAAAAGAAACAAATTATATGAATGACATACACGTATATTCACGATTATATACCCGACAGAGTAAGTAGAGGTGCATTAAACGCCTATATTTACCAACCACAATATAACCAGGATAGATGACAGCCCTAACCCTTAGACGCCCTTTACGATATCCAAGGTAAAATAAAGGGTATACCTTTTCTAATCTGTCGCGCACAACACGGATATTCAATTTATAATTACTCATATAAGTCACTCAGTGTAGTGAGAATACCGAGTGTATCATTAGAAGGTTTACGCTACATGTTATAAATAATGTTGAAGATCATTACATGTCAAAAATGATGACATCTATCCAAAGGTAGTGAGTTCGATTCCCGATTTGAATAAATTGAATGATCCACAGATAGTTTTCCTGAGTCTGGGTGTCCGTTATTTAATGCTTGTAAAGTCCCCTGCGACACAAGGAACCAGGAAACTTATTTTTTCTACTATGTACAAAATTAATAAATTTGTATTCTTGTTAGTGCCTTGTTTATCATAGGTGAAATATTCTAACTCAAGTAGTCATATTAGTAGAGATATAGAGACTAGATAGGTATATTAAACAATAAAATTGTATCTTTCCAAAGTGAAGTGAAGCCATGACCACTTCACTAGTTGCTAGGGTCCTAAGACTGAATAATGGATAACCCATACCCTAAACATAAGATAAGAAGATGGTTTCCGAAAACCTTATTTGGAAGACGATGACAAGCTTTAAGTCACTCAGGAATAATATAAGAATAACGGCTTTCGGACCCCTAGTGATAGGTGCATGTTTTGAATGGAGCCACTTTCTGAATCATTAAGTTGCGGAAAGTGGTAAAGTAAAGCACAGTTAGTAGTGAGTCTGGAACATTAATTTAATTACTTAATTACGTATATGCTTGAAATATATTTTCCAGGAGCTATATCAAAGAGGCCTAATTTACATACATACACGCCTTCATACCCGAAGGGGCAGTCCTACTTTCGCAATTCAAGCCTATTGCCGTCATCTGGGTACTGTATGTGTGTACTGTACTGTATATATATATATTATACTATAGGGGGATACACCAACAGACAGGTCACGTAATGGTAACTGTGAATGGACAACTGCAACTCAAGGGTCGTAAGTGCGCTGCCCATCTTTGAGGGTGATGATGGGCGGTGGATGTGGGGAGAGGAAAGAAAAGATGGGGAATGAGGGAAAAGGAAAGAGGAGAGGTGGAGTTGGGCCTCCAGAAACCTCACTAATATCGGGGAAATGCAACCCAAGCGTTGCTTCACAACCGGTTTTCTGTGATGCCGTGGTATCGCACCGGTACCACTGTTTATACCGTCTGATAGATAACAGTCCGATCCCTTATTCGCCTTTTACGACATCGACGGGAAGAAATGGGGTGGCCCTATTACTCCACCGAGAGCCCCACGGCCATATGACAAATTTTGAAAAAAATACTTTGTTTGAACAGCAGATCCAAATTTGCAAAAAAAGAATTTGCACTTAAAATCGTTTCATGAATTCACTCAACACATTTTTTGCTCGTTGTTCAGATGTGTAATGTGTTGAATGCTGACATTAGGATTAACACAAATGCGTGATGGAAGTGTGCCAAAATCTTATGTAGTGAGAAATAAAAATGAGCTGTTGTCCAACTGAAGATGGACGGCGAGTGGAACTAACCGACATTTCTTTGATATGATTCTTTTAATTGTTTTGGTATTGCGATTGACCTTTATCTAATCTGACCTATCATACTTCTAATTTATGATAATATAATCGGACTAATCGGTCAATACAGGTCTAAAAAAAATGCTAACAATTTAGTTGTGACGCACAACTAAATTGTTAGCATTTTTTTTATAACAGAATTAATAAAGTACTCATTGTTTTTCCACTAGCTCAACGAAGTTTTGATACAAGGCTACGGCACCCTGAACTATTCGGACACAGAAAAACTTCTCAAAACAATACAATAAAAACTAAAAAAATAATAAGGTGTAATCGCGCTCGCTAGCGTGTATGAAGCGACAAACGCTTGAATATACGTCATTCGCGCAGTCGAACTGATTCCTTTGAGTGGATGATGTATGCTATCTTAGTTCCAAAGATTGCCATTTAATGGTAAATAATTTGTATTAAAACAATTATATTTAGAATACATACATATATCTGAACCAAAGTTGGCGCGCCTGGCAGTACACATCGTGTGCTGGTGCCCATTTTAATATATGGTAAGTGACACTCGCCGTCCATGGAGCAGATCGAGAAGTGCGCTGTCCGCCTTTGAGGGTGATGAGGGACGAGGGGATGTGGGGAGAGGAAAGAAGAGAGGGAGATGTGGTGATGAGAAAAAGGGAGGGGTGAAAGGGGAGAGGAAAAGAAGAAGCCTGCGGAAAACTCAGAAATTCCTCAGAAATTCATTCATTCATTTTTTCAAATATATTTTTTTCAAAATACATCTTTTACGATTTATTGCTGTGTCGCGGGGGACTTTACAAATATTCAAACAACGACCACAAAGACCCATACTCAGAACAACAATTTGAGGATTACACAAAGTGTTGTCCAGTGTTTATATCAAACCCACATCACTCGGCGAGGCAGCGTAGAGGCGAGGTGACCACTTAAACGGCTACACCATCCGTGCAGTTTTTAAGTCTTCGTTTGTTCATACAGGATAGGCAGAACCTTAATGTTAAAAGCTTACATTTCGAAGACTATTTTTTAATCTCACTTACGTAATACGGCACGTATATAGCTATCATTAGAGCACTGTAGGAAATCTTTGAATCATGATATCAATTTCTAAGTAAATTTAACTGTTAAACACCTTTAATGGATCAATTATATGTATGTACGGATTTCTTTGTTGATTTACAGACGAATATGTGTTTAATTATGGTTGTATAAAATATTAACCATTATCACCCGCGACTCTGTCTTTTTATTATGGTATAGGGGGACAAACGAGCAGACGTGCCACCTGGTGGCAAGTGACTTCCGCCGCCCATGATCACTTGCAACTCAAGAGTCACAAGAGTGCTGTCCGCCTTTAAGGGTAAAGGAATGGGAGGAGGGGAAAGAAGGAGGGGGGAAAGAGGGGAAGAGAAAGTCGGTTGGGCCTCTGGTAACCTTACTTACTCAGTAACACAATCTCATTGTTAAAAAGCCGGTTTTCTGTGAGGTAATTTCCGGGCGAGCTGGCCCATATGTGTCGAAGCATGGCTCTTCCACGTTAATATCTATTTAAATACTATGTTCCATTTCAGACGATAATATATATCTGTAAATACTTAGTCCAAATTCGTTTAGCCATTCTGACGTGATTGAAATGATTGAGTAAAAACATCCATCCCTCCAAACTTTTGTATGTATAATCATTGTAAGATTTCAAGTTTGTATTTTATAGTAATGTCTGTAGGCTTATCACAGGTCTTGTAATTGCCGATAATCCTCACCATTAGACATGTTATTAACTTATTTGTCAATGTATAAAATAAATTTATAGGTCTCCTTTACTTAATTCTAGTCTTTAATATAAGGAAAACTTCGAGAATTTTCTAGATTCGTCCCTTAGTATTCTGCTTTCGTTAAAGTACCCGGAACCGTTCTCCATTAAGACTTTAAAACGAGAGTCACATTAAATTTAGCTTTCGTGTTCAGTAAATTAGGCTATTTTTTAAATCTTTGTACAATTATTTGGCTCTGAATATTGATTTCACTTTGGAGTATGGAGTTTTATTACTTTTTAGTCGAGACTAGTTTAGACTTGATTCAACTTTTAATTCAACTAGGTATAGACAATTTTGTAGAGCATTTTTAAGTTTTATTAAAAGCCTGAACTGAGTATTCATTCAGTGGATATACATTAACCTCTTAGAGTAGCATATGTTGAATTGATTGACAGAGTGAAGAATGATGTGTTTAGAAAATGGCGTGGGTTGAAAGAGAATGTAAAGACAAGAATAGAGAAAGGAATGCTGCGTTAGTTTGGGCACGTTGAAAGGTGAAGAGCGAATATTTTAATTAGTGTGTAAGGTTTCTGTGAATAGGCGAGTAGGCGCTTTTAGGCCCAGAAAGACGTATGACTGACCAAATCGGCAGCATACTAAAAAAGGATCACATTAAAAGCACCCGAATGATGAATGTAAAAGTGTATTAGGGTCGTGATAACATTTTGTGTTTGCTTTAGAGATAAAAGATAATAGTCTTAAGAGATAACCACTTAGATCTCAATGAGATTGTTTTTTTGTTTTGTAATTGTTTTGTAATAGGTACGTAATTAAAACAACAAACACAAACCACTAACTTTATAAAAAAAACCCGACTTTATAATTAAATTCCTATTTTATTGCTGACGTTATCTCGAATTGTTATTATCTATGACAATCCCACCATTTAGATGATTCAATTGACACCGTACAAGTCAGGATCCATCAAGCCGTCTAAGGTCGAGTTCGTATACATATAGGTATAACATAAATTTACCTATAGATACATACATAGTTGGGTAGGCAAGAATAGTAAAGCATACACTTTAGTGGAACCAAATTCTAATTGGCTAAATGTGATTGTATCAATGTATGTATGGATCTAACCCATAGGGCTCTTTATGCTTAGTTTGGGCCTAGTTAGGCTGTGTTTTATTTCTATGTATATTAAGTTATTATGTACTCTGTGACATAAGTAAATAATTTAAATACTAATTGGATTAATAACCATGGGTTATATGTATTACGTATAAAGGCCTTGGATACTGTGCCCAAGAAAACTCACTTTTCGTATTAAATATTTAGTAAGAATCGAAAATAACAAGAATTATAGTATTGTCCGACATAACGTCACTATACTAGATATCGAAATTAATAGGTATTGTATTTTTGGCCTTCAGCGTCGTGGGAATGCCACTACGTTTCCTCAAATATTGATAATGCTATTAGGTCAATATTAAACAATAATAAACTATGTCGTAGCATATGAGTCAAGCATCCATTGAGTATGTATTGCCTATTGTTTGAAAATAAAACAAACTGTTAGTTTATCATAGTTCTAAATAGTGCTAGGATGGAACCATTTCGAATTGGGACACACATAATGTTGTGTATTCTTAAAAGTGGGGACCGCGAAACGGTAATCATAAAGTATACATATATAGTGAGTATAGTGGTAGAGCCATGCTTATGCTCGAATGGGCCGGCTCGACCAGTGCGATACCACTGCCTCACAGAACTCCGATTGCATTTCCTCGAAATTAGTGAGGTCCGGGGGCCCAACTCTCCTCATCCCCCACTCCTCTTTCCTATCTCCCCACCCCCTCTCCTCTTTCCCCCCCCCCGCATCATCATCACGACGAACTAGAGATAGTAGTACGATACGGAGTGCGGAAGACCTGGTGCTATGGCGCACAATGCGGGAGGCCTATGTAGAGAAGTGAACTGCAACTAAAAAGTCAACCAACCCATTAGTCACTGAATTAGGTTAAATTCAGTGACTAATGGGTTGGTTGACTTTTTATATTGTTACGTGTCCCTAAATACTTATGTATCCTTGAAATTAAATTTAAAATTATTCGAATAAATTATTATGTACTTACACACTCATCACAAAATAATTGGCTTAATTATAAAAAAGTTAATGTTATAAAAAATACAGTAAAATTAATGTCAAACAACCAACTATAAAGAAATACGTAAATCAGTATTATTTAAATCAATGTTTCCGAGTTTTATACTGAGAACTCGATTCGTTAGAAACTGTTTTATCTCTGATACTGAAGAAAATCGTGCAGTCATAAATAAGGCTGGTTACTCACTTAATACAAAGCAGTTGAAAAAAAAACTAAATTTATTATTTTTGTTCATTGCACTTTTAAGCTTTCACTGCTGATCGATAATCATAACCTATCAACATGTATTGTGACAAATTGGTTGAGGCTTTCGCGGCCGATTGATGACTCGTTGGTTTTATTCGGGTCTAAAGGCCGTCCGTTGGAAAACGTTTCCAACGGACGACGGTTTAATTTGTCAAACGCCTCTACGGGAAGGAGACATGTAAGTAGTATCAACGACTGGACAAATTAAGGAAACAAAAGGCACACTTACTCTGCACCTTGAAGTTTCCTTAGACAGAAACGAATTCTCCAATCAGCGCAATCAAACAGAATCTACGCCAGGACTGAGAAAGCTTTTTTCCAACGGACGACGGCCTTTAGACCCGAATAAAAACCAACGAGTCAACATGTATTGTGTAAATTAGGATTTTTTTACACACGACCCATGAGAAGCACGACTTCAAATATTCTTTTCTCACGCATTAGGCCAAAATATTAAATTTTTGGTTAACATAATTCTTCAAAGTCAAACTCAAAGTCAAAGCATTTATTTCAAATAGGCCCAAAAGGCACTTTCGAACGTCTACATTTACATTTAAATAGAATTGATTCTAGTCGCCCATTCCAAAATGTAGTTTCGTATGGAGAAGAATGGGCAAGAAACTCAACCGTTACTCTTTTAAATACTCCGTTAACCTTGATATAATTATATTATTTTTATAACATTCCTAACTATGCATTGTTACATTTTTCTAATACTGTTTCTTTCAAAACTAGACTAACTCTCATAAACAAGTTTACCCTTACAAATGAAAAAAAGTTTCAGATAGATGCAATAAACGTTAGGGTGAGCTGAAACATATTTTTCATACGTTTTAATAGCGGCTGTATAGATAATAGAAAACACTACTTATAATGGTGTATAACATATATAAAAGCTCCAAGTATATAATAAATGGAATAACAAGAAATACTTCAACAATTTATTATTGTTATTTTTGTAATCGAAAAGCAAAATAAAAAATTAGATACATACATTTATGTTTTATTTATATTATAGGGGGCAAACGAGCAGATGGGTCACCTGTTGGTAAGTGACAACCGCGGTCCATGGACACCTGCAACGCAAGAGTCGGAAGTGCGCTGTTTAATACACCTGTGTCTATCCCTGAAAGGGTAGGCAGAGGTGTATTAAACACCTCTGCCTGCCCCTTATTACTACCCTCATTTCTCCAATTAGAAATGTGGTGCCATTTACGTAATAGGTGTTAAACGTATTTTTTCTTATATTTAATGTTTAATATTTATTTATTTTATTTTAATAATTGCAACACCCGAAATGGTTACTTGTTTAATCTTAATTTGAGATGACATCTTATGTTACATAGTTTTAATGCAAAAAATGATATTTTTAAAGACTAGCTTTCTTTTGGGCTTCCAGTAACCTCCCTCACTCGGTGAAATACAACGCAAGCATTGCTTCTCAACCGGTTTCCTGTAAGGCCATGGTAATACTTCGATCAAACTAGCCTTCCTACCTTTACCCACCTGAAAATATAACGTGTAAATAGAGCATTTGTCTGGCGTGCAAAAAGCCTAAATAGAATCAAAGATTTATCGATGTCTTAAAATAAAATGATTTATGCATAAAATATTTACGTGTATTCAATATCGGAGCTAAATATAAAACAAATGTTTAAGGCAGTAAAGATATTTTTTATGCTGCCAAAATATTCGGGTTATGTTTGTATAATAAATTATTGTGGACTGAATTGATAGATTGATAAATAATCCAGCTAACGCCAAGACTGATATATTAACGTATGTATAATTCAAGTTGTATATGCATTAGAAACAAGCTTTTCCAAACATTATTTATGCTCTGCTGCTGCTCTGCTCCGTTCCTAAGTATCGTAGCGTGATGTTAATATAACCTATGTTTTTTTCAGTGTAGTAGATAGGCACTCTATTTCTTACCGTGGGTGTAAAAGGCGATTAAGGGATCGGACTGTTATCAATAACACAGTATGTTTTTTTTTATAATAAAGGGTGACAGACGAACAGACGGATCACCTGATGGTAAGTGAGAACCGTTGTCCATGGACACCTGCAACTCGAGAGTCGTAAGTGCGCTGCCCGCCTTTGAGGGTGATGAGGGATGAAGGTATGTGGGGAGGAGAAAGATAGGATGAGAAGATTGAAAAAGGGGCGGGAGGTCAGGGGAGAGGAAAGGAGAGGGGGCAATGGGCCGCCGGAAACCTCACTAATTTCGGGGAAATGCAATTGGTGGTTTTCTGTGAGGCCGTGGTATCGCACCTGTCGAGGTTCCTAAGCACGGCTCTACCACGTAAAAAAAACGTTCTACTTTTAACAGCTATTGTATCGGTAGCACTGATCTTCAAATAAAAGTATATCCACATTGTGATCATCGTAAAAGTAGACACCAGGAGTTAATATCGGCCTAAAGGGGACCCATTTTATTTATTTACTCTTCTATCTTTATGACTGACTAGATAGTCTGCTATCTCGACTCAAAGTCTATGGCCGTTTTTATTTAGCTACTATAACTGTAATTCTTGGGGGCAGGCGGTCTTGTGTGCATTATTATAATTATATTCGTTAAGTTGACTAAAGATTTTTTTGTGGAAAATTAGTAGCTTAGTTGGGAAGCTAGGAAATGAATCATTTGCTTCTTTGCTTCTTACCGCAGAGGTCGTGTGACAGGAACCGCACCGAAAAATCAATATTGATTTTATTGAAAAAAGTATATATAACTGCCTACCAAGTTAGTTTGAAAAACATTCTCAATCCAATCCATGCTAAATTGTCATAAACTGTATTTTTCATCCCGCCTATAAGGTATAATATTTTCTTCAAATTAAAATAGCATCAAACTTGAGGTCTATTGGTCTTAATTTAACAAAAATATCAAATCGGTTCACAGACGCCGAAGTACACAGTCATACAAAGAAACCTCTTAAAAATGTCAATCATCGTTGAGAAGATCTGTTAAGATTATATTATTAATTGTTTGTAGAGTGAAATCTAAGATTAATATCGAGCCGTGGGAGTCCTGAAAGGCAACATAACTATATATGTATGTAAAAAAGATATACATAATACATAAACTAGACTGGAGAAACCAAGGATCATATATGATAGGAAAATACCTAAGATTCGCAAATGACCTGATTTTGTTATCTAAAATGAGCTCTCAACTACACAGATGATTGAAGATCTCCACATAGCTAGGAGAAAAGTGGGTCTGGAAATGAACGTCACTCATACAAATACCACTCCCACTCCCAACCAACTGTAAAACAAACTTAAAATTAGATGGTGAAACATAAGAATATTTTGATAAAAATACTTATTTAGGAAGCCAAAATTGGTTTCAATATAGACAGCAATCAGATGGAAGTAGATAGAAGAATCAAAATACGTGTTTAAAATACTGGAGCTTCAAAGAAGTATTTAAGTCAGTCAAGTCAGTAAACAGTCAGTGCCTGGTAGTGAGCAACAGTTTGGCAAAATGTAAGCGCTTGGTACGCTTTTACCTACCCCCTCTTGAATACAGGCGAGTATGTGTATGTATGTAAATTACAGTACTTTATACGAAACAAGAATTCTTCACTTGCGTCAGTTAACTTTTATACCCAGGTTAAACAGTACTCTTTTTCCTGGATGACATGTCCCATATATCATCCTCTGTACCTCAAAAAATTCATAATTATCAGTATAGTAGTTGAAGTTATAAAAAACTTAAATATTACTAAATTATCGTTAAAGGTTGCAATGTAGGTACCTATATAATGATATTTTTCTTATCAGATTTATTTGGTGGATCAACCCACGACCTCTAGCTGAGCGGTCAGGGTCAGGTCACTAGATTAGTCATTAGAATGAACAGCTACTGAGTCTTTTGCATCGTAGATACTGATGTTGTCATCGATATTGCGTATAATATAAAATTTGATTTACACACTTTCAATCCTATATATTAAAACAACTTCAGCTCGCTTTCGCTTTTTAAATTTATTTTCGTCTACATGGGTTTATAGTAACGACTTCGATCACTTTATTTTGCCACATCAATTAAGGCATTTGTTAATGCATTTATTTACACATTTATGCATATCATGTAGACAAGCGGACTTAATGCCCAGGGTATTTTCAACCAGTCAATCTTGGGGTAGTAATAGCCAGGAACAATCTCTATCCCACCCTTTTTTTTGTTTATTCATTCACCCAAAACCCCCCACGGGTCATCACCCCATCAGAGCTGACGGTGGGGTGGTATGTCGAACTCGAACCGTGCTCCATCACAACTGGCTCTGTTGCAAGGGACCCTAGGAGGGATGCTTCTAAGAAAATCTCTATGCCCCCGTAGTCCGCGGTTACTTATTAAAGAGTGTGTTTATGCGTGGCATTATAGCTCCTAAATGGATGCACCGGTTTTGATTTTTTCTTGGTGTAAGGGTGACTTCATAGAAAGTGTTCTTAGCTATAAATCAAGAAAAGCTTTTCAGTCGTTTAAAGATTACCTCTCTGTGATAATCTATTAAGGGATTTGAAAAAGAGTTGTGGGTACTTACATATTTATCTATAAAACAACTTATCGTGGTAGAGACATGCTTAGTCAACAATAGGTAAGCCGGGCTCACAGAAAACCGGCGGTGAAGCAACGCTTGTGATGCATTTCCCCCGAATTTTTTGAGGTTTCCGGAAGCCCAACTCCCCCTCTCCTCTTGCCCTTCCTCGCATTCTCCCATCTCTCATCACCCTCAAAGGCGGCAGCACACTTCGACGAGACGACCCGTCTGTTCGTCTGTCTAATGTCTGTCTATATGATATAGGGGATATTATAAGAAAAAAAAATGTTAATGCTATATCAAACGTCTCTCATAAGCTTAGATTGGTGTTAGATTAGTGTTTGTTGGGGACGAAAACTCGTGTGAACCACAAATAGTTGTCTCGAGTCTATATATTATTTGTGTCCATGGTTTTAAATGTTTGTAAAGCTCTCAGTCATATCCTAATGCGGGACTTGTGTATAAAAGCAACCCAAGCAGCGGCGTAGTTAACTCCCACATTGTCCAGAAATGGATGGATGGCATTTTTAGACAGTGAGTTGTATTGACAGGAAACAACAACAGGATAGAATAAGAAGGAGAATGATTTTGTCTATACAGATGGATTGGGGAGTATAAGCAATAGCTTTAATTTATTCAGCTTAACTTTTTGTTCTTTCTTACCTTTTTATACAGCACAGGGATAAATAAATTTCGTGAAATTGGATCAGAAATGTGTAACATGTAACTTGTAAAAGCAAAGCTTGCAGTGATCTACTTAGTAAAGACTTAATTAATTAAGTTAACAACTGTGATCAATTACAATCGATCAACAGTGGTTGTGTGCAAACCATTTTTATTTATGCCATCCATCATTGCTTGTGCTAACATTGCAAATGGATATATATGTACGTGCATCTATAGTGTGTTAGTCTAATGTAGATCTGTCCGGATTCAGTAATCTATCCTAGTATAATAAATATATAATCGCTTATCTATGTAACTACTAGTCGTATTCGAAAAGCTATTTTTGTAGTGGATAGAGTATTTACAGAGGAATAATATAGGCTATAAACCATCAGATACCATACCATAGATCAGTGACCAAAAACGATGGTAAAACTGCATTGAACGCATAGTTAATTAAATAGGTATATACATGTATTATATACATACATATACAAGACATTTTTAAAAGACAACTCAACTAGGATTAATTCGTGTGTCGCGGGTGACTTAACAAAAAGATTATTAAACATTTTGACGACTATAAGTAATTCAACAGATGACTGTCAAGTTACCGTGGGTTTGGATAGCACGTGTGTCTTGAAAGTTATCGGATATTTTGAGTTTTCGTGATTATTGAGTCGAATTTGTGTTTTCTTGTGTGTCTATGTGTATTGTTTACTAACTGGTATAAGGTAGTGTACCGTTTATTATTATATATATCAACTCATATGTACACATTCCTGAAAAATGGATAAGACGAAACCCCCCGATCCTCCTGATGATTCTTCTCCTCTAACCCCTACTTTCTCCTTGCCTCCTGTTTTCCCTAATACACCACTCACCCCTTCAAACCCTTTAACGCAATTCGCAGACGTAGTTTGTGGTACCAATGAGGCTCAAGCGCGAAAACGCCCCGTTGAAGAAGAAATCCCTCCCAGTCGTCCAACTAAACAAGCTAAAAGCAAGATTGCTCGTGAATATTATACTATAGACGATAAGACACCATTCATCGTCCATGTTTCGCGGATAGAACCAGAACCAAACTCGGGCACTACTCTAAGACAATATTAGTAATATTGTCTTAGATGGCATCAAAAGAATTGAGCGTAATCGAGTATCTATCGAGTTTACGACCCCGCAAGATGCTAACTCCTTTCTAAACAATCCAATCCTACCCAAAAATAAGTTTGTTACTTTTATCCCATCCTTTAATGTCACACGAATGGGCGTTGTCAGCGGGGTGCCAGTGGACATAACTGAGGAAGACGTTTTAAATTACATATCTGTACCCACAGTGTGGTCACATCCTTAAAGGAAAAATGGAGCTACTCATTGGAAACCTACCGAAACCTGCATCTTAACATTTGATGGCCAGACCCTCCCAAAGCGAGTGTTTTGCTGCTACACATCACTTCCGGTACAACAGTACATATACCCAACAATACAATGTCGTAAATGCTGTAGATTTGGTCATGTGGAAGCAATCTGTCGGTCCAAACCGCGTTGCTTTAAGTGTGGTCTTGATCATGCAGGTAATGATTGTTCTGTAACTATAGCAGATGCTTGCTGTGTTGTTTGCTCTGGCAATCACTTTGCTAACAGCAGGGATTGTCCTGAGTATGGAAGGCAGCGGGCAATGAAGGCCTCCATGGCTGAAAAAGCTATTTCCTATACAGAAGCTAGTAGGATTGTACCTGTTATATCTCGTAATTATACTAATGCTGCTAAAAGCCAATCAAATGAATCATACCGCAAAACCATATTTCTAAAGCCCAAGTCCCATATCCCTCTCTCCCCTTCATATGATAGAACTGCACACAGCAACATAACTAGCACTCCCCCTTCTACACAACCAAATGGCTGTAGTCTCTCTAATCCCAGTCTCCAATCCTTATCCACTTTATTAACATCTCCCATTATTGAACTGATCATTCAAGTTATAAAATCATTTATATCTTCTAACACCCCTAATTCACCGTCCAACGTTGCTGAAAACATTATAAACCTGCTTATTAACTTTAAAAATGGCTCAGCTAATGACTTTTCTTCAGTGGAATGTGAGGAGCGTGTTTCACAAGAAGCATGACCTCACATTCCTTCTGAATAAATACACACCTGTAGCTTGTGCTGTCACAGAGACATGGTTACAGCCATGTCTTAACTTCTGTGTGCCACACTTTAACACCCATAGATGTGACAGACAGGATGGATATGGGGGGTCGGCTCTGTTAATTAATAATAGAGTTGCTCAATCTCCTATTCCCTCTCCTCCTCCTATAGATGACATAAACATGGTTGCCTACAAGGTTGAAGGTATAACAATAATTTCCATCTATATTGCCCACCCTCATAACAATTTTTTACAAGTACTGAGGAACATATTCCAGAACATTAAGGGTCCAGTACTAGTGATGGGTGATTTTAATGGTCACCACTATAGGTGGGGATCTCAGCGCTGTGACGCATTTGGGGAAGGCCTAGTGGGAATCATAGATGACCTACACCTTGTTGTTTTTAACAATGGCTGCCCTACCCGTCGATCTCTACCTGGTCAGCTTAAAAGTTGTGTAGACCTTACTTTCTGCTCTGCAGACCTTGCCTCTGCCGCCCAATGGTATTGCTCAGACCTGTCACATGGAAGTGACCATTATCCCATAATTGTGTCTTTTTCAGGCAAATCTGTCTTAGAGAAAAGCTCGCCTCCACTGTTAAAATTTAATTTATCTAACCCAGACTGGTCCAAGTACACGCAATTGCTGGAGGATAGGGTTGACAATCTTTCAAACTCTCAAAGTTTTAGCTCATCCGATCAATGCCATGTACAGAATTGTCTGTGCACTCTCATTGACGCCATCAACTTGTGTGCAGAATCCACTTTCCCCTTAAAAAACTCAGCTCGTGGCAAAATCCCTTCACCATCCTGGTGGGATCAAGACTGCACCAGAGCTCTTAAGGAAAGGAAGGATGCGGAGAAAAGATATAATAGGAACATGACTACCTATAATTTACTAACTTATAAACATATGTTTGCAAAATGTAATAGGTTACTGAGGTAGAAAAAAAGAGCAGGTTGGGTCAAATTCTGTTCATCTTTATCTCCATCTACTCCTTCATCAATTGTATGGAAAAGCATTAATAGGTTTAGATCAGGATGCATTCCTAAAACCTCATCACCTATCATGTATAAGACAGCTGAAATGTTTTTTAATAAAATTGCTCCCCCTTATGTAGCTTCTATAGAAGAGTGTAAATATTTCCCAGAGAATGCTATGCTGGAAACAGAAGACTCAATATTCTCCCTTCAGGAACTAGACATGGTGCTTGATCATGTTCAGGACTCAGCTCCCGGTATTGATGGAATACATTACTCCTTCATCTCTCATTTTGGCGTTAAAGCCAGGGACTACTTGCTAAACATCTTTAATTACTGCTATATTAACAGTTGGGTCCCCAATCAGTGGAAGCTACAGATCATCATCCCAATCCTGAAGCCAGATAAAAATTCAGATGACCCTAATGGGTACAGACCTATAGCTTTATCATCTGTTATTTAAAAAATTTTGGAACATCTACTCAAAAATCGGTTGGAATGGATTGTGGAGTCAAAAGATTTAATCCCAAGCTTTCAATTTGGGTTCAGAAAAGGACTCAGCACTATGGATAGCGTTGGAATACTGGTCACAGATATCCGTATATCCCTATCCCAAAACAAATCAGTAGTTGCTGCATTCCTTGACGTAACTTCAGCATACGCCAACGTCCTTCTTCCAATTCTCAGGCAAAAATTGCAAGAGCTGAGAATCCCCGCGAGGATGGTCCATTGTATGTGTCAAATGATTATGTCTCGCTTGCTGGTTCTCAGAGTCCAGGGGGAGGAGTTCGAACGGCGAATGGTATGGAAAGGATTGCCGCAGGGCTCTGTCTTAAGTCCTCTGTTGTTCAACTTATACACTGCAAATTTAAATACAATAATTGCCACATACTAGAGTATGCTGATGACCTGGCTCTCTATGTGAGCAACCTTTCCATTGCCGATGCCGCCGCATCTCTTTCAGTCTCCCTGGGCTCTCTAAACCAGTGACTTCTTGATCATGGTCTGAGCCTCTCTGCTTCAAAAAGTACCGTCGTCATATTCTCCAGGAAGAAAAACATCCCTCAAACACACATAAAAATTCAAGGCCGCAATATCCCAGTGGAGAACTTTGCTCGTAACAAAGTTCTTAGGCGTGTATCTGGACCGTAAACTACCCGATAGTTTACGGTCCAGATACCTACCACCTCAATTACTTGACCAAAAGGTGTGAAAGGAATGTCACTGTTCTGAAAGCCCTTGCTGGTGTATGGTGGGGAGCTCACCCTTATACCATGAAGCTGGTTTATAATGCCCTCATTCGTAGTGTAATGGATTATGGTTCCTTTTTATTAGCTCCGTGTAACAAAGGAGCTCTAACAGGCCTAGACACGGTACAGTCCAGATGCCTTCGAATTATTACCGGATGCATGAAATCGTCCCCAATAAATGCCCTTCAAGTCGAATGCTCAGAACCTCCTTTAACAATAAGAAAAAGAAAAAGTTAAAGAAAGTTATTAGCTAGAAATACACATCCTCTTATTAAAAAATTAAAGATTTTAAATTCTCTTATTAATTCTACTCCATATTGGAGGCACAAACTTAAGCCCTTAATAATAAAAGCCTTTAACTCCTTTGAAAACTTGGAATGTCCTCTAATTAGTTTTAAAAGACTTCCTCTATATAATTACAAGTTTGAGATCTTATGCTTTAAACCAAATATTAGTTTTAACACTGGCATATCCAAGTGCGATAACTCTGCTGGAATGGCCTTTAATGCCATCTTCAGTATAAAATGGCTTGATTTCCAAAGATTCTATACTGATGCTTCAAAACTGTCACAGGAGGATGACACAGGTGCAGCAGTATATTACCAAAATTCTAGAATAATTTTCAAATTCAAATGTCCCAAGGTATCCTCAGTATATACAGGGGAATGTGTAACTGTACTAGAGGCTTGTAAATATATACAGTCACATAACATCCACAAGGCTGTCATTTTCACTGACTCCCTGAGTTGTCTTAAGGCCCTAGAACAAAACCCCTTCAAGAGCAAACTGCACAGTCCTATTATTTTGGAAATAAAGAAATTGCTCTTCAGCTGTCTCATGAACCAAACAACCCTGGAGTTAGTATGGGTCCCAAGCCACTCTGGCATCAGGGGTAATGAAGTAGCAGACTCTCTGGCAAAAAGCGCCATTTCAGCATCATCTACAGACCTCAGGCACTATAGTCACCAAAGCTACCTACTTTCATTACCTAAAAAACTGTTGTTGTCTTCGTGGCAGTCTCAGTGGACTGAATCTAGTAAGAAAAAAGGCAGGTACTACCATACGATACAACCAAATATTACTTCAAAACCCTGGTTTTATGAACACAAAAAAATTACAAAAACTGTTATTTCTGTAGTTTCCCGGCTTCGCTATGCGAATGCGGTCTCGACGAGGGTACTTTAGACCATATCTTTTTTAATTGCCCCCGAAATTGTTTTTCTCCTAACCTGTATGTTCAATTAGTAAAACTGAACATCCCTCTGCCTATAAACTTTGCTTCCCTTCTAACCCATTTTTCCCGACCTTTACTGTTTATCCTTATGACGTTTATCCGTCGCAATAATATCAGAGTATGATTTGATTCTTGTTTGTGTTGATTATTGTTGATATGTATACTCCTTGTGTTTCACTTTGTCATTGTGGTTACATGTGTATATGCATGTATTGTGTGTGGCGTAGTGGGTCATGTAGTATTTGTAATGTCTGTTTCAGTGTACTAACCCTAAAACAAGAAATGCAACAAAGCTGAGTTTACAGAATTTCACTGTCCAATCTCTTTCGAAGAACACACACACCAGCGCACGACTGACTTTGGCAGAATTGTCGACATCGGCATCCTTGCCATAAAGAAGAAGAAAAAAAAAATTCAACAGATAGTCGAACGTCAGGATCGCATTGTAACTTGAAGCGACTGATGTCAGCAACTCCGATGTAAATGTAAACGGTTTAACTTAACTAGCTATTATTGTCGGTTTCACTTAAATATGTTAATGCAGGTCTAATAATTAAGGAACGTATATATACTACATAACATGAGTACATAAAACTATTCATATAAATGTTGAATTTTAAATTTTTGATAAAAAAAAGTCGCCACGAAATACGTGAAATTGATTTATACATCATTTCTTTTACATTACTTTGTTGACAAATGTTTGTAATTATATTTGGGCAATAAAATACTCTGAAACTTGGGATGTTTACTGTAATTTTAGTTGTAAGGAAATAATAAAAAACTGTTGTACTAAAAAAACAAACAAACGTAGGGGATTTGTTCTTAAAGAGATGTTTTTTGTAAACAATGTAGATCTATTTGTTTACAAATAATATGTAAAATCAGTGGTACATGGTAATTTTATGTGATACTAAACATTAAAGACCTGTTGTTGGTATTATTATAAATATAAAACATATGATGGTTTTACCAATCTGTATATTTTTAAAGATATTATTTGTAATTTGTATCCTGTATTCCCTAAAGAATAGGCGGAGGTCTATAAAAACTATAACTCACCGCTGTGCCAATAAGAATTTGGTTTCAATTATCAAGTAAATCGGGCACTTTATGACTGCATACATACGGTCTGATAGATAATAGTCCGAACCTTTTGAAGCCTCATGGGTGTCGACACCCACGGGAAAAAATGGAGTTGCACTATTCTATGTTAGTTCCCCGAGAACCACACATCAATATACCTATATATACCACTTGTCATGAATATTCTTATATGAAAAAAATGTTTTTCTTCTATTACATAAAATATTTATTGCTGTAATGTGCGTTAGTTCATATATTAATATAGTAGCATTCGAAATATACGAAGCTCGTTCAAAATGATCGCAGTCCTTTAAATGCTGAAGCCACCTATCAATGGAAATATACACCCTTTTTAAAAATTCTTCACTGCCAATCTTATGGATTATTTTAGGGTCTCAAAATAATCATGGGGTTTAGACCATTAAATACTATGTAATATTGACCATAATGCCAGTGGATTAAGATTATGACTAGATGACGACCAGTCTTCAACTCTGATGAAGTCAGAAACGCTCGTTTCCAACCACGCTTGGGTGGATCGAGCTTTATGACCCGGTGCTTAGTCTTGCTGAAAGGACCATTCTTGGTTATAGAACATGGCGTTGTTAAGAGTCGTCGTCTTGATACACTTGTAATGATTTTTAACCTTTTCTTAAACCTTAAACCTTTTCAGAAAAATATGGCTGTTACTGCTTGATAGCTAACGTCAGTCATATAATGCAAACGTTATACTCTGCTAACTATTTGAGAAGCTTCTATGAAGCTTTGAGCACAAATTCGGTCATTCTGCTTGTTTACGTTCAAAAGTGCCTTTTGGGCCAATTTGAAATAAATGCTTTGACTTTGACAAAATATTGTTCAATAGTAAAATCATTCTAACTAAGAGGCAATTTTGCATCCCTCATAAGTTGTTTTGATTTTACCATCCTATTCATTTTTAAATTATCAGCTAAATAATGAACAGTGCGTCTCTTTTGGGCTGCAAGGCCTAAGTCTTATTTAAAAATACGCGACATGGTTCTAGGTGCTATATTCATTTCGTGAGTTAAAATCTTTTGCTTTCGGACAAGATTTCTTTGAATTCTTTCCTTCACTGTGTTGATTACCTTTTTCGTACGAATACTACGTGGCCGGCCAAATCTTACTCTGTCAGAAACAGAATAGGTCTCATTGTAACTATCATAAGCCCGGGACACAAACATTCGACTAATACCAATCAAGATGTTTTTTTTTTTAAATTGTGTTCGTCTCCAAACCTTTTAACTATCAGACAGTATATTCATAGTCCTTTAGTGCCCGAATAGGAGTAATAGGCTTGCCCTCTAATACATTAGTAAAATTAAATTTTGGCGGGAAAAACTTGGGCGTTTGAGACGCCTCTGCCTTCCCTAGATACATAGGCGTGAGTGTACTTTTATATTTTAAGGGAATATTAGAAAATGTGTCACTCTTAGAACTTCCATTTTGATAGTATTATTAAATTAATTATTATTTCTCCTGAATGAAGGAGGAAAACTAGAAGTACAAGGCTAAATGTTTCACGGAATGTACTGCAGTGATGTGTAACGTTTTTATCAGTACAGTTTATTTGTAACTTTCTTAGTAAATCGTTGAGGCTGTGACCTCATTTTTGCGATGAATGACTGGAATTTTGAATTACTAACAAGCTGTTCAGTTGAACAGAGTCATTACAATATATGCATATCTACACATAACAACACACATATCTGTTAAATTACTACTAAATTTTAAAGTAAGCTACTGAGTTATTCTCCTTCCTTTCGCACCCTGAGGAGGGTGGGGGGACCTACTTGACAGCAGCGCTCTTGCTACTCTTGAGTTACCATGAACGGGCGACGCGGCGGTAGTCCGAATAGAGCAATTGTAATTGTAAGAAAAATTAAATAAATACATTTACCATCAGGTGATCCATTTGCTCGCATGTCCACTATATGATAAAAAATTGATGGGGGATTCTATTTACGTAGGAGTAAGAAGGAAGGAGTATTCTATTTATATTTATTTATTTATTTTTCTCATTAAATTTCCCGAGAATTTAAAACTAGTAGCGATACAGGTAAACAGCACAAACAGAATTAAAAAAAATGAGAGAGTAAAAGCCCGGTATGTATTTAATATTTATTGCTTCTCAGAAACTCCTTCAGTGACAATCGTCTTCACTTTTCTTCATCGCCTTACAAAATGATCACATTAATTAGAAATTTATAATTACAGATTTAAACAATATTTTTCATTTGTTTTTTTTTTAATAATATAAAATACTCAAGGGTTTAATAATTTTAATTTGAAGAAAATATTACACTTGTAAGGAGGAAAATTAAGGGATGAATAAAACAGATTATTACAATTTAATCAATTTATCATGATTTTGAAGGCGGTGATAAACTATTTATAATTGAATTATTAGATATGAAATCACTTGTAAATCGAAATTGTGACGAAAAAACGTAAACAGAAGAACATCAGAACAACAGAACAAAACTATCACTTCTTCCAAGAGACATGTGATTAGAGCAGATTAGGGTCACCCCATCTCCTTTCGTAAAAAGCAACTAAGGGGTTGACTGACTGATGACTTCTAACTCGAGACGTTTACTAGTAGCCATGGTTCCACTATACACCTTCTGTCACCAGCATTTAATCAGTTTCAACATCTCGTAGTCTTGTATTGCGACCCAAAACCAAACTTGTTGTTGGCAAACAACAAAAATAGTCTTCAAATATTTCTCACCATAGTTAGTTAGTTACAATCAATTAGTCCACTCTCCACCGCTGGACATAGGCCTGGCCCCAATGTGCACCATGGCACCAGGTCTTTCTTAGTTAGTAACAAATGAAGGTAATAAATAATGTATCTGCAGGTAAAATATTCTACTAGTAGAACCTCACCTTTAAGCGCGAAAGGGCAACGACCCTACAAAGAGATCCCCGCATCCATAGTATGACATTATCTTACAAATCGTCATCAAAATAACACATTTTGCCATGAATTCATGAAAGTCAATGTGAAGTTATCTGCCTCTCCTACACATTGGTTGAAGATATACATGATTTTTTTAAAAGTAGATAACTGCCTGCAATGCTCTTTCTTAATTTCTTTGCAATACTTTAAACAGTAAAATGGTGCAATCAAAAAATCGTTTTCCCTGGAATCCCATGATCAAATCCTGATTTGGTTACAACGGGACCATCGCAGCAGCTCCTAATACTTATTTCAATAAAAATAATTAGAAATCGGTCAACAGTTGGTGAAAAACAAAAAAAAAAAAGATACCAACAGTCGTCTGCTCGTTTGCCCCATATCCCATATAAAAAATCAAACACATAACCCTCCATTTTTGAAGTCGTTTAAAAAGAAAAAAAACCCTTTACACCTTTACATTTTGTCAATCATACGACTGTTATAAATGGGAAAGTTTGGATGACTACATTTTTATTATTTAATTATGACAGAAGTCTAGAAAGATTACAGTCTGCAAAAGCATGTGGGTCTTTTTATTTTACAAAATTTGCTGACAGAAAACTTGTGTGCAACAGATAGTATTTTATAATACTCAAAAATCTTCCATCAATTCTCTTTCAATTAAAATAAAAGAATAAGTATGAAAAAAAAACAAAATAGACACACCGAAGAGTATATGCAAATTTAATAATAGCTTATAATAATATGCTTATCCTATATGTAAATAGGATAAGCATATTATTATAAGCTATTAATAATATTATTAAGACAAAAACTCTTCTAAGACCATTAATATCCTATGTATAAAAAGAAAGAATATTTTTCATATTTTTTATTACTATAACAGTCAAATTGACTAGACCCAATGTGTATAGAAACCTTTTTTCCATGATGCAATAGTATTTAATCCGCTTGAACGAAGCAAAGCATGTCTAATGCAAAATTCAACAGATATATTAAAATACACATCACGTGTTTTTAAACACAGCTTATACAATGGATAGAACCATTGTTTTGTAAGTGAAAAGTAAAAGTGTTAAGTAAAGACAATTTATGTGTGATTTTTGGATAGTTAGCCATGAATTAAACTCGGTGGATTAGTACAGGGCCGACATATCTCTTCCCGTGGGTGAGGTAAAAGGCCGATGACTAGGGATTGGACTGTCATCTACATACATACATACGCTCACGCCTATTTCTTCTAAGGGGTAGGCAGAGGATTCGATAGTATATATATATGTATATAGTTTATACAGTGCCCGGTTGACGGCAATATGCTTGCAACCTACTTCATATTTTCAGTAGTAGAGCCTTGCTTAGGCACGAATGGGCCGGCTCGACCGGTGCGATACCACGGCCAGAAAACCGGTTGTGAAGTAACGCTTGCGTTGCATTTCCCCGAATTGAGTGAGGTTTCCGGAGGCCCAATTCCCCCTCCCCCCTTTTCTCTCCCCTCATCTCCTTTCTCCTTTTTTCCATCTCCTCATCCCTCTTCTCTTCTTTCCGCTCCCTGCATCCCCCATCCCTCACCACCCTCAAAGGCGGGAGGCGCACTTGCGACTTTTGAGTTGTAGGTGTCCATGGACGGCGGTGTCGCTTGCCATCGGGTGACCCGTTTGTTCGTCTGTACGTTGCGGCCTTTTAGGTTTATTTACCCCTATGGGGATGCATGGACGGCATGAGTGTATGTATGTATGTATGTATGTAATTAATCATTGGAGCTAATCACGAAGTGGAAGTCACAAAATGAAACCTACATATTATTAATCTAGAAAAGGTTACAATATTTTTTTCTTTTCAGAACGCAGCACAAACACTAAAAACAAGAAACAAAGTACTGTACAGATTTTAATAAATACAGTAGAATCCGCTAAAATAAAAAAAAACATAATTAGTGGACGTCATAGAGAGCAGAGTTAGAAAATAAAGAACTTGCTTCTAAATTCATAAGAGGGGAGTGGGGTGGCTTTGCTGTCTATGCATTATATTCAGCGGTTTCTATTGCCAACTATATAACTGACTAATTGAATTCTTGTCCGCCATATTTAAAATCTTAAAAAAAGAACAACAATCGAATAAAGAACCTCCTTCTTTTCTTGAAGATGGTTAAAAAAAAATTATATTACGCTTTTTAGTACTTTATAATTTTTCATAATTTGTAAACGCGATTGGAAAGTCTTTTAAAAGCAAATTACGCGATTTCGTTTACTTGGATGAGGTATTTGTTTCAGCTATTTTGATTTAAAAACAAAACTACTCAACTCATTTTGATAAATTTCTGTAACCAATCTGAAATATCCTTTCACATATTTTTTTTTAAATCATGGACTTATGACGTTATGAGCATAAAAAAATACAACTGAAAGAAGAACCTACTTCTTTTGAAGTCGGTTAAAATACACTCTTTTCATAGTGTACGTTAACTTGGAATTTAAATAACAATTGATGTTGTGATTTATTCACAACACTATCCTAACAACTCCATCATTTTCTTTAAAGAGTCTACTCCTCAAATCCTGTTTTTTTTCACAGTAGATTTGATAATGGGATCTCAAGGAAATCACGAAATAAAATTAAATTGATAATTTGTACGCTTTAAAGAATGTATTGCGCAAACTATTTGAAGGCGGTTATTTACTTTTAAATTAATTATATTCCATTCACTCAAAAACTTTAACCCCAATACTAGCTATGTATAAACCGTATTATTAAAGTTGATATCTACCAAGCTATAAGTCTTACAAAAAAGGTTATATTTTTTCTTCTAAATAATAGATAACCTTTTTACAGCCAATTAGCACTCGCCCTACGAACACGGTATGACAACGTCAAACATTTATAATTTGAACCCGGCTTTTCCGCCCCCGGCGCGTGATCCAAATGAAAAGTCCGTGGGAGTGA
Source organism: Tyria jacobaeae (assembly GCA_947561695.1). Taxonomy (NCBI): domain Eukaryota; kingdom Metazoa; phylum Arthropoda; class Insecta; order Lepidoptera; family Erebidae; genus Tyria; species Tyria jacobaeae. Next base: position 11,649,680 of record OX387231.1, on the reverse strand, counting down.
AAATTCACTGGGCCAGTTCGTCAGTTGCCGCCTGTTCGGCGTTGAGTCTAGTCGTGTTTATGTCGCTCCTCTCAAAGTTTCCCGCGCGAAAGTTTTCTCGTAAATATAAGTGCTAAAGAATTTTGTATTAGTGTTAAATCAGTGTGTCTATTAGTATAATCTGTGGTAAATGTGTACTTTCCTGTGTTGACCGACATTTTGACGTATGTAAGTATTGAATAGATCGTAAAAATTGTATTTTAGAAAATAATTGATGATCACAAGTGGTTTATAGGAAGGAAAATAATAATGAATGAGAACTTCACGGTAATGTATTTATTTTGAAACTGTGTGCAGATATCAAAGAGATTTTCTTTTATCAGAAATGTATCAGAAGTTCAATTTTAGAAGCACTTAGTATAATGTAATTTTATAGTAGTGAAATTAATGTTTGAATGATTTTAGTGACGCACTTCTTTGAGATTATATTATTATTTATATTTTTTTCACCACTAAATGAGGAAATCTCAACTTGTCTGTTATTGATAACTACTTATAAATTATCAAGAAACCAGTTGTGTAACTTGGGCGTTGAACTTAATCTAAAACTAAAGGATCTGTGATGCCCCTACTCAAAAACATCCTCTTCGTTAAGCAACATCTTTATTAGCAAAAAGTATTTATACCATACTTTCAACTGCATTGACTGACAGGGTATTAAGTAGGTATATCATAAATAGGACCTGAAATATATTCAATGTACATATAAACTCACGAAGGCTAACTCACGGCTACAGCCAGTTCGAGTTACAGGTATGACGCTCGACATCCTCAAGCAATTGCTTACATATCAAAATCCATCCGTATAAGCTAGACTAAGCTAAGCTTCTGTTGTCTGTTTCCAGCCCATACAACGTTTTTCGTTGTTTTCAAAATACTCCTAATTTTCCCTCTCCTCTGAACTCCGTGACCGTATGTATGTACGTATGAAAGTTCGTTTTAATAAAATATATTTATAATGAGTATTATAAATAGGTTTTTATATGCAACCACCTATTTCGGTCAGCTTCAAAACCAGTAAAAATCTGGGGTTTTCTGGGGCTGCAAGCAAGCTAGCAAGAATTGATGCGAATTTTATTTTTCTGAGATCATTAGTATAACCATGCTTTGATATAAAATTAAAATTGTCTTACATTACGGCATTTTTCCTATTCAATCCAGGATACAATCTATCTGTGTGCCAATTTTTTTCAAAATCTCCTCAGTAGTTAGAGCACAAAAAGTGACAAACGTCTTTAATAATTATCACTTTTAGAATATTAAGTCCGGATGTTATGAGAGTTGTAATAAAAAGCTCAAACTGTTACACTAATGTGTTTTTATATCATTATACTGGTACGTAGACCAGCTACTTAAAAATATTCAAGGACGTTGATCATTCGCGTAGTAAATATTACTCAACGGCGCAAGAAGGAGGGTATGTTATTGACTGTATGTATGTACTGAAGTATGTGTAATGTTTCTCGTCCAAGACATGGTTATCGATTTTCAAATTCAAATTAAGTTTCTTTATTTCATAAAGTTGCTTAACAAATATTTAAAATTGTAGCGTCACCGCAATAGATGTGTATATCAAGACATCAATATTAAACAGATTAAATAATAAAACACCTGAAATTGTTGAGCCCCATGAGAAGAAATCGGGCAAACAAACTCATGGCCACTCTTAAATCACCAGATAGATATTACATATAATATTCAATAAAACACTATTTAATCGTGTACTATTGCTGCTAAAAGTAAATAAACTGAAATCAGGCCATTCAAAAAAGTAACTGATAGACAGGGAAAAGAAGTTAAAAAGGAAGCAGAAAAAAATAAAAAAAAGGACGTGAGGTCTCACTTCAATCGTCTTAATAGCTGGTGGTTTAGCATAGCAAGAATTCAGCAATCATAATGAAAAAAAAGTAATAAAGGCGACTTGGGCATTATATATTATAAATATTTTTTAACAATTCGAATAGTAGAATTAATTTAAATTACGTTAAGAGCTGATGAACTTGAAGGGCTGATTGATTATTGACTTGTACTTCATTGATTGATGGTATTTCGGAATCGCCGATACAATTTTTCTCCTAGCTATTTAGTATTTTAAAAGAATCTGTCGGCAAATATCCCTCCCCTTTTGAATATAGTACATGAAGCGAAAACACCAAAATCACTCCGACATATTCGCCTATTGCGGTTAACAATAAAAAATATCCTTTATGCTGTAGAAGCTCTCTTTGAGTAGCTAAATCTTTAGTTTGATTTAAACGAATGCAATTATAATTCTCACTTCAGGAATATGGTTATAAATCTTCATTGACATTATACAAGTATTATTAGTATTAACACTAAATTTTCAATATATATTTTTATTATTCCTAACAAAAATGCCAATTTTTGTTAGAAATATATATATATATATACCAATCTTAACACCCTTATTTTTTTAAAGAAGATACACCAGTTATTGCTCTCAAGCATTTTTTTGTACAGTAAAAGCTTTTGTTATATGTGTGGAATAAATGTATCGGGGACGTCGTAGAAAACTTACACAAAGTACTGTAAAACAAAACCTAATACACCAAAACCTAACCAAAACATATGTTTGTACATTCATACATACAGTACATATATTACAACACTGAATTCAAAGCACTCTCTAGAGATAACAGTTCAAACCTCTTAGCCATTGGTGTAGTTCTTCTGATTTGTGTTAATAAACAAAATAAGATCGATTTTCGGAATTTAAATATGAACTACTTACCGTCAGGTAACGCACAGCGTTCATTATTCTTACTAGTCATTATATGTTATGTGTTACTGGATCAAATTCCAATTTTCAAAATGTAGGTGTTTCATACACCGGTGGCTACTCCTTCAGGGATAAAGGCGAGAACGTATGTATGTATGAAATCCATACGAAATCACAAAATCCTTTACAATCACTACTTATATAATGTATTCGAATTAAGAAGCTAAATCTAAACTGTTAGGTCTCTTTACCTCTCTCTGGAGGTGAATTAACTCCAGAAATCTTAAATTGAAAGCTTATCTTACGTTTGCTGGATTTAATGTAGATTTAAAACTGATTACCGTCTAAAAGTTTTATTTATGTCCTTCGGGAAGAGCATTTTTTTTCTGGATGAAATGCTTTTCCCGAGGCAAATGACCTTACCTCTGACTTCATTAATGCAAAATTTTCATTATGACCGTAATTAGTAACAAATATTTGGAACCGAGCAATATACAATTATAATGAAATATTGTAAAATTTTACATAGTCACAACACAAAAAAAATAGTCGAAAACTAACTAAATTCTTAAACTTACTTTTAACATACTGCTTTCAACTTTTACCCGAGCGTGCAAGAAGGAAAGTTATACTTTTCAATTATATGTATGTAGTACCCTGTAATTATAATGGTCTTAAAAGTGCGACTGACTTTTCGAGATAACGTCAAAGAAAAGGATATGTAGTTTATAATGACTTTTTTATAATGATAATATTTTTTTGTTATCAAGTGTATCGTGTCAATGGCAGACGAAAAAAACAGCCTCTAATTCTACCATACCTACTTAAGCAAATTCTAATCAAGCAATTATTCATTAGGGTCATGTCACTGAAGGTGACATTAAAGTATCTTACAAGGATAAAAAGACAGTTAAAATGCAAATAAAAGCCGAGATCAACTAATGACAAAGCCTTATTTTATGATGTTACAAACACATCTTAAGATTTTATGGCATATCATTGAGAACTTTGTGTAGTTTTCTAATTCACACTCTTTAGTGCTTCAATATAGGTAATAAACACATAAAGCTAGGGAAATGTTTAATAACCTCTTTGCGTTACGACAGAGTCAATGGTCTTCAGAATATCTATGGTAAAGTACTTTTGTCATAAATTAAACTTTTTTTTTAAGTTACTAGCTCTGTTCCTGGTGCCAAGTGAAAATATACCTACAAACATTTTTTATTCATAAATATTTTTTGGAATTTCCCTTCGTGGGCGTTTCAGAAAAATCAAAGTTACATCACGATCTGATCAATGGTGTAGGAACGTAAAGCAAACAAACATTCTATTTTGTACATAGATGTGATTTAGATATTCACGAAGGACGATTTAGTGATAGACGCAGATATGCCTGTGCTGGGAAATATAGAAAGTTATTTTATTATCTTATCATCATATTTCATCCAGTTCGAGTTATAGGTATGCGACCCTGACTATCTATCTGTATAAGTATATTCCTTTTCTTCACTTTCTATCCTTCCTTTCCTGTCAATGTACACCAAATTTAACTGTGGTAGACTCATGTTTAGGCACGATTGGGCCGGCTCGACCGGTGCGATACCACGGCCTCACAGAAAACCGGTTGTGAAGCGACGTTGCATTTCCCTGAAATGAGTGAGTTTGTTTCCGGAAGCCCAAATCCTCCTCTCTTCTTTCCTTTCCCCTCATCCCTCCTCTCCTCTTTCCCATATCCTAATCCCCCATCTCTTCTTTCCCCTACCCGCATCCCCCTATTCCTCATCACCCTCAAAGGCGGGCAGCGCTCTTACGACTCTTGAGTTGCAGGTGTCTATGGACGGCTGTTGTCACTTACCACCAGGCTGTTGTCACTTACCACTTACCACCACCACAGAACCATCTGTTCGTCTGTCCCCCTATAGTATAAAAAATAAATAAAAAAAAAACCATCTAGTTCCCAAATGTCGGACCGATTTTGACGGGAGCTGATGTAACAAGGAATAACTTAGGCTACTTTATTTTTGATAAAAATAGGACCTCACAAAAAAAAAAAACCAACCAACCAATTAAAACCAAATTGAAAACTGTGATCTGAACATTAACTTTTTTGTTAAATACCAAGCGGACGAAGTCGCGGGCAACAGCTAGTTGGGAATAAATTGTAAGAGGCAAAGTGCGGGCCTTAATAACGCCAGGCGTGAGGTATGTATGTATGTATAACTCTGTATATCAAAATCTCACAAAATACCGTAAAACCTGTCAAAAACCAATAGAAATTGGTTGATACTCTAAAAAGTATTAACGTGAATTACTTTAAGGAGTTGCCAGTGATTAGTTTTAAACCGTAGTATTACCACGGCCTCACAGAAAACCGGTAGTTAAACAATGCCTGCATTCTATAGCCGAGTGAGTGAGGGTACCGGAGGTACAACTCCCTCTTTCTCCTTACCTCATCCCCCTCTTCTCTTTCACTGTTGAGTTTTTTTTAATTTATTCTTTTCTTACATAGCATATTATATCAGTATCATAGTTGGAAGTGTTCATGGGCGTGGCTATTACTCACTTATTAGTCTCGTCTGTTCGCCTATCTATCGTATAAAAAAATCGATATCAATTCCAGAACTCCGCTATCATGTCTCCTGTACCAAAGATTTATTTTCGTTGATCCACAAACTATTATTTGGGAAGACAAGATTCATTCTTGGAGATCACTCAAGCTAATCCATTTAATTCTATCTATACCACTTGGCACGCCAACAGACGCCCCCACTATGTCAGTAGTTATATTACATTCGTATATATTGACCACTTCCGTGTAATTATCCCTTTGTATCGTACTCACTATTAATAACCCGGCTATTGTACATGTACACTCACGCTTATAAACCCGAAAGGGTAGGTTGAGGCGTTTTAAATCGGTCTGCTGTTGTCTACAAATATATCATCTAGCAACTTAAGTTTGTCATTTTTAAGTATTTTACTAGTTTTTTTTATATTTTAAACAATTCTGTTAGCCCGTTTAGAGAAATACTCTCTTTTACTGTTGTGTAGAGGAACGACCTCGATGAAAAAGAGGGCTGTTATAAGTTTGTAGTGTGTCTCTGTATTTGCAGTATGTAGTATATACGGATTAGTATCCATAATACACACAGCTCCTAAACGGATGAAAATTTGATTGAGTGGGTTTACGTTTCAATGAGATCCTAATTGTCGATTTTCTGACTATGTCATCAGAACTTTTTCAATCGTTTGAGAAGTTTTCAAGTCTCGTCTCCTTTTTTTTAAAGATTTTTAATTGACATTTAAAAGCTAAAGCATATTTCCTCGAAACATAGCTGGATGATGATATTGACAATAAGATCCTTTTTCAAACGATAACCAAGTCGATCAAAGCGAATCATCCATTTAGGAGCTGTAAGTACTGATATTTCGTATTCAATACTTTACCTTTCTCTATCCTCATGGGGTGCGTCAAGTGTCAAACTTATTTTATCTATACATTATCATAATATAGTGAAAATAACTTAGTAACTAGTTTAATTAAATTTCTACTGACTTATATTAAAACGAATGTGATATTTCATCATTGACATTATCACTACAGTCAATGATTTCATACTAGAATGTGACCCTTCTATAAAAATATAAAGAATTCAGTTTAGAAAAAACTAGGTATGCAAATCGAGTTCAAAGCTGTATATTTTTTTTTATTTGCCTCCTTATAGATAAAACCTTTTTTTATTTGAATAGGACCAACCTTGAACACTTGAAGAATGAATATATGACCAACCTTGAGAATATATGTGTGTACATTTGTTACGCGATATTATTAACATTTGTAAATCATTTTTGTGAATATATTTTTATTATTTATTGTGCAGTCATTACTTACGTATTTAATAAATGTACAACCGTTTAAATTAAATAAAAAAATGTTCTTTATTAGCTATTTTTCTTACAGGATTAATATTTATGTGGAAAAAAAACATTAAAAAAAATATACAACCGAATTGAGAATCTCTTCCATTTAGAATGAGTGTAAAAAAAGTCGCAGTCTACTCGTACTCGTAGTCAGTCTGTTTTAAAATAAAAAAAGTGTGATAATAAAGCTGTCCGTAGTTCCATAAACTAAATTAAAGGCCATAATCTGTTACCACTTCATATCACATTTTAAAACTTTATTAACTAACGGAGTTTACAAATCATCTGGATTAATTAATCTTTGTGCCCACACACTATTATGTCTTAGTAATGTCTGAATATAAAACTAATAAATATTATCAGATTTTAATATAACATATAACATTTTAATATAACAGACATACGATTTTAATGTCTTTTTTTTTCATGATATAGGCGGACAGACGAGCAGACATGTCACCTGACGGTAAGTCACCACCGTTGCTAATGGGCACCTCCAACTCGAGATTTGTGACTGCACTCCCCGCCTTTAACTTTGATGAGGGGATGAAGGGAGATGATGAAGGAGAAGAGGGGTTGGACCTTCAGTCCCCTAATTTACTAGGTAAATACAACGCAAGCCTTGTTTGACAACTTGTTTTCTCTGAGGCCGTAGTATTACTTCGGTGAGCTGGCCCATTTGTGCCAAAGCATGGCTCTCCCACAGTTAATTTGCTAATAGATTCCAATTTTTCCCATTGCTATTAGATCTTTATCTTAGTATCAACTAGGGAGTCAGAATTTTTTTTATCTGACTTGTTCAACGTTTAGGAATTGATGCAGTTGTCTAAAAATATTGGTACGTACATATACATTATATACTGTCTGATATATAATATAACAGTCCGATCCCTTAATCGCCTATTGACAAAAATAGCCTTGTCCCCTTTTACGTGAGTAGTACTAAGTTAAGATTTGCATAAAGTGCAAGTTGCAAGTTCCAAAGTCTTTTTAGCAACCTTTCCCTGCAAATCAAAATAGCTACTTATATGCTTAATTATTTTATCAGTTTGATAGATCTGAATCTACTGAGCAGATGACGAAAAATATCGTTTATATTTTTAGATTGGCCTTATTGTAACGATTCAGGTCAATTGAAATGTACTATTTATAATATCTTACAGGTGTTTGAAAAGAAATTAAATGATGATGCGTTCATTGCTTTGGCTTACGTTGCCCTGTGGCGTATACATATACTGCAACGAGTTTTTTAAATGAATATGAGAAGCTGTATGCTTTATAAGTATGTTATTCTCATAACATAAATAAAATATATTCCACCTTATATTACTTGTAAGAAATTTTAACCATCTGTAAGAAATCGCTTTTAACTACAGTGCCTTTTTATACATACCATTGTTATACATAGTTACATAAAACCATGGTTTCTTTTGGTGAAGTTAATATCCGTAGTTTTGCTTCTTATTGTATTTTATTAGTTTGAAAACCTGTCCTGTATTAAAGAGGATATGACCAAGAATTATTCATATCGGTCATGCCGCTATTGAGTTTAAGTAAACTAATGAACAATATTTCTATATAAGAAGCCGCGTCCGCCGCCTTTAAAGAAAGCCAGTACAGTAAGATACTGTACAGATGACAACCTGTATGAAAATGACGATTTCATGACGATTTGTTTAGTAGTTAGACGCGCGGTTCAAGGTGGAGTAGATAGGGACCCACCATCTCTTCAAGGTGGTGTCGTAAAATACGATTAAGGGTTCGGACGGTCATCTATCAGACTGTACATATTTATACAGACAAACAGTGCCTAGTTGACGGTACCCCCTATTGCGTTAGTGGGACCAAACTCTAATTGGCAAAAGTTGCTGTTTAATACACACACACATACCTACCCCTTAGAGAAATACAGGGGTGGATGTATGTACATAGTATATTTATATATGTATATACGATTTAGTAATAAACGCGGGAAACCATAACAAACAAATAAAAAGTAAGTTGTGTGTCGTGTCCTTAGATTAGGATGACCGCTTTCTGTCACTCTTCTGTGTTATAATAAAGCTATTAAATTCTAATCATGTTTCTGAAAATAAAGATACATTTGAATTCAATGGTTTTAATTCATAAGCAGTTTAATAAATAATAGTTTTAATTCATAATGCAGTGGCATTTACTTATAAAGCGTTTAAGACAATAGGCAATTTACATCTACGTTGGTTGAAGATCGATACTCGATTAAACATTGATTATATATATGTTGATCGATCACGATATTAAAAAGAAGCGGACAAGTGCCAGTCTGACGCAGCAAACTAACATTTTTCCATGTATTAAAAAGTATAGTTGAATTTAAACCAATAAAATAACCAACTGCTGCGTGTATATTAATTAGAAGTGAAATATTTTTTAATTTCTCTTTCTATTTTAACCAAACCAGTCCTGATTAACATGAATTAAATTAAATTGTATTACACACAGTAAATGTATTACAGTGGTAGAGCCACGCTTAGGCACGAATAGGCCGGCTCGACCGGTGCCATACCACATCCTTACAGAAAATCGACTGTGAAGTAACGCTTGCATTGTAGTTCTCCGCAATGAGTGAGGTTTCCGGAGGGCCAACTCCCCCTCTCCTCCTCCTCCTTATCTTCCCTCTCCTCTTCCCCCTATCCCTCATTAGCCTCAAAGGCGGATAGCGCACTTACTACTCTTGAGTTGCAGGTGTCCATGGACGATGCTTTTCACTTACCCACAGGTGACCCGTCTGTTCGTCTGTCCCACTATATTATAATATATATATATATATATGTATATAAATGTATATATATTTGTATATAGATTCAGAAATGACGTAGTTATCACTTGACATGTATTCTTCACCTCTTGATTTTCCATCTTAGAGTTTTAATATTGTATTCTAATTTACGGTTACGGTTCCTCGAAATGAAATAAGAAATTATTTTATTTTGAGGAACGGAACCCTAAAACGGTGTGATTATAGTCAATTATTTGCACGATTAGATTGAATGACGATTATGTAAATAAACCAGATTTTTGTGTCCCGGGACGAGGCTATTAAATTGTATTCATGTTATCAATTCATGAAATGTAAGCGTGTATTGAAATGATTTAATACTTGAAAATTGTTATCAATGTACGTACTTACATTATTTATTACATATATTCACGCCTGTATCCCCGAAGAAGAAGGCAGAGGCGTGTTAAACACTTATATTGTGTCAGCTATAATTTAGGCCCATTTACAAGCCTTTTGCCCATTTACAACCGGGTACTTTGGGAATTACATGGCAAAAGAGGAAAGAAGAAAAAGAAGGAAAGCAGAAAGGAGGAAAAGGTGTTTTGTTTATAGGAATGCATTCGGGCGTGTAAGCAGGTAAGTACAAACACTGTGTACGAATACACTGTAGTAAACAGACTTCTAACAAAGCATTGACGGGCTTATTAGTCTAGTGGTTAGTGATCTTGATTGCTGAGTCAGAGGTCGTGGGTTCGAGTCCCGTACCAATGATGTGTGTTCTTCGTGTCCGTTATTTGAATGTTTATCCTCGACATCACAGGAATCCTCTTATGCGAGAGTTCTATTTTTAAAATGAATGAAATACACAATACATTAGCTTAGATTTAAGACAAGAATAAAAAAGAAGAAGAGAAGAAATAATTAAATCTTCGGTCAACAACTTCATTGCTATCCTTTCTCGAAGAAGAATGAATAACCCTGTAGTACCCTGTTGCTTGATTTCTTTCCAAGAAGTTCTGTAAACCCACGGAACGCACATTATTATTTCAAGAACTCTTTTTGCCCTCACATACAGAATATTTAGTCTGTAATATTGCTCGAGGTATTTTTCAGTATTTTTACGATGTACTCGAGTCACAATAACTGAGAGTGTCTCAAAGATAGCCCATTCGTTAGGTAGTTTTATTTAGAAAGTTTCCGGGAATTTTGCAAATTGGACATTTTAAAGATTTTGATGCGCTCTTTCTAATTTTCAACTTTGCTATCTTCTTTGATTATAGACACCTCAAAAAGACTTCAGAGAGAGACGAAGGAAAACTTAAAACCAATAAATTTGCAATACTCGTAACTGTGGGAACTATTGAGGCCCAAGTGGCTATCTAGGATACTATGAAACTGAGCGGTCTGAACCATAGTTGACATATGACTTCGTATTTGCAATATTGAAATTGTTGATTAGTTTAATTGTCTCATTATATCTATAGTAATATAATAACGAGATAAATTTGTTTTTTTGTTTGAATTGAAATCTCTGGATCCACCGATCTAATTCTAAAAATTCTTCCACCTACAGGAAGCTAGGCTACTGTTGAGTGACAAAGGCTATATTTCATATTATAAAGTATATCTTATTTTAGTGTAAAATACTACCATTTTTAAACCATTTTTTAGCATTTTTTTTTTTGAGTTGTAGTGTAGTTACTGGAGGCCCAACCCCCTTTCCATCCGTGACATCATATATCTAACTCTTATATTTAACACAGAATAAAGGTTTTTTGTTAAGAGAAAAATAAACATTCTAAAGAAAGGTTTAGGTGTATTTGTAACATATATTGTATGCATTCGTATAAGATAAAGAGTTTCATCACATCAATCTTGTAAGATAAAATTTGCCGCTGATTTGAAGATAACTTGTAATAACTAAAAATGAAAGACATAGACGAACCGCGCGACTTTTATAACAATTTCGTTGCAAAATACATATTATTATATTATGTTCGTGTGTGTAAATGCCCACTGGACAAATTTTTATAGTTTATTTTTACAAATAAATTTTGTATTTCATTTTATTGATCTGCACTAATATTTTATTCGTCCAGCGAAACGAGCCAGTTTTGCTAGTATAGTCTATGAATGAATATAGTAACTTTTGAACCCACTTGAAAATAGAGGAGGTTCTAAGTTCGACTGTATGTATCGTTTTTAAATGACCATTGTGACCAAATCAGTATTTGTTTTGAAGTGAAAAGGAAACCTTAATCTGCATCGGCATTAACAAGGTTTTTTCTATACTTTCTACAGTTTTAAGATATTTTTGTGCGTGGACAAAGTGTGTCATTGTTGTCATCTATATAATTTGATGACTGGGGCGAGTAGGGGAGAGTGTAGAGATGATAGAGATATTGAAATTTTTCGGCAAAGCGGCATCGTGTAGCTGTGTTTTTCATTACGGAAACATGCTTATAAATAAGCAGGTGATATAAGGTTCTAAGAGTGAGCCAAATCAAATTCACTGTATTAATGTGTGTAGGGTGTAAAAGATTGATCGATAATCCAGTTTTTGTATAAATATAAAGATTTTTTATATAAAAATTTTTTAAACAACTTGTAATTATCGTAATTGAGCTCTTAAAACTGTTACCCGTTCTTGGACGTTTGCAAGAAGTGTTTTTTTATTCTATTTAGTATTTTTTTTTAGGATATATGTGGACAGACGAAGAGACTCGACACCTGATGGCAAGTGACAACCTCTGCTCTTGAACACCTGCAACTCAAGAGTAGTAACTGCTCTGTCCACCGTTGCGTGTGATGAGATGTTTGACGATCTGTGACAATATCTATCTGTAAACACGCGTGTACTGTACAAGATAACTTAAGCTTGATGGCACCAAGATGATCAGTTTGTACGAATGCTACATACTATGCTCTCTATGGCACACAATGCAAAGTACACTTTCAATACAACAACATACTCGTTATACGATTCGTTCGACACAAACACACACAAACAGCATGGTGGTTTGGGGCCACACGTATGACCCCTCCATATGTCTTCATTAAGTAGACCGAAACAAATGTTCTATAATGTTCTGTTACTATGATGACCACACTGCAGATTGGTTTTGGGAAAGTCTTCTTTTTATGTTAAACATGATAAATTAATGCATTTTTATGCACTTACAACATACCAAAATAAGTTGCCATCTTAAGATATCATTACTGCATGTTGTAGGGTGACCTCATGCCGTGCCTATGGTGATATATGATGTCTCTACTAAACTAATGTTGTTCGGTTCGACATTTAGATTTAACATTGCACTGAAGTAAATTATGTATGAACAGTTATCATTATTTTAAAGGTTACAAACTCGACTCCACGTCCGCGTGGTATTTAATAAAAAAGTTATTGTTCAGTTCAGTTTTCAATTGGTTAGTTGGTTTTTTTTTGTGAGGTCCTATTTTTTTGTCTAAAATAAAAGTAGCCTAAGGTACTCCTTGTTACATCAGCTATCTGCCAGTGAAAGTCCCGTCAAAATCGGTCCAGTCATTTCAGAGATTAACCGGAACAAACAGGCAGACAGACAGACTTAAAGACAGACAGACAAAAATTAAAAAAAATAGTTTTGGTATACGTCCATATGCACTTAGTAGAAAGCGGTAATTTTAATATTACAAACAGACACTCCAATTTTATTTATTTGTATAGATAAAAGAAAATCTGGATACATAATTTATAACAATAAGTAAAATTTGGCCAATGTGGTACAAAAACCGGTCTAATCGCTAATTGTGATTTGTCTATAGGCTAATTTATACGAGTACTACTGATGTTTGTTTGACTCGTACAATTATTGTTGTTGGAGTTCCAATTTAAAGACCGATCACGTGTTCAAAGGAATGCTTGTATCTGACCTAAAATTTAACATGTTTTTTTTTTATGGGGGAAGCGAGCAGACGGGTCATCTGATGGTAACCGACAATCGCCGCTCATGGACTCCTTCACCTCAAGACATGTACCCGTCTTTGAGGGTGATCAGGGTATAGGGATGAGGGAAGGGGAAAGTAGAGAGGGGGGGTTTCGCATCTGGAATCCTCACCAGCTCGGTCAATACATCGCAATCATTATTTAATACTGGTTATTACTAAGAGGCCGTTTTATTACATCGGTCGACCATCATTCATCATTCGTGCCTCAGCATGGTTCTCCCACGGTTCCACGGGCTGTTGTAAGAATAGTGAAGATTTTACTTAGTTTATTTTCATAAAAAAAAACTTGTAGTTAGACTACAATTGTGTGTATTATGTATGGGCTCTCCAGTACAAAGAGCCCTTTCCTCATCTGCTGGAAGACTTCTGGAGTATACGTGTCATAAATGGAGATCACCAATCGATATACGTAGAGCAATGCTTTGGAGCTTGGCCTTGACTGGTGCGATGCCACGGCGTCACGGAAAAACGGTTGTGAAGCAACGCCGCCACTGTTGTATTTTGCCGAAATTATTGAGATTTCCGTAGCCCCAACTCCCTCTCTCTTCTTTTCCCTCACCGCATTCCTCAACCCCTCAGGTGTCCATGGACAGTGGTTGTCACTTATACCATCAGGTGACCCGTCTGTACATCTGTCGTCCTATATAAAAAAAATATGTATATCAGCAGTCTGGTCACCATAGTAAATATTCAGTTTAGTTTGGGATCTTGGTGAGACGTCTGAAGTTATTATTATTATTAGGAAATGTTTCAATCCTTTACGGGAGACTGGGCATGACTTCGAAGCCAAGTACATAAAAAGTATTACACTTTGTGTGCAACACGAACATTAATGGTAACTCATCATAAATCATGTTACGCATAAATCCCAACAAAGTATAGCTAGCTAGCTGTGTAACTTGATACTTAAGGGATTGGTTCAGAAGAAAACGTATATAAAAACGAATACATTATGCAGAAGTATTTTTTTTATATTATAGGCGGACAGGCGAACAGATGGGTCACCTGATGGTAAGTGACAGCCTCCGTCCATGGACACCTGCAACTCGAGAGTCATAATCATGCACACTGCCCACTTTTGAGGGTGATGAGGGGAGGGGAAAGAAGAGAGGGGATGAGGATATGGGGAAAAGGGAAGGGGGGACAGAAGTGAGGAAAAAGAAGAAGAAGAGTTGATCCTCCAGCAACCTCACTAATTTCGCGGAAATACAACGCAGGCGTTGCTTCACAACCGGTTTTCTGTGAGGTCGTGGTATCGCACCGGTTGAGCCGGCCCATTCGTGCTTAAACATGGCTCTACTACTGTTGAGTATGTGACACCTACGCAAACAGATGGACTGGCCCTATACTGTACTAAATAATCTGCTTTTGAATTGGTTTTCGTCTTAACAACAGTAATTTATCATTCTTAATGGTTAAAAAGTAATGACAGAGAATTGTTAAGTAAAGTATTGTTTTTAAATAATTATTATAACACCGATTTTTTTCTTTTACCACAATTCTTCTTTATTATCGAGTTTCACATGCAAACTTGTGTTGACAAAGTTATACTAATTTGGCAAACCGCCAAAGTTATTTTTTTAATACAAGCCCCTCAAATCTGAGTGATTTAAACATCATTACTGGTTCATTACGAGTAAGCTGAGGCGACTCTATATTAAGACAGGTTAAATTGTCTTGCGACCACATTTATTACTAATAAAAAGATTATCCCGGTCTATTTGAACAGCGTTTCTGTCAAATTATTTATTTGCGTTTCAGAATATATGGTTCGTGAACGGAACTGTCATCATAATTTTTGTTAAAATTATCAATAAAAATATTTCTTTGTCGTAAACACGCGATGGGTTTATGAATGTTCATTAGAAAAGATGGAAGACTGTTAGCCCTTCTGACTACAATGTTATGAGAAAGAGGAGACGGGGAGTTGAACCTCCGGTATCCACACTCAGTTGGTAATACAATTCAAGTATTGTCTCACTACCAGTTTTCCGTTAGGTCGTGCTAGAACCCTGGTCCGACCGGTCCTTTCGTGCAAAAGCTGCTCTCTTTGGCTCTACTATGGCTCTTATCACACATATTTTTTTTTATAAACATTCGAATTACATAAAATGTTAAGTAATAACATTCCTGAGAAGATCAGCCCCGACCAATGGCACTCATTCACAAGCATGCGCTAGCCATCGTCCACTCAACGACACTACGTTTATCTACATGTATTAGTGTATACTGTTTGTCATGGTCGTATCCAGTATAGAACATACGTTATAAGCTTATAAGAAAATAGGAGCAAGATCCTTACTAAAGTTTCTTTGTTTGGTATGTCAATATGTATGGTATAATTTAGACTGATTACAAATATTGATAATATATTTGTTTTTTTTTTTATGGGATAGGGGCAAACGAGCATACGCGTCACCTGATGGTAAGTGACTGTCGCCGCCCAAGGACACCCGCAACTCAAGAGTCACAAGCGTTGCCGGCCTTTTAGGTAGGAATACGAAAGGCCATAAAATACGGCAGGCGACAATTCGTTCCACTGGCTAGTTGTGCAGGCAAAAAGCTTCTGGATAAGCGTACAGTAGTGGAGTGTCAACCATCCAGGTGATAGGGATGGAAATTTTGTCGCGTAGGACGATGACGGAAACCTATGGCCGGTATAAGTCCGAACAATTCCTCTGAACACTCCCTCCCTATGATACAAGCGATAGAGAATACAGTGCTACATCTTTACGCAACGCCAAGGTGTCAAGCCGATCAGAAGTATCCTTGCACTCGATGATGCGAGTCGCTCTCCATCGAATGCGTTGATATGATATGTGTAATGTATTGACATATCTAGACAGAGAGAGACCGCGAATCCAGAAACGTCTGGTAGCACGCTCTCTAGCCACATGGACGGATAAAAGAAAGAAGGTAGCTTAGATTTACTGGCTGTGGAAGGCGGAGGACCGAAGGCATTCTCAAATGATTTCTAAGATATATATTACTTCTTGAATAAGAAATAATTTTCTTAAAAAAAATCTGACACTATTTATTATTACTAAACTCTAAAAATTAAAACAAGATTGACATTAGGCTTGTACACAAACTCATAAACCTACTCCAGTTATAATGATTTGTGTACAGGAAAATTACTAAAACTATTGATGTGTCATACAAAACATAGATCTCTCATCGTCTTATTATAAAAACTTGTTGTACAACTCTCTGCGAATATATTATTTCAGAATGAGGAACATCTATGATGATGATTCATTTTATATAAAAACTAGTAGTCCAGTTTAAACTGGGCAGTTTCACCGGCGTTTATAATCACAGTTCGACTCCTAAGTAACGTAGCATGATGTTTTACAGTTTAAGTTTTTCCTCAATAAATATCCTATCCAACATAAAAAGAATCATTAAATTTTTTATAATATGTTTTTCACTAAAATGATTAAATTATAATAACTATAATATTATAATGATTTTAGCCAAAAACTCCTAAGCTTTATCATAGAGAGATGATTTGTGAAACAGTTAATTAATATTATAATTTCTTTTTGATTCACTAATTTCAGAATTTATGTATTTTATTTTGAAAAAGAGAAGTGACGTGATGCGACAAGGTGCTTAAATCAGAGATACTGGATTAGAGAAGAACCTTAACAAATAGTGCATGTGCTAAAGAAGTAGTTAGAAGACTTCATTCATTGGTTCATTCAATTATCTTTACTTAACTAGTTATCTTGAGGAAACGACCGCCCTTAAGCTGCTTACGCATATAGATCGAATAGCAGTCATCTATTTAATAAATGTGAGAAATATATATTTTAACTTTCGGGTCACGAGAGAATAATCCATGTTTCCAATCATCAGTTATTCAGGTCTTTAAGAACTTAAAAGTAAAACAGACTTAAAGTAGTAAACAGTTAATTACGAAAAGAAACGAGTTTTGGTTTATGTTAAACTTAAACAAATTCTGTAATCATTTACACAAATGAGGTTAATAGTATGCGCTGATCTAGACCTGCTTATATTATATAATTGATTATAGACATCTGATTTTGAATGACACCCTAAGGAGATATTGGTTATATGTTATTTTATTACTACAGTTTCCGGAGTCCATTACTCTATATTAAACGGTCAATAACAGTAAATTATCCTATCACCATCATGGTGACTCTAGCAAACGGTGAAGCGAGTGCATTGCTACATAAATTCTCTACAATTGAACTCAAAATTGATACTAATCGCTTGGATGGATCCGTTTTATGGGCACCAGAATAGCTGCCGTAGATATGGTTGGAACAGAACAGCGGTTTTGCTTTCGTAATTGCTGCTTGCTGTTTGTTTACGGTGAGATGATTTGGCTCTAGGACGTTGAACGTACACTCAAAGAGGTTAGAACTTTGTCACGTAAATAATAAGTTGTGATGTTCATCGACAAGGAAAATGTTTTCCGATCTTATACTGCTAGAAGTGGTGTTTGGTGATTTTAGAATATGTAATTTGTTTTTTATATGATAGGGGCAAACGAGCAGACGGATCCCCTGATGGTAAGTGACTACCGCCGCCCATGGACACTCAAGAGTCACAAATGCGTTGCCGGCCTTTTAGGTAGGAGTACGCTCTTTTCATGATGCGATGCGATGTAGGATAAAAAAATATTTATTGTCTAGACTTACCATTAATTTCTAATTTTATAGTCTAAAAGGAAATAATTCAAAGTTGGTCTTTTTCTGAGCACGGATTTTCTCAAACTTTTTTTTTAAGTTAGAAAATGCTTTCATAAATATAAAATGCGTGTCTAAAAAACAGTCCCACAACGCCTGAGTCAATGGAATTACTATTGCATTTACGGAGGCTTAACTACTGAGGCTAAACCTGGCACACTCGGTTTTGTAGCTCAAAATATACTTCCACGGGAGGCTTTTTTGTAAGAAATTTATTGGTTGGCTTGTGATGGCGGGAAGCTTGTCACGTACAGGATAAAAAGAATGACTAGGATGAGTTAAGATTGTATTTTGGATTTGAGCCTTATGTGTTTATCAAAATTGATGGAAGGAACTTGCTGGGTGGACGGACATTGAAGCTGTGCTTCTATATTTCCAAAAATAGCAGCTCGGATATCGTTTAGTATTACTTAGCATTACTGGTGTTCTTAAATAAATGCTCTTTCTATAAAACACGCTCGTATTGAACTGAAATGATGCTTTAAAATTTGAAGTGAATTCAGTTTTCGAAATTTGCTAACATTCTGATTTCATATATTTGTAGATTTATATTTTTTTCTTATTTTCCTTTGCGCCTAGATTTCTGTGGATACCCCACAGAAATTCTCCATTGCAATCGGGCTTCAGCTTTGCGCTTGATTTCGCTCTGTGCCTGGGTAGTGCTCTGGGGTTGGTCGAGTTTATTTTTCAGTTTGTCAGTGTTTATGAAGATCATAGCTTAGCTGCTTAATCACGGCTGAACGGATCTTTATAAAATTATCCACAGAGATAGATTCGATGGTCTTGAACAAAAAATTACATGCATACTAAGTAATGGACAAGAGTTAGGTTAATAATAAAATGACATCATCTTCAAACCTTAATAAGTTCACCACTTCAAAGAAGATTACTAAATCATTAAGTAAACATTTTTTCTTTACCAGTAAAGAAATAAGAACGTTAACCACTCATTATTATAACTACTTAATAACACGAAACATATGTGATTAAATGTTCTTAGAATCCATAACTTTTTCCAATGTGTCTTTCGTAAGATTCAATAATAAAAACATCAAAACAAATATACATCAAGTTAACATATCAGCAGTTACAACAGATTTATTTTCTGCATTCTGTTTTGCTTACCAAAATATGACTGCGTCTGTTAAAGTGAATTTGAATTCTTGTAAGTTTTCTTGTAAATATGTAATATAATTACGTGTGTATGTATTACATTACTCTTAATATTAAGTCTTTATTTCATTTATTATTTGGTTTGCACAATAAATTAAAATTATCAAAGGAATAAAAAAACGATATATACGAAGGCAAGCTTAACTTACAACCGATTTGTCTTCCAGGAACCTAGAGATGATAACAGAAAAAAAGTTGGAGATGAGTACTTAAGTGAAAAGAATTAGAAACAAAAATAAAGAGGTTATCTATATATTCTGTATAACTGACTAAAGCTACATGAATTCTAATTATAAAATATAAATAATATATAAAAATATAAAGTATACCAAGATAGACCAATTGTTTTTTTTTTTTATACTATAGGGGGGCAGACGAACAGACGGGTCACCTGCTGGTAAGTGACAACCGCCGTCCATGGACACCCGCAATTCAAGATTCGCAAGTGCGCTGCCCACCTTTAAGGGTGATGCAGGGAGCGGAAAGAAGAGAGGGGGTTGAGGAGATCGGAAAGAGGAGAAAGGAGATGAGGGGAGAGGAAAGGGGAGGAAGGGGGTTGGGCCTCCGGAAACCTCACTCAATTCGGGGAAATGCAACGCAAGCGTTACTTCACAACCGGTTTTCTGTGAGACCGTGGTATCGCACCGGTCAAGCCAGCCCATTCGTGCCTAATCATGGCTCTACCACTGTTGGTCCCACATTCTCCCTTTCTCTACAGGACTACACGTGCTGGCCTGAGGAGTCACCGTTTGAGCGTCGAAAATATACGTACCCGAACTAAACGGTTTGGCTCTTCTTTCCTGTGCCGATCGGTGAAATCCTGGAATTCCCTACCAGCGCACGTGTTTCCTTCCCACTTCGATCCCGGGTCTTTTAAGCGGGGCGTGAAAAAGCATCTCACCAGGCCGCCATAGTGTGGATCACCATGCTGCATTGACTAGACATGCAATGAGGATGGTGACCACCACTCTTTGGCTCCACTTAATGTTTTAAAACAGGCAAAGTGGAGTCACTATGGTAGGCTAATATATATATATATATGTATAAAATAAATATCTTGCACATTTTAATCGTCTTAGTGTTTTATCGTCTTTAGTGTGTATTTGTTTAAATAATTTTACTTGCTTGACAACAACTGATTATTCCATCAGAGCTGGCAAAGCGGTCAAGGTAGATTGGGAAATAAAGAAACAGGGATTCACTAGGGATTCCTGCTGGGGAAAACTATCTTCATTTGTTTTTTAAATGACCTGCATACATAAATTTTATTGGACTGGAAATTGCGTGACTAATCTGTCGCCAGGTAGCCGTAAAATATAATAAATACTTGATATCTCATTCATTTTTCGTTTCCATGCAATAAAAATAAGCGAGGATGTTTCTCAACACAATACCTGTAATATTTCCCCAAAGATAAGCTCAATATATCACATAGTCTAGTAAGGTAACGCCCTGTTGTTGTCGTACGTCGTCTTATTTCGATTTTATACAACAACAAAAAGATTTGTCTTTGAATTTGGGTGCAAATAAGTAGGTAAAGATTTTTCTTTGTTTAGTTTATTCAGTAACGAAAACAGATTTTAGAATTGCTTGTCAATATTTATATAATATGTAGCTATGAGACCATTCATCCAAGTCATTTAGTTGTGGCACATAACTGACAGGTTTAACAAACATAACACAGATTTAAAATAGTAGTGAATGCAAAGAATTTCCTTTTTTAACTTCTTTTATTATATCGAACAATATAGACCTCAGATAGTAATTTGATATTTTTCAAATGTGATACTCTAAACGATGGCATTGGTTTTATTTCTTTTCAAACAATAGATAATACTGTGTTTGATTGAATGTTTGTTATTGTTAACTTGACGATTAAAAGGACAAAATTCGTAATAAAGTGATCCATAACAGAAACAAGTTAATCCACATAGCCTAAAAAAATTGGAGTAGAGACGGCTTGGGGAGACTCAGTGTCGGACGTCCTGGGGCCAAGTAGGAGTACTGAGTTGACGATTGTAGGTCATACGAGACGTATGTCCAACTGTGGACGATGTCGGACTGCTAACGATGGTAATGATGGACTCCCAATTTTCTTATTTCACTGGATAGCGATTTATGAAAGCAGTACCTACAGTTGTCTTTTGATTCCTACCAGTGTAAATGACCGCTAAAAATTCGCATAAAAAGCTTAAATTACACTAAACAAAACGGAAAACGTAAGCTGAGTAATTCTATTTATACTCTGTGAATATCGGTAAAGAATATCATTGACCTCGTCTTAATTTGAGCCTGAAAAACAAGCAGCTTCGAAACAAACAAGATCATGTCATCAGAAAAATGGATAAATGGCCACTCGTTAAGAAACTTTCAAAACGCTTTTGGTATTTTTGATTCTGGCAAGAAAGACAAATTGCGGCAAATCACCGCTATTGAATTTATGGCGACACTTAAGTGTCAGACATTAGAGTTTCCAAGTTTTTGAATTTAAAAAGTAATTTAAACTTAGGAGTCTCTCAATAACTGTCACTAGCATGTCATTGATGAGTTTAATTATCAATTTAACCAATTTAATACCGTCCTCTCAGTTCTTTTTTGATTCATTGAAGTCAACACACAACATAAATGAAGAAGCTATTTGTTTTCAGATTTCCTTCTAAATATCGAGCCATGCAATCACAGTAGTGTTTTATAAATGCTATGTAATCTAATATTAAATGTTAACCCAATTTAACCGACCTTAAAAAAGAATAGGTTCTATGTTCGACTATATTCAATAGAGTATGCAGGAGTGGTGTTCACATTGTAACCAAGTCAGGATTTGACGTTGGGATCACTGGGATCCTAAAGGCATTGAGGAAAGGAATTATTAATTAGAGAAATAGGTATTAACAATGTTGTTTTCAGGTATTTAGGTATTTTCTACTTTTCAAAAAGTCAATTATATTTTAATGACTTATTTCGTTAACAGAATCAAATAAAAAAAAATGCAAGTTATCGGCTTACAATGAAACTAAATACTCTTTCGTAACATAGAAATTTAAAAATGCTAAAGAAATCCTTTGTAAAACAATATGAAAGAAAAAGGTAAAGAAAATGGGCTATAATTTACTGTTTAACGTTATATTCAACAAAAACACAATTTTCAGGAAAATGCTAAAATTCACCAATATCGGATGGTTTTCGATGTAAATTCGAATTACGTTGTAAAAACGTAACCTAAAATAAATTCTGCTTTTAGACTGGTGTTATATCTAGTGACTTTACCAAGACATCCAAATTCCAGTAGACTTGACATTACAAAAAAAAAAAAAATAGATACAATTTTAGTTAACATTCCCATAGACGTTAAACAGAATAATTAAAATAATTCTCCATTAATGACACTCTATGTCATAATTAATAGATATCAGTAATTTGTTTACCCATTCCATTTAACCAAATATTGTTCTTTACCAGAACGCAAAAGAAATATCAAAGAATAAAACAACTATGTATGCAAATTACCACATACATATACGTAATACCGTCACTTGTTTTCGTGTTATTAAGATGCCCACTGATTGCGAATTTCTAGTTATAGAGCCCGTAGCTGGGCTGTTTACTTATCTCGCCTTTGTACTATAAGTATTATTGTTCAAAGAAAGCTATGGATAGAATTACTTTATTGAGAGCATCGCATTTACTATTAGTACGTCAGATATACAGCAAAATATGATATTGCTGTTAAGTCTTTGAATATTTCTATTACATTGTTATAATTATGACTGTTATCTATCAGAACGTGTGCATACAGGCTGTTCGGTGCATGGCAATAGGCTTGCTATGTGATTGCGGCCGTTCAATATGCCTCTGCTTACCCCTTCATAGATAAAAGCGTGAGTGTATGTATGCATGTACATATATATTTATACATACCATAAATATCGCCAGTAATTTTCCTGTACTGAAAATGTCAATTGGTTTTAGTGTTTGTGATCTCGATTCTTTCTTTTGCAGTAATATATCTTATTTTAAAATATTTAATAACTATTAAAATTGTAAAGTACATACTGTTATTTTTTAATTTAAATATATTAAATATATTTGACATATTTAATAATTAATATTATATAATAAATAATAATTTGAAAATACTGATTGTAAAATAAAACTGTACTTTTCTGTAAATATTTGGTGTTTACCATTAAAAGTCAGTATTTGTTCTGAATGTCACATTACTACTTAGACACTAACTTTTCTTTGATATTAATTTGACCAAATTCTGTACATTTTAGTTAAGGCCATATACATAAATTACAAATTACATATTCCAATCATAGTACGTATAAGTTGATGTGTCTCATTCTATAACACTTTCCATGTAGTTCCACTAAAGCTTATCTACGGAATATTTTAAAGCAGGTTTAACTTAAAAGTGTCACGTAACAGTACATTGTTAGGAACGAGCTGGGTGTCATCGGACTTATTAGTGACAACAGGTGCGAAGATAGTGTTATCGCCCTTCTCGTCAGTGGAGGTGTAATGGAGCGAAGCTGTCACTTTGAAACATGAGGCTGACAAATATTGTTAAATTTTTATGGTATGGTGTGGTATTGTTAAAGTTTTATGGTTAATAGTGACGCTCAGAGGTCAAAATGCAACTATTTCGGCCATTTATTTGAAACCCTTTCGCGTCTTAACAAGTTCTCAGATCATCATACAATTTTCATTATATGTTTGATGACATGTAATAAAAGAGACTCGCCAGATAAAACACCTACATTCAGATCATAAGCTTAGTTTATGTTTTTGTTTTTTATCGACAGGTGGCGTTATTGTTTTTTTGTGAATCGCGCTATAGTTAAGGTATTGAAAAGGGTAAAGCAATTAAATTGTGAGTGAATCTTATTCTGAGAATACACGCTTAGTAATTATTTCAGTGGTATTATTCAGAGCATACAGGCTTTTTCAGAAAACTGTGGTCACACGAAATCTTAAATTTAACTGACATTTGAAAGGCACAATTTATTTTTCAGTGCATTATTACATAAGAGAGAGACATGAATTAAACTGTAGGTACTCAGTGCCAAAGATGTAGCTTAGATTTTTATCAAAATGTTTACCTAAAAATAAAATCGATTATTTTAAGTAGACCAGAAAAAATATAGTAATTGTGTTGTATTTAAGCGGAAACATTATATGAATACAAGATCCAACATTATACATATTTATAGCAGAGAAAGGCAGGGTGGTATACATTGTTTTTGTTGAACTCTTGGTTATCCGAATTCACGAAGTTATCATTGGGAACGCGTATGTGTTATCAATGTTATCATCTCTTAATCGTAAGATTGTTTTCTACTTTAGTTATATAAATACTATCAACGTCATCAATGAGAGCTGTATCAAATATACGTCATTGTCTTATAGTGAGTTATATTATGAGTTAATAATAAAGCGTATATAATAAAGTTTGAGCTCCATCGGACACCGTAGCAGGGTCAAATTTAATTTGCAAGATTTAAAAGAAGAAAAGCTTGTAACTAATGCTGATTATTATTGGATATCAGAAAATAAAACAGCAACCAAAAAGTTATTTCATATTAGTTTTCAAGTTGTAATTGTAATACAAAAGTAAATACGATGAAAATAAAGTTTTCGTGTAAAAACTTAAGGGTCATTTGTTGTTTAAAACTTTTCCAATTGTAAACGGATTCGATAAATATTTTATTTAGTGAGCAGCCTTTATAAATAAGTTTTTGTGTTTTTGTTACTAAAAGGCTGATTCTGCGGTTGTGTGGTTCTTGGTTGAGTAAAATAGAGCTATCATACCTCTTCCCGTGGGTGTCCTATTGGACTGTTCTATCAGACAGCATATATACAGATGCTGTCCGCGTGGATGGCAATAGATTTGCTCCCTTTTATGGCTAAGGCTCTTATATGCCTCTGCCTAACCCTTCAGGGATACAGGCTTGCGTGCATGTACGTTTGGAAGTACGTGTGAATGAAAACTGTTTTTAGCTTTGTCTGTTTAATTTTGTGGTACACCACACCTAAACATACTTAATACGATTATCATAGATATAGAGAATATTAACAAGTAAATAGGTCAGTGTGTTAGTTAAAATAATCGTGTAAATCAAAGTTACAAAAGTATAATTCCATATACAATACAATTAGTAACCAGTTTGATTTTGTCTAGACTCAAAATTCTTTTCTTGGATATTATCCTCTAATTTGTAAATTTTGATTTTGTTTAACGTTGTTTTTGATCTTTTATTTATAATGCCTGGGATTATAAAAGAAACAAAAAAGCTGTTAATTTATTTTTATTTTTTTATATTATAGGGTGACAAACGAGTAAACGGGTCACCTGATGGTAAGTGACTTCTGCCGCTCATGAACACTTGCAATTCAAGAGTTACAAGAGCCATCTTTTCGAGAAATGAACTTAAAACGATATAAGCCGCTATGTATCATCTTTAGGTCAAGCGACAGACGCACTGCGAAAGATGGTTGGCTTAACCGGTGCCAGACCAGGGCCTCACACACAACCGGATGTGAAGAAATCACTGATGTTTCCGGAGGTCCAACTCCCTTTCCCTTTTTCCATCTCCTCATCCCCCCTCTCTTCTTTCCTTTCCCGCAAACTCCATCCCTCATCACCCTCAAAGGTGGGCAACGTATTTACGACTTTTGAGTTGCAGGTGTCGGCGATTGTCACTTACCATTAGTTGACCCGTCTGTTCGTCTGTATTATAACCCCCTATATTATAATTAAAAAAATCTACCCTTTGTATCGACTGTCAAAGTTTATACTAGAACTCGATAACAGTATGTTTTATCCTTGATATGTATACAAAATTTCGTGATCATCGGTTGCGTAGTTAAGGCGTAAAATTATAACAAACAAATTGTTTACTACTCATTCGCATTCATAATATTAAATAGATTGGTCAGCCAGTGTTTTTACCTCATAAAGATAGCCATTGGGTCAATGTCTCTAAGGCATAGAAACATTTAAATAATTTAATTTTACACAACTTGTTAAACAGGTTTTTTTGCAACGTATGGTTAATAAAGCCGTCATTTTAGACTTTAAGAGCGTTGTAACTTGTGCGGGACGTTCAAAAACTGGCATCAATGATCTGGAGACTATTGGATTTCGTGATGAATGTCCTCAACTTCTAATCTAGATACTCATTGAATCTGAATTTTCTTAAATGGCAACATCTCATAACACTTAGTAGTATCAACTTGCGTCATAAAGAGTTAAGTAGTTACGTTTTTTTTGTAGCGGGACAAACGAGCAGGCGGGTCACTTGATGCTATGTTACTTCTGCCGTCCATAAACACTTGCAGCTCAAGAGTCACAAGAGTGCTGTCCGCCTTTTAGGATGGAGGAAAGGGAGGTGACAGAGGGGAAGGAAAAGGAAGGTGGGTAAGGAAAATTGAGGAGGGGAAAGAGGTTAAGAGGAAGGGGGTTGAGCCTCCGGTAACCTGTGACCGAGTGCACTCTGTTTTTCTGTGAGGCTGTGGTAATTCTCCGGTTGAGCCGGCTCATACGAGCCGAAACATGGCTCTCCTGCGTTAAAAAACTAGTAGTTGGTATCTGACACAGCCAGGTTACTAACGCTTCATGATCTTTTTTATATTTATTAAATTTCAATAGTGATTCTGCTTTTCGGGGCAGAGCCAAATCAATAAATCAAAAGTTATAAATATCGGTGTACCCAGAAATTCAGTTAAAAATGATGTAACTAACCCGACTTTGCTTTATAAGTTAAGATTTCTTTACGCAATATCCTTTTCCTTTCTATTCTACCCTTTATTTCAGTATACTCCCAACTTTCCCATCTATTTCCCGAAGTGCCCGAATGTTGGCAACAAGCTTGCCCCAAATTACGTGGATGGGACTGAAATGGTCCGCAAAATATGAGCGTTAATTCCGCCACTGCTTAACCCTTCTAAGCTATATTCTCATTATATTATACACATATTCTCTCCTAAATACCAGAAATAAATTATAATTACTATACAATTTCCAATATAAAAAAATTCCAGTTTCTTATTGCGGTTATATATATACTGTAATTCAAGGCTTGCTACTTAAGACCGTTTAAAATAATAGTTGCAATAACTGTTAATGCCGCCTCGATAACGTATCGTTTTCTAAAACAAATTCAAGATCATCTAATCGACATCATTGATTTTCAGTATTTGTCGAACATATCTGCGGATCATGCTTGCATGAATTGCCTAGTGAGTAAGGGTACCTGAAGACCAATACTCCTTTTTACCCTCTCCTCATCCCCCTTGAGTTGCAGGTGTCTATGGTGGATGGTTGTCTCTTACCATAAGGTGGCCCGTCCATTTGTCTGTCTCGACATGTAAAACAAAAAAATAAGCAAATTATGTTTATAGGATTGTCTACTTAATTCTTGGTCAAGGGTCAAATGTTTGCGTTTCAACACATGAATACTTGACGTTGGAGTTATATTTGACGCCCATGTTTTTATGGCATAGATATTAGAATCAAACGCTTAAAGATTTTCATTTTATACTATTTTTTTTATTATTTCATAAGAATAATTTTTCAATGACACATAAAAGTAACATACGACATTATTGTGACGTAACGATCGACTGACGCAACTTTTTTTTTAGTTATAGTAGCTTCCAACCCGTTTAAGTTGTTTTACGACGACCTAATGCTGCAAAACAGATTCTGGACTTGCGAAAAAGTCGGTAATAAAAATACGCTGCGAAACTTCGATAAAGTTATTCCTATCGTAGTAGAGTTAAATATGTAACCAATGCGGTAGTTTTAGAAGTCCTTAGTGATTTTATCTACAATTTTATAATGACTAAATTCAAAATTAATGTAAGGTGATAAAGGGATTTGACTATAACGTATCAGACAATATAATATACTAGCGGACCAGATAGACTTTGTCCTGAAGTTGCAGTATAGATAAATAACATAGATACCGACTGCAGCGCCATCTGCCGGGCAGATTTGTGAATCTAAACCATCCAGGGCGACACCCAAACGCATACAAAAAAAAACATTCAAGTCGGTCCAGCCGTTTAGGAGGAGTTCAGTAATATAGACACGTACAGTAAGAATTATATATACATACATAAAGATAGTCATATATAGTGCCCGGATGATGGCAATACGCTTGCTTCTGTTACGTAAGTCGGATTCAATTATGGTTGACAAGAAGTGGTCGAAACCTGGATTATGTATGTATGTATAATTGTATATATAAAATAATGTTTTACCTTATTTAGTGTAACAGTGCTGTTCAACAGTACCGATGCTATGAATAAGTTGATAATGACATACATTAATTTATTGTTTTCTTCTACTTTCAGGTACAAGAGGAGTCTACACAAGTAGGTATATTAATTTATAATCATCACAACACTGTACCATACAATAATACATCCTTTGAGCATCACAAATGTTGATCATAAACTGCGTAATATATGTGCGTTTTAAGGAATTTCTAATTATGTATGTAGATTACCGAACGGTATCTGACATTTGCCAATAATTTAAACTTTATTAATATTGACGCTCATATGTTTATCGACATAAGAGCAATATAAAAATGTCTCAAAATATTGTTTATCTGTACTTATATAATAAATCTAAAGAGTTTTTTGTTTGTATTGTAAACAAAACTGTTAGTCAGATTTTAATGAATGATTTTGTATTAGATAGAGTATTTATTGAGGAATAATATAGGCTATAAAACATCACGCTGCGACCTTTACAAAAGAAGCAGTGAGCATAAATGTTGGTGAATTTCGGTTAATGACTAGTTATAACAAGACAAAGTGTTTGACATAACATGTTTTGGATATAATACTCTGATAGTCGAAAATCTGTTTTTTTTTTTTTAATTGGACTTGGTACCATAACATAGAACTTGGATCATATCAGTTTTTTATTGTAAATAACTGATGAAGACGTATACCTTCTGTCTGTCTCTTTTAATATTAATCCAAACATTGAGAATAACCGGACTGCGCAAGAATTTTATTGGTTAGTTTCCGAGTGTAAGAAACAATGACATATCTATAGCAATAAACTATCAAATTCACTAAATAATAGTAACCGCGATGTTGCTCGTATCTCGAACCCCCGAACTCAAATGACCAATATAAAACTCTTATCAAGCCAGCCACGTCTCACCGCAACACCAATGGCAGACGCATGACGGACGGACCAATGGCGGGCCGCTACCGTTGTAACTTGTATAAATATTGTCCTTTAAGTAATCTTATTAAATATACATTATTTTGTGTATCAATTATAGCTCTCTTGTGTTTAACAGAGTAAATACGAGGATTTGACGTAGAGATAATACGTGTGTATGTATACATGTACAAGTGTATGGACGATGTTTATATTAGAATGTCACTGGTTCTTGTCCACGGACCCAATTTTAGAAAATAATGAATCCAGAGGTTTGCTACCCACGAACGGCAGGCATGAGATCGTAGTCGGTAAAGTGGGTGCTTCTTATGTCAACCAGCAAAAAAAAGCAAAGACCGTACAGGGAATGAATAAGGATAATATTGAAGATAGTTATTAATTGAGTAATAAAGATATAAATAAAAACAAATTGCCAGTTTAAACAAAGAAGAAGTACGATACACTTAATTATTATTTCTATACACAATGCTTTTATAGACTACGTCCCTCCTCTCCTCTTCACGAAAGCCCCCTCCACAACTCAGTGTTGCCAGCACACCTCTCCACTTCTCAGTGTTGTCAACCGCACTTTACCACTCTCCTGTTTCTTAAGTTTATTGTTACAATAATAATAGAGTCGGGTTTAAAGTTTATTAAATAACTGTACTTGTGAATATCTTACTGGCACATTGTAACCATAACAAATGTGTATTTTTTTAAAGATCCACTCTTTATATTTTTTTATGGTCCCTGTACCATGATCCTGATCAAACGAGCAGACGGGTCGCCTGATGGTAAGTGACCATTTACGCCCATGGACACCTGCCACAATTTTTTAATGTATGTCTGTCCTTGGACGAATTGTATTGTGGACTCTTTAAGTGACCGTGACATTTTTAGCTACTTTATAATACTTATATTTTATTCATTTATAAAATCAAAAATAAATTCATAAAAGAAAATTACAAGAAATAAAAATAAATTTGCAAAATAAATTATTTTGTTATATTTTTTTTTAATATATATATTAGCCTACCAAAGTGACTCCACTTTGCCTGAAAATATATATATATATATATATATATATATGAGAGCTACTAAAAACTCTTTCCTATTTCTATAGACAGTGGTTAAAACGTTTAAACGAGATTAACAAGTGTCATAAAGAATTCTAAAAACTAACAAGAAAACCGTCTTACTGTCTTAGGTTATTGAAAGTAGGTTATCAAGATAAAGCCATGTCACTGACGTCACTAAACTTGATGTGACCGCTTCACATTTATCATCGACCAAAGGGCTCAAAGAAAATGTCATAAATGAGAATAGTTTTAAATTTTTACTACCAGCGCACGTGTTTCCCTCCCACTTTGATCCCGAGTCTTTTAAGCGGGGCGTGAAAAAGCATCACACCAGGCCGCCATAGTGTGGGTCACCATGCTGCATTGACTACACTTGCAATGAGGATGGTGACCACCACTCTTACACTCCATCAGGCAGAGTGGAGCCAGTACGGTAGGCTTATATTTAAAAAAATCATGTCAGCTCATTACTCATTGTTTTTATTTCATGTAACACTAATTAAAAAAAAATAGAAAACGAAAGACTGTGATACGGGACAGAACCAGTATCCAGATCGGTCTATGAGATACATACATATTTTTCTAGAGCGTATATTGTTTTATTTCAATCGAGTTTTTAACTTTTAATTGTGTGTCTTGCGTTTTCTCGCATAAAGTTTTTTTTTCTTAGTTTACTTTCTTACTTTTTTCGGGAAGAAAAGAATGTCTTTTGCTGTTGTCAGAGGTATATGAAAAATTTCATGATGATGGTTATTATACAAGTAAAAGCGTGGAAGTGTTGCAAAGAAACAGACACATTTTCGCATTTATAATTAAACTAAAGTATGATCGCCAAATAGTCGGTCTTTGAGACGCTCTGCCTACCCCTTTAGAGATATAGACAGTAATGCATATAAGTAAATTTTACAGTATTTGTAAGGATGTATTAAGTCAAGGTCATTAACTTTAGTGAACGTAATGGAACGAAGTTTTAAAATATTGTTGTGTCCATAACTTTTACAAAATTGTTCCCTTTTTAATAAAATCACTGAGTTTTTGGATGAAATAAATAGGACCAGCTTAGAGTTCCCCAGAGAAAAAGTATGAATTTTATTATTTTACTTTGTTGAGCCACTGTCCATGTGTGGTCTTTACGAAGTCGTCAGTCCTCCTCCTTGATTGACACATGCACATGTTTATTTTAGGCTAGCTTCTAACTGGTTTCAGATCCATTCATACACTCACATCCCTCATACCCTAGACTAGACTAGACTGACTGTCTACCCTAGACATAGGCATATATAATGCCTACATTTTGCTAATCAAAATTTAGCCCCAATTATCTAATAGGGATAGGGAAGCCCACTGCCGCAAACCCGGCCATATATAGATACATACGGTATCTATACATTGTCTAATTAATAGTAATCCCTTAGTGACCTTTAACGACACGAGAAAAGATTGGGCGGCCCTATTCTACTCCTGAACCATGTGACGGGAGTTATCAAGGAGTGAGGTGTCATTGCTTAACAACCGGTTTTCTGTGAGGCCCTGGTATTACTCCGGTTATTAAGCCGGCCCACACGTTCGGATCTAATACTCATATTATGTAACATATGCCTTTATGTAACATATTAAAATAATATTGAAAAAAAAAAAAAAAGTATGGAACCCAAAATGATTTATTCCAATCTTTCTTTTGATCATCGTTCTTATTGCGTCTGCTTATTACGTAAGTTTGTTAAAAAACCTAAACTTTGTTCAAACTTCTGTTTTTTATAGACTGCAAATTAAAAAGTTTTGATAAGAACACCGTTAAAATAATGACTTAGTTGGAATTTTTTGGTAATACATTTTTATGGTAGAAGTTTTTTATTCCATAATTCAGTGAAGAATACTTTTGATTTAAACGGATGGGTTTTTGTGTAATTACTTTTAGATGCCTTTGCTATTATTTTTATTTGTTGTCTGGTTACGGGTACATTTAGTATCCAAAGTTAGCCCAAGAATCATTAGAAACTACGCTTCTAAAGTAAATTTATCGCTTACCAGTCTATTAAATGCTCTCCTATACTCTAAAGAAGCTTTAGTCTAAGCTGGAGCTTTCTCCTGCAGTCGCTTAAGTTGTGAACTTACATGGTCTGATATAAAAATAATTTTATTGATTCAGATGTCGCTATGGTTACGCCTCAAATCTCTGTCTGGTGTTGCAAACGTCCTGAAGCTACATATACCCACAACACACGCACGACTTAACACTAAACTACCTTATACTTGTTTACCGCCATAGTAGTTTAACTAAACTATGTTCTCCTTATAGTTCAAGTTTCATAACTTGTTATAATGTTTTATTTTATATTCCAATGTTACTTGTTCAGATGTGTTTCAGCTCTCTAAATTCAAAACTACCTGTGGTCGTGCACCACTATATATTAATATCTTTTATTAATATCTTATCGTCGCCTCACCAAGCGCATTTCGCCGAAACTAGTGAGGTTTCTCTCCTCTTTCCCATCTGCTCATTGCCCATCTCTCATCACACTCAAAAGCGGGTGCAATTACGATTCTTGAGTTGTAGGTGTCCATGGATGGCGGTTGTCGCTTAGCATCAGACGACCCGTCTGTCCCCCCATATTATAATAAAATAATAATAATATTTCAACCTTACTTTATAAACTAACAACATTCTTTATTCCTAACAAATTCTTCAACTTCCAATAAACTATTCGGAACTAAACCGGCTGGGAACATGCTACGGGTCAGCAATTAAGTTGCAGATTTCCTCTGACATCCGAGGATTTTATTATACAGTCGTTCCGATGCGCTGTGTAATATATCCAAGAAGTCGGCTGAAGCATCTTGGCCTTATATTAACTGACCTACATATTGAATTTTCTACAGAATAATGGCATATTGAGTGACAGTAACTTGACCCCTTATTTCATGTAAACATTTATATGTGTAATAGTTTCATAAAGCTCAAGACAACTTATATTAGTGTTTATTTAAGGATTTTGGGATTGTGACGATTGAAAAGTTATGGATATTAAGAAATGAATGGGTTATAAATTTATAATTTTATTGTCGAATACGTGACGTGTGTCTACTGTCCCTTGAAGCCGTAGAAAAATAAGCTTCTATTCGTAAGTCGATCAAAAGATACAGCCACTTTAATCTTAAATTAATTATTTAATAAATAAAAACCTACAGAATAGTTCCAATTGACCTAGTATCATGAAATTTGCATGACAGCTTGAGTAAAGGAAAAATCCCAAATCGTTTACATTCTTACATTTTTTTCCATTACAAATTTATATTTTGCAGTTGAAAAATCCACTGACAGCTATATCAGTTTATGGTAAAGTATTTTTAAAACAGCAAAATTAAGTTAAAACAAAGTATCTATAAACAAGTTTGTTGTCTGATGGAACCTTCACGGCACGCGAATGAAACTCGCGGCTATCAGAATTTTATATCAATGAATCCGTCTACAATGTTTAATTAAAAAGTTGTTAAGTACATCACGTTATTAATTAATTAATTACTATAAAAGCTTGGTTGTCGTACTTATGATGGAATAGTGGCTTGTTTGAAACCTGATTTAATCTAGAAATCTTCTTACAATAAGCTGAATTCAATACTCTTGTGGAGTACGGGTATTATGTTCCTCCAAAGCAAAGGGACTGCAAAGGCGGACTGCTGCATAATAGTCTTCCTATGGAAATATTCCTCAAGAAAGCATAATAGCATCCAGTCGCCTTTCGTTCAAGATGAAGCTACGTGATCTCGTGATGTATGTGTGTATGTGTATTGATATGTATGTTTATTTTATGTATGTTAGTATATATAACAAGTTTTTACCTACATATGTATATATTCTTGTCACTCAGTGTATAATTTCATATTTAGTGCACCTACTTATTTGTTTCTACACCACCTTAAGGTAGACTGGTAAAGAATAGTGTTAAACTAAATAAATGAATAATTGAAATAATGATGTCGGTGTGGTGATGTTGAGAAGTTGTTTACCTGTATACTGATTTCATATCGCGATTCAGGATCTTATTTCGTTGTTTGTGTAGTTCATACTTAGTTTCTGCTATGAGGAGGTCGCCACACTCTTAACCCAAATAGACTCATATTTCGCTTTGTATTCCTCGTTTTTTTTTACTATAATTTCATGTCTACTTATGCGCTCATAACGATATGCATCATAGCACATTCAGACTACACGGTACACTGTTATCGTCATAATGTGAAACATCCTTTACCCTGTTATCGCTTAAATTCTAATCGCTTTACATACTGTAGCTGCAGATTAGCGGGTAACTACTTTAAAAAGCTTTTCAATATCGAGCATGGAATTTGAATTTTGGATATTTTTTTGTTTTATTTATCTTTACTCAGTTACTAACTTTTACTTTAATGGCTAAAGCAAGAGGTTTCGAATCTTTTTAAGCTCATTACTGATTTGAACTGTCGGTGTATATAAGGAATTATTGATATGAAGTTGAGGAAGAAGATAAGGAAAGCTGACTCACCAACGTGTGAGATAACGGATAGGAAGAGAGAGACAGAGAAAGAGAGAGAAGAGAGAGAGAAAGAGATAGAGAAGGGAGAGAGAGTTATGCCAAGAAATCATATTTTAGATACAGCAAAAAAGTATATTTTAGTCTCCCAAGTCGACAAATAACAAAAGCTTGAATCATTATCAAAAAAAGGCTTCATACATTTACTAACAACCCTGAATAACCATAATAGAAGCTGTTAAACGTCAGGTCTATAAAAAATATAAAAATACTACTAAAGATACCATAAACGTTGCCATTTCAAAAATTACATTACTTCCTTTAGTGTTATCAATGCATTGCCTAACGAACGTTAGCATGCTTGTTAAGAACTTGTTATTCTTGTTTTACAAGATACCCTAACTTTGATAAAGGGCCTAATAAAATTGATATGTACTGTGGAAATGCCTGAAACAATATTATCGGCGTAGTGTATATACTCGTATATATAATTATGTTGAATTACGACGTTTTAGACTTGAGATGGTACCGACGAATAAAAACCCCTGAATGCTTGCAATAATTGTAGAAAAACATAGAATCCAAATTATTGTAGAATCATATTAGTAAATCGGATTAATAAATTTTCTACTGACAGATTCGTAGATAGTTGATCATTTTCTTTTGTATGTGTGGAAACCCCCACGGGTCGTCACCTCACCGGAGCTAGCGGTGAGGTGGTATGTCGGACTCGAACCGACTAAAACCACACGGTGTTCCGGCACGAGATCGTCTATTGCTGGGGGCTCGAGATAGCCTCAGAAGGAAGCTTCCGGGAACCCCAGCAGACCTTGGCCACTTGCCTAGTAGACGACCACACTTTGGATCATTGGGCGCGCGTGGAACACGTACGTCACGCCACCGTCTCAGGCCTGCTTCTGCTGGGATAAAGGTCAGCCCGGCCCGTTACTCCCAGGCTAGTGCTCATCGAGATCAGTGTTTGCTTGCCGACGTCTGGTGCGTCTTCTGCGGGATGGGAGATTGCTGGTTCTCTTCCTTTCCCGTTCCGCCCCTTCTCTGGCCAACATCACCTCCTCGCAATACTCTGACTTTGGACCATGGACAGAACCATGCCTCTCGCTAGAGATTAGCGAGAGGCTTCCCACACCAGTTGATCCTAGTGCACTAAGCCTGACATTATAGATTTTAAAAAGGTTCAAATCCAAGTCAACGAATTAAGATGTCAGATAATGTCGAATTGTCAGGCACAGAAGTCAGCCAGTCAGTCGCTGGTGAAGTTAGGTGCTTTTTCTAGCACACTGATTTTATGGAGCAGAATCCCATCCTCTTCCATCTGAGACTCTTTTTCAACATAGCTTTTTTACAAATTTCTGGTTACATTATTTATGAAAATATATATGAGGACGATGATTATTCTTTTTTTTAACTATGTTGGACAAACGAACAGACGGGTCACCTGGTGGTAAGTGACAACCTCCGTCCATGGACACTTGCAACTCAAGAATATTAAGTGCGCTGCCCGCCTTTGAGGGTGATGAGGCAAGGGGGATGCGGTGTTGGGAAAGAAGAGAGGAGTAAAGAAAGAGTGAAGTAGTAGTACTCTTTCCTAAAGAGTAGAGTAAATTATTATGAATCTATTACTCAACCATACCGCAGGGAGCCGAATGATTCCACACATACGCTACCATCTTTCACATGATTTTATTAATTTTCAGTGAAGCCAATGATGATAGTTTCAATATAATATGAAAATATTGTTTTTTTTTTAATTGACGTGCAAATATGGTGAAATAAATATCGATAACCAGGCCATCTGATCCCAAACTAAGCAGAGCTTGTACTATGGTAACGACACAGCTGATAAACATACTTCTATTATTCTAAATACATACATATAATAAATAATTTTACCCAGACACAGAACAAATGATCTTGCTCATCACACAAAAATATTTGTCCTGGGTGAGAATCGAACCCAACAACAACAACAACAACCTCTGGCTCAGCAGTCAGGGTCACTAACCACTAGACTAATAGGCCAGTCTATTTACATATAAACTGTATTTTAACAATTGTACTATTTTCTCACAGTGACAGTAAAAACTTCCGTTATTTGTTATTTTTCTAACCTGACCCTGCAACGACAGTCACAGAGAGTAAAAACACTGATGAAAGAGTAATATTTTCAATACAATATAGTAACATTTGGTCCTAAATTGCGTTTTACAGCTTTGCTGACAGCATATTTTCGCCTATCCCCGTACCGTTATAGCGTGATCTTATGTATTGCCTTTCCAGAACATTAACTTAATGTGTTCCTGAAGTCTGTAAACTGCCTTAGGCGTCTTAAAATTCCACTTCAGCACGGCAACTGTTATGGACCATGAAAATAACGTTCCAGACAAATATTTTGTTTAGGGAAAGGTTTTTTCTTGGGTGTTTCGGTTTTTATGGTGGTTAAATTGCTATAGGAAAGTGTCTGCATGCAATTTTATGTTGATTTGAATTTTGTAATAACGGTGTCACAACAACAACAACTAAATCATGTTTATAAGCATCGGCAGGGTAACATGTTTACGTACACATTTATGTCATAAGGTAACTTATTTTTCTATTTCATGTGCAACAAAATTCTAAAAATACCAATAATCGCCCCGCGGTTATGACGTATTCCTTGTTTTATATTTACAAGCAGAGTCGACTAATTTATACATTTCTATAATAAATAATTAGTATTCTAAGTAATTCATTATTATACTTATTTGGTTAATTATAATGTGGTAATTAATAATATTTGTGTGTATGTGTTGTGCATTT
The DNA here is from genome assembly GCA_947561695.1 of Tyria jacobaeae. Classification (NCBI taxonomy): domain Eukaryota; kingdom Metazoa; phylum Arthropoda; class Insecta; order Lepidoptera; family Erebidae; genus Tyria; species Tyria jacobaeae. Next base: position 11,611,742 of record OX387231.1, on the reverse strand, counting down.
ATGCAACGGAGTATTATACTGGTGACAGTTGAAAAGATATGTTAAATACTGTCTGTATTTTACGCGATAACAAGTCCTTGAGTTTGATACTACGCACGTACATAATATGAAAACTTTAGAAAATATTAATGATCCGTTAGTAGTGATGTCAAATAATGCCATGTAGTCAATTAATCGAACTGATTTTGAATTGAAAACTGCAGTTTTCTACCTCCTAAATATATATATTTAGAAGCCTACTATTAGGTGGCCATCAAAAACGAACAATACTGGCCTGTTGGTTTGGTGGCTAGTTACTCTGAAGTCTGACTGCTAAGCCGGAGGTAGTCGGTTCGATGTTCTTTGTGTCCGTTCCGTTCATCGAAGGAACGGACACAAAGTGTCAAAAGGACGTCAAAGATGTCCCCTGCAACACAGGAATCATTCCTAAAGTAGAAGTTGTTTATCATTTGTTCATTATACTTGTGAAGCAGCACTTAATCGCGATAATAATATTTATAAAGTATTCTAATTACATGTTGTTTTCAATATAATGTTAAAACATTATGAAAAACAATTTATTTGTCCTTCATATTCTACTTCTATTATTACATTTTTGTATCAACTATTATAAATGTGTTATCGCTTATATACACCAGTTTTTTTTTTCACCCCATTTAAAATACCTCGTATAAGTTTGTCAAAGAGTGAGTGCTTATTGGATTGAGGTTATCGAGTTTCCATTCAATAACCACTTAGGTTTAGTCAACATAGCAATCAGAACGCAAGATCTTAAAAGCGGATTTGTAAAATGATCCTCGACAAAAGCTTGCTTTTGTTTGAACTGTTTTTACGAATTTTGACGTTACGTTAAAAATATTTAATAACATACATTAATAGTCCATCTTTCTACATGTATATGTAAAGAAGTAGTTTGGTTTATTGAACGAACGTACTAATTTTTTGCTACGGCACGTACAAAAAAAAACGTTCGTTAATTAGTAGTAAATTACATCTACCAGTTAAAAAAAAAATGATTTTATGAATTTAAAAAAAACCTCATCTACCAGTTAAAAAAAAATTGCTTTTTGTAGCCCAGCTCTTGAGTAGATAGAGTATACTTTATTGCACACCAAAATATAGGAAACAGAAAAAAGATATACATATTTATTTAGTAGTACAATGGGTCTTATCACTATCTGTGATCTCTTACCTTTGATAGACTATACTATATAGCGATGGGTAACCTAAGTATTGCTATGTTAAATGTTAGAGCTGCAGTACACCTTTAAGTGGCTAATTAATATTAGACAAAAGAATATTGAAGTATCATCATTATAATTGTGTTTATAAAAAATAGATAAACGCCTTCAATGCAGCCTTTGCACAATATTTTAACATCGAAAAAACGTGCAATTTAAAAAGTTATTTGTAATTACACTGGTATGCTCTGAAAAAAAAATTGGATGTCGACAAGTAGCGGAGAAATTGCTTATCATCATACATAAAAAAATAGATACTGTTGAAACGAGAACCTCCTCCTTTATTGAAGTTGGAGAGAAATAAATACATACATACACTGATGTCTATATGTCTATATATGTATATCCCGGATGCGCCTGACGTTCCTCAGTTATTTAATAAATTTTTTTAGCACCAGTTCGAGTCCGACATACCATCTCACCCTCAGCTCCGGTGAGGTGATGAACCGTGGGGGTCTAGACGAAAAAAAATAATAATGCGTTTCTCAGAATCGTGTTAAACGCACTTATTTTGTATACCCTAATTTAACCTCCTAGTTACGTAATAAGCAAGCCAATTGCCATCAAGAAGGCACTAAACTGTATACATTAAGGCTGATATGTAACAGTTCAATCCCTTAGTCGCCTTTTACATCACTCACTTGAAGAGATTAGACGAGTGGCTCTACTCTACTCCACTGACAATCATGCGGCAAGAACTGTTATAGTCTCTTTAACATTACTCTACTTTACATAGGAGGCTAGTAGAAGTAGTAGATAAAACAAAAATGCGGATGGAATGGCTAGTTTACACAAATACCAGCACCTGATATCATTAATACATTTTTTTTTCTCTATAGATGACTACTCCCAACAACACTTTCAAAACTATGCTCTTAGTAAGATATATTGAGACGGGCCTGTCGGTCTAGTGGTGACCTCTGATATTGAGGTCGTGGGTTCGATTCCCACACGGGACAAACATTTCTGTGGTTAGCAAATGGTTGTTGCGGGTCTGTGTGTTTTTTGTGTCCGTTGTTTGTATGTTTGTAAAGTCCCCCGTGACATTGGAATATTTTCTAATGCGGGAGTTGTCTTTTTAATGAAAATAATAATAAATAATATCGTATAAATATATATTAGAGTATAGTGGGGCAGACGAAAAGACGGGTCATTGGTAAGTGACAACCCCCGTCCAAAGACATCTGCAACTCAAGACTCGTAAGTGAGTTGCCCACCTGACAATCTTTATTTTACTTTTTATTTATTTATTTATTGGACATTAACACGTGGAGTCCATTGATAACATTGAAATATTGTTATTCTAGTATAGTCACTATATACTACTAAATAATACTAGTCTATTTACTTTTTTTATCTATGTAGCACCCCTATGTTGCAGAGAATGCTTTAGGCATTAAGTCCGCCTATGTGGAAGTGTTCGGCTGTTCATGTACATACGTAGTAGTACGCCTGCCGTATTTCCGAACCGATACGACCTTTAAACCTTCAAGAAAAGAGCGTACTCCTGCCTAAAAGGCCGGCAACGCACTTGTGACTCTTGAGTTGCAGGTGTAAATGGGCGGCGGTATTCACTTACCATCAGGTGACCCGTCTGCTCGTTTGCCCCCTATCGTATAAAAAAAAGATAAATAAATAAATAAATAATCTAAAGCAATTCATTTTAAATTGTTTAATTTATATGAATACTGTGGAAGGTAACCAATACATAAATCAGTTAAATCTACAGGTATATTTCTTACCCAAGACAGACGAAACATAAATATACCATTGCTTTAAAAAAAAACTGTCTCTATTTATGTTGTCGTCAGTAGGTCAGTATGCTAGAGTTTTCAAATACAGAGACGAAATGTTTGTTTGCGAATTTTTTGGTGACTGATCAGATTCGCTTGTGCCATATATGGCATAACGACCAATTTAGACAGTTGCGTGATTAAGAAATAGAGGATTTAGAACGAGTTTGTTATCCAAAAATGTTATTTATTAGTTGTTGTTACATCAGTTTTGTTTTAGTTACGAAATAAAAAAATATGCAGATTATTTTATCTAACTGCTATACTAACATAGAGTTATTGGGTAATGTAGTATTTTTATTCACATTTTCCAACTATTCATTACGCGTCTGCGTACGAAATAGGGTTATGATTTGGAGTGTATGTATATTGTATGTATGTATTTGCATATAATATAGGAGACGGTATGTCATTTTTCTACTTCACCGAGATCCACGCGGTATAACGTAGCTGATATATGTACATTTAATGATTATTTATTTACACCTTATAATGTAGGTTTTTATGTTTATTATTGTTAAATTTGACACTAAAAAACCCAGAGCAAACTCTCAAACAAATCATAAATGTCTGTTTGGCTTAAGAATTTAATATATAAAAATATTCAAAATGAATAGCGTATCGAGTTCTTAAAAATAAACAACTAACCACGTTTTATTAGTAACTGAAAAAGAATACCTATTTTTCAAACTCAGTTTGGGGGACCCAAGGATGTCAAGAGACAATAATGAAGTGTGCAATGACGTTTAATACTACCTAAATGAATACAATTATTATAAGTAAATAATTTTATTTATTTCTTTTCTTTTCTATTAAAGACAACTCTGTGTCGCGGGGTATTTTATACACATTCATTTTTGTCCCGAGTGGAAATCGAACTCACTACCCAATAGGTCTTTTGGATCCTGACTGCTGGGTCAGAAGTTGTGGGTTCGATGTCCACAAGGGAAAACTATTGTCTGTTGTTTTAATGGTTTGTTAAGTTCCTAGCAACACGGGAATCATTCCTAAGGATTGAGAAGAATTCCAGGATTTATCTATTATAAAAATAATATAAAACAAATAGATTATTTATGGTTTATGTTCATGATGTCAATTTCAAACACATGGTTTTCATTCCTTTGTTTATGTATGACGTATTTATTGTGCTGGCATCCCACATCTGACGTACAAAACAAATTGAAATAAGAACGTCATGGTTATAGTGGACTTTTTTACAAAAGAAAATAAATAATGTATAGACAAATAAAAAAGAAAATAGAAGCGTTCGAGTTATATTGCTACAGTATGCACCATGAAATTTCTTCAGTGAAGTCAAACTGAAGTCACTCGATCGTTTATAAAACTGCTCTTTGATGTTTCTTAGTGACTGTAAGACATCCAAGCACCGTATCTCATTTCCATTTCTAATCGGTGATAAATTACGAAATACTCTTTTTTTCAACTTCTATCTTTTAGTACAAAAATATACTAGATCTTTTTACAGTACCGAATAAATTTAAGTAAGATCATTCAATTTCGTAGCTATTACTCACGACGCTTTTGCTGCCCAGTGCCCTTGGATGCCCTTTTATTTTTATCTCTGTACATTTCAACAAGTTTTTTTTTTTCTTGAACTGATATTTCCGGCGTCTCCACGTGTTTTGTGACAAATGTCAAGATGAGTATTGAGAATTAATATCGTTTATGATTAGTATATGATATTGTTGTTGTTGTTTAAATGTATTTAGACAGACTGTTCGTAATTTTAATAGTAATTTTAACAGTATGCATAATATCAAGTTGACAAGTTGTTCGAACCCGTGTTCAAGTAACATACATAGTTATTTTATTTAAATTCTGAATACTTGCCAAAAAAATTTAAATCAATTTTGAATAAAGAACTTTTGAGCATTTTTTTATTGAAACCTTATTTATATAATATCTAGATCTTTTTTTCACAAGTAAAACTGTTAACCAACCCCCCTTCCTCGTCCAACCATCCACCCCGTGTCCCCCCATTCATCGCCCTCAAAGGAGGATAGTGCACTTACACCCGCGTCATAACACTTACGTCTTGAGATAAAGATGTCTATGGGCGGTGGTTGTCACTTAATATCAGGTGACCCGTGTGGTCATTTGCCCCAATATGCCATACCATGCTATAAAAAGAAATAAAACCCACCAAACCGTCAAGGGCGTGACACAGAAGCATAATTCATACATAATATGTATACATACACGACCTTCAAAAATAATAACCGTCTTTTATGAGCATTTGTGTGAAAGACGGCAAAGGATGCGCTTTACCGCAGAGCTCTGTGTTTACAAACACCAAACGGGATTTAAATGACAATCCAGCGAATATAATAACACAGGACCACTGGACAGGGTAACTGACATAACCCAAATAATTAGCAAGCTGAAGTGGTAGTGTAGACGAGTTCTGGAGTAGAGACTGCGTCTAGTAAACGTAGTGTAGGATGCCCTGAAGTCAAGCGGAGTGATGATCTACAAAAAAAAAACTGGATTAGAAGATAGGCCTATTTCCAGCAGAGGACGATGACGGGCCGATGGTGATGATGATGATAAAATTTATGAAATGATGACTCAAATCAAATGACAGGCCTGTTGGTCTAGTGGTTAGTGACCCTGACTGCTAAACTGGAGGTCGTGGGTCGATTCCCACACGGGACAAAAAATTGTGTATTCCACAAATAGTTGTCTCGAACCTGGGTGTTCTTTGTGTCCGTTGGTCCAAATGTTTGACACAGGAATTATTCCTAATACAGGAGCTGTTTTTTTTTATATAATTTTTAATATTACTGTGATACAAACGTGATTATATGTATTTGTGTGAAAGACGTATATAAGATGTATATTGACTGAATACAGAAAATCGGTAGCTTTCGATTTGATTGAACCGTTAGATTACTTTAGGTAAAGATATAATTGCGGTTTAGCGGTCTTTGCAATATCTTGCACATCTAGACAGTGTTAACATTTTATTATCCTTATAGTATATTATTGAGTACTAAAATACTATTGATACCTACTCCTTTTATAGTCTCAAGTCAATTGAGCCCTTTTAGTCATGTCCGAATCGAAATTACAGTTAGGTTTAGATTTAAGACGCGTAAACCATAGTTAGGTTTGTAAATAAATTATGCAAATAATTTTACACCTAATTGGGTATGCACTTACACATATTTGTTAATAAATACAGATTAAATATTTATTAAAATATGTTAAGAGCCTTTTAATTAACTAAAGGACATGCTTCATAGTTGTTTGTTGTTCGTTCGTTGTTCAATGATGTTCATCCCGCCACAGTCAATATACAAATTGTTACCCGACTGCGCAAGAAGGTGGGTGGTGGAAGGTTTTTGAGTATACATATGATAGTAAGTGACTATCGCAGCCTATGGACACCCGCAACTCAAGGCTCACAAGTGTATTGCCGGCCTTTTAGGTAGGAGTACGCTCTTTTCTTGAAGGTTTGAAGATCGTATCATGATACAACACTCCCCATGATACAAGCGATAGAGAATGCAGAGTGAAGCTACATCTCTGCGCAACGCGTCAAGCCGATCAGAAATATCTTGGCCGTCGATGATGCGAGTCGCTCTCCGTTGAATGCGGTCAAGAGGGAGAAGCTGCTACTGGGGTGCACCTGCATAGAGATAAGAACAGTATTCCATGTACGGCTGAACCTGTGCCTTATAAAGTTGCAGGCGGTGGGCCGAAGTGAAATAATGTCTCGATCTGTTTAGCACACCAAGCTTTGTCGAGGCTAATTTGGCCTTACCTTCAAAGTGACCGCGAAACTGAACTTCGCTTGATATATCGACGCCAAGGATTCCGATGCTGGCTGTTGCACTCAGGGAAGTACTCTCAAAGCGAGGTGATATACTTTTAAAGGCATCTTTAAAAGTATATAAAAGTAGATGCAGAGTTACGTGATACAGATGTGACCATTCTAGCAATTTGGATGAACGACAATGTACATTTCATGAAAATCTATTGATAAATATAGGTGAACTGCATATTCACCATTAAACAACACAGCCGAAGGGGTAGGCAGAGCATCTATCTCCCACTTTTAGTCCACCATTATTTAGTCCTACTAACGTAATAGACCACGTAATAACCCTTAGTCAACTTATACGTCACCCCCGTAGGTGTAAGAAGGCGAGGCTCTATTCTACTCCTTTGGGTACCATTAGCCAGGATTAGGATTTTGGAATCGACCTTCAGGTCAACGAACTTTGAACCTTGAACCTCCGTAGTGATCCCGAGACCCATCAGTCACTACGATCATTATTTACAACAGAATTTAGTGCTGTAAGATTGAAAAGTGATAAACACAATGTTTTTATTGTCGTCCCTCTCTTTATGTCAGTCGTTAAATACGATATCAAATGTCTATAACAGTTGAAAACTATGTAATATATAAAAATACATTAAGTTTAATCTTTTTCGACTTTGTTACGAGGATAAAAACACGAAGGGAGTAATAAATACTTTTTATGAGATAATAGCAATTTATTTTATTTACAAATATACTACATACACTCACGCCTGTATGTCCAAGGGAGTAATCAGAGACGTATTGAACTCCCTTATAATGCCGTCTACTCCCTTATAATCTTATAGACCCAATACGTAAAAGCTTATGCAAGGAAAAGGAAGGAATTAGATATTGCTACGGATAGTTTGGGCAATGTTAGTAGTGGCTTCAGCTGGCCTATGACAATGCGCATGCGTTAACCTCTCTACAAACGAGGCAGTTATACTACATAGAATAGTAAAAAAAGTAAAGTTTATTAAATAAAACAAACGATATAGAATTATAATATTTAATAACCTTTTTATCTATAACAATTACAGGGTGCTTCTAGACCAAATCTGTTAAGTACAACAATAAATATGTACATTAAATTAAGTACTCGTATATACACACATCGTTTTGCTAAACTTATTAAAAGCAAAAAAAATAACATAAAGTTGCGTAGCTTTTTTATGTCTATGGTCTGTTTTAAATTAAAAAATATTTATGTATATTTAAAGTGTAAAAAACAAGTGTAAAAAAATCATAAAAAATACTGTCAATTTTAAGCTATAATCTAGTTACATATATATGTACAGTTAGATTACAAAGATACTGAATGCACGCTTAAAGTACTACTGTGAATATGTACATTATTTTACCAAGTGGTACGTACTAGTACCATTGTAACAGTTTTTGAAAATGCTGACAGCATGACAAATACTCAAGTAGAGATCTCCAGATATGAACGCTATATTCAGTAGAAGCGACTTTATCGTTAATCCTGAGATACCTGATCTTTTCTTTGCATATTTCTTGTTCTTCAAAATTAAACACAATAACAACAGATTTCACTGCGTGCTTTATATGATAATAATAATAATAACTTCAGACATCTCACACAAAACCTATATCCGAAAATAATATGCTTGTAATATTGTAAATATACTGCTGATAAACATAATAATACTTATTATAGATAAGTTAGGTCGAGACACAGAACGAACGAATTTACCTTTAATTTGTCCCTGGAGGTCAGTCTCTGTCAAGTGACTTTTTGGACATATTTTTAGACAAGCAATGTTTTCATTGTATTACCCAATGAGTGACAGTACCGGGGGCCCGTTTCAATCTCTCTCTCGAAAAACCTCAAAAGTCTGTCACGACGCAGATATGGTCCTTAGTGCTGGAGTTGCCTTTCCTTCTAAAAACTCCCAAATCTGTCAACTTTCTCAGTTCTGGTTTGTTCGCCCACAACCCTGTGGCCCTCTGCTGCAGCTAGTCAGTTAGAATTTGCAAACGACTTCAAAAGGACGCCTGACTCAGTACGCCTGTTTTTTTTTATTGTTGTATTTATGTTACGTGATATCTTTTGGGACTGATTTTTGGCATTATTTACACCTAACTGTCTTTAATGAAGTGATGAAAAATACATTAATATATTTTTTATGATAGACATGATAAAAGAATAATTTTAATTGATGAGTAAATTAGAGTGAATATGTTTTCTTTTGGATAGGCGTGCACCATCGTCGTCTACATCGTGACTTTCCATCAGGTGAGTTTAAAGACAAACGCTTACGACAATTACCAATAAAAAATATATTTTCGTGCTAGGAATCCCATATTATTATTAACCTCCAAAGAATATCCAAGGAAAGTTGTACTGGAACGAAATCCTCCCTAAAGACTGGGTAAGTACTCTTACGAATATTAATAAAAAACACTAAGTATTGAATAGCGATAGAATATTTAATTATTTTGTAATCATTTTAATAATTAAAAAAATTGAAAAACAATTATACTTGTAGTTCGAAAAACGAATAACCTTACATGTACTTTTTTTTATTTAAAGACTATTTTACTCCAGATGATGTAAGATTTCTTACAATATCCCGTAGTTAATTATGGTACATTAAAAAAACTCACATGACACATTTTTTTTTGTTCGCATAGTTAAAATTAATTTCATATGTAAATTAGCTAATATAACACTTTCAAAATAGGTAACAAATAAACGTAACTTAATTGAATAAAAAATGTAAGCATGTAGTCTCGCAGCTGTTAATTAAAAAAAAAAGAATATAGCTTCATTCTCACTTTCCTTGATCCATATCAAAAGAATTACAATCCGAATGTTCTGAAATATTATGGAATGATCGTTACAAGTATTATTTTATCTGGTAGCTTACACATATTTCATACAAATCGTTGCCGCCAATGTTGCGAATTCCGAGAACTGTCTCCCATCGGAGACGCTCAGGAATTCATTACTATCCCACGATGTCCCACAAACAATACAAAAGAAAAAAATAGCAAATAGAAATTACGGAACTATCCCAGTTTTGGCTAGATTAGCGATTCGGCGACATCAAAGCTCTGGCGATGTGCCAGTAGGTACAGTCGCGTACGATTGTTATCGCAGAATAATATAAAAGGAAAAAATACATTATATTCGCATGAAATATGTTGTGAGATAACAACATGACTTTTAGCACTTCTTAACGATGGGTCAGAATGATAACGATCACTATGATCCAAGATTATCTGTTTTGGCTGTTATTAAAGAACTAAAGTGGTAGGATACTACTGCTTGGCATAAAAATAATAAATTTTAAGAAGTAGATTCTGTTTTTTTTTATTTATGTATTAAATAATGTGAACATGTTAATTTAATTCACATTCCATATGTTTAATCACAATAACGTTTCCAATATCAATATTTTAAACAATTTTTTGCCAAAAGTGATTTGCGGTTCTTGTAAAGTGACGTTACATCAGCGGATATCTTACGCCTTACTAAAAATATTATATCTACGAAGGTATATTACGTATAAAAAAATCAACCCATTTTTTTTGTTGTTAAGAGAGTGTACTTTCAAGTAAAATCTTAAATTAATTATATTCGTTCTTTCTTCGTCTTGATTCTGTTATCACTTTGGCTTCCAGTATATAATATAAACAGTTTTTGCAAGTATTTCTCATCATTAACGTCTTACCTCTCGCCGTTATATTATAGCAATTTCTACCATGTCTCGCGGTCCGATGACCAGTTTTAGTTTTACTTTAGAGCATAAACAGAGACAGTTATTACTTCGTTTAATATGTGAAAACTAAACTAAGGATAGCTGAAATAGTCTGAATAAGAAAAATAGGCCCAACAGTAGACTGCAGAGGATTCAATGGTTGATGTCAAAGTAAGAGTCGAATCACTTCACCGTTAGTGTGATCAAACTTAGAGCACAATGGATAACTTACAGAAAAACCATTTGTAATAGTGTATAAAACTATTTTCTGTAGTAAAGTTACGTAATGGCTTCATGAGGACTTTGTTTTCCAATATTGTGCTAAATTATGTTACAGACTTTTCAGATACATAAAATAATTCCGACGTTTTCTCTTCGTAAAAACTAGTTCGGGTTATACTTGACTGACTTGCTTGAGCTATTGCTTGTAATCCCCAATGCATTCGTAGAGGCAATTTTCTTTTCTTTCCCTTTATATTAGTGGTCCTAACTGCTGAACCTGAGGTTGTGGGTTCTTATCCCACACGGTACAAAGCAGTGGTAGAGCCATGCTTAAGCACAAATGGGCCGGCTCGACCGGTGCGATACCACGGCCTCACAGAAAACCGGTTGTGAAGTAACACTTGCGTTGCATTTCCCCGAATTGAGTGAGGTTTCCGGAGACCCGATTCCCCCTCCCCCTTTTCTCTCCCCTCATCTCCTTTCTCCTCTTTCCCATCTCCTCATCCCTCCTCTCTTCTTTCCGCTCCTTGCATCCTCCATTCCTCATCACCCTCAAAGGCGGGCAGCGCACTTGCGACTCTTGAGTTGCAAGTGTCCATGGACGGCGGTGTCACATACCATCAGGTGACCCGTCTGTTCGTCTGTCTCCCTATAGTATAAAAAAAAAAAAAAACATTTGTGTCATCAACAGTCTGAATGTTCTTTGTGTCCGTTGTTTGTATAATTGTCAAGTCTCCGCGACACAGGAATCATTCCAGACATGGGATTTATCTTTATAAAAAGTATGTACGCATGTTTATTTAAATATATTCTACTATATACAGGATGACAAATGGGAAGTTGCCTAAAGTATATGCATCTCTTTCCTCCTCTACTGTACCGTATAAAGCTGGGCTCACATAGGTATATTCTAGAATGTTGTCAGTTTCTATTGAGACGCCGTAAAGAGTAGTACGTGTACTTTAAAATGAGTGACCTTACGAACGAAGATAAGGTGTATCTCATCGAGTGCTTTTATTCTAGAGGTAAAAACTATACTGAAGCATATAGAGGTTTTCGTACGAAGTTTTGGAAGTAAAAAAGTAGCCAGTAAAAATACTCTTAGAAGGTAAGAATGAAAAAATATATAAACATATTTGACTTAATGGTATGACCGCATTCTTTAATAAAGTATTCATTTTTTTTACTTCTTTCTCAGAGTAATTTATAACTTCATTATTCTTATACTCTTGACGATCTTCCTGGTCTTTCATAAACAGTTACTACAGAAAATAAGGTTGCCGAGTTAGAAGAACATTTCAAGAATAACCCAACGGATTCAATAAGAAAAGCTGCAGCAGCAGCTTTAACACTGAATCGAAAGGCACTAAGACTAATAAGGAATAAGTTCATTAAGTTACATCCTTATAAAACAACTCATCAATTCTTCACCGTAGATTGTAAAGAAAAAGAACTGAGTTTAGTATAGATATGAGAAATCCAAGACCAAGGATAGTTTGAGAGAAGCTATTAGAAAAGGAATTTCTTATATTTCTTCATCTACAATTGAACAAATTTTTCATAGCTTTCAAAAACGACTTGATTATTGTGCAAGTTCAGATGGGGATCACTTCGAAAATAGTAATAATAGTCATTCTCTAGCCAGGTTTTGTAATTTTTTTAAATACTTAATTGTGTCAGTTGAAAGTGTTCAATTAAACTGAAACCTATTTTAAATAAAAATGTCTACTTCAGTGATTCTATATATGTTTTTATTATTTTTTCCCTGCACCCATCTCAAAATTATAAGTGATTACTTTAGGCAACTTTCCATTTGTCACTCTGTATATACCGAAAGACATAAAAACAGATGCAAACGTCGATTAAACAGTGTACCGGTACTGTCGCAGCTAGACGACTAACTCCTTTAAAAAGGCCTCCTGTCGAGACCGAAACTAGTCGGGCATCCCCGAAATACACACGTGAGTAACACCGTATATTTAAATAAATATGAATCTAATTCACGTAAGTTTTTATTCAAGTATATTCTACTATACCTTTTTTTTTGTGTGGAAAACCCCATGGATGATACCGGGGCTACTGAGCTAGATGGTGGTATGTCGGACTCGAACCGACTAAAACCACATAGTGTGCCGTCATCGGTTCTTATGTTCGGGGCCTCAGGTATACCCTAGAAAGAAAAGTCCCTATGTATCCTGGCAGACCTGTCCGCTTTTGAGCAAGGCGACCCCAATATGGTGTGACACTCTTATATTTGGACAGGTGCGCGCGGAACACAACACACAATTATTTACAAACATGCATCGTAAAATTCTTTCGCATCGTTGCCTACTGGCAGCATTACCAAGTTGAATGGCAGTATTGGCTTTTCACTGTGCAAAGAAAAGACCAGTCTGCTGTTGATTAGTCATTTAGTTTGTTATTCCCGTCCCATTCGTCTCCACTCAAAACGACTCAAAAATATAGTTACCAATTATTCTGTATTTACGCCGTTCGAGGCTCACTGCCGATGCAGCAGCAGTGCCGGCACACCCAGCTGTACTTGGAAGATTATTCATTTAATGTAAATTATTTAAATACATTTTTCAGTCCATTAAGTTGAAATCACTGATGAAATGTGTGCAATTTATTTTAAACAACAAATGGGTTTGACTGTACATTTAAAAATAAAAATATTGTTATTACAATAATGAACAACACATATTTTAAAAATAATGTTATATTTTGATTTGTCATACATTTTATAAAAATGTGTTTTACTCTCAAATTTATTTTACAGTTATCTAGTGTGAGAAAGAAATCTTCAGATGTAAATATTGTTTATTTGTCTAGACATAAAAAAAAACAGTGTTTATCGTGTGTTCTATGCGAAATATATTTAAGGTCTCTTGAGAATGTCGTTGTTTTGTCATGTTTTAAATAATAACACTAAAAGGAGGAGCTGAATACAATAGGTAACCTTGGAGTCGGTTAGTTTTACGTAAACTTAATTGTAACGGTTTTCTAATCATTGGTCAAGTCACGAGACAGTTGGGACCACGATGACTCGAATCCCCGGTTTGGGAATGATTTAGATGTGAAGTAATTTAAATTGTTACCACTTTCGGACCGGGTAGTACGTGATGGGACATTAATGAGTCTCGTTGGTGCTATACTTCGTCACTGTTCGTTGACCAGAAGATCTTCCACAATATGAGTTGCTTATCGTGTTTATGTACACATTCATGTCATATAATGTGTGTCGTAAATTATACTTTATCCGTAGTTAGATTGAAAAAGAAACAGGAAATCGTTTTTATGTTCTTCTTGACGTCGGTTGTACTAATTTTAAGTTTTTTGAAATGTAATGCCATCCCTCGCATTATTAAAATTTATCTCTTTGGGTATGGTATAATACACGGCATTTCAGTATTTTTTTCTTTTCTTATCTTTAGATGTTTTGTGACCATAATATTATATAGCTCCAACGGGTTAGTTGTAAGTATACTAATTCTTGATTTCAATTTTGAAAAATAAATTTGTACCTCCTCCTTATAAAAGGTCTGTTATTGTTTTTATGATGTACACACAACCAGACGGGTCACCTGATGCTAAGTAACACCCGCCGCCCAAAGACACCTGCTTCTCAAGAGTCGTAAGTGCGCTGCCCACCTTTGAGGGGAGGGGAAACTAACTTGACAATAAAATGCAAGCACTGCTGTCGGGTTTCTTGTGAGGCCGTGATATAACTCAGGTATTTCCATTTCCGGACCGATACGACCTTCAAACCTTCAAGAAAAGAGCGTACTCCTACCTAAAAGGCCTGCAACGCACTTGTGACTCTTGAGATGCGGGTGTCCATGGGTGGCAGTAGTCACTCACCATCAGGTGACCCGTCTACTCGTTTGCACCCTATCGCATAAAAAAAGGTAGCTGCCCATCCATGTATATGCGTTGCTCTCCAACAGTGGAGGTTTTCCATTCACGGTTTTTTTTGTATAGGTATATTTCTGTTTTTTCTTATTTTATTTCAAAGGGTACTTCTGAATGAAGAATAACGGACAAAAAAAACATCTAGACTCAAAACAACTATTTGTGGATCACACAAATATTTGTTCGGTTTGAGAATGAACCTTTCTCTCAGTCTTTAGGATTACTACCACTGCATCATCAGGCCCATCACAGTGACGTCTTTACTATTTGTAAACCGATTTCAATAATGTTGTTAGCCCCCTTCAAATTTGGAGGAGATATTCGACCTCTAATAATAATAAATTAAGAGGTAAAGATCACAGTGTTGTAAATTGTTATGATTTTGGACATTGAGATTGATAATTTTAATACTTACTAGATCTACAGTATACAGTATAATTACACTTTACACTATTCTATCAGCCATGAATTATTTATACCCGATGGCCATATTTATAGCGAAATATTGCATTATCAATAATGTTGATGCCAAAGCTATTTACTTTTACTAAAAGCACGTTTCACACAAACACAATCATAAAAATTACTAAGTGTTGTTTTATATATTTTAAGTATTTTCTTTTATATTTGATTTAGTACCTAGTTTTGAACTTGATACCCGGAGCATAAATCTAAGTTTATTTATAAGCTTCTTTTCGCTGCTTGGATCGAGATAACCTAGATTTTTTCATTAATTCTACTTGAATTGATTGACATAATCTATCCCTCTCCCTCGAACCTTTTTTTAACCTACTTTAAAAAAAAAGGAGATACTCAATTCGACTGTTAATTTTTGCGTTTTAAGTCATGCGGTATTGCTTTATTAGTGAATCGATTTTGTGGCCGTGTGGCTCTCGGTGGAGTAGCAGAGATATAGTGTCCGGTTTACGGCAATACGGTCCCCTACTACGTTAGTGGGACCAAATTCCAATTGGCAAAAGGTGGCTGCCTCTGGAAACGTGTATACGTGCTAATAATAGTTAAGGTCTGTAACGCAACAAATACATTTTGATTTCAGTGGCTGTCAGTAGAAATATGTATCTGATGTCCACATTAATAGCGCCGACGCTTAGTTATAATAGTTATTTATTATATTTTTATTCTATCACATCTTAAATGCGTCATCAGAGTGTCTGTTTGTCGTGCTAATGTTATAGTTTATCATTGCTATTAGTATGTATGTGTGTATGTGTCTTCTTTACAACGCCTCTAATAAAGTTGACGCACATTTTTCTAATAACTGTCATTGCTTTTAATTGTTGCTGTTCAAATATTTAATATATTTTTACTTGGTTACAAAAATATTGTATTTCAGATATTTTTTAATAAATGGTTGCTTGTTTCTTTGATTTCTTTTTAAGGACAATTCCCGCACTAGGATTAACTCCTGTGTCGCGGGAGACTACAAACATTCAAGAAATGGACACAAAGAGCACCCAGACTCAGAACAACAATTTGTGAATTACACAAAGTGTTGTCCCGTGCGGGGATCGAACCCACAACACTCGGCGCGGCTAGTGTAGTGACGAGGTGACCGCTACGCCATCCGTGCAGTTGATAGTGTTTCATTTCAGTTGTCATGTTTTATCCAAGGTATCAACTGAATGAGTACTGATTATTGTTTAAGAAGCAGAACAAAAGCCTTGTTTAGACCTCAGTGAAGCAACAACGTTAAGTAGACAAGACTTACTATTTAACTTAGGTAGTGGGCTAGTGGCTAGGATACAGCCAGTGTGAGTTACAGGTACGACCCCGACGTTCTGAAGCTATTGCTGAGACTTCCTAATCCATCCGTACAAGCAATATCCTGTTATGCCCCTTTTTAACCTTCTCAAACCGCCAAACCAAATTCTAATCATCAAAACGTGCGTGTTTAATATACCTCTGCCTACTCCTTCAGGGACACAGGCGTGAGCGTATGTATGTACATAGGTATTTAACTTTCCTTTCACTGTGTCAAAATGCAATCAAAAGTTATTCATAATTTCCCTGGTATCAGATAATCAAATCCTGATAAAATAAAAATAAATATTGGAAAATCGATCTCAAATTTCCGGGGAATCGTTTAATATATGGACATAAAAAAACATACATGCAATACGAATAAGAATACAGAACCTCTGCCTTTTTTAAAATTGGTTAAAAATAAAGTTCGTTATAAGTTTTCCACCAGATCTAAGATAAGCTAAGATATGAAAAGCGATTTCATAAGAGAGCTTAGCAATGTTCTGTTCGAGAAAATGAAACCAAACTGTTCAACAAGTATATATTTTTAAAATACATATATCATCATGTAGAAGAAATTGTTTGTTTTTTTTGTTAAAATCTTTGGATCTATCAATCAGATAAGAATGATTATTTTTCTATTGGACCAAGTATTTTATTTATTATATATATTTAAATTATTTTTTTAAAAACATTACGATGCAACCTTTAGGAGCTTACGGATGAGCATAAACGCAGGTTAAACTCCGGGGAGTTAATGGAGGCTTCCTTGTTAAGGTATTCCCGGGTCCCTTGCAATAGACTCTTTGTGACGGAACACCGTGTGATTTTAGTTGATTCGAGTCCGACATACCACCTCTCCGTTACCTCCGGTGAGGTGATGACCCGTGGGGGTTACCACACGTTAAAAAAAAAGGTTAAACTCCGGGGAACGGCTGGTCAGTATTTATACAATTGATGGTTGAGATCAGTAGGCTTGTTCCCTATTACTTACTTGTTCACAAAAATAAGTGGGACTTAACTGGGTTGCACTCGCACTGGTAACACTCGCATTAAGACCTCCGTCACTGGGGCTTGACAAACATACACCGAGATTGCATTATAGCTGTAGTCGAGTTGATCAGTCAATTTTTTATCGATGCCGGGTTTAAGTCGTATCGTGTCATATAAAACTCCAGAATATATTATTTTTAAGTTGTCACTTGTCATTTTTTGTAATGTAAATATCGGGGAGTGTTGTACCGCCAAGTTTGAAATATTGAAAGACCAATTTGTTGCACGATCTCTTGCCAAAACATCAATCAGACTGTCCACGCCTCGTAAAATGAGTTCGACGTTATTTAAGATTGCTACTATATGTCTATGGGATTTATTGGCTTTTTTTTTAGTGATCAGACGGCTTTTGTATTGAGGGCAGTGTTGATGATATTAGCATGTTTTTCGTCTAGTTTATATTTAAAAAAAATTAATAATATATTTTTGTTTTCTTTGCTTATTGTTAGCACAGTGTATGTCCAGTAAAGGGTAAAAACAGCGAAAATTTATATATATTTATATATATTGCTCGACCTCCAAAATTTTATGTAAAAGATTGGTCATAACTCGTAACCGATCAACTTGTAGCCTATAAACTCGTTCAATATAAGTTTGATAAGGTAAGATAGAAATACAAGTTTTATATATCTAAGAATATTAGATAATAATTATTGTAGAAAAAACTATCAAAAACAAACTAAGCAAAAAACATCCCTGGCAATAATATCGTTCAACTATGCTCACTTAAATATGAAGGAAATACGTTTCACGTTTACTCAAACGGAGCCACATTTCAGTGTTAAGTAATAATTTCGCACTTTATTATCAACCATCAATTTTACTATACAATATAACTTCACGAATCGAAGCAGATAAATAATGGATAAAATAAGACGCTCATAAATCACTATAACAATTTAAGATCAGATTAATGAAGCCGATTATTTCAAAGGACTTGGCTCACTAGTGCGTGCACCCAACTTAATAATTATAAGCATACAATGCATCGTTGGTTGATATCAGTTACATTTACACCTACGGCTGAGTAAACCTGTTATTAACTTGTTTGTTGGTTTAGCCCTTGGTATGACGGTTAGGGTCTCACAGACCCATCCTTGTAATTCAATATCATTTTATTTTTCATGCTGCATTTTTATTATAGGGGGACAGACAAACAGACGGGTCATCTGATGGTATGTGACAACCGCCGTCCATAGACACCTGCAACTCAAGAGCGGTAAGTGCGCTGCCCGCCTTTGAGGGTGATGTGGAATAGGGGGATGCGGGTAGGGGAAAGAAGAGACGGGGTATTAGGATATGGGAAAGAGGAGAGGGGGATTTGGGAAATGCAACGCAAGCGTTACTTCACAACCGGTTTTCGGTGACGCCGTGGTATCGCTCCGATCGAGCCAGCCCATTCGTGCCTAAGCATGACTCTACCACTGTTAGTAGATCTCTTTTACTTATTACCTGATTCTTATTCTGTATCACTGCATGGATGACGCACACTGCCGCGCCGTGTGTTGTAGGTTCGATCCTCGCACGACACATCACATTGTTTAATCCTCAAATTGTTGTTCTGAGTCTGGGTGCTTTTGTGTCCATTGTTTGAATGTTTGTGAAGTTCCCCGCAGTATAGGAATTAATCCTAGTGCGGGAGTTGTTATAAAAAAAAACTGCAGACAAAGGTGCTCTTCAAAATAAAATGCACTACTGAGAGATCCACTTTAAAGCAAAAGAAATCTGCTCTATGTTGTCCAATACCCGATTTAGAGAAAAAGAAAAATTTCTGTACAAATATTACAAATGCCAAAATAAGTTGTTTTGTTAGCTTTAACTGCTAAACCACTTATCGTGTGTTGCGTTTCTTTCCTAGGGGTACGAAGTAGAATATAGGGTTCCTTTCTACAGAAAAGGAAGTATCGATGGATAGAAAAATATTTTTTACGCCAGCGGAGCCGCGGGACGCAGTTAATTTTTAATAAACTTTAAGTGCATGATAGAATTTGAATATAGTTTTGTTGGATTTTATACCTTTTACGTTTTTTAATAAAACCGTACTTGCAACCGCTGGTACTACTGTTAAATTTGGTTAAAAAAAAATTGTGTGGAAAAATTTAATTACGAGATCATTTGTAAGCAGAGGCACACCGGGGTAGTAGGTAGTATTTTATTGGTAAGAGTGCGACAGACCCCTTCGCTACTCATGGGCGACAATGATATCAAGGGATCTTCTAAACCGTTACAAAATAGAGATATAAAACATAACATTATTTGTCTCTAAGACCATAGTAAGTACATATGTACGTCTATAAACACTTGTAACTAAAGAGTCAAAAGTACGATGCCGACCTTTTCATAGTGTGTAACTTTTTGTATTCTGACATTCACAGGGTTACAAAATATGCGTTTTATACTTAGTGATGACGTCAAACATGCAGTATGACGCATTCAAGGAATATTTCTTTGCTTTATAATTTACGATTAAGAACACAGACCTACTTCCATGTTGTTTTCTTAGGGGATTTCCATTATACAAAGCTTTGATCTAGTTTTTTCAAATGGATGTTAATGTTTTTAGATATGTAAAAAGTGTGCATTTGTGTCGTGACGTAAGTGTGGAATATATTTAGTGCTATCAGAACTATAAGAACTTGCACTTCACAATAGATCATGGTTACCGCAATTTTAGCGTAATGCTGATCGTTTGCCCACGGGAAAGATTGTCAGATCTCAATAACTTGGGTAGTCTACCAAAGCTGTCTGCATATAAGACTCGAAGAGCCTGTGGGCCTTTTTATTTTTAACGTGTGGGCACGTTTAAATAAAGGTCCGGTTAAAAGAAAGCTCTAGCAGTGCAGTTGTATATCGAACTCTACCGACTAAAACCAAAAGGTGTTCCGTTACGAGTGGGTCCCCGTGGTGCAAGGAACTCGTTATACCCTAGAAAGAAAACTTGCAAGAACCCCTGCCTATTGGTCTACCGGTTAGCGATCTCGACTGCTGGGGCACAAGATTAGTGGGTTCATTTCCTACACCGGATGAAACTTTCGTATTATCTTCAAATAGTTGTTGTTGTCCCGAGTTGTCCCGAGTTTGGGTGTTATTTGAGGCATTTGTTTAAATGTTTGGGAAGCCCCCCGCCGTACAGGAATCATTCCTGAAGCGTTAGCTGTTTAAAAAAAAACTAAAATGAAACACAATTCTGCGTACTCACTATTACCCTGTTTTTTACCCCCTATCGCAAACGAGCAGACGGGTCACCTAACTTAAGAGTCACAAGTGCGTTTCCGGCCTTTTAGGTAGGTGTAAGCTATTTTCTTGAAGGTTTGAAAGTCGTATTGGTAAGGAAATACGGCAGGCGACAATTTGTTCCACATGCTGGTTTTGCGAGGCAAAAAGCTTCTGGAGAAGCGCACAGCGTTGGATCGCAATCATCCAGGTGTTGGAGATGGATGTTTTGTCGCGTATGACGATGGCGGAAACCTGCGGCCCTAAAGCTGCTAGATCTAAAGCATTGGCTCAAGTTTCCTAGTCTATATATAATATTCTTTATCTCAAGCACTTTAGGAAATACGCCATAGAATTGCAAATTGATTCCACTATGCGGATAGAAATTTACATAGAGGTGCCTACGTCCTAAGCTTCTAAGAAGCAATCTGTGGTAATCTACAGAGGCATCCGCTGGGAATTCTATTTGCTTAATGGTGAAAAGTTTCCTTAAAGAAATCAGTTTACAGTGTAATATAAAGATGATATTTTTGAAATAAATCAGGATAAAATATCTTTATAACAGGAATTTGTAGCTGGGATTAGTTATCAAAGATTAAATTATTACACGAACCGCTGAGAGCATACTTAAAATTTCTAACTGGCCGCTTGCAATAAAAAAAGTAATTACGAAATTCCTAAACGGAACCTACTTTGGACATGTTACTTTTTAATTTGCAACACTAATTTGTTAAAATTGTTTTCACGTTATGGAGTCTTTTAGAAAATAAAATTGCTTATCGCTATTACAATGATTTTTACTTCATTCATTAGATTCAAATGTAGAACTGATGACTCATCCACAATAAAGCACAGATCTCGCACCACGACTTCTTTTTGTTTTCTAATATTTAAAATAAACTTAGATGCATTCATTTCTACAAACCCTAAAAAAAGCTCAAAAATTATAGTTTCGGTATGACCTAAGTATTAAAGAATCCGCAGCTTTTGTCGATATGAGATCTGTTTTGTAAAGCTGATTGGCGTATCCACCTGTGAGATAAACACATTGAAAAAGTATTTAGTGAGACATATCTAAACACATTAATAACTAAATCTATGCTACTAAACATACATAGAAGGGATATATAAATTATATGTATTTGTATTTACTTTCTTTATATTTCAATATAGTCAGCGCTCAAAGTTGCTTCAGAGATTGCTTATATTGCGTTTGTGTTTCTCAAGCGCAAGAACTAGCGTCAAATAATCGAAAGCTATACAAACATTCGTATATTGCGTTGCAGTTTTCAGGTCATCCACGCTTTGAACTTTTCGATGCTACGTGTGTAAATATTTTAAGGGAGACGCTGAACAGAACTAGTAGATCATAAAAAAAAACAATAACATTTAATTGCGGTATTTAAAATAAATACATATAAAAACCGTATGTGGTAATTTATATAGAAAAGGCAACACATCTTAAGAACTTATTAGCAAGGAGATAATTAAACTTAACTACACGACTGCAGTCGTATCCAGGGATTAAGCCATAACGCATAGGAGGTTATTGGTGCTGCTGATAGATAGTATTAGGTACCTATTAATTTGAAATTATGATAAAGAGCAAAGAATAAATGGATATATAGTAAGAAATAATGCATATAAGCATCGAGAGATGACTGGCCAGTCTGTCTATCTCTAGGGGTTAGTGATCCTAACTGATGAGATAGAGGACGTGGTTTCGTTTCCCACCCAAGACAAAGAATTGTGTGCTGAACAAGATCATTTGATGTGTAGCTGGGTATAATTTATTTTGTAATATGTGTGTATTATTTAGAAATATATAAGTAGCTACGACTATATTTATCATTTATTACCTTAGTTTGGGGATATACAATGGGATATATGTACATATAAAAAATTACTACACCAGTAATAAACGTGAAATACAGGCCTCCATTCCTGTCCTTTTGGCTTAGCAGCGGAATGCTAAGGGACCTGAATGCAATAATTTCTTATAGACAAATTAAAATGTATGTAATAGCTTTAAAAAGAACAGCACAAACGGTATTAATCTCAACTCCCTTACTGCTAAAATCAAATAAATCAAATATAAAAGCTGTGTTCGATCATTAAGACACACTTGTGTGGTTAATATTGGCTTTCTACACACTACACTCAGCTTGTTAGCTGCTCAAGTTAAGTGCTATATTGTGTCCGCATTGTTTTAGTGCACGCTACGAGCCACAGAAATGTACACCCTGTGAATTATTTCTAACAGATTCTATTTAAGAAATAAGCAAGTTCTTGTAATGATCAGAGCTTGGGACCTTATTATTAAAGGTTTTAATATTTTTTGTCATTCTATAAGCTTTTATATAACTTGCAATATATGTTTGTTGAAGAGCAAGCGGTCAAGTTTCCGAACTGTGGTCGCTGAAGCCGACAGCGACATGTCTTAAAATGGAGACCGCGATTAGACAAACGTAGTGTTGGGCGCCCTTGTTATACCGACGACTTAAAAAGGTGGTTGGCAGTAGCTGGATGTGGACTGTCGAAGACCGAGATAGTTTGCGCATCTTGGAGCAGGCCTTCTTTCAACAGTGGAAGGACATAGGCCATATTAATTTTCCCATTGAATTCCCATAGTGCTGCGAAATCCCCTTCTGCCATACGGGCGTAAATGTTTGTAGGTATGTAAATATGTACGAAAACAAAAGACATGTTACATATATAGATCAATTATGACATCCAGAAATTTTACAAACTGTCAGAATAGTATCAGTAGACTTAATTATAGGTCGTAAACTAATTTAGTTTACGACATCTGTAAGTATGTCTTGCCCTCTTTTTCATAGCTTCAACTAATAAAAAAAATACTTTTGCTTCTTCATGGTACGAGAATATACTTAACATAATATGATAATAAACGAGAGTCTCGGCATCCTCTATCGCTTGTATCATGGGGAGTGTTCAGAGGAATTGTTCGGACTTATACCGGCTGCTGGTTTCCGCCATCGTCCTACGCGACAAAATATCCATCCCCATCACCTGGACGATTGGCAGAAGCTTTTTGCCTCGCACAACCAGCTTATGGAACAAATTGTCGCCTGCCGTATTTCCGAACCGATACGACTTTCAAACCTTCAAGAAGAGAGCGTACCTCTGCCTAAAAGGCCGGCAACGCACTTGTGACTCTTGAGTTGCGGGTGTCTATGGGCGGCGGTAGTCACTTACCATCAGATGACCCGTCTGCCCCCTATCGCATAAAAAAAAATGAGATGACTAACTATTCCTTTCCTCTTCCCACCCTCACCCCTCCCCTCTCATCACTTGCTACGATTTACAGGTGTCCATAGGCGGTGGTTGTCGCTTACAGTCCATCAGGTGACTTGTCACACATAAAAAATATCGATATTACCAGCGTAAATTCGTTTAATAGTTCAGAAGAGCTTTGAATTTAAATTGCCTTTGTTTCTACCGTACGATGTCTGTATGTAGTCTGTTCAATATGTTTTACATATTTCTTATGGCACATCAAAACAAGTACTTGGCCTGCCTGCTAGAAAAGCAGTTGTGAGTAGAAATTATTGAAAGGTTGGTGTCAAATTGGTGATTTAAAATATATTTAAATACAAATACTCGAAATGTAGGTATGAATAGACTATTTTATAAAATAAATTATGTTTATGTCCAATCATAATACAGTATTTTAACATTTAGTACAGTAAGATAGCAACACTAAATTGAATACTGTCTCCGAGCGCGCATAATCTTCTTGTAGAGTTATTTATTGCATCCCTACGAGTGGTGGAGTTACCAGCTTCTGTTTACAAAATGTCATTGCTCCTCTAAGAAACAACATGAAAACTCAATTTGCAAATATATTGGGCTGTATTTAAAAAATACAATAAAAATTGAGGTCATTAACATTAAGACAAATCTAATTTCAAATTTGTTTCTGGCAATGTTAATTAAAAAAAAAAACGTATTGCATTGTAAGTTTAATATTTCATGTGTTTTTTATGTATTTCTTTTATTGTTACCACAGTGTAAAACTTAGAAAAATGTTATTAAAGATTTTTTTATCAGCTTGACACTCCCAGATAAAGGGAAATATCACCTATATGGCAACCCCACTCTGTTTCGCTATTTGCTTGTTTTGCCATTCATTTATTCATACAGTCAGATCCTTACACTTGTTTTTGTATTTTGTAAAATATGAGTATTTTATAGGGTGACAGGTAATTACAGCAGTTTATTGTATGTTGTCATCTTGATAGGTTTTTGTTACGGAATGCAAATCCAGTGTTAAAAAGAATGTGTCTGGATGTTTTTTTCTTTTGCTTATTAAAAGGAATTAGTGTCTATTTCATTACGATGTACATATAATATTATATCTATTAATTTTTAGTATTTTAAAAGTTTGCTCCTGTTGATGAACATACCAACAACAGACATAAAGAAAACCGTGCTTTGACAACTATTTATCACAAAAGTATCGAGCCCGTGTGCGAATTGAACCACGATCTCTGACCCTGCAATCAGGGTCACTAACCACTAAGCCACTAAGCCTTCAAAATATATTTTTATTTGTTCTAATAAGCATTTTTAATTGGACACACTTTGGAGTACAGAGAATGGTGGTAGTCGGACTCTAACTGACTGTTCCATAGTGAAATTTCTATCTCAGGGAGTATTTGATATATATGAGAAATAAAACATTTACTAAAGCAAAGCCAAATTACCAAACTTATAAGACTAGATTTTAGCTAGCTATATGTAGCGCGTCCCGCAGAAGAAGCACCAGGTGCCGTCGAGAGCGCTGACTGCTCTCCGGCCTCCATGAGCGCTGGCCTGGGGGTAGTGGGTCAGGCTACCCTAGCAGAAGCGGCTCGAGACGTAAGCGTGACGTGTTCCTCGCACGCCTAACTGATCTGAAGGGAGGGTTAGGCTCCCAAAGTCCGCGGTGTGGTCACCTACTAATCAGGTAGCCAAGTTCTGCAGGAGTTCCTGAAGGTTTCCTTCGTAGGGTATCCCAGGTTCCAGTAAGCATTTTTGTTCTTTTTTCTTTGATTTTCCTTTTAGTTCTTGTCACTTAAGTACATATGTGTGCTACTTACTTTTTTTTCTATTACCCTGGAAGACACCTCAATTTTAGGTCAAGCTCGCCTTTGATACCATTTGCTTATTTCTTTCATTATTATAATTTATTGTGTACAATAAAGAATAAATAAAAATGATGTTTACTAACGAACATACCGTTTAGTTTCGGACCCGACGGGGGAGCTTTATCAAGGAATGAAGCTACGTATCACGACGATACCGTCGCATAGCCTGAAACCAAAGTATAAACACACACCTACGCCTTCCAGGATACAGGCTTAACCCTGGTATATAGATGTCGTAGGTAGAGGCGTACCTTGGAAGGTGTTTAATATTCAAGAGTCGAAAGTGCGCTGCCGGCCTTTTAGGTGGGAGTACGATCTTCTCTTCTTCTTGAAGGTTTAAGGTCGTATTTTGCTTATAACTAGCAAATGATAATAAGGCTTAGCTATTGCGTTAGTGAGTCAATATTATGGTTGCCTAAAGTGAGCGTTTTTTCACATTCGAATTTGGCACTAATAGCTTTTTTATTAAATTAAACACGTATGTACCTTCAAAACAGCACACATACACTCGAAAAACGTAACCTTCCTTCCTGGAAACGAGTAAAAGACATCTTCTGTAAGATTTTTGACCTTCCCAGTGAAAAAACTTGTTTGTCAACAAAATAAAGTTCTATAGTACCTAATCGCCACAAAAACACTTAATGAAATTGACCCGTTTCAACGACGCCTATTTTTTCTGGTAAATCCTTAAATTACTATTATTCTATCTCATTCTTTCTTATTTTCTGCTACACAATTTAAGTTTTCTTTGAGTTTGTCTTTATTTCCAGTTGTTATAGTTTGTAGGAACAAAGTTAACTCGTTTTGTTAAATGACAAAGAGTCACTGAGTTAACTCCGCTTTTCTTAGTGTGCTGTTGAGAAATGATTTGTACACAATTAAGAGCAAAACTGAATGTTACTTGACTACACTATATTTTATTGGTATTCGGTGTTTTGTATTTTATAAAGATGGAGCTGATAAAGAAGTGGAGTAGGATCACCCCATCTCTTTCTGTTTGTGTCGTAAAAGGCGACCAAGGCATCGGACTGCTGGCTATCAAACAGTATAAATACAGCCATGCACTCCCCGAATGATGGCTATAGGCTTGTCTTTTATTACGTTTGATTTTTTTTATTTTTTATTTTTTTTTTTCGGCTTTCCTACTCTCTTGGCGTAGTCCCGAACTCATGGAAGACAGCTCTAGTGCACCCAATCCCTAAAAAAGGAGATCGCTCGGATCCGTCCAACTACAGACCCATAGCCATCACCTCCTTGTTCTCCAAGATAATGGAATCCATTGTTAACTGCCAGCTCCTCCGGTACTTAGAAGACCACTAGCTCCTCAATGATCGACAATACGGCTTCCGTGAGGGTCGTTCAGCTGGTGATCTTCTCGTATACTTGACTCACCGGTGGGCACAGGCGATCGAGACCAAGGGGGAAGCGTCGGCCGTTAGTTTGGACGTGGCGAAGGCCTTCGATCGGGTCTGGCACAAAGCGCTCCTTGCGAAGCTTCCTTCCTATGGGCTTCCCGAGAAACTGTGCAATTGGCTCACCAGTTTTCTTACAGACAGAAGCATCAAGGTCGTTGTTGACGGTGCATGCTCCGACTCCAAGTCTGTTAATTCTGGTGTCCCACAAGGCTGTGTGCTATCACCCACGCTGTTTCTTCTGCATATCAACGACATGCTGCAGATTAGCAGCATCCATTGCTATGCAGACGATAGCACGAGTGATGCCCTTTACACCGGCCGCGCTAACATTTCTCGGGTAAACGTCATCGAAAGCCGATCCAAACTTGTGTCTGAAATCGAAACTTCTTTATCAAAAGTTTCAGATTGGGGTCGACTTAACCTAGTCCAATTTAACCCCACGAAGACACAGGTTTGCGCGTTCACCGCTAAAAAGATGCCATTGGTCGTATCACCTCAATTTGAGAGCACTTCCCTAACTGCATCAGCCAGTATCGGAATCCTTGGCGTCGATATATCAAGCGAAGTCCAGTTTCGCGGTCACTTAGAGAGTAAGGCCATATTAGCCTCGAAGAAGCTTGGTGTGCTAAACAGATCGAGACAGTATTTTACTCCGGCCCACCGCCTGCTTTATAAGGCGCAGGTTCGGCCGCACATGGAATACTGTTCTCATCTCTATGCAGGTGCACCCCAGTACCAACTTCTGCCTCTTGACCGCATTCAACGGAGAGCGACTCGCATCATCGACTGCCAAGATATTTCTGATCGACTTGACACCTTGGCGTTGCGTAGAGATGTAGCTTCACTCTGCATCCTCTATCGCTTGTATCATGGGGAGTGTTTAGAGGAATTGTTCGGACTTATACCGGCTGCTGGTTTCCGCCATCGTCCTACGCGACAAAATATCCATCCCCATCACCTGGACGATTGGCACTCCACCACTGTGCGCTTCTCGAGAAGCTTTTTGCCTCGCACAACCAGCTTATGGAACAAATTGTCGCCTGCCGTATTTCCGAACCGATACGACCTTCAAACCTTCAAGAAGAGAGCGTACCTCTACCTAAAAGGCCGGCAACGCACTCGTGACGTGACTCTTGAGTTGCGGGTGTCCATGGGCGGCGGTAGTCACTTACCATCAGGTGACCCGTCTGCTCGTTTGCCCCCTATCGCATAAAAAAAAAAAAAAAAAAACGTAAGTGGGAAAAATTATCGTTTTCATAAATATGTCTGTATTTTTTTTTTGATGTTGATGTTCTTTGTCACATATTTGTTATTTTATTTAACCACTAAATTTAAAGGGAACGTACATTTTCTTTAAAAGCCCGTGTTACAAATATATACTTTAAAATATTTGCCGTTATGCAGCTAACTGTGGCGGCTAAATATAGAAGATAATAACCTGTCCCTTCAACATGGACAAGTTTTAATTAACTGAAATAAACTCATTAATTCTGCACGCGGAGGAACCCGTATATACATGAGATAGTTGAGTTTTTAAATATTTTTGAATTGCTGCTCGTTTGAGCAGTTGATGGCTTGGAGATACGAGCATTACAATTTTGGGTTTTATAAAATTAACTTGTAACATTGAGAGTATTACCCTCCTTTTTACATTCAAATATATTGGAGCAGGGATACTAATCACTTCACAGATTCAGGTCAGTAATAACTTCAATAATACTTATTATAATATATGTACATTACCTGTAGATGTCTACAAATCCAACTTCACTGATTTAGCAATACCTTGTCCATTTTTAAGAGACTAGAAAGAGAGTTGCGTGATAAAGGCCTTTTGGTGTGTCGATTATAGTGATATAAACAAATAACGTGTAAAATATTTTTTTCTTTAACATAAAAAGAAACAATAATGTCTAACATAATAATACATATTAAAAATATCGAAACGACAGTAGTATATTAAGAATTCAGGACATGGGATGTAGTGGACACCTTCTGTGAAACGATTATGTCAGGAGGTGGCTGCGGAAAGAGAGAGGGAAAACACGAGTACTCTACCAACGACGCACCAGACGTCATAGGAGGGCCGACAATGCCCAACTCCGGCCTCCGTAAATAGACCGATACCAATAGAGGGTGGTGAACCTGGGGTTCAGTTCACCGCGGCCCTTGGCAGCACGTGCGAGGAAGGAACAACGTGGTGGTTTTAGCCGGTCAAGTCCGACACACTCTTCCACCGATGACCCCGGCGGAGGATAGTCCATGAAGATTTCCCCACGTAAAAAAAAAAAACAAGAATATAGTACCATAACCTCTATCCTTTTTGTTAATATAATAGTATCTATATACATATAATGAAGTTTAATATACTCACATCTTTTTTGCTGTTAGGAAAAACTAGACCTTGGAATAACTCTTTCAAAGTATGTATTTGCATTTCAAGTATAACTTGAAATGCAAATATAAACATGATGTAAAAGATAAGGCTTTGTAATGGAAATGGCTACTGTAGATGTTGCTGCAAGTATTCAGGAATTTAGGGGTCAAAAACAAAGTTAATAGTTCGACTAAGGCATAAAATACTTTAAAAAAAAAAACGCAATTTGTAAACAATTTTGTACCGTGGGAGAGCCAAGCTTAAAGAGGCTCAAATCCCCCATTCTTCCTTCCCCTCTCTTCATCCCCCTCTCTTTGTTCCCCTTCCCTAACCCCTCTTTCTTCTTTACCCTTTTCCCATTCCCTTCTCCCCCTCTCCTCGTTCCCCTACCTTCATTCCCCCGTCATCGCCTTCGACCGTGGGCAGCGTACTTACAGCTCTTGAGTTGCAGGTGTCCAAGGACAGTGGTATTCCCTTACCATCAGATGACCCATCTGTTCATCTGTCCCTTTATATTATAAAAAATAATACACATACGGCTGGGGATTGGGCCCTATTCTTACCCTACTGAGACCCACACGTCCTAATCTCGGTAGAGTAAACAACATACACACAAACATATTACAATATTATATAACGTTTTTACATATAAATTTTCGTTTTTGAACATAATAATTTCACGCCAATGCTAATGTTATGCGCTGCGCACATTTGATTGTGATGAGGGTTGGGGGATGCGGGGAGGGGAAAAAAGAGGCGGGGGGTGAGGGGAGATGGGAAATGGCCAAAGAAGCCTAAGGGTGTAACCAAAATTGCAATGTTTGATAAAATAATCACATCTATTTATTTACTTCCCTACGCTTCAATGCAAGCGGTATCTAGAACGATCCCAAATTAGATTCCTATAGTTTTATACTTAAACCTGATACGTAAACCTGGTTTTCTAAATTCACTTAGCATTATAGCTTGTCTGACTACCCTCCGGCTTTCTACGTGACTACATAAAAATACTTTTTGGTTTTGGAAACGTAAGTTTGGTAGTAACCGACAGTATAATTTGAATCAGTTTTAACACAAAGATTTTTAATCTTTTTAAGTATAGTTTTAACAACTTTGTGAACTCATTAAAACAGGAAAGAGCTTGTTTCTAATACATACATACATATACTCACGACTAAATCCAAGAAGGTGGAGGCACAGGTGTGCCAATCTGTGTGTCTAATGTTTGCCAATAGTCCCTCCTACGTTATGATTGATAGATTGAAATTACGTGTTCTAGAATATAGAACACTTATTTTAACCTATTCCTAGAATGCAATTGCAAAAAAAAAGCAATAGAAACAAATAAACACTGTATAAATTTAATTACCGTTTTAATTTCCAGGTATTGTCACCTTCGTTTCTCATAACTGTACATAATTGATATGTGTAAAGTTAAAGATGTCAAGTATAACGTATTTTTTATTTTGCAATTATTCAATTCGCTATTGAGAAAACTCATAAAAAAGAATTGAGTGCACTGATGGCGTAGCAGTTTAAGCGGTCACCTCGCCTCCAAGCTGCCGCGCCTAGTGTTGTGGGTTCGATCCCCGCACGGGACAACACTTTGTGTAATCTTCAAATTGTTGTTCTGAGTCTGGGTGTTCTTTGTGGATGTTGTTTGAATGATTGTAAAGTCCTCCGCGACACGGGAGTTAATCCTAATGCGGGAATTGTCTTTTAATGAATTAAAAAAAATAAAAAATTAAAATCTTTTACTAGATTAAAAAGTTAGTTCAGTAAGTAAATTACACAATCTTATAAATGTAAATAAAAAAATCTTATAATTACGTTACAAATATGTTTTATGTTTGTGATTTAAAATGATTATTATCCTTTATCATTTATTATTTTTTAACCTAACACGTATCAAAAATGAAGTTGCATGCCAAATGCGAGGCAATACGGCGGTTTGACAGTTATTTTCTTTTTTGAAACGCTATATAACAGTGATATTACATATCTCTTTTGTAAAGCGTCTAGGCGCTAGCCCTGTGGCGAAGCTCTGACTTGAGCTATTGCTTACTATCCCCCAATCTATTTCAATTCTCAAAAGTACTTGGATGACGCAATAGGCTTGCCCCGGCAAAATTGTGGGCATTAGTTACGCCACTGCTTACCATACAGGTGTGAGTAAAGTATTTAATATAGCAGTTAAACGTTAAAACAAGTTGTTCATTCCTTAACCATGTACACTGAATAGTAGCAACTGAATGTAGGTACCGGGAAACTGGACGATGTTCTGTAAGGTTTAGTTTAACTTGTGCATATCAAATTTATGGTTTACATGTAGTTTTACAGTTTAGTGGACAAGTTTTGCTTCATAGAGTTAATGTTCACAAATTTAATGGTAATAGATTGCAATAGTGGACAGTTCATGTAACAATTTGATTTAGATTATTATGACTTTGGTTTTGCAACAGAGAAAAGTTGTCGTACGGATGTGAGCTGATATTTTTTCTCTGTTGAAGTTTTTAGACGCTTCAGAGGAAACAAAAATAATACCAGGCAATAAATGGAGAAAGAAAACTGTAGACAGAGAGGTCTGGAAATGGCTGGCGCAGACCTTAACCCGAGGTGTTCCAATTAATGAGAATGAAGGCAGCAACGATAGCATTGAAAACAAATTAATGTGTATATTTTTATTATTTAACATACCTATTAATGTATATATACATAGTAACTGTATATGTAAATAAATGGGTTTTATAATTATCATTCGCCACAAAGACGTCAAAGACTGATTTGTTTTGAGCTCTGTAGGACCCTTTCTAAATCTACCCAGACACCCTAAATACAAATACAGAGTTTAATATTTTTTGCTACCATCCACCAACTGAGCACCACGACTTGTCCTCGTACAAACCTCTTACATATAAAACTTAATCACGAGGTAGTCACGCTAAATCACTGTACCAATTTTGATGACTATTTGTATGTAGACAGACAAGACTTTGTAGAAGGCATAACCTAATGTTTATCGGGATAAAACAATACTTAAAAGAGTGTTTTTCAGTGGTAGAGTCATGCTTAGGCACGAATGGGCCGGCTCTACCGGTGCGATACCACGGCCTCACAGAAAACCGGTTGTGAAGTAACGCTTGCGTAGCATTTCCCCGAAATGAGTGAGGTTTCCGGAGGGCCAATTCCCCCTCCCCTCATCTCCTTTCCCATTTTTTCTTTTTTCTTTCTCCTCATCCCTCCTCTCTTCCTTCCGCTCCCTGCATCCCTTATCCCTCATCACCCTCAAAGGCGGGCAGCGCACTTGCGACTCTTGAGTTGCAAGTGTCCATGGACGGCGGTGTCACTTACCATCAGGTGACCCGTCAGTTCGTCTGTCCCCCTATGGTATAAAAAAAAAATACTTAAAAGAGTATGAAACGAGGGATGTGAGTTATGTGGGAACGATTTTAGGCCGACAAAACTCATTAGTATTTAAATATTATGTATGCTTAAGATTTAAACTTATGAAGCTTGAGATAAAATATAATTTTAATGGAAACTAATTATTAACAAAAAAACTGCTATCGAAATCTATCTTTCTTTTTCTTATAATTGACATCTCAGTACTTCTTTTAACCCAACTGCTTAAGAAGGAGGGTTATATTTTTCGTATATGTGTATGTATGTTTGATGTATCTTTATCACGACGGCTAGAGCCCAATGGCTTGATAGATTTCAAAATAAGAGGTATCTTACTAATTGTCTTAATAGTGAGGTGAATTATTTTAGGGTATAAGTTTTTATCAGCAAAAGAAGCGAGGAACTTATTAATGCAGTCGGTTTTTTAACAATTTTACTTACACCATTTCTTACTGGCCATCAAAACGTACTCATTTCGTTTATGGTCATGACTACAAGAAGTCTGTCCTTTCTAACTGAAAATAGTAACTCCTTGAATACACACGTAGGACCTTTTAGTTAAGTACATCCTTGTGTGAAGGACATATTATTTAAAGTGACAGTCTGTATCAAACCGCTACTTGCAGTGCACTTGAAACAAAAATGTCATAAACAGACTTCTCCGTCATAGAATTTTGTGTTTCCATTTATCTATAAAAATGTATTCATATAACAAGATTTATATCTTATATTGAGGAACTGTGGTTGTTTTCTATTTATATATTGTAAGTTTTGAGTTTCAGAGTTTAATAAAGAAAAACTGCTTTCTTATATGTACCAGTATATTAATGTTTATAAGGTAATAAGATCTCTGTTTGAGATCGTACATTATAAGCAATTTTGTATGATATCATTTGGCAGGTCGATATAAATATCCAGGTGATTCATATTTTATGATAGTAGGGCCGTATATATAGTAACTGTCTGGTTATATAAGATGGACTAAATCATTGTTGCATAATGTGTGTGTTTGAGACTTTTTCTACTCACGCCGCACGTCGAAGCGTATTAAACGTCCATATTTTGCTAATTATAATTTTAGTGTAAATTCTTAGCAATTTAGTTACTACATATTTAACGACAGATAATGCAAAGCTTATTTAATAATCTGTTAATCTTTTATTTAGACAAAACTTCAAAATACAAGATTACAAATAAGTACAATTTTCAAGTAATTAGAACTCAGAACGTATTTACAAGTTTTTAACGGCAGTTCGACCTGTCAGTGTTACCATCTAATTCATTTACGCTCTTACAAATAAAGATTTTGAAATAAACAAACGTTACGCACGTTTGTTTATTTCAAAGAAGTTGAAGTCCTTTGAGGTCAGGGTCCCGCCATTCCGCTCCTAATTAATATTTTGTATGGTCGTAAAAAGTTTACGTTATAAGTCTTGCGGAAGAGATATTTTGCAACTTTAATATTACGTAGCACGTGCTCAAAATGATTACATACGTCCCTGTAGACCGCTGGATTAATTAAATGAGGTAGGAAATAGGACGAAGAGTAGTTTGCGACCCTTTATACGAAACGGTTGATTAAAAATAACACTACTCTAGTTTAAATAAATAATACTCATTAAAGTCAGGAGTCGTTATATTTGGTGGTTCTGAATTCGATTTTTTTAGTAATAAAAATGAAGTAAACACAAAAATGTTACTGTGGACGAATTGGTTTTCTTCCTCCATGAAAAAAGGGATAGGTGATCCTGTTATGACTCCGACTCGCTCGACCCCCGCTCGACGGTTGGGGTTGCGAAGTTGTACACGTGTTTTCACTTGTCTGTACACCAAAACGTTTTAACTACTAATGTTATTAAACAGTAAGGAATATATAAGTGCCGTTTGTTTAAGACGAATTTTTCCAATCGTTATGCCTGTGTTGTGTTTCAGCCATTGAGTGAGGTGACTGAAGTTAAAAACCCCTCTCGCCTCCCCTCCCCTCAAAGACTGGCAGCGCACTTGTGACTCTTGAGTTGAAGGTGCCCATGGAGGCCGGTAGTTTCTTATAATCAGATCATCCTTCTGCTCATTTGCCACTACAACATGAGAAAATAAAGAATTTTTTTGGTGGTTTGATTGAAATACTACACACGGTTGTCCGATGAAAAAGTCAAATTATATTTAAAGAAATAATATAAATATAGGATAGTAGAATTGCGATTTAAAACTTTAATGTAATAAGTAATTTGTAACAAACTTTTCTCTAAACTTAAAATCAATACAAGTCTATGATGAGCTCCTAATAGTTGTAATGCACATAAATTACAGCTGGGAAGTAGCTAATGAGAACATTGATTAGCCGATTACCGTCAATTTCCTGCCTGCATGATGTCGTGTCGAGTCCGCATCGTCTAATGTAAAGGCTCTTAACTAAATGAAAGGATTTATGCAGCCATTCTTTGTAAGAAACAAATTAGATTCAACTTGAAATAAGGGCCGCGGTCCTCTCCAATTGAGTTAGGCTCCATACTTTGGCTCGGTAGTGTTTTTATATAGTTCTTTGTTTTAATCCTTAAAGTTAGTTACTTGAGTTAACTTTATCTTGTTACGGCAGTGTTTAATAATTAAGTTGTGTTGATCTGGGGTTATGGAGTAGAAAGAGGCATTATTTACTTATTATACTACTATTACTATACTATTAAATTGATGATGTTCTGTAGAAAAAACAGGTCAGAAGTATCAGAAATCGTCGGATCTTTATGAAAGGTTTGACTTTATCAATTGAGAGTAGAAGAAGTTGGGCTGTTTTCTCTGCCTACCTCGAGGGGATATAGCCGTGAACCTATGTATCTATGTTTTAATAGTCTTTAGTAGTTTAAAAATAAAAATATAACCTTCTTAAGGTTATTTTATCTCTGGGTTAAACAAAATTGGATAAAAGAGATAGCCTACTAAATATCAGGCTTTATAGGTCTACCAGAACTACATGGCAAATAGGGAAAACAAAATTCGTAGTATGCAATACCAGGGAAATGGATTGAACTATCTTAACCTGATTAAAATTTAACATGTTGTTTAATATTTAACTTTCAAGGCTGAACTTATAAAAATATATTGATAAAATCTGGAAAGTACATCACATTTTGATGTAATAAACAAAGGAAGATTTATGAAATAGGCTAAATATATATCAAGAAAACTGTCAAACTTGAGTTTTATCTTTCTCTCATATTTTTGTTACGCTTAGAATAAACAATTTTTCCCAGAGCTATGTTTCCTCCCCTAATGGTAATAAAACACTTGTAAAAAATTTAAAATATATGAAAATTGAAAATAAATTAAAACAAGTTATTAATAAAAAACAAAAAGTATCAAAATCAGTCACTCCAACTTACCGTTTAACTCTTACGTTACATGACAGGTGACAGTTGATGTTACCATATGAAAATTAAAACTTTTTTTAATTATGCCATGAGATTGTTAAATAACTATACCTATTGGTATAATTTGTACTGTACTTGTAATTGTTACTTTATCAGTAAATCATTACAGAATTTAATCAAGAAGTCTTTATGTAGGGTAAAATTATTAGATTCCATTCAATTCTAATCACTCATACATTTGTAAGGGTATTTACATTGCATGCTCTAGATTATTATAGTGTGCGTATATTTACTACAGAAACACAGATAGAGTCTACTTAATAAATTTGTTTTCTGTCTTGCTCTCTATTAATTCTTTCGAAGTACACGCAGGCGAAGTCATCTCCAAAAACTGTTCTTTAATATATGTTCCCTTTTCCTAAATCTTTCATCCTCTTACTTATACAACATCTATTAACATACGGGTAAACCGAATGAGCTGAATCAATAATCCTTACTATGCCCTATGAACCTGAATTTCTTATGTTATTTAGCAAATACTTTATTTACTAGTAGAATATTATTAAGAGTTCATTTACTGTATTGAATACAGTTTCTTTGAGGTAGCTGATATTGCTAAGGCCATGCTTTTTTTTTGTTTAATTGCTATTAGTTAGTAGTTATATATAGTTGCTAGTATTAAATCAAAAAAAAAAAAAAAAAACTAAATTTAGAAAGTTGCATGAGACGAAAATCGGTGACCTAGTTAGCTTAGTCATATATTTTACTTTTAATGTATGAAACATTTAAAAATATCCATGTTAATGTTTTATTTTGTATTTTATTTCATAATCGGTAAAAACTTTCTTGGGTTACATTCATATTAATTTACATATACGTGTGTATTTCGGGGATGCCCGGCTAGTTTCGTTCCCCACGGGACACCTATCATTAAGTGTAACATCCGGTACCGTCGCGACTGGATGACTAACTCCTTGAGAAAGGTCTCCCGTGGGGCCAATACTAGTCGGGCATCCCCGAAATACACACGTGAGTAAAACCGTATATTTAAATAAATATTCATAAAGGATATCATATAATTTAGTATCCGACACCGGCGGGATTATATGAAAGTTTATTTTCAGTAGAGGAAGCTTGTATTGTATTTTTAATGTATGTTTTGTGCTTACATTTATAGATAAAGGTAAAGTAAGGTACACTAAAATACACAGATATTCTGTACATTACAGAATATCTGTATATTTTTAATATTTACCAGATAATTCTACATTTCTTTTGCATTACGCTTCCAACGTTTCTAAGAATTATTTTGGTCCATCCTAAGGTAGGAAGTTAAGGATGCAATTGGAATAGAAAAATGTGTCAGTTTACGTACTTACTAACTTCCTTCCTCAAGGTTCCAAGATTCACCATACAGAATTTTATTTAAATCGGTTTAGCCTTTCCAGACGGTTCAGCTTTTTTGAAAAGGTAAGGTATACGGTAAGGTAGGTATGTGTATTAAGTAAGTCATTTTAAATGCAGGAAACTACTTTTTTTTTTTTTTATGTGATAGGGGGCAAACGAGCAGACGGATCACCTGATGGTAAGTGACTACCGCCGCCCATGGACACCCGCAACTCAAGAGTCACAAGTGCGTTGCCGGCCTTTTAGGTAGAGGTACGCTCTCTTCTTGAAGGTTTGAAGGTCGTATCGGTTCGGAAATACGGCAGGCGACAATTTGTTCCATAAGCTGGTTGTGCGAGGCAAAAAGCTTCTGGAGAAGCGCACAGTGGTGGAGTGCCAATCGTCCAGGTGATGGGGATGGATATTTTGTCGCGTAGGACGATGGCGGAAACCAGCAGCCGGTATAAGTCCGAACAATTCCTCTGAACACTCCCCATGATACAAGCGATAGAGGATGCAGAGTGAAGCTACATCTCTACGCAACGCCAAGGTGTCAAGTCGATCAGAAATATCTTGGCAGTCGATGATGCGAGTCGCTCTCCGTTGAATGCGGTCAAGAGGCAGAAGTTGGTACTGGGGTGCACCTGCATAGAGATGAGAACAGTATTCCATGTGCGGCCGAACCTGCGCCTTATAAAGTTGCAGGCGGTGGGCCGGAGTAAAATACTGTCTCGATCTGTTTAGCACACCAAGCTTCTTCGAGGCTAATATGGCCTTACTCTCTAAGTGACCGCGAAACTGGACTTCGCTTGATATATCGACGCCAAGGATTCCGATACTGGCTGATGCAGTTAGGGAAGTGCTCTTAAATTGAGGTGATACGACCAATGGCATCTTTTTAGCGGTGAACGCGCAAACCTGTGTCTTCGTGGGGTTAAATTGGACTAGGTTAAGTCGACCCCAATCTGAAACTTTTGATAAAGAAGTTTCGATTTCAGACACAAGTTTGGATCGGCTTTCGATGACGTTTACCCGAGAAATGTTAGCGCGGCCGGTGTAAAGGGCATCACTCGTGCTATCGTCTGCATAGCAATGGATACCGCTAATCTGCAGCATGTCGTTGATATGGAGAAGAAACAGCGTGGGTGATAGCACACAGCCTTGTGGGACACCAGAATTAACAGACTTGGAGTCGGAGCATGCACCGTCAACAACGACCTTGATGCTTCTGTCTGTAAGAAAACTGGTGAGCCAATTGCACAGTTTCTCGGGAAGCCCATAGGAAGGAAGCTTCGCAAGGAGCGCTTTGTGCCAGACCCGATCGAAGGCCTTCGCCATGTCCAAACTAACGGCCAACGCTTCCCCCTTGGTCTCGATCGCCTGTGCCCACCGGTGAGTCAAGTATACGAGAAGATCACCAGCTGAACGACCCTGACGGAAGCCGTATTGTCGATCATTGAGGAGCTGGTGGTCTTCTAAGTACCGGAGGAGCTGGCAGTTAACAATGGATTCCATTATCTTGGAGAACAAGGAGGTGATGGCTATGGGTCTGTAGTTGGACGGATCCGAGCGATCTCCTTTTTTAGGGATTGGGTGCACTAGAGCTGTCTTCCATGAGTTCGGGACTACGCCAAGAGAGTAGGAAAGCCGATAAAGGCGCGTTAAAACCGGTGCTAACTCTGGAGCACACGTCTTCAGCACGATAGGAGAGATTCTATCGGGCCCACTCGACTTATGAACGTCGAGGGAAAGAAGCGCTTTACGCACTGCCCTTTGTGTAAACCGGACTTCCGGCATGCGGGTCTCGCATTGCGGTATGGTCGGCGGTGCGTTTCCCCCGTCGTCCAGGGTCGAGTTGGACGCAAAGAGTTTGCCCAGAAGATCGGCTTTTTCTTTAGCGTCGTGGGCCAACGAATTATCTCCTATGCGCAGAGGTGGAAGGGATGGCTTACAAAAGTTCCCCTGGACAGCTTTGGCAAGAGACCAGAATGCACGAGTTCCGGAGGGGAGACTCACTAGTCTCTCGCCAATTCTGCCGATGTGAGCCGACTTCGCCCCAGCAATTACTCTTTTGAGGGACCTGGAGGCAAAGTTAAATTGCTTCTTTAATGTGCTGGTCTTTACATCCCGTGCTGCCGCTGCGTTAGCCCATGCTTGGTAACATTCCTGCTTTCGACGGGACGCCGCTTTGTTGGTTCGACCAAACCAAGACTGGGACTTGCCACCTGTGGAAATCAGGGAGAATGGAATGAAAAGTTCCATACCCTGAAGCACAACATCCGCGACAGAGTCAGCAACGACATTGGGATCATCCGGCGAGAAGCAAACCTGCCTCCATGTGTAGGATGCAAAGAATGTTCTCATTCCATCCCAGTCTGCTGACCTATAGTGCCATACGCGGCGATTGCCTGTAACTCGCGGCCGCAGCGAGTGAACGAGTGGCACTATACTCCTAATCAGGCAATGGTCCGAAGAGCCAAGAGGGGCCTCAACGGATACTTTGTAGCCGTCAGGATGTGAGGTCAGCAGAAGATCCAACAGTGAAGGCACGTGGCTTTCTGCATCTGGGATTCGCGTAGGCGTTGCTACCAGCTGCGTCAAGCCATATGCTAAGGCGAAATCGTGAACAGATCTTCCCGCATGATCGGTTTTGAGCGAACCAAGCCATTGGGCGTGATGGGCGTTAAAGTCGCCAAGAATCACGATCTCTGCGGATGGGACCTGCTGGAGCACTGAGTCTGTAGCCATTTGGACGTGGTCGATGAGTCGGTCCGTTTCGGCATCACCGCTATGGGACCTGTAGAGGCATAGGTAGATGCGGGGATGGTCGTCGCAGTCTAACGTAGCCATAAGATGGAGAGGTCCCCACCTTCAAGATTGCCGAGGCGGCGAGAAGTGATATCATCTCTAACGTACACGCATACACCAGCCTTAGGAACAAAGGAGTGTTCCAGTCCGTACCCAGGGTAGCAGAGGTAGGATGTGTCCGCTGGAGACGATATCTGCGTCTCGGTTAAAAAGAGCAAGGCCGGCTTTGCTGTCTCAAGGTGGTGGTGTACAGTGTCGAGGTTCGAATGTAAGCCCCTGATATTACAAAAATCCACGGTAAACGTGACAAGGGGTGCCATGGTATGCCTTCTCTTGCCCCGAGCAGATTTTGAGAGCGCAGTTGAGCCCTCCCCAGAGTACGAGGGGCAGCCTGGGCGTCCACGCTCAGGCATAATCCGTACTGAGGGTGGACGTCCAGGGGGGGATTCTCCAACGCTAGCGCTGGTACCCCCCTGGGGTATCCTTTTCGTTAACAGCGCTATCATTAGGGGGGTGGGGGATTTTGGGCCTCCGGAGACCTCAATCATTTCGGGGAAATGCAACGCAAGCGTTACTTCACAACCGGTTTTCTGTGAGGCCGTGGTATCGCACCGGTCGAGCCGGCCCATTCGTGCTTAAGCATGGCTCTACCACTATAAAACTACTTGACATACTTACATATCTATATCTATATAAGGGGTGGGCAGAGGTGTGTTAAACACCCACATTTTGTCAAATCGAATTTTGTCTCACTAACGTAATAGGAGTCACCCCTATTTCCATCAACCGGCACTATATGACTGTTTTTCTTATTAGGTACATATTATACATAACAACATCAGGCCGAAGCAAACTCATCATAAAAACTTATCATGATCTATTACTGTGTCAAATTTCATCTAGATCTGTTCAGCTGTTTTCATGTCAGTGCAATTATAAAAGTAAGGTGTGATACCGCGGCCTCACAGAAACCCGGTAGTGAAGCAACACGTTGCATTTCCACAAAATTACTGAGGTTTCCGGAGGCCCAACTCCCCTCTCCTTATTCCTCTCCCCTTTTCCCATTTCCTCATATACATACCTTCATCCCTCTTTACCCTCAAAGGCGGGCAGCGCACTTACGGCTCTCCAGTTACAGGTGTCCATAGATGGCGGATGTCACTTACCATCAGGTGACCCGTCTGTTCGTCTGCCCCCCTATATTATAAAAAAGTAATAGAGCAATCCCATTTTTACCTATGAGTGTTTCAAAAGGCGACTAAAGAATTGGACTGTTCCCTATCAGACAGTATATATACAGTCATGCTATGGTTGATGGCACTAGGCTTACCCCCTACTACGTTAGAGGGTACGTAATGTAGGAGTTTTAAACACCTCTCCCTATTCATAAGAGGACACAAGTATCAACGGGTCAAGTATCAATCGATTATATCTATTAAAAGAAGAATTTTATTTGTCCATTGTTATCGTGGTAGAGCCATGCTTAGGCACGAATGGGCCGGCTCGACCGGTGCGATGCCACGGCCTCACAGAAAACCGGTTGTGAAGTAACGCTTGCGTTGCATTTCCCCGAATTGAGTGAGGTTTCCGGAGGCCCAATTCCCCCTCCCCCCTTTTCTCTCCCTCATCTCCTTTCTCATTTTCCCACCTCCTCATCCCTCCTCTCTTCTTTCCGCTACCTGCATCCCCCATCCCTCATCACCCTCAAAGGCGGGCAGCACACTTGCGACTCTTGGGTTGCAAGTGTCCATGGACGTCGGTGTCACTTACCACCAGGTGACCCGACTGTTCGTCTGTCCCCCTATAGTATAAAAAAAAAAAAAAGATATAACTGTGTTGAAAATGTTGTTATGGTATTTCAATAGCGGATAACGCGATCAAAGTTATGTTGGAAATTCTTGTTACTGCCGCGCCGAGTGTTGTGTGTTCGATCCCTGCACGGAACAACACTTTTTGTAATCCTCTTATTGTTGTTCTGAGTTTGGGTGCTCTTTGTATCCGTTGCTTGAATGTTTATAAAGTCCCCTACAACACAGAAATTAATCCTCATACAGGACTTGTCTTTTTAAAATTAAAAAAAAATTAAAAAACTGGTATTTATTTTGTTCGTTTTCATAAAAGAGTTTGAAGAATAGAGATAGATTTGCGGTGTGGTTCTCTGTGAAGTAGAATAAAGCCATCCGTTTTCTTACCATGAGTGTCGTAGAACGAATGTATGTATACAGTCATGAAGTGCCCGATTGACGGCAATAGTCTTGGCTTATTACGTTAGTGGCACCAAATTCTTATCTGCAAAACTAAGTTGTTTTATACACCTTTCTAACAGTGCTTTCTTTCCATGCTTAGGCACGAATGGACCGGCTCGACATGCGCGATACCACGGCATCACAGAAAACCGGTTGTGAAGCAACGCTTGTGTTGCATTTCCCCGAAATGAGTAAGGTTTCCGGAGGCGCATCTCC
Source organism: Tyria jacobaeae (assembly GCA_947561695.1). Lineage (NCBI taxonomy): Eukaryota > Metazoa > Arthropoda > Insecta > Lepidoptera > Erebidae > Tyria > Tyria jacobaeae. Next base: position 11,568,622 of record OX387231.1, on the reverse strand, counting down.
TCCTCTCCTCTTTACTCTCCCCTCTCCTATTTTCCATATTCTCATCCCTCCTCTCTTTTTCCCCTCCTTACAACCCAAATCCCTCTGCACCTTCAAAGGCGGACAGTGTACTTGCGACTCTTGAGTTGCAGGTCTACATGAACTGTGGTTGTCACTTACCATCAGGTGACCGTCTGTACGTCTGTCCCTCTACATTATAAAAAAAAGCTTCTGCACACCCCTTAGTAGATGTAGTTTGCATCACCGAAAGTTTATGACTAAGATTGACACATACATACTCGTTGCTGTATTTAAGGAGTCCGCGGAGGGTAGTATAAGATATTACTAAATATATACAAATAAGAGGCATTCTCCGCCAGTTAGGGAGTTGAAGAAACACAAAGTGGGCAAAGACATGATAGAGATAAAATATCATATACACATCAATCAATCAATCAATTTTACTTACCTAATAATCCGAAGAAGTTATAACACTGTTGATATGTATTTGAATTCTAGTGACCCAGTGGTGCACTTAAAATTGATGTCACTAATTATCATATCAGCGAACCTAACATTGAAAGTAATAAACCAAGCGTTGATTAATTATATTATGATTACCAACGTGTGACCCCATAAAACTGTCGTGCCAGTAAAACGTTTTATCAGCCTCTTAGCACCCTGTTTACCTTATATGGCAACAAACAAAGTAGGTATACTTGGAACTCATTCGGCGAAGGTGTGTGAGAAATACCGCTCCCGAAATATATTTTTCTAGCTTATAAGGCAGAACGATACTTGTATTAATATATCACATTGTTTTTATTATGAAAGGAAATCGGGAAATAGTATGTGAAGTATGAGTAATTAAGTGTTTTTCCATAAACAAATACGTACATTTTTTTATAATAAAAGTGGTCAGTCGAACAGACAGGTCACCTGATGGAAAGTGCGTATCAAGAGCGTGAATGTGCTGCCGACCTTTGAGGGTGATGAGGGATGGGGGATGCGGAGAGGAGAAAAAAGATAGGATGGATAAGGAGATGGCAAGAGGGGAGAAACCACACTTATTTCGGGGAAATGCAACTCAAGCGTTACTTCACAACAGGTATTCTGTAAGGGAATGGTATCGCACCGATCGAGCCGACCCATTTGTGCCTAAGCATGGGTGTACTCCTGTTAAATATATATTGCATGTATTAAAATGATTGATAAGGTGGGGCTAGTGCTCAATGGCATGCATGCATATGCATACATAAATACACTCACGTCTGTATCCCCGAAGTTGTATTTAGAAGCGGAATTAACGCCCACATTTTGCAATTTAATCCCACTTAATAGTGTCAAGCTTATTACCGTGAACCGGGCACTATATAAGCTGTACACATGCTATCGGAGTTATAATGAACCAATCCGTCACTCCCATTTTAGGGCACCCATGGGAGAGATGGGGCCCTTTTCTATACTATATATGTATATCCAGTGAAAACGACGATACACAATTACTACCATATATATTATACTTCTCCTACATTGTACTATAGAGACTGTTTATAATGAAAAAGTAGAAAGCCTATATTGAAGTGTAAAGAACTCTAAATAATCTAGCAGGGGCTTATACATATCAAAATATACGGCAAATGTAAGTTGGTAATTGCCAGATAATTGTGAATAGTTATTCGGGCCTCACTTGCATGTAGCCGGGTTCTCCTTGCTATGAAAACACGGAAGTTTTATTCCAACCCGATATATTACTGTAAGAAATTTGAAACAATTAATAGATCAAGAATATTTTTTCTGTTTTTTAATAGAATTCTAGAAATAGCTTAAGGACAACTAGTTGCTAACCAATTAAGACTCATAATAGGACGACTCAAATTAGGTACATATTTAAGTCTCTAATTCCCCAACTTTTATCGCTGTTGGAGGAACGGTATGGCATACATAAAAGGTGAAAAAATATTCATTTTTCTATATTAGATATCAGATTTCTACAGTTGTCGACTAAGCCAAAAAAATCCTGACTAATAAATATTACTACTGGTCACCCAGAGTTCTAAATTTGACCGTACTTCAATATTTTTTTATGATTTAGTGTTATTGAGGTTCCTGTCAAAGGTGTTCTTTTTCTTGTGATCTATTACATCAGCTGCGAAGGTTTACAAAAACTTCATACAGAGACCCACAAAACAATAACGTTTTTGACTTTGCCGTTATAAAAGTAAACAAATAAATTAATTTAAAAAAATATTTAATTGAAAATTTTGCCAACGGCACTCATCTATTTTATGCCCAATTGTAAACACTGGGCTCAAAACGTTTAGAAACTTCTTGTACATCATCTATACTTAAGAAAATATTTGTTTGTACAAAGTACTTACCAATTGCAATAATAATTACTGTCAAAAGTAGACAACTGACTTGGTTTTCTCATGGATACCATTGTCAGAACTGGGGCAAATTAAAATGGGCCCACGCGGGAAGCACATGCTTTCAAAAAAATCATCAAAATCGGTTCGCCCAATCGAAAGTTCTGAGGTAACAAACATAAAAAAATACAGTCGAATTGAGAACCTCCTCCTTTTTTGAAGTTGATTTAAAAATGAGATACTTCTATCTGATGAGATAGATACTCCCATCTATTGAAGACTAAATGCTTTACAACATCACGATATGACCTTGCAGCATCACCACCATGCTCATCATTGACCACAAACGCAGATAAAGCTGCGAAGTATAATATAAAGATTAAATACTGCTATTTATGTAATCAAAACTTGGATAAAAACCTTCACCTTGTAAGTTGTAACTCGATCAGAAAACATATCGTCTGAGTACGATTTGGGCAATCATTTTATGTAAAACAGTCTAGACGTGTTCTCCTACGCATTCCGACGAAGTACAGAACAACATGTCTTCTTGAATCATAAAATGACAGCACTTTAACCACGAATCTCTTGTCTTTTTATCTTGAAAATATGAGTTATGACATGGTATAAGTCACAAAGATTAAAGCTGAATGAATATGATGTTAAGCCGCTTCAAAACGACATTCAAAATGTCATGAGGGCTGGCATAAGTTAAATTACAGTTTTTTATTGAAGCGGAGTCGTCGGATTAATTTTAGGTGTAAAGAAATAAGATATAATGACTACTAAACTTATTTATCATGTTTTTCAATTTCATTTTAGTGTTTAAATGTATGATAGCTCCCTCTAGGAATTATTAAAGCGCATATTAAAACAAGCGATTTGTGAAATGAAATTTTTCTTGAGTCAAATCCAATACGATGCACTACAGCCACTTTTTAAATTGCAGGGAACTTGTAAAAAAAAATTACAAAAGAATTCGTTACACATCTACAGATTTCCAAAGAGTTCTTATTAGAAATTAAAACAAAAATTTTCACTTCCGCTTTTCTTACTGGCCTATTCTAAAATATTTCAGTGTGACCACGTAATTGTGATATGCACCACAGTATAGCACTTTTAGTTAGTAATAGTTAGTAGTTAGTCATATTTAGTAGTTATAAATTAAACTATAAAAATAAATTAATACAAGCCAAAGGCAAATCTAAGTCGATAGTAAATACCTGTAAGTACCTTGAGCCAAGAAGAAAAGCTTGCGGAAATAATACCAGTATGTTTTCCCTTCAAATATTCAATTTGATATATGAGATTGCTAGATACATTACTTAGGAAACAGTATTGGGTGTTGTATTTACATATTACATGTAACACCACATATGTGTTTGCTCGGTAAATGTTATGTACGTGGAGCAAACTCTGAATTAATATGTACTCCTTTTCAATGTTACTGTTATGAGTTAGGAGAATCTTTAGTATTGTTAAGGATAGAGCCTGTTTTATCTCATGGGGCTAGTAAATGGTTGGAAGAATAATTGAATATGTTCACTATGTTTATAGGGTGCCACTCAGACAAGTTTTGGCGATGACGTATATAACGTAAATACATACGCACACGTCTATATCCCCTAAGGGGCTAGGTAGAGGTGTATTAAACACCCACATTTCGCCAGTTAGAATTTGATCCAACTAACCGAACAAACGAACAGACGGTTCATTCTGGTGGTATATGTCAACTGCCGCTTATCGAAACCTTCAACTCAAAGTCGTGAGTGCGCTGCTGACTTTAAGGATGATGAGGGGGGTGATGGACGCGAAAGAGGAGAGGTGATATGAAGGGAACTGAAAAAGGTTAGGCGAGATGAGGGGAGTTGAAAGAGGAAAAAAGAAACTGTATTGATATATATTTTACAAATAAAATAAAAAGAATATGTGAGGACAACACAATATATCATTCAGTAATAATTTTTATGGTTATTATTACTCTATGTTAAATTATAGCAGTCCGGAGATGACAAACCTCGATCAACGGCACGGCGCGACAGGGGCACGAATACAGATAAACATTAAATCTACTATTTTTGTAAGTCGGTTAAAAAGAAACGACCAAGTGCGTGTCCAAACCACTCCATCTTTATTCATGGGGCCACGACCAGTGTTGGGTTTCGTTATCGTTTGTCACAACATGCTCACTTCAAAATTTATGCGGATATTGTAAAGCTCCCAGAGGCTTTTGTTTGGCATCGCTGACTACCCTGTTTTGGATAAAGATCGTTATGTTATACATATCAATAAGTTTTTCGTATTTTACAAGTTTAACAACTTTATTAGTATTTTCTTTTCTGATTTTTGATATTCTACAAAATTTTCCAAATAGATAGATAGCATTTATAACTTGTGTGACTATAACTCTTTAACTATCAGTGCAACGTAGTTATACTTAGCCGTGATACCATTCCTTGTGAATATCTTATATTTTCTACAATCATGATTTTTCAACATATTTCAGCTTGTAGACACACACGCACACACACATATGTACATGTAACTAATAAAAATTGTTAGCTTTAATTTTATATTTCATCGTAAACGGAACACTGAATCGAAAAGTAAACTTTCCACTCCCTCAGCAGCCCTCTGCAGTTATGTACCGTTGAAACTTTACTTATGTTATACGTTTGTACTTATTTTTTTAAATCTTTTTTTTTTATACAATTAGTTTTGTCTCAGGCGGCGGCGTTTCACACAAAAATATATTTAAAGTCAAGATGAAAATTAAATATTATCTAATCTTTCCCGTTCCAGTTACTGTTCAAGATTTGATAAAGATAACTCAGACCTTGGGTACTATATTAAGATGTTACCAGCTAATGGACCTCCGATCTCGCTAATTGCACTAACGTCCGGAAGCTTTGAGATCTGACACTGATAGCTTCTTTGAAAATGAAATGGATGGATACCTACTGAATGCTTCATACCACATCTCATAGGATGTTTGTGGGTTTATTTTTAAATACAAAAACTTATGAAAATCTTATCTAATGTATTGCAAAAAGGTGTGTTTATATTTAACCTATACTTCTTATCTTTCCGATGACTAACTTTATATTAGTGTGACCCAGAACTTGGCTACATGGAACTCGTTGTCGGTGCAGACATAAATCCTTCTGCGTGCAGCTGTCAGTGCAGTAAATGGTCAGACTGAACTGAATCTCCACTCATGTCTTTAATACGACCGACCTGATGTTCATGTCCAGGTGGAGGTCAAATCTGTACTAATTTTATTCTTAGGGCGGAACAGTGAGATTAAAGGCAGGTGAAACTCCGGGAATTGCTATATGAATGGGAATTTGAATGTAACTATAGGGAACCACAACTATAACGATCAATAATACTTGTCTTTAGAGATTGATTTATTTGTACTTATGAGTTCATTCAAATGCATAACGTATGTACTAATACTACACGGATACTGCACGGTGCAATGCTTGAAGTGGTCATCTCGCCAAGTCGCTAAGCTGCCGCGATGAGTGCTGTGGATTCGATACCCACACTTTACAACACTTTGTGTAAACCTTAAATTGTTGTTCTGAGTCCGGATGTTCTTTATGCGAATGTTTCAAAAGTCCCACGCAATACAGGAATTAATCTTACTGGGGGAGATGTCTTTAATAAAAAAATAAAGTAATTTTTTTGAAAGGGTAGAGAAAAATTAATTAATTATTTACTCAGTTCTACATATTTTAAACATGACACTACGTTATTATAACTCCATTACTACGTTATCTTCAAAATTTGATTGCAATTGTGACGATTGTTATAAAATAATGTAAAATTACATCATCATCATCATCATCATCATCATCAGCCTATCGCAGTCCACTGCTAGACATAGGCCTCTCTATAAATAGATGATCCCGAAGGCCTCACGTCATTTAAAACCAGGCATATGTAAAAGTCAGAAACTATTTTCAATTTCAGCTTAAAACCTTAAAGTCTTAGTATAAACGCAAGCGAAAAATAAATGAAACATTCTAACCCTTTACATAACAAAATTTTACAGTAAATTACGGTCAAAATGAGTGTGGGAGTACCAAAATTACGAAGGGATGTAATCACGTAAATTAGTTTTTGGAATGAAACGCATTAAGCTGAAATTTATCCTGCTAATAACTAGACTTGGCCTATCCAGAGAGATGGGATTTTTACCGTGGGAAAGCCATGCGTAGCAGTGGGTTGGCTCGACCGGAGTATTACCACGGCCTTACAGAAAACCGGTAGACAAACAATGCTTGCTAAATAAGTGAGGGTACCGGGGTCCCAACTTCCCCTCACGTCATCCTCTTCGTCCTCTTTCCCCTCTCTTTACGATCCCTCATCCCCTCTCTCCTCTTTCTCATTCCCAACTTCCTACATACCCCTCAAAAGCGGACAGCTCACTTACGACTCTTGGGTTTAAGGTGTCCATACCACCGTATATAGGCGGTGTCACTTACAATCAGATGATATGATGGCAAAAATAATAGCCGAATGAAATACATTCAAATTTTTATTATTTAGGCTTAGAAAGGATCGTCAAGTTATGAGAGTTTTTAGAAGTAAAGAGATGTAGTATTTACTATTAGTCTAAATTACACCAAGGGGTAACTAGAGGCGCCTCAAATGTCTTATTTCGGCTAACTATAATTAAGTCACACTTGTATAAAAGGGAACCCGCCTTTTGCCGTCACCCGGGCGCTGTATGACTGTATTTATTTATTTGTAAGATTTTCATGCACATACTGTACAAAGGCGGACTTAATGCCAAAGGCATTATCTGATTGTCAACAAGGTGCTAAAACATGATAATTCGAAATGGCTATTTAGGTTCTATAATAATTTTGTGACGGTAAATATTCAAAATACACGCAACACACATTATTGCATAAGTACTCGAGTGTAAGAAAAAATATTTATATAAATTTATACACACATGCACTATAAATAACACATCAGAGAGTCCGTACTGTATGAATGTTAATGCTACTTACCTGATAGATAACAGAGTGAGTATCTATTCCACCGAAAACCACGCGGCTTGTACCATTTGTAAATTGACTTAGCTAGAAGTTTTGTTTCTATTATAACATTGCCTGTTTTATTTTCCAAGTTTTAGACAAGGTCAAAATTTATCAGCAAGTTTGCTACAAACTAAGTTCGGAGTTTATATAAGCTCGGTGTGGTTTTATATGCCTTTCTAAATGTGTAAACATCGCACTAAAATAAAATTGTTCCACACACTTTTAAAAATGATAAAACCAATACATATTTTCTACGACTTCGAAACAATATTAATAATATAAATAACACACCCTTTATGCAACCATGAAGCATTGCCTATACGATAGGAATGACAAGTACAAATACAGCTCTACATAAAATTACCGTGTTATATGTAAATTAAATGTGTTAATGTAAATTTATATAAATGCTTACCAGACACTTCCCATGGACAATTCCAATTGAAAGACACTAAGCCTGGCTTTCTTTGATATAATCAATAAATTAATTTTAGTTATTTTCCCTCAATATCAACAGTAGGAGAGTACAAGTATAATTATATGCAAAATTTAGCTTACTTCATTTTCGAAAAAAAAAAAATGGTTTGAAAATAGAAATACGTTGGAGATTTATCAGCGAGTAAGTAGCACCTATAATTACGATTATTATAATTATATATGTGTCTACAGCAGTCCCGCCAACCAGCTTATTTTAATAACAAAAATTGACATACAATTTTCTTTGTTACAGATACGGAGACTGTCATCAGACATGTCACCATCATAAGAGCGCCTTCAGCCAAGAGCGCACCAAAAGAAACAATGTGAAAATATGAATTGACACACACACATGATTTCAACAGCCAATCTCACATACACGACTGATGTGAACACAATACAATACGCCTGTAGAAACTACACATACTACAAAAATGAAACACACAATTGCACATACGAAAATTCGGATATCAGCTACGAAAACACGGGTTTCACGAAAGCGAATTTCACGAATGCGACATTCGAGATGTCGAATGACAATTTTACGGAATACGCTGAGATCCCATATTACATAAAAGCAACGTCGATGACGTTTTGTATAGTGATAATGTGTTTGGGTGTGATAGGAAACGTGATGGTGCCGATAGTGATACTAAAGACTAAGGATATGAGGAATTCGACTAATATATTTTTGGTGAACTTGAGTATAGCTGACTTGATGGTGTTGCTGGTGTGCACTCCTACAGTGCTCGTCGAGGTTAATTCTAAACCAGAGACGTGGGTCCTCGGAAAAGAACTATGTAAGTAATTTCTTAACTATTTCTTTTGTACCTTTGTGTCAAATTTTGTAAAGGAGTAAGTGTTTACAGATAAAGTTAAACATGGTTAGAATTGGCCTTCTTGGAAGTCATTCTATAAGTCCTCTGTCTAACAGTGGTCGTAACGTAATGCCTAAAGTGTGCCTTATCACTAAGTCGTTATATAATCAAACTCTTCCGTAAACTGCCAAAGTGAATACACCCCACTAACCTTAAGCTATTTAAAACTTATTGGAATTAGTAAACTACAATTATTCCAAATAGCGTATATAAAACAATATAGCATCTGTTTTAATTCCATCTCTGTTGGTCTAGTGGTTAGCAATCCTGACTGCTAATCCAAGTTCGTGGGTTCTATTCCCACCCAGGACAAATATATGTGTGATGAGCATGAGCATTTGTTCTGTTTCTGGGTGTAATTTTTGTATTATATGTATGTATTTAGAAGTATTTAAGTATATGTATCAGCTGTCTGGTTACCATAATACAAGCTCTGCTTATTTTGGGATCAGACGGCCGTGTGTGAGATGTGTGCAGTTATTATTATCCCTAAAGGATTTTCTAAGTGTAATGTGTATTTCATTATGAATCAATCATAATGCATACAATTGAGCACTACAATTGCTCTGCAGAAGGATTTCTGGTTTAGGTTAGGGAAGACAAAGTTGGTAAGACAGGAAGATCAGGTCATGATATGAAAATTCGTTAGCTGCGCACAAGCCGTGTCTAGCAACTAGTAGAAAACACGCAAATAAGTTCTAAAAAAGAGGGGACAGAATTAGGGCAATAAATATACATATGTATGTATGTGCTTACTTTGAATTACTCCATGTATGTGTAATTACACAAGCATTTTAGGTATATATTGTTGACCGAATAGCTTGTTGTATGGGTTAAGATATCAAGATGACGCTTACGCTTTTCATGCATCACACCACAATTATCAATGCACAGTATCATTATATCACATTAGCAAACTCCTTATACCAGTATCTGCTGCACGTTAAGAGCTTTCACGGAAAACATGCCAACTTACTGTATATTTAAACATCGTCAACAGCACTCTTAATATTCTGTCCGCACGCATCATGGTACATTAAAAAAACATTACGAGACACTTTAAAACTTTGAATGTTATCCTTTAAGAACAACTTTGACTCACAAGTAAGGCATGGTTTAAATAAACCCGTGAAAAAAGTATTTATGCAAGAAGTCATATGTCATATGTATTCTCGTTAAAGTAAAACATTGTAGCGATATTAAAACGAAATATTTCTATTTACGTGTATTTATATACTTAGTCGGGCCATAATACTGTCACAATGAAGAATTAGAATCTGTCATTCTTATATGAGTATTCATCGTGTTTTCTCTCGCCAATCGGTGTTAAGTATTTTTTGTGATATTAAAATAGAAATAGCATGAAATCACAGGATTCATCTCCAGAAATGAATACATAGAACGCATAGGAACCATTTTGCGTATTTATTCTATTGATAACTAGCTTTAACATCTAGAGGATTGAATTTAAGCCAATGGAGATGGTTTTGAATGAGCTTTATATAATTTTGATGCTATTATTATAACAACTTGTACTAACCGAAATGAATAAAATATAATATGATGTAAATCAACCCGCAACGAACTATTGACTTAAGCAGTGACCCCACTTTCCTTTAGGTATCTCTTCCATGGCTGCAAGGTGCCAGCTGGAGACTCTATAAAGGATGACTCACTAACTCTACACTTTCAATGGACAAACATTCGTTAGTCCGTCTGGCGAAGTGTGCTGGAGCGTTGTCGTGGTGGAAAACCCGTCCATCCAAAGAATGATTAAATTTTGTCGTTCGTTAATATAGTTAAGCTTTGATAGCGTTTGAGTATCATAATGATTTCATCATCATTGCAACATAACCAACTTATAATGTCCCTGACAGTTTTGTTAAACAACTCTTTATAGTCGTGATCAAAGTCAAAAGACACTATTATTTAAATATCGTCAGCATATAAAATGCATTCATATGTTGATGCTAACGGTAGATCATTTATGTACAAAAGAAAGACAAACGAACCAAGTGTGCTTCGCTGAGGCACACCTACTTTATTATCTCTTATATTAATATTAATTATTTTGAACAAATCTTAATATCTAGAAAAAAATGTTTTTTTTTCCTTTACTGCACAAAAAAGGCTAGAGCGTATTTATTAAACGCATGTATTTAGGTTAGGACCCTAAGCAATAGCTCCTTCCCAAATCTATTCGTATAAGCAATATCCTTTTCAATTTTCTGTAATTTTCTCATTTAATACCCAAAGTTCCCGATGGATAGCTTAAGGTCACGGGCCTTCAATACACCTCAGCCTTTTGGCAGATATATTTAACTTAAAATATCGTTGTCAGCTCAGTATCAGAGCGTTAATGTTCTATAAAAAACATGTTTGACTTTTTAATATTACACTAAAAACCTTACCAAAATCATTGTCCATATCTCGACCACCCCACATCGGTACCAAATACAGGGAATATTAATTTTATTAAATTATAACTTTATATTTCCTTATTCGGATGTTTTAATGACTATTACTGTGGTAATCAAATGCAATTCAAAATTTATATTTTAATATATGCTGAGCAAAATTCTGGGAATTGGTCGTCCGTTTATACGATGCATATTAAAGAATCATCGGGCTTATATCTTTACACTTAAGTCACTCATTCCTTTAATTATGTAATTTAATTTAACTGTGAACCGTTTGTTTATAAACCTATGGCTTATCCTGATGATGATGATGACCTTTGAGTTTAGTGAGAATTTGGAATATATTCTAAATTAGATTTTTGTTTTCATTTCTTTAAACAAGTATTGTTCGCAGTACTAGTCTGATTACACTTAAAAAAAAATAGAGTCTTTATTAGGCATTAATATGAGTTATAGAAGAACGATATATATATCAAAACAAACTAAACTAAAAACTGCTAGTCTTTTACATTAAAAAACAAATATATAAAAATCAATATTCTTTGTGTAAAATGATAATTATAATTTATATAGATATTTATTAATTAAATTTTTGGTTATATTACATATGCACATACGCTCACGCTGTTATTCCCCAAGGGGTAGGCAGATAGTGTATCAAACACCTACATTTTGTCAATTAGAATTTTGGTCCCACTAACGTAATAGGGGACAAGCCTATCGCCATCATCCCCCCTTTCCCCTCCCCGCATACCTCATCCCTCATCACCCTCAACGACTTTACTTATTATTCTGACCATAAAAACGGTGTCATTTTCTAATACGGTTTAAAGTACCGACATCCTAACTATTGCATTTATTTTCATATATTTAGAATTTTCATGGTAGGGATTATTTAGAAGTTAATTTCGAGACCTTGAGTTCATTTTTTCATTGACAATATTATCAACACTAACTAAAAAGCCTTTTTTAGATGGAAAACTTCTTGTAAACACTTAATTATTTAGTTCAATGGGACACACATGACCTGATTTAATTTAGTTCATTGATAAAAGTATGAATAAACCACTTGAAATACATACCATAAGCGCGACAAAACAAATATCCAGTTAGTTTAAGTGGCGTACTTAAACAAAAGACCAGTAGGAGATTAGATAATATTTTTAATTAAATAAACCAATATGAAGGCATATTTCATCTGCACACGCACTGACACCGACATTCCCGAATGCCAACTATAGTGTTGTCTCACTCAGGTTATAGTTAGGACTTACGTTAGGCACTTACTATAAAGTAAGTTAGCTTACGCTACGTTATCTATATATTGTCTGAGAGGTCCCAATCCGATCCCTGAGTCGCTCTGGGTGGCCCTGTTCTACTCCAGGAATTACAGGGCTATGCCCTCGATCAAATTAAGTAAAGCCTTCTTTGTGTGCAACTGATTCTGACAATTGCTTAAAATTTTATATTTCAAGGCTAGAAGCGAATTTCTGTGTTGAATATCCATCAACAAAATGTTTGTTCCAATTTCAGATACAGTTTAAATAATATATAATTAAATTCACTGATCCCTATATATCTGAAGGGGTAGGCAGACTCGTAATAAACTTCTACATTTAGCTGTAACCATAAATTAGTCATACTTATGTAATAGAGGTTAAGCCTATTGCCATGAACGGGCACTAAACTTAGTCTGGCCATAAATACTGTTACAATAAAAAAAAATATAACATTTTAATTTGAAGTCTGTCATTCTTATAGGAATATTCCTTGTGGTTTTTATTTTCGCGCCATTCGGTGTTAAATATTTTTGTGACATTAAAATGGAGTGTGGTGATAAAGAGAACCGAATTGCTGTGATAGCATTACACAAAGTGGGCATGGAGCCAAATATTATAATTTTTGAAACTCTATCCGGTTGGTATTAGTCGAATGTTTGTGTTAAAAAGCAAAAGATTTTATCTCGGGAAATAAATATAACACCTAGACCTGATAGAGACCTAGATTTTAAAAGATGACTTAGGCCTTGCAGCCTGTAAAAGACACACCTGTCATTATTTAAACGATACTTTAAAACTGGGGTACTAAAATCTAATCAACTTTTTAAGGGCTACGCAATGCGAGGTGTCAGTAAATTTTTTATTTACTTAATAGAAATTGTTTATTATTGATCAATATTTTTACAACCAGTATGACCGAGTTTAAGTTTAAAGCTCAATAGAAGCAGTGATGGTTGGGTGTTAGCTATCAAAGAGTGACTGATACATATTTTTGTGAAAAAGTTGTCAAAACATCGGCACAAGTGTATCAGGTTAAGCCTCTTAACTACACCATGTTATATAACTAAGGATCTTACTTTCATCAAGACTCAGCACCCGATCATAAACCTCGATCCACACAAGCGTGGTTGGAAACGAACGTAGATATCTGACTTCATCATAGCTAAAGACAGTCCCGATCTTTATTCACGGTATTATGATTTATGGTCAATTTTAGAGTATGGTATGCTTTAAATGCCATGATAATTTGGAGTGCTTAAAATAATCGATAAGATTGATTGAATAATGCATAAGATAATGGGCCTCACCGTTTAAAATACCGTGTTAAACCGAATGGAGATAATTTTGGATGAGACACACATGACAGTTTTCTTTTTTCTTTTTTACTATTGTATAAAAAAAAAGAATAATGAATAATGGCAGACGAACAGATGGGTCACCTGATGGTAAGTGACAACCGCCGTCCATGGACACCTGCAACTCAAGAGTCGTAAGTGCGCAGCCCGCCTTTGAGTGTGATGAAGGATGGGGGGATGCGGGGAGGGATGTAAGATTGTCGATGAGGAGATAGGAAATAGGAGAGGGGGGATGGGGGGAGAGGGAGTTGGGCCACCGGAAACCTCACTAATTTCGGGGAAATGCAACACAAGCGTTACTTCACAACCGGTCTTCTCTGAGGCTGTTGTATCGCACCGGTCGAGCTGGCACATTCGTGCCTAAGCATGGCTCTATCACTTAAAAACAGTAGAAATGTTTTATGCAATAGAAAAAATCTATCTCTCATAGCAAGACTTGCCAAAGACTACAGCACATATTTGTCCACTGTTGTACTATTTCTTATTGGCACTAGAAACACGACCCGAACAGAACTACGAGTATATTCTGAGAAAGTAAATGTGTTATGCAATAACAAAATAACATTTATTCAAGTTACGATATAATATCACATTTATTCATGAAAATGTATATCTGTATATGGGAAAGCCATGCTTGTGTTATATTTCGATGAGTGAAGAAGGTAACTGGAGGAACCCCCGTTGGGAACCCCACCCTCAGAGGCCGACAACGCACTTGTGACTCTTTAGCAGCAAGTGTCCATAGGCGGCGTTTGTATCTTACAATCATGTGACCCGTCTGTTTAATACCTATTCTATTCAACCGACTTCAAAAGGAGGAGGTTCCAAATTGTACTGTACATTTTTTTAATGTATTTATTTGAAAGCTAGTGCTTCCCGTGTAGTCCCATTTTAATTTGGTCCAGTTCTGACAATGGCATCCATGAGAAAACGATATAAGTCTTAAATTTGCATTAAACATGTGCGCGACAAATGGACGAATAACTCAATATCACGCAAACCGATTTGGTTCATTCTTATTTTATTGGAAAGGATGTACTTCAAGGGTAGTTAAATGAGAGTTTGGTGCAGTTGTGACAATGGCATTCAAGAGAAAACCATATTAGTCTTAAATTTTATGATAGACGCATTGAAGTCGGTTGTCTACTTTTTTAAAGTCCGAGTTTTCGGGCCTCTGGACACCTCACTTATTTCGGGGAAATGCAACGAAAGCGTTGCTTCACAACTGGTTTTCTGTGAGGCCGTGTTATCGCACTGGTCGAGCCGCCCCATTGGTGCCTTTTTACCACTTTTAAATACTATAAAACAAATCTGCCAACAATACTTATTGGTGTCATGTATTGTGTTTGATAGTTTATCGGCATCATTTCATTAAAGAGAACTTATTAGTACAGATTAGATTAAAATTTTTGCAAACATATTTCTTTTGAGAAAAAAAGGTTATCATTCAACTATTTCTAAAAAGTGGTGGTATTAAGGATTTTTTTAAGATTGAGTGGCACAGCGAAATTCCCCCTCAGCCGTCAAAACTCAAGCTGGGTGTGCCTTTGTCCAAACACAATAAAGACATATACATATGTATGTGTGTATGTAAAACAGGCTGTTATAAATTTTAACGTGGTAGTGTGACCGCCTATTTCTAGAAACGTGGTCGGCCAGGAAAACTAATCATCTGAGGTAAATTACAAACACTAGGTCACAAAATTTCACAGTCTTTAATTAAAAAAGCAAGATTATGTAACTAAAAGTTAAGTGGAAGCTAGAATTACTTCACTATCTAGTATTTTTATAAAAAAAATAACAATTGACAAAGCAACCTACGTTTTTTTTTTAACAGGACGGTATTATATATTTATTTTAATGTAACAGTGTTTCTTACGTTAAATCCAACTAGATACAGATAGTTAAAAATAGATATACTTTGCTTATTTTGGCAATCGGAAAAAAATATAATATTTAGACTTGTATAATGTATCTGATTAAAACCTAGCCTAATAGTGGAAAACTGTGTTATAAATATATTGTATATACAGTCGTGGTCAACTAATTAAGGACATTCAAGATAGTGGACAGCAATAACCGGCTATGTACATATAAATATAAAACCCTGTTGATTTCTCAGTAACTATTATTTGCATAATTTGATCCGATTATTATACTATAAATGGCTGTAAATAAAAGATTAAATAAATATAAAAAAGTGTTTAATATCAAAGGTTAACCATGTATTCAATTAAAAGGTACAATTCTGTAGCTGGACATTTAATTAAGAACAGTAAAGTAAAATGAAAAATAGAGTTAAACAGAACTAATAATCTGCAGTATTTTAATTTCTTTAACAACTTCATTTTATTACGGGTAAAATCAGTACCCAGTAGCAAAACCTTTGTTAGTAATTACCGCTTGACACCGATGTGGCATAGACATTATCAGTTTCTGACATATTTCAACAGGAATGTTTGCCCATGCCTCACAAAAAGCTTCATTAAGTTCATCTAAAGTTGTGGTACGATAAATGGCAACTTTTTTCTTAATTTCGTGCCAAAGGTGCTCGATTGGGTTGAGGTCGGGGCTATTTGCTGGCCAATCTAGCACTGATACCGACTGTCTGTTAAGAAACGACTTGACTGAACGGGCTGTATGTTTTGGGTCGTTATCATGCTGAAAAGTCCATATAATAGGAAGATGTTCCTCAGCATAGGTAAGCATAGTTTCTTCTAATATTGCCTTGTATTGATGTTGGTCTAAGTTACCCTGAACTTTCCTCACAGGTCCCACTCCACGTCCAGAAAATGATCCCCACATTTTAATGTTTCCTCCGCCATGTTTCACCTGCTTTTTTGTGAATCTTGGATTCATTTCCGCTTTTACAGGACGCCGTACGTATTGCCTTCCATCTGAAGAAATCAAATTAACCTTGGTCTCGTCAGAGAATAATACATGTTGCCATTGGTCGTAGGTCCAATGTCCATATTTACGTGCAAACGCCAAACGTGCATTTCTATGCTCTTTCTTTAACAACGGTACTTTGCGAGCCACTCTTCCGAACAACCCTGCTTCTACCAGACGTCGTCGAACTGTCCTCGCTGATACACTGACTCTTTCGTCTGCCCCAAACACTTCATGTTTAATTAAAATAGAGCCTAGAAACGGATCTTTCTTAGCTAACCTGGTTATCATTCTATCTTCTTGCGGAGTTGTTTTTCTCGATCTTTTTTTTCTGGGCACATTTAAAGTTCTGTTATTGCGCCTGAAATGTTGCACTGCATTGCATACCATAGTTTTTGAACAATTTAAATATCCTGCTATCCTTCGGTATGACCAACCACGCTCGACAAACTTCATGATAATTTTTCGTAGTGTTGCATCGCAACTTTTATTTTTGCCCATTGTTCTTCAAAATAACTCTCAAAACTTGAAATTACAAATCTAGATTGCCGCCAAAACTACCACAAAGAATAGGAGAAGAAAGAAAATAATAATTGAGATTCAGATTTTGAAACTAGAACGCAATATCTCAGTGTCCCTAATTAAATGGCCAGCCAGCATTCTTTGAACAAATAGCACTGTGATCATCTATCAGCTATACTGTAAAGAGGTTTAATGTTTAAGAAGTTGTTATTGTTTGTATAATTAGGCACATAAATGACTAATTATACTTACATGTAAAAGATGTGGAATATTGTTTAGACTCGTTGGAAAATAAAAAATAAATTCACAATTTGGATTAACTAGAGAGTGTCCCTAATTAGTTGACCACGACTGTATATCTAATACTCAAGTCAACAACTGATAATAAGTTATGGCTTCTTTTACTCGCTTTACGACTGCGCATAAAAAGAGTTATGATTTTCGAGTGTATGTAATAGTATGTATGTGTGATGTTTTTCTATGCCTATATGGTTCGGATTTCGGCATTTGAAGTGAACTTTGAGAAGTCGTAATAGTGGCACAAGGTATACAATTTCGAAATAACGGATTAAAGAAAAAAGATAAAAGAAAATAGAAAGGTTAAAGTAAATGGTGGCCTGTTGGTGTAGCAGTTAGTGACCCTAACTGCTAAGCCAGAGGTCGTGGGTTCGATTCCCACCCAGGATAAATATTTGTGAGATGAGCATGATCATTTGTCCTGTCTGGGTGTAATTTATATATTATATGTATATGTATATTTAGAAGTATATAAGTATGTGTATCAGCTGTCTGGTTCCATAGTACAAGCTCTGCTTAGTTTGGGATCAGACGGCCGTGTGAGATTTGTTAAGTTATTATTATTATTATTAATAATGCAGTCGAGTTTTACACATTTTTATAAGTATCACTTGTTTAATCACTGAACGACATGAAAAAAAATGTAAATACTTTATTTTGTGTTATTCACACGTTGAATGATTAGCTTTTTACACGCAAAAAAATAATATTATGAACCATTCCTACAAAAAATATGACTTAGTAATATTATATTGCCCTTATAAACAACATTGTTTATTAAATACATTATATTAATGTTTTTATTATTTATTAATTTGACCTTTTGCGTGTTAAAATCATTACACCGTCTTTCAATGTTGTGTAATAATAATGTTTGAAATAGGTGTAACATTATATTATCACTCATTATACGACGACACGATATCCTTCGCCCATTTGGGAGGACAAAGGGGTCTGTCGGACTCTTACCGACTAAAAACCACCCCGGTGTTCCTCTACTTGCCAATGATGGGGGGAGGCGAGAATCACAATTGTATTCTTCCGCCACCATATTTGACGAGCCTGTTAATCTTGTGGTAAGTAAGCCTGACTGCTATGCTAGAAGTCGTGAATTTAATACCATCCAGATGAAAAATTGTGTCGGGCTGTAATTTGTTTATAATATGTACGTATTGAGAAATAGTCTTATAAAAGTATGTTTAACAGCATTCTGGTTACCATAGTACAAGCTCCTATTATTATTTGGAAGAGGCGTCCGTGTGTAAGATATCTGAAGGTATTAATATAATATCTAGACTCCAAATTATGCAACACGGTAAAATATAATTAGATATTTTGTTTGCAAATACATACACATATTTGTGTTTATAATGGTGTAAATTTGTGTAGACTAATCAAAGTTTGTCTAAAAGAGATCACAAGATATAACACGATCGCCTGTCACTCGTTTACTTTAATAAATATTATTTTCCTTGTTTTTTACATACATATATATTTATATTTTATATATAACAAGTATAATACAAATTATGGATCATCAACAATCACTATTGGACCGCTATATTAATTATTAAAAAAAAATGCACCGCATGTGTACTCGACATGAACAAGAAGAAACGAAAAAAAAATACAGTCGAATTGAGAACCTCCTCCTTTTTGGAGTCGTTTGAAAACATTTATTTCGGTGTAACAAGATATTCTTAAATGGTTAATGATGTAAGAATATGTTGTAAGAATTCCAACACAAAGAAGTAAAAATGAACTAAAACAATCATATACATACATGAACGGCAAAAACATTAAACTAATTTTTAGGTTAGGTCTTGTTAAAGTACATAAATTAAATGTTTGTTATTCTCTGCCACATCTTAACCTTGAAACTAATAAAAAAATTGATGCTACGACTTGTATCGGAAGTTATAAACCACGCGTTGGTAATATGTAACTAAGGTACGGCCTTTATATTAAAAACGTGGGTAGTTTTATAAATGCATCGACATCTATAATTTTTAGGGTATCCGAAACAAGACTCTGAAAATATGAGATTTTAACTTTGATAACAGATCACTTAAAAGATCTGTCAAATGTTTGCAGCATCTGATATCAAATGCCATTCAAATATTTATTGAGTATAATTATATTAAATATATGTATATATTTAATTAGAGAGGGAGTCAAGTCTCCAGTAATCGCACATATGTATAATGTTTCTGAACTACAGCAAAAAATCCGCGATGTTAAGCGGAACAGTACCTCGGTAGTATTTGTAAGTGGTTTTTACATCTTCTGTTATAAAGTGATGATAATGATTCGACGTCAAAGCTTTGGTATCATTATCATTTAGCTAATAAATAATGGATTTTGCACCAAGAGAGTCATAGACATCAGAAACTATTACTTACTATCATGCAGAGGTGTATTAAACATCTAATCAAAATCCGGCCCACTAACGTAATTGCGGCAAGCATATTGCCATCAGTGCTGGCACTAAATTTCTCAAGCACTCAATGGCACTTTAGGAATCATAGATGTAAAAAGCAGGAGTATATCTTTTTTTTTTTAAGATTATTCCCGCACTAGGATTAATTCCTGTGTCGCGGGGAACTTTACAAAAATTCTAGCAACGGACACAAAGAACTTCCAGACTCGGAAAAACAATTTGAAGATTACACAAAGTGTTGTCCCGTGCGGGATCGAACCCACAACACTCGGCGCGGCATTAAACCACTGCGCCATCCGTGTAGTCAAATTAAATAGGAAAGGTAAGAATATGGGAAAACAATGAGCTATTATTTGTCTATTTATTGTGCTCTTCTTTCCCCTCCCCACATCCCCTCATCATCCTCAAAGGCGGACAGCGCACTTACGACTCTCGAGGTGCAGGTGTCCATAGACGCCGGTTGTCACTTACCAGCAGGTGACCCGTCTGTTCGTCTGTCCCCCAATTATATAAAAAAAAGTAATTAATAACAGGGATGTTGCTTATATAAATGGATTTGGTTCGATTTAAGTTAAGAGATCGATACCAAGACAATGAAAATGTATTTATTGTTACAAAATTCTGAGTCAGAATCTGATAATGTGCCAGGTAAATGGCAACAGCCGTTAAATTACTTGTGAGCCTATATCTAAATTAATAAACTAAAGTGAAATTATTTCATTAATGTGCCAGGTAAATGGCAATAGCCGTTAAATTACTTGTGAGCCTATATCTAAATTGATAAACTAAAGTGAAATTATTTCATTAATGTGCCAGGTAAATGGCAACAGCCGTTAAATTACTTGTGAGCCTATATCTAAATTAATAAACTAAAGTGAAATTATTTCATTAATGTGCCAGGTAAATGGCAATAGCCGTTAAATTACTTGTGAGCCTATATCTAAATTAATAAACTAAAGTGAAATTATTTCATTAATGTGCCAGGTAAATGGCAACAGCCGTTAAATTACTTGTGAGCCTATATCTAAATTGATAAACTAAAGTGAAATTATTTCATTTTATAATTCGATATGCTTCTATTAGTGCTTATTAATATAATACTATGCACACCCTGAACACTTTCTTGTCCTAACTAGGTAAGTCGGACTTGAACCGACTAATATCATACGGTGTTTAATACCCGTCATGAACAGGTTCTTTGAAGTAACCCTTGGTAAGAAACTTTCGAGACCTCTTGCAGACCTTGCTCGCGACTACACCGTGAATTTTAGGGACCCTTGTCCTACTCCAAATTAGAGAACTCGACATAGCGCCACCATAGCGGGCCTGTTTTCTGTTAGAGTAACGGGCAGCTCATGTTTTAATAATATAACGAGTAGTATTGTCCAGCTTAAAATAAATATTATATAACAAGCAGCTACGTATTGCATAATTATCAACCGTTCTTATATTTATACATTTGCTAACATCCTTTACGTCCCATTAACAACGCTATATGTCAATTAGGGTTGCCAACATTTTTTATATCAACCTTTTTATTTTGTGAAATGTAATGTAGCGAATTCTCTTTGTGTGTAAGTTTTTTACCAAACTAGAGACTAGTAATTTAATCCAACTAGTGTGTCAAACCAACGATTAATTCAATCTGCTATAAGTGCTAAGTGCTAAGTCATATAAAAAATAAAAATAATTATAATTGTTTTCAAACTTTCGACACTTATGCACATAAGGTATGCAAATTGGAACTTTTTTTACTCTCCCGACTGACAAAATAGTAGTTCATAGTAGAACTGCTATTTTGTCAGCAGGGAGAGCAAACGGCAGTACTTTATGATTTGACGAGTGATTTAGATTACCGGAGGCCCAAACCCATCGCAGAGAGGCATCCTCAAACAACGCCGGTGTTGCAGGTGTCGATGGACACTTCCCATTAGTGAAGTGTCTGTTTGTTTGGCTATGTAAAATAAACAAATGAATCCCAGGTAAAATACTAACAATCGTAAATAAAATGTTGGCACTATACTTTGCAAAATTGAAAACCCTAGTTGTAATAAAATTATGATGTTCCACAACCCGTCTTTAGTAAGCATGCAATAAAAACTTCAATGTTTGTTTTGTGAAATTTTAATGAACTTTTCAACACATTAACTTATTTATGTAAGTATTTAATATTATTGACAATAAATACACTATTAATTTTATTGGTGTCTCTAGAACATGTTTCATAATATATTTCTTTATATTTTTTTAACACGCTTTTGTTACCTTCACTTGTTACTATGTAAAAAAATCTTGTAAGTAAATTTTAACATAATATGTTCTGATTGTCGTATTGAATTGACACTTCATATTTATACATATGTAGTTTGGATTACAATGCTATAACTTGGCATCCTTAACCCGATTTGATGTTGGGGCCAGAAGGTGTATAGTGAAACTCTTAAATAGCTGCTGGTAAACAGTATTTTTTTTTTATAATAAGTCGGGACAGACAAATAGACGGGTCACCTAATGGTAAGTGACTTATAAGTGTGCTGTCCACCTTTGAGGGTGATCACTGGGTTGAGGAAAAGAGAAAGAAAAGAGGAGAGGAAGATGATAGACGGAAAAGAGAAGAGGGGGGATGAGGGGATGCGAGAGAGAAGAGAGGCCTCCGGTACCCTCACTCACTCAGCAATATAATGAAAGCATTTTTGTCTAAATTAAATAAATACATTTTCTGTAAAGCCGTTGTGTTACTCCCATTCTTGGCTAAGCATAGCTCTCCCACATATCATATGATTGGTTTTGACGCTTCCAACAGATTGAACTTAGTCGCGATGCCTTATGGTACCTTCAGATGAGGGTAGCGGAATTTTTAAGAGGTCACTAGTAAACAACTGAGTTTGGGCTTACTTTCACGTTTTAAGGAGTATTCGTGTTTATTATTTTTTTTTTTGGATATAATTATACATGTTGAACATGTTGTAAAAAATAAAGGTTATAGTTTATTTAATATCATGTTCTAACTCTTAACAGAGGAGCAATGAACATAACTCAAGTATTCACCTAACGTAAGAAAAAAACTAAATATGATATTGCTTAAAAATTATCAAGAGCGTACGTAAACCTACATCCGAATAACATAAAACTTGCTTAAATGTTGTGAAGTCTGGCAGGAAATTCTCAATGAAAGAACAAATATAGCCACATTTTAAAATTTCAATGAAAACGTGCTTTCTATAAAGTGACTGTTATCGCCACGTCAAAAACTAGTATTTATTCTAATAAAAATAGGTGTAAGTTATAAATTCAAGAGGAAATAAATAGCTCTCCATGGTATCTTCTCTCTCCGTAATGAACTAAGGTTCTTTCCATCCATCTTTAAAAATGCTTTCATCTCCAAAAAAATTGATACACCAACAGTTATTTTTAAATTTAAAATATAAGCAGCAGAGATTTTCTATATTAAAATGAAGGCTACACCTTGTCTGTTCCCGGAGGCTTCCTTGTTAGGGTATCCCCGGGTCCCTTGCAATAGACTCTTTGTCACGGAACACCGTGTGGTTTAAGTCGGTTCAAGTGCGACATACAACCTCTCCGCAAGCTCCGGTGAGGCGATGACACGAAAAAAAAGAGAATATTAAAAATGGTTCTCTAGACAGAGAATCATTTTTAATATTGAAACGACACAACTGTTAAATTACTAGTCCTTTATTTAAATTTAGTCTGTATTTTTAGTTAGCCAATTATAAGTTTAAATTGCCAGGAGTACCAGTCAGTTAGACTAAGTCAATCGTAAAGCTAGTTGCCTTCTCCAATAAGTAAAGTCTATGGAGATCGTATATATATATTAAATGTGTAGTAATAAATTGCTTGCGCAACATGTAATAAAAGCGATATGTTTAATGGAAAAACATTTAACAGAAGAATAAATAGTAGTTGCTCAAAGACAATTTTATACTAAATAAGCATAATAAATGTGTATTCTTTTGAGTTTTTTAATCTTCCACAAAAAAAAGGGTGTGTGTTTGTGTGTCTGCCTGTGGCACCGTTGCTCAAAAACGGCTTAACTACTGACGTAGTTTTTTTTTTTTTTGTGATAGGTAATTCAATAGAGTGTTCTTTTAAATATGTATTTATTACAGTATATTTAGCTGTTTACAAGATTTGAGCGGTGAAGATGGAGATGAACAATCGAGTGTTTGCAAATATACTTAAGGGGGGTATCAAATGACATGTACATTACAAAGGTGTATGTAAGTGACACGAAAAGCGGTTAAACTATTTGAAGGTTACGGAAAGTGAAAGTGATAATGATCCACACATAAGCAAATATTAGGCAGAATAATTGTGCAGAAATGAAAGAAATTCCATTAAATAAAAATAATTTTATAATACGAACATAATACAATTGGAAATGTTACTGCTGAGACGAGAAAATGCCTATCATTACCAGTAGCTTCATGAAAACATCAAAAACCCATTTGAAAATAACAAAACACTACTGTTCTACACTCGAGCACACTTTTCATGTTACCAGGATACCCCACATTAAACTAAGACATGAATATTATACAGATAAAAAAGAATTGCTACTTTTCTTATTCGTCAGTATATATTTAAAACTAGCTGACCTGGCGAACTTCCTGCCGACTCAGTATAATTTTTTTTTCATATTAATTTTTTTATATCAATTTAATTACTCTTTGGCAGTATTAATATTTGTGAATGAAGACCCTTTTAAACGATTTAAAAAAAAAAACATTCTCTATTAAACTGATTTTTTTTGTGTGTTTGTCATGCGATATCTTGGCCGTTTATGATTGTCATATATCTTTTATAATTAAAAAGGTTACGGTAAAGACCTCTAAGAGATACACATATGGGCCGTCTCCGTAGTATTACCATGGCATCACAGAAAACCAGCTGTTAAACAATGCTTGCATTGTGTGACCGAGTAAGTGAGGTTACCTGAGCCCCAACCCCCTTTAACTTTGCTTTCTCCTCCTCATTTCCTTTACCCTAAAATGCGGAAAGCTCTGTGAATTGAGTTGCAAGTGTTTGTGGGCGGCAGAAGTCACTTACCACACACCTACCAAGTTAGATGTCTGGTGACTTTACAGATCAACAGATATACAACACTACTACAAAACTACATAAATAAAATAATTATATTATTTAGAAAATGCCGTTTTTCCAATACTACGAGTGGTAACACTAGTTGTTCAGCGATTTGAATTCTGATATCCTGAAACAGGCTTTAATGGTATTTACTTTCCTTAAATTCAATTAAAGCCTGTTAGCTCAAATTTAAGTGAATCATTTTATTTTATATAGTAATAAAATAAAAGTATAAACAGGAATTCTTAAAATAATTCAATACTCAATAATAATAGTGTAAGAGTTTTTCTTTTGTTATAATTTCTAGGTGTTAGTGATAGGTAACGCATTTGAATGGATTGTGGAGTAGATTATAAAAAAACGGTTAAATTAAAAAAAAACTGTTGAAGTTAAACCTTTTAATTCTATAAGATTTCACTATGTAAGTAGTAAACAGACCATATCACCGAAATTTTTGTCCCGTGTGGGAATCGAACCCACTTCCTCTGGCTTAGCAGTCAAGGTCACTAACCAGTAGAAAAGCAGGCATGTCAACTTTATTTATAATAATACCTATTAGGTTATTTATGTTATTATTAGTAGAACTCCCTGTTATTTTAATAAGAACTAGATTATTAATTCGAACGCTATTGCAGAAATATACTTTTAAATCTGTGTACTTTATTTTGTGTATGTTATAACATTTTTACAATGAATGAATGAATAAATGAAATTAAAGCATTAATTGGTTTAACTTAAGCTATTGCAGAATGAAATACGTGTACTCCTTCTTTTTGTTCGTAAAGTCCCCCACGATACAGGAATGAGTCTTATTACGAGAGTTGTCTTTTGGAAATAAAAAGAAAGATTAACGTTGTATTATACATTTAGATCAAACCTATTGTGCTATTTTGTAATTGTGCTAAGGGTTGAGTAAAGGTTTAAGCAACAGTAACGGCCTGCGGGCGATGAAATTTTTGGGGATTTTGTGTCCGAACAGATACAGGCCCGAGAGGCATGCGCAGTGTTCCATGCGTGCTTCTTGAGGACTGCACCCAAGTGGGAGAGTTGCACCGTGGGACTCGTCTTGGCAGAGACGGGTCAATGTCCGTCGGGGGTAGCGGAAGAATGCAATTGCGATTCTCGCTTCCCCGACCATGGACAAGTTGAGGAACACCAGGGTGGTTTTTAGTCGGTAAGAGTCCGACAAACCCCTTCGCCTAGCCCCATGGGCGAAGGACATCCATGGGGATCTTCCACCCCGTCAACAAAAAATATATAAGAAAAAGGCCCCCAGCAAGAGTAGAAAGTCAAGATTTTGTTATTTTATCTACTGCATTTATCTTCTCTAAAATGCAGACCAAAACGCATTCTATAGTGAACCAAATTCTACTGAAATATTTTTGGCAGCTGCAATATTTCAGCGAAGCATCTTAATACGATGCAAAATGTAAGTATTAAATTTCGCGATGACTTTAAAATTGGCTTGCCAAACTAAATATCATATTGAATAACTCGCCATCGAATTTTAGATATAATAAATAAAACTTAAATACATCTAAAGTTTTGTAAATGTAAGAAGATTTTAGTTTTAAGCTGCAAATCACTTATCGAAGACAAATTGTGTGTCTAGGTTACTATGCATCAGGTGTTAAGTTGATTTTACAAATTCTAATCTCACTATGTTTTTAAAGAATTACAAAATGATATGCAATACTTTTATTATGCAAAAGACTTGCTGTACATTAGCTTTGATATCTAAATATGTTTTTAAACGGGTGAGACACACTACCTAATACGACATTTAATTCACATTAAGATATTAAGCTCAGAAAGTGTATTTTTTTAGGATTCATGTTAAGTAGCAGTCAGTAGTGTAAGTATACATATGAGTTTTTTATTCCACCATAATATTGGTAGATTCGTTTCGTAAGTGTGTGGGGCGTTAAGTAAGTAAGTCCCCTCACTGACTCGGCAATACAATGCAAGGATTGTTTGTCTACCAGTTTTCTGTAAGACCATAGTATAACTCCGATCAAGTGGCCTATTCGTTCCTAAGCACGGCTCCCCCCACTAGTGATTTGGTACGAATGGTCATATATTGACTTTTCTTCTTCATTCTTCGACTTTTCAGACTGGGTGGTTGTGATGTCTTTTTTATATAATAGTTACTTATTTTGGCCGTTTTCCTGAATATTTGTTTCGTTATATAACACAAAGACACAACTGTACTCACGTATGTGTACCTATTTCAAAGGAAACTCGATTAGTATTATGTTCGACATAAAGCCACAAATCAAAATCACAAAAAGGTCCATGTCAAGCCCAAGAGTGTCAGGACACATGAGTCGTCTGTCTTTGTTATAGAAAAGAATAGAATAAACTTTAAATAATATTGTTAACGATTTTTTATAATATACAAAAACGGTAGGTACAAACAGATAGACAGACAGACGAACAGACGGGTCACCTAATAGTAAGTGACAACCGCTGTCCATGGACACCTGCAACTCAAGAGTCGTAAGTGCGCTGTCTGCCATTAAGGGTGATGAGGGATTGGGGGATGCGGGAAGAGGAAAGAAAGAAGAGAGGAGGGATTAGAAGATAGGAAACAAACATCATACAGAAATACTTATACTCGAATCACATAACCCTCCAAATCCTTACCAATCATAACTCCTAATGAATACTTTTAGGTTACATCTATACTCAAACTATAAATGCAAAAGTACCTTTTGGGTTCAGAGATAAATAAGACCTTTTCACAAACACATAGGCTACCTTTTTGTTTAATTGGGGCATTTGTAATGTTTGCATTGCTTCTATGCCTGGAACGCAAAAACGAGTACCCGACTGATTCTATGCAGACTTAGTTGCGGCCACCAGCTACCACTAGTAGTAATAGGAAAATGAGCTATTTTGTTTCGCTTTCCCAAATCAATTAGAGCTCTGATATTACCATGAAATTTTGCATACATCATGCCATGTGTACAGAAAAGGACACAGGGTACCTTTCAACTAAGAAAAAAGTACTATCTGTAAAGGACAGACAGTCTAACTTTTTTCGCAAACGTACTAGCAGGCGAAAGCTAGCCCTATATAAATCTAATATAACAAAGGACCTCGAATTCCAGGCCGACATTGATACATTGAATTGTACTAGCTACATTGAATTGCATGCACACGCTAATGGAATATCGCCCTAGTGGAGTGTTGTAAATTGATTGCTTAGATCAATAGTATTAGGTTGGCAACTAATAAAACCGCCACTTTTTTCGATCAGTTTCTAAAATTTCTTGGAGTGGTATATAAATAAAGCAAAAGTTGTATGTCAGATCAGTTGACAACTAGATCTCGAATAATAAAACTACAGTAAATTATGGATATTTCTCGTAGAGAACTTCGGCTGCTTTTACTTCACGAATTTCGCTTAGGTCGAAAAGCGACTGTAGCAGTGCACAATATATGTGCAACGATGGGCGAAGGCGTGCTCTCTTACGATACCACTAAACATTGGTTCAGAAGATTTAAGGATGGAAATTATGACCTATCTGATAGACCTTATCCAGGATGAACTCCTACAATACATTTAGATGAGTTAAAAAGACTCATAGAAAAGGATCCTAGGTTCACTTAACGTTGTCTGGCAGAGCAGCTTCTGGTCCAGACGGGATCCCTGCCCGAGTCTTGGCCCTGGCCCTTGACCATTTGGTAGACCGCCTCAGGGAGACTCGTTGTACTGCTGGACGAGGCGGGTAAATTCTCTACCCGCATCATCCGGACGAGGATGAGGTCGGCCCCGATTTGTCGGACGCCCAATTCGGTTTCCGAACGGGTCGTTCAACAGTTGGGGCTGTGTTGCGTCTGCGGGCCGTGACTGAAGAGGCAGTGAGCTGTGGCGGCGTGCTGTTGGCGGTGTCGTTGGACATCGCCAACGCATTCAATAGCCTGCCATTCAGCTGCATCAGGGAAGCGCTCCGCTATCACGGGGTGCCACAGTACCTGAGGCGGCTAGTGGCAGACTATTTAGAGGTGCGTACCGTCATGTAGGAGGCCCGAGAGGGAAATCTGAGAAGTCGGCCTATGTCGTGTGGTGTTCCGCAAGGGTCTGTTCTTGGACCCCTCCTGTGGAACATTAAGAACATACCTTCGGCTATGACTGGGCCCTCCGAGCTGACTTCCCCCCCAGGCTGGGCGTAATTTGTTACGCTGATGACACTTTGTTCACGGCCCGGGGGGTGAACTTTCAAGAGGAGGTGCGCCTGGCCACCAAAGGAGCCTCACTGGTGGTCAGGCGCATAGAGGCGCTGGGCTTACGGGTGGCCCTGGACAAGACGGAGGCCTTTTTATTTCATGGGCCCTGTCGTGGTCCGCCCCCTGGCGCCTCAATCATGGTCAACTCGGTCCTTGTACCGGTTCGGGCCTACATTAAATATCTGGGCCTGATCCTTGACGGGAGGTGGTTCTTCAACGAGCACTTTCGGCAGCTTGCTCGAAGGCTGGTCGGCGCTGCGTCCGCTCTTGGGCGCCTTTACATAACTTGGGTGGACCCAGCGTCGCTACAAGACGGCTGTACACGGGGGTTGGGCGGAGGCTCTAAGCGCCCAGAATAGGGCACGCCTTTGGCGCCCTCAGAGGGTTATGGCGGTTAGAGCCATACGTGGTTACCGCACCGTGTCGACGGAGGCGGCGTGTGCGTTGGCCGGAACTCCCCCGTGGGATTTGGAGGCGGAAGTGCTCGCCGAAGTTTATCGGCGGACGTCTGAGTTCCGGGCGGGTAGCGGCAGACGGCCCCCGCCCCCCCTAATTGAGTTGCCTAATGGACCGAAGGTGGTGCCCGCGCTGTTGTGGGCAACAGGCGCTAGGAGGGGTCCGGATGTCTTACCAAAGCTGTTCCCGGATTCCTCCTATTTTAGGTGCAGGATGGCACACCCTGTGGTTTTAGTTGGTCACCGTTCCACCGAAAACCCCGGTGGGATGACGGCCCGAGTTGGTTTCCACACGTTAAAAAAAAAAGGTAAGCACATTGCAAGGTTAAGTAATACTAGCCTGGTCAGTCTTAGGACGGAAGACCATTCTTAACACTTTGAGACCCCCCGTGCCTTGGAGAGCACGTTAAGCCGTCGCGTTGGTCCCGGTTGCCAAACGAAAATCTGTGGCATTCATTACGGCAAGTTGGAGCAATAAAAAAAGGAAGACAACCTTGTCTAACTACAGAACTTCGATATCACCGAGTAGTTGGGTTGTGGTCTTATGGAAGTATGATAACAGTCGCTTCACATAAACCATCGAAGTTCAGTTCAGCTCATAATACTCGCATACAGACACATTAAAAAATTCATACATTTCTAAACTAGCCCCACTACATTGATACATTAAGAAAATTAATATGCCTATACCATTTGATTTACTGTGTCTTAAAATATATCTGCAAGTGATTTTACTGGAAGGCCACCACACTTGAATCGGGACTAGAGGCGGCTTGAGGTAAGCACTATCTTGGTGGAGTTACAAGTACATATGTACATAAAGTTGTGCATTCTTTGCCGCCACCTGCCACGACACGAATATAATAAATAAAAAAAAGTAAAAAAAATAGCAAATAACACTCACTCTCGGTCTGCAGACCCCAACGATGACAAGAGCGGTGGATAAACCTCAACAAATTACCTTCAAAACTTCAATCTTGTTGTCAATGTTATTTATTTCGCCCCTATACGATGCATCCTCAGGCAACAAATGAGCGACGTTTAGTCGTAATGTCTAATGTTTTTTATTGATTAAACAGGCTTTTTCTCTTCAATTACTATTTCAGAATAGATTTCTGCCTCGTTACGCCTAATTCCATTACTTGAACTTAATTATCCTTGGCAAATGAGTGAAGTTCTGTTGAAAGGAAGTTTCGGATCAGAAATACCCGAAACAGGATGGCTTGTATGAAAGCTTTAACGACAGTGGAGAAAGCTCTTGACAAATTGAAGAATAGAAGCCCGTAAATTATTAAATGTTAAAAAGTATTTAACAGATTTCAAAAATGGAGGAGGTTCTGTTTTCGAATGTATGTAAGTTAAGCAATTTCTAGGCCAATTACTACTATATTTAATAGATTTTCAGAATTTTTGTTTTATGTGAAAGAGTATATACTCCTGTTGTGGTCCAATCGTCTAAGATTGGATCATGGGACACCAGAGAAATTACTAAGAAATTTTTGAGTTGCATATATTTTATGAATTTTGATAGCCAGTTGTCACCTTTATTTAGAAGTCAATTATATGACCGTGATACTTTCTAAATTTCTGTCGTAAAATTTTCCAAGAATTCTATTTTACTCGTAGAACCTGCTTTATCATAGCATCTTGCGTGAGACTGGCTAATATTGTTCATAGAAATTATTTTTGTTAACTGCTATCGAATTAGATTAATAAGTATATTTTTAACTGTTCAGTCTAATCAGTTTTAACTTATGACGTTCTATGTATATTTTGATATTGTTTAATTATTTACATGTAATGAAATTTCGTGAGGTTAAGTTTTGAATAATAATAACAATAATTTCTTCGAATTCACACACGACCGTCTGATCGTGAACTAAACAGCTTATATAAAAAAAAATGTTTAAGTGTTAGGATGTATACACCGGGGAATTGTACAGTTAGCCCTCCCTCGTTAAGTTCGCTGTGACTACTGGATGCTCACTTTAAGATGTATCTCAACTGGTTTTATCGAAACTAGTATGTCTGCAGCATTACTACCTACCTGATTTGGTATGTAACATTTATTGTAAAGCTGTGCTTTAAATAAACCCATATTTGAAAACTGTATTGATAAATTGTGTGCATTCCTTTTGGACATAAGAGTTTTGGTCGAACTATGCCAACATGTAAAATTAGAGACTTATTTCATGGCAGTATGTGATGGCTTATTGTTAAATGAACCTACCTCTTATAATTGTAAATTTTAATGCTGATACTGGTACCAAACCTTTAAGCTAAGAATATGTTAGTAATATATACTAGGATAATATTATATATTATCCTAGGATATATTACTCTTTTTAGTCATACAGCGCGCGGTTGTCGGCAATAGGCCTACGAGTATAACGTTAGTGGGACTAAATTCTGATTGGCAAAATGCGGGTGTTACATATATAATACACCTTTACCTACCCCTTAAGGGATATCAGAGTGACTGTATGCAATCCATGTATGTATGTATGACATATTACTTAGTGATATTGACTGATAAACAACATGACTTATCAAATAAGTTGCTTTGAAACTGGTATAAAATTTTTCGTGTTATCTGACTGTTGCAAAACTGTAGCGGTTCGGCTAGCTACTGATTCTGTCCCCTATACTAAAGGCTTTGAACTGATAGTATTATGTAACTTCATGAAGTCAATTTTTATGCCTCGCCGACATTTATGTGTGCACCTATTCTTACCGGAGGATCCTCATTTTGTAATAAAATACCTTTGCCTTTACAGAACTTACTTATAATGAGACGGCATTCTTTTATATTTATAACAATACAAAAATCATGATTTACTATGTTTTATTTTCTAAAGCTTTTACATAACCAAACAATGTTGCTAGTTTTTCAAACTTACCTCAGTGCAGTCACTTCACCTATTTGCAATCAGCAAATGCGTCACGTTATCTGCAATATGAGACTCATGGTTGGTGCCAAAAATGTACAAACGTTGAAAGGAAAACATTTGTTATGTGAAGTTCCTATGTTACGTCAGAACAACGTATTGGGGTCAGATTCTACATATTTTTGTAGTCCTCGTTCAGTCATGGCACTGACATCAGCTTGTACGAGTTAAAACGCCACTCTGACTTGCTTGAGCTTACACTTCCCAATCCATTTGTAAAAGTAATACCCTCCGTTCTATCCTGCTTCCTTTCCTTTCACTCAAAATTTTGGACGTCAATAGGCTTCCCCCCCATGATAGTTTGATTTGCAGTATAACCCTTCGGGGCTACAGAAATTACAGTGGTAGAGCCATGCTTAGGCACGCATGGGCCGGCTCGACCGATTCTATACCACGGCCTCACAGAAAACCCGTTGTGTAGTAACGCTCGCGTTGCATTTCCCCGAAATGAGTGAGGTTTCCGGAGGTCCAACTCCCCCTCCCCTCTTTCCTCTCCCCTCCCCTTCACCCTTAAAGGCGGGCAGTGCACTTACGATAAGAGTTGCAAGTGTCCATGGACGGCGGTTATCACTTACCATCAGGTGACCTGTCTGTTCGTCTATCCCCCTATAGTATAAAAAAAAAACAGTGTATGTATATATGCCCCTGTGACCATAGACAGCATTTTGATCCCCCAGTTGTTTTCGTACTTATGAAGCTACTCAGACCGATTCTGTCTATGTTTCTATTATGAATTGATTGTTGTATATAATATCCTTAAGGCGTGAGCTTATGTGAGTTAATCCGCCGCATAGTGGCTGTCAGATTGTGGTGAAATTGACCGGGTTCTAACTTCAGAACACAAGAGTATTGTCCACGGTGAACAGAAAAAGCGTATTTAGATCTTAAATACCAATCAAATTTACGAACTCAATATCAAAGGTGAACTGAATAATTGCCAGTAGGTTCAATCGAAAAACTACTTTTTTCAGGAGTGGAGAGGAGTTTTTTTATGAAATATATCTATTTCTAAACACACTGCCAATGAAATGATCCTGGCGTCCACCATACAGATAAAAATGTTAAAAAAACTATAGGACCCCACTGTATAACATTGAACTCTTATACTTCATGTGACTCCAATATTAAAACTATATAAATGACAACCCCAAATCTAAATCCATCCAGCGATCTAGTCTTTAGAGCATTACACAAAACATAAAACATACATACACTTAAAAAATATAACCATCTGTCATGCGCAGCCGGGTAAAAAATCATACTGTAGCATGCATTTGCGTCTTGGTGCAGAATTCATTCTAGCGCGACGTGTTGACACTTTGTTGGCACAAATAGCAAACACAATGCTTGGCTTTCATATTTTAAATTTTAATATTTAATATAATAGTTTTACACATATGTCTATACACTCACGATTGTATCCCTGAAGAGGTAGGCAGCGGCGTAATTAACGCCCACATTTGGCTTAATATAACAGAAGGGAAAGTTATTCCCTACATCTGTTCTACTTTGGGAATCAGATGGGAAAATTGGGATTGGAAGGAAAAAGAGCGAACAGCAATGAGAAGAAAGAGATATTGCTATACGGATTAAAATATAAATTATTTTGCAATTGTAATAAGATCACAAAAGATGTATGGTGTCGTGGGACACCAGATATGAACAAAGTTTCTAGAAGAAAAATCATAAAAACTACTTTACAAAATTATCTTAACACCTTTATTTTATTAACAATGATTTATAAAATTATAAAATAATAATATACAAAGAAACAGCTATTTACATGAATAATAATAGCAAACTGCAATAATAATAACAGTCATCCTGTAGACTATACATTAGACACTGTATAATCCTCATATATAGCCTAAAAGGCCGGCAACGCACTTGTGACTCTTGAGTTGCGGGTGTCCATGGGCGGCGGTAATCACTTACCATCAGATGACCCATCCGCTCGTTTGCCCCCTATCGCATAAAAAAAAAACTATACAAAAAAATCTTACGCTTTTTTTTAACTTTAAGGACTGCAAAAAACAGGCTAGGGTACCCCTCCGCAACGCCCAATAAGGAACAACATACATATATACGCTCAAATAAGGAACTTCGTTCCAAAAACATATATACGCTCTTAATCCTATGTATCCTTAATCGGCTATAAAATATATTCCAGAAACACAAAATTCTGTTATTGATTATTTTATAACTAACAATAGAATATTTTTTTTTTTTTTTTTTTTTAACAATGGTTACAATTTGATCTATACAGTTACTCCAAAATGACAGATGTGAACGTAACAATTGTGAGAGACTGGTGCCTGAGGTAGGTTTTGTACAACCTGTATTACAGGCCACCAGGCCTCCACCCGCTGCTAGCATTCAGATCATATAATACAGGTCTATTTCTTTGTAATTGTGCTACAAGCATAGAGAAATATTATATTTAATCATTATAAACTAAACTATAGACAAGAATTGATAAGAGTGACATATAGCTAGGAGTTTAGAGTAAATGAAAGTGGTGCATGAGGAACTGGAGTGAATGTATTTGGAAGCCAGTGAGTGAACGTGAGTATGAGTTATAGTGTGCGTGTGTGAGTTTATAAGTTTATAAAGGTGCATTGGGTTTATCAATAAAGAGTCGCTAAGCAGTAGAACTATTACTTTCATAAATATTTTAGAAAACTATACCTAAGCTACACTAATTATGCCTTGTTCTTGACTCTTTTGACAGTAATTCTCCATATGATAACTCTGTCTATAATCTCTGCCTTTTTTACACATATACATATACTCACTCCTATACCTCCAAAAAGGGTAGGCAGATGCTTCCCAATAGCCCACAATTGGCCACATTTTATTATTATGTTCATAACTATACCTGAAATCAATAATCCGTACTAAATCACAAAAAAAATGTCCCTTAGATAGTAGATTTCACCAGCATTACTTTAACAAAACACTTATCTATCTGTTATAAATCAGGGTACGAAAATCGTCTATTTAACGTTAATGTATAAACTGTGGTATTATAGCCATTAGTCAATGCGGGTTGAATTTATTGGGGCTCTATCTAGGCAGATTCGGGTCACACGAATGTATTCAGAGCGTGGTCTTTCCGTTCTCGGATTGGCTTTGTGTGAACAGCATTTTGCAAAGACAGACTGGGGTAGAGTCCGATTGACGGATGGATGGATTTTATACACCTCTTCCTACCCTTTAAAAGATACAGCCGTGAGCTTATAGTGTGACATTCTTGCAGGTTTTTGATTTTTATTGTAAGTGAAAACTTCTTTAGGCGTCACAGCACTTTTTAGGTGAACAAAAATCATTGAACCGCATCATCATCACCGCACGCTTCCCATGAGCTATATATATACTGTGTACTTTTTGGGTGAACAAAAAGCGTGAAACTCGCGTCATCGTCACCGCACGTTTCCCACGAGCTATATGTATACTGTGTATAATCTAATAGCTCGACGATACAATTCACAAGTTACTTAGTTTTCACTTCTATCGGCAGTCCCCAAAGACTGTCCGTATTTTTATTCGAAAAGGCAGCTCCCGCACAAGAAACAAGGAATCGACAAACAAAAATAAATAAATATATATATATATATACATATATATAATAGACTTAGGATAACTATGTATTTGTAGATCATATTTTTTTTTCCATGTGGGAATTGCCCACGACACTGGCTTGGCAGTCAGGATGACTAACTACTAGAACAAAGGGACAGTCATAAGCATGTTATGTAGTTATCAATAATAGCTTTTAAACATTGGTAGAGCCATGCTTAGGCACGGATGGGCCGGCTCGACCGGTGCGATACCACGGCCTAACAAAAAATCGGTTGTGAAGTAACGCTTGCGTTATATTTCCCGAAAATAAGTGAGGTTTCTGGAGGCCCAATTCCCTTATCCTCTTTCCTCTCCCCTCATCCTCTCCTCTTTTCCATATCATCATCCCCTCTACTCTTTCCCCTCCCCGAATCCCTCCATCCCTCATCACCCTCAAAGGTGGGCAGTGCACTTACGACTCTTGAGTTGCAGGTGTCCATGGACGGCGGTTGTCACTTAGCATCAGGTGACCCATCTATTTGTGTGTTTAAAAAAATTGTTATTATTAAACGAATGTCTTAAAGATAGTTATTATCATCCTAATGTCATGTTATAATAATTTGTTAACTGATGTAAGTATTAAGTTATTCCTAAGTAAAGTACTAAGTTGGTTATGTAAGGCCATTCAAATCTAGAATGTTCTGGAATAAGATATAAGTTTTAGTGATATGTGTAAAGCCCTCGGGAGTAGACGTGAGATGTTTCAAATTAGTATTGAACATTTCGTTCCTGAAGGATAAGCTTATATTAATATTACATAACATTGATAAAGCCTTTTCTAGTGCCCCTACCTACACAAAAATTTACCACCTTGTTGTCAATATGGAAATGTTTTCTTTCTTTCTTTCTTTGATATATTCGTTTCAAAGCAAAAAGATACGTAATATTTGTGAAGTATACAGATGGCCATATTTAAGGGTCGTATAGTAGACCCCGTGAATAACGTAAGGATGTAATTTTTTTTCTGACAATTCAAATGTAAAATTGATCTGTAGAGCTAATATTTGGTAAGATTTAGGGCTGAGATGAATTAAACCGTAGATGTTGAATGCCGACCAAGTTGGTGATCTATCCGGATACTTCCCAAAATTTATTCTAAAAAATATAAAAATAAAAAATCTTTGTAATTAACTGAACCAAATGTACTTGTAAGGAGTACTTTATAAGTAAAGGGATACGTAAGAATAAAACTAATATATATACATACATGAATCCTGAAACAATTACATATCTTTTTTTACATCGGTGGAAACGCTAGCACAATAGGCCTCGAGCTGTTTGTTAACCCGCGTTTTTTACTAAACAACACGTTTTAGAATCTTCTCGATAATACATCATAATGTTATAAAACTTTGTGGCTGTTAGTACTTTCTGTATTTTATATTTAGGAAAATGTTCCGTCTTAATAAAACGATCATGTATTAACACTACAAAATGTAGTCTCATAATTGTTAATATTTAAATAAATGTTTAAAGTCGAACGAGAGAGAGTGTTTAGAGTCGACTTCAAAAAGGAGAAGGTTTCGTGTTCGACTGTATATATACATATATATTTTATGTGAACCTCAATTGTGAACCAATTTTTAAAATTCTATTTTTATTCGGAAGCCTATACTCCCAGTGTCACAGTCAGAACCTAATGATGGAATCCCAGGTAACCCGAATTTCCAAATGGCATCTCTGCATGGTGTACAATAATTTTGTATAGCCAATACATGGCACATCTTCATAACAGTTGATGGCCGATAGAAAAGTAGCCTTCCCAATAAATTGATTTCTGTGTCGTGTCTTACGTATGTTCTTCAAGTCACTACGTCTCTGCTCCTGATTTTCAACTCGCAATGATTCATAATAATGCTCTCTCATTGCAGTGATGTTCAGTTCTTATTCAGTCAGTAACATCGAGTCAGTGTAAACGCTGTTCGGGAGTTTCGTTAGACAGTCGGTTTCGTGTAACATCTAGACGAAAATGAAACTGCCTTCACACTAAATAGTGAAAAATAAACCTAAATAGATATTTAAATCAAAGTAGAAAATGCGCACATTCGAAATATTCTTGCCACAGTAACGTACCTGCTTACCTACATAAATAATATCACAATAACTAAATAAATGAAACCTTGACTTAAAACTACGTTACGTTAACCTTTTAAAAATATTATTCTATAAATACCTTTTAGTTTATCGCTCCGAGTGTTGTGGGTTCAATCCCCGCATGGGATAACACTTTGTGTAATCCTCAAATATTGGTTCTTTCTTCTTCTGAGTCTGGGTGTTTTATGTGTCCTTTGTTTGAATGTTTGTAAAGTCCCCCGTGACACAGGAATTAATCCTATTGCGGGAGTTGTGTTTAAAAAAAAACTCAGATTATTCATTTACACAATTACAATTTATATAATTGTATGCACTAGGTGCCTACTCGTCTGTGCCTCATATTACGTAAGTGGTACTCAATTATGCTTTGCAAAATGTGGGCGTTTGATGCGGCTTTCTCTGTCGCTATATGTGTGTGTGTGACTGCATATAAGTATCAATGTACATATGTATTTATTTAAACAAGAAACGCATACATTCTATAAGAAGAAATAAAATTAAATGTGTTTTAAGATTTGGAAGTATAATTATACTAACTGCCATCTACAAACACAGTTGCAAGAAATCTGAAGGACTTCCAGTAAATTATTTTAGCTAGTTCAGTCTTGAACAAAGACTCTTTGTTACAGTTGTGGGCGGATTAAAATACGTACTATTAAGCTGTGCATAGCACTACAACCTTGCTAACTCTATAGGTACTGAAGTAAAAAGAGCTTGTGTAGCTTCTGTGCGTGGGATGTAGAATAATGAAACAAAAAACTTGAACGCTTCATAACGTACTAAGAAACTTCACATCACTCTATTTAAATTGTGTTCATAAAAATAATACAGAGCTCTTTTCCACTGAAAAGGTAAATAAGAATGTGATGTCATTGTACAATATAAGTCAAAGTCAAAGCATTTATTTCAAATGAGTCAAAAAGGCACTTTTGAACGTCAACATTTCTAGTCGCCCCTTCCAAAATGTAGTTTCGTATGGGGAAGAATGGGCAAGAAACTCCACCGTTACTCTCTTAAAATGTTTTCTTTAAATACAATCATTATAGATAATTATATAACTATGTGTGAAAACGATGCACCCAGGACAATATTACTATACCAAAATAGGTGAAAAGAATTAAAACGAAGAACAGCGATAGAAAAATTAATTTTATGATAGATACATGGTGCTCACACATTTACAAACAGTAAAATATATAATATCTCTAGGAGGACTTGTCAAGTTAAACATTATTTCGTTCCTTTGTGTTACATAGAGTTACCATTATCAGCTCAAACATACTTATACGATCACTCCTAACCTGAATCGCATTTCTAAATTAGTTTTTTAAACACACTACAAATATTCTCATCCTTTGGTTAAAGAACACCAACTTTCCGGTATCAAACAATTTGAATTACATATGTACACAGCATGCGAAACTCACCGGCTTGAACCTGCTACGAACTAAGTGTGATGTTTCACGCTTGCATACATACATTCACGCTAGTATCCCAGAAGCAGTATGCAGACATGAAATTATCGCCCTTTTTTCCTCTCTCTTTAGGAATTACTTGAAATAACTGTCAGTAAAGATGTATTGAATATTGAAAGGGAAAGAAAGAATGGGAAGGGAAGAAAAGGGATATTGATTAAGAGGGTGGATTAAGGTATAAGCAATAAGTCAAAAAAATCTGAGTCGTGTATATCGCTACAACTCGAACTGCCTGAGACAGTAAGGTCCGAGCGTTCCATTTTTAGTGTAGCTATTGTCACGTTAGAGTGACAATAGCTACACTAAATATGGAAAAATATTCAAACTTAAAAAAAAAAAAAAACCGACTTCAAAATAAAATATAAACCCTACTTACTGTACTTAAAAGCTTCCTTTAACATTCAGGTTCTATATCCGTCTTTTTCTCCCCAGGTCTAGCCGTGCCGTTTGTAGAGCTGACAGTAACCCACGCTTCAGTCCTCACGATCCTTGCGATTAGCTTCGAGCGCTACTACGCCATCTGTGAACCTTTGCGAGCAGGATACGTTTGTACCAAAACCAGGGCTGCGCTGATCTGTGCACTTGTCTGGTTCTTCGCGGCACTATTTACGAGGTAAGGGAATGGTGTGTATAATAAATGGCCAGTGATGGTGATAATTTTAAGAGAAGAATAATCAGTTTGACAAAAGATTAAAGTGTTGAATTTGGAATTTGCCAAGAACCACATGAGTTCCTTAAAAAGTTCCGGGAACAAATTTGCGAGTTTTTAATATTCAAAAATTGAACAACACATTAGAATACAATTAAATGGATAAGAAAGCAAATCATTGCTCTTTGGTGGTCACGTATACCATCACCGGTCAATTCTACTAATAAGGGTTTAATTAACTAAATATAAATATATCTACATGTATTTGTATTTTTTGTAATAGTGGAATAATACAACACAAGATTCTGGCCTAAATTGTTTGTGAGCAGGCATTAACAAGCGATAAGTTACAGATGCGTTCCAACCGCAGCATCAAACCGCCGCCAGTGTGCTTTTAAAACACTTTCCACAGCTATTATTAACTATACACCTAAAATCGACTGTGGGTGAATGCGTGTGCTGCTTTGCAAAACTTAAATAATATTGTTTAACGTCATTAAATATACGTACATTATTTCTTTACTAGATTCATCGGATATTATAGAATAATATCCGAAGAATCTAGTAAAGAAAAGAGGATTTTTAGACAGTTTGGATAAAGGATAAGCTTATCAAAAGTATATTATTATTATTATAATTAAATCGAAATAAACCATCTTAAGTAAACAACAAGATTTACAAGTCATCCGAAGTAGTTTTCACAACTCAACACGTTTTTTGTACACGCTTTGTTCCTATAAAAAATCAACCAGATATTGAAATGAACCTGAACGGTGGTGATAACTTATGTTCAGAAATTTGATATTTATATTTACGGGTCATGAAAGTTTTTCCACCATCCACTGACACACTCTCCTAAGCAGAAACAGGGGCAAAGAAATAAAAACTTTTTATTTTTCATAATGATTAAAGATATACGATACCGGATACAATCTTTAATCAGACCCAAAGAAAGACCATCAAGACTAGAAAAAGGTTTTTGCTTGAAGAAATAGAGAGAGTAGTTGTTCAATTCAGGGCCCACAGTAGACGACAGGTAGAATTACTAACCAAAAACTCTGAAAAAAACTTCCACACAATCAAATAGTGATCGTACTATTATGCGGCATTTAAGTATTATATTTTTTTGTTTACAATATAAGGATAAGCGATTTTAATGTCAGGAATTCTCATTTGTCCATCTTATAAATTAAACGTAGACGAATACATGCATACATTATGTTTGTCTGTAGGGGTCAGCAGAGGACTATTAAACTCCTACATTTTGAGGACTAGGGGCAAGCCTATTAATAGTATAAATAGTGTTTGATAGATAACAGATGCGGTTGCCCTATTCTACTTCTCCGAGAACCGCACGACTATAAATTCATATTTATACATACATACGTACGCTCAATCCCATTACGGGTAGGCAGAGGTGTATTAAACAGCCGCATTTTGCAAATAGCAAGCCATTTACCTTCAACGGGGCACTGTATAACTGTATACATACTGTCTGATAACAGTCTCTTAGTAGCGTTTTAGGACACCACAGGGAAGAGATGAGGTCACCTATTCTACTTTACTGTGAACCACAAGGCAAAATTCTTATTTATGTATAAATTATTCGTTCATTACATTTATTCTATTTATTTATATAACTGAGTCGGCAAATAAGCATACATCCCACGCAAGTATACGCCTTCAGATATAATTGGTATAAATTTCTAAGTAATTTATCATTCTTCAAATCCGTTTCGTATCTGTTTCAAGGACTGGCAAGACGTGATTATAATCTGAAACAGAAGATTTATCGCCTTCGAGGGTTAAACATTATTCACGTGTCGATCAATATGACAGATGACTCGACACAATATGTGTCTTAGAGATAATAACGTACAAAGCTCAAGTTGGGTAAAGCAATTGATGCGGTTTTATTAAGGATGAAAATTTAAGAAATAACATTTAGCTCTACCTGATGCTAAATAAAAAAAACTAGAAAAATATATATTTACAAACTTGGGTTAAAAACAGTTGTACATATTGAAGTTAGAGGGTTCAAACTTTCCGACACCAGGCAGTTTGAGTTACAGGTATGCGGATCCGGACTTACCGTATTAGAAATATCCCGTTCTTTACTTTTGTATGTTCCCATATCTATTATCCTATATCCTAAAATATTTATAATCCAGTTCATAAAATGCCTGGATGACGGCAATATTTCGTAAATGGGACTATGGTATGGTGGAAAATGATAAAAAAAAGGCGTAAAATGCGTGCGAAACAAATTTGCAGAAGTTTATTAGACTATGATACTGCAACTCACTAAAAGTCCTTGGTATATTATGTCTCACTTATTATTTATTTAAGAT
Organism: Tyria jacobaeae; assembly: GCA_947561695.1. Classification (NCBI taxonomy): domain Eukaryota; kingdom Metazoa; phylum Arthropoda; class Insecta; order Lepidoptera; family Erebidae; genus Tyria; species Tyria jacobaeae. Next base: position 11,525,730 of record OX387231.1, on the reverse strand, counting down.
AATATTTGTGTGTATTTTGGAGACGTTTTTATTGTAATATAACTAGCAATCACAGCTAGGATAATTTGACTTTGTCGGTATATTTCCACACAAGAAACAATGTCTTTAACGAATGCAAACTGCATTTAGTTTGTGAAGCATGATGTTATCGAAAAAACAAAGTATCGAAAAAACTTTTATTTTGACCTGAACCTGACCGCATGAAGAAGCTTCATAATGCATACTTTGAAGATATCTAACTTTTCCTCTCAATATTTTCCCAATTTTACACTAATTTTTAATATTCATAACGCGAATATGATCAAATTATTGTAGGCGAGGTGCGGTTGTGACGTCAAAAATCAAAATCATTCTTATTTTTGAATTGTCAAGAAAAGAAGTAAGTCAGACTAAGTCAGACTTGAAGCTAGTTGTCCAATACATAGATGCTATGGAGAAGAATAGGCAAGAAACTCCAAGGACACTGTTTTTTAAATATTTTACACAATGTTCATGTTACAGTATATACAAATGTAAATAAAATGTGAGGACAATGCAATAAAACATTCTGAAACATAGACGACTTCTAATAATTATTACTAAGTATATTTCGAGTAAAAGCAGTCTGGAGGACATACGGCAGGACTTCTAGGCTATCCTGACATCATAGACTCAGAACTGCCAGGCAACACAGTTATTACAACACAAAAATTTCTACATAAAACATATACAATCATTAAATACCTAAAATTTAAACATAATAGTATGTAATTTAATAATAGTATGTTAATTTTGTATAAAAAGTATCATATCAATGTCAGAGACAATCTTTAATAAGTACGAGTATATTTCATTTGACATATATCTACTTATTTAATGAAGTTATTAATTGTTACTATATTTTAGTTTGAAATTTTATTTGTATCAAATGTTAAAAAGTAAGTGAAATTTCAAACTAAATAATATATGTTAAGAACGAGTAGATATCTAGTCATTTATAGTATGGTTGTGGAGCAGGACCAGCAAGTCGAAAAGCATTTTTGTCAGCTGAATACTTATCTACTGGGTAATACGCTTCTTAACACTACACACTTCTCTTGAATAGCGTTTTACTAGCAGAGTCCCTTAGCTTTATATACCATAAATATTGTTAGAAGGAAAAATCTTTTGTTTTTCTATTGCATCTGATGAAATAAGAAACGTTCGTTTCCAACCACGTTTGGATGGATGGAGCTTTATGAGCAAACCTTCCTTGGTTATGGACATGGTGTTATTAAGGAGCTTAACCATCTTCATTATCAGACCATCACTGAAGCTGCATAATGCCCACGTTGTACTTGCCGCGTAATTTGGCAGCTTCTATAGAGCTTTAAGCATAAACTCGGTAATTCTGCTTGTTAAAATATTGCTCAATAGTAAAAAAAATTCTCGTCAGTAACTTTTTCTGTGATATCCCTTTGAGTAACACTTAAGAAATTGATGTGATGTTACCACCCTACCCAATTTTTAAATTATCAATTAAATAATGATTAGTGCGTCTCTTATAGACTGCAAGTCTTATGTCATCTTTGAAAATACTTGACATAGTTCTAGGTGCTATATTTATTTCCCAAAATACAATCGTTTGCTTTTGGAGAGGATTTCTTTGAATTCTTTCCTGCATTTCTTTGATCGCCTTTTTTTTTGTACGAATAGTACACTATCTATTTCTCTGTCACAAAACAGAGGAAGTTTCATTGTACCTATCAACAGCCCGGTACACAAACATTCGACTAATACCAAACGGGTGAAGTTTCAAAAATGTATTTGGCTACATACCGACTTTTTATAATGTTATCACAGCAATTCGGTTAACATTCTAAATTGTAACAGTATTTATGGGCAGAGCTAAGAACATAAATCAACTGCATTATTTGCTTGACTTGCTCTCTATTTTTTTCCATTGACGCTATCTCGAAATTTTATTCATTATATCACACTCACTACTAAGACGATTTAAACGGCGAAATCCATCAAGCCGTCTAGGCGTTAGGGTGTGACAATAAAACATAATACTGGTACATACATACATAGGAAAAACATATTCCGTCCTTCTTGCGGCTTCGGGAAAAAAGGTCGCATTTGTTATGATGATTTACTATTTAATTAATGTAATAGGTACGATTAGGTAGTACGTCCAATAAAGTTAAATTGAGTGACTTCACTTCTTTCCTAACAGTTACTCAATCATATAATAATTTATTGGTATGTATTGCTGTTAGATTGGTATTTACATGAACATATGTATGTTTAATTAGTAAGTTTTGTTGTTCAGATTGAACTATAGTTTACCGAGTTCCAAATATCCTTAATAGTAGTCACAACATGAAACTATTGTAAATACATCCGAACATAAACTCACGCTGGTATCCCCGAAAGGGTAGACAGAAACATAATGAACGCCGCTTGGCGCACAGGGCTACAAAGCTATTTGCCGTCCTTCAGGCATTTTGGGAATAACAATGGAAAATTGGAAGTATATTGAAAGGTGAACAGAGGATGAAAAGGGTAGAATATTGCTTATACGGATGTATTGGGAAAATTGTAATGCATCCTTCACTCCATGTTTCTGATTAGTATGCAAACAAGTTTACAATACTGCCGAACATGGTCATCTATAATATATGGTTAGTTTAACAGTGGTAGAGCCATACTTAGGCACGGATGGGCCGGCTCGACCGGTGCGATACCACGGACTCACAGAAAACCGGTTGTGAAGTAACGCTTGCGTTGCATTTCCCCGAATTGATTAAGGTTTCCGGAAACCCAACTACCCCTCTCCCCTTTCCTTTCTCCTCATCTCCTTTCTTCTCTTTCCCATCTCCTCACCACCCCCTCTTCTTTCCGCGCCCTGCATCCCCCATCCCTCATCACCCTCAAAGGCGGGCAGCGCACTTGCGCTCTTGATTTGTGTGTGTCCATGGACGGAGGTTTTCACTTACCATCAAGTGACCTGTTTGTTCGTCTGTCCTCCCATAGTTTAAGAAATAAAACTAATCTGATCCGAGGATCCTTCCTTTTTTAAAGGTACATAACTTTTTCCTCTGCAATAGTTCTGTGGTGGGAAATTAATCTTATCTCCATAATTATTCCAAACAGAACAAAAGTATTCATGTGATGAGTATGATAATTTGTTCTGTGTCTGTGTTACCTATTTATATATGATATGTATGTATGTGTGTGTTTAGAAATCTTTATATATATAATTCTTCTGTGAGTGTGTATGTCACTGAACTACTCTCAAACGACTGGACGGATTTTGATGAAATTTTTTGTGTGTGTTCATGGGGATCTGGGAATGGTTTAGATTCACAAATCAGCCCGGCAGATGGCGCTGCAGTCGGTATCTAGGTTATTTATCTATACTGCAACTTCAGGACAACGTCTGTCGAGCGCAGTATATTAATATATTCATCAGCAGTCTCGTTACCACTATGAAAGCTCTACTTATTTGGGATCAGACGGCCGTGTGTGAGATTTAAGAAGTTATTAATGATTACTATTACATTATTATAATACTAAAAATACACATAAATAGCACACATTTCTTCCGCAACCAACGTTCCTCCCCAACCTTATATGTAAGACACCTTATATTTATCTTTCCGTCATTTATTTCCTGATTAAACATTAAGATTATTACCCTAACATTATCCAGTTCGAAAAGAACTTCGCTCACTCAAATTGGCTGTTATACGCGTACAGTTAATATTATTTTCATTTAATAAGCTAGTGTAAAAGCCATGTTTCAATTCTAGGTTAATAGCAAAGTTTTACAACTTCCTTCTTAGAATGTGATCTTTAGAATTATTTTCGAAGTTCAGACTTGTTCTGAATGTTGAGTGCTGCCGCCCATGGACACCTACAACTCAAGAGTCGCAAATCCGTCGCAGGCTTTTTGGGTAGGAATACGCTCTTTTCCTAAATTTCGGTCCGAAAATAAGGCAGGCGACAATTTGTTACACAGGCTGGTTGTGCGAGGCGTAAAGCTTCTGTAAAAACGAACAGCAGTAGAGGGCCAATCATCCAGGTAATCGGCATTGAAGTTTTGTCGCATTGGACGATGACGGCAACCTGCGGCCGGCGTAAGACCGAACAATTCCTCTGAGCAGTCCCCACGCCAAGGTATCAATAGATGAAAACAGTATTCCATGTGCGGGCCGAACATGTGGCTTCTAAGGTTGCAGGCGGTGGGCTAAAGTTAAATACTTTTTTTTTTTTTTTTTTTTTTTTTTTTTTTTTTTTTTTTTTTTTTTTTACGTGTGGAAACCCCCTCGGGCCGTCATCCCACCGGGGTTTTCAGTGGAACGGTGTGTCGGAATCGGACCGACTAAAACCACACGGTGTGCCAAGCTGCGCTTAAAATAGGAGGAATCCGGGAACAGCTTTAGTAAGACATCCGGACCCCTCCTAGCGCTTTTGCCCGCAAAAGCGCGGGCACCACCTTCTGGTAACTCTCAATTAGGCAACGTCCAGGCACACCAGGACGTCGCCTCCTCGCGGCTGGCCTTTATAGCGGGTGGAGGGGAAAACCCGTCCCGACCACCCGCGGCCACACTCAGGGCGGCATGAGGCGCAAGTAAGCGCGCCTCCGCCGCCCGGTTCGCCGGCGGCGAATTAGGTCCGAGTGGAGATCGTCCTCCCGGGCCCGTTCCGCCGCCTCCTTCTGCGAGATGACCTCCTCGCAGAAGGTTGCGACCGCGGTAAAATTCCTGTCACCACCGGCCATGGAGCGTATGACGGCCGGTAGCGACAGATCTTGTCCAATTACTGCAGTGAGGGCCCGACGCTGTGCCGCCCAAGCCGGGCAATCCGCAAGCGTATGCTGGGCCGAGTCCTCACTGCAGTCGCAGTGGTGGCAGACGGGACTCAATTCCCTCCTAGCGACTGAATGCAGGTACCTTCCGAAGCAGCCGTGCCCGGAAAGAACCTGCGTCAGTCGGAAGGAAAGGGTCCCGTGTTGCCGCCCCGCCCACTCGACGATGACTGGCTGGAGCGCCTCCACAGTGGCTAAGCCAGCACGTGGAGCCTCCAGCCGGGACGACCAACGAGCCATAGTGGCTCTGCGAGCGGCCTCACGCCACTCGCGTATCTCTTCGGGCGGGGGCCGATTGCCACTACACGCCCGGAAATCATTCGTCCGCCGATAGACGTCGGCGAGCACTTCCGCCTCCAAGTCCCACGGGGGAGTTCCGGCCAACGCACACGCCGCCTCCGTCGACACGGTGCGGTAACCGCGTATGGCTCTGACCGCCATTACCCTCTGAGGGCGCCAAAGGCGTGCCCTATTCTGGGCGGTCAGAGCTTCCGCCCACACCGGTGCACCGTATAGTGCCATTGACCGAACAACCCCCGTGTACAGTCGTCTTGTTGCGACTCTGGGTCCACCCAAGTTGGGCAAAAGTCGCCCAAGGGCAGACGCAGCGCCGACCAACCTTGGAGCCAGCTGCAGAAAGTGCTCGTCGAAGCGCCATCTTCCGTCGAGGATCAGGCCCAGATATCGTATGTGGGCCTGAACCGGTACGAGGATCGAGTTGACCGTTATGGAGGCGCGCGGGGGTGGACCTCGACGGGGCCCATGGAATAAAAGGACCTCCGTCTTATCCAAAGCCACTCGCAACCCTAGCGCCTCGATGCGCCCGACCACCAGTGAGGCTCCTCTGGTGGCCAAGCGTGCTGCCTCTTGAAAGTTCGACCCCCGGGCTGTGACCAGAGTGTCATCGGCGTAACAGATTACGCCCAGCCCAGGGGGGAAGTCAGCTCGAAGGGCCCAGTCGTACCCCATGTTCCACAGGAGTGGTCCAAGGACAGACCCCTGCGGAACACCGCACGACATGGGCCGACGACTGAAATTTCCCTCTCGATCCTCGTACACGACGGTACGCTCCTCCAAATAGTCTGCCACCAACCGCCTCAGGTACTGTGGCACCCCGTGATAATAGAGTGCTTCCCTGATGCAGCTGAATGGCAGACTATTAAAAGCGTTGGCGATGTCCAAAGACACCACCAACAGCACATCGCCACAGCTCACTACCTCTTCGGTAATGGCCCTCAGGCGCATTACAGCACCGATCGTCGAACGCCCCGCTCGAAAACCAAATTGGGCGTCCGACAAATCGGGGCCGACCTCGCTCAGATGCCGGACGATGCGGGCAGAGAGGACTCTCTCAAACAATTTACCCGCCTCGTCCAGCAGCACAATGGGCCTGTAGGCCGCGACCGAATCCGTAGGCCGTCCCGGCTTCCTTAAAAGAACCAGCTTCCCGCTCTTCCAGCAGTCAGGGAAGCGTCCAGACGCCAAGCATGCGTCGAACACCCCCCTGAGGCGGTCCGCCATGTGGTTGAGAGCTAGGGCCAATATTCGGGCAGGAATCCCGTCTGGCCCGGGGGCGGTGTTCTTGGAGCGGATCCGTAGAACAGCCGCCCCTATCTCTGCCTCCGTGACGGATGGAACATCTTCCCCGTCGAACGCTCCGTCGTCTCCGGCCATGGGGGCCATCGACGGGGGCGAGTGCTCCACCCGCTGCGGGAAAAGTCCCTCAACCACTTCCTGCAGGAGGGCTAAAGTTAAATACTGCCTCAACCTGTTCAGCACACCGAGCTTCTTCGAAACTGGACCTCGCACGATATATCGACCCCAGGGATTCCGACGGCTGATGCAGTCAGGGATGTGCTCTCAAAGCGAGATGATACGAGCAATGATTGTTTATTGTTTAGCTAGCAGGTGTTCCTGTTCTAGTGTACCTCTCCAGTTATAAGAAATATAGTACCTACAGGCTTTTACCATTAGCTTTCCTCAATCAAGACTTACGGTATAATTTACGCTTGGTTCCTGTAAGGAGAGAAATAGGTAGACTTCCATTTTGAAGAGTTGGAAGATGATGATAATAACGATGATAATGCTTTGTTCTGACTAACAATAAAATAAACTAACAATAGAATTTTCTAAAAACCTTTGTTCGATTTTAGCAAGCCGTGTTTGTCTACATTGAATAATATATTGCTACTAAATCTAAATATTTTTTTTTGTATTTTAGAACTATTACTTATTGACTGCACTGCTGTCTCAAGAATCAGAGGTCATAAACCATGTTTATTTGTAAATTAATACTACTTTTAGTACCGAAATTCTATTTTATAAAACAGCAAACGTGGGACATGGTTAGACACGTATGCTCGGCGGGCTCGACCGATGTAATACCGCTGCCTCACACAAAACTAGTTGTTAAGCAATGCTTGCGTTGTGTTTTTATCGAGTGAGTGCGGTTACCGGTGGCCCAACTCACACAACTCTAATTTTGCTTCCCGTCTTTCCCCTCCCATCAAAGGTGATCAGCACATTTTTAAAGCTTTATTTTGGTCAACCTATGACTTTTAATTTCAAAGCAGTATAAATTTGCCGTGTGGTTCACAGTGGAGTAGAATAGAGATACTCCATTACTCCCCATGCGTTTCGTAAAAGGAGACTAAGGTCCGATCGACTGTTATCTATCAGACATAATATGTATGCCGTCATGAACTGCCAGATGGACGACAATAGTCTTGCCTCCTATTACGTTAGAGGAACTAAATTTCTATTGTCAAAGTGTGGGTGTTTTATACACCTCTGCATACGCTTTTATAAAGTTGAAATCGAGCATACTTTAAAATCGTCCCGTAAAAGTTCGTTGTACTTACAAGTACGGTTTACGGGACGATTTTAAGTCGTGCTTAATATCTGCTGAAAATGATTTAGTACTAGAAGATTCTAAACTCTTAAACGAAATTTAGACCACATTTGTAGCGGCTTAAATTTATGTAGTCAATATTTCTTTGAATTTCATTGTAGAGTTTTAACCATATGCTGAGTTATTTGAATCGAGTTCTGTTTATGGCCACATATACAATTTTGAAGATTTATGTGTATAGGTTTTTAAGTTGAACCAAAGTTTATCTTGTAAAAATGTATCAACTTAAGTTGTTGGGAATGCTATAAATATAGGTATTAGAGTGAAAAGTCGTGAAACCAGCGCAGGATTTAACCAAACTAACAAAACCATTTATTTTCTACTACAGTGTACCTGTACCTATATATGTATACTTATATTTTAAACAGGCAGAGTTCGTTTGAACGCGCTAAACTCAGTAACTACTTATCCACTTTTATTGAAGAAAGCTATAAGACATGGGCCTCTCCCAACGTGCGCACTTGGTCCACCGCTTTTACATCCAGCCTATCCCACCTACCTTCTTAATGCCGTGAGTACATCCATGCCGAAGGACCGATGGCCGTTGGAGCAAACGGGTCCTTGAGTGGACACCGCGAATGCATTTTATAATATTTACACGAAATATTTCATACCCTCCAAAATTAGTTTTAATTATTCTCAGTAAACCGTCAGTAACTTCAACAAATCCCTGAAGCAAACTAATAAAGATTACGATATTTTTCTTCAACATTTCTGACCCAAATACAGCTGTACAACACAAATATGCCCACGTCTACTATAAAACTCAAGTTTGGTATAACATTCCCTAAACATTTTGTTGATTTGGTTTATATTTTTACGATTGACCAAGTAGAACATATAAGATGTAAGTATATAGCAGTGGAATGCTCGTCAAGACGTTGCTTGCAAAGTCGTGTTGTACGCTTTATTGTTCACAAACTGAAAACTCAGTTATAGATTCGGTTTATTTTTAAAAACTTTAGTTAAGTCTCTTTAAAAGTTAGTCTTCTAATAAAGAGTCACATATTGAAGTAGTGACTCAATTGTTTTCTAGTAGGTATGTACGGTCCTATTGGTACGGTTGGCAACAGAGACTTCTGGTGGTGCTTTCAAGTCTCATAATTTTATGTGTATTTTAGAGATAGCTTACTACGGAATTACAGTTCCTGTAGTAAATTTGAAGGTTTTGACCCCACTGAAAGAATAGCTAATCGATTGTTTTTAATATTTTAATAACATAAAAAGCTCACTGTGTAATGTTATATATATATATAATAACTAACGTACATAATATAATCCACTATAATATTTTCCATTATAAGCTATCTCTAGAGTATCGAGTAGTATAGACATACATACATAAACTGACGCCTTTTTCTTATTGGGGGAGGAACAGCCTGCCACTTGTTTCTATTCTTACTTACCTCACGAGCTTGCTCTAGTGTCCTTACACCTTTTAAAAAAGCCCTGCTTCGGGTACGTGTGGCCTACTCTTTTTTGGGAACATCACTAATTTGATCAGAGTATGTTCTTTGTGGTCGACCCCTGTCGGTTATCCCACTAATTATTCGATTAGATTAACTAGACCTCAAATCACCATCCGTATTCAACGTGACCGGTGTGGTTCAAGGTGGAATAGAATCTTCCAAGGCTACTAAGGGATCGGACTGTTATCAGCGGACAGTCACACAGTGCCCAGTAGATGGCAATAGACTTGCCCCCTACTGGGACCAAATTCTAATTAACAAAATGTGGGTGTTTAATTCACCTCTGGCTACCTCTCAGGGAGTACATGTAAGCGTACATATGTATGTATATACTTTAAATGTTATGTAAGGGGTTCCCTAAATTGTCTGCATCCTTGAACTCCTTCCTTTGTTTAAAAACTTCATCAGCAAATGATGTCACGTTCTTATTCAATACATGAACTGGTATATATTTATTATCTTAAAGTGAAATTCCTAAAAGTTAGTGAAGCTACTACATTTGTCTTCCACCCACAATAAACTTTTGTTAAAGAATTCTTGGTATAAGGCGACTAGTGCAGTTTCTCTATTCTAAAGAATTTTTAATACCACAGCTTATTGGAGTCACACATGCGACGTCCTCTATATTGGTTCCGAGTTTAAATAATAGGTGGCGTTTTTCAATAAATCCTTCGGTACCGTATTGGACGTCGTTTGTTCAGTTCACTATTGGACCGAGTGAATGTAATGGTTTTTATTTGTCATTTGTTGTTTTATATTAAATTTAAAAGTGGGTTATAGTGTTGAGAAAAATATTATCATTTACAGTTTTCGTATACAATACACATTTTTATACCTATATTATTGCCGAAAGTAAGGAAATCTTTCTTTTAATCCCTAATCCTTGTACATTTACTAACATTTTATTAAGTAATAAATTGGTTAAAGCCGAATATGTAAACATTATTTTATTTAATATTTGTGTGACTATAGTAATCACTCAAATATTAATAAAAATATCCTGGAAAACCACCAATATATCCATAGTTCAAAAACTCAACAAGTAGTCAATAACTATGGCTGCTAGTTCCTATTCTACTTTGTTTCTTTACATTCGAGCAGAACCCCCAAAAACCCCAAATTAAATTTAAAAAAAACATATTTTTACATTACCCAGGCTAGCCCCCTATTGCGTAAGTGGGACTACATTGTGGCTGACAAAACTTAGGCATTAGAGACGGCTCTGCTTACTTCTTCGGGAAGATAGGCGTGATTAATGGAAATAAAAATACATGTATTTACTAGTTCGAAATTAAAATCTGTATTTGCGTGATGCAGAATAAATAGTTACCACTTAGTTCGGGTTCTCTTCGTTAGATGGAGTTTAAGTATGTTTTGTTTGTTGATGTTACAAAGTAGTTTTAATAATAGGGCTACCTCATCCGAGGCTGACCTATTATTCAATTGTTTCTGAGGTAACTAATTGCACTATTTTTTTTTCTATTTTATGAGAAGAAACGAACAGAACGGGGTAACTCAATGGTATGACTGCCGCCGCTCATGGATACCCGCAACTTTAAGTGTCGTTACCCTAAATGCAACAATTAGGTACTTGTACAACTTACTCACCCATAATGCACCACTTGAATCAGCAATAGGCTATTACAACTAAATAAATGATGAACAAATTATTACATTTACAACTTCACTCATTTTACCGATTACTGCAAATTGTGAAACCGTAAAAGTGTAAAAGCCTTTTTTTTACCCGACAGCTAAAGAAGTGTTTTCCAACTTTGCCCATTGTGATAACAAGAACGGTAAACGGAGATGTAGCTAGTACATACAATCGCCTACGTCTGTAACCCTGAAGCGAATAAGGCGTACTAAACCCCACGTTTTGCCTATTAGAATTTGTTCTATTGTCGTAAACCGGGGCTTGTAGGAATTAAAGATGTGAAAATTGGGTGGTAAGGAAATAGAAAGATATCCCCGTATGGTCCCTTACGCTGCTTATACTAATGGTTTGGACAGTTTGAGTAATAGTTCCAGTGCAATAATATTTAATTAATGAAGATTTTTTTTTCTTTACTTAAAGTATGCGAAACCGTCTTTTTATATTGTATATAGTAGTTATTTATTGACGAATGATATAGGCTATGAGACGTAACGCATCGAAACTTATGACCGCAGGTGAAATCTTATCTTAATATACAGTAGACCCCCGGTAATCCAGCCCCTGTCTAGTCCGGCACCCCCTGTAATCCGATATGGGATATACACTTGTTAGTACACATTTTTAGTACATTTATTTGTGCATAATGATTAATTAACGTAAATATGTTTAGTTATTTTTTGTTAGTTTTCTAGTTAGTTCATTTTGTAATAGTTCAGATAGAATCTTATCACTTTTTATAACAGTTCTGGTAGAATCTTAGCACCTAGGTTTGTTATTTGTCAAATAACAAGGTACTAATTTTTTTATAATCTGGAATTTAGGGGGTTTGTGGTAGTACGCTATAATACGACAAATTCGACAGTCCTACACCACCCTGTAAAACGTTTGTTGGATGACAAGAGGGTCCACTGTAAATAATTCTGTACGTGTGTTTATCACCTAACTCCTCCTAAATGGCTGGACAGATTTGGATGAAATTTTGTGTATATGTTTCAATGGATTTCTGGAATATCATATTTAATGTACCGCTGCTTTTCCGGGCAGGACGTCTGCCGGGTCTGCTAGTTTATGAATAACTTTTAACGTAGGAGAGCCATGCTTATAACATAACTGGTTATGAAGCAACGCTTGCGCTATTTTTCACCAAAATTAGTAAGGTTTCCGAAGGCCCAGCTCCCTCTCCTCTTATCTCTTCCCGCATCCCCTTACCCCTCATCGCCCTCAAAGACGGGCATCGCACTTGCACTTTTGATTTGCAAGAGGACGTTGGTTGTCATTTACCATCAGTTTACCTGTCTGTTCGTCTGTCCCCCTGTATTATAAAAAATAATAATAACGCATTGGTACCTGTAATCAATACTATAATAATATTTCAGTTAAAGTTTTAAAATCTTTGATTTTATTCTAAGAAGTGAAAACTAACAAAAACTGAGTGTTTATAACAGCTTTTATTTACGGTTATAAATGCAAGTGATGAAAGCGAAACTGCAAAAGCCTTTAAGAAACAAGGTTGGTATGGTTAACGCTTAACATTCTGAGTGTACGTGACGTCTACGTTGTAAACACGCTTTACTTGTCTGTTTGTTCACCTCAATGTTGGAAACATAGTTAGCACACGTTACCCTATACTACGTCATACTACTTTCATTCAATCACAGGCATCAGCTTGTAGCAAGTTTAAAATCAAATAGCTTTATTTTCACATTAACATCGAAAAGGTAAAAAAAATGATGTGATAAAGGAGTGAAATAAATTTCATTACAAATTTATCTCTAAATGCTTTCAAATATAAACACATATATAAATATAAAACAATGTTTCAATTTAAGCATATTTAATTAAAGAACTTTTGTAGTGAATTACAGAGAAGGAAAGTTCTAGAATCTAATGCGCTTAATTACAACTCCGTTAATTAGAAAAGATACAAATTAAGTTTTAGGTGTGTGCTGAGTATATTTCTACTTGATGTACTCACCGTTTGTTATATTGTGATTTTGTTTTATTTTCACTGCATGGGTTATATATAAATGTCCATTACTCTTAGTTTCTTGTTGAATATCAAGTTATTGAATTTATTATTGTAATATTTTATAGTAAGTGTTGATTTAACAAACTTAAGTGGGTGTATACTCGTATGTAATATAAGATGTTAGTAAATAGCTTTCAGTAAATAAATAACATTGCAATATTAATATTCCAATTACAAGTGCTCTCTTTATAAATAAGTTTAAAATATGCGTTTAAGCACAAAATAATACATAAATAAAACGCTTTTTAATTTAAACTCATAAAATACATAATAATAATGTTTTGGTTTCATAAAATATCTAATACTGTCTCCCAATTTAATTTAAACCCACGTTGATAATATTCTCTAAAAAACACGTCATATATAAGATTGATTCTGTAAATAAGAAGCAGGAAAAACTAAAGAAATAAAAACTATTCAAATAATATAATAAAATATATGTCATAAAATTATTTAAAAAAATGTCTTTAAAACAAAAGTTTTTCTAAACCTACATTTAAAATATATTTAGAATCAATGTATACCTACAACAATAAAAGCAACGCAACCGTCGATGATAAACTGGAATAGACGGGAGTAAGAATAGCTAATTAATTTATTTTAAACGATAAGCGAGTCATTAAAACAGACAGCCAAATATGGCTTGTCCCACTTTTCCATTTACTAAAATACTGTTAACGACAGAACGACCATTACGAGAAACAATAAACATAAATAAATTTTAGACATTCGTCATCTTCAAGAAGACAAAATAATAAACGACTCTACTTAATAGTTTTAGTAAATGATCGAAGGAAAATGAAACGATTTGTAATTGTCGCGTTTTACAAAATGGAGCGCCGTAAGGCATTCTTAAAAAATAATCGGTTTTATTTATACAGGTTGTTTCAAAATTGTGGTCAAAATTTTAGGTACGTTATGTGTAGCCGTCAAATAAATTATTTAGCTTGAAAGAAACGCATTTTGAGTTGTTCATGTAAATAAGCCTGACAATGAACAAACATTTCTGAAACAACCTGTATACACCTACATAAATAACATGCTGTTTTGATAAATTTTGGTGGCATTCTTGGCCAGTAGAATCATTGTCATGACAAAGAAAAACCTTTTAATCTACAGCGAATTACTTTATATATTTATATATCAGCATAGATTGATCTGTTACTGAATATTCATAAAGATTTAATAATATATTAAAAGTTAATAAATGTAATACTAAAAAAGTAGGCTACTTCATTATCTAAAATAAAAAATAGATAACTCAAAGTAAAAGGCCTAAAACACTTAAAAATTGCGTTTAAAGTTTCTTCATAAATCAGTCCCTTCTTAATAAGAAATTTTCGTCTGTGGTATTAAAATCTCTCAGTCGAAATGAAGTAATATATTTTTTAAAAATAATAAAAAAGGTAACAAGAAAATATTTTCATTCATAGCATTGAAAATATAAAGTTTAAAATTGAAGCTTTGTAAAATAATATGATAAAAATAAAATGAGTTAGACAATTGCAATATTAATTAGACAATCTATTTTAAATACCGTATTATTAATTTAGAAGAGGAACATGTAGCAATATTTATTATTTGAAATGAGCTGCTGAACGATGTCCAGGAAATAACATGTCAGAAAACGTCTGGTAAAATTTAATTTAGTTGAAAGATTGGTAAAACAGACTACATGTTGCATAAAAGACAAATTACATTCATCTAGCTAGTATATTGCCTTTTTATTTTAAACTGTATTTAGTAAGTAGTAAGGTACTATTTCTGTTACATCTTTAGTTTGCATTAAAGTAGGTACAATCATCTGTGTGTTCTGTAGTAATTTTTTTGTAACATTGCAGTTGACATTATCCAGTTTTTATTTTCTTTCAGTCCAATCCTGGCAATTGCGGAGCACCACACCACCACTCGAGCCGACGGGACAACTTACTCACAATGTCTCACACAAGCCATCAATGTCTGGCAGATAACATTCTTCGTAGCCGTCATTGTACTCCTCTACGCCCTTCCACTTATAATTTTAATCGTATTATACAGCGTCATTGCCAAAAATTTAATCACTGCAGCTTCTAAAATAGTTATGAATAAAACGGTAGATCCTTACAATGCTAGAGCAAGGAAACAGGTTATTTTAATGCTGGGAACCGTAGTTTTATGCTTTTTTCTCTGCCTAATGCCATACAGGGCGCTTACTTTATGGATCATCATGACCCCATCAGAGCATTACGATGACATGAGTCCAGAGAAATGGTACAACATACTTTACTTCTCCAGAGTCATGCTATATATAAATTCTGCTATTAATCCAATACTTTATAATTTAATGTCGTCTAAATTCCGTATAGGTTTTTGTAAAGTATGTATTTGTTACAAAAAGAAGTTAGAAATTAAGGCCAGAAGAGCACAAAGAACCATTACAAACGGATCAACAACAAGTAGCAGTTTGACAAGAACAACAAACAGCTTAAAAAAGTTGTTCAGCCACAGAAGTAGCGTGGATCGCACTGAAACAGAATGTGAAAGTAAAGACGAAGTAGATAAAAGTTTATTCGACAGAATATTCGCTAGTAAAACATTTGTTAGACAACAGTCCGCTCCTGTTTATTCTAATACGGTGCCAATAATTAATAGAATGAGGAGTGAAGGAAACATTGAAATATCAGAAGTAATTGACGTAGAAACTAAAGACGATGGCACAGATTGTCAAGGAGAAGTTACTGGACAGTTTATCGGTCATTCCAAAAGTAGAAATATAAGGTCAGACGTGGAAGTAGACCGTACCCACTCTCTAAGACGAAGTGTATTAATAAACAGTGCCAAAGCTAGAAGTATGGATTGCGAGAAAAAATTTGTTGCGTATCAGAAGATAAAAGTCGATTGTGTTGTGGCTTTTCAGAAGTCGAAAAGCGTTGATTATGAATTTCCCGAAAGTTTTGTGTAAAATCATTAAGACAGGAATTTTCCAATAATAAGAATTAGGGAAAGGTGTTCGTGTATTATGACTGAGTAAAGTAGAATAGTGGTTTTAAATTTAGGAGACCAGATACCTTAAAATGCTTCATTAGTATAAGTACATATAAAATTGCTCACCCAATTCAAGTTTTTCATCATTACGGTTTGTTTAATTTTATTCTTCAAGTTTAAAATCAAAATATTTCATGTCAAGAAATGGATTCTAGTGTCATTAAACATTTCTTAAAACGTCATGATGGTCAAATAGAAGCTAGCAGTTTTCTTCATTATGAAGGCTTTTTTTAAAATTTGACGAAGAAAGCCTTGCAAAGAAATGTGAACAAAAATCTAATTATAATTTTAATTATAGCATGGTGGGCCCTGAATGTATTATATATAACCAACCTTAATGATAGCCAAATAAAGCCGGTTCTTGGTGACTTCTCAATTAGCAATTTAAATTAAAAAAATAAAAAATAAAAATTTATTTGGTTAAATAAGGTTTTCATTAAGGAAAATAATTGGAAGGTATATCTTAACTTCAGCAATGCAATAAAGAGATGAATTATACCTTACTCACAAATTCTTTTGGTTTATTACTGATTTTACGAAAAATATACATTCAGGCTAAAATTAGTCATCAGGCAAGATCAAGATCATAAAACAAAAAAATCTGTCATCCATCACACTTGCCACTACAAAATATAAATTAATTAAATATTAATAGAATAGAAGTACTATTTGTATTATAATTATTATGAAGTCTGTTAAAATTATAGGAAAGTTTGTATTCGATGTTTGTCTTACATAATAAATGTGATTGAAATGCCTATTTATTAAAATGTTAAAAATAAATAAATGAAATATGAATAATACGTAGTAAGTGTATAAATATATTTTTTGTTTTTGTTATTATACCTGATATTTATGAAGTCAGATTAATGTATTAATTTCGACAACAACATTTCTGTTTTCAACTTTACACTCAAAAGGATTTTTTTAAATATAATGTGTGCTTTCTACCTGTCTGTGCCTCCATAAGGCTTAAACGGATGAATCGCTTTTTTAAGGGCCCTTTGATCTTAAGGTCTTATTTAGCTAACATATTTAGGTACAACGTATTACCGTGGGTTCGTGCTTCGGCACGAATGGCTCAGCTCGACCGGTGCGAAACCACGACCTCACAAAAGACAGATAGTGCAGCAATTGCGTTGCATTTCTCTGATATTAGTAAAGTTCCTGGAGGCCCAACTTCTCACCTCCTTCTCCTCCCCGCATCCCCCCATTCCTCATCACTCTCAAAGGCGGGCAGCGCACTTACAAGTCTTGAGTTGCAGGTATCCATGGACGAAGGTTGTCACTTCCCATTAGGTGACCCGTATGTTCGTCTGTCCCCCTGTCATTCTCGAAGATAATTAGTGAGATATTAATCTATCGAGTGCTATACGTGTGTTGATCATAAGAGTTGGTAGTTTAAACAATAAATAAACAAGATTCAGATTCAGATTCAGATTCAGATAGTTTATTGTCATCACAGGTATACATAGTATTATAAGAGGGATCTTAATTCTAAAGTACAGAGCTCTGTGACATACCATACTAGACGGTGTACAATATTCCATGGCAAACTTAACGATACAGTGGTTCGTCAAGTTGATGTCTATTTATAATTGGTAGGGATATTATGTTGAATTCGGACCAATGTTTTTTTTATTATTTCTTTAAAAAAAAAATCTTATGTCACGGTGGACTTTACAAACATTCATACAATGGCCACAAATAACATCCAGGCATGGGACAACCAATTATGGATCAAACAAATTTATGTCCCGTGTGGGAATCGAACCCACGACCTTCGGCTCAATAGTCAGGGTCACTAACCACTCTACCAACAGGCCAGTTGAAATATTTCTATAATATGTAGTGTATAATAAAGAACGAATATAGTAGAGAATAAATAGCACCACCCACGAACCAGAGTGGGCGTTGAAAGGTAAAGACGAGAGAGGAGATGAGGGGACTAGAAAGCGAGAAAAGGGAAGATCTGCTTCCGTTACTCACCCAATCGAAATAAAATGTTTTTCTACTGGTTTCCTGTGAGGCCGAGATATTACTCCAGTAAAGTCAGCCCATTTGTGCCTAAGCGTGGTCCTTCCAACGGAATGGTTTATTCTGTTCAGCTATTTTGAAAATTAACGCCAACAATTCGGGCTTCTAATAGTCGACCATTTTTTTTAAGACAACTCCCGCACTAGGATTTACTCCTGTATCGCGGGGAACTTTTGAGGTTTGCATAAAGTGTTGTCCCGTGCGGGGATTGGACCCACAACACTCGGAGCGGCAGTGTAGTGGCGAGGTGACCACTTAAATCGCTACGCCATCCGGGCAGCCATTTGCAGCTTTGCATATTAATTTGTGTGAAGAATATGAACAGCAAGGCAATTAAGCATTCAATTTGTGCTCTAAGAGAATGCGAATCTTACTTGAGTTATACTCAGCTCAAGTTATTACTTATTGTGCTTTAATAGATATGGTTTAATAAGGTTTTAAATGATGTCCTAAAAACTTACAATAATCATAAACTTTTTTTTTTACGTGAGGAAATCCTCATGGACTATCCTCCGCCGGGGTCATCGGCGGAGGGGTGTGCCGGCCTTAACCGGACCGACCAGCAGGTGACCGTCCGCCAGAGCGGACACCATTTTGATTTAAAGGGAGAGGAAATTTTCCCTACCATCATTCCTTGAGGGAGGCGCGAGGAACACTCGGGTCATTGGGCATTGTCGGCCCTACTCCGACGTCCGGTGCGTCCCCATGCGTATGGGGACAGTAATCATAAACTGATAAATAGTTGTGAATATATAATATATATTTATGATATAAATTATTCGGATGTAAAAAAAATAAACTTTAATTTATTTATTTATTTAAGAAGTACTGCCACATCACAAACCTTTAACATTGAAAATAACTTAAACAATTTAATATATGGCCTGATGCATGTGACAATAATGGCGAACATAACATTGGCAATTCATCGGCTCTAAGATGGAATACAATAATTAATTAAAAAAAAAAAAGAAATAATATAATACCTAATGAAAACATACTTTGAAATTCAAATTTCACAAATAATACAGTAATAATTGTTGAAATATTAATATGAATGTCTAATAAATGTCATGTCATATAAAAAAAAGAAAGAATAATATAATATCAAGTAACAATAAGTCAGTTATAAAACAACAAATGATTAACGATTAAAATTAAAATTAAGGTGCATTTTTTATTTTGTTTTTAAATATACCAACATCAAGATCGGGTGTTACTGTAATAAGGGAATGATACTCATCAATTATACTACGGAGAGGTACTTGCCGTCCCAAATTAGACTTTACAGGTGGGGTGTAGAAAATATATTTGAGTTTCCCACGTGGATAGGTACGGGGAACCTTTAAAGGCATGTTCTCCAGAAAGTAGCTACACTGATATTGACCGCTCACGATTTTGTGAAAGAAGGACATGTCTAATAAAAGTCTCCGTTCACGAAAGGAACGCATTCGAAACCTAAATAGGCGCTCTTTGTAAGGATTTCTGTGGGAAAAGCCGCTAGAATTATAAGCTAGATGCCTAGTGAACGCTCTTTGTATGCTGCGAATACACGGCATAATACGGATTCCATACAACGCTGGCGAACTCAAGATGACTGCGCACCAAGGTTTGGTAAAGCAAGATTTTGGTGCGCTGATGTCTAAATCCGCCCGAGTTACGTTTTAAAAATCCGAACATTTGAGCTGCTTTTGTGACAGACTTGTTAATGTGCGAGGTGAATTTAAGTTGACTGTCAACTATGACGCCAAGATCTCGGATTTCATTAACTTCTGCCAGTGCTGTACCATCAAGTTTATATTCCGTAGCAAGTTGCTTTCTTTTTCTAGTGAATTTAATGTGAAAGCATTTACTTGCGTTGAGTGTCATACTGTTACAGCGACACCATTGTAGGATTGCATCTAGGTCACTTTGCAATTGGCGAGAGTCGACAACAGAATTTATGGTTTTGTATATCTTGAGGTCATCGACAAATAGTGACACCTTACAGTGTCTTATTTTATCGACTATGTCGTTAATAAAGATATATATGAAAAGAAGGGGTCCCAAATGCGATTCCTGGGGCACACCGGTATTTGCAAAATAAGTTTTCGAGTTAAATCCATTTACAGTCACCGACTGAGGTCTGTGCTGCAAATAAGACTAGAACCATTTCAAAAGTGGGCTATCTACACCGAATCCATATAATTTCCTCCTTAACTCGATCAAAAGCACTGCTAAAGTCGGTGTAGATGGCGTCAACCTGCCTGCCTGAGTCAACTTCGTTAGATACATTGGAAATGTAAGGGACCAAGTTAGTGACGATTGACCGACCACGTCTAAAACCGTGCTGTGAATCCGAGATGCTACTGTCTACAAGCCGAAAGATCACAGGATAGACAATCGATTAAAATAGTTTAGAGAAGCAAGACAGAATGGAAATAGGGCGATAGTTTTTATCGTCAGAATTTTCCCCTTTCTTAAAGACTGGTACAATGCGCGCTTTTTTCCACTCGGTTTGTCCCATCCGCTAACCATCGGTTAAATATTAAGGACAGAGGCAGAGCTATCGCAGAGCCGCATCTCTTCACAAATATGTTCACGGCGGAATCCTATCCGGGCGAACACCCTTCGCCGAGTCGATCTTTTTAATCGCTTTAAGTACCTCAAATTCTTCGATAGCCAATAAAACAATATTTGTTGTGGGGACCCGTAGCACTGAGATTTAAGCGTAGAGTTATCTGGAGGTGTTGAGCTGGGCAAGTAAATTGAGGCAAAATGTTCTGCAAAAAGATTCACAATGTCAGAGCCTGTTTTTACGACCTGATCTTTCAAATTCATAGTTGCAGCTATGGACGAGTCACCACCTCTTTTATGTTTAATAAAGCTCCAGAAAAGCATAGGGTTTTTTGGGATATTGGCTTCGATTTTATTCCTATAATCTGAGTAGCATTTTTCGTACATTGCGTGGCATCTAGAGCGGAGCACATGGTATTCAATTTTGTCTCTAGGGTTTCTGTATTTTTTGAACCTTTTCCGATTTTTTTCCTTTTCTTGTAATAGTTTGATGAATGAAGTCCTGAACCATGGAGGGAACTTAGATTTATTAAGGGTTTGTTTCGGCATAAATTCTTCTAAGAGCTCATCTACTATTTTGTAAAATTTAAGCAGCATTGAGTCAACATTTTCACAGCCCGATAACTTTGTTTGCCAATCAACACCTTTCAGATTTTTAACTATGGATGGATAATCTGCTCTATAGAAGTTATATCTAGGCTTGCATTTGGGCTTAAGATAGACAACTTTATTGTAAGGTAAATTCAATAGTAGATTAGGATGCTGTTTATAGCATTTGCTCAGCTCGCTCGAAGGGCTCACAACGTATGTATCTTGGCAGCTAGTTATAACTAAATCTAAAAACCTGTTGTCACTGTTTGCAATTGCATTGACTTGAAAGAGATTGTTAATGAAATAAAGTCAGTAATAGAATGTCCCAGAGGAGAGTTATGGTTTGATGGTACCATATAATTACCATCTTTATAAGGGTCCCAATTAATAAAACCCAAGTTAAAATCACCTAAAATAACAAGATCATAGGGCCGATCGGCAATATTATCTGCGCTATCTAAAAAATACTTAAGAGTTTCAGTTTTAACTGGTGGAGGTAGATATACAACGCATATAGCAAGCTTCTATCTATCTAATCTGCAAAGTGACCCACAAGTCCTCTACTTTTGTTTCCCAACTCATGACACAAGCAGACGGTATGTCCCTAGAAACGGCCAAAAGCACTCCACCGCCGTCCTATTTAGAATTACTTGAATTACTTGATCGGTCCCTGCGATAAACAACGTATCTATCATCGATCAATTCGTGATTAGAAATATTTGATTTGAGCCAGGTTTCAGTAAATGCAATAATCTTATAATTCGACATCAGAATATTTTTTGAAACCTCGTTAGTCTTAGTTCTAAGGCCCTGCACATTCTGGTAGTATATGTCATTGCGATCATCAAATACACCAATTCATTATTAGCAAAATACATTAACAACTTATACTAAAAGCTTAAGACTCATCATCGTCGACGTCATCGAAAGCCGATCCAAACTTGTGTCTGAAAGTTTCAGATTGGGGTCGACTTAACCTAGTCCAATTTAACCCCACGAAGACACAGGTTTGCGCGTTCACCGCTAAAAAGATGGCATTGGTCGTATCACCTCAATTTGAGAGCACTTCCCTAACTGCATCAGCCAGTATCGGAATCCTTGGCGTCGATATATCAAGCGAAGTCCAGTTTCGCGGTCACTTAGAGAGTAAGGCCATATTAGCCTCGAAGAAGCTTGGTGTGCTAAACAGATCGAGACAGTATTTTACTCCGGCCCACCGCCTGCAACTTTATAAGGCGCAGGTTCGGCCGCACATGGAATACTGTTCTCATCTCTATGCAGGTGCACCCCAGTACCAACTTCTGCCTCTTGACCGCATTCAACGAAGAGCGACTCGCATCATTGACTGCCAAGATATTTCTGATCGACTTGACACCTTGGCGTTGCGTTGAGATGTAGCTTCACTCTGCATCCTCTATCGCTTGTATCATGGGGAGTGTTCAGAGGAATTGTTCGGACTTATACCGGCTGCTGGTTTCCGCCATCGTCCTACGCGACAAAATATCCATCCCCATCACCTGGACGATTGGCACTCCACCACTGTGCGCTTCTCGAGAAGCTTTTTGCCTCGCACAACCAGCTTATGGAACAAATTGTCGCCTGCCGTATTTCCGAACCGATACGACCTTCAAACCTTCAAGAAGAGAGCGTACCTCTACCTAAAAGGCCGGCAACGCACTTGTGACTCTTGAGTTGCGGGTGTCCATGGGCGGCGGTAGTCACTTACCATCAGGTGACCCGTCTGCTCGTTTGCCCCCTATCACATAAAAAAAAAAAAAAAAAAAGACTATCCACATTTTTAATTGCTATAGCTTGATGTTCCACTGTTTTCCGAGCAAAAATTCGTCCATTGCGAACCCATACAAATTTATAAGACATTTCTCGTTGCAGAGTGGAGTGATTTAAGTGCCGGAGTCAAATGTTCCGAAACGTAGACAGGGCTTACAGTTCCTCCAATTCCAAGATGCTGTGTACAAAGCTTTTTCTCGGGATCCTTATGATTAAATTTACTGACCGCGGCCAAGATGCTATCACGAGAACGAGGACTACGTAGCTTAACAATCACTGGCCGAGGACGTGGATTGTCATTTCTAATTTTTGCAATTACTTTGGATAGTTGAATGACGGTGGTGACCAAATTCTCAGATCGACTTTCCGGTATACCATTTATTTCAATATTTGAATTTTTTCATATGTAGTTCAACAACGTTCAGCCTAGCAGTGAGATCTCTAATGGTTGTTTTAAGCCTCTCGTTATCACATTTTAGTTTGGTGATAATTGCAGTTTCACTTTCGAATGTAGATTTCATCTCTTCATACTTTGTGCTCATAAATTCAAAAGAGTCTCGGAAACCATCTATTTTGTCGAGCACATTTTTAAACTCGGTCACTACAATTTTTTTACTGGTGGTGTTCAAAGCGGTAGAGATTTCCTGTTGCAGAATCTCACGTAGCTTATTTTCAGTGACATAATTAGGTTCCAGGAGTTGTGGCGATCGCGGTTGCGGCTCAAGAGATGGTTGCGGTTGCAATTTCGGCGGCGACTTCTGAGATGATTGCGTTGCTGCTTTCTGCGATGGCTTTGGCGGTAATTTCTACTGCTGTTTCTGCAGTGGCCTCTGCTATGGTTTCGGCGGTGATTTCGTGGGCCTTTTGCGAACAGTGACATTCGATTGTCCCTGTACATCTTCTTCTTGACTTTTTGCATCCGAGCATGGAGTCGAACGTACAGGAGTGTTAATGTTGCCCGTTTTTGGCTCCTTGATGCAGCATTCAGGACATTTCCATGACGCTTTATGGTTAGCGTCCATTAGCTCATAATCAGAGGAGGTAACATTTGCACAAACAAGGTCATATATAGCCTTACATCTGAAGCATCCAAGACAAGGGTCGTTGTTGAGAACATTACGACATCCAGAACATTCACCAATCGATGCCATTGTGGTTTGGTTGTTAAAAAAATAACGATATATAGTGTAAAAATAATAGGAATAAAACGAAGAGAAAAAAACCAGAAAGTCTTTGATCAGTCATTCAGTCTTGATAGTGAGATTCGAACCCGCGCCACACCGCGCACTATACTGAGACCTAGCCGTTTCTAAAGATGGGCTATTAGTATATTACAAACTTTGGCGAAATACAGTGCTGGTTCTGGCAAATTTATATGTATAAACAATACTTTGAGTCACTTGATCTATCTCACTCTTTTATTGATTTTAGTCAATCATCACTATTATTTTGCACACAAATGATAAAGTTAGCCATAATTTATCAATTATTCAACAATACACACAGTTTCAAAGCTCGATATTACACTGTATTTTCGTCCAATAATGGTTCAAAATATTTTTTCATTTTGTCTGTTTATTGTTATTTACACTCTATAGTTTAGGTGGATAACGGTTGTATGAACACTTCGTGTATGGTACACCACATTTACGCAACTTTTAATGTAAATAACGCGACAACAGATTTATCGTATTTTTTGAAACACAGAGCCGATGTTTACGTGCTGGCAGCGCCATCTGAAAAATCAACTTAAGTAAGCCTGAATTTTCATCCTTTTATTTCCCACCCACAGACATGGAATATTGCCTTCTTTGTAGGGGACTAATCGAACCGGACCGCTACCGGTACAGGATTCTCAACCCCTCTACTTTTCCCTTCCCTCATCCTTTTTCCTCTTTCCTATCCAATGATCCCCCACTCCCTAATGACACTCAAAGGTGCATGATTCAGGTATGCATGGGCGGAGGTTGTCACTTACCACCAGGTGACTCTTCTGTTCATCTTTCCCCCTATATCATAAGCAAATAATATTTTATTTAATCCCACTTATGCTAAAGGGGGAAAACCTATTGCCATCATACGGCCCAATTACTAGTGGTGGTTCCCTGTTTCCTCAAACTGGCTGATACGGGGAAGACCTCTAACCGAATTATATCAATCAATCAATCAAATAGCCCACTGCAGTCCACTGCCGAGTTATATACTTTCTGGAAAAATTAATAATTAAGAGAGCAAAAGTTGACGGTGGATGGTCGGTTGTACACACCTTGGTAGGGTAAAGAAAAGAAATACGTTAAGAGTACGTAGATATATGTATCTAAGTATGTTTATTCGTGATTTAGACAGTTCTTACTGTTTTAAATAGCGCTGAGGCATATGTTCCAGAATATTATACATATTTAACTATTTTCAATTCTAATTAACTGTTCCGATTTGATATACTGCAGAGCCAGAGGTCATGGGTTGGATTCCTACAGTGGCAAGAATTTGTGTAACCCTCGAATAGGTGGCCTGAGTCTGGGAATTCTTTTTGTCCGTTGTTTAAATGTTGGTCCAATCCCCCGCGACACAGAATTCATTTGTAATTGGGGAGTTCTTTAAAAAAAACGGTGAAGATTGAGATCTTTTTAAAGGGTTAAATTTATTTCAACTGAACCAGTCATAGGTATTTTAACACGCTTTTATTAGCTTCATACGTATGTTAGAATGTGTCTATCTTACGGAAACATTGCACATGATTTTGACCCCCTTCAAAACGTCGGATTAACTCGAAATTTGGCATACTTATAAAGGACCGATGACAATTTAATATTTTAAACAGTTAGACCCGTTATACTTACTAGGATAATCAGGATTTAGTGATTTTGGTTTTCCTTAAAGCCGGGAGTGTCTTTACGCCAAGACAAAGATGGGAAACTACCTTCTACTCATATCTGTCAATAAAATATATATAACTATTAACATCACGCACTATTTTTTTTCTTACTTACATTATTCTTAATTTAAATTTATTAAAATTTATTTTCCATTTTTTAGTTTAGTTTTCTATAAAAGCGTGTTTTTTTTTTAATTATTTTTTAAATTGTCAAGAAAGGAAGCCGGTCAGACTAAGTCAGTCGTGAAGCTAGTTGAATGTTACAATATGTAGATTCTATGAAGAAGAACAAGCAAGAAACTCCAAAAACACTCTTTTCCAAATATTATATTATTAATTAATTTCTCTATAATATTATTTAATTTGATTTGTTTGTTTGAAGACCTAAATAAGTACGCCATTTTGGAACAATCCTATACTCAAATAAACAAATTTAATTTCTTCTATTTACCTACCAATTGTTGGTATTGTAAAACAAAACTGGAGCAACTGAGACTTTTATTCAACTTACTTGAACCCTTGTTATTTAAATATAGTGGTTGTAATAATAAGCTTCCTTTTTACCTAATTAATTATTAAACAGGGCTACCGCTAAACAGTATATAGTTTATACAATATCTGAATCATTCAAAGCAATGTATTTACACCAGAGCTGTATTTCTTTTATTGTATAAGGGGACAATTAAGCAGACGGGTCATCTGATGGTATGTGAATACCGCCGAGTAGTAACACCTACAACTCAGAAAAAACGGGGTTCGGTCCAACTGTAACTGCTTCACGACCAATTTTCTGTAAAGCCCTGATGTCACTACGGTCACACGCATACATGCCTACGCATGGCTTTCGCACTTCAAAAAAAAATATTATTTATACATGTTTATGCGTTTATTGCTATAAGTGACATCTCCATTATATGTTTCGACACCATCCACCGTAGGCCAGTCCAATTACATAGTAAGTGTTGGTCCTGTATTACGCAATAAAAAACTGCTGAGCTCGGAGTTTACGAGTTTAATTCTCAAATGGTACTAAATTTTGTGTGATCCACTAATAGAATAGTTGTTCAGAGTCTGAGTCTTCTTTATGTCAATTGTTTCAATGTTTGCAAAGAATCGGTCCTAAAGCAGAAACAGTCTATTAAAAAAAACATTTTTTTATTCTCAATCTACATAAACGGTAAAGAGAATCGTTACAATGTTAAATGGGTTATCAAGTTTCGGGGTACAACACAAAATATAAGCGCTAAACAGCAGAGCGAGAGAAATAATAACAATACACTTCATTGCTATCGCACAAAACGGCACCAATCATCTCAATATCCCATTACATTCAATTGACTTGTAACTGACTGAAATAATAAAATTTAGGTGTATTTTGTTTATATTGACTGCGTCGTTGATACTCCAAAAGTAACGCACTGATATCATGTAAAATCTTGCTATTATTGTATTTTAAGAACCCATTACATTTTTAGTTCATAAGTTCTTTAGAAAACAAATAACGCAACATTTAAAAAACAATTGCTTTTGCAGACACATTCGTACTCGTGAAATTTGAAATCTATTCCTGCGGTAAAATCAAGAGATTATATTTAAAGATAGACCCCTAGCAATACATCTATCTATAGTAATAATTGACTTTAAAAAAAAAGAGGACAACCGGTTTCAATGCACAAAACGTGCAACTTACAAACTTATTCGTAATGTCTCTGGTACCCACTATCATATAATTGAAAATATACTTACAGTCGAACATAGAATCTTCTCCTTTCATGAAGTCGTTTAGAAACTGTATTCAATTCCTTGCACTGCGTGATGCATGTATAAACATATATACATACAGACAGTTTATCCCTAGATACGTTTTTCTCCAATATCTCTGTTTCTGTCTCTTTTTCCAATTTTCTATCCTTTATAATCATTAAACAAAAATTAACATCAGCTTTTTACAATATTTTTTTTTAATTATTACAAAAAATATATTATATCTAATATGTATATGAATAGATAATAAAACATGAAATAGAAGTAGAAAAACGTGCTTTTTTATTATTTCTTTTTTGTTCTTTATTAGAATTAGAATTAATTCCTGTGTCGCGCAAATAATACCCCGACTAAATTGATATAGAAGACGAAATAGAGGTACCAAAATAACGGATAATTAACATTTTAACTTCCTCGTGACATAGATCTCCTAAGGGAGCTATCCTGTTAATAGGCTCAAGGCCCAATTACTTTTCATCCTTTACGTGTATAGAGCAATGGAGCTTCAATGGAAGCGAAGACGAACAAAGGGGAGGTGTACTAGTAGTAGGTACTGATAGTTTACATTCAGGTGACATGTTAAAAATAACAATGAGTTTTACAATGATTATTAAACGGTGGCATTCGTGGTAGGATGTGGAGTCCTGTGTTAAGTTGAATACTGTTCCGTTTTATTAAAGTCGGTAGTACCTACCAATTGTGACATTAAAATATAACCTCGCAGAAATTTTACATCGTTTTAAAAGAAGTTAAAATATAAAATAAAAACGCTTATGTATCTCTTGGTTGTGCGTGAGTACGTTTGTGTATTTGCATACATTTACACATCCTCACTCATAAACACGTATTTATATTTAAATTTAGGTGCCAGTTACCAAACTATAACTGTAAAAAAGGCGTACTCGTTTAGTAAATTCTACCTAGAGTCGTACTAACTAAAACTGCGGTTCCAAATGTTTATTAATTTCATTCCTTTATCATTCTCTCTCTATTCTCCTCTTTTTACTAGATATTTCCTGGTTTGAACATAAAACATCATGTCAAAAATGTACTGCGTCAGTGATCTGGAAAACACATGGTTGAGACATGTATTTAATGTTAAATATTCCTTAAATAGCTTAAAAGATTAAATGTCATAATTAAAAATTAATTACTAATAAGAAGAGCAACATTTTCGTTTCATTTATAAAAATATAGATAAATTGTTTTCGGATATTAAGGTAGTATAACAATAGAAATATTCTTGCAAATGTATATACACACACACCGAAGGGGGTAGGTAGAGGTGCATCACACGCCCATAAATGTGTTTTGCCTACCTTATTGGACACACCTTTGGTATTTGCCTTTAATATATATGTATATTGTCTACTGTACATGTCAACTGTTTTTCTACTATTTTATTTAATGCGTGTATGTCTAATTAATGTATGTCTTTTTTTCTTTCTTTTTTGCAAATGTTTTTTATTTGTTTGTAGTAAATGAATTTAAATTAAATGTATTACTTAAATTCAAAGCCATCCAAAACGGAAACCGTACTGCCTTGGTGTTTCTGAAGAAATGCAAGGCCCTATTAAAATATAATACGTTTTCTTAGTACGTCTGAAGTTTTACAAACAAAGAAACTAGTAGTGTAGCTAAGAAATAAATTTATTTAACAAAAGTAAATAAACACAGGACTTAATACGCAAGAATTTAATATTTTAATTTTCTTTGCAGAAAAGGCAATTCATTCAATTTATTTTTATTTCACTAACAAAAACGGCTTTAAAAAAATATTTTATTGCATTAATTTCACTCAACTGTAATAAATAAATTTCGTTTTCTTAGACAAATATACCTCATTTATATGTAACATTTTAAGAAAATTCATTATACGGCCTTCACAGGAAAAATATCTTATGTAAGAAATAATATTGAGCTCAAAATTACCACCTACCACACTTATATAGCTACATTTATGTTATTCACAGAAAAATAACTTAACCTTAACCTTTAACCTTAAACTTATTATTTTTAAAGACAACTACTGCACTATGATTAATTCTAACTCTGATAATTAACTCTCAAACAACGGACACAAAGGACAAAGACACAGAACAACAATTTGAGGATTACACAAAGTGTAGTCCCGTGCGGGGATCGAACCTGTATTGATTGATTTGATTAACTAGATGATACACAGGTAGACAGAGTTTTTTTTTTCGACGTTATAAGGGATGTATGTATAGACTGTGTATATAAAAATAATCGTTACAGTAATATCAGGCTTTTCTTAAATTGAGAATACATGCGTGTACACTTATGCTGGTGTCCCGGTCATACTGAGACACATTAAACATCCAGATTTACTAACTCACATAATAGGGAACAACTCTAGAGCCGTCAACCGCGCTCTTTAGGATTAAAGAAAAAGTAAGTATATTGTAAAGAATTGGCAGTAAACTAGTAAAAATATTTAAGAAAATTACGACTGCATTACCTATAATCTTATACCCTTAATTACGTTACTTCATGCTGGTTTGGGGGGTGCATGCGACTAAAGGGCGTAGCAAAGAAATATAATACTTACACCTTTTTGCCTACGCGGATGGATTGTAGAGTGTAAATATATCTTGAATAAGTCAGCGACACATACCTACGTCACACTGGGAATTTATGGTAAGCTTTAAAGTTAAATTATAAGGATATGGGAATGCCTTAAATAAAGCTACTAAATAAACCAATAATGTTAGTAATATATCCAGATGTGTCCTAAGTGTCATTAGCAAAGGTGGGCATTCCCTCGTTAATCTGTTAATCGTTAATTAACGAAGTTAACAATCTGCTGAACGGCTTAACTTTTAAGTTTACTAAAAAAAGTTAACGCTTTTGTTAACTTCCGTTAAATTGAACTTCCCTTAGCTTTAATCCGTTCCAATGGCAAAAGCTCGCGCTATTTGGAACTTACAGTCTCGTAGTACAGTAACCAGTGACAGGATCGAGTCTAAATTGGGAAGGAAACTGGTTCTGCCAAATTTGTAGTCTCAACACAATTTTGGAAAGAAAAATACCTGCTCTTCATCGAGTTACAAGCCAGATGAACTTACAAGCTTTCAATGATCAAGGTATGGCTATCACGAAGGTGTATGTGAAATTAAATATAACACAATCTACTTAACGTACCTAAAATTTTATATTTATTTCGCCAATCTAACCAACTCATAGTAAGTGCATAACATGTCATTTTATTATAATTTCCCCTCAGATCATGTAACCAGTGGCAAGGGCGCTAGACTTAATTCAGGGTGAAGCTTATCTTGAACAGTTTGTGGAAAACGAAGAATGCCAGCTGACTGCAGCCTTTCACTCAAAGTTTCGACTACTGTGGCTGCAAGATGCTGATAGGAGCAAATTCTTCACAGTCAGGAAGCTTATGGAAGCAAAAGTTGAAGATGCTCTGATTAAAAAAATGGAAGAAAGAAGCAGCGATAATGAAGAAGAAGGGGATGATTTTTAAAGCCCTGTTACTAAATCTGTAGAAAATAGGTGTAGAGGCCACGCATCTCTGAAACACAAAGCTCAGAATTTAATAAAAACTTGGTTAGGCACAAAGTCAAAAGAATCTTTCACGGATGCTGATAAATATTTTTATTAATATAACACTGCTATCTTATCTAGTGCGGCAAAGATATTTTACAAGCTAAACGATCGTCGCTGTCGTATTTCAACTTTAATATGTAAATTTTTATGAAGGGGAACATTCACCTGAATTACCTCATGCAAAATAACCATTAATAATAGACTTATTTGTACCTACTTAATTATTGAAATAAAATAAATGTGTGTTTAATTCTTCTTTCTACTTGTTTTATTTTATTTACTCATTTATCTCATTCCAAAATCAGTATATTTTAAATGGTTAACTTTTAACGGTTAACTTAAACTTACGTTAATTTTTTGAAAATTTAATGACTATTCCATTATCGAAGTTAACTTTTTGACTAACGAATTAACGATTAACGAAGTTAACTTTTGGAATAATTGTGCCCACCTATGTCCATTAGTCCGCAGTTTTCAATTTGGTTATAATTGGTTGGTTAGTTTTAATTTTTTTTGTGTGAGGTCCTATTTTTTCAAAAATAAAGTAGCCTAAGTTACTCCTTGTTACATCAGCTATCTGCCAGTGAAAGTCCCGTCAAAATCGGTTCAACCATTTCAGAGATTAACAGGAACAAACGGACAGGCAGACAGACAAAAATTAAAAAAAAATGTTTTGGTAAATGTACCGTGTATACGTCCATATGCACTTAGTAATAAGCGGTTATTTTAATATTACAAACAGACACTCCAATTTCATTATTTGTATAGTTTACCCGTTCCGTTAGACCTGCGCTTATGTTCGTTCACTGCTCCTAACAGCATGCAAACAAGAACTCAGACAAACTTTGCCTCTTTATAATATAAGTATAGATGACTCAACTACACAAGTTTTCTTCGGCGTCTTAAAATAAAATCATGTATTTTCTCTTCAATTCACAGAAAAATATATCTAGTTATATATATCTAGTTATATAAATGATGAAAGGCACGAATCGTGTATAACAAAGCCATAATTTACAATGGTAACGACATGATCCATCAACACGTAATTGGCACTAGGAAATATAGGACCAAAGAGCCCTTTGTAATACAGAAAGAAGGTCGTTTTGCATTCGTACTTATATGTTGAGATTGTTGGGAAGCATGTGTTTATGTATCATACTATACGGTTTAATAGTCGTATGTTGAACCACAAAAGTACGGATATTTGACGGACCTCAAGAGAAATGATAACACTGTGTATTTTTTTTAATATATAGGGGAGCAAACGAGCAACATTTCACTTGATGGTA
Organism: Tyria jacobaeae; assembly: GCA_947561695.1. Lineage (NCBI taxonomy): Eukaryota > Metazoa > Arthropoda > Insecta > Lepidoptera > Erebidae > Tyria > Tyria jacobaeae. The sequence continues at coordinate 11,493,321 of OX387231.1, read as the reverse complement.
AGTGACTACTGGCGTCAATGAACATCTGCAACTCACTCCCTCGATGAAATATAATGTAGGCATTTCTTCTGTTTTTCTGTGATATTATTCCGGTCGAGCCGGCCCGTGCATGCCTCAGCATGGTTCACCCATATACATATATATAAGGGTTAACTGTGCAAATCTTCAGGTAATTCTATCTAAAACTATTGTAACTCAAACTGTGACTGTTATCTATTAGTCACGTAGTGCCCGAATAACGGCAATAGACCTCTCCCTAATACATAAATAAATGTTGGCAAAAAGTGTACCTTGGAGATGCCTGCCTGCCCCTTCGGGGATGCAACCATTATTGCATGCATGTATGTATATATGAATGTACTTTTGAATAAACAATAACAGCTTAGATACTAGTTTTTAATATTTTTATTGTATGTGTCACATACAACCTATGACACATTTTCAAACGAATATTACAAGACAACTCTTTATAAAATTGCAGTTTTGCAACCAGTTTGCAGATAAGTTCAGTATCTGCAGCATACATTATTATCCTATCATCTACTTGTACATACATACATATGTATAGTATACGGCATGATGACATTTTTTTGCGATAAGACAGCATGACTGACTAGTGCTATGTACTTGTTAAAAACAAGTCACGTTAAGGCTATCGATGATATAGACTTAAAATAACAGAGATATAAATGCAATAAATATTTAAATTTGGCACTGAAATAAAATTCATTTAGAATTTTGTAGCCGTGTGATTCTAGGTAGTGTAGGGCCAGCACATCACTTCCCGTGGGTGTCGTTAGAGGCGACTAAGGGATTACGAGCATATACTGTTTTCTATTCGATAGTGTATGAGGAGGCTTCACCTCAATTACGTAAGGGGGACTTAAAATTATGGTAGACAGCTTATCTACCTCGCCTTCGGTTAAACAGGCGTAAGTGTATTTTATGAGGTTCGCAATGTAGTAGATTAGACACCAGGCAACCTCATCGAACGAACGTTGTGAAATGTGACTAAGGGATCGGAATGTTATCTATCAGACAGTATATATGTTATGGACCTAGTAATAAATTGGGATTTGTTTATACTGCCCGGGCATTGTGACTAATGTGTTAGAGCGAAGTAAATAATTATTATTAGAACTTCTCTATTCATCACATTGCATAATAGTGGATATTGCCATGTAGTTATCAAGCAATCTAATAATACACTGGTACATTACATACAAAAAAAAAAGTACACACCTCAAAGTGCCATCAAAACGGCAATTGTTTGACATTTATTTTGTGTCAGTATTCATTATAAGCCTGTATATATTAACATTGTTTGTATACGGTTAATTTTAGTTTAAAGATTATATATACTCCTTTGAGTCATAGTATCTATAAAAAGAAAAGAAGTTTTATTTTTTGTTACTTATAGTCTTTTTTAAGTTTAATTTTATAAACAATTTAAATTTTAAGTTTGAAAGTTTAACTAAGCTTTAGACAACTAAGAAAAGGAGGACTTCGAACCTCTTCCTAATAAGTATAAATTATGAGCCTGATTATTGATATGGTGAAGTCCAGTTAGCTTAAGTTTTTCATTGTCATAGGTCAGCAGAGTACAGTACGACATAAAAGTGATGAAAATAAATGAGGGCGCCACCCACGCTCATGTGGCAACCCATTTTGATACTTGATATTTGATTTCATTATTTATTTATGTATATTTTTATTGCTTCTCAAGTTTGTGGCAATCCGCTGCAATAGTTTGAAAGTATTATTATTAAAGACTGCTGTGCATTAGGCATTTAAGAGCTTTTATTATTTAAAGGGGGACAAATGCAATAGTGCTTACTTGCCTATATAATATTGCAATATTGTACAACATAGCATTTGTCATAGACAGACTTAACGATTAATATTACATGAAATTAATACTCAATTCGTTACCAGTGGTAAAGCCGTGGTTAGGCACGAATGGGCCGCGAACGTGCGATACCACGGCCTCACAGAAAACCGGTTGTGAAGTAACGCTTGCGTTGCATTTCCCCGAAATGATATGAATGGTGCATGTCCATCACAATGTTAGAGGGCTCTCTGATACTGCTGATACGTTTTTCTGTTACCCATTTTGTAAAATATTTCGGAATGATAATATTGCAGTTTGTTTATACCGCTAAGATCAACAGTGCATTAGCACCAGCATCCACTATAATTCATCTTTTTCCCCTTTGAATGTATGTCGTGAATCCTGGTGTGTTCAATGATTGCTAGCATTTTTTTTTAGCTGTAGTGGATGTAGCTTTCATCTAAATAAATTATATATTTTTGATTCTCGTTAAGTAAATTACCATCATCCATTATAATTTTCAAGTGAAAGGAAATATTTTATCTGTTTATTTATTACTTTTAATGACTGCATGGATGGCGTATCGGTTTAAGTGGTCACCTCGCCTCCTCGTTACCGCGCCGAGTGTTGTGGATTCGATCCCCGCACGGGACAACACTTTGTGTAATCCTCAAATTGTTGTTTGAACTAATCCTAGTGCGGTAGTTGTCTTTAAAAAAATATATCGATATCGATCGATTTATTTAAAAAATAAAAATAATAGTAATAAAACCCAGTTTTAACTACACCGCCCCATAAGTGACGAGTATTATGAATAATTCCCGGACAGTTTGGTTATTACAATAGTTGTTATCACACTGCATTCTCATATTGGAAATTTTTCAAACTGCGCGAGTATTTTTCATTATTAGCCTATTAATCAATTGGTCCATAACATACATACAGTCACTTAGTGCCCAGATGACGGCAATAAACTTGGCGTTTACAGGAGTGAGTGTATGTCTGTATGTAAACAAAATCAACGATTTGATATGACCAAATCAAAAAACCAGTCAATAATAAAACACACGGTTAATGTAAAAATATTTCTCTCAGAATTTCTTACTGACTAGGGACAAGTAGCATAAGAGTAATATCAGTAATGAACAACAATATTTTTCTGCGGTAACGAAAAGGGAAATGGTCAATATCTCAATAAAGTTATTCGGGCTACTTAATTTTGTGCTTGATTGGAAACACTTGCCATATTCATTTTGCGCTACAATTACTACGACAGATTATATTTCGGTAGAGATATTTTTTGCTAGCTGTACAATAACAGAAGTGAAGAAATGTATACAACCATTTTCTTCTATATTTGTTTCGCTGTTTTTTTTTTTCCTTTTTTCTTTCGTTTCATACCTATTGGCGAATATTAGTAACATCGATATTAAAATATGAAATCAGAAAATGTTTTTTATTTAAATGTTGTGACAACATTTTACACTTTACGTTCAATCTTATTTTATCACTCTCATCACTCCTCCTGTCATGTACGGAAAGTCTAAACCAATAAAGTTCTTATATATTATTACTATGTTTAGATCAGATTTTGATTATAAGAATAGGTAAATAATAAACTGTGCAATAGGAATTTAACTTTTTATCAGCATTAACAAGCTCTATTGTCTTCAATATAAAAATTAAAACACTATTCTTTAAAGCTTATTATTGGTGAATAGGTCAATACTTTTTTTCTTTTTTTTCCAAAACGAATAAAAAAATATTTTTTTTTCTTCATAATTATCATTGATAAGGGCCTATAAACTTATGCAATATTGAGTTTCAACTAACTAGACTAACTTACTAAACAAGAAGAGTTTTGAATATTTTTAAACACATCAATAGAGATTATGGTAAGAGTTACGTCAATGTTCTGGAGTTTTAAAAGCTTTCCCATGACCAACAACAAAGACGTACACCTTGCGAAAGAGGAACTTACTCTAAAAATCTTCTTAAATAAACTTAATTTATATTTTTTATATTAAAAAGTTATGTAGCTTAAAAATAAAAACAACGTATCTGTCACGTATAACAGTATAACAGTAGCATTCTAAAACAGTTACACAGGTACTTACATTCGATTGTTTGTTTCACAGTCCTATCCTCGGCGTCGCAACCTTCACGTACGAGATCTTTGATGATGGCACCGAGGTACCCGTCTGCCTCACACAAGCCGACACCTTCTGGTCAGCCCTCTTCTTCATCCTCACTATCGCCGTGTTCTTCATCGTTCCTCTCGCAGTCCTTCTCGTGCTCTACAGCGTCATCGCCAAAAACCTAATGGAAAATCCCGTTATCATAGCCCAGAATAGCAAGAACACCAGCAATACGGGGAATGTTGTACGATACAGAAAACAAGTCATTCTCATGCTTGGTACCGTTGTTTTATCATTCTTCATCTGCCTCCTCCCTTTCAAAGCACTAACGCTTTGGATTATCGTATTTCCACCAGAGACAATAATGTCATTAGGTATAGAAGGTTACTATATACTTTTATATTTTTGTAGAGTGATGCTGTATTTAAATTCGGCAATTAATCCAATATTATACAATTTGATGTCGTCTAAATTTAGAGAAGGTTTTGTAAAGTTGTTAAGGATAAATAAATTAATGAGATGTAGTCGAAACTTGAGGGAGACAATGCAAAGAAGGGACACATTTAATACAACAACCTCTACGGGATTTTCCAGCAGCCTGAATACTTCCGAATCTTTTTGGAGAAGGTACAGCAATAGAACGTCATCACAAAAGTATTTTGTTAAAAAAGAAAGTAAAAAAATCAAAGAAGAAAATGTGCAAAAGATGAAAGTAGGTGAAATAATAAACATTGAGAATACAAGACGCAACAGTATGAAATTTGTTGCTGCTCTCAATGAAATGAATAATGATACATGTGTACAAGTTCACAATAATCACTGTTCTAATGAACTATCGATAGATACTGCTAATGAGAACAATAAACAAATACAAATATTAAATTTAGATGTAAAAACTAACAATGTTTATTCTATAACTTTAGATGTAAGTGACTCGGTTGAGGGTAGAAACAAATTCGTTTGTATACCAACACTCGATAAAGAGAACAATATATTTATATACGACTACAAAACTAAAGAGAGCTTTGTATGAGACATTTTTTTATGTAGTGGGTAGCGCGGAGCCAGATAAATCAATGCATTTACTAAATACCATCAGTGAGATTTATGACGAATATAAAATAAATAGTAGATCTAATATGACAAGAAGGAAAGTTTTGTTTTGTAGTCCTTCAACTACCAATAGGAATGAGTTCGAACTTTATCATAGCACAGATGATAGAATGTTGTTTACTTTAGTACATAAATTATTCGGATGGACCAAACGCTATAGTGATGAACCGTTGGACACTTAAGTGGCCCAAACTTTCGATATTGAGTCTAATATATCTATATTTTTTTACTTACTTTGCAAAACTGAAACAGTCGGACGCGAAGGCACGGCCTAAGTAAATAAATTCAAATGCTAATTTGTCAAACTTCAAGTGTGTGTTGTAAATTAATTTTAAGTTTCCAGTAGAAAATTAAAGGACATCTTTTAGCGTTTTCTTTTTTAACTTATAAACGAACTTCATCTTGTCATCTTTCCCGCCAATCATTATTGTAGTTCTAAGAATCTAAAGAATAAATTTACCAATACTTCTCTGGGTTTTGTTACCTCTGAATCGATTGTCTTTTCGTTCGTTTCATTCGTTGTGTTCAGTCACAAGGTGATCTATTGCAGGGGACCTGGAATACCCTAAGAAGAAACCCTGCGGGGACCTTGCGACACCTGATTAAACCAAATTAACGTAAACTCGAGGCGGTTGCTAATATCAATCGTAGAGTTCAATTATCCACTTTCTGATTCCTTTATCAGATAAACCTTACCTAGTTTTTATATTATTATTTAATATTTATTTGCTTTAATAGTTAGTAACAAATGAAGCTAATAAAAGCGTCTTAATGTTTTCCCCATGCTTAGGCATGAATGGGCGTGGCCGAACAACCAAAGAATTACCACGGCCTCACAAAAAACAGGCTGACAAACAATGCTTCCAACTCTCCCTCTCTTGTTTTACCTTCCTCATCATTCAATTTGTTGCCCTATCAAGATTATCCATCTTTTCTCAACATGTGAATAATAACATTATCTAAATCGCATCTACTGTATAATTATTTATCTAAGAGAAGTGCACCGCCAGGCTTTATTTCTTCCGTTCATATTTGTCATCTGCACCCGACAGGATGATAAATAGAATGGGCCATTTGTCAAACGTCTGTGATATATGTCCTAACATAAAACAGTTTATTTTTCTTATTTGTTCGTATAACGCTGAATTAGTTTTACATTAATTTCTGCTAGGTTTGCGTCTAAAGAAAAACTGAATTTAAATAATTTTCTACAGATGGGTAAGGTCATCAGTCATAAAATTAACTTTAAAATGTAAAAGTTTTGTATTCAGTACCTAGACGATTTAAGATTTCAGTATATCTTTAGTTTAGAATTGTTTTTACATTTTCTTTCAAAGACACAAGAGTAATTGAGTAATCGTGGTCTGAATTAGACGATTTATTATCAAGTTCTTTGTTTCTGTTTTGCTTTAATATAAAATTAATATTATTAACAAAGTCAATTAGAGAATGACAATATTAGTTTGAAATTGAAGTGTTTATTTAGTTTGTCACTTTTTGATGTTTTCATTGATAAATACTATGAGAGCTTTCATACCTTCTGTAAAACCGGGTTTATAGAAACAAATTTCATTGATATGAAAATAGAGTCAGCCTATTTGAACTACTCTTTTAAAGAGTAATGAATACGTTACTAATGGCAAACAACTAACGAATATTCTTAAGACAAGAATTAAAATATATATATATTGAAAAGAAAACTGTACTACGCTTTTTACCAAAAATAAATAAATTTAAATGACACACTAAAAATAGAAATTTAGAAAACCAAAATCCTGAACTTCTTATGTTCTTTAATTGAAAAAGTAAATGTCATACTACTACCTTATCTTCATTAGCTATAATTCAAACCATATCCGAAAAGTTTTCTGAAAATTCTGTAACATATTTTAGAACAAAAAATAAATCTAACGCTTCAGGTAACCCTAGTTGAGCTAAAAGATTCATCATAACGAACGTGGAGCATCTCATTCGACTCCTTGATTTTTACGTAATATACAATTTTGAAATATTATTTTAAATTGTGAGTTAATATGGCAGATATTGTTTTTAGGACTTTTAGCTCTAGTTATTAAATTTTACATCACTTTATATTTTACGTTTTTGGTTTAGAACTTTTTAAGTTTGTAACTATGTAACTGATTTTAAGACGTCGCAATAGTAACCATACAATATAATAAATATGCAACTTATTATTTTTTTTTTCACTTTATTTTTTAAAATATCGCCAAGAGTTGTAAAAATAACGTTATTTAAAAAATATATATTATTTTTTGTCTCTTAGTGTGGAAATAAGTCTTACTAAACTTAATTTTGTGAATACGCACATTGACAAAATTAGCGAAACTTCAAAAACAACATAATGGTTTTTTGTTTTGTTCTAAATACTTTTAATAAAACAAAACACATAAATCAACTTACACTCCATAAAACTTAATTCTCATCAGACTTACTGAAAAGCAAATTTGCACTTGAAGGCGTATAAGCAATATGAAAGCGCCAGTGTATCAACTTTCATCATTATCATCAGCCCATCATTGTCCACTGCTGAACGTAGGGCTCTTCCAATTTAATATATATTTTAAAGTGTTATTTTCAAATTAAAAAAAAAACTATTTCCAATTTAAAAAAAAAGTTAAAATACATTTTTTATTTTGCGATATTACTTTTTTCTAATAACAAATTATTGTATAAATCTCTAATGATACCAGTTTATTATTCGTATTTTAACTGAGCCGTACCTACGTATATATGTTAGTAATATTTGTATGTTACACACTAACTAATATGTGTTTAAAGAAGCAACCGTTCAGGTTTAGAATTCTGAATATCGAAAATTTTGTGACGACAAAAAGACATATGAAAAATATAATAATCAGCCTTTATAATTCACTGGATTTTCGACATTCAAGCTTAGTACTTAAATGAACAGGTTATAATCAGATACAAATATAAAATGTACCTAATAAATTAATGTTTCATTAGTTAGTAAAAGTAATTATTAATGTTGTTAGAGCATTACATGTGCCAAAAATAATATACATATATGCATTGTATATAAAATGTATGTATATGTAATAAATAATCGAATATATAATAAATGTATTAATTGTATTGATATATCGACATGTCTGTGGAAAGATAAAATAGTGAAGACATTATAATTTGTTTTGACGAATGGTACGTCCATGTATTCTTTTCCCTGAACTCCGATAATACGATAACTTTTCCGTTTTTTAACTCCGGACAACTGTATTTTAGGCGATCGATGGATCAAGACTCGCCGTTGAATCATCAAAACGGAATCAAAAAATATAGTAGTATTTTTATAAACTAACCATGTGTTCATAATAAATTTAAATTAAAAAAGAATATTTACAGTTACCTGTAACTAAATTTAAAAAAATATATATTACCTATCATTGTTTTATGGGATATGTGGCAATCGAGCAGACGGGTTACTTGATGAGCGAGATAGCGAGCTTTCACTAACAATAATTTTTGAAGCAATGTGATGTCTAAAAATCTAGTTATCAATCTGATATTTTATGTGCACTTAACCTACTATTTATAAAATGGTTTATATTTTTTTATCTTTCCACACTCATCCAAAATGAGCTAAGTAAGATGAATGTAATAAAATTGTATTCTCTTATTGCCTTGTTTATGTGCAAAGTTGAAAATAAATGTAATATTTACAGTACTAAATCCTGTGTTTTAATCTTTTAAGAACCTAATAAGAGTTTTATTTTTGTATTAAGTAAAGAGACTATCAACAAGGTAGCTTGATAACCTTGTAAAGATCTCAGTGGATATGGATACAGGCCACTTTCAACCGGCCTGCTTGGAATTCGTTGAGGGAGGCCTATGTCCAGCTTTATGATGCGGGTAAACTGTTTGAGAGCACCTGGATGAGGTCGGCTCTGAATTGTCGATAGCCACATCTGGTTTCATCATACGCTCCGTGGCAGTAATTTAAGATTTGCGCGGTCTCAACCTTCTGTGAGGATGTCATCTCGCAGCTCTCATGTCGCCCTGAGTGTGGCTGCGGAAGGTCGGTGTTGGTCATATACTCAAGGAATATTATTGAAATAACATAAGGCTATTAGTTAAAAACATGGTTTTTTATAATATAATTAAATCACAGAAATCGAAAGTTTTAATGTCAGTAACCACTTAGATTATAAAATTAATTCAACAAGTTAAAATAAAACTGGTAAGTAACAAAATAAAATCCAGAAGTTGCAGTCCTCTCTCCCAAATTACTCATTAAAATTAAAATGGTTCGTTAATATTACAAACAAGTTTAAGTCAAATATTAATTAAAACTCTGTTGCGATCAAATAATCCGTTTGCGATTTGATTTCATTTAATAACCTCATTTATAGAATATAACTTAGTACGATTTTGCTTTTCGTAACCGATTATCAAATAAAAATAAACTTTAGCATCAAACATTCATACATACATTTTACATACATGCATTGAAGCTAAATAAATAGTACAAGATAAACTGCTTACCTAGCGTACCTACACTTATGATCAAAAAGAGAGTTTTTTCAAACCACTTATTTAATCAAAACACGTCAATCAGACTTAATGAACTAAAAGAAAAAATAATCAGACTTAAGTGCTAAATTGATATAATTTTGTAGTTATATTGTTTATTTTAATTTCAAGTATTTGTATTACTTCTGGCAAATAAAAAATATTCTGTTTAAGATATGTGGTTTATTCACACAAGGCCACAGGCGGTGACATCTTACAAAGTATTCAAATTAGCTGCCAAAATACGCTTAATATATAGTATAAGTAGTAGAGAGGTGCTCGTGGCTTAGTGATAACCGAGCAGGTTAGCACATTACAATATAACATTGTATGGAAAACCATTCTTAACACATTGAGGCTCCTTCGTGCCTCGGAGAGCACGTAAGGCCGTCTGCCCGGTTGCCATACTACCAACTTCGGCTTCAACTACTCGTAAAGAATGCCATCTGTGGCATTCTTTACGAGTAGTTGAAGCCCTAAAAAAAGTCAGACAACCTTGTCTAACTACAGAACTTTGATATCGCCTAGTACGTGGGATATGGCGGTCTGATAGCAGTCGCTTCATGTGGACGTAGTTGGACGGAAAGCCGACCCCGACTTAGATATGAAAAGGTTCGGACGATGATGATATAGCATACAGAGCACCAGCTATTGCAATTTAATAGATCAAGAAATATTATCCAAACCAGATTTTGTCAAAATCTACATGGTAGTTATATACTACTATACAAATAGTTAGTTAATAGTTAGTTATATACAAATAAATACAAGTAAAAAGAAAATAGAAGTTTTACCGCGAAATCATAAGAATGCCTCAAATTATTGCCCATTACAGGAATATCATAATATAATTTTTGCAGACATTGTCTTTCAACGAGTCGCTGTTGGTTGTAATAAATGAAAATGAAAAACGGACACGAGTAGAACAGTGTAGGATATAAAGCAAAGAACTAAACAAACAATTGCAATATTCATTAATAATATTAATTTATTTTCTTTCTTTTAAAGGTTATCTTAAATATTGTTATTTCACATAACATTTAAAAAAAAAAGCTTTTTTTATGTTCTTGATAATAAAAAGAACTATAAATTTAAATATAATATGTTAAACCTGATAAGAAAAATATCATTATATAGGTACCTACATTGCAACCCTAAATGATAATTAACCATTCGTCTACGTCACAATAATCCCATATCGTAAGTATGTACATACCTATTAGACATTTTCATTAAATCTTAAAACTTTACACCTTGTATTAAATCTTTGCGTTTTTATCACATACCCATTTTTTTATAAATAAAAGCGTGTTCATCAAAGCTCCAAATTCTGAACAAACTGTATATTACAGAATGTAGCACAATGAAGTAATTTTTATAGCCAGGTTCCCATCGAGTATATGAGGTTGTATCTTATTTTAATTAGTACTTGAGTGCCTGAGAGAGGACACCGACCCTCCAAAGATACTGCTACTCCAAATATAATTAGCGGTATTATAATGTAGTCTTTAATATACTGTGATCGCATTTAAAAACAAATCTTGAGAACTGGCTTTTTAACGCAGTGGCAATAAAGAATATATAACTTCAACTGCCTGACTTTTAATTTAACTGACTTTTAATTAAATGTAAATAATTAGTAATAGAATACAAACCCGTTGGTCTAGTGGTTAGTAAGACTGACTGCTGAGCGAAGGTCGTGGGTTCGATTCCCACACTGAACAAAAATATTTGGAACCACAAACAACTCTTTCCACTACGGATGTTCTTTGCGTCCGTTGTATGAATGTTTGTCCAGTCCGCTGTGTTACAGGAATACTTCTTAGTGCATCAAAAAAAAAACGAAGTTATAATATCACTGCGAATAATTATTTATACAATTTAATGTTTACAGAACGCTTTTAGAATATTATTAAAGATACACACAGAGGTGTATTTAAGACCTACATGTTGCAAATTAAAATTTAACCTACACCATTACGTAATTAAGGTAATATTATGTAATATTGGTAATGTGGGGTAGGCCTATTGCCGTCAACCGAGCACTATGTGACTGTATACATACTGTCTGATGAAAAACAGTCCTATCCCTTTGTCGCCCTTTACAACACCAATGGGAAGAGACGGGTGGCTCTTTCCTACTCTATCGATAACTAAATTTAAAAGAAGAAAAGATATTGAGGGTTTATTTTTAAAGACAACTCGCGCACTGGAATTAATTCCTGTATTGCATAGGAGACAAACATTTAAATAACGGACACAAAATAAATATTTCATTGAATTTACTTAATAAGTACGTTATGTTATACGGTTTCCAGAAATGTTCATAGGCCAGATGCGTATAGGAAAATTATTTACAGTAGGCACTTGTCGTATTAATATTGGTCTGAACATATAATACCACTTTTGAGCACACTGATATATTCAACATTATTGTTTAAACATGTTCACGTTACGTTACACCTGGCAGCAGACAATTCAAACTAGTATTAACAGAAGTATCACCACGCTTATCGTGTAGACTACCCAGTCTTCACCAAAGGGACATTCGAATAGTGGTCGGAAGTATTACAGGCCATCTGGCTCTGAGCCGACACCTTTTCGTCATTAACGCGACCGATAGCCCTCAGTGCAGGGAATGTCTGAGCGCGGAGGAAATGGCCGCCCACGTTATCCTGGAATGCGAGGGAGTGTTTCTAGAAGCCTGTAAACGCCCCAAGAGGCTTTTGTGCTTCTGGAAGGAGCTAGGCTGGCATAATAAGACAGCCTCCTGAACGCATAATCGACTGAACATGAGTCTAAATGCGGAACCTGAGCCCTTTACCATTACGTTTAGCTTCTTCCTTATTTTTATTTTTATTATAAAGTTATGGATAAATAAATAAACACTCTGTATGAATATACACAAATGTTCCCATAAATATTATTATTACTACCCTAAATAAAATAAAGTCTGCCAAAGCACTATTAAAAGTAAAATCCGCAACACAAACAATTTATTATTTACTTCAATGTTCTCTTCTCAACAATCATTCCTTCATAACATTTGAATGATGTAGATTCATTTTTCAAATGAAGAATAATTAGAAAACTACGTTTTCTATCTCATTCCTAAGTAAAATTGTAGAGACAATATACAAATCGAATTGATATTCGATATTGTGCCGTCCGTTGCCATCGCGAGCAGACAGTCAGCAGATATTACCGTCATCCGGGCAGTGTGTGACTGTATTGTGAGTAAACAAAATTGACATTCTTCTACTTGACTTGACTTTAACCCTATCTTAACTTTACAGATAACTATAAAATATATAAAACTTTAGTTATTTCAATAATATTATCTTTCTATATTACGCGTTGCATCATAAAAGGTGACATTGACACATTTCTGGATTGGACTTCTTAGCAAGATTTTTTGTTACAATAACCGCGCTCCTTGTTTTAAAAGGCGCTTGTTTCGGTTTTCGGTGTCGGTACTATAGCACTAGAAAACAATGGTGTAATACATTTTGCTAAATATTGTTACATTGAGTTTGTTTAAAGAATTTCTTCTCAAAAGGCTCAACTATTCGTAAACGGGCTGTTACAGATCGACACAAGCTGAAATCGATCTAGTCTATTAGCAACAAGATATTATTAATTTTTAATTTTATATTTAACTAGCTGCGGTGACTTCGATCGCTGGGAAATGATGAACTGTACGTTGATAAAAGAAGCAAGTGTTCTATTCCAGATTATAATCTATGTATGTGTAAAGTTTCATTTTTTTTTATATACTATAGGGGGACAGACGAACAGACGGGTCACCTGATGGTAAGTGACACCGCCGTCCATGGACACGTGCAACTCAAGAGTCGCAAGTGCGCTGCCCGCTTTTTAGGGTGATGAGGGATGGGGGATGCAGGGAGCGGAAAGAAGAGAGGAAAGAGGAGGAGATTGGAAAGAGGAGAAAGGAGATGAAGGAGAGAAAAGGGGGAGGGGGAAGTGGGCCTTCGGAAACCTCACTCAATTCGGGGAAATGCAACGCAAGCGTTACTTCACAACCGGTTTTCTGTGAGGCCGTGGTATCGCACCGGTCGAGCCGGCCCATTCGTGCCTAAGCATGGCTCTACCACTGAAAAAATCCTTTAACCCAAACTTTCGCACTTATAATAGTAAGATGATGTGTTTGTTTGTTGAAGGTAGACAAAGAAACCATTTTCATAATGACATTGTTGCATTGATTTATAATTTAAAGTTTTAAAAGGACATTTACAAGAACTGATTTTAAGAAATAAAGGATTAGCGGTGTAGTTCGCAGTGAAGTAAAATAGGGAAGGAATTTATATACATACGTATATAAAGGACTTTGACCTTTACTTGCTATTGTTAACAAAAATTAAAGCAAAATAAATTGTTCCAAATTGTGGCTGGCCATGAAATCATCGCCTCAAGCTACCATCATCTCCAGCATCCTAATTAACCTAAAGCCTTATTTCCAACTCACTAAACAAACAACAGTCCTTGAACCCATGTCCCACCTCTATTACCCTAATTAATTAAGTAGAACAATGATGTTTAAGACACGAGACATGACTAAATACCGTTTGTCACAATATGACAATGACAAATGATTGCGTACGTACCATTTGCAAGAAAGGTGAGAACTGGACGGGTTTATTTTCACTTACCTTTAATCATTTAAGCCCCGACAGAAGACTGTTTAAGCCCTTGGATGTAACAAACAACCATACACACATACATACATACACTAAAAAAACGTCATGTTTTTCTAATGTATGTATCTAACTCTTAGTCGGGTAAAAAGGAGTTTAATATCAGTATAACATGTGACATCTTAGCTCCTAAACGGATATATTAACTTTAAATTAACTTTTTTGTTTGAAATGTTTCGACTAAAATGTTTAAAAATATTTTCATTTATTCGAAGGGATATGATATTTGCGAAGCACTTCTATATTTTTAAAAGGCTTTTCTCTTTCTTTTATGTGTATTCAACTATTGGGGTATCATGTTGCTAAAGTTGAAAACTGATGGTATGCCTTCCACTCTCTTGCTACTTAACGTTTGGGTTAAATTGCACGTTTTCATGATTAACCATAATGGCAGCATTGAAAGAGGCTATCTATTTATTTTAAGTCAATTATCAGTGGCTTCCGCTGTCAAAGGTTGCAAACGGACAAGACCCATCGCTGCCCTAGAAGTGGCGTTAGAACTAGCGTGAGGGTTCCCATTTTAAAATATGGAACCAATTAGTATAGTAACAGTCACTAACAGCAGCACCATGCCACAGGATTCCAAAACAACATATCTTCGTAAGACGATACAAAGTACAACTACATGAAATACAATCGAGCATAAATGAAGAGCGATCTATACGGACGGTTCCAAGATGGATGTGTTGCAATCACCTACGCCGCGACTGCGGTAATGTCAAGAGGTATAGAGGAATACAACATCCGCATACTGTCTGACAGTATGGCCCTATTTTTTAATAGGCAGTATGCCTTAATGGGCAGTACCATGAACTCTGGCCTAATATACGAAGGCCACCAAATGCTAGGTTCGAATAATGGAGAACGAAAGACTATTAATGGAAACTTGTTATTAAATATACGTCCTCGTTAAGGGTTCGTACACATGTACTAACCCCTAAACTCCCAAAGGAATAGAGACATTTTAAGTACCCACTTTTTGCCAATCATAATTCAGTCTTATTTACGAAATAGGAGCAAACCTCTTGCCATCATCAGAACACTATATGACTGTATACATAGTGTCTGATGGATAACAGTCCAATCCCTTAGTCACCTTTTACGACACCGAGATCCACACGGCACCCACTGAGATCCACACGGCACCCACCGAGATCCACACAGTACCCACCGAGATCCACACGGTACCCACCGAAATCCACAACGAGATAAGGTAAGTGTATCAACTTTTTCTTACGCTACACTCGAGTAACCACAATTATTTTAACTTGTCTATATAGCTGTAAAAGAACCAACAAAATGTAATGTTTAACCGACATCAATAAAGAAGGTTGTTTCTATATTCTACTGTATGTGCTTTATTACTAATTTTCACGAATTTCTTCGTCAATTCTAGACCGATTTTCAATTGCTTTTTTTTTATACTATTGGGGGACAGAGACGATGTACATACCGCCTTGTGTAAACTGTTTTTAACTCTGTGTCTGTTTAATTTCGTGGTGTGAAATAAAGAATTTTCTATCTATTTATCTAAACTAGTGCCGTGTGCTTGGAGTAATAGGGCGACCCCATCTCTTCACGGTGGTAATAGGCGTAATAGGCGACTAAGTTATCGGTACCCGGTACCTGTTATGGCATCGGTACAGTATCATTCAGTGCCCAGTAAATGGCAATAGGATTGCCCCATATTACGTTAGTGGATTCAAATTGTAATTGTCAAACAGTGGGTGTTCAAAATACCTCCGCTTACCTCTTGGGGATACAGTCGTGAGCGTATAAGTGCTTAAACTAACGCCAGTAAATATGAAGGCCAGGACCCTAAGATAATAAAGTCCCTTTATTTCTCGTAGTACTCTATAAAAAAATACCGTGACTGAATAACATGACTAGAAAACTTAATATATAGATAGATAGACACAGAAATTATATATATAGATAACTTAATATTTGGATAGTATTGGCAGAAATACAATAATTTGGGGTCAAATAACTATTATGACATCATATTGTTTGCGTAATAAACAAATTTAAATATGTACGAACATGTGAAGATGATGAATGCATTCATCATCGCCTTGTCATTGCTCCTCCAAGCCTAAATCACTCAGAGCGTTCCATTTATCATGCTTTAGCCGTATCGTATTTCATCTATAATGCGTATATAATAATATACGTAACTGATTGATTAGAATTATATACCACTAGCAGTTCCCCATAGCTAAACCTGCGTTTATAATCACTGCCGCACTCCTAGAGGTCATAGCGTGATGTTTTATAGCCTATATTATTCCTCTTGAAGTGCTCTATCCAATACAACAATACAACAAAAATATACACAATAAACAATTTATTTTTCGACAGCAAACAAAAACAACATACTTTTCAGCTTTATTTTATTAGTATAGAATTAATAAAACACTTAATTAAACGCATTAATAAAAAATCATTCATTATTTTGTATTTTTAGTATAGAAGAGAAGTAATTTTTTTTTTACTTACAAAATCGTGGCAAGACGGCTGCTCCCATCTCAAGGCTGAACAATTTTATAACGTTAATAAATATTACAAACTATACATAAATAAATTTTATTAATTAATAGCCGACATTATATTGTAGTGTGTTTATGACACTGCTTACTAAGTAACTGAATGTGGAAATATGAAAAATTAAACAATTAAGTTGCATCGATCATAGCCTGCGATTTTATTACACTAATGAGAAATAAATACATGGTAGCGATAATAAATTAGTTTTAAAAAATATTCATAGTAAGCACCTTGCAGATATTTATTTGAAACACTGCCTATAATAGTTTTCTTCTTATATATAATTAAAATAAAACGATGGGACTGTATACCAATATGTTTACAAAAATTTCTCCTCGTCATTGTAGCTTGTTGCATTCCCAGAAGGCTGGTAGCATCGCCACACACAATGACAATGCTCTATGCTAGAAGAAACTTAGCCTTCTGGTCACGAGTCTATATCTATATCTATATAGTATCGATTAGTCACTTAACTAGTTCCTTATAAATGAAATGAGTACTCTAACCCCAAGACCCTAGCCTCTCGATCTTAAACGGCTCAAAAAAAAAACACCGATTAAATTATTAAATTTACAATTGATTTAATTTACAGTCTGTAGATGCAGCGGCAGCGTCGGCAAGACCATATTTCAATAAGGTTTAGGTTAATACGACCTTCAAGTCATCAAGAAAAGAGCGTATTTCTACCTTAAAGGCTGGTAACGCACTTGTGACTCTTGAGTGGTAGGTGGCCATCGGCGGCAGTAGTTACTTACCATCAGGTGACCCGTCGTTTGCCCCCTATCCAAAAAAAAAAACAAAATATTTTTATTTAAAATTATGTAAATACAAGTTGTCAATATACCCGAAAAAAAAAAAACATACTCGTTCATTTGTAACTAGCTTTAGCTAGCAATAAAATGTAACCTATGTCTTCTCCAAGGGTTCAAAGTAACCACACACCAAATTTGATTAAAATTAGTTGACACCTTTACCCGTGAAAAGATAACAGACAGATTGATAAACAGTTACTTTCGCATTCATACATAGATTACGATACTAAACAAAATAGTAGGTTTATTGATTAAGCACGAAAAATTGAATACGTTTTCCCTTTATAAGGGCGCATTGCCCAATGTCCGATAACATTCTAAAACTACATAAATCCAAAGAAACAAAAGGTATTCATTACAATAGATTTCACATAAACAAATAAAATGGCTGCCGGGTTCGTGTGACAAACGGGTCGTAACATTATATCCAAATGCGTAAAACAATGTTTAAATGTATAGTGATGTGCTGCAATCGATCATCGATGATTTTGTGTACTTTGTAATGTTGCCAGGTAAACATAAGTTATTTGTGAATGGTAGTTTTGGGTTACCGTGTCTGTTAACATTCGCAACACTAGAAACTTCGTTACTCACATGGTGTTTCTCACATCCTACTTAAGTAAGGTAGCTCGAAATGATAAATTGTAAATATGTAGTAGGAGCATTAAATACACTATGGACTTTTTTCAAACTCGAGTAAAAGTAGACGTTCGTACAATGTTGCCAGTCAGTATCAGTTGTGTTTTGTGTTACTTCACACGGCCAAACCTTCCTTAAAACATTTATTTTTGCTTTTTTCATATAGTTTCTTTGTTTTTTGTAAAGAAAACTCCGGCTCTATGATTAATTCCTGTATTGCGATAGACTTTACAAACATTCAAATAATAGACACAGAGGACACCCAGCCTAAAAAAACATTTTGAGGGTTCCACAAAGTACGCGTAGGGTAGTGGCGAGATGACCACTTAAACTACTGTCCCATTGCTATATGGGCTGAATTGTTACAGTGAAGAATAAAGAAGACTCATAAAATATGTTTTTCTTAGTATTCCTAATTAATTCTTAATAATTTCAGACAATATCGCAAAGACTATAGGTAAATAAAACAGTATCACTAACAATAAAAACAATTACGAAAATAATAAGTAAGGTAAATGGTAAGAAGCATCAATTGAGGCTGCTTTATTTGATAAGTAAATAAACGAGAACTTTATAAAACCTTATAAAAGCAGTTGTTTCAGTACTCAGTTGTTCGTGAAACTGAAAGCTTTTGAAATCAACAATCTGTCGACGTTTTAAATGAAGTAATGAAAGACTGAAATATTGCTGCCAAAAATAATTTGAATGTTATGAAAGACTTACACTGTGACGTGATAGGTCATAGTGGTTTTTTTAATTATCTGTAGAAAATAATGATGTTGGATAAAATATTCTCAAGGGACATCATCATTGAAAATGGAACAACGAAAGATGACACGAAAATCTGTAATGAATATAACTAATAATTACCTATGTATTACATAAAAATGTTGCTAGTAGAATGTCTGGATTTATTTTATTAGATAAAATAAAAAAGCAAGCGAAATACCGACAAGATATATATGTACAGTTCCGACGACACTAGACATGTTCTCTATTACGTAAGTGAGACTATATTATGAACGTTGAAGATGCCTCTGCCCACCCATTCGGGGATAGAGGCATGAGTGTATGTATGAATATATGTATGTATACATTATCGATCGAATCGACGTTATACTATAAAAAGTGAAGTCATATTTTAAGTGATGCTGAAAGCTTTATTGAGTCATAAAAATATAATATTTATATGCCAAAATAGTAAAAATGAAGTACTTCATCCGTTTAAACAATTCTGCAGGAACCTTTATATTTCTAGTCTATATAAGTTTCTGCCCATTAAGTGGGTCTCCAAGGAATCGAAGTATCGGCTTCGCAAAACTTCTATTATATAACAACTACATGTGTACGTATACTGATTGATCGTAATTTGCGGAGATCGCGCTGCTCTAAATAAATGAGCTGCTTAAGACTCATTCACGAATGGTTTGCCGATTTGAACTAAATAAAATAAACATATGTAAATATACAAAATGTGAAAGAATTAACATGTATTTTTTTAATGAGGTAGATAAAAACTCGTGTTCTTCTTGGTAGAGGAAACACAGGCAGTCATATTGTTTTTAGGTGACGTAAAAGACGACTAAAGAATTGGGCTGTTATCTATGAGACATTATACTTGCTTCCGAATACTTAGGTGGGACTAAATTATGGTTTGGAAAATGTGGGCTTTTCATACCCGTGGTGATGTCTACCTGTTCAGGGACATGGCCATGTGTGTGCAAAATATATAACGATGACTAGCCTAGCAGATGTTGGTCTTACGGTTAGCGATCCTGACTGCTAAGCCGAGGTCGAGGGTTCGATTCCCACCCAGGACAAATATTTGTGTGATGAGCACGATCATTTGTTTTGTGTCTGGGTGAAATTTATCTAAAATATGTATGTATTTAGAAATATATAAGTATGTTTATTAGCAGTCTGGTTACCATAATACAAGCTCTGCTTAGTTTGGGATCAGACGGCTGTGTGAGAGATGTGAGGAGTATTAAAAAAAAATGTTCACATGTTGAAGTAAACATTATATTTATTTCAGATCTAAAGAATTGATCTGAAGTTGTTTATGATAAGTTTGATACACGTAAGAAAATAATACTATATCATACATTGAACAATATTTTTTAGACTAGCAATATGTGTAAACATAATCAAAGGCAAGGACATACACATGTTTATTACTATTTTTCTAGTGAAGAGGCTACATAGTGTAACTGCACCCTAAACACAATGAACAGTGCCTTAAATTGAGTTGAGCTGCAAGCAATTTCCGAGGTTTGTAATGGGGACCTCATGAATTCAAAAGCGTCCTTTTTGCGATCAAGATTCAGAGTTTTAAAAACATTTTTAAAATATAGCATACACAATACAATATGCACTGCACCTTACTGGAAGACCGACGACGTAAAGAAGGCCTGTGTCTAGCACAGTAGGTTAATTAGTTGATATTAAAACTAAAATAAGTACTATTTCCATGCATGCTTCCTTCGCACCATCGTCTACTGGTAGCGTTCCTAAAATGATGACGTTGAATGGCGTTGGTCACGAGAAGTGTCTATCAACCGCTTAGCTAGTTCCTTGTAAAGAGAACGAGTAGTTTTACTCCTGAATAAAAATGAATAAAATATTACACATAGTAATTTCACTACATATAACAATAAATCACTATTTTATTACGAAACATGTTGAGAGTATCGATATATTTATCCCATCCCTAATCCCAAAGGTCAGGAGAAGGTCGTTTCTCTCAATCAGAGGCTTTTTGGCCGGGCAATAATGCGTACGTAAAACCTTCCTATTACGATCTTATTCCAGCTCGGCTACATGAATCTTTATACTGATTAAATTAATGGTGTGGACAGAGATATATTTCTAGATACTAAAATACTAGGATCTATAGTGACATTTAAGTAATTTAAGAGGTCCTGAATTCAAATTTTTAGCTTTATGGACAACATAGTGATTCTACTTGACTTATTTACACAGCCCGTTTAGTGGTAAGCGATTACCAGCACCTATAAATATTCGCAAAAGCAATGACGTCCGCGTCAACAACTATCCTATAATTGCACTCGTTTCATTGATTTTATTCATGCATAACCCAAAAAACTTCCAATATTTATAAGATATGAGATATACATTTTTAAAAACTAAGATTTAATATCAGTTCTGTTCTAGTAAATAATGAATTTGTATTCATGTTATCTGTTTTCGTATCAATACGGGTACCATATGACTATAATGAAACTAAGTTAGTTTTTACCAGACTGCGCAAAGAGGAACATTATGTTCTGAAGGTATTGATATGTATACATATATGTGTATATCACGCCTTAGAGCCTATAGTGTTTGATGGAATTGGACGTGTGTAAGGTATCGATTGAATCGTAATATAGTATATAATAGTAAGAGTTCCGTAGAGGATTTCCAGCTAACTTTAGCAAAGAAAAGAAAGTTAAAAATGCGGCTTCAGTTTATATATTTCTGTAACAATTTTATTGTCGACCTATTTGACGCGGCACAAACTGATTTAACAACTGGTTCATAAATATGTTGCTAAACTCTTCTTGTTATTTATTCTTCCAAACGTATGATGAAACTCGTCATATGTTTTATTTTAAAAAAATCGAAAGAAGACGAGATCAATAGACAATTTATCTACACACACGCTATGGCAAACAGCGTAATTGTATGTTTGTCGCTAGTTAATTTTCAATAAATGTTTTTCGTTGCTTAATGTTTTAATAGTATATATGTACGTGTAATTTAACAATTAATCGTATTTTTGAAGTCCTCATAAAGTTAATAGTTCCGATATAAAACTATTTTTAAATATGTACAAAGCGATTTATGATTTGTAAATTACATTGATTGCCTTTGTTTACAAACAAGCACACAGGTTAGTTGAAAATTGACACCTACAGACCGTGACAGACGTCAAAACGGTCCTTTTGAATTTGTGATTACTATAATAAGCTGACTCCCGAATCAAATTAACATATTTTTAGTAAACGTCAAAACGGCAGATTAAGTTTATTTTTTATGAAATAAATAGGCGTGTTCCGGCCGATCCCATTTACAACGACATGTCATATGTTTATTTACCAATCCTTTTAATATCCAATACGACTTTGGTTTTTATAAGTACTTCTGTTATTTCCCCTAAGGGGTAGAAAGATTTGTATCAAATACCCACATTTGGCTAATCAGAATTAGAATTTGGTCTTACTAAGGTAATAGGGATAATAACGTAATAACGTAATCAACCGGGCACTTTAAGACTATATGTATACTGTCGGATAGAAAATAGACCAATACCTTAGTCGCCTTTTACCACATTCATGAGGAGTGAGGGTTTGGTTCTTTTGTGAACCCCCCCAGCTAAAAGCCTTTTTTTTTAGTGTGGAAACCCCCTCGGGCCATCATCCCACCGGGGTTTTCGGTTCCGACACACCGTCCCACCGAAAACCCGAAAAAAAAGGGGTGAGTTTACGACAGTAGTGTACTGGGCGGGGTATTACCACACGGCTAGGTTATTTTTTTATGGTACAAAAGGCAAACGAGCAGACTGGTCACACACACATAGACACTGTAACTTAAAAGATGTCACTGTTAACTATAACATCATTACTTTCATAGTAATAATTATATATAGTATTTGAATTTTTATTGATACACTTACTATAAAGCTTTAACTGCTGCTACTGCCAGCTCTAGCTATTGCTTATACTCTAAGACCATTGCTTATACTTTCACATTCAACATAAAATTTTCCCGTCTGATTCCTAAACTGCCCAATAAGCTGCAATACGCCTGACCCCTTTTACGTAAATGGTACCAAATGATATCTGACAAAATTTAGATAGATGGGAAAAGAGGAGAGGGGGAGTAGGGCCGCCAGAAACCTCACAAATGCAACGCAAGCGGTGCTGCACAATCAGTTGTCTGTGAGGCAGTGTATCGCACCGGTCAAGCCGGCAATTATGTACCAGACATAGCTTTACCATGTAGAAAACGTGTATGTAGTAACCACATGATAGTGATTGACAGGAATGAGAAGTAACACTTTTAAGAGTTGAAACATTTGCTTAATGACCTAGAATATTTGAAGGTTTTACTGAAACTTTTTTTTCTTTTCATTTCTTTGTCTTTAAACTTCTCACATATTTTGTGTGAAAGTGAAGTGACTTGTTGTGTTTATTCAAACGTACAGAATGTCAAAGCCATCTAGGGAATACTCTAAAATGGAATGTCTAAAAATAACTGCAAGCTCAGAGCTCCTTAAATAATAGACGAACCAAGGGAATGAGTTTTGAACGAAATGAGTGGGCAAATACTACTTTTAATGAGATGTTCCGTCCTCTAACTGACATAAAATTGCAGTAGAAAGCAATATTAAAAATCGTTACTAACCCTTATATAACTTGTCATTACATTTTACTTAATTCAAAAATAATTACAAATATTACCTTTATCATTCTGTCGTTTTTAGGGTTCCGTACCCAAATGATTAATGGGACCCTACTTCTCCGCTGTCCGTCTGTCACCAGGCTGTATCTCATGAACAGAGATAGTTAGACTGTTGAAATTTTCACAGATGATGTATTTCTGTTGCCGCTACAACAATAAATACTAAAAAACGGAATAAAATAAGTATTTTAGGGGGCTCCTATACAACAAACGTGATTCTTTGCTCGTTTTTGCTCGATATTGATAACGGCAACAGGTAGACGCTTGACATATTTACAGAATATTTAGTTATATATTCACTTTTAAAATAAATAAATAAAAATAAAATAAATATTTAAAGGGAGCATACATACAATAAACATTTGAAAAAGTCGGTTTTTTTATTATTTTACTTGTTGCAGTGTATGTAGTATGATGTTTTAAGGCACGGTTTAGATAAAAATAATAGTATTAAGGTTTCTACCTCAATATACACCCATGTATATCATATATACGGAGCCGAATTAAAATAACATTATATATACACAATGTATTCATAAACAGTACTGTATGCAGCAAGCGCGTGGTACACAGCCGCAGCACAAAAACTGTGTAAAGCCTACCGCACGGTCTCCCTGAAGTCGGCCCTTGTATTTGCGGGAATGCTCCATGTAAAATAAAAAAAAAGTATTAGAACTGACCAGTAATCAACACTAGACGACTCCCGTTAAAGTAGAATGCTCGTTTGCGCCACACAATTCATAACTTTTAATTGCCCTTAGCTTAGCTGTGAGCGTTCTACAAATAAAAAATAAAATAAATCCTCTGATCTGCAAGAGAGGTCGGTTACCCCTTTATCAGTATTCCTCACTGGTACGTGTAAATTTGATTCCAAATACAGCGGGTCACTAGCCTACACTACCTCTGAATAAGATTTTTCATTGTATGTTACATAGAAGATTGTACTATTTTTGTAGTAGGCTACCTTGTTAATAAGTAAATTAATATGAATATGCATTGTTTGGATTTCGTTTAGTGTTTAGCTCCCAGCATAAAAAGGAAGTGTGTTATCCTAAAATGATGACCGATTTCGATTTTATTTTTCCGTTTGGAAGTGTTTGAGAGTGTTGTGTGTATAAATCAGAGCTTTGTTCAGTCAATAATCTGCTATCCGGTTTAATGTAGTACTTTGGATACAGTCAGGACTGCCAGCGAGTTCGATGAGAGTTCAATTCTTATCAAGCATTTTTTTTTATATTCTGCATTAACACCTGTTTAAATCCTTAATACGAAACTAACGTAAGATACAACAGAGCGCTGTAAGAGTAAGCTATCAACATAGTTCGTATTACGCTCCGGAATAAGAATAAACTTACCTGATTAGATTTTAACCGACTGCGCTGGCAGAAGGTGTGTATTTTAAAGTGTATGTATTATATTATAATGTTTTCTGTCACGCCTTAGAACCTATTGGGATATCTACATTTGAGTTGGTATTTCTATTGTCTTAATAGTGTAAGTGAGAAATAGTATATATATCTAGAAAAATAAATTAAATAAAACCGAGTAACTGTCTTAATCGAAACAAAAAAAAAGCTGTCAAAATGTTTTGTTCGACTTTTAGGTATTTAGACGACAAAAGGATATAAACCCCTGCCCGCGCCTAGTAGTCTGATAAAGGAATGGTGAGCGTCTGATAAGTTCGAAGAGAGTATGCTCAAACTCGCCAAAGTGAATGCTGCAAAAAACCAATAAGCAAGCGACTTCATAACGATGGCCGTCGTCGTTTATAAGCTGACGGGCTTTTCTATAGCCTGAGTCCAGAGCTACAAGATGGTACTTGACTTTTTTTTTTTTTTTTTTTTTTTTTTTAACGTGTGGAAATCCCCTCGGACCGTCACCCCGCCGGGGTTTGCGGCGGGGCGGTGTGTCGGAATCGAACCGACTAAAACCACACGGTGTGCCACTCTGCGCCTGAGACGGAAGGGATCCGGGAACTGCTGATATTAAGACATCCGGACCCCTCCCAGCGCTTGCCCGCACTGAATCGGGCACCGTCTGCTGTAAAACTCTCTGATTAGGCGACGTACGGCACACGCGTACGTCACCCCCTCGCGGGTGGCCACTAAAGCGGATGGAGGGGAAAACCCGTTCCGACCATCCGCGGCCACACTCAGGGCGGCATGAGGCGCTGATAGGCGCGCCTACGCCGCCCAGTTCGCCGGCGGCGGATTGGGTCCGAGTGGATATCGTCCTCCCGGGCCTTCTCCGCCGCCTCCTTCTGCGAGATGACATCTTCACAGAAGGTTGCGACCGCGGTAAAACTGCTATCGCTACCGGCCATGGAGCGTATGACGGCCGGTAGCGAGAGATCTCCTCCGATGACTGCAGTGAGGGCCCGGCGCTGCGACTCCCAAGCGGGGCAGATCGCCAGCGTGTGCTGGGCCGAGTCTTCACTGCAGTCGCAGTGGTGGCAGGCGGGACTCAGTTCCCTCCTGGCGACCGAGTGCAGGTACTTCCCGAAGCAACCATGCCCGGAAAGCACCTGCGTCAGTCGGAAGGAAAGGGTCCCGTGCTGCCGCCCTGCCCACTCGAGGATGACCGGCTGGAGAGCCTCCACGGCGGCAAAGCCAGCGCGCGGAGTCTCCAGCCGGAACGACCAACTAGCCATCGTGGCTCGACGGGCGGCTTCACGCCACTCGCGTACCTCTTCGGGCGGAGGGCGAAAGCCATACTCCGCCCGATATTCAGCCACCCGTCGATAAACTTCGGCGAGCACTTCCGCCTCCAAATCCCACGGGGGTGTTCCAGCCAAGGCGCACGCCGCCTCGGTGGACACCGTGCGGTATCCGCGTATGGCTCTGACCGCCAATACCCTTTGAGGCCGCCAGAGGCGCGCCTTATTCTGGGCGGTCAGAGCCGCCACCCACACCGGTGCCCCATACAGCGCCATCGACCGGACCACCCCCGTGTAGAGGTGTCGCGTTGCGACGCTGGCTCCACCCAAGTTGGGCAAAAGTCGCCCAAGGGCAGAAGCAGCGTCGACCAGCTTCGGACCAAGCTGTCGGAAGTGCTCGTCGAAGAGCCACCTACCGTCGAGTATCAGGCCCAGATACCTCATCTGGGCCCGAACCGGGACGAGGACCGAGTTGACCTCGATGGAGGCACCGGCGGGTGGACCACGACGGGGCCCATGGAACAAAAGGGCCTCCGTCTTGTCCAGGGCCACCCGTAGGCCCAGTGCCTCGATGCGCCCGACCACCAAAGAAACACCCCTGGTGGCCAGGCGCGCCGCCTCTTGGAAGTTCGCCCCCCGGGCTGTGACCAATGTGTCATCAGCGTAGCAAATTACGCCCAGCCCGGGGGGGAGGCGACCTCGTAGAACCCAGTCGTACCCCACGTTCCACAGGAGTGGTCCAAGGACAGACCCCTGCGGAACGCCGCACGACATGGGTCGCCGTCTCAAGACGCCCTCTCGGTCCTCGTACACGACGGTACGCTCCTCTAAATAGTCTGCCACCAGCCGCCTCAGGTACTCTGGCACCCCGTGGTATTGGAGTGCTTCCCTGATGCAGCTGAATGGCAGACTATTGAATGCGTTGGCGATGTCCAGAGACACCGCCAACAGCACGCCGCCACAGCTCACTGCCTCTCCGGTCACGGCCCTAAGGCGCATCACGGCATCGACCGTCGAACGCCCCTCCCGGAACCCGAATTGGGCGTCCGACAGGTCGGGGCCCACCTCGCTGAGGTGCCGGACGATGCGGGCAGAGAGTATCCTCTCAAAAAGTTTACCCGCCTCGTCCAGCAACACGATGGGCCTATAGGCCGCGACCGAATCGGCAGGCCGTCCCGGCTTCCTCAACAGGACCAGCTTCCCGCATTTCCAGCACTCTGGGAAGCGTCCGGACGCCAGGCTAGCGTCCAACACTTCCCTGAGGCGGTCCGACATATGGTCGAGGGCTCGGGCCATCACTCGGGCTGGTACCCCGTCCGGCCCGGGGGCGGTGTTCTTGGAACGGATCCGTAGAACAGCCGCCCCAACCTCCGATTCCCTAACGGGCGGCACATCGTCCTCTCTACCCCCGTCGTCTCCGACCGCGTAGGCCATCGACGGGGGTGTGTGCTCCGCCCACTGCGGGAAAAGGCCCTCGACCACTTCCTGCAGGAAGCTGGGCTGGAGAGTCTCGGTAAGGGGGGGGCCCGACGTGCGGAGCTTCTGACGCACCGCACGGTATGGGCGACCCCAAGATGGTACTTGACTAAGCCAGCCAAAAGGTTATTACAGTACTCTATGCATGATTGAACTTGAGTCTTATAGAAATTGAGCAGCTGTTCAGAGCTGAAGTACTGGACCTTCAAAATGACTTCCAAATCCGGAATTCTGGAAGCCATCTTTGCCATGTGCTCGATTATATAAACCATATTTAAGGTACTTGTAATGAGAGCACATCTGCAGCATACAAACTTAAAAAAGTATCATTTTACTATCCATAAAATCTAAAACAGTTTCTGTTGCAACATCTTAAAACACAATACACAACATACCTCGCTACAATAACACGTTATAGAAAATTTTACGACATATCCCATGAACGAGATCAGATATTTTATGAGTTACAAAGTGCTGTAAACGTTTGTTTATGTACATTTTTTTATTACGACTTTATGGAGTACTATTTTAGATTAATGTTTACTAACTAAAAATTACATTCAATGATGAAAATGTTACATAGACAGTTTGTAATTCAATTACGCCCTTGGCTTAAACGCTTTTTTTTTACGCGGGAGAGCCATGCTTAGGCAGACCGCCTCTACCGGAGTATTACCACAGCTTTGCTGAAAAAAGGTTGTAAAGCAATGCCTTCGGTGTGTTTCGCCGAGTATCTTGTGAAAGATTCTGCGAGTGATGAGAAAATTTATGTAATTAAAGGAAAATTTGCAATTTCATTACGCTACATTTTGTTTGAACGCTCTCTTAACATGGGAGAGCCGTGTTTAGACACCTATGGGTCATCTCGACCGGAGTAATAAGATGGCCTCACAGAAAAGTGGTTATGGCCCATTGGCTACAAGGCCGGCAACCATTGACTTGCAAGTATCCATTAGTCACTTACTTTAAAGTGACCCGTCACTTATTTGTCTTCAAAAACCCTTAAAAAAACAAACTTTACTAAAATAATATACACTTACATTTTCTAGCATTCAGACGATACGAATTCATTGCGTATCGTTCGAATTACATATATTCTTACCAAGCCTGCTATTAGTGGCCATGACTGCCGAGCTGGGGCGTGGGTCCGATACTCATGATTGTCAAAAGTTTCTATAATCAACTGATAGTTTTCCCCAGTCTGGGTGTTCTTTGTGTCTTTTCTTTATATGTCTGTAAAATTTAGAACACAATAATAATGCCTAGTACAGGAGTTGTTTTTAGAACAAAAACTTTAAGACAACGAAATATTATGTATTTTTCTCTTTGCTATATCTTCACGGAAACACTTACTTTTAATATTAACCATAATACTTTATACCTATCAAAAATTCTGACATAGATTTAACCCGAATGAAAATCAACTTTTGAACAAATCTCCAGTAAGCTCATAAATGATTTTCAATCAAGTCCGGACATGTCTCGGGCTATCAAGATAGTGTACTTATAGGACAAAATGGCCGCCTTTGTCCCCAATACCTGACGATGATGACTTGGCATCACGGACGCTTATCGCGCCTTCTAGTGCTTCTAATACCGACACTTTTCCTTTGTCGGTAAGTTTAATACCGTAGTTTGAAAGACGTCCGACTTAAAATTTAAAAATGAATCCATGAGGTGAGTGTTTTGAGGTGGTGTAAGCTGCGACATAATTAACGCTCACATTTTCGTGATAAAAGGAAGTGACATTTACGTAATGGGGGGCAAGTCTATTACTGTCTTCCTTCAACTTTTGGGAATTAGTTAGGAAACTTTGTAAAATATGGGCAAGAAAGTGAGTTTAAAATGGAAAGGAAAGATATATATATATATGTTTTATGCGATAGGGGGCAAACGAGCAGACGGGTCTAATGGTAAGTGACTACCGCCGCCCATGGACAACCATGGCAACTCAAGGGTCACAAATGCGTTGCCGGCCTTTTAGGTAGGAGTACGCTCTTTTCTTGAAGGTTTGAAGGTCGTATCGTTAGGAAATACGGCAGGCGACAATTTGTTCCATAAGCTGGTTGTGCGAGGCAAAAAGCTTCTGGAGAAGCGCACAGTGGTGGAGTGCCAATCGTCCAGGTGATGGGGATGGATATTTTGTCGTGTAGGACGATGGCGGAAACCAGCAGCCAGTATAATTCCGAACAATTCCTCTGAACACTCCCCATGATACAAGCGATAGAGGATGCAGAGTGAAGCTACATCTCTACGCAACGCCAAGGTGTCAAGTCGATCAGAAATATCTTGGCAGTCGATGATGCGAGTCGCTCTCCGTTGAATGCGGTCAAGAGGCAGAAGTTGGTACTGGGGTGCACCTGCATAGAGATGAGAACAGTATTCCATGTGCGGCCGAACCTGCACCTTATGCGTTGCAGGCGGTGGGCCGGGGTAAAATACTGTCTCGATCTGTTTTACTTTCTTGAGCAATTGTATAAGCAATAGCTTAAGAAAGTCAATGTCGCATACCCGTCACTCGAACTGGCTGGTGCCGGAAAGTCCAACTAAGTCCCTTTAACTAATTTATTATTTTGTTTTTTATTTATTTATTTATTCAAAATAATTCAATTATTATGCTTATGCACTAAAAGCGCTTTAAACCTGTTAAAAGTTTATAGCAGCGCTAGTGAATCACCCAATGCTACAATTCTTAGTTTTGAAGAATATAATACAATTTAATTTCACGTTTACAAGCCTTATAATTTGAAGTTATTTTTGTGTGCAGTTCATCCCTAATTGTGTTAAGTATATTAGGAAGCTTGTATTCCCACGTGCTCCTACCATATTCAATGTTTCATTTAGGTAGTGCATATTTATTTACGTAACATAATTTTCCTAAGTTGTTGGGTCTATATTTATTGTAAATTTTTCGATGTTATCGTATTGGTCCAATATAAATGTATATTAAGTAAAAAGTAAACACAAAATGATTTCTTTTCTTAAAAAGGCAATCTTCTTACTTCTATTATAAATGCGAAAGTTTATATGAATTAATGTTTGTTACTCAATTACGTCAAATGGATTGTTTGACACAGAAGTAGATTATAGGAATAGTGATCAATATCATCGACTCAGTTATCCAAAATGCAATGAAATATAACTTATAAGGTTATAGTTGTTAGAAGTGGTTCTCAAGATGAAAAGTTAATCCGAAAAAGTACTCGATGAAAGAACTTGAGGAAACAAAATCTTGTGTAATTACTAAACTGCCTACCAACTGAAATAAAAATAGAAATCTGTAAGACACACGTATTTAAAGAAAGAGTTAAAGACTTCTTATTGGAAAAATGTTACTATTCTGTAAATGGTTTCACTGATTCATTTTTTTTTAATAGTTATTTATGGTCTCTCTCGAGTTTATTTTGACATAATAGTTCTGTAATTAAAACCATTTTTTTTTTAATTTAATTTATTTTCTTTAAAATTATTTTTAACATTTGATTATTAAATTATTAAAATGGTTAGTTACAATTTTCAATGTGATGTGTTTAAGTTCTGAAATGCTTTTTATCTCATATTGTATTCTTTAATTGTAATTTTTTTTTAGTGCTTCAAACAGAATTGTTCATGAATTAAATAAATTTAATAAAAAGAATAAACCAATTGCTCTACTAATGGTAAGGGTCAATGTCTATATCAGTACAGATCGCAACGTTTATTTTCTTAAAGCTCGTGTACATTGCTCGCGATTATTTTAAAACGCAATACGTCACACGCATACAACGGGCTGATTCATTGTCGTATAATTTTATTTCTGGAAAAATAAGAACATGCACGTGATATTCTTGTATGATTATGGTATGGTTTGATTCTTGCTTATGACAGTGCAGTTGACACAATAATATTAAATAAAAACGAAAATTATTGTAATGCAATGTAATGGGAATGGAAGTCAAAAACTTGCAGAGCACATATAGATCTTGAGTTGGAGATGTCCATGGGCGGGAGTTGTCACTTACCATCAGATGACCCGTCTGTGCATTTGCCTCCGTATATCATAAAAAAATGTTAAGAGCAAAATCTCTTTTAAATATGTTTTATTTAAATGAAGTAACATAATTTCACTAAATTTATTCTGAGAAACAAGCAACACCTTAAAACTTACGCTACCATAATATACGTATGAAAAACCAGTGAACGTTAAGTTCATTGGTTTTTCTACCGTACTAGAATAGAATAGTCACAAACAGCTCAATATTTTTTAGATAGTAATAGAAGATATTTTTATTTCATCCTCCAAACTCCTTAGGGTATAACTGGACGACGTAAGCGCGAGTCACGCAATAAGCTAACCCAGTTTGTCGTTTCGTGTGCACACTGCTGATCGCTTTGTCGCTGTCCAAAAAATACATATGTCATTATACTAGTATACTAGTAATAGTATCTATTAAAATACTTGAACCCGAAATTAAAAGCTAGGCATTCATTCTATTGTATTAACAAATACGACTAAGGTATGTCATTACACTTTCATTTTAGGGCAATAATATAACTAATTTTTTTAAAAACACAACCTCCGCCTCTGGAATCAGGGTCACCAACCACCTTTGATTATTACAGTTAATATTAGTTACAAAACTTTTATAAGACTGGATGAATAACGTCGAATAACGACGATGAATGACTCAAACATTGTCTTTGTAAATGTACCGCTTCTATTTTATTTACAATCGATGACTATTATCAACACTAATTCTCGATTTTTTCGCCTCAACGTTTCAGCAGATTTTATTATCGTCTTAATTTTATTTTGGCCACAAAATCTGTGTAAAGAGGCTATAATATAATTCAATGACGTATTCGAAATACAAATTGGACATGACAGATGGATACATGTGCGAGCTGTTAGTGATAATTGAACAATTAAATGATGCGAGCGAGGTTAATGGGCTGTTGATTTTATTTACGTACTTATTTTTATACTTGAAACGTTTAAGTTACATTGTAATTGTTAACATTTTATGATTCATTAAACATTACAGGTTTTTTTTTCTTATTTAAATGTGGAACTTTATGTAACTTAGTCATCTACATTTTCTGACAGTATGTATTTTCTGACATTCCATACAGGACATTATTGACAAAAAGTGCTTGAGTTCTCATTTTGTCGCCTCTTAAACAAAATGCACTTTGACACTACCGATTTAAGCACTTTTTTACTAGAACCAAGACAGACAACTATTTATGCCTCGAAAAAAATGATTAACTGGCGTAAAAGGAGTTTGCTCCGCATATGATTAAAATTATGAAACATATTAATCTCTCATCATAATCTCATCTCATCATCATAAGCTTGTGGCGACCATATTAGCTTATATTTCTTAAACTTAATTCTAGCGTGCGGCTAATCATAAACTGGTTAGCATCCAATACCGCCCGAACGTTACCGAGTGCGTCGACGCTCGGGTGCATTCGAGTGCATTCGGATTTCTCACCAGAGTCAGCGCTATATCCTTGTCACGGCGAGACGCCGCATGCACGCCGCGCGGTATATCGGTTAATCCTTTAGTTATTAGAAATTACTATTGTACCTTCCAAGGCTGCAAAAAATACATTTGTTTTATTACAAGTTCGTGAGTTTCGTTATCTCCAAATTAAAGATCCTACAAGCTCTACAGTTGATGATGAGAGCTGTATATAAAACTTATGTTGCTGGAATCATTATTAAACAAGCTAATGTAAAAAAAAAATTGTCATAGATATTTACTGTAATTTGAAATCAGGATGAGAGTTTTTTTTCTACTTTATTGTATAAAAGTAGTTATGGAGGAAGGGTTATACTTGTTTATGTAAATAACCAACATAGAATATAGCAGTTTATTTTGTCATTGCACTCTGGTACTGTGGGTAAGATTTAACTTGTGTTGTAGGTACCGTACAGCACTCTCCATGGTATGCTAAAATAGAGTATATTGCAAAGGTCATAAATAAATGCATTCAAACAAACAAATTTGGGCATGTGTGTGTGTGTGCGTGCGTGCCCGCGTGTGTGTGTGCAAGTGTAAGTGATATTATAAAATTTATTCTTAACAAATCTTCCACTATGGCACAATGGACAAAAAGCTGTCTCACCTTTAGTAATTGAATACTCTAAAGAGTTGCGGTAGGATACGCATATGGTTTAAAGGTCATTACTTTTAAGACAGCCTTCTATTCTCGATCTATTTGTAATATACTATGAGTCTGTTGTCCACCCACACGGTTATGCAATACCTGAGTAAAGACTGGCATAAAGCTAAATAGATTGTCTTTAACACGTTTTGATCAGCAGATTGCTTCTTTGAATAAGCTTGCTTCCAGGCAAAGTGACTGTCAATTACAATGCCGAAGTACTTAGTACAAGTTTAGAATATTGGTGAGCCGGGAGGATAAGAATTGGCCTTGAGTGAGAGTAGATTTCCGTAAGGTAAACCCGTAGACCAGGGGTGCTCAAACTTGAACTGCTGGCGATCTACCTCAATATTTTTAGACTACTTACGATCGACTTGAGAGGCTGCAAGTATGTGTGATGCAGGGTTGTCGTACATACACGATACACCCTACCTACCTAGGTAGGGTGTACCGTAGCATATATAGATATTAGCTTTCCGCACAATTTACATTATCTTAGTCAAGGTTTGGGTTAGGTTTACTTAAGTTCTTCTCTACAATATCAATGAAAAAACTCCTAGTTATTCAAAATTGCGAGTTTATTCGTTGTTACAAAACAAAAGAGTTACATATGGTGTTAAACTCAACTAAGGAGTGACTTTGGATCTTGAAGCGTGGCACTGCATGTCCTCAGCATACTTTTCATAAGATGGTGCGTAACCACTGAGTGCCAATCGCAAGCATGATGACATATGATCGTCAGTTAGTCGATTGCGATATTTTGACTTAATTATCTTCATTTCAGAAATGCAGACTCGCACAAGTAAGTTGACCCAAACATTGCCGTCAGTTGAAGGGCGATTTGCCTTAGATTCGGATATTTATCTTCAGATATAAAACACCAGAAATTTGTATCAGATGCTGTAGCTTTGAGATGTATATCTGATATAATCTGCACCAACTCATTTTCAACAGAACATGAGTTCATATTAAACTGACTTGCTACTTCAGTGGTTAATTCCTCAATGTTTTTACATGAAAAAGGATAACTCATAAATGATGCTATATTTGCCAATTTACTGCAATCATAAAAACGCATTTCGAATTGTCCCAAAATATTTGATAATTCAGCCTTATACGTATCATAATTCAACTGAGGAATCCTTGCTTTCAAAGACGGAAAATGTTTCAGATCCTTTCTTTTCAGTTAATGTATCATAAGTTGCAATTTACTTTTGAATGCGTTTACTGCGCTAATCATCTCAATAATAGTTTTTCCTTTACCTTGAAGCTCCAAGTTAATGGTGTTTAAGTGCATTGTGATGTCAGTCAAAAATGCCAAATCAGTCAGCCATTTTTCGTTTTTCAACATCTCAGTGTCATCACCTCTTTCGTCTAGAAAAGCTGTTATTTCGGGCAATAATTCTTGAAACCTTTCTAGGAATTTTCCGCGACTCAACCACCTGACGTCCGTGTGAAGAACTAAATCAGTGTGTTCAGCTGACTCCCTATCTTCCAACTGCAACTTAAAGAGCCGCCGTTGCAAGCTACGTGCACGGATGGAATTCACAATTTTTGTTGCAATGCCCATAATTTCCTCCGTGTTTAAAACTTTTGAACACAAAACTTGTTGATGTATAATGCAATGGAATGAAAAAAATGGAGGGAATTCTTCATTAGCTCGACACAATGCCACAAAACCGTTCTTGTTTCCAGTCATTGCTAGTGCTCCATCGGTTGTAATGCACACTAATTTATATATTGGTAGCTTGTAGTTTTTTACAAAATTGATGAAAACGTCATATATATCTTCGCCACGGGTCTTCCCCTTCAGAGGAATGATTGTCAAAAATTCTTCCTTAGCCAACATGTCATTGAATACCATCCGAATAAAAATACACAGCTGGGCAGGGTCTGTCATGTCGAACTGTAAAGAAAAGTATGTACATTCCATGGTATCATGTTTTAGTTTATCTGCGATGTCCTGACTCATGACTTCAATACGCCTTGTGACAGTCGGACGAGATAACTGAAGTTCTCTAATAGCAGACATGATTTCTGTTTTATTTTTAAAATCTCCAAATAAAGTCTCACCCGCTTCAATAAATGCTTCCTTCACAACCGATCCATCTTCGAATGGTTTTTTGTGTTTCGCCATATATGAGATATTTTAAATGACGCGATCGTAGCAGCTTTTGATTGTTTGGCTGGTCTTGTGAACATGGTTTGTTCTTTTTTCAAACAAGATATCAAATTACTTACTTTTCGTTTTCTTAATTCACTCTGTGGCGGAAAATCCTTTTCATAGTTTTTATGAACCGTTTTATGATGCCTCTCTAAGTTACCACGCTTAGGTATTGCAACTGACGCACGACAAATAACACAAATGCACTTATCCTTCACCATACAAAAGAAAAATTCTTCCTCCCAATCGTTATTAAAATAATACGTTTTAGATTTCTTCACTGCACTCATTTCGCACTATTTAATAATAAACTTTGTATCGACGTAGTATCGCCTTCAAGTTACAATTCAGAATGACTCCAATTCCTGCAGGCGCAACATTTATATCGGCGTGAACGAAAGTCTCGAATGTTCCCGTCAAACGCGCCGCCCGAAATGGTCTAGTACAGTCTAGTCTAGAAACAACGCGGCTTTTCTTTGACAAGTACCGCGCGTTCCTTTGATAAAGCCGCCTTTTGCCGCAAGCAGTGTTATTACGTAATAAATTTTTGTAGTTTAGTTACCTACTTATTAAAAAAATTTTTCTTCTCAAGATCTACTCAAAAAGCACTCGCGATCGACTGGTCGATCGCGATCGACCGTTTGAGCACCCCTGCCGTAGACTATAAAGGAAAAGGCAAATAGACTATTTTACGGAAGTTTACAGTAAGTAGGTAAATTGTTAGATAACAAATGCATAACATAGGCATGTCTCTCTTCAGCATGTTTATGTATCATCTGCGTAGGTTAAAATAGAGCAGTTTTGAAGTTGTAGTTAACAAAATTTAATGATGTACTGCCACTGACTTGCTCACCAATTCAAAAACATTGATAGCGGTTTGTTAGATATTCCTTAAAAATTTTATGTGTGTGACCACGAACACCCGAGCATTCTAGTTTAGACTAAATGTAAAGTATGGAGACGGTGTCAAAAGCCTTTGATAGGTCTAAAAATCCTTAATATTTGATTTATTATCCAGGTTAGTTACAACACCTTCTCCTTCCTTCAACAGCTTCTTCTGTGGATTTGACCTTTCTAAAACCATATTGATTTAAGGCTAAGATATTGTTGAATATTAAAAATGGTATCAATCCATTTTAAGTATTTTTAAGAGAATTTGGACAGAGCCGGTAAAATATATATTAGTCTGTAGTTGCTTAAAGACCAGATAAACAGAAGCTCTTTATGAAGATACACATTCATATCCAGGCGCAGAAGCCTAATAAAGTCCAAGAATAAGTTTCTAAGCTCTTGTTTATCAGAAGGAAGAAAAACGAGGCAATTGGATGGTGACTGCACTAACCTTGTATGTTTTGTATTCAGTGAAGTTACATGTAATAGTAATTCAGATTGAATATAAATAATGACTCCATCACTCTGTTATTTGGGATTAGACGCATGGTAAGAGATATAACCTCCTAGTTCCAGTAGTCAAGGAAGAGCGTATCAGACTTTCAGATAAGATTAAATTGTTTACAAAGTTACAATTTACGTTACTGATATTTAAATGCATGATGTTTAAGGATTTAGGGGTAGTATTCAGAAAATTTGTACAAGTTTCAGGTTCACATATATAAGAGTAATTGTAACCAAAAGAATAGATTTCATCATATAAATTAACAACAAACATTTCTAAGTTTAAAGGATACATAAATACTCTTCCTTATTGCAATGCAGGCAATTGAACTGAATAATCTTGAAATATACATTTAAAAAATATGGGTAAGCTGCTTATATTTATGCTGTTTATAATCGTGATGATAAATTTTATTATTATTATGATCAGACTTTGCCCTTTATTTGTACTAATTTCTATTGTTCGCAACTCTCTTTACAAAAAAATTACAGGCCGGTTCGATAAGAGTAATACCACCGCCTCACCGAAAACCGGTAGACAAACAATGATTGCACTGTATTCCCCCACCCCCTTTCCTATTTTCCGTTATTTCATCCCCCTCTCCTCTTTCTACTCCTTCATCACCCTCAAAGGCGACTCTTGAGTTGCAGGTATCCATGGGCGGCGGTTGTCACTTATCTTCAGGTGGCTCCGCTGGTCCCCTGTATACCTTATTTAAAAAAAATAAAAACTGAGGAGTTTAATGACCCATTACAACACAAAAGTATGATTTAGGGTAGCTGGTGGTTCTAAAAGGGAAGCCATTCCTCTAAACACCGTTATTTTTGCTGCACAAACAAAAGATTCGGAAAGTGAGATAAATATTTATGTATTTGAGGTGAGTATATATTTTTTATTATCTTGCCCCATATCCTCTTCTGTACCTCTGACAATTGTATGAGTTAAGAGGAACAAAGAAAGAAAATAACATTCACATTTATTCATTTATTTATTTATAAACTTCTTGCATTTCTTGGCATTTTCTGCCGGTCGACCTATGGGTGATAGAGCGAAAAATAAAAAGAAGTATTAATAATATTGTTTAAGATGAATCAAAAGGCTGTTCGGACTTCAACGTTATAGCCACACAGTGCTTGCTCCGTATTACGTAAACTGTACTAAATTATGATTAGCAAAAATTGGGCATCTTAGAAGCTCTGCTCTGCTTACCTCTTTGGGGATATAGGCAAGAGTACATGTTCTTTTGTACGTATATATGCACGACATTTAG
The DNA here is from genome assembly GCA_947561695.1 of Tyria jacobaeae. Taxonomy (NCBI): domain Eukaryota; kingdom Metazoa; phylum Arthropoda; class Insecta; order Lepidoptera; family Erebidae; genus Tyria; species Tyria jacobaeae. The sequence goes on along the minus strand of OX387231.1, from coordinate 11,454,397 downwards.
AAATTGCACCGATAACCAAGATTGTTGAGAAGCTATTAATATAATGTTCCACATTCTTCAACAAGAAATTAGCAATAACGTGGCAAGGCAGCGTAGTTTTAATTAGCGAGAACATTGTATCAGGAACGTGCGGAAGCCGCGAACTTTCTCGTGACTAGCACCAGTATAAGCAAATTGCAACCACCCTTGAATGTGATGTCGTTGCACTTGTGGGGCTCTAGAGTTAGTGTTTTTTCTTGCTTGAGATAGAAATACAAATATAATAATAAATACACATTTAAAGGGGGAGAACCACGCTTAGCACGAATGCTTATGAATGGGCCAGCTCGACCGAAGTTATACCACGGCCTCACAGAAAACTGGGAGACTAATAACACTTGCATTATATTGTATTGCCTGGGTAGTGAGGGTATCTGAGGTAAAAATTCTACCTTTTGTCGTCCTCCTCCTCACCCCTCTCCCTCACCACCCTCAAATGAGAGCTCACAGAAAACCAGTAGACAATGATTGCATTGTATTGCCGAGTGAGTTAGGGGAGACCGAACTACCGCTTCCTCTTTTCCTTCATCTGAGGTACATAAAAAAAAATGAAATAATTTAGAGTTATGTCAGCTGTAGTAGTCGCATATTATAACAGATTGACAGTGGATGCTGGCCGCTTCTAACTAGTTTTCTTGGAATTTATTGAGGAATGTCTATGTAGAGCAATGGACGTCCTAAGGCTGAGATGATGATAATTGTGATAGTAAATCTATCTAAACTAAAACTATCCTAATGCAATCTTTAATAATTCCTGTAATCGACTATGGTGATGTGTGTTATTCCGACCTGAATGCAGACCTTCTAAAGAAACTAGACCAGCTTCTCAATCGATTTATTTTCAATCTTCGCAAATATGACCACGTGTCTGTTTTACGTTCCGAAATAAAATGGCTTCCTATTCGCCAGCGTCGTAATCTGCGAGCACTAACTTATCTTTTCTCGTTTCTTAACTCCCCAACTCTCCCTTCCTATTTAACTCCCTACCTTCGTTTCTTGTGCTCTTATCATGATAGAAACCTTTGTTCCATAAACAATAAACTGCTCTCGTGTCCCCCTCATTACTCAGACTTCGTGAACTCTGCGTTCTACGTGCAGTCAGTTCTTCTCTGGAATGCTCTCCCGCTCGAAATCAGGATGTCCACTAATAGCTTTATATTTAAAAGAAGGGCACGCGATCTGCTTCAACATGAATTGTCAGAATTGTCGCAGCGTTAGCCTATGATTCGATGAATGAATGTTGAAACTTTTATTGTATTTGTATCTGTATGTGTGTGTGTTTATTTATATGTATTTGTATATTTGTGTGTGATTTTACTGGTATATTATGTTTGAGTAATCCAATCTAAATAGAGATCTATATATATGTATATATAGATCTCTATATATAAATAAATAGAGATCTATATATATGTATATATAGATCTCTATTTCCCTCACTAGCTATGCGTTTTTGCACCTACCACTTTTATCTCTGCAACACCCCAAGGTTGACTGGCAAGTAATGCCTTAGGCACTAAGTCGGCCCGTGTACGATATGTGCATAAAGATTTTAAATAAAAATAAATAAATAAATAAATCCACCCTTTGCTGCCAAATTACGTTGAATCTTTAACCACACTGTTATTATTTTGTCCAGCTTATTTTTTCCAGAAATATGATGTAAGGCTGTTCTTTCTATACTTAATCTATATCTATCTATTTGTAAATATTTTTTCTTGTATTGTATTTATTTGTGGCTGATAGTGTATCTTTGTGTCTCATCAAAAAAATTCAAAGTTTTTTCTTTAACGCATTTAGTACCGCGGCTTTTATTTAACGACACCGAAATATCGCTGATAAGTGATGATATTCTCAAACATAAAAAGAATTTACTTTAAAAATATAAATTTACCATTAATCGCTAAGCTTAAGGCTCCACTTAACTTCGAAAAGAATTTGAAGTATACAAGTTTTAATAGTAGCCGAGGCTCTTACCCCGACTTTATTGACACGCTAATTTAGCGATACTAGGAATGATGGAAGTGTATGCAACGATGCATGCGCGGTGTGAATTCTTCACAATAACTTGAAAGACTACAGAATAAATTAACCATTATACGGGAGAGAAAGAGATATGAGATATATTGTGACATCGACGGTGCATCTAAATTATTTGGAGGTATATTGTATTTAGGGATATTAAGGGTTAAGTTCAGTTGAAATAGATACCCGTCTTCAATTCTGACTATCATGATAAATCGTAAAGATTTATCCCATTACTCCTAACCGAGAAGGTGTACCTTTCACATCAATTACTGAATCAAAAAATCAACAAATGATATTAAATTTGATGTGATTTCTCGAGTATCCCACGATTTTCGATGCATCTCTCTTAAAATAATTCCCCATCGGATTTCTTGCCAACTTTTCTAAAGCAATATCTGCACTTAAAACAGTCTCTTAAGTGTCCTTATCAAAATGCCCTAAATCAATATTCGTTCGACTTTGTGAGTAGAATCAAATGCAGATATTTATTCAAATTGGACTCTTGCCAAGGCCTGGAATCTATTGTCAAAGTTAAATCTTTCCAAATTCGTAAATTAAAAGAGTGGCAAGTGCCGCATAGAAAAACAAAGGCATGCATAGTCAAATCGATGAAGTTCTCGCATTAATTGATTTATGTTGATTAAAATATCATAAGCTGGAGCGTGGTCTCCTTAATATGATCACCTCTTTGGGTAGGAGCATCCCGCCTTGCTCGGAGGAAAATATTGTATAATAGTCACAGCAAAGGAAACACGTAATTATTTGTAAAAAATGTTTGTTATTTTTACTGATACTTTTAACCTATACTTTTTGCATGTCACTTCCCTAAAGTCACTAACTTAAATGACGGTGAACTCATAATGTTCCGTTCGACTCTAATTGTTTTACTGTAAATATATCTGTTACGATTAAGTATTTCCCGACCTACAACATACAAACAAGCGACGGGTCGGGAAGGTCTATAGGTCCATATGGTCGGTTCTTGAGATAAGGGAGGTGGCAGACGGGTCACTTGATTGACACCTGCATCTCAAGTACTTTGCCGTTCTTTGTGGTAGGAGTACGCTCTTTTGGTTTTAACTAGTCATCGTAATGCGGAAATACCACAGTTAAAATGTATTCCAAAGATTGGTTGTGCGAGGCAAAAACTTTCTGGAGAAGAGCACTGTGGAGAGCCAATTATCCATGTGATGGGGTGTATGTTTTGTCACGTTGAAAGATGGCGGAAACCGCTGTTATAAGTTTGAAAACTTCTTTTGTGAGTAAAAAAACTTGTCAGAAAGCACCTTAACTTCTATAATTGAATATATCGGCCAGTAATTCTCACATCAGTTAATGTGTTACAAACTACACAAACGAAAGTTTTTATTGTACAAGTTCTTACAATTCTGGACACGTTCCGGTCATCTTGGGAGTTTTGCTCAGAAGTCGAAATAAAATTTTATCCCTTGAAACAATAAAATTAAATGGTTGGTAGCTTTTGATAGAGGCGCTACTTAAAAGTTATTAAGCTGCCATAAGACTTTAAGCATCATATATGAAACTAAAATGTTATAAAAAGAATAAGAGAAGAATGCCCTATAGTAACGTGGAACACAAATTTTAGGGCTGAAAGCCATGCTGAGGCTTCACAGCAAACGGGTGGTTAATCAATAATTGCTTTGTGTTTCACCGAGTAAGTTAGCCAACCCAATTCTCCTTTTTTATTTCCTCTCTGTCCAACGGCAGGCAGAGCACTTCTGATTCTCGAGTTTGACACCAGCCATGGTATGTGGTAGTCACTACCTTATGATGACCCGTCTTTACGTTTGTCCCCCTATACTACAAAAAAAAACCTTTTCTCATACAAAAATAATAGTAGTGGTTATCGTATATTGACGCTGAGTCGTGAAGCGTGAGTTTGATTCCCGTAAGGTACAAAAAAATATGACAGACACAAATGTTTGCACCGTACCATTCTTTGTGTCCTTTTTTTTCAAATACTTGTAGTCCCAGGAATGATTCCTGTGTCAAGAGTTGGCTTTAAGAAAACACGTCACAACATGTACTTACGGTAATTAAATAAATAGTTAAAAAATTCTGTGCTGTCCAAAAATTTACGATTTCTAGTAAATATTTTTAAAATGATCTCAAGATCGTTAAGGAACAACTTCATTACAACTATCTAAATTTTACAAACAAAAACACATAGTCAAGAAACTTATGATATATCACATGCCATTTCCTACACCCATTCAGATCCAGTATTTAATCAATAACATCGCCCTAAAAACACAACAGTGCTTTGATATTTTGTTATTTTCGTTTCTATTGCGTTCAACAAAAGCATGTTGCAGCTAAATCATACAGATGATTGTATAACAGGGTGACAACATGCAGACGTTATGAGATATGTCCGTAACTAAACTAACAGACATCATACATATTTTTAAACGCTTGAGTGTTGTGTGGTGTAGTTGATAAGCAGATGCGGGAATCGTTCCCGTCGATCGTTCCGATCGTATTTAATTCCGCATTGATGTTAAACTTTTGTACATACATACATACATATATATTTGTATATACATACATAGAAGTACCCGAAACCAAGGGGCTTGTATGGAAGGTTTAATGACAGCAGAGGAAGCACGTGATGTATATAAGGATAAAAGCAACTGACGGTCTGTTGTCTCTGCCTACCCCGATGGTAGAAAAGCGTGAGCTCACGTATATGTGTCTCTGTATAATAAAATGAATATACATTATAAATATAAATATAACTCGACCCAAATCCCAAACTAAACCTACACCAGACAGCGTATAAACATATACGTATACTTCTAAATACATACATACATATAATATTTAAATTACACCCAGACACTGAACAAATGATCATGCTCATAACACAAATATTTGTCCTGGGTGGGAATGGACCAATGGGCCATTATAATAAGGCTTACGCGTTAATTTTAGCTGTTTTTTAACTGTGTGGTTTTAGTCTGTTCAAGTCCGACATACCAATATACCGAAAGGTATCGGTGAAGCGATGACCCAATAAAAAAAAGGTTAAGTTATATATATTTTTATCTTATGATATAGGGGGACAGACGAACATTAGGGTTACCTGATGGTAAGCGACAGCCACCGTCCATGGACGCCTGTAAGACAGAAAGTCGCCTTTGAGGGTGATCAGAGGAAGGGAAAGAGGAGAGGGCGAGTTGGGCCTCCGGAAACCTCACTAATTTAGAGGAAATGCAAACGCCTAAGCATGGCGCTACCACGATATAAACATATAATATATGTATAAGTAGATAATGTTTTTCAGCAGGTTGGTTACCGCAGTGCACATGTTCTGCCTAGTTGGTGATCAGACGGCCGTATGAGATGTGTGTATGATGAATGAGATGAAAAAGCTTTTTCCAATTATTTGTATTGTATAGTTGGACAGACGAACAGACGTCCGTCCGTCCTCCGTCAAGTCCTCCGTCAAGTCAGTGGACACTTACAACTAAAGAGTCGCAACGCATGTCTATGAGGTGAGGGATGGTTGGAGATGAAAAGAAGAGGGTGCCCAACTCACTCTCCGGAATCTTCTTTGATCAATTTTACTAAAACGTATGTTAAATATTCATAAACCTTGCAATTTCTAAAAACATTCATAATTTTAACTATTCAAAAATTTTCTTTAACAGCCATCAATATTATGACTTGTACCACATCTTGCGTAATGAACGATGTAAAACAATGCGTAAATATTTATGTAAAAGAAAAAGATGTATCTTCGCTATCAAAGATCCGCCATGCACATTTCCGTTGTTTACATTAACATCAGACATAACTGTCACAGATTAAACAGTGTAAGGAATGAAGCACACGAATCTCGGTGTAAACAATATACGTAGATATATACATTCACGCCTTTATACACCAAGGGGTTTTTTGCAACGCTTTCTTTACAATAAGATACACATTTTTCTTATTTACACTATTCTTAATTCATATTTAATTTATTAAATAAAAATACACTATTCTTAATATGAAATTATAAAAAAATATTTTCCATTTTTAAGTTTTAAATAAATAATAATAAATATTATTATTAATACTTTCTCTCGAAGTTTCTATAAAAGAGTGTTTTTTTTTTTTCATCTTATTCAAAGTCGGTAACTTATCTGAGAAATAGGTGATCCGCACGCCTGGTAGTTTCCCTTCTTGGTCTCGGCGCAAAGACACCACCAGTTTTAGGAAAACAAAAAATAGCTAACGCTGATCATCCTAGTAAGGATAACCGATTAGAAGGAGGTCAAAATCATGTTCAAACTTTCCGTTCATACTAAATTCCAATCCCAACCCCCGGAACTCTGTCACCATTATTTATAATTTTGAATATATTTGTCTACCGTTTTTTTGTGAAGCCATGGTAACTAAGGTGGAGCCAGCCCATTCCTGGCTAAACATGGCTCTCCCATGAACCTAAAATATGAACTGCATTCTCACCTTGAGCTCTAGGAATCAGTATGTGTATGATTTTTTTAGCTTCTCTAATGTACCAAATATTTAAACAAATCTTGTTAATCAATTTTAACCTTCTACTAATTGTCGTATCAACATAAAACTGTTCTGAGTGGCGTATAATTTTGCTGCCCCACCTCATTCTATGCCTGTTGTAAAAAGCTACAAAGGGACTGCTATCTATCACGGTATAAATACAAATTCAAAAAGTGCCTATAGCCTATACATACATACATACATGTATGTATGTATAGATTTAAACTATCGTAATTAGATAACATTACTACTACATTTATTCAATTTACAAATACTACAAAAGATTTTACTTTAATAAAAATGATAAAACTATTTAAATACATATAGAAGTAAACGTAATATATTGTACTAATATATCAAGTATACAAGTCTGAGACTTCGAGAAAAATACTCATAAACTTCTAACGACTTTAATTCCACATGCTCAGTTTATCAGCCGTAAAACAGTTTGTACCGGATTCTTTACGTCTTGTTCTACAAAACTGTAACGAGTCACTTCACTTGCCTGTAATATTACCTCTTGAAGTGACCGTAAACTGACATCACTACCCTGCGTACTAAGCCTTAATAGCCTCTACCACACGCTATTATAATCAGTACCATACATCCAAATATGGGTCAATTTTGCTTGAATGTAGGCTTCATAGAGGAGTGGTACGACCGCTATAAAAGTAAGAGATAAGTCCCGATGCATATTTATGGTTTTACTTTTTTTTAATACTCTCGGTGGAATATTTATAAAGAATTTATGTTTGATACAGATACGTCGTCATTATTCAAACATAGATTTTGCTCACAGTATTAAACGAAACAAATTGCTAAATGTTTTTACAGTATTATGACGTGGAAAAAAAGGGTTTAGCAAGGCTAAGGTCTTGCTAATGACTAAACTAGGGCCAGAACTACTTATAGTAAAATAAAATTCTACACTGGCTTTTATACAGAAGCTTAAAAAAAAAACAGAAAGCACAGGTACACCCGCCGAAAATGTCCACAATATTGTTCTTATGAGTTAGGTAATGCAAGTAGAATTCGTGCACTAAGTTCGAGAGTTTTGAACAACATTGCGTCGTTTATTCAGTGACATTTAGCTAAGTTATCGTATCGAAGATTGGTTCTAAGATCTGTACCGCGCAATAAACAATCCTTCAGATCGCGTCACATCTATTCCAAATGAAAGTTTATGAACTGTATGTACACTTTGTGTCAGAGGAGTACTTTCCGCAAATCATAAAACGCAAACATTAAAAAATTAATAATTATATATTCTTTTCAAGCTGATTTTAAAATACCAATGTAACTTGTTGGTCTAATGGTTGGGGTACAAATCAAACCGGTACAAACACAGGAAAATTCAGGTTCCCCCCAAACACAGGAATAATTGAGGGAGTTGTCTTCACAAAATATATTGGTTTAAAAGAACAGTAAAAAAGATACATATTATTTAAGTTAATACCGAATACCTTGGAACTTCTTATATTAACTTTGGTAGAGCCTTACTTAGGCTCGACCGGTGCGATACCACGGCCTCACAGAAAACCGGTTGTGAAGCAACGCGTGAGTTGCATTTCCCCGAAATGAGTGAGGTTTCCGGAGGCCCAACTCCTTTCTCTCCTCTTTCCCAACTGCTCATATCTCCCTCAAAGTTGGGGAACGCGCTTACGACTCTTGAATTGCAGGTATCCATGGACGGCGGTTGTCACATACCATCAGATGACCCGTCTGTTCGTCTGTCCCCCTATCGCATAAAAAAAACTAAAAAGGGTAGGTCGGCATACCGTCTAGGTAAACATTTGCTAGTAGTAGTTGCTTTTAGATCGGTATTCCGTCTAGGTATGCCGATCGTTAGGTGCATAATGAGATTAGAAAAAAAATGGATACTGCAGCATGTTCAGTACCTACTTTAGTCAGCAGTTAGTTTAATAACTATCACTTTAGCTGCATACGATAGTCCAGTAAACAATCACAAATAGCTGTGGAAATTGAAAAATGAAATGATTAGACACACACCGTGATGCACATTAAAACGATTGTTATATTAAAATTGTATGTCCTTTCACGCGATTGGACAAGAAGGATGATCATGTTTTCGAGTGTATGGATGAACATACATATGTATGTCATAATGTTTCTGTGTCACGCTCTAGAGCCTGGACGGAATTGACGGCTTTTGAAATTTGGGGTCAAAATAGTAGGAGGGACTTAGGTATAACAATTCGAGAAAAGTCACTAATACTTAAAGTAATATTGTTTAATGTTCAAAGTGTAGGATACTTTTCAAATATTTACATTTGACTAAAACTAATACGACTCCCCCAAGTCGGCTGGTCCCCGTGGGGGAAAACTACCGAAACCCTCCAATAGAGACCCAACTCAAAACTACTAATAGTAATACTGAATGTTAGATCCCTATTATCCACAAAAAAAAAAAGTTAATAATACAAAACATTAGTTAAGTGATTGGTCTTAACGAAAATCATATATGTATACTTACATGTAATACTTAGGTGATGGGAAATAATGGTCTCATCATCATGAAGTGGCGAGCCTCCTCGCTGGATATCTGCTATGGGACCTTAAGGCGATGACCCTAGCCTCCCTTTATAAATCGCTCATGTCTCGAGAAACTGAGGCACAGCGCTCCCAGCTGCACCAGGTAGCCGTGGCGGAATGGAAGGAACAACTAGGGCCACCGAGCGCAGGGCACGCCACTATTGTGGCGATAAGACCCGTCATGGAGGATTGGCTGGATAGATCTCACGGCTTCCTCTCTTTTCGGCTGACTCAGGTGCTTTCGAGACATAGATGTTTAGTGTCCCCAGTGACTTTGTATGACACTAACGGTATCTTAAACCTCATATCAAAGACACATACCACTCGCGCCTGTATCCCCGAAGGGGTAGTCAGAGTGTAATTAAGGCCTACATTTTGATTATTATAATTTAGTACCATTTACGTATATTGTCATCCGGACACTTTTAGAAATTAGTTGGTCAAATTTGGAGTATATTGTCAGGACAGGGAAAATATAAATGGTAGGAAAAAATATTGCCGATACAGATGGATTGAGGATAATAAGGAATAGCTCAAGCCAGTCAGGGTGGCATATCTATAACATGAGCTGGCTGGTGCCGGGAAGTCTGAGTCCTCTAACTTCCCTCACATAAGATCAGTACCATTCAATTGAAATACGCGACTTGACAAATCCCTTATTCAAATAACACAATAGAGACCCTAGGCTTGTAAAAGTCTTGTGACATTTTTCTACAGAAGCCTTTTCTTAGCGAAATGTTTGGGCTTAGAATTGCCGGTTTAACGACTCTCTCTTGACATGTTTGGTAACTAAAAATGTTTTGTTATTATGAAGCTAAGGAATTTGTGAGAATATGAGAAATGTGTGTTGTAAATATGAATTGCGCCTACTTTTTACAGACTAAAGGATATACATATAAATGCTCTAATTTAGAAATACTTTTTACCTGGGTATTTAACCTGAATATATATAGGTGGCAATCGAATTATAAGCAAATTCCTTGAAAAGTCACATGCAAGCAATTGAAAACTGGTATTATTAGTTTTCTTTTTTATTTTTACCACACTGTACAAGAAGGTGTCTTATGTTGTTCTATTGTATTAATTTATATTGTGTTGTATTTTGTTGTGTTTTTAAACATTATTTAAAAGTTGTACATGTTTTCACTGAAGTTGTCCTATAACCTGTCTCACTCTAGTGAGACGATTCAACTGGTACTTCAAGTGTCGAGATCCGTTGAGCCACCTAAGCTTTAGGGCGTGTCACAGGAATTTCATATATACACTCGAAAAACTGTAATCTTCCTTCTAGCGCAGTCGGATAAAAATATAAAATCTACGTTGCTTATACGAAGCAATTTCCTCCAAAACAAGGTTTACGCATGCCTTACAATTAATATATATCAAGAAACTATCACAAAATCAAACGACCAGAAAAATAATACGTCAGACGACGGCGGCATTTTAGGAGGTAATATCGGTTTCTCATAATACATTTGGAGTACAATATCGTACATTGTGTCTCAAGGTCTTTAGATAATGTCCTTTTGTTGGGGTCAAGATCTTACCCGCAGTAACAACCTTTAACACGGAAACGATTACTGTTAGAGCCACAACACGAGAGTTTCGCTAAATTGTTTCGGGATTGAACGGAAATACTTCGAGATAAACATTATTGCGTAATGTGGACGGATCTTAATAAAGATTTTATTATACAGAGAGTTGTAGTATGTGGATATTCTATTCAATATTTTTTTTAAATCACCACTACTCATTCGCCGGACTTTTGTTTTTTTTTTTTTTTTTTTTTTTTTATGCGATAGGGGGCAAACGAGCAGACGGGTCACCTGATGGTAAGTGACTACCGCCGCCCATGGACACCCGCAACTCAAGAGTCACAAGTGCGTTGCCGGCCTTTTAGGTAGAGGTACGCTCTTTTCTTGAAGGTTTGAAGGTCGTATCGGTTCGGAAATACGGCAGGCGACAATTTGTTCCATAAGCTGGTTGTGGGAGGCAAAAAGCTTCTGGAGAAGCGCACAGTGGTGGAGTGCCAATCGTCCAGGTGATGGGGATGGATATTTTGTCGCGTAGGACGATGGCGGAAACCAGTATTTATGGTATATGTATGTATGTCTTGTATGTGAGCCTGTCTTGATGAACTTTACTGACGTGAGTGAAGTATCCATTAAATCGTATAATAGCAGCAGTCATGCAGGGTGATATAGAGATAAAGTCACTAAAAAAGTGGAAGTTTTTATGCAGTCAGGTTATGTATATATATTTTATTTAACTTTTTTGTCCCACCTCTTTTTTTATTTTTTATAAAACTTTTTCCTCATTTAAGTACAATATATAGGCTGACTTAATGACTGAGGCATTACTTTATTTCATCTTGACTTCAACGGGAACACAAACGGTAAAAAGATGTTGACACATACAGCTGCACATGGAAATAGGTAATTATTTTTGTATCGGTATTCGACTTATATAGCCAGTTCGAGTTACAGGTATGCGACCCCGAGTTTATAGATCTAATACTTACACTTATTAATCCATCCTTATAAATGAATATCCCTATCCTTCTAGTTTCTATCTTCTCTTTTATTATATATATACGTAATAAAAGAGAAGATTGAAAAAATATTTTTAATAATATATATGTAATTAATTTATTTTCCTTAAGTGCCGGTAGTGGGATCAAACTATTATCAAAATAGGGTGTGTATACCTCTATCTTCCCCTACATGGATACACGTGTAGGCGTGTGTATGTCATTAGCTAAACACTATAAATTAAATTCTTTGATAGTATTTTTCTATGTAGAATAGGCGGAACATTGACCTTCACATAAAAAATATCGTTCCCTCGTAACGTCGGGTATACGAATCCCCATCTACGTTCCGCGAGTTTTCGTAGTTTTCGTGTTATAATTTTTTTATTACGACGGCAATGTTCCGGCCACCTCTATAATTCATGTAAATTTGGTGTAATGCAATCAAAATCTTGATTAATTTTGTAGTGGGTATTTGATTGTTTTGTAAATCTTGTAATTGGATCCGAAAACTGAAAATTATATATTGATAAGTTATGTACAACCAATCTAAATAATATTAAATCGGGAGAGTCATGATAAGATTTCTTATTACATAAATTAGAAAAAATAAATTAGAAACAAAACAAAAGAAATCGAGCACCAGTTTCGATATTGCGCACAAACAAATATATTTTCGAATTCACAATGTTTCGATAAGAAATCTTTTCGCAAAATTCGATCTTTATGTTATTTTAACAATATATATCGCGACTATTAAATAAACAATAGCAATATATAGCACTGTTTCATAGCGATATAAAGAGTGTTCGTCTTGATAGAGTTAATTCGTGTGTTGCCAGCTTGTATTGAGCTACAAAATCTTTATTAAAACTGCTGGTCGATTCTGAAATTGAGAAATAAGTATCCACTTTCTGGATTTTACGGACGTGTGGAAGTTATTGTCGGCTATTGTGATATGAAAACTATACTAATAAAGCGATGAAATAAGAGCCGACATTAAACCGCTACAGTGTGATGGCCATTTTAAAGACTTTCAGCTACTGGCCTGTTGGTCTAGTAGTTAGTGATCATGACTTCTGAAAAAGTGGTCGTGGGTTCCATTTCCACACGAGTCTAAAAAATTGTGAGGTCTTCAAATAGTTGTCCCGAGTCTGGGTGTTCTTTGTGTCCGTTGTTTGTTTGTACATATTAAAGTCCGAGACACAGGTTACTTTCCAAGTTCGGGAGGGAAGTCTATTAAAAAAACATCCTAGTGCACACCAGCATTCTCATTTACCATCCTTAAAAGCTTCCTACAAATATGTATTAAGAAACCTTCTTGTCGCTGTCAGTTAAATTACTACCATACAAAAGCGTAAGCGTACTAAAAATAAATCCGGTTCTGAATGTAAGTTTACATACAGGCGCTTTTTGGGAATGAAATGGGAAAATTTGAAGTATATAGAAGAAGATGGGGAAGGAAAGGATTTTGAATATACAGATGGATTGAAGAGCATAAGTAATAGCTCTAGCAAGTCATGGTTGGTATACTTATAACTCGAACAGCCTGGTGCCGGGAAGCTTTTTGCCTCGCACAACCAGCTTATGGAACAAATTGTCGCCTGCCGTATTTCCGGACCGATACGACCTTCAAACCTTCAAAAAAAGAGCGTACTCCTGCCTAAAAGGCCGGCAACGCACTTGTGACTCTTGAGTTGCGGGTGTCCATTGGCGGTGGTAGTCACTTGCCATCAGATGACCCGTCTGTTCAATCTGCAGTAACATTGCTTTTATCTTCTAATATGATTGTTTTCAAATGACTCTTACTTCCAAAGGATCAGATAATCATCTTTTTCCCTTGACTTCTGCCCTTCTCGTCTTTTATCGGCGAACCTTCGAATGGAATCGTCCAATACGCAGATTGTCTCTTGGTTTTGAGTTCGTAACTATATATCCAGCTTTCATCCCCTGTAACGATGTCATATACAGCATTCGAGTCATCTCCGTCATCCTTATCATTGAGCGGCACCAATTCAAACGACGCCCGAATGCCTTGAATTGTTCTGTCAGTTTTTAACAACAACCGCACAACACTCACGGTATCTTTAGTACTCACCGTAGAAAGACGTCCTTTTCGAGAATCATCAGAGACTTTGCTTCGACTACGTTTAAACTAATTAAACCACTTGTAAACAGTGGCAAGAGATGAGGCTTCGTAACGAAAACCTAATCAAAGTCTATCGTAACATTGTTGTTGAGTAAGACGGCAACGAAAGTCGTAATGGAGTGAAAATTTTCTCTAGTCAAATCCATTTCGATGCACGACAGACACTTTTTAAATTGCCGCCATTTTGTTAAAAAAATCACATATGAATTTATTAAACGTCTACAGATTATTAAAGAGTTCCTAATTCAAAATTTAAATAAATTTGTGATGGTCAACTGGCCTATTCTAAAAACTTTTAAGTGTGACCTACGTACATATGTTGTGTTCATATATAATTTGAGAATTATACTTAATTCTTTGACGGTTAATTCTCATCGCAGTTACAGTTACAGTTAGCTCATATCATTCAGCTTTAATAGCACAATGTATTTTGATTTCGAGACAATAGGACTAATAAAGTAGAATACTCTTTCGATAAAAATAAAATGGGTCGATAAATGGCGGGAAAATTGCTTAACATATATAAAAATAAAAAGATAACTACACTCCAACACAAAAGCCCCTCATGTATTTAAGTCGAAAAATTGTAAACTAATAAAAATATGAAGTACCAAAACCTGTTGTTGCTCAGAGGGTGCCTAGAACATCGATTCACTTCAGCCAATAGTACATAAAAATCAAAATGAAATAAGCAAACACGTAAAAGTCCTCTCGGTCACGTTTGTAACGTCCCAGCACGCTGCTGCCATATATTCCTGTATTGACTTTGTGGAGGTCAAAGAATTGTTCGCGATAAAATAAATACCTTGAAACAATTCTAATAGAATTAATAAATTCATACGTATAATGCGTGAGAGAAAGGTGCATACTGTACCCGAAGGGAAAGGCAGAAAGTGAACCAGACACTTCCACCAAACAACTCCTGCTCCAGCAATTCCTGTATCACGGTTAACTTTTTAATAAAACATATAACGGACACAAAGATCACTCATTCTCTAAACCACTATTTGTGGACCACATACATTTTTTCCCCATGTGGGAATCGAACAAACGACTTTTGACTCAAAAGTCAGACGGGCAACGCACTTGCGATTCTTTACTGACTATCAGGTGATCCGTATGCTCATCTGTCCCCTTTACAAAAAAAAAAACACATACAACTTCAAATTCTAATTATATTCAAACTCTTAATATTGTGTGAATATCAAATATCGCTATATTCGCTTCCACTCGTAACAAGACAGTCTGTGTGACGCAGGTGGGTAAAGGGACGCTTTGAGTGTGGAAGTACCGTCAGCATATTCAACGTACCAATTAATACAAGACAATAATTGCTTATATTTATTTTACATACATACATAAGCTCACGCCTTTCTCCCATCGGGGTAGGCAGAGACAAATGGGTGGTATAAGCAATAACTCGAGCAATTCAGGGTCAGAATACCTACAACTCGAACTAGCGTGAAATCCGAGTCTTTTAACTAACTTTGATATACATATGTATAAATAATCAATATACGTCATGAACGTATAAATGTAACAAAATGTTACGTGCTTAGACCTGGCTACCAAGATTGCGTTTACGATTAATTAATATTCAGCGAGACCAAACATATTGCCCCTCTTATAATTATGTACCAAATGTAATTATAAATTATATATAAAATATATTTGAAGCGAAATCTCGTACTATTACATAACACATAGAAAAACACAAATCACAGAGAAGTGTAAAGTTAAGTTTTTATTTCATAAATAACGGTCAAAGCACGAACTATTTATACATATTAAAAAAATACTTACGGTACTCGAGTCAGACTCGTACTAGAAATATTTAAATGGAGGCAGGAATTTAATTGCCTGCCCTTTAGATAGAATTAGGTACAGCCTAAATTACGCGGTTATAACACGCTTCTGCTATTATATTTAATATAAACTAATAAGGCGCCCGCCTATTACTTTTATCGTGGGAGAGCCTTGCTTAGGCACGAATGAGCCAGCTCGACTGGTGCTATACGAACCAACTCCCAGTCTCCTCTTTCCACGCCACTCATTCGCCCTTTTCCTTTACAATCCCGTCATCCTGCCTCTTTTGTTTCCCTACCTCGCATCCCCCACTCCTCATCACCCTCGAAGAACTTACCACTTATCACTTTTGAGTTGGAGGTGTCCATGGAGGTCAGTTGTCACTTAAAATCAGGTGGTCCATCTATTCCTCTGTCCCCCTAATTTATCATAAAAATCTCAGGGTCTTAAAAAGGGGAAATGCAAGGAAAGCAATGTAACAGAAGATTTATAAGTTTTTAATTTTAAATCAATCTGTTATAAATTTCTAATTGAAAAGTTAACACTGAACTGTTTTTACACACGCTAAGTTTATTTTTTTTACGTTATCAAATAACAAATAGTGGTAGAGCCATACTTAGTCACAAATGGGCCTGCTCGACCGGTGCGATACCACGGCCTCACAGAAAACCGGTTGTGAAGCAACCCTTGCGTTGCATTTCCCAATTAGTGAGGGTTCCGGAGGACCAACGCACTTTCTTCTTTTCGCTCTCCCCCATCCCTCCCCTCCTTCCATTTTTCCATCCAACCTCTCTTTTTATTCCCCCCCGCATTCCCCATCCCTCATCACCCTCAAAGGCGGGCAGCGCACTTGCGACTCTTGAGTTGCAAGGGTCCATGGATGGCGGTGTCACTTACCATCAGGTGACCCGTCTGTTCGTCTGTCCTCCTATAATATAAAAAAAAAAGTTTTATTTATACGTGACTAGCTGTACCCCGCAGATTCAAAGTCGTTAAATTTGTTTGCTCCAATTGTTGACTTTTATGATTACCGTGCCCTTGGGTAGTAGCATGATGATATTATAACCTTTCTCAATAAGCAATTCTAATCTTCTAATGTAAGGAAAGAAAGTGTTTTTTTAAATAGAATGAAGTAGATCCTTCCTGATATTATTTCAATGAAATAAACTCGGCCTCTATATACCATTAGTATAGATTTGTTTTTATTAGTCAGCCAGACAGCACCCAAAAGATGGAATATTAAAACTATCTATAAAAAAATTAAAGATTTTTTTTCTATCGGTACGTATGTAAGTACGTAAATGCCGACGAACAGATGGAATTGTGAAGTTCAGTATCCAAGGGATATAACCCATTAAGGTTTCGTTACCAACTTGTTTCTAGAACATTTTGACAATACTGATTGTCGCAATACTGGACTGTTCTGAACTTTCTAAATTCTATTATCATTGTTAAGAGTATTTTTTTTGTGAAGGTCGTTGAAAGGGTATCGACACGGTGATTGATCCCTAACCAGACAGGGCCGTAGGTTCGATTCCGTCAAAGAAGAATAATTGCGTAATGAGCAGTATCATTTGTGCTGCGTTTGGGTGCAATTTAAATATTTATTTTTTATTTATTTTTAAATTTCTTGCACATTTAGTAAATTGTCGGACTTCATGCCTAAGACATTCTCTGCCAGTCGACCTGTGTGTGATGCAGAGAAAAAGTGAAGGAAGTAGGTGCTCTGGCAAACTATATACTTAAATATACACATACTTATACACTTACGTAAATATATAGATGAAGATGAGATGAAAATATTTATGTATTCACTTAGAAATTTAATGTATAAATATGTTTAAAACATACACCTCGTCATACTTATGGTACAGAAATAACCAAAGAAATAAAAAATATGCAGCCTAGATAAATATATATGTATATAAATATATATATATATATAAATATATATACATAGAATTCCCAGTAAAATTGTACACATGACGATTTTGTAAACTACGCATTTACACAGACAAAGGGCGATGAAAACTGTGTTGTATGGGACATGTCTTATTGGACTAAACATTGGTCTCACCGTCAGCGATTAACTGACAACAACAGCTTTATTATTATTCAGGTAATTTAGAGTCTGCATTTTGTTTATTTTGCAGCAATGATTCTGATATACATTAGGACTGTCTTTTATTTGTCGCATCAGAAAAGGTGACTATTTTTATTGTTATAATTGAAAACTGTACATCCATACTTCATCATACATCATGGATATAGTACAAAGACAGATTACTTACCAGTCTTTGTTCTGTTGAACGCCAAAGTATTAATAAATCTGATACTTATTTTTTAAGACATGTCTCGCACTATTGTTAACTCCTCTATAGCAGGGGACTTTGCAAACAATCAAAGAACGGACACAATGAACACCCAGACTCAGAACAACAATTTGGGGATTCCAAATTTCCATTTGTGTGTTGTTCCGTGTGAGAATCAAACCCCCAACACTTGGTGCGGCGGCGTAGTGGCGAGGTCACCACTTAAACCACTACGCCATCCGTGCACCCAGATCATGACAATCGGTTTACATGAACAGTTTACAGTATGCTTATCAGAATTCTGGTTGCCATAGTACAAGCTCTGTTTAGTTTGGGATTAGACGAACGTGTGTGAGATGTCTGCAGTTATTATTATAAAGACTAATTAGTATTAGGAGAATCTATTTAAGTAATTTAAAACACCTAGGAAATCTATGATCGATTTGCAAAGTATGATCAACACTCTCCGCTGTACGGTTACAGTTAGACGAATGCCTATTTAGAAACAAAAGTAGTATCGCGGTCATTACCACCAGTAGGCAGTGGTCCGACTTCGGCATCACGTCAATGAAACGCTCTCTTTGACAAATGTACTATAAAGTAAGTACAGATTAGGCCGTCGAGACGAGGTTTTATACAGACGGTTTCACAACGTGAAACTGTAGTAAAATTATGTGGTCCAGGATTTTAAACCTCTTCTTCTTAAAGCTTTTATATACCAAAATTAAACTAAGAGGATTCCAGCCAAATAAATCAAATTAAACATCTTGCTGCAACAGTGATTTCTGCAGTCTAATTGATCGTTATTAACTGAAGTCGGTTTAAAGGGAGATTTATGGCTAGTCATGCCGTATGGGTTAGAATAGAGCCAATCCATTTCTACCCGTCCCGTGTGGTAAAGTGGTAAGTAGTAGCAGGGTAAAGGGCAATGCCCTTTGTTGCCTTTTACCACATCGGACTATTACACTGATCAACAAAAAATTTTTTTTTCTGTGTAACAAGAAAAATTTTGGCTGATTCTATTAGGAATAAGGTCAAGTAGAGTAGAATTAGTAGTCTAGTATTTCAGATACGAATAGTTTTATTGTAAAATGATTTTTTTAACTTTTCTTAAATTACAAGTTATTTTAACAAGAATAAAATTATTATCAATGTTATAATATTAATATGAGTACATTTTTATGATTTTCTCCTGTATTTTGCGCCAGGAACATCCCTCTGTAATCCCCAGCAATAATCTGCCAGCATAGTTGGACTCCATTTTCCCTGGTATCGTTTTTCTATAGTAAAAATGTCTTGGTGGAATCGTTCCCCGTGTTCATCACTAACAGCACCCAAGTTTGGAGGAAAAAAGTCTAAATGTGAATCTAAAAAATGTATTTTTAAGGACATATTGCAGCCTAAGGCTTTGTAATTCTCTAAAAGTTCCTCGACAATAGTTTGATAGTCATTTGATCGGTGATTTCCAAGAAAATTTTCAGTAATTTTTATAAATGATTCCCAAGCTGGTTTTTTCCAAGTCATCGAGTTGTTCTTTAAATATATCGTCTTTTATCACTTGCCTGATTTGAGGACCTACAAACACACCCTCTTTAATCTTGGCGTCACTGATTTTAGGAAATTTTTCTTTTAGGTATTGAAATCCAGCGCCATTTTTATCCATTGCTTTTACAAAATTTTTCATCAGGCCAAGTTTTATATGGTAGGTTGTACTAATAGAGCATGTTTTACATTTTTTATTCCTGGAGTAAGAGATTGTCTTTCGCGCCAATTTTTCTTAACGTAATGATTCTTCCTATACCTACTGTCCCATTCGCAAAGAAAACAACAAAATTTTGTATACTTAAGTTGCAATCCTAATAAAAGGGCAACAACTTTTAAATCTCCGCAAATTTTCCATTTATGTTCGTCATATTTAATCTTTTCTAAAAGAAATTTCATTGTTTCATAGGATTCTTTCATGTTAGCACCATAACCTACCGGTACGGAGGGAAGATTATTGCCATTGTGTAACAAAACTGCCTTTAAGCTTGTTTTTGAAGCATCGATAAATAAACGCCACTCTTCAATTTTGTACTGTATTCCCAAAATATTCATAACACCACAGACATTGTTACAAAATATTAAATCATTTTCTTGTGAAAAAAAGCTTTTTAACTCTTCATCACGATGCCGAAAAAAAGTTATTTTTGTGTTTGGTTGCAATAAATTCCATCCTTTTAATCGAGATCCTAAAAGTTCTCCTTGTTGTTTAGACAAGTGTCACGAACTAAGTCATTAAGATCTCCTTGAGATAGTAGGTGTGGCGTTTCTTCCTTGAGACAGATAGATGAAGAAGAAATTTGAAAATTAGGATCAGTACTTTTATTATCTGTTTCCTCTGATTCAGTTGAAAGATCAGAGCGTTGAGGTGGTTCTGGTATAGGTAATTCTTCACTGTGAGGAATCGGTTTTTTAGCAGATGAAACATCAGGGTACTTAATTTTTTTTTTAGTTTTAATTGTAATGCCTTTTGTATTAGTTAGACAAAAATAACAATTAGTTGAATGGTCTGTCGGTTCCATCCAAATCATCGGAATTCCAAAAGGCATAGATCGAGATCTTTTTTCCCATCCTGTAAGAAGTCCTACACATGTAACACAACAGATGTGAGGAACCCACACTTTATCTTGCTGGCCAACAGGAAAACCGAAATAACTTTCATACAATTTTTTTATTAAAGGTGTTAAATTTCTTCGTTGAGATGTAAAAGTAATTTCACCACAAATGTAACAGAACTTGTCAGGATCATTTTTACACTTTCTTGACATTCTTTAAGAATCACTTCACTCAGCAAACACAAAACACAGCCACTTTTCTGAAAAATAAAACACTGAATTAAAAAATAATAAGGAAAAAACAATTAATATTAAATTTTACTGATAAGTGCCGGTACACGGAAACTAGTCCTAATCAAATTAATATACATATGATTTTGTGGAGAGGTTAGGTAGAAATTTTGAAATTTCTGCTTACTTTTCTTGTTACAAAATTTTGTTGATCAGTGTTATCTATCGGATAGTATATATACAGTCAAACAGCGCCCGGTTGACGGCAATAATATTGCTATAGTTGTTACGTCTCCGCCTACCAATTCGAGAATTTGTATGTATTTATGTATGGAGAGAAATATTTTATACAAAAGTTTTGTTTTTAATATAGTGGGGCAAATGAACAGACAGGTCATCTGATAGTAAGTGACAAACGCCGTCCATGAACACTTGTAGGAAAGAGTTGCTTCCCAACCGGCTTTCTCTAAGGCCGTGGTATCACAGTGGTCGAGCCAACCCATTTGTGCTTAAGCATGGCTCTACCACGATTGGTAAAGAATGTGTGCATAAATTTATAGGTTGCATCTTCTCTACGCTGAATTAAAAAACCGGAATCAAGCTTTTAAGTTGGATATATTTTCATTTTATAAAGCATAAGGTTCAGAGGGCCAAGAATTTAAACTGATATTTAAAGTCTTAACTTGTTCATTAACTACTAAGCGAATGCTTCAAATAAGAGGCTTCAATAAGGTACTAATAAGTTATTACTCTCACTATAATTGGCCCCTCCAGACTTGAAGATCTTGGACATCATTATATTGTCTGCACCTGGAGCACATTGTTTTGGGCTTCTCGGCGGTTCGGTTTCCCTACTGTATTAATAACCAAGATAAGTTTCTTCAGATTTCCATGGTTGTTCCGTATTACATGTCCGAGGTATGAGAGAATGCGTTTGTGGTACATTGTGGCGCGTTGGAATTGCGCGTGCAACTATGAGAGAATCGACGCTTTTGTACGTTTGGCAGTCTACTGTATTCTCAACATTTGCCTCAAGCACCATATTTTAAAAGTATCGATCTTTTGTTTCTCTCTCGAGATAGTGTAGTCCACGTCTCGACACCATAAAGGAAAATAGGGAATATGAATGCTCGGGTAGTGCACATTGTAGGATAGGATCAATACAATATCAAACCTTCAAGAAAAGAGCGTACTCCTACCTAATAGGTCGGCAACGCACTTGTGACTATTGAGTTGTGGTTTTCCACGGGCGGCGGTAGTCACTGACCATCAGGTGACCCGTCTGCTCGTTTGCATATCACATAAAAAAAATGTAATGGTAAACCGTCTGGATACCTGGAATAATATTTCCAGTATAAGACAGACAGACACACCTTTATTATTTCTCTCTCTTTCAAGCGTCTTGAACAAATCTAGTATCTAGTCTTGCTAATTACCATTAAAACAGTGTGATCGACGTACCGAAGTTTTGAAATACGTTTTCCACCAACAGCTGTTATGTATAAAATTCTTTGTCACCCTTATCTTGTCACCCAGTATAATGTTACCGTGGCGGGGCGCCATACGATAGGGACTATATGTGTCACTCTGTTGAAGTTACGCCCACCTCTTTCTAAGAAAGGAAATTTCTTTTAAAGTAATAAGAAAATTATTTTTTAAACGATTCAGTTCAGGTTTCTTTAAGCAACTGATGAAAATATCCTGATTAGTTTTATAAATTCAACTATAAGTTTGTTTGATACGTTTTCATGTTTTAAATACTCAAACGCTCATTATAATTTACTTAAAAAATAATGTATCTAATCCCTACTAATATTATAAATGTGAATGTTTGTTTGTTATGATAGCCAATACTACGCAACCGATTATCATGAAACTTTGTACACATATTCTCAAAGGTATTAGGAAGGACAAAATATAGGTATATTTTATGTAGGGTAAAAAAAAAATTTTTGGCAGATATGATTGTTTGTCAAAAAAAATCAAAATCTAGCAAGGATTCAATGCGAGCGAAAACGCGGGTAAAAGCTAGTATTTGATAATTAAATTTATTATACAAAAATCACTTGTTTTACAACAATCAATCATTTCTTTTTCTGAACAAAACAGTGTGTGCAGGAAGCCTAACCGAATAATGTTATTTTTTCCAGCAAATATCTACAATACCATTATACTAAGTGGTTCTTTGACCGGGTTGAGATATCGCTGGCCTTGACATTTAGTATTTCAGAACATTTAATTTAATCTACAATTACAACACATCTATCCTATTTGAATAATTATTTTTGAATCATATAGCTCGTCTATTGAGAAAGGCTACTAAATATATCATCATGCTACTACCCAAGGGAGTGCAGCTGTCATCATAAATGTCAACAAATCGGGGAGGCTTTCAGTTGAAACTGGAAACAATTACATACCTACCTAAATACTGTGTAAATGTGTTTCGGTTTTCAAAACGTATGTAAACTCATACTCATTCAAAAATGCCTTAAGAAAACAATCTACGTGCCTTTTAATAGACTGAATGAATTTGGACGAACGTGGAACGCTGAGGTTTTCATTATTCAACATTTAAAAAAAAAATGGGGCCCTCGAGTAATGTAAGTAGGTACTGTGTTCAATATTAAAATTTACCTTTCATTCACAAACAAGGTTTATTTTTTTTATATTATAAACACAGAACTGCAACGAAATCGTATAAAGACTAATCGGAAAGATTAATATGAAAATCTATAGTAATTTTGACAATGCTAGGATTTTTTTTTTCTATATTTTAAATGGTATTACTCGTTAAAATATTATAAGGCAACAAGGAAAAGGCAAACAGTCTAACTGAGAAGTGATTAAAATTCAAATTCTTTATTTGATAAAACTGTTCCAAAATTATTCGATATCGTCCTGTTTTAAAAAATAATTAATTTAAAAATTGTTATTTAATAATAACGATCAAAGTGGTAAAAACTTTAAACTCTAATTTTATTATTGTACAGACAAAAAATATTATTTTAAAGTGAGATATAAAATAGAAACGGTACAATAACTACACAAAAATATTGCCAAACGAAAAAAGAAAATGAGCCAAAAGTGCTCGTTCACCGCAGCAGTTAACAATTGATTCAGAGCGGCTACTCGTGCAGATCAAATCGTTAAATTAATTTATCGCCCATAAACAACTGTTACAAACTCTATAATAAATAATTTACATAGCCGAAGTTTTTTAGTTTCATAAAAAAACACTTTCGAATTTCAAATGCAGTTTAAATTCGAAGTATAAAAGAACGACATGACCTAAATAGGAGACTTAAAAAAAAAACTGTTGTATATGTCCATGGTTCTCTTAAATTAAGTCCCTATCTTGAACGTTATATAACTAACAGATAAAATATATATGTATAAACAAAAAAAAAAACAGCGGAGAATTTGCTTAACATTATACATATATATGTACATATAAAAAAAGATTCATACAGTCCAATATTGAACCTCCGTATTTTTTGAAGACAGTTAAAAAAATGTAAGCATTCACTTAAAACACTTTAGTTACATTCGTAGCTATTGCGTAGCATGCGTAGGCTTTTTAAAACTACAGAATTACTACGACAATCGTATAGGCGTTTACTCTCTTATGACCGGTCGCCTTCCTGACGCCAACTCTGCTTCGAAAATTGTTTTAAGACGAGAAAGGAGGTAAAAAGGGTGATTTGTGGAAAAACTATCTGCCGTTCTCGCCTCGCCTACTATTTCGTAGACTAAATTAAGTGTAACCCTCCCCCCCTGACACACGAATTAGCTTAGATGGGGGGTTAACAAGAATACCAGGAATGTGTGACCCACGTTGAAAAAATAAATATATACATATACTATAGCTGGCATAATGTTGGTGTTTGATGTGCTTCTGCCTGCCCCTTCGGGGAATATAAGCGTGATGTATGTATGTTTTTTAGACTATATATTTGTGCTATATATATACACCACGCCATCACACCACCATTTTCCGCGAGATACAGGCAGTCGCCGCGTATGGCACTATAGGTCAGCAGACTGGGATGAAATGCGAACATTCTTTGCATCCTACCCATGGAGGCAGCTTTGCTTCTCGCCGGATGATCCCAATGTCGTTGCCGACTCTGTCGCGGATGTTGTGCTTCAGGGTATGGAACTCTTCATTCCATTCTCCCTGATTCCCACAGGTGGCAAGTCCCAGCCCTGGTTTGGTCGAACCTGCAAAGCGCCGTCCCGCCGAAAACAGGAATGTTCCCAAGCATGGGCTAATGCAGCGACAGCACGGGATATAAAGACCAGCACATTAAAGAAGCAATTTAACTTTGCCTCCAGATCCCTCAAAAGAGTAATCACTGGGGCGATGTCGGCTCACATCGGCAGAATTGGCGAAAGACTAGTGAGTCTCCCTTCCGGAACTCGTGCATTCTGGTCTCTTGCCAAAGCTGTCCAGGGGAACTTTTGTAAGCCATCCCTTCCACCTCTGCGCATAGGAGATAATTCGTTGGCCCACGACGCTAAAGAAAAAGCAGATCATCTGGGCAAACTCTTTGCGTCCAACTCGACCCTGGACGACGGGGGAAACGCACCGCCGACCATACCGCAGTGCGAGAGCCGCATGCCAGAAGTCCGGTTTACACAAAGGGCAGTGGGTAAAGCGCTTCTTTCCCTCGACGTTCTTAAGTCGAGTGGGCCCGATAGAATCTCTCCTATCGTGCTGAAGACGTGTGCTCCAGAGTTGGCACCGGTTTTAACGCGCCTTTATCGGCTTTCCTATTCCCTTGGCGTAGTCCCGAACTCATGGAAGGCAGCTCTAGTGCACCCAATCCCTAAAAAAGGAAATCACTCGGATACGTCCAACTACAGACCCATAGCCATCACCTCTTTGTTCTCCAAGATAATGGAATCCATTATGAACTGCCAGCTCCTCCGGTACATAGAAGACCACCAGCTCCTTAATGATCGACAATACGGCTTCCGTCGGGGTCGTTCAGCTGGTGATCTTCTTGTTTACTTGACTCACCGGTGGGCACAGGCGATCGAGACCAAGGGGGAAGCGTTGGCCGTTAGTTTGGACGTGGCGAAGGCCTTCGATCGGGTCTGGCACAAAGCGCTCCTTGCGAAGCTTCCTTCCTATGGGCTTCCCGAGAAACTGTGCAATTGGCTCACCAGTTTTCTTACAGACAGAAGCATCAAGGTCGTTGTTGACGGTGCATGATCCGACTCCAAGTCTGTTAATTCTGGTGTCCCACAAGGCTGTGTGCTATCACCCACGCTGTTTCTTCTGCATATCAATGACATGCTGCAGATTAGCAGCATCCATTGCTATGCAGACGATAGCAAGAGTGATGCCCTTTACAGCGGCCGCGCTAACATTTCTCGGGTAAACGTCATCGAAAGCCGATCTAAACTTGTGTCTGAAATCGAAACTTCTTTATCAAAAGTTTCAGATTGGGGTCGACTTAACCTAGTCCAGTTTAACCCCACGAAGACACAGGTTTGCGCGTTCACCGCTAAAAAGATGCCATTGGTCGTATCACCTCAATTTGAGAGCACTTCCCTAACTGCATCAGCCAGTATCTGAATCCTTGGCGTCGATATATCAAGCGAAGTCCAGTTTCGCGGTCACTTAGAGAGTAAGGCCATATTAGCCTCGAAGAAGCTTGGTGTGCTAAACAGATCGAGACAGTATTTTACTCCGGCCCACCGCCTGCAACTTTATAAGGCGCAGGTTCGGCCGCACATGGAATACTGTTCTCATCTCTATGCAGGTGCACCCCAGTACCAACTTCTCCCTCTTGACCGCATTCAACGGAGAGCGACTCGCATCATTGACTGCCAAGATATTTCTGATCGACTTGACACCTTGGCATTGCGTAGAGATGTAGCTTCACTCTGCATCCTCTATCGCTTGTATCATGGGGAGTGTTCAGAGGAATTGTTCGGACTTATACCGGCTGCTGGTTTCCGACATCGTTCTACGTGATAAAATATATATAATATATCCCCATCACCTGGACGACCCCAACACCAACGGACCCGACAGACATTGTCCTGAAGTTACATAATCAATAAATAACATAGATACCAACTGCAGCGCTATCTGCCGGGCTGATTTGTGAATCTAAACCATCCAGGGCGCCACCCAAACGCATAAAAAAAACCATTCAAATCGGTGTAGCCGTTTAGGAGGAGTTCAGTGACATACACACGTACAGTAGAATTATATATATTAAGATAGGATACTCATTTTACTGTAGGAATGGTGTACAAATAAGGAGTTTTCTATCTATTATCTATCTTATATACTAGAGATTAATAAATTATCTGATATATAAAAATCCGACATTCTTAGCCTGCTTTGATACCTATAGGAAGAGATGGGAGCGAATATAGTCAAAAATAGGGCATCCACAAAACCCTTTTTTTATGGGAAACGGGCAGACGGGTCACCTTATGGTAAATGACCAGCGCCGCCCATGGACACCCGCAACTCAAATGTCACAAATGCGTTGCGGCGTTTTAGGTAGGAGTACGCTCTTTTCCTTAAGGTTTGTAGGTCATATCGGTCCGAAAATACGGGAAGTGACAATTTGTTCTGAACGAGATAAAACCCATAAATTGAAAATTATCTACTTAATCCAGAATCTTTTGATCTGTTTTTATCGATGAGTATAGTATTAGAATGTCAGTTACAGTGATTGCTTTCCAGGGCTTTTGTATGTTTGACCCCATAAAAACCAAAATGAAACCTTCAAAATAAAGATTAATAACCGCTTAAATTAAAGAGCGTCTAAAATGTTCTGCGACAGTTTGATTGATTTTCCCGACGTTATATAAGTATCTAGATGCTCATCAATCATAAGACCCGGCATACGATTCCCGGCTTTTACGCACTTTCCTCAAGTCACGCCTGTCACAATTAGGGCGTAAGTAAAACGGCTAATGGTGACTGCTAAATTGGTGCATTTCTCACGTCCCAATAAGATTTGTGTTACCTAACTCAACTCAACTTAAGGAATATGATTGATCCAGGTGGAGTCATATAGTGCCTCTGTCTACCCCAAAGTAAATACGTTTTTAAGTGTATAGAAAGGAAACCTTTCATCCCGAAAACCCATTCCTGAGGCATACACAAAATATTATTCACGTAAGCAATCCAACTAACTTTGTCCATGACGGAGTCACGCAGAAGCGTATAAAACATGTACAGTTTGATGGCTATAATTTAGGTTCCACTAACGTAGTACCGGGGAAGTCAATCGGGAACTTTGGAAATTAAATGGTATAATTGGGAAAATATCCGTTTCGTTTCCTGACGGAAAAGAAAGAAATAGTAAGCAAGCAGACTGATGCCGGGAAGTCTTATTGAAAACATAATTAAAATTAAGT
This sequence comes from Tyria jacobaeae, assembly GCA_947561695.1. NCBI lineage: Eukaryota > Metazoa > Arthropoda > Insecta > Lepidoptera > Erebidae > Tyria > Tyria jacobaeae. Next base: position 11,426,227 of record OX387231.1, on the reverse strand, counting down.
AAATAATAAGTAACTAAAAAGTTGTTGAAAGAGTCCCGCGCTGCCGCTCTGCAAATTCGACAATAACCGGCTGAAGAATCCACCCATAAAACAAACATTTAGCTTAGTTGGTTGGGTTAACAAGAATGCTAGTAATGTGTGACCCACGTTGCTAATATTCTTAAAAAAAAAAAACCAATTAAGAATACATCCCTGAATTCATAAAGCTAAATTCTATATGTCGCTAACTCATAAACTTTATATCAAACTGTTATGATATCAAATTACTACACAGATCTTTTCGACCGAAATCAATAAAGCGAGCCAGCTGTATTCAATTGCATAAAAAGCATTTCGATCAATCATACAACACAGAACTGATACCCAATCTTTTTACTCACCCATCTAATGACACATTGATTTGTATACCGCCATTTTATTTTCACGTTAATGCGTTTTTGTTTATAAAATAGCGGATGTTTATTAGATTACCTTTATTTTTATATTACTAATCAAACTAGTTTATTTACAGCTGTATTAATTATTATATTATTACCTTTTTACTCTAAAATTATATAAACGAAGGTAGGTTATCATTTTTTGTTGTATTTATTTGTTTTATCTCCAAAAGTATTGGGAGTGTCTTGATATTGGTTGATCAAGACTAATACATATTATTGGTACTTATAAACCGTAACAAGAAAATTATGTAAAATGTTGATAAAGAGTGTCCTTGGAGTTTCATGCCTGTTCTTCTCCGTAAGATCTAGGTATTGAAACAGTCAATTAGCGTAATTAGCGTAGACGTGTCACCAGATTGTAAGTGACTACCGCTGCCCATGGACACCCTCAACTCAAGAGTCACAAGCGCGTTGTCGGCCTTTAGATAGGAAAACGTTCTTTTCTTGAAGGTTTGAAGATCGTATAAGTCCGGCAAACCGGCAGGGGACAATTTGTTTCACAAGCTGGTTGTGCGAACCAAAAAGCTTTAAGAGAAGCGTACGGTGGTTATTTTCTGTGTCGTTATTTTTACTATCACCGTTTTTATTATTATTGTTATTCTAGATATTTTTTGCTGGCAAGAGTGGTAGGTAACACTAATCTATACTATATCTATAAACTAAAATATAATAAAGCTGAAGTTTCTTGATAATTCCTTTCAACGAGCTCTCTCTCTCTCTAACTACTATTAGTATGTCTTGTGGAATAATATATGTAGGCTATAAAATATTAAAGTGGGACCCTTAGGCGTGAAGCAATAACCAAACAGTACAGTAACAGTAACTAGACACGATACAACAAATAAGTTCAGTATATACTGTACTGTATTAAATTAGAGCATTGAATAAACGTACCTGACGCGCGTTAAAAACATCATAGAGCACATTTCGTATTACGAATCAACAAACGTACATATTAACAGACATTAGTATGTAAGGAGAGCAAGTAACGCAACGTAAGTTTCTTTTATATTTGTTTTGCCTTATTCATTGTTTCCCCTCAAGATTACTTTAACGTTTAGCATATTAAGTACATATTTGCTTTCATTTGAAGTTCCAATCAACTAATACATCTCGTACTAAATAACAATTATCCGCGTACAAGCTCTTCTTCTTTACGTGGATATTGGGTAGTTTATAACCGACTTCAAAGAAAGAAAGGTTATATGTTAGTATATAGGCAATCGTACGTACAAATGTACATATGAGAAATCAAAATATTATCTGAATCTAAGTTATAGATATGTATAACTAAAGACAAGGCCGCCTCGATTGCTGATCCTTTAGGCTTTGGTTTTGATAGCATAGAATGTCGCGGTTCAGGTATTTTCTCTAAAGTCCTACCAGATATTTTATAAACCTACTACATTCACAGAAAAGCAATGTTTTATTCAAGGATTATTTTGAAGACGATAATATGTTTCTTTGTACGAATTATCTTCTAATTTGAATATTAGACTGAAAAAAAAATACAGACAGTAATAAACAAGAAAAAAAATATATAATACAACAAATCAAAACAATAAAATACATATTTACTTCTAGTAATATATAAAATAAATACTTTACGAAAACAGTTCAAATTAAAATTAGGTTAGGTATATTACATTAAAATAATAACAAACTGAAACATAATAAAAATAAAAACAAATGTAATTCATACTTTGATTTACTTCTTGTAGCTTGTATCTATAAGAATTTTCGATTAAAAGAAAAATGGAGAGAAAAATTTAAACACCATTTAGTTAATCTGTCTATCCCAAATGAATGTCAAAAAGGTTATAGGAATCTACTTGTGACCTTGGGTGACAATACAATAGTTTAACATCTCGGAACTAATGTGACCATAGACAGGAAATTGATAGTGTAACTCATTAGTACACTATATTACACTTAGTGTCAAAGCACGTTTTTGTATTTTTTTAGCTACAATTATTTATACAATTGGTAGTAGAATCTCTGTATATAATTACTAACTTTTCCTGCAAAGCTAAACGCTATCATCCAGCACTCAGTACACAGTCTATAGTGTTCGTTGACATTAAATGATTCGGGTCTGACGTATATCCATTCGAATCATATTTGGCGCAATGTAGCATAATGTCAACCCGCTTTGGTGTCGATAACGATTTATGTCAACTTAAAATTGAAGATTGGTTCCTTGGGATTATGAAGTTAAGGAAAGTCGATTTACTGAGAAGTACATTCTACGGCTTAGCAAGTTAGAGCGGCTATTTTGTTTCTTTTTTATTTTTCTAGCGTATTTTTTTAATCTTCATTATCACTATTACTCTGTAAATTACAATAAAAAATAAATGAAAATACTCAATCCAATGCAAAACAATTCAACAATTAGTACTTCAAGAGATTAGTTATCCTATTATATTAAGTATACAGTGTGTCCCAGAAAAGGGAACACTTACTTTAACTACTGAAAATAAACATCTAGCATACAGTTGCATAAAATAATCAAATGTGAGGTCCGATGACCAGCATCGATTAACGGCACTCGTTGACGAGCATGACGCATGCAGCTATTATCATCATCATAAACAGATAATTTCAGATGGTTATATACAATATTCTATTTTTCAATTCAATTCTCTTAATTTCCCACCTTAGGGGTGAAATATTTTCTTTAAATTGAAATGGAACCAACATTGAATATGATAAACTCTTTTTCCGAAGAAAGATTATGGTTTTGAAGTGAATATACATATATATGTATATAATGTACATGTTTCTTGTCACGTTAGCCTAGAGCCATCGCCTGGCTTTCGATATGTGAGGTGTCACTTGAATCACTTTAATAAAATTGGTTATAAGATATTGAAATAGCCGTGTGGACCTCAGTAGATTAGAATATGGCTACCCATCTCTTCCTGTGGCTGTCGTAAAAGGGGACTAAGGGATCGGACTGTGATCTATCAGACATTATATATATATATACATATATATATACATATATATACATACATATATATACATATATATAAGTAATACGTAAGTGGGAATAGATTATGATTGGCAAAAAGAAGGCTTTTGAGACGCCTCTGCTCGTTCCTTCAGGGAGAAATAGAATAGGCGTGAGGGTATGTATGTATGTACCTATGTTTGACCCTGTATTCTGAGATATCGTCAGCAAAGAAGTAGAAGTTTATGATGCAGTTGTTTTATTTTTAATAATTTTACTGGCTAGAGTAGGTACTTCTTAGGGCTCGCACTTCAAGGCAACAGCCAGTACCAGTTACAGGTATAAAGATTCTTTGATTTGACACTTTCCAGTCCAAACGTAAGAGAAATATCCATTATCATTACCAGTACATTCGCAATTAAAATTAAAGTTTTTAATTTAAAAGACATATAATATTGATCTTAAGAACAACTTTAGAGGTAAATTAAACCCGTATCTATAAATCGATTCACTCTGGCCTTAGACGGATGACCACCATTTATAAGTCAACACCCTTGGTTCCGCACAAATTAAACCGTCAATCAGGGTGGCAAGTGGATATATTACTGTGGCTATCGGCTGTTATACTACGAGGGGTAAAAGGTAACTATTTTGGTCAACGATTAATCTAGATTAAGAAGTATAAAACCTGTTTAATTTTTTTTTATGAGTATCTATGTTTGTATGAAGTTTCTTTTTCAACTCACGCCCTGCCGCTTAGACGTCTTGATCGATTTCGATATGTAAGGTGTAGTTTGAATTGATTCATGCATACACTCTAAAACAGAAACCCCTTTTTGTTCAGTCGTATTAAAAGTACTAATAACTGTAATATGATCAAATCTTGATTCTTGTCTTCATTAAATTAAATGTTAATTTAATGAAGACATATTTAATACCATTTGAAACATAATCCAGCTACTCCATTATTTTCAATGTTCTTAGATATACCAAAGAAAATAACAATTTTGGTGTCTAATTAATTGTGGCAGACTAGACAAGGCAATTTAAGTTAGGCGAAAATTGACGACCAACCCAAACAGCGGCCTGTGGCCGTTAGCTGGGGTTTACAACGGGTACTTCGTCTCAGGTGTTCCTATTACAAACTTTTACCGCCTACGGGGAAAATATTTATGAATTAAAACACTTCTGGGTGCACGGGTATATGTTTACAATATTAATAAAAAATAATAATTAATTATAATCAATATCATTATTAATTGTTAAATGTAAGTAATCATTGTATATACTTAGTTATAAGCTTGCAATATTGCTTTGGGAGTTCTCCTGTAATAATATTGTAAACGTATCTAAATTAATAAATAAAAAAAAATGATTGTTTTTATTTTTAAGTATTAAGTGTGTAAATCGGGACTTATTTAATGTATTGGACAATCTAATAGACTGTAATGTAATTGATAATTATTAGCTTTTATACGTTTTGTGGTAATGTTGTCGAATTTTATTGGAAGGCTTTGGACATCCCGCCGGCAGCCGGTTCGAATTATAGGTACACTGACTTACTTGAGCTATTGGTTATACTCTCCAATCCATCTGTATATGCAATAACTCTTTCCTAACATTTTTATCCTCGCTTTCCGATCAATATACCCCAAATATCCCATCTAATAACAAAAAGTACCCCGATGATGGCAATAAGCGTACGTAGCGTGAGTAAATGAGGCTCAATTATAACTTTCAAAATGTGGGCTTTCATACGCCTCTGACTACCCCTCCGGGATATAGGTGTGAGTGTAAAAAACAAGGTGTGAGTAGTAAGAAAACAAAAAGGTTGTTGTACCCTATGAATATTATCGCGATATTACAAATATAGGCTGCACGGATGAAGCAGTGGTTTAAGTGATCACCTCGCCACTACGCTGCCGCAGTGAGTGTTGTGGGTTCGATTCTCACACGGAGACAACATTTTGTGTCAACCTTAAATTGTTTTTCTGAGTGTTGGTATTCTTTGTATCTGTTATTTGAATGTTTGTAAAGTAACCGCAATACCTGAGTTAATCGTAGTGCGGGAGTAGTCTTTAAAAAAAGAGAGTTTTGTTTTTTATGTAAACCGAAGGAAAACACATGAAACCGCGGGAAACGACTACATATGACAATGTTACTAAGGAATAGGCCTTCAGACCACCTTCAGAAAAGGGAGGTTGTATGTTTTTTTTTTCTTTTTTTTTTGTTCTACTGTGTGTATGGTTTTTTTTATGTATGTCTTGCGATTTCTCCGCCAATTGTCTACTGATTTTGCTTTTTTATTCAAAAGTGGATCCATTATCAAATCCTGATTTGGTACAATCAGAATTTGATCATAGGATAGCAGGCAAGTTGCGAATAAGTTTTTGCAAAGAAATTGGAAAGGCGCTTTGAAGGTGGTTATGTAATATGTAGTTTTTAATAAAAGTCACTTATTTATAAGTCTAAATACGTCGATTGGTTATAATTTTTGTTTGCTATTGTACTGTATTGTGTGTAGTTCTCTATAAGTTATTATTTGACTGGCCTATATTTCTAACCGGCCTGTTGGTCTAGTGGATAGTGAACCTGACTGCTGAGCCAGAGTTCCATTCCCATAAGGCACAAACATTTTAGTGATTCACAAATCGTTGTCCGGAGTCTGGGAGTTTCTTGTGTCCATTATGTCTATGATTGTTATATCTCACATATCTTGCACATGCAACGTGAACAAACCTTTACGATTTCCGAAGTCTTCTGCAGTTCCACAAAAAAAAAAGATAAAAACATACTACAGATACTTCTTCGTTGTCTCCACACAAATTGCTTTGGAGGTCTTTTCGGCTTTTAGTGTATTTGGAATCAAGCCATGGACTTAATAATAATAATAATTTTAAAAAAACTTTTGGCTATTAACACAAACTCCCCAACATCCCCCATCCCTCATCACCCTCAAAGGCGGGCAGCGCACTTGCGACTCTTGAGTTGCAAGTGTCCATGGACGGCGGTGTCACTTACCATCAGGTGACCCGTCTGTTCGTCTGTCCCCCTATAGGATAAAAAAAAAAAAAAAAAAACTAACTTTTTTTTGTGTGTGGTAAACGGGGCCGGTGAGGAGGTATGTCGGACTCGAACCGACTAAGTCCATACAGTGTTCCGTCATCGTGTCTTGTTGCCGAGGTCTCAGGTATACCCTAAAAAGGAAAACCCCGTGACCCCGGCAGACTTGGTCGCAAGGCAAACCCACCATAGTATAAACCATACTTAGAGAGGCGCGCGCGGAGCACTTCGCACCTCAGTCTCTAGGCTAGCCCCGTCCATCGCCCTCAGGCAAGCGCTCATGGAGGCCGGTGATCGTTTAGCCCTCTCCGGCGCCTGGTGCATCTTCTGGGGGATGGGAGAGTCCTAGACCTCTCCCGTTCCCTTTCCGCCACCTCAACACAAACTAACCTGCAGAAATTATCTTAATGTGACTATAATCCAATGCACCTATGTTTTGCTTCGTTATAGCTTGTATAATACCCACTATACACTCTTTTTATAATTTTGAATAGGGTAGACTGGGTACGGTTAAAACGGTGGACGGTTGATACAAAGTGAGTATCTCATGAATCGTGCCTGATGAGGTTAGGGGTACAAGGGAAGAACGAAGCCGGCTACTAATTGAAACATGAATTTAAGTGTTGCGTCGCTCTAGGCGCGGTGTGGTTGTGTACAGGAGGCCCCATTGTGTTTTTTTAAGCCAAAGTAAGTATTTTTGTTCACACATTTTTTTAAATTATTATGGTTTTGATTAAAGTTAGAGTATTGAGTATTTTTATCGCTTGAATTAATGTATGTAGAATGTGGCAATATGATTAGTTTTTATTCAAATTTATTATCGTTCTTACTGTGAATCATTTTATACCTAGAAGGGGGGTTAGGGACAGTTAAAACATTTTTTGTGGATACGGCTGGAACAGTTTATTTATTTAATTATGTTGCTTTTTGTGAGCCAAGGAAAGACTACAAGAGGTCAAGCCAACTTGTCAACGTATAAACAAGCCTATGACGATGTAATAGCGGGATCATCGGTAAGAACAGCGCAGAAAAGAATGGACTTAACCACTTTTCCCTACGGAGAGACGCGACTGGTGGTGATGAAAATCTAGATGTAAGATATAATATCACAATCGAGTGTTTAACGAGGAGCTATCTAAGTGTTTTCCTAAAACGAATGTTAGGAAATTGGCATACGATCAAAGGGTTAAATATAACTTATCACGACCTCCGACGAACACTATCAAATGTTCTTAGAAGGAAATCAACAAAATGGGGACGTAAGACCAGGAAATCTACAATTTACACAGATACACATGAGAAAGAGGACAGCATGAAAATAGATTGAAAAGAACCATAGCTAAGCAAGTTACGTAAATATTATAATGAGTGAAGACTAAAAGAAATACTACAAACAAGAAAAGAAGAACAAGAATCATCTACAGAAGGAGAGGAGTGCTACTGCCTTATTTGTGTGTCAGTATATTCAGAAAGCAGAAAAGGAGAAAAATGTATACAATGCAATGAATGTAAAATGTGGATGCATGAAGAGTGCACAGATATGTTTCCGAATGATCTTGTATGCACTTAAGTACTTTTTTAGACTAACGATTTTATAAAAAAATAAGGTTTTACTTTTTTCTTTTTCTTGTATAAGTTTAACGTTATCTTTTCTATTCAACATATAAGTATTATTCTTTTGTTTTATGATTTGTTTATCTCTTCTTCAAAATGTTGATATTTAGTTAGAAGCAATCATTTGAAGTCTTACTCTAAGTATTTTGTTAGTTTGAGTGCTAAAAATTAGTTTATAATTAATGCTGTAGATCTTTGAGAAATTGAATAACAAGTCGTATGCAAATATTGTCGCAAAAAATACTGTCGTTTGTGACAGTATTTTTATCTGAATATTGTACAATATTATATTTTAAGTTGTACTTGACATAAATCTTTGATGGCTCATTAAAAATAATGTAAGATTATAAGTATCGTCAAAGACTTCAACATTAATAAAAGAAATTGTAATGTTCAAATGTGCCATTATTAGTCGCAAAATGTTATTAGAAGAGTAATAAGACATGTTTAACTATCATATTTTGTATTATTTGCATGTGTATCAATTGACCTCAGGCACTGTTTCAACTGACCCTGGCATTAGGACGGTTAAAATAAATTACACTTTTTATTTTTAATTTGAAGTTACACATATAATACAATACATGGATCTCAAATAATATTGCTCATTAGTAGACAGACATACGCTCTTGTATTTAATATATTTCAGTCATCGCTCGCTTTACTAATCCTGATGCCATCGACGATTAAAGCTAAAATGTATTAACCGTACCCAGTGTACCCTACTGTTGAATTGTGTATTCCAGCAAAATCACCAATAGTAATGTAGAATCTAGCAGAAACGTAGAACCGCAAAGTCTGTCATATTTTCTGTAAAAGATAAACTGATTCATGACTGAATTAAGAGTATTTGTAAGTAATCTACTACTATGAATGTAAAATGTAAAGCGGAGTTACTATACCTACCACAAAACTTGTTATACCAAAAAATGATTCTTACCTGTTTGTGGTATTGGCGATATTACTTCGTGTTAAAAAAAAGCAGCCAAGTGCGAGTCGGACTTGCGTACGAAGGGTTCCGTACCATAATCTATAAAAATCAACAAAAAAATCATTTCAAATTTGTGGTATTGGAGCCCCTTAAATATTTATTTTATTCTGTTTTTTAGTATTTGCTACAGCAATCACAGCAATAAGCTATAACAATAGTGGCAACACAAATACATAATCTGTGAAAATTTCAACTGTCTAACTATGAAGGTTCAAGAGATACAGCCTGGTGACAGACGGACAGACGGACAGCGGTCTCTTAGTAATGGGGTCCTGTTTTACATTGAAAACCCTAAAAATTGCACAGTGCTTTTTTCGAGACAAAATCCCCGGTGGAATTTCTTATTAACCCATGCAGACATATTATTAGGTCTCTCTCTAACAATTATCTGTCTTCTTTCTGGATTTCAATAATTCAGCTCTGTATAATTTTCTTCGATAGATTAATCGTAAATTGAATCAAAAATATCCATTGTTTTCCAATTTATATTTACGCGCGGAATGGCATTAATGTCAAATAACTATAGATAAAAAGCTAACTGGGATGTCAAGAGACAGTTAGGTTTATTCTAAAGATAAGAAGTTTCACGGGTCGTTAGTGCCTATCTGTCAATTGAAAAATTCTGAATATTGTCTTACTGTGTAATTAAACTTATCTAATCGTTTAACTGGCTTTTGAAAAATCGAACCTAAGAATTGTTATTTTTAATCAGTTAAATAATTAGAAAAGTTATTATTTTTCACAGGTTTTATCACTTACAAAATATTTAATATATTATGTATTAAATATTTGTGGATCATACTAATGTTTTACCGTGTGGAAATCGAGCTCACGACCTCTGGCGACTTAAACGGCTCTGTTACTGACCAAAAAAATGCTGTAAACCAAAGAAAAGTATTGTATCATATAGTAAAATAATGTATCGACTGGTCCGGAAAATAAGTTCATGTCGAAATCTGCCCCGAAGGAAGGATAAATGACAAATGAAACTCCAAAAACGACAATTTATCGAATGCCAATAACCAAAAGGTCTTTATGTTTTTTTTTTATTTCAAGATCAAACGTAATATAATTGTTCACAATTTTAATCACCCATCAGACAAAAATAAAAGAGTGTCTCTCATTCTGCTAACAGACGAGTGCAGAGCAAATGTTTGCGGGGACATCGCAAATAATCGCCGCCAGTGTACACATACAGACAGACGTATTAATCGACTTCAATGATTTTGTTGTTTGAATTTATGTCGTGCCACTTGACATATCGAATTAACAAAAATAAAGTATATATTGCTAAGTACAACTAGGTACATATGTATCATCATCATCATCATCGTCACCCTATCACAGTCCATTGCTGGACGAAGGCCGCCCTGAAGGACCGCCAACTATCCCAAGTTTTTCAAGTAGATATTTTATTATTTAAAATATATAACACCCTTGCGTTAGATAATACAAGGTGGCAAAAAGGTTATAATTTTTTTTTTGATCCAAACGGAATCAACCAGTCTTAGACGATATGCAAATAAATGCATTTTTAGAAGAAAATAAATACAAAAAAAGACTCAAATGCAACTCCATTTTACATATACTTTCACTCACCTGTGGATCATGCACGTCAAGGTCGCGAATAATGTCAGCAGGATCAAAGACGAGGGACAAGAACGTGTCTCAGTGTAATTAGGGCCTTTGATTACGCCAACACAAAAACTCCTATTTTCTTAAGACTTATTTCTACAGGACTGTCGTCCTTATACTTTTTACAGTATCATTTAATATGCTTTGAAGAAATTGTTACTTATGTTATTTTGTAGCTGAAATTGTTACGTTTTAATTTGTATTATTATACGATTTTTTGGTAAATGGCAACTTATGACCCGCTACCGTATTTCGTAAAGCTCTTGGACTCTCAATAGTTAAAATGTGTTTTAAATAAATGGTTTTGAATAAGTAGGTCACTCAACAGAAACATTCTTGTGGCTGAACTACTGAATATATTACATTTTCCGTTTGCAAATCGGTTATTCCATTTGGATCTAAATAAAAATAAGATAACCTTTAGCCACCTTGTATATACACATCACACGTCGAGATACATTAAACCGTTTAGGCGTGGGCGTGTCCACGAAACATGTATTCCTACACTCCAAATATATAACCCTCCTTCTTGCGAACACTGGGTTCGTCATAGGGGTTAGTGTTAAGCTATTGATAAATAGGCACCCATAAGCGATGGGTATTCATTACTCATAATACCTAACAAGTCACGTTTGGTTTTTGAGTTTTCAGCAACCTTTATCTAGGAACGAACGGCGTTGATCAGCGTTGAAGCCGTACCTGTATATGTATATACTTTTTTATATAGGGGCAGATGAACAGACGGGTCACCATACCATATGGTAAGTGACAACCGCCGCCCATGCACATATGCAATTCAGCCGTAAGAAGCCGTGCCCATTTTGGAGGGTGATGATGGGGATGGAGGAAAGAGGAGAGGGGGAATTGGGCCTCCAGTATACTCACTCATTTCGCAATACAATGCAAGCATTCTTTCTGTCTTTTTCTCCCGTCGAGCAGGTACATTCGTGCCTAAGTATGACTCTCCTACTGTTCATATTCGGTTTATCTCTCATACATACATAATTATATACCTCACTCAAGAATAGTTCATGCCCCACTTTATCCATAACATAATAAATTTACCCCAGTATACACTGACTCTATTGCGTCCCTAAAGCTCTTAATAATATGATTACTGTGTCGATATCCCCACGTTAGCGGACACGGAACAAAATGCAGTTATCTTCAGTGATAGCATCGGTACAGAAACCAATTACGCGGGCTTAGTGGACGTAATAGTAATTAATATCCGAGTTAAACGAACATACCTAAGAAGTTTCCGTTGTGGTTTTAGGTAAATAATATATTAAACATATATACACTCACATTTGAAAAATCTCATTGAAAGGGATATTGCTTATACAGATGAATTGGGGAGTATGAGCAATAGCTCAAGCAGGTCAGGGTCAGATGGATACCTATAACTCGAACTGGCTGGCGCCGGAGAGTCTGAGCCCTCGAACTAACATATTAATTAGAATTATTTTAGTTAATTACATCAAGTCAATATAAATACCCAAAAACGGCCACAATTCGTCGCATAGCTAATCCCAAGTCAGAGGGTTTATTAGTAACCATTGAAGTTCCTATCTAGATATTTTTCAGTTATCTACCTCCAGGCTCCATAATGACTCAAGATTCTCTTTATCGAGCTCAATCCATTGGACTCGTTAAAAATAATCATATGAGCAAAAACACCAGCAGTTTACTGAAGTGCCACATCTTTTTTTATTCTATAGTAGGCCAGACGAACAGAAGAGTCACCTGGTGGTAAGTGACAATTGCCGTCCATGGACACCTGCAACTCAAGAGTCGTTAGTGCGTTGCCCGCCTTTGAGGGTGATGAGGGATGGGGGATGCGAGAAGGAGAAAGAAGAGAGCGGGATGAGATGGGAAAGAGGGGAGAGGAAACAGGAGAGGAGAATTGGGCCTCCGGAAACCTCACTCATTTCAGGGAAATACAACGCAAGCGTTGCTTCACAACCGGTTTCCTGTGAGGCCATAGTATCGTACCGGTCAAGCAATTCTGTTACTGTTATCTATCTGCTATATCTCTTATCATATCAGCTCCAAAACGTTATGTATTGTCATTCAAACTACATAGCATACAAGGTTTAATTTTGATACGACAATTTGAAGTTAAAATTGACTTCCAAGATTTGTGTAATTAGTGAATTACAATTGAAGCTAATAAAACCGGTATAAAGAGTTAAATATTTATACATACTTATTGAATAGTAATCAGTTTACGGAGTTTGAATAAGAATTTATTTAAAGATAAGACTCTCCATGTATTAATACAAGAGACTGCAGCTCTCTGTTTAAGCGATGGTGTTACAACATATGGGATTATATCTGGGTATTACCTATTTTCTTAAGCACTAATAATAGGTTTTCAAGGTTAGAAGTAACCAAAACATTGCATTTCGATAATAATCTATTTTATATATTATCTAATATGCACAAGAGAGGCGAAAGTAAAGCGTTTAGGATAAGCTGAATGATGGGCTAACATAGCCTAGGGTTGCCACTTCTACTATAAAATAATTGTATTGTACTACTCTTGGGCGTTTTTTTTTTTTGTATGGTACATAATATTTTTAAAATACACACAATTATGTCAAATAAGCTGTTGACAGTGCAACCTGTTTCATATAAAAATGAAAAACATTGACAGCACACTTGATAATTATAAAATATCTATTATTTTTATTTAATTTCCTAAAACAACTATACTTTTAAAAAAATCCCAATTATTGCTTATTTTAGAAAGATAACACATGCATTACAACTGTCTTTACAAACATTTTGGCAACTATTTGTAGATCACACAAATTTTTGTCCTATGTGGGAATCGAACCCACTAGCTCCGGTTCAGCAGTCAGGACACTAACTACTAGATCAACAGGCCCGCCAATGCCCATCCTTAATAAACAAATAACTGTTTTCCTTAAACAAAAAGTGACAGCCCTAGTCAAACGTTTTAGGGGAGGTCAATAATGTATATCACTAGGTGACATAACTGACATTGTGAGTATTTATAAGCACTGTTATCCTGTTACCATACATTATATTAAAAAATGCTTAGTACTGAATTAATTGAAAATCAAAAAATGAATTTTTGAAAATCAAATTCAATTTTAAACTTTCACTCTTAACTCATTTTCAACCTTAAACTCAATTAAAGGTTCATAAACTTCATTCAGGACTAAATTACATTTAATAAATTATTTAACAAGAGTACATTATATTTATACACACTGTATTACATTATAATTACTTAGGTTAACATATTGTTGTTTTAATGAATTTATCCTTAGCCTTCTATCCTCAAATAACCCATTACCCAATGTTAGAATACTACTGTAAACACATGAATCTTCTTATTATTCTGTGTAGCCAATTTATCAAAAACTTAAAGTATAAGTGAAACTCCCTACAAAAATTATAATTGTCTAAAAAGGTTTTAGACATTAATGCTAAATTTGTAATTTGACCATCACAGTAAGCTGTTTCACAAAATCATTAAAGAGTCTCACAGCTAAAGTATTTACTTCAACTACTTCAACTTTTGATTAATGGCTTTTGTAGAATTGCCACAATTTTGCCAATGGTATGTATCTGAAAAAACCAGCTGTCAAACGATTTTATGTAGAGATTTGGAGCTTTAGTTGAGTCAAATAGAAAAAATTCAAGACATAACAATAAAAAAGTGTTTTTACATTGCAAATATTTAAAAAATTAGGACTTGCTATGCTTTGATGTATTGAAATTGAAATATCTTTGCAATACTACCTCATTACATAAACCTTTAAAAATTACAATTAAATCAACCATGTAACACTCAACAACTTATTTCATGTTCCTTCAAATATTATATATATATAATTAATTTAATAAACATGTACCATTCCATAAATAAATGTCCAAAACAATACATATGTGAATAGCGCTCCAAAGAAACCATTAGTAAGCAGACTCTGCCTCGAAATATAGTACTTTTTCCAATTCGGCCCTGTTTTCAGCATGAACATTACCCACAGGCTAACAACAGCAAACACGTAGAAGGCAAAACCATAAAGTCCAGTCAGGCCAAGTATTCCTGGAATTGGAAAGAAATCAAGATATTTATCTAATTTAAAAATTAGAATTTAGAACAAAAGAAAGAAGAGGTCATCTATAATATGCATTTTATAATATATAAGAATGTTTATCAGAGCAGTGGATGTTCTATGGCAAACATGATATTTATCAGCAGGCTAGTTATCATGAAGTACAAGCTTTCAGAGGTTATTATTATGCTAAAGTTGGGACTTGATTTAATATGACACAGTTTTGGATCAATCTCATTTACATAAAGAACATACACACTTAATATTTTATTAATTAGGATCTATGATTCAAATTTACGCTGTATTTTTTTTTTATAAGGCATACAAGCAGATGGACCACCTGATGGTAAGTGACAACCACTGCACATTAAAACCCCTTGCCTTTTTAAGAGGGAAATAGGAGAAGCAGGGTTTGGCTTTTGATTCACTCACTCAGTGAATACATTTTGTAACTAATTTTTTGTGAGATAGTGATATTAGTCCAGTCAAGCTGACCCATTTATCTAAGCATGGCTCTCCCACATATATTAATTGTTATCTGTTTGTTGCACACTAATTTAAAATACATATTTGGGGTAACAATGTTGGACTTAGAATTACTTAAAATTCTTAGTTAAGATTGATCTATGCAATCTAAGAATATAAGATTGGTCTAATTGCATAACTGTTTGTTTCCCTAAAGAAAAAATAAATAAATAAACATTATTCATGAAGTAACAGAAACCTACCACACCTTATATACATGTAAATATGTATTTAGAACCACTATATATGTATATTTTATTAGTTAGTATCCTCCCTTGTCAACCCTCATTCTGCCTATATGTATAGAAATGTATATTTTCCTTTCGTAAAACAACTTCCCAAACTTTTTGGTAGTAGCTAACTCAAAACGCGAAAGTCAACAAACTGAAAGAAATCATTAACACTAGCGTTTAATTATTGGGCAATAACTACAATGTGCACGTGAAACTTTGCGTACAGTCCTGACAAGTAGGTATGACACTACTAAAAACACTGCACACAATAATACTAACATAACGTTTTCATCAGATTGAAGTAAAAGTTACTTTCTCATTAGAATGAACACTAATTTACCAGCTATGGATCCCGACAACGCGGCCATGGATGTTCTGCAATATTCAACCACCACGGCATTGTTTCTTAGAGCGGCCTCACTGTATGCTACCCCTTCGGACTTGCTGTCTTTCGCTTTATTTGATGACATAATTACGACTTTCCTAAGTTTTTACCTATTCAGAAAATTTAAGAAACAAATTTGTGTTCAGTTTTCATTCGCAATCGCAAGTTTTGCTTATCTTTACAACAGTCAACAACTACAAGTCAACGCAGAGAGCAATGTCAATTGTCAAGTGTTTCGAAAGGCACGTTTAGAAATAGATTGGACCTTGTTGATAAAAATTCGAAAACATAGGTATTTAATTAACATTTTCCCTTCATAATATAAAAGTAAACAATATAATAACAAAATTTATAAATTAATATTATAAACATGTGTATACAGATTTAGGAAAGGAGAGTGATAATAAATATTGGAAATTAATTGGGCGTGGGATTTTTACAGGATGAATGTCACATAATAAGACAGAGTATTTGAGACAGTTATAAAAAATCTGATCCGGGTGCCATCATCTAAACCACATTTACATGTAGAGGAACCTTTTATGCGGATTTTATTTCAAAACATACATGACCAATAGGTAATCGAAAGACCGTTGAAATAACACACCTGTTATTTCAACTAATTTTGTATTTTTTATTAAACCATGACTTTTTTGGGACTAACGATTGTATACTGCGATATTTATAGCCTTTGGATTTAGACAATTCATTCCACTAAACTTGCCAATTATCTAGTCTAGATTCATGGCCGCCAAGTTTTCTAGGCACAAAAGTCCACTTACTCATTTCCGAGAATACTACTGTGACCTGGTATCCAGCTCAATACTACCTCGATCCAATAACGGTCACACGCATGTAATTTTTCTTTTATTTCTAATACTTCTCGTCAGGTCTCGTATACAAATGTTCGAATCTGAAGATATTAGAGATTTATCTAATTTAATTGAGAGCACATAAGAGACAGCTTCCAATGTTGCTAAAGCTTCACCTGTAAATGCAGAGGACTCCTTTGATGATTTAAAATTAACAATATTTTGTATTTTGGTATCCAGATAGCAGCTTTTCAAGAAGAGGGAGACTTTTTTGAGCGTTCACCGCTAAAAAGATGCCATTGGTCGTATCACCTCCTTTTGAGAGCACTTCCCTAACTGCATCAGCCAGTATCGGAATCCTTGGCGTCGATATATCAAGCGAAGTCCAGTTTCGCGGTCACTTAGAGAGTAAGGCCATATTAGCCTCCAAGAAGCTTGGTGTGCTAAACAGATCGAGACATTATTTTATTCCGGCCCACCGCCTGCAACTTTATAAGGCGCAGGTTCGGCCGCACATGGAATACTGTTCTCATCTTTATGCAGGTGCACCCCAGTACCAACTTCTCTCTCTTGACCGCATTCAACGGAGAGCGACTCGCATCATCAACTGCCAAGACATTTCTGATCGACTTAACATCTTGGCGTTGCGTAGAGATATAGTTTCACTCTGCATCCTCTATCGCCTGTATCATGGGGAGTGTTCAGAGGGATTGTTCGGACTTATGCCGGCTGCTGGTTTCCGCCATCGTCCGCGACAAAATATCCATCCCCATCAACTGGACGATTGGCACTCCACCACTGTGCGCTTTTCCGGAAGCTTTTTGCCTCGCACAACCAGCTTATGGAACAAATTGTCGCCTGCCGTATTTCCGAACCGATACGACCTTCAAACCTTCAAGAAAAGAGCGTACCTCTACCTAAAAGGCCGGCAACGCACTTGTGACTCTTGAGTTGCGGGTGTCCATGGGCGGCGGTAGTCGCTTACCATCAGGTGCCGCTTGTCATCATAAAAAAAAAGTTCGCTATAAGATAAGATGATAATAGACTTCTTGTGGCCAGAAATTGAGGATATGGACTTGGACGATATGTGGTTCCAACAGGATGGCGCCACTTGCCACACAGCCAACAAAACAATTACTCTTTTGCGCGAGAAATACAATGGCCGTATTATCTCACGTCGTGACGATGTTAATAGGCATCCACGATCATGTGATTTGACACCGTTGGACTTCTTTCTTTGGGGATATTTAAAAGAAAATGTGTACGTTAATAAGCTAAGAACAATTCAAGAGCTAAAGGATGAGATAATTCGGCCCATTGGCATTGAATCTCAATTATGTCTCAGAGTCCTTGAAAATATGGACCATCGGATAGAAGTGTGCCACCGAAGCCATGGCGAGCATTTGGCCGATATTTTGTTTTACACATAATTGTCATAGATCCTTCTATCATAATAAAAAATATTAAGATCTTAAAACTTTTTGTTTTATTTACAATTAACATCGTGCATTATGGTTGGACCACCCTTGTGTAGCCAACGTGTGGTCCCACGTAATCCCAGATAAAAAAATTAAAATATAACCACGGAGCATGGTCACTCAACCATCTCCAATCGCGACTCCAAAAAAAAACTGCTATTCAATTCAATCCAATTCTTCATTGTGACCTTTGTGGAGATGTAACCACAATTTCGCCAACGTCAAGTATGTGAAAGACCAACAAACGAAGGAAATTGTCCGGTGAGCAAAAAGGCCAAAAACCATTAAGCAGATTAAATAACACACATACAACACACTTTATGCGACACTTTTGACAGTGACAACTGACAGTTCTAGACAATAATGACATTGGCCTCACAAAGGCCATAATGAAGAATTGACACTGGGCTTGTAATTGAATGCATTTATTTTGGCTATTCATAATTGATGATGAAAAACTCAAGATGGGTATCTCATAGGTACAAATAATGTCTTATTATTCACATTAAAACTTGTTTCATTTTATTTTTGTATTTCCGTTGTTTCACACAACCAAAGAGATTCAAAACCAACTTTTAAGACAGTTTTAATTTGACATTTCGAAATAATTTATATTATGATTTAAAAAGTGGTTCAGTACATACGATTTCTTTATGTATGATAAAAAACTATTACAACCTACTTTCGAATACTTTTTACATCAATCAACAAATCGATACCAGTAAAATTCTATAACTGATTACTAGTATAAGTCAAGTGTTTATTTAGGTAATTCTGACCTAACTATAAGTTTAATAATAATAAATAACGATAGCAGGAGGAGCTTTTTTGAGTTGTTTATAAGTGGGTATGTTACAGGAGTATCGATACTGGCATAAAAGATACTACATCTTCATTACATACAACAGCAATATGGATTGTAACTATGTATCTATATCCAAACAATTGATAAATTTGTAGCTTACTGATCCCTAAGAAACGAATAATTTTGAAAGCGTCGGTAAAACAGTTCTGATAAGCGAAGCCATTGAACTGTGTGAAACTATTGAGATGTATGTGTGCTCTATACACTATTCTGAAAACTCGTCGTTGTATACTAACGCACACATATACAATTTATTCATGTGTTTTCGCGGCACCGAGCGTCGGTATTCCTGTGGCGGAACTTATTTTCATTTCTTAATCAAAAAATAGAAAACTAAAATTAATATTTGAAGTTTTGTTAGAGAGGTAATTAATATTAACGTGTGTGAAAACTGCAGTGTAGTTATGTGCTGGTTGGTTTCGTTCAGAACAGCGAATGAAATTATGATGGCGCGTGTTTGACTCTTGCACTAGGTGCTTTCTCGTAACAAATTAGGACTTTGCTCGAACGATATTTGAGCGCTGACAATTATTGATAATAATTCTGTTTCAGTACTATTAAACCTTTCTGTAGCTTGTGGTGATTTAATTACAAGTGGAAACGTTTAGGTGCAAAAAAGGAAATTAAGTTTTCGATTACAGTACTACAATTATGCATTGAGACCCCGCCAATCTGTCGAATTGTCTTGTGCAAATTGCAGTAACTGACGCAACGAAACTAAATTAATCGTTGGTGAGTTTGTTTAGTATGTTTTTAATTCATATAAAATACTATATGTACCAACAAAATATGATATTTTATTTAAATATTGAATTAACCTATTTCAGTAGAAAAACGAAACTTCATTTTGATTCTTTTGTTTCAGAAAACCAAGTGAATCCTTTGCGGACTATCTTAATGCATAAATAGTGGGTTGTGGTCATATTTTGTATTTTATCATTCGGATAAAAGTGAGATTTGAATAAATTATTTCCTAATTTTGCATTCGCCATACGATGTTTTATTCTGTTACGTCAGTCGTATATTAGAAATCCTACATACATTATTCAGCTTTTAAAATGGATGAATCTGAGGATAACTTGAGCTCTGAGGACATTAAATCAACTGATAGTCCCCTGACTGTCAGAACTAAACCAAAGAAACGGTCATTGATTGAACGGGAGCTTGAGACAAGTTTAACTGCAAGAATAACTTCTCCGGTGACAAATGGGGATGGTACAAACATCAGTCGGTATGGCAGAGCTCGCCGTCTTAAATCTGAAATAGAACAACCTGATTCTAAAAAAGTGACATCTGAACTTAAGTCACCATTATCTGATAAGTCTCCTGGCCAGGCTCATGCTCAGTCCCCTGCTTACAAAATGCATGCCTCTAATTCGCCACTAAAACGCACTGAGTCACCCAAAATGATGACTGAAAAGTTTTTAGATAATCAAATCGAGAACATTTATCAAGAAAACATATCACTTAGTCGTTTTAGTAGTGAAGAGGTCAATGCAATTGCTCAATCTCCAGCAAAGAAGTTTCCGAAAGTTTATATTAGAAAGGATCTGATACAGAAAAGAGAGCCAGAAGACACTGTTGCAGTTATTCAAAACATTTTTTCCCCTGTCAAAAGTGTAAAGAAATCATCTAGCACACACTTGAACAATATTCTTGAAAGGTCTTCTGAGAGGTATAATTTAAATAATAAACCACAAAATGGATATTTGGATAATTCATCAGTTGTGAAAACCTTGGACTTTGATGGTAAAAAGAAAAAGAAGGATGGTAAAGATAATAAGGCTGTTCCATCAAAGAGTGAACTGTTTGACTTGGAAGCTAAATGTTCATTCCAGGTTGGAGATTTGGCCTGGGCTAGAATGGGGACCTATCCATTCTGGCCATCTATTGTCACTAGAGATCCAGCAACTGGAGTTTTCGTTAAGAGAAAGTGTAAGTATTGATCAGTGTTGGATTGTTTGTTTTTTAGAATTATTCCATCAAAGATATAAACTAGTTTTGATACACTATTATTATTTGAAAGACCATATACTATGCATAAATATATGTATACAGTATTGATAAGGGTTTCAAAAGATTTATTACATTTTAATATTTTTATTAAAATGTATTAACACTGTGGCATTGGGCTTGTATTACTGATCTTTTTATGTAATGTTTTAGTTTAATTGTTGTTGCAAAATGTTAGATATAGTTATTGAATACCTAATGAGCTTATTTTGTCAGTATGTTGCTTTAAATCTTAATAGATGTTAATGTCATATTTTGACATGTTTAACAACTGAGATAACTGCTATTATAATATGAAAATATTTCCACCACTAGTGGTAATGACTTAGTCACACCAGGACATATATATTACAGTAGATATATCAAAGGACCGATACAGGACTTCTTAGCACCCTGTCACAGACTGGGGGACACAGACAGGAAATGGAAAGGAGTTTTATAATGAACAGTATCCAACATTTAAAATCTGAGTAATCTAACTAAAGATAGAAATGGACCAATTTGAAAGAGGTCTATATGCAGTAAGGCTTCACATAATCTTGAAAAATGAATTTTAGACATGAATTAAAACGCTTTATTATTTTCAAATAGGGTTCTTTTGCTCCACATCCATATATGTGAGTAATTTAAATTTAGCACCAATACTTAAGTTTTGTCTAGTTACAATAAATTTTATGCATATTAAAAAAAAGAAATAGTAGTAGTCTTAACATATTGTGGCATTTATTTGTCCAATAGCATATCTCAGTTTAATATAGAATGTATGTATGTTTATATAGCCATTAATCAATTTTTTTTAGAGTACATTTATTTTTTAGAGTAACTTGTAAACTGTAATTTCGCAGCATTGAGTCTTCAACAGCTAATCTGAATATTTCTATATATCCTTAGAATTAATTATTCACTGACAGATAAACAGTATACATTATCATATTTTATTTATTGCATTAGCAGAGACTACACATATCACCAACTCCTTTTAGTTCTTCAAAATTAATATGTTATATGTTGACTCACACTGACTAAAACCACACATTGTTCCATCATGGGGTCGTATGGCTGGGACCTCAGGTGCCCCTAAAAAGGAAGTCCCTGTACACCCCGGCAATAACACCATATTGGGGTCACAATGAGCAAGGCGACTCCGGTATGGTGTGTGGGTCTCAACTCCTCCCTCATACTTAGACAGGCGCGAGCTGCGTGCTAGATAGCCCAGTCTGTAGCTCTGAGGTCAGCGCTCATGGAGAGATGTTTTTTTAGATGGAAATAATAATTGCAAATATTTGTTCATATATTTGTCACAAAATGTTTGTACATTGCAATTTTTTTTAAAACATATACCCATACCCAATAAATAAGTTTCTATGCCATCTATTGTAATGAAATTAACTTCTCATAAAAAATATTATCTGCAGTATTTGGGCGTATTGAACGTGACGTCATTCATGTCACATTCTTCGGAGACAATGGGCGCCGTGGTTGGATCGTTGACAGTATGCTCCTAAAGTACCTTGGACAACTTGAGTTTGAGGCTGCTAGAGACAATTTTACGACTGAGGCAAGTCAATGTATAATTTAATAAATATATATGTATATTATGATGTTATATAATATAGAACTATATTGTTCCTATTTTATTTAAATATAGGGTTTTACTCACGTGTGAATTTCGGGGATGCCCGACTAGTTTCGGTCTTGACAGGAGACCTTTCTCAAGGAGTAGGTCCTCCAGCTGAACCGGACGTCACACTGAGTAGTGTGGTGTCCGGTACCATCGCGCATCTAATCGGGCAGACTAGTCCGGCATCCCCGAAATACACACGTGAGTAAAACTGTATATTTTAAAAAATATGAATGTAACTAATGTTTCTATTCTAATATATTGTTTCTACACGTATGAGTACTAAAACCAGCTCCCAATAATTGTCAGACAAACATTGTACACAAACAAAGAAAACAATACAAAAACAGAAAATTTCGTACTCCATTCTACTTTTAGTACTCTATTACTAAGAGTATTCCTATATAAAACAGAGCTGCTGACAAATGTATTAATGAAAAGAAGGCTACTAACATTTTTTTTAAATATTTTAGGCAAAGAAAAGAGACCCGAAACTGTATGCAGCATATTTTGTGTCTGAAAAGAAATTACCTTTATGGAATATGTCAGTTGAAGAAGCAGAGATGCTACTAAGAGAACCAAAGCGACTGAGAATCGATATATTTTATGATATGTTGGAAAAGTCAAGATCGAGCAAAGTTAAACAGCCAAAATGTAAAATTAGTAGAACAGACAGTGATGTGTCTTTAAGCGAGAGCTTATACGATAGCCTATTTTCTGAGGATGATGGGAAGTCTGACAACAATGATAGATCTAAATCTAGACCAAGAAAAAAATCTCTTGACATGTTTGAAGTTGTCACAGCATGCCTTGATAATATGGCAGCTAAAACTGGCATCACTAAAATTCAAAGACAATCTCATATGGACAGGTGGCTTCAGAAGGCCAAATCAAAAACACCAGAGAAAACTAAAGCTAAAACGCAGGCATCTATAAAAAAGGAAGATAAAAAAGAACCTGTAATAAATGTTGCAAAGAATAAGAAAAATACACCACAAAAGCCAATTCGAAAAAGTTACAGTTTACGAAAATCTAGAGAATCTCAAAACTTGTCATTACAGCAATGTAATAAACAAGATGATAATGTACAAACAGAAATTGCTGGCACAGCTATTCAGTTGAATCAGGACAGTTCCAAACCAATTCCATCACAAGATTTAAATGAAATATGCTTTATAGCTAAAGTTGAAAGCCTAGCTAAGAAAACGAATGGTGAAAATAAAAGTGTTGATCCAGCAACAAGTAATGAAACAATCAAATCAGAGAGTCCTAAAGATAGCTCAATAGATATGAATGGATCTTGTGAATCGGAAACCTATACAGAAGAATTGGAGGAGTATATTAATAATAGTGCATCAAATGAAGGAAAGTCAGAGCTTAGTGTACCTAATTCAGATACTGCGTTAAAAGATTTTAACTCTGAATGTTCATTTAGTACAGAGTTGCAGGATTCTTCTAAGCTTGATTTAGAGTCAGAGATAGAACAGTCTAAAAATAGGGACGAAATTATTTCAAAAAACATTACTGAAAATATTGATCCGCAAGTTAGTAGTGATCTTCATTCACAATGTGGCATAGGGGTTGAGAAAACTACCAATTTCTTAGGTTCACAATCTTGTAACATTGAAGAAACGAATATAGGAAACTTGGAATCACCCAATAAAAATATTGATTCAAAACTTGAATACGATATAGATACAGAAGATAGTATTGAGTTAAAAAAAAACACCGAAAACTATTGTAAGTCGATAACAAATAAAATGACTGAGAAACAAGAAATATCTGCAGTTACACGATTTGCAGAATTACCGGTAAAAGCCACTAATTCGACTAACGAATGTAATTTGAATGACAACAGCGTAAATACTTCTATCACTGATACAAATTCTGAAGATGCTCTAAGTCAAAGCATAGATATGGATAAAAATAGGGTTGATACTAACTGTGATAATAAAGATGCAACAGATAGTGCTGATGATTACAAAGCCAATGTTGCGTCACCTACACAAGAAAATTTAAAAAGCTTAGCGGTAAATATACAAGGAGATATTATAGATAAGGAAGTTACCGATATTGATGAACATGATGCTGATTGTATGTCTATTGACGATGATAGCGACAGTGAACGGCTGCCATACAGCCCTTTATCAAATTTAGGTAATAATAGTGATGATAATTTAAGCCTTGATGAACTTCCTTTTGTCGACGATAAAGTCTTTGAACTTAGGCAACAAAGTTTAGATATTGTAAATAAAAAAGATGCTGACAAACTTTGTGATGTTGGGGAGAATGGTCCAAATAAATTAAATTGTAATTCTATTAAAGTTGACTTAAATGAACGTGTTGCTAAGGAGGACCTAACTAATGCTTCTGAGAAATATACTTCAGTAGAGGCCGACAATAACCTCAGTGAAGAAATAGATCAAAATTGTCACATTCCTGATAGAAATGACAAGCAAAATATGACTGATAATAAAGATAAATCTAAAAAAGAAATCAAAGTAGTTTTCATAAATAACATTACGGATGATCACACACAGGACAATATAAACGGTATTAACAATGGTTATAGAGGTGAAAACATAAGAGAAATTGAAGTGGCTTCCAAAGAATTACGTATATATGTTACTGACAAAACCCATAAAAAAGAGGAAGCCTTTAAAGAAAAGGGTTACCACGATATAAATGTAGACCTTGATATAGATACAGCGTCAACACATTCAGAAGATAGTGTTACTTCAACAAAGTCTGAAAGCAGAAATAAACTGCGTTCTAAAGCAGGAAAGACGCAAGAGGATCCTTTATTAAACCCAGAATTTGTAAAATATATGGAACTAAGACAAGATGCAATCATGGATGAAAATTCAGATTTGAATGAGAGCGAAATTGTAGCCTATTTATACAAGACTTGGCTTTATGAAGAAAGTGTGAAATCTGATGATAAAAAAAACGACGATTTGAGGGAGCTAAATTTAGTTAAAGGATTGAATCAACCTGGGCTAGAGGAACCAGTTCGAACTAAGCGAAATCTAAGCCTAAACAAACATCGAGTAACTAAAACCAATACGATACAAAGATATTTGCGTAAAAATAAAGATGCTAATAAAGAACAAAATATTGAAAGCGATGTAATATGTTCATTAAGAAAGAGAGGTGTAAGAAAAAATATGATAAAAGATGATGATGATGAAATATTTTTAAATGAAGACTCAAAGTCAGTGTCACATAATGTTGCCTTAACACAAGGGGATCTGCCGCCTAGCACAAATCTAGAAGAAAATTGTAATGAAAAACGCAATGAAAATGAATTTAGAAAAGCATCAGAAACAATCAGTTCAAATACAGACCTAAAGGCTAGTGAAGGGCTATGTCTAGATTCAAAAGAAACCCGTGATGTTATTGCAGTAACCTTAGAACCCTCCCAGGAATCTCATCTTATAAATGCCGCATCTGAAAAAGAGCAACAAACAAAAACTAAAAATTCAGTTAAAGAATCTTCACCTGTAGATAAAAGAAAAGGTGATATTGATAAAGATTTTCTTGATTCCGAAGACATTGAAGCACCTTTAATAAGATGTAAATTACGATCCAAAGCAAAGAAAGAAAAAGAGGGTAGTGTCGATAGAAAAGTCAAAGATGAAGATGCTGACACAGTATCTGTCAATTCTGGAGATAGCGAAATATCAGTTACTAAACGAAAAAAGAAATTTACTATCAAGAAAATTGAAAGTGCTATGGAAGACCCTGAATTTGTTAAGTATCTTGAGTTGAGACAAGACGCGCTCATAGATGAGAATCCTGAAATCACTCAAAACGAAATTGTGACATATTTGTATCAAACGTTTTTGTATGAAGAGAATAATAAGTCAGAAACTAAGAAAAGTGATGAAATCAAAGAATCCACTTTAGTTAAAGGTCTTAAAGATGCTGTACAGGAAGCTAAAAAAGTTAAACGGAAAGTGATAAAAACAGAAAAAGATGGTGAAGATGGAGAAATGTCCACCAAAGAAAAACCTAAAAGAAAGAGCGTTAAGCCGTTTTACAACGAAGAGTATTCAGATATTGAAGAGGAGCTTGAAGTTTATGAAATATTTAGGCCTAAACAGAAAATAGTCTCTATCGAAGCAATACAAGCAGTTCCGGAATCTGAGCAGTTACAACAACCAGTGGAAGTATATAATGAGGTGGAACTTTATTTTGCTGAACTTACAAAACCAAAGCCAAATATTTTTAAGGGTTTAATCCGAGAGAAAGTCTGCGAAATTTGTGAAAACATTGGAAGTTTAGTGAAATGCAAGGGCTGTAATGGCATGTTTCATATTGATTGCGTTAAAAAGCAAGTTGAAGTAACAGATGTTCCTGCGCCAACTAGAGGTAGAAAGAAAAAGAGAAAAACATTAAGAAGACCTAAAAATCCAGAAGAATTTGACGATGATAGAAGCCAAGACACTGTAGAAGAAAACAATGTGTCGGTTGAAGAAATTATAGAAGCAGATCCTCATACAGTAGACGCTGATGTTTTAGAAAATCTGCTTAGCGCTAAAATGAAGGAAATTTTGGATAGCTCCGAAAAAATCGATTACGAATCGTATTCAAGTGACGATGGCCTTGATTGGAACGAAACATTACCAGGCAAATGCGAAATAATCGATGTTAAACTAAAACCAAGGCGTTCGATTACCGAAATTGAATATGCAGACTTTAAATGTAATAATTGTCAAAAGTACAACACTCCTGTATGCTTCGTTTGTAAAAACGCAGTCTCAAAGAAGGATAACACAAAAAGGCAGAAGTGTCATGTAGCGCATTGTCATAAATATTATCATTTGGAATGTTTGGATATCTGGCCTCAAACTCAATTTAATGGTGGAGAACCGTCGAAGAATAATAAAAAGATTAATGAATATTTTGAAGCATTGACGTGTCCTCGACATGTGTGCCACACCTGTGTGTCTGATGACCCAAGAGGTTGCAAGACGAGGTTCAGTGGTGACAAGTTGGCTAGATGTGTGAGGTGTCCGGCCACATACCACTCTTTCACGAAATGTTTGCCGGCCGGTACGCAGATTTTGTCCGCATCGCATATTATATGTCCGAGGCATTATGAGCACAGGTATGTAATTTCTTTACTGCCATTTTAGTTATTAATACATAGGTACGGTAGGCAGAGCCTCCCGCCTACGTAATATGTGGCAAGCTTATTGCCGTCAACCAGGCACTTCATGCATACTGTGTGATAAATACCAGTTCAATCCCCGAGTCTCCTTATATGACAGCCACAGTCAAGCTATGTGTGAACAAGTGTGGTTTAAACTGACTACTGTAAAAAATTCAGCTAGGCGAGCTGCCAAACGTTATTGACGGGCCTGTTGGTCCAGTTATTAGTGTCCCTGACTTGTAAGCCAGAAATCATGGGTTTGATTCCCACACAGGACAATAATTTGTGTGATCCATTAATAGCTGTCTCGAGTCTGAGTGTTATCTGTGTTCATTGTTTATATGTTTTGAAGTCCCCTGGGACACAGGATTAATTCCTAATGCGGGAGTTGTCTTACTAAATACATAAAAGAAAGTGAAAAGTTAGGTTACCAGTATTATATATTTTTTTTTTTTTTTTTTTATGCGATAGGGGGCAAACGAGCAGACGGGTCACCTGATGGTAAGTGACTACCGCCGCCCATGGACACCCGCAACTCAAGAGTCACAAGTGCGTTGCCGCCCTTTTAGGTAGAGGTACGCTCTCTTCTTGAAGGTTTGAAGGTCGTATCGGTTCGGAAATAATGCAGGCGACAATTTGTTCCATAAGCTGGTTGTGCGAGGCAAAAAGCTTCTCGAGAAGCGCACAGTGGTGGAGTGCCAATCGTCCAGGTGATGGGGATGGATATTTTGTCGCGTAGGACGATGGCGGAAACCAGCAGCCGGTATAAGTCCGAACAATTCCTCTGAACACTCCCCATGATACAAGCGATAGAGGATGCAGAGTGAAGCTACATCTCTACGCAACGCCAAGGTGTCAAGTCGATCAGAAATATCTTGGCAGTCGATGATGCGAGTCGCTCTCCGTTGAATGCGGTCAAGAGGCAGAAGTTGGTACTGGGGTGCACCTGCATAGAGATGAGAACAGTATTCCATGTGCGGCCGAACCTGCGCCTTATAAAGTTGCAGGCGGTGGGCCGGAGTAAAATACTGTCTCGATCTGTTTAGCACACCAAGCTTCTTCGAGGCTAATATGGCCTTACTCTCTAAGTGACCGCGAAACTGGACTTCGCTTGATATATCGACGCCAAGGATTCCGATACTGGCTGATGCAGTTAGGGAAGTGCTCTCAAATTGAGGTGATACGACTAATGGCATCTTTTTAGCGGTGAACGCGCAAACCTGTCTTCGTGGGGTTAAACTGGACTAGGTTAAGTCGACCCCAATCTGAAACTTTTGATAAAGAAGTTTCGATTTCAGACACAAGTTTGGATCGGCTTTCGATGACGTTTACCCGAGAAATGTTAGCGCGGCCGGTTTACAGGGCATCACTCGTGCTATCGACTGCATAGCAATGGATGCTGCTAATCTGCAGCATGAAAAAGCATATATGTATATATGTATATATTCTCAGCTTAGCTGTTTCTTGTTTCAGTTATTAATTTACGATAGATTGCCTTGCTTAACTTATTAGTACCCTTTTGCCCTTATTGGTTTTAGTTTTTTAAGCATTTCGTTTTAATTTTCTAGGCCGGGAAAAGTGCCATGCCACGTAAATACAGGGTGGTGCTTCATATGTGCTCTGGGCGGATCTCTCATCTGCTGCGAGTACTGCCCAACCTCCTTCCATGCCGAGTGCCTTAACATAGATCCGCCTGAAGGTAAGAACAATATTATTTAAAAATACATTTTTAACAGACTTCGAAAACGAAGGAGGTTCTAAATTCGACTGTATGTACTTTTTTATCAGTTCTTTCTTTAACTGTCGACCGATTTTCGATTTTTGTCTTTATTAGAAAGAGTATACTTGTACAGTGATTCAATTGTATCCACATCAGGATTTGATCGTAGGATACCCTGGAAATTACTAAAAGTTTTTAAATTGCACGTTTTTACAGTTTAACGTAGTGCGCAAAAGAATTGGAAAGCCGCAATGACGACAACTATCTACTTTAATAAAAGTCCATAGTAAAAGTGTGCATAGACCTGTGCAGCTATAGAGTCGCTTCGTATTATTTTTGCGTCATTAACATTTCATTAAAGTAATTAAATAATTTAACTTTTTCTAGTTACTATAGAGCAGGGGTGCTCAAACGGTCGATCGCGATCGACCAGTCGATCGCGAGTGCTTTTTGAGTAGATCTTGAGAAGAAAAATTTTTTTAATAAGTAGGTAACTAAACTACAAAAATTTATTACGTAATAACACTGCTTGCGGCAAAAGGCGGCTTTATCAAAGGAACGCGCGGTACTTGTCAAAGAAAAGCCGCCAAAAAACAAACCATGTTCACAAGACCAGCCAAACAATCAAAAGCTGCTACGATCGCGTCATTTAAAATATCTCATATATTGGCGAAACACAAGAAACCATTCGAAGATGGATCGGTTGTGAAGGAAGCATTTATTGAAGCGGGTGAGACTTTATTTGGAGATTTTAAAAATAAAACAGAAATCATGTCTGCTATTAGAGAACTTCAGTTATCTCGTCCGACTGTCACAAGGCGTATTGAAGTCATGAGTAAGGACATCGCAGATAAACTAAAACATGATATCATGGAATGTACATACTTTTCTTTACAGTTCGACGAATCCACCGATATGACAGACACTGCCCATCTGTGTATTTTTATTCGGATGGTATTCAATGACATGTTGGCTAAGGAAGAATTTTTGACAATCATTCCTCTGAAGGGGAAGACCCGTGGCGAAGATATATATGACGTTTTCATCAATTTTGTAAAAAACTACAAGCTACCAATATATAAATTAGTGTGCATTACAACCGATGGAGCACTAGCAATGGCTGGAAACAAGAACGGTTTTGTGGCATTGTGTCGAGCTAATGAAGAATTCCCTTCATTTTTTTCATTCCATTGCATTATACATCAACAAGTTTTGTGTTCAAAAGTTTTAAACACGGAGGAAATTATGGGCATTGCAACAAAAATTGTGAATTCCATCCGTGCACGTAGCTTGCAACGGCGGCTCTTTAAGTTGCAGTTGAAAGATAGGGAGTCAGCTGAACACACTGATTTAGTTCTTCACACGGATGTGGTTGAGTCGCGGAAAATTCCTAGAAAGGTTTCAAGAATTATTGCCCGAAATAACAGCTTTTCTAGACGAAAGAGGTGATGACACTGAGATGTTGAAAAACGAAAAATGGCTGACTGATTTGGCATTTTTGACTGACATCACAATGCACTTAAACACCATTAACTTGGAGCTTCAAGGTAAAGGAAAAACTATTATTGAGATGATTAGCGCAGTAAACGCATTCAAAAGTAAATTGCAACTTATGATAGATCAACTGAAAAGAAAGGATCTGAAACATTTTCCGTCTTTGAAAGCAAGGATTCCTCAGTTGAATTATGATACGTATGAGGCTGAATTATCAAATATTTTGGGACAATTCGAAATGCGTTTTTATGATTGCAGTAAATTGGCAAATATAGCATCATTTATGAGTTATCCTTTTTCATGTAAAAACATTGAGGAATTAACCACTGAAGTAGCAAGTCAGTTTAATATGAACTCATGTTCTGTTGAAAATGAGTTGGTGCAGATTATATCAGATATACATCTCAAAGCTACAGCATCTGATACAAATTTCTGGTGTTTTATATCTGAAGATAAATATCCGAATCTAAGGCAAATCGCCCTTCAACTGACGGCAATGTTGGGGTCAACTTACTTGTGCGAGTCTGCATTTTCTGAAATGAAGATAATTAAGTCAAAATATCGCAATCGACTAACTGACGATCACATGTCATCATGCTTGCGATTGGCACTCAGTAGTTACGCACCATCTTATGAAAAGTATGCTGAGGACATGCAGTGCCACGCTTCAAGATCCAAAGTCACTCCTTAGTTGAGTTTAACACCATATGTAACTCTTTTGTTTTGTAACAACGAATAAACTCGCAATTTTGAATAACTAGGAGTTTTTTCATTGATATTGTAGAGAAGAACTTAAGTAAACCTAACCCAAACCTTGACTAAGATAATGTAAATTGTGCGGAAAGCTAATATCTATATATGCTATGGTACACCCTACCTAGGTATGTAGGGTGTATCGTGTATGTACGACAACCCTGCATCACACATACTTGCAGCCTCTCAAGTCGATCGTAAGTAGTCTAAAAATATTGAGGTAGATCGCCAGCAATTCAAGTTTGAGCACCCCTGCTATAGAGGAATCATATAATAATTCTCTCATCATAATCTGATGAATGCATGTGTGACATTGATACACAAATTTACAGTCCCTTACAGTTAAAACCAAATCCCTGATATTGTAAATCTGTGTAAGTCATGGAAACTGCTTCAGACAAACCATATGCTTATCAAAATTAAAAATTATATTTTGTAAGTCAGCAGTTTTGCAAGCAACTGTTTTTTTATGTATATTAAGCGATTTTTCCGCCAATTTAAATATTTTCCAAATATTTTTTATTCGAAAGAGTATACTCCTGCAGCGTTTCCATCGTAATTGTAACCAAATCAGGATTTGATCTTTGATACCAGAGCAATTACAGATAAGTTCTTAAAATGCATGTTTTTACGATTCAATGTATTGTGGGAACGCGCTTTCAAGACTGTTATCACTTTATCTAAATGTCAATTATTATAACAAATGTAATAAAATGCTTTTTGTTTCTAGGTGGGTATATGTGCGAAGATTGTGAAACGGGACGGTTACCTCTATATGGAGAAATGGTGTGGGTCAAACTTGGACACTACAGGTGAGTAGATGACATAATCATATCGTTAAGTAGATGATATATACAGTTGGTTGTGTTGGTTAGATAGACATAGCTGCTCCAATCAGAGGCCTGTAAATGAGCAAGATATTTGAGTTATATAACATATATAACAGCTCTACAATGTACTGTGTTGTATTTGTGCTTTTTATTGAATTGATTACAGTACTAAACAGCGGTAGAGCCATGCTTAGGCACGAATGGGCCAGATACCACTGCCTCACAGAAAACCTGTTGTGAAGAAAAGCTTGCGTTGCATTTTCCCGAAATGAGTGGGGTTTCCGGAGGCCCATCTCCCTCTCTCCTCCTTCCTCTCCCCTCATCCCCCTCAAAGGCGGGCAGCGCACTTACGACTCTTCAGTTGCAGGTGTCCACGGACGGCGGTTATCACATACCATCAGGTGACCCGCCTGTTCGGCTGTTCCCCTATAGTATATAAAAAAAAAAAAAAACAATTTCAACAGTCAAAATCCTAAAAATATTATAATGTTTTATAAACAGATGGTGGCCAGGAATAATACTGCACCCATATGAGATACCAGAAAACTTGCTCGCAATCAAGCACAGTCTCGGGGAGTTCGTCGTGCGATTCTTTGGACAATACGACCATTACTGGGTCAATAGAGGACGAGTTTTTCCTTTCCAAGAAGGTAAATGTAGTTTAATTTATATTAGGTCTAGTGGTTAATGATTTAGACTGCTGAGCGAGAGGTCGTGGTCGTGGGTCCAGGACAAATAATTTTGTGATGAGCACAATAATATATACTCTATGTAATTTATCTACAATATGTATGTATGTATTTAAAAAAATATATATAAGTATGTTCATCAGCAGTTTGATAATCACAGTATAAGCTCTGTTTGGTTTATGATCAGACGGTCTTTTGTGATGGTTCCTATTGACAGTAGTCACTCAGTTTTTATTTATTAATTTTTAATTTCTAAATGTGATATGAACTGTCTGTCCATTTACACGTCATTCATATTTTTTGCTGGTATTATTGTAAACTTTAATCGATTGTTTATAAGTAGGATAGGTAACATATTTTCAGTTATTGAATTTTGACAATGTTTCTTTTATTCGTAACTGTAACAGTCTATGGGGCTTTACACTCATACAAAACAAAACTTATATTCATTCTACATTTGATCAAAAGCTAGCCTAGGCAAGTACTTAGGCGATTTTTACTCTTGAAAAACAGTCAAACATACAAAAAAGAAGATATCTTCATCCCTAACTAATTTGAATTATCGGGAACATAAAGTTTAATATAACAATGAAATGACATATCATCCTTCCAACACCAGGATGATCACCTCGTCTGGTATTTCTGTTGCGGACCGCGCCCAACGGTTGATGTTGGGAAATTGTATATAATTATACTATTTGGAGCAAGAACTTCATATATTCATATTGCGATGCAGAATTTTACTACTTCGATATAGTTCAATTTGTCTTCGCTAGATGGTATTGATGTATGTTTCTTCTGTATATCGTAGTCGCCACACTCACATTGCTTTGTGTAGCATAATAAAATAATTCTTTGTTTGCAGGTGATTCCGGTCGAATATCAAGTCAGAAGTCTAAAATAGACGCGGCTTTCACAACTGCTATGGAACATGCACAAAGGGCATGCGAAATATTAAAAAGTACGTTTATGTTTGCGAAAATACAGGATACATACACACATTTCGTTCTTTGTTACTTTTGGTTTCTGTTGCGGCTTACATACATACATATTATCACGGGTGTATCCCCGACATGGGAGGCAGAGGCATATTATACATAACGTATAAGAGCTCACATATTGCTAATTATAATTTAGTTAAATATAGTATGAGGCAATATTGTACTTAGTTATTTCTCAAAATAGTTTATTAGCCATCCTTTTTTTATACTATATATCCTCAAAAAAAATTCTCAAGCCTATATTTATCTATTTTAGAAGCTCAACCAAACGAAGAAGAATCTCTGGACATAGCATCATCACTCCTGCCCCCGCACTATGTAAAGCTGAAGGTGAACAAACCTTGCGGCTCTCTCTGTGGGAGGAAGTTGGAAGATCCGGAGAGTTCACTGACGCAGTGTGAATGTAATCCTCTAGATGAAGAGCCATGTGGGCCGTATTCACAGTGTCTCAATAGGTAAGAACGTTATCGTATCTTATATACAGCATGTCCCAGAAAATGTAACTAACTTTTCAACTGTAAAATCTTATTAAGTAAGGTGATAATACCTGGAAATTGAAACTGCACTGCAATTTTTATGTGATCTACAAATACTTGTCCCCAGTCTGGGTATTCTTTGGGTTTTAATTGAATGTTTGTAAAACTCCCTGTGATACTGGAATTATTCTTAATGCGGGAGTTTTTTTTTTTTACGAAAAAGAGAACAATTTAAAAATAAACAAAACAATTTATTTACAAAACGTACACTTTCAGGATGTTATTGACGGAGTGCGGTCCCACGTGTCGAGCGGGTGACCGCTGCAATAACCGCTCCTTCGAGAAGCGTCTGTACCCCAAACTGGTTCCCTACAGAACGCCTAGTAGAGGATGGGGACTTAAAACATTGGAGGATATAAAAGCTGGTATGTTTAGTAAGCCCATTTTTGTTAAGTGTATTTGGTTTGCCTTCCCTGTTTATGCAACTCTTTATCTCATTGTTGCTGATCTGATGCTTCCGCGGGCAATTGCCGTGCAAAAATCGCACTACTAACATCTATGGGCCTGTGCAGCCTGAATATTAATTATATTATTATTATTATTAAATATGTATTTGCTCTGTATTTAAAAGGAATTACTATTTTATTAAATAAAGTACAGTAAATTACAATCAAGGTATCTTTGTCTCTTATCACTGATGTTTACAAAACTGATCTGATGTTAATTATTATTTAAATCGCTAATGAAAAAAAAAGGAGATAATCTCTTTATACATATATAATAATTACAGGACAATTCGTGATAGAGTACGTCGGCGAACTTATAGACGAGGAGGAGTTCAGAAGGAGAATGCGCAGAAAGCACGAGATAAGAGACGAGAACTTTTACTTCTTGACGTTAGACAAGGAGAGGATGATTGACGCTGGACCAAAAGGAAATCTTGCTAGGTGAGTGATTTTATAGAATTATATTTTAAAATTATATTCTGTACATTACGGTCCTGTATCTTTACAGTTTCAGAGCCATCCCCTGCCTACGCCCCTCATTTCAGCTTCCCCCCCCCTTCCCTTAAAAATTTATCCGCCAAAACAACACTGCCAAAGCTTTTACAAATTTTGTTTTTTTTTGGTTTGTGTTCTGCCCTAGCACTGGTTCCGAATTCAAATATTGAGAAGGAGTGGATGTATGTAAAACAATATCTTCCAATAAACCTAAAATTTGCAAATTCATTAAATATTTGGAAACTTTCTGGTTTAAGTGCTGTGCTTGTCGATTACAATGGCGTGTGACTTCTGTAAGATACCTCACTAATAACACTATAGAGAAGAAATCAAAAAATAAATAAAGAAACGAAGAAACGCAAGGCAACGTGCAATTTATCTCTTGAGATTGCTTAATGCAATCGTGGACTTTGAGTATGCGTTCCAGAGAGATATCGAAGATATGGAAAGACAACAAGACATCATATGATGACCATTTCATTATTCAAACATAATTTGAGCTATGTGCATAATTACAGCCAGCTTTTTCTTACAAAAACTTCATTAAATAAAATAAAAGCGTTGTTTGCATTTTGAGCTAGAATGTACTTTATGATTTATACATACATAAAAAAATATGCATGCATGTTTTTAAAAATAATATGACCAACAAGCGATTTTTGACTTTGCACTGGATGAATCCTTTTTTTTTGCTTTGTTTACATGATTGTTGCTTGTATGTTGTTATTTGTCTTGTTTTACCTTTTTGGTGTAATTTTACCTTTCTTTGTGTAATTTTACCTTTCTTTGTGTAATCTTAATTTTCCTGTTATTGTGACTAGTGTGTCATATATCAAATAAATATGTTTTCTTTCTTTCTTTCGATTCTCACTGGTCATATATTATGAATACAAGCGATTCTCACTGGTCATATATTATGACCGCCAATACACACCCAATTCCTAAAAAAGGAGACAGACAGACCTATAGCCATCATCTCCTTGTTCTCCAAGATAATGGAATCCATTGTTAACTGCCAGCTCCTCCGGTACTCAGAAGACCACCAGCTCCTTAATGATCGACAATACGGCTTCCGTCGGGGTCGTTCAGCTGGCGATCTTCTTGTTTACTTGACTCACCGATGGGCAAAGGCGATCGAGACCAAGGGCGAAGCGTTGGCCGTTAGTTTGGACGTGGCGAAGGCCTTCGATCGGGTCTGGCACAAAGCGCTCCTTGCGAAGCTTCCTTCCTATGGGCTTCCCTAGAAAGGTGTGCAATTGGCTCACCAGTTTTCTTACAGACAGAAACATCAAGGTCGTTGTTGACGGTGCATGCTCCGACTCCAAGTCTGTTAATTCTGGTGGCCCACAAGGCTGTGTGCTATCACCCACGCTGTTTCTTCTGCATATCAATGACATGCTGCAGATTAGCAGCACCCATTGCTATGCAGACGCAGAGCACGAGTGATGCCCCTTATACCGGCCCCGCTAACATTTCTCGGGTAAACGTCATCGAAAGCCGATCCAAACTTGTATCTGATATCGAAACTTCTTTTTCTAAAGTTTCAAATTGGGGTCGACTTAACCTAGTCCAGTTTAACCCCACGAAGACACAGGTTTGCGCGTTCACCGCTAAAGAGATGCCATTGGTTGTATCACCTCAATTTGAGAGCACTTCCCTAACTGCATCAGCCAGTATCGGAATCCTTGGCGTCGATATATCAAGCGAAGTCCAGTTTCGCGGTCACTTAGAGAGTAAGGCCATATTAGCCTCCAAGAAGCTTGGTGTGCTAAACGGATCGAGACAGTATTTTACTCCGGCCCAGCGCCTGCAACTTTATAAGGAGCAGGTTCGGCCGCACATGGAATACTGTTCTCATCTCTATGCAGGTGCACCCCAGTACCAGGTTTTTTTTTTTTATTATTTATAAGCCTACCATAATGACTCCACTTTGCCTGATGGTAAGCAATAAATGGAGTCCAAGAGTGGTCACCATCCTCATTGCATGTCTAGTCAATGTAGTATGGTGACCCACACTATGGCGGCCTGGTGAGATGCTTTTTCACGCCCCGCTTAAAAGACCCAGGATCAGAGTGGGAAGGAAAAACGTGCGGTGATAGTGAATTCCAATCATTCACCGATCGGCACAGGAAAGAAGAGCCAAACCGTTTCGTTCGGGACCTTCGACTTGATCGCATTCAACGGAGAGCGACTCGCATCATCGACTGCCAAGATATTTCTGATCGACTTGACACCTTGGCGTTGCGTAGAGATGTAGCTTCACTCTGTATACTCTATCGCTTTTATCATGGGGAGTGTTCAGAGGAATTGTTCGGACTTATCCCGGCTGCAGGTTTCCGCCATCGTCCTACGCGTCAAAATATCTATCCCCATCACCTGGACGATTGGCACTTCATCACTGTGCGCTTCTCCAGAAGCTTTTTGACCACCAATACAAGCGATTCTTACTGGTCATATAGTATGACCATCAAGAAACGGCTTTATATTCCTTCCATAATATTATTCCTACATTCTCAACTAATAAGATGCATTATATTGTAGATTTATGAACCATTGCTGCGAGCCGAACTGTGAAACACAAAAGTGGACGGTGCTCGGCGACGTGCGAGTTGGACTCTTCGCCTTGTACGATATCAAAGCTGTTAGTATTATTTCTTAGTACTGTTATAAATGAGAAAGGTTGAAAGCATGTTTGTTACTCAATTACGCCAAAACGGATGAATGAGTTTATAGGAAATTTGGGCACTGACATATAGCCTAGAATAGCAAATCGGCTTCCCGTTTTATTTTTAAAGGGAACGAAGTCGCAGGCAACAGTTAGTCTTACATATTTTTACGAAGCGATAGCAATGATTGTCGAGGTAGAGTAATAGCGAAGGCGCCGAACTAGCGGTCAAGTGTTGCGGGTTCGAACCCCACCCAGTGCAGTACTGTCGTAAACCCACTCCACACCCAAACATTTAGCGGGTTTGTATTATATTCTGTGTTGGTGTAATGTGGGCACTCGTATTCTTTAATAACATTTCTTTTTTACACTGGTGCGTTGTCTATATCACAGGAAGATTCCGATTCTGTGTTACGAGATTATAAAAAATATCTGGCCTATTACCTACAGTTTATGGTCAACTGCTGCACTTTGTGCGATATTTCATTCCTTATATTACTTAAACTCCACCCAATACAAACTAAAATATTTTATCAATCTTACTGAAAGATTAGCCCGTTAAATGAAAAAACAAACAAACAGCAATCTTTTTAGCATTATTATATAAACATAAGTAAACATTCATCATTCAGCTTATGGCAGTCCACCGTCTTTCGCGTCCAGCATATCCCAGCTACTTTCTTGATGTCGTCAGTTTTACTTCCTTTTACCCATTTGCGATCTCCACTCCAGGATCCGTTTGCTCCAAGGGTTATCGGTACTTCAGTAACTTGTTCCTTGTCATATGGTCTCAATCTTTTATCCTTAAAAAAAAAACTCAGTATTCAAACCCTTCGTGACTCTTAAGTTGCAGGTGTCCATGGACGGCGGTTGTCTCTTACCATCAGGAGAACTGTCTGTTCGTCGGTCCACCTATATCATATAAAAATATAGTTATCAAACCTGAACTGCACCCAATATCTGTATTTTTAGGTAAATGTTTTTATTTTACAGCACAGTGAAGTGACATTCAACTACAATCTAGAATGTGCCGGCATCGACAAGAAACGTTGTATGTGCGGCGCTAAGAGGTGCTCGGGGTACATCGGTGCTAAACCTAAACAGGTAGGGTATACATTGCTTCGAATTCATTTTGCCAACGATTTTCTTCGTTAGAAAAGCTTTAAAGATTGCTGTTCGAGTATTTTAAACAAATCAGTTTTCATTTCCCATAAAGGGAAAGGAGGAATGAGTAGATGGGTCAACTGATGACCTGTGTCACTCGGGATTATGTAAGAATTGGATAGACTACTATCATCACCACCCTACAGCAGTCCACTGCTGGACGTAGGCCTCTCCCATTGCACGACTATGCTTAAATTAAACTATTTCACTAAGTCGGGCAATTACGTTACTGAAAATAGTTGACTATTGTCGTTCTGATTTACTGTAACGTTTTTATTTTTTATTCATCAAATAAACATTCAAAGGGAATGATTTGACAATACATACCCATGATGTCACAATTATTTTTTTCATACAAATATGTACCAAACCTGTCGTTTTGACGTTTACAAAAAAGTAGTTGATTGGATTTAGTCATCTAGCTTATTCTAGCGATACCCCATACATTCAAATCTGATCAGACATATAGAAGTTACGGTGGGAATATTATTTATTCACATATACGCATATACATATTATTATATGTATGTATATCCACGTAGATAGCAGTCATCTAACAAAGAAAATATAACTGTAAATTTGAGACTTCAAATTGAATGATTCTGACCAGTGAGAGCACAAGTAGCTAGGTTACGTAAGTCTAATACACTAATTCTTTACTTCCAGGAAGAATCTCAAACAAAGAAAAACAAAATGATTCTGGGCAAACGTACATATAAAAAACGCAAGCCAGAAGAATCTCCATCTGCTAAGCTAACTAACAAACCCAAACGGCCCATAGGCCGACCGCCTAAACCCAAAGAACTAACTGAAATAGAGAAGGACCTACTTATTATTAGGAACGCGACCAACGGCCTCTCAAGTGACGAAAGTAGTAAAAGCTTAAGTTCAGAGTATGAAAGAAATCCGAAGGCTTTGAAGAGAAAACGCGTGAGTTTCT
This sequence comes from Tyria jacobaeae, assembly GCA_947561695.1. NCBI lineage: Eukaryota > Metazoa > Arthropoda > Insecta > Lepidoptera > Erebidae > Tyria > Tyria jacobaeae. Next base: position 11,385,614 of record OX387231.1, on the reverse strand, counting down.
CCACTGAAGAAGTGATTGTATATGATGGTACGGAATCCCCTAGCGTTAAAAAGAGTAAATTAGACGATAAATTAGAGGGAGATTGAAGAAGTGGGAGAATATGTCGGTATAGTTGTGATTCCGAATCGTTTGGCCTTTTCGGGGCCTTTCATAAAATCCGTTTGTAAACGGGATTTTGTATTATTTTTGTACTACTGTTGTTATTTGTGATCTAAATTTCTTTAGAGATGTTACAGAAAGTTTATAAATGACCTTTTATATATTTAACCAGTGCACTGCCAGTTTGATTCCCGCCGAAATGAATTTATTCATATATTTAATTGGAGGGTTACAAGGTGTGCTAGTAATGTAATCTACTAGTAACGTGTTTAAAAAATCATAATGTTAATTGTTTTATTTTTTTTGGTATTTCAAAATCAAATCTTAAAATTTTGAGTTACAAATGTATCGACAATATGTGTAGTTGAAAATGATATCAAAGATTGGGTTATTGTATATAACATTTTTTATTTAGGCAAGTTAATAGAACGAATAGCGCCTTAATAATGAGTAGTATAAGGTTCACCATATGTTGTGTTCTGTGAACAATGGTAGATTTATTATGGGCGTAGCACATATTGTTGAAAATGCCAAATTTGGTTGAATGTCTTGTGGTCTTTTTGGGGCGAAATTAGAGTCAATATTTGTGTGTATAATACTTATTTGCATAATATACATGTACAAAGGCAAGTACATTTTGGTCCGGACCAAAAATCATTTTGATGTCTCGACTTCATCTGGCCTGCGCTCCATGATCTACGTACAATATATTTGGTTCCTACTAGACCTTAATTACATACATATATATATAAGTTTTAGCGTTGGGCCAGTCTTTGAATGTCTCAATGGTATAAAAAATGACTCAAAACTCAACTATCACATTCATCAATGAGTTGTTTATAACTCAAGTTGCTTGTTGGGTCCCTATTAGACTATGACTAAAGGTAAATGTGTTTCCTTGCTTGCTGCAAAGTTGTTTGTATTTATCAAATTGGGTCAGTTATTACAATAAACCAACCGTAAGATTTGTTTCAGCTTAAAAAAACGAGTCTTTATTATGTCATGCTTTTCCAATAACTTGACACTACAAGATGTTCAACCTATATATCGTATTATTATTGGGTTAATATACTATTATGCGTATTAAGCTGTGAAAAAGGATCTGTGATGCAAAAGTAGGAATCGTAGAAATTTGTAATTTACATTATACCAAGACGATTCAAATGTAAGAAATTATAATTAGTTCTACTGCTAACACGTAATTTTATTTAATGACAAAATTTATTTAGTTCTGCTTAAGACAGTTTATATTTTTGGCTTAGTTTCCGATTGGTTTCAACCTTATTACAATATTAATAAAATGCAAAACGCAGGCTACTAGCTTAAAAATAAAGACATTACATACATAGTAATTGAGGACAAGAGTAATATAAGATGTGTCTAAAAATAAATGCATAAAACGCCTTTGGATGGAGTTATGTTTAACTTTAATTTTATACACATTTTATAATGTATTTTTTTTCAAGATTTGGGCCTTAGTGTTGTTGATGGTTGGTAAAATAAAAGTTTCTGGTTCATTACTAGTAGGGTTGCCATTTAAAGGTTATAAATAAATAGCTCTTCCAATTTATAAACTTAGTTAAGTATTTAGTTTAGTTTTTACTTTATATTAATGAATGTTAATTGGATTGCTCTATTTTATGTTTTGTTCCAGAAGGTTCTATAAAATATTGTACAATTGAACTTTGCCTTAGACAGTAAAACATTTCACTAAGAATTTGAACAAAGACGATATCCTACTATGCTGGTCATTTATGCCTTTTATATTGGTGTTGTGTGAGATGTTTTAGTTTCTTTTTGGTAGAGTAATCCCATTAATATTTATAGAAAGTTACTGTATGCTTGCACTCTAAATAAAATATTGTACATTAATAATTTGTTGCTTTATTGTGTAGCTCCGCTGAACAGTTTTAGGTATATATTTTTATGCTCTAAGATCCCACCGGTGGATTCCAATCTTGATGATCTACTACAATCGTCAACATAGAAATATCTGTTTACAGCTGGATTTTCATAGATTTGGGATTACTATTTTATGATATATATACGGTTCACTTGATGGTAATGACAACCGCGCCCATGGGCGCCTGCAACTCAAGAATCGTAAGTGCGCTGTTCACCTTTGAAGGTGATGTCTGGAGGGAAAAGAGGAGGGGCTCAGGGGAGGGGGCGCGAAAGAGAAGGGGAGTTGAGCCTCTGGTACTCACTCTGCAATGCAATGCAAGCATTGTTTGTCTACAGGTTTTCTTTGAGTGGATTAAATTTTTTAACTATATTATTTTACTTGTCTAATTTACAAAGTTTAATGAAAAATTTAAGAGTATTCTTAAAAATATCTGTGAAATTGTTCACTATTATTATAGTTCCTTTCATCATTTAACTTATATATAATCTACAGTTTCTTTCTGTTCTTGTGGAAGGCTAAAGTAGCGAATTCACTTTAATGTGGCATTACCTTTAACCACTAGCGTTTTGGGAGTAAAAACTGAATTAAATTCTAAACAAAAAGTATCGAAAGAATATCAATATATATCTAAATCCAGACTCATAGATAAACACGTTTATTTTTCAGGTTTTCCAGATTATACAATTGAAATAGTGTCCTGAACTGGCACGTATAACATATACAGTCGTGGTCAACTAATTAGGGACACTAGTTAATCCAAATTGTGAATTTATTTTTTATTTTCCAACGAGTCTAAACAATATTCCACATCTTTTACATGTAAGTATAATTAGTCATTTATGTGCCTAATTATACAAACAATAACAACTTCTTAAACATTAAACCTCTTTACAGTATAGCTGATAGATGATCACAGTGCCATTTGTTCAAAGAATGCTGGCTGGCCATTTAATTAGGGACACTGAGATATTGCGTTCTAGTTTCAAAATCTGAATCTCAATTATTATTTTCTTTCTTCTCCTATTCTTTGTGGTAGTTTTGGCGGCAATCTAGATTTGTGATTTCAAGTTTTGAGAGTTATTTTGAAGAACAATGGGCAAAAATAAAAGTTGCGATGCAACACTACGAAAAATTATCATGAAGTTTGTCGAGCGTGGTTGGTCATACCGAAGGATAGCAGGATATTTAAATTGTTCAAAAACTATGGTATGCAATGCAGTGCAACATTTCAGGCGCAATAACACAACTTTAAATGTGCCCAGAAAAAAAAGATCGAGAAAAACAACTCCGCAAGAAGATAGAATGATAACCAGGTTAGCTAAGAAAGATCCGTTTCTAGGCTCTATTTTAATTAAACATGAAGTGTTTGGGGCAGACGAAAGAGTCAGTGTATCAGCGAGGACAGTTCGACGACGTCTGGTAGAAGCAGGGTTGTTCGGAAGAGTGGCTCGCAAAGTACTTAAATATGGACATTGGACCTACGACCAATGGCAACATGTATTATTCTCTGACGAGACCAAGGTTAATTTGATTTCTTCATGATGGAAGGCAATACGTACGGCGTCCTGTAAAAGCGGAAATGAATCCAAGATTCACAAAAAAGCAGGTGAAACATGGCGGAGGAAACATTAAAATGTGGGGATCATTTTCTGAACGTGGAGTGGGACCTGTGAGGAAAGTTCAGGGTAACTTAGACCAACATCAATACAAGGCAATATTAGAAGAAACTATGCTTCCCTATGCTGAGGAACATCTTCCTATTATATGGACTTTTCAGCATGATAACGACCCAAAACATACAGCCCGTTCAGTCAAGTCGTTTCTTAACAGACAGTCGGTATCAGTGCTAGATTGGCCAGCAAATAGCCCCGACCTCAACCCAATCGAGCACCTTTGGCACGAAATTAAGAAAAAAGTTGCCATTTATCGTACCACAACTTTAGATGAACTTAATGAAGCTTTTTGTGAGGCATGGGCAAACATTCCTGTTGAAATATGTCAGAAACTGATAATGTCTATGCCACATCGGTGTCAAGCGGTAATTACTAACAAAGGTTTTGCTACTGGGTACTGATTTTACCCGTAATAAAATGAAGTTGTTAAAGAAATTAAAATACTGCAGATTATTAGTTCTGTTTAACTCTATTTTTCATTTTACTTTACTGTTCTTAATTAAATGTCCAGCTACAGAATTGTACCTTAAATTGAATACATGGTTAACCTTTGATATTAAACACTTTTTTATATTTATTTAATCTTTTATTTACAGCCATTTATAGTATAATAATCGGATCAAATTATGCAAATAATAGTTACTGAGAAATCAACAGGGTTTTATATTTATATTTACATAGCCGGTTATTGCTGTCCACTATCTTGAATGTCCTTAATTAGTTGACCACGACTGTATATATTTTTATTTGTGACAAGACGGATAGACTCAAAACTATGCAAAAATTAAATTTTTTGGCACCTAAAATATGAGTTCCAGAAAAGGCCTATCCTACTTCTTGGGTCGACGGTTTCGGAAGGTTTTTAAATTTTATAGAGGACAAAACAAAAACTTTGGTAATATTTCAGATCGTTTAGTTCAAATTTATGTACATTAGTTTTTTACGTAATTCGTTTTTGTCTTTTTGTATCCAAATTTACAATTCTATCATCGCAACTTTGGAAAAATGTAACACTTTTAGAAACAATTGACATACTTATTCAAAACACCCTCACCAACATAAATGTGGATTTGAACGATCGAGCCTTTTTTTTATTTTTTTTTATTTGTAAGCCTACCATAATGACTCCACTTTGCCTGATGGTAAGCAATAAATGGAGTCCAAGAGTGGTGGTCACCATCCTCATTGCATGTCTAGTCAATGCAGCATGGTGACCCACACTATGGCGGCCTGGTGAGATGCTTTTTCACGCCCCGCTTAAAAGACCCGGGATCAAAGTGCCTCTGGTCTGGTCTTGGCGTTCGCAAAACTTTAGATGTCACCCTTCCAACATTTCTGTTATCCGTCCACATAACAGAAGAGCTCCCCAAGAAAATTCTAACAAATACACTGCTTAATTCGAAAGTGTTTTGCAAGACCGATGCCATTAATAATTGGAATATGGCTTGTCTCAAGTCTCTATTACCTGTTAATCCGTCCTCTCAGAGGACGAGCCGTTATGCACTTTAAAAAGGAATGCTTTAATTGAGAACTCTTCCTTTGTTGCAGAACGCAATCGTTTGTTGGCTGTGGGATAATGGGATTCAGGCACCCCAATCGTCCAACATATTCGTTTGTTACCATTTCACTTTGATACCATTTTCTGCCTTGCTATTTGCCTTTCGGATAGGAGCTCCTTGTGTATCTCCGCATATCTCTGTCATTATGGCCTTTCTCGTACCAGAAGCGATGGCCGTATATCTAGACATACCAACATGAGTAGAAAACTAGAAATTAAGATTGAGACGTCACGCGCTTGCGTTTGTTTAGGAACTATCGCTACTGGATTTAATAATGTAGTATTAATTTGCAATGATTTTTTAATTATAAAAAGAAAGTTTTGTTTTCAAGAAACCGATTAGAATAGTTGTGTGTAAGAAGCTTGTAATGATGTCATTTTTATTTATGGACCTAGGCCTCCAGTACCCTTGTACTCCAGTACCATTCACTTGGTAAATAAACAGAAAGAAAGCCGTTTGTCAAATAATGTTTGCGATGTAAGCTTTCTGCTAAGCCTTGATATTATTACGGCAGAGCTAGCATAGTCGTGCCTAAGCATGGCTCTTCCACGGCAAGAGTATATAAACTGACTTGGCATCTTGAAGCTGGCATATGGGAACTCTTCAATGGTTTCTAGTAAGCCCCTCGAGTGAGGGCCCGTTGATTGCTTTTATCATATAATTGTAGTGTTATATATTAGAATACAATACACTTGGTGACGAAGCGTGTTTTTAGCATTAATATTAGGTTTATATAATCATTGTCTATTATTAGCCTTCTAATACGAGGGGATTGAAAAGAAAACCATTCTTGTAATGAATACTTAGGTGTATAATTACGGCGAGTATACAAGTGACATATAAAGCAAATACAAGAGAATATAATAGCTTGTACCGGCTCTCGTCCAAGTATGTTACAATTTTGTACCGCTTGTCGAACAGAATATCTGAACACCACAGCAACTGAAAGTATACATCATCTGAGTATAGTAATTTTAGACTAAACAGAGATTGTGTTAGTGTATTGACACTGAAAGCAGAAAATATATATTAAACTGACTATTGAGTCAGTTTAATATATATTTTCTGCTAGGTTAAGAGTAATCTTGAAAGGAACTGGTAGCAAGCTGTTTGGAATAAGTGACACAACAGGTTCTGATTGATTGACGTGTTGGCAGTTAAATTGTCTAATGTGTGGTTATCCATCAAAAGCGCGGTCCTAAGTGTAGGCCTGAATAAAGAATTGAGTGTTGCAAACCTAGGTGATTGACATGATTGAAGGTTTTCAGCGTTATCTAATGTCACTGACGGCTGACATTAGAAAATGCCAGATAAAGAAACGCAGATAGCAAATCAAAGAGATTACTGCAAGCTGTAAAACGAACTCTGTATGTACCGCGGAAGTTAAAACCCACGAGCAGCGTGTTTATAGTTCCAATAGATGTACTTCTATCGAGAATATTGTTTAGCAATTTTTGTCGCCTCTGCTTTAAAGTAAAGCCAACCTTTTGCTTGACTCGGGGTAAACACTTAACCAGAGTCGCTGTCTCTATTATTACTTTAAATCGGGGACACGTGAAACGGTAACACGTGCATTTTTGCAAAATGAATTTTAAACATTAAAATGTGTGGTGAGAACATAAATATTTTTTCAATTACTATTTCAAACCATATTTTCATTTGGTCAAATTTTAAGAGCGCTATGTGGAGCTGGATATATTTCGTATACAGATTTCTAAACAACATATGATTTTTCTAGTGTATATATGGATATATATGTATATATATGTGTGTATATTTACTGTCGTCCATGTCCAACCAAAGGTTGTAACAAATTGCTCTTAGCGAGAAGTCCGCCCATTGGACATGGTTTTTGTGATATTCATTGTAACAGAATTGTAATTGGTGTAAAATAAAGTTTATTCTATTCTATTTTTGTCTGCCTAGGGCCTAGACAGCTTGATTGATTTCGACATTTTAGGTGTCATTTGAATCGTCGCAGTTAGGGGGAGTGAGATGGGGTGTAATATTGTCGGGTTTTATATTTTTTTTAACAATTTAACTTTTCAAAATTTGTACATACATTTTCAGAAAAATCATGATATCTTGGAATCATGCCACGAGATATTTGCCACACACATAGATCTATTTTGTGGTTCAATTTTTAGTTTAAAAATAGCCTTTCTGTATAAGTGTGTACTGAAGTATAAAGAAGTAACATGTACTTCTTTATACTTCAGTTATACATATATTAATATACATATAATTGACTTTTAAAGATATAAATGACCTCCTTCAATGCAATAACTGCAAGAAAATCAGTCAACAAGTGGCGGTGAAATCATATATACATAAAAAAATATATAGTCGAACATAAGAACCTCCTCCTATTTTGAAGTCGGCAAAAAATATGAATTATTCTAAAACTGTTACAGGTTCACTATACTACTATACAGCCTGGCCGGCTAAGTAGATATCTTCACCTCGATCAGCCAGCTGGCACAGTCGTAGGGAAAGTACTTTAACAACTTATCGGGTCAGCTACCCCAACAGTTGATCCCGAAATTACAATTTACTATGACCACATCTTTCTGAAATACCCGTTTTATTGTTCAGAAAGTCTAACGACAAAGGAGGCCTGATTACAGCTGATCGGAGTGACTTACAATTCCAAACGAAGCTATAAATATACAACCAGCTTTCAAACTCAGGGTATAACTGAGGTTAGTTGGGTCACTGTCTTCTAAAAAATGTTTAATCATTTCGTATTACTTGCTCGTTTCTTTTGGTTAGATATGTATATATGTATTTGAAATGTGCACGAAAATTGTGTGTGACATTTCATTGAAAAGACTACGCATAGACTTTTGAATTTTATAGATTAATTTACGGATGTCAGAGACAATGAGATAGTGTCTATAGTTGGTTTCAATTGCAGGTGGAAAAACGGAGAATAATTTTATGTCTGTTAAAGGAGTAACTTACTATTTTTCAAACTTGTATTCCCTGCAGGACTGACACAGTAGGTGTAGCGACCGTAGCTATACACATGGTTTTTAAAAGACTTCAAAATAAGAGGAGGTTTTATGTGCGACTGTAATGTGTATTATTTTATGTTAAGCGATGTCTTTTCGATTTCCAAATATATTTTTTATTCGAAAGAGTTTGCTCCTGCGGTGCTCCAATTTTAACTTAATCACGATTTGGTTGTGGGATAAGAGGAAAATTTCGAATAAGTTTTTAAATTGCACTGCACCTAACGATTTGAGTAAAGAAATTTGGAAGAAGCATTGCAGCCAGTTTTCAACCTTCTTTTAAAAGTCAGTTAGGTATCTATAGTCAAACATAATACACCGGGTCATTGAAAAACGGAATCTTCTAGAGTCTGAATGTTTTTCGATTTCGTCTGTTGTTTGTATTTTTGTTAAGTCGCCTCGCCAAGGGACAATTTCTTGAGAATTTGTCTTTAAAATAGTATATATTTCTACCACATAACATTGACTACACTCAATAGACGGCGCGACAAGTTATATAAAATGATAAGAATATATGATAAAAATGAATAAATGAATATATGATAAAAATGATTAACCTTTACGGTATCTCACTATCAAGTATAGGGTCTGTGTAACAAAAAGTTATTGTGAGCTAATAGTACATTTTAAGAACATTTCCAATTTATCCATTATACAGAAAACATTACGTATTTCTGTTATTTGTTCTATTACTGCTTTTCTGTTTAAGTTATGAAAAATGATTATATTTAATACTACTTTAAAAGTTCTTAAGTACTACTATAAAATATATAAGTTCCTAAGAATATCTGTTTTTTTTTTTCAATTACGTCATTTACTCGAACTCTTAAATGACTCGCAGGTTTTCTCTTTGTTAGAGCAGCGCCAAGATATGGTGTTAAAGAAAACTCACGTAATAAGTATAGGTATGTATAAAGAGATTTTGGTGTTGTTGTATTTTTTTTTTATGTAATGAGTGAGGTTTCCGGAAACCCAACTCCCACTCCTCTTTTCTCTCCCCTCATCGCCCCTCTCATCTTTCCCATCTCCTAATCTTCCCCTCTTTTCTTTTCCCTCCCTGCATCCCTCTATCACTCATCTCAACACACTTTCTTTGAAGATGCCCCATACTTCAAAGTTCAAAATAACTCCGTGGTTTTTGTGGAATAGAAAAGAGCTAACCCTCTGTAAATCTCTTCCCTTCGGTGTGACTAAGGGGTCGGACTATCGGATTTTTTTTATGAGATAGGGGGCAAACGAGCAGACGGGTCACCATATGGTAAGTGACTACCGCCGCCCATGGACAACAAGAGTCACAAGTGCGTTGCCGGCCTTTTAGGTTAGAGTACGCTCTTTTCTTGAAGGTTTGAAGGTCGTATCGGTTCGGAAATACGGCAGGTGACAATTTGTTCCATAAGCTAATTCTGCTCAATAACATTTATAGAGTACAATAATATATAGTTAGGTGTATTTTTAAGTCGCAGTCGATTGATTCATTTAGTTATTTAATATCCGGTGAGACGGTATTGCGACGGATCTCAGGAAATCATATTTACCTTCGTGTGACGCTTATTTTTATGTGATATTAGATTACAGCAATATATAGACAGGATGGTAACGTACTTCAAAAGGTGGAGCATGTGACGTGGTAGTAAGGCCGCCTCGTTCTAAAAAACTAATTACGGAGGTATTACACACACATCACATATTTTCTTTAATATTAAGTAATTTAACGGCTTTCTTTACTACTATTACTTATTTTTATATAAATATATACACTCACGTCTACTACCCCCTAAGGGGTACGCAGAGGCGTCTCTTACGTCCACTTTTTGCTAAGTATAATTTAGTACCGCTTACCCAATTGGGGGCAAGTCTATTGCCGTCACCCAGGCACTGTAGGACTGTATATATACTGTCTGATAGATACCAGTCCCTTTTACGGCTTTTATGGAAATCTGCAACTCAACAGTCGTAAGTCGCCGTCCGCCTTCAAGGAAGATGAGCGAAAGGGGGATGTGGAAGAAAAAGAAAAAAAAATCAAAATCTGTTGCACCGTTTGTCTATGAAAAGCGGATAGATAGATACTTTCACATTTATTATATTAGTAAACCTGGTGGTGTGGTAACTCTCACAGGCTGCACCTCACCGGAGCCTATGGTGAAATTATATGTTTGACTAGAACAGATTAAAATCACATAGTGTTTCTTCCAAGTGTGAGTACAAGGTATAACCTAAGATATAAATAATATTAGGATACATATATGTTCTAGTGTCTATGTAATTATAATAAGGTTATTATTAATTAAAAAAAACTAATTAGTTTACTCAATGCAATACAAACCAAAAATAACAGTATTTTTATTGAAGGTAAGCTATATGAATATTAAATGAACACTTACTGACTTGGTAACAATATTTAATGTATACTCGTACTCGATAATAGTAGGTAACTAACAAACCTTCCTTTTTAATGGTTGCGTATAAAGACAAGTAGTTATTCAAATGCAATCACACTTCTTGTAAAATTGCAACCAGTTGCCAAAAAATAGAAAAAAAACCCGATACAACTGGTTGTGAAACTCTGTTGCTAAAACGGCCAGTAATTTCTAATTACTAAGTCTCAAGTACATCAGAGGCTGAACACTATTATCCTCTTACAGTTAAAGGAACGACTTAATCGGATTTAAGTTCGGTTCTCGACGCACAGATGGCGTAACGGTTGAAGTGGTCACTTCGCAACCATGCTGCCGCGCCGAGTGTTGTGGGTTCGATCCCCGCACGAGACAACTCTTTGTGTAATCCTCCAGTCGTTGTTCTGAGTCTGGGTGTTCTTTGTGTCCATGGTTTGAATATTTTTAAAGTCCCCACGACACAGGAATTAATTCTAACGATGGAGTTGTCTTTAAAAAAATCGAGAAATCGCTTAACTACGATAAGCCAATAATGGACATATTTGGTGTTTCACCACGACTTACATTTATAGTTATATAACTTACATACAGCTACACCTATATAGCCGAAGAATTAGTCAGAGGCGTCCCACTTACGTAACACGCAAGGCACTATAGGAACAGTCCTATCTATCTATCTATCGGACAGTATATATACAGATATATACTGTCCGATAGTCCGACCCCTTAGTCACACCGAAGGGAAGAGATTGAGAGAGGGAGCCTTATTCTACTTCACAAAACCCTCGCAGTTATTTGCTGTTTACCACGCAACCTCATCATGTGAGGCACTCGTGAAGTATGATATCTTCAAAGAAAGTGGGTTGAGATGAGGGATAGAGGGATGCAGGGAGGGGAAAGAACAGAGGGGAATATTAGGAGATGGGAAAGAGCTGCGATGAGGGGAGAGGAGTGTTGGAGTTGGGCCTCCGGAAACCTCACTCATTTCGGGGAAATGCAACCCAAGCGTTACTTCACAACCGGTTTTCTGTGAGGCCGTGGTATCGCACAGGTGGAGCCGGCTCATTCATACCTAAGCATGGCTTTACCACTGTTAGTTGTATTTGTTGAACGAATAGACAGTATAGTAAGTATTAGTAGTAGTAAGGGTTGACAGCATTTGTTTGCATGAAATGTTTTTGATGGGAATAAGCTTTTTTATTTTCACCTTGATTTCCACCTCTTTCTTTAAATTTAAGTGGGACCAACCATGAGGAAATAGTATTTTCATTTTAAAAAAATATTGAATTCGGTTCACACATACACACGTAGGTACATATATGTATGTATATATGTATGTATGTTTGTAAACTAGACAAATTGTAAACCTTTCTTTTTAAATCCTGTTGAAAACACATCTTAACTCTATATAACGATGCAAAAATTTGTAATACAATGTCTTTTTCTATAATATAGAGGAACTGACGAACGGACGGTCACCTACAACGCAATAGATCAGAGATCAATAAATGAGGGAGGGGAATGAGGGGAGGGGGGATTAGGGGACCGAAAAGAGATGCGTTGATCTACATTTTTAATGACGGTTTTTAATTACTCTTACCCACAGAAAGAGACGGGGAGGCCCTGTTTTATTCCACTAAAAACCACTCGGCCATAACTTAACAACGCTGTATTTTAAGCTGTATTCTTATTCCGTAATCCATGTAATCCAACCTTAGAGGTACAATATTTTCTTCAGATTTAAGCAGAACCAATCTCAAGTATCTTACCGTACCCTTTCAATCAAAAATATAAGTTTTAAAATCTGTTCACACACGCAGAAAATATCGCTTTACGTAAACCTTCTAGAAAAGCGTACTTTTACCTAAAAGGCCGGCAACGCATTTGTGACTCTTGTGTTGGGTGTCCTTACCATCATCTGACCCGTTTGCTTGTATGCCCCCTATTTCATAAAAAAAAAATATAAATATAACTTCCATCTCTTAAAGTAGATATGGATCGATGAAACGTTTACCGTGAAAACGTCCATTTTCCTGCCTAATTTAGCACACCCGTGCGTTCTCTCAGACATGATACATTTTCAATGATGACAGATTGATACATTTCGTACATTTTCAAAAGACCACGTAACCGCTATAATACAGGCTCGTTCTTGTATGTATTATTTATTTCTATGGAAATAAATTACATAAAATATGTTCTTATTGTAACAGAATTGAGACAGGAGGAGGCTTTATGTGTATTTGTGAAACGATTTCAATCATTCTTCTTTAATTATTAAGTACCTCAAAGGGTGGAATATTAATGGTGAAGTTGTATGAACTTATTAAACATTTTTTAGGTTCCACCATTTTATAAAGGTCGGTTGACACTTTTTTATAGTAAATTATGTAAATAGATAGTCGTTATGTAAAAAGATATAACATTTGAGGCGAGGACTTAGTGTCAATGAGACATCCACCGCAAGAGTACACTGTTTTGAAATCATTGAACACTAAAAAAAAAATACATACATACAGTTATACATATGTAGGTCCTCTTCCTTTTTTGAAATGGGTTGAAAATAAATTACCTTCCCAAAAACTTACGTGATGCAGGCGTTTCAATTGGTGGGTTACTTATTTAGCTAGATTATAATACACATATACTACCTTAATTAGAGGGCTTGGACTTCTCGGCACCAGCCAGTTCGAGTTATAGGAATGTGACCCTGACTTGTTTGAGCTCTTTCTTTTACTTTTCAATCAATCTGTGTAACCAATATCGCTTTCCTTCCCATTTTATCCTGCCTTTCCTGTCAGTATACTCCAAATTATCTCACCCAAAGTGCCCGGTTTACGGCAACAGGCTTGTTCCCAATTACGTGAATGTGACTAAATTATAATTAGGCGGCGGTAGCGTGATGGCTGAGGCGTCGGACATGCGATCGAGTGGTTGCGGGTTCAAACCCTACCCAGTACACTACTGTCATAAATCCACCCCTAACACAAGCATTTAGCTTAGCTGGGGGGTTAACAAGAATACTAGTTATGTGTGACCCACGTTGCTAGTATTCTTTATTATATAAAAAAAATTGCAAAATGCTGGCGTCAATACGACTCTGACTACCCCTTGTAATGCAAATAGCAAATGTGCGATACCACGGCCTCACAGAAAACCAGTTGGGAAGTAATACTTAAGTTGCCTTTCCCTGAAAATCTTTATACTTAACACTTTAATAAAAAGCTTTTGTCTTTGGTTTGCTTACAGTCAGAAGATGAACGCTTAAATTTCTCGGCTTATTTACGTATTTACGTTACTAGAGGAATATTCTTAGTACCGTAACCTAAATAACATTTTAATGTACGATATAACACGCCTACTTAAGTGTTCTAGTGCCTTCTACAGGAAACACTCACGACTCCAGCGTTATACTATAACCTTATATCGCAAAAGGGCGGTTCACGTATTTAGCAAACATTTTGTGGCCAACTGCACATTATTTGGACGTATTTACAGTATTAGCAAAATTTGGTGACTTGAAGAAGACTTTTTCATTTATTTAAAACTTTTTGCACTCACAATATTGTACAATGGCGGACTTATGCCACAGGCATTCTCTACCAGTCTACCTTTGGGTTGTGTAGAGATAAGTCACCAGATAAAACAGAAATAGAAAAAAAAATGGTTTACAGTGAATTTATATCACATTTTTGAACTCCAGTACGGGAAAAAGTAAAACATTTGCACTGCTATGTACCCACGACAGTACCCATTAACAATTGAAATTAAAATGCAGGAAGGATCAAATTCGTACAGAAAATACGCCGAAATTTTTCTGCCTCGATTAAATGTAATACTTAACCTACCAACAACGTTAACAATGATTTACCAACATACTACGTTTGGTAGATAAATATTAAATTTCTCTCTGTTATATGTCTACCTACTCCACAGTTTTAAGAAAATAATGTAGATTAGGCCAGATATTAGGCACGAATGGGCCTGTTCGACCGGAGCAATACCAGGGCCTCATAGAAAACTTTTAGACCAACAAAGCTTGCATTGTATTGCCAGTGAAGGTACCATAGGCCTAAACTTTTCCGCCTTCTCCTCCCCCCTCCCTTGTCACCCTCAAAAGGTGGGCAGCACACTTATGACTTGAGTTGAAGGTGTGCATCGTCTGTCCCCCTATATCATAAAAAAACCAGCAGAACTGTTTGTTATAAAAACAGCTACAACGTTTTATTATAGTTCCGATTTAGATATATTTCTTTTTTTTTACCGAGTGCAAAAACAAAGTTCAGTAATCGAAAGTAAGGAAGGTTTCAGCTTTAAATGTATTAGAATCTGATGTACATCTTCGGAGATAGAGTATGGATCTCTTCAATATCTAACAGTAAATAACCCGGGATTGCTTCGATTGCATGTCAAACCACCTAATGATTTGTTTCTGCTACAGACACCCCTTGTGTCTGTAGCAGAAACACCTGAGATACCCATTACCACGCTCCCTCTTGAACCAAAATGAAGATTATTTACTACTAAACCATTTTGTATGTGTGCGTGTGTATAGGCATATGAGCCTGTGCGTGTGTGTGGTTGATATTGATATTTTCATATTAGTATGTTCATATACATACTTACATCATATCTATGTATTGTTTACAATAAATTTCTTTGGAGTCGTTTATTCTAACCTTTCTGTTATTGAGTAGCCTAGCTCCTCTGAGTAACTTATCTTAAATAGAATTAACAATTTTTAGGAATAAGATTTTTGTTTTATTCATTTTGATGTCAAAATTAAAAAAAAAAAACAAAATTTAAACAACTCAAAGATAAACTGAAGAAGAGAAGAAGAAAAACTAATAATATTTAAAACCAAAATAACTGATTCCTTAACGTTCTCACCACGAAGCTTGTCAGGTCACAGGGCCTACTCTCGCTAGAGACCATGTTTCTGTTTATGGTCCAAAGTGAGAGTGCGTGGGATTCTACCGCCTCGTTTTGCGAGGAGGTGATGTTTGCCAAAGAGGCGGTGGAAAGAGAAAGGCACAAGCAATCTCCCATCTCGCAGAAGACGCACCAGACATCGGAGAGCCAACACTAATCTCCGACTCCCATGAGCACTGGCCTGGGGGTAACGGGCCAGGCCGACTGTTGCCCCAGCAGAAGCAGGCCTGAGACGGTAGCGTAACGTACCTGTTCCACGCTTCCGCGTTCCTATTTGATGTAGGGGGTGTAAGGCCCCATACTCCAAAGTGTGGTCGCCTGCTAGTCAGGTGGCCAAGGTATGCTGGGGTTCCCGGTTGCTTCCTTCCGAGGGTATTCCGGGTCCCTAGTAATAGATGCTCTTGTGACTGAACATCGTCTAGTTTTAGTCGGTTCGAGTCCGACATACCACCTCACCGTCAGCTCTGGTGACGACCCATGGGGGTTTCCACACGAATAAAAAAGAAATAAAAAAAAATCATAATATGGCTAGGTGCAATGATGACAGTTGGACCATAAGGTCAGAGATATGGCCCTGACCAAGAGGTAGGCCATGTGTCAGATCGGCTGAAGAGTTAGTGGCAGTAGGGGGCCGTAACTTGCTAGCTAGTTGTTGGCAGGTTGAAATGGAAATACCTGAAGGAGGCTTCTACCCATTAGAAGTTCATACAAAAGAATTTATTAATTTTATTTAAACTTATTAACAAATATATAAAAAATATATTATAAATAGAAAACAGTAATTGTAAACCTATATTATAATTAAAAATATGATTAATTATGGATAAATTTTGTTTTAAGCTTTATTATTTTTTTTTCCAACTAAATTTTTATAATTACTTTATATATATATATAATAATTACTTTAAACTAAATTTCCTTCCAACTAAAACCAAGACAATCCTAATGCAGTCCCTTATCATTCCCATAATCGACTATGGTGATGTATGTTATTTCGACCTGAATGCAGATCTGCTCAATGAACTTGACCGACTTCTTAATAACTGCATTCGATTTATTTTTAATCTTCGCAAGTATGACCACGTGTCTGCTTTACGTTCTGAATTAAAATGGCTTCCGATTCGCCAGCGACGTAATCTTCGCGCACTGACTTCTCTCTTCTCTTTTCTTAACACTTCATCTCCTCCATCTTATTTAGCACCCTATCTTCGTTTACTATGCTCAAATCATGACAGAAACCTTCGTTCCTCACACAACAATCTTCTATTATGTCCCCCTCATAACTCCAACTTCGTGAACTCTTCGTTCTATGTCCAATCTGTTCTTCTTTGGAATGCGCTCCCACTCGAAATCAGGATGTCTACAAACCGCTTCACGTTTAAACAAAGGGTACGTGATCTCCTGCTCACTGAGTTGGCTTAATTGTCGCATCATTTTTTTTTGTCGTTCTTCTCTTTTGTTTTTTACGTAAGTAATAATGTATATGTATATGTGTATAACATTTTTTTTCTTGTATTTATACTACTTTTAAACTAGTTCCTTTTTTCTCCTTTATTCTTCGCACCTACCACTTTTATTTTTGCAACACCCCAAGGTTGACTGGAAGAGAATGCCTAAGGCATTAAGTCCGCCTTGTACAATATGTGCATAAAGTTAAATAAATAAATATTATTATTATTTTTTTAAAAGTCTCAAATGAAGTTGACCATTATCTTCATATTTGAATCGCATAGGACGTAGGGCATATAGACTTCTATTTACTATAAGCACCCGTTTAAATATTATATATTTAATATCAAAATCAAAATGTAAAACAATTTTTTTCAATTACCATTATTTATTTTTTTCATTTGTAAACCATTTATTTCAATTAAACCAATCATATGCATTTTCTAATTGTCAATTTTCTTGTTACAGTATATGCTCGTAGTGCAAATAAAATGTGAGGACAATGCAATACATCATTCTTAAATTTAAACCCTTAATAAATACTTCTAAGTATATTTTAAGTAATAGCAGTCCGGAGACGACTAGCACCGATCCACGGCACTCGTTCACGTATACTTCAACCATATTACTATAGCCATTGCTTCCAGACGAGCATGATATACTCAGAAATTATAAAGCGACATAGAAAAAAATAATTATAAGTGATTACACAGTTCTCACAAGTACAAACCATACTTTGTACATATAACATATCATATAATCATTAAATACCTACAATAGAACATAGTTTTATACAAAATATCTTAATTTTGTATAAAATACTACTAGTAATAATATGGTTGTTTTATTTTATAATATAAGTAGTAAACAGTACCACATAAAAAATGTATGTACTTTTGCTAATCTAAATTATGATTGAACTAATTTGTTCTCTCGAAATATTACACATTGTAATATTTTCATATTGTTGGTGACAAAGAATTTTAATCTGTAGCTATAGTAAGCTGCTAGGAAAGTCTTCATAGTGCTAAGAATATTATGTAAATGAATAAAATGATTATCATTGTTACACAAATGTACAAAATATGGGAATGCACATAACGCATTACAGCATATAGCTACTAAACGTACAGTTAACCAAATAACACAAAAAATATTTATCTTATCTCTGAGCAATCGTACGTAAGAAAGTTAATAAAGATAAATGTGTGTTGGTTGTATCAAGGAAAATATCCACCGTCTCCCGCGAGTGTTCAACAGTAATCCAGTTATATTTTGCAGTATATATTCCCTGGCTTCAAATTCGTGTAAAGGGGTTTGCTCACTAACAAAGCCGACATTTTATAACTAATTTACTAAACTAAAATTACATTAAATTTAGTTCTTTTTTGTTTTGACCAATAACATGTATTTTTGTGTTCTTATTAATTTACATACCTATTATTAAAATATTTTGATAATAATTTGATCATGTCTCATTATATTACGAGAAAACGAAATAAATTTGTTCAACCATAATTTAGTTTAGCACTTGCCCTCGAAATTTTAGAATCGTAGAATTTTCTCAGTAAAAAAAATGTGTTATGCCAAACTATAATCATATATAAAATGTAACAAATATAAAATAATAATAAACCGATCTCGCATCTTTCTCACTGATCCTCAAATTTGCAAGCAAATAAAAAGAAAAGGATAATATCTGAACACACGTCTATTCAAAAATCTGAGGGAAGATTTCTGTACTTTTTCAAGATATAAGGACGTAAGTTTTTTATGAGGATTCCAAACGGGAGTGCTGGTCTCCAATTTGCTTAGAACCAACGCATTGTATATAACTTTAATAATATTAACATTACTGAATGCCAGGAATTTCTGTGTATAAGTCGTAACTTTTGGAGACACTCCATGGCAACAGCTTACACTATGATCATGGAAAGTTAGCTCTTGATCGAATTTGACTCCCAAATCCTTTATGGTAATTGATTTGACTATCGATTCACAATTTAATTTATAGAACCCACCATCATTGCCTGGAGCTTAGCTGGATTGAGCTTAGCTAGATTAATTTAATTTTATTTTTGTGGTGACCTCCACATACAAAAAAAAACATATCCACACTATCTAGAGAACACACCTCAAACTATGTGGCAAATACAATAATGACGTAGTACGATCCTGAATTACGACTTCCTGACATTAACTGTTGGGCCGCCAGGCATGATCACCTCGTCTGATTGGACGATCCTGAATTTGTGTTGGAAGTACACAACACTCATTCCTCCTCAATTGGAGCACTCCACTTGTGTATGATATGTCTCATTAAAGCGCCAAGAACTCTTCCCAAGAGTAATTTCTGTATATTGCTTGAGAGCATCTTTGTACAGTGAATATTTTGAGTAGGTTAGGACTCTAGGGAGCTCATTAACCATGGAGTGAAACAACAATGGGCCCAAGATTGATCCAAGTGTCATAAAGGCTGAACTCAAAAGCGAGTTACAATAGCGATTCAAAAGTTCCAAATGCAACAAACTGCTCTCGATCATGGAGGTAATCAGCAAGAAGTCCTGGAGTAAAACATAAACAAAGTAAAAAAAAAAGTTTTTTAAACAAGGTATTTGATTCAAATAGTAATAAGAAGTACGATCCAACACAGTGAGTAATATCCTTAATACTATTTAAATGTCAGAGAAACAGGTTAAATTGAATCTCGTAGGCATCATGTGGAATTTGTCATAAATTTTAATTTAGTTATTTGATAGTTTAAACTTACTTATACTTTTTTATACTTATTTATACTTATAGTAAAATGGTGAGTGCAAGTTCAGACTTCGCTAACATAAAAAGGGTTCAAGAAGTGAGTATATTTTAGCTTAGTAGTCACACTGGTCACCTTGGCAAGTACTACTTGGTAGTACTAACTATTCTAAATTAAATTCAGATAACATACGCTTGAGAGTTTAATGTAAAATTGTTAAGGAATAATATCTATCTTATAGTAAGTATACAGTTTCTACAGTGCCCTGTAGTTCCACTTAAAGAGAAAAGAGAGAGTGAAATTAGTAAAAAAATCCAAATTACTCTTTTTCTATTAATCTCTGCTCGTTTGCTGCCAATTCCATGAAAAAAAAAATATATATCGAAATCATTCAAATCGTTTAGCCTCAATTGCATGACAAAGAAACACTGAACATCGAAAAACACGCAGTCGGCAGCAGAAAGCAGCTCTAGCTGTGACGAGGCTAACGACGCTGCACCTGTGGAGGGACAGCGGGAGCAAGCATACGGTGATATTGGAAGAAATATCCAAAGACATTCCGATTGCTATGGCCATAAATGAACATAGCCCAAACAGTATGTATGTGACAAAAAATATAGTTTTAGCAACCAGAGGTTAAGACGATTAAAAAAAAAACAGTTTAAACGACCTAAAGTAATTTATTTCTGATAGACTTAATTTTAACAATGATTTTATCAGATAATTATTATAATTCGAGCATTCACAAACAACCATTAATATTCAACACGGTATTCGAAACAAAAATCCATAAAACAAAAAAAATATGGAACGAACTTACTGCCAAGTAGCGTAGGTACCAACCACATCACCGTAAGAGGACTCAGGAGCAAGCAGGATAGGCTCTAGCGCTCGCTTTTATGAATACGCCAAATATAACTGGTAGGTAACCTCACCACTAACAATAAGTTCTGCTTATACGGCCTCTCCTGATCGTGCACCGTCTGCAGCTGCACTTGGGACTTCTTCAAAAATAGTTGCAGATATGGCATGAGTTTGATCGCTGTTTTTTTTTGGTCCGGTTTGGTCTGGGCCGTACTCGAGGCTGCAACGGGATCAGTAGAAGCACCCAAAAGTACACCAACGTCGTCAATATCGTCATGGTCGTAGTTATTGCAATCTGTCTGGGAAACAATTTGTTAATTATTCGTGACTTATGCTTTTGCTGCAAGTATTCTGTCATTCATCAAACATACAAGGCCCTCATACAAAGATACTTTTACAGCCCAGATTAAAACACTGCTTTCAGACGTATGCATACATCTTTGTACATCAAATCTCACTCATACCTTAACTTGTACAACTTAACCAGGACTGCGCCTGCCAGGACAACACCCGATGCGTGTACATAGTTCGCGTCTTTCAAAACCAGGCCTCCATGGCTAGTCTGCGCTGCATCTGAGCTGCATCAGCCACCTGTTCCGAGCAGTAAAGTAAGCACGTGCTTCAGTCTCACATGCACGTATACGCATCACGAGACATGCTTTCCAGGGTACCATGTACCGAGCTGCGGCCTGAGTTTTCTTGTCTCTAGCTCCGCTTAACAATTTCAGCTCGTAACGAGCTCTTGGTAATACTTTAGTTACATATGGACATTATGGACCCCGCATGCCAGGGTCGAGCTTCCCAGTAGTCTGAGAACACTATCACGAACACCTGATCGTCAACCTGGAAAACTCCCTCTCAAAAATCGGTGATTCAGAGCACGAAAGTCTACACACATTCTGTCTGAACAATCCTTTTCTTGACCAAAATGACCGAGCTTGCGTACTCTGAACTTGACTCCCTAATAATTTTTTTGTCTAATAGATCCTGACATATCTCGCGAACCTTAAGTTTTCTTGGTAGGATAAACGATACGGATGGTATGTCACAGGTACATCACTTGTTAGTTTGATGTGCATCTCGCCAGATTCAACGGTGGTGGTAGATATTAAAATTGGAGAAAGTCTACCTCGGTCATCAACTTACAAGTTCTACATCTTTGAGAGGTGTGTTTATTTAGTCAAGTTCATTAACACTCATAGCGTTTGCTTTAGATACCCTATCGAATGTACGAGTCAGATACTGTCAATGCTTTGTTCGTATAAACGTGACACCATCGCGATTTAGTACATCGGTCCCTATTATAATGGGCGTATTCTTACACGACGCAGGAACTATTACAAAATCTACTTCAAGTGAAATGTTAGTAAACTAGTTAAGGGGATGTTTTCGCGAGCAACTATCTCTTTATCACTTAATCCTTTCAGAGAACATTTGATTTGTTTGCGCAAACCAGAAAAGTAGTTTACTACCGCAGATGATATCAAGGATACATTCAGTGCGCCACTTTCTATAAGGACATCGACCGGTATACCCTGTATCACGGCTGTACATACGTCTTTGTTATCCTTCGCGTTTGAAAGTTCACTACACAAGTTAACTTTACGTTGCTTGTTATTGTTACTTTGAGACGCAGTCCTATCCTTAGCAAAACAGTCACTTTCCTCGAACAGATAGGTTTTGCAATATTACTACTACCGTCTATCTTGGGGCACTTATCTTTATAATGACCCGTTTGGCCGTAATTAAAACATTTGTTATCAGACCTGTTAGGGCCGTTATAGTTACGCTTTTTGGTCTTATTAGTGGAAGATGCAGATGTTTCTGTGTTCCAGTAATCAACTTTACGAATAGGCTTTACATAGGTAGCTAAAAAGGAAACTAGGTTTTCTAACGTTAGGTCAGCATTGATAGCTGCTGGGCATACCTGTATATCACCAATATTGTGAACCACTATATGAACCATAAGTTCTTCGCCTAAGCCTTTCACTAGACGTAACCTTAATAATAAAAGACGCACTCTGCGTCGTTCCAATGGTTCACATGTCCAGCCCTATCCACTTCGTTACACCACACATCAAAATTGAGTTTGATTTGAAACGATCGATTTGTTTTTTGTTAATACCCCCAACGCGTCAACAAGCGCTTGAGTCGTGGAAGTATTATTTTTATCTAATGGAGGTGTCCTGTCACGAATTGACGGTGTAACACGCAAACCACTAGCAGTGTTTTCTTCAATAGCAATCAATCGCGACATAATAGAGCCTAGCGCATTTTTCACAGAAACATAATGAGGGTAAGATCGAGATCTATCATGACGATTATGTGTACGTGACCTAGGCCTATCTTGCGAACTATGATTGTCGCCATTACGTGAGCGACTGCGATATAAACGTGAACGAGCTCTATCGCTACGTGAATCTTGTCACGACGGGAATGATTTCTATTATAGCGTGACTGTTAACGACTTTGATCACGGTGTGAATGTGTTCGATCGTGAGGCAATCGTGAACCATGCCGTTGGCGCTGTTGCGATTTACTGCGACAGCCAAGCTTAAACCCAGAGCGAAGTGGCGTCATAACCTGTTTTTCATTTGCTTGGCATTTTTCCTTGAAATTAACGGCTGTGTGTGTAGATATCAAGGCAAAAATATTGCGGGCAAATAAGTCGAATCCCACTTCTGACAGTTTATTTCTAAGAGACTTAATTTAAACAACAATTTTATCAGATAATTATTATAATTCGAGTAATCACAGACAACAATTAATATTCAACACGAAAACAAACACAAATTCGAAACAAATCCATAAAACAAAAAAAAAAAAACACTAAAATATGGAACGAACTTACTGCCAAGTAGCGTAGGTACCAACCACCTCACCGTAAGAAGACTCAGGAGCAAATGACCGGTACTACTATCTGGTATCATCTCACCCCTGTTGAGGGGGTTGGGGAGACTATTTGGAGCTCTGGGCTCCTTATAGTGATTTTCCTCGCAGCTCACCACTGTGAGCCGGTCATTGGAGTTAGCTCACCGGCCTCGAGGTTTGCTCGCCGATCGCTCCTCTGAAGAGGGGTCCAGCGAGCCGCCTGCGAGAGGTCGGTGGTTGGCTATCTGCATCCGATGGCGAAGCCAGTGCCCCGCTCGAAGGAACTGATATGAGCTCCCGAGCGGGGCGTTTGAGTCGCCTCCGGATGAGTGTTGTATCGTCTGGATGTGGGAGCGGAGCAATACCTACCAGGTGGGGAAGTTTTGAGCGGTCAGCCCGCTCAAACATCCCCGTGGCGAGTCTGCTCACAAACTCCTTTATAGGTTCCCACTTGAGGTCTCGGTGGATTGTTGCATTCCTGAGGTACCTGGGGGCGTCGACCACCATGCAGCACAAGGCAGCTGTTCTCTACAGCCTGCAAACGTTGGCGCGATGTCCCTGCTATCAAGTTGTACCAGGCCGGCCCACCGTAGGTGAGGCGCGACCTGATATATGTTTTGTAAATGCCTAGTTTGGCACTTACTGGTAGTCTGGAGGATAGCAGGGGACGCAGCTTCGTCCGCGCAGCTCTGGCCTTCGCTGTGATGGTCTCGACGTGGTGGTTCATCGACAGTGATCTGTCGATGGTGGTTCCCAGGTACTTGACCTTTGGGGACCATGGGATGTCCTCTTCCATCAGACGTAGGTTTGGCGGGTAGTGTGCCATACCGGTTTTCTTCGCCTGGGTCTTCGACACGTTGCACTTGAGCCTCCATCGCTTCAGCCAGCCCGGAAGGGCTCCGATATGCTTCGCCTCTTGGCGAGACCTCATCTTGGCGGTACACAATGTACCCTGGGATCTTGAGTGGCCTGTTGGCCTTCAGGTGGGTCTCGCTTATCAGCATGATATCGACCCGCTGTTCCTTGAGAAATAGGCGTA
The DNA here is from genome assembly GCA_947561695.1 of Tyria jacobaeae. Classification (NCBI taxonomy): domain Eukaryota; kingdom Metazoa; phylum Arthropoda; class Insecta; order Lepidoptera; family Erebidae; genus Tyria; species Tyria jacobaeae. Next base: position 11,361,060 of record OX387231.1, on the reverse strand, counting down.
GTAGGCCTAACTTGGATTTCAGCGTCTCCGCGTTCCAATGAACCACCCTGAGCGGCTTATCCATTGGTAGTGAGGTTTTGCAGCAGTCCTGTCGTGTTAATCTCGCCTGCCTTAACACGCTGTGCGAACAGCATGAGCAAGGCAACGAGTTGGTCCCTCTCCGGGTCCTTGACTGCTGGGCTGCAGTTTTTGGGTGCCGCCGCAGGTGTGGTTGGCTTTTCCTGGGCCGCCTTCTTTCTTCGGTGCCTTCTCCTCTTTTTTGTGGAGCTTGACCCCGGGTTTGCTTCGGCCATCAGTGTGGTGGGTGCCGAGTCGACGACCACGTTTGGTTGGTCGATGACCTTAGGCGGGCCTGTTCTCGGCACGAGTCCCGCCTTCTTGTTGCGGGCTTACCGCTTGTAGACGGGGCATGCCGCACTGCAGGCTGGGTGTTGGCCTTGGCAGTTGGCGCACGTGGGTGGCTCCTCTTTTGGTCGAGGGAAGTTGTGCGCCTGGTGCTCGCCACCGCATCGCACACAGGCTAGGCGCCTGTGACAGTTCTGTGAACTGTGGCGGAAGCCTTGGCAGCGGTGACATTGAGAGTGTCCTTTCTTGCCCCTCCAGGCCTCTATGACGACGCCTGGCATGAGCAAGACCTCGTGAATGTTGTAGGCCTTGGTTGCGGTCGGGCTCTTCTCCACTTCTGCGAAGAAGATGCATCCGGGTCTGCTAGTGCGAGCACGGATGTGCTTCGCAAACTTGACTGGCACTCCCTTGCTAGTCAAGTCCTCCACTATTTCTTCTGTGGGAGTGTCCGCAGGTAAGCCCCGGATAGCCATTTTCAGGGGCTTCTGGTGTAGTGGAGCGATGGCGTAGTAAGGCGCCTTGTCTTGTCCTAGGTCGTCCAGGTGAGCCTGAATGACTCTGAATTCGGCGTCCTCTTTGGGAGTGAATTTAAATCCCTTCCCAAAGGGCCTCACGCTGGGTGGGTGACCGATTTTGGCGGTCAACTCCTTCATGTGGGTCGTCCAGTTCTCCAGACGGTCCACTACAAGGATTGGTTGTCTCCTTGTGGACGTCTGGGTAGTGGGCGCCTTGGAAGGGCCTGGTGTTGTTATGGGCCTCGCTTTTGTTGTTATGGGCCTCTGAGTTGTTGTTATGGGTTCCTGGGGTGGTGGTGCGGCAAGTACAGCTACTGCTGTCCTTGGCCTGGGTGTAGGCGTAGTCGGTTCGGGTGAGGTGGAGAGGACTTGGACGACCATCTCCTCGCTATCCCCTTCCTCGGAGTCCGAGGTTAGGGAAGCCTCTACTGTCGTCCTCTTCGCCGCTTGCGGCTCCGGGTCTTCTTCCCGCCTCCGCTTGCCTGGTATAGGTGTTGCGGTAGGCGGCAGTGCTGACCCTACCGCTGTCAGGATGTGTACATCCTGGGCAGTGAGGTCCTCCTTTTTCTTGTCGCCAATATGTACTTCCATTACTCGGAAGTACGCCTCCAACCAGCGCTGCAGACCCTGCGACATTTCTCCCTTCTCTTGAAGGGAGTTGAAAATACTCAGGTCACCCTGGTATTTTTGTCGCTGGTCCTGCAGCACTGCGTCCGTCGAGCCCTTTTCTTCACTGCTGGTATTCTTCATTTTGGTGGATCCGTCCTCGTGGCGCCTTGGCATGTTTGCCATCACCGTTGAGGTTAGGGTCGGAGACCCCACTCCGCGGCGAAGGTTCACACGCTGGCTTTCTCGGGGAAGGTATTCGCCTCCGAATGTACAAGTACAATTCGGGTGCAAATAATAATATTTAACAAATATTAAATATTAGAATAAGCAGTGTTAGGGGCGCCCGTACGATGGCAGTCGGAGCGCAAGCACGTCCGTTCGCCACGACAGTCCGAAACACTCTTGACTCTCGACGACTCTCGCTTTTATAGACACTGGTAGGTACTCCCACTACTAACAATAAGTTCTGCTTATAATAGAATCAAATTATACGAAGGCAGTGCTTCAAAGATTTTAAACCACGTGAACGCAGAACCTCGAAACAGGTATGGAACAGGCTGCTCCAGGTTTCGGAGGACCAAACATAAAAAAACAGCGGCCACTATGTATATGTAGTATATACAAATGTCTGGGTATCTCCATATCTATCCAAATAATAAATCAAGGGCGGCTTTCCCCGCTATCAACAGAAGACTGTAGAGGTTACTACTCAGTAAACGTCAGCTACGTAAGGTAACTAGTGTCCTCATGGCTCTTTTAACAAACACCTCTTCGCTATAGGTGCTATGAACAGCCCGTTGTGCAGAGCATGAATGGAAGCAGAGGAAACAGCAGCTCATGTACTGAAGGACTGCCAGGCGGTTGCAGAATACATTTTCGTATATGGTTTAACGTTCTATATATCTATTTCTTTTTTTATTATATATTGGGAACCAGCCGCCCATCGATCCCTGGAAAGAGAAAGAGACGACGTAGGATGAGGAGGGGAAAGAGGAAAGGTGGAGGACCCTCACGCATTCGGCAATATAATGGAAGCACTGTTTGTCTAACGGAAGCATAGCTCTCCCAAGGTGAGATATTTTTTAATGAAACATTTATTATTAGCATTCTAGTTACTGTTTCTATTACAAGTATAGATATTTTAGTATAACAGTTATAGATTCCTCTAATAGGTTGTAATACGAGTGTAGATGTGGTTCTAGCATAGTATATAGCTATAGCTCAGACATTTTTATACTTTAATCCCTAATGTACACAAAGTGGAAAACAAGAAATAAAAACCGTTTTTAGTAAACCTGTACTTACATTTACATAAATATGACTTTAGAACTTTTACGTGTAATACTTCAAGTGGTTCACTTTTTTATTGATCGGTAGTTATGAAAGCCTCCCGCCAGATATAGATAGATAGATAGAAAAATAAACTCTTTGTTGTGTAACAAAGAAACATAATAATATAACATAATAACATAAAGGTTAGAAAATTTAAATAAATAAAATAAAGTATAAAAGTTGTACAATTGTTGCCCTTATCGCGATTAGCGATCTCCTTCCATGCAACCACTGGATGGAAAGGAAGATTAATAATAAGATGGGTAGTTGCAATTTGCACATCGAAGTTCCCTGAGTATGTTGTAATTAGAACTACAAACACATATAAATAAACACACTAAACACATACATAAGTTATCACATGTATACACATTATATAAAATATATTGTAATAATGAAAGATAGGTGAACACAGATATACTGACGACTAAAGGAAATCTGCTTTGATATATTGTATCCGAAAGGTGACGGATCTTATGCCGCACATTGGGACAGGATTTTGGAGGCAATAACAGGTCCAGTAGTGGGCTAATCATATTTGATCAGCCTGTTGGTCTAGTGGCTGGTGACCCTGACTGCTGAGCCGGAGGTCGTGAGTTCGATTTCCACACGGGACGCAAATTTGTGTGATCCACATTTAGTTGTCTCCAGTCTGGGTGTTATTTGTCCGTTGCATGAAAGTTTGTAAAGTCCTGCGCGACACACGAATTATTCCTAATTCGGGTTGTTTTTTTTTAAAGAAAATAAATATTAATGATAAAAATAATTTTCATATAAGGTGGATAACATGTATCAGATATCATTAATTAGTGGTACAGTAACTAGCCAGTAGCGTTGCAGTAAATGTTGCGGATCTTCGCACAATCGTAACATATAAGCACTAAATCAATTAAGTAGCGGACTATAGTCACACTGCTTTACATATTAACGATAAAATTATTATTCGTAAAGTGTATAAAACGTATCAGATATCGTTAATTAGTGGTACGGTAACTAGCCAGTAGCGTTGCAGTAAATGTTGCGGATCTTCGCACAGTTGTGACACGTAAGCACTCAATCAATCAATTAAGCAACTACAGTCACCTAACTGGACATAGGCCTCCCCACTTAAGCACTCGGTACGTGTCAATAACAATTTATAATTAATAATAATATCAGATGGCAAGATTTTCTTATTTTTTTCGTAATCTTCTCATTTCTTAATTTCACCTTGATCCGCTGCAAATGGTGTTTAAATAATTTACTTTTGTTTAACTTAAAATAAAAACAATTATATGATTTACATCAGCCCATTCAAATCCAACAAGCTGCATAGGTTCCTAGGGCGCCGTGCATCAGCGCCTTGAATATGTGACGTCACTACACTGGATGAAACCTTAAACTGATTAAGCTACTGCTTACATTTCCCAATCCATCCTTATATGATATCCCTTTCCTACCCTTCTACCCTAACTTCCCTTTACCTTTCAATATACTGTCAATTTGCCAATTAAATTCCTAAGATACTTGATTGACGGCAACAGGCTTGCTGCCGATTACTGAAATGGCATTTGTGCGTGTGTTCTTTGATTCAACAAATCACCGGAATTAAAAAAAGTAAAATAAACCATGAAAATAAAGAAATAAATTGGGTCCCACGTTTCATCTCTAACCGGAAGGGACTTGATGAAGGACATTCCGATTGAGCAGATATGGAAATTAAATTAGTATGGCTCTCACGAGAAAATGTAAATATACGGGATATTGGAAAGTAATTGAGTTTTTGATAAATTATTGTTAGTATAACGAAACAAAAATAAGTGTGCCTACTATATGTAACTTAGAAGCCTATTGCCAGCTTCGTTTTAGATTTGTCAAAGTTTTACGAATTACAAAACCTTTGAAGTGTAAACAACATATCTTATCCTTGCCCCAGAAAATGTTTACAGTTTAAAATTACGTTTCGAAGTGAAGTTGCATGTCAATTGCCAAGCAATATTTTTTTTTTTAATATGGCGTATATAAGTTAATAGGTATACTTCTTTGAAACCACAAAACAGTGTTTGAAGCGCATAGTATGAAGTTCATTTTCATGTTTAGACGAGACTAATACATCTTGACATTATTTTAGTAAAATATCTAAAATTGAATAGTCCTTTATTTAGCCGAATGTTCAATTAAATTGTGCCAATCGTAATGGAGATTGCGGTTAGTGCATTCTATAAAAATGTAAATTATATAATCGTAATAAACTTCAAATTTTTTGATAATTTACACTATATATATGTATATAATATATATATAGTAGGCCGGCAACGCACTTGTGACCCTTGAGTTGCGGGTGTCCATGGGCGGCGGTAGTCACTTACCATCAGGTGACCCGTCTGCTCGTTTGCCCCCTTTCGCATAAAAAAAAAGTATTATATATATAATACTATTCACAGAGAAAAAACACATTAATTACTGTTCTGTAATAACGAATGAATACGTAAATCAAAGGTTCCCAACTTTTTAAGGATTGCCACCGCGTTTACAAGCTAAAAACTTTTACATAATTGTTAATTATACCAATTTTATATTTCTGTCGACCATCTGTTAATAATCACAAATTGAAAATAAATTCTCTCTACCTCTAATCATGCTCCTCGTAGCAGAGGGTCGTAATTAATAAATTATTATAAATATATAAAAAAAAAATGTAATAAAAAATAATTCAGGCACAGGCTCTTTTTTTTATTTTAGAGGTACAAAGTGTTAAAAGAAAATTATAACTTAACCAACAAAGTCGCACGGAGCATTGAACAAGGGCAAAGATAAGACGATTAATCAAAATTAGTAAAAAACATATAATAATTAAAAAGTACAAAATCGAATAAGCAAAATTAATATCATTACGATGGCAAGGATGGAGGTGAGAATCTATCCCCAGCCAAATATGATTAGGGAAACTCAATCAAAATATCTCTGTTCTATTTCCAACAATCCAGGGTGGAGAGCTGATAGTGATTTATAGAGCCAGAACTCTTGGTATACAATTCTAAATTTTTCCTTTAATTCTTCATTAGTTGTGAGTTCTACAAGTTCTTCTTCTAAAACCCAGTTTGGTATATTCATATTTAAAAGTTCCAGGAATCGCTCTGTAAAATTAGCATGAAGAGCGTCCACTAAGTCATTAAATCTTTTTGTTTTACCGATAGCACTGATATTGTCGGCAAGTGGCTATATTCCTACATTACTTACGTTACTTTTGAATATAAGAAGGTATTGCTCAAAAGTCCACTCATCACCTTGGAATTGTAAATTAACGAGAGAGTGGCTGGAGAGGAGATATGGAGCGCTCACATTCCGGATGACGCTGCTGCTTTCTGGACACAGTTGCTTCGGCAAGAACTTCGGTAGTTCTTACGTGGTAGAGCTTGCTTAGGCACGAATGGGCCGACTCGACAGGTGCGATACAGAAAATCGGTTGTAGAGCTACGCTTGCGGTGCATTTCTTCGAAATTAGTAAGGTTTCCGGAGGCCCAACTCCCCCTCTCCTTTGCTACTGCTACTACTACTACTTTACTGCTAGCCCCTGACCCCCGCCCCTTTTCCCATCTCCTCATCTCCCTCTTTTTAACGTAGAGACATAAATGTACCATTAATGTTATGGGGTTTTAGTGATTGCGAAACAGTAGTTTTAATTTCATATTCCTCTGTTCATTACACGTATTTATAATAATCGAATATCAACTTTGTGTCTTACGGCTACGGATCACACGGACAAATCGTTTTATCTCTGCATTTTATATCTTCCTGCAATAACTATTCTAACTGTATGTGTTCTTATTTCTTTGAGAAGTGTTTTGAACGTTTCTTGACGAGTGATATATCTAGTTGTTCTTCGTTTGAAAACATTTTACAAAGCAACTCCCGGACTATGATTAAATCTTGTATAGCGGGGGACTTTATAAACATTCAAGTAACGGATACAAGGAACACCCAAGCTTTACTAAGGTTTACACAAAGTGTGGTCCCGTGCGGACAACACATCAGCAACCTATATATAAAATTATGTTGAAAACTATAGAAACTAGATAATCTATAGAAAATAAACGTGCATGTATATTTATTTGGTATTTTAGGCAAACTCTTTGAAGCGAATAGTACATCCTCGTTTGTTAATATTCTATTTGAATCGAGCAAACATTTTGTTAGAATTACTTTGATTTGGAAGAATGTGGCAATAATCTGTCGCTTCTGCTACACTTTCAATATTCTGCATTTGTATTAGCGCTTCTTTTATAGCAAAGGCAAACGAGCAGACGGGTCACTTGATAGGTGACAACTGCTGCCTATGGACACCTCAACTCAAGAGTTGTAAATGCGCAGGATGAGGGTAGGGGAAAGAAGTGAGTTGGGGTTTGGGTCGCTGGTAAACAGTATCTCTTTTGTTTTGAAAGTGCTAATTTATATAGTATTACAGAAAAGTATTAAAATTTATTCAATAATGAAAAATGGACATAAATTTCCATTTTCACAATTAGCTTAATGTATTCCACTGCTGGACATAGGTCTCGATAAAATGTCTAATTATTGTTATATATTATTTTTCAAATAATAAAGTTTGCCTGAATACCTATAAAATTTGATTAGGTAAATTTTAATATAACTGAGCAGACTTTGTAGAATGATGTCGGTGGAAGTTGTGCGTACATTTTATTTGCATGGAAGGCGGTGGGTGTGCTAGCTTATTTAAAAGTTGATTTGTACAAAGCCTTTGTGTTGAGTTTATATAATAGAATGTACCATTACATGTCTGGGCATGTATTTACGAATATAAACACATATTTAAATTTTGATTTTTTTATATACATCTCTTCTAGGATTTCGAATACTTCAAATAAAATTGATTGATCTGTGTACCTTTAGACCTCTTAGGACGAAGGAATTGGACTATATTTTTTTTTAAGTGCAAAACTTTGAATACGTGCCTAGCGCTCATTCAATTATAGGCAACCACATCTAGCATAAGTAGAACTAGTACTATTCTAAATTAAATTCAGATAACACACTTTTGAGAGTTTAATGTAAAATTGTTAAGGAATAATATCTATCTTATAGTAAGTATACAGTTTCTACAGTGCCCTGTAGTCCCACTTCCGTAATAGGGGACGTGAGCACTTATCAGATGTTACGAGAAAATGAATTTATAACATAATCATCTAGCAAGTGCAAGCTCGATCTAATTTTTCCCATTTTCGGTTAAGCTCGGCCCCGTATTCCGTGATCTACAAGAAATTAGCCAATGAGTGTCCTGACCTCCGTAAAACAACGCTCCATTCAACACTATCAGGCTGGTTTGGTCCCAGTAGCAATACTGTTTTCATCAAAAAAACCGTTACTCTACACACTGCGACAGCCGTACAGTAGACAATAGGGCTTTATTTGATAATTCACAGATCTATATTCCAAAATTGCACCTTCCAAAGCACTTCTTAGTTGTCATTGTATTGGGTACTTACAGAAATAGCCAAGGTGTCAAATGTGGTGTGTTGTTAGTCACCAAACTCACAATTCGAGACAAAGAAGGCATAATACAGCTATTCCGTTCAGCAGAACTAAACCTTTCAAGTACCATCCAATAGTCTTTGTGCAACGTTGACAACTCGTTCAAGCTCCAGAAACAGGCAGTATCGACAGACAGTAATCGAACATGGTACGCGGTAAGTTTAGTTCCGGACTCTATAGCCCAATAATATAACTGCGACATTTTCATTCATAGAATTATTCCATTTCATGGCGCGCACGTCACTACCGGCACCGGCGGGGGCCCTATTTAAGGTCTTCATGGTCCTAGGCACGACGGTGGCCGGCCTCTCCCGTGCCCACGTACATATAACTGTCAGCGACGTCGGAGAAAAAGTTGTCACTTGAAGTCGAGGTCGACGTCTCAGCAGGTATGGTGGATGTAGTTTTGCGGGGGCCTTGAAATGGACTCATTGTTGAGTCCGGGATATTGATATCCTGCCTTGGATATTGTTTGTAGTTTTTTTATTTGTGACGAAATGACGTTTCAAACGCCTTTTAAATGTGTAACATTTTATCAATATTTTATGATATTTATATTTTTGTGAAGTTCTTCTAAAAGTATTCTTCGTATGATTTCATGTTTATGCTATAGTTTTCATAACAAATATATGGTTATTTATGTATATTTATATAGAACAAATATATTTTTACAGATTGTAATAAAAAAACAAAAACTGCTATGTAGTGTTGTCAGGCCTTATATTGTAACTAGATGCTACTTCGTAAATTGTTTTTCGTAGCACTTATAGAATTGCTACGTAAGATCTACGAAGTGATTAACGTACACATATGTATATCGTCTACGTATATCGCAATCTGCGTATGATAAGCGTTTAATAAAGCGTAATTCCAAATAAAAAACAACAATAAAAATAAATAATAAAAATATACTCGATACTTAAGATGCTCTCGTTAGGTAAACTGGTTCAGAGGACTGATGCAGAAGGCAGTCCTCTTCAACACGCCGCGCATTGTCAGGAAGTTCCTGTCTCTAGAGCCCTAACGCCCGGTGTTCTGGTCCCTGTACCCGATGTCGGTGGTGTATATTTTTTTTTTATATTATAAAATACACTTTGTTTTGATGTGTAGATATATTTAAAAATGTAATTTGTATGGTTTCCAAGTCTAATAAAGGGAATAAAAAATAATAATAACTCCGCATATGTGAAGATATATGTAGTGTATGTCAGATGCACACGTCCTTCTGTTCGCTAAGCAGATCAACTAAGTAGACCTTGTACTATGGTAATCAGACTACTGATGAGCTTACTAACGTGGGTCATACAGAATTTTTTTATCAGAAGCCTGTAAGAAAAGCAGCATATTAAAATTTTATTTAAATTTCGAATTAGGAACTCTTTGGGAATCTGTAGATGTATGGCATTCTTTTTTACAGAATGGTGACAATTCAGAAAGTATCTGCCGTGCCTTAAAATGCAATGGAATTTGACTACAGAGAAAACTGATGATTCTGGGGAAGGACGTCCTTTTAAAAGCAAGAAAATATTAAAAGGCTTCTATATAATTTATCATCATATTGTATATATTTCTGTATACATACATATTATAGATTAATGATACTCAGACACAGAACAAATGATAGTGCTCATTAAACAAATATTTGTCCTTGTTTGGAATCGGACCCATTTAATCCTATTTTAAACTGACAATTGATCCTTGAAATTGATCTATTTATATATAAACAACATTTCGAAAAATAGTCATAGATATATCTATAACACCAAGGATGTTGGTGGCATATATAAAGTATTCATTAGATGTATTAGAAAAACTGGATCAGAAGTGAAGGTCACTTAGGAAACGTTTTACTTACTGTGGATGAATACTAACTAAAATACAATGTATAATATATAAATATATAAATAACGAGAAGGAATTATATAATATATAAATGAAATTAAAATCTTTGAAAATGACAGGAAAATTCACACTCAAATAATAATAATAATCATTCCTTAGATCCTCATGCTCAGCATCAGCTTAGAGGCTCATCACAGTCATTTGGATTAAGGGCCTGATGCAGAGGGCAGGTGAGGTCCCTGGTCTATGTATCCAATACCGGTAGCACATTCTTTTTATTTTTAAATATATATATATGTATATTTTATTTTTATTTCTTTATATATATATATACATATATGAGTATTCAATGACATAAAAGAATAATAATACTTCTTGTTATAAAATAAGGTCGTAGGTTTATAAATTTTTTTATAGATTCGTTTTCAAAATTAGTGTTACAATTTTGAACTTCAATAATATCTCGGTATGTGTTGTCTTCCACACTTGGTACTTGGTATAGAATAGCTCGTATTTTTCGATGAAACCAGTTCTTTGATTGAACTTTTAATTAAGCTTAACCAGTTATGGTTGAATAGGCATAACGCTCCTAAAATTTTAACACATCTCTCTGAAACATCCGGTATATGTATATATATTAACTTTTCAGACACTTCAATATCTTCAGAAACCTGCAATATAATTACCAGGATCTTGAAATTTGTGAAAGGTTTGCCATTTATGAAATTCCTGTGCAGGACTAAGCTTCTCAAAGCTTATACAACTATCATTGGAAAGTTACTAATTGAATTATTGAAAATTGCAATCAAACTATTGCAAACTCTCGCTTTACTAAAACTGTTTTAAGCTGGACTAAAGGCGGGTACAAGCCAGAGAATTAGTGGAAAGTTTCAGAAGTAGTCCAATTCGCAAATTAATAATAAATGAACTCGTCATCTGAAGCTCTCAAATACCTTAGTATTTGAGAGCGTCAGATGACTGTCCTGGTATTGTGAAATCTGTTGTATTCTACGTTATTTTGAAAGTACAAAAAGTAAATATACAAAAACTGTCTTACTCGTTGTTTAGGAAGTCGTTGGTTCAATATTTGGACAAGGAGAAACATTTGTGTGATGGGACATGATCATTTGTTCTGTGTCTGGATGTAATTTATCTAGTAATTAGTTATGATCATATCAAAAATATTATTAAGACTCTACCTCCTGGCTCTAGTGCAGCGGTTGTCTTTTTTTTCTTTTATTTATTTTTATGGGATTTTATTACAATTGATAGATAATTATGTTGTTTAAGTACGGTCTTAAACTTTTGGCCTGCAGAGTATGTATGTAAGAATTTAGAAATACGTAAGTATGGATTACCATGCTCTGATCAGATGGGCGTGTGTGAGATATCTGAAGGTATAAATGTTTATGTGTTTTTAATTTTTTATATGCCAGGACGAGATCAGTAAATAGTCGTAAAGTAAATAAAGTAAATATTTAAAAAAACAATTTTTTTACGTAAAAGTAAATTTTATGGGAAATTTTCCCATAAAAGATCTCGTTTATTTCAGATAGTAACTGGTTTTTAGACTGGTACTGGATCAAGTTATTAAATGCGGATATTAATCGCATATGTATTCAAGTTATAAATACTAGTTACGACCCGCTTTAAATAACTTTTAATTGTGTATATAAGTCGTGAAAGTTTAAAATAATTTAATAACTGGTTGATAATCGTATAAAAAGGCATACCAATGAACCGGTAATGATTACCTTTATATTAAGAGAATATTCTACCTATGCTCCGATAGTTGTACTAACTACTAATCATTTAAATAGTACGCAAGGATAGTTCTCGCGCACCTCAAACATCCAGCTCTTCGTTTTGTACTTTTAAAGACAGTAGTGTGTGTATGAATACATGTGTACACGCTCTTTTAACATTTAATTTTACAAATTCTACCTGCATTTATGAGAAACGGAATGTGACGATACCTGGAAATTAAAAAGATCATAATTTTTACACGGGTTGTTTTTTTCACAATTTGTTTTTGCAACTGCATGCTAGAGATGAATAGTTTCAGTGGTACAAATAAGTGTTCCTTTTGTTGAATGTAAGTGAAAACACTGGCTACAGTAATCGTCAAGGAAACCTCATATGCCGTTGCCATCATGTTTTAAGAACTAAAGTTGCGATTGTTCTGTATACATAGTATTACAGCAAAGTTCTCGTGCATTGTGGCCCCAACCTCCCCAGTCTTAAGAGGAAAACTCGCTAACTTTGTGTTGTTTCTTCTCGTGTCGCTATAAAAAACTTTGCCTGCTAACTTTAATAAACACTCCGGTGGGTAAGCTAATTAAAATATCTTTTTAAATTTATTTTCTGTAAAAAAGCCTGTAATTCAATGAGATAAAGTAAATTACGTTGGAAGATGTAATTTACTTTTTGCTAATAGCTGTGTCGGCTTTATACAAAAAATAATTATGTTTTTTTTTATGCTATAGGGGGCAAACGCGCAGACGGGTCACCTGATGGTAAGTGACTATCACTGCTCATGGAACTCAAAAGTCACAAGTGCGTTGCCGGCCTTCGCCTTCTTTCTTCACATAACGTATACGAATTCGGTGATAAAATAGTCCACATTTGTATCTGAAATTGTAAGTGTTTGGGATATACGTTTCTGTCAGAATCTATTACAATCGATTAAAGTTCATTGTAACTTGTTTAATCATTAACTGACAGACAAACGCACTCATATTGGGCTGGATGTACATTATAGAATTGATTTTTATTAACTTAATGGTATGCCTCCATAATTAGAATATTTATCTGACACCTCGTATCGAGTCGTAATGCGTATGCAGTCAATTTAGTGATAAACGTGTTGAAAGTACAAAGATACATCTTGGAACATGTTGATTTGATACAACATGTTGAAAATCTGCTGACGGTATTCCTATTCTACATAGATAGGAATCTAACTCTCAAAGATAGCCTCAGTATGAAGCTGTCCGCTCTCAATATCGATTAGCTCTTGAATCTTTTCATCTACAATACTTTCTCTGTAGGTTTTGCTGTTTTAACTAGAACACTTAATAGGGAATAATTCATATTATTGTCATTGTTTAGGATTCGATTAATTTTTTTTTTTTTGAAATAACAAAACAACAAAGTACCTTTATTTGTTTCTCGTACTTATAAACTGTGCTTTTGTTTTTAAAGCTGCAGGTAAAGACATAGAGTAGCTTTTATCCCGAAAAAAGGCTCTGTTCCCAAGGGATAGACTTTACGAGGGCGAAGCTGCGGGCATAAGCTACTATATTTAAAAATACATAGTATTGGCACGTACCAATAATAACAGTTATATGTTAATTGTTTAGTTTTATATATCAATATTAATAAAGTGTATGGTTTTGTTTGTTTGTTTTACACGCGTTATACTGTTGAACTCGCTTTTAAATTTGAACTATAAGTTTTGTGTTAGATAGAGTATTTTATGAAAAAATTAAAAGCTATAAAATAATACGCTAAGGCCATAAGTAGCGAAGCAAAGGAATGGTTAGTGTAATAATATTTTGGTATTTTTTATAACTTAAAGAAATGAATGTTTTGTATAATCAGTCAAGTTGCCGAGTAGTAGTTTGGTTGATGGAAACTTTGTTACATGCTTTTATCCGGATGAAGCCACATATTGGAGTGATGATATTGTTATTGCATATTAACAATTGCGATTTATCGAGCCATGTTTAGGTACGAATAAGCCGGCCCAACCTTCACGATACTAAAGCCACACAGAAAACCGGTTTTGAAGCAACTTCTGAGTTGCAGGTGTTAATTGCTGGCGCTTTGTTGATGTTCGCTTATCCCCCTTTACTTTAAAAAAAAAATATTGTTATCAAAATTCAATCTATGAAAGACGTAATGTAGTAACAATGCTCTTACTTAAAATTGTCAGAAAATTGAAAAAAGGGTTCATGAATATTTCGTGTATACGTAACTATTGTTGCCACTAAATATGCCCAAGATATGTATTTATTTTTTCTGTTTTCTATTGACCAAAATTTGTAAATGGTTTTTCTGTAAATTGAAAATAAAATAATTATTTTGTTATACAAAATATAATATTATCAGCTCTAGTTTAATGCGCTTCATTCGTCCTTTTCTCAGGGCAGTTATATTTTTATTTTTTGAAATTGAATGTCGCGATTGATTTTTTTTTAATTTTATTTACATGCATTTTGATTTTATTTAAATACATAAACTCGCACCTTCCCTTCGGGGCACGCAGAGACAACAGCTCGCCACTTGCTACTGTCATTAAACCTTTTATATAAGCCCGCTGGTTTCGGGTACTTCTGCATATACATTTTATTTTTATTTTATATTCATATTTTAATACGTTTTAACTTTATTTATATATTTTTATATTAATACGTATGTTAACGTGTCGTTCTCGTTGGAGGGGAATAGAGTATGTATGCATGTTAAAATACATAATTTTTATCAGATATTTATCGAGGTAGAGTCATGCTTAGGCACGGCTTGACAGGTGCGATACCACGACCTAACAGAAAGCCAGTTGTAAAGCCCCAAAATTATTTATTTGATATCCCCGTGTTTCCGGACCGATACGACCTTCAAGAGAAAAGCGTACTCCTATCTAAAAGCCCGACAATGCACTTGTGGCTCTTGAGTTGTGTGTATCATTATCGCATAAAAAAAAGTTTTCCGGAGGCCCAACTCTATTAGTTTCCCCTCCGCTCATCCCCCTCTCCTCTTTCCCGTCTCTTCCGTTCTCCCGCTTACCCTCCCCGAATTTTCCCTTCTCTCATCACGATAGCGACGGGCAGCACGACTTTTGAGTTGCAGGTGTCCATGGACGGCGGTTGTCACTTACAATCAGGTGAGCGTCTTCGTTTATACCCCTTATATTATAAAAAAGAATAAGAGATAGATATACAGAAGAAAATAAAAAAAAACTGATTTTGACATATTGTCCTTATATAAGTTGGCGCATTGTCATTGTAAATAAGAATATGTTTGAAATTGCGTATTGACAGCGCCTGCTTTATTTGTGCTAGCAAAATTATATAAAAAAAAAAACATTTACTCGAGTTTCATTACATTTCTATTTTATCTTAGACTACTACTTTAATCAGTGTCCAAGTTTTATTTTTCTTAACAGTTTATGCATTCTGCACAATATAAATGGATGTGGCTGTTAAGAAGTGTAATACCGATGTTAAATTTCTAAAGAAAATATAGTGCGTGTCAATATAAAATGTTATCACTAGTAAAAGAATTCTCATGTAAATCAAATTCAAATACAAAAGAGATTTCTTGAAAAAATATAAATTGTAAGACTTACGAGATTATTTTAGTTTTGAAGGATCGTATTATTTTTAAATCTTCACCAAAGACATTATTATAATTATTTTCTATTACACACTTGCGTGCAAATCCCATGATGGGACAGAGGTCGTCCAGAGCTTTACCATCCCGATCGATCTTGAGCATCACGCTTCCCCTCGCGCCAGGTCTTCCTGCAACGATAGGCCGGCCATGGTCTGTGGTCTGTCTGCTATGGATGGCCACGTTTGCCCCTTATACAATAAGAAACCTTTCAATTTTTTTTTATATTTATAGTTTGAGACAAAATCATCTGAATATTTTTATGTTCATCGTAGCAGAGCTTTGTTGTGTTTAGTTAAGTTGCTGCTAATTTTATTAGAAAAGGATTTGTAATTAATCTCCTTCCACGGCCCAAGTCGGTTACAGGGCTTATTATTGCTATTAATCTTTTAAGAACGAAATCTTACCGCCTCGTATAATAGTGATGCGGATGTTGCAGCTACTTGCAACCTAAGTGATTACGAGTTTGATTTTCGCTTAGTGGATTTCTGTATTCTATGGTAAATCATAAATGATCAATGATAAATGGATGTAAATAGTTTTTGATGTATTAGAATAGGGCTAGCCCAGTCTCTTGTGGTGGTTGTTGTATAAGGCGACTAAGGCCAAGGCATGGGACTGCTATTTATCAGACAGTATATTTAAAGTGAAACAGAGCCCGGATAATAGCAATAGCTTTGCCACCCTTTGCGTTTGTGGGACCAAATTCTAGTAAGGAGGAATTGGGTGTTTGAGACACCTCTGCTCTGCCTACCCCTATGGATATGCGTGGGTGTATTTAAAAACTATAGTGCAAGATATGCTTCTTTGAGTCAAATAGTGTTACGTACTACGAGATTACAATTCAAGTTTGCATTTTGTATGTGCTGCAGTGGTGACATACAGAACTCGCATTAATATAAGTTAGCGCGGGAGAGCACCATGGGTTTCGGTTGTCACTTACTATCAGGTGACACATCTGTGCGTCTGTTCTGTATTATAAAGAAAAACGAATAAAGGAACATAGCCATTGCCAGCAATTAATTTAAAAAATGCTAGTATGAAATTTAGAAATATAAGAGTAACTTAAAATAAAATATATAAAGAAAAACTCCTTAATTTAAAAATATTTATAAAGTGAACCATTTTATTTTACAGCCCACTGAAATCAGGTAGGGATTATGGTAATATAGCAAAGTGTAGCTCGTGCCAACTTGCCAAGTTGTCGGCTGCATACCGGCTTTATGTAATTCGGAACAGCACTTTGCATACAAACAACTTTGAACTGATAATCTGGGCCGGTTGAATCATTCTCTTTGTTTATGTCGAAAGAAAAATTATGTATTTCGTATCTTGCATTTACATTGAAGATTTAAAAATGTATTCTACGGGTTTAAATGTGTTTTTGTTTACTTCTGGCATATCACGCCAGTTGTTATAGAATACTTATCAAAACAAGCAATGTCTGTAAACCAATTCATGTCATGAAGTGTTTTTATCAAATCTATTACGAGATTTTGTATATAATAATGACTGGCCAATGAACAATGTTTACGTTTATTATTGGATAGTGATCCTTACTGTCCTTACTGATAAACCAGAGGAGGTCGTGTCGTGTCGTGTCCCGAGTCTGGTGGTTCACAAAAATCAAGTATAGGTCTTGGAAAATACTTTAATATGTTGTGTGTTTGGTTTTGGTTCTTATAAACGATCTAATAACTAATCTAACCAATACTAGAATATACAACTAAAATAACAGTCTTATAGGCCCCCAGCAGGGCTATATAATTACGTGGTAGAGCCATGCTTAAGCACGAATGGGTCGGCTCAACCGGTGCGGTACCACGGCCTCACTGAAAACCGGTTGTGAAGAAACACTGGCGTTGCATTTCCCTGAAATTAGTAACGTAGCAGGAGGTCCAACTCCCCTCTCCTTATTTTATCCCCTGAACTACCGCCCCTTTTCCCATCTCCCCATCCCCTCTCTTTCTTTTCCCCGCATACCCTCATCCCTCATCACCCTCAAAGGCTGTCAGCGCATATATGAGTCTAGAGTTGCAGGTGTCCATGGACGGCGGATGTCACTTACTATAAGGTGATTCGTCTGTTCGTCTATCCCACTATAATATAAAGAAAAAAAAATAGAAAAACCTTAAAGTAATTTCCTTAACGCTAAACTGTTAGTTACTCAATGTACGTATGACGAGAATATTACCTTGTCACGAAACCATTTCATACTTATTTTTTATATTCTTACAGGCACTTACGACTCTCAAACCTTCAAGAAAAGAGCGTACTCCTACCTAAAAGGTCTTCAATGCACTTGTGACTCTCCAGTTGCAGGTGTCCATGGACGGCGATTGTCACTTACCATCAGGTGACCCGTCTGTTCGTCTGCCCCCTACAATATATAATAAAAAGATACATTATAAACATTTACAACACTATTGGCAGATATCATATACGTACGTGGTCCTCGGTGAAGTATAATAGGCCCCCCCAGGCTCTTTCCGTTATAATGTAAAGGCGACTATACGATTGGACTGTTATCTATCAATCCAATGTAATATTATATTATTTTAAGAGAGAGGGAAAGAATTTTTTATCTTTGACAATATTTGGGCGTTCAATACGCCTCTGCCTACCCTATCAAGATGTGTGTGTATTTATGGTAAATATCACTCTATATACAGTTATAGCAATAGTACTTGAAGGCTGAACTTTATATTTTTACCTGACGTCGCAAGAAGGAGGTTTATGATTTCTAGTTTATTTTTTTAGGGGCAAAAATGTTATTTCTTTATCACGCCGTACAGTCTTGGTGGCTTGATACATTTCGACATGAAGTATTTATGCGGTATAATAATAATAATTCCTTCACAAATCTCACACACGGCCGTCTGATCTCAAACTAAGCAGAGCTTGGCAAATCAGCAGAACTATGGTAAACAGACTGCTGATAAATATACTTATATCTTTTTAAATAAATACATATTTGTGTTGGGTGGGAATTGAACCCTCGACCTCTGGCTTAGCAGTCAGAATCACTAACCACTAGACCAACGGGCCAGTCGGCCAGTTATTTCAATCATCTTTATAATGGGAGTGACATATCATATTTCATTTGGCAGTGGGTTTTATATTTTTTTATTCGCTTAACTTACAGCATATATGTATATGTAACATTTATGGTAAAATGTTAGGTAATATGGTTCTGATAAAACAGCATTCATAGTTTAGAGTCTTCGTTTAAATATCATTATTTTTCCTAAAGCTGAGTTTCACTCCCTGAAATCAATATCCTCTTGAATATTTGATAAAGTAAAAATGCTCATAACGTTGAAGGAGGCTCGTGTACCTGTAAAAGTTTGTGTTACAATTTAATAGATTTACCTTCACTTCTAAATGATCTTATCATTTATTTCAGGTAAACTGTTAATGAATATTTTATATGCTTTTAAATTCATATTTTAAATTCATATTCATCTTCAGTGGTAGAGCCATGCTTAGACGAATGGGCCGTCTCGACCGGTGCGATACCACGGCCTCACAGAAAACCGGGTTGTGAAGTAACGCTTGCGTTGCATTTCCCCGAAATGAGTGAGGTTTCCGGAGGCCCAATTCCCAAGCCCTCTTTTCTCTCCCCTCATCTCCTTTGTCCTTTTTCCATCTCCTCATCCCTCCTCTCTTCTTTCCGCTCCCTGCATCCCCTATCCCTCATCACCCTCAAAGGCGGGCAGCGCACTTGCGACTCTTGAGTTGCAAGTGTCCATGGACGGTGGTGTCACTTACCATCAGGTGACCCGTCTGTTCGTCTGTCCCCTTATAGTATAAAAAAAAAGAATATTGCACTCAACAATGATTTAAAAAATTAAAATTTGCGTAGTACATACCTACGTTGTATTTATCTTTGATGTTATTTTAATTTTAATTTTGAGATATGCTCACTCCTGTATCCCTGACGGGGAAGGCAGAGGTGTATTAAACATCCAAATTTTGCCAATAATTTGGTCCTACTAACGTAATACATACTTGTAACTAGAACTGGCTGTTGCTCTTCCCAAATGAATTTTGAATCCGATCAAAACATGTGACAGGCGAAAAAAATTTGAATGGAATTCTATTTTTGAAAGTCCTATAATTGAAAAGAAAGTACTCAATATGCCAAAAAAAAATTAATACAATACTTAAATAGTTAGTGTTCTAGTAATTTATTTATTAAAGTTACTGGTACAAAATAATGTTTAATATATATACATATATTCATATGTATTCGTTATACGTTTTTTTTTATGCGATAGGGGGCAAACGAGCAGACGGGTCACCTGATGGTAAATGACTACCGCCGCCCATGGACACCCGCAACTCAAGAGTCACAAGTGCGTTGCCGGCCTTTTAGGTAGGAGTACGATCTTTTCTTGAAGGTTTGAAGGTCGTATCGGTTCGGAAATACGGCAGGCGACAATTCTGCCGTGCTTATTATAACCGCCTTATCCAAATTTTTTTACAAAATTGAGTTAGTTACATATTCGGAATCGCCGTATCGAGATCTATAACTTTGTCTTTGACAGTTTATAAAAAAATGCTTGTATGATTACATTTTTGATTTTTATAAGCGCAGTAACTACAAAAAGAAAAATAATATCCTTAATATCTCAGCCGCAAGTGCTGGATACTGCTGCAGCTTTCTAAAGCGCCAGATTATTAATCATGTAGTACTTAACTTAACCGCGGTATCGGTTAACGCTGCTCTGATATTAATGCAATACCTATTATTGATGAGTCTTTTTCCTTAACATAAGTGCTTTAATCGCCATTTGCGGCTATTATAATAAGGAAACTGAATTAATTTGTTTCCAATGAGTTCCAATAATAACAGCCGTATGTGTATTTACGACGCTTATTACAAGATAATGGAATGCAATAGACACCTTGTTTTATTTTCATGAGCGACAACTGCGTGTTACTGCGGTAATAATAAGGTACTTCGCTTAAAAGTCAATCGTAACCGTGCGTCGCGCGTCGTGTACGGCTCTTATGGCAAGGTATTCGAAAATAAATCACTACCCCGTTTGTGTTGTAGCGTGTCTAGCACATTAACATTTAAATTCATTTTTATTAATCTCTGAAAATATTGTCAAATTTCTATATGTTTAAAACTCTTTATAATATACCATATAATTGTTAGTACTACTTAGTTTTCTGTAAATTCAAAATTTCGTTTGTCTAAAATAAATTAAATTAAATCAACATAACGTCAAACCTCTTGCCTAGGGTGTACACCGATATGATTTTGTAACCGAGGGTAGATCGCTAGCGGTGCGCTCGGGCAGTGAGATCTTTACCGACGAGATATCAACAACAATAATTCAAAACTGTGTTAAGAAATTAATATATGACTCTAAACTGTTTAGTGAAATAAAACTGTAAACCTAGTGTTCATGTGTAGTGACAATATACAAGCAGAACAACTGTGTGAGACTTTTATTTGTGGTGACGAACTATTACGCTCAGCTGCACGATAAAAGGTACAGTCCATATTCTACACTACAGTGTTATTACGCGGTGTTTTGCATTAAAAATGGGGGCAGAGGAAGCGGAGAAGCGGGAGTCACGCATCGACGATCTTTTCCATGACTCCGACGATGATAATAGAGATAAAACATACATATATTCCCGAGACTTCAGATGCAGATTCGGACGAAGACGATATATTCACCAAAAAATCTAAGGAACGCAAAACACATTCACCATTAATATTTCATGGCATAACAAAGGAAAACTCAGCAATTGATGACAGAATGACTTTGGGTACCAGTATGAATACAATGCCACAAATAACCGAAGAAAGCAATTTTAGAATGAATGATACTTCAACTTCAATTAGTGTAATGGACTAATATTTCAACACAATTTAATATTCAAACAGAAAATAACACCGCAAACTCGCAAGATTTAATAATCGCTACTAGTACACCACATGAATTAACAAATACAGAAGAAAACACAGGACTTACAAAAGATGGTAAGCCTCGCAAAAGGCGAAAATTCAATGAATCTGTAAAGGAAAGACAAGAAAAAGGTCAGAGATGAGCAAAATGATTTAAAAGATCCATGCACTGAAAAATGTAGGAAGAAATGTTTAACTAAATCCACACCTCAGGTACGCCAGGATATACACGACAGATATATCGCTCTTGATTATGAATCACAAGGACTATTTATTAAATGATCTATCGATGTTAAAACCGTAATGCGCAGATCTCGAGCTACGCAAGACTACAAAAGAAATGGAACAAATATTTATAATTTAAAAGGACCTGATATCATTAAAATATAAGTTTGTAAGACGTTTTTTCTCTTGACGTTGGGTTATAAGCCTAACAATGATAGAAGGATCACAACTGGTATGAGTAAAGCTATTGATGAACAAAAAACTACTCGAGGATCTTACAATAGAACCATAATCGATAGACAAGCTATAAAAGATCATATCATGCCGTATCACCCCGCTATTTCACATTACAGACGAGAACATGCACCCAAAAAATTTTACCTTCCCAGTGATATCACTATCACAATGATGCATGAAAATTTTTGCTCTACAAGGCCGGATACAAAAGTTCCTCTTGAAGTTTATAGAAAAGTAGTAAGAAATGACCTGAACATTCGAAGAATGTTAGCAATGCGAATATTTTAAGCTTCACAATCGATTCATCATCAGCCATCAAGATGAATCTTGCGAGATATGCCAAAATTACAATATACAACACAAGCCCAGATACATAGAGTCCCGCAGAGAATATGACGAAGATAGAGATAAAGCAAAGACTGACACAGAAGTTATTTATTATTCCGTTGACCTTAAAAAAAAAATTTTGTTGCCAAGAATGGATCAATTCAAGACTGCCATTTTTCGTCCGCGGTTAATTGCTTTCAATGAAAGGTTTGTACCACTAGTTCCCGCAACTAACGATAACAAACCGTATGCTGTGTTATGGAACGAAAGTGTAAAACAATATTGTACTCTGGCTCGATAACTGTTCTGCGCAAAACAAAAACTGGTAACTCCTATGTTTTATGGTAAAAATAGTAAATAGTACAGACATTTTAGCTGAGAGTATTAGATTAAAATATTTTGAACCGGGACATACATTTATGTCCGCAGACAGTTTCCATCACCAAGTGGAACAATCCCTGACAAAAAAGGGAAAGGTTTATGGCTTCGACGATTTTGTTGAGTGTGTCGGCAACGCCAATAAAAGGAATAATACAGTCAAAGTAATGAATGTTGATGACTTTATCGCCTATGAAGATTTATCTTCTCAGCGCAAATTGCGGAAAAATAACCCACGTGTTTATTTAACAAATATAATGGCTGCGAGGGTGGAACGAGGCCTTTTCAAATTAAAATACAAATTTAATCATTCTGATCACTACAAATCAGAACCTTTAGATTTTCTTCAAGTAAAAATCATGAAAAATTAACAATTCCCTGAAATTGAAAGAAAAACCTTGCCAAGGGGTATAACTGAAGAACGCAAAGCAGCCATTATTGAAAAGTTAGTCCCGTTAATGCCGGCAAACAGGAAACAGTTTTGTATTAACGTACCAACAAATGAGACTGTTAAAAATCTTTTGGAAGAGGACTAGCTTTATATAACGGCCAAGAATTTCTAGACTTATTTTTTTCTTGCTTTTATAAGATATTATAAGGTGTTATTTTTTTTAGATTGTTATGCATCGAACAAACTAATATTTGTAGAGTGGTAGAGCCATGCTTAGGCACGAATGGGCCGGCTCGACAGGTGCGATACCACGGCCTCACAGAAAACCGGTTGTGAAGTAACGCTTGCGTTGCATTTCCCCGAATTGAGTGAGGTTTCCGGAGGCCCAATTCCCCCGCCCCCCTTTTCTCTCTCCTCATCTCCTTTGCCCTTTTTCCATCTCCTCATCCCTCCTCTCTTCTTTCCGCTCCCTGCATCCCCTATCCCTCATCACCCTCAAAGGCGGGCAGCGCACTTGCGACTCTTGAGTTGCAAGTGTCCATGGACGGCGGTGTCACTTACCATCAGGTGACCCGTCTGTTCGTCTGTCCCCCTATCGTATAAAAAAAAAAAAAAAAAAAAGTTTATCAGAATATTAATAAGTCTTCCCGATTTTATAATTATATTCTTGTAAAAGAGAGCCACGTCCTTAATGTGTATTTACTAAGCTTATTAAAATAAGATTAATTAGTAATTAGACTGAATAGTTCAGAAAAAGTACATATATGTAAGACTGCCAAGTTACTGTGATCTCAGAAAGTGCCAATAATAGAATTAAGTCGTTGTTTATAATTGTAAGATGTACGAGGTAATTTTTTTTTCAAAATGAGAGTTTAATAAATACCGTTTTAATACATAAAAAATAAATACAAAACAAAATTGATTATTTTATTTATATATACAATATTTACAAATGTAATTATTATAATATACTTACAGTCGGTTTGTCAATACATTAACAGCTGTGTAAGTTGGTATGTTTGCACTCTGTGCCGTAAACGCACAGAAAATTTGTACTTTGAGTTTCTTACCATAGGAACCCTAAATGCCAACGTTACGGCGGTTATGCTTTTCATTACATAAACTCAGTACTTATTTTTCGTTGTCAAAAGCGCAGTAAAATAAGTTGCATAGTATAAGCGCACTATCTGTGTTACTTACGACGCTTATTATAAGTATTTGTTTTAAAACATACGTCGCATTTCCTTGTCATATCACATTTTTATATCTTTTTTTTTGTCGATTCATATACTTAAAGATCTTAAATAGCAATGAATACAAAATACAATCTGTTAACTACGGTAAAAATACATCAAATTAAAAAAAAACATTATTTTTATATCCGTAATCGAAGAAATATTTTTTAAAACTTTAGGTGCCATTTTCTAGGAACTTGCTGTCATGCACTTGCCGCTCTTATCTTTAGCACGGCAGAATTTGTTCCATAAGCTGGTTGTGCGAGGCAAAAAGCTTCTGGAGAAGCGCACAGTGGTGGAGTGCCAATCGTCCAGGTGATGGGGATGGATATTTTGTCGCGTAGGACGATGGCGGAAACCAGCAGCCGGTATAAGTCCGAACAATTCCTCTGAACACTCCCCATGATACAAGCGATAGAGGATGCAGAGTGAAGCTACATCTCTACGCAACGCCAAGGCGTCAAGTCGATCAGAAATATCTTGGCAGTCGATGATGCGAGTCGCTCTCCGTTGAATGCGGACAAGAGGGAGAAGTTGGTACTGGGGTGCACCTGCATAGAGATGAGAATAGTATTCCATGTGCGGCCGAACCTGCGCCTTATAAAGTTGCAGGCGGTGGGCCGGAGTAAAATACAGTCTCGATCTGTTTATTACACCAAGCTTCTTCGAGGCTAATATGGCCTTACTCTCTAAGTGACCGCGAAACTGGGCCAAGGTTTCCAATACTGGCTGATGCAGTTAGGGAAGTGCTCTCAAATTGAGGAGATACGACCAATGGCATCTTTTTAGCGGTGAACGCGCAAACCTATGTCTTCGTGGGGTTAAACTGGACTTGGTTAAGTCGACACCAATCTGAAACTTTTGATAAAGAAGTTTCGATTTCAGACACAAGTTTGGATCGGCTATCGATGACGTTTACCCGAGAAATGTTAGCGCGGCCGCTGTAAAGGGCATCACTCGTGCTATCGTCTGCATAGCAATGGATGCTGCTAATCTGCAGCATGTCATTGATATGCAGAAGAAACAGCGTGGGTGATAGCACACAGCCTTGTGGGACACCAGAATTAATAGACTTTTAGTCGGAGTCGGAGCATGCACCGTCAACAACGACCTTGATGCTTCTGTCTGTAAGAAAACTGGTGAGCTAATTGCACAGTTTCTCGGGAAGCCCATAGGAATGAAGCTTCGTAAGGAGCGCTTTGTGCCAGACCCGATCGAAGGCCTTCGCCACGTCCAAACTAACGGCCAACGCTTCTCCCTTGGTCTCGATCGCCTGTGCCCACCAGTGAGTCAAGTAAACACGAAGATCACCAGCTGAACGACCCCGACGGAAGCCGTATTGTCGATCATTGAGGAGCTGGTGGTCTTCTAAGTACCGGAGGAGCTGGCAGTTAATAATGGATTCCATTATCTTGGAAAACAAGGAGGTGATGGCTATGGGTCTGTAGTTGGACGGATCCGAGTGATCTCCTTTTTTAGGAATTGGGTGCACTAGAGCTGTCTTCCATGGGTTCGGGACTACACCAAGAGAATAGGAAAGCCGATAAAGGCGCGTTAAAACCGGTGCCAACTCTGGAGCACACGTCTTCAGCACGATAGGAGAGATTTTATCGGACCCACTCGACTAAAGAACGTCGAGGGAAAGAAGCTCTTTACGCACTGCTCTTTGTGTAAACCGGATTTCCGGCATGTGGCTCTCGCACTGCGGTATGGTCGGCGGTGCGTCCCCCGTCGTCCAGGGTCGAATTGGACGCAAAGAGTTTGCTCAGAAGATCGGCTTTTTTTAGCGTCGTGGGCCAACGAATTATCTACTATGTGCAGAGGTGGAAGGGATGGCTTACAAAAGTTCCCCTGGACAGCTTTGGCAAGAGACCAGAATGCACGAGTTCCGGAAGGGAGACTCACTAGTCTCTCGCCAATTCTGCTGATGTGAGCCAACTTCGTCCCAGCAATTACTCTTTTAAGGGACCTGGAGGCAAAGTTAAATTGCTTCTTTAATGTGCTGGTCTTTACATCCTGTGCTGTCGCTGCATTAGCCCATGCTTGGTAACATTCCTGCTTTCGGCGGGACGCCGCTTTGCAGGTTCGACCAAACCAGGGCTGGGACTTGCCATCTGTGGGAATCAGGGAGAATGGAATGAAAAGTTCCATACCCTGAAGCACAACATCCGCGACAGAGTCGGCAACGACATTGGGATCATCCGGCGAGAAGCAAACCTGCCTCCATGGGTAGGATGCAAAGAATGTTCGCATTCCATCCCAGTCTGCTGACCTATAGTGCCATACGCGGCGACTGCCTGTAACTCGCGGCCGCAGCGAGTGAACGAGTGGTCGATACTCCTTATCAGGCAATGATCCGAAGAGCCAAGAGGGGCCTCAACGGATACTTTGTAGCCGTCAGGATGTAAGGTTAGCAGAAGATCCAACAGTGAAGGCACGTGGCTTTCCTCATCTGGGATTCGCGTAGGCGTTGCTACCAGCTGGGTCAAGCCATATGCCAAGGCGAAATCGTGAACAGATTTTCCCGCATGATCGGTTTTGCGCGAACCAAGCCATACGGCGTGATGGGCGTTAAAGTCGCCAAGAATCACGATCTCTGCGGATGGGACCTGCTGGAGCACTGAATCACTGAATGTTTCGGCATCACCGCTATGGGACCTATAGAGGCATACGTAGATGCGGGGATGGTCCTCGCAGTCTACACGTAGCCATAAGATGGAGAGGTCCCTACCTTCAAGATTGCCGAGGCGGCGAGAGGTGATAGCATCTCTAACGTACACGCATACACCAGCCTTAGGCATAAAGGAGTGTTCCAGTCCGTACCCAGGGTAGCAGAGGTAGGATGTGTCCGCTGGAGATGATATCTGCGTCTCGGTTAAAAAGAGCAAGGTCGGCTTTGCTGTCTCAAGGTGGTGGTGGACAGTGTCGAGGTTCGAATGTAAGCCCCTGATGTTACAAAAATCCACGGTAAACGTGACAGGGGGTGCCATGGTATGCCTTCTCTTGCCCCGAGCAGATTTTGAGAGCGCAGTTGAGCCCCCCCCCAGAGTACGAGGGGCAGCCTGGGCGTCCACGCTCAGGTATAATCCGTACTGAGGGTGGACGTCCAGGGGGGGATTCTCCAACGCTAGCGCTAGTACCCCCCTGGGGTATCCTTTTTGTTAACAGCGCTATCATTAGGGGGGGTGGGGGATTTCGGGCCTCCGGAGACCTCACTCATTTCGGGGAAATGCAACGCAAGCGTTACTTCACAACCGGTTTTCTGTGAGGCCGTGGTATCGCACCGGTCGAGCCGGCCCATTCGTGCAAAACGTAAACGTTTGACGTAAAGTGGGACTTAATCATGATAATATATTCTTATTTATTATTATTCTAAATACCTTGTACCTGTACCCGGCTTTTTAATCTTTCTTTAAGTTTTCGTTGGTCCTAATTGCTACCTATCGAAACCACGAAAAGTGTCAGTGTCTGTGTTCTATAGACGAACGAGACATAAATTATTAGTGTACAGGGTTGCCACTAGAAACGAGTGGCTTTCACTTGACCCGTATCTCATATGCGGATGTGGAAGGGTTGTACATAACATGCTTAAAAAAAATATTATTATCTCTATAGTAACAATTAATCTGATTTAATTTTCGATTATCCAATTTTTAAACAACGTTACAATTATTATATATATTTTTTTTTTCACACATAGGCTACTTATAATTTAATAATTTATTAATAACACACATACACATATTTTTTTTCGGGATAAAAAGTAGTCTATGCGTGATTACAAGTTGTGTGAAAAATTGATAGATATATATAAAGTAGAGTATTTATTGAATAATATAACCAATAATATAACCAAAAAAACCGGATTGGAGGAGCGGAGACTGCTGCGCATTAACAAAGGCAAAATTGGGACAAATGCTAGTACACAAATATAAAGGGTCTGTTGAAATATTAACTAGCCGGTAAATTATTTTGTGAAGTAACAACGTCGTCAAGGACCGTATACCGGTAATTATAATACATTAAATATTTACTTTTCAGTAGTCCAACGGCTTATAAAGTATAAGCTAAATTTCATGTTTTAAGTAAAATGTTAAATATTTAAGCCGGTACCTGTAGACTAGAACAGTTCCAGCTTATCTGTGCCCTTAAATGGAGGTCTAAGGACTCGGAATGTTATCTATAAGACAGTATTTATATAGCCATAATGTGTCCGATCAAAATCTAACTAGCAAAGTGGCTGTTTAGTACACCTCTGCCCATCCTTAAGGGATACTGGCGTGAGCGTATATAGCATAATTTTGTAGCCCTGTGCCTGAGTTTAAGAGGTCTCGGTTAGAAGGCTCGGACTTTCCGTCATCAGACATTTCGAGTTGCATGGTATACGATCCTGATCTGCTTGAGCTATTGCTATACTAAATATCTCTTTCCTTTCCTACTATCCTCCTTTTCTTTCAAAACTCTCAATACTTACAATTTTCATATTTATTTCTTGCTGTTATGTAAGTATAGTCTATGCAGGTGCACCCCAGTACCAACTTCTCCCTCTCGACCGCATTCAACGGAGAGCGACTCGCATCATCGACTGCCAAGATATTTCTGATCGACTTGACACCTTGGCGTTGATGGATGTAGCTTCACTCTGCATCCTCTATCGCTTGTATCATGGGGAGTGTTCAGAGTAATTGTCGGACTTATACCGGCTGCTGGTTTCCGCCATCGTCCTACGAGACAAAATATCCATCCCCATCACCTGGACGAATGGCACTCCACCACTGTGCGCTTCTCCAGAAGCTTTTTGCCTCGCACAACCAGTTTATGGAACAAATTGTCGCCTGCCGTATTTCCGAACCGATACGACCTTCAAACCTTCAAGAAAAGAGCGTACTCCTACCTAAAAGGCCGGCAACGCACTTGTGACCCTTGAGTTGCGGGTGTCCATGGGCGGAGGTAGTCACTTACCATCAGGTGACCCGTCTGCTCGTTTGCCCCCTATCACATAAAAAAAAAACTGAGGCGTTTAAAACGGCACAAACTCTACTACCATATATACACATAGCCAAACCAGTATGTATCCCTGGTATGTTACTGAGTAATGATATACAGCTGTTGCTCATACTTCCTTCGTTTCTGAGAGATGTTTTAAAAAAGCCAATTAATACCATTTTCCAGGTTATGTTATAATATTTAGAATTTATTATAATTAAATAGATTTTTATCTATGAAAGTGGTAACAAAAATTTCTTATATTTTAATAAACGGTTGTTGCGTCATCACTTTCCTTCCTTTGAACTTAGCTGACGCACTAAAAGACTAGATCACTCTTAATTTCACGAAAACACAACTAATTTACCTGTACACACAACACACTCAAACAAGTACATTTTCAGGTAAACAAAATTACTCGTTCTAATCATAAATACGTGTGGCTGGCATAACTGGACTAAAGTTTGAATGATTCGCTCTTAAAGTAAAGCTGATATATAAGTATTCGTTGTAATTTGATACTATTAACGAAGTAGTTTTGGTGGTTGAAATATCTGGAGATTATTCAGATTGCTGCAAAACCGCTGGAAATACTTTTTGAGGATAGTAAAAATTCTACACTATCTTATTTTACTCTTAAAGAAAGCAATTAAATTTGAAATTTAGAAAAATTAAGAGCTATTAAACTTTTTTTTAAATAATACTGGTAACGTGGGTCACAATTACCAGAATTCTTTTCAGTCCTTTCAGTTAAGTTAAATGCGTGTTATGGGTAGGTCACGGTGTCCTGGCTAGAGGCTCCCCATGCTGGCTTTACCATCGTGGAGACGCTCCAGCCGATCATCATCGAGTGGGAAGGGCAGTACGGGACCCTTTCATTTCAACTGATACAGGTCCTTTTCGGGCACAAGCTGCTAGAAGTGAGTTAAACCACGCTAAAAAAATGAGTGTATTCAGGACGGTAATGCAACGGGTGGGGTTAGGATCCCAGCAACCACTTGGTCGCAAGCCCGTTGCGATTAAAAATATATACATATATATTTAAGTTTACATACAAAATTTAAGTATGTCTGCGTTTTCATAAATACCATGAACCGGTTACCGTGTTGTGCTTACAGCTGTTAACGTAGTATTAGTAAAATTGAGAATGAAGACTTTTGGACTTGTAGTCACTGGAATTCGTTCAATGACAGAAATACCATTAATATCTTAACAGTTGAGGAAACCAGTTTTTTGTCTCTTAATTTATTTATATACTCCCAATTTTTCTGATTAGCTATTCATGGAGGAGGCTGGTGATCACGACTGTTGAGCCTGAGGTTGTGAGTTCCGATTCCAATAATGGACAAAAAAAATTCAGATTTACAAATAATTCTCCCGAGCCTGGGTATCCTTTATGTCCGTTGTAATATATAAACATACATATGTTCTTCATGTTTCTTACACGGAAATAGATCCTATTGCGGAAGTTGTTTTAAGAAAATGGTTATGGTGTATGGGGATGATTCCGACACACCGTTCCACCGAAAACCCCGGTGCGATGACGGCCCTAGGAGGTTTCCACACGATAAAAAAAATTGTGACTTTAGTCAAGATAAAAAAAAATTAAAAAATCAAGTGTCAACCCTAACTCAAATCCTCGTAAGTCGGACGTGTGAAGAGCTATGGTTGCCGCTTCTTTGTTTTCTTTCGGCTCGCGCTTTTATGAAATTTATAAATAGAAACTCCAACAGCTTCACCGGATTTTGCTTTGTACACACCTCTTGGTTTTCTTGTGTTGCCCTTTTTACTTCAAGGAAACATATAAAAGTAGCTGACGGTAAACATCTTTGGATTTCAAATAGAAAGTAATAAAAGACTGCTCGTACATGTTTATATCGTAGACTAATCTCAAATATGTACATATGTATGTGTATAAAGAAAAAAAGCCTGAAGGAAAGAATATGATGACTTATAACAATATTAGAAAATTTTGATGGATAGTTGTTATTTATACATATGTACATATACTCACGCTTGCATCCTCGAAAGGGTATGCAGCTGCGTAATTAATGCCCACATTTTGCTGGTTAAACTTTATTCCATTTACATAATAGCGAGTAAGTCTATTACCGTCCTTCGGGCACTTTGGGAATGAGATGGGAAATTTGGGATTATATGGAAATGAAAAGAGGGGATATAAACGGAAGGAAAGGGAAATTTCTTATACTGATGGATTGAGGAGTAAAAGCAGCAGCTTAAGCAATTCAGGGTTGCATACCTATAGGTGGAACTGGTTGTAAGTCCAAGCCCTCTAAATAAATATTAATTATTAATAATAAAATATCTATTTACTTAAATGAAAACATTTAAATCCTTGCACCTACCCCAAGATAGATGTAGAGAGGTAGAAATTGACGGGCCTGTTAGTCTAGTGGTTAGTGACCGAGACTGCTGAAAAGGAGGTCATGGGTTCGATTCCCACATGGGACATAAATTTATGTGATCCACAAATAGCTATACCGTCTAGTGTGTGTAGTGTTACGAGTCTGAGTGTTCTTTGTGTCCGTTGATTAAATGTTTGTAAATTCCCCGCAACAAAGGAATTATTCCTAATGTCGTTTGTCTTTAGAAAATAGAAAATAAATAAAAAAATAATACTTTAGCTAATAGATCCGTCATTGTATGATTTATACAAGAAATTGACTTTAAATTTTAAATTAAATCTTTCTATTACTGTGAATGTTTGTATGCATGTTTGTTTGTCAATCACGCCTAAACGGATCTCAATGAAATTTGACACAGAAACAGTGCCAGAGAGGTAGAACAATGCTTAGGCACGAATGGGCCGGCTTGAACGGTGCAATACCACTGCCTCACAGAAAACCGGTTGTGAAGCAACGGTTCGTTGTATTGCCCCGAAATGAGTGAGGTTTCCGGAGGCCAAGTTCTCCTCTCTTCTTTCCTCTCCACTCATCTCCCTCTTCTCTTTCCCATCTCCTCATCCCCCTCTCTTATTTCCCCTCCCCGCATCCCCCCATCCCTCTTCACCCACAAAGGCGGGCGTACACTAACGACTCTTGAGTTGTAGGTGTCCATGGACGGTGGTTGTCACTTACCATCAGGTGACCCTGTCGTCTGCCCCCCTATAGTTTAAAAAATACCTAAAATAGCACATAGGTTACTTTTTATCTCTGAAAAATGGTTACAGCTTTAAACTATACAGTTTTGTATACAAAATTAATATTGGAAATCAGCCCATTGTTTTACATTTAATTACCTCGGATAAGAAACAACTCTTTCAAAAGAAGAAAAACGGAACACATTAGTTTTAACTACGACCAATTATTGCAACGTCGCCTTCCAAAACATTATAAAAAGGGTCAACTCTACCCAGACTTTTTATTCTAGTAGTGATTAATCTTCATTCAATGGTGACAAAATGATACATTGTCCGTAGAAGGCCATGCTTTGGCACGTATGGGCCCAATTCGACTGGAGTATGTTAAACAATGATTACGTTTTGTTTCACTGTTTCAGTAGAACCAGAGTCAAAAATAACCATCTGTCCATGGGTAGTAGTTGTCTAGTTGTCACTTACCATTTGGTTACCCGTCTGCTTGGCGGGGGGGGGGGGGGGGAACAGTTATGCTTTGATAGTGTTAGAATAAAAACTTTCGTAAATAAGATTTCTTTTTTATATGATGCACAGTGCAGTCCGGTACCGTCGCGGCTGGATGACTTACTCCTTGAAAAAGGCCTCCTATCGAGACCGAAACTAGTCGGGCAACCCCGAAATACACACGTGAGTAAAACCGTATATTTAAATAAATTTGATAGTGTTGTTAATTTGAGTATAGCATGATATAAAATAACTAAAGTAAATTTTTAAAGTATCTAGAAAATGACCATTCTGGCTTACTAGAGATTAGACTGATGATGGAGATAACTATTGTAACTCGACAGTGAAATGAAATAAGTAGAATAGGGCCAGCTAATCTCTCCTACTAAGGGGACAATGATCATCGACTGTTATTTATCAGACAACATACGAGTATACACTCAGTGCCCAGCTAAAGGCTCGTCCCTGTTACGTTAGTGAAATCACTACTCGGCAAAACAAGGGTGTTCAAAACACCTCCCTTCAGGGATGCAGGTGTTAGCGTATGTGGATATGTTTGTATGTTAAAGTTAAGAAACAACACAACAACTTATAAAATATAAAAAATATTACACATTTCGTTTATTTGTAATTACTTATTATTACTTCACTTAGGTTGCCGCTTGAGGTCTAGGTATAGTGTTGTTCACTATACTAATTAGCTCAAAATGCTTAAGACATTTTGTGGCATAATATATTACAGGCGGTGACTAGATCTTCAGACTAAAAAACCTTTTATGCTGAAATCACACTCTAGTTGTTTTTCAATAAAAATAATTATTTTTAGATATATATCGATATAAAACAAAAAGTACCTAATATTTTGTCGAAAATTTGAGAGCATTGAATATCTGGGAGCAGCGTCTTTAACTAAGACTCACTTATCTATTACCTATATGAACTTCTTGCTTACTATAACCACGCATTTGTTTTTTCAAAGTAAAGTAAACCAATTGGCACTTAATCCATTAATAATAAGGTCACAAATTAAACGCTACTTGGTTGAGGTTAGTAGGTCATTTCCTGAATTACCAAGGGTGAGGTTTCTCTCCTTCTTTCGTGTTGATGGATACCCCATCCATTTAGGAGGATTTCAGTCATTTATTTCTCTTACAATGACATCTAGAGACAAAATTTCTGGATTTACCAAAACGCCTCAGTCGTTGTGTTACGGAAGTATGAGTTATGATACTCTAATTTTTAATCATGAATTTGCTCGTGTTAAACAGATTAGTTAAAATCACTCTTCGAGCGCGCTATTCTTCTTAAATACAATTGCATATGTAGTCAAAAACCTTTAATTTATCACGTTTTTATCTTTTTGCTGCCGTGTAGCAAGTGCCTAGGTCTTACATTTTTGTTGATATTTATTATTTGCGCTAGTTCTTGGTGAAGAAAATCACCTACGCGAATTGATATCATGACCTATCCCATCGCTGCCCGTTGGTGCCGTAAGACTAAAGGGCTTGCTGCTATTTAACAGGTCTATAACAGATATATTTGATGATATACATACATATATACCTCAAGGATGCACGGATGGCGTTGCGGTTTAAGTGGTCACCTCGCCACTATACTGCCGCGCCGAGTGTTGTGGGTTCGATCCCCGCACGGGACAACAGTTTGTGTAATCCTCAAATTGTTGTTCTGAGTCTGGGTGTTCTTTGTGTCCGTTGTTTGAATGTTTGTAAAGTCCCCCGCGACACAGGAATTAATCCTAGTGCGGGAGTTGTCTTTTTAAAAAAGAAAAGAAAAGGAATTAATATATGGGAGCGGGATTACATTATGGTAGGCAAACTGTTTGAAATGTATTCATTAAATATATTTATATATTTAATGAATACATTTCAAACAGTTTAGTATTTTTTTAAAGCATAAATCCTGTATCACGAAGAGCTTTACAAACATTCAATCAAAAGCATAAAGAACACCCAGACTCGGCACAACTATTTGGGGATCACAGACATTATTCTAAATCGAACTCAAGACCTCCGGTTTAGCAGTCAAGGTCACTAACCTCTGGACCAATAGACACGTCATATTCCAGGATAGCAGACGACCCAAGAAGGTAGCTGAGATAGACTGGATGCACAGACTCAGGACCGGGTGCTACTGCACACATTGGGGGAGGCTAATGTCCAGCAGTGGAGTATCATTGATTGATTGATGTATGATAATTTATGTGTTTATTTTGTGTATCAAATACATTTATTTTTAAATAGTTTAATCAAAAGTTCTACACATCTTTGTAACGACCGCATAAACTGTCCTCATCACCATGAAGCTGACTGGTTAAGATTACCCTGGACATTAAGTCGCCTTTGTACAAATGTTAATGAAGATTTGAATATGTTTTGAATATTAAGTCGGTGTAGGCTGGAGTAGAATATGACCACCCAAAGGTGAATAAGGAATTGAACTGTTATCTATCAGACAAGATGAGGTGAAAAAAAAACCGAAATTAGTGAGGTTTCCGGAGGCTAAACCCCCAATCTCCTTTGTCCTGTTCCCTGTCTCGTCCTTTTTCAATATCCTCATGTCTCTTGTCTTTCACTTTGTGAAGTAACGCTTGCGTTGCATTTCCCCGAATTGAGTGAGGTTTCCGGAGGCCCAATTCCCCCGCCCCCCTTTTCTCTCTCCTCATCTCCTTTGTCCTTTTTCCATCTCCTCATCCCTCCTCTCTTCTTTCCGCTCCCTGCATCCCCTATCCCTCATCACCCTCAAAGGCGGGCAGCGCACTTGCGGCTCTTGAGTTGCAAGTGTCCATGGACGGCGGTGTCACTTACCATCAGGTGACCCGTCTGTTCGTCTGTCCCCCTATATTATAAAAAAAAAAAAAAAAAAACCTCCCCGCATCCCCTCATCCCTCATCGGCCTCATAGGCGGGCGCGTTGTATTGCCCCGAAATGAGTGAGGTTTCCGGGGGCCAAGTTCCCCTCTCTTCTTTCCTCTCCCCTCATCTACCTCTTCTCTTCCCCATCTCCTCATCCCCCCTCTCTTATTTCTCCTCCCCGCATCCCCCCATCCCTCTTCACCCTCATAGGCGGGCAGCGCACTTACGACTCTCGAGTTGCAGGTGTCTATGGACGGCAGTTGTCACTTACTATCAGGTGACCCGTCTGTACGTCTGTCCCCCTAAAATAATAAAAAAATGTATACAGTCATTCAGTACCCAGTTGACGGCAAAAGACTTGCTACTTATTACGTTAGTGGGAGCAAATTCTAATTGGCCAAATGTGGGTGTTTATTACACATCTGCCAAGCCCTTAGGGAATACAGGCGTGAGCGTATGTATATAAAAGTTTTGAATAAATAGATATATATATTCATTTGTATTCAAAAACATAGGTATATAGTTAGTTACGTATTTAAGTATAAATAAAAAATACTTCAACACCGAAAATCGCCTTACCAAGTAAAAAAAATGTTTTTTTTTTAACTATAGTAATAGATAATAAAAAAATTGGTTAATACATAGAGCAGCTGTGATGCCATATACAGATATTTACTGCTTTTGCTTCAGGGGTTAAAAAAGAAAAGAGTGTACCGAATAGAGTATTTGAATATCAATAATTAAAGAATCAGAACATAAAGAAGTGTGCTTAATATATTCACAGTAGCTGTTGAAACATTAATAATCTTTTAATACTCTTATAAAATATGACTTTAAATTTTCCTCCATGCCGTGACCTGGCCGTTAATTAACTGTGTTCCTCGAATATTGAGGTAAAAAATAATTTATTACAGACATTAACTGTTCGGTTGTTTCCGACTGACTTCTTATTTGCTAGTTACCTGTACATGAAAGAATTTCTTTAGTTATATTAATTTTTCTACGGAACTCTGTATTCTCTAAGGCTCACATAGCAATAGCTACCAACTTGAATAAAATAAACATCAACTTTATTATTATGAAATGTGTGTGTAAAGTCGTCCCGGTTGATAAGACAACTTCCGTATTAATTCCGACCTTGTGGCTCGAGGACTTCACTAACGTAGAAACACCGGACACAAAGAAAACGTTGCTAGTACTCTTTAAAAATAAAACTGTGAATCTCCCACACGGCACAAATTTTTGTACATTGTGGGAATCAAACCCACAGCAGTCAGGATCAATAACCACAAGACCAAGAGGCCAGAGTTATAGAAAAGATATAAGAAAGAAGCCAAACCGAAAAAAGAAAAATGTTTCTGTATTTAAATTCAAAACTTTTTCAAAGCCTAAAACATGAGCACAACTGCTCTCAACTCTTATATAAAATATATAAATACAAATATTATTTATTATACTTCAACTGTATATCCCCTAAGGGGTAGGCAGACACGTATTAAACACTGACATCTTGCCAATTAAAATTGGTCCCAATAACTGGGCACTATATGACTATATACATACTATCAAACAGTAAACAGTCCAATCCCATAATCGCGTATTACAACACCCATAGGAACTTCAGACTTATTTAAAACACTAAAATTTTTATCCACATCACCTGGATTGGCATTAAACCACTGTGCTTTGCTCCAAAAGCTATTTGCCTTGCACAACCAGCCTGTGGAACAAATTGTAACCTGCCGTATTTCCAGACCTATACGATCTTCAAGAAAAGCTAACTAAAAGCCAGGCAACGCACTTGTGACTCTTGAGTTGCGGGTGTCTATTCAGATGACCCGTCTGCTCGCCAGTTCCTATCCCACAAAAAAAGGGCGTGGCTTTATTCTCTTCTACCGAAAACCACATGGCCAACATCTAACATAAATCGTTGTTAAAATAACTGATATACATACTCAATATCCACGGATATTGAGTATGTATATCTGTTATTTTTTATTATATCGCCGGCTCATGTGAGTGTTAATTGAATAAATAATCCGGGCAAAAACACATATCGTTCATTCATTCTTGTTTACGAGTATTCATTGTGTTTTTAATATTAATTACTTTTAGATTAACAAGAATAGATTCAAATTCAAATAAATTTCTAAAGAATGTTCATCGTAATTTCGCGGTAGTATGCATATATTTTTTTTACTGTATTTTGAGTACTTGTTGAGTTATAAAACGTCATGAAAGGACCCTTGGCACCAAAGCAGCGATTATAAACGCAAGTGAAATTGCTTCGAACAACTAGTATAAATACATATATAAAAAAAAACGTAATTTAAGAGTTTCCTACCGAATATTAATTCCAACCTCCTTGCTCCCTTGGTATAACTTAACGGGCCCATATGTGCCTAAGCATGGCTCTACCACAATAAACTAGGTACATCGTTTCATTTAAATAGAGATAGTATAAGAAACTCAGAGGCATACAGGAAAACTTTATGCGTGATAATGTTGACTACCAAGAGGGGAGGAAATTATGGACTATTTTTTTGACAGTGACAAGTGGTGTGACAATATCGTAAGAAGATCCATTTAAAGATTATCCTTTTTGTTTTTTTACCTTCAAGGAAGAAGTGTCTAAAACTTAGAAGTTATGTAATTGACAGTGTGGTCTAACAAAATTCCAAATTTCAAATTTCACGCTTGTAGCAAGCATTTACATTATATTTCGCTTTAATATTCTAAGATTTACATATCTCAATCAAGCATGACTCACACTTGTCAAGCAATGTGTTTTTTTTTACACTATCGCAAAGCTTACCGTAGTCTAAGAAACTTGACTGCACTAAGAGCGGAACCTGCGCTATAACCAATCACTCACTGCAGCGTCAGTGTGTCTCGCGTCCCGCCGTACGTCGGTCGTGTGCGAACACCTTTACGCGTTCTAAAATCAAACTGTGTCTTTGTGTGTATACGTGAATATTTTTTTCAGTTAATTTGTGTGTGTGAGTTTTATTAGTGAGTGTTTTATTTTTCTTTTACTTACGGTAAGTTTATTTTTACAATAATTTGTTTTATTTTTACTGTGGAAATATAGAAAGATACCAATTTATTAAACTTACTCTAAAGCCCTGATTAATTTAAATTAAATTATGGATTTATTTCTGTAAAAAAAAGTAATTCCTTTTCTTTTGTATATGGATTTTTGTAGGCATTGCTTGTAAACTGTTTTGTTTAAAGTTTCAAATAAAATGATGTCCTGAAAAAAAGTAATGTAGAAAATATTATTTATTTTATAGATAAGTAATGCAGGATTCAAACTATTGTAAATGACTTGTATTTGGTGTTATGAATTACTTATAATGATTATAAATTACTATGAATTATACATTTAAAATTGTAATTTCTTTTTCTGTCTATGATGAAATTGAAATGAATTAGAATATATTTACAAAACCATATAGGTTTTGTAAATAATTAGAATATACCTACAAAACCTACATGGTTTTGTAGGTATATTCTAATTACGCTACGTACTTACATTTACTTATGGCATATACGTTTACTTTTAATTTCTTTTTTTTTGTTAATAAAATCGGCTTATTACAACAAACAGAATAAATTTAAATTAAGTGTCAATTATAATTTATTCTAGTGTTCTAATATTCTAATAGTTCATAAAAAAATATACAAATTATAATAGATGTTTCCAAAGAATATAAAAATTGTAGCGTGCTATGAATATTATATGAGGAAGAGTAGAAAAAATATTTTAAGGATGATTGCATTTAGAATAATAGAAAGAATTTATGATATCTTAAATAAACAAAGAAGCGATTTTTAATATAAAGATTCCGATCCGATTTTAATAATATTAAATTATCAGTTGTTTGATATTACGTATTAGAATAATACAAGTTTTAAATGTGTAAACCCTATAAAGCAGCTCAGGCAGCCTTATGTACAATAGTAAAACGAGAATATAATAAACATTTCTTTCATGACAAGCACGTACGGAAAAATCAATGAATTGATTAGTTTTAAAAACTTTTATAATTGTTATTTTTATTATATAAATCATATGTTGTTTAGCTGCAATCATGAAAATCTAAATATATTAGATGAATATTGGGTGCCAATTGGGTTTTAAGTAGCTCTTTTTCATTTTAAAATAAAAAATAATTTTAATTTATGGATAAACATCTGTATATGAAAACGGCAAAATAAAAAATAAAAATAGAATTATGGATGTATGTTTAGATAATTTATTTTTTAAAATCAACAAAATACTGCATTTATATCAAACCAGTCAAACAATTAAAAATAAATAAAACATATGTTTATCTTCATCACTAATTCCCTATCTTTATTTGATGACGTGATTACAAAATATTAAGACGGTTCAGATAACTCAAATATCAAAAGCCAACAATCCGTCTAGGATTTAGGGAGTGACAAAAACATCATACATAATTAAAAAAGAAAATAGCCCATCTTCTTGTGTAGTCAGGTAAAAAGTGAAGTATCACGAGAACTTAGTCGTTAAAAGTTATTTCTGTAAGAAAAGCGATTCCATCGTGCACCGTCTCTCAGAAAAATAATATGTTTTGTTAAGTCAATTCTGGTATCAAGATA
The DNA here is from genome assembly GCA_947561695.1 of Tyria jacobaeae. Taxonomy (NCBI): domain Eukaryota; kingdom Metazoa; phylum Arthropoda; class Insecta; order Lepidoptera; family Erebidae; genus Tyria; species Tyria jacobaeae. The sequence continues at coordinate 11,320,684 of OX387231.1, read as the reverse complement.
TTTTTTAATTCATCCCAGTAGACAGATTACTTCAAATGGTCCCTTTCTTCATCCCTGCAACTTGAGTTTTATGGAGATTGCTTTTTAACTAAAAATAAACACGGTTTTATATTTATAGAGGACTTTCTCTGTGACCACTTGTAAGTCTACACCCGGGGTACAATGGAGCTGTCAGGAAATTTGAAATAATTAAAATATACACATATATACATACGCTCACGCTTGTATCCCCTAAAGGGCAGGCAGACGTGTATCAAACACCCACGTTTGGTCGTACTAACGTACTAGGGGGCAAGCCAATTACTGTCAACCGGACAGACGAACAGACGGGTCACCTGATGGTAAGTGACAACCGCCGTCCATGTACACCCGCATCTCAAGAGTCGCAAGTGCGCTGCCTTGGGGGGATGAGGAGAAAGGAGATGAGGGGAGATGAAAGGGGAGAGGGGGAGTTGAGCCTCCCCCTCTCCCCTTTCATCTCCCCTCATCTCCTTTCTTGAGTTGAGCATATGTTTTAGACACACTAAAGAAGCCACGGGTGGAAGTTTGTGTAGAGACAAACATATAATCAGATTTTAGCTAAATCAAAGTTGGTTGAAGATTGTTTAGGAGAGGTTTTAACACATTAATGGCTAGTATGTTGATTGTTGATATGATAGGAATACAACTTTTGGATATTGCGCTATTTTGTGTGGGTCTTGCACGTTTTGTCAAATACAAATGTAATTAGAGCGATTATATTCACTAGTTTGAATTTTTTTCACTTAATCATACACTGAACTCTTTTGCCCATATATGAAAGAAAGAGATCGCAAACCACATATTGTACAAGTTCTTTAGTTCGTAAGAATATGTATGTATGTATGTATATACGTGTGGAACGGCTCGACCGGACTATTACCACGGCGTCACCGAAAACCGGTTGTTAAACCATGCTTGCATTGTATAACCGAGTGAGTGAGATTACCGAAGGCCCCCTTTCCCCTTTTCCTACCCCTCTTCCCATTCTACTCCCCATTTGCCTATCCCCATTTTCCCCTCTTCTCTTCCCCCCACCCGAAAAGGCGGACAGCACTCTTGTCACTCTTGAGTTGCAAGTGTTCATCGGCGGTGGAAGTCACTGAGCAGGTTATCCGTTAGCTCGCTTGTCACCGTATACTATAAAAAAAAACTATCATTTTCTACGCTTTCTACAATAAAGAGTTTATCTATCTATATTTCTAAATTTACCTATTTATTATAGAAACATGAGCTTTTACAGTAGTATTAACTAATTAACTTAATGAGCAGACAATTTAAATTCAATGCTCGGACAGATAATATTGACGATCTGCCTGTGGTAATATATATGGTTTCAGAATATGTATTTACAATAATTATGCAAAATAGAGCAGTAGCAGATACATGAACGGGAACAGTAACTGCTGGGGTGCAAAAGATGAAAAAAGTGACTTCGTAGTTTACCTTCTGTTCTGCTCCGTCTGTCGAATGAACCTATCAAAAAGAGCTTTTTGACTTTATAATTAGGGTATCAGAAGGAATACGTTTGGCAACAAGTGGCGCAAGTAATATCGCAGTAATATCGCCCTGAATACCTCTTCAAGATAGTGACAATAGCATTATATTATATGAGTATAATAATTTTTAAAACTAATCTACTTTCTGCATCTAATCTTAATACAAATTTGTTATTTGTTCTACGAAAATGAAGAGATTTGATTTTGAAATACGTTAACGCCTTTAGAACTTTTAACTTCTATTACCATTTATTATATATATATATATATATATTATATGCATATATATATATGGTCCTTACATTTGAAATTGGCGTTTTCTTGAACTGGCCACTTTGATACTCAAATATCTGGCGTTTGGTTAGGAATTTATATGTGTTTCGCATTTAGTGATGCATTTATTTTCATGACATTTGAAATTTCTTAAAAACCGATCTGTTTACAAAATGGAAACTTAAAATGCCAGCCAAAACAGCTCGAAGGATTAATTATGTGAACAGGGAAGCTACTGTAGAAGGAAGCATGGTACGTTTTTAGTTTCAACGTTTTGTTTCTGGTAATTATGACCTACAGAACAAACCTCGTGGACGGTCGGAGACCCTATTTGACAATGAAGAAAAAAAGGTGACCGAGAAAGCGGATTTATCGCAAACTACGTTAGAGTTAGACGCAGGCTTCTGTGTGAGTGATAAAACAATTTTTTGTTCACTGGTAACAAATTAATAGAAAAGTGAAGAAGCTCAATAAATAGATACCGCATGAATTAAGTGAAACACATCAACAATCATACATTGGGTTTACAAATATTTTACATACGTTTCTTGTGACAGTTCTAAAGTGCGAAAAATAAAGTATGATATGTGAGGACAATGTAATACATCATTCTGAAATAACGTTTATGGTGATTACTATTCTATGTTAAGTAATAATAGTCTGGAGATGACCAGCAACAAACCATAAACTACACAGTTATCTTATATACAACTCAAAAAATAATATTATTCAAAAAATACCTACAATGTAATTTACTTATATCCATATTGTATAAATAGTGTATATAAACTTAAATACAAATAATTGCACGTCAAATATTAAAATCTAGAGTATAAAATAAAAAACGAATACAACAAACGAATACGAAATTTCTTATGTGCACACACACATGTTGCCAAGCATTTTTGTCAGCCAAATAATCATCTACTTTGTAATATGTTATTCTTTTCATATTAGTATTATATTCTTTTCATTAACTTGAAGAATGTTAGAAGATATTTTAGTAAATATTTTAACACAGTCGCCTTCTACGATACCGGGAAGGGTGGCTCTATTCTCTCTCACCATCATTTAAGTTCCACTTAAGTAACAGGGGCAATTGCTTATGTAATAGGGTCATACGGGCAATATGTATAGTATCTGATAAAGATTAAAGAATTCTGACATACTTACTTGTCATCCTGTGCTGTGTGTGTTGTACTGATGCGATCAACTTTACCCTTATCATTAATAGAAAAGACATGTATATAGTAGAGTAGTGTTTTTCACAAATGCCACAGTACCAAACTCTAATCAAACTCTAACAAAGTACCACAAAGGTCACAGATTACTAATGGATGACTCGTTTTATTTCAAATTATTTTTCACTGAAATTTTAATGTTTCTAGAATAACATTTTTAAAGTCTATTTAATTTTTTGAAAAATTTATTTGAAGTAAGTAATTATATTTTGTTATTATTTTTTACTTTGCAACATTCTATACAGTATCTGATCTACATAATTTAAGTATAAGAGACCCCAAACTTAGTTTAGACATTATTTTTAGCTTGATCTACATGGTGCTTCTTACAGCTTGTATGTAGTATATTCTATTCTTATTAACAAGAATACAATATTTATATCACAATCAAAATCAAAATCTTTTATTCCAACTGAACCAATTATAGGTATTTTTTAATTGTCTAGAGAGAAAGTCGGTCAGACTAAGTCAGCCATGAAGCTAGTTGCCTGTTCCAATACCTAGATCCTATGGAGAAGAACAAGCAAGAAACAGCAAGGACACTCTTTTTAAAATATTTTACAGTTTACAAGTTTTACAAGTTTTTTTTTTGTAACAGTTCATAAGTGCACATATGTATCTATCATTATCTAAATCTATCTAGTGTACTGTGTTTATTTTAACACATTTCACATTTTTAACGATGCCCCATAATCTGTAAAGTCATTTAGAAGTTATTGAAGTGTAACGAAACTCACATATGTACATTTGTACATACGTCAGTTCTAAAAATATTACTCTTCTATTTGAGGAGTTTGTAAAAATGGTCGTGTGAAAAGACTTAGAAATTAGAACTACTAAGAAGGATTTTAGATCTATGTATATAAAAAACATAGAGGTATCTCTGTTGTATCCTAATACAGAAATATATAAGTTTTATTGACTTGGACACTAAACTTTTCGCAATGATTTTCTATCGCAATATATAGTCTATTGGAAACTACTTTCCATTGATGACATAAGTAATGTGGACCAGTAAAAATCGATTTTTGCATCAAACATTCAGGTAGTTAGGTCTAACATTATCCGTTAGCTCGCTTGTCACCGTATACTATAAAAAAAAAACTATCATTTTCTACGCTTTCTACAATAAAGAGTTTATCTATCTATATTTCTAAATTTACCTATTTATTATAGAAACATGAGCTTTTACAGTAGTATTAACTAATTAACTTAATGAGCAGACAATTTAAATTCAATGCTCGGACAGATAATATTGACGATCTGCCTGTGGTAATATATATGGTTTCAGAATATGTATTTACAATAATTATGCAAAATAGAGCAGTAGCAGATACATGAACGGGAACAGTAACTGCTGGGGTGCAAAAGATGAAAAAAGTGACTTCGTAGTTTACCTTCTGTTCTGCTCACACAGAAATATATAAGTTTTATTGACTTGGACACTAAACTTTTCGCAATGATTTTCTATCGCAATATATAGTCTATTGGAAACTACTTTCCATTGATGACATAAGTAATGTGGACCAGTAAAAATCGATTTTTGCATCAAACATTCAGGTAGTTAGGTCTAACACGTGAGCGCGATATTAATAAATCCCGGACAGCTGAACAAGGCTTGACTGCACAGATGGCGTAGCGGTTTAAGTGGTTACCTCTCCACTACTCTGCCGCGCCGAGGGTTGTGGTTTCGATCCCTGCACGGGACAACACTTTGCGTAATCCTCAAATTGTTGTTCTGAGTCTGGAGTGTTCTTAGTGTCCGTTGTTTGAATGTAAAGTCCCCCGTGACAGAGGAATTAATCCTAATGCGGGAGTTGTCTCTTTAACAAAAAAAGGCTTACCGGTTTTTTCAATGTTTCTCTTCACTTTTAGTGACTTGGTCGGATGGCGATGATATACATTTCCGCCTTTACGGTTATAGCAAAAATAGGAAAGAAATAAACAGTAGTAGGCACTAAACGAGTGTTGTGTTCTTTTCCATGTTTTATTTCATCTTAACTACTTTTTTAACTTTCCTTACTAGGCAGTGATGGTCACAAAAACATTATTTGACATCTATTTTTCGCCAGACAACTATCATGTAACCTCTTTACGTTTTTGATGCTATTCACTACCCTAATCCTAAATATCTAGATTTATCAATGATGACATACGGTAATCGAGTAGATACAGCGGACTGGAAAGCGTTATATAGATGGTCTCTATTAGGTTTAATGAAGATTAGCTATGAGAGGGCGTTGTTAAGCTTAAGATGGGACATGATACTGAAATCAGTAGAATATGAGAAGCCAAAGATTTAAAAAAAATATGATATAATATTGATATGCTATTGATATCCTAGGCACTTATGGGCTGGCTCGTGCGGAGAAAATCACTTGAAAGCAATGTTTGTGCTTGTGTTTCACTAAGTCAAACGTAACCTGTCTCTATTTAAAAGGGCAAATTGTGACACTTGAGTTGAGTTGTAGTCACGTACCATAAGGGGACATGCCTGTAGGTTTCTCCCCTCAACAAAATAAATAAGTATATCACAACAAAACATTCCAGCTATCACAAAAAGCTGTACGAGATCGTTGCGCAACGATAGTATTAACAATTCAGGCACAAAAGAGAGTTTCGTAAATAACTCAACGTCAAAAGTTTACCGACAGTTGCAACAAGCCAAGTTAAGAACTTTCTACTATAGTAATAATTTATGAAACGCTATTTGCTTTGGGTATATGATGATAATGTCCGTTTTTCATACAATAAATCGCTTTTATTTGAAATTTGATTAAACGGCACGTAATTCACTTGCCTTTATTCGCCTGTCTGACTTCCACCCTCCTTGACCCTGTAGTGGTTTTAGGAAGTTTGGAAGGCGGAAACAGATTAAGAAATGGAGATATTTAGAAGAAAGATTGGTAGGAATGGGATCCTGGGAAAAGAGACATCGCAATTAGGGAAAGACAGGAAAAGGAGCTGAAACTTCAGTATATCGAGAGGCCAGGTTTGTGAACCCGTAAGTACTGTATTTCCTATCCTATAGCGGTTAGCGATCTTGACTACTAAGCGGAGGCCGTGGGTTCGATTCCCACTCAGGGCAAATATTTGTATGATGAGCACAATCATTTGTTCTGTGTCTAGGTGTCGTTTATCTATAGTATATATGTATGTAAATATAAATATATAAGTACATAATTATATTTATCAGCAGTCTGGTTACCATAATATAAGCTCAATTTAATTTGGTATCAGGCGGCCGTGTGTGAGATGTATGGACTTTTTAATATTATTTAACAAATAAACCTTTATTGAACTTAAAATCCATATCAATTCAATTTTTAAATATACCTACACATTAAAACAAAATATATTTAAAAATATATAAAATAGTAGACCACCGACATCGGATGCAGGGACCACGACACCAGTGTAGAGAATACAATACCGGGATCCCGACCGTTTTCTGGCCCCGAAAATCCCGGGACTGTACATGGCTAATCTCGGGATTTTCGGGATTGCCACAAACAAGTCTAGTTTGTATTCCGTAGTCCGTTGCGCCTTGAAAATAACCTTGCCTAGATTATTTTAATACAATACGACAAAAAGCAACTCGTACAATACGTAGGTACCCACTATTTACTACACAGGTACAGTCCTAATAATATGTTTGTCGTAGAAGGGACTTCCCCACTCGGAATACTTTAATACCTCTTAAGGTAATTCCCCAACGAACCAACAGGGGAATCACCCGATCATCTCATATCATAATATTGTTGCGGGTATTTCCCGTCGGGGATTTCCTGTACGAAAGTATAAATATGCAAATCAGGTTTTATTTTTTTCATTTATTGTTCTGTCAGTAACGGGTTATGTAGGCTATGTCAGTGACGACGGGTTACGTAGGCTACGTCATTAAAATTTAAAAGTCAATTATCTGAAATTAAGTATTTCAAATGGCGGGAAACCTAGTTAAACATAAAAAAGACAGTGATACGACGTCAACAACACCATTTAGAAGACTTAGACTGTCCAGAATCAGGTTTAATCGTAATGTCACAAAATGATCTTGCGCCAGAACACGTACCAGAGTTAACACAATATGAAAATATTAATGAGCTGATAAAGAAAATCTGCAAAGTTTTAGTGTATTTCAAAAGATCTCCATTGAAAAATGAAACAGTACTTCAAAAATATGTGAAAAGTGAACATGGAAAAGAGTTGTCACTTCTTTTGGACTGTAAAACCAGGTGGAATAGTCTTTTAACAATGCTGGAGCGATTTTATCTTTTAAAAGCATGCATTCAAAAAGCTCTTATAGATCTCAATCATACAATTCGTTTAGAAGATGTTGATTTTGAATTGGTAAATAAATTTTTTGATGTGCTGACCCCAATTAAATTGACCGTAAAAGCAATCTGTCGGCGAGATGCTAATTTATGCACAACTGATGCCGCTTTTAAATTTCTTATAAAACAACTGTCTAGTAAAAACTCAGCACTTGCCAAAAAAATTAAAACATCCTTAGTGGAACGTATAAAGCAACGACAAAGTGATGATTTAACTGGCGTGTTAAATTATTTACCAAATCCAAGACTGGATATTGAAAATCAGTTATTATCGGATTTGGAATGGCACGACTTATTTCCAGTTCCGACACAGGCTTTAGTGAGGAAGCAAATAAAGAGTATTGTTTAAAGACTTAATAGTCGAGATTACACGGAAGAAGAAGCAAGGTCAGGATCACAAACAGATGATGAGCTAAGGTCAGAAACCTCCCAACCCCAATTGACATTAAAGGAAAAGTTACAGCTGGAAATTAACAAGAGTATGAAATCCCCAGATCCTGAAGTACAAGTACAAAATGAATTGGGGTTGGCAAATAGTATTAGACGTGAAATGAGCCTGTTCGAAAATGGAGGAGTTCGTGGATATCACTTAGAAATAGCATATAAGTATCTATTGTCTATTCCACCAACCAGCGTAGAAGCAGAACGAGCGTTTTCAGCTGCTGCTTATGTTGGCAATAAACTACGAAGCAGGCTGGAAAGTAAAACATTGAACTTTGATATTTCTGCGATTATATTTTCGAAATTCTAAATAGTTATTTTGTGATGTTTTTTAATTTCTTGCAAAAGTATAGTATTTTTTGGTTTGTGTTTTTTCTTATTTTTATTCTGATTTGTGTTGTGCAAAGACATTAAAGACATTTTTTTTAATTACTCGTGTTTTTTTTATTTTAGCCCAATTAGAAACCACATAGTCTAATCCCGGGATAGGCCCGGGATCCCGGGAAAAGGCTTCAAAAATCCCGTAAGCCCGGGATTGAAAAACATGCTCGGGATTGTATTCTCTACACCGGTGGTTAGGACTCCAAGATAGGAACCTCCTTACAGAGCGGGCCGTGTCGATGAGAACTGCCATATTATTATTATTATATTATAAATACGGAATAGGATACATTCTTAAAATATAGTACGCCATTTCTGGTTAATTTTTGGTTTTTACATTTAGTAAAACTTTACCAAGACCAAGTATCAATTTTTATAAAGCACTAGATGACCCGGTGAACTTCGTATCACGTACATTATTTAAAATAGTATCAGACACACATCTACACAATAATCAATTATTGTGTTACAAATACATATGTACAAATAAGTACATACCTATATTTTTTTTCGGTCGTTACCAGTTGTGGCACATTATTTTAATTTCTTTTAAATTAAACTGGCATACAATTCAAATTAATATAATATTATATATTACAACATTCAATACAACACATTTACAATACAGTTAATCAGTCTAAAGCTTTCTGATAAACTATATTTTTTGTCTTTTTAAGTAAAATTATGGTTATCCATAACTATCGAGAAAAATGTAAGAGAGTTCTGATTTCTCTATTAGGCGCTGGAATGATTTTAGCTAGCTGCGTAGTTCTCAGTGGAGTAGATTAGAGCTACCTAATATCTTCCTGTGAGTGTCCTAAAGGGTGACTAAGGAATCAGAATGTTATTTATTAGACATCATATTTACAGTGAGCTCAGTTGACGGCAATATGCTTGCCTCGTATTACGGTAGTGGGAATACAATATGGTTGGCAAATTGTATGGTTAAAGTATGGCAATGCCCATGGCTGTTGTAAAAACCGTGCACATATGATATCAATTGAACAATAATAAAAATAATAAAATATTTGATTAGATAATTATAGTATTATAATAATAATTGACTGCACGAATGGCGTAGCAGTGTAAGTGGTCACCTCGCCACTACGCTGCCGAGCCGAGTGTTGTGGGTTTGATCCCCGCAATGGGGCGACACTGTGGAATCCTAAAATTGTTGTTCTGGGTCGGGGTGTTCTTTGTGTCCGTTGCTTGAATGTTTGTGAAGTCCGCCGCGACACTGGAATTAATCCTAGTGCGGGAGTTGCTTAAAAGAAAAAGAAAAATAAAACTTACTGCACCAAAAATAATAATGCGCCAGATAGAGAAGCTATGTGTTTTTTTTTAAATATATGTTACTGTGGATTATATATGGATTATAAACCTTTAAAGCATTACACTCCTTTCTTTTGAAGTCTCGTAGAAATGCAGTTTTCAAAGTATTTTAAAATATAATGTTTTAAAATACTTTGAAAATAGGACCATCCCATCTCTACCAATAAGATTGTATCTAAATGTATGATTTTATATATATGATTTTGCCTGAATTAGGTAAAGTGATGTATAACAGAAACATCCATCTAATCACATAAGTATAGACAATCTACTCAATTCGTTCAAAAAACCATGCGATACCATTTTCCTGCTTTTGTTTTTCTGACCTTGCTGATGTTTTCCTGAAACCTTACTGTGTTGCACGATATATAATAAGTTATCGTCGTCTTCTTGTAGAGAAGTAAACACATTAGTTCTGTGTGGTAGTGGTTCATATGATTGATGGAAAAATTCGTGTAATCAGTCACCGCGTGTTTATCTTTAACTACCTGTTACAGCAGTTATACCTGCATATTTGGACAGCTCAGCTCAGCTTTTGCGTGTCGTGTCGTAATGTTTCAATTTTTAAATTATTTGCCGATAAATATTCTATCCAATATAACATAAAGTTTTTAAATATGAGTAAAAAATTTTAGAGATTCTGGTCTTCACCTTTATTATATTAGTACAGATTCTACGATTTGTAATTTCTTGTCTTGTAATTTCTTGTTACTTATGTCACAATCAAACATGAGTCTTTGTCTTATAGATAACATTGTAATGTTTTATTTAATCGTTCCACGGGTGTTCGAATTTGGAGCATAAGTCATTAGCTTATTAAAGTTTTCTTTTCGTTGATTAGTTTTACTTGAATTGTCGTTTACTGTACTATAGACTGTAGGTCGTAGGTAGTATGACGATGAACATACCATATATTATATATAATGGACTTCTATAGTTTGACTAAACCGTTTCCAAGAAAAATTAAAATGTGGAACACACTTAAGTAGTTTAAAAATGTTAGTAAATGAAACTTAATTAACAAGGCGTACAAATAAACTATTCACGTACTAACGTTTCAACATGTAGATATTTATTTGCAAGCCAGTTCATGAAGCTGAAACTAACCTTAGAACGAAGGTAATAGTCGACTCATGAGTTCAGTTTAACATCTTTTAATCATTTTATTCAAAGGAAAGGCTTAATTATAATATTTATTGAAAAAAACGTAAAAAAATGTTAAAGGGCTTTTTTTATAGTAAGGGGGACAAACGAGTTACAGGTCACCTGAAGGTAAGTGACTTCCGCCGGCTATGAACGCTTTTTAAGGTAGGGGAAAGAGATGGGCAAATAGGGAGGGGAAAGATGGGTAAGGGGGTTAGGGTAACCTCACTCACTCGGTCATAACAATGCAATACAGCATTGTTTAACAGTCGATTTTCTGAAAGGCCGTGGTCATACTCCGGTCGAGGGGGCCCACATGTGCTGAAGTGTAACTCTCACGAGGCTTCACGGTCTAGAATAATTATGTAATTAAATATAGATCACTAGTGTAACATATACGAGAAATATATTAAGTGTATTGACTGCACTGATGGCGCAGTATTAAGTGTTCAACTCGCTACTACGCGGCAATTCAGAGTGTTGTGGGTTCGATAACCACACAGAACAAAACTTTCTGTAAACCTTAAACTGTTGTTCTGAGTCTGGGTGTCCTTTGTGTCCGTTATTTAAATGTTTGTGGAGTCCTCTGCGATACAGGAATTAATCCTAGTGCGTGAGTTATGTTTTTTAAAAAAAGGAAAGAACGCTAGAAGGCAAGACTTTCAGTGGTAAAGCCATGCTTAGGCACGAATGGGCTGGCTCGACCGGTGCGATACCACGGCCTCACAGAAAACCGGTTGTGAAGTAACGCTTGCGTTGCATTTCCCCGAATCGAGTGAGGTTTCCGGAGGCCCACTTCCCCCTCCCCCCTTTTCTCTCCCATCAAGTGTGAAGAGCATTTGTACATTACTTAAACGGTTAAGTATTATACAAATACTCTTTAACTTCTACAATAGATCACCTAACAAAAAAAAAAATACATTTGATTTACTGTAAGTGCAATTGTTTGTAGCGAATACACCGCACTACAATGTTTTCCAGACAAATGCACATCGCCTAGCAGTATGTTACTAATTAGTAGCGAACAAGATAAAGCCATTATTCAGTCAGGTGCGACAATTTGTTAATCTCTGTTTACAAGGTACGATGTGAATTTGTAGTAAACCAGCGATTCCCCGCAATTCAATGATAGCCGTTTGTAAGTGTCGTTGCGAGGGGTATTATATTAGAGCTTAAAGTTATTTATGACTGAACGTACCTGGGTAGATAGATGTGGGATCTTTCTTTAACAGGATAGGAAGCGACCGATCGGTTAAAGCCTTGAATTCAATACAAGCGCACCTATTTCCCTTCCACTGTCATCCCTTTGCTTTTAAGTGGAGTGTGAAAAAGTCTTCCACTAGGCCGCCATAGTGTGGGTCACCATGATGCTTTTACTGCACTTGCAATGAGGATGGTGACCACAGCTCTTGGACTCCATAAGGCAGAGTGGAATCATTTTGCATTTTGGTGGTCATTTATAAAAGAAACCTTCCTTAGATGATGGTTTTAATGACTTTATTGTATTTTGTAATGTCAAAGTCAACAATAATAAATTTTCTTTTAATATACAATAAATATTGGTCCCTATTTTGTAGTATCGAAGTGACAAATAATAAAAATGGTTTATTAATTGATTTTTAATTTTCAACTTAATATACCCGTTTGTGTTGCCGCCAAATAAAAATAATACATTTTAGGAGAATCTGTTCCAAAATACAAATATAGGGAATAATGATAATTTGAAAAAAAAAAAAATAATGAACACATAGCTTATAATTACAATACGTTTTATTTTAATTCGTATAATAATGATTTCTACTTAGTATATGCTACTGAAAATTTATATTGATATATCAATATTCAATCTCGGGAGGAGCGGTACCGCGCAACGTCACATAGTTTGATATTAAACTTTTGGATTGATTGACATCTATAGTACGTTTTGGTTATTAAAAAATATAAGAACATCAATAATATAATAATATAATGATCAGACATCTTACACAAGACCGTATCTTACACAAGGCCCCAAATTAAGGAGATTATATATAATATTATATATAAATGATCTTAAAGTTTCTATGACGATGACGTGGCTAAGGAGTGTATTAAAGAAATTTTAATGTATACCCATATTCACAAACGAATAAATAAAATGGGAATGAAAAGACTGAACCAATAACAGGCCTGTCAGTTTTCTTCAGCTTTCAGCGATCTTAATCAAAGAAAGAAGGACATTCTTCTTATGAGTTAAAATGAGCAGTCTTGATTCGTACAAAAATATATTTTGTCCCAAAGTCTCCTGGTCTATCGCGAAGAAATACATCACGATTGTTGGCATAGACAAAGAATTTGCTGTATGTTGGTCGCTGTATCGTACTCTTTTGGCTGTTTGCATCTGAAATATTTAAATTCTGGCTACACTATTTTCAGCAATAAGATGTGCTGCCCATATGTCTAATTCAGGTATACAAAACATACTCTATACATGTGATAACTGGTGACTTGGTCTAATGGTTAGTGACCCTAACCGCTGGGCCGGAGGTCGTGGGCCAGGTCCACAGTATCCACAAATAATTGTACACAGTCTGGTGTCCGCTGTTTGTTAGTTTGTAAAGTCAGTTATACATATATATAAGCTATAGCTATAGTTATCTTTATATATATAATTCTTCTGTGAGTGTGTATGTCACTGAACTACTCTCAAACGAATGGACGGATTTTGATGAAATTTTTTGTGTGTGTTCAAGGGGAGCTGGGAATGGTTTAGATTCACAAATCAGTACGGCAGATGGCACTGCAGTCGGTATCTAGGTTATTTATCTATACTGCAACTTCAGGACAACGTCTGTCGGGCGCAGCTAGTATATATATAAGCTGTACCATAAAGCTATTAATTTAAGAGCCTTCTATTAAATCGGTGAGCAGACATCATGTCGTTGGCCTAGCTGCTACGATACCAACAATTTTTCATTATGATTAATGTTCTGGACATTATTGATAGGTATTAAACAACAACGCACTTTAGCACAAAAAGAGTTGTAATAACAATATAAAAGTTAAGTTTAAAAATAAAACAAGCATACATACATACACACACTAGAGCACATATATATGTGCGGAGGAGTAAGAAGCTCACTTTGCAAACCATTTTTTTTTATATTATAGGGGCAGACGAACAGACTGGTCACCTGATGGTAAGTGACAACTGTCCATGGACATCCGCAACTGGAGAGCCGTAAGTGCGCTGCCCGCCTTTGAGGGGGAAGAGGCATAAAGGTATGCGGGGAGGGGAAAGAGAAGGGGATGAGGAGATGGGAAAAGGGAGGTCAGGGGAGAGGGGAGTTGGGCTTCTGGAAACCTCACTAATTTTGACACCTGTCGAGCCGGCCCATTCGTGCCTAAGCATGGCTCTACACCGTAAAAACTGCACTTACTCGTACTTCAACTTAAGTAATACATATTTTATATATATTGCTTATAGCCTTGTAGCTTGTAGATAGAGGTGTATTAAGCACCCATTTTTATAATATTAAGTATGCCGATTGCCATTTGGTGCCACTAACGAAACAAGGAACAAGCATTTTGCCGTCAACCGGGCAGAGAATATGTATACTGTCAGATAGATACCAGTCCGATCCCTTACCCACTTTTACGACACCCGCGCACAGTGACGGGGATTCTATCAAACTACACCGAGAATCTCACAGATTGATAAAGAGTACCAGAGGTAACTTCTGTTTTTATTTTATATATTATAGGGGGACAGACGAACAGACGGGTCACTTGATAGTAAGTATGTATGGACACTTGCAACTCGCAAGTCGTAAGCCGCCTTTGAGGGTGATGAGGATGACGGGAGGGTTAGAGAAGGGATGAGGAGATGGGAAAAGGGGTGGGGTCAGGGGAGAGGAAAATGGAGAGGGGGAATTGGACCTCCGGAAACCTCACTAATTTCGGGGAAATGCAACGCAAGTGATGCTTCACAAACGGTTTTCTGTGAGGCCGTGGTATCGCACCGGTCGAGTTGGCCAAACAAATACCCTTTAGGAGTAAGGATATTAAGAATTAACATTGTATCAGAGTCAATGACCTTTAGGCGTGTTGCGTGTTCGAACAAATTAACAAAAGAACGGTCATTTCTACTTCTATATAGTTCAATACACATACATTAACCATACTAAACATTAACTTAATCCTAATAAAGTTGTTCTGGAGTTAATTTAGAAACTTATGCTATATGTGTCAAGCCGAACAATTAATGGTAGAAGTTGAGTCCAGTTACACCTAGATACTACATAAATATATTCACCCAAGGGAATCGGTGGCAATTATGGGTACCTACTGCGAGCGAAAGTAACTCAACCTATATATTTGCCTCTTAGCTTTTCACGGTAAAACAGCTGAACCGATTTTGATTAAATTTCGTATTTGGATACTTAGAAGTAGGACGGTGAAGGCTTGTATAATATACATATTTTTACTGCAATATGGATGGACGAGCAGACTGAAGGAGACTCAAGAGTTTTAAGTGTTTTAGTCTGCCTTTGAGGGTAGTGAAAGGGAGGAGGTGAGTGGAGTGGAAAGACGAGAGGGTAGGTTGGGCTTCTAGTACTCTCACCGGTACCGGTTTTATGTGAGGCCGTGGTATTACTCAGGCCGAGCCGGTCCATTCGTGTCTAAGCATGGCTCTCCCACGGTCTAAAATATCTCTACATATAAATCTCATTTTATATGTAGATGAACTTATAAATAATATGTGATGTAATATGTAAATAAATAATTTTAGTAATAAATAAATAAAAATATGTATACCAATATGGTATACATATTTTTATTTATTTATTACTAAAATTATTTAATTTTTCGATTATATTATTACCATTACTAATTAAATTAAATATGTATTATATTATACGTTATTTTAGGTTTGCCATAAACGTACCAACTCAGAAATTTTATACTTACCGCGAATTTGTTTTATGTTCGAAATTTAAATTAATGGTATGATGTATTGTAGTTTACCAATTATTTATTTTATAGTTTTGTATAAAATAACAATTCCCGCACTAGGATTAATTTCTGTGTCACGGGGGACTTAACAAATATTCAAACAACGGACACAAAGAGCACCCAGACTCAGAACAACAATTTGAGGATTACACAAAGTGTTGTCCCGTGCGGGGATCGAACCCACGATACTCGGCGCTGCAGCATAGTGGCGAGATGACCACTTAAACCGCTACGCCATCCATGCAGTCAATTAATATTATTTAACATACATACATATCAGTATAAAAATGTACTTTGTAATCGTAAGTTTCTAAGTGAAGTTGCATGTCAATTGCAAAGCAATATGGCTGCTGGTTGACTGTTATCTTTTTTTATAGAATGCACAGTATCTATAAACTTTTCACAGCAAGCAAATTAACCAATTTTTATGAAATTTCGTATAGTGATACTTCCAATCCTTGGCAAGGACATAGAGTATTTTTATAGATATAATAAAATACAAGGCGAAGCAGTGGGCGAGAGCTAGTATGACTGTATATTTTTGGTCTCCCTTGCCATGCAAAGTTTTAAAGTGCATTCAACTAGCCTCCCTATCATCTTATAATAAAAAAAAACTTTAGTAAATACTTACTGAAAGCCGACTGAAATATTTTTTAAAAGGATAATTGTAAGTCAAAAGCGACTTTTTATAAAGATGAAATCTTTGTAGAAGTTTCCTACTGTCGAGTCGACACTTTTAACGGCTCTTTGAACTATTCGTACATCATTAAAGTAACAAGATATTATTTTTATTTTAGTAGAGTAACTATCCACATGAGGATTTAGATACTTTTTATATTATGGTTTTATTTATGCAATAAAACAACAAAAAATATTTATCACGTGGCACGTCTAAAATAAAATACAAAGCAAAATGTCACAGCATATAATCTTAATTTATCAACGATTAGACGTTGCCTTTGTATCCGAATTCGTTATCATTCAAACAGTCAGCTCTAGCTAATTAATAAAAGGCACAGACGTCATTTTTCTACTATACCCGTCCTGTTTTTTCCTGTTAAAAAGTTTTGTTACTATCTCTATCGTAAGCGACGAGTACAAATTACCGTTTTTGCACAGTCGTGTAGAATGGTTAAGTACAATACAGTCGCTGCCACAATTATCTTGGACATTAATCTTAGTTTCTACATCATTTAACGAGATAAATATACGTGCGTAACTAATATACAGGGTGTAAGTAACTTATGCATTTAAACAAGGTTCATGAGTTGATATAAAACAATATTTATTTGTTAGGACTTTACTTTTCATCTTTTCCCTCCCCTCAAAGGCGAGCAGCGCACTTACGACCAGGGATGTTGCGGATGCATATATTTTCACATCCGCAGGTGCGGATGCGGAGGTGGATGCGGATCTTAGGATGTTTTATAAGAACTAGCATCTGGCCGCCACTCCGCTCACGCTAACGATCCCACAGAAACCTGGGCCCTAAGTCTGCTATTTCAATTGTCAGTTTTTATATTCAGTAATTGCTTCTCATTACTCGAACTGTCATAAAAGCTATACTCTTGTTTGTGCATTATATGATTTTTTATAACGGGCTGGTACGGCCCTTGCAGGAGTAAGTTTTATTGCATATTTTATAATCAGCCTTATCCTGGTTTTGTTCATTTGGTTGAAAATAAAATTTTATGGTGACATTACAATGTTTTTCGATTCACTTTCATACACAAATAATCAGTGTATATTCACAATTTCACAATAACACTCGAAACAACAGCAAATATGATAAGCGTAACTAGCTAAACACATTATGACTTATCTATGAAAACAAATGATACAAATTTTTACTTTATGGTAGACTAATATTAAAAAAAATCTTGTCACAGAATGAAATCTTCGTTCTTATTGGTAATAGACATATGCATAGCGCTCGTGGACGTCACCGGCTCCTCCTTTTTTATTTCTTGTCACGACTTGTGGTACATCTGCATTCGCATGAATATCCGCATTGATAATTGTGAATGCATATCCAGATGCAGATGTTCAAATCGATGCGGAAACTACGCAATTGCGAATGCGGATGTGAATCTTCCTAACATCCCTTCTTACGACTCTTTAGTTGCAGGTGTCACTATTAGATGAACCTATAGTCTGTCCTGCTATATAAAAAATATGTAAGTAGGAGTGTTAAAACTAAACAAGACGTCACTGGTCGTATCTCTGAGTCAGCTTCCAACCTGCGTTTTTTTATAATATAGGAGAACAGACAAACTGACTGGACATCAGTCACAGCCACCATCCATGGAAACCTGCAACTCAAGAGTCCTAAGTGCGCTGCCCGCTTTTGATAGTGATGAGGGGTCGTGATGATGGCTTGGCATTGCTCTATTAGATTAAAAGTCGTTAAGTGAACTGGAAAACTAAGTTTCTTTGAAATAAGTATTAGGTTTGTTATTTATATTTGAGGATTCAGGCAAAAGGTAATCTGTCACTTGAAGGTAACGTAGGCCAGACGTGTACAGAACCAATTTACTATTTCGAGAATGTATTACGGAGTAGACCTGTGAATGATGTTCGAATTTGTCTCCAACATGGAATTATATGAAGTACCTTCAAGTGTTTGCTAGTGGTTTCGTTAATTTAGATTTTGTCAATCACCGTCCCTCGTGAATAGACCTTTTTCTTGGATGAAAGATCCTTTATATATTTTTCTGTATCACTGTTAATATATAACTATTCAAACTTTCATCTATATTGGTTGTAAAGTACTTGGGTGTAAATATGGAAAAAGCAAACGCTTGATAAGGATATGGGTTAAATTCCGGGAAGTCGATGACTAAAAAAAAATATTTTATACGTTTATTCGTCAGTAACTTAGTGCAAAAAGTGACCGTCCAATATTTAGTCCAATATTTAGTCATTTGGGGTTTAGGTCAAGATTAAAATTATAAATTGAATTTTATGCACTGCAATTGTTCTCTATGTCTATAATAAGTAGCGTATGTTCTTCCTTAGTGTTTCCACATATCAAATTAACCATGAAAAAGTAAGAGGCAGATGAAATAACTTTTCAATGATATTTTCTGTGTTACACTATTACGTAAAACAATATGATAATATTTTTATAGATATTTGGTTTGTCCCACTATATTATACAGTCGTGGTCAACTAATTAGGGACACTCTCTAGTTAATCCAAATTGTGAATTTATTTTTTATTTTCCAACGAGTCTAAACAATATTCCACATCTTTTACATGTAAGTATAATTAGTCATTTATGTGCCTAATTATACAAATAATAACAACTTCTTAAACATTAAACCTCTTTACAGTATAGCTGATAGATGATCACAGTGCTATTTGTTCATAGAATGCTGGCTGGCCATTTAATTAGGGACACTGAGATATTGCGTTCTAGTTTCAAAATCTGAATCTCAATTATTATTTTCTTTCTTCTCCTATTCTTTGTGGTAGTTTTGGCGGCAATCTAGATTTGTAATTTCAAGTTTTGAGAGTTATTTTGAAGAACAATGGGCAAAAATAAAAGTTGCGATGCAACACTACGAAAAATTATCATGAAGTTTGTCGAGCGTGGTTGGTCATACCGAAGGATAGCAGGATATTTAAATTGTTCAAAAACTATGGTATGTAATGCAGTGCAACATTTCAGGCGCAATAACACAACTTTAAATGTGCCCAGAAAAAAAGATCGAGAAAAACAACTCCGCAAGAAGATAGAATGATAACCAGGTTAGCTAAGAAAGATCCGTTTCTAGGCTCTATTTTAATTAAACATGAAGTGTTTGGGGCAGACGAAAGAGTCAGTGTATCAGCGAGGACAGTTCTACGACGTCTGGTAGAAGCAGGGTTGTTCGGAAGAGTGGCTCGCAAAGTACCGTTGTTAAAGAAAGAGCATAGAAATGCACGTTTGGCGTTTGCACGTAAATATGGACATTGGACCTACGACCAATGGCAACATGTATTATTCTCTGACGAGACCAAGGTTAATTTGATTTCTTCAGATGGAAGGCAATACGTACGGCGTCCTGTAAAAGCGGAAATGAATCCAAGATTCACAAAAAAGCAGGTGAAACATGGCGGAGGAAACATTAAAATGTGGGGATCATTTTCTGGACGTGGAGTGGGACCTGTGAGGAAAGTTCAGGGTAACTTAGACCAACATCAATACAAGGCAATATTAGAAGAAACTATGCTTCCCTATGCTGAGGAACATCTTCCTATTATATGGACTTTTTAGCATGATAACGACACAAAACATACAGCCCGTTCAGTCAAGTCGTTTCTTAACAGACAGTCGGTATCAGTGCTAGATTGGCCAGCAAATAGCCCCGACCTCAACCCAATCGAGCACCTTTGGCACGAAATTAAGAAAAAAGTTGCCATTTATCGTACCACAACTTTAGATGAACTTAATGAAGCTTTTTGTGAGGCATGGGCAAACATTCCTGTTGAAATATGTCAGAAACTGATAATGTCTATGCCACATCGGTGTCAAGCGGTAATTACTAACAAAGGTTTTGCTACTGGGTACTGATTTTACCCGTAATAAAATGAAGTTGTTAAAGAAATTAAAATACTGCAGATTATTAGTTCTGTTTAACTCTATTTTTCATTTTACTTTACTGTTCTTAATTAAATGTCCAGCTACAGAATTGTACCTTAAATTGAATACATGGTTAACCTTTGATATTAAACACTTTTTTATATTTATTTAATCTTTTATTTACAGCCATTTATAGTATAATAATCGGATGAAATTATGCAAATAATAGTTACTGAGAAATCAACAGGGTTTTATATTTATATGTACATAGCCGGTTATTGCTGTCCACTATATTGAATGTCCTTAATTAGTTGACCACGACTGTATACAAAAAAATGTAGTCGACTGATTTGTTTTAGTGATGAACAATAATGTGGCCCCTCAGAGATCAGATTTCAAACCTTTTCAACGTGGAATAGTCATGCTTAGGCACGTTTAAGCCGTGTTTATCATAACTTTACAGAAAACCAGCTATTAAACAATGCTTGTACTGTGTTTCACCGAGTGAGTGAGGTTACCGGAGGCCCCACCCCCTTTCTCTTCTCGTCTTTCCTCTCATCCCTCCCCCTTTTTGCAAAAGCTTACAGCACATTCTGAATTGTAGGTGTTCATGGGCTGCGGTAGTTAGTTATGCTTGTTCACCCCCTATAATTAAAAATACTAATATAATAATAAGATACTTACAGAAAAGGATTATTGATAAATCTAAAGTAGGAAAAAAAAAAGTTTTTTGTTTAAAACTAAGGTCAATAGCGCACAATAAACATTTTTTTCCAAGAAACTCAACAGTTGTTACAGGTGATAATAGAATAAAACAGAAAGAAATAAACTGTAGGTTTTAGGTTTTCCTAGTTTGGGCTCCAGTTCACCCCCATAATGTACTAAATATAATGTAGAAACAATTAACACCAATAAAGCAACAGCTGACGCTTTTCTATTACTATCTATCTGCATATATACATACATACACTCACGCCTGTATCCCCGAAGGGGTAAGCAGAGGCGTAGTTAACGCCCACATTTAGCCGATTGTAATTTAGTCCCGTAATGTGGGGAAGCCTATTGCCGTCATCTGGGCACTTTTGGGAATTTTATGTTAAAATTTAGAGTATCTAGAGAAGGAAAGTGATTTTGCTTTACACAGATGGATTGGGGTGTATAAGCAATAGCTCAAGCAAGTCAGGGTCATACCTATAACTCGAACTGTCTGGTACCGGAAAGTTCAAGTCCTCTAACTACTAGTAATTATATCACTACCTTTTTCTAGAATATCAATTCCACATACGAGTACCATTTTGGGCAAAATCATCCGAATTCAACGTTGTCTCTCGTACGATAATTATTCTGTACATCATAAATCCGAGTAAGATGTCAAAACATATTGAAGTGGGTATGTCGTGATGAAGGAAATTACAAATATGGATCTTGATTTTATTGTTATTAACTTATGCGACCGAAGAAAGAAGTGAACTGAACTGAACTGACTTAAAATAGATTGACACCGTTCTTTTATACTACAGTCCAGTGTTGTTATCACTCGCCGCATTTCTTTTGTTATCGCTCGCCACATTCCTGTTGTCACTTGACCTAGGTATGGCTTACAAGAGGATGATAAGGTTGGCGTGTTGCTTTAATACACTACGTTATGTTGATCATCAATCATCATCAATATCAACGTTGATCATAATTGTTTTTTTCTCTATTTTATCTGTCCTTTTCTATTATTCTTCAGCATGATGGGTACGCACTCACACACTTAATTACACTAACCAAATTATAAATATAACACCCAAACACATAACACATAATCATTCACCCATTTCTAATGGGTGAATGTTTTGTTAGTGTCACCCATGCTTGACATGATACCAAAATATTAACTCTTAAATACAAGACACTGCAAAATATTAAATAGCATTCACTAAGTGGGTTCTTTTTATAGGAGCGATAACCCAAAAAAGCTTACCTATTAATCTCTCTTTAGTGCGGTAATAAGAAAACCTTAGTGTTTACACATTCAACGCACATCTCACTAGCATCAAAATATATATCCAAGCGTAGAAAAAAACTAAAAGAAAAATAAAATACATCTTAAAAACAAGCTAATAAATAAGAGCCGTATCTAGCTTTAGTAAATATTTTTTCCCGGGGTCCCTCCAATTTATAATGGCTGCCCGCACGATTTTTCTCCAAGAATTAAGTACTGAAATTTATGGCAAATCGGCATGGATCACTTAAGTTGTGTTTGCTGTTAGCAAACAATTTGTGTCAAACTGTCAGCCATGTAGAAAAATAAATGAAACTAAATATTATTAGGAAAAAAAATTCTATACTCATATGCTTAAAAAGGACATATAATACAAATTTTATTGAAAGAACATACTGACGTCCGGGATTAAGCAACGTGGAAGAGAAAAGTTAGAAAACACAACCGCGTGATTTTACTAGTTTGAAAGAGAGAGATTGAAAAAACACACAGAGTTTTATAATATATGATTTTTGCAAATTTTTATATTTACGATTGTAACCTTTAAACTGTACTTACTAAAGAGCAACTGAGCATCCGAATCACACTTAGTACCTACAATCTAACGCTGTGTGTTGTACTTTTGGGACAAACATTTTAACATACTTGAAGTTCCTTAGAATAATACTAGGCGTTCTTCGAAGCTTCACCTGCGTTTTAAGTCTTTTCTAAACTCCTAACGGTAAGCCTTATATTTTACAGACTACATTTTTCTTCAATAAATACATCATCCAATAGAAAAAGAATCATTGAAATCTACAATCAGAAAATACTATTATTAATATTATATTTGTATACATGTGACTTACACTAGTAGTTTTAAAAAATATTTTAGGATAACACAATTTCAATAAAAAAGAATTTGTTTTTTTTTTTTTTACATTGTAGAGCTTAGGCACGAATGGGCCGGCTAGACTGGTGCGATACCACGGCCTCACAGAAAATCGCTTATGAAGCAACAATTGCTTTGCATTTCCCCGAAATCAGAGAGGTTTCCGCAGGCCCAACTCCCCTCTTCTTATTCCTCTCCTCTGACCTCCCATCCCTTTTCCCATCTCTTCGTCCCCTCTCTTTCCCCTCCCCGCAAACCCTCATTCCTCATCACCCTCAAAGGTGGGCAGCGCACTTATGACTCTCGAGTTGCAGGTGTCCATGGACGACGGATGTCACTTACCATCAGGTGATCCGTCTTTACGTCTATCCCACTATAATATAAAGAAAAAAATTAGAAAAACTTTAAAGTAATTTTCTTAACGCTAAACTGTTAGCTACTCAATGTACGTATGATGAGAATATTGCCTTATAACGAAATTTCTTACGGTAAAACCATTAAATGTACCCTTTTGGTGTAATAACGTTGCACCATGTGCCCGTATCTCGTTTTTGTAGTAATTTCTTCTCTTTGAATTACAGTGGTGGAATTACAATACACAAACTTTTTCCACTGAGAGGTCCCTAGTAAATGTTTGTGTGTATTGTAGATATTGTAACTCTCAGATTAAATTTTGGTACTCTCTCCATTTTAAGAATAATAAAAATACAGATTCTGTCATACAATTGATTTTTGTACTTGTTGCTTTAAAATAAGATTCATATTCGACGGGCCTGTTGATTTAGTAATTAGTGACCATGACAGCTGAAACAGAGGTCGATTCCTACACGGGAGGAAGATTTTTGAGTTCCATAAGACCACGAATAGTGGTCCCGAGTCTGGGTACTCTTTGTGTCCATTGTTTGTATAGTCCCCGTGACACAAGAATGATTCATAGTGCAGGAGTTGTCTTTTTTAGAAGCAAGTGTTTGGCTGTGTCACATTTTGAAGCAAAGAAGGTAAGTTTATGTCGTACGTGTGTAGAAACATATTATTACGGTATTTTTAGATTGTTTTTTCTTTTCATTGTTATTATTTTTGTTTTTTTTTTTACGGGGTTTTTTTTTATATTATAGGCAGAGAAAGAAGAGGGGGAGTTGGGCCTCTGGACACCTCACTATTATCGGGGAAATTATACGCAACCGTTGCTTAACAACCGGTTTTCTGTGAGACCGTAGTATCGCACCGGTCGAGCCGGTCCATTCTTACCTAAGCATGGCTTTATCACTGTTAAAAGTTTGGAGTTTTACGACTAAGGTTTCAAATAAGCATACACTAAGGTCAGCGTTAACAACTGTGCTGGTCAAACGGCCAAAACCTTTCAAAACATTGACTAAATTTACTAACCTTCATAAAGAGACTTATATATATATATATACATATATATATATATATATATATATATATATATATATATATAATATGCTCATACAAACAACTACATTTAATACCATCAAATTCAACCAACAAAATAAAAGAAATGTGATATATTAAGAAAAAGATGCCTTAAGGCACAAATTTAAGATCTGATCTTCAGTAAACCTTTTGACCCTGTCTATTGAACTCAAGTATCAACTTTAGCAACTGTATATTAGTATGTCATGTATATATTTACAGAATTATGCGTGTGTTTTGAGTTAAGTAAGACAGACGAACAAACTTGTCACCTGATGCTCAGTGTCAACCACCGTCCATGGACACCTGCAACTCATGAGCCGTAAGTGCGCTTTGTGAGGGATGAGGGATGAGGAGATGCGCTCAGAGGAAATAGAAGAGGAGGTGAGGGGTAGAGGGAGGGGGTTTAGGCTTATTTATTATGTTTATTACGAGTGTTGTTTAATATTTGTTTTATAATTAACTAAAAAATCACTTGTAAACTGACTGTACCAGAAGCGGTTTGTTTTTCAAGTGTATATGTGTATGTAAGAAGATTCTTTGTCGGTGCTTAAATATTTTTTTTGCAACTTAATCTTTCATTTAAACATTTAGGTATGCTAAACTTATTTCTATATTTCTTCTTTATAGCGATTCTTCTGCCTCTAAAAGTACCAAAGCATAATTATATTATATATAAAGGGAGGAACCTTTTTAATAACTCTTCTCTTCTTCTTCTCATAAATCAACTATGACAAATATCATACTTTTATATTAATTTCTTTTCATTCATTAGTTTTTAACCAACATGTAACAATTTTACATGTTATATCGTTCTTGTATCTGATCTACTTGATGTGTACAGTGCTGAATTTCTTTAAAGGACCTTGATAAGACCTGCTGTTTGCAATATCTCATACTCTGTGTTTATGGAGATATAAATGAGATTTAATATACACTTTTGATGCTGTATAGACACACCTTATATCCCCCGTGGATGTCGTAAAAAGTGACTGAGGAATTGGACTGTTATCAATAGGATAGTATGTACATACATATATAGTGCTCGCTTGACCTCAACCGGGAGATGTCTTAAGAACCAAGCTGTTTACTGCATACTGTTTAAAATGTTTATGGAATAAACCAAATTATTTACATAAGTTTGGGAAAGATCATATTTAAAGCTATTTAAGCTGTTGCATTATCTAAGTTAACCCATCAATTTGGATATCATAATGAAATTTTAATGAATTAAGAATAACTGTATGTAAATGATTTACAAATCAATCAATCTTCATGTTATGTGGTGAATCTGACTTTAAAGACTTTATATTACTTCGGTCCTTCATCATCGTCTCTTTTGTGTTGCGGGGGTATTTTTATATATATATAACAACAAACTAAATATATATATATATTTAAACTAAATATAAATATATATATATAAAAACAAACTAAATATATATATATTTAAACTAAATATAAATATTTATATATATATAACAACAAACTAAATATATATGTATATATTTAGTTTGTTGTTATAATTGTAAAGTAGGTCATGTCTTATTACAATTTATAATCTTAGATCGTGTATCTGTACACCTCAATGCATACTAAATATAAATTATCGGTGTAACGTAGTTCCCCGACACCTACACCTTGATTACCTCTTCCACGTTGCCGAGAAATAGTAAATTACATCACATTTGCTCCCCACGACTTTGACTCGAATGCTAAAAGACATATGAAAGACTTTTTTGAAGTTTTTGCAGAACGGTTTTCACGGCCTTTGTTGGTTAAACATTTATTTCACAAATTTTTTACTACCCACTGTTTTAGTTCAAACAAGGACTGTTGTCTATAGTTATGCCTAAAACAGTGGTTTTTTTTTGCATATTAACTTTAGAAAGACAGAAAATAAACATTTATTCAGACGGTCGTCTGAGTTCATATATTGTATATACCTCCTTATAAGGGTATCTCATTTGTTAAGGTTAAAAGTTATTCACCTATAATGTATTTTCACTTTATATAATCAATTTAATATGTTAATAATTATATCACTAAAATGATTACCATTATATGTTATTGTAGTAATTCTCTTGAGCGTTTAGAAAATATTTAATTTATTTATTTATTTGGAATAACAAACAGTAGTACAATATTAAATTACAGAAATTTACACATTATAATTAATAAATACTAACTATACTACAAACAGAATTATCCACACAATGTTATAGAAAAAGGGCGCATGCAACGTGATATAAAATGAAGTAAATAATTGAATGGTTCGTTATAATCAGATTAATTATTAGGAATAATAGTTGTACAATAAAAATGGGCAATTACGGTATATGTCTAAATTAAAAATAATATACCTTATCAAAAATAGGAACCTGACTTGGAAGTCGTTATACTATTCAAAGATTAAAGTAAACATTGTCTATATTTGACTGCAGAATGCATGAAGATATCTGTTCTGTTAAAGAAGGTATTATAATTATCTAAGCTTAGCCTAAGTGTTCTTAAGCCTGCGTTTGTTTTAGGAAAATGATTAGTGGTAATCGCTAAGAGACGATGCGGCCCAACATGCCTACGTATGACTGTTCTGGGGATAATGTTACATAAATAATTTGATAATTCCAGATAGTCATACTTATTGTGACTAAAGCCATGCAAGAATATAGTTCTAGAAAGAGGCCCCTGTCTTTTAACGACGATAAATTGTATTTCAGCAGTAGATAATCATATGCCTGATAGACGTGGCAACATCTATAATGAACTGTTGGCAAGATTTATTTTTGAACATTGTATTGTTATATGTATTCCATCGTGACCAGATCGTGGTAGCAAATTCAAAAGACAATATCTTACTAGTGTTATATAAAGGAATCTACAACTGTTTGGGATTTTTCTTATTATTATCATAGTAACGACTTATCTACCTAAATTCTTTTGATCTCAATTGTCTGTCATTATTTTCTGGGACAACCCGATTGGTCATATATAGGTGGTGCTTCAAAAATGGTTGAAAATGAGGTCAACAGTTATTACACGCGGGGATTTCACGTTTTTTGCATTTTGTGGATAGAAATGAAAACGATTGTTCATTTGCCAGGCGCGGCTTGATTAAAAGAAGAGTTTAGTAATTGTCATGTTTGTATAGAAAATATTAACTATTTATTTATATATATTTAGTTAATGCTACAACTGTGAACAAATGTGCAGATTTTTATATTAATTAGAAACATTTATTTTGTGAAGATGTCCATTTTTGAGGTAGCATATCTAAAATGTATGTTTAATTGAGGAAACAGGTGCCTTTTAGAACACTTGCATCGCTTGCTTGACTCTGAGTTGTGGGTGACGTTCCCCTCAAGCAAGAATCAAATCTTGCCGGAGACGATAGTAAAGTATGTAGCTCTCACCAAAAGCTTTCAGTCACTGTCATATTCTACAGATGGAGTAATCAAGTACTATTTTTTGGCATCACAGATAATAACATTTAAAAAAAGTATACAAACCGACGTCAATCACCTATGCTTGCATTGTACTGCCGAGAAACTGCCGTCTTGAAATTTAAACTGAACCAATCCAATTAAACAAAGAAATATTCAAATCTATTCACAGAAGATAAAATAATATATAACACGTTTCTTTCATCCTTTCATTATTTTCTACTGTCTCATATTATTTTCAAATTAAAATTGGCCCTAACTGGAAGCAACACACAGTCGGTTAAAAATGTAGAACATTACTTACCTTTTAAATTGGTGTAGCTTATACATCAAAAAATTAAAAAGTAAGTAAATTAGTCATGTTTATTCTTAGTATGCATTTTAAATGAGAACATAACATGAATCCGCCAGTATTATTATCAATCATCCCGGGCACTCAGCATCTATTCATTGTCAGCCGCCTTCTTCAAGTCTGCGGTCTATCATGTCGCAGGTGCGATTGATATAAATCTCAATCATCAGCCATCAAATTTTCCAGAAAAGGTTTAAAGGTTTCCGTCCAGAAAAGGATACAACTGCCTTAAGTAACCTGAACATACATGACGTGATACACTCTTGTCGACGAAAGGGTAGGTAGAGTCGTAATAACGCCCTCATAATATAAAATAACAAGTGACCTCCAACCAATCCTAATCTTCTAGGTAGGTAACCTAAACTGATTGACATAATATTATGCTATCGAAAACCACTAACAAAATTTTGTGGTAACAATTCTGACAGATCTAAATACATTTATAATTTAAAGTAAGAATTCTAAAAGTACGGATATCAAACTTGTAATAAACGTCGCAATAGCTTTGAACAGAGAGTTGGTTTTAATAAAAGCTAAGCTATAACACCACCAGCTTTGCGAATATCCTGAATTTACGGACCTTGTATATTAGAATGGAAAGTTTATATTTTATAGAGGTAGTTCTATACCTACCTGCACTGTTATGAGTTATGTTTGTTCCTATTCCTTCGGTACATACGAACATACTCGTAATTACACACACTCACGCCTGTATCTCCGATGGGGTAGTCAGAGGCGTATAAAACGCCCATTTGACTAGCATGTTAGACTATGTTAATAAATGTTGCCTATTCTTATTCTAGTGGTTAGGGACTCTAACTGCTGAGTTGGAGGTCGAGGGTTCTATTCCCGAAGTGACAGAAATTTGTGTGATTCACTAGTAGTTGTTCCGAGTTTAGGTGTCCTTTGTGTGTGTAGGTTGTATGTTTTTAAGGTCCCCGCAACACCAAAAT
Source organism: Tyria jacobaeae (assembly GCA_947561695.1). NCBI lineage: Eukaryota > Metazoa > Arthropoda > Insecta > Lepidoptera > Erebidae > Tyria > Tyria jacobaeae. The sequence goes on along the minus strand of OX387231.1, from coordinate 11,291,420 downwards.
AGAGCAGGAGTTGTATTTTCTAAAAAAGAGAAAAAAAATAGAAAATAGACAAATATAACTTAGACCCACTTATGTAAGAGGAGATGAGCAAATTCTAGTTAATTAAGAAATTAAATAGCGGAATTCCGAGTATAGACACTTAATATTTTTTTTTATGCGATAGGGGGCAAACGAGCAGACGGGTCACCTGATGGAAGTGACTACCGCCGCCCATGGGCACCCGCAACTCAAGAGTTACAAGTTCGTTGCCGGCCCTTTAGTTAGGAGTAAGCTCTTTTCTTGAAGGTTTGAAGGTCGTATCGATTCGGAAATACGGCAGGCGACGTTTTGTTCCATAAGCTGGTTGTGCGAGGCAAAAAGCTTGTGGAGAAGCGCACAGTGGTGGAGTGCCAATCGTCCAGGTATAAGTGTGAACAATTCCTCTGAACACTCCTCATGATACAAGCGATAGAGGATGCAGAGTGAAGCTACATCTCTACGCAACGCCAAGGTGTCAAGCCGATCAGAAATATCTTGGCAGTCGGTGATGCGAGTCACTCTGCGTTGAATGCGGTCTAGAGGGAGAAGCTGGTACTGGGATGCACGTGCATAGAGATGAGAACAGTATTCGGCTATCGGTATCGGTATCGGTATGTGCGGCTGAACCTACGCCTTATCAAGTTGCAGGCGGTGGGCCGGAGTAAAATACTGTCTCGATCTGTTTAGCACACCAAGCTTCTTAGAGGCTAATATGGCCCTTACTCTCTAAGTGACCGCGAAACTGGACTTCGCTTAATATGTCGACGCCAAGGATTCCGATACTGGCTGATGCAGTTAGGAAAGTGCTCTCAAATTGAGGTGATACGACCAATGCATACGACAGTTGGAGAGCTGCTTGCTGAGTATTAAAACGGCCTCACAAAAAACTGGCTGTTAAACAATGCTTGCATTGTGTGACCGAGTGAGTGAGCCCCCTTACCCTTCCCCTCTTCCCTGTCCCTATTTGCGCGTCCGCTCTATCCCCTCCTCTTTTACTCTTGTGGCTCTTAAGTTGCAAGTGTTTCACGCTAAGTCACTTACTGTTAGGTGAATCGTCTGCTCGTTTGTCCCCCTAAACTATAATAAAAAAATTAAAGTATTTCGCAACTAGTTGAAAATGCGCTTAGAAGGGGGGTTATAATTTTTTTAAATCATTTATAATAAAAATACCATTATAATAAATAAGTAATGAAATAATAAATATATAATATTAATTTAATCAGAACATGTTAATGTAATAAACTTTATGTATGTACCTACAAAGCTGCTTTATATAACAGATAAAATTTAGCTTAATAATAATTATTCGAATGATATGTATGATAAGATTTAATTGTTATTTTCATTTATTGCATGAATGTTTCAATGAATTAATAAATCTATTAAAAATTAGTTTATAATACTGCTAATACTACTAATATAAAATATTTTTTTATATAATTATATTACCGTAAGCAATGCAATGTTATGTACATCAATGTCTACATGTCGTGGCAGGACACGTTCCTACAGGACACGCTAAGCCTAGTGCAGGAAGTTTTTGCCAGAATCAAACTAAAAGTTCTTTAGTTTGTTATAAATTTGTAATTTTATTGTTAATTTTAATTTCAAGAACTTTTACTTTATTTATTTATTTAATATTATAAAAACGAAAGTGAGTTTCTTTTGTTTTACTTTCATGCCTTAACCACTAACTCGATTATCACACGTTGACAGTAATATAGAAACAAAATAGGGACCTTTCATCCCGAAAATATTCATAAAATATGTATGTTATTATCGTGGTAGAGCCGTGCAAACCGGCGGACGGTCACCGGGGTAAATGGACGGTGACCATGGACACATATTCCAACAATACACATACTCCAACTCAAAAGTCACAAGTGCGTTACCAGTATTTTAAGCAGGACCACGCTCTTTTCTTGAAGGTTTAAATATAGGTATATATTGGACCTAGGTTCAGTTGATTTAATATATTATACATATTATGTCCTCATTTTTACGTATTTTTTGTTTAGTTTTAGGGTTAAGATACGCTTTGGTTGACATATCCTTGTTGGATTAAAACCCTGAAACAAAAAAAAACAAAAGCTATTGCTATTTACAAAAGTTACATACATACGTTCATACACTCACGAGGAGTAGGCAGAGTCCTAAAAGTCAAAGCAGTAAAATTTGGGGTATACTGACAGGATTAGGAGCTTATACAGATGGATTGGGAAGTATAAGCAATAAGACTGCACAGATGGGTTTAAGTGGTCACCTCGCCACTACGCTGCCACGCCGAGTGTGGTAGGTTCGATCCCCACATGGGACATCACTTTATGTTATCCTCTAATTGTTGTTCTGAGTCTAAGTGTTCCTTGTGTCCATTGCTTAAATGTTTGTAAAGACCCTCGTGACACAGGACTTAATTCTACTGCTGGAGTTGTCTTTTTAAAAAATACAATAGCTTAAGCAAGTCGGGGTCGCATACCTTTAACTCGAACTGCCTGGTGCCTGAAGGACCGATTCCTCTAACTAACAAACACAACAAAACAACTTACAAAAGTTAATGTTTGTTATTCAAAAAATAAGTTTAAGTGCTAAAAGGGTTACATGTTACCACTTACAAACTTACCCGTTAGAAGAGAAAATGTGGTTTTATAACACGTACACATATAGCTATCTAAGTTTACAATTGTCGTTTGACGGATTATTATCTAAGTTGAAACATAGGAACGCTTAAGTACTCTGAGAGCACTCAGGCTTAATGTACCTCTGTACAACATAAGACAAAGTCTTGACTATTTGAATGTTACTTTCATCTCTTGTATGTTACCCTCATACTTGTTGCCACATTAAGCCCTTAGTTTCACCGGCATATATAAAAATATTTCTCTCTGTATAAAAATGTGTCTAGTGGTTTGAAAAAAATATAATTTAAACCTTTCTTCATTTCTTCGCCATATTTAATCACGTTTGATTTAATGGTTTATGCGTAAAATACATGCGACGTACTGGCTGACAAGGCTGAGCTGTTGATGATGTAGGTCAAAGTTATATATCCACATAACCATAAGTTAAAATAAAATAGGAAATGCATAAATCGTAATGATTTATTATTGTTTGCATATATTTGAAAAAAGTCTTTTTAATCGACTTCAAAAGACATCTCCTTTTTGAAGTCGATTAAAAAGACTAAGAAAAAATCCGCTGCTTTTTTTTGCATGTAATGCAACGCCGACTCGAGGTTGTGTCTTTCTTAATTTGAAGAAAATATTACAGCATGAAGGGCAGAAATTAAGGCCAAAATACAGTCTATTACAATTCATCATTCATTAGTGAATTCTTTTATAACTTCGTTTTGCAAAAGTTAATTATTTTTTATTTTTTTTTATATACCATACCTACCATAGTGACTCCACTTTGCCTGATGGAAAGCAATAAGTGGAGTCCTAGAGTGGTGGTCACCACCCTCATTGCATCTCTAGTTAATGCAGCATGGTGATCAACACTATGGCGGCCTGGTGTGATGCTTTTTCACGCCCCGCTTAAAAGACCCGTGATCAAAGTTGGAAGGAAACACGTAAGCTGGTAGTAAATTCCAGGCTTTTACCGATCGGCACAGGAAAGAATAGCCGAACCGTTTAGTTTGGGAACGCATATTTTCGACTCTTAAACAGTGACCCCTCAGGCCAGCACGTATAGTTCTGTATAGGAAGGAAGAAGGTGGGTCCAATTGGGAGAGCTCTTCAGAACACTCTTCGTGGTGTAAGCGATAGAGGACTGCCATAGAGGCGATACTTTTAAGAATAATTTATTCAAACTTATTTTGGGAGCTTAAAAATGCTCTCGAAATTTAATACTCTAGTTTTATATTCAACCTGAATCAATGAAGATTTCACTTTTTTAAGTATAAATCAGTTTATTTTTTTATATACATATATAGCTTATACAGATATTGCTATTACAAGAACTATTAAGCCAAATGATTAAAAACCTTGGTTATTCTCATATTTTCCTTAGTTACCTTCTATCGAAAACCTTGTAGCGATCATAATGTTGTGTTGTAAAGCAACGCCCCAAACCTTATCATCCTCTTGTAAGCCGAACTTAAGTGACAGGAATGCGGCGAGTGATAACAACAGGAATGCGGCGAAGCGATAAGATCAGGAATGCAGCGAGCACTTGACGAACGGCGAACAACACTTGACTCTAGTATAAAAGAACGGCGCCAATCTACTTTAAGTTAGTTCTGTAGAGTTAACCTCCGTCTTCGGTCGCATACTTAGTAACAAATAAAATCACGATCTACATTTGTTATTTCTTTCATCACGACAAACTTTGCAAGTGGGTGTAGCTTACTCCCAACCCACTTCAACCTATCGGTTTTTTATTTTTTTCATATTATACAAAAACAGTCTATATCAAATATCGATGACAAAGCGAAGTCTCTGTCAGTCCACATTGAGAGACGAAAAAAGGCATTACGAAAATCCCTCCGAACACAGACGTCTTACTGCGAAATGGGTCCCTAAAATCCTTTGATGAATCTGGGTTTAGTATCTAATCTATATTTTTGTTGTAAGCTTAGTATTTTACTGATTTGGAAATATTAATTTATCTATATAAGATAACCGGAAAAGTACTAAATATTCATGAAAATATTTGAAGGTTTTCTTTTAATAAAACATTTCTAATCCTTAGCTATTACACGAAACTTATTTGAAATACAGATGTATCAAGATTTAGCTATTCCAGATAGAGCATTTATTGACTAATATCATCGGGTATAAATCATCATGCTACGATCCTTAGCAGCGGGCAATGACTATAAGTGCAAACGAAAATGCGCAGATTGGAAGAATTAATTATGAACTAAAGCCTACTGGCCTGTTGAGTATATAATTGTATTAGCTTTAGTTTTGAGTAAGTATTAATCTATTACGAAAATATAAAATCTAAATGTTAGGCAGCTAGCGCGTTGTGGTTTTCACTTGTCAGTGTTACACTATACATTAATTATGATAATATGAAGAATATTTAATGTTAAAATAATTATTCTGTTATTTACTTTTTAAGGTAAATTTAAAATTTAAGCAGTACGAATGTCTTTGCTATGTAGTCATAGTTTTTAACTTGTTATCCTTTAGAATTCTACCGTTTCTTCTTCTTCACAACCGGTTTTCTGTGAGGCAGTGGTATCGAACAGGTCAAGCCGGCCCAGTCGTGCCTAAGCATGGCTCTACCATTTTTAGAGTAAAAGATATTTTGTCTATCATTCGACAACAGCAGTTCTTTCCTTGACTTAATTTTCCTTGTTAGTACTCCTTACATTAAATGAGGTTAGTAGTTGAGACGTGAGAGCTTGAAATGTGGTTAAATAATCTGGTATGTTTTTGTCAAAAGCTTTATCAATTGCACATCTGAATAATTATTCTGTAGTTTATAACTGCATATATGATTTCATAGTATGTTCATTTAAACGACTTTTATATGAAATTGCAACAACCTTCTCTCTCTCTGCCTACACAAGTTAGGTGAGAGTTACACGTCTAATATGTATGGATATCGCGTAAAACATTTTGTAAGCGTCAGATTTAAGTATAGACGATTTGAGTTTGGGTACCGCTTATTTACTTATTACCAAATAATCTGAACACACTCTAACAACACACATGAACCACATAAGAGCTCAGAAAATATTTTTTGGGGATCGAACCCACATCACTCAGTGCTGCACCGTAGTGGCGAGGTGACCACTTAAACCGCTACGCCATCCGTGCAGTCAATTTTTCAGAGTTTCAGCCTCTCAAATGAAGTAAAATACCTCTAAAAATTTATAATCATGACCTTAAAAGGTATTAAAGAAAAATACATATATTCACTATCGCCCAATGGAATGTACCCAAAAAGGGTTAAAACATTTTCTGTGTACCTTATAAACGATTTTTCACGATTCAGTTCTTCTGTTACGTGAAGACCCTTTAACCCATACGAAAAACTAAATTCGGATAAATCAACAGATAAGGAAAAAATACATACAGGTATCGGGGAAAAACTATTAAATAAATATGTAAAAGTATAAAAAGATATGCTATTTTAATATGTAATAATTTAGTGAATTACGGTATGTATACAGTCATATACAGTCCGGTAGGCGGCAATATGCTTGCTCCCTATTACGTTGGTGTTACCAAGTTCTAATTGACAAAATATGGGTGTTTAATAAACCTCTGCCTACCACCTATAAGGACATAAGCATGACCGTATGTATAATTTTAGGACAGACTGTTGAGTCAGAGGTAGCGGGTTTATTGTTCCTAAGGACATTCAAGGAAGTCTATTTTTTTGTATAATATAAGAGGACAAACGGATCACCTGATGGTAAGTCACAATAACCGGCCATGGACACCTGCAACTCAAGAGTAATGTATTCTGTGTTAGTTTATACATTAATATATTAGCATTAAAATATATGAAGATGCAAAATTATATTCATATGCTTTAATACAGTCGTTTAACCGACTGGGACTTCCAATAATCATTTAGAGCGTTTAGAGCATGCCATACTCTCCAAATCTGACTATCAATCATTCAGCGAATTAAGATCGGGACTAGATGACCGGCCATTCTTCAGCTTTGATGAAGTCACAAACGTTTGTTTCAAATCACGATTTTGTGGATCGAGCTTACTGTCTTGCTGAATAGACTATTCTTGGTTATGGAATATAATTTTGTTAAGAGGGTAAACCAAACAATCAAGATCAGATCAGTTAAATAATGACCACTGCGTCTCTGATACGCTGCAAGTTCTAAGTTGTTCATTCTAGTTGCTATATTATACTTTTATAATTAATCAAACAGTTTGTTGTATGGTTGACCGCGCTAGTTACATTTATTTAAGAACCCTTACTCCAACTAGTTAGAAATAAATAAATGCTGAGGAAAAAAAGCAAAACAACAGATATCTAAGACGCCCCGAGATATTATGTCGAAACTCAGCATACATACATTAATATTTCCTGGATGTCACAACGACCGTTCCCCGGCTTATCTTTAAGTCTTTATAGCGGCCAGGACTCCGTATCTTTTTGTTTAATATACATAACATTTACAATATTTCAGCAGCATAATGTTCAGCGAAATCTTTGCGAGATCGATAAAACAATCAAATTATAATTAATTTATGTTCACCCTGTTAAACGATTAAGTGGCAAAGGAGTTTTTGAACCGAAGAGCACCCAGGCTTTCGTTAATATTTATAACACATATTTAAATTACTTAGCCAAGTGGTTCATGATGGAGTAGATTAGGGCCAAAAAAGGCGACTAAGGAATCTGACTGTTTTCACTTCAAAAAAGGAGGAGGTTCTCAGTTCAGGCCGTTTTTTTTGTTTTTTATTTTATGTTTGTTACCTCAGAATTTTCAACTGGGTGAACCGATTTTTATGTTTTTTTTTAATTCAAAGCTGGTTTTCTGTGTGGTCCCATTTCAACTTGGTCCAGTTCTGACAATGGCATCCATGAGAAAACCATAGAAGTCTTAAATTTGTATTAAGTATGTGCTCAACAAATGGACGAATAGCTCAATATCAGGATTCATCATCATCACATTAGATGAAAGTTTGGTTAGGTTTGACAATGGCATCCATGACAGAATGATATAAGACTTACATTTTATAAGGTAGTAGAGCATATTTGAGGGTTTACTCTGTTTTTATTGGCGTAGCGTAGCGTAACATAACTAATTAGATTTTTGTTTCTGTAAGCGTTACTTTTTAATTACTATTAGCTTTTCACTGCAGTTTACACGCGTGATGTAAAATTGCCTGTAAATTAAAAATTGGCTTAACAAATTTTAGTTCAAATATAAATGCAAAAGGCATAATGGGTGTGTGTGACTTAATCATGTCGTAAAATCTGAACGGATTTAGAATAAATTAAGAAATGAACTTGCAACAACTTTTTAGAAAAAGAAAATTCGTATAAGACTTTCAGGTTTTAATAATAGCAAGTTCAACTTAAAGTTCAACTTAAGTTTTGTTATGTGTACAAATAATTATATTACATGTTACGGTACATGTTACGGTAGGTATAACATGTTTTAAATTTATATACATATGTAGTTATATACTACTGTACACTAAATATACAGAATCAATACTAATATTATAAGTAGGTAAAGTTTACTTGTTTGAACGATCTAATCTCAGGAACTATTAATCCACTTTAAAAAAACTGTTTGCATTAGATAGCCCGTTCATTGAGAAAGGCTAAAGGCTATTATCATTACGCTACAGCCGTTTGGAGTAGAGCAATGAACATAAAAGCAGGTTAAACTGCGGGAAACGGCTAGTATCAGTATTTTTTTATAGTTACTAATGAAACATTTATATTTTTCCTTTTCTCTCAGAATCATTATGATCCAGTTTACGACTGCCTGAACGGCATTGCACTTAGCAATAAGGCCGTCCTTTGTACATTATCTATATATATATATGTATGTATTTAGAGATATATCAGTATGTTTAGCAGCTGTCTGGTTACTATAGTGAAAGCTCTTCTTATTTGCGATCGGCGTATGAGATGTGATTTGATTATTATTATTAGTGTTATCTATGTGGCACATATATGTGTGATGCTTATACCGTAAAAATTGTGTACAAGTATGGCGTACAAAGACTGGCTGACTGACTGTCTTGTGGTAACTGACCCTGAGAGAGAGGTCGTGGGTTAGATTCCGGCACGGGACAACAATTTTTGTGATCCACAAATAGGTGTCCCAAGTTTAAGTATTCTTTATTTCTGTCATTTGCATGTTCGCAAAGTCAAACAGGAACATTTTTTATTAATAACGTTTTTTGGAGTAGGAAATTGTCTACTAACTCTGCTGATAGGCGTGACGATGAGGACGAACACGATCGTCCTCATCGTCACGCCTGTCCTAGAGAAACCCATTAATTGTCTGCTTTAATTTAAAGAAATCTCAGGGTGGATTTGTATTTTGTCTTAAAAAAAATCTGGAGGTATAGTCTCAAATGATAAGTAATCCTTCATAACAACCTTCATAAGTGGCAATCTCCATTGCCAGTTTTAATTAGTGTTTTCAATCCCACTAAGACAAATATTTGACTTACCCGCAGATAGTTTCAACGCTTTGTTTAGTTTGCGACTGTTCAATTTATGTTTGTCAAGTTTTCCTACTATGCAAGGACTTACTTAGCAATACATAAGTTAGTGGCCAGTTAACTTGCCTGTTGTTCTAGTTGTTAGTGAGCTTGACTGCTAAAGAGCCATGCTTAGGCACGTATGGTTAAGTTAAGTAAATCTCAGGCTAGTTTTAAATAAGGCGGCCTTGTGTGAGATATATCAAGTTATAGTTATATATCTCACGATAGTTACCTTGTGTACTTAGCCAAATTAATACTCCCTATTTTTATCATCATTGTAGGAGTATTCAATAACATCAGTTAATACGATTAAAGCGTTGAAAGTGGTAAAGAACTAAAAGCGCTTCTTTCCCTCGACGTTCATAAGTCGAGTGGGCCCGATAGAATCTCTCCTATCGTGCTGAAGACGTGTGCTCCAGAGTTGGCACCGGTTTTAACGCGCCTTTATCGGCTTTCCTACTCTCTTGGCGTAGTCCCGAACTCATGGAAGACAGCTCTAGTGCACCCAATCCCTAAAAAAGGAGATCGCTCGGATCCGTCCAACTACAGACCCATAGCCATCACCTCCTTGTTCTCCAAGATAATGGAATCCATTGTTAACTGCCAGCTCCTCCGGTACTTAGAAGACCACCAGCTCCTCAATGATCGACAATACGGCTTCCGTCAGGGTCGTTCAGCTGGTGATCTTCTCGTATACTTGACTTACCGGTGGGCACAGGCGATCGAGACCAAGGGGGAAGCGTTGGCCGTTAGTTTGGACGTGGCGAAGGCCTTCGATCGGGTCTGGCACAAAGCGCTCCTTGCGAAGCTTCCTTCCTATGGGCTTCCCGAGAAACTGTGCAATTGGCTCACCAGTTTTCTTACAGACAGAAGCATCAAGGTCGTTGTTGACGGTGCATGCTCCGACTCAAAGTCTGTTAATTCTGGTGTCCCACAAGGCTGTGTGCTATCACCCACGCTGTTTCTTCTGCATATCAACGACATGCTGCAGATTAGCAGCATCCATTGCTATGCAGACGATAGCACGAGTGATGCCCTTTACACCGGCCGCGCTAACATTTCTCGGGTAAACGTCATCGAAAGCCGATCCAAACTTGTGTCTGAAATCGAAACTTCTTTATCAAAAGTTTCAGATTGGGGTCGACTTAACCTAGTCCAATTTAACCCCACGAAGACACAGGTTTGCGCGTTCACCGCTAAAAAGATGCCATTGGTCGTATCACCTCAATTTGAGAGCACTTCCCTAACTGCATCAGCCAGTATCGGAATCCTTGGCGTCGATATATCAAGCGAAGTCCAGTTTCGCGGTCACTTAGAGAGTAAGGCCATATTAGCCTCGAAGAAGCTTGGTGTGCTAAACAGATCGAGACAGTATTTTACTCCGGCCCACCGCCTGCAACTTTATAAGGCGCAGGTTCGGCCGCACATGGAATACTGTTCTCATCTCTATGCAGGTGCACCCCAGTACCAACTTCTCCCTCTTGACCGCATTCAACGGAGAGCGACTCGCATCATCGACTGCCAAGATATCTCTGATCGACTTGACACCTTGGCGTTACGTAGAGATGTAGCTTCACTCTGCATCCTCTATCGCTTGTATCATGGGGAGTGTTCAGAGGAATTGTTCGGACTTATACCGGCTGCTGGTTTCCGCCATCGTTCTACGCGACAAAATATCCATCCCCATCACCTGGACGATTGGCACTCCACCACTGTGCGCTTCTCCAGAAGCTTTTTGCCTCGCACAACCAGCTTATGGAACAAATTGTCGCCTGCCGTATTTCCGAACCGATACGACCTTCAAACCTTCAAGAAAAGAGCGTACTCCTACCTAAAAGGCCGGCAACGTAATTGTGACCCTTGAGTTGCGGGTGTCCATGGGCGGCGGTAGTCATTTACCATCAGGTGACCCGTCTGCTCGTTTGCCCCCTATCGCATAAAAATGCCGCAGTGTTTCAGTTCCATAACGAGAATGGAAAATGGTAGGGAAAATGTTATGCCACTTTTATATACAATACGATATAGAATCTTTTTTTTTAAACTACGACTTCAATAGTTTCTGCCTTTTATTTGAGTATTATATTTGTTTATTACGTACATAATCATTCCCTTTCTATCTGAGTCTAAAATATTGAAACTACTAGTGTGACTAGCGCACCGAGCGATCCGAAAACAGACTTAATATTCCTGTTCTCTCATATTCACAAACGTCATTTTCGACCGCAAAAACATAAGTTATTTCTTTCTTATATAACACAACATTTTTTTTTTTTGGTTTATTTCTTCTACTTGTACTGTAATTGCTTGTTACATACTTACGTAGTTCTAGGTTTTAATTTACCTGAGAAATGCATATTTTGTTTTAATTTAGGACTTACATTTCCTATCTTTTGATTCATGATGATTGATTAATAAACTTGTTTTTTTTTTTAGTTTCGCAGCAACAAATATTTAGCAGTCCCTGCTAATTATTTGACCATCATTTTAAGTATATATCTCCACGTGTCGGAGAAGAAAGGACGACGTCTGACGATCAACAGAGTTATTATATAAGCTTTTCTTTTTCTTAGTTTTATTTATTTATTACGTGACTAGCCTTTGCTTACTTTCCAATACTCTTACAGTATAACTTTGTCAAGCCGAATGACCGTCTATAAATTGTAAAAGTTTAAGAAGAAAAGCTTACTGTATCTACTTAGAGATATCTACCTGCGGGAGTTTATATTTTACTTCGTTAAAATTCTCCGACACCTAATCTGACTACAAATATTTTCTCAGTCAAGGTGAGGAAATAATTGTTAAACTCAAGGTACACCGAAACCCGCCCGAGGCGTATTTGAGGAAGGTTTGCGCACATAAATTGTTGCCTATAAATAAGTCCATATCGTTTCGAATTAAAAATATACATAAATTTCGAGTTATTTAATCGATTTTGATTTTGTGCGAAGTCCTGCTATGAATTCATAATAAAGATTTTGGTAAAAAATATTTAATTCTTGCCCAATATTATAGATATTTGTGAGTTATTACATTAACTAGATATGTTAAAAAATAATGTTGATTGTGTGATAAAATATTTGCCGAAATTGGCCAATGTCACAACATAATCAATAATAATTTTGATGCCCAATGTAAAAAAAAAAAGTTTTTCTCTGTATATAATAAACGACAGCGACTTTTATAACAACGATATTGGTATTTAGGAAGATATAAATCATTAAGCACTTATTTGTTAGCAATTTTATACTTAAAACCGGTAGTTATGTGTTTGTTTGTAGTTTTAAGTATTTAACTAGAACTGCACTTGAATTCTTGGTATTGAGATGGTTATATTTAATTTTGATTAAGTTCATTAAGTTGCGTATCTTTAGTAATTTGAAGTGTTGAAAGAGGTCGGAAAATAAAAATCATTACAATATTCTTAATTATTAATTTAGAATAGGTGCATTAAAATACATAAATAATTATAGTGTAAGCCTCATATTTGTTGGCTTTGGGGCGAGATACGGCAATATCCTTTGATGTGTAGTCGATAGTCTAAAATAATTTATTTAATTAGAGTATATTTAAGTATATTTATATTATACGCCGACAGACGAACAAACGGGTCACCTGATGGTATGTGACAACCGCCGTCCATGACACCTGCAACTCAAGAGTCGTAAATGCGCGCTGTCCGCCTTTGAGGGTCATCACTCTCGGTATAGGGGGATGCGGGGAGGGGAAAGGAGAGAGGGTGGATGTGGAGATGCGAACAGAATAGGCTGGCCTCCAGAAACCTAAAAAAAACCTAGACACGGAAAACTAATTATACATCACACTAATTTTTGTCTCGGTTTTGCGAACCAACGACCTATTGCTCAACAACACAGTACTAGACATACCAATCTACTATCAATCTACTATATCATAGTAATATTTTAAAATAACTGGTAAGCGAGCCAGGCGCCCACACACTGATGTTATTTTTAAAGACTTGACCCAGTTCTTTCTACCACAATTTTAAATCTCTCCTGACCTGAGTTAAAAATATGTATATAACATACAAATAACTTCACTTTATTAACCTGCAACGCTACTAATTAAAAGGCCAGTTAACTGCGTATACAGAATAAAGGAACATCAAGCAGCAAGAAACTGTCAGCAGCTTTAAAACTAACAGAATAGACTTCAAATTAAAGACTGCTAAAGGGTCCGATTGTTATCTATCAGACAGTAGGTATACAGTCATACAGTGCACAGTTGACGGCAATAGGTTTGGCCCCTTTACGTAAGTGACGACTCTGCCTAACCCTTTCGGAATATAGACGTGAACAAATATGAGCAAAAATTGTTATCTTAATTAGTACTAAATGTAAATGCCAGATTTAGGGAATTTTTTGAAAGATTCTTATATGTCTCTTAATTTATTATGAAATGTTAATTATTAAACCATTAATTTTTTACATGGGGTTTGAGTATGGGGTTGAGTAGTTAAAATGTGTATCATCTTGTTTCACCTTCCATCGGTTAATAGAATGTTTTGGTGCCTACATAGTACAGATATGATATGTCATATCTGTATTATATTTTTTTTATTACTTGTATCTACCTGTTGTTCTGGTGTAAGATACGATGGCTACATAATCTGTACAGTACTGGGTAAGAAATAATGCACATCGACCTCTAGAAAGAGACAATCGGCTAATTTCGGCTTTGTAAAGAGTTGTACCTGTCGCACGAAATACTAACATTCCGGTTTCTATTAAGAGCTGTTAAAACAATTATTGGGAGTTGCTTATTTTGATTATTCTTTTTATTTATTTTTTATTAAACTTTTTTTTTTCTATAAATGTTGTCCTTAGACTATAGTAAAATAAAAAAAACATATTGATTTACATATTGATTTATTTATTTTGAAAAGTGATACATTCTGACGAAAGATATAAATCCTCAATTCCTTCCGATTCACCATCAGTGCTCTCAATGAAGTCAATATCATTGTCGCTATCAGCTGTATTTATTCCCAGTATATCAGTCTATTTATTATCTAGACCGTGTTGAAATTTTTGATATATATTCTCACATTTAATTGCATGATCGCAAAACCTTTTCCACTCTTCAGTCCCAATCATGTTTATTTTTTCTGCCAATAATATTTTTACTGTAGTTAAATCATACCCACATTTCTTTATAATACCGTAAATCTGGGTTTTTTTAAATTTTGGGTCTTCTGGAATTTCTCATATCTGTTTAACCAGTTGATCATTTTCTGTTCAATGGTGTTTGAATTGGGGGGTCTTTCAACATATTTATTGTGATAGGGTGCGTTATCGATAACTAGAACAGAATCACTGGGTATGTTTGGGATTAAGTGATTAACCAGCCGTTTCTTGTAGTTATCGTTGTTCATTTCATTGTGATAATCACCTATAGTGTCCGTGGATTTATACATTTAAAAGGCTCCAGGAACAAAGCCTTTTTCATTTCCCGCATGAACTATTACCAAACGTTGACGTTTTAAAATTGTTTTTTTTTTACACCTTTTTTCTTATCATCACTCCAAGATTTTCTTTTAGTGTGTAATGTATGTATGTTATTATCTATATAGATTATATTTTATCCTGTTTTGCGAAATTCGTGTATTTTATCAAAGTTTTCCATTAGAACTTTTCTATTATCTTTCATTTAAGTGAACCGAAATCCCATTTCATGAAGTATTTTTCTCAACGTCTTCTCAGATCCATTGTAATGAATAGCCTCCGATAGTTTAGCTTTTAATGATTTTACTGTAGGCAGTTCAATAAATCGTAAGTGAAAATCATACGCCATTCTTCGCACAACATCATAATTAAAATCCTCCATATCTAAACGCAATTGCTTTTTTGGTCCACTTTTTTTCGGGGTACTGAACTTAATTGCAGTAGAATCTGTTTAAGTACTGACTTTCTTTAATATATTGTTCAAAGGTCTTCTTGAAATTCGACTGGCATTTGCAACTCGCTCTTGTACCTTCTTGAAATAGTTACATACGTCTTTATCTTTATGATTTTTAAAGTCGGCTTCAGTTAAAAATATTGGTACACTTTGATAATTATAACATAATATTTATCAAAGTATGAGTAAGACAATTTCGCATGACTGACCATGTAAAGGCTTCCCTCTTTTTACTAAATATGCACTAGTAAAATTCTAAATTTAAATTTTGGGGTGTTTACAACTCTCTATATATATTCTGCACTAGACGCGACTGTACTCCACCGCATTTGTCGAACGACTAACAAAATGTAACACATGCAGTGTGCGAAAGGAACAATGCTCCACAAAGCCGAAATTAGCCAAATGTCCCTTTCTAGAGGTCGATGTGCATTATTTCTTGCCCAGTACACTACTGTACATAGTTGATATTGAAGATAAATTAATATGTAAGAGTAAATATAAACTAATAGGTCTTTATTAGATATGCGGTAGTCAAAACAACAGTTTTTAGAATTTTTGTTTGTTTGCCTGTTTGTTTGTTCATCACGCAAAACTTCTTCACGCAGTTGAATGCGGTTTTCATAGCTGTGTTGCTAGAGGTTTAGTTTAAAATATACGCTTTATTTATCTCGTCTCTACATTATTAAAAATGTAGATACGTGATTCCTACTTTTAAAAACAAGTTCTACATAAATATACAGTATAACCCCGATTAACCGGGGTCGGGTTATCCGGGGAGACATTCCTGCAACGTGATGACCCCGCGAATGATGAAAACGCGGTACCCGTCAGACCGATAAGTTACGTTGAAACTGGAGCAGCGATTGAAATCTTACTCGACTATTTTAAACAGCAAGCAGGCAGCTGTTCAATCGACTATTTACATCTAAGAAAACTGAGTAACGTGATAGAAGAGAATCAATGGAGAAGCCAAAAAACAAACTAAATTGACTAATTATTTAAAAAAACAAAACTAAAGTATTAACGCAATGGTGACAGAAAGCAGAGAGCTTCATGTATTAGTATGTAGGACTCATTAACTTCATGTGATTTAATTGGAATTTACTATGTACTAGTCCAAATAAAAAGTGGTTCGGATTAACCGTGGTTATCCGTAGGCCTCGCGTTCCCGACCCTCCCGGTTAATTGGGGTTATACTGTGCATACAAAAAATTAAATATGTACTTAGTTCTAAAATATTTATACAAGATATTATTGCAAACCTTGTCTCTTGTTCTCATCAAAGTTGTATGCAAACCCTTATCTGAGTACAAGCTTGCTACCTTTCCGATACGTATAAGTGTACTATCACTTATTTGTGCAATTAAATAAAATAAATTTGCCCAAAGTCTCCTCTCCGCCCAAAATCGTTTATATTTCCAATTAAAGGATTTTGTCTGCATACAAAGGAGGTTGAGAGAAAGAAAAGAGAAAATTGTAGCAAATAAATGGAAATACTCAATTTTTTTTGTGTTTAATTTATTTATTTGCATCTACAAGAATAAAAGTTTTCCTAATTTTCAAATTAACAGCGGTTCCAGCAAGTATCGCAGTAACCAATTGATTGTACATTGTTCATTATCACTTGTAACGGACATCGATCCTGGATAATTGAGTAGGTACAATTTAGTTGAGTTAGGTAGAATTTAAAATAAAATAAAGATTAAAACAAGTTTTTAACAGAATCATAATACAAATACTTCAAATTAAATTAAAACTATTAGTTTTAATTTAATTTGAAGTATAGTATAGTAAATGTATGTAGCCGTAGTGTATATGAGTGTGTGTAGTGGTAACTGTGTTTATGCGTGTGGCTGAGCGTGTGTGTAAGAATGCGTGTGTGTGTGTATGATAGTGAGTGTGTTTTGCTCTGTTTTGTCATATGATAGGTTCAAAAACCATTTTGTTATCAGTTGCTTTGCTTTTTTTTGTAGATAATTTATTAACGTCTGTACCTATGTACGAAAAGTTTTTGGCGAAAAGTCAAAAAGTTCACTGCGTATTCGTGGATTTCGAAAAAAGCTTACGGGTTTTATTGGGTTTTATCGGTGAATGGGGTGAACAGCGAACTGGTCCGAGCACTAAATTCTCTATATGAGAACTCCAGTGCTTGTGTCAGGGTGAACGGCGCCTACACTGAATGGTTTAAGATTGAGAAAGGTCTTAGACAGGGATGTGTAGCTTCGCCATGGCTGTTTAACTTATTCATTGATGATTGTCTTAGGGAAATGAAAGGGAAAGAATGTGGTTTGAGAATGAAGGGATTACTCGTCAAATTTCTCCTATATGCAGACCAAGTATTACTTGCGTCATCAGCTGAGGAGTTACAGGAGATGGTAACAAGCTTGCATGGGGCATTAGAAAGAAAGGGTATGAAAATTAATGTGAGCAAGACGAAAACGATGGTTTTTGAAAGATATGAAAATAGAACGTTTTGTACAAGTGGAACAAGTGGATGAATTTGTATATCTGGGAGTTTACTAGGGACGGAAAGTGTGATGGTGCTATAGAACGAAGAGTGAGTGCGAGTAATGCGATCAATGGCGCATTGCATACTTTTATGACCAGCAACAGAGTCTCAATGAAGGCTCGCATGGCTGTGCATAGAGGTGTGTTGGTGCCAACACTTATGTATGGTAGCGAAAGTTGAATATGGCAAAAGAAGCATGAAAGTAGAATTAATGCGGTAGAAATGAGAGCATTGCGGAGTGATGTGAAATTGAGTGATAGAGTGAGGGAGTAAGGATCAGTGTGGTGTGAAAGAGGATGTAGTGACTAAAATAGAAAAAAGTATGCTGTACTGGTTCGGGCATATCGAAAGGATGAATTAAAGAAGGTTGACAATAGGTATTTATATGGCAGAGGTAAATGGAGTTGTCGGAAGAGGAAGGCCTAGGCGAATGTTCTTAGACCAAGTCCAAAATCTAAGCAAAGGCCAGGTCAAAAGTACCTTTAACCGACGAGCCTGTATGTGGAATGGAATGAAAGTTGAAGAAGCGAGAAAGGTATGTCAGAATCGTAGCAAATGGAAGAGAGGCGTGATATTATGTATGTATGTATGTACCTATGTATCTGACAAATTTTGTTGTACACTTTAGGGTGGAGATAAGTGGTATTTATGGTAGGAATTAGGATTTGGAGTAAACGAAGCTGGTTGGCGCCAAATTGAAGTAGAATTTTTAATTTCCTCATGCATCGAAGTTATTCATTTTAAGATAAATATCTACGCACTCTTAGTACTTTATACTCATTGTATAGAGCGTTTGTTGGGAACCTGAATGGTTTACACAGCATGACGAGGTGCTTTAAAAACACCTCGTTATGCTCTTTCGAGTTGTATCATTTTGGTCTTGGCAGCACCACGCCTTGCCAAGATGCAATGGAAAAGTAGGGACAGTGTTAGTGTTTTGTAAACCAATATGAGATTATTTTTGTCTGGGCTGTTGCGTAGGGATTTAAAGATGTAAATAGTTTTTCTAATTCTACCTGACAAATGGATTATATGATTGCCGTATGTTAGACGTTTATCCACTATGATTTCAAGATAACGAATAGAGTCTGCGCGTTCTGTAATACCGCAGTTACAATTGAGTTGACCATCAGAAATACAAGAATTAATTTTCAACGTATGTCTTACCGGGAGTTTTGATGCAACTGTCTTGTGGAACGCGATGTTGAGGGTAAGCAGATTTATGTTTAGCCATTTTGCAATGAGAGTCATGCCTTGTTCAGCTATTGCTATTGCACTTGACAAGGATTTATTGCGAAAGATTATAGCTTTTTTTTTAATTGTCGCAAGATATACGGCTTTTTTAAGAAAACTGATGTAAGAATTTTACGAAACAAGTTGTAAGCAGTAATAAGTCTATTTTTACTTTTTTTTTTTTCGTGTGGAATCCCCCACAGGTCATCACCTCACTGGAGCCAACAGTGAAGTGGTATGTCGGACTCGAACCGACTAAAACCACACGGTGTTCCGTCACGAGGTCTATTGCAGAGAAAACCCGGATATACCATAGAAAATACGCTTATTTTTATCAAACGGTAGTTAATGTATTTTTTTTTTGTTATATTTTTATGATCTATTTACTTAATTTATTTATATCTATAACATTTAAATCATATGTCAAGAATGACCGTTAAGTTCTTTGTCATTTTTATTTAATTGATATTTATATCGTAAATAGATTCGGAGGGTTCGATCGATCGATATATCGATTTACTATATGTATTATAGTGAGATAAACGATATATAATCAGCAGAATAACTAACATTTGCAATTGAAAAAATATTTTGGATGTGATAATATAAATTCTGTAGGTCTTCGAAAAGTAAGTAAGATAGTTGAATGCTATGCTAAATTAAGGTGGAGCCGAAGATGCTTATATACACAATTTTAAATATAAATTGTATTTATTTTATTGTGATAATTCAAAGTAAGTAATACTCTTTACAAACACGACCGAACCCTAACAAATTTAATAACATTTTTATAACATTAACCACCTTATAATGTAAATGATATACGTATAATAATGAGGGTGGATTATGTTTATTACGTCACAGTCTTGCTAAGCGGAGGGGGAAGCAATAACCACAATAGTAATGGGTAACTCGTCAATTTTGGATGAGGATGAGTGAGTAGCTCATTTTACCTCGCGAAGTACTCACGAGGCACACCTCATTTGAGGGGAAGATTTGCCTGACGCATGAGCGGCTAGTTTTCAACTCACACGCAGCGCGTTTCAAATAAGTGAGACGAGCGCGAGGTCTGGCCTCAGCGCAGTATGTTAAGTCTTATGTTGTCGTTTCTCTCCAACACATCATTATTTTTCACTCACAAGGTTTAAGCACCTAAATAAACAAAATATGACACTCAGTCACCAACTTCAGTCCTAGATGTATAATAATAGGTATGTAATATTTATTGCTTTCAAATTCGTTATGATTTTTATGTTTCTACATTATCTAATTAATATGCTACGAAACTTCACACGTTCATACTATCATATAATTCATAATTTCGATCAACACGCAAGTGATGCCGCATGCCACGAGAAACAGCTAGTTTAAATAAATGTCAACATTATACAATAAATTCCTTGGCTAATGGTTCATTTACTCGCAAAATCGTCGCTTACACCCTCACTCATTTTTCTACTAACTGTAAAAATCGACTCACTCACTCATCACTCCCTCACACCTCACGCACAACGCGGAGAGCACGGCCATTTCACGCGAGAACGAGGAACGAAGAGCGAATGAGGACAATGAGGTGGTTCAATGTCAAAATTTGAGTAACTCTTTCAATTTTCCGTCACGAGTACCTCAAATGAGGCAACTCACGAGTGAGGAACGCATCACTAAACCACATTAGCGAAGCCGATTTGCTCGCGAGCGGTCGTGTCGTCGAGTTAAATGAATATTAATATAATATGCTGATACGCCACTAGGTAATAAGGAGAAAACAATTCAATCCTATATTACGTGAATAATTCAATCCTATATTACACAAACGGTGATTTATTTTGACAGCTCTTTTTACTCTAATATTCTTACTTGAAAAAATGTAAGAGATTAAATTTATTCGCAAAACAATTTTAGCTTCATAAAAATGTTGTACTGTTGGTAAAGCAATTATTTTAATTAAAACATTAACTTATTGTTGTCTATTATATCCCAAAAAAAAAAAACATATTTTCAGCAGAAACGGCATTTATTTTTTTATTTGCCAATTGGAGTATTATGAGAGAATATTAACAGAGAAGAGGAGTAATGTTCACATTCATTAAATATTATTTTCTTCAATAATATAAAATCAATACAGTCATAAGTGCACAATGAGGAAATCCTTATTTTATAGGTTAAAAAGCTAGCTTTTATGGATTTACTTAATAGCGGTTGAATCTAATGTCATCCCATCAGTCTTCATATCCATTCATCACTCTCAATTGATTCTGTATGAAGTTTCTTTGTAACGCGCTAAAGTCTAGCAGCTTAATGAGTTCCGAAATGTGTAATGTTATTTGAATTGTCTAAATAGTGGAAACAGGCTAAAAAAATATAATATCTGAATTTTTATATTCTTATACTAGCTGTTATCCGCGACTTCGTCCGCGTGGTATTTAACCAAAAAGTTATTGTTCAGTTCTCAGAGTTTACGATAACTTATGAATTCTGTATTGAAGAAATACCTATACTAATTTTAATGAAATTCTTCTTTTAATCGAATATTATAAAATATTAATTAGTTTATTTTTTTTTTCATGAGGTCCATTTTTTTTATAAATTAAAAGTAGCCTTAGTTACTCCTTTTTACATCAGCTATCTGCCAGTGAAAGTCCCGAAAAAATGGGTCCAGCCATTTCAGAGATTAGCTGGAACAAACAGACAGACAGACAAAAATTGTAAAAAAAATTTTTTTTTGGTATATGTACCGTGTATATATCCACATGCAATTAGTAAAAAACGTAATTTTAATATTACAAACAGACACTCCAATCTTATTTATTTGTATAGATTATTTAGAATGGATACACTATTACTAAACATCGGGTCTAATTAGATACAAGGATGTAAATTGATTTCTAAAATCAAAAGTCTGTAGAAGTGTATAAAACCTTTTAAGACTGACTTTGAAGAGTATTGATTTTAAACACTATTAGAAGTCAATATTGTGAACAGAAGTTTTTCATTATCAAAAGTTTGTAATATCAGCCTTATTGATAAACTAGTTATATTTACTGCTAGGTCTACACGTTTGCCAAGCCTATATCTACATAGGCTTGGCAAGCGTTAACAATTTACAAGCCTAAACACCCTTATTTTGGCTTGCTTTCGTGAGATTTTAGACGCTTTAGAGCACAAATCACAGAGCGCTTGCTTCGCATTAACCGGATAGTGTGGGTTCAGTATCGCTTGTTATCTAGCGACATACAGATAATAGAAAATAAGTACTAATTTGAACTTTCTACTATTATGAAACTAAAACATGTATTTGCAATCTGTGGAATTTAAACCACAGGATAAAATACTTCTTGGACTATTTTTAATAATAAATCTTTATTCGAGAAAAACATAAAAACACGTGAAGTTGGGGCCGGATTGAAATATTTAAAATTTTCACGGGAAACCAGGAACTCATGAGCTACATTTTTAAACTTTGATTTATTGTATAACTTCAATACCTCAATTCAACGTACACAGTGTATACATATTCTTAATTATTTTACTTTTTTTTTATGTTTTGCACGACCATGAAAAGTTTTAGACAAAGGAGGTTTGTCAGATATGCTGTAAAGGTTTTTTAATAAAACACAAAAATCTATCAGATGGATTTTTAAAAAGATGAACGACTGAATCAATATATGTCCCCAAAAACAATCCTTGGATTATTTATGAATCCAGAATCACGAGACGCCAGGTGTATTCCTACTTTCTTTAATGTTGAATATTTTATAAAGATCAGACCTCCTCTGAATAAATATGAATTGTTTTTTTCCGCTTTGATAATAATTTAACAAAAACAGTTTGCAACTTTATGTATATGGTACACTCATTTTGGGTTTTCTTTGAAGCCGTGGGTAGGCTAAGGTCGAAATTCAACTGGTATAGTTATCTAAGTGTTGAATCCAATATAAATCAAAACGCATATTCATCTATCAAATATAAGCTGATCTGAACAATAACAATAAAATATAACGTGAAGTAAATGAAAGTTCTTGAGCTGATAATGCATATGTGGCATTAGTCTACGTGTACAACAATGACATCGCTAGAAGTGAATTGGATCATGACATGACCGCGAACGACGCAAACCAAAATTCAACTGATGGCAATTTCCCTTAATGATTGATTTGCATCTGCAATTGTGACAAGTATGATGGACTGGAGGATACACTTGTTTAAAAAATTACATATCTAGTTAATATTCGGTCTGTACTGTAAGATTAAAACAACTTTATTTAGATAAATCAACGTTCTATATTCAAGTACTATGTCTCTGAGATTAAATATTTTGAATAACAGGGTTTTATATTATAATGAGGTTTTGTTTCCCAAAATATTTGTGGAATATGCCTGGTCTCCACAACATGTAATTTGGTGTATGCGTTAACCGTCAGGAAAGTGTTAGAACTATATTAAAACAATGAATTGATTTAAGTTTTAATTGTTATTTTATTAAAATTAACAGTTTGAGAAAGGCATGTGTGAAAGTGTTTTTTAAGATTCCACCGAGAAAGGCATGTGTAAAAGTGTTTTTTAAGATTCCACCGAGAAAGGCATGTGTGAAAGTGTTTTTTAAGAGTCCACCGATAAAGGCATGTGTGCAAGTGTTTTTTAAGATTCCACCTAGAAAGGCATGTATGAAAGTGTTTTTTAAGATTCCACTAAGAAAGGCATGTGTGCAAGTGTTTTTCAAGATTCCACCTAGTAAGGCATGTATGAAAGTGTTGTTATTAAGATTCCACCGAGAAAGGCATGTGTGAGTGTTTTTAAAGATCTAAAATTTTATTTTTAAATTTCTACCGATCCATCCGTGCAGTAATATTTTCTATTCTAGTTAAAATATTTGAATATTTCCATTTAATAGCTATATAGCGCTACTCTAGCGTATGGTGGTAAATAAGAATATCAGAAGTTCATGGTCAAAATATTAACTACTGTTTCGAGCGAACAATTGGACTAATATATGCTATACTTTAGCCAATGAAGTACAGTTACAGTTCCGAAGTAGCTCACTTGTTGTTATAGTCGCTAAACTTAAATAAAAAAAGCCAGAAGCCTAATTAGGCTATTAATGAAAACAAAAGATGCAAAAACTTCTGCCTCCATACCCACATACCATTTGGGAATTAATCAATGTTTCGTACACAGTGAACAGCTGCGTTTTCAGTTTGTGCGCCCCATTATCTCTTGTTCATTATAACTTTTTGCGCTCAACGCTTTTAAATTGGGGCTAGGGTAAAAGCGGGCCCCCATAAGCTTTGCTATAAAACTTTAAGCTCATTTGAGTTGCACATTTTGCTAAAACACTTTTTTTGTTGGAATACACAACCAATTAGTCAGTTAGTATACCATTGCCACTTTATGATGAAAATATTACTGAAAACATGATTTTTCTTCAAACTATAATTTATTTCTCTTATCTCTTGCTTTAATAACAATATTTTATTTTTGTTTAACTACTACCTCTTTATCATAGGAGAGATAATATTGTAATATTCAATTAATTACGTGTAAATAACATAACATTTATTTGTTGCATAGCTTACTTAAGGGCCCAACCGTATTTATCCCATCTCGTGTTATATCATAAAAAAAAGGATGTCGTTGCTTTTTATTTTCATAAATTGACAATGAAAATAATGAATGTTCACTTGAATACACTCTTCATTATTTTAAAGCGAACTCGTTAACAGCCTCGTCGATTTTATGAGCCAGTCAGTATTTTCATAAAAATTTAATTGTTATTTTTTTATACTATAGGGGGACAGACGAACAGACGGGTCACCTGATGGTAAGGGACAACCGCCGTCCATGGACACCTGCAACTCAAAAGACGTAAGTGTGCTGCTCGCCTTTGAGGGTGATGAGGGATGGGGGGATGCGTTGTTGAGTTGGGCCTCCGATGCAAATGCAATGCAAGTGTTACTTTACAACCGATTTTTTGTTTGTTTTTGAATATAAATACACACACACACGACATATATAACCTTTAAAAATAATTGCTGGTTTCACTTACGATGATGCAGGGATATCCAAATTTGTTAAGGCTTTTGGAAGTTATGATACAATAAAGAAAGTGACAGACTTAGATCGAAGAATAGAGATAGATCGAAGTTTGCAATATTACGTACTTCGGGGATAAGGCATTAATGTTTGTATGTATCTCGTGTTTTTTTTAAATATAATTTAGAGGGACAGATGAACAGGCGGGTCACCTGATGGTTAGAGATATGTGCAACTCAGGAGTCGTAAGTGCGCTACCCGCCTTTGAGGGTGTTCTGAGGTGGAGGGATGTTTTGAGGGGAAAGATTAGAGGAGGTACGAGGAGAGTTCTGATGATTGGAGGGGAAAGAGGAGGGGAAAGAGGAGGTGAAATTCAAAGCAAGCGCTACTTCACAATCGGCTTTTTGTAAGGTCGTGGTATCGCACTGGTCGAGCCGGCTCATACGTGCCATAGTATGGCTCTCATACATTGTCAGTTACAGAGTATTCGCTTAGTGGAGTAAAGTCAGTATCTTTTTAAGAAGATTATACTAGCAATGATTCCTGTGTCACAGAAAATTTGATAATCATACAAATGTCAGTTGTTTATATGATTATTAAATAAAGGGAGAGCCAGACTGGAGAAATTAATTATAAATCACACAATTTTTTGTCCCATGTGGGAATCAAACCTACTGGCCTACAGCTGGCTCAGTAGTCATGAGCATGAAGCACTAGACCAACAGGCCATTTTCTTCTTTATTTACCACACTTGAAAACATAAGTATTGTTGAGGTGAATCCCAGCTTAAGCCTCAAATAATAAACACGGAAATCTTCACACCAGAGAAGATTCCGCATATTTAATTAAGCTTGTATTGTGATTTTTGGGCGGTAGCAGTACAGCTTAAGGAGCTTAAGAGATTTCTTGTAAAGCTGTTGGTGAAAACAATTTTGCTTTCTGCGTGTGTCACTTTATATATATATTATTATTTAAAAATATATTTAGCATAACAAAATTTTCAAATGTATAACTGTTTTTCTCTTTCATGGCTGATTCTTGTATCATGGGGGACTTTATAATTGAACAAACGAACAAAAAGAATACACAGCCTCGATTCTGTGTATTCTTTTCCACAATCTAGGATCAAATAAATTTAATTTTCATATATGAATGAATAAAATTATTGCATTATATTAGTTGCCTCGACTATCATGGCTTGCTATGTACTTTTTACAGTGTGGTTAAGGATTAGGCAAAAAACGCCATTCGTAGAGTATCCCCGAAGGGGTTGGCATAAACGTAATTAACACATACAATTTTTGCCCATTATAATTAAGTCCCGTTTACGAACTTTTGGGAATTGGAGGTAATGGGAAAATTTGAGTATATTGACAGGAAAGGGGGGATAGAACGGGAAGGAAAAGGTATTGCTTATACATTAGATAGATTGAAGAGTATTAGCAATAGCTCAAGTAAGTTAAGATCGCATATTTATAACTCAAACTGGCTTGTGCCGGGAAGTACGAGCCCCTTAACAAATGTAATGAGGTAATAAATATGTGATTGTATTAACACAGCAAAATTATATTTTATTTGTACATGTACTTATCTTAAGAAGGGTAACAATGAAATAATACTCTTTTATTATCTATAGCTGAATGTTAGGATATTACAATGAACACTCTTTTCGTGAGCTCAAACTCTAATTCGATATTGAAACGCTTTGACAAAATTATGCTGTAAATTTCGTGTCTAAAATATGATATTGAAATCGAAGAACAAAGTATAAGACATTTCGAATTATATTAATTTATATATTATCTTTGCTTTTCTAAATTCTTACACTTACACTTAAAACAAAATAATTAAAATTGACCTTCGTGTGTATTAATGTAAATTATTTTAAATAGCATATTTTGGTTATAGTACCTATGTATCTTAGTTTAGTTTAGAATTCCATGCTAAGGCACGTATGGTAATACCACGGCCTCACAGAAAACCGATTGTCAAGCAAGGCTAGTGTTGTGTTTAGCTGAATGACGCCACAAAATGAGGTCATAACAAGATGTCACCAGTGGCGTAACATCCCCTTCTCTCATGGACAAATCCCGGGAACGTACTCGTGACCCTTAAGTAACAGGTGGCCTAACAAAAAAATATTTTTATTAAATCTAAAACATGAATTGGGCAAAAAAGTTAAAAAAAATAAAATTTATTTAAAGAACAGGCAAAAAAGTGTCAAACGCCGACATTCTTTAACAATAATTTTGGCCTATTGACGTTATATGGGTCACCCTACACAGTCGTCTGGGCACTGTAGGACTGTACATATACTGTCTGATATAACAGTCCGATCGCTTAGTCACTTTTTAAACACCCATGGGAAGACATTGAATGCCTATATTCTACTTAACTTAGGACTACACGGCGTATGAATATCTTGAAATCTATATTCATAATTAAACAATAAAAGCATCAAATGTGTAACGCAATCTCAGAATAATTAAAATAATTACTATTGTGATTGACATATCTTAATAGCTTGAGGCATGTCATATTGTCATTCCCGGATTCCTCGTATTTTAAGCGTAGTCCTAGTTTTAGTCGCTTCGATACCGA
This sequence comes from Tyria jacobaeae, assembly GCA_947561695.1. Taxonomy (NCBI): domain Eukaryota; kingdom Metazoa; phylum Arthropoda; class Insecta; order Lepidoptera; family Erebidae; genus Tyria; species Tyria jacobaeae. Next base: position 11,263,956 of record OX387231.1, on the reverse strand, counting down.
CACACCGTTCCTCCGAAAACCCCGGTGGAATGACGGCCTGAGGGGTCTCCACACGTGAAAAAAAATACATATTGACATACATTCGTTCACCAAAGTCATACTAAAGCTACGCTAAAATATTATTATTTTCATTCTGTGTGCTACGACGTAGCGTATATGCTACGATATAGCGTACAAGTTGCGACGCGACGTAGCGTGTATGCTATGACGTAGCGAATATGCTATAACGAGTCCCAGTGCTACGGCAGTGTGTCCTAAGAAAAATATTGTAACATTGAAAATAGTGATAGTGGGTTTTATTATTTTTATTTTAGTAAAAAATACTAATCTTCCAGAGTTTTCGTGTTCTTTAATTTATTTACTTGTCTTACTAATTTAAACAATCTATTATTTGTAGTTCAACGATATTGTGTGCTAGTTGTTGTCCTCGACTTCGTTCACGTCGAAATATAGAACTGCTAATTTTAAGCAGTAAGAAATAGTTTATCTCTATACATTTTACATCAGGATGCGTTTAGCCGTTTTGACATGATTGAAACATAACACACATCACTCAAACCTTTCTCATTATATTCATAATAATAGTGGATATTTATGTTAGGCTAAAAGATAGCTTTCAGAGCTTTTGTAAATATAGTTTTAATATCACAAGATTTTTATTTATTTGCAACCATATTTATGGTCCCTACATTGTTACATTAAAAAAGAAAGAAAGAATAATAGGGATGGGATATCGAATTTAGAGTTTCGGGAGCAATACGAAAATTAATAAAATATATCGAAGTTTGATTTATAATTTATACGAGTAAATAACATAAAAGTCTCCATACATAATAAACGTTTTTTTAATAAAAAGCTTAGACTTGTTATACCAAAAAATATTTATTATATTTTGAACAGAAACAGACAGAATATTTGAAACAGAATTACGAATTTCCATAAAATATTCACTTACTGATAGCTAAGAATATAACAAGTAAGATTAAAAAAATGGATTCCTCTCAAATGCATAAATATAATATAGCGACTCAGTGAATACACACAGCTACTTCAAAATAAAATTATCTATCAATATATTTTTAATCTAAAATAAACAATTGAATGAACTAAATACTTACCAACCATAGATGACAAGTACAACAAATAATAATAATTGTTATTATTTATTTGCCTTCAACAAAGGTAACTTAAGTCTAAATTTTCTATGGAGTCTTAAGTTACCTTTGTTGTGTTGTTGTTGTGTATAGTTATGTTCTAAAAGAATGGAAGTTATAATTTTCTTACACGATGAAATATTTTGTTACCATAAAAAGTAATTTATAAGTAAACCTATACTTAACTGATAATTATAGGCACTTCAAGGCCGGCAATAACGTCAAATAGGTACCTCCAAAACACACATTGAACCTCTCTGATTACTATCCAACTTATGTAATCAATGCTTCTTTAATTGTTAAACTTGGTATTTCTGTTAGACAAACCTGTAGTTGACTTGTACTTAAAGGCTGCGTCAGACAGCGGGTGAGGCGGGACGGCGACGGGACGTGAGCAGTTTCTAATACACTTCATAATAAAGACGACCAGCTTTAATTCACGCTTTCGTTACTGTTATTATTTTGTTCACCCTTGAGAAATTCATATTTTTGTATGGGTTACAACCAACTTACTTAACCTCACCATATGTAGTTTTGCTTTCCCACTGACACCGTGAATAACAATTTAAAAATCAGTTGTATAGTTAAGGCTTAAAATTATAAAAAACAAACTCATTCGCATAACATTTATTAGGTTATTGTAAATTTCTTATGAAATTCACTGCCAACTACCAATATTTCTTCAAATTTTATGATGCATATTTAAGACCTGGAACAGATTATATTTTACTACAAATAAGGCCGCCCTTAGTTTAATATCTGTGTGATACTTATATCTATAATACTTTTTCTTCTACTAATAATTTATATCTTGGTAGAGCCATGTTTGGCAAGAATGAGCCTATTCGACCAGTGCGATACCACTGCCACCACAGAAAACCGGTTGTGAAGCAACGCTTTTGTTGCATTTCATCGAAATTAGAGAGGTTCCTGGAGGCCCAAACTACAGAAACATATTTCCCCTCTCCGCATTCTTCCATCCCTCATAACCCTCAACCGCGTGCAGCGCACTTACGACTCGTGAGTTGACGATGTCAATAGACGGAAGTCGTCACATACCATCAGGTGACCCGTCTGTACAGCTGTCCCCTATATTATATTTAAAAAATTATGTATAAGTAAGGTTGTTATCTATCTATCTCTTACATATTATAGTAAATAAGTATGTCTCAAAGCATAGTGCCACTCAGTTCTCGGCACTATATTATAAGACTTCAAGGGGCGTCAACATCCCGCCCCGTGTACTATTTGAAGCAGCTTTAAGATTTGGTCTACACAATTTACTAAAGCCCCGTATAAATTTGTCTCCGCAACATTTTGAAACAGCTGGCTGAAATGGATCGTGAAATATTGGTTATCAGATTTTACGACCGGTGTAGATAGATCTATCTGTATTATGAAATTGATATATTTTCTTGAGAAAGGTCGAAGATTAAGGGCAACTAAACTATATAAGTCAACGAAGGTTTAAAAAGAAAATATACTCGTATACATAAGAAGAACTCACTAGCTAGTTTCGTACAAATTTAATTATAAATTGTTCTTTTTAATAAATTATTTTTTTTTGCGAAAGTATGACAAAATATCAAAATTTTCGATCAAACAAACAAATCTAAGATCTTTCAGTTACTATGTAGTTTAAATTTAATAACTATTTAGGGGCTTTAGCAAACAAACGGTTTTTTAACAAAAGGCTTTTTTTTATAAAGTTATGTATTTTGTTGATTGATTCTGTATTTCAGGTGTATTCTGGTCCTGGGCTTGTGCGAGATTGTTCATTAAAATATCGCTTCATCATTATGCAATCAACAATTTCACAATAATAGATCTTGTGGGTTTTTGCGTTTGAGCCTTCGTGGCATTTGCACTTCGTTCATTCGATCCTTTGCCTCCTTGTTTTGTATTTAGTGATCTTTTCCTTTATTTCCTCCTTGACTGTTTTAATGTTAAGGTCGTGGTGTAGTCTATCATTTGTTGTGTACCAAGGAGCGTTTGCTGTCATGCGTAGTATTTAGATAGAAATTTTTGCTTGAGTTATATGTTCAAGTTTGCCGCTGTACCTCATAGTTGCAGACCGTAGCACCATATGGGTTAATGATGGCTTTATATATGAGTAGCTTGTTTGTCATTGACTACTGAGACTTCTTGTGCAGCATTCAGTACATTTTTCTGACTTGTTGTCCCATTGCTAGTCTTTTGGTAAAGATGTGTTTTCTCCATGTGAGTCTCTTCTCTAGCTTCATTCCCAAATACTTTGCCTCATTATGTTAGGAGACTTGAAATGCGTTTAATGTGATTGGAGGGCAAATGTCACGTCGAGTGGTGCATGTCACTTGGACCGATTTGGATTCATTAGCCTTTATACGCCAATTTTTAAGCCATTTAACGATATTGTTAAGGCTATTTTGAAGTTTTTGTATGGCTTTTTCTGAGAGTTCTACAGATACAAGGTAGGAAGGTAAGTAGGTTTATACAGAAGATATAAGGTAAGGCCCATGACACTACCTTGCGGTACGCCTGCAGGGATTGGACATGTTTTTACTTCTTCGCCATGTTTTACAAAGAAATGTCTGTTTTATAAATACGATCTAATAAAGATGTAGTATTATTATTATTCTCTTTATTTACATTAATAAACATACAAATTACATTTTTTAATATAAAATAAAAACAAAATATATTTAGAAATAGCTTGGACCCTTTACCCGATACCAGTACAATGAGTGCAGAATTAACATCCACACACACATGTCGACCACTTCATGGGCTAGATCCAAATATTTTATTTGTTTATCTTTTTCAGTCTTTATGAGATTGTCGTCATGTGGAATGGTAATGTCCACAATCATTGCTCAACGCTCTAGTCGGTCTATCAACACTATATTAGGTTTTTTGGCATCAATAGCCCTGTCAGTGATGATAGATCGATCCCAATATAATATTGCACGACTATTTTCAAGAACTGGGTCGGGCACATACTTGTAATACGGTAACTCGACATCCACAAGGTTATATCTAAGAGCAAGTTGCTGATTATCCTAGCCACTTGGTTATGTCTGCGCAAGTATTTCTTACCATTTGCATTTGAGAGCAACCGGAAATTATATGCCTGAGGATTTGACCGGGACGATGACATGCCCGACAAATGTCAATTGTGCCATCCTTTAGGATATGTCTCCGATAATTGTTCGTCATTACAACTTCAAAGAGGTCACTGAAATGTAGCCAAGACACAGATGATAATAAATCTACATCGGGCCCGTTTAAGGCCCGATAAAATCGTAGCTCTTTGCTCTTTCATATCTCCCGACGGTCTGTAACATTAAGTATTGCAGGCTTACGCCAGTTCTCTTTTCCTAGACCAGGCGGAGTAAGTCCGTTATCAACTGCCACTACATCCCGGTGTACCTCCACATTAACAGAAAGAAAGTAATCTCTAAGATTGCATATTTCGCGAATATGAAGGTTCCTGGCATTTAAGAAACCACGACCCCCACATTTTCGCGGAATATACAATCTCATTACTGATGAACGTGGATGGAGCATTCGGTACGCAGTTAGCAGTGTACGGATTCTTCTATCCAGGCTGTCCAATTCCATCTGAGTCCATCTAAGTATGCCAAAGGAGTAGGTTAAGACTGGTATGACCCAACCGTTATAGGCACGCACCTTATTATAGCCCTACAAAAAACTTTTCAGTACTTTTTTCAGACGGCCAAAGAAACGCTCCTTTAGCGATTGCTTCATAGTCAGCTCATTTATGACCCAGCGCCTCTACAAGTATCTAGGTATGTCACAGGCGCTGGGTGATAAATATCACCCAGCGCCTGTGACATACCTAGATACTTGTACGTTTCATTTGCAGAAAGACGTCTAAGGTGTGTGGAATCTGAAAGTTCAATTCCTTCAGATTCCACAATCCTGCCTTTGCTTACATGCATGACTGCACGTTTATCTACACCAAATTCCATCTTGATACATTTACTAAAGGTTTCAGTTACCTCTAGTAATCTTATCAACTGGACATTGCTGCAGGCAAACAGCTTCACATCATCATATTATTTATATTCAGAAAATACATATTGTTTACAGTTACGCCTTACACAATACTATATAAGTATTTATAAAACATTCGAAATAAACAATGTGGAACATAGCTGGGTTACAAACAGGTACCTACCAGCCAGGTAATAGTGCTAGGAATAGTCAGAGTCTCGAGGTAATGCCCTGCTATCTTCGTAAAAAGATATTCAGAGTATTGGAATATGTCTAGTGTCTGATCAAAATTTATAATTTCCTTAATGTACTTAACAGCACGTGACAGCCGCGCGAACCGAGCGACGGCACCGATTGTTTTATCTTAAACAGTAGCCCATCATGCCATACGTGATCAAAGGCCTGTGAGATGTCCAAGAATGCAGCTGTACAGTATTGTCTCCTTTCAAAAGCATTGTTAATGTTGTTCACGAGGCTATGTAATTGTTCAATAGTACCAAGTCTTCAGGGCTTTTGACCGGTTTAGGGACCATAATGATTTGAGCCACTTTCCATTGTCTGGGGACCGTTGAAGTTCTCAATATGGCATTATAGATGTATATTAAGCGCACACCCTCTCCTAGCAATTATTTCATAATTTTACCGGTTATCAAATCGTATCTTGGCGCTTTGTTTTGATCGAGTTTCCTAATTGCTTGATTAACTTCAGATAGATAGAAGCTATTATTTTGGAAAGTAATTGATGTATTTTATTAAGAATTGTCGACACTAATTTAGTCTGGGTAAATCCCTGAGCAGAGTTTTTTACAAACACATTTTTTAGGTATTCAACAAATACCTGTGCCTTATCTGAATCTTTTATAGCCATGCTACTGTCTGTTTTGCTTATAGGAGGCCGTGTTAGCATAGGGTGCTTGAGTTTGCTGTCGCTTTCCATAGTGAGTAGTCGGTTGCGGCGCTGGCATCTAGCTCTTTAAGGTATGCTTGCACTTTTTGGTTTCGATCTTCACTCAGTTAACAAAAGCTTACATTTTTTTTTTAATAAAAGCTTGTAAGGATAAAACGTTCATATTCAAATTTCAATATTTGATAGGTGATGCAATCTGGCAGGTCCAAATTTAAATTAAATTAGAATCATGTGAAAGTTCAAATATATTTTATAAAAAGATTGATCACCGTTCATCGCTCTCGGGAAATACATTTACGTACCTTGAGTTTATAATCCTTGTAATCTGTTGGGACGCACTTAATTTTGCATATGAAAACAAATTATTCCACTTGTCTCTGGTGGGACTCTGAAATATTATGACTGAATGTTTGACGTTGTAATATTTTTACAAAATATATACTAGCCGTTTGCCGCAATTTCGACTGCGTTTAATGTCATTGCTTCTTTCCTAAAGGTTGTAGCGTGGTGTTTTATAAACTTTATTATTTTTCAATAAGAACATAATTCAATGCAAAAAAAAACTGATTAATGGTTTTACATATTAGCGCGTATCAACGAACAAAATTTACAATGTTCAAACTCAAAATGTTCACGGAAAGAATATATAAATGAAAACAATTACACTCATCCAGTAAAATATATCTTTTACCTCATTTACCACATTTCCAATTTCAAAATTAAATTATCGTTTTTCCTATGAAGGTTTGAGAAATCAATTTTAATTCTTTCAATATTCACTTATGTATATATTCCCTAACAGATGTTTTATTGAAATAATCCGAGAACAAATCTTTTTGACTCACTTTTACATAAATACGTATGTATGTTTACCCATTTTACGCAATAAATATTTTTTTCCTTTGTCAAAACGAGTATAGGTCACGGATGAAAGGAGCCTCTCGAAAATGATGGTTTGTCATCCGAAATATTGAGATAAATAAGATTTGGAAACAATTCTTGATAGAAAAGATACCGAAGGAATGTCAAAGCACAAATCAAAACCAATTTCTGTAAATAATATTTTAGTAGACGAGCCTGAATAATACCAATTTGAAAGCAATTTCTTTTTCTGTATAAATATTTTACTAGCTTTATAAGGTACCGAGGGAATAGACGCGCTTTATGGTTACAAGGTTTGAAATACTAGGGACATTGGCATGCGTTGCCAATCATGTAGAGACGATTATGATATGTCTCTAGCAACTTTTAACCATCTTAAAACTAGTATTGATTTAAAACTTAATAAATATAAGTAATACGCAGGATAATATAAAAATTAATACTAAAAACTAAGTAAATATCCCTGATCTAATATACGGTTAAGCCATAACTGATCCCAAACTAAGCATATCTCGTACTATAGTTACCAGACTACTGATTAACATACTTATATATTTCTAAATACATACATGTAATTGATAAGTAACAAATACTCGTGCTCATCACACAATTGCATGTCCTGCGCGAGAATCTAACCCACGAATCCTGGCTTCGCAGTCAGGGTCACTAATCACTTGTCCAACAGGATAATTAAGTTTCATTGAGTTGATCTGAAGTTGGAATTGTGAAGTGGAATTGTGTGGAATAGTGTAATTCTTTGATGAAAGGTATTTTATGTCTTTTTCTGTATTTGCACATTTTATTCAGGATGATAATTAGTTAGACTTTAAAGACATAACTACTAACAATATCTTAATTTAATTAATATGTATAATTAAAAACTGAAATTGTAGTTTCCCGGAGTTACATTTAGGTTTCTGTTCAATGCTTTGATCTTAAGAGTGGTAGCTTGATGTCATTGTTGATGACATTCTTGATGTTTTTATTCAATAAGTACTCTAACCAACTATAAAAGGTTGTCTTTAATTCGACGAGTATTTCCATAGACATTTAAACATACCAATACAAAAAATCTAGTTTATTTTATACATTTTTTAGTATCTTAATATCGTAAGTATAAGTATTGTTAAGATTATAGCTAGACGTAGCTTATCTTATAATCTTAACTATACTTATACTGCTAGTGACCTTTTGCAAACGGTATAAAATAAGGATTTCAAGAAACTTTGAGCCTAGTTGCATAGTAGCGACAATTGCCTTTTACGTATATTATTTAAATAGTGAAGCCTTGAATCCAGTAAGACACCTAAATCACGAATGGAATCCACCTTATGTAAAGGAACGCCTTGTAAGGTGTAATTAAAACAGTAATATTCCTGTTTTTAGTGAAGGATTTAGTGTTACATTTAGAGAAGCTGAGTTGGAGTCTATTGTTAGAGCAGTCGGAGTCATCCTGCAATAGCAGACAGTCCTGCAGAGACAATATCGGAACCAATGAGGTTTATCCGAGGTGCGATTATTGATAGTTGAAAACTTTAACAATACCCTGCCGTATGGACGTAAAATACCGTCCGCTATGGCACTTTTTGAAATGCTGTAATGGCCTAAAGTTCCAGGAAGCATCCCTTCTTGGGTCGCGATGTGTTCCGTTCGTGCCTCTCTAAACTGAAGAGGGGCCAGGGCCCCCTACACGGTGTGGCAACCTGTTGAGGTGGCCAAGGTCTGCAGGGGTTCCCGGAGGCTTCCTTGTTAGGGTTTCCCAGGTCTCTTGCAATAGACCAAGTTATGACGGAACACGATGTGTGTTTTTAGTGGTTTTAGTCGTTTCGAGTCCGACATACCACTTTACCGTCAGCTCCGGTGAGGTGAAGACCCGTGGGGGTTTACACACGCAAAGCGAAAATAATAACATCTTATTATGTAATAGGTTATTAAAAGGTTAAAAGGTTATTAGTTATTTGTAAATGTTAGAAAAAAAGGACTTGGAATACACTCAAGTGCTTCTTCTATATAATACTCAATTTACAATCAGCTCTGACAAAATAGGACAGTTCCTTAAAATTACAATACTTTGTTGTGAGATTTTGCCACATATACGAGGAGAATACCATGGACCATACCATAGTGATTTTTGAGCCATTCAGGCAGCGTGGAGGTTAACCCCTATGTTCCTAGTTTAAATTTGCATTTAGCCTATAAGTTGTATTTTTTACAGACACAAAACAGCCCCAAAACTCAACAACGAAAAGAAGGAAGATCTGACCTATCTACATTACTTACCGTACACCACGCGTGGACACTAGGATAGTGACGTCACAAGTCATATCATATTCGGTACTACATTTTTGTAATAATTGGTCCCCAATCTATATTCGGACCTACTTTTACGCGATTTCAGTAATGTCACTAAAGGAGTTAGTTTTGACTCGCAAATGTAAAAGGAACAGAAGAGGTACAAATATACACCGTTTCGTCCCTTAAATCGTATGAAACAACATTTAAATAAGTAGGTATATTTGAAGGCTTTCATTACTTATCAGCAGTACAAAACCGTTATGCGTATCGTTTACGTTTCGTAATCTCCTAAAGCTTGTGAAAAAGGTTATTTTATGGTGATTTTAGGTACTTTTTTTCATAAATCCGTCGGTCACGCAACCATTGTCGTCCATGTTGGATCTTTACATATTCATGAATAAAAACGGTATTTTGCCGCAGGTAAAATATGGTTAAATGAATGTTTGGGATTTGATGACTGGAATTTAATTTCTTGATGTGTGATTTTGTTGGAAACTTACTTAATGGTTTTTTTTTGTTACATACATACAAAATACTCACATACCTGCATAAGGGGTAGGCAGAGATGTCTGACTGCATGTATACATACTGTCTGATAGTTTAGAATTTTTATGACACCCGTATGAAAAGAAGCTATTGTACTCCACCAAGAACACCACGGCAAATATATTTTTTGTTGATACCGTTAAAAGGCGACTAAGAAAATCCGTAAAAGTATATGAAAATGTTTTTATAGTTTAAAAGTTAGTCTTTATGGAAATTCTAAGAAAACAAATATTAACTTCAATTATATTTTTTTATACTATAGGGGGACAGACGAACAAACGGGTCACCTGATGGTAAGTGACACCGCCGTCCATGGACACTTGCAACTCAAGGGTCGCAAGTGCGCTGCCCGCCTTTGAGGGTGATGAGGGATGGGGGATGCAGGGAGTGGAAAGAAGAGAGGAGGGATGAGAAGTTGAAAAAAAGGAGAAAGAAGATGAGGTGAGAGAAAAGGGGGGAGGGGGAATTGGGCCTCCGGAAACTTCACTCAATTCGGGGAAATGCAACGCAATCGTTACTTCACAACCGGTTTTCTGTGAGGCCGTTGTATCGCACCGGTCGAGCCGGCCCATGGCTTCGTGCCTAAGCATGGCTCTACCACTGAAAAAAACATGTTCCACTTGCATTTATGAGAAACGATTATAAGGGCTTTTTCTTTTTTCACATTTTCTTGTTGCAACCGCTTGCTAGGGATATATATTTTCAGTGGTTCAAAAAAGTATTCCATTTTCTGGAACACGTTGTATATACTATACAGTACCTGGTTGACAGCGATAGATAAACGAATGTTTGTGTTCTCCTCTTTCATAAACTGATAGTCATTAGAACATGTCTATCTTTAATGTATGTATATATATGTAATAATGTCCACTTTTTATATATATTTATATATATTTTTTAAACACTCATTTAAATACTTTTTTATTTTTCTTCTTTTTTACTTTTTTTTTATAACTTCGCCAGTGTTGATGTTGTGCTTAAAGTATTACAATAAATATTTATTTTAGTTTTCTATTTTTGTATTAGTCATAAGTTTATTAGTATGATTATTACACTTAGTTTGTATTTGTAACAGTAAAATGCTCGTACAGTGAATGTTGTCGGCGTCTGTAATTGATATAAATATGAGAATGTAATTTAAAACATTGTGAAGAATAATGTTGTATTTATTGTTCATGGTAATATGTACGCCCTGCCTACCTTTTCGGGGACATAGGCGTTGTGTTTACTTACTGCTTAACCTTATATTTATTTTAACGACATAAGGGCGTTACCGTTTATACTTGTAGGCAATCAGTCTTTAACAAAAATAAATTGTTTTTATTGAACTGCTATAAAAACACAGTACAAAAAGCCGTTCAAACATTGTCAAAGGCAAAGACTTCCCTTTTATCCTAAACACGTGTACATTTGATGTCAATTTGGCACCAAAAAAAGTTTTACAATAATCCCTCTAAAAGCGCCCAGATTTTCCAAATACAAAAGAATTCAACTTTTTTTTTTTTTTTCAGATAACAATGGAAATTGTGCCGGAACCCCAGTTCAACGCATTCGTATTAAAAGGTGATACGACTTGAAAAATGTGAAACATGAATGAAGAACTGATCTTAGAAACAGACAACTTTACAATAGACTTAGCTGATTTGTCAACACCGATGTATCTGATTGACGTGTATGTTAACAAAACAATTGAAGTTAATGAAACGTCAACCGACTTTGTATACTCGAACCAATTTGAAGATGAACCTTTCATAGTATTTTTAGTGATAGTAAAATGTCTTATAATGTTATTCATAATTTTAGCTGCGATTTTTGGGAACTTACTAGTGATAGTATCAGTGATGAGACACAGAAAACTAAGAGTGATAACGAACTATTTTGTAGTATCACTAGCTCTGGCTGATATGCTGGTAGCAATTTGGGCTATGTGTTTTAACTTCAGTGTTGAACTCACGAACGGTGAATGGTTGTTCGGTTACTTTATGTGTGATGTTTGGAACTCTTTAGACGTGTACTTTTCTTCAGCGTCAATCCTTCATTTGTGCTGTATCAGTGTTGATAGATACTACGCCATTGTCCAGCCTTTGGATTATCCATTGATAATGACAACGGCCAAGCTTGGAATAATGCTCGCCGTAGTTTGGTGTAGCCCAGCTTTGGTCTCCTTTTTACCAATCTTTATGGGTTGGTATACAACAGAAGATCATCTGAACTTTAGGAAGAGATTCCCAAATGTATGCAGTTTTACTGTTAACAAAGTGTACGCGGTCATTTCAAGTAGTGTTAGTTTTTGGATCCCTGGAGTTATCATGCTGTATATGTACTACAGGATCTATATGGAAGCTGATCGTCAGGAGAGGATGCTGTACAGGTGAGACATTGTTTGTATTTATTTTACTTTATAACACGTTTCTAAAACATAGTTGAAGATAAAGATGCTAACACGAATATCTGGCTGATATCAGTATTATTCCTCACGTAGTTTAATTTAAAAACTTTATTATTCTACTGAGTTTTGACTAATATATCATCGATATTGATTGGATTAGCTAAAGGAAGACTGAACCGTCCAGTAAAACTTAATGCTGCCAATATTAATCAATCAGAGGTAACCTTCAGTATTGTAGGTATTTTTTCTATATTGTTTTGAAAAGCCGACAATACCGATTAGGTTTTATATATACCGGTTAAACTCGTGCCCGTGCCGGTCTCTGAGTTCGCAAAATATAATAATTTTATCTATGTAGTTTGAGAAGATGAATGTCAGCAGTAATTATAGCTTTTAATATATGTATTTACTAATACTTTTAATAAAATTATATATATCGTCAATTTATATAAAATATTTTTAGTCAAGACATAAGAAAAATTATATTTTATTAAAAAAAATTGGTTGTCTGTAAAGTCTGTTTACGGACGAGAGTTTAACGTGACAACGTCATAACAAAACATTGATGAAATGTTCGGACGCATAGGCCAATCGAGTGGAAGAGATATAGATGCGGCGCAAGCGTATCATGTGCGTAACGGGACAATGTGCGTAACAGGACAACGAGTCATCCCTTTTCGTGCGTGCAGCCGGCGTTCACCGATTTATTAGACGTTGTCACGTCAAAATGTAATGTTAGTTATAGAACTGTAAGGTAACGTTACTGTAAATTTACTGTATTTTGTATATGTATTACAATAAGGGACAAAAAGTACAGATACATATTTTTATCCCTTTTTTTATTACATGTCTTTATTTTATTTATGTACCCCACATTCCTCTTTCTCCTCCCCGCATTCCCCCATTCCTCATCAACCTCAAAGACTGCACTTAGGACTCTTGAATTATAAGTGTCTATGGACGGTAGTTGTCACTTACTATCAGGTGACCCGTCTGTTCGTCAGTCATATATAATAAAAAAAGGGATCCTATCATCATCGCCATCATTTAGCCTATCACAGTTTACTATAAGACATAGTTCTCTTCCAACGTGCACCATAACACCCGGATCCTATCAAATTATCAAAATACAAGAAATTATAAAATCATTGCCAGAAATACATGAATCAAAATCTCTGCCAAAGTCTAGTCTGTGACTCAATTGTTCGAAATTAACTTTTCTTAAAGACGTATTTTTCTCATCGAGTTTGAAAGATTGAGATTGTTATATATCACGTCTCATCACCTCACCATTCGCATTCTTTTGCCGGGCGGACGAATGGCGGGGCGCTTTCGGTGTAACTTGTCATAATAATGTCTGTTAACTCATTGTAATAAATATGCACAGTTTAGTTGTCATGTATTTATTATAGTTTCCTATTTTTAACTATTATAATAAATAAATAAACATAAAAAAATGTAGTACTCTCTGTTCTCTATTCCTAATTTCTAACGAATGCCTGGTTGAGACAGACTTATAAGCTTTCATAACAATTATGTATAAAATTTTTAATGATAATTCTTTTGACCAAAATGGAATATTTAATAATTAAATGGGTCGTTGATTCTATTAAAACAACGGCAAACGAATTGCTAATTTTATAATTGAAGCAGTTAATTCATTTAAAATTCATTCAGCAAGTTAACAGAAATGAAAGGAAGTCTACATACAATTCAAAATGTATCATTTTTATTTTTAAACCGACTTTGTTCTCCCTTTACAAATATAACTGAAATATGGAATATGACATATTTCTAAAAAAAACATAAATACGTAGTTTTTTTTTTGTGATTAGCTCTAAGTCACTTTAACAAATCTATTAGACATGTGTATTGTCTGTATCCACAGAGGCTTCAGAGCTATTTAATAAACCTACTTTTGGGAAGCGAAATATTTGTCAAATACGTAATAAATGAGCTTGCCTATCACCTTTCACTGGACGTTTATCACTGACCGTTCAACCTATTAAATCTTATCAAACATATCCATGAAGCGGTCTAATAGAAACATAAACGTAGTTCCATCAATTTCTCCAACTGTGTCCGTCGGATGCCCAAACTAATAAACTTGCGAAGTCCCACGGTAATCGGAATTTAATTCGTAACTTTTATAACGTTTGTAACGCTAAGAAAGATATAGCAAAATAACAAATCTAATAAAAGTTAAACTTATATTAACACTATATTATAAAACTTAACTTTTAATATACTGCAAGGCAAGGACAAACGATAAACATTTTTAAAGGCCGCATATCAACATAAAAATTGCTTCTAAATTATTTTTTTATTAACATACTAGCCTCAACAATGTGAAAAGAGTACAGTATAGGTATATACCACAGTCATACAATGCGCTTGCCACTATTATTTAAGTAAGACATTTTGTTTTTATGCGATAGGGGGCAAACGAGCAGACGGGTCAGTGATGGTAAGTGACTACCGCCGCCCATGGACACCCGCATCTCAAGAGTCACAAATGCGTTGCCGGACTTTTAGTTAGCCATTTGTTACCTTAGCCATTTGTCCTTATTTACTCCTGTAAATAAGGACAAATAGCTGTATATTCATATTTATTAAGGAGCAAACGCTTTTACTCACCTGTGTATTTTATGGATGCCGGACGAGTTTTGACTTAGTCTACTCGTATTTGTATGTATGTACCTTATGTTTTTTTTTAACCTCTCGCAATGTGTATACAAAATTTCAGGATATTCCAATGATAAACAACATAAACCTGTGCACGTTATGATATTACTAGGGATATGGATTTTTAACAGAGACTTTTAGGTCAATAGTCAAATACCATGTACTAGCTGTAGCATAAAAAGTATTTAACAAATCCAAAAGAGAAATCAGAACAACTGATCATGGCTGATTTATGGACTTTAGTTGTCGTTATATTTTTAAAGCACACTTTTTATCAATTTATTATTTAGGATACTCAAATGGTTTATTGATTCTTTTAATATAACATTTTAAATCAGCTGATATATTGAAAGTGTATTTAATAATTTAACAGTAGTAAAACGAAGTGTTCTCAAAATTAAAATGGCTTCTCTGTGTTCAATGTTCTTTTTCTTTTTTCTTTTATTGAACGACTAGTGTAAATAGTTTCATTTTAAACATAATTTTACTTTTGATTAAGCGGTCAGAGATTGTTTAAAGGCATTTACATCAATAATAACAACAAACTTATATGTTAGGTGCCAAAACATTGAATGAGATTTAAGTCAATGGTTTTAAATAATTATCATTAAATACATATTAAATTTCAAATTTTTTATATTTTTTTGTGAACCCCATCAGGAGAACTGCTTCACCGTATACACCATGGGTTTTGGTCCAACTCAACACGACTAAAAATATACGGTTTACCTCAAACTTTGTTTTTAAGTCTTCTCAAGTATTATCGTTACTCATATAATATGAATTTAGAGAAAGCATAGTTTAAAATTAAAACTGAAGATACAACATTAAATTAATTTAGCGTTGTAGAGCCATGTTTAGGCACGTATGGCCCAGCTCGACTGGTGCGATACCACGGCCTCACAGAAAACCGGTTGCGTTGCGTTTGAGTGAGGTGAAAACTCTACTTCTCTTCTAATCTTTCCCCTCCCCCCGCTCATCACACTCAAAGCCGGGAAGCGCACTTACGACTCTTGAATTGAAGGTGTCCATGCACAGCGGTTGTGACTTACCATCGTCCCCCTATATTACAAAAAAAACTGAGGAGGTGCGAAATGTAGGATCTCAATGGCTTTAGTCAGGAGCGAACCAGACAAAAGAATTATAAAGAACCATTTTATTGAATAGTTAAAAATCTAAGTTTTCATTAGGACAAAGTTATTTTTAATGTTCTATTTTTATCTGTACTATCATTTCAAATGATCGTTGATCGAAATGATTAATAGAGAAGATAAGATACATGGTTTTGGACGTATAGTTCACTTACAGCCTGTACTTAATTCAATAGATACAAAAGAATTGAGAATACTCCTAGAGAAGAATTGGGAAAAAGTCCCTCCTTTCTTAAGTACTATTCTCAATAAGTCATATGTTACCCTAAATATAGACATTAACACTACCCATTTGAGTTCGATGGCACACATATGGAGTCCGCATATCACTTCACCCTCGGCTCCGGTGAGGCGATTCAACCAGGTGGGATAGGGAACAGTAGTGATACCAAGAGATCTGATCTGTATTGATTCACAATTTATACATTCTACTTTTCCCCGACAGTGGTCATGATAAATATTTGTATCAGACTGCGCAAGCATACTAAGAATACATTGAGTAATGTACACAATAAGACGTTATGAGAATAAGAAATATTCATTTGCATAGAATGCAGTTGTAACCAGTTATTTTGATGGTAATTAATAAAGAAACGAATCTACATAAATACAGATTGCAAATTACAAGTTAGTGTATGGAGATAATACTATTAAAACGGCACAGTTAATATATTTAGAAACACAAAATGAATACGGAAACATTGTGATTTTAAGTAATTTTCATTCCTCGTTAGCTTAAAGAAAATCTTGTTCGGAGTAAAAGCAACTGTTAATCAACCATTTCTGCAGTTTGATTGTGAAATATTTGAATTGGAGTTTCCTTATTTATCTTGGTTCATTATTAAAAAAAAATACAAATATGAAATAATTTCTTTTGTGTAGTGTAGTTCGACAGTATGTTTTTTGAGAGTATGTATGTATGATGTTTTTTGGTCCCAAAACCAGAATGGCGTAATGAACTTCGACATGCGAAATATCATTTAATTATTCCTTTTTTTCCTTTTATTTATTTTGTTTTTTTTTTATTATTTGTATAAGATTAAAATAGCTAACATGTATTGTGTAATAGCAATCCAAATTATAAAATAGAAAACCCATGATCTAAATCTATTTTAATATAGACACAAAGCCAGAGAAACCTTGTATATTTCTATACTTAAGAGTAGTGCTTGAGACACGTTTAACGTTGGAGGTGAATTGGAAATACCTCGAACCCTCGTAGTAATCCCAGTATAGCATCAGTAAAAATAAATGACCTCATTCTAACATCGCCGTGACCTACTTCCAATGGCGTTGCAATTTTCATCATTACTTAGGACTACTGATTGAAGTAGAACGAGATTATTCAAAAATATTTTCTTAGATTACTACAAAGTTACGTTTTCGTCACCGACACTCCTGAGTTTGAACATTAACTTCTGTAAACATGGCAACGGCTTCAGATACTTACAACTTACTTCTTTAGGCTTTAGCTTTTTGAAGATGGTTAAAGAGTATTTGCTACAATGCAAAAAATACAATTAGCATAAACATACCGTTGTAGATTTATATTATTTAGCATTTTAGATTTATTTGTAACAACACTTCTATCTATTTTTATTTGGTAGAAATGCCTATTATAAATAAGATACGAGATTTTAGATTTAGGGTGAAAATGAAGCTACCTCTTTACCAAAACCGGATTATTGAGGCACCAACACAAAATTTATTTATATAAATCTAAAGTAATCCGACTTTTGTCTTTTTGAACAATAGCCTTAACACTTATGCACATAAAAATAAAATATAATACAAATATTACTTTGTCTTGCCTCACCTCTCATTCGTCGACTTGGTAGACAGAAATGCATCAAACACCCACATTAGTAATTTTCCATAGTAAATTAGTTCCACGTATTTCATAGAGGGCAAGCTTATATGGCCGTCAACCGGCCCCTGTATCAATTGTATATTATTACATTTTAATTGACCAGGATTAAATTTAAATGAAAAAATATAAACTGAACGTAAAATCTAAGCCTCTACAATAATTGACAATTAAATTAGTAAAGAATAAATTTTGAGCTATCTTTCGGTATTAATAAATTAAAGACTTCAATATTACATCTGGTCCGAACCAAAGTGAAGGCGCACTCTGCGATTATCACCGAGTGGCGAACTCCTTGCCTCGTATGATGCGCACGCCCTCTAGATCCAAACCCTTAGTATACATATCTTTCTTATTTTGAAACTTGCCTAGATATCTTAGACAATTAACATAACATATTAAGTGAAGTAGAGAATTTTTCTTTGAAACCTTAACTAATAAAACCTAGCAAAAGGCTCTTTTTATTAGAATTCTTAACACGCACAAGAAACAATCTCAAGAACTCTGTTCAAACCATTAAGATTAGTTTTATATCTTTTACAAATTGTTTTTTATTTATTTAACTCTTCCTGCATAATACAACGCACGTGGCGGACTTAATGCCACACATTACCAGTCAACCATTGGGTGGTTCAGTGAGGGACATGGCAGGTGTATAAAGATGAAATATGAAGAAACAAAATAAAAACATTATATTCAAATACAAATGCACAAATATATACAAATATACTATATAAATACAATATACATACATATATGTATATACATACACACAAATACAATACATGGATACAACCTTTAGTTATAGTTTTAGTCATGGGGGTATCTCAGTCAACTGTCTCAAATAGAATTCACGGACTTTAAACGTGTCGCGGTTGGTGGTCATCCTAATCTCAGGAGGGAGCGCATTATAAAATAAAATGGATTGGACAGAAACAGAAGAATGAACGAGAGAAGAGGTGTGAGGAGCATAGGAGTAACATTTTTTTTTGTGGAGCGGAGATCTCTGTCATGGTTAGAACCTAGAAGACTAACCTGTGAGGTAAGGTAATTGTTCTCAAATGAGTTTTTTTTATTTATTTTAGTACCACATGCATTATGCACTGATTTCATTTCAGTACATTTTCGGAAAAGATTTTTTTAAACATAAAATTATTTTGCCACTAAATTATTCGGTATTCTTGTTTAACTAATGTCAGTTTAACTCCGGTCCAATTTTAGATGAATGATGATAAATACTCAGAATAATTCAGACCTCTATAATGTAGCAAGTAGTGCATTTCTATTATTATTTTCATTCTCATATATGACGAATTTGTATTCAGATTATTTCTAAATTTTTATTTCTAAAATCTGCATCCCTGAAGGGGTAGGCAGAAGTGTATTAAACCCAAACATTTTGCAAAATAGAATTTGTTAACACGAACGTATCAGGGGGAAGTTTAATGCCATCAATCGGGCACTGTATGACTTTGTACATACTCTTAGTCTTATACATAACAATCCGGGAGATGGGGTGACCCTCTCACTCTGCCGTGAACCACACGGTAAATACTTATTCCTATAAAAAAAAAACCGCATGGCAAAGTGATACATAACAAGATACACCTACTTTCATATCAAATATTATAAAAACAGTTAGGTGGATACAATAAACAACCCGCTATCTCTAATGGATTAAGCTATAAAGTGGTGCGCACTTAAAGTCGTCTATAGATTTATTACATGCATATATACACTTAAGCTTGTGCCCCCGAAAGGGTAGGCATATTTGTAATTAACGCCCATATTTTGTCCATTATAGACAAGTGTAAGAAAGGCAGAATAGAGAGGAAAGAAAGGGATATTGTTTATAGAGATTGATTGGGGAGTATAAGTAATAGCTCAAGCAAGTCAGGGTCTCATACCTATAACTCGAGCTTTCTAGTACTGGGAAGACAAAGTCCTCTAACTATAAGATATATTAGTGATAAGTGAATACGTTTTAAAATCAAAAAATAAAATAAAAATAGTGCATTGTGAAAAGACATTATTAGTTTGGCAACGTAGACGCTTAAGAATACTTTAACGATAATATATAATACTGTTATTATCATATAATCTTAGGTACTATACAAAAGTAAATTAAACAAGATGAAATGTGGCATCAAATTCTAAACTAATTATACTAATTACTATTTAAATTGGAGTACTGAATTTCAGGTCAAATATATTCATTGATTTTTTAATCCACCTTACTAATTTTATCATAATTGATTAATATAATTGTTTGGAAAACAATGTCATAACTATAAGGCAATAATTTGAATTACATCTTTGAAATAAGCTTTAAAAATTCTCAGCTCTAAATATGCCTACCCGATCTGGAAGGATCTTAGAAACCTCAAAGTTAGTGAGGCCTTAAATTAAATTGATGTTTGCTGGCAACAACTTCCATTTTGCCGGTCACGGCGACGGTGGGCGACCAATGAATAAACTTTTTAGCCATTACCCAAACATGGTGTTTTTTTAATAATAATTTTAATAAGTAAGTTTGGATTTATCTTTCGAAGGGTAATATCTAAAGTTAAAGTTTCTAAAATAATTACAAGCCATATTTAAATTAAAGCTTGTGAGATTGAGTATCGTAAAAGAATACAGGATGGATAGCGGGATCAAGGGATTGATGCAGAAGGCGGTTCTTCTCGACACGGCCCGCATTGTCAAGAGGGTTTTTTTATCTTTGGAGCCCTAACGACCGGTGTCTGGGTCTATACATCTTATATTTTATATATTTATAGATATATTTTGTTTTTATATGTTTTTTTATATTTAAAAAAAAAATGAAAAATTTAATGAAATAACGAGAATAATAATAATATCTTCAGACATTTAACACACGGCACTCTGATCCCAAACTAGGCAGAGCTTGTACTAATGGAACCAGATGGCTGAATTATATATACTTATATACATATTTCTAAATATATACCTTTTAATTACTAACTTATCTAGGGTACTGGTTATATTAACTCGACAGGTAAAAACTGAATTGGTTGGTAGAAAGACCACTGTCGATATACTAAAGAACCAATTAAGTTTTGAGCACCTAGACGCCTAAATTGCATGTGAACATTTGAGTTCGTCTTTACTTGGGTTTTGGAGTTTATTCCTGCGTTTCTATTCAACAATAGTCATAGGTAATGCTTTTATCAAGTTGAAGAAGAACACAGTAGGTAGTCAATTTATAAAAATCAATTTAAACTTTTGAAAATATAAGACTGTGTTTATTGAATGCATCTGAAATAACATGTATTCCTTTATATCCCGTGTAATGAATATTGAGTATTGCGTATTGAGTATTGAAACATCGTTAAATAAAACTCGACTGCATTTTCAATTATTTTTTTTCTTTAATAGACCACTCTTGGGGCTTTAAAAACATGTTAGTTATGGCCACAAAGAACACGGAGACTCTGGAAATGTTTTAATGAATCACACATAAAATATTTGCTGTGACAAAATGTTTATTGGAATCGAACCCACGATCTTTTGCTTAGCATTCAGAGTAACTGACCATTACAACTGCAGTAAATAAATAATTAAATGCAAGTTGTATATAACATTGTTTTGATAGTTCTCACCGAGAACCATTGTACATACAAACTCTGAAACAAAGGGTTTCAGAGTTTGTATATACAACTCTTGACCGATTTGAAAACCCTGGACCCAATTTACCTTACATAACAACATCAAAAGGTCGCTTTGTTCAGTGGTTTTGGCTTCCCTTTAGTGAAAAACAAAAGGTATCCCAAAACTATGTAGATTTTCCTCCAGGTAAATGAATGCCTCAATTATTCGGTATATTGAGTTATACATACAATTTCGGGTTGTTTTTTATTCGTACCGTGAATGATTTAAATAAAGGGTGTGATCGAAAGGTGTATCTTGAATAATGTAGTTTTAATACAATTTTTTTTTTTTTTTTTAGACGAACAGACGGGTCACCTGATGGTAAGTGACACCGCCGTCCATGGACACTTGCAACTCAAGAGTCGCAAGTGCGCTGCCCGCCTTTGAGGGTGATGAGGGATGGGGGATGCAGGGAGCGGAAAGAAGAGAGGAGGGATGAGGAGATGGAAAAAAGGAGAAAGGAGATGAGGGGAGAGAAAAGGGGGGAGGGGGAATTGGGCCTCCGGAAACCTCACTCAATTCGGGGAAATGCAACGCAAGCGTTACTTCACAACCGGTTTTCTGTGAGGCCGTGGTATCGCACCGGTCGAGCCGGCCCATTCGTGCCTAAGCATGGCTCTACCACTGAAAAAAATTTAATTATATATATATAAATTAGTTTTTTACTGTCAAACCAAATCAGCATTTTTTAGTAAACGTCATAATGGTAGGTTTGGTTCATTCCCTCTTAATATTTATTTCATGAATAAAAAATGTTACAGTAAAACAGAACGAAAATTTGCAACTATTTTCAGTAAATCTATACCCCGACTTAGAGAAATAAATAATTTAATTTAGGCAAATTCTGTACCTACTTCGTGATATCAGGAATATGAGCTCTATCAATCATTTAAAGTTTCAATTGTGAAAACGGGACAGAACGGGTTTTCTGTATTAAACATGAATTAAATTAATTCATTAATTCATGCTTAATACAGAAAACCCATTAGTTAAAATGATTGATAGAAACATATTCTAGACTTGAGAGAGGCGGCTTACAAAAATTAAAATATCGGTTGCTGACGTATACATATAATAGATTGAGGAAAAAGTCTTTCTGTATTTTGTATGTATAAAATTGAATTCTTTGATATAATGGCGTGTATCAGGCTGGTTTTAACAACAAATATAGTTCATTGAGAAAAAGAAAAATCAAAGCACACTTTTCAATTAATTTGATATGAAATGGTTTTGATTTTTTTTTTTTCAATAAATGCTACCATTATTATTAACAAAAAATTTAAAACAATATTACCATGAGGCATGCGGGATTGCGAGCGTACATTTAGCTTCTCGGCTCAAGTCGCACTCCATCAATACTCCGGTATCCGGTTTAATATAGGTGTCGAGTCGGTCCCCCCCCTACGCTTAATTACGAAACGCGAATTAATTACGGCGTTTTTTTAACGTAACGTAAAAAAATAGTAGATAAACGTAGTAGGAAAACGTAAAGTACTAATATTTAGAAAAAATAATTAGAAGTAAATTACACGAATTAAACAACATTATAAAAATTTTATTTCAATATACCACTTCATTGATAGCTCCGTTGAGAACGAGCCGTGGAAGTTTCCACACAAAATCTCGAGATACTACCTATATTGTATGCTGAAGGGACACGCACCCCACTGCTTTAACTTCACATCTATTTTTAATTGCTTATTTTCTAAATTTATACTCTATGCCACTCTCACTATTAATGCGATTCAATTGACTCCTTATACATAATTGTGTGCAAATCCATCAGGCCGTTTAGGCTCTAAGCCGTGGCAAAGAAACATTATAAAACTCGAAAAACCATAACCAGGATGGTTGTGGTCAGTGGGCACAAACCAGATCCCAAATATCAGGAGCACCTGTAACATTCGAAATAACAATGCGACAGCACATTGAGACAGCCTGTGGAGCGAAGGCCTCTTTTTTCATAATTCTACTGTAGTATTTGTATTTTTTATGCTTTTGTTTACATTATGCGGTGTGTATATTTAGTTATGAATAATACTATGCCTACTATATATTGTTTAGTTTGCCAAAAATACCTGAAAATATCATATGTCTTTGCACCTATCTTATCACTTTTCTACACCACTAAATCCTCATTCACTATCTTCCTACTGGGCCGTCGGTCGGCGGAGGGGTGTGGCAGACTTGACCAGCTAAAACTCCTCCTTCCTCGCACCTGCCGCTGAGGGCCGCGGGAACACGACGTTCTTAAGGTTGACTAGTAAAGAATGTCCTGGGCATTAATTCCGCCTATGTATGTACATGTGCGTCAACGAATTTTTTAAATAAATAAATATAATTACAATGTTAAGAGCTTTTTTAAACAAACTTAGCTCCGCTGTGATTAGACAGTCCCAAATGCCAGCTAAAAGGTGGAATAGCAATTTAAAAAAGTGCTTTATTTTCCCCCCGTATATTTTGGTTTACACTAATGAGTTGTAATATATTTAAGAGGCATATACAAGAACCCAAATTACTGTAATGAAACGATCCCCAAGTGGTTACAAGTTAAAAATAGATGCCATTTCTTGCGACTGTCAACAGAGAGTAAATAATTATAGAAAGATTGAACGGTTTTGGGCAATCTAATTTGCCAGTAACCACATCACGGTATCTTGTACATATATACTAATACACTCAAGCCTGTATCCTATAAAGAGTAGGCAGAGGAATAAACAATTACGTGTTGTGTATCATAACCTGTCAACACTCACCTAATAAAGGGCAAGCCTACTGCCATCAACTACCATACACATATTGGCAGTAAAAATGTCAGTAAACGATACTTAAAGGTAACTTATTTTTTTGTTTACTTTATTTTTTGAACTACAACTCCAGCATTATTAACAACGTCTGTATCGTGGAGGCTTTACAAACATTGAATCAACTCCGTTGATTGGACACAAAGAACACCCAGACTCGGTACACCTATTTGTAGATCACATAAATTTTTGTCCCGTGTGGGAGACCCAACCCACTACCTCCGGCAATCTGTTAGACCAACAGATATATGGATTTTAGAATGTAAGCAATTGTTAGAATAGGTCCATGCACAGCTTGAAATATACGAAAATGTAGTTCAATATATTTTAAGCAGTAGTTAAGCAACCATAAAGGCTAAATTGGTTTGCAGTAATTGCAATCGTATGAAGTGAATTAATTATCCTAGTAAAGCCCGGCCAACTATGCGACTAATATTCTAGTTTGATCTGGTCAATATGGTCCAGCTACTTAATTCATGGTAATATATATCTGTAATTGAAGAGGATATCGTGTTGGCATCTAAGTATGTGCGTTTATAGTGAAGCGTGTGTGTTTTAAGAAGTGCTGCATATAACTTTAATTTTCTAATACTAGCTAGAGTAAATATCGAAATTTTCTTTCTACCTAGGATCCCAAACTGAAATAAATTTTGATTTGATTACATTATGACACTAGGTACCTTAAAAACTTCTGTTTATTAATATTCCTATACTCGCATTTTTACTGCTACATTAGTTAGCTGTATTTCAGACTGAGATCAATGAAAATGTAGACCTATTATTTAGTTGTGTAGTTGCACTCAAGTTACGCATTATCAACTAGGTGTATCGAACACTATTGCAACATAATGTACTGTGTGTGTTTGGTTCGTGACTTCCGTTCATGAAATTTTGATGTCAAGAAATAGCTTCGTGGCTGAACGGGTGTGAAAATCAATTTCAGCCATCGATTGAAACTATTTTCACAAAACAATTTCAGAATCAGATGCAAAATTTAATTGGAACAACGATACTGGTATTTACTTATGGCGTATGGAGGCAAACAAAAAGACGGGTCACCTGATGGTAAGTTACAACCGCCGACCATAGATATCTCCAACTCAAGAGTTACAAGTTACAAGTTAAAGTTCTTCCGTCTTTGAAGATTATGAGAGCAGAGGAGAACGATGATGATCTATTGTCGTCAATTGTAGGTTTAAATCGTATTGAGATAAAGTGTTTTTTTTAAGCGAAAACACGTTAAGTCTTTCTCTTTTGTCCGATATCTGTACAAGTCGAAATGTCGTTCCATCATTGTTTAAGAGTAGAGGATTATTTTGTGCTTCCGTATTTATTCAGCATTGTATTCTCTGCTACAGCGGGAAAGTGTCGTTGAGATAGACTACCGAGATTGATACTTTGTGAGGAGTACAATATAGCGGCCTCTTAAATTTGTTTAATCTAAAACTGAACACTATTGTAATGAAAACATTTTTAAATACACCAATCATTTAAATACAGCCTATTTATCAACATTTACGTCCTCTCAAATGAAATATTCGTAATAATTGTTTTAAACTTTCGTGAATCACGATAATATTTATAAGGTACTTTTGCTCGCCCGACGGCAACGTTTAGGTCGAATTGCGCTCATGGGTGAAGTATACGACGTCCACTACATTGGAAAGTATATCTATCAATCCACTACATATAACGTATTATAGCTACGTTTTAACATTATAGCTTTAGTTCGAAGCTTTTACAGTCACGCCTAGGCTACTAGTGTAAAACTGTAAACTCAATTGCCTTTCTTTTGGTAAAGTGGATGAAGTGTTTCTTATACAGAAATTGTGAAAATACTACTTTATCTTTAAAAATATACTAGCTTTGTTACTAATATTATGTCTTATCTCTATACATATATTGTCGTGTGTTTGTCAACAGTTTTTATTTGTTTAGTGTGTATCGTGTTGGTGGTGGTGGTATGACCGCCTTGTTCTAGAAAAGTGGTCGGCCAGGAACTCTAATTAACCGAGATAATTTACAAACACTAGATCGCAAAATTTCACAATGTTTAATTTAAAAAGAAAGCTATTACAGAATATATAACTAGTATTTGAATAAAAACGAGAGTTAGGCTCAAGGCAGGGCTTCGAGAGATTTCGATTGTGGTCCGACCAATTGCAGGTAGGACATACCACCCTACTAGTCCCAGTAGGGTGATGACCCGTGGTTCGTAGCTGCCTCCGAAGAAAAAGAGGTGGCGTGAAGTTCTCCGAACCTATAACTTAGTCTGGCCATGCATACTGTTACAATTAAAAGAAAATGTTTTAATAGCATTACAAAAGGTATCTCTCTAGAAAGTATCTCCCTCTGCTTGGTATTAGTCGAATCTTTGTGTACCGGGCTATTGATAGTAACAATAAAACCTCTGTTTGTGACAGAAAAATATCTAGTCCTCCAAGTAGTATTCGTACGAAGAAGGCGATCAAAACAGTGAAAGAAAGAATTCGAAGAAATCCTGTCTGAAAGCAAAAGATTTTATTTTGAAAAATGAATATAGCACCTAGAACCATTTAGCGTATTTTAAAAGATGTCTTAGGACTTACAAGAGTCATTATTGAACTGATAATTTAAATATAAATAGGGTGGTAAAATAAAAAAAAAAACCTTAAAAAAGCGGTACACAAATTGAGGTCATAGAAAAAAATATTTACTGACGTGTATTTTTATACTATTGAGTAAAATTTTAACAAGCATAATTACCGAGTTAATCCTTAAATCTCTATAGAAGCTTAACAATTAGTTAGCAGGGTACAACGTGGGTGTGTTAGCTGTCAAGGAGTGACTGAGCCATATTATTGTGAAAAAAGGTGTCAACACACCGGTACAAGTGTATCAAGATATGATTCTTGAGAAGGTGGTGAAGCCTCTTAATAGTATCATGTTCTATAACCAAGAATAGTCCTTTCAACAAGGCTCAGCAACGGGTCATATACTGTACCGGACTATAAACTATATTCAAATCCACTGGATTATGGTTTACAGTCGATTTTAGAGAGTACGGCATGCTATAAACGCCATAATAATTTGGAGTCCCTAAAACAATCCATAATTGGCATTGAAGAATTTTCCCATAGAGAGAGTGAGTGTTTCTGTTAATAAATGGCCTCAATGTTTAAAGGACTATATTAAAGCAAATAGAGATCATTTTAAAGGAGCTTCAGATACTTTTAATGCTTATTTTTCTAAATACTATATTAATTAATAAACTAACACCCATTATTTTATAAAGAATACTAGTAACGTGGGTGACACACTACTAGTAATCTCCTTAAAACCCCAACCTAAGCTAAATTCTTATACTAGTGGTGCGTTCACGACGGTAGTGCACTGGATGGGGTTCGAACCCGCAACCAATAGAACGAAAGTCGCTTAACCATTACGCTACAGCTGCTTGTACTTAATTGCAGTAATAGATGTTTTATGTAAAGAAAAAAAAGTTTTCGCCTACTAATAATATTTAGAAAGAAAGAAAGAAAGAAGAAAGAAACATTTATTTGCACAGGATACAGACACACACTGAGTGACACAGGTTTGACATGACTGGCTAAACTTCACTGACGTTTCATAATTGTAACATGGAGAGCTGAAGTAATATTTTTTTTTGGTATAAACAAACAAATTGACTGAACTATTGGTCTAGTATTTAGTTATCCTGACTGCAGAGGGCGTAGATTGGATTCTCAAGCGTTGGAAACATTCTTTTTGCGAGGAGACCCATGCTTAGGTATGTATAGGGAGCGTTGCATTTCTCTGAAATTAGTGAGGTTTCCAGAGGCCCATATCGTCCTCTCCTATTCCCACTTCCTTTATCCCCCCTATATGCATTCCCCTCCCCGTATGTACCCCTATCACCTTCAAAGGCGTTTAGCGCACTTATGACTCTTGAGTGAGTGTTCAAAGATGGCGGTTGTCACTGACCATCAGGTGACCCGACTGTTTGTCTTTCCTCCCATATTAAAAAAATAACTGTGCACATCCTAAAAAACTCAATATAATCTCAAATAGGTTATACAAATTGTTTGTGAAGTAGCAAATTTAATATTTATTTTCAATATATTTGCTAACAACACAAACCACCACTCTGTGGCTTTGCTAAATTTATAATTCACTTAGTTTCGGAATAAAATGTAAATTGAAAATCAAAATTCACTCAATACTGACAAGTTGAACTAAATTTTAAAGCTTTGCATTTTCTCGGGATGATTGGAGACAGTAAATTTAATATAACTGGGAGATCATAATTTGAACCGCTATATTGTACCGTTATTATGCGGTTTACAATTAATAGCAGAAGTAATTCTGACTGTTATTTGTGGACAGATTATAGAAGCGATCATTTGATGATGTTACCTAACATTTCATGAAAAGGTGGAATACATTTATGGAATACAATCACTACTCGAGATTGCAAATTCGAGATCTCGTGAGATTAGAAATCACACTATCGCAAGATCCTGGCATTTTCGAGATCTCGAATAGTTTTCTACTCCTTTGGGGGTGTAGGCGTGAGTGTATGTACATATGTATAGTCCTACAGCGACGGGATGACGTCAATGGGACTAAATTTCGTTGGCAAAATTGGGTCTTTGAGACGCCGCTGTCTACGCTTTTGGGGGTATAGGCGTGAGTATGTATGTACTTATTCTAACAGGTTAATTGGCAGAATGAGCAAAAAGATACAGTGCTGCTACAAGAAAACTATAGATACATAGATAGAACGACGATCTAAATAGTTGAGAAAGATAACTATCTCAATAGTTAGCGCTGAATATAAACAATCGTAATATACATATATAAAGCGTTGCTACATTATCTTACTATCTTCCTACTATGTATTATAAATGTGAAATTTTTTATGAGTATTTGTAACTTAATCATGCCAGAACGGCTGAACGGATCTCAAAGAACTTTGAGATAGAGATACATTATAGTTTGGATAGACTGCTTCTATTAATTAGCTGGTACAGAGATCCTTTGTATTAACAAGCAAAGCAAATGTTTGAGTTGTCTGTATCTATTTGTTCACGGTTAAAGATATTTTCGATTGGTTTTTACCAATGTTTAAATTGGTTCTGCTCCAGGTTGATGAAATTGTTCACCAGATCACAATTTTTTTTGAAAGAAAATTTAATTTAAATTTGTTTTATTTAATTGTGGTTATAATTATTTACAAACATGGTATAACTGCATTCAGTAATCGTGTAAGAACAATATTTATGAACAAATAAACTTTGTTTTTTATAAGCAGAACGTGATGAATATTTATTTTATTTTTAGCTGCTCCCTTAAACTATCCACTTATAGGCATAAGTGGGTGGTTTACGAGAGCAAGCAAAAAATTAACAAAATAAATAATACAACGTAATAAAGAGATATCTATATTAAAATATCATGCCTTGACACCATGGCAATGAGATTTGACCAGATATTAATTAAAGTCTGGTATAAACATAGGCTTGTTGTCCCTGAATAATGTTCAGTTCAAAATATTAATTAAGACGGGCAGCGACAGCTGTCATGTAATAATTGTTGGACCACGACCAAAACCATCGAAACAAAAAAAAATATTTTTACGTTCCTAATTACGAATGCTACAGATTGCTGAATGAACTTCCTTTTTCTTAATTGATTATATTCAAGCCCGCCATTGCAGGGAAGCGAAACGCCATCAGGTATATGACACCTGTAAAGCTATTTCCGATAACGTTTGTAACCTTAATTTCTTACTATAAATTTCGCTAAAGAATAAAAAGTTCTGGTCTTGCCATATCCGGTACTGAATGAAAATTTTGAAGTCAAATTTCAACTTTCATTAGAGTTGCTTTGTGACCGAAATTAGTTATAAAATATTTCATTTTCGTTTAAATTTTTTCATTTATAAGTTAATTGTTTCATTTAAAATAAAAATAATAAGATTCAGTGAAATTTCAGCAACCATTCCAAAACTGACCGCATTTTTGCAAATCAAGCAACAATAAGCCTTAATTTAATAAAGATACATTTCAATTTCACTCAATTACATTTCTCTGCTTCGTTTCACAAATGTTCGCATAAGTTTTGTATTATTTTTAATAAAAGGTATTTACATATATTACATTTATAAGTATTACAAAAGCCGGTGTTTTAATTTTTTTTATTTTCGGACCCCAGATAGTAACATAAGCTTGATTATTAATAAAATAAACTTTATGTCATAGCTAAGAGTGTAAATTTACATGTCATGACAATATAAGTAAAAACCTAAAAAGATATGCCTTTACATTATAAATATTGAAAGATATCTATATTAAATATAATCACGTATAATAACATTCGTTAAGAAAGATCGTGTTAGATAGATTTTATATGGATATAAGATATAATATCCTTTGCTTTTTATATTTATGTAGACAGTAAACCATCCAGTTATGCCTTCAAGAACTCAATAAAATATATAATCCGAAGTAATTTAAAAAATGATAATAACATATATATGACTGCACGGACGGCGCAGTGCTTTAAGTGGTTCTAGCCACTACGCTATTGTACCAAGTGTTGTGAATTCGATTCCCACACGGTACAACACTTTGTGTAATACCTATATTGTTGTTCTGAGTCTGGGTGTTCTTTGTGTTCGTTATTTGAATGTTTGTAAAATCCCCGCGATACGGGAATTAATCCTAGTGTGGGAGTTGTCATGTAAAAACAAAAAGGAAAAGCAAGATATATTTATCACAAGAATCTATATTAAAAAAAAGAGGCCTGAATACCAGTGGAGTCAAACTCATAAGATTATATTTCTAATTGTATGTAAGCATATTTATGAAGTAGAAATTTATTTGATTAATATTTTAACCACAGGTTATGGCTAGGATTTTATATTTATAAGCAACCCACGTTTGTGTTGTCCAATCTTCATTTTGTAATCACAGCCAGAGCCAGACATTTTTTTTTTATATAAAACGGTGTAGGCAAACATCACCCACATTTGGCCTACGGCTCGAAGTAGGGTAGTTATGTACACAATGTGTACTCTTTTTATGAAATTAAAATCTCTAGTTAAATTGTTTGTATGGAAGATAATTCTGCGGAATCAATGCATTAATTCAAAATACTGGAGCCAGAACATAGTCGCTAACAGTGATACGGACATACGTTTCAAATAAAGTGTTACAATTAAAATAATAGTGGTATCATACTGGAATGTTGATGAAAATTATAAAATAGAGTCATATAACTCACCAGCCTATAAAATTATTATTCCTGTTACATACATACAAAGAATTCAAGGAAAATATTGTTAGCTTAGTATAATTAAATGTGACATTAAGTTTTTTTTAGGATTCAGTTCTTAAAGAACTATAATGGGATCGCTCTGTTGTCCGTTTGTATGTCTGTCAAAACGTTTTCTTTGGAAATTTCTAATATTTATGTCCACGGTTCACTATTACTATGAAAATCTCGGTTCGAAATCAATGCAATAAAAAAATACAGTAATTTAGCCTTAACGTAGAACCAAGCATTCGCAAGAAGTGCGCTTTCACAGTACAAGTACAGAAGATAAGGCGAAAATCGTAATTTTTTTGTTATATGTATGTTGGTCGTCACAAATAAACGATCAAAAATCTTCAAGGATGCAGCGATTCCTGATATAGATGAGCAATTTGAATAAATAAAAGTTTGTGAGCTCACGGCACCTTTACCTCACACCGCTCGCTGCACCTTACAGGACATAAGATGTCACGATACTAATGTTGCGAAGCCATGTATTCCGAAAGATGTACTAAATCTATTGTTTTAATTTGTTTAGACATGTCAACCCAACTGAAAACTTAACATAAAAATTATTTTGTGTTTTTTATTTATGCGATAGGGGATTTTTTTTATTCGTTTACAAACGAGCAGATGAGTCACCTGATGGTAAGTGATTACCGCAGCACATGGACATCCGCAACTCAAGATTCACAAGTGCTGTTACTGTAGCTGTTACTCGAAAATTATCATATGTTTCAAAATAATCGATGTAGACGTTCAATGAATAAAGAATAAAAAATAAAATATTTGTCTACAGTTCATCTATAAACATCATCGATGCCTTTAATAAATTAAAGAACCTCGACAAAATTTGAAGAAGATACAAATATTCTTTTAAATATTTTTATTCTGATGCAAACATTGCATAGTTTTTGCATTATTTTTTTATTACATTTTAATTATAAATCATTATTCTTCTAAAAAAAATCCACTTACAATTTAGCCTTTATTACTAGTCTATTTTAGTTTAAGATATTTTGATTTCTATCAAACAGCAATTTTTACCTAATTCCCGATTGATGACTAACTATAAAATGTTTAGTGTAATTTTTATAAGACCAAAATTCTATTTTCTCATAAAAATAAAGTTCGAATGTACTCTTATGTATGTTAATTGTACTTTGAAATGGCGACACAACTCTAACCTTCTCACTCTAGTAATCTCTAATCTCGATTGACAAGCGGCTTAAGAGAAAACTGTATTGATTACAACGGAGTCAGCTCGAAGCTCAGATCGGCTGAATTTTGAATGAAGGGTACCTTAGTTGATTAATAAGCGGCTCAAATTTGTACCTTAGTTGATTAGTGACAAATTTGAGCCGATTTCTTGTTGATAAGTATGAGTATCCCTCTTGTAG
The DNA here is from genome assembly GCA_947561695.1 of Tyria jacobaeae. Classification (NCBI taxonomy): domain Eukaryota; kingdom Metazoa; phylum Arthropoda; class Insecta; order Lepidoptera; family Erebidae; genus Tyria; species Tyria jacobaeae. The sequence goes on along the minus strand of OX387231.1, from coordinate 11,230,912 downwards.
TAGGTATAATGTGATCAAGTAGTTTTAATATTTTAAACAAACTTGCTTGTCAGCTTTCTTGAGCCTCCTCTGATGGTTGATGAATACTGATGGCAAAATAATTAGGTATTATTTGGTTAAGGTACATACATAGACTGCGATCTGGTCACTTTCTATCGAGGAAGTTCGGATATGTGAGGAAAAAGGTCGGTTCCTAATTTTTTTTTTCTTTTTTCTTAAAGACAACTCCTACACTAGAAAGTAGTCCAGTGTCAACATACAAACAGACAAAAAGAACACCCACTCGGAACTAAAAATTTTACACGAACACAACACGGATTGAATATGGGCTGAATTTTCTTGTGAATTTTGTCCCCCATAGGATGTGGTTACACTAATTTTGTTTTCGCTCATAGTTTTTTTTTTATAGTATAGTGCTATATACGAACAAACGGGTTACGTAATGGTAAGTGACAACTGCAGTCCATACGAAAACCGCAACACTTTAAGGGTGATGAGGAATGGGTGGATGCGATTTGGGTAATGTAACGCAAGCGTAGCTTCACATCCAGTTTTCTCCTAAGCCTAAACATGGCTCAACCACAATGAAAGTGAAATGAACTATGATACCTCTCTCTATATGACTCCCTGCATCACCCCATTCCTTATAACTCTCAAAGGTGTTCAGTGCACTTGTGTCTCTTGAAGTGTAGGTATCCATAGACTGAGGTTGTCACTTGCCATCAGGTGACCCATCTGTTCGTCTGTACCCCTATAACACAAAGACCGAAAAGGCGTAATGTCCACCTCTTGGAATATTAATAACGGTTTAAAAAAATTTGCAAAACTTGATTTTGAAAACTTTGTTTTAAGCACAGGTACAAAATAGCTAGAAAAAATGTGTTAGTTGCAAAAAAACCGCGTAGCCCATCTGACGACCAAACTATATGGCTATGGTAACCATACTTCCTACCTGAATAAAGCCTACTCTCACCTCAAAGGCGCACTCTTCCATTACTGATATTCTTGGCAGTCACTAAACACCAGTTAACCTGTTTACCACTTAAAAATAAATAATATTGCAGTTGAGTATTGTGCTAATAAATGGATTTTCGAGGTCCGACATCGGGGTCATTCTAATCCGTCCAGTAATAAGATGATCTACTTCAAAAATGTATATTGTAACCATTTTTGTATTAATATAATCACTCACTACGTCCACAAGAATAAAATCCAAAGTATTTTCCCGATACCACAAAATTGCTATTTCAAATCTAATATTCGACGTCAGGAGTTCGAACTTAATATCTAATCATCTCTTCATAAAACCTTATAAAGATGGGGCTGCCTAAAATGCTTGGGTAAAAAAAATAAACAGTGTATTATACCGGATTATTGAACATTGTGAATCTAATGGGCGAGTTTAATAATTTACATATATTTACTTAATTTTGTACGTTTATATTCATAACGATACGTAGTTTAAACAAAAAGCTTCTTATTTTTTACTACTATAGTCTGCGCTATCTATGCAATAATTTTTGTTAATGCGTATTGCTTTTAAGTGCCCCTTTAGTTACAAAAATTTAGAGAGCTAGCGAGGAGCGAAACATAGATTATTGTTTCGCCCCTCGCTCGCTCTCCAAATTGTTCACTCATTTTCAACATCATGCTTAGTGTGCCAATGATTAAATATGATATCTTGAAAGTAATGTGTAGGCAATTATTTACAAACAATTAATGTCTTAAGAATCAGTTAAATATGCCTTATTTGTTTCATTTAAATGAAGAATACAATTTAGTCACAAATTTATGATGAGATGATAGTATAGTAATTTTGAAGCATTCGAAAAGAAAGCTCATAATAAAAATATATATAATATAAATTAAACATAAAAACTCCCTCAGAGTAAGTTGCAATTATTATTGATTATGCCATACACACACATATGTATATAGTAGCTGACGAAAATTGTGTGCTAGCGGGGAGCGAAACAGTAGTTCAATTCAAGCCGTTTCTATCCCCCATGTCATCCACCACTGAGTAATAACCTTTAAAGAACAGCTGTCGTTTATTTATTTATTTATTTTACTTTATGCACATATTGTACAAGGCGGACTTAATGCCTTAGGCATTCTCTGCCAGTCAACCTTCGGGTGTTGCAAAAATAAAAGTGGTAGGTGCGACGAATAAGGGAGAAAAAAGGAACTAGTTTAAAAGTAGTATAAATACAAGAGAAAAATGTTATGCGCATATACATATACATTATTACTTACGTAAAAAACAAAAGAGAAGAACGAGAAAAAAAAAATGATGCGACAAATAAGCCAACTCATTGAGCAGGAGATCACGTACCCTTTGTTTAAACGTAAAGCGGTTAGTGGACATCCTGATTTCGAGTGGGAGCGCATTCCAAAGAAGAACAGATTGGACATAGAACGAAGAGTTCACGAAGTTGGAGTTATAAGGGGGACATAATAGAAGATTTTTGTGTGAGGAACGAAGGTTTCTGTCATGATTTGAGCACAGTAAACGAAGATAGGGTGCTAAATAAGATGTTTTAGTGTGGACTTAAATTTGTTTAGACTTAATATTTGCATAAAATCAGGGATTTTATTAAAAAATCGCAACCCTTGACCTGTTAGTTTTTTCGAGCCTGGAGGCAGGTACAGCAAATGTATGTTTAAATCGTGTGTTAAAAGAGTGTTTATAACTTGTTTTAATAAACTAAATTTCATTTTTATGAAAGTAAATCGTTTATAATCATTTTATAATTAGATTGTACTATATGGTTTAGATGGAGATGTGTCGTGTATCTGACTTCTTTATATTTTAGATGTGAAATAATACTCTGACGCCACTTAATTTTAGTTTATTATAGACCCGCGATCGGTAACACTAACATATATGTTAATAATATTTTAGTGCATACTTAAATATTCTTAGATTACGCTCTTAGTGCATACATAAACATACACACACACACACAAACATAGTGCACACATTCGCTAAACCACGCAACGTAAGTAGGAACTGCGTCCATACAGTATGTATGGTTGCTTCGCTAATAGACACCGCTGTCTAATTTGCCTTAGATAATTTATTTAATATTAAAATAATAACTATGACTTGACTTAATATTAAAATAATAATTACTTTAAAAAAGGTCTTATGTAAAAATGGCTTACATGTAGATACAGAGTTTCCATTTTTGGTGCTACTTTAGACGATAAATATGCCGAAGGTACTGTAAAAGTGATGAAGCTTCGATCACCTTTCTACAATCTTGAGCCTGAAGTGGGTATAACACAGAAAAAGGTAAGATTGACTTTTGTTTATATTAATCTTGTCTTAATCTTTAGCGGATACCCGGTGTGTGCTACTACACCAAAATAATTGTTACATTGATTGCACGAATGGCGTAGCGGTTTAGAGGGTCACCTCTCCACCATGCTGCCGCGCCTGGTGTTGTGGGTTGGATCCCCGCACGGGAAAATACTTTGTGTAATCCTCAAATTGTTGTTCTGCGTCTGGGTGTTCTTTGTGTCTGTTGTTTGGATGTTCATAAAGTCCTTCGCGACACAGGAATTAATCCTAGTGTAGAGTTTTTTTTTTATTGTTTTAGTGGTTATTACCTTTCTAATAAAACCGATTTGACACGACTTTTTCAAAAGAGACGACCAGTTTTAGAAGGACAGCGACGGTAGACAGAATTGTGCAGGAATTGTTAACTTCCAGATCTAGTGGAGCTCAGAAAACGAGGTCCATGAACCTCAGCGACCTAAATAAAAACTTTCAGGATTTATTATATTTTACTTTTTCATTGGTATTACTTCGTCTATAAAACTTTATTTATACCTTTTAAAGCGTATGCAAGAAACCACGTGTTCAAATTATTATTGACTAACTGACTGCTAAGCCAGAGGTCGTGGGTTCAAATCTCACCCAGTGATAATATTTGTGTAATGAGCCTCATTATTTATTTTGTGTCTTGGAGTATTTTACCTATTATACATATGTATGTACGAGTATTTAGAAGTATTAGCATTTTTATCAACAGTGATAACCATAGTACAAGGTAAACTTTCTCGTAGTTTGGGGATCAGACGGCCATGTGTAAGATGTGTGAAGTTATTATTATTACCTTCATTCAATTTAAACAACATATACATTATATTTTCAAATGTATAAAAAACAAATAGTATATTTAGTAATAAAAAAAATGTGTGCCACCGTTATCGGGTACAGGGACCAAGCTATCATTGGTTAGGGCTCCAGAAATAGAAACATCCTCACAATACGTGCCGTATCAAGAAAGACTGCCTTCTGCATAAGGTGCCACCCATCTACCTAACGTGAGCCTTTGAAGGTGTTGGTCAAGGCTCTTAGCAATCAAGCCATGGGCTGATATGACTATCAGTACCATGTTTGTGGAATCCACATCCCACATGTCGACAACCTCATGGGCCAAATCCAATTATTTTTGTTGTTTGTCTTTTTCAGCCTTTATGACAATGTCATCATGGGGAATGGTAATATTAACAATCATTGCTCTCCTCGATAGTCGGTCTATCACCACTATGTCAGTTTTTTTTTTCGTGTGGAAACCCCCTTGGGCGTTCATCCCACCGGTGCTTTCGGTGGAACCGTGTGTCGGAATCGAACCGACTAAAACCACTCGGTGTGACATCCTGCGCCTGACATAGGAGGAATCCGGGGACAGCTTTGGTAAGACATCCGGACCCCGCCTAGCGCTTGCTGCCCACAAAAGCGCGAGCACCATCTTTCACGATTCAGGACGTCATCTCCTCGCAGCTGGCCATATGGCGGATGGATGGGAAAACCCGTCCCGACCACCCGTGGCCACACTCAGGGTGGCATGAGGCACTGGTAAGCGCGCCTACGCCGCTCGGTTTGTCCTCCCAGGCCCGCTCCGCCGCCTATGTCAGGATTATTGCCTTAACCAATCCAGCACGCTTGGGACTAGCTTGGGCATATTTATTTTAATTATGTTGATTCATTTTTCTCAAGCGTATTTTGCAGTGAAGAACAGACCCGCAACTCTCAACGTATATATTGAGCATACTACTACCAAGTTTTAGATCGTCAAATAATAATAATTATTACTTCAGACATCTCACACAAGCCTGTCTCCAAAACTAAGTAAAGCTTGTACTGTGGTAACTAGACTGCTGATAAACATAGTCATTAATTTCTAAATAAACAAATGATCATCCTCATCACACAATTATTTGTTCTGGGTATGGAATAGAACCTAGCACTTCTGGCTTATCAGTCAGGATTACTAACCACTAGACCATCAAGCTAGTGAAATATTTTGGGAAGATGTAATTACATCAAACCTGGATCTTAACTAGCTATTTTAATAGATTCGACTTTAGAAATGGCTGAACTCATACGATTATACAAAATATTTTGTTCGCAGGAGTAAAGTGGCGGCTCTCCTGTTGGATAAACACCTACAGATCAACGGGATCTCAATGGGAGAGGTGATGAGGGAGCGGCACAGTATACAGATGCAGCCAATGGCCAGCAGCAAGATGAAGAGAGAAAGGAAGGCGGCAAGGACACTTGGGATCATTATGTCAGCATTTCTTGCATGCTGGCTGCCATTTTTCTTGTGGTGAGATTTATTTTACTAGTCAAGTGTAAATCCGCAAGTCGGTACGGGCAGGCCCAGAAAGGCGTATACTGCACAAATTAAAAGAACTCGTAACCGACAAGCGTGTATGAAAACGACGTGGACGTGGGCGTGGTGGAAAACTACAATCTCTAACCCTGGACGGGCAAAATGCAAGAGCATATGTATGTAGGTTTTTCCATGGAAATAAGTGTTATCTTATTTCAATTAAAAGAAGTAGGGTATTATTATTAACAATCTATCAAATATGTGCAAAAGAATGAGTTGGCTGGCTGACTGCATATTTGTAGGTTATTAATTTATTAATTAAAGGATTTTTAATTAATTGCTTTATTTTTCGAGCATCTTATAAGAAATACTGTTTTTTTTTTTGTTTAAATGAGGTTGTATGTATTAAATAAAACAGTCTTTAAAAGAATGGTACAAGAAAACGAACAATTAGACACATATTATGTATATATAATATATAGAAGTAGAATATACATTTTCCTAGTATAGATATAAAAAAGCCATAGATCCCAGTAATTCCATAAACCTACATAGCCTTCCAGAGCTTTTAGCATCTGCTCCACAGCTTTCTAGTACTAACTAGCTCCATTTCTGTCCAGGTACATAATAACAGCCCTTTGCGGTGACGCTTGTCCGTCACCCCCACCTGTCGTGGCCGCAGTCTTCTGGGTCGGTTATTTCAACTCAGCACTTAACCCGCTTATCTACGCTTACTTTAACAGAGACTTCAGGGCAGCCTTCAGAAAAACTCTCGGCTCATGTTGCAGGTATCTTGTTTTTATATTTTAAGGAATAGGTGCTGAAATATGGTTTATGAATATGTACTTGTCGAAGAGGTCAATGATGGCGCTCGACAGAGTCCACGACGCTGTATGTGAAACCGCTGAGGCACTAGTTGCAGCGGTCGAGCGTGTCATATTACCAATCCAGATGGTTAGTGTATTATTTGTTGCGTAATAACTTACAGCTATTTAACCTACAGCTTATTTGACTTTATTTAGTAACGACACCTTTCCACCTTGTCCACAAAAATATGACCGTCAAATAAGATGAAAATAGTGTGCTTCCGATATACTTGTCTATACTTAACAGAAGAATACTGCTCAAAAATGTACCCAAGACCTGATATTGGTGTATGCAACAATTTTTTATATTATGTATAATATCCTTTTAATATAAAGGATGTAAGACGTAACCTAAAAAATATGAACCCAAAATATTTTATATAAGATACGCAACAATAGGCTCAGTAACCTCTACACAAGTTATAACAGAAGCTATCGAAAAATTTCATATACATATATTTCTTATTATATATTTGTAGCATAATCAAAACTTTTACGAATGTACATACATGTCATAATATTCGATCCTTAGTAAACATACCTACACATTACTCATATTAATTTTATTAAAAATCTAAAACATCTTATCGAGAGCAAGAGTGAAAGTTTTAAACCAGCAAAAATGTTTTGAAAGTTTCAATCCTTGGAATTTATATGTTATTGTGGTGGTCTTTATTAAACTTTTGTCACCAGAACTATCTGTGGAGATATCGGCCGTCGCTACTGCTGCCAACGACCACGCCGTGAACACCATCACTCAAACGCCTCTTCAGACATTCATATGAATAACTGTATCAGATCCACTTCAGCGGACGTGCTGAGGGCTCATCAGGCCTCGTGTTCCAGACCTGAAGATATTGTTTTATGTACCTAGAATGTGCAAGAATTGATTAAGAGGATGGGACAGAATTTAGTTTGTATAAAAACAACTTTAACATTTTTTAGTTAAACATAATACTCAGTATATGAATTCACCACGTACCTTTACTCTGCCACGTCATAGTTGTAATGAAATTTATGAAATCTCTCGCAAACATCGAATAGATCACATGTAATACAATGAACGTAATCTTTTTAAGCTAGTCTTGTTTTCAAAATTCTATGCAACTCAAAAGTACATCTACAAAAATATACCCATATATTATATATATGGAATGATATATCTAAATCAAAACTTGCTTCAGTGACGCCAAGTGCAGTTGCAAAGTAAATATTATTTGACATAAAGAGACTGTTTGAAATGTTTAGTTAGGTTGTGAGTTACGTGGAACGGTTGTGTAAAAATTTTCTGAAATAGTTATAGCGTTTGTGTAGTTGATATTTTGGTGTATATTTAGACATGAAATTACTGGGTTAAATTTTATTCTTTATCTATTTTAAGGTTTAAAGAATATATATCCTCCTCGAATTGAGGCGATGATCTTAGTAAGTTGTGTGTATTTGTGAAGCTAGTTGACTGGTTTAACAGTCGTAAATACAATACCAATTAAGTTAGTTGCGTGTTGCCAATCGTATTAGTATAGATTTTTTTACGGAATGCTTTGTTTTGTGCCTCAGGTGGGAACAGTCCTGTCTTTTGTCTTCATTCAAGCAATTTCGTTTCAATATTTGGATATAATAGTTTGTTCGATAATCAATGAATTACTTGCAACCAACTATTTAGTGTCTTGACATCCGCTTGCGTTTTTTATGTATTTTCCAGTTTATTGTACATATTTGAATAATAAATATCGGTTATTGGAACAGCTTAGTTAAATAGTGATAATTATTGTAGTAGTGCATTCTCATATGGCTCTCATTATCATCCGCTGTTGGACTCTCAAGCCTTTATCAATATCCGAAAGTAAGCTCGATCATCAGCTCTCCTCATGAAGCTTTTACTCGCCTTAATGCCCATATTGTCACTCCACCGAGGCGCAGGGCGTCCTTGACAACGTTTCTTTTAGGCTATAATTAATAAATACAGTAGCAAATCTCACTCACACCTAGCCACAGATAAAAATACATGGAATATAAAACGCAAAAACAGTTCAGTGCCTGAAAAATTTCCCCCCTATACTACTAAAGTATATATGTATATATCCAAAATATGTTGACAGAATTGTTTTGCTCAATTGAACATATCTTAAACTGAGTCTTACTATGAGTCTGTTAAATGGCCACTAAGGGATTCGACTTTAGATTTATCAGACTTCGTTGCTGCTATGTATTACGTAAACTGAACTAAATTACGGTTTGTAAAATATGGGCGTTCAATACGTTACGTCTTTATACATATCAAATGTAAAAAAATTATAATACGTAATTTAAATCCGTGCTATCCCCAAAACTCATACCAACACAAATGCAAAATTTTAGCATAATCAGTAAGCACCTAAAACTTTTGCTTCTTCAGCAAAGCCTTACCGTATATCTCAGCGAATTATGCCAAACAACATTTTGTTCCTGCAAACTTTATAAGAACAGCTAACTTGGTACTCATGAGATATTTCATCCAATTCTTATGACGTCAGCATTTTCATATTCGGAATGGAATTTACTCTGAGGTATGGCAATAAGGAGGAACTATGGAGCCGAATACCTTCATAGATAATAATGGAAATATTAAAGCGAATTTTCACCTCTTCTTGAATTTCGTAATATCGAACCCAGGTGAGAAATTAAGCGGTTGAAAATTTGAATTATGATTGGAATCTGGTGACAGATAGGATTAATGGTTTTGCTATTTTAGATAATATAATACAATGACTGCGCCTTATTATCCAACTGCTATTTAAAGGAAATAATTTACTATTGAGTATAATTATTTTATATCTGTTTTATAAAAGTTCAAGGCTTTAGTATAATTTTCATTCATAAAAATATTATTATGCAACCAATATGGCATCCAACTGTTGAGTAAAATTTAAGAAATCTGACGTCGAAGGTACTCAGCTACTTCCAATAAATCAATAAATGCTATTTTACTTTATCATTCAATAAAAGCTCGTATAAAGAACGACCAGTATCATATTTGTTATAATATTTACAACTTCTTTATAAGTTTCTGTGGTTCAATTACTCTTAAATGTCTCTCTGAGGTCAAGAAAGAAAATTACAGATTTAATTATGATGTCGCAGTAATATTTTTCAGGGCACACAACTTGGTTCAAATTAAAGGCCGGTTGAGTGCTGTAATGAAAATTCTGCACATTCCACTTCAGTACACTTCGTTCAACCTTTATCTATTTAAAGAACACCAAAGGGTTATTCTGCTATAATAATAAACATGTAATGAATGATCACGTTGAATGGCAGCAGCTCTTATGAGATAAATTTGTGAATAAATTTTAATTAGGAACATGTACAAAATGTTATTAAATTTACATAATTTGCTTATTTTTCCTCTACTTTAATGATGTAGGTTTTTAAAGACAAAGATGAGATGTCTCCAAAAGATTAAAAAAAAATGGTTTGGAGGAAAAATTTGGTTTTTATTCCAAAATCTTTTGGTTTTTATTCCAAAAACTTTGTTAACGTTTTTAATATATTATATTTTTATAGTTGTCTCTCAAAATATTACTTTTGTAAAATTATATCTAGAGGCTAGATCTACATAAACTCACGCCTCTATCCTCAACGGGGTAAACAGAGGCGTCCCAAACTCAACCAATAATTTAGTCCTACTTACACAACGGTCACCATGCTGCATTGACTATACATGCAATGAGGATGGTGACCACCACTCTTGGACTCCACTTATTGCTTTCCATCAGACAAAGTGGAGTGGTAGGCTAATATAAAAAAAAACGCTGAACGTCATCCAGATAGTGTAAAGTTGTTTATATAGCATCCGATAGACAATAGTCCAATCCAATAGATGCTTTACGACACTCACGGTAAGTAATAGGGTGGCCCTATTCTACGATCCTCAGATTTAACACTATACACGCCTTAATACATTTTGATAAAAAGACAAATTTATCCCAGAGTAAAAAGAATTCTAAAGAGAGATCATGAAATATTTTAGAGAATATTATAACATAATGAATTGTACTGTAAGTGGATGTGTATGTTTTATGATTGCTAAATTAATGTTCAGGAGAATATTTGAGAAGAGAAAAGAGTAGAAGGTTATTCGGATCATTAATAGCTTCACTCACTCGGCAATACAATCCAAAGATTGTTAGTCTACCGGTTTTCTACAAGGTCGTAATACTCCGGTCAAACCGGCTAGGTGCCGAAGCATGGCTCTCCCACGGTAAAAATATTTTTAAACCTCCTAAGCTGCTAAAAGGGTCATGTTTAACCACCTAAGTTCACCATGTCAGGCGTTCGCATCTTTATTGCTGTTTTATAAATGTCTCACAGTATAATCTAGTCAAAGTTTCTGAATATCATCAAGTTAGATAATACTCTAGTAATATGTGAACACAAACCATGTATGTATGCACGTGTGTCGTACTCGTATTAACAATAACTTCACTTCACTTCTAAACTTTAATAAAGCTGCATTTTTTAACACTGCATTCCTATGCCCCAAATAAATATTAACTACTATTAAAAAAAATGTGTGGTGTCGTGGGACGGAGGGAGAAAAATAAAAAAAACTACTTTACAAAATTTTCTGAACACCTTTATTTTATTTAAAATGATTTATAAATTATATAATAATAATAATATACAAAGAAACAGCTATTTACATGAATAATAATAGCAAACTGCAATAATAATAACAGTTATCCCGTAGACTATACATTAGACACTGTATAGTCATCATACATAGACTATACAAAAATTCGTTCCAAAATGTTACGCTATTTCTTAAACGTTACGGACGTTTTTGCCGGCTAGGGTAATAAGGTAATAATGAGCTTCGTTCCAAAACTTAAACTTAATAAACAACACGCAGTCATCAACAAATATTTCCTCTATAATTTCGCGCAGGAAAATAAAGTGAAATTAACAAAAACTAAGTTTACATTGAAGTGAAACCAGCTCAAGGATTAAGAGGATTTGTTTGACAAGCTCTCCTACTGTGTCATTATCTTGATTATTTAGCAAAGCTTTTGTTTCAATGGGAGGGCTCAACCGTTGATAATGAAAGATTGAAAATAGACTGGAGAGTTAGATCAACAATTTGAATTAGTGTATACCTTGGTTTCACTAACTTAATTTTTGTGAAATTAAATTTGAAAGAAGGATTCGCTGTTATTTACCAATGTACTGGATATTTATGTAGAAAATAATCCTGAGCAATTATATTTTTACCTAACAGTTAACCATTTTTACGTATATTATTATATTTAGTGGGCTCAAACTTCCTGGCACCAGCCAGAGTTATAGGTATGCGAGCCTGACTTATGCGGTTGCTGATAGATTGAATATATTGATTGGTAATATAAACATTAAACCAAACATTAACTAGGAATAAATATATATATTTTTTTTGACTTCTTTTATCTACCTGCCGTCAGCCCTTAAGCATTATTCAGATTTGTTTTTATGTTGTATGGCGATCGACATCTTTCATATCAATTGACATGGCATCTCATTTTATTTATATGAATGTAATGGACGCTATATCATTTCATTTTAGACGCCTGCAAGCTCGACAAAACGTATCTGTATCCTACCCAATAGTTGGTAATTGTATGTACTGCTGTAATTCTGTATCTGCACTTCTGGGCCACTTTTTAACATTTAAGAATTCTAAATCCTCAGAACAGAATTTAATAGAACTCTTTGAAAATATATAGAATATATACATATGTGTCTATAGTATAGTTTATATACTCATTTTGATTATTAAAAACACGTATGTATGTTTGAACAAGGCCGTCATATGGGTTACATAGCAGACACGACTTGATGGTAAGTGACAACCACCGCCCATGGACACCTGCACCTCAAGAGTCGTGAGTGCGTATATCGTATGTATGTGCGAGGGGAGGGGAAAGAGGAAAGGAGGAATGAGGGTTTGGTTTACTCACTCGGCAATAAAATAAAAACTTTGTTTGTCTACTTGTTTTCTGTTTTATAGTTATTAGAGAGAACACTGTTCCAGGAAACATTAACCATTTCTAAATCTCAGGAACAAATGAAAATCGTCAAATCGTCAAAATTGCAAGGCTAAAAATACTTAAACTTTTATGAAATGTAAATAAAAGCAAACCTTAGCACAATAAAACAGAGCTGAAAATCGTATACAGCTAGAATCTAGTTACGCAGATTATTCTACCTGGTAAAATCCAAAGTAAATTTTATAATATATCTTATTTCTAGCATGAAAGCCTTTCACCTTAAATTCCTCTTAAAAATATACATGCAAACTACATATGCCTTGTGAAAATAATAATAATTATTAAGTAAAAATAAAACTTCGTATCAGATTGATTTTAAAGCTTTTAGCCAGACATTCCGACATTTGTAGAGTCTAGTTTTGAAGTTAGTATAAAAGTAGTTACATATCATTAGTTTTATTTAAAAGGTTATCAGAGTTACAACAATTTTTTAATTTTTATTTCCTTTTACGGGGCTGGTTTTGTATTTGGGTATATATTTGTGTCAAACAAACTTGAATCGTGAACAAACCAGTGACGTTCATACTTTCAGTTACGATAACTTATAACTTAGTTTGCAATAAGAGATGAAGTCACGATTAATAAGATATTTTATACCTAGTTTTATTTAATGATTTTATTTGAGACTAGTTGTAGTTTTATTAGCTCATTTGATAAATAATAATACCGATAACGTTTCTAGTATGGACTTGATCTAATATGTTATTTTTTACAATTGGCAACAAGCAGCTACAAACTTTCTAACCTTCTTTTAGCCGACTTCAAAAAGGAGGGTGTTCTTATTCAACCTTTGTGTGAGTATATATATTTTCGTCATTTGTGAAACAATTTCAATAAAAAAAATAAGTAGATATTGGCCCTAATTGAATTTGAAATATACATTCCACTTCCAAAGTAGAAAATTAACTTACAAAATTACGTCTAAATAAAATCTATCACGAAAGCTGCATTAAAGTCACTTATATTATACTTTTTTCTAATTTCACTATCTTAACAAGTTATTCTATAATTTATGTCTTGTATTCATTGGAGGAAATAACAAATATAACTACGAAATACGACCAACATTCCATAGAATATTATAAAAAAAAAAAAGATAGCAGCGAAAGCTTTAAACAAATTGAGAAACAAGACAAAACAAACGTAGAGAATATGGAGTAAATTTAAAATACTATCAATATATTATTTAATATTACTGTTATTATTTTCTATAAATATGTGTATCTATTAATTATAAAAATAAGAAAAAAATGTATTATGAATATTAAATATGATCAATTATAGAGGTATTACAGATGTACCAGAATTAAATTATTTAAAAATAAATGTTAATATATTAGGTATATGTTTACAAAACAAAATATTTGCATATTTATTAATAATTTAAGAAAGTGTTTAAAAAGATTTTAGTGGTACCCGTAGATAATTTTGAGATTGTATAAAAGGGTTTATTATTTAATTTACGATTAATATAATTTTGTAAATAGCTGATATATAGTTTATTTACTATTCATATAAATTTAAAAAAGCGATACTGAATTAATTTATTGTTAACGACTGATTTTTGTTCTTCTTTGTAAATATTTATTTTTAGCTTTAAAAGCTGCATTTATTTAAACAAGTACACTTACGTAGAATGTTATTTTTAGTAAACAATTTAAGTAAATAATCTAAATGTGAATTTATAACATATCTTTAATATTGTAAACGCGTGCCAAATGTAGAACAATTGAATCAGTTCCTTTGTATATATTACCTTGTAATGATTACATAGACCCCTATTTTATGACGTCTGTACAATACTTAAATGTTTCTTAAATTTAATATTTAATAATTCACTGTGTGTGATCGTGTTGTTAAAGCTCTAATACTTACTATTAAAGCATGTATATTTGCACATTGCATCCATAAAAATAATAACAGTGGTAGAGCCATGCTTAGGCAAGAATGGGCCGGCTTGACCGGTGCGATACCACGGTCTCACAGAAAACCAGTTGTGAAGTAACGCTTGCGTTGCATTTCCCCGAAATGAGTGAGGTTTCCGGAGGCCCAATTCCCCCTCACCCCACATCTCCTTTCTCCTCATCCCCCCTCTCTTCTTTCCGCTCCCTGCATCCACCATCCCTTATCACCCTCAAAGGCAGGCAGCGCACTTGCGACTCTTGAGATGCGGGTGTCCATGAACGGCGGTTGTCACTTACCATCACCCGGTGAACCGTCTGTTCGTCTATGCCCCTATAGTATATAAAAAAAAAAACATAATGCTGTATTAGATTTTTTCATCGTGTATCGGAAAACGAACAGACATGTCATCTGTTAGTAATATGTTCCCCGGCCTATGAATACCCAAAAAAAAGAGTCGCAAGAGCGATGCCGGCCTTTGAGGGGTAATCTAGATGTTTGGGCCTTAGTCCTTCCGCATAAAATATCACAAACACTACTTAATAACCGGAGGCCGCGGCATTACTATTACTTGCTATAGATTGAACTATAAATTAACAATCATGCATACGTAGTTCCTTAATTCGCCATTATATAACCTTCAACCTTATTATCTTATGTAGAAACACTTCTGTAGAGCTATATTCAATTATTCATTACACAACACATTATATTATGTTATCCTGTCAATTAACTATACAATCACCCGCAGTTGATGATTAAATGTATATACGCTATTTATTACACTCAAAGTCACGGGTATTAATTATAAATGAGATTTATTATTATTACATGGTAATAATTTTGTAGAATTGTATATATTAATAAAATGATTGTACTTAGTTAAATAAATTCGGTAATATGCGTGATTCAGCTGTTTCATTTATGACATCCCAGATAGAAATTCACAATAGTGTAAAACAATTGTGTGTTATATGGTATTGGAAAATTTACATTAAGAGTAAGACCGTCAGCTGAGGGTTTATTTAACTGATATTGCCTATCAGTTAGGTCCTCCGTAATTAGGACAGCTGACATTACCTTCCATTGCTAGCTATCTTTCGACTATCGACTGCTTGTACAATTTTGAGACCAAGAACTAACACCCTAAATCAATGGTGCCTCCTTTACTTCAACTTTTATAGTTAGTAAATACTAAAATAAAACTCTAACTGCCAAGATGAATAATTTTTCAGTAAACAAAAACAGACTTAAAAAATACTCAGAATCCTTTAAATCCCAACAAATGAAATAGCAAATGCATATTGAATGTTTTCTTCACCGATATTGCTTTTTAAACTTACCACGAGCTATGAAAGTAATATTATAAATAGTTCTCAGTAAATTGAGTTCAGAATATTGCGTGCATTCTTGAGTATTGCATTTCTAACTTAATATTCCTGTTTATTTGTGCGCTTTAAGTGCATTTCAGCTTTAAGGAAAACGGACGTTACGGTATGCTGAGCTGATAGATTGGTTTTATAGATATTGCACGACGTAAATTTTGCGATTAGGTGCTTAAGAGTATTGGATGATTATCTTATTAGATATTATATTAGCGTTTAGAATATAAGACGGTTGATGTTATTAGCTATTAGATTATCAGGGTTAAGACTATTACCTGTTAGAATATTAGACTGTCATTATTATATGTTAGGCTTTTTTTCATTAAATTAGGATTAGTGCCTGTGTCTCGGGGGCATTACACTCAGGACAATTATTTGTGGATTACGGAATTTTTTATCCCGTTTTGGAATCGAAACTACAACCTCCGGTTCAGCAATCAGGGTCACTAACTATTAGACCGACAGGCCCGTCCATTAGACAGATTATTAGATGGTAAATAGTATTATTTGTTAAATTATTATTAAAAATTAAATCAATCAAATAATTTATTTGTAAAACAAGTATATACAATCAATGTGGTCTTATAATAAGCTCTTATTGCGCTGTTTTGCATTCAAGATATGCAAATATTATTATTTAATACAATATATTTAAATTGTTATACATATTATAATTAATAGAAAAGAATTAATTAGATAACTACACTGAATTATAAATTAGTACCTCCACATATATATATATATGTGTACATATAAATCAAATATATATCATATCAATATATAGTCAAAAAAATTATAAATCAAACCCACGCACGCGCCAGCCAAAGTCCACCTCAACCACAGTCCACGTCCAACCACGTTAATCACATACGCCACCATTGGCAATACTTCTAGGCGAGCATGACATACTCAGAACTGCCAGGCAACATAGAAAATAGGTCTAAAAAGTTTTACCCAATTACACTGTTCTCACATGTATAACTCACAAAAGTTCTCCATAAAACATACAATCAGAAAATACCTACAATATAAACCCATTTTTTATTTTTATAAAAGTATGACAATTTTGTATAAAGCGAATTAATGTTAGCAGTAATAAAAATAATAATTTATTTGTCATTTAAGAAGTAATTGGGTTCCGCGTAAGCACAAGTGTTGTCCTACATTTTTATTGGCATAATTTATTAGCATATTGAGCGTGCATAGGATCCCTTCGAGTTTTCGATAGCTTTTGAAATAGATGTAGATATTATATTAGTTTTAACAAACAAAATAGTCTCGAGTGTATACAAGGAAATAAATGTCCATACTTTTAGCAATTTTAAATAAGGTACACAGCTGTCTGTTGAATTTAATCCCCAAGTAGCTCTGACATACTTTTTTGCATTTTAAATTGAAGCTCTTGCTCCTTGAATTAAAAACAAATGGAAGCTATCATCAAATAATACACAGAAAACATCACTTAATTACAAGCTTTGTACGAGTGCTTTCCTAGCTAAACCTGTCGATCATCAACTCACTTGAATTGAGTGTGTGACCCCTTCTGGGGTCCTGGGTCCGGGAGAGCTCAAGTCGGATGTAGCGGTGATCCGAGAGCGTCTCAACCTCTTCCAGGACACACCAGTTCCTTACTCGTACGGCGAGAGCAGGGGTAGCGAACGAAAGGTCCACTATCGACCCCCCCTGCTGTCG
Source organism: Tyria jacobaeae (assembly GCA_947561695.1). NCBI lineage: Eukaryota > Metazoa > Arthropoda > Insecta > Lepidoptera > Erebidae > Tyria > Tyria jacobaeae. The sequence goes on along the minus strand of OX387231.1, from coordinate 11,213,375 downwards.
CACCCACGTGTTGATGGAACCACACGGTGTGCTACACTGCGCCTAAAATAAGAGGAATCCTGGAACAACTTTGGTAGGACATAAGGATCCCTCCTAGCGCTGTGCCCGCAAACAGCGGGCATCACCTTAGGGTAACTCTTATTTCGGCGGCATCCATGAACACGTGGACGTCGCCTCCTCGCGGCTGGCCACTATAGCGGGTGGAGGGGAAAGCCCATCCCGATCACCCGCGGCCACACTCAGGGCGGCATGAGGCGCTGGAAATTGCGTATTTGCCGCCCGGTTCGCCGGCGGCGAATGGGATCCGAGTGGAGATCTTCCTCCCGGGCCCGTTCCGCCGCCTCCTTCTGCGAGATGACATCTTCGCAGAAGGATGCGACCGCGGTAAAACATCTATCACTGCCGGCCATGGAGCGTATGACGGCCGGCAATGATAGATCCTCTCCAATGACTGCAGTGAGGGCCCGACGCTGCGTCACCCAGGCTGGGCAATCCACAAGCGTGTGCTGAGCCGAGTCCTCACTGCAGTTGCAGTGGTGGCAGGCGGGACTCAGTTCCCTCCTGGCAACCGAGTGCAGGTACTTGCCGAAGCAACCATGCCCGGAAAGCAACTGCGTCAGCCGGAAGGAAAGAGTCCCTTGCTGCCTCCCCGCCCACTCGAAGATGACCGGCTGGAGCGCCTCCACGGCGGCAAAGCCAGCACGTGGAGCCTCCAGCCGGGACGACCAACGAGCCATCGTGGCTTGGCGGGCGGCTTCGCGCCACTCGCGTACCTCTTCGGGAGGGGGCCTACTGCCCCTGCCCATTCGAAACACAGCCGTCCGCCGATATATTTCGGCGAGCACTTCCGCCTCCAAATCCCACGGGGGAGAACCAGCCAATGCGCACGCTGCCTCCGTTGACACGGTGCGGTATCCGCGTATGGCTCTAACCGCTATTACTCTCTGAGGGCGCCATAGGTGCGCCCTATTCTGGGCAGTTAGAGCCTCCGCCCACACCGATGCACCATATAGTGCCATTGACCGGATTACCCCCATGTATAGCCGTCTTGTAGCGATGCTAGGCCCACCCAAATTGGGCAAAAGTCGCCCAAGGGCGGACGCAGCACCGACCAGCCTTGGAGCGAGCTGCCGGAAGTGTTCGTCGAAGCGCCACCTCCCGTCAAGCATCAGACCCAGATACTTCATCTGGGCCCGGATTGGTACGAGGACCGAGTTTACTTCGATCGAGGCACCGGGGGGTGGACCACGACGGGGCCCGTGAAATAAAAGGGCCTCCGTCTTATCCAGGGCCACCCGTAATCCCAGTACCTCGATGCGCTCGACCACCAGGCAGACTCCTATGGTGGCCAAGCGTGCCGCCTGTTGAAAGTTTGCCCCCCGGGCTGTAACGAGGGTATCGTCGGCGTAACATATTACGCCCAGCCCAGAGGAGAAGTCACCACGAAGGGCCCAGTCGTAGCCCATGTTCCACAGGAGTGGGCCCAGAACAGAACCCTGCGGAACACCGCACGACATGGCCCGACGTTTTAAATTTCCCTCTCAATCCTCGTACATGACGGTACGCTCCTGTAAGTAGTCTGCCACCAGCCGCCGCAGGTATTGGGGTACCCCATCGTAGTGGAGAGCACCTCTGATGCAGCTAAATGGCAGTCTACCAAATGTGTTGGCGATGTCCAGCGACACCGCCAACAGAACGTCTCCGTTACTCACGGCCTCTTCGGTCACAACCCTTAGGCGCAACACAGCGTCGATCGTCGAGCGCCCCGCCCGGAAACCAAACTGGGCGTACGACAGATCGGGCCCTACCGTGTTCAAGTGCTGGACGATGCGAGCAGAGAGAACTCTCTCAAATAATTTACCCGCCTCGTCCAGCAATACTATGGGCCTGTAGGCCGTGACCGAATCAGCTGGCCGTCCTGGCTTCGCCAAAAGGCCCAGCTTCCCGCTTTTCCAGCATTCAGGGAACCGTCCCTCTAGCATACTCTTGTTAAACAGTCCCCTGAAGTGGTCCTCCAAATAGCCGAGGGCCAGAGCCAACACTCTGGCAGGTATGCCATCCGGCCCGGGGGCAGTGTTCTTTGAACGAATTCGTAGAATGGCTGCCCCCAGCTCTGCATCCGTGACGGGCGGAATATCTTCTTCTTGCCCCCCCCCCCCCCGACATCTTTAAATCGGGCCGGTAAGGGGGGGGGGGGGCCGACGCGCGGAGCCTTAGTTGCGCAGTGCGATACGGACGTCCCCAGGGGTCACAATCGAGACCCTCCAGCCTCTCCTTTTTATTGTCCTCTTTGGCCCGGCTTATGGCCAGCTTTAGAGTCCTCCGCGCTTCGCGGTACTGCTCGTAAAGCTGGGCCTCAGCCCCAGGGTTTCGGCGATACCGCTGGCTGCGGGTATAGGACCTCCGGGCACGAATGCAGGCCGTTCGGAGGTCCGCTAGCTCTTGGGACCACCAATAAACCCCCTTCCTAGGAGGACGAAAACTTCGAATTCGGGGCATGGCCGCATCGCATACCTGTGTAATCGCATTACGGATGCGGTTAGCCCCGACATCCAACCCCTCAGTCGGAGGTGGAGGAGGGGATAGCCAAGACTGAACAATGGCCTCCTCCTCCAGACGGTCCCTATACAGCTTACCTACAACCCATCGCGGAAAACGCGGAGATCGCCGCGCCAAGTGACCCCTTCTGGGGTCCTGGGTCCGGGAGAGCTCAAGTCGGATGTAGCGGTCATCCGAGAGCGTCTCAACCTCTTCCAGGACACACCAGTTCCTTACTCGTACGGCGAGAGCAGGGGTAGCGAACGAAAGGTCCACTATCGACCCCCCCTACTGTCGCACGCACGTGTTGATGGAGCCTCTGTTGAGGAGACAGAGGCCCATTGATGCTGCCCACTCTTCCACCGCCTCGCCTCGGTCGTCCGTCCTGGGGGACCCCCATTCAGTAGATTTTGCGTTGAAGTCCCCCAACACGAGCGCGTGCCCAGGTGATTGACGCCGCATCGAGGTCTCCAAGGAATTTAGAAAGACCTCGAAATCGGCCAGACTCCGGTTGGGGGAGAAATATACTCCATAGAGCATGACTGCCCCCCATTCAGCGGCAACATATCCCGAGCCCTTGTCTCTTAACGACAAGGGCGGAGAATGAGGCGCTGATGAGCTGACGATCACCACGGAGCCGTCCCGGTCCCCTACCCAGTTCGGGAAGGGAGGAACGAAGTAGGGCTCCGCGGCTACGGCTACACTGACTGACCACTCCGCTATAGTCTGCAGAAGAAGGTCCTGCGCTGCGGCAGAGTGGTTCAGGTTTGTCTGGACTATAAGACTAGAGACCTGATCCATTTACTGAGTTGTCTCTACAGCCTCCATTGGCGACAACGGTCTAGTTACGACTGCTAGGGAAGTCTGGGTCGATTGGCTTAACCCCGAGTTTGGCATGGAAGTCCTTTTGTTTTTTGTTTGACCTACATCCCTCACGTCCCGAAATGTGGTTGGCAGGTAAATTTGCAACCGCGCAAGCAGTGCAGTGAGGGGCGGCGGCGCAAGTTGCCGCTATGTGACCCGGACGACCATAGTGGAAACAAAGTCCGCTGTAGTCAAAACAACAGGTGCACAGGGTGCGGGTGTGACCTGGTGCCAGGCACTTATAGCATCTCATTGGCCTGGCCTCCAGGGCTGAAACCCGGACAGCGTTTAGGCCTACCAGGTGTCTTCCACCCTCCACAAGCTTCTTGGCTGCGGCGACTGGGCAACTGGCCCACAACGCGCCGACCCCACCAGGGCCAGGGCGAACTGCACCGACCCTAACTGTGTCCGCGGCACATCCGGTCGTAGACGTGATAAAGCTCCGGATATCATCCGGAGTGATTGAGTTATCCAGGCCGGAGACACGAATCTCTACGCACTTAGTTGGCCTGGTGACCTTTACGCCTTGTTCCGCCGCAAAAAGAGCCTGCAGTTTTTCAGCTAGTGTGTTGGCTCTCACCGCTCCTTCTGCTCCCGGAAACTCTAAGACGCGAGCCCCGGTTTGAGCTTTACGGGTTCGCCCACCGACGCCTCCTAGTTCCCCGGGCTGGATAACATCTCGGGCCCTATGGAAGACCTCTGCGTAGGAGAGGCCGCTCTGTTGAGACTCCGGTGACACCGTGATGACCACCGCGGCCGTCTTCGGTGGTGAAAGCTTGATGGGTTTCTTGCTGCTATTTACAACTGGAGCTACTGCTTGAGTTACGACCCCCTTCTTCTTCCTTCCTCCTCTCTTCTTATTTTTCTTCTTGGACCCCTTCACAGTATGCCAGCCTTCGGTGGAGGGGCCAGGAGGTGAAGGGTTGTGGGTGACTACCGGGGCGCTGTTTGCGTTAGAAGCAACAGCAGGAGCACGCTGAGCCTGAGTCTGAGGACTGGAGACCTTCTTTTTCGTTCCCGGTGTCGCGTTTACCGTCTTGGCCGCCGCTGCCGCTGCCGCTGCATACGTTGGTCTGCTGGTAGGTAGCGCTTGAGGTAGAGTTCGTTTTGCGGCAAGTGGGGGTCGAACAAGGGGTGCAGGAGGTAGCCTTGCCTCCAGCCCCGCAAGACGACCGTCCATCATGCGCCACACCGCATCGGTGATTTGGCGCAGGTGCGCGTCCGGAAACGGGGAATTTACAGGTGTGGCGTATTGTGACAGTGGCTGTTCAGGGCGCTCCGACCCATTGGCCCTAAATTGGTCAAACTGAGCACGTAGATCCGCCATCTCTTCTGAGAGTCGAGTATTTGCCTCCTTCAAACGTTCAACGTCTGTAATGAGGGTCTCAACGACTCCCACTACTGCTGTAGACGTGTCCTTGAGTGCCCGGACGAAGGGACCTTTCAAATTCCTCGATTTTGAGGCTACCATATTTATGATGGTTACTGCTGCATCAGCTCTACTTTGGACTTCGGCGGAACCCCCTTTCAGAGGTGGACGGATCTTCAGTAGAAGATCCGCGATCTCCTCTTCAGCCACTCGCTCGCCCTCTGCACGTGTGAGGGCCGTCTGTTCAGCCCTAGAAAAGGGGTTCCTACCAGCAGGCGTCTGAGAATGCGGCCTCGTGCGCCCCCTCGATGCTGTTGCGATTTTCGGAGCCGGCATGTCGTCTGATGCACCTACCCTTGATCGTAAAAGGCTCCGCTTGCGATTTTCCGTGCCAAAAGATGCATTAATAGACGATCCGGAGTCCGACTCCGAGTCGCCCCTCCCCTCTATTGGTACAGAAGCTCTAATACGAATGCGCTCAGATCTTCGACTGCTCTCAGCAGTCAAGCTTATTTCTGAGAGCTCCATGTTTTGAGGCGTTAGACTCTTTGTGTAGAATGCTCTACACGTTTCAAGTTTTCGGCACCATCCTCTTCTGCGGTCTTCTTTTGCCTTTCCTTCTTCTTCTCAATTTGATTTTGAGTGTTAATAAAAGTTTCCATGATTGTTCCCACATGTGGGGGAGAAATAAGAGTCGACCCGGGCAGAGATCCCCCAATACCCGGGCAGGCGTATATTTGTGCCCAACCGAGGGGTCCGCAGGTACCTCGGCTGGGAGTGCGCTTGCAACTGAACCACCCATCAGCCATGCACCCCTTGGCCACACACCAGAGCACGGGATTCGGGGTAATTTTTAAACGGTTTTATTTAGAGACGTTTTCCACCTCGCAGTCAGGGCGGCTAAGCCAGGACTCTCGCCCCCGATCAGAGCCCGAGGGTTAACAACGGAACTTCTTTCGAGATTGCGATGTGCCGACGGCGGCAGGTGGACTACGTCTCCCTTGCCTGCTCGGTGGCAGTGTGAGTGCACACTGAGCCCGTCCTATTTGACAGCGGAGTGACACTGAGAAACCTTTGAAGGAGTCCCACATGGTATCCTGTTTTGTCTGGAGCCTCCCCCTGAGCCAATCCGGCATGAGTGGCTCTACCGGCACAGCCCCAGGGATCATTGACCCACGCAAGCCCCCCCACGACGACAACGTAAGGATACAGTTGGGGGGGAAAACTAATGTAACTACATAAACAATTTGAGTCGGCTCCTAATGTACTAACTAAACTTAAATTCATAAACATTTGTCTGTTGGTCACCCACTTGTCAACATCAACTTTACATATATACACGGGTATAATATTATGTACAGATACTTTCAGTCTCACTTTTTAATCTTAATTAAATTTGTACAAATAACAGTAATTATTTTGAAGTTTTTATCGCTTTGCAACTAAAATGGATGTTATTATCTAACCGGCAGCTCTAAAAACTCAAAATTGCCCACAAATTAAAAAAAAAATACTCGGTCGTCATGTCAAGTTACTAAAAGACATCGTTCCTTACAAATAGGCTAGTATTTTCGAACTCTTTTCCCCAGTTTTCTTTCGAATGCTTGCCCACTCTTTTAATGATACTTATACGTAAAAACACTACCTGATTTCTACTTTAAGCAAACTTCTCGAGCAAAAACCTGCCATGCCGCATCTTTTCAATATGTCAATCACGATTTCACTACGGCAATTTGTTTTGAAAACTGACTTAGAAAAAACCATTTATTTCCCATTATTTTTTTTTTCTCAATCTCATAAATAAACTCCAAAGACGAACACAATACAGGCGGACAAAATTGATTTAACTGTATTTTTAGGTCGTTATAATTTTGCAAGGCATCATTAAAATAATATCATATTTGAAATTTGTTATTTAAGTAAATACCAGAGAAATGTTATTAATTATTCATGTTTAACGAAGCTAATTAGCGGGTAAATATACAAAACGATTTTCTAATACTGTTTTAATATTTGGCATTTTCTATGTAAACACCAGTCGTAATCGTAATTCTGTATTTGATTCGCTACTATGATATTAATAGCTTTTGTAAACAATTCAACATAAAATCATTTAAGAAGCTAGTTGCCTGTTCTAGTATGTAGAAGCTATGGAGAACAACAATTAAGAAATTTAGAGGACACCCTTTTTCAAATAATATACTTTACACAATGCTGTTGTTACAAAATGTCTATGTTGTTTTGAAATTTGGGGCAATTTTTGCTAAATTATAGGTAATAGCAGAAGTGAAATGACCATCCCCAATCAACGGTACTCATTCACGAACATGACACGTGTGTCATGCTAGTGACGAGAGATGTTTAAAAGAAATCCAAATGGCCCGACACATATTCCACCATTAGCAGGAATTCTAGGCGAGCATGACACACTCAGGACTGCCAGGCAACATAATATAGACAATAATCTTTATACATATGTACTTCTCACATTTTTTTATCGTGTGGAAATCTCCACGGGTCATCACCTCACTGGAGCTTACAGTGAAATGGTATGTCGGACTCGAACCGACTAAAACCACATGGTGTTCCGTCACGAGTGGTCATATTAGGCCCCTGCCTTGCCCCCCTCCAACTTAGAGAGGTTTGCGCAGAACACGACGCTTCACCTTCTCAGGGCCTGCTTCTGCTAGGGTAGTGGGTAGCCTGATCCTCTACCTTCAGGTCAGTGCTCATGGGGTCGGAGCTAATTCTGCGCCATCCGACGCCTGGTGCGCCCTTCCCGGGGGCGAGAGAGGGCTAGTTCTCCCTCTCCTCTCCGCCACCTCTTTGATCAGCATCACCTCTGCGCTTCGAAACTAGTCGCGCATCCCTGGAAATCACACGTGATTAAAATGTATGTAAATAAAACGTGATATGTAAATAAATCTTAGTATTTGTAAATTCCGACAATCCGGAAACCTTGGCACTAATATTTTAGATAAATAGGGTGTACTCTATTGATTCATGTTAATTACTGATAGTACAAGTAGTGTATATGTATGTCGGCTGTAATTTTAAGTTTGGGTGACAAATAAAATTTTCTTAACCAATTTCACAAAGTAATATTTTTTACAAAATTTAAAGAATATTCTAAACCAGTAATTAGGAATAATCTCATATATAAAGGGAGTTCTGATAGATATGTAAAATAAGATAACGACTATCTTTTTATATTTTTGCCACGTTGATATACTTAATATTTATAAAATTCGAAAAATACAAAATGCCAATCAATCTACATCAATTCTGGAAAGTTCCGTGTTCCCTAAGGACACATTACGCTTGGCAAGGCGGTGTAAACTACAATATAAATACAAAACCTCTCTGTACATGTTGTACATATACATAATACACACACTCCCGGTTTAATGAATCTGGCACTGTCCCAGCGGTTAACAAAGCACAGACACAAACATTGCACAAATTGAGTAGGTACACCTGCAGTTAACTTCATTGTTACTTTAGGTGGAACCTTACGAATAATGATAATTAAAACATTGTTATATATGGAAATAAATCAGGAATATAGTTTATCTGCTAATGGTTATTCATATTCTATTCTCTTTTCTTTATGTTTTTTACTTTACGTGCATTACTAAGTACGCCAAGTTCATTTTAAATTTTTAAAACAAATCGCCAAGAGATTTCCAATAAGAGGCAGTGCATTGTATTATTGGTATCAAGAAAGCTCCGGTAAAGTTTGGTCAAACGATTCCTAAAATTCTTTTATTGACAATTTCGAAGCTTGTCAAATGTTCTGTTGCAAATGCAACGAACAATAATATTTTACATTTTCATAGAACTCGTAATAAAATTATTATAACCGGAAATAGAGACTCCTGTGCACAAAATATAACAGAATAACTTTTTTTTTTTATGGTATAGATAGCCAAAGGAGCAGGCGGGTCATCTGAGGGTCAATCAAACTACCGTCCCCTTCAAGAGTCGCAAGTGTGCTGCCCGCCTTTGGGGAAGAAGGAGAAAGAAGGGAGGGCTACGAGAGGAAGAGGATACACATAGGATTCACTCTATAAAATATAACGCAAACGTTGCTTAGCAACCGGTTTTCTGTTAGGCCGTAGTAATACTACGCATGGCTCTCTTACGTTAAAAATCTGTAAAATGACTTGAACCGGATATCTTGGATGTACATACAGACACGATATGGAACAGACAAACCTTATATTTTTATGTATTATAGAAGTATCTAATACCAAAGTTGGTTCATGAAGTAGAAGATAATAAAGGACTTCCTAACTATATAAATATTCAAAGTTTTCTTGCACAATGTCTACACAGAGAGACAATATAACTGAAATGCTGAAATGAACAGAAACTAGTTTAAAATAAAATTTAAACTTGTTTGAGTTGAGAACTTCACCGTCTTCTGTTTCGTTACTTTAAAAAAGAAAGTAACATAAAGTTTCAAGTATGTTTACTCAATGTGCATCTATCGATTTGAATTTGATTTACATAACAACTTTAAAAAGAAGGGAGTTTATCTAACTTGATTTCAATGATTAATTTTCCATTAAATTCTTTGAATTTGACTTCTTTTTTACGACTTCTAATTGTAAAATAGGTATTGAGGTCAGGAATTAATAATAAAAAGATATGTACAAGCGAGAATATAACTCAGTTGTGGGTCAGTAATTACATGAATATTTGATACTTAATTGTATGAAAACTTTATTGTTCATACAGTACAGGCGAGACATATAAATAAATCGAATTCGATAAACCATAAATATAGATAATCAAAACTTAATTAGGAGTTATATTTAGTCATAGTTGCGCATTAATTCATCAATCATTAATTCCATTCGCTGGCCTGTTAGTCTAGTCGGAAGTGATACTAACTGAATCCCACCAAGAACAAATAATTGTGTGATGAGCACGAGTCTTTGTTCTATGTCTGGGTGTAACTTATCTATAAAGTGTATGTATTTACAGTATTATATTAAGCTTCTTACCTTCATTTGTATATCTACAACCATTGCACTTGTCCATTACAAAGGTTGTCTGAAAGAAATCGCAGCTAGCGATAAGACCGCCGATTGTTCCAGTTGCTCGCATATTATTATTTGTTTTAATATTGGATTTTTTATGTGGTGTACAATAAAGAATAATATATTGTATTTAGAAATATATGAGTAAGTAAACATTTTATACATAGTACAAGCTCTGCTTAGATTGGGATCAGACAGCTGTGTGAGATCTCTGAAGGTCAGCACAATAAATAGCGAGCATGGTGGTATATGTTTTTTTGTTCCGCCCTAGATACTAAACAATTTATTACGACATGTGAAAATCTGAGTACAAGGTATTGATATATATATATGTATATTTAGATTCCAATGATACACCTTATATGGATACAGCTCACGTTTTAACTGCTGTAAGGATCGTCATCAAATTTTTTATGCAACTTGGCAGGGATACAAAAAAAACATAGAGCACCTTTCATAACGAAAAAACTAACTGGTCCCGAAAAAAAACATATGAGAGTGGAAGCGCGGTGTAAAGCTAGGTCAGGAATAAAATATTCATTTCACGAATTTGGTAGAGCACGTCATAAGTGCGTGCTATGCAAGAACAAATAGGTATTCAGCTCCGCTCAAAGGAACCATAAGTTAGAGCTTCGATTCGTGCTTGCCATGAAATGCAATTAATTGGTTTAAATGAGGTCCATCCTGTGTACATCTTTGTAACATTCTATACATTCGAAAATGTATAAAATAATCCAAACGTGTTCTTGAAATAAAACCGATGCTGAAAATTGAATAAAATCATCCACATTTTAAAAGTATCATTCAAGTGTTTATTATTGAAACATAATAAATAGATCAAATGAGTTCTTCAAGTTAATAAAGTCAGTTAATAAATAAAAGTACTCAAAACGTGTGTTGATGCATAAAAATCTAAGTGAAAAATGAAGCGAAACTATTGTCATACGCACAATCGTCTATTAATAAGTATCTAATTGGAATCTACTGTTTTCAAATTTTAATACTGCTGAAGATTCGTCTTTGTCCCGTTTTATTGAATAACGGAGACGGAAAATAAATAATTAATATAAATTGCTATTTGTGGAATCTTCGTTGTATACCATATTTAAAACGTTTATATTCATGATTTTACGATACTCGTTTATTAATAATGAAGCTGCTTGAATTATTAACAAACTACCTTTTGATTGAAAAGTTTGTGTGATACATACATACATTATATCATGCCTCTTACCCATAGGGGTAGGTAGAGACCACTTCCTACCATTTGACACGATTCTGACATAAAAATTGTGTAAAAAAACAGCTACTTCACAAAACAATCCTACTCCGTTGTAATTGGCGATGAAAAAACTTAGAAAAATATATAGACGTGTAAAAATATAATTTGCATAAGACAAATAGTATTTAATGTTTATTATAGATGTGGAAGTTTAAAAAACACGACTACAAATTTGTGTTACAATTGATCCAAGATTTTGTGAATATTTATAAAAAATCTTGGGATGGGACAAACAAAAGGAGCTGTCAGAGACCATACTTAACTATTTTCTCGTTTTGTTATGACTAAGAGGTTGATGAAAAATTATAAAAATACAACCAACATCGGGTGTGAGAGCAAAATGGTGGCTTATTTCCGCCAAAACTTGTGTTCTTCCCATCACTATCAACACCACAATGAGCCACCAACAAGGCAATTAAGTTCAGTATAATTCACCAACTTTTTGGCGATAAATAATAATGTTAAACCGAAACTTTATGAATTTATAATTTATTTCTACCCTAATGAGATAAAACAGATTAAGGCTAAAACTTTACAATACAATGCTAATGACGCTTTATCTGAAAGTATAATTTATACATTATATTATTGATGAAATTTGTCTTTTTTATTTTTTAAATCATAGAAGGGCAAACGAGTTGACGGGTCACCTGATGGTGTACTAGACAACCACCGCCCATATATACTAACTCAGAGTTGTTAGTACGCTGGCCGTCTTTCATGGTGATGAGGAGGGGAGGAGAAGAGAGAGGAGAAAACCCCCCTGGGTTTGAGCCACCGATAGCCTAACTCACTCGGTAATACAATGCATCCTTTGTGTGACAACTGGTTTCCTGAGAGGCCGTGGTATTACTCCGGTCAATCCGGCCTATTCGTAATAATATATTATTAAACAAAATATTAAAAATAAAATAAAAAATACTTTGGAGTAGAAATTTAATTAATAGTACATCATTCATACATTCATAAAAAACCAGGAGTATTGAATTATTCCTGCTATGACTATAGGCTTATATTATACACAGATGGTTACAAAAGTGGGCGACAATACAAATAAAGTGTTTCAGAATATGAAAATGTTCGGAATATTACATGAGATTATTATTTTCTAAAACTATAATAATCTAGTCAGGTTTTTTAAACAATTATACATCCTTGTAATATATATTTTTATATGTTTTTGTTTTTTTAAGTTTGTTGTTTATAGATGGCCCGATGATGACAAAATATCTCTAATTATTTATTTTTTTACAATTCTGTGACACACTATGACATATCTAAATATACTAAACTGCGTAAGGCTACATTATGAACACATTTTAAAGCGTATAAGTCACAAGGTTTTAATATAAATGTACTTTCCAAGACTCACTATTTCCTTATAATGAAAAAAAACTTTAACAGTAGCTACTTAAAATTCTGCCTACACAGTCCGGGCGTGTTTAGAAGATCACGTGATTGCATATATATGCTATATGCATATACTGCAGATATGTTGATACCCTTGTACTAGAGTTGACCTAGTTTTTTACAACTTAAGCCCCACTTAAAAATGGCAAGTTAGTGCCTGCTGTGGACTTGTTAAGTTAGACATCGAATCTTGTAATGAAGTGTCTGATTCGTATTTATTAGAAAGATAAAATGGGATTTTTGTAATAGAGGCACGAGTACAGGTGAACTTAATTTTATACTATTAAAAAATGATGTCTACAATAATTACAAATTGTTCTAAATGTAAACAATAAATCTTTTTTTTATTACTGATTTTTGTTTTCGGAAGTCTAGGTAACTCAAATGTACATGTACATTTACTTACATATACTTTCAGACGTAATTGGCAAAATGTGGCTGTTTGATACACGTTGGATGGGACAGTGACGGGCCTATTGGTCTGTTAGTGAGCCTGACTGCTGAACTAGTTGAACTGGCTGAATCGTTGGTTCGCTTCCCACATGGGACAAAAAATTGTGTGATCCAAGTCCGAGTGTTCTTTTTGTCCGTTAATTGAATGTTTGTAGAGCCCCCGTAGTGAATTATTATAATTACCCGAAGTCTTCCTAATGCATTTCTAACAAACAAAGCAAAAATCGTATGTGTTTATGTATGCATGATATAAATATATAAATCCTTGGTTGTATTCGATAAACTTGCTTCAGTGCCGCCGAGTGCAGTTGAAAAGTAAATATTCTTTGATATAAAGAGACTGTTTGAAATGTTTTGTTAGTTTTTGAATTACGTGTAATAAATGTTGACTGGCTTAGTAGGCGTCAATTCTTACAATGCCAGAGAAGTGACGAACGAATGAAAATAAACGAATTTTTTATTTGGATAAAACAGTTTTAATTATCGTTAAATTACTTTAAAACAACACTTTTGTCACTTGGCGTCCATTTCTATTCACCAGTTCATTTGAAATATTTTAACAGTTTATTACTACAATACTTCAACACTGGTAGAGCCAGGCATTGGCACGAATGGGCCGGCTCTACCGGTGCGAAACCTAGGCCCCACAGAAAACCGGTTATGAAGCAACGCTTGCGTTCCATTTCGGCGAAGTGAGTGATGTAAAAGAGGCCCAACTTTTTGATAATCGTAATTCTGTAATGGTAACATTGCTACTTACTGCTCTTCTGATTTTTCTTAAACATCAAGCTTTACTATAGACGTATGAAGTAACAATACACAAGGACTAAACACAGTAGTATATCTCACTTTAGTTTTAGATACAAAACACCGAATTTGTGTACTCATAAGATATTTCATACAATCCTTATGACGTAATAATTTTTATACCCGGAATAGAATTCATCTATTATAATGGAATTATTAAGAAGAATTTTTACCTCTTCTTGAATTTTGTAATACCAAATCCGGCCGGTAAGAAGTTAAGAGGTTCGAAATTTAAATTATGACTGAATCGAGAGACAGATAGAATTAATGGTTTTTCCTTATCAGATAAAATATTAATACATTTTCTACGGTATTTTATCCAAGTGACATTGAGAAATAATAATTCACTTTTACATATAAGTAATTTAGATCTCTATTATAAAAGATTTTGGTATATTTTGCCTTGCCTTAGAAAGTTACAAACACATAGCGGTGGGATACAAATACATAGAGACAACCGCCCGCTTTGCAACCACAGGCTTCCTCTTGTCATTAAAAATTTCATACCAGCGTCGGTTTAGAGTACTTATGATCTGCTCCTTCTTTAAGACTAGAGTGGTATGACATAGAAATATTCGAGAAAGACTTCAACCTTAAATTCTAATCTCAAATCTTAGGAATGTGCTGTTGGTGAAATTAGTAATATAATAATACCATTACGAGCGGAATCATATTCGTTAAATCAGAGTAACTAACACTTCTCTGCAGTACCACATGCGTTTATGCTCAGTTCAGTTTTTAAGTATGGCAGAGTAATGTTGTAAACTCTATATTAATAATAATTAATAAATTGTAAATTTATCTATAATATGTATTAAGAAATATATAAGTATGTTTACCGGCAGTCTGGTTACTATAATAAAAGTTCTACTTAGTTTGTGATCAAACGGCCGTGTTTAAGATGTGTAGAGTTATTATTATTATCATTTTTATTCATATTAAATAATATAAAAATACATTTTTAAATATTTAGCTTTATATCGAACTAAAATAAAGTTAACAATATAAGAAATAGCAGACCACAGACATCGGATACAGGGACCAACATAGAGATGGTGAGGGCTTTAAAGACAGGAACTCCTCAGAATACGGGCCGTGTCGAAGAGCACTGCCTTCTGCTTCAGTCTCTTGATCCAACTATCTAACGAAAGCCTCTTAAGGTGTTGATCAAGGCTCTTGGCATCAATCCATGAGCATAATTTGCTATTATTATTCTTCAATAAATATTCTATCCAATACAAAATAATCATTTAAATCTGAACGATGGTTCCAGAAATAAGGGCGCTCAGACAAAAAAAAAGAAATACTCTTCAGCTTAAAATTCGTAGATGCTACAAATATACAGCATAATATTAAACAAAACAAATCAATTATGAAACAGTTTTGTGTTATTTTTATGAACAATATAGCGTAATTTTTTTTTTAATATATCAAAGTTAGGTGATTTATGTCTTAAAACTTTATAAGGACTAACAAATAAATATTAAACGGCAAACAAGCAGACGGGTCAGGTCCACCGCCACCAAAGAAACAGGCGAGAAATTCCAAAGAATATTTTAAAAATATTTTCCACAATATTTTCCAAAACATTTTTTTAATTCTGTTATATTTTAAGTATTAAGACCACGGAGGTGACGGAGGTGATCGCATAAACATATAAAAGGGACCCGAACAACCTGACATCTACGCCAAGCATATCTGCAAAGCAAAAATAAACAAAATAAACTTCATAAGTGACTACATACTTCTGACATGTACAACACAAATTTTCTATATAACTTCGAGAACAGTGTTTATTTAATTGGCACATTAAAAAAAATACTGAACAGTTAAAACACTTATCCTCCACCAAATTGGATGAAGACATACTTAGCCTATAGGAATTTTCACACTATACCGTGCATCAGGTCTCTTCAATATATTTAAAAGTTACTTGGCAACCATATTGTGGAAAATATTATTATTTTTATCATACTGTTGCTTACTTCAGATTGGACAAGTGAAGTGAACTGATAGTGGATTGACTTGGTGGATTTTTATAATTCATACCTCCGATATTCTAACTTAGTTCTAACGACTGACAAACAGGCTGGTCACCTGATTGTAAGTGACAACCGCCGTCCATGAACACCTGCAACTTGACAGGCGTAAGTGCGCTGCCTGCCTATGAGGACAATTAGGGATAAGGGGAGAGGAAAAAAGAGAGGGGGATAAGGATATGGGAAAAGGCAATGGGGGATAAGGTGAGGCGAAAGAACAGGGGGGTTGGGCCCCAGGAAACCTCACTAATCTCTTGGAAATGCAATGCAAGCATTGCTACATAACCGGTTTTCTGTGAGACCCTGGGTATCGCACCGGTTGAGCAGGGGTATTCGTGCCTAAGCATGGCTTTGCTACTATTAATATATACTAAATACTATACAAATTTAATACCAAAAAGGTGTTACTACAGTTTACGGATTGTCGTAATTTACAAATACAATGATTTTACAAAAAAAAAAGCAGGATGTACATTGTATTATTTAGTGATGTAGAGTGGAGTATATGTATATTGATATAGTTTTATATTTGGTTGACAAATTTAATTTTCTTTACCACTTTCAACCACTCCATTAATTTTTTAGCAAATGTTAAGTAATCTTATAAACATATATAAATAAGATAACAAATTTCTGTTTCTATTTCTGTCCTTTGTTTCATTTAATATTTCAAAATACGAAATGCCAATCTATCTACATCAATCGATGAAAGTTCTGCGTTCCTAAAGGACGCATTACACTTATTCTTATAAAAAAGTTTCGGACAAGTTCCAATCTTAACCAACATTGCAGTAATCTTCTCTTGGGATCGGCCGATCTTCGACTCTTCGGATAGCAATCGTATAAGCCACTTTGATTCCTTTTCAAACATTCTGAAGTGAAAAATGTTGTTATAGACTTTTTAAAGCAATACTCTATCGTCGTTCATACACATAAATGCATACGTTCATGCCAGGATTGTCAAAAGTGAGAGGTGTAATAAACACCCAAATTCTGAATATTAGAATTTGGTCCATCTGATGTAATAGAGGACAAGCCTGTTGCCGTCAACAAAAAAATCTAATGGAAAGGGAAAGGTTATAGTAAGGGAAGAGTGGAATGAAAGGAGAAGGAGAAGCGGTATTGCTTATACGGATGTATGGTAAAGTAAATACCATAGCTCAAAGACGTCGGGGTCGCATAAATGGACCTTGAACTGGCTAAGTGGCTATTGCCGGGTCCAAACACTATACCCAATATTCGATATCGCTTATCGCCTTTCAATACCAAGATTAACTCTTACTCGGGAAATTTTAGATACTTTGGAAACCCCTTGCGATGGTTCAAAAGTAAGAACTTGTTCATATCATTTTCAATTCCAACAAAAGTTAACGATTACCGTGAGTACTTAATATTAATAAATTCGAAATCCTCTGCAAGTGTAGTACATTCATATATAGATACGTATTTTATACACACACTCACAGTTTAATGACTCTGGCACTTTCCAAACTGTTAATGAATAGCTTGTTGGTCTAGTGGTTAGTGACCGTGACTGCCAACCCAGAGGTAGTGGATTCGATTCCTATACAGGACAAATATTTGTGTGTTGAGATGATGATAATGAGATTATTTGTTCTATGCCTTGGTGTTTTTATATATTATATGTATATTTAGAAATATATAAGTATGTTTATCAGCAGTCTGGTTACCACAGTACAAGTTCTGCTTAGTTTGAGATCAGACAGCCATGTGTGAGATGTCTGAAGATATTATTATTATTAACAGATCACAGACAAACAGTGAACTAATTATCAATTAGTTATTTTAATTATCCAAACCAATGAATATCGTTAAAATATTGTCATTAAAAAAAGTAATTAAAAATGGTTATAAAAAATGTACAAAAATAGTTCATATAAAGATTCTTCTGCATCATTACAAGATCGTACAATCTGAGCTGATACAAGCTGAGCATAACTCCGAGGCATTCTAGTACAAAAGAAAAACTTTGTATTGTTTTGATTTTACGTTGTATTACAACACGTACAGGGTACAGTTACTATTGAATATTGGAGTCGCCTAAAAATTCCAATTAGACGGTTTTTCATTGAATTATTGATAACAATAAACTCATATACAGTATGAAAACGTGTGTCAACTGTCAACTGTTCTTTTCATCTGATATTTTTTTTTATGCTCGAGTATCTTTCAAGCATCTGATTCTATCTGAATAATTGAACTTGTAACTGACAAAATTAGTAGAAATAGACTATTGTACTGAGTGTTGTAAATTAATAAATATCAAATTAATCTAACGCCTTATGAATCCTCTAATCCATCCTGTTTGGGTGATCAATAGAGTGAGATGGATCTTTTAGTGTAAAGTTTGCATAATGTAATTTTAATTTGGCATCCACACCCTTTGCATTAGAGCATGATCACTTGGGGAGTAAATTTTGATATATTTTTTTTTATTTATTTCTAAGACCTGTCTTTATCTGTATAAAAAAGTTTGTAGTAATTATTATTACTTATAGTTATGCTACACAAATCAATATTAGTACAATAAATAGAGTACGCATTGACTGGTCTGCTGGTCTAGTGGTCACTGAACCTGACTGCGAAGCCGGAGTTCGGGACAAAAGTTTGTGTGATAAACAAATAATTATCCCGAGTCTAGGTGTTCTTTGTGTCCGTTGCTTGCACATTTGCAAAGCCCCCTCGACACAAGAATTAGTCCTGTTGCGGGAGTTGCCTTTTTAACTTAACCAAAGAGAAACATATTGTGTTACTAGCTGTTGTCCTTGACTTCGTCAAACAAAAGTCCATAAAAGTTTTATTTGAGCTCAAAAGTAACTTCCTAGCGATACCAGTGTACAATGTTTTAGCATAACGCGTAGAAAGAGACAAAAAATAAAATGCTAACAATATAAAAAAAAGCTAAAATAAAATTAAATAAATTATACATAATTGAATTGAGCACTTCACCGCATTTTGTTTCGTTACTGAAGATAGTCGAAATAACGTTAAGTTTCAAGTATGTTACTCAATGTGCATCCATCGTTACCCAAACGCTAAGAAAGCTTTCAACGTATTTACCCCAGAATTTTTTGGGCGAGTGCTAGGAGGCCAATTGGTTTCACAATTAAGTTCACGTTTTATCTAGGTACGTGTTTAATGCGGTTGCGATTTATATAACAAGTTTTAAAGAGGGGTGATTATATACCCATCTAGATTTCAATTATTAATTTTTAGTTCAGTTTTTTGTTTTAACCTTTTTATTTACGACTTGTAATTTTAATATTGTTACTTAAGCATTGAAGAAGGACAAAAAGAATATATAATAAATTTATTTTGACAAAAAGCAAGACGTGATACGTACTACAGAGTAAATAGAAAAAAAAAACAAGTAATTAAAAAAGCGTGAATAATATGATGATGATGATAAAAATATATATAGTACGGTCTAATGTATGAGTTATAAATTACACAATTAAATTATTATAACAATTATATTATTAATTATATAAACAAAGATACTTCTACTTATACATAATAGATTCGTTTATTCAATAATAACCATATGTAGGCTGTCCTGTCTGCAACGCACTATCTGTCAAAGATGTTGTTTAGCGTGAAGCTGTATCATAATAAGTCAAACCGTACTCCAAGGATTATTCTTGATAAAGTATTGATTTTTTTAGTATAAATAATTAATAAAATACACATAATTCTCCTCATTTAAATACAGATAAACATAGGTCTTAACAAAACAATAAACGCAGCGCTGATTATTTTCAGCAAAGGCTTGGCGGTTCCCAGTAAATTAATGTTTACTGTGTGTAGTTGAGTGCTAACAAATGATAAGCTAAAAAAAAACTTACGAAGTAGTGTTCATGTTGTGAAGGTTTTTTATTACACCGGTAGTGTGAAATTTCATTACGTGTTCATTTTCATACAGAGTGGGTCAGGTGAGACTTATAAATACTTTAATTTTAATAACTGTAAATTAAGATCATACAAATTTGGATTATTGTTGGATCATAACAGTTGATTTAGTATTTAATCTGACTGTTTTTGTATATATGTTTGTTTCTTTGTCCTAGAGCTTAAACCGCTCTATAGATTTAGATGTGAGGTGTTATTTGAATTGTTTTAATAGTGGGAGTAACAGAGGGTAAGACTATAATGTAATTCAGTAGAGTTTTATATTTTTTAATAATTTTAATAATTTAAATGCATCGACTACTATACTATTACTAATCCTAAGTCACATGGAGCTGAGTAGTCAACATCAATTTTCACGATATCTTTGTTTGTGTTTATAAGAAGGAAAGCCTCGACAGATCAAAATATAGAATTTTTACCAAGAATTCCCTTATAGGAGTCCAACTTTAGTTTAAATATTAAATCATGGAATTTTACCATGTTAGGGTTTTAAGAAAGAAAGCTAGGTCGGAAATAAAATATCCGTTTAGAGAACTTAGTAGTGAACATAAAAAGTTTCGTGCTATGCTTTAACAAAAAATAATTCAGCTCAGCTCAAAGGCTCAAAGGCTCCATGAAATGTAAATAATTGTGTCAATGAGGTATAATGTTTGTAATAATAATACGTTCGTATAAATTAAACCCCTATGTTCTTGGAATGAATAAAATGCCGAAAATTAAATAGGATCATCAACATTTTAAAATCATCATCACAAAAATAATATATCTTTTTTCAATTATGTTCATAATTAAAGAAAAAGCTTAAAGCTTAAGCTATTAAAGAAAAATAGATCAAGGTGATTAATTATTTCGGTATCAAACATCGTTAAAAAATGAACGCAAAAACACAAAATACTAATATTTTCGTGTCAAAAAATTAAACGAAGACTGAAGCAAAATATACGCACAATAATCTTATAATAAATATCTAATTGGAATCTTCTGTTTGCAAGTTTTAATGCTGCTGAAGATTCGCCTAAGTCCCGTTTTATGAAAAAGTGGAGGCACAAAATAAATAATTAAATAAATTACTATTTGTTAAATCTCTGTTCAATAAGATAATTAAAAACAGAAATCGTCCACTAAAACTTCTTATCAATCATAAATATAATGATTTTGATCTATAATTAATTCTTTTATTATACTCATTTAATTAAAATGAAGCTGCTTGAATTTTATATACACATTTCAAACAAACCAGCTTTTGTTTGAATTATGTATATAAAATAGTGAAAACCAAAACAATCCTCCTCTATTACAGGTCATTTTTTGGGCAAGTGCTAGGAGAGGCAATTGGTTGTGGGGGAGTACAATTACTCTTAAAAGAAAAATAAAAGTAAGCGCCTTAAAATCTTAACATCTAGAAAATACATAGACGTGTGAAAAAAGTATTTTTATCAACAATATGTACAAGTGTGTTACGCATTTATTTTTACAGTGTGTATGTATTAGAAACGCAACTTCGATTTTGTATGGATATTGACAAAAGATTTTGTGAAATTCATTAAAATATATGTATGGGACAAGAACCAATTTATCGCGCTGATTTGACTAAGATGATGATGAAAGACGGTGAAATACAAATAACAATGGGTGTAAGAGTAAGATGGATACTTACTTGTTCCAAAATGTGTATTCTTTCTATCTAGATCTCAACACCACAATGCGAAACAAATAATCCAATTAAGTTAAATATAATTCCCCCAAATTTTCAACGATAAATAATAATGTTGAGCAAAACCGAAACTTTATGAATTTATAATTTATTTCTAACCTAATGAGATGAAACAGATTAAGGCTATAACTTTACAATACTCTGTTAATAATCCTTTATCTGAAAGTATAATTTATAGATTATATTACTGATAACTTTATGGCACTGTTAAGCCTCTCTGTCAACTCTCCGGTCATGTATACCTCCAACTCAGACTTGTAACATCATATGGCTCTTCCTCATAAATATTAAATTATAAAAACCTGGAGTATTGAATTATTCCTGTTATGACTATAGGCTTCTATTACATACTGATGGTTACAAGAGTGGGCGTTAATACTAATAAAGTGTTCAAGAATGGGCAAATTGTCTGAATATTGCAAACGAAATAAAAAACTTTATTGTTACCTAAAATATATAATATTTTTCTGTGTAATTGTAACAGTCTAATAAATTGAACTTACACTAATACAATTATACATCCTTATACTATTTTTCTTTCTTGTTTTTTCTTATTTAGGGATGGTCCGATCATGACAATGTGTCTATGCATTAACTATCACAAGGTTTTAATACAAGCGTACTTTCCAAGACTCGCCCTTTCCTTACAATCTAAAAACGAGCGGTTTCACGGCTTATAATACCCAAACTTTAACAATAACGGATACGCAGTCCAGGGCATATTTTAAAGATCACGAGATTGCATATACATACATTTGTATTTTTACTGCAGATATCTTGATACACTGAAACTACAGATGACCCAGTTTTACACAACTTAAGCCCTACTTGAAAATGCTGTTAGTGCCTGCTGTGGACTAGTCAAGGCAAATATTGAATGGTCTAATGATGTGACTGATTGGTGTTTATTAGAGAGGAATGCGTCTGAAAGAGAAATACACTTAATTTTAGACTTGTCAAAACATATGTCAGTACCAATTACAAAACCTTTTAAATATGAACAACAACTCTTATACGTCAATAAAATAACGTTTGATATATAAAATATATTTAATATTATATTATTACCATCATATCATACACGTCGAATTCGACATAAGACCGCTGACTGGAAAGCGCAGCGGAGGAGGCCATTAACTCGTTTTTTTTATATATATATTATAGGGGGACAGGCGAACAGACGGGTCACCTAATTGTAAGTAATAAAATCCGTCCATGGACACCTGTCATAAATGCTCTGTCAGCCTTTAAGGGTGTTGAGGGATGGAGGATGCGAGAAGTAAAAAAAAGAGAGGGTGGACGAGGAGATGGGAAAGAGGAGAGCGAGAGTTAGGCCTCCGGAAATGCAACGCAAGCGTTGCTTCACAACCAGTTTTCTGTAAAGCCGTGGTATCGCACCTGTTGAGCAGGCCCATTCGTGGCTTAGCATGGCTCTACCACTGACAACCTTATAAAGACCACAGGTTGACAGTGGATGCAGAATGCTTTGAACCTGTCTTCTTGGAATTCATTGAAGGAAGCCAATGTCGAACAGTGGATGTCCTATGGCCAAGATAATGATGATGATGATGAATATATTATTTTTTCAAATTATTCAAATATATTTTATTAAACAGAACGTTTTCAAGGTGCACGGCTATTACGAGGCAACATAGCGGTTTGACAGTTATCTTCTTATTAAAATACATGGTAATCTAGTAAATTATTATTTTTTGGATAAGCACTTCTTTCTAAACTGCCATTATACTCCATACATTAAAAGTGTTGAGTATTATTATTTTAAGTTTTTGGATCTTTATTGATTGTTTTTAGCCAATTTCACTATTTGAATAAAGAATTTTCTTTAAATATTGACTTGAAATAGAAAATCACTGTCAATCAGAATTCCTATAAAGCGTTTATACAAAACCATAACAATTTCAGAAGAGAAGAGATTGGAATGTTACAAGTTGGTTACAGGCAATGTACTGTGGCTGTCGCTTTTGGCAGTACATAGAGCGTCATAAGCCGCCTCTGGTCACGATACCGTATCACGGCCATCGTGACCGAGGACGATCTCTTAACACTCACTGTTAGGACCGGTTCATCCAAAATACTGCAACTCTGCTCTCTTCTTCTTCTTGATGAATTCATTTTTCAAGAAACAGCCCCAGAGAAAGTGGACGTTTCAAAGTCCCGACGCCATGACCAAAAATGAGATCGACTTCATCATGTCGGACAGGAAGCACATATTCAGAGATGTCTCAGTGATCAATAGGTTTAATACCGGTAGTGACCACCGACTTGTCCGAGGCTCTCTAAATATCGACTTTAAGGCTGAACGTGTTCGTTTGATGAAGTCCAGGCTCCGACCAACTCTGCTTCAAGCCATGATAGCTACGCTACGCTAAAGCTGGAAAACCGATTCGCTTCCGTGGAAACCACAAAAGACGTAAACCAGAACCTCGAAAACGTGGTTCGGGTTCTCAGGGAAGAAGGTACGAGATTTTGTGAATTGCAGCGTAAGGGCAGGAAGTCGAAGCTTTCGGAAGAGACCCTACGGTTAATGAAGGAACGACGTTTAAACCCACCTGTCACTTCGTTGGCAAAGCGGACTCTAAAGAGAGATTAGTAAGCTCGTACGACACGACCTCCGATGCTTTAACGCTCTCTCGATTGAAAGGGCGATCGAGCAGAATCGGGGGTCAAAAGTACAAGCTAAAGTAGAAAAGTTCTATGGCCGGTTATACGCTTCGCATGCATCTCGACCGGATCCCGTAAATGAGGACCCCAGAGCCGCATTAACACGCCCCTTCACCGAAGACCTCCCAGAAGTCAGTACCGACGAAATTGAGATGGCTCTTAGACAGCTGAAAAATGGAAAAGCCCTTGGAGAGGATGGCGTTACAACAGAGCTGCTAAAGACTGGAGGTAAACCTATAATAAGGGAGCTCCAAAAGCTCTTCAACGCCGTCCTGTTTGAAGGGAGAACTCCGGATGCGTGGAGTAGGAGTGTGGTCGTCTTGTTCTTCAAAAAGGGTGACAAGACAATGTTGAAAAACTATCGACCAATTTCCCTTCTAAGCCACGTCTACAAGCTGTTTTTAAGAATCATCACGAACCGTCTTGCGCGAAAACTCGAAGAATTCCAACCATCGGAGCAGGCTGGATTTCGGAGAGGATAAGGCACCATACACCACATCCATACAGTGCGGCAGATTAGACAGAAGACCGAAGAATATAATCAGCCCCTGTGTCTAGCATTCGTGGACTATGAGAAGGCCTTTGACTCGATCGAGATCTGGGCTGTTATGGAGTCCCTGCAGCGTTGCCAAGTAGATTGGCGATATATCCAAGTGATGAGATATCTCTACGAAGCCACCACCATGACCGTCCAAGTACAGAACCAGCAAACAAGGCCAATACCATTGCATCGAGGAGTGAGACCAGGGGATGTTATCTCCCCGAAATTGTTCACAAATGCAATGGAGGACATGTTCAAGACGCTGCATTGGAAAGGGCGTGGCATCAACATCAACGGCGAATACAACAGTGAAACATATTAGACACAGTAGGTGTTTACAGAATTATACACTAGTATTCTAAAAAGTTACAAAACATTGTAAGCTATTAAAAAATCGAGCTGTCTCTTAAACTAGGCTACGCCTGTATTTTAAGAGACAGGAATCGGCTATAAGGTGTAACAATAATGATTTCCATAGTATATAGTATACATAGTGATTCCATAGTATACATAGTGATTCAGTAGCAGAGTAATCTTTAAGTAATAACCACTCAGTTAGTACTTATTTGCTGTTAAATCTATTCAGTTTAACGATGTTTAACTCTTTATTAACATTACTGTATAGGTAAGGGCTTAGCGTGTAAAATTGATGCTCGGAAAAGGAGGTTTTGTGACGAACAGGAGGTGCAATGAATCTTCGTTTGTTGGGTTCTGGAGGTGGAAGGGTATTATGGTACCTAAGGGCTGTTTGAAGAATGTAAAGCTGGCGCACTGTAAGTACCTTACAATATATATATAGAGTTGGAGTTAGCATAGAGTTGGATTGTTGGATACCTGAAATGTTTGTATGACATCACTTTCAGTATAGCATGCTTTGCTCTTTCTATTTTCAGTAAATAGGACTTTGCAGCACCACCCCACACCGTAATGCAATACCCAATTACAGATTGACATAGTGCATGGTATACTAACTTAATAATATCAAAGCTAGCCGATTTCCTAAGTGATTCGAAAATGTGTTCGCATCGTTCTAGTAGTGATTAAGCTTACGTGTTTGTCCCATTTTAGTGCAGAGTCAATTTGTACTCCAAGGTATTTGACACAGCTAGCTCTGTTAAGCGTCGGACAATTACAGGTTGGTTGTAGGTTGGGACACGAGTGAGCAGTAATCTTAAAGGAGTCAGGTGGTGCACCATTACGTCTGATAGTGAAAGGTAAGTATGCTGTTTTTTTTACGTTTATGCTGAGGAGGTTCAAGTTTAACCATTTTATGACTTCGCTTAAAGCCAGTTCTGTTTTACTTTTAACGAATTCCCATGTAGTGCCATGGACTAGAATTGCGGTATCGTCGGCATATGCGTAGACTTTAACATTATCCGGAAGATTAATCAAACACAGACCATTAACATAGATTTAGAATAAAATCGGGCCCAGGATACTACCTTGAAGAATGCCGAAGGTCACCAGCTCTTCGCCACTGAGGTAAGAATCAATTTTTACGGACTGTGTGCGATTTTTAAGGTAGTCTTTGAAAATCTCTAAAGGCGTACCACGTACACCAAGAAGTTCTAACTTGGAGATAAGGAGGGGGGCAGAAACCGTGTCGAAAGCTTTTGATAGGTCCTTTGATAGTAAACTCCTCCGATATACAAACTGTGTTACTTGTTATACACGTACATATCCTATTGTAACATTTCATTCTATCATTTCTTCATTGTTTTCGAAACCCATAACTGATATTTACCTTCATATCTTTATCTTTCACTGCCTCATTCATGCTCACCATTATCGGCCAGTCCTCCGGGTCTTCCTTCTGGTTTTTAGCTAAACACTTTTCCGCCACGCAGCGTACGAAAAGTTTACCAATTAAATGTCTAAAGATATCAAGTTCACGATGCTTACAAAGGCTTACTTATATGTCATAAACATTCGCATAGAAACTTGTAAGTATTTTTAAAATATTAATTCATTAGGTTAGACTAATACATTTATGATATACAAAAAAGGGACTGTATTTTAGCGACCGGTTTATAATAAAATAAATTATATTTAAATAGTATGTTACAGAATTGTAGTAGAAGAAAATACCTTTAAAAGTTATATCATTACGAATCTTACACTACTACTACTAAACTTTCTATGATATTAAAAATAAAGTCTTAATATGATCACTGTTATATGATTCATATTTTATATTTTACTGGTTTCTAAGAAAAACGTCTTGTTTCAAAAAACAAATTGAATTCATGCACTTAACGTATTATCAAATTAATGTATTTAAAATAAGTATAGAGTATACTTAAAATTGCAGACGTTATAAAATGTTACTTTAAATTACTTAATAATAAAGTTCTGTTAAGAGCTATTAGTAATTAAAGCTTAATGCATAGAGGCTTTGTCTCTGATATATCGTCTTATTAAGTTATTTAAAGAAGCGAAATAATTTTAGATACTTTATAAATTATATCTCAAATATGCAATTTCCAAATGAGTTAAAAATATAGGTAACTTTAATATAGCAGTTGCAATTATAGTTGATAGAGCTGACAGCCAATGTCGCATACTGTTTATATTCTAACATTTTTAACAGTTGCAAATGCAATACCATGGGGTATTGAATTATCCTCCTGCTGCATACAATACTGAAATTGTCATTACCACGCGGCGGTTATTTGGTATTTAATTACACTTTATTATTTAGTATGTATTATTATATAGTATTTAGTATTGCACGGAGCGTCGTAATTATTCATTATTTATTACAGCTAGAGATTTGTTGACATATGTAATTTGTGTAGTAAGTAATAAACCACATCTGTATTTCGTTGTCCTCGGCTCACAAGTATCTCTTGCACACAATACGGGAACACTCAAGTAAATATCTCCTAAGCAAAATAATGCCCCAATGTTGTGACCCCGACGTGATACTACTGTATACTGGATCACTGAGGCAGATTACTCAGTTTTGCATAGAGCATTGTAATTATACATAAGAGCCAGAGTTGAGTCTCGAAGTTCGAACTTTTTAGTTCTTCAAGTACGTAAGTAATACTTGCATAATGTTAATTTTTGTCCCAAATACCCCCAAATGTACAAGTATGTAAATTTAAAAGGCTTCAATCGGTAGAACAGAATTTTGTTATTTAAACTTCACAGTATCAAAGTTAAAAATATGTATGTAGATACATGTAGATGCAGGTGTAACACATTCCATAAATACATATACAACATACCTTAAAAAAAAACAATTTTGTTAACGTGATAGATAAATTTCGTGAAACGTCTTCATAAAACTCCCTATTGGCTGGGCTCGTTTGATGTTAAGTGAGGCATTCCACAAACGTACAGCTTCAACAGTAAAGGGTTTATGATAAAATTTAAACTTAATTAGTGAAAGCAATATTAAAATATGAAACCTATTTCAAACAAAAGTAGGCTGACACCACTCAAATGTGTTTGTAGACTTCGTAAGACATCCCTTTCTAGAATATAATACCAAAAAAACTGTGTGATTTCAGTTTTTTTTTATTAAAACATTTTTAACTAATCTTGAAACTTTCGTAGTAAATATTAACATTATACAACGACCACAAATAACACACAGACTTTGGACATAACAAATTGATCTCGTATCCGAATTAAACCCACTACCTCTGTTTCAGCAGTCAGAATGACTAACCACTAGACCAAGAGGGTAGTGAAAGAAAGCAGTATAGATTCACCCCATGAAATAATAGGCTGTCTTCTATGAAAATATACATACACTGGCCAATATCTCTTAAATTGTTGGCAGAGGCGTAGAAAAACTATTAAACAATATCTAAATATAACAAGAAAAAAACTACAAAAAAAACCGTATATATCATAACCATATATACATATATATATATATAAATGAATATGCAATACAATATAATAGCCTAACTAATCCAAGCGTTAGAGCGAGTATAAAAGATGCGGCCACTGCATGCTCAACCGTAAAAGCTTAACTAACAAACTTTCCAATTTGCATGACTTTTAACTTTTGACAACAATAGGAGGACACTATGTTAAACGACCTACATGATATTTTCAGAGTTCGTTTTGTGTAACCACAAACATAAATTAAATAGAAACAGCATTAAAGTTCGTGAATGGTCGTGGCTTCGATATAGGGTCGTATAAATTAAACAATAAGCCATGGTTTGTTAGTAATCAAGGTCTGATTGTAAGTGATCCAGTGATTTTAGAGAGAATCTTGCTAAAGCCAGGTTTGACCTTTATAATGCTTGTTTAATATATAAGGCTGTAAATGCATTAGAACCAGTTGAAGTTTTCTGGAAATGTATGTATGATTCGAGTCACTCTTCGCATTCTGAGGAGAGCGACTTGAACCATCAATTGCCAGGTTATTTCAGATCAGATTGACTACTTGGAGTTGCGTCGAGATGAGTTTCACTTTGTATATCTATCGCTTTTATCATGTCGAGTGCTGAGAGGAATCGTTAGGATTCCGGCAACCATCGTACGTAACAAACCTTCCATCCCCTTCATCTGGAAGATTGGCACCCCACATAACCATATACTTTTACAGAAGCTTTTTGCGAAATTGTCTTTTGCCGCAATTAGGAACCAATACGACGTTTAAAACTTTGAGAAAAGAGCGTACTCCCACCTAAATAGGCCGCAACGCACTTGTGACTCTTAATATACAGGTTTTCATAGGCGGCGGTAGTCTCTTACCATCAGATGACCCCGTCTGCTCATTTGCCACCTATCTCACAAAAAGAGCATAAAAAGATGGTAGTTACTGTTTCGTATTAAAATTTAAATATCTGATAAGTCTAGCACATTGGCAATCCATTTGAAAAATATAAAATTCCCAAGGAGGGTTTGAGTCACATAGGCAGATGTGGCCGTACAAGAATCCTTCAAAACCCTTCGCATTGCGTAGACAACAAATAAAATTGGTAAAAAGGCAGAGGCAAGATGCGGACACAAGCTGCTTACATTATATAAACATCAGCCTCAGAAGGCATCTGAACCTGTTATTATATGGGACACTGCCAACTCAGCCACTTGTGTTTCCTAAATTACTTTAGTGGGACTTCTTATTTCGAACTCCACTTAAATTTTGATATACTTTCAGACATTCATTGATTTACAAATATAAGGCATGTAAATCTCTACTTTCATCACGATGACGACGACTGGTGCAATGCGGTCTGAACGTCCTTCAGAACGTTCGTCATTGTCCTTTTGATTGATAATAATGATATTGTAAACACTTTCATAGGAAGTTTTTTTTATTATAGGGGGCAGACAAACAGATCGGTCACCTATTAAGTGACAGGATAAGTGACAACCGTCGCCCATGAACAACTTTAATTCAAGACTCATAACGCACTGCCCGGCTTTGAGTATGATGAGGGAATGGAAACAAGGGAGTGAGGATGAGAGGAGGGGAAAGTGGAGAGGGTGGAAAGACGAGGAAATGGGGAATTGGGCCTACGGTACCCTCACTTACTTGACTAAACATTCATGCCTAACACAATTGTGCCTAAGCATGGCTGTCTCTCGCTAAAGAAGAAAACGAAAGTAGTACCTATTTCTGTTTTTTCTTATATGGTAGAAAGTTATTCTGTAATAAATGTAATCTGATTTTTTTCCGAATGATTTACGAAACAGACAGAGGTAAGCTTTAGCGACCTTTCGCCATCCCATTAAAAGTTTTTATCTTATTTTTCGGACGAAATGTTTTGTAGAACTTTATACCTTTATTGTTCAGTGGATTGGCAGTTTTTTCTTGCTTTTTTATTATCACATCTTGATATCTGATAGTTTTTGTATACAGGTTGATTTATTTATCAATAACATATTTTGATCTATATTAAATTTGAAATTATATGTAATTTTCTATTGAACACAATAAAATATTCTATATAAAATAGAAAAACCACTATTCAAACATTATAAAGTAGATACATCAAATTTCAGCTTATTGTATGTCGGCATTAAATTATGGAAATTACTCTATTTGATATATTTTGTACCGACCCAGGTTCGCTACTATTCAAACAATCATGTGTCCAAATATCATTTCATTAGAAGATATCATCATTTGGCAGCATCATTATTGCATCTTGAGAGCAATTTCTCAATTTTGTGTTGTTGGGCTCATACATGTCGAGGCATGAGTTTCAAAAGCCGGGAGTGAATGCTAAGTTTTCGCTCTTAAATCAGTTTAAATTTCCTCAATACAATTTATTTTGAATAAACTTATTATACTTATCTTGAATTTTCAGCAGCAGGGGTCTAACGGTATAAGTCAGTCATGAAGATAGTTGGCTGTTTCAATAAAGAATAATAGGCCAAAAGCATTGTAACATATTTTTACAAACATGAGAAGTTTTCCGCACTTACATATTACAGTAATAGTAGCCCGGAAATGAACAGCCCGTTATTTATTTAATTCATTCATGTTTTATATAACTGTTTCATAAACCTCTACCTACCCCTATAGACATAAGGATGTGTATATATGTGTCAATGTACTCCCACGTCCAACTTAAAAAGCACACTGTGCGTGTTTAGTTACCTCTTCCTAGCCCGTCTGAGATACAGGCTTTAGTGTATGAATCATGAATGAGTTTCTCAAAATGTGGGTGTTTAATAGCGTTTGAATATAATAACGTTTGAAGGGATCTCAACGAAACAAGAAAAAAAAGATTCAATATTTTGAAAATACCAACGATGGTTAAAAAGAAATTGAAAAAGGATAAAATCTATTTAAGAACCCTCACTAATCAACCACAAACTGCATCAAAACCAGACTAGTAGTGTTAGATGAAAATAGCTTCTAGGTACGTTTCACTCACGAGTAATAAAAAAACTGTTAAATGCGAGCGCAAAATGTCTTTGTTAGGAAGCTTATATCCTACAGACGGAGAATCTTAACACCACGATTCTGCCGACCAGAACAACGCCATCTATCAAGCGTAGTAAATTAAAATACATTAAAGTTGTCAGAGTAACACCTATCTAAGCACATGCACCAATCGAACCTAAACCCATAACTGATAACTGCATCAAAACCGGACTAGTAGTTTTGGAGAAAAATGGCAACATAGATTTGCACAAACCATCATCCTCTCACCCTAAACGCATATACAGTTTCCGTACCGTCGGGGGTAAAAATTAGAGGTGTATGATTTTTCTATCAGGTATGCATAAAAAATAGCCATGTGGATGTCGGTGGATAAGAATAGGTCCAACCTATCTATCTCTTCCAGTGGGTGTCGTAACAGACGACAAGGGATGAAGTTGTTTATCATATATATATATGTATATATCATATTTATCAAATAGTATTATGCAGTCATACAATGCCCGGATGCAAGCAGTGTGCTCAGCCCTTATTTAATAAGTGGGTCTAAATTATGGTATACAAACTCACCTGCACCTCAAACGCATCTGTCCAGAGCGTTTAGGATCAAGAACTGCAGGGATTAATATTAATACCGACTACCGTTCTTGCGACTGGTTTAGTGGCTAGAATAATAAACAATTGGTTTACAGGTCAATATCATAATGCTAATACTGATCTTTATATCAGAATTATGCACAACGCCATCTAGTTTTAATTTTCAAAAGTAAATATTAAACAACACACCGAACATACTTAACTTAAAATCTCATTTACACTTTACGTAAACATATGGTTAGTAAAAAATGAGACGCTTCTGCCTACCCCTTACACTGTAATAAATAACATTGTCTAAGTAAGTTTTATATAGTAGGTGTTATCTTGCTTCAAAATCCGACAAGTGGTTTTAAAACGATTTGATGACACTGCGGGTGATAGCTGGTCTAGACAGCGAAATTGTTATCGCGTGAAATTTTTCTTGATTGTTCAGTCTTGTTTAATGTAATACTGTAATACTGCACAAATCCGGATCACCGGATGAAAGATTATGGGGTATGAATCAAATTAATTCGCCAATAAAATTTGTCATGTATTTGACTTTCGTTTTTATATTATTTTGACTGTACGGATGGCGTAGTCGTTTAACTGGTTACTTTGCCGATAAGCTACCGCGTCGAGTGTTGTGGGTTCGATCCCCACATGGGACAACATTTTGTTTAATCCATATAAACTGTTACATTCTGTCTGGGTATTCTTTGTGTCCATTACTTGTCTGTTTGTAAAGCCCCCTGTAGTGTGTATATAATTACATGTATACGATTTTATGGTACGTATTGTTAAGTATATTTATGTATACATGTTTTTTTGTTAACGCTCCCGAAAACGAAGACAGACAATAATACTTAACGTCTGTATATGTATTTAGAAATACATAAGTATATTTATCAGCAGCCTGATTACCATAGCTCTGTTTAGTTTAGGATTACAAGGTCGCGTGAGACATGTCTGATGTTATTATTTTTATTAATTTAGTCGGAAATATAAAGTCATTTCATACCTACACCACTACCTACCCTTTCGGGGATACAAGCGTCATGTGTATTATTTTCTTTATGCTATTCGTTTTTCAAGTCCGTAAAATTCGTTTCGTTTAAATAATAATCTACGTAAATGCTACGAAGGTCTACGTGCCTCTACGAAAGCCTACATGGCTTCATAGTAATTTCATGTTCTCGAAAATATTGTATTTATCATTGAAGACGTGGGCGTCATTACACTCACATTACAATTCATATATTTTGAGTCACAACAGGTTTAATATTAGTAGTTACATATATTACTTATTTGATATGTGATCAAAATAATAATACCAAACACTTCTATTTAAACAGTTTATAAGTAGTGGTTTCTAAACCCACGTAAGTAAAAGCTGAGTCAAAAGCTATTTAATATGGATATGGTATAGATCCATCTGGACTGGATGTGCCATTGGCCCATAAAGGGCTTGTTTAGCTCCTCTAACACAATTACAAAGGTGTAAGTGATAAGACAGACAAACATTCAATTTACTCACCCCTATAAAATTAGTTTTTATAGGGGTGAGTAAATTGAATGCAGTAGGCAGGGGCGTTTAAAACGTTTCACTTAGGACAGAACATACTTAGGCAAGAATGGGCTGGCTCAACCGGAGCATTACCACGGCCTCATAGAAAACAGGTAGAAACACCATGGTTCATCCCACATCCACGCTCTCCTCTTTCTGATCCCCTCCTTCTCCCACAAAGGCGGACAGCACACTTACGACTCTTAGGTACCAGGTGTCGCTGTCACCCCTCTGTTCATCTGTCCACCTATATTATAAAAAAAATATATATTTTGCCTACTATACTATAACTGAAATGAAAATTAAGTGTTTTCCACCCAAAGATGAATTCCTGGCTAGGCATGTGTCGGTGCTGGTTAAATTGGAAATCTTCGTGGATTTACAGTGGTACTACAGCTTTTCTTGTGAATTCTTGGACTGTGTTTAATTAACATTTAAAATACTTTCGAATCAAAACTTTAAGCAAAGATTAGATGATCTTTGAAAGTCTGAACCAATTTTTTTTTATTATAGCTTCGCTTCGCTTCGTTTCTAGTACTAGTGGTGTTTAAATATCAATTATAGCTAAGAAAGAAATTTAAAAAAAAAATTAACCGTCTCTACAAAAAGGAGGAGGTTCTTATTTGGGATGATTTTTTTATTAGTCATCAATTTGCAGGTGTCTATGGACGGTGGTCACTTACCATCAGGTGACCCGTCTGTTCATCTGTTCCCCTATACTATAAAAAATATATAAGAAGAGATTTTTTGGTATATAAAGACTTATAAAGTTCTAAAGCCGTGTGGTTCTCAGTGAAGAATAGGGCCAGCCCAACTCTTCCCGTAGTCATTTATCAGACAGTATTAATATGGTTATAAAATGCCGGGATGATGGCATCAGGCTTGCCCCATATCACTTAAGTTTGACTATATTATGGTTTGAAAAAAGGGGGGTTTTAAACGCCTATCTTCGAATATATAGGGAGTGCATGTAAATATCTAATAAATTTAAAATATATAAGCGTGAGAATATATACATCTATCTGTATGTATGTGTGGATGGATGTTTAACAAGGGACATTAACCGTAGTCCTAAACTAAAATAAAACGTATACTTCGAGTATACATCGAGACAGATGAAATACCTTTTATTTTTAATTTATACGCCACGTCGCGCCGTCCGAATTTAAATTTAATATGTTTCTTGTAACTTACCTACGACGTACCATACACTTAAAAACAAAACATGTGTGAGCACACATGAATGAATATCAGTAAATATCGTGGTTGTTCTAGAATATTTACAATCTTCATTGTTTGTCGTACATGTCGAGGCGTCGAAATTTCCGCACAGTTCTATTATGTAACAAAAATTTCGATATTTGCGATGTAGGTGTTTATTTGTTGAATTTGTATTGTTATGCATTTTATCGTTATACGTGATGTGGGTGTTAAGTGTTGTGACTTCGTTGTTTTGAATGACTCTTTACTTTTGATCATAAATATAAATATTTTCTAGTAGTTTGGCAAAACAAAATTCTGTTTGAATTGTTGTCTTTCGAGTAGTTTAGTTTATTTACATTGCACATGCTTCGGTAACACATTTCTATCTACTAGGCCCGTGATTGTTTACTTATTTAATTGACTAAGAAATATTAAGTACACTGGCATATTTGTAGGTATTCAGATGACTAACAAAAATAATAACATAGATAATAAATAAAGTCTTCATATTGTTTACAAAATAAACATTATTATTTTTAAAATATGAATCACTTATTTCATTTTTTTTTAATGATCACTTTCGCCCAAAAAAAAATACCAGCCTCTGGACACTTATTTGTGGCAATCAAACCTATGAGCTCTACCTGAGCAGTCTGGGTAACTAAACACTAGAACAACAGGCCAGTTGATATTACTAAAGAGACGTTTCATTTGTTTATAATAAGATGACTACGATTGTTACCAAGATCCTACAATATTCAAATCAGTGTAATCGTATATTCTTCTCAGTAATACAAAATTAAATGTATTAAGATTTGGACTCAAAGCTGGGCCTGGCATCCTCAAGGAATTCTATCTCCATGATACCTATCCTTGTTTCGTCTTGACAACAAGACAAGGGTCAACTCAATTATTACTATGACCTTTTACTATTGCTGTATCAAGAATACATATTCAATATTGTACCAGGCTCGTAGTCAAACCAAATAGGACAAATTAATGTTTACATAAAGCTATTCGAGAACGAGCCTTTGGTTAATTGAGGTACATTTAATTAGTGTATGGGACTAAAACTGATTATAATAAGAATTGTTGCATTCCTATTAATTTAACTGTATTTTCTACGCTAGGGTAATCATAATAAATGCAGCCACAACAAGGCTTTAAGGTACTATCCGAAGTGTGAAATAGTTTAAAATATCTCTTAACCCGTCTGTGGAAGAAGAAGGGTTATGTTTTTTAAGTGTATGTATGTGTAACGTTTCTTAGTCAAATGCCGAAATGGCCTAAAAAGGCCTGATTTCGATATGTGAGGTATCATTTAAATCGTTTTATTAGTGGGCATGACATAGTGTACAACATTTCGAGATCAGTCGCGTTTTATATTTATGTATTAAACAATTTTAATGATTTCTGAATTAATTATATGTCATTCGAATTTTAAAATATTTTATAATATCAAGTTATAGTGCCTGATTGACAACATGAAGCTTGCCCGTTATAACGTTAGTGGAACCGAATTCTTATTGGCAGAATGTGAGTACTTAATACACGTCTGCCTACCCCTTACGGGATATAGGCGTGAACGTATATATGTATGTATGTATGTCATTATATCAACTACTGATTTTATATAGGTTTTGCAATCATCAATGCTGTTAAAATATGCGTAACTATAGCACCTAAACGGAAAGTATATTAGTACCTATTATCGTCTGTGTGTCTGCATATTATTGTACTTACGTGTTTTTATTATTTGCATGCATAATTTCAAAAAACATATATGATATTAAAAAGCATAAATAAGTAAAACAATAAAATTATCGATCTACAGATATACACATCTACCTGATGGTAAGTGACCGCCACCCATGAACACTTGTAACTCATGAGTCACAAGAGTGCTGTCCGCCTTTTAGGGTAGAAGAAAGGGAGGAGGGGAAAGAGGGGAATCGAAAGGAAGGAGGGGAAAGGAAAGGGACAAGGGGAAAGAGGGGAAAGGAAAGAAGTTGGGAAAAACCCCCGGAAACCTCACTCATTCGGTCATACAATGCAAGCACTGTCTAACACAAGGTTTTCTGTAAGACCGTGGGAAATTTGAACTTTCTGTGTTTTTTATGTATGTATTAGTGACGTGGCAGTAGAAAAGGAGTAAAGGGCTGATAAATAATAATTATTTGTATTAAAACGTAAAAATTAAGCAAATAAAATATTTCATTATACAATGTCATCATCATCGTCATTCAGCCTATCGCAGTACACTGCTGAACGAAGGTGAATGAATACAAAAATGATTGTAAAAATTTAACCTCTTCATTGCTTACCAGGTTATTAATACAATTTACAACTTAAACCTTATCGCGCACCGGCAATCTTATACAGGCAATTGGCCATTGGGTGGAGAGAGAACATGATTTAGAAAAGCTGTTGGGCAGTTTCTGGTGTATTGAAAATGAGATACGAAGACATAATTAGATATTGAAAGTAATAATATATTTATATCATACCGAATTATTGATAACTAATTAACATACATAATGTGAAAACGTACTAAAAGGCTTGTGAGGATAGCTTGTTAGGAAAAACGTAAAGGATTAGACGAGTAAAAGATAGTAAGCCTTTACAAAGTTTTTAAAAACTGCAAACCTGATGTACTTAATGCTACAGATCGTAGAGACTATGAAGAGCAAAGAGCTGCATGGACGTTTTTATCGGGCTTTAAATTGTTCTGATTTATTGTCATCACATGGTCTGGCTACATTTCAGTGACCTCTTTGGGTAAACTGAAGTTTTATATGTGTAATTACAGAAGAAGTTGATGAGTAACGTCGAACAATTATCGGAAGCATACCATTAAGGACTGCACAATTGACATTTGTTGAGCATGTCATCGTCCCGGAAAAACAATCAGGCATATAATTGCCGGTTGTTCTCGTCTCGCAAAAGGTGAGTACTGGCATAGACATAACCAAGTGGTCAGAATAGTCCATCAGCAACTTGCTCTTAGATATAAACTTGTGGCTGTCTAGTTACAGTACTCCTGAGTCTGATATTGTGGTAATAGAGCGATTACAAGCCGAGCAACGACTGTTAACAGTACCGTCCCCCACGACGACAATCTGATAAAAGCTGAAAAAGCAGAATGCTTGGTATAATATAAGATAATATTCGAAAACCGACAATAAGAACTTCGAATAT
The DNA here is from genome assembly GCA_947561695.1 of Tyria jacobaeae. Classification (NCBI taxonomy): domain Eukaryota; kingdom Metazoa; phylum Arthropoda; class Insecta; order Lepidoptera; family Erebidae; genus Tyria; species Tyria jacobaeae. The sequence continues at coordinate 11,175,289 of OX387231.1, read as the reverse complement.
CTGTGGAGTTCTAAAGTGACACTATATCCGCTGAAAAAAAAAAAACCTACCTCGTGGTTATCTTTAACCTCCTTTTCTGGTTGTCAAATGATGAAACAGGTTAATATTGCACATATAATATTAATATAATTAAATGTGTAAGAAAACCCGTACTTAACGCCTGTAGTGGTTGCTAGAGCGGTTGGTTACACTGCCAACACTATCAATATAAACTAAGTCCCCTTCATTTCAATGCCTTCTTTTTTTTAATATACTATTTACTATTTAACAGTGGTAGAGCCATGCTTAGGCACAAATGGGCCGGCTTGACCGGTGCGAGGTATCACTCATTTGTGGTAACAAATGAGTGAGGTTTCCGGAGGCCCAATACCCCCTCTCCCCTTTCCACAATCCCCGTCCCCCTCTACTCTTTTCCATCTCCTCAACCACCCACTCTTGTCTTCCCTCCCCGCATCCACCATCCCTAATCACCCTCAAAGGTGGGCAGCGCACCTACGACTCTTGGGTTGCAGATGTTCATTGACGGCGGTTGTCACTTACCGTGACGTGACCGGTCTGTTTGTCTGTCCATCATAAGTTTAAAAAAAAAAACATCCATCCATAATTTCCAAAATGCCCGGTTTGCCGAAATTGGCTTGCCGGTATTATGTTATACTAATATAACAGCTACTGTTATACTAATATAACAGTTGACAAATGTAGTTAATTAGTACGCCCCTATCTAATGTTTCTGAGATACATGTGTGTGTGTATATATACTATATAATCATAACAGGTGAAGGACTATTCAATAAATTCGGAAACAGACTTTTTTAGAAACGAATAATGTCGTTTATCCTTTTAACATGTAAAGTAAATGTATCACCGTTTCTAATATATTTTCTCATACCAATAACTACGTTAGATCATATCTCTAAAAAGTATATTCATAAGAAGGGTACAACATATGGAACTAGAGTAAATTGAATTGTCGCGAATAGGGTTCCTTACGCAAGTAAAATTGTATTTATAGTACTAGTCATTCAAGAGGATTTTATGAAGAAAGGCTCTATGTTGCGGGGATCGAGAAACATAAATATCGGTCACAAAAGAAGTCTCAAACACAATCACTCTATCCTTCGAGAATAAATTAAGTACTAATAATATAAGACCTACTGGCGCAATGGTTGAAAATTCGATTGTTGCATAACAGTAGCATAATGCGCTATTCCAATACAACACTACCACAAGTCGTTAAAATTAATGAAATCGCTAATGCAACCGAAACCTAAATGGGTCTAACGCATGAGAAGTTAAAAGCCACTCAACAATAAAAAAATGCAGTCCATCCATGCAGTCAAACTATCGCTCATTAGATGCAACAAAGGCGAGTGTACACTCTTTTCTAAATTGAGTTTAGTCTCTTTTCAAAGTTTGGTTTAGAAACTTGTATTGAAGTTACGTTTGGTGAAAAAACGTCGGAATTATATGTCTTACCCATTGGGCTAGTTGGTATTCACATCACTTCCACGTGGTATTCACGTCCTTTTCGCGATTTGAACGCTAGAACTTCATTTTGAATTTTTATTGTTTAGAAAATAAAAAAAACAAGCTTTGAAACCATCTCCTATAAAAATTACAGTTTCTTTTATAGTGGAGTATTAAAGAAACTGTAACTTTTACAGCATTTTTTCTTCTAATGAGCGATATCGTTTTTATAAATATTTGTAGCGGTCTCAAGAAGATTATTAAGGTTGTTTTTTGGAAAGTCTTGCCTGTGATCAAGAAATCGCCCACTAACAGACTATGCGTATTATGTTCTTCAAACACAAATAAATTTATAAGAAGATTTCTCGTGAAAGGCGTATCGTGGGCGTATTACATATTAGAGTCAGTATAATTTTGTTTTAATTTGACTCAAATTTATTCGTATTTCATCTTTGGAGTATATAGTTGAGAACTAACTAATGTAGGCGTTTTTTTTTTTTTTACGTACTGCCTACTCATTCAGAGGAAGTTTTATGGCATTAAAACTTAATAACAAAATCAGGAGTTAAGATCCAGTTATTCGTTGGGAACCTTTAACGCGTGTAAGTGTTTTTCTTCTACATTTTGCAGAGGGTCAACAGAATGAAATTCTTATACTGTTGGCGATAAAATACCATTAATTTTTTGAAACACAATGAAACAAATAAAATGACGAAATAGTTATAAAATCCTTTGAAAATAGGTTGGTTAGGTACTTTAAGAAATTCATGTTAAAAAGATATTATATGACACTGAGGAGTTGTTTCACCATCTTCAAGTAAAGTGGCGAATAGGCTACTCGCCGGTTATAGTGGCCAGTAACTTAAAATGTCAATTTCCTGACCTTCAAGAAGCGCTAATCATAGGATTAACCGACCGGTAACTTACTTGCCACATCATCTGCCAAGTAGTGTCATTACTTGAAGGATTATTATATTCTACGTTGTCATTTTGTGGGTGTCTACAAGGATAAAATCCTAAAGAAATAATTAAAAAGTGATTTATTTGATTTGATTGATCATCGATTAGATGAACTAGAGAGTTCATCTACGCATCGGATGCCGAGGATTCGTGTTTTCAAATTTCTTGTTAATTACTTCACGGTTCTACATAAAACGGCTTTGTTTGCTAGATTTCGTCTGTCGAAGTCTGCAATGACCCTAGTGGAAAACTTTATTAAACACAAAATTTCACCTAAAACGCAAAGGTGAGTTCAAGAAGAAGAAGAAAATCTATATAATGAATCACACATAACAAGAAACACTATTGAAAGATGTTTTGATGTGTGCAAAAATTGCTTGGTCTGTTTATTTTCTAGCACACTTTGTTTCTGTATCAATGACACCAAAATGTTTCCTTCTTGTAGAGAAAAGTTTGCACTTCTTTCTTTTTTCACTCTATTCATGTAATTCACTTATTACAACTTAAAAGATTAGAAATAAATCACACGCTCTAGCTGTTCCCGGCAAAGACAAAATTAAATAACACGAAAATGACAACAGATGTCGTTTCACGAATGACATATGACGTAAATTTGAACAATTGCTATGTATGCTCTTTTATATGTATGCTTTGTTACTTCATTCGCTTAACTGGCAAGATGTTACTCGAAGCTCTATTTTCATCTAAATCGACAGCAGCTACTTGTTACTTTTACTTGCCAATTAACATTAACTGGCAATTAACTAATCAAAACTTTCCTTGAAGATGGTGAACGAGGCCTTGAGTCTGGATGTTCTTTGTGTCCATTATTTGAATGTTTGTAAAGTCCCCTGCAAATACAAATTAATTCTAGAGTAGGAATTATCTTTTTTTATTAATAATAAAATAATATATTATAAAAAAAAAACAAATTATTATATTATAGGAAACAATAAAACAACAAATGAAAACAATAGTATATATCTATTATCTAATATAGCAAAGTACCTTAATCTTTTATAATTCATTGTTTTACATATCTCCTTATAGCCTATGGTCAGCTTTAGATTTTTTCTTTAATATAAGTACTAATCAAATAAGGTGTTTATAATTTGTTGACGACTATTATTAGGCACGTAAATGACTAGACTGGAGTAATACCTCGGCCTCATATAAAATCGAATTAGAGGTCCAAAGACATTTGAGTTGCGGGTAAGCACCCGCAACTCAAATGTCTTTGGACCTCTAATTCGATTTTATGCGCATGGTCGGCAGTAATCGCTATCAGGTAACCTGTCAGCTTGTTTGCCCCCAATGTCATAAAAAATCAGGAAAATCGTTATTCTCTATAGAATCTATATAAGATATCTGCTTCCTAATGATTACTTATTATCTTACCTTACCCAATAGACTTTGACCCGACTACATTAAGAAATACATTTATTATAATTTATACTTGCTATACTTAAATACTTGACTTCTAATTACAGTTACATAAATTTCTAAATTTTAAAACAAGTTATTTCGACCAATAACCATTATTATGATGTTTACTTGTTTCTAGTTCATTATCGACATTTATTTAAGGAGATCAAATACGCTTTTTATTTGTCTAATTGAATTTCCTTCAATTAAATTGCTATCAGTCAATTTAAATTGCCAGAAAAGAGCGGCTCCTGGGTATTGTAAGTTGATAATGGCCCAAGTTATAAGGTTATAAGGAGCGATTATAAAAATTTATGAACTATATTTAGTTATGAATTGCTATTTATAATTCATCGTAATTGAGTCCTTTAACTTTATTACAAATTATTAGTTTAACTTATTTTATAAAAATACTGAAACGTTTAAACGTACATTAAAATCTCTTTTGACCAATCTCTTCATTACAATATCAATGTTTTTTTTTACAAATAAAGTTTTGTTAAGATACGTAGACATTTTTCATAATTTAAATTATAATTACCGGGGGTCACAGCCGTTTTCTTTAATTCATATGCAAAACGAGGCTCTTGGGCTCAGAGTGGAGGTATGCCAAGGGTTTCTACTGAGAAGAGAACAAAATGGTTTTGCGAATCCATTACTGCGGCCTGGACGACACGATTCATGTGCGATACACCGACAGTGGTGACGCCAGTTGCGTTCCACACCAGGGTCAAACAACCCGGTCGCTTCCCAACCGATCTGCAGAGACCCGATGGCTACAGCACATAAGGTATATTAGCTGATATGAGGGCCCTCCGGACCGTATCATTAAGGGTATGGTGTCGCGAAAACCTGCTTGTGCAGCGACGGCAGCTTATCGCATGACGCATCCATGAAGTTTGCAGACCCTGCAGCCCATCCAGCAGGGTGCCCAGGTGAAGGGAGGGCAACGCTTGTAACCATGCACTTCATTCCTGGTGCTCCTATTGTGAAAGGATGATAGCGACCAGGTCCGCAACCTCGTCGCAATATAAGAAAACACAGCATGCCTATTTCGTACTCAAGCTGGAGTCCGAGACCCCCATGTCTTATTGGCAGCGTCGCTTGTGTCCACTGCCGCTCACCAAGAGAGACGTTGGCAAGACTTTAAGGAACCATCGAATGTGGAAACGGCTACCGCACAGAGCCAGGTCGGAGTAGTCCTCAACAATTTATTTTTTTATACAAACAAATAATATGTAAATATTAACTTTTTTATATTCAATAAACGGTCTTTTGCTTGACAGACCATTTATTATATGTGTGTATGTATATTTGATATTTGATATCAAGGAAACAATTAAATTTATTGACACAAACACAGACATACAGTCCTATCTTTTTTTATATTATAGGGAGTGATGGCTCCCTACTACCCACAATATTCCGGAGTTGACGAACTATAACTTTTTCCTAACTAGAAATAATTGTACACAAAATGAAGGAGTAGTCGTCTACGTTCACAAAAAAATGCAACTAGCAGTGGAGGAACCTCCATTAATAGACGGTAATTGCCTAAAAGTAAAAAATTGACACCACTACTATCCTCTTAGCGATATACCGGCCACCTGGTTACAAAGACCTAAGTAATTTTCTGAATTCTCTCGATATTGTTTTAAATGGACTATCTCAGTACAATAATATAATTCTAACTGGGGACATTAACATTAATATACATGAACAGTCTCATGACTCCTTTAAAAATTCATATCTAAACTTACTGGCTACACACGACTGCTCACACGATACCAACGCGGCTGAATGCATGTTTGGATCATGTTGTACTGAAAACTCGGCTACCTGCTTTAACTATGGCTGCGCATTCTAGTCTGACGGACCATGAGACGGTTATGTTATTTTTGTCGAAGCGTATGTCCTAGATAATCGCAAAAAAGTTTTATGTCCGTATTAATTACGAGCAACTAGACGAAGACTAGAAACTACTGGATTTTAGTGAGGTATACAAGACTAAAGATCCTAATATAGCGGGGGAAGCAATAATTCGAATAATTCGATTAATAAGGCACGCAATAGACGCAAACTCCAAAACTGTTAAGCTTTCAAATCGTAAACAAATATTAAAGCCTTGGATAACACCTGGTTTACTAAGGTGCATTCCTAAAAATCTCATTCGCTCGGTACAGAAATTATTGTAATAAATTATTAAGGAACATTAAAATTGAATTTGAAAAAAATTTAATTAAAAAAGCTGGTAAAAACCCTAAAGAATTATGGTCCGCTATAAATTGCATATCAGGTAGATCGACCAAGAAAGTCAATACATCATCACACTTACTATCCTTATCGGGTACGCAGCAACACTCCATAAACTATGTAAATGACGTCTTTGCTAAAATAGGAGAAAAACTAACGGAAAAGATAAAGACTAGTCCAACAGCTGTAACAAAGGCGAACCTTCCTAAAACGTTGAAGTCTTTGGTTATGCTTCCAACTGATGAGGAGGAGGTAAGAGAAATACTAAAATCAATTCGTAATAAGTGTAGTGCAGGGTGGGATGGGATATCAAGTGACCTTCTGAAGAAGCATGAAATTGCAATTGTGCCTCCCCTGACGTATATATGCAATCTTGCCCTCTCCAAAAAAGCAATAATCCATCCAGTCTGCAAGGGTGGGGACAGAAACTGTGTTAATAATTATAGACCAATTGCTGGGCTTACAGCATTCTCCAAAATATTAGAACGGGTAATGAACAAACGACTAACGAGTTACTTAGAAAATAATAACTTGATAGCACAGACACAATTTGGATTTCGCTCCGGTAAATCGACCTCTGATGCGGTGCATGATCTCACAGACTATATCGTCTCAAAAATGGATAGTGGGGATAAAGTTTTAGGCATATTTTTGGATCTCGCGAAGGCGGTTTCTGTTCCAATTCTTGTTGATAAGATGGAATACCTGGGCATTAGAGGACTGCCACTAGATCTTTTTAAAGATTACCTGAGTGAGCGTACCCAGAGAGTAAAGATAGATGAATTCATCAGTGAAGAGCAAATACTTACCTACGGAACTTCTCAAGGTTCTGTCCTTGGACCTACACTCTTCCTCATCTACATCAATGATCTGGGTGCACTCGATCTTACTCACGGCAAAATCATTAGTTTCGCTGATGACACATGGATGTTTATCTACATGCACAATCAGGGTTCAACACAGTGTGCAAGTTTTTTTTTTTTTTTGACGCGATAGGGGCAAACGAGCAGACGGGTCACCTGATGGTAAGTGACTACCGCCGCCCATGGACACCCGCAACTCAAGGGTCACAAGTGCGTTGCCGGCCTTTTAGGTAGAGGTACGCTCTCTTCTTGAAGGTTTGAAGGTCGTATCGGTTCGGAAATACGGCAGGCGACAATTTGTTCCATAAGCTGGTTGTGCGAGGCAAAAAACTTCTCGAGAAGCGCACAGTGGTGGAGTGCCAATCGTCCAGGTGATGGGGATGGATATTTTGTCGCGTAGGACGATGGCGGAAACCAGCAGCCGGTATAAGTCCGAGCAATTCCTCTGAACACTCCCCATGATACAAGCGATAGAGGATGCAGAGTGAAGCTACATCTCTACGCAACGCCAAGGTGTCAAGTCGATCAGAAATATCTTGGCAGTCGATGATGCGAGTCGCTCTCCGTTGAATGCGGTCAAGAGGCAGAAGTTGGTACTGGGGTACACCTGCATAGAGATGAGAACAGTATTCCATGTGCGGCCGAACCTGCGCCTTATAAAGTTGCAGGCGGTGGGCCGGAGTAAAATACTGTCTCGATCTGTTTAGCACACCAAGCTTCTTCCAGGCTAATATGGCCTTACTCTCTAAGTGACCGCGAAACTGGACTTCGCTTGATATATCGACGCCAAGGATTCCGATACTGGCTGATGCAGTTAGGGACGTGCTCTCAAATTGAGGTGATACGACTAATGGCATCTTTTTAGCGGTGAACGCGCAAACCTGTGTCTTCGTGGGGTTAAATTGGACTAGGTTAAGTCGACCCCAATCTGAAACTTTTGATAAAAAAGTTTCGATTTCAGACACAAGTTTGGATCGGCTTTCGATGACGTTTACCCGAGAAATGTTAGCGCGGCCGGTGTAAAGGGCATCACTTGTGCTATCGTCTGCATAGCAATGGATGCTGCTAATCTGCAGCATGTCGTTGATATGCAGAAGAAACAGCGTGGGTGATAGCACACAGCCTTGTGGGACACCAGAATTAACAGACTTGGAGTCGGAGCATGCACCGTCAACAACGACCTTGATGCTTCTTCTTCTTTAGCGTCGTGGGCCAACGAATTATCTCCTATGCGCAGAGGTGGAAGGGATGGCTTACAAAAGTTCCCCTGGACAGCTTTGGCAAGAGACCAGAATGCACGACTTCCGGAGGGGAGACTCACTAGTCTCTCGCCAATTCTGCCGATGTGAGCCGACTTCGCCCAAGCAATTACTCTTTTGAGGGACCTGGAGGCAAAGTTAAATTGCTTCTTTAATGTGCTGGTCTTTACATCCCGTGCTGTCGCTGCATTAGCCCATGCTTGGTAACATTCCTGCTTTCGGCTTGACGCTGCTTTGCAGGTTCGACCAAACCAAGGCTGGGACTTGCCACCTGTGGGAATCAGGGAGAATGGAATGAAAAGTTCCATACCCTGAAGCACAACATCCGCGACAGAGTCAGCAACGACATTGGGATCATCCGGCGAGAAGCAAACCTGCCTCCATGGGTAGGATGCAAAGAATGTTCTCATTCCATCCCAGTCTGCTGACCTATAGTGCCATACGCGGCGACTGCCTGTAACTCGCGGCCGCAGCGAGTGAACGAGTGGCACCATACTCCTAATCAGGCAATGGTCCGAAGAGCCAAGAGGGGCCTCAACGGATACTTTGTAGCCGTCAGGATGTGAGGTCAGCAGAAGATCCAACAGTGAAGGCACGTGGCTTTCTGCATCTGGGATTCGCGTAGGCGTTGCTACCAGCTGCGTCAAGCCATATGCCAAGGCAAAATCGTGAACAGATCTTCCCGCATGATCGGTTTTGCGCGAACCAAGCCATTCGGCGTGATGGGCGTTAAAGTCGCCAAGAATCACGATCTCTGCGGATGGGACCTGCCGGAGCACTGAGTCTGTAGCCATTTGGACGTGGTCGATGAGTCGGTCCGTTTCGGCATCACCGCTATGGGATCTGTAGAGGCATAGGTAGATGCGGGGATGGTCGTCGCAGTCTACACTTAGCCATAAGATGGAGAGGTCCCTACCTTCAAGATTGCCGAGGTGGCGAGAGGTGATATCATCTCTAACGTACACGCATACACCAGCCTTAGGAACAAAGGAGTGTTCCAGTCCGTATCCAGGGTAGCAGAGGTAGGATGTGTCCGCTGGAGATGATATCTGCGTCTCGGTTAAAAAGAGCAAGGCCGGCTTTGCTGTCTCAAGGTGGTGGTGGACAGTGTCGAGGTTCGAATGTAAGCCTCTGATGTTACAAAAATCCACGGTAAACATGACAGGGGGTGCCATGGTATGCCTTCTCTTGCCCCGAGCAGATTTTGAGAGCGCAGTTGAGCCCCCCCCAGAGTACGGGGGGCAGCCTGGGCGTCCACGCTCAGGCATAATCCGTACTGAGGGTGGACGTCCAGAGGGGGATTCTCCAACGCTAGCGCTGGTACCCCCCAGGGGTATCCTTTTCGTTAACAGCGCTATCATTAGGGGGGTGGGGGATTTTGGGCCTCCGGAGACCTCACTCATTTCGGGGAAATGCAACGCAAGCGTTACTTCACAACCGGTTTTCTGTGAGGCCGTGGTATCGCACCGGTCGAGCCGGCCCATTCGTGCTTAAGCATGGCTCTACCACTTACGAAGCAAGTGGCTACAAAGTAATCGATTGACCCTTAATACTGCCAAAACACAATACATGACATTCTGTCTAAAAACAAATGCACCAACTAATCCTATTGTAGCTCACACTTGTGCAGATGCACTTACCTGTAGTTGTGACTGTGTAACCCTCTCTAAGACGGGAAAAGTAAAGTACCTTGGAATAATAATTGATAATAATCTAAGATTTAAAGAGCATATAAGCACCCTTAGTAATAGATTGCGTAAGTTAATATTTGTATTTAAAACACTTAGACACGTAGTCGATAAAGAAGTCTTGAAATCAGTGTGAATCTTTGCCCTTGCTCAATCCATAATAAGTTACTGTATCACTTCCTGGGGTGGAACATCGAAAACTACCCTACTGATATCCCACTGAACAGTTATACAAAGAGAGTAAAGTTCTCACAGTGAGACAACTATTCATACTACACACTATTTTGAAACAACACTCTCTTTTGGTCTATGACCCGTTGATGTCTAGTGGGAAAAGACGACATAACCCAGTGCAACGTCTTCAATCCCACCAAAAAAACTACCTTTGCTAAACGCTTCTTTAGTCATTTGGGTTTTTATCTTTATAATAAAATTCATAAATTGTTATATATCTTTAATCTTACAAAATATAAATGTAAAAAGAGACTAACTGAATGGCTATTAAAACTAAACTATGATGATACGGAGCATATATTTACTAATATTGTGTAATCATTCTTAAGTATCCACAAAAAGACATACATACACTTCTCAAATATATAATATATATTACATATACATACATGCAAGCACACAGACTTAGATATTATACTAACACTACTTTTAAGATAAAATAAAAATATATTGTATTTATATAGAGATTTTGTATCTTACTACTTACTGCTTCAGCGCATACTTGTAATCTAGGAAATGTAAATGTTAAGGGGTGGGAACCTGGTGTCCTGAAACACAGGCCTAGAGCCTATCTTAGGTACCAGTCTCCTACAATATATTCTTAACTGAATTATGTACTATACTAAATAAACTGATTGATGTAAACTGTATATTGTAGTAAGAAAATAAATTATATTATTATTATTCTTTTTATTTACTTTTTTCTCAGCTCTTTCGCCGGTTTTAACCACATTTACGGGTGGGAACCAAGTAAATGTGGAGTGTGGTGTGTTACGTTTTTATGCTGTGTTGTGAGGAGAGCCTGTTTCATTTTCATCCATCTGCATGAATTTTCTAACTATTCTACATGTTTTTAAGATGGCAGCTTTTTGTAGGGTTGTGTAAATATTTTCTTTAAGGTCTAATCATTTCAGGCTATGGAGGAGATGATTTGGGATAACACCAATTGTTGAGATGACTATAGGTACTACATATACTTTTTGTTGTTTCCAGATTCTAGTGACTTCTTCTTTAAGTTCTGCATATTTGCTTATTTTTTCAGTGATTGTCTTCTGTAAGTTGTGTGTGTTGGGTACTGCAATATCTATTAAGTATGTTATTTTCTTTATTTTATCTTGTAGCGTTATATCAGGTCTATTGTAATGTACAGTTTTGTCGGTGAGTATAGCGCGGTCATAGTAGAGCTTGTGGGTATCATTTTCCAAGACAGTCTGTGGTGTGTATTTGTAATAGGGTGTTTTTTTGTCCTGTATGTAATAGGGAGTTTATATTTGAGCGCTAATTTTTGGTGAATAATGTTTGCTACTTGGTTATGTCTGTGATTGTAGTCTGTTTGTGTGAGTGCTTGGCATGCTCCAGTTACGTGTTGAATGGTTTCCGACTGACTGTGGCATCTGCGACATTTGTCATTTGTTATTGTTGTGTCTTTTATTATAAATTTCTTATAGTTTTTGGTGTTAATAATCTGATCTTGTATAGCTTTTATAAATCCTTTAGTTTCTGGGAACAAATTACCTATTTTCAACCACTTATTTGAAGCTATTTTATTCACATGTGATTGTTCTAAATCATGAGGATGCCGCCCGTGTAGTACTTTCTTCTTCCAGTTATCAATTTTTTGTTTCTGCGGGTCGTCGTTATGAGTAGGTTGTGTGCCTGTTTCCCTATTTAAGTTAAGTGGAGTGTAGTTCAGATCGTGTGCGAAATTATAGCTTTATGGATGTTAAAAGATCCATATTTAGCGTGGAAAAATACTTGTAGTCTATTTATTTGTTATTGCCAAAGATTCTGAATATCTATAAGACCTCTCCCTCCATATTGTCGTTTGATAGTGAGTCTTTCTATTGCTGATTTGGGGTGTAAGTTGTTATGTTTTGTCAGTGTACTGCGAGTGGTTCGGTCTAACTGCTCAATATTTGTTTTTGTCCATTTAATAACTCCGAATGAATATGTAAGTATAGGAATGGCAAAGGTGTTTATGGCTTTTATAAGATGTCGACTAGATAGTTGGGTTTTGCATATGGAGTTAAGTCTCTTTTTGTATTCTACGGTAAGTGTATTTTTAATTTTTACGTGATCTAGACCTTTTAATTGTGTGTATCCTAAATATTTATAAACGTCAGTCGGCTCCAATGCTGTGATTGTTTCTGTGTCATTTAGTGTATAGTCACCAAATTGTATTTTGCCACGCACTATATGAAGTGTTTTGCATTTATCAATTCCAAATTGCATGCATATATCACGACTAAATTCTGCTGCAGTATGGACTAACTTATTCATGTATGTTTTAGTTTGTGCGTAAAGTTTAATATCATCCATGTAAATAAGATGTGATATTGTTGTCTTTCCTGTTGTATCGTTGAAAGAAAAGCGAGCTTGAGATCTCTGCAGGAGAGTGGACAGGGGATTTAGGGCAAGGCAGAACCACAGGGGACTCAATGAATCACCCTGATAGATGCCTTTCTTAATGGATATCTGGCGCGTTGTAACTGTTTTATCATTGTAATTTATTTGGAGTGTGGTGTTCCAGTATGACATGATATCACGCAGGAATTTTGTTATTATGGGGTTAATTCTATAAATTTCTAATATATGTAGCAACCAGGAATGCGGGACACTATCAAAAGCTTTCTGGTAGTCTATATATGTGCAATGAAGGTTTTTGTTCTTGGAGGTGACATGTTTATGAATAGTTGAATCAATAATTAACTGTTCTTTGCATCCCATGTGGCCTCTTCTACATCCCTTCTGTTCTTCTGCCGTTATATTGTGGTGTACGATATGCGAGTTGATTTTTGCTGTAAGTGCTGATGTTAAAATTTTGTATATTGTGGGTAAGCATGTTATAGGTCTATATTGGGATGGCTGTCGTTAGTACGTTGACTTTGGTAGCATGTAAGTGACACCTGTTGCAATAAATTGGGGTATATGTTGTTTGCCTAATACTTTGCTAAAAGTTTGTGTAACGAAGTTAATTTTTTGTACCAGAAATTGTGTATTTTGTCTAAACCGGGTGACTTCCAGTTGTGTAATCTACCTGTTATGTATGCGATATCACCCTCTGTTATCTCTTCAAACTCCATTTCATTTATTGAACCCCATTTTGTTTCTTCTTCTATTATCCAGGATGCTGTGACATTACGTAGTGATTGTTCTTCCCAAATGTTAGACCAAAAGGTTTCTAAGTGTTCTTGGGAAGGTATGTCTATGTTATTCTCTGCGTTTGATTCAATATGCGGTTTATTTAGGTTCCTATAAAATACTTTTTCGTTGGTAGAAAATATAGCATTATCATTTTTACGTTGCTGTGCTTTTTTATATCGTCTGAGTCTATTAACTTTAAGTGCTAGTTTTTGTTTTAAGGTGTCCAGGAATTCTTCAGGCTTTCTATTGTTATTTTCATGTCTAGTGTGGATTAATCTCGTTTTAAATATGGCTTCAACTCTCTTGACTACTTTTTTTGACCTATTATTGTTGATATATTGCGTAAGTCTACCACAGTCTGCTCTTAACATTTCAATGTCGATCTCCAGTCTCTGTTGCCATGGAGGTTTGCTACCGTGTCTTGGTCTGGTTTTTCCTGTGCAATCTGTGATTTTAAAGTTAAGTTCTTCGGATATAACTAATGCCGTGCAATAAATAAGAGTATGTAAGTCTATAAGTTGTGTGTCATCCGATATGTATAGTTTTAGAATGTTATCATTAAATAAATTAACTAAACGGTTTAGATTAGGACTATATCTCAGTTTAGGTAGTTTTGGTCTAAGTAAGGGATCCATCCCAGAGTAACTTCTTGTAAATTTATCATAGATGTCTTTGGTATCCATATTATTTATCAGGTTTTGATCTGTGTCTGTTAACGTCTGGATATCATTTTCAAGGACTAATGTAATAGTTTCTGTTTGTGTGGAAGTGTGTGACGTTTGTGTAAATGCTTGTGTGTCAGATGTATATTCGTTGTTTTGTGTGTAAGGTTGGCTGTTGAGTTGTTGTTCTGCAGTAAATTCATTTATATTTTGTAGTAACGGAGTAACGTTACTGGCAATGTTGTTTTCTGTTTGTTGAAGTTGTGTCTGTGTTTCTTTCTTTAGTTGATCTATTATTTCTTGTGATAGAAGTTGATTCCTGACTATAGTTCGTCTTTGATCTGATGATAAGTGACAACTGTCGTCCATGGACACCTGCAACTCGAGAGTCGTAATTACGCTGCATGCCTTGGAGGGTGATGAGGGATGAGGGTATGCGGGGATCGGAAAGAGAGCGGGAAAGGAGCGGAGGGTCAGTGGAGAGTAAAAAGGAGAGGGGGAGTTGTGCCTCCGGAAACCTCACTCATTTCGGGGAAATGAAACGCTCAACACGAAGTTGTATTTCTTTATAAAAAGTATCCACTGACCCTGTTGCTAGTGTTCCGTCCCAGTCTATTTCGCCGAAGTATTCATTAAGTTCGTCATAATTAGCCCTGTGAAAGTTAGGTCGCGGTATATGTACTTCCACTAGGGATGAGGAGAGGAAGTCGTCAGTCACTAAACATAATGCGGGTGATGAGAAACTTCGCGGAGTAAGGGATCTTCGCTTCTACTAACAAGCAGAGGTGTCGTTGAAAAACATAAGTCTAAAGAACTGTCAGTATCATTTGTGATGAGATTATATTGAGTGGATGCCTGAACGCTCAAAGTATCTGCAAAAGTAGTAGCCGCAATTCGCAAATGCTGTGTACAGTTATTTATGTTATTTTATATAGAAAAACCCTCATACGACCAGGTCAAACATGGTAGGTTCATGGTCATTTAAAATGTCAAAGCTACGAAGCAGCTTTGACATTTTAAAACTGTAAAACTGCTTTTAAATTAGAACTGTTTACCTACGATTGACCTAAACCCAAAGGCATTTTCTCTAAATTCAGTTTTCCCCTTATTAATTCCTACTTGTATTGTGGTCTAGTTAACCAAACTTCTTTCCATTTGTGATGCTTTCACCACGGCTTTGGTTAATTGGCCATCCCTAGTTTTTCTTGATATAAACAAAGAATCTTGAAATCCCATAATGCAAGTTAATTCGAAATCCCTTTTTCCCATTTCAGGCTTTCTAGTAACCTAATTGAGATTAAAACACATTATTTATAAAAATGGTCAACTGTATTCAATGCATTTATTATGATAAATCGCAACACATGCAATCAATCAATCGTTAGGTCAGTCAAAAAAAATTGGACAGCTAAGGAGTTGTGTGCTAAGCTCAGCAAATTAAGACGCAAATATCTTTCTTATTATATACAATATGAATTCTATAACATTTTAGGATTCCAGATTTCCCTGAGATTCCATCATCAAGTAATTACTTTATCACAAGGGACTAACGCAGAAATAGATTAATATACATAAAAAAGAAACATACAGAATATTATCCTTTTTTGAAGTTGGTTTAAAACATAATAATATTGTATAAGATATTAATATACAATCTCCATGATAACATACTACATTTAGAATTATTTTATCAGTCAAAAACGGCTATACTGGTTATTACATTTCAGTCAGTCGATTCGCTTATATATTGTTCATCCTTGCACTCCTCTACTATCACGCGGCTATTGTTAATAATTATCGCTTTCATTCAGGTACGTAACAAACACGCAGTAAATATAACGAAAAAAAACGTGCTATTCGTTCCCCTGAAAAACAAAAATGTATTTTTTCAGGGATAAAGAGATTAATGACTGCAAATCTCCGTGCGATTTTAATGTGGAAGCCTTAAGCTCTAAACTACCATGCTAAGGCACGTGTGGGCCGGCGGCCGATTGGTGCGATACTACGGCCTCACAGAAAACCGGTTGTGAAGCAATGCTTGCTTTGCATTTCGCCAACATCAGTGTAGTTTCCGGAGGCCCAACTCCACCTCTCTTCTTCCCCCTCCTCTCATCCCCGCACTTACAACTCTTGAATTGCAGGTGTACATATATGGACGGAGGTTGTCACTTACCTTCAGGTATATTCGTTCGTATATTATAAAAATATATATTTTGAAAACAAAAAGTAAAAAACATTCATTCAAACTCGCGCATTTACATATAATAGTAATAAGATAGCTACTTCTTACATACCTTCAATTTCACGCTAGTAAAGTTGTACTATTTCCCTTCATCTCCAAACAATTGAATACATTATCCCCAATATTAGTTTACAGCGCCGTCTCTCGACCGAAACCTCAGAGTCAAATATTATTATCAAAATTCAATATACACCAACGATGCCACATCTTCGTTAAAGTTCCTTCCTAAATTCAATATACATCGAGGCGTAGTCGGCATATACCTCCGTTCAAGACAGTATTATGTCGCTTGTAATATCAATGTAACAGAATCCCCTTCACCTGAGGTCATTTCATAAAACTTAATGAGACAGTTATATTCTATGTTCAAAATATTGAATAACCTCTTAAGAGACGGATGTAATATGGAGGGCTGATGGCAGTCGCTTCACGTAAAATATCGTATTGTAGATTGAAAACTGAAGCCAACGTAGGTACTAAAAGGTTCGGAGGATGATACCCGTTTAAAATAGGACTCATGTTTTAAAAATGTATACCCTAAAATATAATAAAGTAGGGGCAGTGGGATAGATTAACACAAGGGGCACCTACATACACTGAGTTTATATGGAGCTGGGCACGGAGCAAATTATTTTTTTATTTATGCGTAGTGTTTATAGCCCAAGAGCCCGCCACGGCCAGACCTTCGTTATTTTATAAAAGCTGAAAGTTTTTCTATGACTTTCAATGTCTCTGGCAAAATGTAAAAACCATTAAAACTGTCCGGCTATTGAGGTAAAATGTTTTTAAAGGTCCCCAAGTAACATATATAAAATTTAAATTTTATACTATACTATATACGAGTACTACTATATATTATAATTTATTAAAGTATAGGGGTGTCTGGCAGGGCCTAGGTATTGTCATAAGTGTCCGGCAATGGATGGCGAGATTTCTAAAGTTATCCCAAAGAAAATATAAAAAATTGAGCTTTATACTTTAACGTATAAGGTAAAGGTACTATTTTATATACCTTTACTTCCTGTTACCTACCCAAGTACCAACAACACAAACTCTATAGTCGCTGGTCTCTCTATAGTAAAAACTTTCAGTTGCCGCAAAAAGCGCGTGTGACATCGATGAACGTGTTATGGCCCTGTTTAAGTAGTAAGTAGCTAACCTTTTTCATTATTTCACCACTGACTACTCTCCATTACCACTCCATTACATTACCATTCAAAGGTAGTCTGGAAGAAATCTCCGTGTTTATAATTAAATTTAAAATGTTTTTTACTATACTTAAATTTAACATGTATACTACACAAGACGATTACAATAAAGAAAGAAATAAGTAAGTATTCTGTTTCAGGCGTAATAATCCTAGTTTGTGAAACAACCTTCACAGCAAACTATGAATAAAATATCGCCTAATCAATACAATCAGATAATTAGTGGGATTTCTCCTGGCACAACAAAGTATTAAGTATAATTTTCTTCAAATTTAGACTGTTATATTAACGAATTGCCCAAGTTGTGGCCATGAAAGTCGCGAGTTTGCCACTAAAGCAATACTAACAGTACCCATATTGTTGCTTTGAAAGTATTATTTTGGATTAACAATTATTATTAAAATCATGGATGATTGTTAAAAATGATATCAAAGACACTCTAAAATCTTTATAAAACTATGTCGAGCCAATCGAGTTAAATTCTTTTGTAATATTGTTGAGCACATTGTGTGACCCAAATAATTTGCAATTAATTTTTTCATTCTCAATACAGTGGACCCCCGGTAATCCGGCAAACATTATGCAGGGCAATGTCGGACTATCGAATTTGTCGGATTATAGAGCACTGCCTAAGACCCCTATAGTCCGGATTTTTTTACGAAAGAGTACCTTGTAATCCGACAAATTACATATCTAATGACAAGAATCTATATATTATACGTACATATGTATGTACTTTGAAGTACAAATCAGACTTAATTTATGTAAGTCGAATTTAGTAAATTAAATAACAATTGACAGCTTACGTTTTATTATAAAATTAAGCATAAATGCACATACATATCTAATGACAAGAATCTATATATTATACGTACATATCAAATTATGAAGCTTTGAAATATTCATCAATTTTTTTTTGTTTAAGGTTGTTATAACGCGAGATCAGAGCTTTGTCCCTCAGTCTTCTCAAAAGTAAAAGTTCGTTGTAGGATGTACCATTCTCTTCAGCCCATTGTAAACCTAGCTCAAAAGCGTTAACTGCGTCTTGATCTGTGACTTGTGGAGCAGTTGCAATCACGTCGTCGTTATCTTCCTGATCGTTTGTTGTATTATTAGAAACCTCTTTTATAATATCTTCGTCAGGCATTTCAAGACAAACATTTTCTTCTTTATCCATTCCACGGCACCAGACTTCCAAATCTTCCGGACTTATCTGTGTTTCAGTAGCGACTTGTTCTGTAACTTCCGAAGTTACACTGATTTGTGGATCGTTGCTAGGAGTGGTGATTATATCTGGCCATAACTTTTTCCAAGACGATTTAATAGTTGATGACGGTAACGCACTCCACGACTGACTAAGAGCAAAAACCAAGTCTTTCATATTAAATTCTTTTAAAGTTTTTTCTATTGGTTGGTCTTTTGATACGGCTCTCAAAAGTAGGTTTTTTTTATAGTCTTGCTTAACAAACTGAATGATGTTCTGGTCCATTGGTTGAATCAGTGCAGTGCAATTTGGCGGAAGAAACATCGCAGTGATGCATTTATCCTCAGTTGTCAGTTCTTTTTCAGACGGATGACCGGGAGCGTTATCAAGAAGCAACAACGCTTTTTGAGGAAAATTATGATCTTTTAACCATTTTCTAACTTCAGGTACGAAGCATTCATCAAACCACTTTTTGAAAAGGTCTTTTGTCATCCATGCACTTTTTTGTCCGTAATAGTGTACAGGTAAATCAATGTTTTTGAATGCCCTTGGTTTATTAGATTTCCCAATGACCACCATCTTAAGCGCGTGTGTACCTGCAGCATTAGCACATGGTAGTATGGTTACACGCTCTTTACTCACTTTTCGTCCAGGTACGTCTTTTTCGTTACAAGAAACGTAAGTTTTGTTAGGCATCACACGCCAAAAAAGCCCTGATTCCTCTGCATTGTACACCTGTGACGGGTCAAGATTTAAATCGTTCACCTTTAGCAAAAATCTTAATTTAAAGGGCTTTATGCAGGTGGCATCGTTAGAAAGTTTCTCTCCTGTAATAGTCATTAAACGTATGCCATGACGACTTTTAAAACGTTCTAGCCATCCTTTGCTGGCCACAAAATCATCTTTTTTTGTTATATCCTTATAAAAAAACTTAGCTTTCATCGCCAACATGGGTCCCGAAATTGGTGCATGCCTGTTTCTTTCCTGAAGAAACCACATGTACAAAGCTTCTTCCACTTCTGGATGTTCAGCTTTCTTGAGTGTCTGTCTCTTGCCTGGCCCGTAGTCAGTAGTTGACACGAACTTCTTAATCTTCTCGTGGTTTTTTTTAATGTCATAAATTGTAGATCGGCCTACGCCGTATTCACTTGCTAAACTACTGAAAGTTTCATTGCGATTTAAGCGATCTAAAATATCACATTTTTCTTTAATTGTCAACGTTTTGTGCTTTCGCTTCTGGGTTTGTGACGACATTACATACTAGGTACTACACCTAATTCACAATGAATAAATAGTAAACAATGAACGCACGCTAGGCCGTACCGCTATCACTAGTAGTCAAATTCAAACTAAGTAAAACAATGCATACGCGTCGAGCACAATAGCGGTGGCGTGTACGAGTTGTGACCTGTTCAAACCTGCGTGATCTATATGTATTAGCAAAGATTGTCAAACATACATGTAATTCTAAGTCATGTCGGATTACAGGGGGCGCCGGATTAGACAGGGGCCGGATTATCGGGGGTCCACTGTAAATCAAATTACTTAAAAAATTTGGAACATAAACATATACTTCCAAATGGTTTTCAATTAGTTATCATTTGACACTGTTTAGATCTCGCGCCATTAGCCCAAGAGCCCGCGACGGCCAGACCTTCGTTATTTTAAAAAGCTGAAAGTTTTTCTATGACTTTCAATGTGTCTGGCAAAATGTAAAAACCATTAAACCTATTGAGGTAACATTTTTAGATTAAAATATTTTTTAGACTTCACAAAAAGTGTTTTCTAACATTTTTGCTTTTGGATGACATAATGGTTATTTTCTTAAAAAAGTGAAAAGCAACAAAAAAAAATCCTTTTAATTCACCAAACTGTATAAAGTATGACTTATATTAAAAGCGAGTATCGCGGGTGGATATGGTTGCGCGGAATAATAATCCTTATGTGTCTCGCACGGAGAGGGCCACCTCCCCACACTGCCATCGTCCTCTATCCGCCGCTTCTCGGTGCTCGTGCCCTGCCACATAGATTATTCTTAAATCTTGGATGACTCAGAAATAATCAATGGAAATGATATCCCGGGACTTACGACTTATTTCCAAAGTGCTTCGACCGGTTGAAAGGAATTCCCGTATTTCAATTCACTGCAGATATTTATTAAACCTGAGAGATGTTGATACATATCACACAGTCTCTACAATATAGAGTCAGTTGTATGAAAGATTTTTATGTATTCAGTAGGTCACACAAATATTAGCTGGTAAACATTATGAATCCAAATACCATACATTCTAAGTACTGTGCCGCTAGTTTTGAAGCCATACTAAACTCTGCACCAAGCGTTATAATATCATTTATTACGATGCAATCAACTCTCAGATATTATTGTATTGCAAAAGTATTTGAAGCCTGCAGTTTGCCGCAGTTTGTTATATACCACATATTACTATAAACCCGTAGGATGAAGTTCAGAAAGTTATTCCTGCTACAAATTGAATTAGGTATTGTACGTCGGAAATAAAGGTTGCAAAGTTTTCTTTGTTGATATTGATGCCGAAGTCTACCGGGGCTTGTGAAACTTTTATTAGTTTCTAGCAGACCTGAACTGCCATAAGCTACACTTGACGTGGGAAACCCATACTTAGACCACCTTGATCTGAGTAATACCACAACCATAAGAAAAACCTATTGTGAACCAATTGTTTTGTGTTTTCCCGAGTAATTCCGGAGTACCGAAACCTAATCCCGGCCTAGGGTAGTGCGCTTATTAGTTAAGTAATTACCGTAAAAAAAGATTTTTGTTTATATGTGTCATGGCTTTACTTTAAATTTCATAAAATATTTTTTTCCAATGACTCTTCCGTTAGTACCGTTTTTCATTACTTTGTCTAGTGGACAAATTACTAATTGCAATATTTTAAAAAAAACAGACAGATTTCAAAATGTATATATTATTCTGTTTGCTGTAAAATTCTGACGATGCCCATTGCATCCGAATCTGTTCCAGCATGTAGAATTTATAGTAGAATAAACACTCACATAATATCTATATTTTTTATTATGCGATAGGGGGCAAACGAGCAGACGGGTCACCTGATGGTAAGTGACTGCCGCCGCCCATGGACACCCGCAACTCAATAGTCACAAGTGCGTTGGCCTTTGAATTTGATATACAATCATATGTGACCCATAATAACATTACATTCCTTTTGGTAGTCGTATAAAGAAATGTTTTCATGTCAGAATTATATTATTTAAAACATACCTTTAAAATATAACAGAATCAAATGCAATAAAAAGGAGTGTCTTTACAAACATTGTATATTTTAACGTATAAGATTCAGTAGATAGCCGGACTTGAAGAGCTCTTGATTCTCTGATCCAATTAGGTGGCTAGAGGAAATGGGCTACAAAATATAAGTAGTGGAATGAAACACAGGTCTTTAGATACAGGATATAGATATACAATTCGTTTGCAAAGTTTACAACTTTTCAAATGTTCTTCTAGCTAAATGAAACGACTCGTGAGAATAAAACAGGATAGTCATTCATGTCTTTAGTATTTTTTTATAATATATAAAAGGGACAAGACAAGACAAGGGGGACAAGTGGTCAGACGGGTCTCCTGAAGGTAAGTGACACCCACCGTCCATAGACACCTGCAACTCAAGAGACATACCTTTGAGAGTGAGGGTGATGAGGGATGGGAAGATGCGGGAAAAGGAAAGAGGAGATTGGAGACTAGGGGAGGAAAAAGAGGATAGGTGGAGCTGGAGTGGAGCAGGAGTGGGCTCCTGGAAACTTCACTAATTTCGGGTAATTGCAAAGCAAGCGTAGTTTCACAAGCGGTTTTCTCGCGTGTCTCTACCACTTACTAATTTTTTCTTGTGTTGGTACTGGTATCCGGCTCTGTTGCCACATTGAGACTTTCAAACGGTAATTTATGCGTTAAGACAAGTTCCTTGATAAATAGTTGAGCCCGTCTAGCTCCTTCCAGAAGCGCATGAGCGACGAACAAACCAAGAATATTGTAATATCTATATGGTAATTTAAAAAAATAATTGTAACCATGAGTTTGTTTTATCGAATATCGAATGCGACATACAACATCATACTCTAACTAGGTACCGAATAAAATCCTGAATCGCAATATGAAAGTTCTTGTGCTGATTAGATTAGCTGATAGTAATTTGTCAGACGTAAATACATACATATATCATACCAACACCGATTGCCGATAGTTAATACACGAACAGATAAAAATATTTAAAATCGGTTTGCTGTATTAAGTCACTTTTCTCTCTCTGTCTCTGTCAGGTACCATTTCTAGTTCATATTGTACTTACACTAACACTTACGAATGCAATTTTTGCGTTTCGACTTGTCAACGAAGAAATTTTATTTATTATTTTAAATAAATTGGAACATGATAAATCACCATATTAAACTTACGGTAATATGGCTTTTATACATATATATAGATATAAACTTATGAACACCAACTACACCAAATATCTCTTCAGCTTTAATATATAAAAAATTCGGACGAACATAAATTGTTTCCAAACATTCACAAAATACAATTTCTAGCAAAACTTGTTTAAAATTCTAAACAGATTTACTCAAAGTTTTACTAACAAATAACAAATCTTGTTCAATATGTATGTATGTTTCAACTTTTTATCCTAAGCGACAGATTATCAAGAAATTCCTCCATGTTCTTTTTGCAACTCCATACAAAATTTGATAATAAATTTACATAAGTATTGAGTCTACATTTGTCGAGACTTTCTTACTTAACGCATTAATAAGTTAAATGACTTACAGTGACAAGTTTACAAGAAGACTTTAAAACTTTGTAGCCAGATATTGGGAGTCTCGTCTATGAGGTTTATTATAAACTAGTAACTTTGATGTCACTTGATAATAAGCAGTCTCTTTTTAAATATACGGTATAATACAAAAAGGTGTGGTCAAATTATAGGTTCATGTCTATGAGACAAATAACTAATTTAGCTTGTGAAAAACGTAATTCCCTTTTCATAATCATTAGTGTATTTAGCCTTGAAGGAATTGCTGCATATATTTCAGATTTCAATTCTCAAATAATATATGAAAAAATAAGCAAGTGTTATCTTAAACTTCCACCATTATTAAAAAAATAGAATCATTCATTTCATTCATCATTCGTATGCTAATTTAAAAAAAATCCTCCAACTCCTTACCATTAAGGAGCTGTACCTTCACCCTGCAGCTCAACAACATAGGACGCAAAAATCTTAATAGCATTAGGAAGTATATTAAAAATCATTGTAAACTAAACTTTAAGGTTTCTCTGGGATTTTCATTATCAAATCTTGACTTAGTTTTTTGTTGACGGGGTGGAAGATCCTCATGGACTTCCTTCCCCCATGGGGTTGGGGGAAGGGGTATGTCGGACTCTTACCGACTAAAAACCACCCCGGTGTTCTTCTGCTTGCCTATGATTGGGGTAGCGAGAACCACCGTTGCATTTTTCCGCTGCCTCCGACCGGCACTGACCCGTCTCACCCAAGACGGGTCCCTTCACCCGATGTGACCATCACCCTTTGGTCACAGTACTCTGAGAGACGCACGGAACACTGCGCGCTGCCTCTCGGGCCTGTATCTGTTCGGGTGACGAACTCCCCACAGTTTCGTCACCCGCAGGCCGCTTCCTAGGGTGGCCGGAGATCAGTGAATACCGTCCGGCGCCCGGTGCGTCTTGCGTTCCCTCTCCGGTCTGCCGCTTCCTTCGAGGACATCACTTCCTCGCAGAAGGAAGCAACGGCGTTCCATGCGCTCTCGTTCCGGACCATAGACAGACCCGCGGACGGGTATATCAAGAGTATACTTACTCTTTCAAACCAAAAAAAAAATATTTGGCGACTGTCGGCGAAGTACACAGTCAAACATGTAACATAGAGCCTCCTTCTTTTTTGATATCAGTTAAAAATTGTGACGCTTGTACTACTGCTTAAGATTTTCATGATCATATATCACTAGTTAGTGAAGTTACGGAACAAATAAATAAATCTAAACTAAACATTTTCTCAAACTAAGCGGGCTTATCCATTTTATTTATATCCGAGGCCACTCTCTATCTCATCTGGCGCCACTACTACGATCTATTTTTATTTTCCTCTCAAGCCTGCCGTTGTACTAGTTTCACCCTTTGTGGCATTATGCATTAATTAATTAATATAATGATCTTACAAAGGGCCTTTATAAGAATAGCTTTTAGAGTTATATATATATATTTTTTATGCGATAGGGGGCAAACGAGCAGACGGGTCACCTGATGGTAAATGACTACCGCCGCCCATGGACTCCCGCAACTCAAGAGTCACAAGTGCGTTGCCGGCCTTTTAGGTAGGAGTACGCTCTTTTCTTGAAAGTTTGAAGGTCGTATCGGTTCGGAATATATATACATATATTTTTCATTAGCTTTTATAAATTCAAAAAGATTTTCATAAAATTCAAGGCTTTTGATTAATTTACCAGTTTCTAAGTGAGGAAGACCGTTCAAAATACGAATAATTTTAAACTCCCGACGAGGAATAATCAAGATTAAAAAATATTAATTTTAAACCTGCGCCCACCTGTCTATAATACTTCATTATTCCACAAATAGCACGTGCATGCAGAGCTGCTGACCTCAACGAATCTAGCCTAGATTCTAGCTTAGGTATTGAATCTAAACCAAATGTGAGACACATAATCATGATTTTAAATGTATCTTGAAGAATTTCAATCATATCTGAAAACGTATAAAAAAATAATAATATAGAGTATTTACATGTTGAGTGAAATATATTTAATTTTCTTTTGTGAAAAAACTCTATAGAATAATCGAGATGCTAAAGATTATTATAATTTTTTAAAAAGACTTCAAAAAGTCTCTTAATTAGACTGAACGTTGTTTTATTTGTGTATTGTTACAAGGTATCTTAGTTGTATTCCAAGTATATTTATTTATTTCTGAATGGAATCTTTTCCCTCCAATTGTAGAAAATTAAGTTATGAAGGATATAGCGTATTAAAATGTAGCATCGGACGCATTAATGTCGGATGATGTTTTAAAGAAATATGTTATTAGTACCACTTCAGTTTTAAAAGCTTTCTTTGTTTAAATAACTCTTTAAGTATGTGGTTTTCTTTCAAATGTACTCATAGTATTGCGCAAATTACAGTATTTTATTTTATTGCTATTGATTATATTGGTTAAAACCCCCTAAGAATATCATCGAAAGTGTCTAGGAATAAAATACATTAATAACTAGTTTGTGCTGACAATACTCTTCTTTACACCATATTCCATGCGTGCTCAATTGGGTTTAGATCTGGCTATATAGCCAGCCACGGCAGAACGTGGATGAGATCGGATTATGCCAAGGGTCCCAAAAACCGGCATAAACCATTATTGTTCCCCCTCCATATGAATGAATTTCCTGACAAAATTTCAAACGTTCTTGACGTTCAAAGATCTTCAAACTCGAATACGTCTTATACCCGACCTGATACTGTAACGAGATTAATCGGAAAAGCAAACACAATGCTATTTTTCTTCTTCATTATAAACGGCCCTACTATTGCAGGGTAATATAAGAAGAAGTCTCAGTGGCCTTCGGGAACACAGATCTACTTCCCTAAACGGTTTCAAATTGTCTGATCACTTATCAGCAGGCCTGAGGAGATGTGGAGCCTCCTAGCTAACATTATGGCTGTCATGACATGATTCCGTCAAGCAGTATTTTGAATGGTGCAGTTCTGTCTGCAAGTGGTGATGCGTCCTCCATGTCACTCGGCTGGCCGTGATACGGTATCGTGTCCAGAGGCGACTTATGCGGTTCTGTATAATGCCAAGAGCTAAAGCCACAGCACGTTGCCTGCAACTAGCTTGCAATATCTCGACGGCTTTCGTTATCTCTTTTTGTATCAACCGATGTCGTCGCAAAAAATTTAATCGGACGATATAATATGGACGATTCAATTTTTTCAGTTCCAATGCAGACATTGAAATGGTTTTGTATAAACGCTATTACACACTTTTATAGGAATTCTGATTGTCAGTTGATTTTCGATTGTAAATAAATATTCAATAGAAATTCTTTATTCAAATAGTAACATTCACAAAAAAAAAACAGTCTAAAAAAGATAAAAAAAATCGCGTTATTAAAGAACTCAACAATTTACTTTAAGTTTATTATCAAGCTATTGTGCAACTATTTTTAGGGGACAAAGTTCTAACTTAAATTTTAATCACATTACAAATTAATGGACGAAATAACTTAACCTAAAACTTAGTTATCGAAGTTGTCACACGCAAGTTTAACAAACCGAGACATGATGTACTTCATTGTATTAGTTCTTAAGTTTCTTACTTTACAAGTGGTAAGTGTATGAAACACTTGAAAACTCAAGTTATAGTTAAGTTTACAGTGAAACTGTCATAAGTTTCGAATACAATTTGTCAAAACTCCGGTGGTAGAGGATTGGTTCAATTAAGTTAGCGCCGCCATACAAGTGACTTTGGTAGTTTAGATTTAACTGTGACGTCCTTTTTTTTCGTGTGGAAACCCCCACGGGTCACCATCTCATCAGAGTTGAGGGTGAGATGGTATGCCGGACTCGAACCGACTAAAACCACACGGTATTCACGGTATTTTTTTTTAATTTTAAATTAAAGGAAAATATGTCTTTAACAGTTAAATTAAGTTCCACCACCTTTTTGAAGTCGGTTAAAAAGATGCCTTTCGTATCAATCGGTACACTATCACCGCACCATAAAAGTTATTATTATTCGTTTCGTACATATTCCAATTTCATTTTGCTTGTTCCTGAACAGTATTTACACATGTATATGTTTTCATTTTTAAATTAGAATTTATTTTTTTATATATTAGATTTTTTTTTCATTAGAAATGGAGATATAGAGCTGACCTTTATTAGGTCAAACCTATATGTATATTTATATACATATATCGGTGCAATTACGTTATTTAAAGCATCTCTTCAATATGTTGCAATCTGTAAGATACAGTTACATCAATGAATAAGTAGACTAAGAGTTGATTAACATTATCATTATAAAATAATGGTTAAAACGCAAATGACTTTGTAGTTATTCAATTTATTATGATTGCATAGTGAAATTATGTCTTGATTGATAATTACATTGTTATATAATTAGGGTTAATAATCAAATCACCTTTTAAACTATTCTAAAGGACTGTAAAATTCATCATTTATTTACATAGTTTAATTCCTAACCTAAAACACTTGCTCACTGTCGGTCGGTCGGTCGGTCTATATAAATACGGGCGACGGCGGTAAAGCTGGTTTCCCGTGCAAGGTTGTCCAGGCCATCTGCGGCCAACAGCCATACATCATACAAAAAAAAAAAATAGAGCTGGTCAGTCGCACACGAACCATCGGACGGAACACATCTCTATAAGTCATTGTACTAATACTGGTTGTTACTTCACTGAATAAAAGTTATTTAAAGTGTACCGTGTATTCATTTGAGGAAAATGGAAAATAATCAAATCTCTTTTTAAAAACAACCTTGACGCTGACCACCCGTCATATATTAAACTTGCTCAGGCAAGAATGGACCGGCTCCACCGGAGAAATACCACGTCCTCACAGAAAACCGGTTGTCAAACAATGCTTACGTTCTATTTAAAGAGTGAGTGAGGGTACCGGGGCCTAATCCCCCTCTCTTCTTTCCCCTCCCCGGCCACCCATTCCTTCCTCATCACCCTTAAAGGCGGGTAACGTATTCACCCTCCTATAACATGAAAGAAAACATCAGTATTCTTCTATTTGGCAACATATACGTATTGTTACTATACCTTAAGGGCTGCCTTTCTGCGTCCTAGCATCATATCCACCTATTAGCGGTCTCATTTACTACGAAGGCTGTGTTTCATGTACTTCTGGACCTGGCCACGTGGTTATTACCGATACAAACACACACATCTTACAGGTGTTAAA
Source organism: Tyria jacobaeae (assembly GCA_947561695.1). Taxonomy (NCBI): domain Eukaryota; kingdom Metazoa; phylum Arthropoda; class Insecta; order Lepidoptera; family Erebidae; genus Tyria; species Tyria jacobaeae. The sequence goes on along the minus strand of OX387231.1, from coordinate 11,146,663 downwards.
CAGATCTTTACAAGTTCTGGTTAGTTTGGGATCAAACGGCCGTGTATGAGAGAGATGTCTAAAGTTATAATTTTCTCCGAAATTATATAAAGTATGTGAGTTATGTTTCACAGATTTGACTTTTTCTATTGTTCTATTCATCGCTGCCAGCTTTGTAAATGCTAATAAAAATCATATATATATATATATATTTCAAAATAATAAATTCCATTACGTCAACAGTTTGCACCGACATTGCGAAACATTGCACGTCGTTCTTTGTAAATCTCAATCTCGACAAACTCGTTCCGACTTAGTTCTCACATAAAAAGGCGACGCACAAAATACTGTTACGTGACACAAATTGACGCCGAGCGTGCCAGGTGTCCCAGCCTGACCCTTTTACCTTGACATACAATCGGTTAGATTGCAATACCACATATGTATATATGTATATATATGTATGTTTATATTTAAATGTATTAAAAGTTAGCTTACTTCGCTTGCGTCAATGTAGTTTTTAAATAATTTTATTTATTGCTTTTAATAAAGCAATTTATTAATGCGGATACGTATAAATAGTATAAAATCAAATTTTCAAATCGGGCTTGCCATTATTGAGTTTTGTGCGACTTACCTTAGGCTTTTTATTCAATATATATAAGATAAGAAGATAAAGTATATTCATTACCGGAATTCAAAGCCAAGCCAAGCCAAGGAATGGAAAGCCAAACTAAAATACCTACCTGTTAAACCAATATATTATAGCAGTCTATGGTTGTTACTACCGGCAACACTCGTTGTCACTAGTGTTGCCTATCTCTTTCTTTGTCTGTCTTTTTCAAAAGACAGCTCAAACTTTACAAACATTAAAATAACTAAAAAGCCCCTGAAATATATGCACATTAAAATTTAATAATAAATACATAGCTAGGTCTATATCAAGGGATAAAACGACTTCTCACGTCATAATCAAGATTATTTCTTTAATACATTTGTCGGAAAAGAAACGGGAGAGGACTAACACTACCGTCCCGCAGAGGATGTACTAAAGAGACCATATGCGAGGACCTACGGCGTCCATGAGCGCTGGCCTGAAGAAGACGGAACACCGCGCACACCGTTTCAGACAAGAGGGAAGCGGCTCCCATATGTCTGTCGGGGGTCGAGGGAGATCCTTCTTAAGCTATATTTTTGCATTTAATTTTGTGCGTAAATTATTATGTATATATTCATAAATTAATGTATTGTAATAAATTAATAAATAATTTATGTGACCGTTAATCGCACTTAGTAGTATACCACAAAAAAGTAACAGAAAAATAATTATGTATGTAAGTGTTGGAATCCCTCAGCTTCTAACACCTACTTATTTTATTATTATTATTAGGGCTCCGTCCTATCGCCAACGCTGTTTCTTCTGCATATCAATGACATGTTGGCCCTTGGCAATATACATTGTTATGCAGACAACAGTACAGTGCACGGGCGATATTTCGGGCATCCTACTGCCAAGCTGGCAGACGTTGAGGAAAAACGACAGGAGCTTGTCGCTGAGCTCGACCGGGTCTTGAGCCGCATTTCCCTTGCTGTGAGAATCTGGTCGAGTTCAGCGCGAAGAAAACACAAGCGTGTGTGTTCTCTACCAAAAAGTCTCCATTCTTCCCCTTCCTACTCTTCAGAGCACTCAACTGCCACTGCAGGATAGGCTTAGTATTCTGGGTATGGATATTTGCCGGGATCTCAATCCGCGCGATTACATCGAGAGTGTCACTAAGGCGGCCTCGCGTAAGCTCGGCGTTTTGAAAAAGGTGAGACGGTTCTTCTCGCCCGAGCAACTGTGTCTTTTGTACAAGACCCAGGTTCGCTCCTGCGTGGAGTACTGCTCTCATCTCTGGGACGGCTATGCGCAGTATTTGCTTGACGCTCTCGATCGGTTGCAGCGGCGCGCAGTCCGCATTATAGACTGTCCTGAGATCACCCAGTCTCTTGAGCCTCTGCAGTTGCGAAGAGATGTCGCCTCTATGGCAGTCCTCTATCGCCTACATCACGGGGAGTGTTCTGATGAGCTCTTCCAATTGGTCCCACCTTCTCCCTTCCTCTACAGGACTACACGTGCTGGCCTGAGGAGTCACCGTTTGTGCGTCGAAAATATACGTACCCGAACTAAACGGTTTGGCTCTTCTTTCCTGTGCCGATCGGTAAAAGCCTGGAACTCTCTACCAGCGCACGTGTTTCCTTCCCACTTTGATCCCGGGTCTTTTAAGCGGGGCGTGAAAAAGCATCTCACCAGGCCGCCATAGTGTGGGTCACCATGCTGCATTGACTAGACATGCAATGAGGATGGTGACCATCACTCTTTGACTCCACCTATTGCTTTCCATCAGGCAAAGTGGAGTCACTATGGTAGGCTAATATAAAAAAAAAAAAAAAATATACTCTATTATATCAAATATTAAAATTAAATAATTTGATAATTAGGCAGATTGTGACGTTATCAATCTTTATTTCAAAAAAGAGTTCCATATACTGTTTTGTTGTTAAATGATATGAATATTGACTAAGTAGATAACCGCCGTCAAGACTCACTTACAAGACAACATTTTGCAGATTATAGTTTACTCTCACGAACGTAATAGGGGGCAAGCGATTGGATGGGGTTTTTTATACTATACAGGGATATTACTTGTACATATGGATTGGGGAGTATAAGCAATAGCTCAAACAAGTCAGCGTCGCATACCTATAACTTGAACTGACTGGTGGTGGCAATCGTTACTAACTACAAAGATACTAATTTGACTTGAGAGTCATCTAGACTATTTATGTTCAAATTATCATTTCTCCACCATCTGTTCTGTGATTACACAAACTGTTAACTTGAGATTGTCTTTAAAGCACGCACATCCTCTTCCAAGTCTTCTTAATTCCCTTGAAATCTGTTAATACGCTTCCAGAAACACATAAGCGGTAATAATAGCTACGAGTATCCAGTGTACAATTTGATCTGTTAACCTCCTGTTAGCCGTCGAGCCTTGACACATAATCGCTTGGGTACTTACTGTACTTATAGTACAGATAACGATATCTTATTTCATTAAGTGGAGCTAAGGAAGGCCAGAGTGATCAGACTAGAGTCGTTTGATATATGGTTTAATTCGATATTTTTTATTTCGATTTAATATCCGTAATAGATACTATTTACTGCGACTGTTAATTGTATCGATCAACGATTTAAATAATGACTATAGAGGAGGCAGTTAATTATACGTATTAAAATATGGAATTATTAGCTGTAGAATAAAATTTAATTAAAAAAATAATAAACTTCGATCTTTTAATCTGCATAATTATGAATATTTCATGACTCTCTCATTACGTCAATTTCTGAACCGTGATTAGTAAACAAATGCCTAAAGACATTGAGTTGATCTGAAATTCGATAAGCTTTGAATCAAACTAAATAATCAATGGAAGTGATCGCGATTCAATCTTTGAAAAGGTTGAACGAGACTGACGCATCGATTAGGAATTATACGGGACGTTACGGGAGCTATATTAAATAAGGTGAAATAGAGTAAAGTGAATGTTAATGATAGGTATTCTGTTCTTTGTTTCTTTTCTATTGAATTCCATTAAAAATATATCCCAAATAATATTAGAATAGTAATAGCAGTCTTGAATTTTAACAACATAATATTTATCCATGATGAAGAACTTGAGAGTCGTTAACCTAGACCATTTATTCAAGGCTGCGTAGGCTCGCTAAACAGTAATTCCGATGATAAGAGTCGCCGCGAGTAGTTGAGACGAGGATTAAGTTATTATGCACGCAATAGGGCCCCCAGCAAAGAAGTTTGATTAACGTTTTCTAAAAAGACTGAAGTCGCTCATTTCATGGGTAGATTGAAAAATTAGGTCCGTATTTATAGATCGTATGCGAAACCTCCATTAAGAGTACTCTCAGCTGATACGCTCTCAAGTTACCATTAGGACCTATATTTTTTTTGTTTAATTAATAAACTAAAAACAAACACACTTTAGAATTTGTGTATAATTTTTAAGTGTGGTAAGAATTTAAGACAATGCTGTTTCGCACTTTGTTCGCACTGTACAAAATAAATATTTATCGCGCAGTCACTGTCATGATACGCACTTAAGTAACATTTGGCAACCTCTCTTGAGAGCGCAGTTTGATTTTGAATACATATGTCAATCGCGTGGGTACAGTAACTGATAATGAAATGCTATTATTTTGTATTGTATTTATTGACACAGCACCTCAAGTGCACGCCTGGGATATATGTATGCCTAAGATATATTTATTGTATTATAATGGGCTTATTGGTGCAGCACCGTTGAGACAGTGAGCAAATGTTCAGTATAGTATTTTCATGGAACGCGATAATTTCCTTTAACAGAACTTTACCGAAACAAAGAAACAAAACATTTAAGGAGGAAGGAATCCCTACAAATGCACCAGTTAATTACTTTTAACATTTTTTTTATGTTTTATATATACTATAGGGAGACAGACGAACACAAAGGTCACCTGATAGTAAGTCACAACGTCCAAGTGCGCTGCTTGCCTTTAAGGGTGATGAGGGATGGGGGATGCGGGGAGGGAAAAGAAGAGAAGGGGAAGAGGGGGTGTGAAAGAGGAGATGGGGAGTTGCGCCTCCGGAAACCTCACTCATTTCGGGGAAATGCAACGCAAGCGTTACTTCCCAACCGGTTTTCTGTGAGGCCGTGGTATTGCACCGGTCGAGCCTTTTGTTTCGGATTCACTGCGAGACTTTTCTCCTGAAATGTTTAAATCCCCAGAACCTGGAAAAGAAGCAAGTTATAAGTACTTTACTTATTTTAATGTTATTTAATTGCTGCCGGTTACTTTCATAAAATTGATTACATAACTTAATCTTTAAATGATTCCAAACATCTTTATCGTAATATGAACTGAACCCACTTCAGTCTATAGATAAACTCCAAGAGGTCGAACCTGTCGTGATTAAACCTGTATCTGACATACCCCAATTTGCACACATAGAATCTTTGATTACCTGTCCGCTGTGATAATACAGGACCCCGGATGAGAGTAGTGTGACCAAGCAGACGATTTTCTCTAGACTGTCTTTTATCATATTTTTTTTTATGCGATAGGAGGCAAACGAGCAGGCGGGTCACCTGTTGGTAAGTGACTACCGCCGCCCATGGACACCCACAACTCAAGAGTCACAAGTGCGTTGCCGGCCTTTTAGGTAGGAGTATGCTCTTTTCTTGAAGGGTTGAAGGTCGAATTGGTCCGGAAATATACTAATATTCATTTAAATTTTATTTAACATATTACGCGGGTGAAGCTTATATCCAGTAAAACTAAAATTTATTTTTTTAAATAATTTTTGGGGATGCCCCGACTAATTTCAGTCCCGATTGCCCGAGCTCCGAGCCCTCTATTCAATATACAATACAGGGTTGAGAGCTCGCAGAACCCGGCTACAGCCAGCTTAGTTACAGATATACGACCACGACTTCCTCGAGCCAATGCTTAAACTGCCAAACCCATCCGTAGTAGTAATATCCTTCTTCTTAAATTGCCTATCCTTGTTCTTGTCTTCCTTAAAATATACTCCCATTTTTCCCGTTTTTATTTCCTATGTGGCTGGCTCCTTCCAGAAACATAGGAGCGACGAACGAACCGAGAATAGTATATGTTGTACAAGAAATTTTGTTATATTGGTCTTGAAATAGGAGGAGGTTCATAATTGGACTGTATGGTTTTTTTATGTTTGTTACCTCAGAACTTTCGACTGGGAGAACCGATTTTGATGCTTTTTTTTTATTTGAAAGCTGGCTTTCCGTGTGGTCTTTTTTTTGCATTAGGGATTACCGCGAAAAATGGATGAATAACTCAATATCACGTAAACCGATTTCTATAATTCTTTTTAGATGAGATTTTGGTAGGGTTAGGTACTGACAATGGCATTCATGAGAAAACTATGTAAGTCTTAAATTGTATGATAGACGCATTGAAGTCGGTTGTCAACTTTTTAAAGTGAATTATTATTTTATCTTTTATTATTAATGTCACATTGGACAAGGCAACCTATACTTGCGATGACATTGTGTGTGTTGATCTATACGTTAAATATTTTTTCAAATATATGTTTAACAGGAGGATATTTGCCCGTTTTGTAGCCACTCCCTCGTACTCCAGGATATCGTGGGTAGGCGTTTCCTTAGGTAAAATACTTTTCTAGTAAAATCCTGAATCGCAATATGATAGTTCTTGTGCTGATTAGATTAGCTGATAATAATATGTCAGACGTAAATACATACATATATATATATATATGTGTGTGTGTGTGTGTGTGTGTGTGTGTATATATTTACATACATCTTACCAACATCGGTTGTCGATATTTAATACACAACATATAAAAATCTTTAAGCAGTTTACTGTATTAATTTAGTGTATTAGGTCACTTTATAATGATCTTTTATAATGATCTCATAGCATGTCTATTTAATATTGTACTATTTTACACTTACGAATGCATTTTTTTTTGACTTGTCAACGAAATTTGTTTTAATTTAATTATTTTAAATAAATTGGAATATGATAAATCACTATTAAAATTACGGGAACATGGCTTTTATACATATATATAAATATAAAATTATGAAACCAACTATACTAAATATCTCCTCAGCTTTAATAAATAAAAAAAGGACTACAAAATATAAATACAATTTTCAGCAAAACTTGTTTTAAATTCCAGCAGATTTACTCAAAGTTTTGCCAACAAATAACAAATCTTATTCAATATGTATGTATGTTTCAACTTTTATGGGACAGATAATCCAGAAATTGCTCGATGTTCTTTTTGCAACTCCATACAAAATTTGATAATAAATTTACAAAAGTATTGAGTTTACATTTGTCGAGACTTTCTTACTTGATGCATTAGAAGTTAAGTGACTCATAGTGACAAGTTTACAAGAGGACTTTAAAACTTTGTAGCCTTGGGAGAAGGAAGAATTGGGAGTCTCGTCTATGTAGTTTTTTTATAAACTAGTAACTTTTAGTCATGTCAATTTACAATAAGCAGTCGCTTTTTAAATATACGGTATAATACAAAAAGGTGTGGTCAAATTATAGGTTCATTATGTGTATGAAACAAATAACTAATTTATCTTGTAAAAAACGTAATTCCCTTCTCCTAATGATTAAAGTATTGAAGGGATTGCTGTATATTTTTCATATTTAATTTCTCCAATAATATATGATAAAATATGCAAGCTTTATCTAAAATTACCAGCATTATAAAAAAAAAATTAGATTCATTCATTTCATTCATCATTCATTCACTCATTCGTACATTTATTTAAAAAATCCTCTAACTCCTAACCATTAAGGAGCTTAATGGCTATAACCCTAAAAGGGTAGACAGAGGTGTGTCCAATACCCACTATTTACCAGCCATAATTTAATTCCACTTACGTAATATGGAGCTAGCCTATCGTCACCTAGGCACTGTAGGACTGTATATATACTGTGTGATAGATAAAAGTGTGAATCCAAGTCAATTAGCTAATAATATTCTATCCGCTAAAAACGCTGTTTAATGTGGTCCCCCTAGGTTACAGCCACTTGAAAACCGTTGGCATATTTGCGGAAAATTATGAGCGTCAGGACTGATTTTATAATTCAAGGGTCAAGTATTTTGATATTGTTAGAACGAGGTACACCTGCAGATGAGATTTTTGATATTTCAATCAGGAATATATAATATATACTATGGCCTGTGTTTTATATACATATGCTTGTTTATATACATGCTGTGTTTTATATATATATAATACGTGCGATTTTAAAATTTCGAAGTGACTTTGCAGGAGTCTTGGTATTAGAAAATTTAACATTCCTACTTTTTGGGTACCCTTAATGAATACTGAATTACTTATTTATTGGAAACAATAAGAACATAACACGAGATTAATAAATAAAATTATAAATAAACTGAATGCATTATTTTCATCTCTTTTGTTTTCTGAGTTTCTTCGCTAATTATTTATTCGTAGACTATGTCACTCCGACTATTCGACGATTTAAATAAAACCTACTCATATCTCGATATTCATTAGATATGACAAGGCTCAAGGTTGTAACAAATAAATCAATTTTAATTCCTTACCCTTACTTTACCTACCTACCAACTCCCCTTCAAAAGCAGTCGGGTAAAAAGAAAAATATATAATATATATAGTTTATATTTTACTATATCAACGTGCAGCTATAAATGTTAATCTTAAAGTTTTCGTTGAATTTGAAACATGTTCCTTCTATCGCTCCTTTCATTAAATTTTTATTGATATCGCTATAGCCCGCAGATAGCTGGGTATTACAAAAAAGAGCGAAAAAGTATATAAAATCTAAATACGAAAAGAAATACTTTTGTAAAATGTGAATTTCTATGTAACACACATCAATACCCGAACTGGTAGGCAGGCACTTATTACACGCGCTCGAAGCTTGTTGTGCTAAACCGATCGACACAGTATTTTCCTTCAGCCCACGGCCTGCAACTTTATAAGCTTAGGCCGCATACGAAATACTGTTCTCATCTCTATGCAGGAGAACTCCAGTACCAACTCCTCCCTCTTGACCGCATTCAACGGAGAGCGACTCGCATCGCCGATTGACAGGATATTCTGATCTTTTGGGCTTCTCCAGAAGCTTTCCACTAGGGGACCCGTCTGATCATTTGCCCCCTATCCATTAAAACACAAGAAATCATAATTTAGTCTCACTTAGATACACAATAGTCAACCGGACACTGTTTTTATACTGATCAGTTAGTCGCCTTTTACAACTAGTGCGAGGCTGATAACACTGTCAGCTGTAGGTTTACATAATTGATATTTTCTGACAGCCAGGTCCAACATCACAGCTGACGCTCGTTTCATTTACTACTACAGACTATCGACTAGAAATACAAAAAAAAACCCTACGGTAAGAGATAGGGGTGGCCTCCTCTATCCATAAGCATCACCTGGATGATTGGCACTCCACTACTGTGCGCTTCTCCAGAAGCTTTTTGCCTCGCACTTTTTGCCTATGGAACAAATTGTAGCCTGCCGTATTTCCGGACCGATACGATGGTTCCACCGACCCGTCTGCTCGTTTGATCCCCATCGCACAAAAAAAGTGTAAAGTCTTAACATTGACTGTTTCTTCGAAGTAATTTTGAAGTTACATTGAAATAAAGGATAGACTATCCTTTATTTATTAATACCTTTAGACAGTTTCACATTAAGTAAACCGTTTTATACGTGAAAATTCTCTATCACCATAAATTTATTACACGAACTACCTTCCAGTAATGAGAGGTACCGTTTGCAGGAAATTTAACTTGAACAGGTTTGCACATTTCAACGACACGGTTTATACATTTCATGTTTTATTTGCATTCAGGGTTTTCAATTCAGTTTCACGATTTTTCAGTGAGTATTTCTGCGAAATGAAACGTTTTCTAAAAATTAAACATTTACAATGCTTTAAAATCAAAATAAACGCTTGAATAGTAATACCGAAAATTAAAAATATATTTTAGTGTTGACGTTTTATTATCGGCTGTACATGACAAAGGGTTATGTTTTTAGAGTGTATGTAGTTATATGTATGATGTATTATTTTTTTTTTATTTATACTTTATGCACAATATGTGACAAAGGTGGACTTAATGCCGTAGGCATTTTCTGCCAGCCGACCTTAGGGCGATGCAGAGACAAAACAAGGTGCACAGAGGTTAAGAAGTATAGGTAGTAGTAGTATAGCAAGTAGATATGTTTTTATAATAAAATATTGTATAAGTACCAGGAGTACTTTATTTATTATGTATCTTTGTCACGACCTAGAGTCTAAATGGCTAGATGTGTTTCGACCTGTGACGTGTTGGGGTATTAATGGAGTGACATTGCTATAAATTTTCAAAATAACTTTAACTAAAATAGAGGCAGTTAATGATAAAGTCAGGATTATGTTTTTATGAACAATTGTAATTGTTTATTACATACAATGAATAAAAAATTATCTGTCCAAAAGGGTTGATCCAATGACAATGAACATGCGTGAATTTTCATTAGCCAAATAGGACTTGTTCATCAGTTCTGGGGTCATTGTCTGTTTTCACCAAACTGCACAAAAACAGGATTATATTTTTAGAATGAATGCATGTATTTGTAAATGTATCATCATCATCATCAGGCTATCGCAGTCCACTGCTGGACATATGCGTCTCCCATTGCACGCCACTTCGTTCTATTTTCGGCTTCTCGCATGCAGCTCCTGCCAGCCATCTTGCGCAAATCGTCACTCGCCACTCGCCACGTTTGCAGAGACGCGGTCGTTACTCAAGAACTCGTTTTCCCCAACGGTCACCAGTTCTGCGGCTAATATGGCTAATACATTCTCATTCACACACATACTTACTTAATACTTATACTTTTTTTTTATGCGATAGGGGGCAAACGAGCAGACGGGTCACCTGATGGTAAGTGACTACCGCCGCCCATGGACAAGGGTAGCTCAAGAGTCACAAATGCGTTGCCGGCCTTTTAGGTAGGAGTACGCTCTTTTCTTAATAGTTTGAAGGTCTTATCGTTTCGGAAATACGGCAGGCGACAATTTGTTCATTAGGCTGGTTGTGCGAGGCAAAATGCTTCTGGAGAAGCGCACAGTGGTGGAGCGCCAATCGTCCAGGTGGTGGGGATGGATATTTTGTCGCGTTGGATGATGGCGGAAACCTGCAGCCGGTATAAGTCCGAACAATTCCTCTGAACACTCCCCATGATACAAGTGATAGAGGATGCAGAGTGAAGCTACATCTCTACGCAACGCCAAGGTGTCAAGTCGTTCAGAAATATCTTGGCAGTCGATGATGCGAGTCGCTCTCCGTTGAATGCGGTCAAGAGGAAGAAGCTGGTACTGGGGTGCTCCTGCATAGAGATGAGAACAGTATTCCATGTGCAGCCGAAAATGCGCCTTATAAAGTTGCAGGCGGTGGGCCGGAGTAAAATACTGTGTCTGGACTTCGCTTGATATATCGACGCCAAGGATTCCGATACTGGCTGATGCAGTTAGGGAAGTGCTCTCAAATTGAGGTGATATGACCAATTGCATCTTTTTAGAGGTGAACGCGCAAACCTGTGTCTTCGTGGGGTTAAACTGGACTAGGTTAAGTCGACCCCAATCTGAAACTTTTGATAAAGAAGTTTCGATTTCAGACACAAGTTTGAATCGGCTTTCAATGACTTTTACCTGAGAAATGTAAGCGCGGCCGGTGTAAAGGGCATCACTCGTGCTATCGTCCGTATAGCAATGGATGCTGTTAATGCTGCTGATGTGAACGTATGTATGTATATAATTGAAATACATATGTGCAATATGTACAAAAATATATAAATAATGTATTTTTCCTACTGACGCTACCTTCGCAATATTATCTGTGTGTACACACCGCAAGCTTGATACCAAAGCCACAACCAACTATACCATCTCCTGCTATACACATAAACATTATTTTTATTTGTAATGAATTCATATTAAACTGCTTTGGAAGATAAAAAAAATGCATAGAATTATTTCTTAATCAGTTTCTGTACTTCTTCTTCCTAGTTATTGTCTGAATATCAGTTTTTCCACGGAGCGACTGGCACCTGACCTCCGAAATTTTCATATAAATAACTTATGCGTACGTACATACAGACAATAATTTTACAGTTAAAGATTGCTGAACCATATTTACCTAATTTAAATTGTTTGCAATCCGACAATAGGTGCGGACCCAAGTAATAAGAGAAACGCTAAGTAAAAGTGATTTAGGAATAAGAAAAATCTTACTACTGCCTGTATTCTATGCAATATATTATAAATAAGTGTCTTACATTGAGAACATCACAGGTACCATCTGGGTCATCCTAGTAAATTTTAGTCATGGTAAGGGTGATCTTATTTCAATTTAGTCCAGTTCTGACAATGGCATCCATGAGAAAACAATAAAAGTCTTAAATTTGCATTAAGTATTACCTATTAAACCGATTTTTATAATTCTTTTTTTATTAGAAAGGATGTACTTCAGGTGTAGTTAGATGAGAGTTTAGTCCAGTTGTGATAATGGCATCCTTGAGAAAACCATATTAGTCTTAAATTTTATGATAGACGCATTGAAGTCGGTTGTCTACTTTTTCAAGTAAATTATTGTGGAAAAGGTCGTGGCCGATTTCAGGCGCCGACTGCGGAGTAGAGGTGTTGGTCAGGGGGACGCATGTATATAATATAATTTTAAATTTAAGTTGTCATGTTAACTTAAACTCATATATTACTAATATAATAATTTATATTAATAATATATGATTAATTTCATATATTATTAAATTTTTTGTGGATAATGATATTGTCGAAGTTTAAAAATGGGAATAAGTAATTAATTTATTGTAGTAATTAATTGTGGTATTCGCTAAAATAGGGAAAGATAATTTATTATTAGTAATTATTAGCAATAATAATAATCGATAATTTTGAGAAAGTTGAAAAAGCAAAAGAAAATATTTGTATTTATTTCCAGAAATCGTCAACATGTGGAATATCGATTCGGCGATCACTATTCCGATAGTCATATCTGCTCACGGATTTATAACTAAGAGCCTTGATAAACACCTTAAATTACAGACACATGTATTTATTTAGATGGTAAATTCTGAGAGTTAAAATAACAACACATGTAAATAATAACAATATAATTGCCTACTCTCGGAATGGACATAGAATTGTGGCACGTGGCACTAAAACGTTCCTTTTTAGTGGCAGCACTATTAACCAACGAGTTCCGAAAAGATTTGGCGACATGTTCTATAAATTATAAAAAAATCCTACGACTCTTTGCCGCATACGTGGCTTTTCAGGGTAATGGAGTTGTATAAGACTCTCACAACTCTATGCACTTTTACACAATACAGCACTGGACAACGGTTCTTTGCTGTCCAGAATGTCGACAAGGTAACAGCAAGTATTTAAAGATCAGCTGAAGCATATTTACCGATTCAGCCTGGAATCCTATTAGTAGTAATTCTGAGGGCTCAGGGCTAGGCTATCGTTTGCGGAGGGGTGTTCAGGTAATTTCCCACCTTCTTTACATGAAAAAAGGCGGAAATGCGGAACCTGAAGGACTTTCACTTTCAGATTCCACACATTTTAGACGTGTTTCTGCAAATGGAACGTACAAGTATCTAGGTATGTCACAGGCATTGGGTATAAATGAATTGACTATGAATCGATTACAGGAATACTTCTTTTGTTGTCTGAAATTGAAATCTTTTATCGGGTTGTAATAAGGTGCGACCTATAACGGTTGGATCATACCAGACCTAACCTACTTCTTTGGTATATTTAGATGGCCTCAAACGGAGTTGAATACCTTGGAAAGAAGAGTTCGTATACTGTTAACCACATATCGAATGCATCATCCACGTTCGTCAGTTATGAGGTTTTTGTATATGTTACGGAAATGTGGTAGTCATTTTTTCCTAAATGTTAGGGCCCTCCATAATCGCGAGATATGCAACCTTAAAGATTACTTTCTCTTTTTTAAAGTGGAGGTACACCGCGATGGGGTGGCAGTTGACAACGGACTCACTTCTGTGGCCAAGCTACGTTTCGGTGACCTCTTCAGGGAAACTGAAGATTTTATCTTAGCAATTACAGATAAAGTTGTAATGACATATCCTAAATTATCGGAGACATATCATAAAGGACAGCTCATTTGACATTTGTCGGGTATGTCATCGTCCTTGAGAAACCTTCAGGCAAATAGGTTACGGTTGTTCCCGTCTCGCAAAATAGTGTGTACTTGCACAGACATAACCAAGTGGCCAGGATAGTCCATCAGCAACTTCCTCTTAGGTGTTGTGGCTAACCTTGTGGCTGTTGAGTTACTGCATACATACGTACAAATAGATACTGTATACATATAGGTGTGTGCACGATCCAGTTCTTGGAAAAAGTCTTGCGAAATTAAACTGTGATCGATCTATTTTTACTGACAGAACCATTGTTGCCAATAAGCCTGATATAGTGATTATGGTTAACATTACCGTCCTCCTTTCAACAATCTCATAATGCTGTAAAATGAGGTTGTCGATATGTGGGATGTGGATTCGGCAATCATTGTACCGATAGTAATATCAGCCTATGGGTTGATTGCTAAGAGCCTCGACGAACGCATTTACAGGATCACGTTAGATAGCTGAATGAAGGGCCTCATGTAGAAGCCAATCCATCTTGATACAGCACATATAATTAGGATTTTCTTGCCTCTGGAGCACTAACGAACGATAGCTTGGTCGCTACACGCGATAGAGGTGGGACACTATATTTTATTTGTTTCAAAATGCAATTTATGTTGGTTAAGTTAAGAGAAGGAATTAATAGCAATATTCTTTTTTTTTTTTTTTTTTTATGCGATAGGGGGCAAACGAGCAGACGGGTCACCTGATGGTAAGTGACTACCGCCGCCCATGGACATCCGCAACTCAAGAGTCACAAGTGCGTTGCCGGCCTTTTAGGTAGAGGTACGCTCTCTTCTTGAAGGTTTGAAGGTCGTATCGGTTCGGAAATACGGCAGGCGACAATTTGTTCCATAAGCTGGTTGTGCGAGGCAAAAAGCTTCTGGAGAAGCGCACAGTGGTGGAGTGCCAATCGTCCAGGTGATGGGGATGGATATTTTGTCGCGTAGGACGATGGCGGAAACCAGCAGCCGGTATAAGTCCGAACAAATCCTCTGAACACTCCCCATGATACAAGCGATAGAGGATGCAGAGTGAAGCTACATCTCTACGCAACGCCAAGGTGTCAAGTCGATCAGAAATATCTTGGCAGTCGATGATGCGAGTCGCTCTCCGTTGAATGCGGTCAAGAGGCAGAAGTTGGTACTGGGGTGCACCTGCATAGAGATGAGAACAGTATTCCATGTGCGGCCGAACCTGCGCCTTATAAAGTTGCAGGCGGTGGGCCGAAGTAAAATACTGTCTCGATCTGTTTAGCACACCAAGCTTCTTCGAGGCTAATATGGCCTTACTCTCTAAGTGACCGCGAAACTGGACTTCGCTTGATATATCGACGCCAAGGATTCCGATACTGGCTGATGCAGTTAGGGAAGTGCTCTCAAATTGAGGTGATACGACCAATGGCATCTTTTTAGCGGTGAACGCGCAAACCTGTGTCTTTGTGGGGTTAAATTGGACTAGGTTAAGTCGACCCCAATCTGAAACTTTTGATAAAGAAGTTTCGATTTCAGACACAAGTTTGGATCGGCTTTCGATGACGTTTACCCGAGAAATGTTAGCGCGGCCAGTGTAAAGGGCATCACTCGTGCTATCGTCTGCATAGCAATGGATGCTGCTAATCTGCAGCATGTCGTTGATATGCAGAAGAAACAGCGTGGGTGATAGCACACAGCCTTGTGGGACACCAGAATTAACAGACTTCGAGTCGGAGCATGCACCGTCAACAACGACCTTGATGCTTCTGTCTGTAAGAAAACTGGTGAGCCAATTGCACAGTTTCTCGGGAAGCCCATAGGAAGGAAGCTTCGCAAGGAGCGCTTTGTGCCAGACCCGATCGAAGGCCTTCGCCACGTCCAAACTAACGGCCAACGCTTCCCCCTTGGTCTCGATCGCCTGTGCCCACCGGTGAGTCAAGTATACGAGAAGATCACCAGCTGAACGACCCTGACGGAAGCCGTATTGTCGATCATTGAGGAGCTGGTGGTCTTCTAAGTACCGGAGGAGCTGGCAGTTAACAATGGATTCCATTATCTTGGAGAACAAGGAGGTGATGGCTATGGGTCTGTAGTTGGACGGATCCGAGCGATCTCCTTTTTTAGGGATTGGGTGCACTAGAGCTGTCTTCCATGAGTTCGGGACTACGCCAAGAGAGTAGGAAAGCCGATAAAGGCGCGTTAAAACCGGTGCTAACTCTGGAGCACACGTCTTCAGCACGATAGGAGAGATTCTATCGGGCCCACTCGACTTATGAACGTCGAGGGAAAGAAGCGCTTTACGCACTGCCTTTTGTGTAAACCGGACTTCCGGCATGCGGGTCTCGCACTGCGGTATGGTCGGCGGTGCGTTTCCCCCGTCGTCCAGGGTCGAGTTGGACGCAAAGAGTTTGCCCAGAAGATCGGCTTTTTCTTTAGCGTCGTGGGCCAACGAATTATCTCCTATGCGCAGAGGTGGAAGGGATGGCTTACAAAAGTTCCCCTGGACAGCTTTGGCAAGAGACCAGAATGCACGAGTTCCGGAGGGGAGACTAACTAGTCTCTCGCCAATTCTGCCGATGTGAGCCGACTTCGCCCCAGCAATTACTCTTTTGAGGGACCTGGAGGCAAAGTTAAATTGCTTCTTTAATGTGCTGGTCTTTACATCCCGTGCTGTCGCTGCATTAGCCCATGCTTGGTAACAATTCTGCTTTCGGCGGGACGCCGCTTTGCAGGTTCGACCAAACCAAGGCTGGGACTTGCCACCAGTGGGAATCAGGGAGAATGGAATGAAAAGTTCCATACCCTGAAGCACAACATCCGCGACAGAGTCAGCAACGACATTGGGATCATCCGGCGAGAAGCAAACCTGCCTCCATGGGTAGGATGCAAAGAATGTTCTCATTCCATCCCAGTCTGCTGACCTATAGTGCCATACGCGGCGACTGCCTGTAACACGCGGCCGCAGCGAGTGAACGAGTGGCACCATACTCCTAATCAGGCAATGGTCCGAAGAGCCAAGAGGGGCCTCAACGGATACTTTGTAGCCGTCAGGATGTGAGGTCAGCAGAAGATCCAACAGTGAAGGCACGTGGCTTTCTGCATCTGGGATTCGCGTAGGCGTTGCTACCAGCTGCGTCAAGCCATATGCCAAGGCGAAATCGTGAACAGATCTTCCCGCATGATCGGTTTTGCGCGAACCAAGCCATTCGGCGTGATGGGCGTTAAAGTCGCCAAGAAGCACGATCTCTGCGGATGGGACCTGCTGGAGCACTGAGTCTGTAGCCATTTGGACGTGGTCGATGAGTCGGTCCGTTTCGGCATCACCGCTATGGGACCTGTAGAGGCATAGGTAGATGCGGGGATGGTCGTCGCAGTCTACACGTAGCCATAAGATGGAGAGGTCCCTACCTTCAAGATTGCCGAGGCGGCGAGAAGTGATATCATCTCTAACGTACACGTATACACCAGCCTTAGGAACAAAGGAGTGTTCCAGTCCGTACCCAGGGTAGCAGAGGTAGGATGTGTCCGCTGGAGACGATATCTGCGTCTCGGTTAAAAAGAGCAAGGCCGGCTTTGCTGTCTCAAGGTGGTGGTGGACAGTGTCGAGGTTCGAATGTAAGCCCCTAATGTTGCAAAAATCCACGGTAAACGTGACAGGGGGTGCCATGGTATGCCTTCTCTTGCCCCGAGCAGATTTTGAGAGCGCAGTTGAGCCCCCCCCAGAGTACGAGGGGCAGCCTGGGCGTCCACGCTCAGGCATAATCCGTACTGAGGGTGGACGTCCAGGGGGGGATTCTCCAACGCTAGCGCTGGTACCCCCCTGGGGTATCCTTTTCGTTAACAGCGCTATCATTAGGGGGGTGGGGGATTTTGGGCCTCCGGAGACCTCACTCATTTCGGGGAAATGCAACGCAAGCGTTACTTCACAACCGGTTTTCTGTGAGGCCGTGGTATCGAACATATAATATTACTCAGTTTGAGACATGAATATAGTAATAAAAATAATTACATTACCTAAAATAATTACATAGAATTCAATTAAATTAAATTAATTACAATATTTAATTTCAGGACTCCATTTAAACAACTCTATACTTTATTAGTGTTTTTAAGATTATGATTATGGATACTTGATTTTTTTATGTGAAAGTAACTTATTCTGCGATATAATCATAGCCTGGCCTATTTGCGTGCAACTTTGCATAAACTCTCGAAAGAAATTTTTTTTCCCTGTAATGTTCATTGATAAGCTTCCAGTAATTTTTATCTACAAATGAGATGCTTTTACTTATTGTTAGGGTGCTGTTTAGTCTATTGTTTTATGGAACCCGGAAAATTTGTTTTGAACTGCGTTTTCGCAAACTCTGGTTTTACGTTTGGAGTTCATTTTTCTTTTTTTTGGCGACTGCCTAGCTATATCACGAATCTGAGTGGGTTCTATGTCTATTCTTACCAAGTTCCACCGAGATTTTCTAGAGATTACGATCATGAGTCTCTAGTTTTTCTTCCAACGTACATATATAACTTTATTGCCATTGTGTGCCGGTCTTTTTCTATTATATGTCAAATAGTTAATCAATGAGATTGACTTTTCTAGCTCATTATTGGATGTTTGATTGCAACATAGTGGTTGTTAATTTCTTTTATGTGATTTTCCAGCTAACTCATCAGATTTTTGATCATTTGTCTGATTTCCCTTTTAGAGCTATCGGTTTCTTGGGTAGTAATCTCAGAAGATACACTTCCGTTTGGCACGTTGTAACGTTCAACGTTGACATTTCAACTGCATTGCATTCTGACTAGTTAGTGATTTTGACATTGTACTTTGTGTATTGAGTTTCTCAAACTAAAATTAGAATTAAAAGTGCAATAAAAATTATCTGCCATCGCTGTCGCTTGTGTACTTCATCAAGCAGTTATGCAGTTATCTCACGGTGGCGATGATGTAACTCAAAAACGTTATTTTAAGCAAAATCTTTTTCAAACAGGTTAATTTAGCTTGCCCTGTTTGATTATTTATTTTTTTGGGTCTGAAACTGAAATTTGGTACGCACCTTTAGTTCTGATGACAATATAATTTAATACATTCGTTGTCATTGAAATCTAAGATGGCCTCTCCTACAAAATGGCGGCTAACATATTTTTTGACTACTTCCTCGATATGGGCATCAAATGCCAGATTTCATATTTGTTTCAATATGGGAGATGGATATCAAATGAAAGGGCAATTCGAAAGTTGCAGAGCGGATCGTAGAGTTTGCAGACAGTCAATACTTTAACTGTGATATAAATAAACAAAATTAAAAAAAACTAAAAAATTAAAAATAAAGGTGAGTAAAAATTTATTAAATTCTTCTTTGGGAGTTTAAATTTGTTTTAATATTTTTTTTTCTTTTTATAAAGAATACTAGTAATTTCTATCTAGTCAGCCGCTATATCACAATAAATACTATTTACACAGGTTACGCGTGCCCAGGCCACCACGCCTACCAACGTCTGCATGCCACCATTGTGGAGGCTAAAAAGCAAAGGAAAAAAAGGGTTACGCCCAACGATTTAATTTTTTCATCTGATCAATGCCATAGATTGATGAAAGAGAGTGGTGTGATGACTAGTACCTAGGACCCACAGATTTTTTTTTTTTTATATTAGCACATTAATTTTATTCTTTATTTTTAATAAGCCGTTTAACTTAAAAAGGTTTTTTACTTACTTTTATTGTTTCCAGGAATATTAAAATATTTTTCAATTGATTAAAAATATTTGCACCCTAATCTTCTTATTAGTAATAGACTTCACTTTTACATTATAAATCCCACATTAATTCCACTAAGAATATACTGTACGGTAATGTGTTAAAAACAGTGACGTCACACAACATCCGATCACAGGCTTTAAAAAAGCGCTAACGTGCGGCTTGGGCTCTTTGGTATCGGATAGTGAACGTAGAGATTGGATTAGAATGTTCTTTATTGTATTGTATGTGATATATTTATAAAATTACAAAGGATCTTAATATAAATGTGCTGTACAATGGGCGATCTTATCACTAAAGGTGCTCTCTACCAGACAACTTTAAGATGGCTGTGTTGATGTATGTAAGTGGTATCTGTCGATGTATAGCACAAAACTAACAATGGCAAAACTCGTTACCCAAAGTCTATACAACTGCTAATGATTCCTTACTATTATATTCCTATTTTATATATTATTTATATATAAATTAATAATATGATATACATATGTTAATTTATATATTATTAATATATTATTATTATAAATTCTGGTTACCCTCTGCATTCTAGTAATATACAATTCATTCCCACATTGAGATTCTGGTCTTGTATCCTCACAGTTTCCATCATAACTATTTCAAGTTATTTGAGAACACTTGACACTGTTAGTAAATAATTCAAAACTAATTAACGTATGTCAATTCGCGTCCAAAGTTTAGAGATGGAGTTTCTCCCAGCAATGTGTAATGACATGTAATAACGACAGGTAATCGTCGATGCGATCCAGAGGACTTAAAAATAATGAGGATAGAAATTCGATTATACCTTTTTAAGGGTTCGTATCCAAAAGGTAAAACGGGACCCTATTACTGAGACTCGGCTGTCCGTCTGTCTGTCTGTCTGCCCGTCTGTCACCAGGCTATATCTCATGAACTGTGATAGTTAGGCAAATGAAATTTTCACAAATGATGTATTTATGTTGCCGCTGTAACAAGGGATACTAAAAAACTAAGTTTGTAAGTTGCACGTGTTTACAATTGAAAGTATTGCCGAAATTAATACAAAAGGCGGCTTCCAACTCTTTTTAAAAGTCAATAATTATTTTTCGTATGCTCTGATATCAGGTACTTAGCTTAACGGTAAACCAGTATAGTAGAAATATGCCTATACTATTTATAGTCTTATAACATATAACAACTAAAAGTTCTTAAAGAAATATTAGAACCCTATGCATCAATTACTTCTTTTTTTCTTCTTAATTTTTTCTGGCATTATCTCTGCTGCAAGGCTGTTATGTGTATAAGCTCTAGTTCTTTCTCAATAATAGTTATTTGTTTGTATCAGCAGAAGGGCAAGTTAACGGAACCCATAATCAACAAGCGTGTATGAAAGGTCTGATGAAGGTTGTAGAGGTGCGAGATGTGTCTGGATCAATGTAAATATGCATTATACCGCCTCTGAATAACCTAAACTGAAATAGGGGGTGAGCATATTCATGTGTGTAATATTAATACACCCTCAAAGCTTTAAACCTGTAGTCTTCTATTTATTAAATCAAACTCCCGGTTAAGCTACGCGACTACTCCACATTTCCAAGATTTGTTTTTCTTAATCAACAGGAAGAAACACAATTTGCCTGACAGTTTTTTTTATACTATAGGGAGACAGACGAAAAGTCTTCTCATCTGATGGTTAGTGAAAACTGCCGTCCATGGCCACTTACAATGAGGGAATTGAGGGATGAGGAGATGCGGGGAGGGGAAAGAAGAGAGAGGGAATGAGGTGATGGGAAAGAAGAGAGGGGGATGAGGGAAGTTGAAAGAGGAGAGAGGGAGTTGGGTCTCTGGAAACCTCACTCATTTTTTTTCGCCGAAATGCAACGCAAGTCTTGCTTCACAATCGGTTTTCTGTGAGGCCGTGGTATCGCACCAGTTGAGCCGGCCCATTCGTGCCTAAGCAAGACTCTACCACTATTAACAGTGGTAGACAGTATGCGGATACCATACCCTATGAGGATACACAAGATGTAATGTTTTTCTAATTCAAATAAAAATATACGATATTCTACAATTAACGTGAAAGAGCCATGCTTAGCCACGGCCTGAAATACAATCGATTGTGAAGCAATACTTGTTGTGTTTCGCCGATTAAAAGAGGTTTAATGGAAGACCAACCCAGGTTGGACCTCCAATGAAACGGGTCCACCAATGACCGGTGATGCACTTATGACTCTTGAGTTGCACGTATCTGTAAGTGGCGGTAGTAACTTCGCATCAGGTGACAAGTCTGCTCCTTTCCCTGAGTATTTTTTTTTGTTTACCGAAGACACAAAACCAAGCAATCCTAGAAAAGTGTTTTCATTATTAGAATATGCAGACGGTTTGAATTCAATCGATATTTGTACATTCCGAGCTTTTCGAAGTTCATTTGTCTACTTTATAAAACTATTTATCATTTGGTCTAAATGAAAAAAAAAAATGTGTGAATATGTTTTGAATTCCTTTCATATTAGAAACAGTAGTATTTCTATAATGAACCAGTCTGTATAAAACTATAATTTTAACATTTTAAACTTTTAAACTTTTACATGACCATGCCAAAAAGGACGCACGGTTATGAAATGACGGGCCCCAATTGTCGCCAAAGGTCAGTCATCGCTTTGTACTGCTCTGTACTGCTTATCGTTTGAGATAAGCTGTTGAACAAATTTAATGTGCAGTGAAGCATGTGAAGCACCTATCTATGCTTAAAAATTTCTTTAAAATGTGTACTAACTCAATAATTTATTAATTATATTAAACATTGACTTGGTAAGAATAATTGCCTGGTATATAAATGTAGGATAATATGTATTTTTAAAGCTAATAATAAATATTCTTGAAATAGGTAATCGACTTAATTAATATCTTTAAGTGGCTGAATATAAATATAACATACATATACAAACTTGTTCCTCAAAGGTACCGAAGTTCCTATCTCAAGACTAACGAGACCCGACTTCGAAAACTTTGGTAATATTTCAACCAATTTTATAATTTGTTACTGCTTCAATTCTGAGTATTTAGATATCCGAAGTTATATAAGTTTTAATAATTATTTAGTCTATAATTAAGATTGGTTACTTAGGAGTTTTAATCATCTTGTTTAGCAACCGCGCATTTAAGCAACGCCTTAGCGAATGGTATTTAAGTTAGGCTTTTTTTTATAATATTTATATTTTTTATGATTACCTGATTAAGTGACATCCTCCGTCTACGGACACCTGCAACTCAATAGTCGTAAGGGCGCACCCGCCTTTGAGGGTGATGAGGGATGGGAAATGCAATGGGCTGGTTCAGAACCGGTTTTCTGTGAGTCCGTGGTATTGCACCGGTGCACAAAGCATGGCTCTACCACTATTAACAAATTAAAATAGACTGGTCTGTTGGTCTAGCGGTTAGTGACCATGACTGCTAAGCCAGAGGTCGTGGGTTCGATTCCCACCCAGGACAAATATTTGTGTGATGAGCATGATCATTTGTTCCGTGTCTGGGTGTAATTTATCTATAATATGTATGTATTTAGAAGTATATAAGTATGTTTATCAGCTGTTTGGTTACCATAGTACAAGCTCTGCTTAGTTTGTGATCAGACGGCCATGTATGAGACGTGTCAAGTTTTTATTATTAAAAAAGAAAAAAGAACACACTCTTATCATCCAAGATATCTCAACCGTTTACTTTTGTATGTATATATTATCATTACAACATACGAACAGAAGGATCACCCATTGGTGAAACCTGTTGAAACCACACCTGTAACTCACGAGTCCAGAGTCCCGCAGTTGACGAGTGAAGATGAGGTGATGAGAGGGGCTTAGGGAAGAGGAAAGAGATAAGAGGGAGTTGGGCCTCTAGTGCTCTTACTCACTCTGCCATACAATGCAAGTATTATTTTTCTACCGGTTTTGTGAGGCCGTGGTTTTTGGCGTCTAGCATGGCTTTCCAACGATAAACATTTGTCAGCCTTAGTTTAGTCCCCCTTATCTAATAGGGGCAAGCCTTTGCCATCATCCGAGTACTGTAGGATTATTTCATACTGTCTGATCGATAACAATCCGATCGCTTAGTTTAACGCTCTAACGACACCCACGGGAAGAAAGGGGTAGCCCTAATTTACTGCACCGAGACAATTTTGCATGAACTTTCATTTCTTTATATCATACTTCATTATCATACTTCATTTTTTTATATTTTATTCATAAAAAAGTAACTCTGTCTGTCCGTTATCTTTTCACGTATCAACGGCTGAAGCGATTTTCATTAAATTTGGTATATATTAAATATATATTTAATATTAAATATATAGTATTAAATATTTTGAACCCTGGGGAATAACATATGCTACTTTTCAATGACATACCGAGCTGGCGAAGCCAGGGGCGGAAGCTAGCATAAAAGCATAAAAGAAAAAAGTAATGATCCTTAGAATGCGAATTGCTAAATATAAATAAATAAATTAAAACAGCGATATATTTTAGTAAAAAAAAATGTAAAAAAAGCGTTAGGTGTTATTTAAGATATCATCAAAATGATAATCCTACTACTCATATCTGTCAATATATTAACACCATGCACCCCACGCTTTTTTACAATAAAATAATTTCTTTCTAATTTATTTCTGAACAATACAATACAATACAATATTCTTTATTGTACACCACAGAATATTACAACATAAAAAGCGTGTGGTGTCGTCGGATACCAGATAGGATACAGATCCAGGAGATCCAGATAATATTTCTTTTTTGATGATAATTTAGTTTGATGGTAATTAATTCTAACAATTAACTTAATGTTCTCTGTTAGCCATAGTGTTTACTCCTTTTTTAATAAAGTATATTTTATGGGAGCATGGTTATCAAACAGATGTATTATGTGCTTTGATAATCCAACCAATTGTCAACCATCCTGTAAAGCTAAACCTGTCATGGAACATGCTCCAGGTTTGTATTAAAAGAGTCTGCCAGGATGTCCTTGTATGTTCTATATGTTACTCATCTGGGATTGAATTTGTCCTTTCTAAATACTGACTCCCAGGTCACTACTGAATTGTGGCCGAAGTCGGGAACATGACTCACTACAACATTTCTCACATTCATATCTGTGCACATCTATTCAAGTGCTACTATTTCACATGAAATGTGATGGAATGTTGACTACTTAATGCAAATTGGTATAATATAAGTAATGTTGCAGTTTGGTAGTGTGTATGCAGCACCCATCCAATAGTTGAATATTGAAATCTCTCAAAACAATTATGTAATCAAATGGTGCCAATGCACCTATACATGAAAAGAGGTATGTAGGCTGTTGCAACTAGAACTTTTTTCCGGCTATGGTTAATGAGATCCAATACTACACCACCTCAATATGTATAAGGTGGCTTCTAGTTTGTACCTTAATTCAATTTTTTATATAATAAAATCTTTATCAATGCTAGTGAAATCTCGAGCAAAAGCAAGTTATCATTTATATCTTCTATGTATCAAGAATTGTCGTGGCAGCCGCGTCTGTCACTCGCATCTGCTACTGATGCGACGTGACCTATTAAAGTAATGTCAGCCAACACAATGTTGAAAAATACGTGTCCATCAATACTAGGAGTCTTATCTCAAATGCATTTTAACTTGCATCGTACGTATCTTTACATCTAAATAAATATGTGTAGGTACATATGTATACTTAGTCTGGCCATAAATACTGTTACAATAAAATATTGCCATAATATTACATTTGAGTTTGTAATCTTGTGTGAATTTTCTTTTCTTTCTTGTTCTTTCTTTTATGAATTTTATTCTTAAATGAATATTCATCGTGTTGTCTCATTTTCGCGCTAATCCAACCGCTTGGTATTAGTAAAATGTTTATGTACCGGGCTAATGATAGGTACAATAAAACCTCCCCTTTTGTGACAGAAAAAGATTGTGCCTCCACTATTTGTAAAAAAGGCGATAAAAGCAATTTAGGAAAGAATTCGAAGTAATCCTGCACGAAAACAATATATTTATCTATGCGCAGAACCGATAACCACTGAGGTACACGAGTTCTGGAACAGAGACCGCGTCTAGGAAGACGTAGTGTAGGACTCCCTAGGGTAAGATATAATGACAATCTGCGCAAAACGACAGAAAAAACTGGATAAAGAGAGCTGACGATTAAGCTCAGTGACATTGAGAGAAACCTATGAAAACTGATAATGATGATGAAGACTCATATTTAGTTATTATTATTGCTTAAAATACTACACGTAAAAAGGTGAAACCAAATTAATTTAAAATAATTTAATAACTGTTCAGTACTATATTATATAAATCTACTCGGTGACTTTCTCATTAATTAACGTAATAATAAGAACATGTAAAAGTTACGTAAGTGAAGTGAAGTGTCTCTTTGTTACATCGAAATACTAGCTTTTTAGTAAATGTGTAGGGTGTGTGAGTTTTTTGACGTTATTTATTATTATTACACATACATTATAATGTTTGTCTGTCTGTTACTGCTAACCTTCGAAGCTTAAAAAAAAAGAAAGCTAAAAGGACTTACTAAGACTAATTTTATCTTGGGATAGAAAGCTTTCAAGCAAAAATATACATCCACGCTACTGAGACTGAGGCAGGCACAGTTGGTTTATTATTAAAAAAAATGTCCTATATGTTTTAACAAGTTAAATCATACATTATACAAATCAAGTTTAAGAAAACACTTACCTGCAATATCATAATACCGCAAAGTACCTTGTTTCACCTGTGTTCGCTTAATTGAGGCAAGAAGCTAATTTTAGAAAATACGACTTTATTCGCTTAGTTTTAAAGCTTGAAATGCAGTGCATAGTGACCTATACAATTACAAAAGCAAATTACGCTTCACTAACGATACAGTTTAATCAAGTTTTTCTTAATTTTATCAAATCTCTCTGACAAACAAGCTTCTATGATTTACTGTATCTACTCCCATTAGACTACCGTTGACCGAATGTGGGCCTATAGGTCTCTATGGCAGGATTTGATGATGGGTCCCCGAGAGAATTAACAATGTTCTTTTTTACATATACTTTATGGAGCTATTTAGATATTCGTGTCTCATGTTGCTTAGCTGATGCTGGTAGGTACAATTCGTTAACGGTTAGGAGTCAGGGAGTCATTCTTTTAATTACGTTCCATTACAAATGAGTCTTCAATTTGCACGTTTTAACAATTTATCAGGACGGCGGGCAATTAAACCATTAATTGTTTTAAATAAAAAATATATACATGTAACTCAGATGATAGTATAAATAAATATTATAATGCGTTGGCAGTTGCAACTCTAAGAATAATGCTTACAAGACATACAAGCTGAAATGATAAAAATCTGGCTTAAATAGTGATACCTAACGGAAATTTGTAGTTTTTTTAATTTCTGTTACTGTATGTTCAGTATAACTTAAAATATGGGCTCCATTTTTACGGCGTCTTTGCATAAATAAAAATAAAGCTAGGTAGGCAACTTGTATCTATTAATTACATCAAACTATAATCATAAGTATTATTTGCTTCCAAAGCTTCGGAACCTTTTGTAAATAGAACAGTTTATTAGATATATGTATATATTTATTGTAATTTGAAAAGAAAACTATATAAGCGTTTTATTGAATGTCAATTATTAAAGCATCTACCAATAAAATAAAAGAATGTTTAAATAAAAACGGTAAGTAGGTAAATATGGCCAAGGTACACACTTGATATAACTACCTCGGCCAGTACCATGGTGTACCGAGGTCACATTTGGAAATAAGCTACTTATATTTAATTAAACTTTTGACTTGTCTATGATATGTTATATTCATTTTATTTGGTGTGTCTATCACTGGTGAGTATATCATTATTATTTAAACTAAAAATTCTTAACAACATTCATAGTATGTTTTTACATAAGAAAAAAATCACCAAACACAAAAACAACCAACTTTTTATAACAGTTTTGTCAAAAAATAACATATTAAAGCTACTTGCTTCACAATTTAAAGAAAATAAAATAAGAAGGTACAACTCGACAATGACCAAGGTACAACACTTCTTCAATATTATAGAAAACTGTTGATTTCAAATTGTTTGAGGTTACCTATCTCGTGAGTTTATCATTGATTTAAAACTTGTTAAATTCAAGAACCAATAGTACCTGTATAAAAAATAAGCGATTTAGGAAACTTATAAATCTATAAGACTTCAAAGCCCATTAACAATACTTCCTTTTTTCGGCAAAAAAGTTTCACTTCGATAACACCAAACATCGGCTTACTGGCGGTAAGTGACTAACTTCACATTGTATAATCAGCAGTTAGGTCAGACATCAGAATTTAATAGCGCGGGAATATTTAAAACGAGACAATTGACCTAGGTAGACATAGTGCCGAGGTGTGCTTGATTTTTAATTCTACACGTACAACTAACGGGCAAAAGCATAATGAAAAAACATACCTCGTGTAGCTTTAATATATACTTTAACATCTGGATCATTAAAATAATCATGATTTGCGTCCATAACTTTGCTATCAAAGGATTTGCTATAAAGTACTCAAAACTGTTAAGAAATATCTTTACATTTTTGAATCCTTATAATGCTACGAAGTACGTGAAGTTTCTTGAACCCTGTCTCATCGGTCCGTTTCAACTACTATAAGACTTTTAAGCCTAGTTTTAAATCAAGAAAAATCTTGACACATCTTATTTGATTGTTTTGTTTGATGATGAAAAATTATAAAGTTGAATGTAGGGCGAGAACCAATCAACGATAAGGGAGAAAGGTTCTTGAATTACAGCCATGAACTAGAAAGTTTTGACTGCTACACTATACTGTTCTCTAGAATCTCAAACCTGATAGACCGACAAAGCAGTTGTGACTTTTGATAAAGGCGTTGTAAGAAGAGCTCTGTAGAAGTGTTTTTTAGCAAGAGATGTGCTATTATTTAGATAGTGATGACTTGTAATAAACATGTTTCCTCTAACTACTTTCGACGAGAGAGTGCATGTTTCTATTGATAACTGGCGCCAACGTTTAAAGGACTCTATTAGAACCAAATCATTTTGAATGAGCTTCATATATTTTTAATGTTATTATATTAATGTATACACTAACACACATTACAGTAATAAATATTTTATGCAATTGAAAAAAAAATTTTTTTTCTTGTAACAATATTCATGACAAGACGAGATAAATACATAATGTACATATGTATGTACCTATACTTACTATTTTCTTACTTAATTTTTTTTATCGCGTGAAAGCAGTTAAGTGGTATGTCGGATTCGAATCGACTAAAACCATACGGTGTTCCGTCACGAGTGGGTCTATTGCAGAGAACCTGGGTTTACCCTAAGAAGGAAGCTTCCGAGAACCCCTGCAGAAATATATTCTTACTAAGTTACATTCTTGGATATGATTGGAAAAGTGCCTTTGTGATAAGAGATTTTTTAATTTATTTAACACTTTTTGCACAATATTTACAAAGTTGAACTTAATACCAAAGGCATTTTTTACCAATCTACCATTTGGTACGGGTAGAACAGCAATGCGAGAGCAGATGAGAGAGAAGATTTTGCTACCATGACACTTGGGTCATCATCAACTAAAATCTGTATGTATATATTTATATGCGTGAGTGTACATACATACATATGTATGTACACTCACGCTTATAGATCCGCGAGTAGATAGATGAAAGCGTCTTTAGAGCCCACAGAAGCAACGCACGTAAGCACACAAGCGGCTTATACCACGGTTGCCAGACTGCTGATAAACGTACTTATACATATATATTACTAAATACATATTGTTACGAAAGATGGTACAGGGATTGGAAGGAAACCAATGTATTTCACGAGAGTAACAATTTATTTGCGTTTCACAGCCTGAAGGCATAACACTGCAACGAACGCGTAGCACTGCACCGAATGCGTAGCTCTGCACGAATCGTGTAGCACTGTTCAACATTGTCCCCGCGGACCACACGTAGCCCAAATTCAACGGGAGCAATGCACCACTATTCATTTTTACTGTTCACTTCACTTTTCCACTTATTCTTCACTTTTCCTCTTAGTTCTTCACTTGAGATCACTTTCCACTGAACTGCCCTGTAGGCGCTCTTGGAGCTCCTTATATACCCCTAATTTCGATTGTCATTTCGTTATTCTTTTCGATAGTCATCTGCAAGTTTATTTATTTAATGTTTTTTTTTTGATCTAGTACTTTCCATTGTATTCAAATTTTCTGAAAAACCACTTCAATTTACTAGAATTTTCTATAAAATACCGAAATCATAAACAGAAACCAATAACTTCTATGCATTGTTATTCTGCGCTCTAATGTCAGCGTAGCGTCACAATATATATTTAGATATTGATACATATATACTAAAACGCACATTGAAAGAAAGAAAAAAATATTTATATCTTAAGTCAGCGGTGACCGAGTGGAATAGCTGCTCACACATATTATATACATACATTTGTATTAATTGATTGATTGATGACAGACACAACAATTGTGCGAAGACGAATCATGCTTATAACACAATTAAACAAATTCTGAATGACCCACACTCTCTGGCTTAGCAGTCAGGATCACTAACTGCTAGACCTGTCTATGAACTAAAAGTGCAATGTATTCGTATATTATAATATATTTTCAATAAACGGACAATATTTTGTAAACAGATAATACGATTATACTATAAAACTTACTAGGCCCTATTAGTTCTAAATTTACTGTAGCGAATTCGTGAGTGATAAACATCCGGTAGACGGCACACGAAACATACGGATTATACGTATAAAGAACTATTCGAAAGATAGTGTAGAGGGATATAGTTATCTCGTGAGTCGGAATAGTGAAGGATTTCCACTCTTTACACAAAACTCTTCACAATCAACGATACGATTGTAAGTCCGGTTGTATTTCTTTATGGACTACTGAATTATTTAGCAGGCTATTACCGCAAGCACGAAATGTGATTCTAGCGATCAATGTCGTGGCAATAGAAAAGTATGCGTTGCATTTAAGTTTTTTTTTTATGGAATTGCAGACATTTTGAAGAAACTTAAAAGTGTATAGTGAAAGTGAAGATGAGTTTTAATTTTCAAAGGAATGTGCAAAAAAATATTTAAACTCGTTGATGTGGAAGAGCCATGCTGACCAGCGCAGTACGTATTGGCGGGTGCGTATTTGAGTTATACATAGCTTTACAGAAAACTGGCTTGTTGCAATACTTGCAATCAAATTCAAGGTTGCCGTCTGAAGCATGACCTACCTATTAAATCACCGCGTATGGTGATACCGTCGTCGTATCGTTTCGTATCAAGCGCTCTCAAGCACTACATCCTACCATTTCCACGATAATGAATGGACTGCGAAGATTTATTAACACATGTGTGTTATTTGACTTTATCGTAAGCTAAAAGATAAAAAATGGAATATTTATGGAGTAATTTTCTGCACTTTAAACATAGGTAGTTTTTTATATATGTAAATAAATAGAAAATTGTGAGAATAATAAACTTTAATTGATATCTATCTATTGTTTGTCATGTTTAGGTAACCCTAATGTCCGAACTCACATTTTCTAGGAATGAATATTTGTCGTATGACGTAAATTAATAGGTTTTGTAAAGTGTTAGTGAGCATGAAGTGGAGTATTAAACTCACAATTCTCTATGCGGTGGCAGCTGATGAGGAAATAATTTAAGCTGTAATGAGAGACACGAGTGCTTATGTGGTCATTACTGTACTTTGAGACAGGACAGGGTTATGCGTACGCAGAACACATAATATAATTTATACCAATAATTTCCCTTTGCCTGGTCACCACAGGAAACAAAATATAGATTCATGCTGGATCGTATCAAGTAAGAAAGTGTGAGAGAGGAATCGAAGTGCGATGCCCACCATTGAAAGGGATACAATTATCTGTGACGCCGTGATATTACTCGGGGCGAGCTGCTTAGTCACGCCTAAGCATAGCTCTCCTATGGTATAATATTAGTTGGCAGGCAAGATTGTATGTACATATATGTGTATGTGTATATGTGGTGATTTTTTGTGATAAATAAATACACAAACATTTTAAATTCACAAAACTAACATTCAAATAGACGTATTGTTTCTATGTGAATAAAGATGGAAAGCTTGAAAGTTAAAAAGAAAATATTTCAATAGTCAAAACATTTATTTGACAAAAAATCACTTAAAACGAATGTACTTTCTTGACAAGTCGTGCCGGAAGACAAAACAACATAACACGCATCGTGAAGTCTCAAGAAAACTTTGTATATGCAACTGAACGCTAACACGTCGCTCATTAATTGCTTGAATGTATAAAATTCATCTATTTTATGTTAGCCGCTGTATCTCCATTCAAAATATAACTGTTTGCTACCATAATGAAGTAAAACCACACTGAAAAAAACAGAGATACGATTTAAAATATGGTAAACCTAAAAAAATACTACTCAAAATATTTTAAATCCGTATACATTACATCCGTTTACAAAATTCTCCCGCTCAGTTACATAGGAACGTGATAAATAAACATCATAAATACGTAATACACTCTCAAAAATTTGTGCAGTGCCTTGTGCAGTCTGTTTAAGATACTTGGACAGTCTATATCGTGCCCTTGAACAGAAATATACAGCAGGCAGTTGCAAAACAGTGAAAAAAATATTATAAACAATTTAATTTAAAATTAGTTTAATTCTTTTTCCAACTGCATGCTAGAGATTCGTATGTTCTTTGGTTTAAACACGTGTTTTGCAAGAAAACAATGCAGTTACAATAAATATAGTTTTACAACTTAGTTTCTGTAAGAAAAACAGTTTAAACCAACTTTCTAATGTGATAATGGTGCTAAAGATAAATTCAAAATCAAAATCAAAATCAAATCCATTACAATGAATACCGACTATAGGTAAGAATAGGAGTTCGTCAGTATAAGTCAAACAAACTAGTTATCTGTGCCAATACTTAAAGACTGCCCGGTTGACGTCAATAGGTCACCCTCCTAATACATCCGTGGGGCTATATTACGGTTTGCAAAATATGGGTGTTATACACACCTCTGACTACCTTTTGACACGGATGTATGTATGTGTGTAATTATATAAAAATAATTAAAAAGGAAAACTTACATCCATAGTAAAAGAGACAGTTCACAGTGAAAAAGCAAATTTCCAGCCAGTCCATGCCCAGGAGGCACCGCGGAAGCTTCAATGTACAATCAAAACCCATGACAACTAACGCCAAAGTTCCAAAGATTATATTAAGCATTGTTCCCCACACAAACACCTGAGCAAGCCCTTCTTCATCCTAAAACAAGTATAAATAAAAAATACCAGACCCAAGAATTACTTTGAACGTATAGAGATTACAACATTAAAACTTTGCTTGAATTGTAGCTAAGAACAGTCTCAATCAAGACACCTGTCAGACAAAATAAACTTGTGTCTTTATCAATACATTATTTTATGTGTTACCATATCAAAGACACACTCACTCAGATACGTAACACTTAGGATGATACTAAAAATCAATCATAAGTCCACGTACATAGAAAATGGTACTATTAGATGCCACTGTCTCAAAATAAGTGAGTTGACACATTGTGTCCGTTAAAACGAGCAAAATAAACAAGTGATAAGAATTTTATATGTCAATACATAATGATATTATAAATTCGACATTAGCTCTGTCTGTTACGTGTTCGTTTGCTTAGAATGCTCGAAATTCCCGGTACCAGCCGGTTCGAGTTGCATGAGACCCTGAGTTGCTTGGGCTATTGCTGATACTTCGCGATCCATCTATATAAGCTAAACCACTTTGCTTCCTATGCTTCTTTCCTCTAAATTTTTACGTGGTAGAGCCATGCTTAGGCACGAATGGGCCGGCTCGACCGGTGCGATACCACGGCCTCACAGAA
The DNA here is from genome assembly GCA_947561695.1 of Tyria jacobaeae. Lineage (NCBI taxonomy): Eukaryota > Metazoa > Arthropoda > Insecta > Lepidoptera > Erebidae > Tyria > Tyria jacobaeae. The sequence goes on along the minus strand of OX387231.1, from coordinate 11,113,140 downwards.
AACCGGTTGTGAAGTAACGCTTGCGTTGCATTTCCCCGAATTGAGTGAGGTTTCCGGAGGCCCAATTCCCCCTCCCCCTTTTCTCTCCCCTCATCTCCTTTCTCCTTTTTTCCATCTCCTCATCCCTCCTCTCTTCTTTCCGCTCCCTGCATCCCCCATCCCTCATCACCCTCAAAGGCGGGCAGCGCACTTGCGACTCTTGAGTTGCAAGTGTCCATGGATGGCGGTGTCATTTACCATCAGGTGACCCGTCTGTTCGTCTGTCCCCCTATAGTATAAAAAAAAAAAAATTACTAAATTATTTCCTAAAAAGATGATGGCAACATAGGCTTGCCCCCTATTACGTTAATGAAACTAACTACGCCTCTGCGTACCCCTTCGGGGAACCCCTGATTTCATTTTTATTTACTTTTATACAATGTAGGGCTTAAAAAAAGAACACTAATTTCTTAATGAGGCGAAAATAAAACATGAAGAAATTGAAAAAGATAATACAATTTCGTAGGCCAGAGATTATATATACAGATGAATTCATCATTTTATAAAATTGATCAATTATAGAACAAACGAACAAAAGAATATTCATGACTTTTTTTTTCAATAAGCCAACTCCCGCATTAAATATGAAAAACACAAGAAACACTCACATTCCGGACAACTATTTGAATAAGTAAAACGCATCATTTTTTTCCCGCGTGGAAATCGAACCCACGACCTCCTGCTCAGAAATCAATAGCACTATTAACTAAACCAACATGCCGGTCAAATTTTAATATTGTTTTAATAAAAAAAAAGTAATTTAAAACATTTAAATAAACTTAGTGTAAATCTAAGTAGTGGCAATATATACTAACTATTAAATCAGCTACGAGAAGACTCACGCCGGCGATTATGAAGCCGAATCCGTGTATAGTCAGCCCGGTTATTGAGAAATCATATAGATGTCTATATAAGTACTGCAGGTCAGGGGTCTCCACTGTGAACACGATAATAAATAAATAAATCTAATAAAAATCGTGATTAGTAAGTATAGTTAGAGGGTTCATTCTTCTCCGTACCAGCCTGTTCGACTGATTTGTTTAAGCTATTTGCTTATGCTCCCCGAACCCATATCGTTCTATCTACCTTTCCTTTCAATATACTTCAAACTTTCCGATCTTATTCCCAAAAGGTCCCTGTTTGACGGCAATAGTCTTGCCCCCTAGTACGTACATGGGGCTCAATTATACTCGGCTAAATATATATCCCGTCGGGGATACATATGTATGCATAATTCCTCTCTACTAAAAAACATTAAGGTAAACAAATAAGTAATAACACCACTCATATTTACGCCAGTTGCATTAGATCTTGAAATAGTAAATGTATTGATAGAATTACCAAGATCGCTGCTCGCCTGTAGCATTGTGGTGGATTGCTCATAGGAAGCCTCAGCATCGTTCTCTAATACTCCGAGAATTACACCCCCTGTCATCTGCAAGCAAATAATATAATCTATAATATTTAATTTAGGCACACCTCAATATGTCAATGTTTTGTCAAAATGTTGAAGACTGTCTAACAGCGGTAGAGCCATGTTTAGGCACGAATGGGCCGGCTCGACCGGTGCGATACCACGTTTGTGAAACAACGCTTGCGTTGCATTTCCAAGAAATGAGTGAGATTTCCGGAGGCCCAACTCCTTCCCTCCTCTCCTCTCCCTTCAACCCCCTCTCCTTATCTCTATTCGCTTCTTCCCCTCCCCGCATCCGCAATCCCTTATCAACCTTAAAGGTAGGCAGCGCACTTACGACTCTTGAGTTTCAGGTGTCCACGGCGGTTGTCACTTACCATTAGGTGACCCGTCTGTTTGTGTCCCCCTATAGTATCAAAGAAAAACTGTCTTCTGTATCAATCACATTTCACAAGATATTAAAAAACACCACTATTTTATCTCACCTAATTATATCGAATTATTATTATACTACAAAAAATTACATTAAAGAGATTTTGGATTCGTGACGCTTTACATAACACCTCAAACAAACAGCACATACAAATATATAGTCACGCTTATTTCCCAGAAAGGGTACGTAAAAGTACAACAATTTTTTTTTTTTTTTAGTCTTACAGGGCACGCCTATTGCCGGCAACCGCGCACTCTACAAATTGTGTACATACTATCGAAAAGATAACAGTCATTTCTCTTAGTCACCTTTTACGATACCACTTGAACTTGATGGAGGGGCCCTATCCTATCGAACCAAGAACCACATGACTAATAAAAGTCAGTGCATTCAAGAATAGGGTTTACACTTTACAGATCAACGTAGGAGAGCTATGCTTCGGCACGTATGGGCCGGCTCGACCGGAATATTACCACGGCCTCACAGAAAGCCGGCTGTTAAACAATGCTAACATTGTGTGTGTCCCTCCTCTCCTCCCCTTCCCCTACCCGAAAAGGCGGACAGACAGACACTCTTGTGATTATGGGGGTACCAATGTTCATAGGCGGCGAATGTCACTATACAATAAACAAAAATAAAAAAGACGTTAATCTGTCTATCTATGTATATTAATAAAACTTAATAATGGTTCGTTTGTTTGTTTAAATGTCCATTTTTTTTGGATTTCAATAATTGATTTTCTACTGGATAGAGTATTAAAATGCAGGTCATAAAACATCTCGCTGCAACCCTTACGAGCAGATTAGTGTTCCAAACGGCTACTAATTATATAACATCATAGTCCGTTGGCGAGGCAGACGAACAATAGACCACTATGAGATAATAGGGGTTAACAGATAAAGGGTTCATGTCGTATGCTGATCAGTGATAACATCGGTCATACAAGTAGCAACAATACCTCAACTATAATACGTATAATACCAACATACATATCATACTGTAGACAGTGACGTCATCTATGAAGACATGAAGCAGATGTTCTAATATTACAATGGATTAAGTAGAAGGTTTTTTGTATTTATCATCACTTCCCATGACCACCCACAATAAACAAATACAAATTAAACATTCAAAATAAACCCCGAACTGAAAATCCCCCATACTTTTAGAAAAAAGCTGATGATCTTCAAACGGCTGAGCAGATTTTCAAAAAATATAGCTAGAAATACTCTCATATGTGACACCTTTCAAACGAAATAAGCTTAATGAAAATTCGTTCATCCGTGTAGGAGCTATGGTGACACAAACCGACAGTTATGGCACGGGGAACAATTTTCGTTGGGGTTTAAGTGTTTTTGATCTGATGTTAAAGTTAGAAGAGTTTAGTTTCGGAATTTTCAAAGAGAAGATGATGACTTTTTAATTTCTTTTTCTTCCAAGACACAAACCAAATATATTTGCAGAGATTCTTAGAAAAAATGGTGAACAGTACGTTATGGTCAGAAATAATATACTTACTATGCTTAAAATTGAAATGAAAAGTAAACCAACGCGTAATGAACAGCAAAAACAACAGTGTTTAACTTCTGGAAATATTTCACACATGATTATTATTTCTAAATACAATTTAAAATATCAAAAATATTATTTACATTTTAATTTGACACTGAAGGAAATTTGACAAACAATTGACAAAGTTAAGATTTATTTTTTTAATAAAATGGCTCCTTTGTTTAGATCAGTGAAATTGTAGTGGCGTTTCTCGGGTTTTATGATCCACAAGTGTCCACAATTTCGATAACTTAAAATTTAAAATTGAATCTGTAAATATGTTTATTACACAACGTATATTATACAACAGTATATGTATTTGTTTTTTAATAATAAAAGATGGCCATTGCAATATGGTTCTATTGAGAGTAGCATAGAGCTAACCCAATTCTCCCCATGGGTGACGCATAAGGTGACTGAGGGATCGGACTGTTTTTATCAGACAGTATATATACAGTTATAAAGTGCCCGATTGACGACAATAAGCTTGGCCTATTACGTTAGTGGATATACAAGCATAAACAAATGTATGTATGTAATAAAAGATGGTGACAAAATATTGGTGTTCTATGCGCCTGTTTTTTTTTTTATACTACAGGGGGACAGACGAACAGACGGGTCACCTGATGGTAAGTAACAACCGCCATCCATGGCCACCTACAACTCATGAGTAGTAAGTGCAAGCATTGCTTCACAACCAGTTTTCTTTGAGCCGGGGTATTGCACCGGTCGAGCCAGCCCATTCGTGCCTAAGCAAGGCTCTACCACTGTTAAAACTGCTTCTGTTCTATGCGCCCTTTGGAGATAAATGCGTGAATGTATGCAAAGAGGTTATGCAGTGTCAAAAGACAATTTAAAAATCTATATCATATATATATATATATATATATATATGTATATATATATATATATATATATATATATATATATATATATCATAATTATGTATTGTATACATCTGTCAGCAACATTGATAAAGTAAAATTCATTATATTATTTGTTTTAAAATTCAAATGTAAAACATTTTTCTGAGCTATTCGTCATAAGTTAATAATTAGAAAACCACAACAAAAACTAAAAGAAAATGTGGCTTTTGTAATTAGTTCCAATGTAAAAAAAGTGGACGACGCCCTTCTCATTGGATTTTTATTTTATAGTGGGCAAACGAGCAGACGGTTCATAGACACCTGCAACTCAAGTCGCAGGTGCGTTGCCGCCTTTGTGATGGGAGTAAGATGTGCTTATAGGTTTGAAAGTCGTACAGGTCCAAAATGACAACAGGTGACAATTTTTTCATAGATTGGTTTGATTGGAGCTTTTTGTGACTAAAAAGTTCTAAAGAATCGCATAGTATTGGAGCGCCATTCATCTAAATCATGGCGATGGAAGATTTGTCGCTTTGAATTTGTTAGTTAGAGATGTTTAAAGAAATGTAGCATGTTATAATTCTTACCTTTCATCGCCTTTAGCAATGTGCATAAATAGTTGCAATTCTCATAATGGTTAGCACTTCATCCTTTAAGTTATATACATTCGGAAACTGTTAACGATAATAATCATATACGTTATCACTGAAAATAAAACATATGTTTACTGTTCATTCTGTTATGGGTACTTGGAAGATCCACAATTTTGTCGTACGAACATACTTGAGCTCACGCTTGTATCCCTAAAAAGAGGTGGACAGAGGTACATTAAAACCCACTTTTTGGAAATTAGACTCAGGTTTTATCTTATTGAAGGTACTTATTCACGAAGCTTATTGTCATTAACTTAGAGATGGGAACTAATTGAAATAGAGATGGGAAAATTGGGAGTTTATTGAAAAGGGAAAGGGGAATGCAATAGAAGAAAATGTAGCAAGTGTAGTCCAGAACGTCGGGGTCGCATTCCTGTAACTTGAACCGGCTGCAAGAAGAAAGAAGAAGAAGAAACATAACCGTGTTTCAGAGTTAATGTCGAATTCCTTTATACATATAAACACATACTCACGCCTATAGTCCCTCAAGGTGTAGGCAGAGGTGTATGAAACACCTACATTTTGAACATAGAATAGAATTTGATAGCAATATATAAGGCTGCATATATACTGCTTGATAGATAACAGTTAGAATATGGGAAAAGATGCATATAGCCTATGTTTCTCAACAGTGAACCACGGGACTACAAAAGTGCAATGTAATATAATTACCAGCATATGCCATAACACTACAGTATAGTTGAACCAAGGCCTTCAACAAGCACGTTTCCAAGCAAAAGTAAATTAATGTGATGCAGAATATAAAATGTAGAACAGTTGACGTTAATGTCACATAGATGTAAAGTTGTAGAAACAAGTCAATGTTACATTTCTGAAACATACAAAATAATCGTATAACAGTAAGGTTATGTAACGCAGTCATTATCAATTATTATCTTGGACATGTTTTTCTTTTATAATATAGGGGGACAGGTGAATAGGCGGGCCACCTCGTGGTAAGTGACAACCGCCGCCTAAGGACACCTGCAACTACAGAGTCGTAAGTGCGCTGCACGCTTTTTAGCGTGATAAGGGCAGGGGGTGAGAGGAGGGCAAAGAGGTGAGGTAGGTTAGTTATACAGTGCAATCGTTATTTGTCTACCGGTTTCCTGTGAGGCCGTGATACCCCTGCCTCGATAAAGCGAAATGACAAGTAGGAGTTGAAAATCTATGCAAGGGAAAATCCAGGGAAAAAGAACACCCGGAAGAAGTACGTCATGGCTTAAGAACTATATTACTTGTTTGAGTGGAGATGTTAGCAACTTTGTTAGGGGAAAGGGTATGGTGATAACAAAAAAAAAATAGGTTCACGACTCATAAGTTAACATCTGAGAAACTTTTGGTATAAATTAAACCTTACCATTAAAATACCCGACCAGGAACTGATGAGAAAGAATGTGGAGATAATTCTTATCATCATTATAGCCTTCAAACAATTTACGAAGATTACTTCCTTGTCTATACTTCCTACAATGAGCTCGGCGTGCGCAAATATAGTTGACGATAGAAACTGAAAAATGTTCCTTATAAAATTAATACAAACATATGATTGTCTTTTGTGAGTATCGACTGAACGCTTCGCGCATTTTAATCCAATCAATCAAATCAAAATCAGAAACAAACACGTATGGTTTATTCATAACTTTTTTTTTAATTATAACATCTCTCACACGACGGACGGTCGAAAAATAAACTGAATGTGTACTATGGTAGTCAGATTTCTGATAAACAAATTTATATATTTCTATATACATACTACATAGATATACATACATATTATAGATAAATTACAACACACCACAAATTATCATGCTCATCACACTATAGTTTGTTTTGGGTGGGAACCAAACGACGACCTTTGTCTTAACAAAGTGTATAACTAACCACTAGACAAGTTAATTATGCAAACAACTTTATAGTCAGTAAAGTAGAAAATAATATAAATTTATCAATTGTTATTTCATAAAAAAAAAAAACAACACCAAGTACTATGGATATTATTTTGCTACAAAATCTCAATCAAAGGTCATGGGAATCTGTCAAGCTTACTCATCATCAGAAACAGTACTATTGGGGAGTCGTTATTTTCATAAGAAGTTGAAATAACAATTGATAAATTTATATTTTTTTTCTACTTGACTGAATATAAAGTGGTTTGCATAATTAACTGGTCTAGTGGTTTGCATAATTAACTGGTCTAGTGGTTTGCATAATTAACTGGTCTAGTGGTTAGTGACCAATACTGCTAAAACAAAGGTAGTCGAATTAAACTCTACTTCAGAGTCAGATCTAATTTTTAAAGTTTTGAAGTGATAACTTCTTAAGGGAAGGTAAACCGCTTCGTTACGTAACGCGTTACGGCGCCAGTCTGTATGGCTTCCCTTTCTCTCACGCATACGGCAGGTACTTCAGTTTAGTCTAAGTTATCAATTCTGTCGGGCGTCCCGAGACGCATAGTTTTTTTTACTGATCTACGTCCTAGAGCCTCGTCTTGTAGTCTAGCAAGACATACATAAATACATACACTCAACCTAGTATCCCTAAAGCTGGTGGCAGAAGCGTGTCAAACGCACACCTTTGCATAAAATAACTTTTAGTCAAACTTTCATCATCACACAGTCACTAGGGCACTGTATATATATGTATGTACTGTCTGATAAAGAACAGCCACACGATAAAAACCTAGATAAATATCTCTTATGTATAAAAAAGTACCCGCAGTTTCATCTGCGTCTATGATTACTGCTCTGTGGTTGTAGCGTAATGTTTTACAAACTACAAGCTTATATCCGCGGCGTCGCTCGCATCGAATCCCTTAAATATAGATGGCGTTGAAGTTGCTAGATTTTCAAATTTTTTGACAAACAATCATATCTACCAAAATATTTTTTATACCCTCCATGTTTTTTTTTTAAGTTGAGTAGTTTTGGCGTGAAAGCGTAACAAAGAAAGTTATATTTACATTTATAATATTATATACACACACATATATATATACATATATACATATATATATATATATATATATGTGTGTGTGTATATAACCATCTGGCGAAGACAAGCTAAACTACGTTGCAACTTTTCTAATGATGTAGTATCCTAAATCGCAATACTAAAGTTCTCGTGCCGATTAATATATATACAACTTCTCAACATCAACTGTAAGGCCCTGGTCCACCAGTCTTGATCGATGATAATAAATATTTGTGTGATGAGTACGATATTTTTTTCTGTGTCTGGATGTAATATATAGAAATATATAAGTACGTACATCAGCAGCCTGTTTACCATAATACAAGCTCTGCTTAACTTAGGATAAGACGGCTGTGTGTGTAATATCTGAAGTTTTTAGTTTAAAAATAATATATCATTGATTTTTTAATAAATACAAGTTTTTTTTCTACTGTCGTTAAGACTTTTGCATATACATGATACATAATGACCATTTAATTGTTAAAATGGTAATGTTAACTTACCAACTCAAATATTGAATATAATACCACGCCTGCCTTAAGACTTATACATCGAAAACATTTAGTGAACCGTCCCCATCTATTCAAACACATTGTAAAGACATTTCACCTATTTAATATATACATATATATTTCATATTACTCACATGATAACACAATAATAATAATACTTATCAAAACTTATCATTAAAAGTCATATTGACATATTGCCATAGACTTAATTTTGCCTATAGATTTTGTAGCAAGAAGTTTCCTTAATACATTTTAATAGGAACTCTTTTAGATTTTACAGGTGTTTCAGAACGGAGAAGTCATATTTTAGGATCGTTTACATAGTTCACCCAGTTAATAACGTAAGGTGCTAACAATTTTGAAAACAGAAATGAACAAATTTAGTTCGTAATACTTCTATTCGGCCAAGCTAGTTATAAAATAATTTGGTTTTACTATTTTTAAATAAATAAATAAACTGAAACACTAACTTTATATGGTTCCTAGCACTTGCTATAAGTTAACGATTATTTTTCTACTATTTTGGGATCCAAGTGACATTCAACAGGTATGGGAAGCGATTGGAGATCATATTATATAGGTTCTTTTTCTCATGAAATACTTGACATTGGTGGAATCTCTGCATTAAATATACACTCCAGAGAGAGTCCATAAATAATTAATTATTATTATTATTACATTCTTTCATTCAGTTGCTAAATTTCTGGCAAACAAACACGTTGTCTAATATAATCTTAGTCTGTCACACAAAACCACTGATCGGAATTGCATGGCGTGTGCAACTCATTCAATTTATCACTTCACATATGACAGGATTAACAGTAACATGTATGATACTACGAAACCAGGACTTACTTAGAAACTGCGAGTAAAAGCGACTAATTTATAATCGTACTCCACAAACTACGCGCAGTATCTGACACCCCGTGACCATTCTCTCGATCACCGCCTCGGAATATCGTCCAACTCATTGATATACCAGTGGTGTTGGCAGTGTACAATTGCCCTTAATCAGTTCAAATGTACATAGTGGTTTAAATTGGTTAGAAAATCAATAAATCAATTCCATTTTTTAGGTCACGTTGTATAATAACGAGGACATAAGCACCGGCTATGTCCTCTGTACTAATGTGTGAAGTTACATGTTAAACATTTTTTCTAAAAATAATAATTGAATAATTAAAAGCGACACAGTCAAAGCCATTTATTTCACAAACCAAAAAAATATCTAAAAACAAATTGAAACCAAATTACTTCAAATTACTAAATCACTGCTGGACAAGAACTGTAAGGACATCCTCAAGCTATTTGTTACTATTATAAAGTAGAGAGTAACTGAAAAAAAAAATAAGAGAAATATGATCAATGAGTGATTAATTAAAAAAATTGAAAACAAGTAACCTACGCATAAAGCGACTTAAGTCAAATACAGCTGCTTTATAGAAATTGCTTCAAAACTTTATAGCCAGTGTCACTCAGAATGATGTATGAATTCTTACAATACCCCATACATATCTGTTCCGGCACAAAGAAATTATTGAAGAATAAATAAGATCACATACGTACATACAAATATAAACCCTAAAAAACTCCTTTTTTGGGTAATTGCGACAAAACAAAACATATAAATATTAGGATATTACCAATCAGCAATAAGTTGAACTTCCAATAATGTTAACTTGTCGAAATATTATGTTACGAGAAATATTATGTATTTAAGTATTACTTCAATCTTAAGAGTCAAACCTGATGATCTCTTAGTCATATGTAGATATCTCTTGCAATAACAGGCTTGGCAACGGACTATTTTTTTATGCATGCATAGGACAGCAAACAAGCAAGGGGCACCTAATTTTAAGTGACAACTGCTGCCATTAAACACCCGCACCTAAGGAATCGTAAATACGCTGCCCGACTTTCACGGTGATGAGAGGAAGGGAGGGTGAGGGAAGGTGAAAGTGGAGAGGGGGATTTTGGGCTTCCGGTACCTTTTGCTCACTCGATGAAATACAAGGCAAGCATTACAACAACGTACCCTAAATACTACCATACTCTAAAGTCCGATAGGATAGAGTAATTTGCACCCAGCTTTCTAATTTTTCTTTTTAAAAAACCATATTATATGGACTCGTAATTTTCAAGTGCCAACAAACAATATTTACTTTTTTATCTGAAAATATACTTACATAATACGACACACAATATCAAAATACACAGAACTCCACCAGCCAAATAGCAGTTGGTATGGACGAAGAAACAAAACATCGATAGTATGAAAAACATCAACACAACGGTAGTGCTGTAAATGATCGCACCCCATTGATATATCTCTATTAGTTTTGGTATATTCTGTGGAAGAAAAAAATTTAGCTTAATATTTACTTTTAATATTTACTTTCAAGAAAATAGCCTGTCATAAAGAATTCCTAAACATGCGACTTAATGACTCATTGGTTACGTAACATAAACAATTCTGCCCTAACTCCTAACCGTTAAGGAGTTGTACCTTATACATCAGCTCAGCAACATGAGACGAAAATAGTTTAGTTTAATAGCATTAGAAAGCATATGAAAGGTAAATAGTTAGAGCATCTAAAATTTGAAGGTTTCTCTAGATTTCCCTGAGATCCCATACTGATCCCATACTATTAGTATTGGTAACAATGAAATCTAACTAGTCTTTATGTTTTTAAACGTTTTATGTTTTGGAAGTCGGTCACAAATTGTAGATAAAATTTATAATTGTGTATGAAAAAATACATACAGTCATAAGTCCACGCAAAAAGTGGGTTTTATAGCAAAAATTTTAAGGACTTTCAGTGTCAAAATTCGGAAAAGAAATTTTTACATAAAAGCAGAATGCTATTTGCATTTAAATATTTTTTATTTCCTAGGTAGTAATAATATAGCAGGCCCACCAAATCTTACATACGGTTCTTTGTTGTGAAGCTATTTCATTTATTTTTTTTATTTAAACAAACCAAATGAGCCCAAACTTAAATGTTCACTAGTAACCATTGAAGAGTTCCTCAATCAATCTCCTGGCTTCATCATTAGACCATCACTAGCAAGTGCAATCTGTCCTAAGCATCTGATACTTACACAGCAAGCTCCTATAAGCAAAAGAATGCTGACGCTACAGAGCATGATGGAAGCGAGTCCAAGGATCATTTGTGCTGTTATTTCTGTCATAACACTGTAGTTAGATAGTACAGGGTTCATATCCCAGAAGCCGGGTGAGTGAGACACATTTGGAGCGAAGAGAATACCAATAACCTAAAAGAAAACCCATTTTCTATATTATATACTATATATACTAAATAAAAAGACACCGTTTTAAAATTAAAATGAAATTTTTGATTTGGTACAGAGATGATATTAGAGGGGTCGGGACTCCCCGATTCGAATGATAAGTATGACTTGCTTAAGCTTGCTTATACTCCCCAATCTATCCACATGGCAATATCCCTTTCCTTCGCTTTTAATCCTCCCTTTCCCTTCAATTTACTCCGTATTTTAACATCTTATTCTCAAAGTGCCCGGATTACGGCAATAAGAACGCCCCCAGTAACCGCACTTAATTTGTCAACCACAACGGAAACATTGCTTCAGAAATCTGGTTTCTGTGAGGCAGTAATCTTAATGGGGTCGAACTAATGGTGCTTAAGCATGGGTCCTACGCTATAATCCCACCTTATTGGATATACCCTCGAGCGCTTTTAGACTCCTCTCGACCACCAACGGTAATAAATACATAGGCTTAGTGATATGCTTCAGGCGTAATTAAAGAAGGTAAGTAAATACGGTAAGGCCAATCCTTTGTATAACATGTCATCAATTAACTTTTGGACTAAGTTAAATACTTACGAATGAGAAAGTGGCTATCATAACAGTTCCAGCTCTTAAAAAACAGCAGAAGCAACAGCTTATAACTGTCGGCAATTTGTCCATAAACTTCATTTTTATGTTTTTTTGGAAATTCTTTTCAAACAAAAAGTACCCTCAATTTTTCTTTCGATATGTGTACATGAATAAACATGTATTTTATACAAAAAAGGAAATTTTACATTTTCTAAAACTCAAAAAATTTTGACACGCTTATGACGTGTTTGATCAAAAACTAAAGTAAATGGGTGTCAAATGAGTATAGAATTAATTGTCTTAATTGGTCTGTAATATCGAACTCAAAGAAGGTGATGCGGGCAGCAAGGAAGGGATATTTGGCGCTCCTTGTGGGAGGCCTTTTTACAGCAGTGGACAGCAGCAGGCTGATGATGATAGCACTTTATAGTTTTCTCCCAGATTGCGCTAATGCTCAGGAGATATAAGGGTTAAGACATTTTTTTATATTAACCTACTTACTTGATTTTTGTAAATCAATGTTTTTTTTTTACTCGTTTTCTTCTCCGAAGATTAAAAAATTTGAAAACGGATGGCTACGGATCGACGTGGTAGACAAACAATGCTTACATTGCATTGCTGAGTGAGTGATAGTACCGGAGGGCCGACTCCTTGACTTGACTTGACTTGCAGGTGACCTGTCTGTTTGTCTGTCCCTGTCCTGTCCCTGTCTGTAAAGCAGAGTAACGTTGTGTATTGAATTTGAATGCAGACTTTTTTGTTGTTAGTTATATTTCTTAAAGAAGGAATATATACCCGTGCAGGTTCAGTTTAAATGTTTATTCTTTCCATACATTATACAAATCACATACCTTATGTTAAATGACAAGATAACACTATTATCATCGCTTTATAGTACACAAAACAATTATGCTCACTGCTCCACTAATATTATATTTCATATTATTTTTACTCAATAAATATTCTGTAATTAAAGAAGTACTTTTAAACAATCAATTTTTTTTTCCACATACAACCATTGAAGAGGCTGGAGAACACTTGCAGGTGTTTTTCTTTTCAGATAAACTTAGACCACCTATACGGCGTGATTAATAAGCAGACTGATAAATGAGAGAATCCAATAAAAGAAATCTGTAGTACTAAGAATATCTATGTTAACCCGACAGACAAACGGTCACGGCGCGTCTAATAGAAGGGGGAATCCATTTTTACTGGCCTGAGTTGCAAGTTTCCAAGGGCAGCGGTCATACCATATAACATAAAATAAAATTTTACTTTGTCACTACCACCTCATATGTCGAAATCCAATGACCCATTCCGGTTCTAAGGCGGCGGCAAGAAGCGTAATTCTTATATACCTACATACATACAGGCAGATACACCCAAAAACAACCTTCCGACCACCCGTCTTAGAATAACTAAGGCAGCCCTGAATCTAAAATAATCTCGGTGATTTGTTAGGAATTGAATTTCAAATTAAGGTTGTGTACTTGAATAAGAAATGTCCTATACCGGGCAGACGCCCGAGGGCACCAATCTTATCAATTTGCATCCAAATGGACTGAGAGTATCCCAGAATATTCGTAATCAACCTTCCTAGAAACTTCTTGACATTGTTAAAGAAACAATGTGAATTGATGATTGACATTTTTAATAAAATGAAATACGGGCAGTCTTTGGGGACTGCCGATAGAAGTGTATCGTCGAGCTATTAGATTATACGTAAGCGTTCGGTGACGATGACGCGAGTTCCATGATTTTTGTTCACCCAAAAAGTGCTCAACGAAAAAAATTTCACTTCAAAATAGTTTGACATTTTTCAGACATTTGTCGAATTTCTACCCTTGTCCCAATTTTAATTGGTACAACCCAATTAAAATTATGCAATATATGTAAAATGCAAGCTGTATATTAAAAGAGTATCCCGCCAAGTTTACTTTGTGGCCCACCACCCACCTGACACCAATCCTTTGAGATTGTAGACGTTTTAAGACAAGAAAGAAAGAAAGGAAAGGAAAGGTAAATTTAGGTAGGAACAGGAATCTGTGGTAAGTGATACCGCAGGTTCACGAAAGAGAGACTGAGCTGAGACCGCATAAGGGTTTGCGTACAATTATGTCCTGTAATTCCTGTGACTAGAGAGGCCACTACAACAAGAACACACTGCTTGCTATTTTACTATAAAGTATATATATGTATATTACACTATACGCTCACGCTTATATCCCCATAGGGCAGGCTGAGGTGTATTGCAGAGGTTTTTTCTTGTTAAAATATAGGGGACAGACGTGGTCACCTAATGGTCACCTCCGTCCATGGGAACCAAGCCTATTGCCGTCAATCGAGTACTGTATGATTGTAAACAACTGTCTGATATAAAGCCGTACGATTCCTTAGTCACTTTTTACGACACCTACGGGAAGAAGCGGAGTGATACATAGACCCTAACACGCAAAAACCATCTAAGAATTTGTGAGGTTTCTTTATTATAGTAACATTGTCAAGGTTACATAAGATAAAAACCATTAAAAAAATCAATGTGACTGCCTTTGAATATATCATTTGCACGTACGAGTAATTTGATTTCACTTCGATCAACTTTGATCACGATTACGACTACTCTGTAATCTAGACTCATAGTACCATAGACTGTATTAAATCGGGTTACTATTCAAGTTCCAATTCAAGCAGAAATTTTATCTTCCTATAATTAAAGAATTTCTACTTACCTTACTCTGTGGTCATATTCTTACAAAGAGTTCATGATTAAAAGAGTTTTTTTGCTTAAAGAGAACTCCAGAACTAGGAATTATTCCTGTGTTGCGGAGGACTTTACAGACATTCAAATGACGGACATATAGAACACCCAGACTCGGAACGAGTATTTGAAGATCACACTTTTTTGTATCAGGTATCGAACCCACACTCTCTAGTTCAGCAGTCAAGGTCACTAACCACTAAACAAACAGGCCATTGCAATGGTTTGAAACACAAATAAAAGATGGAAGACAGAGACTGATCGCTATATGAAACCATGATTAATGTGTTTTCTCTTCGTGGGAGAGCCATGCTTAGACCTGTAATTCCTGACATGACAAAAGGGCCCGGCTCGACTGGAGTAATACCACGACCTCTTAGAAAACCGGTACACAAACAATGCTTGCATTTTACTGCCGGGTTAGTGAGGGTACAATAAGCCCAACTCCCTCCCTCCCATCATCTAATTTTATCAATCCCCTGATCCCCCTTCTCCTTTCCCCTCCCCCCTCCTCCTCCCATTAGCCTCAACAGTAGGCAGCGCACTTACTCTGGAGTCCAATGGCGGTGGTAATCACTTACCATTAGGTGACCCGTCACGTCTGTTCGTTTCTCCCCCTAAAGAAGAAAAAAAAACAGGTTATCTCTAACCAATGGGTGACACATAAAACATTAGCATGAAGTGTGATCAGTTAGTTTAAAAACAAAAAGTCAAATTGCAACAATGACATATTTTTACGTACACCCATTTGTTATTCGTATCAAAAGAAATATGACGTGAAATGCACATTCAAATCAAAATGGCGCTGTTATCTTTTCTGGCACTAGTTACAAAGTTTATTGGCAAACGCAATAATACGATAAGACCTTCACTCTTATTGCTTCCCGGTGTCATATCCGGTCCATATCGGATATTGGATACCTATACGAAGTAAATTGAGGTAATTTCAATCCCCTACTCTCATCTCGTAGGCATCACAATACAATAAAATGTGGCAATTACTTGCTTTTTTACCCGACTGCGCAAAAAGGAGGGGTGACTGTTTTCGGGTGTATATATGTAGGTAGTACAGATACACTCACGCTTGTATCCCCGAGGGGTATGTTAGAGGCGTAATCAAGGTCCACACTAAGCGAATTATAATTTAGTCCCATTTAGATAATAGGCTGCAAGCCTATTGCCGTCAACCGGACACTTTTGGGAATTCGAATTGAAAACTTGGAGTTCATTGACAAGAAAGAAATGTTAGAATAAGAAGGAAAACCCCCTTTCCTTCTTATTCTAACATTTCTTTCTTGTCAATGAACTCCAAGTTTTCAATTTGAAATTTTGAGATTCAGATTGCTTATACAGATGGATTGGGGAGCATAAAGCAATAGCTCTATCAAGTCAGCGTCGCATTACTATAATTCTAACTGACTTGTTTATGTGTTGGGAAGTCCGAACCCTCTAACTTACTGTACGTTTATACAGTTAGTAGTAGGTGTAGATATATAGGTATCTATGATGTATTTTGCTTTTTTAATATTTTACTTGTAGCTAGTAGTTTACTAGTAAGGGTGGCTGTGGGTTCGAATCCATCCTACACAACTGTCAAGTGCTGACTCCTTACACAGGAATTTAATTTAGCTTGAGGGATTTAGAAGCACATTTAAAATTCTTAAAGTATGTTTCTAGTATATAGAATGTCGACATCCACATACAGTAAAAACAATAAGTACTTTATACTATCCAGAATGTTTTTATAATATAGAAAGTTAGACAAAGAGACTGGTCACCTAATGGCAAGCGACATTCGCAGTCCATGGACACTTGCAACTGAAGAGTCGTAAGTGCTTTGTCCGCCTATAGTGTGATGAGAGATGGAGAGATGCGGGAAGGTAAACGGGAGAGGGGGGAAAGAGGAGAGAGTTATGAGTGGAGGGGAAAGAGGGGGAGCTGGGCCTCCGGAAGCCTAACTAATTTCGGGGAAATGCAACGCAATTTCTGTCAGGTCATGGTATATCACCGGTCAAGCTGGCCCATTCGTACCTAAACATGGCTCGATACCACGATAAATTGATTTTTGAATCTAGTTATATAACAAAAAATAATGCCAAACTTCTAATGCACATAAGGATCACAAAGAGCTATAAAAAGCTATAGTGTTATCATTAGTGGACCCAAAGCAGTAGGAAATGTCTTCAGTTAACAGTTTTGGTAGTAATTTAAAGGTGATTAAAGAGTAAGTAGGTCATACGGAAAAATAAGCGTGATTTGGGTATTACCTGAATTATCGTATATTGTCAAATTTTAGTATAGTAACACCTTTAACGGGCCTGTTGGTCTAGTGGTTAGTGAACCTGACTGCTGAACTGTGGGTTCGATACCCGCAAGACGCAAAAATTAGTGTGACTTACAAATAATTATCCCGAGTCTGAGTATTATGTGTGTCCGTTGATTGAATGTTTGTAAAGCCCCATGCGACACAGGAATTGTTCCTAATGCAGAAGTAAAAAAAAAAATATCGCGTGCCAATCAAATTTCCAAACGCAATTTTCAAATGTTACGAAAGTATCTTTGCTTTAAAATACTATATTTATTATAAGTAAATAATATTCTGTTGTTTTCAATGAAATTATTTAGTTATTTAACTTATTGAATACTTAACTGAATTACGAAGAAGTATTGCTGTCGTGTCGCTATATCTGCAATATGAAAACTATTCTCCATTAAAACTTCGAGATTGGTATACAAGTTTAAAAATGAAAAAGCGTTATAATTTGATGTAACAGTATGTTATGTTATGCAGAAATTTGATTACTGGAAGTTTGGCATTTGTTCACGACACTGTGCGCGAACGTTGAACTGGCGGTCAACTGTTGGTTGAACTGTATGTGAACTTCAAGTAGGGTTTAATGTGAAATAAAACCACAACCGAATTCAGTTAAAATTCAGTTAAATTACAGTTAGCCTTTTATGGTATAAGTCCTAAACAAACCATACCGAGAGTCAGGCACATGGCACAACGCCATCTATCTAGCTTCGGATAACATTTTATGTTAGGATCAATGAAATTAAATATTACTTTATGCAGCCGTTGAACATACCGCCCCAAAAGGACGTTAGTTACAGGACGTCCTTTCTAGACATATAATTAATAAAAATAGGTACATACAATATTTTGTTAAAATAGAAAGTAAAAATACACTAAATTCAAAACACAATAACCATTTCACTTATACAGCTATTGGTAGAATACACAGTTTACTAATTGGCCTTTTCACAATAGAAGCGTTCGTGCGTAAGGTGACCACACGAGTGACATTATCATCACCCGGATGTTTTTCTAAAATGAGACCCATGCACCAGCGACTGTGAGGTAAATCGTCCTCCTTTATAAGGACTATGTTTTTTTTTTTTTTTTTTTTTTTATATTAGCCAACCATAGTGACTCCACTTTGCCTGATGGAAAGCAATAGGTGGAGTCAAAGAGTGGTGGTCACCATCCTCATTGCATGTCTAGTCAATGCAGCATGGTGACCCACACTATGGCGGCCTGGTGAGATGCTTTTTCACGCCCCGCTTAAAAGACCCGGGATCAAAGTGGGAAGGAAACACGTGCGCTGGTAGAGAATTCCAGGCTTTTACCGATCGGCACAAGAAAGAAGAGCCAAACCGTTTAGTTCGGGTACGTATATTTTCGACGCACAAACGGTGACTCCTCAGGCCAGCACGTGTAGTCCTGTAGAGGAAGGGAGAAGGTGGGACCAATTGGAAGAGCTCATCAGAATGTCCCCTATGTTAGGTTCTTGGCCTTTGAAAGTCCATTTGTATCGGTGCATCATATTGCTCAAGTATTTCTGAGACCAGCGTCTCCAAAATGTCTGTAATATTTTTTAAACAAATTGCCAACGTGTTAAAGAATGCACATTTGAACTCTCGTAACTATCGTAGTCAGATATTGAAACTAGCGGTTCACCAATTAAAAAATGTCCTGGGGTCAAGGGTATAGCATCTCCCGGATCACTCAGATTCATGACGCTAATTGGCCTCGAATTTAGACATGCCTCTACTTGAGTAAGAAGAGTGGCAAGCTCCTCGTAGGTAAGTGTGGCATCACCAATAACCCTTTTTAGGTTCGTAAAACTTCGTAGATTTCACTGCCCTTCCCATAAACCACCGAAATTGGAGGCATGTGGGGGAATGAAATGCCATTCTGTTTTATTCGCTTCTAGATGTTCTGCTATATAGTATAAGTATATTCTATACTTGGGGGGCTATTCAGCCAAGCTAACACGACTGTGGAATCTGTCCATGCCTTTATTTTATGCGTCGGGACATCAACAGCTTTGAGAGTAAAACAGCCCCACATAACTCCAAACGAGGGATGCTGAGCTGCTTAATCGGAGCAACTCTAGTCTTCGCAACTACCAAAGCTACCTTGACCTTACCTGCGGCATCAATCGTGCGCAAGTATACTACCGCTCCGTAGGCTGCCTTGGAAGCATCTCAAAACCCGTGAAGTTCTAAGTCGTCGTTTAAGTTGGTGCCAAGCCAACGAGGAATCATGACCTTAGTAAGCAGCGATAATTCCTGGCGATAAGTATTCCACTCTTTTTGTAATTCGGTGCTTAATTTCTGATCCCAGCTGAGCCCTGTGAGCCATAATTTTTGTATAAATATTTTGGCTAACACTACACTTGGAGCTAGCCATCCAAGAGGGTCAAATAAACGAGCTATATCTGAAATTACCGCTCTTTTTGTAACAGGCGTACTTGAGAATGGTGGGAGATTTACCTTGTACTGGAAGGAGTCTTTACTACGGTTCCACGTAAGTCCTAGTATTCTGATAATACTATCTATTTTGATCTCTACTTCTTTATTCTCTATAACCTTTTCTTTATTGACCTTTATATCCTGCTTCCATTGTTTAACCTCATATTCGGATGATGCCTTTTTGTACCCTTGATCTTCTTCTCTCTTTGCTGAACTTATTCTATCTAAAATTTCCTGGTTGTTGCTGTTCCACTTCTGACACGAAAATCCTCCGTTTCCTAATAATTCTATGATTTCTTTATATATTGCTAAACCTTCTTCAACGCTATAACATCCAACCATTAAATCGTCCATATAGAACGAATTAAATACATTGTCAGCGGCGCGAGGATATTTTTCTCCCTCGTCATATGCCGTTTGGTGAAGTGTTCTGATTGCCTGGTATGGTGCTGACGCAGTACCAAAGGTGACGGTAAGTAACTCATAATCCCTAATTTCCTTTTCAGGACTGTCTCGCCAAAGTATGCGTTGATACATGGTATCTTCGTCAGCTATCCTTATTTGGCGATACATTTTTACAATATCTGCGACAAGACCAATCGGATAAACTCTCCATCTCATCACAGAGTGCCTTAAATCAGCCTGTAGTAATGGGCCTATTAGCAAAGTATCATTTAAAGATATACCCTGTCTATACTTTTCAGAGGCATTGAACACGACCCGTACCTTCGTCGTTGTTTTGTCGCTTCGAACCACCGCGTGATGAGGTAAGTAAGCAGCTACTTCTCGTTTAATATCATCTTACCGGTCTCATATGATTTAACTACAAGTATTCATTCAATACTTCAGTGTATTGCTTTTTTAGTTCTTTGTTCTTTTCTAATCGTCTTTCTAATGCTTTAAATTTGATTTCAGCTACAGAACGAGAATCAGGGAATTGCGGATTTTTGACGCAGAATGGTAACCTGACTACATACCTTCCATCCTTTTGTCTACAGGTAGTAGCGCGATGAAGTTCTTCACACCTTTGCTCATCTGGAGAAAGTATCTTGGTTTTAGAGGTTTGTTCTTCTATCTCCAAAAATTGTTTGAGCACTTCATCTTCATTCACTTGCGCATGCAGTACTGTTACCTTACCATGGTTATGGCTTAAATCATAATCTAATGTGTTCACAGCACCTGACAACACCCATCCTAGGTAGGTATTCTGGGCTATCATGGTGCCAGATGGACTTCTACTTATGCCTTGCTTTAATATACAGCTATAGGCATCGGCTCCTAGTAAGAGATCAATCTTACTAGGGTAATTGAACTGGGGATCAGCTAGATCCCTTGTTTTCATACCAACCCACTCTAAAATCCCATTATTTATGGTTTGCTCGGCTAGGTACGACGTTATTTTACTTAATACGTAAGCCGTGACTTGCAATTCGAATGTAGGATCTATACGCGATTGTATTCTTAACTGTACCATGTACTTCGATATGGTTGACCTGTTGCCTAAACCTGACACAATTCCTTGCACAGGAATCTTTGTCAGTCTTAGGTATTGTACTGTGGCCTCGGTAACGAAGCAAGCTTGAGAGCCCTGGTCAAGCAAAGCTCTCACTAGTTGGAAATCCCCCGTCTTAGACTTGGCATTTATAAGCGCAGTGGCTAATAATACCTGCCTGGGCACAGGAATTTCATCTGTCGCTAAGCAAGAGACAACGCGATCAGTGTTTACTAACGGAATAGTTGCTATATTTTCTGAGGCCTCACCGATTTGGTTTACCGATTCTCCGCTAGCATGTAACAACGAATGGTGTCGCTTTTGACAGAGTTTACAATTGGTCTGTTTCTTACAATTATACATGCTATGGTTGCTGCCTAAGCAATTGAAGCATATGTTATGTTTCCTTACGAACTCACGTCTGTTGTCAACTGGTTGTTTTGCAAACTTTTTGCAAAAACAAAGCTTATGTTGTTCAGAACAAAACTCGCAGCGCCTGCTGCTTGAACTAATAGCTACCATGACCTTGGGCACGTGTGAACTGGTGACCTGATGAACCTTTTTAGGTTCAATACGTTCTAAAGCGCGAAAACGATTCTCTAAAAACGTGGCAAATTGTTCGTAGGTAGACAATTCATTAGAGTCATGATTATTTGCGGTCAATTCCCATTGTTTACGCGTTTCAGAGTCTAATTTATACGAAACAATATGGATGATGATAATGTCCCAAGTCGATACATTTACTTTTAAGTTAGTGAGTGCACTAAGGCAATCGTTGGTCGTGTCAAGTAGCTCTTTAAGCCCGTTTGCTGACTCGCCGAACATACGTTTTTGCCCAAAAAGTCTTTTTAAAATACAATATGATATATATTTTTTTATTATTGTAGCGTTTTTCTAACTTATTCCAACATTGAGTATAATTTAAGTCTGATATTTCTTTGTGACGAACAAATTGTTCAGCTTCACCCTTCAGATGCAATTTTAAATAGTGCATTTTTTGAACATTGTCCAAACTTTCATTTTTGTCTATAAGAGACGAGAACAAATCCCTAAACGTGGTCCACTCATCGTATTTTCCACTAAAGGTGGGAATAACAATTTTAGGCAGCTTAGCTGTTGAATTACAAGATTTGGACGACGTATCTTTCAAATTAGTGCTTTCTGAACGATACTCTTTGCATTTATTTAACGAGGTCTTTAACAAAGGCTTATACGTTATATACGTGTCTTCAGTGTCATCGTAAATGTTTGAAAACTTTTCATCATCTAATTCAATAAAGTTTGCCTGCAGTTTGGTAAAATTATCTTTAAATAAGCTCCAGTCTTTTTCTAATAACTCTAGCCTTGTGTCCATATACTCCATAGTAAGTCTATCTTTAGGAGTCTTTTTGTAATTAGATAGACCTCTTTGGATAACCCTACGGCTGTTTTCTAAAATTTTATTATGCCTTCCATTATTAACTTACAATTTTTCAAGTTTAGTATATAATAGTAGCGAAAATTTTACAAGTGTTTGGAATACACTTCACTATGGACGGAAATCGGGCATAGGTTCCCCGTTCCTTCGTTTTTTATAAAACTATTCTAAGTCTAAACATGCACACAGTATATTAAACTACAAACTAAACTTAACATCTACTAAGTCCTTAATATCTTAATCAATTAATTTTGTAAGTCCAAACTTCTTTTCAAATTTTTCAAAGTTAATGTAAATAAAGTTCAATTTCGCTAGATTTCATTCACTTGCACTTTACCAACTAAATGTACTCACAGTTTTTGATCTGCTCACTCACTTGAAGATACACCCTGCGAGACGTATCCCTTTCCAACTGACTGGTGGCTCCCTCTGGTGTGGCTCGTAGAGATGTAGATTTTGTCTTTGGCGACGTGTATCAACAGACGAAGCCACTGCTGCTGCAGTTGCGCTGGCACTTAAAGCTCACCGCGCGGTTGTTTTGCGACAGGTGGCGCTACGTTGTTGCACGAGCACTTTCCCACTATTTCCACTGATATCTCCTTCCAGGAGATATCCCGTACTCGTCTCTTGCAGCGATCCACTGCGAGTACGGCGGGAAGATACAAAAAAATCCGTAATGACCCGCTCGGATAGGACCAATATGTTCACGACACTGTGCGCGAACGTTGAACTGGCGGTCAACTGTTAGTTGAACTGTATGTGAACTTCAAGTAGGGTTTAATGTGAAATAAAACCACAACCGAATTCTGATCTAACAGTGACAATTTATGAAATTACAGTTAGCCTTTTATGGTAGAAGTCCTAAACAAACCATACCGAGAGTCAGGCACATGGCACAACGCCATCTATCTAGCTTCGGATAACATTTTATGTTAGGTTAAAAGAATTGGAGGACTGCGGTCTGCCTGACAGTGTACTGTCTTGTAACATAAGTGGGGCTAAGTTATCATGGGCAAAAAGTGAGCGTCTGATACTTCCTGCCTACACCTTCGGGAAAAAAGGCGTGAATGTACGTATATATCTGCTTATCAGTTTTTTTTTATTCAACTAAAGAGTCGTAAGTGTGCTGCCTGCCTGTGAGGATGATGAGGGATAGGGGGATGAGGGCAGGGGAAAGAAGAGAGGTGGATGAGGAACTGGGAAAGAGGAGAGGGGGATGAGGGGAGGGGGAGTTGAGCCTCCGGAAACCTCACTCATTTCGGGGAAATGCAACGTACGCGTTACTTCAAAACCGGTTTTCTTTGAGGCCGTGGTATCGCACGCTTGGCTCTTCCATTTAAAAGTTTTTACTTCCATTTAAAGTTTTCCATTTAAAGGGTAGGTAGATATGCATTAAACACCCACATTTTGCCAATTCGAATTACGTCTCACTAACGTAATCGTAATCAGTAAAGGGAGCTAGCCTATTGCCGTAAAAAAAAAAACTGAGAAACAGTATCATTGTTAATCAAGCAGCTTGTCTTGTTTTGTTTTATAAATATTTTTCTTCTTATGGCATATTGAGGAAACGGACAATTGGTGTACCGGCCTTTAAGGTAGGCGTACACTCTTTTATACATTATAGAAAGAGAAGAAGATTATAGAAAATCTGACAAAGGTTCTTAAAGTCAAAGTCAAAGCATTTATTTCAAAATGCACTTTCGAACGTCTGCATTTACATTTAAATAGAATTGATTCTAGTCTCCCATTCCAAGATGTAGTTTCGAATGAAGAAGAATGGGGAAGAAAATCCACCGTTACTCTTTTAAAATGTTTTGTTTACATACAATCATTATATATAATTAAAATTGTGTGAAAACGATGCACCCAGAACAATATCACTATACCGAAACAGGTAAAAAGAATTAAATCGTAGCAACGATGGATAAAATAAATTTATGATAGATACATGGTGCTCACACATTAACAAACATAGTAAAAGTAGTATACGATTTACACAGATATAGAGAATATTAACAAGTCATAAGTCAGTGTGTGGGGGTAACTAATCATGTAAAACAATGATACAAAATATAATTCCTTATAAAATACAATTAGAAACCAGTTTGATTTTGTCTAGACTCAAAATTGTCCTATGGAGCAGGACTAGCATGTTTCCAAGCGGTATTATCTTGGATAGTATCCTCTAATTTAAATATGCTAAGACACGAGTTGTTATTTTTTCATCCATCATCTTCTAATCAACACATCCATCTTCTTTTTGTTTCCTTTGTTAAAAAGACACCTCCTACATTAGGAATAATAATTGATATGTACATATATAACGACCCATTAAAATTAACCCTTGCACTTAATTTCCTTAAACACCAACTTCCAAAGACTAACACATATTTTAATAAAAGCAAACTTCAATTTAAAATGTAAATGTCTTTCAAAATTCAATTTCTTGGATTTGAATAGAACATCGTTGTAAATATCGATTGGACATCAATTTTATACTTCCCTTCAAGGCTTCTATTGATTGAGAGCACTGTGTCTATTATTCCAATTGTGTTCGTGGTTCAGTGAATTATTTAGTACTACAATTTACATACAAACTTGAAGGTTTATTTGACGTCTTCGTAATTCTGAATATTGCTTGTATAGAAGTATTTTATACATTGCACACCAAAATATAGGACTCATAGTATAAATATATATATATATACATATATATGTTGTTTTGTTTCATTAATAATGGCAGCGTTAAGTGTGTATACTCTGTTGTAAATCTTTATAAATGATACATACAAAAGTAGAAGAATATTTTACACTCTTACATAAGAGTTAACGTCGGTTAACGGTTAACGTCTGAGAGCCATGCTTCGGCACGTATGGGCCTTTTCAACATCAGAAAACCGGCTGTTAAACAATGCGATTGCATTCTGCAAGTCCGCACCGGTTAACACATTAATATCTACATGGTTAAGTATCTTAGATAATAAGCCTTTTTATTGTTAAATCGTAGAAATAAACCATTTTAACTTTTTTTTTTTTTTTTCATTTGCCAGCAGTCGTTCCTGTTCAGGGGACCTCTACAGTCACAGGAATTCAGAACATGGTTACTGAAGTTTGAGTCCCGTTCACTTAACCAAGTCTTGCGGTATCTCCCAAGATCATGCTTTATCAAATCAATGCTATCAATCATGCTTTAACTTCCGTCCTTTATCATGACAAATCAGTTACATACTAAAGAAAATAACGAAACTCTTGCAGTCTACACATTGCAGTGAACCAAAACAAATTTTTAATAAGGATAGGAAGACGAGAAGTGAAGAGAGAAGAGAATAATTGAATTTGAAATTTTGAATAATTGAAAATGAGAGAATTTTGAATTGAAAAGAGAAATGATATATATATATATATGTATATAATATAGATATATATATTGAGATACATACAGACATACAGACGCCTCTGCCTTTAGTAGTAGCTCGAGGCGTTAAACACCTACATTTTGTCAATTAAAATTTTGATCCTGCAAACGTAATAGGGGGCAACCCTATTTCCGTCAACCGGGCACTCTATGACTGTATACATACTGTCTGATAGATAATAGTCCGATCTATTGGTCGCCATTTATGAGACCATCGGTAAGAAATGGGATAACCCTATTAGAAAAGGGCCACCCCATTTAGTAGACTCCACCGAGAACCACACGGCATAAATTATATAATAGAACAGCCTTCCCGAAGTGGGCGATAACGCCCCCTTGTGGGCGCTGCAGGCCTAAAGGGTGGCGGTAAGAGACCTAGAAAAAAAATGGGGGCGTTGTGTAGAGGCTTAGGGGATGATTTGTAATTTCATCTAGGAGAATCTCTTATACACCGACTGCGCTCTCAACTCTCAACTACAGCTTATGAACATCAAGTAATATTAATTAAGAGATTGCTCAAACTAACTCGGTTTGATATTTCTCTCCGTGTAGTTCATGTATCTGTCCCGTTTTATTGAATAAATAAAATAAAAATCATGTCACTCGGTCGCTCTTCATTGGTATTTTTTGTAGACCGCGGGCAATCATGTTTTAGAAAGATTTTGTTAAATAAACCGATTTGTGCATTCCTGTATCAATCGGCTGGTTCATAGAATACTTGTTCTTACTTGTTGAGTACGATTGAGCTTCGAACGATATGAACGAGCTGTCGAGCATGTCTGTCTTATTCCTGTTGGTGCGTGCTGCTTATGCAATCCTATATAATCAACGTAATATTTTTTTTATTTTCATTTGTAGTTTCGTGCGTAATAGATAAGCAATACTTAAGTTTAACACTTACTTACGTATTTCTCAAAACAAAACAATGTCGGAAGTAAAAAGAATAGACGGCAATACTGTGCGGAATATATTAAATTCGGATTCATTCAAAACCCCACAAACCCATCGTCGCCCTTGTGCCTTGTATTAAAACATTTTCAAATGAAGTAATGAAGCCTTCAAGACTGCAAAATCATTTGAAAAAAATGCATCCAGATAAGAATTTAGCATATTTTCAAGACGCATAATACTCAGCCAAGTGTAGCAAAACTCCTTTCAGCGGCTGCTAAGTAAGATGATTCGTACATCTCTTTGTTAATTGCTCAAAAAGGCAAACCACACAACATCGGAGAAGAGTTAATTTTCCTGCACAATTTTAGCAATTTATCAGTATCCTGCAGTAACCACGACTTGTTTTGCCTACTGCCAACATTTCGATAACCTCAACATTGACTTCACCGAACCATACCAGGTCATTTTGAACTTGGAAAGACCAGGCTGGGTGTTGGATCCGTTTTCAAATGTCAACACGGCAATATCAACTCAGCTGGAAGAAGAACTTATAGAATTGACAACAAACGAGGAAACAAAATCAAGTTAAAAAATGGCTACCAACTTTGTTTCATTTGTTTCATTGTGGTGAACTACTGTGCGCTTCTCCAGAAGCTTTTTGCCTCGTACCAGCTTATGGAACAAATTGTCGCCTACCGTATTTCCGAACCGATACGATCTTCAAACCTTCAAGAAAAGAGCGTACTCCTACCTAAAAGACCGGCAACGCACTTGTGACTCTTGAATTGCGAGTGTCCATGGGCGGCAGTAGTCATTTACCATCAGGTGACCCGTCTGCTCGTTTGCCCCCTATCGCATAAAAAAAAAAAAAAAGGTGAAAAAATTGGAGCGCTAAAAAATAATTTATTCTCAAAGTGGGCAGTAGACAAAATAAGTTTGGAAACCCTTTAATAGAATAGTGCTAACGGTAACTAATCATAGTTTTGTTTTTCTTGTGAAAGCCTAATGTAGGTGTAGTTATCCGAAAAACAAAGATAAATCAAACATGATCCGACGACGTCGGAGAAGTGAGGTCGTTAATACCCCTACTCATAGGGTGACCATAATACTTGCACTTCTATTATATTATTTATGTATTTGTCATAACAAGTTACCTTGTATTTCCTTGTGACCAAAATATTGCTACCAAAAAGTCAATGAGTATCGAAATAAATACATATATATATATATAGGTTCCGTATCTCGTGTCGTCTCGTTCGTATTTCCGGTATCCGGTTGAGTAGGCCCATATGTGCTTCGGCACGTATGGCCCTACTCAACCGGAGATTTACCACGGTCTCACAGAACGCAAGCTTTTAAACAATGCTTGCATTGTGAAGTGAGGTTACCGAAAGCCCAACCCCTTTTCCCTTCCCCTTTTTCCCCTCCGCCCTTACCCCTACCCTAAAAGGTGGACAGCACTCTTCTGACTCTTGAGTTGGATGTGTTCATGGGGGCAGAAGTCACTTACCAGCAGGTGACCCGACTGCTCGCTTCTCCCCTATACTATATAAAAAAAATGAATATATATATATATAACTTTATAGTACAGCTGACATGTATAGCCTTTAACATTCATATATTATTGTATTATTTCCTTAGTATTAAGTATTTAATTTAAGAGATCAAATTAGTTTTAAAAAGAGCAAAAAAAAAGTTTGTAAAACCGGACTGCGTTTTGTTGTTAAGGCGTATCAAAGAAATATCATGCATACACTCGAAAACGTAACTCTCCTTTCGCAGTTGGGTAAAGTGTAAGTTTAGCTAAAGTTTCCTTCTTACAGTTTTCCGTAATACAAAAATCAATTAACTTTAATTTATTACATTGTGAAGCAAAACCTGCGTTGCATTTCCCTAAAAATAGTGAGGTTTCCGGAGGCCTAACTCCCCCTCTCCTTTTTCCTCTCGTCATATACCCTCATCACACTTACGACTCTCGAGTTGCATGTATGGACCCCTGCAACTCGAGAGTGGACGGCGGTTGTCACTTACCAACAGGTGACCCGTCTGTTCATCTGTCCCCCTATAACATAAAAAAATACATTTTGATTAACTTTACCCCGAGAGAAGCCGTGGTAAAAAATATACTGGAATAAAAAAGTGTCCTTAAATATGTATCAATCAGTAGGTCACTGTATTCTCACTCGAGATGCTCCGTGTCTGCGGATGCCTCCGGCGTTCATTTCCCGTGACGGTTCCGTCGAGACGCTAAGGATTTGAAAATATAGATCCGCGCTTCGTTGCACTTAATGTGCTGTGCTCAGATGTTATAGGGACTTTAGTTACGACTGGACTTTGATTTAGTATTTAGACGACACTATATTTTGCACTAGGGATTTCTAAATAATAAATAATAAATTTATATGACAGGAGAATAAAGCAACGAGAAAAATATTAAGACATTTTTGTACATAGTTGACAAGTTAGTAGTTAGTTAGTTAGTATTTTATTTATTTCATTATTTAACATTGCCTACTATTACTTCACGAAGCGGACTAAATACCACTTACACCACTACCACTGGCATGAAAATTAAAATTCCTAAACTGAATATTAAAATTACATGTAAATATATTTTGATAGAAAATATATACATATATATAAAAAATAAAAAAATAAAAAATATATAATATCTATTCCGTTCCCTACAAATAGTTATAAGCTACTTAAAAGAATGCTGCAACCCTTAGGAGCGGAGTAGTGATCATAAAAAAGTAAGTGGTATAAAGTTTTAAACCCCCTGCCCCTCCCCCCGAATGGAAAATGTAGTGAGTTTATTTATGCAGGGAAACGTGTATTACGGGGTAATGTACTCCGAATCGCAAGGATAAAGAAATGGAGAACGCCAATCTCCGGAGCCAATCATCTACCACTACTCCACAATAGACCACTTAACCATGACTACTAATGGATCGTATATGTAGTAAACTATATAATTAAAAATATACTCGTGGTAGAGATGCTCAGGCACGAATGGGCCGGCTCGACCGGTGCGTGTAGTATCGCACCGGTCGAGCCGGCCCACGGACGCCTTTTTATTTTTATTTTTTCGTGTAAACCCCCACTTGTCATCACCTCATTGGAGCCAACAGTGAAGTGGTATGTCGGACTCGAACTGACTAAAACCACACGGTGTTCCGTCACGAGGTCTGTTGCAGAAGACCCGGGTATACCCTAAGATGGAAGCCTCCAAGAACCCCTGCAGACCTTCGTCACCTGATGCTCAGGCGACCACACCGTGGAAAGCGGGGGGCCTGGCCCCCCTCCAACTTAGAGAAGCGTGCGCAGAACAGGACGCGCCACCGTCTCAGGCCTGCTTCTGTTAGGGTAGCGGGCAGCCCGATCCGCTACCCCCAACCAGCGCTCAGGGAGGTTGGAGATTATTCTGCGCCCTCCGGCACCTGGTGCGTCCTATGCGGGACAAGAGAGTGCTAGTCCTCTCCCGTTCCTGTTCCGCCGCCTCTTTGATCAGCATCACCTCTTCGCAGAAAGAGACGGCGGATTGCCACGCACTCTCACTTTGAATCATAGTCTCTAGCTAGAGCCTTCCCATGCCAATGGCCATCACGAGTTCATGCGTACTGATTGACGGCTACTTCTGACAATTTACAATTCAATAATACCAATAAGTAGTTTCATTGATAGCAATTATTATCTAGTACATACTGTTTTCGTTTTTTGCTGGAGCGTGAGGTCACAAAAACTCCATGGCAATAGGAAACCACTTACAAGATTAGCTATTGATTAGATATGACAAGAATATAGATATATGCCTCGTTTCCTTTTTGCTTATAACACACATAAAATAGAAAATCACCAGCATTACAGTCACACTCAATATTAAGCACACAACCTCCTGTCAATGGCTTCGCAAACATTGATCACCTGGCTTAGCTACCAAACCCATTGCTTTACTAAAGAAGCAAAAATATACTTTATTGCAACGCTGTTAAAGATTATAGAATCTACAGAGGTAACTCGGTCGTGTTCATTGTTTGTACTCTGCTTGATGGTACGAAAAATTGTTCGCAGAAATAAAAGCTCAGATTTACAATATGTCGACCGTACTTCGAAAATGTTCGGTGTTAAATCTCTTGGTAGAAAAAGTTCAGAGAAGTGTAAACTTTACTTCTAAAGGGTTGAATGAGTTTTCGAGTAAAAAACCCATAAATCAAACCGGAGCTAATTAGCTGCAAAACACGTTGATATTTTATTTAAAATACGAGTTGAAAAAGATTAAGCGATTTGATGGTAGCTAGTGCAATAACGTTAGATTCAATGCATATACAAAACGTTTTACGGATACTTGAAGCCGTGTACGCTTTTTTGGTGCTGTAAAATTTATGGAAACTCAAAATATGAACTTGTGAAATAGTGTAATAGAATTAATAACGACAATATTATTAATAATAAAATATGATATGAGGCTGGATCATTCAGAAGGAGGGTTATGTTTTTCGAGTCTGTGTATGTATGTTTAAATTTTCAATATCATAATCTATATTGTTTATAATCTATATTTTATCAATAATTTTACTTGTTTGAAAATGCGATCAGAAGAGTTTCGTTTCTTGGCTAATTTATCTAGATGTTTGGCTAACTCAAAAAAATATCGGCTAATTATATTCAATGTGACAAAATTATTTACCTGCTATGACCTTACTACGTATCTAGTTATTATATGTATGATGTATAACACTTAACTACCAGAACATAACAAAATCTGAGACTTCCAGTATAACATTTTCTTTTCAACATCTTGACGACGCGAGTATATACACATTCAACATTCGTCATAAAGTTATAGTATTATTTGGCTTGTTAGTCTAGATCCTGACTGCTAAGCTCTAGGTCGTGTATTCAATTTCAACCCAGGAAAAATATTTGTGTGATGAGCAAGGTTTTTTTTTTACGAATGGGGGCAAACGAGCTGACGTGTCACCTGATGGTAAGTGACTACCGCCGCCCATGGACACCCGCAACTCAAGAGACACAAGTGCGTTGCCGGCCTTTTAGGTAGGAGTACGCTCTTTTCTTGAAGGTTTGAAGGTTGTATCGGTCCGGAAATACGGCACGCGACAATTTGTTCCACAGGCTGGTTGTTAGCTGTTTGTTCTGTGTCTTGGTGTGTATGTATTTAGAAGTTTATAAATATGTTCATCAGCAGCTGGTTACAAAAGTATAAGCTATGTTTAGTTTCTGATCTGACGGGCGTGTGTGAGATATGTCATGTTATTATTATTATTGTATTTACCCTGGTGAGTGTGAAAACTCTGAAAACTCCCGTTAAAATGATCAAACTCTCACCAATCTTTAATCGGACTCCTAGATGCAAACAGATGTTCCATCCTTTTGTTGTCGAAATACCTAAAAGACGAACTAAGGCCTTAACATCTCCTTTTGCATTCGAGTCGCCGAGGTTTGAAATAAACTTCATTCGCCATTTTTTTCAGGAACAATATAATCCTTTAACCTTTAAGAGTACAGTGAATAGGTTTCTTTTGTTAATGCGTACATGTACCATCATCGTTTTCGTCGTCTCTTTACATCAAGTGAGTTAGAATTCAAAAGTCTATGGCAATAAACAAAAAAACTAATTCATTAATACATATTTATTTGCCGTTTCATCATATAAGAATATAAATACATGTAATATTTATTGATGAAATATCGCACTTGTTTAGACGTGCCTCCTTTGATGTACAACAACGTAAAGTGTGCACTTGTGGAGTATTTTGCATGAACGTATTGAAGTGAATAAGTAATCCTTTGTAATATCAGAAGCTGAGCAGTACTGAGCCAAGTGATCGGTATTTAATGTAGGTCAACTTGTTCACCCTTGAACACGGGACTAACATATGTATGTCGACATTGGTTTTTTTTTTATACTAGGGGGACAGACGAACAGTCGGGTTACCTGATGGTAAGTGACAACCGCCGTCCATGGACACCTGCAACGCTAGAGTGATGAGGTGATAAGGTATGGGGGATACGGGAAGGGGAAAAAGAGATAGTGGACGAGGAGATGGGAAAGAGGAAAGAGGGAGATGGGCCTCCGGAAACCCCAGTAGTTTCGGGGAAATGCAACGCAAGCGTTGCTTCACAGCCGGTTTTCAGTCAGGCCGTGGTATCGCCCATTCATGCCTAAGCATGGCTCTACCACTGTTAAATTTGTTATGACTAAAGCTCGGTTCACCTATTTTGAAATCGGTACTTTAAATATGTTAATGATTTACATAAGTGTCTACTCAAAAATAGTCTTTATAATTTTTTAATCTCAAATTAAACTTCACATTAATGCTTAGTCTCAGTGATGAAAAGAAACTCATTACAAACTCGATGGTCTTCTGATATGTATGTATGTACATGGATGAGAGGAGTAGGACTTGAGAAATTTCATCCTACACACCTCAAAAAACCTAAAAGTTTACGAAGGCGTTTTTTTTTGGCATAACAATAAATTACAGCCGTTTGAAGGCTATTACGAACCCTGTTACATTATTAGTTGTAACGAACACAATATTTCTCAATCTCTAATATATAATAAATGCTGAACACGTTCTCTCATTCATTAGGAGTTTCATACAATTTCATGATTCTGCTCAAACTAGACGATCAATGAACGAAAGTAAAGCATATTAAATTTCTTATCTAAACAATAGAGACTCGTCGAGTGTTCGACGTGTATCCAAAATGTAAATAAAACAAGTGGAAAATGACTTGTACTTTTTTCCACCCGTTTTCTTAAAGCGTTAAGCGAATTGTTTCCTTATTTTATTCAATTTTGAATAAATTTATAGCGGGTTCAGTGTGGGACTTTTGTGCTAGCTGGGATTCTCCCAGTATTTTAATGACAGAAGTGGAAATGTCGAGAACATTCGTTCTAAGAAAAGAAATACAATATTTATATAAAACCTCTTCGCTCCATCAGTAACGGAAAAGTCCACAAAGAAAATATTTACCCAAGTCTATACTTAGTTGTCAAGATACTACGATCAAATTAAACTTTACTTCAGATATCAAAGACGCAGCCTCAGGACTGTTTATCAACAAAATAAGTGGTTGGTTTCATTTCCTTTTCTATCTTAGGTACTTGTAAATATGACAACAAACGTAATTAAGTATAGCGGAGCAAGCCTACTTGGTTCAGATACGACAGGACTACGTGACTAGTGATGGCAAGCGGGTACCAGTGCCTATAGATTTCCTGTCTCTATTTTCCTGGTGTACCGGAGTTTCTACTACATACTTTGGTATTGTAAATTACAAAGGTATTTTAGTTATTTTTATGTCATTTTAAGCATTATGATAATTTCCTTGTGTTGTAAACGACTTCACAGTACCTTAAGAATAAGACAGTAAGTATCTACAACTGAAGAATACAAATGTTGTATTAAAAACACCTTGTTTATTTTTATTAACCTGCTGGAGAGTTTTTTATTCGTACTTTACTCCTATATGAGTTAAGATAGCATCATGGTAATGAGCGACTGGCCTGTTGGTCTAGTGGTTAGTGACCCTGACCGCTGAACCTGAGCTAGTGGGTTCGATTTCCACACTGGACGAAAATTTGTGTGATTCACACAGTTGTCCAGAGTCTGGGTGTTCTGGGTTTGGGTTGATTGAATATTTGTTAAGTCTTCCGCGACACAGGAATTCCTAATGGGGAAGTCACTAAAAATACTTTAGAGACAGCCGCTCTGAAGAGAGAAGTAGTGCTGCATCGGAGCCATTCGAGCTGGTTCTTTCTTTTACCTACACCTTTTTATCCTTTTAGTTATCAGAAGTGGGTTTAATGGGTGAGCTACACAGTCAATAAAACACTAATCTGGTCGAACAACTGCGATTCAAAACCAAAATTTGTTTGCTGATTTATATAGATTTATATATAGGATAAAGTATATTTTTATAAGAAACCCTTCATGTCCACAAAAGGTTCAGACTAAAATATTACCAAGTAGGTACAATACAATATATATAAAATTACATCAGTCAAGACTTACTAAATTATTATATGAAAGGAGAAACGTGTTTGTATAAACTGTATAAAATGGGTATTTTAAGATTGTTTCTTTTGCTATTTTGAAGTTTAAACGTTTTAGAGGCTTTACCTCTAAAATATTATGTAAATGAACTGTGAAATGTCTTAATTAAGGAAACATGATTATAAAAATTGACGTTGTAAATGATCTCACAAGCTTTTATAAAAAAAAACGATTTACAAGTCATGCAAAATTTTATTTTGATTAATGATTATTAAGAAATTTAAATGAATATAATTAACTAAGCATAAAGTTTTAGAAGAATCACCTAAATTCTAATACTTCATCAACCGGTCATCATCTAATTTTGCATATATTATAAGCTATCAGAAACTACAGTATATGACATAGAGTAGGTTTCGTCGAAAAAAGTTAAAGTATGTTGCCAGTAAGTAAAATGTTAAAGCATGTTATGAATTAAGTAAAAAAGTTCGATAAATAATTACAATTTAATAAAAAAAACTAAAAACATTTAATTATTTTAAATGAAAGATGAATTTAATAATTTTATTTACATAATGAGACGATCATTTAAGAACATTATATTATTGCAATAACAGCTTTATATAATAATAATAATATAATAATAACATTTATTTGCAGAAATGTGGTTACAGTAGGTGGTTTACAGTATTAAAAGCACGAGACACATTTCGCTATATTTAGGTAGCATGCAAATATTTAAGATTATACAGATAAAATTGATAAAACATACTAAGATAGAAAACATTGAATTGATGACTTGATTTGCCACTATGTAATAAATATATGACAGTTGAAGAATTAAAAATCTTATTTTATACATTGACTACACTAATGCATTTCTGAAGTGATACGACTGAGAGGAGTTCTTTATTAAAAAATCGTTGACGGAGTAAAAGCATTCTGCAATTAGCCAATTCTTTAATGTAGCACAAAATTTATGATAAGGAAGATTTGTAATAGTCTCTGGTAACGCGTTAAAAATAAGTGGTGCCATATAAACACAACTTACCCTAAAAATCTCTAGGCGAGGTACTGGTAGTTTAAAATACGAGTGAGTATTTTTACGTCTGTTGGTATTGTCTTTAAGTTCAAAAAGCTCCTTATTGCATCTAAAAAATTTTGCTACTTCGTAGATGAATATACTAGGGACGGTTAACAGATTTTGAGACGCAAAAATGGGCCTGCATGAATCTGACCATATCAAGCCAAATATTGCACGAAGACATTTCTTTTGCGCTATGAATACTCGCGTAATTTCAGATGAATAACCCCAAACTACAATGCCGTAACGAATCATGGAACAAACATATGCATGGTATATCATTAAGGCAGTCTCCCTTGATGCAACATCTTTAACTTTTTTTAATGCAAATACAAACTTATGGATCTTTTTGCAAACATTATCTATGTGATACTTCCACGTCATGTGTTCGTCAACTGTATCACCAAGAAATTTTATGCTCTGTATTTGTTCTATTTGTTGACCATCGTAATTAACAGAAATATTAAATTGTTTTGTTTTTGCTGTTCTAAAATGAATAAGTTTTGTTTTTTCTATATTTATTTTTAAAGTGTTCATATCAAGCCATTTAATTATTTTCTGAAGCGTCTTATTTACTTCATGTTCATATGATTTTAAGTTATAACATTATGGCGTGGAATAAACGTATTAA
Source organism: Tyria jacobaeae (assembly GCA_947561695.1). Classification (NCBI taxonomy): domain Eukaryota; kingdom Metazoa; phylum Arthropoda; class Insecta; order Lepidoptera; family Erebidae; genus Tyria; species Tyria jacobaeae. The sequence goes on along the minus strand of OX387231.1, from coordinate 11,076,368 downwards.
TGTGTCGCAAATGTTTTTATAAAATTTGTTTACGGAATAACATTGCCGTGTACTGTAGAATAAGCGGTATCACACCAGACTAAGTATAGTCGTAGACGTCTACTCACTAGAACAACAACAATTTCCGTTTTCGTCTTTTTTTGTACTAACCGTGAAAGCTATAAATTTTACTTACAAATATACGTATTACATATCTACATATATACGCTTATGCATGTATCCCCGAAAGGGTAAGCAGAGGTGAATAATATGTGAATACAATCGTAATAAGGGACAAGTCTATTGCTTTCAACTGGGCACTATATGAATCAATTCAATTCAATTCAATTTATTTATTTTGTGACCATAGGTTAATGGTACAATTTCATTTACAGAAAAATAACAAAAATTTGTTCCACCGTTAAGCATACAAAATATCATGCCCTAAAGAAGATACAGAAGGATACAGGAATTTCAAAATTCAAAAATCACTGTCGATATTATGATATTAGATTTAAATTCATGCTCGTAGTCTGTCTTACTCACTACCACCTAAATTTGAATAAAGTAATTTTTAAATAAAGAAATCAAAGTCAAAAAAATTATTATGTTATATTATACAATTGATAATAAAATTAAATGTCACAAATTTAGATAGTGCCGGTATTACAAGAATTTATACATAATGTAAACATAATAATTATTAATTTTATAATGTAATTTTATAGAGAGAGTCCATAAACAATTAATAATATTATTATATAAATATATGACAATTAAATACAAGAAAGACTATTTTACATTCAGACGGATACTATTACATTAATGAGTGTAAAAAAAATGATATAAAATGTAAGACTTATTATTTTGTAGATAAAATTTCAATAAATTTCCTTAAACTAAATTTTACAAGTGTCTATTTGCTTTAGTGTGCATATGGCCCTTATGCATTTTTGTGCTGTGTGCCCCGAAAAAAAATGTTTTTTTTTTGTCACCTGATGGTTAGTGACAACCGCCGTCTATAGACACCTGCAACTCAAGAGTCTTAAGTGCGCTGCCCTCCTTTGAGGGTAATTCCTCGATTGGAAAATGTGGGAATGAGAAAGAGGAAAAGGAGGATGAGGGGAGCGAAAAGAGGAAAGTGGTAATTAAGCCTCCGGAAACCTCACTAATTTTGGGGAATGCAACACAGACATTGCTTCACAACCGGTTTTCTGTAAGGTCGTGGTATCGCACCGGTCGAGCCGGCCCATTCGTGCCTAAGCATGGCTATACCACGATAAATATAACCCCAGGTCATTTAGTAAGCAGGGTAAGCAGCCATGACTCCTATTTGCTAATTTACCCAGTATATGTAAAGCGTACGAAAACTGGGCTATTTTCATATATCATCTATATCTGACTGTATACATACTGTCTGATAGATAACAGTCCAATACCTTAATTGCCTTTTAAGACAACCGCGGGCAGAGATGGCGTGGTCATATTCCACTCAACCGAAAACCACACATAAATTAAGCCCAAAAACATAGAACATATAAACGTGCTATACATACAATTACTTATCCTGGGTACGAATCTAACCCGATGGTAATCCGACCGACTTCAGGCTTAGAAGTCGGAACGCTTACCTCTAGACAAGCAGCCCAGTCAAGTCATATTTAAATACGTATTCATACATTTTATATGTGAATATCAGATTACAGGAGAAACATTACGGCTCCGTGCTATCTGGGTACAAGGTGGCTGCTGCTAATTTCAACTTTGTTACAGAGTTAATCACTGTGCGAGTAGGCAAAATTATTTCATTTTACAATAGATTATTTGCATATAATAAAAAGTTTTATAAAAAGATGAGACTATTATTTAGGAGACGGAATCTAAACACGGTGCTGTTGACGGCAACGTCTTACGCAAGTTGTCGTATATAGGCTTGAGTATATGTATATTTGTGAAAAGAATCATAGATAATAATCTTGGTACATTTAACTTAATCATATTGTACAAATTACTACTGCGAGCACAAAAGTTAGTACCTTTTAAAATAAATTCTAAATATTAAATATCTAGTAAATAAAAATTAAATGAATTAGGCGTGAAATGGCGAAATCTATTGTCAAAAAGTAATTGAAGAGGGAAAACCCACCACTCACTACTCATCTATAGAAATTGGAATGTAAAGACCCTTTTAAAGTAAAACATACTTACTAGGCCTGACAGGCACCTTTAAAGACTTCTTCTTCAAGATCTTAAGCTGATTTTGTGGTAATAATAAGGAAGAGTTAGGCAACAAATGAGCTAGTGTCTGGTGCTGTTTAATTACCACCCTCATCTCATTCTTAACTGTGTTACCTTAAAAAAAAAGCAATGGGAATGAAATGATTTTTTTTTGGTTTATATAACAATGTATTCTTATCGCAATTTAAAATCTCGGACACTTATGAACTGCTACAAAAAACTAATGTAAATGTCCTAATAACTATTCTGTAAAATTTAATTTCTTGTAATAATGAATACTGACCGTTGATATGTTTCTTTGTCAAAGGAGCGGCCCGTTTGTCTGTTTATACATAAATACAATTGTATTTTGCTTTTACCGTTACATAAATTTATTTAATTATTTTAGATTCTAGAGACTAAATATAAACGATTTTTCTCTTATATCCTTCTAATAGTCAGCTGTCTTTATAAATATCTGGAAGTGTGCTTTTATAGCATATAATTAGTGGCTGTTTTACAATAGTGTCCTGCTTTTGTCTGACAAATGACTTGGTTATTTTTTTACTTAAGCCACTACACTGTGCGATAACATTTAATACTTTGATCTATGATTCCACACTTATAGGAACACTGAGGATCCTATGAGTCCTACTGTGAAAAGCGACTAATTTCGGCGTCGTTTTGTCATCCATGGTATGATGATACGATGACGCCGGAATAGCAGTCTCTGTCTGTGTATAGAGATTACTCGATTACTCATAGATTTCCGAAATATTTGAAATCCGATTAATTTATAACTCAAACGTATTGTAAGCGTGATGTACCATATAGTGTCACCATTATTGTTTTGTCAAGTTTGGCTGTTTCAAAACTACAGAGAATAATTTGAATTAACAATAACTTTGTGTCGGTTGTCTGTACGTTTGTAAAGTACCTATCTTGTGGGGGAAGACCTTTGAAAAAAGAAAGAAAAAGAAAAAGAAAATATTTTTTTCCTTTTTTGTATAATATAGCATTACACCATCATAACTAGAAAGTACTTTAACGATGAAGCCATCTTGAAACTTCTGTATACCATGAAAATATAGTTGAAGAAGCAATTAAACATGAGCGCCACATCTAAAACTTTGTGGGATCTATGGCATAATTTGCAGAGTCATTGACGGCCGCGTTGAAGCGAGTAACGTTGATCATAAACGTGCCGAAATGTTTGTACTTATACCGCTTAGTGAGGCTTTATGAGCTTACTGTGCAGTTACATTACTTACATATGTAATTTTCCTACTTAAAATATTAAAGACCAACAAACACTGCGCTTAAAAGCGATCAAAATATACAAGGTACAATAAATTTGAAGTGCGCTTATGATGACATTTCTTCATTTCTATTTTCAAATTTATCAGATTTTGCCAGAACGACAGTGGTCGCGGAATTGGTTCTTGCTCTAGTTAGTATATTTGTTAAGTACATACATATGTGTTTACCCAGTTTTCATGTAGAACATGTATGTTTGTTACACAAAAATAAATCTACATGCACTATATTTTAAAAGCTGTAGCAGCAATGCTAGTTTGGGTCTAGGTTAGTAGGTTAGATTTACATCGTAAGCTTACTTTAAATTGTTGTTTACTATCAATAGATGGCGCGATAGGTTTTTTTTTTCGTAAATCGCATCATAGATTAATATTCGAATGGTTATTTTCCTCGACTACGGAGTTTGGCTTTCGTGTAAGTAAGTTAAGTGTATAATTATTCAATTCAAATCATTATCTTTGTGGGGCTTAAATTTTTTACATGAATTATATTTAAGTTTGTGTTTCTAAATTTATATGTTAGTTTGGGTGACACTTCTTAAAATATGTATTTTGAAAAATAGTCACCCACACTTCTTAAAATATGTATTTTGAAGAATAGTGTCTCATGGTTTCTTTATTTTATTAAAGAAACTATGAGAAACCTCTTCTAAAATCGAAATGTATTATAAAAAGAGAGTAATTTATTTATTATCATCCTCATCTGTTCATTTATTACCTCAAGGAGTCCGTGATACCTTTAATATTCTTTAGTAAACAATTTTCATAATATTGGTATTTATGTAACTGTCCTAAAGCTGCTTTTAGTACTTATAGTGTATTATCTTTGTATCTAACTAAACCCTAAGTTACCAATTTTAAAACCCTAACTAACTATTTAAAATTTTAACGAGACTTTAAACAAACGGAAAGCTGAACAGTACCCTTTTAAGAAACTTAACAATCAGCCTTCTTTGAAGTTATTCTTAACGAAAATTGTGTACACAAGCACCTAAGTTAATCTCAACAAAGTGCTAACACTGAGTCGGCACTTCTTGGAGTATTTGAGATCATGTACACTTAATTTCCTTTAATGAGTTCCACCAGCAAAATGTGTAATTATAACTTTTTGTTTGAGTACAAGAATTTGAATTGGTTTTGTTTGAATTTGACTTTACTTTGAACGTTTTTGTGGTGTATACAAGATATCGGAAAATTACATATTTTGACGTTGTTGCTGTTATTAAATTAATTTGTTAAGGCTTATATGGGTTTAATGTAAAGTTTTAGTATAAACCAGTACTTATATATATTTTTTATACTATAGGGGGATAGTCGAACAGACGGGTCACCTGATGGTACGCGACAACAGCCGTCCATGGACACCTGCGACTCAAGAGTCGTATGTGCGCTGCCCGCCTTTGAGGGTGATGAGTGATAGAGGGATGCAGGGAGGGGCAAGAAGAGGGGGTGTGAGGAACGGGGGAACGAGGGGAGAAGAAAGAGAAGAGGGGAGTAGGGCCTCCGGAAACCGCACTCATTTCTTGGAAATCAACGCAAGCGTTACTTCACAACCGGCTTTCTGTGAGGCCGTGGTATCGCACCGATCAAGCCGGCCCATTCGTGTCAAGCATAGCACTACCACTGTTAAAGATTTGTATAAAAGATTTTAAGTATGATCATGAAATATTTAATTTTGTGTGACATGAGCACCTATGTAAAACTAATATTTCGATACCTGCTGTCAATTAACATATTTAATTGATAGACTTTTATATATATAGGTCATAGGCGCGCCTAGGATTATAAATAGTAAAGGCGTTTTAAAATTTCAAAATCGTTCATAATGTAATCTTATTACAAGAACTAGCTGACCTAAAAAATCTACATAGGGTCACCCTGATCACCTGGCGGTATGAAATTTACTTTACAAAAATGTTCATAAGAATCGGCTAAACCGTTTTGGAGGAGTTTGGCAACAAACACTGTGACACGAAAATTTTAGATATTTTAATCCTTTAACAGTAATAGATAAGTACGTATTTAAAAAAACAAAACATCATGAGTACAAGCTTTGCTTTATTTGGGTCTAAAGAGTATTGTGTTTAACCCAGGACATCATTATCCTCCACGTTAATCTAGCGGTAAACGTATGCGACTGTCGATCACGAGGTCTCGAGTTCGATTCCCGGGTGTGTACAAAAAAGTACTATAATTAGGGTTATTCTAATTAGAAAATCTCAGTAACAGCCCGGAGTTTGGAAGTCGGCGGTTTTACGGGGTGTTAAACCGTCCCGGAGAGCACCTTAAGCCGTTAGTCCTGGTTGTCATGAACACCTATGACAGTCGATATTGGGAAGTCAGTGCCCTCAAATATCCGGACAAGTGGTCCAACTATCGAATTTAGTTAGCCCTTAGGGTTGTGGAAGTCAGATGTGAGTCGCTTCTTCGAAACACTGATATTCAGACAATAACTGGTTGGACTCATTATATATCTTGGAAGTAGTTTTATTTGTTAAAGATAATCCACACCTATTCCCAAAACTATCAGATATATATACAGATATTGTAGTTCGTAGTCGACGTGATATTAGCAGGCTACAGGTACATCCAGCGAAAACAGCGCTGCTTCATAAAAGTATTATATGCAGGGGCCCTGGGATTTTTAATAAGATTCCTAATAATATAAGACAACTGAATTCAAATTTATTAAATAAAAAGTTAAAAAGCATATGAATTCAAAAATGTTACTATTCTATTAATGATTTGTTGAATGATAAAATATGACATATTCACATAACTTTATTCAACAGCCTACTAATTGAAAAATTACACGGTAGAGGAATACATTGTGATAATTGTAATGGAATGGAATGTAATATATTTAACTAATTAATTTTAGTATTATATAAGCCTTAATATTAATTTCAATACCTAATCAATGATAAATGTGACATAATTAATAATATTATAAGAATTTAATGTATATTTCAATGTGCGTATGCTCATTATTTGAATTGTATTTGTATGTCTTAATGGCAAAACATAGTGGACTATCGATTTATTTAAGACCTTCAATAATTGTATTTACCTATGTTTAACAAATAAATAAATGATTAGGATTATTATGATTATGATTATTCCTAGCCAAGTCCAATAGACATAGACATAGGCTAGGAAGAAGATATTTCTTATAAATTAAAAAAAAAAAACTCACCATGTACTATTTAACTCATTAGGTATGACATTAAGATATTACATTAAACAAAAATAAATTATGCAAAAGACAATGACAAAATAGAGTTCAGAAACCTCCAGGTGCCACTGAAGACAGCTTAAATTAAAGAGAAATTTTACTATCCTCCAGACGGTGCACCATATTGTACGTCTTATCTTTTTAATTAAATAATAACAAAAGTTTTGATGTTTTGTAGACTAAGCTAAAATGATGAATGTCTCAATAATGATGCTGTCAAACTTAACGAAAACAGGGGAAGGAGATTTCGACTGTATGAAGTCAAACGGCTTGATAGATTTAAACTTGTAATGCGCGATTTGAACTGTTTTAATAGTAGGAGTGACAAAAGGTATAACTTTACACCTATAACTGCTAGGTACTCCTACGAGTAACTGTACTGCCACCTCGAAATAGTTATTATTAGGATTACCTCCGATCTAATGAGAAATACATATATCGCAGCAGTACAATCTCTCGAGGATTTTGAGGGAACAATAAACAAATAGAACAAAAGAACTGTGTTGACTTTATCAATCAGAGACACTCGTCCAAGCCGTCTTCGGCTAAGTATACATACATATAACATGATTGTGCTTATAAAATAAAGGCGAAGAGTTAGTTTTTCTGGTTTAATGCGTACCTAAAAATAAAACGGTGGTTGACTGAAAAGATACTTACAGTAAATTAAACTTTATAACCATAGAATCTATACATTGTGTAAGATATAAGCACGTACACGTAAATAATTTTCAGAATAGGAAACTATCTCATACTAATACTGTGGAATACACATACACATATACATTTGTGGTGAATTTCACTCACAGTAAAATTTATTCTGTTCTCTCTATTCTGTCATGGTCACTTATGGACCTCACATAGTTATAATTATTAATATGTCCTAATATATACCTCTTATATGTATACAAGCATAAGCTATATCGCATAAGTTGAATTTGAAACACAAGCTACTTATTTCAAAAATAAATAACACACTATATTGAATATAAATTAGTATCGCCAGTGTTGTAGGATGTGTTGATTTTTATGATAATATACTCAATACTTACCAAATCTGTTCAGATATTCAGAATATATTGTGTATGAAAAACTCACAACATTATGAACGCTGATGGTGAATAACACTAGTACGGTACTCGTGGGTCACACATTACTAGTAGTAGTACTCTTATTTTACCCCTCCAGCTAAATGCTAGTGTTAAGTAAAAGAAGTGAAGTTAAGTGGGTTCACGACGATAGTGCACTGGTTGGGGTTCGAACCCGTAACCGCACGATACCAAGTCCGATGCTCTAGCCATTACGCTACCACCGTTTTTTATTATACATAATTTAGTATTTCCTTCCGAGAATGTAATCTTAACTTAAAAACTAAATTGGGAGAGCCATGTTTCGGCACGTATGGGCCGGCTCGACCGGAGTATTAACCCAGCCTGAAAACCAGCTGTGAAACAATGACTTCATTGTGTGACCGAGTAAGGTGAACGGAGGCCCAACCCCATTTCCCTTTTGACTTACCCTATTTCCCCTCCTCCTTTTAAACTCCCCTCTTTCCCATCCTCCCTTTCCCTTCCGCTACTTCCCCCTGCTCTAAAAGACGGACAGCACTCTTTGGACTCTTTAATAGTAAGTTTTTATGGGCGGTGGAAGTCACATACCATCTGGTGCTTCTACTCATTTGTCCTCGTATACTATAAAAAAAACAAAAAAAAAACGCCTTGTAAGTACGTGCCTAATTCAATAAAATATCTTTCAATGCTATATACATACGTCTCTAACTACGAACAATTTGCTTCGTAACTTCTTTACAACTAGATCACAAGTTAAACCAAACGTAAGAGCTCAAATATAATGCGCTTCTCAAGAGACAAGAGACTTGGACGACTCGTTTACAAAAAGTTGTAGATGTTTTTCGCTCTGGGGAATGTTTTCTTCTCTAACAGAATTATGGATTGAAAAGGTTTAAGTGAATTATACTTGGATCTCATCCAGGATAAGGTTTGTCTGAGTTTTTGTATATTTCGATCATTTTTCATACGTATTAGGATAACTATTTATGTAGTTTCAATTTAGGTTAGTCACTTAGGCTAGTAACAGCATGTGCCTAACATAATATTGCAATTATGATCTATTTGCTTTAACTTCACTCGCCTTGTGGCAGTAATTTACTGTATACCTGATATTACTTTTCGGTAATTTTAAATTTTCTATTTGTGAACCCTAACTTTCAAAATCCCTTTTTATTCCCCTTTTATCGAAAGAGAGCCATGCCTATGCTAAAATGAGCCGGCTCGATCGGTGCGATACCACGGCGTCACAGAAATCGGCTTGTGAAGTAGCGCTTTCGTCACATTTCGCCAGAATTAGTGATATAGAATATTATTAGTGATATAAAATAGAAACCTTAAGATTTTATTTTTTTATCATAGTATTTCTATAAAAGTTACATCTGCCTCCAGACATTTTATATATTTTTGGTGAAGAAGCACACGGATTCATCACGTCGCGGGTCAAAACAAACGAATAACGTCATTTGTGTGAATGTAGCACTCACATAATATTGATTAAAACCTCGAGATTCCTCGAAAAGACTTTTCTCCTTCCTTATAAGGAAAAGAAAGATAATCCCAAAAGTAAAGTATCTTTTTGTTAAGGATCATGCTATTATCATTGACTTAAACAAAAATAGAAAAAGCTGATATAATAATATTTACTTACAAGTGATCGTAGCTATGGACATAATGTACTTCAATCTTATGAACTATAATTATAAATTATCATTGTTTTAATAATTAGGTTATAGAATGTAGTGATCCTTTATATGTAAAAGAATAATTTGTTAAAATAATATACAAATATTATGATTAAGATTAAGTAAGCCAGCTGTATTTCAACACAAATGTATGAAACAAATAATAAATAGCAATATTTTTTGTCTAGAATGTACAGTAACAATTTTTCATTCAAATTTAATTTAAAATATCAGCTTCGAAACACGTAAACCATTATGCATCTGTATCACAACACCACTGGCAGACTACCTACCTTAAGTCGGAAGATAGCTATCGATTGCTTTACGTATTGTCCACAAAGTTCTTTGTTGGCGATATGAGAGCCTTATCGAACCTTTATAACGAGGTATATCCGTCCTGCATTGATCCACACAAGAATTCTCCTTGTATCCTTGCAATATCGTTAAGAAATTCTTTTTTTCATATTGTGGTTTCTAAGTCACAATTTTAGTTTTTGAATATAGAATATTTTGACTTGGATCATAAAAATATTATTCAGTTTGCCTGGTTCTGATTTTTAATGACTGATCTCTAACAAATAAAATTATATATCTTGCCTTGTAGTATAATTTCTACCACAATTCTTGACTAATATAATTAACCAGTCTAACTTGAACTGTGTAGACTTTTGTATCATGACCGCTTTTTTGTCTTTTTGTCGCTTTTTTTATTTAATAGTTTATGCATGAAATGTACATAGGTGGACTTAATGCCAAATGCTTTTTCTGCCAGTCTACCTTAGGGTAGAATAAATATTAACACAATAAGTAACTAAGGAACCTATGGATAGGAAATCACCTTACTTCACGCTTTTAACATCTATTTACATAAAATTCAATTAAACACAAAAGTAAGTCTGGTAATTAAAAAAGTGGTCATGAGTTTGTTTGCCTATTTGGAAACTGGTGACTTAAAATCAATGCAAGCAGGTACCAGCTTAATTATCTAATATTTTAAATAACATGTTGTAAATATTAATGTTATATTTAATAACGCAAATTTAATTTTGATTTTTTTTTTTCAAATAGAAGAATACAATATAATAAGAATAAGAAATAGAGCATTTGTATTTAAATACCATACGAACTTTGAATAAGTTTTGAATATTCAGTATACATCAACTTATACCTTCTAACAAGAGTGGCGTCTAAGGTTGTGAGATTGTATGACTAAATATAAAATATCCAAAACGCTGCTAACTTAAGTCACCAGTTGTGTCTTGACAAGAAGTTACAATTGAAATTGATTATTTTCCTGAAGTAAGAATTGTGCACTTTGGATTTAATACAGTTTAAAGTTTTGTATTTTAGGTAAAACGATGATTTATCGAAGTTAGTTAGTTAGTTATTGAAACTCAAATTTACGTTGGAAGAGCCATGTTTAGGCACGAATGGCCGGCTCAACCGGATTTATCAAAGTCCGAACAATTCCTCTGAACACTCCCCATGATACAAGCGATAGAGGATGCAGAGTGAAGCTACATCTCTACGCAATGCCAAGGTGTCAAGTCGATCAGTAATATCTTGGCAGTCGATGATGCGAGTCGCTCTCCGTTGAATGCGGTCAAGAGGGAGAAGTTGGTACTGGGGTGCACCTGCATAGTGATGAGAACAGTATTCCATGTGCGGCCGAACCTGCGCCTAATAAAGTTGCAGGCGGTGGGCCGGGGTAAAATACTGTCTCGATCTGTTTAGCACATCAAGCTTCTTCGAGGCTAATATGGCCTACTCTCTAAGTGACCGTGAAACTGGACTTCGCTTGATATATCGACGCCAAAGATTCCGATACAATTCCGATATAATAATAAAATACCTGGATTCCGTGACACATTACTAGTATTAACAACAATTCGAAGTCCATTTCCGTAATACAATACGCGACAGTTCTTCAAGTACAATATAAGTATTAATTTAATTTTGAATGAAGTATAGAACACGCAGATGGTAATAAATAAATTGACTCTTTGCTAACCCTAATCATCCTTTGTATAAAACAGAAAAAAAGTGTTTTAACCTAATGAATACTTTTTTATGCTTTCACAAATACTGATAAAGCGATTAATTCACGTAAATGCGATTTTCAAGTAAAACGAAGTGAGAATAATGCTCGTAAAGTAGAAATCATTTGGTTTCTTCATTCCGTAATTGGGACGTTTGTATTACGCTGGGACGAGCACGCAACGAGCTATTTGAGTCTAGGCGAGCGAGACGACGAGAACATGCTAGCGGCTAGAGACTCAAAAAGATGGAGTCTAATTTAGCAGAACACCTACTGTTAGAAAATCATTCACTTGACCTTTCAATAAATTTTAGTACATGCATACGGTATACAGTTAGAAAAATGAATGCCCTTGAGGTTCTTGAAATAAATAAATTTATACATAACTTTAATGCAGAATTTTAAATGACGTCATAAACATGCTGTAAGATGGATTCATGTTATCATAATAAATTAGAAATTTTATACAAAAATTTTGACAATTATTTGAAAAAGAAAAACTACATTATTCGACATGACAATTTTATTTTGATATTCATGACATTTATATTTTATATTCATCTTCAAGCTTCAAATCATTATTTTGACATTTAATTTTATTTTCAGGACATTGTATGCAGAAATAGATAATTCAAAATATCCCCATTTTAGGGTTTATAAAATTGTAAACTGGTAATCCATTTAATCTATATTATTACTGACATCTTATTTAATATACGACATTACATACAGAAATCTACACCTTTCTTCTTTCTTTTTTAGCTTTCTGTACTTTCTATTTTTCTTCTTTTATTTCCCTCAATAGTTTTTACTGTTTATAAATTGTATTGTATTATTTAAATTTAGTTAGTAAAATTAAATTCAACATTCTATAACAACACACCTGTACGTTTTGAAGGCATATTTATGTAGAGAACGAAAGGGAAGAAAGGGTTTTTCGAATTTAGATGGGTTTTTCTCAATTTCTTGAAGTCGATTTTATCACCCAACAGTGCAAGAAGGAGGACTTGACGGCTTGATGGATTTCGACACGTGACATGGGGATATCGATAATATAGATAGAGATGACAACGAAAAAGTGGAAGAAGTTGGATTTTCTATTTGACTAATTAGGTACCTATTTATTTATAAAATATTTAATTCCATTTTTGAAACGTTTTCTATATATTGATATTACTTTGGAATCATGTCCAATTTAAATATGTCAATGCAAATTACCACAAAATAAAATAATCGTTCTCGATTGATTATGTATAAAAATCTTGGAAATCCATATTAGTCTACTTATAATTAACGCACCAAAATAATCTTTACACGAATATGTAATTAGGTAATATAATTGATTGTCACCCTGGAGCTGATCTCATGATGGAGCCAGGAGGAAGATAGTGGAACTTTTAAGCGATTACTAGTAAACCTCTAAGTTTTGAGCTCACTAGGTTTTCTTTTTAACCGACTTTAACAAAAGGAAGAGTGTTTTTACCGAAACTTGAAGACATCTTGGCCGTTTGAGATTATTATTCCTTTTTGTTAGAAATGGGTGAATATCTAATGAAAACCTTCGGAGGTGGAGAGGAAAACTCTTCACATTGAAGTCGGTTATGCCGTTTTGGACGTTACACTTGATGAAGAATCGTACTTTCTTTGATTTTGTAAATGCATATCATATTTATAATAATTATGGTTATATATAATTTAAGCAACAATGCATAGAGAAAGGACAATTAAGGTGTAAAATCACGGGGAAAGCCGAAGAGAAAAGTCATTGTTTCATCTCACTAGTATTGATGCGCAAGTTTGTTACAAAATCACGTCGGCACGGCTGAACAGATCTTGATTAAATTTTGCCCAGAGATAACTTATAGTCTGGAATAGCAAATAGGCTTCTTTTAATAGACAATAAATGTAAAGTTGCCACGTCATCACAGTCACCCACACTCACTCCTAGTGAAGAAAGAAATCTCATTTACGCTCCGGACTCGTAACGTTGAGTTATAAAGATACACCTATCAATCTTTACGGTTTATTGGAGGAGGTAGCCAGGATTAAACGTTACATCGCGCAGAGGGCTATAATTCATCTGCTCCATTAGAAGGGTGGCTTGACAGAACATTTGGGTCATATTAATATACATATACATATATTCACGGTAATAAACGTGCTAGAATTTTCGGGGTAAGCTCCTGAAGCAAATTTCATATTTCTAACTGACTTTCAAAAGAGGTACTCTATGTGATTATTTGTTTGTCCGTTATTTCTTATTCCATTTTTAAGTAATTCTGAAAAGGTATATTTTTTAGTGGATTGTTCCAACTTTAAATTAATGAAAATATCAGATCTCTCAGATAGTTAACTAAGGAAAGGTAAGGCGAGCATAAGCAGAAGCTCGAGCAAGTCAAGGTCGCTTACCTACAACTGGAACTGGCTGGTGGCAGTTCGAACCGAGCCTCTAAAAAACTAATAATTATATTAAAAAAGGTATAGATTAATAATAGTACTCGTATACACTGATATGTGTAAGTGCCTGTTTTAAAAATGTCAACGAACTTCTTAAATTATGAAAAATTGTAATAAGCTCCGTTCTTTACCCATTACTTTATATTTTTTGAAAATCGGTAAAATGGATTTATATTCGAAAATGAGTGTCCTTGGAGTTTTAGTCCTTCTGTAATAGGATCTACGTATTGGATGACGCAACTAGCTTCACGACTGACTTAGTCTGAATGACCTTTTCTTTTTTTTATGTATAAGACTACCATAATGACTCCACTTTGTCTGATGGAAAGCAATAAGTGGAGTCCAAGAGTGGTGGTCACCCTCCTCATTACATGTCTAGTCAATGTAGCATGGTGACCCACACTATGGCGGCCTGGTGAGATGCTTTTTCACGCCCCGCTTAAAAGACCCGGGATCAAAGTGGGAAGGAAAAACGTCTCTTGATAATTCCAAAATACCTGTCATTGGTTTAATTTAAATAAATTATGTACTCCGACTCATTTATTCACTTAAATGTCCATCGTCTTCTTGGTTACATAAATGGCGACAATATCGTATCAGAAAAAATAATCAAACATTCGAATTGTGAACCTCCTCTTTTTAGAAAAAAGTCGCTTAAAAATACAGAGACCCAGAGATAAGAATAGTTGTCGATTGAAAATTACAAGAACGAAAATAATCTATACAAATAAATAAAATTGGAGTGTCTGTTTGCAATATTAAAATAACCGTTTTTTATTAATTGCATATACACGGTACATATACCAAAACAACATTTTTTACAATTTTTGTCTGTCTGTCTGTCTGTCTGTTTGTTCCAGCTAATCTCTGAAATGGCTGGACCGATTTTTGCGGGACTTTCATTGGCAGATAGCTGATGTAACAAGGAGTGACTTCGGCTACTTTTAATTTAGATAAAAAAAATAGGACCTCACGAAAAAAAATTAAAACCAATTAAAATTTTATAATATTCGATTAAAAGAAGAATTTCATTTAAGTTAGTATAGATATTTCTTAAATACAGAATCAATAACTTATCGTAAACTCTGCGAACTGAACAAAAACTTTTTGTTAAATACCACGCGGACGAAGTCGCGGGTAACAGCTAGTCTTACATAAAAACTATAACGGGACGTAGATCTGCTACGGCTCGTAGCAAGTAGCATCTAACACGTAGCGATTCTACAGATCTTAAGTTATTTTAAGTTTATTATTTTATTACTAACTGACCCGGAAAACGTTGTTCCTTAATCACATAGCGATATGAAATACACTTTGTAACCTATTCTGGTACCTTACAAATATACATAAAAAAAATCATAAACATCGGTCTAGCCGTTTCGAGAGGATTGGGGCCACAAACACCGTGATACGAGTATTAGATAACATACATTATTACACAGATTATTACTTGGCTTGCAAAGAAATAATATACTATTATTTGTTTATATTTCATTTATACTTTTTGTCTAACTGCTGCATTTATCTATCTAATAAACCCATAGTAAATAATATACATATGTGTACGTATATGCATATTTATACTCGTATAATATAATTGTATGTAGGTATGTTTATTTATATATATATATATAATAAGTAACTAGTTATAAATTTGATCCTTCTTACATAAAGCGCTTTTTTCTCTCTTCTTTCTACACCTAAACTACCGTATTTTCTTTTGCATCTCGTCTTTTTCTGTCCATCTTAAGGTTGCCTGGCGGAAATTGCATTTAGCGATAAGGCCGCCCATTGTACATAAGGTGTACAATAAAGTATATTCTATTCTATTCTATTCTATTCTATTCTACATACACTCCCGGCTATACCCCGTAAGGAGTTGGCAGAGGTACACCCACTATGTACTAAACACCCACATTTTACCAAAAACAACTTGGTCCAAATAACGTAATAGATAACACAACACTAAAACTATAATCCACATTCGCTGTCTGAAACCCACACCGGATATTGGGTACAACACCTGTGCGACACCGGAAAGCGCTCGCTTGAATTTAGAACAAAGGAAAGTTGGTGCCATCTACCGGGATCTAGCAGTTTCTAGTTATGTGTCATGACCTTATTTTGTTTTGACTTCATGTTTAAAATATAAAAGTATTTTATGTTGATTCTGCCCTACTCTGCCCCGATGGTAGAAAGGCATGAGCGTATGTATATATACAAAAATGCGAAATTTTGAATGAATGTTTGGTAAGCAATTAGGCAGAAAGGCTGAACGGTTTTGGATTACATTTATCGAAGTCGAGGAATACAACAAATTTTATGATAAAGGTATACAGCAGATAGCCACGTATGCTTTTTAATAAAAGCTTTGATGACATACTGTACTATAAGTCAAGCCGATATATTATACTAGGAGGTAAGAGCTAAATAAAAATGATAAAAATAAATAATCTGCTAACCATAGACCAGTTAATTTCCGAGCAGAATTCTGTCACTGCATTATAGATAAATTGTTAAAAAATCATTATTAACGTAAATATAAATAATCGAAAGTTTTATCACGAATTTTTTTCTAAATTCTATTGGATATTTGGACCATGATATTGCTATAGAGATTTAGAGAGAGTTGTCATGCATTCGAGTCCTCGCACACTATCAAGTCATGTGGCGGAAGAATACAGATATGATTCTCGCCCCCCCCCCCCCTCCCCATCAATGGCAGGAAGAGGAATACCAATGTGGTTTTTAGTCGATAAGAGTCCAACAGACCCTCCCCAATGGGCGAGGTCTCTCGTATGTCCCCCACAGTATAAAAAAAAAAAAAAAAAATAGGCGAAGGACATCCATGAGGATCTTCCAACCAGTAAACCAAAAAAAAAAGCTTTCAAATCATTTGTAAGGTTCTCAAAATTGAGGATTCTATTCTCCAATTTGGAGAAATCTAAATAAAGGTAATTATATCACATTTTTATTAGCTTCAGTACATTTCTATAAGCTTTTACCTCTATCCTCATTCTTTTTTTTTATAAATATGTACATACGCATTTATCTATACTAAAAAGAAGGCATGTTGTTTTTTGTTTGGTACTGTAGAATTCGTCTCTACCTTGAAGTTCGCGGTTGCTATTTGAGGAAAAATCTTAAGAACAATTGAACAGGTTTAAAAACGACTTCTGATGACTCTTTAGACAAAGTTGGTAGAAAATTAGAGTATCAAAAATTGCTTTACAAAAGCTAGGGTAAAGGTATAAAAGAAACAAAAAAAATATATCAGAGAATCTTTCTAGAATGAAAAAACAACAAACGTTACTACTTTCATTCCTAAAAAGTCTTGACAAGGAACTTGAAATATGTAACGATTTGCAAGAAACATAAAACAATTCTTATAAGTCAACATATTTCAAATCACACCAATACTCTTATATAATATTCTGGAAACATCAATTGTGATGTAAGTACAAACAGGTGTGAATAAAGCTTGCGATGTTATTTTACATTTACAACAGCCTTTATTGAATTAAGAAGTGTTTGACAGGTACATAAACGTGATAACGAAATTAACTGGTACCTGAAAAGTAATTTATAAATTTTCCGATTAAACATTTGATTATTATCACCAACTTTTTGTATAAGTTCACGTCTGTATCCGTTAAAGGGTACGCAGAGGTGTTTTATTTATATATATATATATATATATATATATATATATATATATATAGGGATATAGAGTTATAGGATAGGGGGCAAACGAGCAGACGGGTCACCTGATGGTAAATGACTACCGCCGCCCATGGACACCCACAACTCAAGAGTCACAAGTGCGTTGCCAGCCTTTTAGGTAGGAGTACGCTCTTTTCTTGAAGGTTTGAAGGTCGTATCGGTTCGGAAATACGGCAGGCGACAATTTGTTCCATAAGCTGGTTGTGCGAGGCAAAAAGCTTCTAGAGAAGCGCACAGTGGTGGAGTGCCAATCGTCCAGGTGATGGGGATGGATATTTTGTCGCGTAGGACGATGGCGGAAACCAGCAGCCGGTATAAGTCAAACAATTCCTGTGAACACTCCCCATGATACAAGCGATAGAGGATGCAGAGTGAAGCTACATCTCTACGCAACGCTAAGGTGTCAAGTCGATCAGAAATATCTTGGCAGTCGATGATGCGAGTCGCTCTCCGTTGAATGCGGTCAAGAGGGAGAAGTTGGTACTGGGGTGCACCTGCATAGAGATGAGAACAGTATTCCATGTGAACCTGCGCCTTATAAAGTTGCAGGCGGTGGGCCGAAGTAAAATACTGTCTCGATCTGTTTAGCACACCAAGCTTCTTCGAGGCTAATATGGCCTAACTCTCTAAGTGACCGCGAAACTGGACTTCGCTTGATATCTCGACGCCAAGGATTCCAATACTGGCTGATGCAGTTAGGGAAGTGCTCTCAAATTGAGGTGATACGAGCATTGGCATCTTTTTAGCGGTGAACGCGCAAACCTGTGTCTTAGTGGGATTAAACTGGATTAGGTTAAGTCGACCCCAATCTGAAACTTTTGAGAAAGAAGTTTCGATTTCAGACACAGGTTTGGATCGGCTTTCGTTTTTTTTTTTATATATATAATAGCCTACCATAGTGACTCCACTTTGCCTGATGGAAAGCAATAGGTGGAGTCAAAGAGTGGTGGTCACCATCCTCATTGCATGTCAAGTCAATGCAGTATGGTGACCCACACTATGGCGGCCTGGTGAGATGCTTTTTCACGCCCCGCTTAAAAGACCCGGGATCAAAGTGGGAAGGAAACACGTGCGCTGGTAGAGAATTCCAGGCTTTTACCGATCGGCACAGGAAAGAAGAGCCAAACCGTTTAGTTCGGGTACGTATATTTTCGATGCTCAAACGGTGACTCCTCAGGCCAGCACGTGTAGTCCTGTAGAGGAAGGGAGAAGGTGGGACCAATTGGAAGAGCTCATCAGAACACTCCCCGTGATGTAGGCGATAGAGGACTGCCATAGAGGTGACATCTCTTCGCAACTACAGAGGCTCAAGAGACTGGGTGATCTCAGGACAGTTGATAATGCGGACTGCGCGCCGTTGCAAACGATCGAGAGCGTCAAGCAAATATTGCGCATAGCCGTCCCAGAGATGAGAACAGTACTCCACGCAGGAGCGAACCTGGGTCTTATATAAAAGACACAGTTGCTCGGGCGAGAAGAACCATCTCACCTTGTTCAAAACGCCGAGCTTTCGCGAGGCCGCCTTGGTGACACTCTCGATGTAATTGCGCGGATTGAGGTCCCGGCAAATATCCATACCCAGGATACTAACCCTATCCTGCAGTGGCAGTTGAGTGCTCTGAAGAGTAGGAAGGGGAAGGAATGGAGACTTTTTGGTAGAGAACACACACGCTTGTGTTTTCTTGGCGCTGAACTCGACCAGATTCTCACAGCCCCATTGGGAAATGCGGCTCAAGACCCGGTCGAGCTCAGCGACAAGCTCCTGTCGTTTTTCCTCAACGTCTGCCAGCTTGGCAGTAGAATGCCCGAAATATCGCCCGTGCACTGTACTGTCGTCTGCATAACAATGTATATTGCCAAGGGCCAACATGTCATTGATATGCAGAAGAAACAGCGTAGGCGATAGGACGGAGCCCTGAGGTACACACGCGCTTACCTCGTGGAAGTCTGAGGCCGCGCCGTCGCAGAGAACCCTAATGCGGCGCTTATGGAGGAAGGCAGCAACCCAGTTGCAGAGTTTAGGTGGCAGACCAAATGCAGGAAGTTTGGAGAGAAGCGAACGTTGCCACACCGTATCGAAGGCCTTGGCAATGTCGAGGCTGATGGCCAAGGACTCCCCATGCCTATCCATAGCCTCACCCCAAAGGTGTGTGACGTACGCTAGAAGATCACCCGTGGATCGGTTCCGCCGAAAACCATATTGCCGATCATTTAACAAGGAGTGATCCTCTAGGTGGCAGATTAGTTGGGTGTTGATGATCCGCTCGAACACCTTACAGAGTATGGAAGTGACGGCTATAGGTCGGTAATTGGCTGGATCGGAGCGGTCGCCTTTTTTGGGAATGGTTTGAACATTCGCTTCTCTCCAGGCCTCCGGAACAATTCCTGAAGAATATTACAGGCGATACAAGCGCGTCAGTACGGGAGTCAACTCAGGTGCGCAGTTCTTAAGAACCACCGCCGGAATACCATCGGGTCCACTTGGCGTCGATTCGGGAGTTAGCCGCAAAGAGGTCAGCTAGTAGATTCGCTTTCTCTTGCGGCTCGTGGGCCAGTGATCCGTCAGGGTGGTTCAACGGCGACAGCGAAGGTTGGCAGTAGTTGGACTGCACGGCTTTGGCCAATCGCCAAAACTTACGGCTACCCGTAGGGTATGCGACGAGTTCTGTACTAAACCGTGCAATGCGCTGGGCATCTGCTCTGATGTAAGCCCTCTTGCATTACCTAGTGGCTCTGTTTAGTGCTGCTTTTAGGCGATCAATGTCTGGGTCACAGTGAGCGCGGGCCCGGGTCCATGCGCGGTAGGCCGACTGCTTTAGAACATCGGCACGAATGCACTTGAACCAGGGCCGGGTCTTCGTGCTGGCGACTTCACTGTAGGGGATATAATACTCCATACCGACAGTGATTTCGTCAGTCACGGCAGACGCACTTTGCGACAGATCCCTGTCTTTAAAGAAGTGTTGAGCCCACGGAATGGATGCAAAATAATCCCGCATTCCATCCCAGTCTGCTGACGAGTAGTGCCATAACCACTGCCTTATTACCCCGCCACGGGTCGTGGAGGGGTAACAAGAGGCACTGAGGTCGACACTGGTGGGCTGGAGTACCAGTTGGGTAAGGTCATGCGTGAGAGCAAATGCGTGGGCAGTTCGACCAGCGTGGTCAGTTTTGGAAGATCCCAGCCAGGACTCATGGTGGGCGTTAAAATCTCCCAAAAACACCAGTTCGGCGGTCGGAAGAAAGAGGCGGGTGAAAGAGTCGAGTTGTCTCGGAGTCTGCGGAAGGGGAGCGATAGAGGCACACGTAAATCCGGCTCGTAGAGCTAAAATCCACGTGGAGCCAAAGGATGGAAAAGGATGCGTCTTCTAGGCAGTGCAGACGGCGACAACAACAAACATCGATGACGTTTACCCGAGAAATGTTAGTGCGGCCGGTGTAAAGGGCATCACTCGTGCTATCATCTGCATAGCAATGGATGCTGCTAATCTGCAGCATGTCATTGATATGCAGAAGAAACAGCGTGGGTGATAGCACACAGCCTTGTGGGACACCAGAATTAATAGACTTGGAGTCGGAGCATGCACCGTCAACAACGACCTTGATGCTTCTGTCTGTAAGAAAACTGGTGAGCCAATTGCACAGTTTCTAGGGAAGCCCATAGGAAGGAAGCTTCGCAAGGAGCGCTTTGTGCCAGACCCGATCGAACGCTTCCCCCTTCGTCTCGATCGCCTGTGCCCACCGGTGAGTCAAGTAAACAAGAAGATCACCAGCTGAACGACCCCGACGGAAGCCGTATTGTCGATCATTGAGGAGCTGGTGGCCTTCTTAGTACCGGAGGAGCTGGCAGTTAATAATGGATTCCATTATCTTGGAGAACAAGGAGGTGATGGCTATGGGTCTGTAGTTGGACGGAT
Organism: Tyria jacobaeae; assembly: GCA_947561695.1. Lineage (NCBI taxonomy): Eukaryota > Metazoa > Arthropoda > Insecta > Lepidoptera > Erebidae > Tyria > Tyria jacobaeae. The sequence goes on along the minus strand of OX387231.1, from coordinate 11,054,734 downwards.
CCGATTGATCTCCTTTTTTAGGGATTGGGTTGTGTAAACCGGACTTCCGGCATGCGGCTCTCGCACTGCGGTATGGTCGGCGGTGCGTTTCCCCCGTCGTCCAGGGTCGAGTTGGACGCAAAGAGTTTGCCCAGAAGATCGGCTTTTTCTTTAGCGTCGTGGGCCAACGAATTATCTCCTATGCGCAGAGGTGGAAGGGATGGCTTACAAAAGTTCCCCTGGACAGCTTTGGCAAGAGACCAGAATGCACGAGTTCCGGAAGGGAGACTCACTAGTCTCTCGCCAATTCTGCCGATGTGAGCCAACTTCGCCCCAGCAATAACTCTTTTGAGGGACCTGGAGGCAAAGTTAAATTGCTTCTTTAATGTACTGGTCTTTACATCCCGTGCTGTCGCTGCATTAGCCCATGCTTGGTAACACTCCTGCTTTCGGCGGGACGCCGCTTTGCAGGTTCGACCAAACCAGGGCTAGGATGCAAAGAATGTTCGCATTCCATCCCAGTCTGCTGACCTATAGTGCCATACGCGGCGACTGCCTGTAACTCGCGGCCGCAGCGAGTGAACGAGTGGCACCATACTCCTAATCAGGCAATGGTCCGAAGAGCCAAGAGGGGCCTCAACGGATACTTTGTAGCCGTCAGGATGTGAGGTCAGCAGAAGATCCAACAGTAAAGGCACGAGTCTTTCTGCATCTGGGATTCGCGTAGGCGTTGCTACCAGCTGCAGCATTCGGCGTGATGGGCGTTAAAGTCGCCAAGAATCACGATCTCTGCAGATGGGACCTGCTGGAGCCCTGAGTCTGTAGCCAGTTGGTGTCGGTCCGTTTCGGCATCACCGCTATGGGACCTATAGAGGCATACGTAGATGCGGGGATGGTCGTCGCAGTCTACACGTAGCCATAAGATGGAGAGGTCCCTACCTTCAAGATTGCCGAGGCGGCGAGAAGTGATATCATCTCTAACGTACACGCATACACCAGCCTTAGGAACAAAGGAGTGTTCCAGTCCGTACCCAGGGTAGCAGAGGTAGGATGTGTCCGCTGGAGATGATATCTGCGTCTCGGTTAAAAAGAGCAAGGCCGGCTTTGCTGTCTCAAGGTGGTGGTGGACAGTGTCGAGGTTCGAATGTAAGCCCCTGATGTTACAAAAATCCACGGTAAACATGACAGGGGGTGCCATGGTATGCCTTCTCTTGCCCCGAGCAGATTTTGAGAGCGCAGTTGAGCCCCCCCCAGAGTACGAGGGGCAGCCTGGGCGTCCACGCTCAGGCATAATCCGTACTGAGGGTGGACGTCCAGGGGGGGATTCTCCAACGCTAGCGCTGGTACCCCCCTGGGGTATCCTTTTTGTTAACAGCGCTATCATTAGGGGGGGTGGGGGATTTTGGGCCACCGGAGACCTCACTCATTTCGGGGAAATGCTACGCAAGCGTTACTTCACAACCGGTTTTCTGTGAGGCCGTGGTATCGCACCGGTCGAGCCGGCCCATTCGTGCCTAAGCATGGCTCTACCACGTAAAAAAACTGTATTAAACATATTATAGGGGTCAAGCCTTTTGTTGTTATCCGGGTACTGTATAACTGTATTAATATTGTCTGATAGATAACAACAATCATAGTGAAAACTGGGTCTAAATATGTTGAATGGTTTTAAAGAAGTAAGTTGATAAACAGACAGACGGAAACAGAGGCTTGATATTACTTTATATTATTTTTACAAAACTTTAGTAATGAATTATGTTGGTCATTATTTTACACCTACATCAAACCTTTTTTAAAAAAATAGAAATTCCTTATTATTTATTGTAGTATAGTTTCTATCCCCTAGTCGCTTTAACGACCTCCACAGGAGGACAAATGGTGGCCCTACTCTACTCCTGGAGTATACTTTTTTGAAGTCGGTTAAAAACATTGCACACCGACGGTGAAACACGTTGTGTATCATAAAACATTACTTAAAATCCTATAACCGTGTTTATTGCAAATAAAGATTGAGGTTCTAAATCAAACATTATAAATGCAATAACTTCGTGTGTCACAAATGACAATGTAATATTTTATCCCAACAACCCATATTTACCCAACCCTTCAGATGCATAATTATCCACTTGTGTGCCACAAGCCCTCGGAACAATGAAACGGAAAGAGCTTTTTGTTCCTCCGGCGTTTGTTCCCTTGTTCCAGCACGAATTTAGAATTGTGGCTGTTTTGCCTGTGACAAATGAGATAATACAATATTTCTTCTGACTGGTTTTTGCTTCAAAATTGGAGCATGTTTCAGGTTTTTACGTACACTTGGAGGGTTAGCTATGGAATCACAACAACCATTAAAAAATCATTACCTAGTGAATTTATAAGGATATTATAATAAAAAATAATGCTCACCTTTGCCAGGCTTTGCCGAAAAACACGAAATTTTGTGGTTTAGCAACGTTGTACCAAATAATAATACGTGAATATACTTCAAGGTGCCTTCAAGGTTTCTTTCTAGGGTACAGCAGAGGCTCCAGCCATAAAACTGAATTACGAAACATTGTGTGGTGTTAATAGGTTTGAGTCCGGCTTACCGTTTTACAGCTATCCACGGCTACTTGCGACCTGTTCAGACACAAAAAATCTGTAAGATTCATTTCTCACCTTTCAATCAAATTTTTAAGATTTGTGGGATTTGTAATTTCTCAGCTAAGAATAGGACAACGCTAACTCATCCCGGTATGACTACGGATATTATTAAGGAAGGAGCAGCCATCGTTAAGTTTTTTCGATTAAGTGATTTTATTGGAGGAAAGTTACAGTGTTTATTTTCCATATAAGGGGTAGGAACTATCACCATTTATGACGTAGTATTGAACCGTTTTCCTGTATATGTACCTAATACTTTTAACTGTTAAAGTGATTTGTAGAGAGTAAGTCAAATTAAAAATATTGATCACTTTTCTTTTCTTTTGTTTTTAAAGACAACTCCCGCTATAGGATTAATTCCTGTCGCGGGGAACTTTAGAAACATTCAAACAACGGACACATAGAACACATAGACTCAGAATAACAATTTGAGAATTACACAAAGTGTTGTCCCGTGCGGGGACCAAAACCAAACCCACAACACTCGGCGCGACAGCGTAGATGCGAAGTGACCACTTAAACCGCTACGCCATCCGTGCAATCGTGCTTTATTTAGAAATTTTGGTTTAATTAAAAATAGGCTGGTAGATATGAATAGGCTTTTTAGGTTTAAGGTTTTAAGATACCTCTACCTATTATTTTATGACGTAGCCATAAGTGCATGTATGTATATGTATCTATTACACGTCTATTACGACACCCACGAGATGAGATGGAATGGCTTCATCCTTCCGTACCAAAAACCACACAACTTATAGTAAAATAATAATATAATAGAAAAGTAAAAACATCGACACAATATTAAATGATTTATAAATATTTTTTTTTTTAAGTGTAATATTATTTACGGATACCAAAGTCAATAAATAAATAGTATTACTCCTTTTGTGAATTTACTAGAATATAATATACTAACACCTGTTGACGCCCCCGCAACACCCCTTGTGGGTGGAATTTCGTAAAATCCGTTCTTAGCTGACCTCTACTCGGCGAAAGGAATATTCTTACCAAATTTCAAGTCTCTACGCCTTATGGTTCCAGAGATATCGTGATGAGTCAATATATCTGTGGAAATCTTTATGTATATATAGACTTATATATATATACATATAGATTTCGGAAAACCCCTTCAACTTATTTAAGTAAATTACATAACACTATGATAATAGTTTTAAAATGAATGACAGCGGCTGAGTATTTAGATACTTAGCCTTTTAACTTATAGCTTAAGTGGTGCCCTACTAATGTTTAAACCACAGTGTCTGACACTAATCGACGTGTCAATCATTGTGGTGAGGGCATGACTGGTACTATAGCTCATTTTCAACGTGTCACTGATGTGGTTCTCTTGACTAAGTTTCGGTGTTCGGGCGCTATTTATTACTTAATATATGGTTACAATTATGATATAGAAACTTTGTTGGCCAGGATATGTTGATCCGTAGATTTGCCAGGGTAAATAGTAACCTATGTACTATTCCACACTATACAACACTATAATCTGTCTGTGCTAATTTCACTGTGATACATCCAAAAACTTTCTCTTTCATAATAGTAAGTAGAAAGCAAAGCAACACACATTTCTAGAATGCCTGAGAAATCACAGAGTAATCTGAAGTATGTCTTCAGATTGCTTTAGGATTTTTCATTATGCATTAAAACATATTATTTGTTTGTTTGTTAGAATGCATACATAAATACTTTATTTATTTATTTATTTCTTTCTTTCTTTCTTTAATTATTTCTTTCTTTCTTTCTTACATATACTCACAAATGTATCCCCCTGTAGCATGAGTGTATAATATTTGGAGGATTATAGTTTAGTCCTATTTACGTAATATTTTATTGCTGTCACCCGGACACTTTTAGGAATTAGATGGGAAAATTTAGAGTATGACAGGAAAGAGTGGATAGAAAGGAAAGGAAAGAGATATGGCTCATACAGATGGATTGCGGAGTATAAGCAATAGCTCAAGCAAGTCAGAGTCGTATACCTATAACTCGAACTGGCTGGTGCTCGGAAGTCTGGGCCTTCTGAATAAAACAGAATAATAGATGTATATAATATAAATGTTTTTCATAACGCTCAGTTAAGTTATTAAGTCGTGAAAGCGTAAAAAACTAACAAAAAACCAATGCAATGCGAGCAATATTAAACAACTAGGTAAACAAAATACAATCAAAGAAGGACGTGTCCTTAGTTTTATGTTCTGAAATCTAAATAAACAAAATAATAAAATTCACAATATCCTTGAAATACAGAGGGGTCAATGTCTAAATGAGATACTTTAAAATACAGCTTTTCTGTGTATCGCACTATAATGTTTTCAAATAAAATAAAAATAGAGTAGAGGAACTGAGCACGATGCAGTTTGGTTTTACTTTCTCGTTGCAACATGTACCTACTTAAAACTTTTCCATTTTAAAAATATATTCCAAAACCGTATTTCTGTTTGTATCAATAAAAGTATATAAAGTAGCTTTAGTGCCAGTGTATAATGTATTAATTCAGTCCATTTTCATTATCATCCGTTCCAGGTTACGGTATGATGGAGTAGTTATCATATAATATATCTATTACGCTCCCATTGTACAAATTTTCCGTAAGTAAGTATATACATATATCGTTAGCCTTTGCCCATCCCTGTATTTTGTTCCTTTAGAATAGTTTCGACTATTGTGAATCAAAATTCATTAATTATTTTTTATTCAGTAGGCCTTATTACAAAGCACTTTCAAAAGTCAAAAGGATATAATAACTAAATATTGACACAAAGATTTGAATATTGATAATAATCACATATTGTATATTAACGTATTGTATAGTTTATTTTATTATTAGCAGTGAATGATTTATATGTTATTTGCTAGTGCTAGCGTCTGATGAGCTGTCTGTAGCTGATTTTTTGGTAATGTAATAGTATTGTATAACGTACTATATTTGCGCGCCACAAGTGGCAGAACATGCTGTGCCAGCCTATTTGTAAAAACATCTACTTATGTATTTTGACCGTGTTCTGTGAAATAAAGATTATTTTATTATTATTATTATTAAAATATAATAAAGAAACAAAACACTAGACGAAAAATATGAAATGACCCTGATGGCATAAGTTAAGGCTATAAGAGTCACACAACGGTCCATGGACAATTGCAAGCAAGAGTCGTAAATGCGCTACCCACCTTTGAGGGTGATGAGGGATGGAGTGCTGCTGGGAGGGGCAAGAGAAGAGGAGAAGTTGGACCTCCAGAAAGTAACTCACTAATTTTGGGGAAATGTAGCACAAGCTTTTGGTGAGGCCATGGTATAGAGTCGACCCATTCGTGCGTAATCCTGGCTCTACCACGACAAATTATGTTATATATGTATATTATAGTTATTTAGTTAGTGACTAGTAAACAAACATAATATTTACATATACATACATATATATTGAATGTGCAGTCACAGTATTAATTTCTTTAAACTTATCTCTAAGTTACTCTCTCATTTTATAAATAGCTCGAATTACAAAGTAGTATAAAGTAGTGTTAATATGGACAGCATTTCCACACAATAGAATGCCATAATGCTATTAGAATAACAGAATATTGATCACTTTAATACTTCATTAAATGCTTTTCTAACCTTTTGAGTTATCGATTATCTTTGGAAAAATAAATAATAAATTCATCGTCAAAATATCGTCGTCTAAAAATAGATTCATCGTCGTTTTCGTTATCTCCAATCATTGGATATCTACATGCTTTAGATTAAATGATTATTATTTCAAAATCTTGATGTAGATGACAATTTCTTTACCGTGCTACATCAATATTTAAAACTACACATTCAAACTTACAGTATATGATAAAAAACAACGATTGAGATGTAAAATGCTTTCTAAGATATTCACGACATTATAATATGATTCAGATTTATCTACTTCAAGCATCCAATATGACTACAATACATACACAGAAAGAACTTCAAATATCAAGAGTCTTGAGTAGTTACTCCGAAAATGTAATATGTCTTTCAACATTAACCCTCTCGTTTAAACACTTTAAGTTAGAAGTCTAGACTAACTTGAAAAATATTTGGTGCGTATATTTGTTTAGCCAAACCAAACATTTCAAAACGTTGGTACTTTATTAGAAGTTTAATGTCATTCCACACAATATAATACAAACACTACATTAATTTGACTCCGGTGTTTAAGGAGTCGTTTGAGTCGTGAGAATATCGTAATACTTTTGGAGTCACCGCAAAACTGGTGTTTTTTTTTCGATTGTTTTGGTATTCTGTTTGACTTTTGAAGCCTCATTGGTCTGCCCGGTCAAACTACAGATGGTGACTGTCTTGCGATAGTAACGAAACGAAAATCAAAAGTACGCGCTGACTCTTAGAATTCATACCCATCAGAAGGTCGAACCAAACTTGACTGGTAATATTACAAAGAGTAAAAGTAGCAGAAATTCAAGTTAAATATTGCTCTGCCATTGTTCCCAGTTCTGATAGGGCCTAAACAACTCAAAAGAAGCTTTACGGATCAGCTCCATTGAACACAATAGATAGAGCCGTTAAAAATGAATCAGGCCCAACAACTGATTTTGTTTGCCAAAGCCTTAAGGTATGACAGGACTTTACGTATTATTTGTTGCAAGTTATTAGCTATTCTCGTGTTATTATAATTTCCTTATATTTACGAGTGACGATAGTGTGGGTGATTGCACTGATATTTCATCATTAGACTAGGCATTCAACGCCATTTAATGGTCCTTTTACATACTTTTATGGTTACTGCTCCACTTCTAAGTGTCTTAGTAGGTATAGACACTTTTGACACGCAGAGTTTTCGTAACACTGAGCTTCGTCCATCTAAAATGGTTATAATTAAATATTTACTATGTGGTAAAAAATAGGGACTATAATTAGTTAAATATGTGGCTATGATGTGATGTGTAATTATGAGCCGCATATTATTTGCTAAGTAATTTCGATCCCTATCTCTTGTTTTGGGCAAATTTGTATTGATTTTCGAAGTCTAAAACAGATTATAGTCACTTATTTTTTGTTTGGTATCCGATTAATGATAACTAGATTTTAATAATAAATATACGAATTTTATTTGCTTTACTTCTATTCTAATAAATGCAATTTCTTGAAGCAGTACAGGCAAGGCCACTCTCAAAATATCCATATGTTAGCAAAACGACACGACGAGCATACATACATACACAACATATTTTACTTAAAAGCATTTAAAAAAAATTGAAATCAAGATGAAAAATTACTTCTATTACATGACGGCAAAACCATTGTTTTTTTATGCAGGCATGCCGTCTTACAAAACAGACAAATTCTAATTTTAAAGTTAAAAAAATAGAGCTTTTGAATCTGAATATTGTTTGTAGCCAGTCTTGTTCTTTATGCATTAGTGAATAGGATTACTTTATTATTTAAATAGCGAGCTTATGTATGTGATCTATGCTAATATTTTAAATGGGAAAGTAACGCCATCTATCTCACATGTCCGTTATCTTTCACCGCCACAATAAAACGGCATAAACCAATCTGATTATGATGACATTAACTCTGTTTATAGACATATCACGCGGGCATAGCCGTACACGGAACCTGATGTTAACAATATTTTTTGGAAATTCGTCTCTGAAGCAGTTTGAAAAGGTAAATTATAATTGTGTAAATGGTCAAAATATTAATCATTCCGTTGTTAAATGTGTACATGAATATCATCCGTCCTATCGTAGTACGGAAACCTTTCCAACATACTCGGCAATAAAGAAATAGTGTGTAAGCCCGTTATAAATATCGTCGCTCATGCGTATATATTGCTTCGATATTTCATTCACAATGACAGGTAAGGTAATGTGAGCATCGTATAACATAGGGTTTAGAAATTAATTTCGTAGGATACATTATTTGAACAAAAAAAATTATTTAATTGAATTAATTTTATATTAGCCTTAGTATTTTATTCTTGTCCTTAACTTGATATGAATTGCCGTTTTGATATGCAATCCAATTAATATAAACCATTTGAAACGTCGCAAAATGTTTATCGAAAAGAAAATGCTGAACCAGAAAAAAAAGTTAGTACTGACTAGATTGATATTGATTGGGCGATATAAATGTACGGATGGGATATACTGGGTAGGTATCGTGACTGCTATTTGTTTTAATTCCCATCTATTCCCACCTAGGGTTTGTCTCTGCTTGTAATTTATTCATAATATGTATGAATTTAGATATATGTATATGTGTAATTCTGTTTATCAGCATTCTTGTTCTTCAAATAAATTTGTGTAACTAAAGCTATGAAATTATACACAGGAGTAATAATTAAACAAAACAAGGCGTTTCAGAAATGAGTGGTAGTATTTTAGAAATATGTATCAGTAAATCCGAAGAAATGTCAGGCTATTATCATCGGGAGCAGCCGTAGAATGAGCCTGCTAGACCTAGCTTCAGTTCCACCACTTACCTACGATGGCATGGTTATTCCATATTCTGAAAGTGTGAAGGATCTAGGATTATACATTGACACAGCTCTCGGCTGGCGAAAACAAGTCGCATCCGTGTGCCAGAAAGTCACAGGGACGTTGCGGGCCCTTTACAGACTTAAAAACTTCCTTCCATTAAAAACTAAGGCAATGCTTGTTCAGACCCTAATATTTCCAATAATCGATTATGGTGACATGTGCTACTTTGACCTGAATGCAGATCTGCTCAATAAGCTTGACCGTCTTCTCAACAATTGCATTCGATTCGTCTTCAATTTACGTAAATATGATCACGTTTCTCATAATCGTGCCCATTTGAATTGGTTTCCAATTCGCATACGCAGACAGATACGAGCATTAAGTACCCTTTACTCTTTACTCTTTTCTCCAACTTCTCCTTCCTACTTAACTACTCAACTTCAGTATTTAGGTACAAACCACTCTAAAAACCTTAGGTCTTCAAACAATCGACTCCTTCTCTGTCCCACTCACCGCTCCGACTTTGTACATTCAACTTTTCTAATTCAGTCTGTCTTGCTATGGAACGCGCTCCCTCTCGGGATCAGGATGGCAAAAACTCGGCAGAGTTTTAAATATCAGTTGCGGAAACATTTCATAGACACATTTTCGGATCCACCACAATCTTAACCTCTCCCCTTCAAAATTTTATAGTATGTATTTATAATTATGTATATATGTAGGTATATATAAATATATATGTATTTGTGTTATATAGCAGTAGTTTAAAGTATATAGCAGTAGTGTAGTAGTATCAATATAGTATATTATACTCCGTATATATAAGCAATATTTAATAAATACATTCTTTTTAGCATATCATTTTGAATTTTCGTGCATCTACCATATTTAGCTCTGCATCGCCCTAAGGTTGACTGGCAGAGAATGCCAACGGCATTAAGTCCGCCTTTGCAACATCTGTGCATAAAGTTTAAATAAATAAATAAATAAAATATGTAAAGTAGTGAAATTCATTTGAAAATAAAGGATTCGGGTGAAAAGAATTTAAATAAATGGAACAAATTCATTATTCATTGTGCAATTCATGTCAGCAATCTCATATACGAAATATTAACTCATAACTTATTTTTTTGGTTCAATTCATGACGTTAATAATTTTAACAATTAGTAAGTCTTTCTGTTAAAAATCACGAATTTCCTTACAATCAAGAAGAGTGTGTTGTGTCGTATTTATTGAGTGCTTAAAGAAAGCGGCTTTATTTGTACTAAGGAGGAAATTGATTAAATATTGTAATTAAATATTGCATATTTGGTTTTGTTTCTATAAACAGTGTGACTTGATTTTATTTTATATATACATATAATATGCATGCAATAAAAGTTCACGTGGGCACCCATTCATCTTTGCCTTTGTTAAAAATTGTTATTTAAATCCATTTCGAGGCAAGACAGGCACTTTATAAATTGCCGCCAATTTGTAAAAACAAATAACATATAAATTCATTACACATCTACAGAGAAGACTAACAAAGAGTTCCTAATTCGAAATTGAAATACATTTTTCATAAGCTGCTTTTACTACTGGCCTATTCTAAAAACTTTCAGTGTGACCAACGTTTAACCTTTATGTCGATCTATATGATGATATTTATGAATAGTTAGTGGGCCATCAATAACTATGTTTTCAGTACCGTCTTTGATACTATCTTCATCCTAACGTAGATATCGCTTTTAGCGATAAGACCGTTCATTGTACACTAATCTGTAAGACAATATTTCTTTTTACAACTGTATTTTATATATGGTGTTCAATAAACAATATTCTAGCTATCTATTACTGTAGCTTTTATATGTTTACTGCTAGATATGGTTCGTTTTGAGTCCAGTCTAACAGATGGAACTCACCAACGATGGTCGAAGAAAGACGAGGGGAAAACTGAAATGCTGTAATGTTACTAGGCCTTTGTCCAGCAGTGGACGGCGATAGACTAATGATGATGATGCTGATGAAATGAATACATTACTAGTAATGTATAGTACCTAAGTAATCTATAGTTTGATCTCATTTCGTTTTGTTTTAACTAGTCGAATACATTACACACTCGTGACACAACATGAAACTTGAATTTGGAAACAGAGATAAGTTTAAAAACTCTAATATTCAATAATAACCTGAACTTATGTAATTCCTCTATCATTTTCAGATAAAAATTTCTTTATAAAATATTAACCCCACAATTATACTATAAGGTTTCGTGTCTAACGTTGGACGAACGAAACCTTAAAAGTTAGGTTTTATTCGAGTTTGGTGTAATTCTACTCTTTTCGTCCACGGCTTGCTTACTTATTATTACAATCATACATTTTCAAGAGCAGAATCACGAGATATCCCATGAGTCATATAAGCTGCTCGTAAATTTTATTCTACAACGAAATTACGTTAATCATTCCCTTGACAATGTAGCAGGAAAAAGTTACTTACCATAGCATTCGAATTAACATTTGTGAAACGGATTTACTTGATTCTCACTCTCTAAAAAGAGTTTTTCTTTGAAATTGATGTATGTACTGTATCACCTCAAACTCCTAAAGTCCAAAGAGGTCTGTTTCATAATGTTTATGTACTAACCAATTGGTGATACCAAATTTGTGATGTAAGAAAGGGAATCCGAATCCGTTGGGGGCGAGAGGAAGCTCTTGAGGTTTGAAGAAGTTAGTGGAGCGCAGTCCCTATCTACCGCAGAGGGAGAATGACTTGAACTTATGTACAAATGTATTTATGTTTATGTGCTTCAGATAGTCCCAATAATATTTTATGTACATACATATATGTCGTGGTCAGATCATAGAATTGACCACTTTATGCTGTTGTCAACCATTTCATGAAATGGTCGTACTTCATTAATGGGTTAGCTGAAATTAACCATGTCGTTATAAACGTGAACGTTTAATGAATGTCCATGTTTGGCCATATCATTAATGTAGGAAATCCATTATATTAAAGGTTTAATACAAATTCGAAATGTCTAAATTGCCTTTCGAAGATGTAACGATATTTCATCTCATTTTTGTTTGCTATTCGCAAATTATTATTGCTTTCAAAACAAAACAATTATCAGCCACAATGATGCATCAAAAATGTGAAGTAATCAATTCTATCATCTGGCCACGACATATATATTTAACATTACATACAGATTTAGCATAAATGAATATCTGTAATAAATACAATTATGCATTGTGTACATTACAATTAGTAGCTATGCAACTAAGGTTTTTTTTTATAGGATAGGGTACCAGATGGCAAGTGACTACCGCCGCCCATGGATACCTGCAACTCAGGAGTAGTAAGTGCGTTGCCGGCCTTTGAGGTGAAAGTACACTTTTTTCTTAAAAGTTTTTTCTTCGTGTTCTTTCTTTCTACACACATTGGTAGTGCGAGTCAAAATGTTTATAATCCAAATCCCTAAATCTCAAGAACAAGGTAAAAAACATATATATTCCAGAACCTACAATTTAAACGTACAATCCATCCGTTCACAATTCCACATTACAATAACACGCCTGACCATTACCCAAATCTAATAGGAAAGGGTTTTCGGAGCGTGCCCTTCAATTTTCTCTATTATTGTAAGGATTCTCTAGGGGCTGTGAGCGTGGCTGAATGATCAAGGAACTAAAGTCACTCTTTTGTGCAACGCAGTATCGTTTTAGCACTGACTTAAAGGTGGGTGACACAAAGGTTGTCAAGCTTAATGCACAAACATCGAGCGCATGAATTTTTTTAGTGTGAATAATTCCAACATGGCGATTATATTTTTATACCCACAGTTTTTTTTTCTCGATGTACTTAACATTGGCAGCATTTCATCGTTTAATCAACAAGCGAGAGAGAATCCATAAAACAGGTAATACAGTCGATCTTGTAAACTTATACTTCTTCTAGCTTTAAAAATTTTGAACTGTGAATTTTAGAAGAATAAAAAGCAGTCTGCGTGTTTGGAGAGATGTCTGCAGAACAAACATCTCTCCAAACTTTCGTAAATATATTAGTATGGCGATCAAATTAATTTAACTGCACGGATGGCGTAGCGGTTTAGGTGGTCACCTCGCCACCACGCTGCCGCGCCATGTGTTGTGGGTTCGATCCCCGCACGGGACAACACTTTGTGTAATCCTCAACTTGTTGTTCTGAGTTTGGGTGTTCTTTGTGTCCCTAACTCCCGCATTAAAAATGATTCCTGTGTCCCGGGAGACTTGTCAAACGTAGAAAAAAGGGATACAAAGAAGACTCGGGATTTGAACCTTCGAATTTTGGCTCAGCAGCTGCTGCAGCATGCTGCTGCTGATCCTGAGATCCCTAAGCACTAAACCTACAAGTATGACCGTATTCGTAATGGAAACACCAAGATAACTTTTTCACAATCTATATTTTCACTTTCTCAATCTTGAGTACAAAACATTGGCTCAACTCCTTCATTGGACCTTTTCCTTCGAGCGTCCTAAGACAAGTGACCTCTTTCTGACAAAGAGCTTAAAAATGTAAGAGTGAATGAATGAGTGAGTGAATTAATGACGATACAAAAGGTCGAATGAACGACTTTTAAAATATCATTTTTTAATCGAACCATTTACTACATATACACATTATTTTGATAATACATTTTAACAGTACCAAATTAATTTTGTCAATATAATACAAGATTTAATGTAGTAATCTAACACAAGCCAAGCATTTCTTTACACGAATGAAAGTCAAACTAAATTTATTTACGTCACAGAAGATCAACTGAGGAAACCGAAGAAGCCGATGAAATAAAACATAACATTACAAATCATTCCAATAAGTGGTACAAATAAAACATATATATAGTCATTCCAATAAGTGGTACAAATAAAACATATATATAGTCATTCCAATAAGTGGTACAAATAAAACATATATATAGTCATTCCAATAAGTGGTACTAATAAATTTACATATATATATTAACTTTGTTTAAGCTAATTAATTTTTCTTGTTTCCTGAAACGATTTATAATTCATGGAGTATTATTATTTATTTATTATTATTACATTTGTAAAAAATGTTATAGATAATTTTCTATTACTCGTACCCAGTGTTTCAACACCTTTAGGCCAACGAGTTTTTTCTTAATCCTTGAAGTCCCTGAATTTGGCAGTTCGACAATGATTACATCGGAATTTAGTTAAGGTATTGGCCGTAGCTTAATACAAGAAAAGGTTCACGTTAGTATAGTTTGTTCTATTTTATATACCTACTTGACATTTAATAAGCGTTTATAGATTCCAATTTTCTCTTTTTCATTTTGTAGAAACGTGAGAGATTTTTCTATTTACCTATTTGAGTAACAAATTCGTGCACACATCAATGAAATGGCAAAATCTAAGCCTTGGACTCAGCATTAGAAAGTAACTGTAAAAGCCATTGCAAATGAACTGAATTAACCAAACCAGATCATTCAACTTCTAGACGTTAAGTAATAGACATTTAGACGTGACACTTTGGGCTTCTGTTCACAAGAATTGAGATGGTGCCTGTCAAACAATTTTGACAGGCACCATCTGAATTCCATCGAAACTATCTCATCTCAATCAGATATATTAGGTGTCTTTAAAAACGTATATATCGCATCTTTATTCACTCGTTTTCTATTTTTTTATTTTGTAATGTAGGAGGACAGACAGACAGACGGGTCACTTGATTATAAGTGACAACCGCCACCCAGGGACAGCGACAGCACTAGCAACTGTCGATACGAAAAAACTAAATCTTAAAGAAAGTTCCAAACTGGTTCACAAACTCAATCCCCTTGTTACGGCGTGCTGTAAGGTAAATAAAAATGTTAGCGAGACGGCACCGAGTCCGCAAATACCGTATAAACTTTGTAAGGCCAATAATAGCACTCCCGGAAAAGAGGCTGTGCACGTACGAAGAGGGTATAGTAGTAAGAGATAGCGTTTACAGAATTCTATATGTGATCTCTAGAATTAGCTCTCGGCGTCTCAATGTGCTTATCTAAAGCAATTTTATTTTATTTGTACTTTACATTTACAGGGTGTTTCAGAAAAATTTAGTAATTTTAGGGTCGTATACTTGAATGACGTAAATCGCGAAATGTTTTAAGAAAATTCGTGATTTTAATACAAAATTCCTGTTTAAAAACTGCCAGTACCTATTGATTCTTTTGTTTATATATAAAACTAATACTCTTAAAACAGAGGTCTAATATGAATTAAATTATAGGTATTTAATACAAAGGATGTTACGTGTAGGTGATGTTTAAAAAATATAAAAAATATAATTCAATTATTTTCTCTAGCTAGATCAACTATTTGTCGGCTACGCTCCTAACGCTTGACTAAGTCATAAAGTGCCCCATTGACGCCTATAGGCTTGCTCTCTATTAGGTTGATTGGACCGAATGCTAATTGGCAGAATGTGGGTTTTTGATACACCTCTGCCTACCCCTAGGGGATACAGGCGTGAGCGTATGTATGTATCATAATGATTTAGATATATCTATGGAGATGTCTTCAGCTTCCATAAGCGAAGTCATTATTATCAGACGACTACAAATGTAGGGTTCTATATTCAAGAGTTCAGTTGCTAGTTCATTTGAATTGTAATGGTAAGATTAGCAATTTAGTCGATTACCATTACACTACGACTGCCTTTTAAATTACAAGTTGCTGAACTCGCTAACCGCTACACCGCTCCGCGACGGTAGAAGTACCTACCTTATATTGTAACTAGATTCCGTGTCAAAGCCCTAACAGAGTATACGTACTTTCAAAGGAAAGTGTTTTTTTTTTTAAATTGAAACTGAATCCGCCTGTAATGTTTTGAAATATAGTTTTTTAACAGAGTCATAATTTAAATATTAGGCCTTGCCCTTAAAAAGGGGATCTTTCTTAATACCAAAACAGGAAGGAGATCGTATGCTTATTGAAATGTGTCTTGAAGCACGTCTTCAAAAGTAATTGCCATCGACAACCTAATCTCGTGAAAGTATTTCACTTACAATAAGGTATAAACGTCACATGTCACCCTTAGCCGCTGATGATGAATTTGGGTAAGAAGGTTTGAATAACTGATATTGCCACATAGCCAGTAGACAGTTTTATTATCTTATTCTTATAAGATATAATGTCTGGTAATTTAGTAGTATACTATTAAAATTGTAGGGAGATCCGCACCAAACTACAAATTCTATATATGAATATTCTGCCTAACAGTTATGATATAATTAGTTATACTTACCGAGACATGGTTGACAGCAGAAATATTTGATAATGTGTTTATCGATGCCCGTTACGTAATATATCGATGTGACCGCGATCAGATAGCTATTGATGGTTCGTTTTAATTTTTGTCAAATTCGTCTGGGTAAAAACAACGCATTATACTTACAAATAACTTGTTAAAATATTTAATCAATTAATAAAAAAAAAAATAAAAGCCAGGTCTAACACGACGCACGTTTCATTACTAGCTATATCTAGACTATCGACTACACTGACGGGCTAAAGGTTTATATATTCGTAATAAACGAAGCTCGTGATGTATGTAAGAATAGAAGCAATTTGTGAAGAAAATAAAAATCATTTTTAGAATTTTGGAATAACTCCCCGCCAAAGCTGATTTTGAGAGGTTATACACGGGCCATCACAAAAATCGACCCACCTGCTTATTTTCGTAATTCTCTGATTTTTTTGTTAATCAAGTACATCAAAAAAACAACTCGTTTATTGAATTATAAAATCTGTGTAATGGTGTACAATTTAATGGCAAAATTGAATTGCGTCGAAAAAGATTTAAAAATTTATTAATTATATATCAATTTTGCTTTCTCATTTTGACATTTTTTATGTATTTCATTTGTCTGTATTGTTCACTTTTAATAAAAACTTGTTATAAATAGTTCGTATAACAATCGGTAATCTTATCACAAGGTAATTTCTTCCAGACAACGTTTGCAGGATTTGTTGATACCCCAAGCCTTTTGTTATACTAGGGGTACGATTAACTGTCACCATAGTATAAAATTGCATGGTAATTTAAAAAAAAAAGTAAATATAACAATAAAACCAAAATAACAAATCAATCATCATTTATTCAAAAATAATACAAAATTAATACATCCACGGATACAAAGAAAGAATTAATACATAAAGGTGTGTTAACCTAATGGCACAAACTAATATTAAAAATACAATGTGCTCATATACTTAAACCTTTGGACGGATACTAATTTTAATTACCATCACCACTTATATCACACTTTGAACGTTATTTGGTGATTACATTTGATTGTACTGATATTTTAATTAAACTCTTCATAAGTAATTATCAGTTTTTTTTTGCTCTAATAATGAGACTTAATTACAATTTATATATCTTAAAAGAACAAATATTTTTGCAGGTGTAGATTCTTGAAACATACAGCTAAACTCCACAACTTGTATTGTTTTAGCATTTTAACAGACTTCTAAAAAAAGGCATGTTCTATTAGTTCGGCAATACCAACCAAGCAAGCTCCGATATAAATTTGATCATAATATTTTACCTCGAAGGTCAACATTTTTTGAACTCATACTATACAAATAAACATTTAATTACATAGCATTAAAAGAAAAGATTCTAATGAAATTCTACTAAACTATTAATACAAAGATACTCTTAATCACTATAATTATATGTTTTTGGAAAGAAGTTCCTCCTCCTTCCACACTCTAGAGCGGATGGGAGCGAGACCGAATAAAGAGTAATAAACTTGTTTCCACACTTCTTGGTCTGACCGGAGGTCCACAGACCACACACCATATTTTTAAATAATAAACCACATAATTAACACTGAACTATTACTGTTTTTATATTATAACATATCAATTCCCGACAAAAAAAGCGTTATATCACATAGTCGCCTTATTATACTCGTACTAGCGGACCCGACAGACGTTGTCCTGCATGATATTTCAAGCGATTAGGATCAATATAGATAAATAACCTAGATACCGACTGCAGCGCCATCTGCCGGGCTCATTTGTGAATCTAAACCATTCCCAGATCCCCTTGAACACACACAAAAAATTTCATCAAAATCCGTCCAGTCGTTTGAGAGTAGTTCAGTGACATACACACTCACAGAAGAATTATATATATAAAGATATAATATATAATGACTGTCTATCAGACATCATATAATATATAATATTTTCTTCTACTTCCTAGCCTTATTCCCATGTCTATAGGGGTTTGGCTTCTAGTCCAACCAGTTATTGCCTGAATATCAGTGTTTCCACGGAGCAACTGGCACCTGACTTCCTCAACCCTGAGGCCTAACTGAATTGAGTAGTTGAACTAGTTCTATTTATAATATATACTGTCATAATATATTATATAATCATACAGTACCCAGGTGTGAGCAATACGTTGAGGTTAGAGACGTCTCTGCGTATACCCTTGGGGACGTAGGCTTAATTGTATGAATGTACACAAGGAGCAATGTTGCAATGTGTCGGATGTGAAATTATTGTTATTATATTGCTAACAGTGGCCGCTAGATGGCACAAATCTCACTTTTTCAATTCAACGATTTCGAAATTGCTGTTTTAGGACTTTTTTTGCCAGGAAGCGATATTATTATTATGAGGTACTTTACTGAATAAAAATATGTAATACTATCATATATAAATGATAAGAATTAATTAAAGGGCTCAATCACATCATACGTAAATAAGATTATAAATTACTTTTAAAACTATAATATTCTAAATATATTATACATTTTATTGGATGTAATGTTCATATAATAATATAATTATTACTCCTAAAAATCAATATCACTATTAATAAAAATGGACGGAATTAATAACTAAATAGATACTGTTTAGCTTAGATCTAACATTCAGCCTTCTTGCTACTTAAATATATTGGAGACGTTAATTCAGAGTATAAAATTATAAGTACCGCATGATGCTGATAGTAGAGGCTGAAAATATACCTATTAACTCTAAACCTTAATTTGTACGTAGATAGCTTTTTTAGTTTAAATTGAATTTATATATTTTCAGTCTGTTCTCAGTTGTTGTATTCAAGCTCAAAGGCTGGCAGTCTTATTACAACTCCTGAGTTGCAGGTGCCCATGGGCGGCGGTATTCACTTACCATCAGGTGACCAGGTTTGCTCTGTCCTTAACGATGACAAATATAAACCCGAACTTACATGTACCAAAGTCGTTTACAGAAAAGGAGTGAACTGCTATCTCTAACAAATAAGAGTCATGACCGAATAGACGCTTCATACCATTTTGATGATTGCTAACTTTTATCAAGTTTGGAGGAAATTGAGTACATTATTAAATCCTCTCAAGTCGAAAACTCGAAGAAGATATAGGTCAGTCTTTTTAAACTAGCTCAAAAGGAAAAATATTTAGTTAATACAACATGATAGCTCCATTAACTTTCTCTTCTAGTGCCGGCGCTATAGTGTCGTTGTCCCGTCCGTCGGCCACAGCGATGAGAATACACACGTTGTTGACAAATGCGGTGATACTTGCTGCAACTACCAACCTGGAATAAAATAATGGTCATACAAGAACTTTTTAGTAACCAATTATCTAATTTAAAAACACACACGCTACCTTTCTCAAAAACGACTTAAGCGCCATTAAATTCCATAAAGTTTAATAAACTCGGAAGGATATAAGGTTTATGTTGAAATAAATAAATAAGTTCCATGGCCTCTAAATATCACCCGCGGCTGGGCTAGCGTGCAAGTTGTTTTCTATTCCTACATGACTACATGAAAGTCAATGGATAAGCTGAGGTGTTGTCACTTACCATCAGGTGACCCGTCTTTACTCGTTTGCCCTAAAAATAATTCGCCTTTTCGCATCTGTCTATAGGTATATATGTATATGACTGCACGGCTGGCTAGTCGTTTAGTGGTGACTTCGCATGGTGGGTTTGATATCCACACTAGACAACAAATTTTTTAAGCAGGGCGTGAAAAACATCTCACCAGACTGCCATAGTGTGGGTCACCATGCTGCATTGACTAGACATGCAATGAGGATACACCCACACTTTTGGACTCCACTTATTGCTTTCCATCAGGCAAAGTGGAGTCACTATGGTAGGCTAATATAAAATGTTGTACTGAGGTTGGGTGTTTTTTGTGTCCGTTATTTGAATGTTTGTAAAGTAATTGACTTTAAAAATATATAAACGTCAATCTACTATCTAACAACTCAAAGAATTAAAAAAAACGGACAACGAGAGTCTGATTCGTGTGCATAGGGGTCCGTAATCAAACACAGCATGGATGTAGTTAGTCCATCTCGGAAATCGACACTAGTAGACTTTTGTACAGTAGGACAGACGGGAAACAAACTGGTCTTATAAAGTTTCCTTTTGTTGTAAAAATACTTGAAGAATAGAGACCACAAGCTACATGCTATTTCCTGATAGTGATGTCATTCCAAACACTCACCAAAAAGACAGTCCAAGGTCGGCAGTGCCGTCTGAAGACCAAGTCTTCGCCAGATCCTCATCCGACATCACATTGTGCTGCAATCTCAGGAAGTATTCTGTCAGCCATACCGCTATGGCACCAAGGCTGAACAGAACTGAAATACAGATAAGAGCAAATTAAAATATTATTTAAATGTTAGAGGACTCGGATTTAAATAAGCCACTTCGAGGTTTGACGGTTTGAGTTTTGCTTTTGTCCATAAAAACAATATATTAAGAAAGAAATTGCTTATTTTCCTAATTAATTAACGTACCTGATAGAGAATTGCTGGCTAGTAAAGGACGAGGTGAACATCTTGCTCTCGCAGCAGAGCCGAGCGCTGCCAGTATGCAAGCACCTCCCACGGATACTAGTGAAGCTGCTAGTAACCCGGCAGTACCGCACCACGCCCAGCGGCGCGCTGGGTGCGTGCCCGCTTTTACTGGAATTTATACATTACAATTGTAAATCAACATACAACATACATTTATTTGATAGAATAGATAGACAGATAGATATGTATATCTATTAGGTTGGCGTAAAAAAACCGACTTTTTTTTTTAATCTCGATTGATTTTTTAAGAGCCCTCTCCAAAGGACAGCTCAAAAAGATTTTTTTAAGAGGTCGCTCAAAAAGATTTTTTTAAGAGGTCGCTCCAATTTTTTTTTTAAATTTAAAAACATCAGTAAAAACTAACATTTTTTCACTCGAGACTAAAAAAAAATTGTTTTTTTTTGCGCCACCCTAAAAATATCTATCTATCTATCTCTTCTATCAAATACAAACATAACTTTATATGTACACCGCTATTACAGGATAAGTTTGATGTCAATGTGATAATTTACAAAGGGTGGACTTATTGCTGAAAGCAATATCTCAAAGCCACCTTCGGATGTATCAAAATGATTCGGTGTGACAGTGGAAGTTGTAAGTGTTTATCAAATATAAGGAACACTATAATTAATTAGTACTTGTTTACTATAATACTACAAAAATATTCTATACATTTAATTGGCTAATACTTACTATATCCAACTACTAAACGTACATACACATAATTTAAGACTATGATATATGTATATACATATAACTAACAAATACACACATACATGTGCCTACAGTTAATTGATAGGTAATCTCCCAAAACCATTTTATTTTAATTTATCAATTGCACTTTCCTAATATTAAGTAGTAACGCATTCCACAAATACAGCTTGGATCTAAAAAGATAGGACAAATTTTTATGTGGAATACTGCGAAATCTCCAGTGTGACCTTAGGCATTTTTCTTGGGTGTCATGAAGGAACTTTAACAGTATTTACGATAACAGCGGACTTCATGGTTCAATAAGATGTTGTAAAGTCAAAAGTGAATATGAGTATCCCGGAAAGAACGAATTGGAATACACTGTAATTTTTGACAGAATTCAGAAAAGTGATCATATTTGCTTGCCGAAATTCATATTTCGGCAAGTAAATCGCTGAAGAAAAAGCCGATCTTCTGGGCAAACTCTTTGCGTCCAACTCGACCCTGGACGACGGGGGAAATGCACCGCCGACCATACCGCAGTGCGAGACCCGCATGCCGGAAGTCCGGTTTACACAAAGGGCAGTGCGTAAAGCGCTTCTTTCCCTCGACGTTCATAAGTCGAGTGGGCCCGATAGAATCTCTCCTATCGTGCTGAAGACGTGTGCTCCAGAGTTAGCACCGGTTTTAACGCGCCTTTATCGGCTTTCCTACTCTCTTGGCGTAGTCCCGAACTCATGGAAGACAGCTCTAGTGCACCCAATCCCTAAAAAAGGAGATCGCTCGGATCCGTCCAACTACAGACCCATAGCCATCACCTCCTTGTTCTCCAAGATAATGGAATCCATTGTTAACTGCCAGCTCCTCCGGTACTTAGAAGACCACCAGCTCCTCAATGGTCGACAATACGGCTTCCGTCAGGGTCGTTCAGCTGGTGATCTTCTCGTATACTTGACTCACCGGTGGGCACAGGCGATTGAGACCAAGGGGGAAGCGTTGGCCGTTAGTTTGGACATGGCGAAGGCCTTCGATCGGGTCTGGCACAAAGCGCTCCTTGCGAAGCTTCCTTCCTATGGGCTTCCCGAGAAACTGCAATTGGCTCACCAGTTTTCTTACAGACAGAAGCATCAAGGTCGTTGTTGACGGTGCATGCTTTTTTTTTTTTTTTTTATTAGTAAGCCTACCATAATGACTCCACTTTGCCTGATGGTAAGCATTAAATGGAGTCCAAGAGTGGTGGTCACCATCCTCATTGCATGTCTAGTCAATCAGCATGGTGACCCACACTATGGCGGCCTGGTGAGATGCTTTTTCACGCCCCGCTTAAAAGACCCGGGATCAAATTGGGAAGGAAACACGTGCGCTGGTAGGGAATTCCAGGCTTTCACTGATCGGCACAGGAAAGAAGAGCCAAACCGTTTCGTTCGGGATCGCATATCTTCGACTCGCAAACGGTGACTCCTCAGGCCAGCACGTGTAGTCCTGTAGAGGAAGGGAGAAGGTGGAACCAATTGGATAGAGAACTGCCATAGAGGCGACATCTCTTCGCAACTGCAGGGGCTCAGTGACTGGGTGACCTCAGGACAGTCTATAATACGGACTGCGCGTCGCTGCAACCGATCGAGAGCGTCAAGCAGATACTGCGCATAGCTATCCCAAAGATGAGAGCAGTACTCCACGCAGGAGCAAACCTGGGTCTTATATAAAAGACACAGATGCTCGGGCGAGAAGAACCGTCTCACCTTGTTCAACACACCGAGCTTCCGCGAGGCCGCCTTAGTGACGCTCTCGATGTAATCACGCGGATTGAGATCCCGACAGATGTCCATACCCAGTATACTAAGCCTATCCTGTAGTGGCAGTTGAGTGTTCTGAAGAGTAGGAAGGGGAAGGAATGGAGACTTTTTGTTTGAAAACGCTCACACCTGTGTTTTCTTGGCGCTGAACTCGACCAGATTCTCACAACCCCATTGAGAGATGCGGCTCAGGACCCGGTCGAGCTCAGCAACAAGCTCCTGTCGTTTTCCCTCAACGTCTGCTAGCTTGGCAGCAGGATGTCCAAAGTATCGCCCGTGTACTGTGCTGTCGTCTGCATAACAATGTATGTTGCCAAGAGCCAGCATATCATTGATATGCAGAAGGAACAGCGTGGGCGATAGGACGGAGCCCTGAGGTACACCAGCGCTAACCTCCTGGAAGTCAGAGGCCGCGCCGTCACAGAGAACCCTAATGCGGCGCTTGTGGAGGAAGGCAGCAACCCAGTTGCATAGCTGAGATGGCAGACCAAATGCAGGAAGTTTGGAGAGAAGCGAGTGATGCCAGACCCTATCGAAGGCCTTGGCAATGTCGAGGCTGAAGGCCAAGGACTCCCCATGCCTATCCATAGCCTCACCCCAAAGGTGTGTGACGTACGCTAGAAGATCACCCGTGGATCGGTTCGGCCTAAAACCATATTGCCGATCATTTAACAAGGAGTGATCCTCTAGGTGGCAGATTAATTGGGTGTTGATTATCCGCTCGAGCACCTTACAGAGTATGGAGGTGACGGCTATAGGACGGTAATTAGCTGGATCGGAGCGGTCGCCTTTTTTGGGAATGGGTTGGACGTTCGCCTCTCTCCAGGCCTCCGGAACAATTCCCGAGGAATAGGACAGGCGATACAGGCCAGTACAGTCAGTACAGGAGACAACTCTGGTGCACAGTTTTTAAGAACCACCGCCGGAATACCGTCGGGTCCACTGGCTTTCCGAACATCGAGTGACCGAAGCTCCGCACGGACATCCCTCTGCCGGATGCGAATATCCCGCATTGCGAAGTCGCAAGATGCATGGGTTTGAGCGCCACGGTCGTCGATTCGGGAGTTAGCCGCAAAGAGGTCAGCAAGTAGTTTCACTTTCTCTTGCGGCTCGTGGGCCAGTGATCCGTCAGGGTACTTCAGCGGTGGTAGCGAAGGCTGGCAGTAGTTGGACTGCACGGCTTTGGCCAATCGCCAAAACTTACGGCTACCCGTAGGGTATGTGACGAGTTCTTGACCAAACCGTGCAATGCGCTGGGCATCAGCTCTGATGTAAGCCCTCTTGCATTCCTTAGTGGCTTTGTTAAACGCTGCTTTTAGGCGATCAACGTCTGGGTCACAATGAGCGCGGGCCCTGATCCATGCGCGGTAGGCTGACTGCTTTTGAGCGACAGCACGGGTGCACTCGCGATTGAACCAGGGACGGGTCTTTGTGCTGGCGACTTCACTGTAGGGGATATAGTACTCCATACCGACAGTGATTTCGTCAGCCACGGCAGACGCACTTTGCGACAGATCCCTGTCTTTAAAGCAGCGTTGAGCCCACGGGATGGATGCAAAATAATCCCGCATTCCATCCCAGTCTGCTGACGAGTAGTGCCATAACCGTCGCCTTGTTACCACAGGCCGTGGTGGGGCAACAAGAGGCACTGAGGTGGACACCAGGCAGTGGTCGGAGGATCCCAGAGGGGCGTGAACCGTTACACTGTACTGCGCTGGGTGACTCGTCAGCAGAAGGTCTAGCAAAGAGGGCGCTTGACCCGATATGTCTGGTATCCTGGTGGGCTGGAGTACCAGTTGGGTAAGGTCATGCGTGAGAGCGAATGCGTGGGCAATTCGACCAGCGTGGTCCGTTCTGGAAGATCCCAGCCAGAAGTCATGGTGGGCATTAAAGTCTCCCAAAAACACCAGTTCGGCGGTAGGGAACTGCCCCTGCGCTTTGTCCGTTGCGTGACTCATGTAGTCAAAGAGTCGAGTTGTCTCGGAGTCTCCGGAATGGGACCGATAAAGGCAAACGTAGATCCGGCTCATAGAGCCAAAATCCACGTGTAGCCAAAGAATGGAGAAGGATGCGTCTTCTAGGCAGTGCAGACGGCGACAACAAACATCCGCCCTGACGAAAAGACATACCCCAGCCCTCGCGAGGAAGCACTCCTCTAGAACGTAGCCGGGATAGTAGAGATATGCCGTGTCGGCAGGGCGGCGTATTTGTGTCTCCGTAAGAAAAAGCATGGCCGGCCGAGCCGTCTCAAGGTGCTGGTGTACGGCGCTGAGGTTTGCATGGAGTCCACGTATGTTAGTGAACTCCACCTCAAAAAGCGGGTTGGTGGGAGAGGAGGATGCCGCTGTTGGACCATTTTTCTTTTTTTGTACTGCCATGATAAGAGTTGGGAAAGGGGGCGTAAAAGGCATGACAGTCATCGTGACTGTGTAAACTGAGACTGAAAATACTGTGTCATCATGTAACGGTGAGGCATGGCGGAGACCGAACCGCCGGACGGAAGGGCCCCCGTACCCTCCCGGAAATGGACGCCGGGTCCCACCGTCCGGTCACCAACCGGCACGACAAGCCACTCCGTGGATTATGCGCGACCTGACGGGGCAGCCTCCCAGGGTGGTTAGCCGTGGTTGGGCCCCTCTCTATGCCGCGGGCGGACCGATCGACAGACGATAGCACGAGTGATGCCCTTTACACCGGTCGCGCTAACATTTCTCGGGTAGACGTCATCGAAAGCCGATCCAAACTTGTGTCTGAAATCGAAACTTCTTTATCAAAAGTTTCAGATTGGGGTCGACTTAACATAGTCCAATTTAACCCCACGAAGACACAGGTTTGCGCGTTCACCGCTAAAAAGATGCCATTGGTCGTATCACCTCAATTTGAGAGCACTTCCCTAACTGCATCAGCCAGTATCGGAATCCTTGGCGTCGATATATCAAGTGAAGTCCAGTTTCGCGGACACTTGGCCTTACTCTCTGGCCATATTAGCCTCGAAGAAGCTTGGTGTGCTAAACAGATCGAGACAGTATTTTACTCCGACCCACCACCTGCAACTTTATAAGGCGCAGGTTCGGCCGCACATGGAATATTGTTCTCATCTCTATGCAGGTGCACCCTTGTACCAACTTCTGCCTCTTGACCGCATTCAACGGAGAGCGACTCGCATCATCGACTGCCAAGATATTTCTGATCGACTTGACACCTTGGCGTTGCGTAGAGATGTAGCTTCACTCTGCATCCTCTATCGCTTGTATCATGGGGAGTGTTCAGAGGAGTTGTTCGGATTTATACCGGCTGCTGGTTTCCGCCATCGTCCTACGCGACAAAATATCCATCCCCATCACCTGGACGATTGGCACTCAGCTTATGGAACAAATTGTCGCCTGCCGTATTTCCGAACCGATACGACCTTCAAACCTTCAAGAAGAGAGCGTACCTCTACCTAAAAGGCCGGCAACGCACTTGTGACTCTTGAGTTGCGGGTGTCCATGGGCGGCGGTAGTCACTTACCATCAGGTGACCCGTCTGCTCGTTTGCCCCCTATCGCATAAAAAAAAAAATATATATATATGCTTATGCATTATTGAGGAATAATAATAAAGGCTCCAAAACAGGCTTGGAGGGTGGTTTGGTATTGACTCGGTAAATCAACAACGCGTCATTTTTTGGCACCGGTTTTCTGCGAGGTCATGATAATACTCCGGTGCTTAAGCGTGGCTTTCCTATGGTGTATTGATTATATTTATTTTTTATACCTATTCCTTTTTCCATTTAAAACTTTTTAACGGAATAAAATGTTTTACTAATTATGTAGTTCCAAGAGTAGTTCCTTGAAGTGTTTTGGAGTTTTATTTTACTTAAGACTTTAAAGCAAAAAAAAAGTCTTGAGGTCCTTGGTACCACGTTCAACTCGAGTTTATTTGGATGTCTGACGTTATTTATTTTACTGACATATTCGATGGCTTCGTGCTCATATTGTACAAACTTATTATATAAAAATAAAAAGTAGATTTTAGTACACGATTGTCGCTTGACCACATCAGCTGCGCAAGAGCACGAAGCTCTCAATAGATTACAAAACGTCAAAACCCTGATATTATCTCACGATTGAAGCAACAATTGGTCTCGTTCAGGTGGTCTAGTTGAAACAGAGGTGCTTGAACGTTTGTTTAAAGAATATATGTAATGATGTCACTAGCGCATATATTTATCGGATAAAAGGATCGTTGTGCGATTTGTTACACAAGGTAATAATAGTGGGGATAAAAAGTATTTTTATGTAATTCTTTTCTGATGATATTTTTGTTGTAGATATAAAAAATAATATTTGACCGATTTTAAAGAACTGAGTATGTCATACTATAGTCCAAAAATTTTATTTTACTATTTTGGCATCTCTTCATTCATCGTCATCGGGCAGCTTTAGACATTGGTATGGATGAAAGCTGGAAACATTGTTGAGAACCCAAAACCATAAGACAATCTGCGTAATGACTGTTTCCATTTAAAGATTTGCCGACAAAATAAAAGTCAAGGAAACAAGATGATTGCCTCGTTCTTTGACGGGTCATTAAGCAACAATAATTTTAAAAGATACAAGGATTATTACTGCAGATTGGTATGTCAGTAATTGTTTACCAATTATCTTGGCAAATGTTAAGACATAAGCGCCCAAGAAGCAGAATCCTCCTCAGCCACGGGAACGCTCCAGCTCTCTCAACTAGACGGACTATCGAATATTTGGAGTTAGTGAGTCATCCTCGTTACAGTCCCGACCTGCCACCTTATGACTTCTATTCATTTCCAAAAATAAAAGATATAAACTCGTTTTATGAACCCTGAAGATACCGGCTGCGGTTTTTTTATATTATAGGAGGACAGACAAACAGAAGGGTCACTTGAGCAACTTGGATCACGAGAGTCGTAATTGCACTGCCCGCCTTTGAGAGTGATGAGGGTAGAAGGTATGAGGGGAGGGGAAAGAGAGGGGGATGAGGAGATGGGGATAGGGGCGGGAAGTCATAGGAAGAGGAATAAGGAGGAATTACGGACAAATGCAACGCAAGTCACAACCGGTTTTCTGTGAGAGCGCAACGAATGCGACTGTGCTTAAAAAGGAACAGAGACTACTCCGAAGAGTAATAAAAATATTAACAAGTTTATATATAACTCCGTTTTTTAGTATCTAATTTTCAATGATGATAATTAATTTTATTTCTACAAATTACTTAACTGTAAATTAGGGATCCAAATATTTGATGCCGAGAAAATTTAGAAACTGCAAGATCAAAATAAAATGGCAATCATGGCAATGGCAAATTGTTAATTTAAAACACGAAATGATATCGATGATAGTATTATTAAAACTGTTACTTTTTTCTTTTCATTCGATTGGTTAGATTGTATTGTAGAGTTGTATCTATTATTGAGGAAAAATCTTACCGCAAGTAGAAAATAGCAAATAAACGTGATAAGTGTGATGATTTTTCCGATTATTATAACCATAGTTATATATGCATACCAAAGAGTGCAGCAATTTGAACCGCATTCAATTAATACTACACAATAAAGAAGACCCGAAACACTCGGTTTTTCATATAATCATTTCGAAAAATCTAGAAAATGTGTATAAAAATTACTTACCGCTAAAATTATGATTCCTCCACCCGTATCCGAAGTTCAGGTCCTTCTGCCCTTCAAATAATCCGAAGCTAATCCTTCCATCAGATTCAAGAGGATTTGAAGTCCTTCGCGCTCTCGCATCAATCCAATGCGTTGTTCCCAATGAAGCAACAATTAACGCAATACACAAACACGAACCGAAAAAGGTTGCAAAAATCATAGATCGCTTGAACAAATTTAACTTCATTTTGATTTTTTCAAACACAGTTTCAAACCACTTTCACTCACTAAGAAGTTCACTGCTCGACCGTTAGATGGCCTTATGTCACATATTTTATTACTAGTTTTAATTGATGTTTTTATGATGTTTTCTACCTATTCAATTTGTGAGATTTACTTCGTGATACATTCATTGTTAGAAGCATAAGGCCGCTGTGTTTACGATTAGTTTTCCTCAGGCTATCTTCGCACGCTAAGAAGAAAATCTGAAACAATATAAAGAAAAATGACTATACAAAAGTCAGAAGGCCGTTTAAATTGCTTGTTAAAGTGTGCGTTGAGATACTAAATGATAATATGAGCGAGATAATATTGAAGATATAGTTGTTAAATGTGTTTCCCTCTTGAAGTCATTAAGAGATTGTCTCATTAAATTATTGATAAGTAAAAGTTGTAATGAAGTGGAGACTATCAAAAACTTGGAAATATATAATATCCGCACAAAACAATTGCCGCTCACTTTCTCTATATCCCTTCAAGAATTACTTTCCAATATTTAAATTTATTTAAAAAAATAACTTTAATATGTACCTACAGTTATTTTTGTTAATTTTCGTTTAAGTCCGAATGAATGAGTAATGTTACTATATAGTACGGAGTTTGTTCATTTGCGGCTACGGCATGAATATGAATCAGCTAGTTGGATTCAAAAAATTACTTCAACCATATGGGTTGAAATAATTTTCCACAAACAGATTAGTTTTTCTTTTTGAGTATATGATGGCGAAAGTTAAATATCTAGTATCATCAAATTAAATTAAAAAAAAATAAAAACAACAATTTAAAAGTAAACTTCGGCAGCGTAATGGCTAAGGGGTCGGACTTGCGATCTAATGGTTAAGGGTTCGAACCCCACCCAGTGCACTACCGACGTGAATCCACCCCTAGTACATGCATTTAGCTTAGCTGTGAGGGTTAAGGAAAATACTAGTAATAGGTGACTCACGGTGCCAGTATTTAAAAAAAAATATATAAAGACTCAAACGTCAAGGAATTGTACCTTCGACCATCTGCTCGGCAAAAAGACACAGATATCTTAGCAGCTTTTCGAAAGTAATGAAAAAAATTTAAGCTATAAGGGTTCTCTAGACTCCCTGGTTATCAAATTAAATGATCAAATCCTGACTCAACAATAAGACCACCATAGGTATGTACTCTATCAAAAAAAATAATAATTTTGAATTAAAGGAGAAACTGTTTACATACATAACAAAAACGTCATATAAAAATATAGTGTCACTCGGTCATTCAACAATGGTCTTTGATCGATGGATTTATTCGGTGATATAACATAACATGATTATTTTAATAACACCAAAAACATCCAAGCTAAACATATGTATATGTTATGTATACATAACAATACCTAAACATAATTATTGGTACTTATATAAAAGTAAACAATATTAACAGTGATGTTTTAATTTGGGAATGGTAAACACACATTGCCGCACAGTAATGAACCAATGAGGAACACGATGCAACGAAGAAGATGTCTTATGCTGTTGCCCGCGACTTCGTCCGCGTGGTATTTAACAAAAAAGTTATCGTTCAGTTCACAGTTTTCAATTTGGTTTTAATTGGTTAGTTGGTTTTATTTTTTTATCTAAAATAAAAGCAGAGTTAGTTACTCCTTGTTACATCATCTATCTGCCAGTGAAAGTCCCGTCAAAATCGGTCCAGTCATTTCAGAGATTAACCAGAACAAACAGACAGACAGACAGACATGTGTACCGTGTATACTTCCATATGCACTTAGTAAAAAGCCGTTATTTTAATATTACGAACAGACACTCCAATTTTATTTATTTGTATAGATTTACTTGACTAATGCTTTAAGAGCGTGATAGGTATAAGTTGCAATTTTATAGCTAATTGTGCATAAAACCATTTAAGTAACTGTGGAATAATACAGTTACAAATTAGCATTTAAATTGTACCACACTTAAGGCAAGTCAGCAGTAGGAAGTTCTGGATGTTATTTTTGTACGTTGCATGAATGTTTGTCCCCGGCGACACAAGAATTATTCAGAGTTGTCTTTTAAAAAAACATTGTACGTGTTCATACAAAACGGGCTTGAAGATACGATATATTCATATACATTTCTGTGTGTATAGTTAACTACTTCTTATCAGCGACTTCAAAAAGAGGAGGTTCTCAATTCGAGTGTATTTTTGTTTTTATATGTTTGTTACCTCGGAACTTTCGACTGCGTGAACCGATTTCAATGTTTTTTTTATTTGAAAGCTGGTGCGTCCCGTGTGGTCCCATTTTAATTTGGTCCAGTTCTGACAATGGCATCCATGAGAATTATATAAGTCTTAAATTTGCATTAAGCATGTGCGTGACAAATGGACGAATAACTCAGTATCATGCCAACCGATTTCGATGTTTCTTTATTTTTATTGGACTTCAACGGTAATTAGATGAGAGTTTGGTTAGGTTCTGACAGTGGCATCCATGAGAAAATCATACAAGTCTTAAATTTTATGACAGACGCATTGAAGTCGTTTGTCTACTTTTCTAAAGTCCGATTATTTTCCTTTTATATAATATAAGGTGAGCAATTATTAAAAAATCTTAAAAAACATTACTTGCCGACATCTTGAGTCGGAGACTATCATATCTAATACCTTGACGTAAATATTTTAAACCAATCTACATCTGTGGGCAGGGTAGTGCCTCCGCCAAGACGAGCCAAGCGAAGCGCAAGGGCCCTACTACCTACCTTTTCTCGAAGCGCTTCGTCGTTTTTTTTTAACCTTACCTTATAACTTGGGTTTGGATATGTTTTCAATAGCGGACTTTAATTTAATTATTTATTATTAACAATAAAAGATATAAAGTTTTAATTGCATAGCTCTTATGATTTACATTTTATTGATATCCTGATCTCTGGTGATCATCAAAATTCTTAGGATATGTCCTTATTTCCTAGTAAGCTGAAATTTGGCATCTAAGCTAGCTTATTTATTAGTACATAAACAACAAAAAAAAAATATAAAACTTGTAACTTTTATCCAACAACCCCTTAAACTAGGGGGTGGAAATTTGTATGAGACTTCCACAATCATGACTCTGGTATGAAAATTGATTGAGCTGAAGAGGTCTGCTAATTTATATAGGGAAAGGGTGGAAAAGAGAGATGTACATTTAGAAGTTTGGCTCTACATGAGCTCTGATATTTTTTTAACAGGGCGAGTATGGTCTCGTCTTGGCAACATTTTACATGAAAATGTTTTTGGTGGAATATTAACCATGGTATGGTAATGTGGTGGTAATGTTCATACAATTAATCTTAATTCAATGCCTTGACCATTTAACTTACAGTATAATTTAATCGTTATATTCCAAAAAACCACAACATTTGAAATTCATTAAATCTAAATGCCATAAAAAAGATCCACCTATATGCCATATAAAATAATATTCTATGTAGGTACAATAAACTCGACGTGGCAGTATTCGCGTATTTACTGAATAAAAAATTGAATTTTATTTCTAGATAGAATCACTTGGGAGAAAGTACATTTTCTAGAAAAAAAAAATTTCAAAACATAACACAGACCATCGTCGTTGAAAGAGCTTTATAAATCCATGCGAAATTTCTATCTTATTGATTCTAATCCATTGGAATCTAATTATTTGAGAATTTATTGTAAGTACCTATTTACTAAAGAACGCTAACAGACCGTGTAATGCAAATCTATAATCATTATAAACGAAACTTTCGTGGCGAATTGTTTTCACTGCTCATAATAATGATAGTAATTCAAACCTCTAGTAATTTTAGGTAGATATTTACATTTGATGATTTCATTTTAACACTGCCTGACCGTTACGTAACCTGCACTTGCGAAATCCAAGACGGTGCCTCAGGCAAGTGGTCTTATACATACAAATTGATAGGTATTTAATATCTAGAACTAATATATAATGAAATAAAAATGGCTTAAACGCATCCAGTATATGTCGTAATTTTAATGGAACGGAACGATACAATTACAGTTCAAGTTATAATGGACAATGAAATGAATTTTAGTCGAAATTACCAGGCTACTTTTTTTTTATACAAAGGGGGACAGACGAACAGACGGGTCACCTGATGGTAAGTGACACCGCCGTCCATGGACACTTGCAACTCAAGAGTCGCAAGTGCGCTGCCCGCCTTTGAGGGTGATGAGGGATGGGGGATGCAGGGAGCGGAAATAAGAGAGGAGGGATGATGAGATGGAAAAAAGGAGAAAGGAGATGAGGGGAGAGAAAAGGGGGGAGGGGGAATTGGGCCTCCGGAAACCTCACTTAATTCGGGGAAATGCAACGCAAGCGTTACTTCACAACCGGTTTTCTGTTAGGCCGTGGTATCGCACCGGCCGAGTCGGCCCATTCGTGCCTGAGCATGGGTCTACCACTGAAAAACCTAGTGCCAATAAGTAAATGCACAATACAAATATAATATTAAATACTTGAATACGTAATTCTGAAGTAGTTATTAACATAATAATGTTCAGTGGTCCTCGTAAGTGTTGCCCTTAACCGCGCTGCTCATTTTCACCACAAATATCACCCAAATCGAATAGTGATGAACTGCATAATCCCCATTTCCAACAAAACCAAGGCTAAGAGTCTACTAGTCCCACGGGCACAACTAATCTTGATCAAATGTTTTGGTATTCATTTTCAATCGATTTGAAATACAAATCATACGATTAAGAACTTAAAGCTATTCGTATTCAAGCTGGACGTGGTGGTGGACCACGTGGACATAATATGTTAAATAATGACTAAACACTCGATTTAGGAACCGGATATATTTCATAATTGATTTATAACAATAATGAATGAAATTGAGTTATTTTTCTATGCTGACACGACGTTACCTCAAAATATCCCTCTATGTCACACCCACTCCTAGGAGGATTTAAATAAAATTAAATATATAGCAGTAGTAGAGCCATGCTTAGGCACGCATCTGCCGGCTGGACCGGTGCGATACCACGACCTCACAGAAAACAGGTTGTGAAGCAATGCTTGCGTGCTTGAGGCCCAACTCCCGTCTCCTTTTACCTCTCCCCTGACCGACCGCCCCTTTTCCCATCTCCTCATCCCCTTTCTTGACCTCCCCGCATACCCTCATGTCCCTCATCACCCTCAAAGGCGGGCAGCTCACTTACGACTCGAGAGTTGCAGGTGTTCCTGAACGGCGGTTGTCACTTACCATCAGGTGACCCGTCTGTACGTCTGTTCACCTTAACTATAATATATATATTATTTATATGTATGTATGACGTTACTTTATAATGTCCCAGACAGCTTGATGGATTTTCGACATATGATCACTCGATAAACATAAGACTCCTCGCGCAGTCGGCTAAATAAACATAAAATATTGTATTTGTAAGGACGCTGTCTAACAAAAGGCACGTACTTACTGGTTTATGCAATTTTCAATCAGGGCCAGCTATTTTGGACTAGAGCCAGATATACAGCACTGTGTTCTTGTCTTTTAAACTGTGCGGGGTACGGAAAACACCATTAACATCAACAGGGACTACACGACCCTTAAAGAAATCATATATATATGATGAGGCATACATGGTGTGCGATGGTGTCGACATAGAAAAATACTTTTTAAAAGCAGGATCCACAACAAATTGGGTTTGAAAATCCTAAATTAATAGTATGATAAAATAATGTATACTAACTGATTTAGCCGTGTTGGTCATGGTGGAGTCGAACTTCAACTCTTCAAGTGGTTTTTTTTTATTTATTACATGGGGGGACAGACGAACACACGGGTCACCTCATGGTAATTGACAACCTCCGCACAAGGACACCTTTCACCGGCTTTCTTTTGGATTGATCCTTTGGATTGGGGGATGAGGTGAGGCTAAAGAAGAAAATGGAAGTCAGGCCTCCGCTACCCTCACCCACTCGGCAACATAATTAAAGCATTATTTGTCATCCAGTTTCCTTTGAGGCCGAATTACACCGGTCGAGCCGGCCCATTCGTGCCTAAGCATGGCTCTTCCACGGTAAGAAGGGTGTCGTATAGGTACTACTATGGGACCGGGCTGTCAATAAGACAGTGTTTATACTGGTTTATAAAGTCATACAGTGGACTTATCGGCAATAGGCTTGCTCCGTGTTACGTTAGTGGAATCAAATTCTAATTGGCAAAATATAGGTGTTTAATAAACTTCTGCCTACCCAATCACGAACATATAAGTGTATGAAAATGATAGAATAGTAAAAACTCCAAAGCTAACGTTCGAGGATTTTACACGTGACTGTTAGCAGAAATATCTTCATGATCTCACCTTAAAGGTATTTTATATACAGCTCTGTGTTGACTTTACTTAACTGAACTCTATTTACTTTTTTTTTTTTGTTTTTGGTATAGTGTAATCAACATAGTTTTTTTTTTTATTACATATATAAACTTACATTTAAAATTAAATTATAATAAGGCGTCCCCTCGACCAAACGTACCCATGACGCTGGCGGCGTTTCCCCGTTGTACGCATATAGCGATGTTTTGGGTCAGGTATTGAGCAGAGCGTGGGTCCCGTCCCCCACTCCGCAGTCGGCGCCCCGAGTTCAGTTTTATATACATATATATATATATATTACATTGTATTCATGTGTAAATTATTCAATCTTTATACACGTGCCACGTTCCCCTCTGTACCATCCAATGGTGAACCGGTAGATTTAACGCCAGATGTGACGTGTCGATGTAACGCCATTTGGCATTAAGATTGCCTTGTGCAATGTAAAATGAGGGCAAAAGATAATAATAAAAAAATCATTAAAAGCGATACGATAAATATGTACTTCAATTTAACATAAATCACAAATTCCTGAATGAATCACAAATCAACAACAGGTTTATAATTCAACAAGAACTTTGCATACTTCTGTATATTGCACGCTGGCCGGTTCCCGCAGTTTCACCTGACTATATGCTCACTGCTCCGCTCCTAACGGTTGTAGAGTGAAGTTTTTAAGCCTATATTATCCATCAATAAGTACTCTATCCAATACAAATAGAATCATTCAAATCCGGTTCATAGTTCCAAAGATTAGTGCGTTTTAACAAAGTAAAACTCTTTTGTTTTATTACCGTAATATGTAGATAAGTGCCGAGGTCAAACAAAATAATTAAGATTCGCTTTGTATTAGTTATTGAACGATTGAAACAAGAAGCAAATTAGGTATCGAGTTGTTTCCTCACTCAGACAAACTGAACTGATTGAAACGAATTGATTTCTGTATCACGTAAGTCTTTAAGTTGTATTTTTTTTTGTTCTACAGAAATACTCATCCGTATAAATCTGTAAATATCCGTAAAATCCGTATAATAATAATATACTTACAAAAAATTGAATTCAAATTTGTATTATTTTAATTTATGAATCCACACATTAATTTTAAACTACTGACACCGTTTTCACAAGCATTTTCAGAAATTTGGTAAACTATGTCGAGTGCTTGAGTTTAACCTACAAGTGATTTCAGTAAGTAAATGTTAACTACGTTAAGCACGAAAAGCTATAAGGTCTAAATAATACAATACGTGCGGCATAAATTCCACATGCAAGCAGTGTAAACAGTTACAATAATTTGTTTATTGTAGTTTGTTGTAGATTCCACTCATATTTATCCAAATTCAAACCTAAATCCATACATTAAAATCTAGTAATACTTTGTAGATATATGAGTCAGTGGTCTAACATGAAATAATTCCACTCTACTTACTGCTGTCCGTTCTAGAGTAACTGCTGAGTAATTACGCAAATCGGAACGCTTTAAATGTCGTGAATTAATAAATCCTTTCAACCTTGACAGTGGTACGTAACGGACCCTACCACGCGTCGTCAGGCATCGCTGACTGCAACATAAGGTCATTGTTGTTACTCCAAAAGTTGTTGTGTATTATACTGCCAAAAACATTGTTGAATGTTTAGTCCAAAACACGCAATGACAATTGCGCAAAGGCTCATTTAATTAAGCAATTGTTATGTTTGTTAGAGTTGCCGTTTTATGGTTAATGATTACGTAGATATTATTTAATCGGTTGATAAACTTCCTTATATGTAATGATTTAACGAAATATAAATGTTGCGATAGAAAAGAACATTTTAATATGTTCAGCAAACCAATAAATTCAAACTACTTTGGTATCTTCGTCATCGGTACTAGATATATGAAAAAAGGATTACAAAATTGGACAGATATTAATTTGCATGTACGCAACCGACACCATACCACAAGACACATACATACGTTCACACTTGTATCCCCAAATATACCGATTAGATAGGGGGTGTATTAAACAGTAATCGGAGCATTTTCTACATAGGGTGACATTCGATTTGAATTTTTAATATATTTACTTCTATTTTTGATCCGCTTTCAGATTCAAGATATCATGATTATTATAAGATATAACTAATAATAAAAGAGGCAGAGTTTGTTAGCTTGTTTGTTTGACTGAGATTATCTCAGGAACTCCTAATCAGATTGGAAAATTCTTCTTATACAAGATAGCCCGGTTAATGAACATCACGCTGCGACTCTTAGAAGCGGAGCAGTGAGCATAAACGAAGAAAATCTCTGGAACGATTTAAAAACTTTTGACATGCACAAGAAGGAATAGATT
This sequence comes from Tyria jacobaeae, assembly GCA_947561695.1. Classification (NCBI taxonomy): domain Eukaryota; kingdom Metazoa; phylum Arthropoda; class Insecta; order Lepidoptera; family Erebidae; genus Tyria; species Tyria jacobaeae. The sequence continues at coordinate 11,016,700 of OX387231.1, read as the reverse complement.
GAATAAAATAATTGTTGAGCAATAGGCTATGAAACATGACGCTAAGACCTTTAGGAGCGGAGAATAACCGAGTTGAAACTACGCGGGATCGGCTAGTTATAATATAACTAAATAGATACTTAGTGTTAACATGATTGTATATCGGTAGAATCCGCAACATTATTAGTTGCGTGTAAGGGTCACTTCTTCCTATACCTAAATAGTATAGAAAAAAAAAAACATTGCTAAATACATACATACTGCGATTTTCATCATTCGTTTGCAATTTAAACGATCATTCAAAGTTAGCAAACTACAATGTCCAACTACAGTTATTGATTTGCGCGATTAAACTGAATAAAATAGATTATAATTAATTAATCCAACCGAATGGTCCAAAATTTCTACCAATCAGACGACCATGATACGACAACACTAACCTATCCAAAAAAATGACAATGACAGTGTTGGGCAATCAAATCCACAGTACAGCAATTTACTGCAGACTTTATGATTACTAATAAACTTCATTTCGTAAAGATAAAATGTAAAGGTAAAATATTCAGAGAAGCAAAGGAATACTTACGTAAAGCTATTAACAGAAACTTTCTGACAGTAAACTAGCAACATTTCAACAAGCACTTCCCAACATCCAACTAACCAGGCAGTGAGTAACTCATGTTCATGTTTCGAAATCTATCGTCTTATAACTTAGTTAGATTCTAAAAAATCTGTTCCAGATATCAACATTGTCGAAACAATACCTTTTGAAGGATTGATACATCGACTTGTCTAACTTCATAGTTACGTAACTCTAAAATCTTCGCCAATTGCATTGTCCGTAGCACAATCACAATAAAAACTATTAAACTTGTTCTTTCTACGGCGATCCTGGCCTTGGTTAACCAATTATTTGAAGTATGGAATCTAAATCGGCTCCCATGCAGTAATCGAGGAAACCAACCAGAACTAAGACGACAAAACAAATTGAATAAGTTCTTGTAAAGTTGCGAAAATTTCCACTAACAAAAATTGTCTTAAATTGATTCGCAACGGAGATAAATTGAATCGTTATATACTGGATTTTACACTTCGAGTGAACGAGTTATGTGAGAATTGAATGAGAATAAAGCAAGGCAGGGCTTGGCTGATAACGTAGTTATACAAGATATATATAATATAATCCAATGTACCCTTACTTTTAGGATTTTTGTTTCAAGTTATTATGTTAAATTTAATAGCGTATAACTATTTTATTGTATAAGACCTATAAGACATAAGATTAAAATTATAAGATATCTTAAAAGAATATTAACTCACCCAAACAAAGAATTAATTAAAAGTTCGTGTTCAATATTATTACCGAATATTATGGAATAGTTCATTAATTTATAATAAACTTTTTAATTTAAATCGAGGTCGTTTGAAATATCAACTGTGCTCATAAGATCAGCTAAAATTACACTGAAGTATCGTTTACATCGAAGTGTTTCCTTGTAAAGATATGAGAGTGCAGGGTGCAGTTTCTATAATCGGTTCTCACGAATATCTGCCATCTGAGATGGAAGTGTCGGTAGTCACTGTAGCATCAGTTCTAACGTCAAGAGATGTGGAGTTTGAATCTTACATACATGGTTAACTTGCAACTAACGAAAATTTATAATTTACTTTTAATTTTAATTAATTTCGGAATTAAGCTTATTATTTTTTGTCCTATAAGCTAGATATTTAAAATGTCTAATATAAATTTAGTTTCAGTATATCGGGCCGAGATTAAAAAGCTTCCCTAATATTTTGTATTATGGAACACAACTAGAGTCAACAAACTTTAACAGAGGTGTACAAAACATATCACGACGGGATAAAGAAGTTTGTTTTAAGTGAATAAAACGAGATGTTGATGGATGCAAGCTTTGCAAAGATTTGCTTTGTAAGATTGTCATTTTTATTTAGTGCTTATGGACATCCCTTTACGCTTTATGCAGTTTGTACCCAGCATTAGTTTTACAGAGACGTAGATAATGATAAACACTCAATCTTAGTAACCATGGGGTTATTTAAGAAACGTGACGATCCGACAATTTTGTCACATTTTGACAAATAATTAGGATTGTATCCCTATAATGATCACATTGAATTAGGTAATTCAATGTTATCATTATAGGGACGGTACACGTGATAGGTGCAAGCATACTGCCATCAGGTCACTTAGGGAAAATAAGGAGCACATTTAAAAGGATAGGCAGCTAAATAAAGGAGGCAGTGGAAGGTAAAGGAAATTGTTTATGCGGATGAATTAGGAAGTGTAAGCAACAACTCAAGAAGTTCAGCGTCACAAAGATTGGTGACTCGAATGTGGTAATTCGAACTGGCTAGAGTCTGGAACTTTTTTTCTAAACGCACAGACTTTACACAACTTATTAGTCAAACTATAAACGGAGATTGCCATGTTCCATTTAAATCAGACAGGTATAAAACAATTATGTATTTTCTACGATATGCGATTCGGTGTTAATATATAATATATCTTCCCAATCTTCCAAAATAAAATGTCATTCGTTAGTCTTCCTAAAACTCGAGAATGGCATGATCGGTTTACATTTTTTTCGTGTCGATTGTGTGTGTGTCAATGACTAGCTTATAAGCAAAAAGAAAAACAAAGAGAAATAAAAAAGGAACACCAAACATATTAATACATAACTAAGTAATACTTCTAAGTTATTATAAACTTAACAACACGCAAATATGGTGGAATCAATCGATTTCTATTTTCATATAGGTATATTGTTATTTGATTCTTATTTCCATTTAACAAAAAAGATAAACTAGACAATAATTGCTTGCTAGACAAAAAAGGTCCTAGTCTGTTCATTGTATCATCAAACTCAATTTCATAACTGGTGACCTCCACGTTACACAGTCTATCCAACAATACACGACATTTGCCGCAGTTACAATAATACCTGCTATTGCAAATTTTAAACTGTCATGGACTTGTTTCAAGCGTATTGTTATCAATCACTAGGCGCTTTGATACTAGACTCGAGAAAACTATGTGTAAGTCACACAATTTTTGTTGCGTATGTGATGGGATCGAACCTATGTGCTCTGGCTCGGCACACACTAACCAATAGACAGACTAGTCATATTAATAAGCCTCGAGATGATAAAACTTTCTTGGTGTTAGTTTTGTCATTTGAAGAGATTTTCTCAATGATAGTGATATGAAAGTTAGTAGTGACATTTTAAGCTCGCTGAAAATATTTTTCTCTGCAGGATTAAAAATTGAGTTTATGAACTGTTTAAATAATTTCCACGTTATAACATTTGCACTGAAACAGACAAGTATGTTTAACTACCGCATAGTTTAGATTGGTCTATCTATCGCCCTAGCAGAAGCATGCCTGAGACAACGGCGTGTTCCGCGCGCGCCTGTCTATATATTAGGGGCAGGACCCCCCCCACATACCATATTGAGGTCACCCTGTACAGGCCGACACAGAACTTCCTTTCTAGGGTACACCTGAGGCTCAGGCCATAAGACCCGATGACGGAACACTGTGTGGATTTAGTCGGTTCGAGTCAGACATACCACCCTGTGGGGGTTTCAACACAAAAAAAAAGAATAGAATACTAAGACGAAACGTTTGAAGAACACTGTAAGGGCAAATAAAAATTGCAGAGGATTTAGCATAGGGAAACCGACAAGCTTGTCTATGGATTTTTTACAGTACCCACAGAGTTTACCGATTTTTCAATTTATTAATCACCTTCTACTACTAACGAAACGAACCTACGAACCGAAATGATTTCACCTGTACAAGACTGCTCAAAAAGGAGGGTTATAGTTACAGGGTTACTTGTAATTCGACGTACATACATACATATATCCGTTAGGAGCTGATAACGGCTCCTAACGGATATAATTGATATTTATGGAAGAAATTCGTTAGTTTTCGAGATATTTAAATTTTCAGGGCTTATCGATATTTATTTTACAATTACATTATTCTCAAAAAAAATATACTACTAATTAAATTACCTTACTACTATTTAATTACCATAAAAAAAATTGTAGCTAGCACTTCTGTATTTTTAGTTTAGAATTCTCGCTAAACAACCGATTTTATTACCGAAATTTAAAATCTGTTGCATCGCTTCAATAGCCTAAATTGATTCACTTTTCTGTGACTGTCTGTAACTGAGAAAGAACAGAAAACCGATCAGGCATGTCGAATAACATATATTAGCAGATTTTTTCTAAGAATCATCTAATGTTACCTTTCTGCTAATGGCTTATTGCGTTTCTGGTGAGTTTTTATGCAGATAATGAACTTGGAAACACATAAAGTTTGAATAAAATTAACGATGAATCATTAGCAGTATGTTACATTACATCATTTTAAGCATGCAGAATGCGTTACAGGTCGTTTTTTTATTATTCAACGAGTCTGGTGACTTATGTAGTTTTAAGCGTTTTTAATTATTATATCTCATAATTAAGCGCTGCACAATATACAGCGCTTCAATTTCAATATGGAAATCTTAAATATAGCAATATTGTGTGTGTTTCTAGATTATTATAATAATTACCATCTGAAGCCTAGAGTAACAACATATTCTAGTATAACAGAGATAAAAAGAAAAACAAACATTTGTGGACATTTTGTGTTGTGGTCGTTTTAAAATCGGTTTGTGCATATTCTGAATTTATTTGAGAGACGTTACTGCAGCTAGATGGAGTGCAGAATAATTCAGGTATACGCACAGACCGTGTTGGTATGTAATTAATCATTCACTATTTCATACAGTGTGTACAAATTATTCAACCATCGCCTCCCCGCCAGTCATCTTGTACTGCACAAGTGATTTTACTCAAGATACATTCAGATTATGTGTCACAAACAGCCCGTTATCTATACACTTTCTTATCAAGGGACTTTTCACGCAATACACCCGCGTTCATCATCTTTTCGCACTTTATCGTCATACTTTCCAACTTTCTAATAATAACGAAGCTTTCATAAATTAAACGTAATTATGCATAGCAAATATAAAAGCGAAGGCACCGTTCAATGCTGTTTAATAACCACAACAAAACAATTTTTAAACTAGTAGCCGCGATGTAATTTTTTTTTTGTATAATTAAAATCCTAGAAAAGCCAAGCAGTTTGCATAATATGCTACTTTAAACCCCACAGAAATAGAGGGATGTTATAAGTTCGTTGTTTGTATCTGTAAGTCCTTCTGTGGCATCATGGTTCCTGAACGGATGAAACGATCTTGATTATTTTATTTTTGGTTGAAAAATCTCTTAAACGAGAATGTTTTAGTTATGTTTCAAAAAATCTACTCAGTGGCTTATAGAACATCAGATCTATTCAAATTGTGGGATTGATAAAAGTCGGAAGTATTTTAATTTGTTAATTTCTTGTTATTTAAATTGCCTAGTTTAAATAAACATGTATAAAGGTGGTAATTGAAGTCAGTTCAAATATGGATATGGATTCTTTCCAGGCCATTCCATATTTATTCACATTCCATGTTCGAAGACAAGTCGATAGTTGTGTAATTTCATAAGAACCATGATACCGTCGCCATTCCAATTACAAGCCTTACATCATTTCAATTACTTTAAACGACTTCAAGCTTACATAACCTTTATATTACACTCAAATTCCTATCATCAATTACTTAACGATTTTCCTGCTTTCCTTAAAACTGTAGTTCCTCGCATCGAATACAATAGACCTCTTTTGTCGCCAATCGGTCACGCTTTTGCTCAAGTTATTGTATAACCGGTTATAAGCGGTTATATCTGGTTAATTATGCACAGTGAGTTAACAGTCTTGATGCAGTAGTTAACCATCGGTTTACGGTTAGGGTGCCGCCATTTTGCTTGTACTTTAATATTGTGAAGTTGTTTAAAATTTTATTAGGAGGCGATTGTGGCTTTTTAGTTTTTAAATCCGATTCCGGATTTTCCGAGTGAGGATATTATTTCGGTTTAATTTAGTGTAAATATACTGCGGCTGTTACATGTTATATGTGTGAATTCTCACCGACAGAATAAAAATACTCTCAACAGTTTTATAAGTATTTGCAAGCATACAGTTATAAAAATATTAAATACAATACATAAAACAATTGTTTTGTAGTACCATTAATACTTATAGTTACAAACCAGTTTTTACTTGAACTCGTTTGACTAAAAACGTAAAAGGTTTGTTAACGTTTAAAGCATATAATTCAAAAGCAGCGGTAAATATTTTCTAAATCATCACACTGTGCACAATTTGTTTAATGTCGTTCGAGTTAAAATGAAAGCAAGAGTATTGATATGCCAACCGCAAATTGACGGTTTTACGGTTATCAAGTCGTTTACAACAATATCATGTAATAACTGTTTTCTTCGCCGTCAATGCAATATCGTTTTTTTATGCTGAAAATGACAAATGCCTAACTAGGTTACTGCTTTCAGTTCAGTCGCTCTTCTGCGTTGTAGTTTATCAACTGTCAGGGCACGGACTTTAGGTACCAAGGTTTGTAAAACCTAAGGCAGAGAGAGAGAAATAAGTGAGATTTCCGGAGGCCCCAGTTCCCTCTCCTCTTTCCTCTCCCCCATCCCCCCTCTTCTGTCCACTCCCCGCCTCCTCCAATACCTCACCACCCTCAAAGGCGGGCAGCGCACTTACGACTCTTGAGTTGTAGGTGTCCATGGACGGCAGTTGTTGTGAATTAATCCTAGAGCGGGAGTTGTCTTTTTAATTAAAAAAATACATATATTTATTTATTTATTTAACTTTATGCACATATTTATTGTACAAGGCGGACTTAATGCCTTAGGCATTCTCTACCAGTCAACTTTGGGGTGTTGCAAAAATAAAAGTGGTAGGTGCGAAGAATAAGTGAGAAAAAAAAAAGAACTAGTTTAAAAGTAGTATAAATACAAAAAAAAAAATGTTATACACATTATTACATATACATTATTACTTACGTAAAAAAAAAGAAAAAAAAAGAGAAGAACGAGAAGAAAAAGAAAATGATGCGACAATTAAGCCAACTCATTGAGCAGGAGATCACGTACCCTTTGTTTAAACGTGAAGCGGTTAGTGGACATCCTGATTTCGAGTGGGAGCGCATTCCAAAGAAGAACAGATTGGACATAGAACGAAGAGTTCACAAAGTTGGAGTTATGAGGGGGACATAATAGAAGATTGTTGTGTGAGGAACGAAGGTTTCTGTCATGATTTGAGCACAGTAAACGAAGATAGGGTGCTAAATAAGATGGAGGAGATGGAGAGTTAAGAAAAGAGAAGAGAGAAGTCAGTGCGCGAGATTACGTCGCTGGCGAATCGGAAGCCATTTTAATACAGAACGTAAAGCAGACACGTGGTCATACTTGCGAAGATTAAAAATAAATCGAATGCAGTTATTAAGAAGTCGGTCAAGTTTATTGAGCAGATCTGCATTCATGTCGAAATAACATACATCACCATAGTCGATTATGGGGATGATTAGGGACTGCATTAGGATTGTCTTGGTTTTAGTCGGAAGGAAATTTTTAAGGCGATATAGACTTCGGAGAGTTCCAGTCACTTTCCGACTCACGTGGGCCACCTGGGCACGCCAATCAAGAGTTGAGTCAATATGTAGGCCCAGATCTTTAACCACTGAGCTTAGGGGTATGACTGAGCTATTAAAGACTACAGGTGAGATGGAAGTCATATCAATCTTACCCATGAGTCGTTTGCTGCCTACGATAATTGCCTGACATTTAGTGGGATTCACGAATAATCCAAACCTCTCCGACCAGCTTTTTATTACATCTAAGTCCTCATTAATTTTGTCAATGGCCTGCGGTATATCCTCAATGCTGGCCTGCGTGTACAGCTGCAAGTCATCGGCATAAAGGTGATACGCACACAGAAGGTCCTGAGTTATGAGATTAATGTAAATTGAAAACAAAAGTGGAGACAGAATTCCGCCTTGAGGGACGCCAGTGTGGAGTTCACACCAATTTGATGACAGGTCATCAACGCGAACGCACTGTTGTCGTCCCTGAAGATAAGTGGAGAACCATTCCAATGCTTCTGATGAGATCATAAGATAGGACAGGATGGATAATAGGACATCGTGACTGACGGTATTGAAGGCATTAGAAAAGTCAATCAGGGCTAGAACGGTAACCTTGGTGCCTTCCATGCCCTCCCTAATATCGCCAGTCACTTTCAGCAGTGCAGTAACAGCACTGTGACCGGGCCTAAAGCCGGATTGGAAGGGACTTAAGAGATTATTTTGGAAGATAAACTGGGAAAGCTGCTTGTGAACACACGCTTCAAGAACTTTTGATAGAAAGGGAAGAATAGAAATGGGACGGAAATGTTCAGGAAGGGAAGGATTTTTTTTTAGGCAAAGGAATGATATAAGCGTTGCGCCACAGAGAGGGGAAGGTTCCTGAATCGAGAGAAAAGTTAGTAATGTGTGTTATGGCCTGAAGGACGTGATCCAGGATAGTGACTATCATCCTACGGCTAAGGCCATCACAACCCTCAGCATTGGAACGGATGGAAAGGATAATCTTTTTGATGTCCTCAGAAGACACTGGAGAAAATTGAAAATTAGCAATGTTGGGTCTGGGTAGACCAGCAATATGGTTCAAGGTCCGACACTTGGTTTGATGATCTAGCTGAATTGTAGATGCGAAATGACGGTTGATATCATTCAAACCAATGGTCGATTGAGACTCGGTGCGTAGTTGCCTGCCGATACCCATAGTGTTTAGAAACTTCCACATACTGGAAGGAGATGAAGTTTTAATATTTTGTAGAATATGTCGGCGTTTTGCGTTACGTATAACCTGGTTACACCGATTCCTTACAGTCTTAAAAATGTTCAATTTTTCTTCACTGCTGTCCTTTCGAAACTGTCGGAAAGCCCAATCTCTTCGTCCCATAGCCATTCGCACCTCCTCCGTCATCCACGGTGCTGGAGTACGCGTAAGTTTTACTCTCCTAATGGGAACATGGATGTCATACAAATTGATAATGCTATTGTTAAAACTGTTAAGTTTCTCGTTAACATTGGCAGCCTCTGTCACATTCCTCCAGTCTAGCCTAGATGCATCTGCACACAGTTTTTCAATATCCAACCGTCCAAAACAACGCATATTTAAAAATTTGGGAGGAGATCTGGGAGTTTTCAGGACATATATATATACTTATATACTTACATGCATATACACAGAAACCAAACCATTATTGCTTAATCACGAAATATATATATATATATATATATATATATATATATATATAGCCATATATCATATATACATATATCATGTTACCAGGTGACTTCTGATATTTCTGTAAGGCTGAAGATATCAACAGAGTCCCATGACTCTGTTAAATTCTGTACAAATCACTACAGAAACCATATCATTACTACATTTACAACCAAAACAATAGCACAGACGTAACACTATTTAGCTTACATTTAAGAGTTACAACATAGGAAGCCAGAAAAGAAAGAAATTACCCTGCTTTGTTGATAAAACTGGAGCATTAAGTGTGACGGATTCTTGAGAACAAACAATGGCAAGCGCTGTAGTTTAAATGTTTTTAAAGTGCAATTTTAAACCTTATTTCTTGATAAGATAGAGAATCTATACTTTAGTAGTAACACAGATGAAGAATCCGTAGGAAGGGGCTTTTATCTTTTACCTTAAGGCTTTCTCCGAACCATTATCATAGCAGCTTGAATTTCACGGCCTTTCTAAAAACGATACTATTTAAGTAATAACGTTCATAAGCTCAAGAGAAAGAGACGAGAACATCCAAAAAAAAACTAAAGTTACACAATGGGATGGCCACATCTGCAGTTGGAGCAAACCAGTCCTACAGTGGAGACTGCGAATGGGTAAAAGGAAGGTAAAACGCCCAACCAGATGGACTGACGACCTGAACAAATAATTGGAATAGGGTGCTACATACATGATACATGCTGCATACGGGTACACAAGCGCAGCTGAATAAAAAAAAAGCACAAACACAAAACAACGGACAACAATACCAACCCTAACTCGGAACAACTAGTTGTGAACCACACAATTTTTTGTCCCGTATGGGAATTGAACCATCGAACTCTATAGATTTACTTATAACACTAGATAAGTAATTATTTTAACTAGGTATTATAGTATACTTAAGAGTTACATTAATAAGAAACTCATTTGCAAACATGTAAATAGTTTATGGCAGGTTTACAGCAGAAATGCTTTTTATTCTAGAACTTCGCCTGTGGCTCCAATAACGTAAAAAAATGCGTATTATTTATATTTACATATGATATGTAATCTATCTCTTGGCAAAAGTATTTTTCTGGATTAAATGAACACTATGTCCTTTTCTGTACTCCTGCAACGTGTGTAAACTGCAAAACTACATGATGACCAGTTTAGTTGTGAAGACGTTAAACTTAACTTCACATTTATAATATTAGTATGGATTTAAATAAAGTCATTGTATAATAAAAATATATTGTTTATTATTTTATTATCTATTTACTTAAAACTTTAATGAGATAGATAAAAAACGGTAATTAATATAACGTAATAGTTACGGTGCATAAGTCTTGAGATCAATTGCGAGTTTGAGCCTTATTAAGGAGACAATAGACGTAAACCAATTACCTAACACCCGCATATCACTGAATTGAATGAATAGCTTTGTCTACAAGTAGTATTAATAGACGAGCAAAGCCGAAATCTTCTAAAACAAAACGATAGCTTATATTTTTCTCAAGAGTCATGTCTATTAGATTTTTTTTTTTATTTTTTTTTTTTTATTGAGATTTGAACCAATGATAGGCAAAGAAAGTAAGAATAAGGGGTCTAAAACGCTCACAGTTTGCCAACCATAGCATAGTGTACTTAACTTGATGTGTCTCACTACTTAATGTGTCTTTTACAGTTACGTTCGTTTTCTCGTACAACCTAATATTGCACGACTTACATATCCACTTGATGTATTCCTTGTAAATTTTTTGATGGTGCGTAATATAGTTAATTTATCTGAAAAAAAAATATAACTGCAAAATTGCCTGTTTAAACCCTACTTAAAGATTTTACCTCGATCTGACCAACCGTTCTAGCGTAATTGATTAACATTCATCCAAATTCGCATCTATAATAGTAACAAGCAAGATATAAAAACACGTTTAGTACTTGATTTTAAATATATTCAATTCGACATAAATATTTCAAGGAAGTTATTACATTTGTAATATAAAAGTGAACGTGTGCAGTAATCTTGAATGTCATATATTTTTGTCGCCGGACGCATTGTTACGTGATCTTAAGGTCTTTCAAATGTCTGTATATTCTTGTAAGCCAGAAACAAAGTTTATTACGTCATATATATTTGGATTAAAGACGCTTATTTTTTTTACCAATATGATCCTGCATATCAAGACAGTTAACTCAATTGAGACGCCAGGGGACAGAAACATCCTGTTTGGTTTGAATTCATAAACAAAAAAACGTTTCTTTTAGTTCATTTAAATAAACGGTTTTACTCACGTGTGTATTTCGGGATGCCCGACTAGTTTCGGTCCAGACGGAAGACCTTTCTCAAGGAGTAAGTCGTCCAGCTGTAATGGTACCGGACGTCACCGGTGTGACGGTCGTGGTACGTTAGTAAAACCGTATTTAAATAAAGATGAATGTTTCTATTTTAACATTTGTTTTAGTGTAGTCAAGTGCAATTCAAAGCTAATTTTTCGAAGCAAGTGAAACAATTATTCAATAACATCTTCGTGTCGTTCTGGGTCAAATATTACGACGACAAAAACGAGATTTAAAAAAAAACATGGTTCCGCGAACTAGAACTAACCTAACCCCACAAAGAACACCAGATGACCTCGTATGAAATACCACCTATTCCTTGCTTATGATCAGACAGAAAAACTGTGAAAGTTGCGACTAGTTTAGTAAAATAGTTCTTAAATAACAGAGTCAAGGGATTTCTTAGTGAACCGTCGACTTAAAAGTGTAGGACCCGTTATTTTAATTGATACTGTTATGTTATAATGAGTTCCATAAACTAATTAATTTTAAAGAACCGTATATAAATAAGTTCAAATACAAATACATATATATTAACTACATTTTACTTACTGTCTGACAAGAATACCGTCTGTCAAGGGATGAAACCGGTTTGGATTTTCCGGCAGTCTTTGCAAAGCGCCTCGGGGGTATTCAATATAAAATCCGTAGATAAAACAGTAAACGGTGGTACGATAAAACGTAGATAATCAATCGATACATTATTAATCAGATCATAAAAACTAAAATCGTAAGTAAATAAAAATGATATAAGAACTTAAATATAGCTTTATTATTATATCTTTTATTAAAGCTTCTGACCTATTTTGAGTCGATACGTTTTAACTTTAGGCGCAGTTTCCACACAAAAAAAAAAGAAGAAAAAAGGCAACTGCACTATGATGAAGTAACTTTTTTTTTTCTCGTGTGGAGACCCCCTTAGGGCCGTCATTCAACCGGGGTTTTCGGTGGAACGGTGTGTCGGAATCGAACCAACTAAAACCACACGGTGTGCCATGCTGCGCTTAAAATAGGAGGAATCCGGGAACAGCTTTATTAAGACATCCAGACCCCTCCTAGCGCCTGCCCGCAATGATGAAGAAACTAACCTAACCTAACTTTGATGAAGAAACTGGAACGCCATAATCATTATACATTCAACCCTTGTCATACCTGTGATAACTACACCATCAGAGGCGGTATATGCTTTCGTAAGTGCTAGAAAGTCGAAAGTGAAACTTACACGCCCATATTAAACATGGCAAGTAAAAATCAACAATCTAGTTTATGCTATGATTGTATTCAACTATTATTATGAAAAACATACTTATATTTATAATGGAACGTGTTGTTTCATTTGAATGCAAAACAAAGTTTTCTAAGACCAGGGACATTATTAAATCAGGAAGTGAATCAAGCGCATTTTCAACGGACTTCAAAAAAAGAGGTGCTCAATTGGATTGTATTTTTTTTATGTTTGTTACCGAGAACTTTCTACTGAGTGAACCGATTTTGCAATTATTTTTTTTACTTTGAAGCTGGTGCTTCCCGTGTGGTCCCATTTCTATTAGATCCAGTTCTGACAATGGCATGCATGAGAAAACTATATAAGTCAAGTATGTGCTCGACAAATTGACGAATAACTCAATATCAGGCTAACGGATATCGATTATTCTTTTTTTATTGGAAAGGATGTACTACAAACCCTTGTAGTACATACTTATCCCAGACACAGAACCTAATCAAACTCTCATCTAATCTATCGGACCGGACGGCTACAGCTAAAAAGTGTTTTTTAAGAATTTTTATGCATTTGGTATATTGGTTTCGTAAACGTAATTTCACACTCTGCTTATAAGACTGGCCGCGTTTTTTGACATGGATATTATATGCAGGTCTTGGCCAGGACGCATTTGTATAACGCATAATAGAACAAAATTATAAAATAATAATTTTCTACCTACTTTTCCATCCCGCATGAATTACAAATATTACAAAAATGCAAAGTACACTTAGTACTTTTTAAATATAATATATAATAAGGAAGTATTTAATATTTTTTTATAATTAGTATATACAGGTCACAGAATAAACATGCTGAAGTTGTAATGGGCTGGAAACATCTACCAATGAACAAATGTTTGTCCACTCTAGGCACTGTCCTATAGTGGACACTGAGGCCTGGTAAAAGAAGAACACCCTTTATTCAATAATAACCTGAGGAAGGTAGCTCTGATCAATTTATTGTGAAAGGAAAGATTGTGAAATGCCATTGACCCTACTCCTACACTCACCCAAAGCACAGACACTATTAGCAGCAGTCAGTACATTGGGAGATGCTTATATAGAGCAGTGGACTGTCATTCAATCAGTTAGTCTACTGTAGTCCACTGCTGGACATAGGCCTCCCCCAATATGCACAGTACAACCCACCTTATGTGTCCAGACTATCCCAGATACCTTCTTTAAGACCTGATTTTAGCAGACTGTGATAGGTTGATTGATTGGTTGTAGATATTATATTACTAAGGCTTTGCAATGCCTATATTATATTTATGATAAGTATGTCTTTCAAACAACCACTATTTATCTCTGCAACACCTCAAGGTTGACAGGTAGAATGCTTTAGTCATTAAGTCACACTAATAAAAATAAAGATTTAATTAATAAATAAATTAAATATAATGTGTGGTAGTAATGTTAGATTTCTATTGCACATTCCTACCACACATTATATCTTATATCTTTAAATGAGCAATTCTTGTATATATATATAATTGGAATCTCACAATCGGCTCCAACGATTTTCATGAAATTTAGTATATAGAGGGTTTCAGGGGCGATAAATCGCTCTAGCTAGGTTTTAGTTTTAGAAAACGTCGTTTTATCCGTGTTTTCAGGCAATGAAAAACTGCTACAATATCGTTAGTATATGAAGGTAAATTTCGCCACCTTCTATAAGGTTGTAGTAGGTCAGATGGGAAATAAGGCGGTCCCGTAACCAGATTACCCCGGTTCGAGTCCTGATGATTATTTTATTTTACTTTTTTTTTCGTTATTTTAGACGATTTACCAAAAAAAAAAACCGAGCAAAGCTTGGTCATCCAGGTACTTTAATTTATTTATTAATATATAATATAACATTCCTACCACAAGCATGTTTAGCTGAGTTGGAAGTGTTTACATACATACACAGATATTTTACATTTGGAAATTTAAGGTAAATTATTAAAAATCTTTGATTTTATTAATAGTAAGCACATTACATAAACTAAGAATGTGATTAAGCATTACTAATAGACCTGATGCAGACAGATTGAAGTTGCATGAAACATATTAGTTCTATTGATTTCAAAGAAAATTTTAAGTAAGAAGGGGAGGTGAGCGCATTTAGACCTATGTGTGTGTGTGGTGTGTGTAGGCTTCAATCCTTGAAGTTACTTATAATTTTTTTTTAAAAGACTTACTCCCGTTCTAGGATTAATTCCTGTATCATGAGAGACTTTATGAACATTCGGAAAACACAAAAAAAAAAACAGACAACAACAATTTAAGGTGGACACAAAATGTTGTCCGCTGTGGGATCAAACCTACAACTCTGTATGACAGAATAGTGGCCAGGTGACCACTAAAACCACTGCTCCATCAGTGCAGTCCCATGTCCCCTGACATTTCTACAATATTTCTAAAGTGAAATTTGGCTGAGCATAACATTTTAGATTATACATATGTATATACAATATACATTTTTATAGACAAACCTGAGAAACAATCTGATGATGTGTGAATTGTGTGTGCAAGTAAGCAAGGTCACTTAGCACATTGACAGAGTAGTGAGATGATTCAATGAAGCAACTGAAGTGTGACTAACTTAAGCATAAATATGTTATTTTTCATTTATTTAATTTTAATTACTGATACTGTAGATTTTTTTTAGAAAAAGAATTTTCTTAGTTGTTTAATGTAGATAAGGATATATAATACTAAATTCAATGAGTAACTGCATTAATCAAATTTTAAATTTAAATTCAAACATATTTACTTGAACATTACTTTTACCCTCCAGGAATATTTTAATTATAATAACTGCGGAGATTAAATAGCACAATTAATTCTAATTTTATTCTATTATATTCTTCAAATAAATATATTGTAACATGTACATGTCATGCTTTGATATATGTCACCCATGACATTTTAGCTAACACACTGAGGAATGAGAATTGAATTGAATGTATTTTAGTTTATATATTTGTCAGATTACATACTTCATTTAAGTAAGTAAGTCTACTGAGATAGTTGAATAGAGTATTTTTTTAAACTTTCTCGCATTAGCTACATCTATGTTTTAAATTTTCTTCACACTAAAAATGTACAATTCAAGTTTATAATAAATAGATGCTGTAATCTCCTCTTTTTTAAAAACAATATAAAAAGGTTTCATCCTTACCTTAGGTGACCTTCTTTGAATAACTTTCAAAAGAGGATATAAACTAGTTGACACAAAAATTAAGAACTCCCACACCTCACCGTAGTTAAATAGAATAATTTCTCAATTCACAATGTATGCTCACATTTATAAATCACTTTTGGAGTATATTAGTTAACTACTATCTTAATTTTATATTTTTGTGCTTATTTTTAAAGTTTTAGTTACTATATATACTAACAAACTTTCTTCGATTTATAAAAACGTAAGCGTGCGTCAACCGTGAACCGTTACGTTCGGAAACTAACTCAACTCCGCTATTACCACCTGTCAACCGCTAACAGCGAACTGAGTGTGCCCAGTAGAGAATACTATTCGTAGCATTCAGTTATTTTATTTACAGATTATTCGAATTAATTTGTCGTGGCTCCCGGTGATTTCAGTATTTCAGTGGTAGGTTTTCAAGATTCAATTAGTCACTTCTAAAAAATATTTTTAATTAAAAATCATGAATTTTCCTTCACGGTATTCACTAGCTTTCTGTAACAATATGTTGTGTACACATTAATGTTATCGTCTTTGCCCCCTATATAAATGTTGTTTTACAAATTGGGCCATTATAATAAACCTCCAAATATTTCTCCTGCTCCATATGAATACTTCTGCAAAATAAGTTATAGTCTTAGTGTATGACTTGATTTAAATTTAAATAAAGATTACAATATTGGAAGCCCATTTATTAAATTAGAACAATATATAACAACACAAAACATGCATATCAGGAAAAGATCTCTAATTTAGGGTATGGCTGTTTCCTGGATACCATCAGTATTACTAGTCAGATTCAATTTCTTGATTTTTTTGAGGTCGAAGCCCGAATATGGTTGAACCAACTCGTATTGTTGTTGCTCCCATTTCAATCTATAAATAAATAAAAGCATTATTACAGTTCACAAGTGGAACTGACTATACTTTGTCCAGTATTCAAATGTAGATTTAGGCAAAAACATTACATACAATTGGTTTTTCTTGTAGGAAGTTATAATTAAAACAGGTTAAGGTCATTGTTTTATTGGCAACTGACATTTCTGGTTGGTTTGCAATCAAAACTTGTGTCATTGTTTCTTGAAATTATTGTTAAATTAAAATAAAAAAAAAGTCAAAATTATAAAAAAATATACCTATAGACTATTTTTATGTGAAATTGTTTTGCGTAATTTGTTTACTCTACTTGACTACCATTTACATTCATACTCACCGCATGTTCATAATCTGTGGACATTCCCATAGACAACTCAACTTCATTTATATCAAGTTTCAGTTTTTCACATACTTCCTGTCTGATCTTTGCTAGAGAGATAAAATCAGGGTTGGGACCTCTGGAAATATCATAATCATACTCTCCAATAGTCATTAGGCCTTTGAAATCTAGATTTTGACAATTCTTTATTACATGCTCCACTAATGTTGAAGCATTTTTAGGTTCAATTCCACTTTTGGCTAAGGAGAAAAAAAGAAAGATCATAATAATGACTAATTGAACTGACTTCCATTACAATAATTTATATACTCAATTGCTACCTAGCTAAAAAAAAATACCCATTTGCAATTCACTATAGGCAATACTTTAAAAAGTAAGGCATGCAATAAAATATTTATTTGTAATTGGTAGTATGGTTGAAATTAAGCTTTAAATTAGCCCTTACACATTATAGGACTGGAGTGGGACTAAAATATAATGACATAACTCTGACAAACTTTATACTATATTCAACTTTTTGTTACAATCTGTGTTATCTACTGAAAGGATACCTAATATGATAATTATTATATAAAAAAGACTACCTTCTTCTCCGCTTGTATTAACTTGCACCATAATAGCTAGTTTTACCTCTTCTTTCCTATATTTGGTCCACTGTTTGTTCAAATTGTCAGCCAACTTTTTAGAATGCACTGTTTGTATCATATGCAATCTTGGTACACCTAGCACTTTATTGATTTTATTAGTTTGAAGGGGACCAATTAAATGCCATTTAATTTCTTTACAGTTTTCTAATATAAGAGGATCATTGGCTTTTGTGGTAAGTTCATTGACATAGTTTTCACCAAAATCTCTTTGGCCTGTTTCATAGGCTTCTAAAATCATAGAAGGTGGCTTTATTTTGGATACAGCTACTAACTTTGGTGTAATCTGTGGTAGATCCTGGAAAACAAAATTGTTATGTCTTATGTTATACTTATTGGAAAATTAAATGACTGGTTACATTATTGATTAAATGTAATACTTAGTAATACTTGAAACACACTGGTGAATAACTGTAAATCAATAAAGTTGTAGGTATGCTAAGATTAGATAATATGTATGTATATTAAACTACTTTTGCAAGATCATACTGACAGAAAGATTTATTTTGCCAGAAGGATGTAAATATAGGGACTAAAAGAGAGTTGTATTAATCTCATAGCTGTTGATTTTCTACTGCTCTCAAAAAAAATATTGATTACTTAAGCTATGCCATCATGCTTTTCAATTGAGAAAAAATATAAGATAAACTGATAAGAGAAAAAAATATATTTGATTAGCAAAAACTAGTAAATGCATTTAAGGCTAGGAAGTAGGCTTTATATAGTTGTATCTTCAATAATTTCATGCATTTAAAATATTATCAACACACGAATTTAGTATTGAGATTATAGTTCTATGATGTTGATGTATTGATGTACATATATGATGTATTAAATAGTGTCATAATTCAAACATGATGTTGTTATTGATTGATGAAGTGAGGCCTGAAAATGATTTTAAACATAACTGTTTAAACAATATAGACAGTTTGCAAAACTATTATTTAGTAGACAAGTGAAAGTCAATTAATAGAAACTTCATTTTTGTAGTGGATGTTTAGGCATGAGAGGACGTTCTGTACCGCTAGAATATATATGACATTGTAAGTACATAACTGAATCAGTAGAACTGATAATGTACATGATACTTAGGTTACTTACTTTGCTGCGTTTGGCGACGGCAAGTTCCATTTTCGACAAAACAGTTTTAAGACCCTGCATAACGTTAAATATTTGGGCCTCTTCTAATGACATACTTGTCGTATCCGAAAATGTCTAATATATAAACTTCGTGTAATAAATAAAAAGCAAGCCGGTGATAAAGTGTTTAATTATTTATTGGTCAACGTAAAGATACGAGATGTCAAAATGCAACTCCTACTCGTCGTATCAGACTTGGTAATTTTCTTGACAGCTTTGACAGCTGTTATCTAAGAAATTTGACTCAAGTTCTTTAAAAATTGTAATAGATCGTCGGATATCAATGTTTTAAACATACATACATACATACATAATATCACGCCTCTATCCCATAGGGGTAGGCAGAGACCACTTCCTTCCATTTGCTACGATTCTGACATACCCTCTCGCTTCTTCAACTTTCATTCCGTTCCGCATACAGGCTCGTCGGTTAAAGGTACTTTTGACCTGGCCTTTGCTCAGATTTTCTTAGACTTGGTCCAAGAACATTCGCCTAGGTCTTCCTCTTCCGACATCTCCATTTACCTCTGCCATATAAATACCTTTTGTCAATCTTCTTTCATTCATCCTTTCGATATGCCCGAACCAGTACAGTAAAATATAATAATAAAAGCCACAAATCGGAGGGTACCTGACAAGCGGTATAAGCTCTTTATTTAATTTTTTCTCATTTACTCTTAAGTCATAGCTAGATAAGCTAATATTCCTAAAGATTTTAACTTTGAAGATTGGTACAGAATGAAGGATAGCTGTGTGATTCTCTGCGGAGTAGAAAAAGGTCACTCCATCTCTTAGCATGAGGTGTATGTATGTAATAAGGTGACTTAAGGGTCCAACTGATTTCTATCAGATTGTATATACTTAGGTACACATTCATGTAGTGCTCGCCTATAGGCTTGATCCCTATTAAGTAAGGGTTTGACAAAATCTGTCGGTTTGAGATTCCTCTGCCTACTTCTTCGGGTATATAAGTAAAACAGAAACATATTTTTTCACACTACTTACTATCTACAAAACAAGGGCTTCCCTGACTTGTCGGCTAGTAAATATTACCCCTCCCTCCATCTAGAATTACCTGCTTACTCTCTACCAGACTTTTACTTAAATTTGAACGAAGTTTATTTATATATTTAATCATTATAAATATTATTACTAAACATACTTAATACCTCCAGCTGATCCGTTTTTGTAAATTTATTTCCGAACGACAATTAGATGTCAACTAGTTACGATTGATTTTCTTCACGTTTTGTTTGCGTTTTTCACCACGGAAATTCATTTATTATACAACTTTAGCTACTAATTATGATCCGAATGGTAATTGCTATACTAGCACTAGCTGACTAGCAGCAGCCATGAACGTGTTGGAAAAAGCTGAGAAAGCTTTAGAGTTTTTGAAAACAAACGAGACTACTGCGAAGTGAGTCTGTGAATAATTTTGTCGTGTTTGGTCTTAAATACGAGCATTATTGTTATATGGAGTTTGATTTTAGAAATCATGAGCTGCAGTCAGCGGCTGCCACCCTTGGGAGATGCTTGGGAGCCCTTGGAAGCCGCTCAAACTGCGCCCGACATTATGCGAACTTACTGCACAGTGCCGTTCCTACTTTACTTTTGTTAGCAAGTAACGATAGCGTAAGTTACCTTAAATGTTCTTGTAAGGTGGATTGTAAGGGTTATTTATATTTTTTTTCAATGATAATGAATGTCAGATATATTAAAACTTCAAATTTATCTAAAATATGTATATATGAGTATGTGATCATTTTGTCAATGTCGGTTTTCACAATTAATAGAAGTGATCACTTGTACTGTTCAACAATATTGCCACACAATAATCAACAGTATAAATAGTACTTACTGGTCATTATTAAGTCATAGGCATTTGACTGCTGAGCCACGGGCTATGGATTCAATTCTAGAAAAAAATTGTGTGATCCATGCTTAGTTTGTCCTGAGTCTTGGTATTCTTAGTGTCAGTTGATTGATTTTTAGTTACTAAAGTTTCCTGTGATACAGGAGTTATTCCAAATGCGGGAATTGCCTTTTAACAAAGGAAACATTACATATCTTATTGCCTTTAATTGTTTATGTATCAAAGAGGATGAATATATAACAAGATTCCAATATATTTTTTGCTTAAAAAAACCAGTATCACTGTTTTAATCAAGCAATATTTTTTTATCTCTAAAAGAAACAAGTGTATTAATGTATAACATGTAAACAAAATTTAGTTGTTTATATAATAATTATGGGCATAGCTATAGTATAGCTTAATTAAATGCACACAGTGTTCTGTCATAAGTGGGTCCATTACAAGAGACCTGGGTATACCCAAGGAGGGATGCTTCCAGGAATAGCAATATATATAGCACTTGTCCAAAGACATTTTGCATTCAGTTTGTTTTTGTTTCCAATGTTTTCTTACTTTTTTTTTACTGTTATAATATTCTTATTAATGAAACAACTTATTGGCTCACCAGTTTTCTTACAGACAGAAGCATCAAGGTCATTGTTGACGGTGCATGCACCAGAATTAACAGACTTGGAGTTGCCAAGTCTGTTAATTCTGGTGTCCCACAAGGCTGTGTGCTATCACCCACGCTGTTTCTTCTGCATATCAATGACATGCTGCAGATTAGCATCCATTGCTATGCAGACGATAGCACAAGTGATGCCCTTTACACCGGCCGCGCTAACATTTCTCGAGTAAACATCATCGATAGCCGATCCACTCTTGTGTCTGAAATCGAAACTTCTTTATCAAAAGTTTCAGATTGGGTTCGACTTAACCTAGTCCAGTTTAACCCCACGAAGACACAGGTTTGCGCGTTCACCGCTAAAAAGATGCCATTGGTCGTATCACCTCAATTTGAGAGCACTTCCCTAACTGCATCAGCCAGTATCGGAATCCTTGGCGTCGAGATATCAAGTGAAGTCCAGTTTCGCGGTCACTTAGAGAGTAAGGCCATATTAGCCTCGAAGAAGCTTGGTGTGCTAAACAGATCGAGACAGTATTTTACTCCGGCCCACCGCCTGCAACTTTATAAGGCGCAGGTTCGGCCGCACATGAAATACTGTTCTGTTCTCATCTCTATGCAGGTGCACCCCAGTACCAACTTCTGCCGCTTGACCGTATTCAACGGAGAGCGACTCGCATCATCGACTGCCAAGATATTTCTGATCGACTTGACACCTTGGCGTTGCGTAGAGATGTAGCTTCACTCTGCATCCTCTATCGCTTGTATCATGGGGAGTGTTCAGAGGAATTGTTCGGACTTATACCGGCTGCTGGTTTCCGCCATCGTCCTACGCGACAAAATATCCATCCCCATCACCTGGACGATTGGCACTCCACCACTGTGCGCTTCTCCAGAAGCTTTTTGCCTCGCACAACCAGCTTATGGAACAAATCGTCGCCTGCCGTATTTCCGAACCGATGCGACCTTCAAACCTTCAAGAAAAGAGCGTACTCCTACCTAAAAGGCCTGCAACGCACTTGTGACCCTTGAGTTGCGGGTGTCCATGGGCGGCGATAGTCACTTACCATCAGGTGACCCGTCTGCTCGTTTGCCCCCGAGCCCCTATCGCATAAAAAAAAAAAAAAAGTATGGTTGACCAAACATAGGTTGGTTTATATTTACTTTAATAATGAACAAAGTGAGTCAAATAAATACACATAGTGGTTAGACATTAGTAGTAGGAAATCTTTCCACCATGTCAACCCTAGGCCCTCCAAAATTTGTCTTGTGATGTTAGGAAAACTATTATGTCAATAACATACAACATGGTTGACAGTGGCAGTTCGCTATTCCTATTATTTCTTCTCTGTCTAGTGATATTTTCAAGTTTATGGAAAAATGCACGGAGAATTTCCCCCCAATGCAACCTCCAAAACCCTTATCAGTTAGGTATCAGGCCTGGTTACATTACCACTTCAGCCTTGGTAAATATTACAGACGACATCAGATACAGTATGGAATGTAGAAGTCTAACTGTTCTCATACTAATACATTTTTCTTTTCAACTTTGACATTCTGATAACATAGCTTGCTCTACCCTCTTCTCTTATTGTAATACATCTGTTGGTGTGCCCTATGGTGGTGCTCTATGCCTTTACTCTTTATTTATAAATTCCATTACTGAACAACTTTCTTCTTACTATCTTTATGCAGATGGTCGTGAAATAATCACAAGCACCACTAGAAAACATTTCTAGTACTATTGATATGTAAATAGACATTGTAGGTGCTAGAAGCAAAATCCCATGAAATAAAAGTAAACCCTGCAAAAATTTAGGTCATGATCGTTGGGAGCACTAGGAAGGACCAATGATTAAGTGTTCACATCTTTCTTAGATTATCTTCTATGGCTCTTCTCTCTTCAATGATACCCTTTAGTATTAAAGGGAAGAACTTAGGGTTGCTTATTGACTGATTGGACTGGACTGGACTCTTGGGCTCCTCAAATGCAGAAAGTAATTAGTAAGATATTTGTTTCAGTAGGATCTATAAAAAGAATGCCACATTTTCTACCAACTGCCACCAAAATTGCCATTGCAAAATTATTTTTTCTTCCAATTCTTTATTATGCGGATGCCTGCTATCCAGACCTCACTGAGAACGAATTAGATAACTTTTAAACTTTTGTTTTAGATTTAATTTGAACTACGTAAATATTATCATGTCTTCGCCGGAAAGCTCTTATTCTTTTCTTGCTATACGGTATACTGTTCAACCCTCATATGCCTTCCTATTTAAAAAGATGATTAAAATTCCTACACAATACACATAATAAGCACTTACGAAAATCTGTTATCAAAAGTACCAGTGCACTCAACAACTTTCTTTGACAAATCGTTTATGGTTCCATATGGTAGGTTTAGGTTTAAAGAAAATGTATTCTCATAAGAACAATAAATAGTTTACTTACATGAGATACACAGTATATAATTATTGTCGTCTTCCGACGATATTATGTTTGTAATAAATGTAATGAAAGCAAATTAATTTACATATTGAAGTTTAAATTAAAAACCTTACAAAACAATAAAACAATAAGGAATGATGTCTATTACCTTTTTAAAAAGTTATCTCCCTTGTAGGATGGTAATGCTTGAATGATAAATAAGCAGCTATTTAGTGAAGACAGCAAATAGTATTATTACCAAATAATTATAATATAATTTTATGAATAAAAAAAATGTTGGAAAAAAATATATTCTTTTTTTTGTATGTGTTTGTGTATACATATTGTTTACGAAATGATGGCTTTGTAGTCTCTGTAGTCATAGTTTACTGTCCTCATGTCATAGAAATATCCACACCTTAGAAAATCTTACAGTGTCCCATACAAAGAGCGAAAGGATACCAAAATTATATTAGATTTAACACTTGTTTTATTAATTTCAGGCGGAAATTCGTTTAGTTGGCGATGAGGCATTGAACAGAGTTGTGGTCGGCGGATTCGCCTTTCACTCCCACAAAACTAACGTTATTCTTCAGAATCAAATTGATCATACAAAGAATGCAAGGTAATATGTTTTTTTTGGTTAGTTTTATTAACAAGGTATTTAAAAGTACAATTTATTGTTGCATTTGCACTGACTTGCAGGTGTTTATGGGCGGCCGTAGTCCTTTACCGTCAGGTGATCCGTCTGCTCGTTTGCCCTTTTATACAAACAAAAAAAATGTGTGGTGTCGTGGGACACCAGATAGGGACTAAGTTCCTTATTATAAAAATATTAATTTCAAGTTCTGTTCGAGATATAAAGCATATAATTATTCGGGTATACATTTTTTATTGTGACTTTTAAATCGATAAATATAAAAAAAAAACTATTTTACAAAATTATCTTAACACCTTTATTTCATTGATGATTTATTATAGATATTTGGACAAAGATTTATAAAAATATATAATAATAATATAAAAATAAACAGCTACTTACATGAATAATGATAGCAAAATGCAATAATAATAAGAGTCATCACGTAGACTACACATTAGACACTAAGGCCACTATACATAAAAATCTTACGCTTTTTTTTAACGTTACGGATGTTTTTTGCCGGCCCCTCCGCAACGCCCCATAAGGAAGTTACTTAGAATATAGCATTTATTAAAATCACCACACCACACCACACCACACCACCACATTAACTTGATTCATTTAAGTAAAAGGTTTTACTCATGTATTTATTTCGAGGATGCCCGACTAGTAGACGCGACGCGACGGTACCGAACGTCCGGTACCGTCGCGACTGGACGACTTACTTTTCGAGAAAGGTCTCTTGTCGGGACAGAAACTAATCGAGCATCCCCGAACACACGTGTGTAAAACCGTGTATTTAAATACATATGAATGTAACTCTCGAAAGTTTTTATTCTAATATTAACTTCATTGTTTAAAAAATTATATAGATGTATAACTATTATAATATTGTAATTGTTGAGACGAATGTTACTCACAAACAATAATTGTAATTGTGGTTCAAAGGATTTAAATAATATAGGTATATTAAATATATTGTTGAAATACAATAGTTGACTTCATGTTGTATAAGACATTTGGTTCAATTAATTTATTTCTAAATTGCTACGTATATTTAAATCTTGCTATTCAACGAATATTCAAAAAGTTATTCACGCTGTTGCTTACTGCACTCTCAATTAATATGCTAATATACATTTTTTCTAGATGGATTCGTGCCGCACTCACCCGCATCTGCCTCGGAGATTGCTGGCTGCGTCCTGGGGTTGGGAAAATACGAACACAAGCACAAACTCTTTTCCCAAAGTTGAGTCAGATAGTGCGTCTTACCAATGAGATACAGTTAATTGTGGAGGCATTAGAAAATAACTTGCCAAGGATACTGACAGCTTTGGCGGAATATGCAACAGATGAAGAAATTTCTGGTACGTAAGCGAATTGATTTAAAGTTTTTTTGATGAAAAAAGTGTACTCCGAAATTTAAGGACTGGTTATTTGCCACTACTGAGTCCCAGGCGGTGGTAGTCACTTACCGTCAGGTGACCCGTCTGCTCATTCAACCCCCATATAAAAAAAAATCGTCTGAAATGCGCTACAATAGTTGTATAGAAAAAATCGTTAGAAGACACAAAAATTAAATATTTATTATATTTTCTTTTCTTATTGTTCTGTAGCAGATTGAGCGTTAACTTACTTATTTGTACCAGTATGAATACCTTCATTTTAATTAAGTAATTAATACTGAAGCTATAAAATTGTTTATTTAAAACAAATGATTTTATTAATATAGATTATAAATTAAAATATATTTTCTGTCCTAGTTAGAGTAGAAAACATACATATTATACTTTATATGATTTTTTTTAACAAATTGTATTAATTACAGAGTTATCCAAAGCCCTGCTGTCTCATGTGGAAAGTGCGGAACCCGCGGTAAGACGTGGGATCTCTACATGCGTCGCACATTTGTGTTTACATAGAGAACCTCTGCTTACCAATGTATTGGCTAGAGTTTTTGGTAAGTTATTAGTTATTATTATTTATGTATTACCAAATAATTATAATATTTTTATATATTGCCAAAAACATTAACTTTTATTTTTTTAATTTATTGTCTTATAAAAGTAAACAGGTTAAAATTTCCTTTTTTTTTGCTTATCTGCTTATACAGTCGTGGTCAACTAATTAGGGACACTCTCTAGTTAATCCAAATTGTGAATTTATTTTTTATTTTCCAACGAGTCTAAACAATATTCCACATCTTTTACATGTAAGTATAATTAGTCATTTATGTGCCTAATTATACAAACAATAACAACTTCTTAAACATTAAACCTCTTTACAGTATAGCTGATAGATGATCACAGTGCTATTTGTTCAAAGAATGCTGGCTGGCCATTTAATTAGGGACACTGAGATATTGCGTTCTAGTTTCAAAATCTGAATCTCAATTATTATTTTCTTTCTTCTCCTATTCTTTGTGGTAGTTTTGGCGGCAATCTAGATTTGTAATTTCAAGTTTTGAGAGTTATTTTGAAGAACAATGGGCAAAAATAAAAGTTGCGATGCAACACTACGAAAAATTATCATGAAGTTTGTCGAGCGTGGTTGGTCATACCGAAGGATAGCAGGATATTTAAATTGTTCAAAAACTATGGTATGCAATGCAGTGCAACATTTCAGGCGCAATAACACAACTTTAAATGTGCCCAGAAAAAAAAGATCGAGAAAAACAACTCCGCAAGAAGATAGAATGATAACCAGGTTAGCTAAGAAAGATCCGTTTCTAGGCTCTATTTTAATTAAACATGAAGTGTTTGGGGCAGACGAAAGAGTCAGTGTATCAGCGAGGACAGTTCGACGACGTCTGGTAGAAGCAGGGTTGTTCGGAAGAGTGGCTCGCAAAGTACCGTTGTTAAAGAAAGAGCATAGAAATGCACGTTTGGCGTTTGCACGTAAATATGGACATTGGACCTACGACCAATGGCAACATGTATTATTCTCTGACGAGACCAAGGTTAATTTGATTTCTTCAGATGGAAGGCAATACGTACGGCGTCCTGTAAAAGCGGAAATGAATCCAAGATTCACAAAAAAGCAGGTGAAACATGGCGGAGGAAACATTAAAATGTGGGGATCATTTTCTGAACGTGGAGTGGGACCTGTGAGGAAAGTTCAGGGTAACTTAGACCAACATCAATACAAGGCAATATTAGAAGAAACTATGCTTCCCTATGCTGAGGAACATCTTACTATTATATGGACTTTTCAGCATGATAACGACCCAAAACATACAGCCCGTTCAGTCAAGTCGTTTCTTAACAGACAGTCGGTATCAGTGCTAGATTGGCCATCAAATAGCCCCGACCTCAACCCAATCGAGCACCTTTGGCACGAAATTAAGAAAAAAGTTGCCATTTATCGTACCACAACTTTAGATGAACTTAATGAAGCTTTTTGTGAGGCATGGGCAAACATTCCTGTTGAAATATGTCAGAAACTGATAATGTCTATGCCACATCGGTGTCAAGCGGTAATTACTAACAAAGGTTTTGCTACTGGGTACTGATTTTACCCGTAATGAAATGAAGTTGTTAAAGAAATTAAAATACTGCAGATTATTAGTTCTGTTTAACTCTATTTTTCATTTTACTTTACTGTTCTTAATTAAATGTCCAGCTACAGAATTGTACCTTAAATTGAATACATGGTTAACCTTTGATATTAAACACTTTTTTATATTTATTTAATCTTTTATTTACAGCCATTTATAGTATAATAATCGGATCAAATTATGCAAATAATAGTTACTGAGAAATCAACAGGGTTTTATATTTATATGTACATAGCCGGTTATTGCTGTCCACTATCTTGAATGTCCTTAATTAGTTGACCACGACTGTATCTGTGAATCTCTTCTGCGATATGCAAAAAGTTTTGTATTTATTCTAAATGTTTCTTTCTGTAACAACATTAAAATCAACCAAGGCTTAAAGTATGTTCATCTGTGTTTTAATCCTCAGCACTAGCAAAAATTGCTTATTTCAAATGATTGTGTTTTGCTCTATAATATCAAAATAAAGTAAAAACTTGTTTTTGGCTTAATTTTATTTTAGAAAAACTATGGCCGCCGACAGCAGAGAGCAGTGCTGTGATGGGGTGGTTTTGCGTTATAAAAGCTATCTTTCAAATCAATGATATCACAAAGTTTTCAGATAGCGACTTGTTCTCTGTACAGGATTATTTAGAGGTTTGTATTCATAACATATGTATGTTCTGTGACTTACAACTTAACTAAAGGTACACTTAAGTAAATATTTTTTTTATAATATTAGGGGATTACAACCGCCGCCTATGGTCACTTGCAACTCAAGAGTCGTAAGTGCTTATCCCGCCGTTGGTGGTGGTTTAACCAGAAATTGTAGGATACGACGGGAAATAAAAGGAGATGAGAGCAGGAGAAACAGGAGAGGGGTAGTTGGGCCTCCTGAAACCTCACTTATTTCGGGAAAATGCAACGCGAGTGTTGCTTCATAACCGGTTTTTCGTAAGGCCATCATATCGCACTAGTCGAGCCGCCTATTTGTGCCTAAGCATGACTCTATCACGATAATTTACTGGATACTGTCATATATTGTCTGGATTATTCCCAAAATAATTATTTAAAATCTTAAGTATC
This sequence comes from Tyria jacobaeae, assembly GCA_947561695.1. Classification (NCBI taxonomy): domain Eukaryota; kingdom Metazoa; phylum Arthropoda; class Insecta; order Lepidoptera; family Erebidae; genus Tyria; species Tyria jacobaeae. Next base: position 10,987,473 of record OX387231.1, on the reverse strand, counting down.
TTTGTAACAAATTATATAAATATTTTGCGTTTAATATTAAAATTCTTGTGGAAAGCCAAGTAACATCACGCTGCAACGCTTAGAAGCTTAACAATGATCATAAATATGATTGAAGTGAGGATAATTGTGTATATAATTGTTTTTTTTTCCCTTACAGCTGTACCAACTTTGTATTCATTATATAAGCACATCTCAGGAACATAATGTTCAAAATGCGGTTATGGAATGTTTTACTGTTCTCCTTGCACTGGCAACAGGAGATTATAAGAGAGCTTTATTAGAAAGACATCCCAGGAGCGTCTGTCTAGATGATAGACAGAGTGAGAAGGGACATAGAAGGAATATTAGTGAGTATGTTTAGTACAGCTTATGTAGGTGATAAGATTTGTAGTAGTGATTATTACTGCTGAACCAGATGTCGTGGGTTCTATTCTCACCTATGACAAATAGTTGTATGATGAGTATGATTATTTGTTCTGTGTCTAGTTGTAATTTATCTATAATTTGTATGTATTTAGAAATATATAAGTATCACAGCAATCTGGTAAGCATAAGACAAGTTTTGCTCTGTGTGTGAGATGTCTGAAGTTATTATTATTATTTATTGAGTTGGCAAACAAGCTCAAGACCCATCTTAAAGACACAAAGAATACCCAGACTCGGAACAACTATTAGTGGATCACACAAATTTTTGTTCCGTGTGGGAATCGAACTCACGACCTCCGGCTTACCAGTCAGGGTCATGACAACTAGACCAACAGGCCGGTCAAGTAGTTATTGTCATACTTTCATATACTCATTAATATACTCCAAAGGGTAGGCAGAGTCGCGTCAAACGCCTACATTTTGCGAACTATTGTATAATTTCGTTTTAGGACTAAATTATAAGTAGTCTATTACAGTTTATTAGTATAGGGGGATAAACGAGCAGACGGGTCACCTGTTGGTAAGTGACTTTCGCCGCCTATGAACACTTGCAACTCATGAGTCACAAGAGTGCTGTCTGCCTTTTATTATAAGAGAAAGAGGAAATGGAGAGGGGAAGGTGCAGGGAAAGGGGAAAGTGGTTGGGCCTCCGGTAACCTCACTCACTCGGTCACACAATGCAAGCATTGTTTCACAGCCGCTTTTCTGCGAGGCTGCGGTAATATTCCAGTCGAGCCGACCCATACATGCCGAAGCATGGCTCTCCACGTTAGGCAAAAGAATAACAGCCCAATCCTTTAGTCGCTTTTTACAACACTCCTGACAGGAAGAGATAGAGTGGCCCTATTCTGCTCCATTTAGAACCACACGGCATAATTGTAGTCATACATATTTTTCAAAAAAAAAAAAATTAGGTACATCGAGTATAATATCTTCCCGATACGCTCCGAGTCCGCAATCTGATGTCCGCGATCCTGTGGAACTATCGTTCTCGGGAGCGCTTCAACTCGGCAGCTTGTTGCAGTTCAACACACCAAGTTTGAGTGTCGAAGATCTTACTATACAGGTAAATATTATCGATATTGCATTCATTACCTCTCAATTTTTTTTTGACGTTCTTTTAAAATGTATGCTCTAGTCTATGGCTATTAGTCTATAGAGTCAAATTTAATTCAAACCGCTTCAGCTGTTCTCTTTGTTCCGTAATTTTTATTTAAGGAATTTTGCTTATTAATTGAAATAACCTTACCAATATCAATAAGAGTATAGAATAAACACACGTACACAGATAAAAAAATTAGCACCAGCAATAACAAGACATGCCTATTGACTACTAATGTTGCTAAATTATCTATATAATACATACATCCTTAACCCTCTCAGGGATAGTCAGAGGCGTCGGTAAAGGCACACATTTTGCCAACTATATAATCCATATAATTAAGTCCACTTACGTAATAGGGGCAAACCTATTGCTGTAACTTATTATATGGGAAGGTTGATGGTTATTTAAAGGAGAAGGTAGGACAGAAGGGTAGAAAAGGGATCTAGCTTGTGTATATAAGAGTGTTTACAACAGCTCATGGAGATCAGGATCACGTACCATGTAACTTGAACCGTCTGATGCTGGGAATAATATATATGTATCTTTTACATATCTATATATATAGATAGCTGTATATACACTACCGTCCAAAAGTTTGGAAGCACACCTGATTTCAAACAAAACAAAAGATTGCCGACTCCCTGCGGTAAATAATAGCAATAAAATAAAGTTTTATGACCTTTTGTGATTTTTTAACACAAAACAAAAGGATTACTAGTGCATATTCCTTGAGTTTTAACAAATTCCTGGATTTTGACGAAACACGTGTTTTATTACTTCATCCGCCGGGGACTTTCTTTCATGCATTGATGCGGTTTTATTGAAAATATTTTGTAGTTTTATCTTTTTTGGACCTTATTTAGTCACACTTGAGCATTAGAACGCGAAGGTTGTGATATTAACATCGTCTGTATTCAAAAGATTTCGACTACTTCCTTGACCGTCTTTTTTTATTGAAAATGGCAAAACGCAAGCAAATCACACTTGAACAGCGAAGCGCTATTTGTACTCTGCGTGAGGAAGGCTACAGTGAACGCCAAATCGCAAAAAAACTCGGAATTTCTTGTAAAGGTGTCCACTACACCCTCGCTAGAAAAAAAGAAACTGGCAAAAATGAAGATAGAAAAAGGTCTGGTAGGCCCAAATCCACTACAAGTCAAGAGGATAACTTCATCAGAGTTCTTTCTAAACGGAATCGTCGCTTAACTGCACCACAAATTACCGCATCTCTGAATGAAACGCGAGGAACACCCGTGTCAATAACAACAGTTAAAAGACGACTACTGTCTGCGGGGCTAAGAGGTTGTGTTGCAGTTAAAAAACCAAAACTAACAATTCGGCATAAGAAAAACAGACTAGAATGGGCAAAGGAACATAAAAACTGGACAATAAACCAATGGAAAAAAGTTCTTTGGAGTGACGAATCGAAGTTTCAGATTTTCGGGTCCAATAGACGTGTTTTTGTGCGCCGATCTAAAGGAGAGAGAGCTTCAGAAGCTTGTACAGTGCCTACTATCAAACATGGTGGTGGTAATGTCATGGTTTGGGGGTGTTTCGGCAACAATAAACTCGGAAGTCTTGTGAGGATAACCGAAAAACTAAACAACCTCATCTGGTATCATCTCACCCCTGTTGAGGGGGGTGGGGAGACTATTTGAAGCACTGGGCTCCTTATAGTGATTTTCCTCGCAGCTCACCACTGTGAGCCGGTCATTGGAGTTAGCTCAACGGCCTCGAGGTTTGCTCGCCGATCGCTCCTCTGAAGAGGGGTCCAGCGAGCCGCCTGCGAGAGGTCGGTGGTTGGCTATCTGCATCCGATGGCAAAGCCAATGCCCCGCTCGAAGGAACTGATATGAGCTCCCGAGCGGGGCGTTTGAGTCGCCTCCGGATGACTAAACAAGGAACGCTATTTGAAAATTCTTAAGGATTTCGCCATACCCAGTGGACTGAATCTTATTGGTCCTGGGTTCGTTTTTCAGCAAGATAACGACCCGAAACATTCGTCCAAACTGTGCCAGAACTTTTTAAGGAAGAAAAAAGATGTGAAAATCATGCAGTGGCCGTCTCAATCACCTGACCTTTCTCCCATTGAACTTGTTTGGGATGAACTAGATAGAAGGGTGAAAAATCAATCTCCTACGAGCTCAGAACATTTGTGGCAACTATTACAGAGCGAATGGAAGAAGTTAGATGAACAGTATTTTATGAAATTAATTAGTAGGATGCCTAGAATATGCGAGAAGGTAATTAAAGAGAGGGGTGGACACTTCGATGAAGCTAAAATTTAATTTAATTTTTATATTACTTATTTAATTTCATTGTTGTAGAAGTGTGTTTTGTCTATTTTTTTAATTCTGTATCAATAAAAAAAATTTAAGATGGCTTACTTTTATTTTATTTGATTTTATCTTGTTGCTTCCAAACTTTTGGACGGTAGGGTATATACAGTCGTGGTCAACTAATTAGGGACACTCTCTAGTTAATCCAAATTGTGAATTTATTTTTTATTTTCCAACGAGTCTAAACAATATTTCACATCTTTTACATGTAAGTATAATTAGTCATTTATGTGCCTAATTATACAAACAATAACAACTTCTCAAACATTAAACCTCTTTACAGTATAGCTGATAGATGATCACAGTGCTATTTGTTCAAAGAATGCTGGCTGGCCATTTAATTAGGGACACTGAGATATTGCGTTCTAGTTTCAAAATCTGAATCTCAATTATTATTTTCTTTCTTCTCCTATTATTTGTGGTAGTTTTGGCGGCAATCTAGATTTGTAATTTCAAGTTTTGAGAGTTATTTTGAAGAACAATGGGCAAAAATAAAAGTTGCGATGCAACACTACGAAAAATTATCATGAAGTTTGTCGAGCGTGGTTGGTCATACCGAAGGATAGCAGGATATTTAAATTGTTCAAAAACTATGGTATGCAATGCAGTGCAACATTTCAGGCGCAATAACACAACTTTAAATGTGCCCAGAAGAAAAAGATCGAAAAAAACAACTCCGCAAGAAGATAGAATGATAACCAGGTTAGCTAAGAAAGATCCGTTTCTAGGCTCTATTTTAATTAATTATCTTATATATAATATATATAATTATATTATAATCTATTTTTATTAAACATGAAGTGTTTGGGGCAGACGAAAGAGTCAGTGTATCAGCGAGGACAGTTCGACGACGTCTAGTAGAAGCAGGGTTGTTCGGAAGAGTGGCTCGCAAAGTACCGTTGTTAAAGAAAGAGCATAGAAATGCACGTTTGGCGTTTGCACGTACATAAATATGGACATTGGACCTACGACCAATGGCAACATGTATTATTCTCTGACGAGACCAAGGTTAATTTGATTTCTTCAGATGGAAGGCAATACGTACGGCGTCCTGTAAAAGCGGAAATGAATCCAAGATTCACAAAAAAGCAGGTGAAACATGGCGGAGGAAACATTAAAATGTGGGGATCATTTTCTGGACGTGGAGTGGGACCTGTGAGGAAAGTTCAGGGTAACTTAGACCAACATCAATACAAGGCAATATTAGAAGAAACTATGCTTCCCTATGCTGAGGAACATCTTCCTATTATATGGACTTTTCAGCATGATAACGACCCAAAACATACAGCCCGTTCAGTCAAGTCGTTTCTTAACAGACAGTCGGTATCAGTGCTAGATTGGCCAGCAAATAGCCCCGACCTCAACCCAATCGAGCACCTTTGGCACGAAATTAAGAAAAAAGTTGCCATTTATCGTACCACAACTTTAGATGAACTTAATGAAGCTTTTTGTGAGGCATGGGCAAATATTCCTGTTGAAATATGTCAGAAACTGATAATGTCTATGCCACATCGGTGTCAAGCGGTAATTACTAACAAAGGTTTTGCTACTGGGTACTGATTTTACCCGTAATAAAATGAAGTTGTTAAAGAAATTAAAATACTGCAGATTATTAGTTCTGTTTAACTCTATTTTTCATTTTACTTTACTGTTCTTAATTAAATGTCCAGCTACAAAATTGTACCTTAAATTGAATACATGGTTAACCTTTGATATTAAACACTTTTTTATATTTATTTAATCTTTTATTTACAGCCATTTATAGTATAATAATCGGATCAAATTATGCAAATAATAGTTACTGAGAAATCAACAGGGTTTTATATTTATATGTACATAGCCGGTTATTGCTGTCCACTATCTTGAATGTCCTTAATTAGTTGACCACGACTGTATATATCTACTAGCTTTTACCCGCTGCTTCGCTCGCATTAAATCCCTTAAATATAGAAGGCGTTGGAGTTGCTACATTTTCAATTTTATTGCCAAACAATCATATATGCTAAAATACTTCTTTTTATTTAATTAATTTCTATATTCTGCATACCATAATCGTATTTAATATTTATTTGTTTTCTTTGCAGACCCCAGATTCTCCCGTTGCAAGTGAACCTGACATGGCAATTACAAACTCAGAACAATTAACAAAACATTTATCAGAGAAGCTCCTAGAGATTGAAGATGATAAGGAAGATCAAGTCGAGCATGTACATACAGCTGTTGTAGATGGTATTGTCAAGGTAAGTTTTAAACAAGTCGGGTCACCTTCACTTTTTATTATTAAAAAATTACCACGGCCTCATATTGAACCGCTAGTCAAACAATGTTTTTTTTTTTTTTTTTTTATACTATAGGGGGACAGACGAACAGACGGGTCACCTGATGGTAAGTGACGCCGCCGTCCATGGACACTTGCAACTCAAGAGTCGCAAGTGCGCTGCCCGCCTCTGAGGGTGATGAGGGATGGGGGATGCAGGGAGCGGAAAGAATAGAGGAGGGATGAGGAGATTGTAAAAAGGAGAAAGGAGATGAGGGAGAGAAAAGGGGGGAGGGGGAATTGGGCCTCCGGAAACCTCACTCAATTCGGGGAAATGCAACGCAAGCGTTCCTTCACAACCGGTTTTCTGTGAGGCTGTGGTATCGCACCGTTCGAGCCGGCCCATTCATGCCTAAGCATGGCTCTACCACTCATAGATGTTTGCATTGTATTGCCGAGTGAGTAAGGGAACCGGGTACAGGCTCTCTTCCCTTCCTCCCCCCAGTTTCATCATCCGCAAAGGCGAGCAGCTCACTTACGACTCGAGTTGCAAGTGTCCATAGGTGGTGGTTTTCATTTAAAGACAAAAGTTTATATGGGATGAGGGCAAACGAGCAGACTGGTCACCTGATGGTAAGTGACTAACGCCGCCCGTGGAATCCCGCAATTCAAGAGTCACAAGTGTGTTGTCACGTTTTAGGTAGGAGTACACTCTTTTCTTGAAGGTTTGAAGGTCACATAGAACTGGAAGTACGTCAGGCGCTGTGGCATTTTGATTTTTTTTAAGTTTATACATTAATAGTATTAAATGTTTTGTTGAGGAATTCCGAATTCTTTTGAATTGAACACTGATATTTCTATGTAGATAGACCACAGACTTTATTAACAGTTACGATTTGTGCACAAAAATGACCATTCGCGTTAAAGGGCGCTAGCACTAGTACAGGTATAGTAATTTAGTATTTAACAGAAAAGAATAAGCACAGGAGTATCTAATATGCGGAATGCAACCGGCACAAGCGCGACTGATATACGATAGGCGTCGAAGTATTAGAGCGACTGGCTAGCGGCGCGTGCGCAAGCCCTCGGTCGCCGCTCGCGGTCCGATCCGGTTCTGCATTCCTCATATTATAACATTTATAACTAATACGAAAATATTAAGGTTTGTCTATATGTATGTAAATGTTTTAGGAAATAAATTTATTTAAGTATTTTTATTGGTTTATCTGAATACGTAATATTTATAATATATCTAAACTATACTTATTTAATATTTTACTTATATATATACATATATATATATATGTATGTATATTATCATAATTTTTGGTTAAGTTCAAAACGTGTTATATATAGCTAATCTTAAACCCCCCTTTCCCCAGAGACCGGCTAATCGGCGATAAAAGTCTGGAAGTCTTACTTGGCGACCGGTTTTTCTGATGACGCTGTCATTAGTATCGGATAATTCAGTGTATGGAGTGTTAGTAGAAGTGTGAGTGGGCTGTGTAATAGCTGTGGGAGTGTAAGGGTTAGCATGAGATTTATGGAGATGTGTGGATGAAGTGTCTGGATCACGCAGTATGTAAGCAGGTTTTAGCCTGTCAACAGATACCGTGACAACCATTGGTAATAATTTTTAATAGCTTATCTCCGTGCTATCTAGTTTGAAAGATCCGGCAACAGTGTCATCTCGTTGGAAGACATGTGAAGATGTAGCTAAATCTATAAAAATAAATGGTGACCTTTGACCGCCATGACGTGAAGCTGAAACAGGCTAATTTAGCGAACTTCCGCAAACGTGTTAAGTAGTCAGTTACATCATGGTCCACGAGGTCTTCTGGATTTAAAAAGTCACCTGGAAGACGCAGAGGTTCCCCGTAAACTAAGTCAGCTGGTGATGCTTTTAAGTCCTCCTTATATGTACTACGTATACCTCATAAAACGAGTGGAAGAGACTCGGCCCAGCTGCTGTCACTGTGGCAGGTTATTGCTGCCTTTACTTACCGGTGCACGCGTTCTATGATGCCGTTGTAGTTAAGATTATAAGCCGTGGTCCTCTTATGTTCGAATCCAACAATGCGTGCATGCAAATAAGTGGCTAAACAAATTTGACTCGAACTGCCTCTCTCGGTCCGTAACAAAGGTAGTGCGACAGCCAAAGCGGGAAATCCAACCACTAAGCAATGCTTTAGCAACGGTTTCGGCTGTGATGTTTGATAAAGGTATTGCCTCAGTCAAACGCGTATAGCGATCGATTGCTGTGAGGCAGTACCGGTATCCTTGCGATAACGGCTCATTTATAAACACGTACGGGTATGCACATTTGATATTAAATATAAACTTACGCCGTGACTTCGCTTGGCGATTCATTGTACAGGTACGGTATGAAAATGATACATACAGGCTGTTTCAGGAAGGTGAGGTATTTTAGGAACGTAAACTGTTAAGCGATTTACGTTATTCACTGGGTCAACTACATATATGATCCAACAAATGGCTATACCTTTTTGAAACATCCTGTATATATTTATAATAAAATACCTTTTAATTTGTCTGACGTTTCGACCAGGTATTACTTTTACCATAAGGAAGCAAAATACAAGTTTCTGGTTCTGATACCTTTTTGAAACAGACAAATTAAAAGATAATTTATTATAAATATATACAGGATATTTATAATAAATGACCTTTTAATTTGTCTGACGTTTCGACCAGGTATTACTTTTACCATAAGGAAGCAAAATACAAGTTTCTGGTATAGAAACTGAAACTAATCTATCTGCTCGCGTTGCTGCTTGCTAGGAAAAAGGAGAGCGCTTTAATCGGACTCTTTAAATTATTCACTATTGTATAATTTTCTTAGGTCAACATCGGATCAGCAGAAGATGATGATATACCACTGAAATACTGCTCAAGGTTATTGGCTTCCAAGTTCCTGCTGACGGGGAATAAAGGCGGCATCATACCTGACAGGTAGGGTGCCACTAGCTACTAGAAGAATTTCTGTACAAAGAACTATTTCTATTAAAGACGAAAAAGTTCAGTGACCCCCTGTATTAAGCTTGCGACGATAGCGAACCTTATCTGTCGCTTCATCAATGTTAAGTTGTGCGTTTTATAGTACAGGGGGATAAGCGCGCGGTCACCTTTAAAAAAGTTTAGTTATCCTTTTGGATAATGAGGTCAATGATCCATTGTTTTGCCTGCAATATAAATTGTTACACTAAGAATATTAGACTGAGTCGGTTTATATACTACATTTACAAAATTATTATCTAGTCAAATTTTATTTATTAATTTGATTCTCTGTTTCTTTTCTATACTATGCGACATTTTTTTCTTATTTAACTACATTTAAATGAATTATTTTGTTTAAATTTAGGTAAGAAAGAAAAAAATAATGAAAATAGTTGCTATGCCACCCATTAGGGTCACAAAACATCACATTAAAAAAGATCGCCTCACCGGAGCTGACGGTGAATTTGTCTGTTGGAATAAAACCATACGGAAGCTTCCAGGAACCTTTATGCTCAACGATCCTAAGCATAGCTTCTTCTAATATAGTTTAAGAACACATTAGGGCGACCTATATTTTTTAAAGTTTACTAACTGTGATTTATTTTTTTCAGATCAATAAGAGTTTCTTTAAAATCGTCCGCTTTGAATTGTTTGGCAGAGATATTACGGTTATATCCGCAAGCCATGACAATGTTTTTGGACAAAGATGTTGATGCCAAAAATCATAACATTTCTGGTAATAATGTATTTTTAATCTATATCATCATCATCATCAGCCTAACGCAGTCCACTGCTGGACATAGGCCTCTCCCATTGCACGCTCTATTTTCGGCTTCTCGCATCGAGCTAATGCCAGCCATCTTGCACAAATCTTCTCCACTCCAGAACTCGTTTTCCCAAAACGGTCGTCGGTTCTGCTGCTAATATGGCTAGCCCATTGCCACTTCAGCCTGCTGATCCGGTGGGCTATGTCGATGACTCTGGTTTTCTGCCGGATCTCCTCATTCCTGACGCGATCCCTTTAAGACATTTTTAATCTATATATTTATATTCAAATGAAATTTCCTTGTATGATAAAAGAGACAAGGTAGAAAATGAGTATGAGCTCTAAGCTGTCAGTTTCTACGCTATCACATAAATTCCACTTCGGTTTTTACTTACATTAAATACCATCCATATTCCATAATTCTACATTCATCATCGTTTGTCGCGTCGCGATGTGTTCTCGTCTTCCATTCTCATCTAACATTCTTAGTCTGCCTACTCCCTTTCTGACCTTCTCATTAATTACATTATATTTTAAAAATAATTTATAAAAAATTGCTATCATGTCACATTATGATAAATAGTAATCATAATAATAATGATACCTCCACTCCACACATCACACACGGCCCTGTGATTCCAAACTAAGCAGAGCTTGTATTATGGTAACCAGACTGCTGATAAATATACTTAAATATTTCCAAATACATACATGTTATAGATAAATTACACCCAGACACAACAAATAATCGTGCTCATCACATAAATATTTGTCCTCAGTGGGAATCGAACCCGTTAACCGCTAGATCAATTGATCATACTTGTATAGTTTCATTACTAAGGGTTCTTAATCCGTTTTTTGTAGGAAATAAAGAAGTATTTAAATACACACTATGCTGCGTGTTGGGTATAATAATGAACTCCCAAAATATTTTTTATGATTTTTCAACGAACGACATTTGATGTCGTTGGTAAAAAAAAACATCGTTTTACGGCCTATCTTTGGCTTTTCAGGAACTTCAGAAGGCACAGACTCCAATCAAGAAAACATAAACGATTTCATACTCGAACGAAATGTTTGTTACCAAGATTCCCTCACAGATTCCTTAAGTCAAGACTTGCTCAACCGGAGTATTGACAGCCAACAAACATCCCACCAAGTATCTAAAAAAGACAGCAAATCTGAGAGCACTGAACAAAAGAGCTCCAAAGACGTGCCAAGTAATATCTTAGACAGTAAACTATATCCAAAAGATATTTCAGTTAGTATCAACACAGACAGTACCAATCCTAACATGACAAATAGTAATTTTACAACAAACTCGAACATGACAGGAAGCAACGATCTATTTTCTACTGGATATCCCATGTCCAGCAGTGGAGATATACTCTCCTCAAGTATAGATCTGGATATGAAATTTGACCATTTTGGAGAGTCCACAACAAATTTAGACAATCTCGACGCCTTAAAAGACTTCGAAAAGAAAGAAGAAAGACTGAAAAAAACATTAAAGAGAGCTGAAGAAGTACAGAGTAAAGAAATTATTGAAGTTATGGCTCAAAATTTGGAGGAGGATATGAAAAATTTGGATGTTTCTGAAAATTTTGAGTATCAACATCTGTGTGACATATTTTTGTTGTTGGAATGTCATACTGATCCTCAAATTAGAGGTTTGGTGAGAGTTTGTATTGGAAACTATTTGGTGGCTTCGTTGGAGCTATCTCATGGACATTATAACAGGTGGAAAAGTATTAGTTCCTTGTCAAAGGAAGTGTCAGAGTTGATCGCTGTGGATAAATTGGTTCATATTGTCCTGAAGGTCGGTTAATGAGCTTAAAATATTAATTGATATAATTATTTATTAACATACATTCAATAGATGCTTAAAGTGTAGTCCACACTAAAGTAGAATAGGGCCACCCCATCTCTTTGCGTGAGTGTCGTAAAGGCCACCAAGGTGGACAGACAACATGACAATGCCCGGTTATGTTACGTAAATTAGACTAAACTATGGTTGGAGTATGGTATAATACCATCTGATCAGGATGTCTTAATAAAGCTTCTCCCGAATTCCGCCTATTTTAGGTGCAGTATGACACACCGTGTGGTTTTAGGTCATCCGATTCTGATAGACCGTTCTACCGAAAACCCCGAGGGCGATGACGGTCCGAGGGGGATTCCACACGTAATAAAAAATGGTATACGATTATATTTTCTTTCTATAAATTGTTCTGTTTTATATATGTACATGGAGATGACACATACTGGCAGAACAGACACACATACATACGTACACTCACGCCTATATTCTGTAAGGGTAGGCAGCGGCGTCTCAGTCCCAATTACTTGATAGGGGGCAATCCAGCATTCATCCGGACCCTTCATGACTGTATATATGCTGTCTGATAGATAACAGTCCGACTTCTTAGTCGCCTTTTGCGCCACCCACTGGTAAATATTTGGTGGCCCTATTTTTCTCCACTGAGAACAACTGCTAAACACTGCAAGAAACCGTTATTACTATTGAGCATAATTCAACTTTGAATAAATATAATTAACTATAAATAATTATCAAAGTGAAGGTAATTTTTTTTTATACTGGTGGGGGGACAGACGAACAGACGGGTCACCTGATGGTAAGTGACAACCTCTATGGACACCTGCAACTCAAGATTCGTAAGTGCGCTCCCCGCCTTAGAGGGTGATAAGGGATAGGGGGATGCGGGGAGGGGAAAGAAGAGAGGTGGATGAGGAGAGGGGAGGTGAAGGGAGAGAAAAGAAGAAAGTCGGAGTTGGCACCCCGGAAACCTCACTAATTTCGGGGAAATGCAACGCACGTGTTGCTGTGAGGCCGTGGTATTGCAAAGCCAAAGCATGGCTTTACCACTATTATATATATTTTTTTATTTCAGGGTCTATCAGATGACATCCATTCAACAGTGAACCACACTCTATCAGCGCTGACAAATCTATCCACATGCGTTTGTAACAGTTCAAACTGGACTCTCTCAGTGGATATACTGAATAGTCTTGTGAATGTGGAGGCTAATAACTATTGGTTATGTAGAGTCAATCTGTGTCGATTGTATGAGAAACTACCTTATCACAAGTAAGTGAGATCAAATATATGTTACACAGTTTATCGTGGTAGAGCTATGCTTCGGCTGTATTTCGCCGAAATTAGTGAGGTTCCTGGAGGTCTAACTCGCCATATACTCTTTCCCCTCCCCTCATTCACCCACTCCTCATCACCTTCAAAGGCGGGCAGCGCACTTTCGACTCTTGAGTTGTATATGTCCATGAACGGCGATTGTCACTCACTATCAGGTGACCCATCTGTACGGATGTCTAATAAAAAATATGTTTCTTAATGTTAAGTGTGTACATACATACATATATAAATAAACTCACGCCTTTATTCTTCCGTGGTAGTTAGAAACAACAGCCCGCCACTTGCTTGATCCTTACATACCTAACGCGTTTCGTCTACTGTCAATACACCTTTCATACAAGACCGTTTTGGGTACCTCGGGAACCGGTCCAGTCTGGGTCAGGGTTGACCTTCCCTTTTTTCAGAACATGACTGCACTACTAGTTTCAGTGGTGTTGTGGGTTCGATCCCCACACGGGACAACACTTTGTATAATTCTCTAGGTTTTGTTCTGAGTCTAGGTGTTCTTTGTGTCCGTTGTTTGAATGCTTGTAAAGTTCCCCGTGATTCTGGAATAAGTAATTAAGGCGAACATACAAAGAAACTAAAAGAAATCGTATTTATAAGGGTAGTGTTAAGTTAGTAGTGCAAGATTTACTTTCTCTAACTTAGACCTGGCTTTATAGTAACATTTTAATGAATGTCCTTTTATTTTTTCATAATAACTGTAATTTTACGTAAATTTGCCTTTATTTATTTTCTAGGTTATTTATGCTGTACCCGGATTTTTACGTCCGCAGCAAATTAATTTTGGACGCATTGATGCGTCTACTTGCCGATCAAGATCAAAAAGTGCGGAACGCAGCTGCCCAGGCTATTGCTAAGTAAGTATTAATATCTATCTTTCCTCTTTTCAAGAATGTTTTAATTTTTTTTTTAATTTAATGATTTTATATATATGGATTTCGACTTTAACAATTTTGTAAACTTTTATAAATGTTTTATAGATGACATTTTTTGTTTAAATACCTAGATTCTATGCTCACCTATTCCGCTCATGCTACCTAGTCGGCAGAGAGTCAGTGAAACGCCATGTGCCATGATCTTGACCATTTTTATTGTTTTATTCATCATATTTATTTTCACATTTATCCCTCCCCTAAGTGAGTTTCGATTCAAGAACTACACCGCCGCATTATTCTTTGGGGTAATTACAGGACAATTCAAACATATATCTTCATTATCAAAATTAAGAGTGGCAGAGTCATGCTTAGGCACGAATGGGCCGGCTCGACCGGTGCGATACCACGGCCTCACAGAAAACCGGTTGTAAAGCAACGCTAGCGTTGCATTTCCCCGAAATTAGTGAGGTTTCCGGAAGCCCAACTCCCCCTCTCCTTTTTTCTTACCCTTGTCCCCCTCTCTTCTTTCCCCTCCCCTCATTCCTCATCACCCAAGGTGGGCAGCGCACTTACAACTCTCGAGTTGCAGATGTCCCCCGTCTGCCCCCCTATAATAAAAAAAAATATATCTAAAACATATTATTATTGTGTTATTGAAGTGACTTACTTCCACAATGGATGTGGGTGGTCATACATCTCGACTAAAATCTTAAATGTAATATTACTAAAGTTTTTAGTAAGTAAACATTCGCTTTCTTTCTACTTTCGACAGTTTGATACCAAAAATCCACATCTCAAAACACCAATCTCCAACAACAGTAGTAGCTGATATCGCTAAAAACGCGAGCCGAAAATTCTCATTCAACACAAACGGTCTTTCTCTCGACCTGGTCCGGAATATATACTTCTACAGCGACCTCCCTCGGCAGTTGAAAGATGGAGAGACCTTGGCTAATGGTGAAGGTCTGAGGATGATTGTTGGTACTCTTGTTGGGAGGTTAATGGCGTCTAATTGTAAATTCTATTCGGTAAGTATTTTTTTTTTGTTTTTTTTTTTTATCCTAATGATCCTTAGTTTTTTAGCTTATCCTAAGTTGAGGTTTCTTTGGGATTTTTGGAAATAAAACTTCGACGTGCCCTGTGATGGCAAGATACGGTAATAGCTCTACTACTCTCTCTGCTCTTTCATTTTTAGTCGACTACGCAAAAAGAAGGGTTATGTTTTTCAGGTGCATGTATGTATGATATTTCTTTGTCACAATATTTGTTCTTACATGTGAAATATCATTTAAATGATTTTAATCATTTTAGTGACATAGTATCAGATTTCGAGATAACATCGCCAAGAAACAGACAGGCAGTTTATAATGCATTTGTTCTTTAAAATAATACTTGTTCTAATTCTTTTTAACAGAAATTTCGTAAAAATAGAAACTGTTATATTGAAGATTAGGTTTTAATTGACTGCACAGATGGCGTAGCGGTTTAAGTGGTCACCTCGCCACCACGCTGCCGCGCCGAGTGTTGTGGGTTCGATCCCCGCACGGGACAACACTTTGTGTAATCCTCAATTTGTTGTTTTGAGTCTGGGTGTTGTTCTGTGTAAATTCCCCGTGACACGGGAATTAATCCTAATGCGAAAGTATCTTTTTACAAATAAAAAAAAAGTATCTTAGTTATTTCTTTACTCTGTAACTAGAGGTAGTCTGTCTTTAGCTATAGTTATCGGCCTGTAGGTAGCTCGATAAATGTATAAAACCTCTTTCAGCAAGGTCTCCTTGAAGCTCTTCAGGCGATTTGCAGGAAGTGGTCACCGTGGAAACACGCTCAGGTTTACAGCGACCAGGGCCTACTCAGTTACTGCCTCGACAGCTTGGACTTCTGCAACGGTACCGTTGTGGCCAGAACTATACTCATGGAATTGTGCTCTTCTATATATCCAGGTAAGAATTATGCAGTTTAAAATAATGGTATAATAGACCGGTGACTGCACAGATGGCGTAGCGGTTTAAGTGGTCACCTCGCCACCACGCTGCCGCGCCGAGTGTTGTGGGTTCGATCCCAGCACGGGATAACATTATGTGTAATCCTCAAATTGTTGTTCAGAGTCTGGGTGTTCTTTGTGTCCTTTGTGGCTAGAACTATTGTGATAGTCTTAGAAGTGAAAAGGTAGTGAACAAGTTTACTAATGCTGCATTGACTAGACATGCAGTGAGGATGGTGACCACCACTCTTGGACTCCATTTATTGCTTACCATCAGGCAAAGTGGAGTCATTATGGTAGGCTTACGAATAAAAAAAAAAAAAAAAAAACTAAATAGAAAGAAATAAGCAAAGCCTTTAAGCCAAACATGGCCAATTACACATTCTTGTAACACGAAAGTTGGTAGAATTTAATAAATTCTACCAATTTTCGCGTTGATTGAATACTTTTCCTACAATCAAAATATTTTGAAGGAATATTTGGAAACATTTCTGAATGCCTGTGTAATATTAATTGTATTTCCTTACTATATATTATAAATGTAAAAGTTCGTCAGTTTGTTACTTTTAAGTCTTAGCGTACTAAACCACCAACATCACGAAGTTATCTGTACAAGTCGGGATTACAAAAATTTTATCTGTGTCATTTTATTTCAGTTGAAATCCACAACATTATGCGCCACAAGACCTCCAATCGCGATATATTCGAACGCGACACAAACAATCCTAAAGAACGTTGGCAACACTTGGAAAGCGAGAGAGTTGCCAACCTCGCTGAAAAATTCTTACAAGTAACGCTAAAAATGTTAAATGTACTGGTGCACTTGATAGATGAAGTCAATCCTAATGTACATTTGAATAAAGGCGGGATTGCTTTACCCGGCAGTCCGGTTAGGAGGAAGACGACAGGTATAAGCATAAGTGTGTAATGCTTCAGTCCATTAAAGTATTATAGCTATATACATATATATAAGGTGTTAACATACTATAGTTCTTGTAATATCTATTTCCCATCCAAATATTTTCTATAATAAACTTCAGTCCTTGGACGGTTGTTTTTAAAACGTCATTGCTCAGAAACTTTCTTCTAAAGGTATATTTAAAAAGGGCGTTAATAGCTACGTAAGCGAGCGAGTGCCTTTCCACGGCTACTACTGTACCGTGGAAAGGCACTCGCCAGCTCGAAGTAAATTTCCATGTCATCTTAGTCTGGTCTCTATGCGTAATTATAATGAAAATATATTATACTGTGACGTATCAGACATCGCTACCTAGAACTAGTCTTAGTAAGTTTTACAACTTCTTAGATACATTTTTTTATGAAGAAAATGTATAGTTATATTAAACATAGGAAGATCTAGGCTCGTACATATGTTCATGAAACCAATCAAAATAAATATATTCAATACTAGAAACATTCGCTTCCTTCTCTTCTTCGTTCATTCGCCTCACCACAAATTTACAGATGAATTGTAGACAAAAACAACAGCAAAATAACCTTGTAATGATATTCCAAGAACTATATAATAAAATATCTTAATTAACGCTTTACTAAATGAAGTATTTACATTTCTTAGATGCGATCCCGCGTCGTGGCAGTAACCCGACCGAAGTGGACGAGAAAGGCTCTCTTAGAAAGAAACCGCCTCCGCCCGTTTCTAGTCTCAAACCTCACTTTGCTGGACATTTCTTCAACGAACCGTTCTATATGAAGTTGTATGAAACTTTAAGAGCCACGTATTCGAATCATAAGGTATGTTACTTTAAATTAATTTACAAACTTACTGCTATGATAAATGCGAAAGTTGGGATGGATGTTTGATTGTTACTCAATCATGCCAGAACAGCTGAATCGATCTGGGTAGCACACACAGAGATGGATTATAGTCTGGAATAACACAAAGGCTACTTTTTATCCAGAAAAATACGATTCTAAATTTATATTTAACAAAAATATGCTAGAAATATAAGTAAGTACTGTTGTTAGCTTAATCTAACTTACCGTCTCGTCTGTCACGTATTGTTTGTTATAGTAAACTAACTTAGTTTCGGGTTTTAAAATGAACAATAAAGACGAATGAGAATGAGAAGAAATTACCGTTGCAATTATTAGTCAATGTGCTTCGCGATCTTTAGATATATGAAAACTAAAAATATATTCGTGTTTTTGTTACAATTTGATTGGCTTGTTGGTCTAGCGGTTAGCGATTCTGACTGCTAGGCCGAGGTTGTGGGTTGTTGTCGTTGTTGTTGATTTGATGATGAGCAGGATAATTTGTTGTGTTCTGGGTTGGGGATATACAAGTATGTTTATCAGCAATAGTAGTAATCTGGGATCTGACGGCCGTGTTGGGTATGTGTATAGTTATTATTATTATTCCCTGTATTTAATTGAATAACCATACAAATGTAAATCATAATATAATACATATATTGATGACCAAGACCAATATTATTATTAATGTTAGATCTACAGTCCGTTTCTATTGCATTACTGATCACTAACTTTTATGTAAATCAGAGGCGTAACCAAACTTGTTTTTAAGTTTTCGTGTTTTATTTGCATAACCTTACACTGTATTGAGTGTTCACCCTGCGTGTACTAATAAAACGCCCTATTCAGTATAAACGTGTTACGTCATACAGAAAGTATGTACAGATACCGTTTTCAATAATTATCAACTTCGCCTACAAATTACAAGGGGTTTTTGTTTGTTTTCCGTCTGCAATAGAAACAAGGGGAGGGGGGCATTTCTAGTCGTAGGGTCGTAAAAGGCGACTAAGGAATCGGACTGTTATTTAATAGACAGTATGTATACAGTCATATAGTGCCCGTTTGACGGCAATAGGCCTTAGTGGGACCAAATTCTAATTGGCAAAATGTGGGTGTTTTATGTATCTACCTTAGGGGGGGGGGGGATACAGGCGTTAGCATATGTATGTTTGTGTGCAATAGAAACAGACTATTAGATTTTGCTTTGATATCTTCTTACGAAAGTAAGAAAGAAAATGATTTTATTTACCAAAAAAAGCATCAAACGAACTATTTTAAAACATTACAAAACAAAGAAAAAAGTATACATATTTTGGCTTGGTTGTTTTATTTTTTAATATTTTACTTAATGTATTTTATGAAATACTATAACTATAGACATTACAAGTCTCATACCTTTGTGGCGAGTACAGTACGAGCATTATTTACGAAGTTATAAATAACGCTATATGTAGCCAGAATTATTTAACACAAAAATACACTTTTAAGTTTATGATTTCAGTTTATGTACCTACACTTACATTCGTGAATGTTCATCCTACATTTAATAAGCTGTAAAGTTTAAATCAATATTTTCTAAACAAATCACAATATATAAGATCAGGCCTCCAGAAGCCTACCCATACAATAATTATATCTTTTAATTATATGTTACAGAGGGTCGTACGCCGCCTTCTGGAAAATAAGATATATAAATAAGAATATCTTCTTGAGACATCTTCTGCATTGCATATAAACTATTACATTATTTTTGTCATTGTTACAGATTAATTTAGATCCAAAATCCAGCATATTCCACACTTTTCTATCGACCGTACTCAACTGCTTAGCCATCCAACTTGAATTAGCAACAGAAAAAGAACTTGGTCATGTCACTGAAGAAATCCTTTACTACCTCAAAGTTATAATGCCACTATGTGCCGATAAAACTGTATATTGCATCACACAACTCCTCAAGTGTCTGTTCGGAACAAACATGGTGAATCAATACTCAGATTTCATGAGCATATTGGACAAGAGTGAAGGTAGTCAGAAGACAAGTTTCTACCACGACGTCATGATGGTTAGCAGGCAAACTTCACACATAGTAGGTTCTAGAAGGAGTAGCATATGCTCGAACGCTAGTCAGAAGTTATCTTTAGACAGTAAGAATCCGCGGATGGCTGTTGAAAGGCAGTTGTTGATTACTATGGAGAATTTTGCTAAGAATAAATCAGACAGAAAATGGAGTACGAATAAAAAAGAGTTAGAGAGATATATTAGGTTGTTCGAACCGGTTGTTATACAAGCTTTAAAGGTGAGTATCCTTTGTTGCTTCTGTTGTGCACATGCCAGCCATTCCACACCAACGCTCTTTAATTTTTAGACTCGGCTTACACGCATTTTGCCACTCGACTATTGTACCATGTTAGGTATATGTATATTATTATGAAGCGAATTTACATATTGAATATAAACATTTAATACAAAGTTGCCATTTCAAAGTTCGAGCGTAAAGGCTCACTATCGTGAGGTTTTAACATGGACCGTGAATTTATTTGTTTCTCATCAATTCCCGGTTTTATTTACTAAAATAAATCAATGTTTATTTTGTTGAAAAAGCGAATAAGTCGTCATTTATCCAAAGTGTACTTTCTTAGCAGTGACGTCACTAAAAATTAAAATATTTCGCGACAAAACAATCATATTACAATTTATCTTTTAGTAGTGCACTTTTCATAGCTGTAATTATTAATATATTTTCCTTCCATCATTTAATTACAATTTGACCTGCGTTTTTGCTCATTGCTGCGCTCTTATCTAAGAGCCACTTCATGATTTTTAAAGTATTCGATACAAAAACAATCACTTGAAATCCCATAGATAGTTCCAGATATTAGCGCCTTTAAACAAACAAACAACTCCTCCGCTTTATTAATATATAGATGGCACTCTATTGTATAGAAAAGAGAGTTGCTATTTATTAAAACGTATTTCCAAAACTAATGTTCTGCCGAGAACACCTTTCTTTCTATAAAATTTTGCTGACATTGCCAAAAAGTCTTTTGAACGGTTGTTTAACGGTACCTGTTTGCCGTCGACGTCCTTTCTTAAAATTTATTTTGCTAACCCCCTATAAACCCTTGTTTAGTACAATCCTCTATATCGTTTTTGTATTAGTCAAGGAGAGATTTATTTAAATTTTATTTTTTATTTTACGATTATTTTTATATTACACTAAATATAAGTCAACAATTTTTCAGAGTTATACAATGCAAAACGATATCCCACTACAATGCGAAGTGCTATGTTTACTTAATCAACTGTTGACGCTAAGAGTGAACTACTGTATGTTGGACAGCGATCAGATATTCATCGGATTTCTCTTGAAACAACTGGATTTAGTCGAACAGCATGAGATACCGTGAGTACTAGATTATAATATATACTAGTTTAATTGAGACACGAGATTTGTTTCTTCCCTGGGAGAGCCATGCTGAGGCACGAATGGGACGCCTCGACCGGAGTATTAGCACGTCCTCACAGACAACGGGTAGACAAACAATCCTTGCATTGTATTGTCGAGTGAGTGAGGGTACCCGTGGCCCAAATACCCTTTTTCCTCTTTCTCCTCCCGTCACCCACCTCTCCTCTTTTCCCTCCCTCCATAACCCTCTATTCTTTCCACTTCCTTATCATCCTCCAAGGTGGGCGCAACACTGACCACTCTAAAGTTGGGGTGTCCGAGAACGAGAACCAAAGAACGAAAACGAAGGAAACTAGAAAAATGTCTTTACAAGTAAAACAAAATACATTCATAGCTCACACCTGTATCCCTAATTGGTAGGTAGAGGTGTATAAAACACCCACATTTTGCGTATAACAATTTGGTTCCACTAACGTAATAGGGGCAAGCCTATTGCCGCCAATGGACCACATATAAATTACATACATATTTTTAATCTAAAGTACTATTAATTTCAACTGAATAAAAAGTAAAATGTAATCGATAGTCGGTATTACAAATCTTTTAATACTCTATTTATATTGAAATCAATCAAACCGATCACTTACCCTCGGTTTGTAGAACCCAACGATGACGAGAGCCGAGTAAAACCTAACACCATCTGTCAGTGAAGTGAGTTTCGCCTCCACACCAGGCATCCTTAGGAAAGTTAGGGAATGAAGAAATTTCATCTACGACAAGAGTATCCCTTGTTTAACGGCTTTGTAAGGCTCTTAGAAATTTCAACATTATTTCTCTATTTGGTCGACTTGAGTGTTCTTTTTTTATTTGTTACAGAGATTGCTGTAATCTAGTGAACAGTATTCTATTATTCATGGTGCAACTGTCGTCTTCAAAACATCATACAAAGCAAATTATAGAAATACCGAAGGTAAGCAGTAATTGATTTATAAGGTATCTCTAGGTCCCATCGTAGTAGAGCCATGCTTAGACACGATTGGGCCGGCTTGACCGCCCTCATTCTGTGTATGTAAAGCCATTTTATGCAATATAGAAATTTAATATCAATATTTGAAATTCACAGTAAACCGGTTGTGCGGGGAAATCCCTGGAATTAATGAGGTTTCTGAAGGCCCAACTCCCCCTTTCCCCTTTCCCCTTCCCGTATCCCTCATCACCCTCAAAGGAGGCCGGCGCACTTACGACTCCTGAGTTGCAGGTGTTCTTTGATTGTGGTTGTTAATTACCATCAGATGACCCTTCTATTCACTTGTCCCCCGTTATTATTATAAAAAAGGGTACCCAATTATAAGATGTTTTTATGCTTCGTTATGACCCCAATTCATCTTAAAGATATGAATTTATAATTTACACACGCATTTACGGCAAAATGCCCTCTTTCTGCTGCCTATTGTTAAGTCCCTCTAGCGTAACAGAAGCAGGCCTTAATACCGTCATCCTGTAATTTCATTAATTAAATAGGCGAGTCTATTGAAAGGGAAATGAAGGATAATAGGGAATGAAAGTGGTATTACTTTTAAAGATGGATATGTGAGTATAAGCAGTAACTTAAGCAGTTCTTTTAAAGTCTGATCCCTCTAACCTTATAATTTATGATATAAAAGGTGTTATTTATATATATTTTCAGCTCATACAGTTATGTGACGGTTTGATGGCATCTGGTGCTCATGCTGAATGTATAGCGGGCTTGGAACCGGTAGCAGTTAAAGTTTTCAGTAATATGGGAGGTAGGCATACTCATTAAATAGTGTAGTAACAACTGTTTATAGAATATGATGCCACTGATATTGCTTTTAAAAATCACAGATAACTTGTTACCATCATGAGGATTTAAGACTTTAAGTTGTATAAAATTATTTATTTTATGAGTACATACGGAAAAGAACAATAATAATGTTAACCAGACATCTAACACACGGCATGATCAACATACTTATATTTTATTATAAACATACTATATATAAATACATACATATTATAGATAAATTACACCCAAAGACAACAAATGATCGACTCGTAACACTATTATTATTTGAATATTGTATAGTCGGGATTGAACCTATAACCTTTAGCTTAACAGTAGGTCTTTAAAATGTGTTGATGATTGAATGGATAATAATAAAATTATAATATAATGTCTAAACTAATATGCCATGTCTAAACAAATTAAAATAAAAAATGTTTGAGACTTAACAAAATAACGTCAACTTGGACGGTGATAAGCTAATGATATAGTGAAAAACTTAAGATCTAAAAATATATGACCTAATTACAGGCTGTCTTTACCTTCACTTAAGTTAATCTCTAACATGCCAATTGTATATATAGGCGATGAGTGAGTGAGTGAATGTATGTATAGACAATGAGTGAGTGAGTGAATGTATGTATAGACGATGAGTGAGTGAATATAGTCTATATTCACTCATATATTTATATCAACTTGTACTACTCATGGCTGTACATAATATAGTTATTAAAAAATAATATTATTTTGATAGATTCATCGGTTAACGTGAAAATTAAAGGTAAGAAACTTTGATATAGACTAAATTCTTTCATTTAAGAATGGTATGTATATTACTTCATTGAAGAAAATCGCTTGACAAACAGGATATTTTTTTATTACTTGCCGTTTGTTTTTAACCGACTGCAAAAAAGAGGAGAGTATCAATTCAACTATATTTTTTTTTATGTTTGTACCTCAGAATTTTCGATTGCGTGAACCGATTTCGAAGATTGTTTTTTATTTGAAAGCTTGTGCTTCCCGTGTGGTCCTAATTTAATTTGGTCCAGTTCTGAAAATGGCATTCACGAGAAAACCATATAAGTCTTAAATTTGCATTAAGCATGTGTGCGACAAATAACTCAATATCACCCCAACCGATTTCGATGATTCTTTTTTTATGGGAAAGCATGAAGTTTATTAGTGAATTGCACAAATTTTGTCCCGTGTGGGAATCGAACCCACGGACTCTGGCTCAGCAGTCACGATCACTAATATTTATTTAAATATGTTTTACTCACGTGTGTATTTCGGGAATGCCCGACTAGTTTCGGTCTCGACAGGAGACTTTTCTCAAGGAGTAAGTAGTCCAGCCGCTACGGTATCGGACGTCACACTGAGTAAGCGACGATGGCATCTGTTTTTATGTCTTTCGGACCTAGCGGACGCAGACGGTTGCGTTGCTGTTTCGTTATGTGTTGCGGTACTGTTATTACCTGACTGACCTGGTCGGGTATCCCCGAATTCCCGAAATCCCCGAAAAAGATTTTACGACCTTTAGGTTTAGGTGAGAAGAGGCTAGACATATAAATGCTTGAATTGAACATTTCTATCCTTGTCTTGTTCAGGTACAAGCGTGCTTGGCAGAGCTCAACAGCAAGAAGCTCAAGCAACAAGAGAAGTGCTATTTTATATGTTGCAGAAGACTATGCATCAACATAAGGTATACTTCATTCATAGGTAACATTTTTTTTATATTTAAGCTTTTTTTTTATTTAAAAGTCTATGGGCGGCGATAGTGCCTTACCATCAAGTGACCCATCTGTTCGTCTATCCCCCTTTGGTATAAAAAAAAAGCCTGATTATTCAGTTAGATAATTATTTTACCGTAGGTATTAAAATAATGCTGACTCTTTCCAAGATATTTAGCACAGAGGGGAAGGACGTGTTGATTATTTTTTAAAAGACAACTCCCTCATTAGTGTGAAACAACGGACATTGTGAACCCACAGATCGGGACAAATATTTGTATATTACACATTTTTTTCCTTTTGGGAATTAAAATAGGCAAGTCTTCTCCTTTATATTCTACCACGAGAAGAAACACGTCTAGAAGTATTACGGTATCCTAATTATGTGATGATGTGAATAACCCTGACACATAAGTATATCTTTATTGAGAGAGGGCAGAGTTAGGAGTTCGTGGGGGCCTATAAATCAAATGCAACGTTGGGTTTCCTTCCTCAGTTACTGTTTAGCGTTTCCACCACTGTGCGCTTCTCTAGAAGCTTTTTGCCTCGCACAACCAGCTTATGGAACAAATTGTCGTCTGCCGTATTTCCGAACCGATTCGACCTTCAAGAAAAGAGCGTACTCCTACCTAAAAGGCTGGCAACGCACTTGTGACTCTTGAGTTGCGGGTGTCCATGGGCGGCGGTAGTCACTTACCATCAGGTGACCTGTCTGCTCGTTTGCCCCCGTGTTTTTTATAGGTATAATAGTGTAAACTCTGATATTCATATATACGAATCATTCAACTGTAGTACGTGTTACTGGTCAGTCGATACTATCAACGACAACAGTCCAGTCAAGTTTCTGGTAGTCTGGTCTATTTTTGTAACGAAAACTACTTGACCTTTTCATTTTCCTTATTTCTAGGTGCTAGAACTAGTATCATGCGTGTTATCTGTTTCCCAAGAACACCCAGAGAGCTACTACCGCTGGTCTGAGCTTGCCAGCGACACGTTATTGAACCTGCTATCTCAAACATCAGTCGAGTGTGACACTCACGAAGCCATTGGTGCTTTAGAACGGCTTTTAGATGCGGTATATAAAGATGTGTTGTTAGAACAAACCAGGATTGAGGTTTTGTTGAAGATCTTGTTTAAAGCACCTCCAGATCAGGTGAGCAATTGCCTTGTTCATTCATTCACGATTATAAATTCTCAAAGAGGTTATCAGACATGTTTTCTGATCAATGTTTTTTTGGATTCTGAGCCTTCATTGAGCATCATTGGAGTACGTTTTTAAAATTCCTAACAGCTAAAACTAATAACTTCTTCGATCTTGAATTCAAAATATATATGTCCCATTCTGGATTCCAAATAAAAATATGCAGTCCGATTCAGGATTCACTATAGCAACTTCGATCCACCCGGCTTTTGAATCCACAATCATAATGAGATGATTAAAATAAATAAATATGCCAGTTTATTTTTAAATTAAATTCGCTGAACGCTTACTAACTAAAAGGTCCAATTTAAAAATGTCCTTTCTTTTTCAGACGACAACACCTTTCAAACTAAAGCTTAGATATCTCTCAATAATAATGGTTTTACTAAGAAAAATACTTATCTTAATACCGGAGACAGAAATATTACTATCAATAAATGACTTAAAATCTACCTGCGTGTCTCCACAAGCCATATTCTTCAACGCGAAACCTGAAGTAGACCCATTAAACGTTCAGAACGTGAACGAAAATTGCGCAAACTTGTCGCCAGATGTCGTCCTAGTTAGGTTTTTGTTTAAAACATTGACATATACGATAATGGAAATGGATAATGTGTATGAAAATGTGGAGAAGGGGCAAAGTGAGTTACTGTATTCGGTGAGCGTTAATATTATAGTGCAAGTGAAGAATATGCTACATTTAACGGGTGAGTGCGACATTACAGGAGGCGAATGTTCTTAGTTTGTAAGTTACTTGAGATTGAGAATGTCCGGATTGATTTCGGTATTTTGTAAATAGCTCGCAGTCTTCTTCTTCTTCTTCTTGTTATTTATAGTATTTCGATATCACTTCGTCTATCATGTTTGGTAAATAATTAAACCAACCAATTAATGAAATAAAAATATTTTCAGCCTAACGACGTCCACTGCTGAACGAATGAAATACCTATTGTGAATATTTATATATATCAACATATTACTTAATTACAAATTAGTAATAATTAAATGTATTACGACGACCCCTTTTTGTTTTCACACAAAAAAAAAATGTATTATTACTGCATTATTTATTATTATTATGCAATTATTTTTTTTTGTATCCTGTAACATTCAAGATAAAATTTGACATATTTTCTGTAAATTTATCCAGTAAATGGAAAAATAAGCAAATTATTTCTCTTTATTTTTCCCGTCGTATCATTACGTGTTTATCAGTATTTAAGTTTATTTTCGCATGCAGTGGTTGGCATGAAAGATTAGGCAATTAAAACGGTGGGTATGGATTTTTTATGGGGAGAAAATTACCTGTTACGTAGTAATTATACAGTAATCTATGAAATAAATGTGTTCCACAACATTATTATTGTCATATTTCAGACGGCTGCCTGTTCCCACTGACGGCTAAAACTGCACAAACCTTGCTCCATAATGAACAGAGTGGATTGAACACTGGACTCTACAGTCCCGAAGAAAATATACCATTGGACGTGCTCAACTTTATATGTCTCAAGTCTGCCTACAAAATACCACTGCTCACCGTTCATTGGTCGCATCTACTTATCAGGTATATAACAAGTTTTTAATCAATTATTTTAATAGTTTAAAAAACTAAAAACATGCTTTGCTACTAAGTGTAATTAAATGAGCAAAAGATCTTGAGGCTTGCTAGTAGTTATTGAAAAGTTCCACTAATTATCTCCTACTATTTATAATCAAACAGGGCTACATAAACCAATCCGTTGAATTCCTTAAAACATGTAAAAAATCTAGTTACACACTTCATTTTTTTTTATTTAAAGTCTTTGCTTCTCGGGACGGTGTAAGAATTCGAACGATACCCCAAATATCTATATATGTTTAGAAGTTATGGTGGAATAAAGAAACTCCCATATACACATAAAACTTATTACATAATTATACATTCCTTTTTTCCTTGGGCGGGCGTGTATGTATGACTTTTTTTGTGCTATAGGGAGACGGACGAACAGACGGGTCACCTGATGGTAAGTGACAACCCTTGTCCATAGGCACCTGCAACTCAAGAGTCGTAAGTGCACTGCCCGCCTTTGAGGGTGATAAGGGATAGGGGAGTGCGGGGAGAGGGAAGGAAGAGAGTTAGGATGAGGGGAGAGGAAAGAGGAGAGGGAGAGTTGGGCCTCTGGAAACCTCATTCATTTCGGGGAAATGCAACGCAAGCGTTACTTCACAACCGGTTTTCTGTGAGGCCTTGGTATCGCACCGGTCGAGCCGACCCATTCGAGCCTAAACATGGCTCTTTCACTGTTGAGCCGTGCTTAGGCACGAATGGGCCGACTGGGCTGACTTGATGAACAAAGTTTATGTTTTGCCTTAAAATAAGCTTTAAAGAAAAATATGTTCTAATTACTTATACTTAAACTCAAGATGCCTTTGCCCATAATAAGTTACCTTGCCTCAGTATATTGTGACGCCATGCCTACGTCACCGCACAGACAAACAATGCATAGAAGTTTTTCAAACGAAGATTGACAAGTCACGGTAGCTGAGCGGTAGTGGCTACGGCTGCGAGCCGAATGCCGTGAGTTCAAGCCCCGGCGGACTCTATGGGTTTTTGTTTGTGATTTCGGTGTTTTATAGAAAATTCTAGTAAATGGAGATGATTCTTTACAAAATTCGAATATAATGGAAAGTACTAGATCAAGCAAAATGAATAAATAAATTAAGTTGTAGAAGACAATCGAAAAGAATAACGAAATGACGGTCGAAATTCAACAAATTACGATCGAAATTAGGGGTATATAAAGAGCTCCAGACGCGCCTACAGGGCAGTTCAGTGGAAAGTGCTCTCAAGTGAAGAATAAGAAGAAGAAGTGAAAAAGTAGTACAGTGAAGTACAGTGAAGTGAAGTGAAAGTGATTAGTGAGTGGTGCAGTACTACCGTTGGACTGAGTTAAGTGTAGTCCGCGGGGACAGTGTGGAACAGTGCTACGCGGTTCGTGCAGTACAACTCGTTCTGTGCTGTGAGTGTTACGCGTTCGGAATATTGTGAAACGCAAATAAATCGTTACTCTCGGCAGTGATATATTCGTTTACTTCCAATCCCTGTACCCACTTCCGTAACATTTGGTGTCAGAAGTGGGATTGGAAGGTAAAATGCCTATTACGCCGAGGAAAGGCGTGAGTACTCGCGCTAAAACAGCCGCACAGCAACCACGTGGCTCTGGAGCCGAAGCTTCTGAGGAAGAGATTCCTGGACGTCAAGACAACTCTGGGGTGGCAACTTCCGACGTAGCGTCGTCGTCGAAATCCCAGGTGCCGGATCTCGGCGCCTTACTCGAACAGCTGCGCGCTATGCAGGAAGAGCAAGCCCGCCGACAAGATGAACTGCTGTGCGCTATGCAGAAAAATCTTCTGACGGCTATCACCGAAAGCACGCGGAGGGTTGAGGCTATAGAGACAACCGTGCAAAAACATGAAGACCGCCTCTCCTTCATCGAGGAAGACGTCAAGAGGATAAAAATAAATGGAGTTCCGGCTTCAGCGACCATAGTAAGTGCATCCTCTTCAGGCGGAAATTTTAAAGTGCCACCCTTTGATGGGAGCTCTTCCTGGGCGGCCTATAAATTACAATTTGAAGCTGTGAGAGACTTAAATAGGTGGACCAACAGCCAAGCCAAAACCGCTCTTACTTTGGGACTACGAGACAAAGCTCTGACTGTACTAGAGGCTTTAGGAAGTGAAGCTACCTATGAGCAGTTGCTAGAAGCCTTGGAATCGCGCTATGGGGACTCGCATCTGGAGCATGTCTTCCGCGCTCAACTCCGTGATCGATGCCAACGAGCCAATGAATCCTTACAACAGTGGGCTCTAGAAGTGGAAAAGTTGGTCCGGAAGGCGTACCAATCCTCACCACCATCAGTCATTGACAGCATACTTTTGCAGTCGTTTGTCGATGGTATTTTCGACGTGGAAGTAAGGGCTGCCGTGCGCCTGGGTCATCACAGTCAGATCAAGGAAGCCGTTGCGCATGCGCTTGAGGTAGAAGCTGTCCGACGAGACCCGAGGAGTGGACGCCTGAGGGAGATTAATTCAACGGAACTGGAGCGGCGAAACCAACGTAGAGCTTTCGTCCCTAGATGCTACAACTGCGGGGAGCGGGGACATCTAAGAAGCGGCTGCCCGAATCGGATTGCAGAGAAACGAGGGACCGATGCTTGTGTACAAGCGTCCGAGAAACAGGAAAACTAATTAAGGCCAGGGCTGAGGGGTGGGCACTGGCCGGTAGACATGAAGCCCCGAAAATTAAGATTCATCAGAGCACGGATGGAAACAGCTTAACCGTTAATGGATCAGTAAATGGAATTCCATGCCCATTGACTTTGGATACTGGTGCGTCACGTACGGTAATTGGGACACAGCTGATAAGAAGAAACGGGAAGATGAACGTTCGGAAGGGAGCTTACCAGCTGACAACGGCTACCGGCCAGCGAATACCAGTAACAGGCAACCAGAAAGTGGCCATTAAGATTGGTGATAAACTTTACTGGCAACAAGCAATCATTGCTGATATTGTGGATGATTGTATTATTGGCCTTGACTTCTTGAAGGACCATCGGTGCAAACTTGACATTAACTGCGGTATCCTGAAGTGTGGAGATGATGAAATACCAATAAGAGGCGGTGGTAAAGGCAAGGTGTATTGCATTAAGAACACAAAATTACTGCCGAGATCACAAACGCTAGTTCCAGTAAATTTCAACAAACAAAGTAAGTTGCAAAAACGACGGTGGACATTATTGGAAAAAGTGAATAACGAAACTTCGTGGTTGCCAGCACGTACAGTTGTCAACACATCTACAGAAACAGTGGTACCTGTATTAAATTTAAGTAATGAAGAACAGGTATTGAGGAAAGGTACGCTAATAGGACGGAGCGAAGAAATCGTCTGGTTGCGAAATTGTCAAGAAGTCAAAAAGACGGACAGAAGTACAATCGACGTTAACAGTATACTAGAGGGATGTAAGGAAGATTTGACAACTATTGAATTATTGAAGGCGAAGAATTTGCTACGTCAGTTCTCCGATATCTTTTCAAAGAACGATGGTGATATCGGCAGAACAAGTATGGTACAACACAAAATTAATACTGGTAATGAACAACCTATTCGTCAACGACCTCGTCGAATTCCTTTTGCCAGAGAAAAAGAGGTGGACGACATGATTCAAGACATGAAGAATAATGAAGTAATTGAACCATCGTCTAGTCCGTGGTGTTCACCAGTGGTCCTGGTAAAGAAGAAGGATGGCTCAACGAGATTTTGCATTGATTATCGCCGACTGAACGACGTGACCAAAAAGGACAGTTATCCATTACCAAGGATAGATGACACTTTGAATACTCTCAATGGCATGAAATGGTTTTCTACGCTTGACCTGAAAACTGGCTATTGGCAAGTAGAGCTGGACCCTAAAGATAAGGAGAAGACAGCGTTTTCCACAGGAAAAGGTCTTTGGCAGTTCAAGGTGATGCCGTTTGGACTTTGCAATGCCCCGGCTACTTTTGAGAGATTAATGGAACGTGTTCTGACGGGGCTACTGGGAGAAACTTGCTTGGTATATCTTGATGACATTATAATAGTGGGGCGAGACTTTGATGACCATTTAAAGAAGCTGGAATCCGTATTTAACAAGTTGAGAAGTGCAAATCTTAAACTAAGTCATAAGAAATGTTCATTCTTCAAACGACAGGTGAATTATTTGGGACATGTAATTTCGGAAAAAGGCGTCGAAACAGATCCAACAAAGATTTCAGCTGTTAAAGATTGGCCTGTGCCCACCGACAAAACACAAGTCCGGGCGTTTATGGGACTTTGCTCTTATTATCGTCGTTTTGTCAGGAATTTTTCGGATATAGCGAAGCCTTTACATCGACTTACAGAAGAAAAACGACCCTTCATTTGGGATCAACAATGCAAGACAGCTTTCGAAGATCTCAAGAGTCGGTTATGTGAAACGCCCGTTCTCGGATATCCGGATCAGAGCAATGAGTTTATAGTAGACACAGATGCAAGTAACACAGGGATTGGAGGAACACTCTCACAAAAGAAAGAGGATCAAGAAGTTGTGATAGCCTATTATAGTAAATCATTGTCGAAACCAGAACGTAATTATTGTGTCACCCGAAGAGAGCTCCTGGCAGTGGTCAAAACGCTTCAGCATTTTAAAAAATACTTGTTGGGCCGGAAATTTCTAGTCAGAACAGATCATGCAGTGTTGAAGTGGCTATTACAGTTCAAGAATCCTGAAGGACAAGTCGCAAGATGGATAGAACAATTACAGGAGTACGACTTTGAGGTTGAACATCGCAGTGGGAAGTCTCATGGGAATGCCGATGCTTTGTCAAGACGCCCATGTGTTGAAGACTGCAAGCACTGTTCGAAACAAGAAGATAAAGAAAAAGCTACGGTCCGTGTTATCAGAACTGATACAATTGATGGAGAATGGAGCAATGATGCCTTGCGTAAATTACAAGAAGAAGATGAAGACTTGAAACCAATACTTAGTTGGATGAAAGACTTATCTCCACGGCCAGAATGGAGTGAAGTTGCTGGAATGAGTGCAACAACTAAGAGCTATTGGGCGCAATGGAATAGTCTGCTCTTACATAATGGGCTTTTATGTCGAAAATGGGAGAGTGCATCTGGGCAAGACAGTCATCTTCAGACAGTTGTACCAAAGTCAAAGATTTCTGATATACTACGAGCGTATCACGACGGAACATCAGGCGGTCATCCTGGTGTAAAGCGGACTTTAGTGAAGATTCGTCAACGTTATTACTGGTTGCACTGCAAGGAAGATGTTGAAGACTGGTGCAGGAAATGTACGAGCTGTTCTTCTGTCAAGGGACCACAAACTAGAAGTCGTGGAGCATTGAAGCTATACAACGTGGGTGCTCCTTGGGAACGAATAGCTTTGGATGTGGCCGGGCCGTTTCCAATGACAAATTGTGGAAATCGTTACATTCTAGTAGTAATGGACTACTTTACGAAGTGGCCAGAAGCGTTCGCACTACCAAATCAAGAAGCTATCACTGTCGCCAATAAACTTGTGAATGAAGTTTTCTGCCGATTTGGATTACCTCTTGAAATCCATAGTGACCAAGGCAGGAATTTCGAGTCTCAAGTCTTCCAGGAAACCTGCAAAATTATGGGGATACACAAAACTCGGACTACGCCGTATCATCCGCAATCTGATGGAATGGTAGAAAGATTTAATCAAACTTTGGAACGGCATTTGGCGAAAGTTGTGGATAGCCATCAGGACAGTTGGGACGAGTACATTCCTCTATTTCTTCTGTCATATAGGACGGCAGTTCATGAAAGTACCTCTACCACTCCGGCTCGAGCGAACTTTGGTAGAGAACTTCGACTTCCAGCAGATCTACTCGCAGGTTGTCCTCCGGATACGCCCAGCTGTATTTCGGAATACGCAGAAGAATTAAGAAGAAAGATGGAGGAGGTTCACGGGCACATGAGAGAAGAGAATCTGCAAGCTAGTGAGCGAATGAAAACGCGATACGACAGAAGCATTAACTCCAAGTCCTTTGAAGAAGGTTCTGCGGTTTGGCTTCACAATCCTGTTCGACGAAAAGGGAAATCTCCAAAACTACAACCAAGTTGGGAAGGCCCTTATGAAGTAATTACGAAGATCAATGATGTCACTTACAGAATTCGGAAAACGCCAAGAAGTACAGCTAAAGTCGTTCATGTGGATAGGTTGGCACGGTACCACGGCTCTAACGATGCTCGGGACGAGCACGTCTAAGGAGGGGATAATGTGACGCCATGCCTACGTCACCGCACAGACAAACAATGCATAGAAGTTTTTCAAACGAAGATTGACAAGTCACGGTAGCTGAGCGGTAGTGGCTACGGCTGCGAGCCGAATGCCGTGAGTTCAAGCCCCGGCGGACTCTATGGGTTTTTGTTTGTGATTTCGGTGTTTTATAGAAAATTCTAGTAAATGGAGATGATTCTTTACAAAATTCGAATATAATGGAAAGTACTAGATCAAGCAAAATGAATAAATAAATTAAGTTGTAGAAGACAATCGAAAAGAATAACGAAATGACGGTCGAAATTCAACAAATTACGATCGAAATTAGGGGTATATAAAGAGCTCCAGACGCGCCTACAGGGCAGTTCAGTGGAAAGTGCTCTCAAGTGAAGAATAAGAATAAGAAGTGAAAAAGTAGTACAGTGAAGTACAGTGAAGTGAAGTGAAAGTGATTAGTGAGTGGTGCAGTACTACCGTTGGACTGAGTTAAGTGTAGTCCGCGGGGACAGTGTGGAACAGTGCTACGCGGTTCGTGCAGTACAACTCGTTCTGTGCTGTGAGTGTTACGCGTTCGGAATATTGTGAAACGCAAATAAATCGTTACTCTCGGCAGTGATATA
Source organism: Tyria jacobaeae (assembly GCA_947561695.1). Classification (NCBI taxonomy): domain Eukaryota; kingdom Metazoa; phylum Arthropoda; class Insecta; order Lepidoptera; family Erebidae; genus Tyria; species Tyria jacobaeae. Next base: position 10,953,177 of record OX387231.1, on the reverse strand, counting down.
TTCGTTTCCTTCCAATCCCTGTACCCACTTCCGTAACAATATACTAAAACCGTAAGTCATCTTCTTTGTGTACATGAGTTCCACTATGTACAGGGCTCAAATATACAATATCCTTGAAGGTTTACCATCTATTCAGGGCCAATAAATATGTGTGCATTATTTAGAATAAAAATGCCTATTAAAACATCAACTGTTCTTGAGGCTTGGGAATTGAAATAAAATAAAACAATAATAATCGACTGACTCGAGCTTGAAAAAAGCGAATGAATTAATAATTTAATAACTCTAAACAAACGTTAAATTATTTATTCAGTAGCATGACATTCATTACTTCATTTTACTTATTCACTTGGTTTAAGGTTAAACTTCCTGTCCCACAAATATTGGCAGAAGTTGATTGGATTCGCACGCAACTTGCCCCTGAGCGCGGACAGCGGGGACACACAGTTGCTTCGAGTGGACGTTCTGCAGATAGCTTGTGTTATGGCATATTGTGAATATTTTGTGAGTTTGTATATTTTTTGACTTAAAAAAGTTCACCAATGTTTGTTCTGAGCAAGAAGGACCTATTCAGTCCGACAAAGATTAATCTTTTTAACAAATTTTAATAAATAGGACGTTCTTAATTTGACTTTATGATTTTATTACGTGATACCTTCGCCAGTTGTTATCCAATTACAATGATTAATTATTAACTCTTTTTTTTATTTAAGGTGTTACTAATTAAAATTAAATAAAGGCTATAGGCTGAAAATGTATCTATTGAAATTGTTTTAATATTTTTAAAGACATTATTCTAGATAATCTCTTGAATCTTCAGTAATTTATTTCATTCGTCACTTAACTTTATACAATATTGCTACTTTATTGAACGGTCATAATCAAAATTATTATTTACTGGCAGGTTGAAAACGGCCTGACGGAAGCTGTCCACCTCACCTGGCTGTTAGTAAACCGGGTACACATTCTAGTCAGTCACTACCGGGAAGAGATCGTCCAAAGCCTTATAGCTAAGGTACAACAGATGGCAGGAGCTTCAGGACTGTTGCTACAAGCCATCGCTGCAAGGTGTCAAAGCTGTTTGACGGTGGGTACATATTTTTAATCGACTTCAAAAAAGAGGTTATCAATTAGACTCATCAGGTGACAGAGGGGTTACCTGTTGGTAAATGCGGTGCCCGCCAGAATTGGGTACTGGAAGATGAGCCTCTTGTAATCTCACTCACTTGGTGAAACACAACGCATGCATTGCTTGACAATCGGTTTTCTGTCGAATCGGCCTGTACCTAAAGTACCTAAAGTGGCCTGTGCCTAAGCATGACCAAGTAGTTTAAAATTCACATAAAACCTATTTGACAGTTATGAGTTTGCTACATTGCACAGTGTTCTATTTTACTTACTAGCGGAAATGTTCTGTTTATGTGTGTTTTAGATATATATAGTTCTACTAAATTTATTAAAAAATAACCGGCGTTATCTGCAATAAATTTAAAGTTGTTTGTGAAAATCGAGACATGTCCTTAAAAAGGATAGAAACCTATTTTCTTATTAAATGTAGATGTTATTTTATTTTAAATTTTATTTCATTAATATATGAACGGAAATTAAAATAATTAATCAAATCAAGGGAAAAATAAAATATTTGCTATGAGTTGAATTGAATTGAGTTGATTTCTTAATCAATCTATTAGCTAAAGTCCACTGCTGGACATAGGACTCCTCGAACGAGCGCCATAGCACCCTTATAATATTCCCCCTGATTAGCATTTTTTCAATGCACATTTGTGTTAAACTAATAAGTAATTCCATAAACACTTAAATAGACAAATCATTTTTTTCTACAAACAAATAAATACAGTAATATTCATTTTTAAAGTTTGGTATATATGAGTAATACTGTCTGCTTGTCTGTTGACTGACCATGGGCCCATGGACAGTTTTAACAAATACGTTAGTAGATTCTCACAGTGATATATTATGAATTTGTAAGGCATGTAATTCTCGTGCAACTAGAATCTTGTAATGTTGTATGTATGTGTATTTTTAAACGACAGCAAATTTCTAAAAGAAGGCTTTCACCAATTTTCATGTTATAAATAAAATGATTCATGATGTTCAATGACTCAACATACGAAATAATTATCCCTCTTAAATCTGATACTATGCATTGTTTTTTCACTTTTCGGATCGTACTGTATTAACGACTTGTGACGTTTAATAAACAAGTTATGCGAGCTGTGGTGGGAGTGGCGTGGAGTGGGGTATGTGGGTCGAAGCGCCGACCTCTCACTAGTAATGGGTAACTCGTCAATTTTAGATGACGATGAGGGTCGTATGGTCATTTTACCACGCGAGGTACTCACGAGGCACACCTCATTTGAGGTGAAGATTTGCTTGACACGTGAGCGGCTGGTTTTCAACTCACACGCAGCACGCCTCAAATAAGTGAGACGAGAGCGAGGTCTGGCCTCAGCGCAGTATGTTAAGTCTTATTGTTGTTTCTCTCACACACATTATACTCACAAGGTTTAAGCACCTAAATAAACAAAATATGACGCTCAATCACCAACTTTATTCCTAGATGTATAATAATAGGTATGTAATATTTATTGCTTTCAAATTCGTTATGATTTTTATGTTTCTCCATTATCTAAATAATATGCTACGAAACTTCACACGTGCATACTATCTCATAATTCATAATTTCGAGCAATACTCAAGTGATGCCGCATGCCACGAGGAACAGCTAGTTTAAATAAATGTCAACATTATACAATAAATGCTTTGGCTAATGGTTCATTTACTCGCAAAATCGACACTCACACCCTCACTCATTTTTCTACTAACTCTTAACTGTAATAATCGACTCACTCACTCATTACTCCCTCACACCTCACGCACAACACGCAGAGCGCGGCCATTTCACGCGAGAACGAGGAACGAAGATCGAATGAGGACAATGAGGTGGTTCAATGTCAAAATTTAAGTAACTCATTAAATTTTCCGTCACGAGTACCTCAAATGAGGCAACTCACGAGTGAGGAACGCATCACTACCTCTCACTTCGATCCGAGCGCTCGTGGCGATAGTACGCATAGCACAGTGATAGTGAAACCAGTGTTTTATTGGATACCCTATGATATCACAGGACTAATAATGATTTTGATTCAATTTGACTACGTAGACTTTCTGACATATCTACTTGTGACGAACTATATGTATATAAACTCCCTACCCTATTTTCTACTTACCGTACTTTTACTTCTATCCTTGTGATATTTTAATAACTCTGAGTTTTTTTGTTAATTTTGTTCACAGGATGAATTTGCACTGAACACTTTTAAAATATTATCATTATGCCACGAGAATCAATCGGGTGCTTTGGTGTTTCTTATTTGTCGGATCATTGGCAAACTGGAACCTACCATAGCTGTTAGGTAAGTTACCAAACAATTTATTATACAAGGTGTTACAAAAAGGTTTGATCATAATTTAGGGTAATATAATTGACCCCGTGAATAACGAAAAGCACTACCAGCTTTAGAAAAAGTTGTGATTTTTAAAACAGAAACTAATTTTAAACTGACAATTAATACTTAAAATGAATCTGTAATAAAACTAATAATTTGTAAAAGAGAGAACTGACAGGAATAAAACAATAGGTATTTAATACAAAGAGCGTTAGTGGAATTTACGGCTGTGCTCAAAATGTATGCATAAAACAATCTTTAATAATTACAAGAGCATTCATAGTATGTTGTTTGAAAACGTGAACACTCACAAAACATTTCAGAATTATTTATTTTAAGCTTAGTCATATATTTATTGGCTACACATGCTCCTAGAATTTGACCACACCTTAAGACACTGCATCGGGTTATTTAAGAATTTTTAGATATTATATTTTAACATATTTAAAATGCTTCTATAGTTAATTGAATTATTGATAAGCTATTTTTAAGCGTATTGGTTTATTTAGTGCCAGTTTTATTAAATATTATTATGTTCGGTTGTGCATTGTTCAATTTGTGATTTGCAAATAATATTTATCGTGATCTGTGGGTGTGTATTGTGTATGCTGTCTGTGTATAGAGCATTGCGAGTTTTATACCACGCTTTTATACAAAATGTGCAATTGTGGAATTTTAATTTAATAGTAGTAAAAAAGATGGAAAACCTTTAAACTACATACAAAAACAACTTTTAGGAAAATTAGTGATTTTTATATCATCAATCGTTTTTTTTTAATAATATTGATGTGAACTTGATAATTCATTGATAAAGATTATATTTCAAACGATAGATGATGAAAGGTAATAAATAGTTTTGTTAGCATCCAGATATAAGTTACTAATATTTATTACAGGTTCGCTAAATTAGCAATAGATCGATGTAAGATGTTGAAAGAACTGCCGATTGACAAGATCAACATACAATTGTCTAAGGAAGATGTTCAAGTGGCTCTCGAGTTGCTGCAAAGGAATAAAGTTCATACTCGGTAATTTATTTATGATTTTTGATTAACTGATTACGTATTTTGAAAGTTCATATTAAAAATATTTAAACTCCCGCAATAACGAGAACCTTACTTTTAGGAAAATGAGTGATTTTTATATCAGCAATATTTTTTTTTTGGTTTTTAATAATATTGATGCGAACTTGATAGTTTATTGATATTATAAACGATAGATGATGAAAGGTAATAAATAATAAGCATGTTTACAAAATATACGTGAAAATCACATTGCTGATAAAAAAATCTTTATTTAAGTGATTTTCTAGACTTTCAAGGCCTTTTCTTGTGTTAGATGTTTATATAGTTAAATAACCGTGTTTTTTTCATTATACAGGTACTCAGCCTTAGTTGTGGAATTGAACTCTCTTGCCTCTAGTGTGTTTGATTTGTCTCCCTTAGATTTGTCTCAAGACAGAGCAATCAACCCTCAGTATATCACTACTACGAATGTTGATGCTAACTGGCTTATGAACCAAATTAAAAACAGGTAAGAAATATGTTACTAAGAGTTGTATACATGTTTAAAAAACTTTTGATTGAAACACCTTTACAACATCATTTAATCGGCACGTAGCAACGAGACGAGGACAGGTATATTAGACAAAGTATAAATGCACAAACCTCCTATCCAGTTTCAAGATTAGAAGACATAAATATAGTAAATCATGTCGTTGTCAAATGAAATTAATTAAGAGGGAGATAAGACAGGCAGAATATGCATTCTTTTTCATCCTTAATTGTCCTATGATTTAACTGGTCTCCTTCAGAAATATGCATATTTCACCCATTGTGATTGTTCAAATAGTAAAATCAAGTACACACAGGTGACGTAGTAACAAGGATTCATTATGTTTTTAGTTTATATTAAGACAATAAAATCCACAATAAAAAAAAAACATAGGATATAAAAAACAAAGAATCATCCCTGGGTCATTCTTTGTTTTGTAGTGATCCTGAGTATATAGTGCCACTGTTGGTTAATAGTCTTATCAACCGACTTCAAAAAAAGAGGAGGTTCTCAATTCAACTGTATTTTTTTAAATGTTTGTTACCTCAGAACTTTCGACTGGGTTAACAGATTATGATGATTATTTTTTCTTATTATTTAGATGGTAAAGGTGTTTCCTTATTTTTTGTGTGAGGGGAAACCCTCACGGGTCCACCTCACAGAAGCTACCGGTGAACGAAAGTGAACCTACTTAAAACTGGGTATAGTGTACTAGGGTGTACCCTATAAAGAATAGATGCCTCAATTCTTTAACATATTTGTGTCCTTTAGTATTTTTTTCATTCCGCTAAGATACGATTTTGGTTTTATATAACAAACTAGGCATTCCCCGCAGTTTCACCTGCGTTTATGCTCACTGCTGGTGTGTTCTGCTGTGATATGTTTTAGTCTATAGTATACCTTAATGAATTACCTATACAATACAAAAATAATCATTTATATGATATATTTTTTTGTACTATAGACAGGACAGGACAGACGAACAGACGGGTCACCTGATGGTAAGTGACAACCTTCGTCCATGGACGCCTACATCTCTTGCACCAGTTGAGCCGGCCCATTCGTGCCTTAGCATGGCACTATGTCATATGTATGTTATAGTTCCAGAGATAAGTGAGAAGGGTTTCAACAAACAAACAAAAAAATCTTATTTATTAATATATGTATGTAGATAAGTACATACTACATTTAATTGTTTATAATAGTGTTCTCTTTTTTCAGATGTTGTCAAATGGATTGTACGATACCAAAAACATGTACACAAAATGAACTCGCACATTTCTTATCAAATCTATCTGACGAAGACTTATCGACAGTCATGGGGTGTCCGGAATTTGATAGAAAACTTCTTAGTAATTGTTTCAAAATATCCTGTGATAATTACCTGAGAGAATTCTATAATATCGTCTCCGTTTTAGAAATAAAAGAGTTTGAGAAAGAGTCGGCAAGAGAAAAGAGAGAGGTGAAAATCAGAGAGGAGATGACGTCGTCTATTGATAGCAATAAGCTAAACGTTGTGAATACATTACACGTTTTTAAGAAGAGTGATAATAAGGAATCAAAATCGCAATTTTTCATACCTATTACTGACAGTGAAAATATGAAAGAAAATTTCGGCAACTTACAAATTTCCGATGAAGATATAGAGTTGACGTTGCCTGAGTTATCTGATTTGTACAAAATTGGAATGTTGACTTTAGAAAAATCTTTGAGAGATATTATTCGTCTATTTCCAAAACAAATAAGACCTTTGAGCCAATCGGAAAACTTCAGTTTGAATATCGAACAGACCTTAGATAGATATACTCGAAGATGTCACCAAGTTTTTCAAGACAAACTTTTCTATCAAGAATTTATTACTTTGCAGAGTATTTTGAACGGATACCTTTCATCTTTACATAGATTAATAATGTCTATCGACGAAGTCGATTGTGATTTGCTAGAAAAGTGTATAGAAAATATTCTGCCTACGTCATTGGCGAAAAATATAGCTATATTTGCAGTAATATCATTGCAATATTTGTCGTTTCTGATTAAAAATAAGAAGATAGTTGAGACTCCTGTACATACAGACGTATCTTTCCGAGTGACGACATCGGTCACTGAGAATATAGTTGTAGATAATGTTGTTAGTGTAACAATTAATAATGTTGCCAAGGCACTGAGTTTCAAGGAGATATGGACGGAACTAAACTTGGATTCGAATGTTAATAGAACGCAGTCGGCGGTCAGTTGCTTGTATGCTGTTGTCAAGTATTTGGTTAAGGTAATTACCATGTAATATAAACATATTAGATACGCATTTATGATCCGCACCTGTATCGTACGAAGAGCAAGAGCCCACATTGATTATAAATTAGTCTCACGTAATAAAGGACAAGCCTTACAGTCATATGGGTATTGTAGGAGTTAAATGGGATAGGGGGGATAGAAAAAGAATAAAAGGGTATTGCTTAGGTACGTAAGAGGTCTTGAACTTGCCGCTATCAGCTAGTTTCAATTACTAAGTACGTTACCCTGACCTGCTAGAAATATAAATTGAAGTAATTTAGTTGTAGTGTACTACGTAATATTAGTATTCTTACACAAGATTACACATAGCAACATTCTTACTTATACGCAATCAGATCTATACTCACGCGTACACGTATACACACACATTGACGCATACACTGATATGCATATATACGATTAAAAACCTGCCAGTGTTAATATTTTGTCTAACATTCATACATCATACATACATGCCTGTGTCCCGACGGTAGCGCCATATCAAAAGCCTACATTTTGTTTACCAAATTTAATCCTATTTACTTAATAAATCTATTGACGTCAACTGGGCTCTGTATACATGCGCTCAGTAAAAATCGTTGGAACTGTAACTGTAATAAACAAACCGATTGTAGTATATCAAAGTTTTATTCTATTTTGAGAAATAACTTTAAAACTATTATCTTTTTAGGATACAAAGCCTTTAGCATCAAAACAGTATATGCAATATAAAGACGCTGGACCCAGACCGGACATAGTGATAACAGGCGATAAATTGGTCACCTTGCTGGAGTATTGGGAACTCAATTTCTACGCTAGCAAGTCTTCGGATTACTTAGAGAAATGTTATATAGAACCTGTAGAAAGCTTATTGATTAGTTTGTCTAGGTAAGAACTATAAGTAAGAAAACTTTAGATGTTCATAGCTTTGTTGTATAAGGCATCTAGTAACTCTGATTAAATTAAGTGAAAATCTTTAAACTGGAGATACGACGAGTACATATTCTCATTTTTATAGACTAATTTAGTTAATGGGTTCAAGACTTTTAGTGAAAACTATAAATATAACTAACACCAGCATTGACAACCTAAACCCAAATAATAAGTGGAAATAAAAAAAAAACAGTCAGAGTAACAACTTATAGTGAAGATGCAACTTCAGCAGTCGAGGCAAATATTTGTATTAAAATTTACTTGTATTTTTAAATAGTTTAAATGTTTAACCTTGAAATTAATGTTACTCAAATGTTGTTTTTTTACAGACTAGACATTCTCAGCAATATTGCACTTATACCGCCTATAGCATGGTCATCAGTCGACGTAGTTTCTAAAAAAGATGAACTACAAAAAATTGATCTCCCATTACAAGCTTTACAAGATATGGATGTTTTGGAAGCTTTTTTGTTCAGGTAAGGATATTCATTACAGATATTCGAAAGACCATGTAGGAATCGTTCGAAAGACCAATGTTAATGACCAATGGTAACATATGTGATTACAAAACTTATTTCATTTACGTCCTTATGTTTTGTAATTCTCATATTATAATGTTATTATTACATTGCATATCAGTCGGTTTCATTATCTTATTTTATCAGTATGGCAGCTTAAATTTTTTTAACAAAGTCACTTCGTTTCAAAATCACTTAATGGTTTTAGATCATCGAAATATTACATAGAGCTTTCAATTAATTTTTGTTTTGTAAACTTCTTTTCCGTGAGTTCTTAAATCTAAAATACATATGGTTGCTCATATTGCACGACATTGCTTCTTAGTTGTCAGTATTTTTTTGCAATTGCGATTTTACATTAGAAGAATGTACTGACCGTCAATTTAAATAAAACATTATTTTAGGGTAAACCTTATAGGTTGGTCATCCAAAAAGCAATTTGAGGAGATGTGGGTGGGCCTCCTGGGAGCTTTGCAAGGCAACGGTACGCACTGGGCCGTGCGAGGTATTACTCAGCTACTACTGAGCGCCGCGCCTACTGTCCGGAGGAAAGGGATCTTACATGTGCCGAGAAATACACACAGAATTAACGAAGGGTAAGTACACGAGCCGAGGAATATATACAAAGTTAACAAAGAAAGGTTACAAGTTACAAAGGTACAAAGTTTCGTCATCAGCCTATCGCCGTAGGATCCTCTAGGTATGTGTGTAATACACATACCTAGAGGATAATTAATCTAAGGAAAGTAAGTAAAATTCTCCATTAGAATATTGTTCATTCCTTGTTAGTATCACATGTATTGAGATATGTATTTTTTTTTTATATATAAGGGGCAGATGAACAGACCCGTCACTGATGGTAAGTGACAACTGCCGTCCATGGACACCTGCAACTTGTGAGTCGTAAGTGCGCTGCCCGTCTTTGTAGGTGATAAGGGACGAGGGTATGCGGGAAGGGGAAATAGAGTGGGATGAGGAGATGGGAAACGGGGCGAGTTGTCACGGGAGAAGAAAAAGGACAGGGGGAGTCGGGCCTCCGGAATATTAATAAATTTTATTTACTTATTTTTATTAAGACAAGTTTTAAAATTCTGAGTTCTGTATGTAAGGTTTTTAGGCTGTATATTTTATAGTAGAAACAAAATACAAAACGTATCCTACCTCACTGATGTATTATTTCTTTGGGTGGTCAGAATGCAACGCCTACGGAATATTCTGGTGGGCACGTCCGCCTTCAGTATATTCGAGAATATCAATCTAGAACGAGTACCGATGATGAACGACGGATACGAAGGGTATCACTACGCACAGTTCAACACGGAATACTTGAAATTAGCTTCAGGTATGTTTGTAAATAATCAGATTACATTCTAATATTATAAATGCGAAAGTGAGTTTTTTTGTTTATTTGTTCATCAGGGCTTCCATCGATTAATCATTAAAGTTTTGCTAACATATATTGAATTTGGTAAACTATACATACATACATACATTTATCAAATTGCCATAAACAGGAAAGGTAAATTGAGTAAATGTGCAAAGTGATACTTTGACGCATGGTTTACCTTTACACATTGCATTTTTTTTGAAAATTATTTGTTTAAAGTTTAAATGAACAAATATAAATTTATCATAAAGTATGCATTGTTATACCATTTAAGAATACCAAAGGTAATGGTCGTCAGAAAGTTATCTCGCACATAAATAAGAACATGATGAAACAATTAAACATTGAAATATCGATTTATAAAATGTAAAAATATGTTATAGATATAACAGATAACGCGAGCTACAAAATAAGGCGTGAAGCGAAACGTGTTCGAAGAAATAAGGACATTGATCTGAACAGCTGTTTGCAGATACTTATGGATATAACCTCACAGATGTTGGAACCTAAGGTAAATATGGCAGCCATTTGTAGGCTTTATTACTAAACACTTATGACACAGAAAATTTTCTTGAGTTTCGTGAACGGTGCATAAAGTATAATGCCTATTCTATGAACAGTATTAAATAAATATTAATTATATGTTCCTTACAATATGTTGCTAAATATTAGCATGTTTATTCAATCTTATAGCTATATAAGTGTACCACATTTCGTTCGAATAAAATTTTATTTTAGTTCATTTCAATACATTTTGTTTTTTAGCATTAGTAATAATATTCATATAAAACTTATACATATACTAGCTGACCCGTCAAACGTTTTTCTGCCATAAAAAATCTGTATAGGGTCACCCAGATCATCTGGCGGTATATACTTTACTTTTTCTCCTACCAAAAATGCACAAAAAAAATTCATAAGAATCGGTTAAGCCGTTTCGGAGAAGTTTGGCAACAAACACTGTGACACGAGAATTTTATATATTAGATAGATAAGCTCACACCTTTTTCCTTTCAAGGTAGACGGAGACAACAGCCCACCATTTGCTTCTATCCTTACATACGAATTGCAAATTATCTTATATGAATTACAAATCTTATAACGTGGGAAAAATTGACTCTTACCCGTGGGAGAGTTTTCCACGGCCTTACAGAAAACCTACTGTTAAACAATGCTTGCATTGTGTGACCGAGTGAGTGAGGTTACCGGAAGCGCAACCCAGTTTTTCTTCCCCTCTTTCCCCTCCTCCCTTTTCCCCAACCTAAAAGGCGGACAGCACTCTTGTGATTCTTGAGTTGCAAGTGTTCAATGGCGTTGGAAGTCACTTACCATCAGCTGGCCCGTCTGCTCGTTTGCACCCCTGTTCCATAGAATAAAAAAACATTCCAAAACATAGACCTGAGACCATAAGTTCAACACCGGACACAAATTTGTGGAATCAAAAATTGTTGCCAAGAGTCTGGGTGTTTTGTGTCCGGTGATTGGATGTTTGTAAAGCCGTTTTCTAGTAATAATTAGTTTTGGTGACAGTGAGTCACCTTATCTGACTTCTATTTCAAAATTATTTTTCATCTAGGTTCTAATCGAACAGCGCTGCTGTTGTTATTGTATATGTATTTTATAATATTAATATATTTTAAACTGACGGTGAGGATACTCAGTAACTTCCATATAGAAGCGTTCCATATACTGTATAATCTATAAACCCTTAATACGAAGGTTTATTAAATTCTTCTTCTTTTTCAATAATTTGTTGTAAGGCATGTATATGGTCGTGTTGAAGCCAGAGCGGAAACCTGCTTTTGCTTTGTTATCTAGGCTAGGCTATCATTGTTTTAATCAGCTCTTATATCCGATTTACACCATTATTTTGGAACCATTTTTTCGTCTAGTATTCATTTAAACAGCTCTGTGAAATGTTTAAGTGAATGTGGTGCATCTAATTTCAAAGCTTCGTTAGTTGTCCACTCAGGTCTTGGACTTTAGTCTCATATTAATTGCTTTGCTTGCTTGTCAGCTTTTCATATATGTATGTATATTGGACTATCTATCTCATTAATAGGTATAATTGTTTGTGTTTCTATCATAAATTATAACTCGTTCCTCTTTGCTTTTATAGTATTCTTGATAGAAAGTTGTTGCATCTTGGTTACCACGCATTTTAAGCGACGAAAACAAAAAGCGACGTATGGACAACGTAATGGATCCTATTATGTAGATTTAATTCTAAAAGTGCCGTAAAACTATTAAAGAAAAACGTCGTAGAAAATTGTCATTGGGCGTGTTGTTTCTTCACGACAATTACTCCTCCTCTCCTCTTTTCCCTCTTCTCATCTCCCTCTATTATTTCCCTATTATTTAATCTCTCGTCACTCTCAAAGGTGGGCAGCGCACTTACGACTCTTAAGTTCCAGGTGTCCATGAACGGCAGATATCACTTATCATCAGGTGACCCGTCTGTCCCCATAGCATAGGGAATCCTGTTTTCCTGATTTCTTATATCCAATTATTTTCCAGTTTATATATTCCAATGAGTTAGTAATTTCCAAGTACATGTGTCCTGATACCACCATAATTTGTTATTTATACCATCTTTAAGGTCACTTGAGATACCTTTAGATTCTCTAACTGTATTATACAAATAGCCCTGTAGTCGTGCAGTTCAAAACCTTATTTGAAGTTTAATGCAAAGTGAGCAAAAATTGAAATGCTCTTCGCATTCTACTGTTATTGATCCTTGTCGCAATTTCTTAGTTATATTTATAATAAACATAGTGTACGCTTGCATTTTTTGTAAAATGACTTGAAATGCATTTAAAAAAGGGCAGGTCAGAAGCATTCGATCCCGTGGGATTTGGGTTGGTTTGGGTTAAATGACATTAGAAAAAGCTCGTCACGTATGTAAGACTATAAGAAATTGGTCTGCTGTTTGCCAACCTTGAATGGGCGAATTCATATACATATGTATGTGTGTATGTACGTTTCTAACAAAATGATATTGTAAATCCTCAGGTGCCGACAGGTCTGGCGGCCCGCGTGGCGTTGCTGTCGTGCATGTGTCAGTCGAGCGCGGTGTTCAGCTCGACGGCGCACTGGTGCTGGGCTGGCGCGCAGCTCGTGGCACTCAGCGCCGCGCCGCACGCGGCACTCACGCAGTACAGCGCGGCTGGGCGGGCGCTGCTGCTCGCGCTCTCCGACTCTATGTGTGTGCTGGACGGGTTCGAGGGTCTGCAGGTCAGTGTGTCATGTGTCAACCGGCGCGGTGTTCAGCTCGGCGGCGCGTTGGCCACTCAATACAGACTTATTTAATGTTATTGCGTATATATTATCTGATATACAAATATATATATACATACAATATATATATATATATATATACCATATATGTATATATATATATATCTAATTTTAGTTATAGAGTAGAGTTAATACACTCACAGGCACAATTAACCGCCCACCTATATTTTACGTCACCCTGTTTGTTTATGTTAACTGTGGCTTATCTACTGTTTTGTTTTTAGTTAAGTGGGTACTTTAGCAATAAACTAAACATATATTAACATATATTCTGATAATGCGACACGTATTTAACATTGCGAACAAGTAACGTTGTCAAAACAAATTATTGAACTGAAGTGGGTTGGGAGCTTAACTTACTCCCAACCCACTTACAGAAGTTTGTCGTTGTGATGGAAATAACAAATATGGATCGTAATTTTGTATTGTTGCTAATGTATGCGATCGAAGACGGAGGTTAACTCTACAGAACTGACTTGAAATAGATTGGCGCCGTTATTTTATACTAGAGTCAAGTGTTGTTCGCCGTTCGTCAATTTCTCGCTGCATTCCTGATCTTATCGCTTTGCCGCATTCCTGTTGTTATCATTCGCCGCATTCCTGTTGTCACTTGACCTAAGTTCGGCTTACAAGAGGATGAAAAGGATTGGATGTTGCTTTACAACACAACATTATGATCGCTACACTACTCCCCCGCCCAGACCGTGACTACGAGCGATAGTAATCAGGAAATTTAAGTTCTCTGCCATGATCACTATTAAGATTAAAGAAATTATACGTTACATGTCGAAATCCATGAAACCATCTAGGGTCTAGGGTATGACAATGAAACATGCTATCGGGCAATATATATAAATATAATTATGAATATGATTTTGTAAAAAAATTATGATATATACATAACATACGAGTATACAACGCTGTCAATATCGTCAAGCTTCTTAACACGTTCGACTTTCAAAGTAATATGTTTGCACGTGTATGTGATCACTACAATGATGGTATGATATTTTTGACTGCATACATTTCTATTCAAACTAATTTATGTATAAAAAACTTTAGATGCCAGTTTCTCAAAATAAAGTCTGCTTTCAAAATAATATCATATGTGGTCACTGTGAAAGTATTATGAGACCCTTTTTGCTGTATATATATTTTTACAAACTAATTTATAAAAAAAATATAAGCTTTCACCCCATTTTTCTAAATAAAGTCTCTAAGTTGACAACTTTTTTGCTTATGAAAATAAAACTGGTGCAAGATGCTCAATTGCTTTGGGATTTAAGCGCAATAATTTATAAGTTACAATAAACAAGTGTCCGCCCGTGCCCACGTTGGCTGCAATTCAGTCTGAGATAATGATGATCTGATATAAGGGTTAACCAAGTATTTTTCTGAAGAGAACTATGTGCTAATATTCTGTTTTTATTGCAGGAACTATCAACAGTCCATCAGAAGCTCCTGAAGTCCCTGTCGTCGAGCTACGCACCTCTCCGCCAGGCGGCGCTGCAAGGCTGCCTTCTGCAGCTCACGGGGCGAACCCCTTCCCACGCTCCCAATCCTTACCAGGAACTTGTCGCGCAACTCAATGTCACCGTCAAACAGTACTTGGGAGTTAATCCCAAGTGAGTACACTAATGACAAATAAATACTAGCATAAATTTAACTTTAGAACTCTATGGTCATGGAAAAATAAAAACACGGATGCAATTAAACACTCACTTGTCCAAAATAAGCTGTAATAGATAATTGAAAATATCAATCCAAAAATATAAAAACATTTAGCAACAAAAGTCTAATATCACTATCCAGTTAAATAAGGTTTAACATTAGAAATATGTATATATAAAAAAGCGAATGTTTGATCATGCGTGCGTGGCTCATTTAATTAGAATAGTAGTGTGTAGAAGTCTAAAGAAATAGGTCATCACTGGATTAAAGTTATTCTTTCTACTTTAGAATATTTCTGTACGAACAAACTTTGTATTTGGATAGTTTCCTTGCTATAGATCCAGTTGTGTGTGCTTTATTTGGACAGTTCCTTTGCTATAGAACCAGTTGTGTGTGGTTTTAGTCACCGTCAGCTACGGTGAGGTGATGACCTGCAAAAAGCAGTAGAATAAAGTATTGGTTTTTATTTCAGAATCTCCCTGTACGAACAAAGTTTGTACTGGACCGTGTTGTTCACATTAATTGAGCTGGGTCATCCTGAACTGATCAATGTAGCTGTAGACTTCGTGCTGACCAACCCTAGACATTATTGTGCTGATCTCATTGTTAAGGTATTCAATTAATTTCTAGTGTACCACTTTAATAGGTACCAGCAGGCTATATTCGTTTGCGCAGAAAAGCGCTACCAACTGCCGACTAAAACCAAATGTAAACACGAAGTAAATACAGACCTTATTGCCTTGTATTAAAATTTTAAATACAAGAACACCTGATACTCGCTATCTCTACATGTGCTGCGCTGTGATTGGTTGAAATATTTTAAATAAAAATTATGAGTTTTGCGCAGGTACATCGGCGTAACTTATAAAATTGGTTGACCTGTACGTGTCATTATTTAGGAACATTACTTTATAACTTGGCATTTAAAGTCACTCAGGTGATAAAAAAAAAAACAGGAAAAAAAGATAAAAAAAACTTACTGCCAGAATGACAGACAGACCAGCTCTTCTACTTATCATAGTTGATTAGTCTTTAGACTTGAATATAGGGGTATATTCAAGTCTCATTACGTTGGCTCAAAGTGATCGTTGCAATATTCTATTGAAATAAACGTAATTGAAAAAAAAAAAAAAAAACTGAAATTTTTGAAAAGCCTGGCATTTGCCACATGAGTTTTATGACGTCACTAACCGATATACTAATATTGACAGTATAAGTAGTATGTATGTACTATGCACCTATAACGAGAATATCACCGCTGACTTCATTTTAGAATTGTTGTAAAATGATTTATGCCTGGAAGAAATTGCATTTAGCAAAAAGGCTTAGTAAATTATCTGTCTGATACGTGTATGTATGTACTTTTACTGCAACAAATAAAGATAAATCTATCTATGTTTGCGATTTTAAATAAATTATGTGATTTGTTGTATTTTAACAATTATTATTTGTTAAACATACATATTGGTATGAAAATATACTCTGTGACCGTACGCGAAGTTGCTGGCCTACTATATACATACGCTCATGTCTATAGACCTAGGGGTAGGCAGATGTGTATTAAACACCCCATATTTTGCCATTCAGAATTAGGTCTCACTAACGCAATAGGGGCAAGTCTAATGCCGTTTTCATTGATTTTAATTTTTCTGTTTGATGAGGGCCTATTTTTTTTTTCTAAAATAAAAGTAGCCTAAGTTACTCCTTGTTACATGAGCTATCTGCCAGTGCCAGTGCAAAGTTCCGTCAAAATCGGTCCATCCACTTCAGAGATTAACCGGAACAAACAGACAGACAGACAGACAAAAATTTTAAAAAACATTTTGGTATATGTACCGTGTATACGTCCATATGCACTTAGTAAAAGCGGTTATTTTAATATTACAAACAGACACTCTAATTTTATTTATTTGTATAGATAATGAATATTATGATATCAACTAAAAGATTAAATTTTCTTTAAATTGTGATTAGTTTTTCGTTGAACTACTTGTCTATAATAAATGCTATTTATTTCACAGGGCATAACATCTACTATCCGTCAACAAGTTTTACCTAAAGATTTGAAGAATACTATTATAGAAAAGCTATTAGACAATATGAACAATTATTCAGAACATCATGCCATACAAATATTGATGGTGCATCTGTTCTCTGGTATGTTTTGTATTCTCTAATTTGGAGCCTGTAGTTTTTATGTGAGAATGTATGTAAAGCCTCTTTCTTATATGAGTAATAAAATAATTCATGTCAAAGGTGTAAAGGACACGTCGAGTGATTTAGGTATGGATATTTATATTAGTGAAACCACACTAATTCAATATCTTTATATCACAAAAATGCTTATAAATTATTTGTTTGCGCACTTTTTTTTTTAGTAATCATAGACGTTGTAAGAAATAGATCAACTCAAAAATAAAAAGAATAGTGGATAAAAAAGAATTAAAAAAAAAACAAATTGTTCAGTCTTGTGAGAAGAAATCGGACAAACAAACTCATTGCCACTCTTTTAAATCACCAGATAGATTTACATTTTGTGATACAACATTGTTTTATTGTGTATACTGTGGGTACATTCTTTTATTGTGTGTGTTACTGATGATTTGATTATTAGACTTAATTAAGTGAAGGTTACGTTCTGTGATTATGATAACATGATACCCATAATTTTAACTTTATATGCTTTCAGCCGATAGCAAACTTCTTAGTCCAAAACTGACATCAGATGTTTCTAACATGGACCCAGATATCCTCATGAACTCTATGGAGCGTATCACCTTACTATACAAAGTTCTCAGACATTCAAAATTACGAGAATCCAAAAGAATTATTACAACGACTCTCCAATACTTCTTAAGGGAGACTTTGCCGCCGGCAGCTACTTTGAGTAGAGTAGTCATAGAGTTTATAGAGTGTTGCAAAGAGACGGAGAAGATAAAGATGGATATACCATCAGAAAGAGACAGGTGGATAGATTGTTCAGTCATGAATGCCGAGATTGTTTTTGAGGTAAGGTAACTTTTTTTATTCGATATTTTTATAAGCTCTATGAAATAATAGCCTCAGCGTGACATATAAATTTAATCATATTAATTTAAAGCTCAATTGTTGCTTATTGTTTATGAAGCTTAAATTGAAAATTATAAATTGACAAGGAAAATCTAGATGTGCTTCACTTTTTTTTTAAAGATGACTGCCGCATTGGATATGACTCCTGTGTCCGGGGGACTTGACAAACAAACAAATAACGTACACAAAGAACTCTTAGACACTTGACAACTAGTTGCGGATTACATCTGTCCCATATTACATTATGTCCCATGTGGGAATCGAACCTACGATCTCTGGCCCAGCAGTCAGGATCACTATTCTCTAGACCAAAAGGCCTGTCAAATAATAAAACTTAGTATAAAATATTCGGTTAGAGGGCTTGAAGCTCCCGGCATCAGCCAGTTGGAGTTACATGGTACCCTGACCTTGATCTACTGCTTACATTTCAATCCATCCCTATCCTCGTGTTTCCCTTTCAATGTAATCCGACTTATTAAATATAATAATCTTATTAAATTACCAAAGTGCTCAGATAATGCCATCATAGTCATGACCTCCATTACGTAAGTGGTATTAAATTATAGTCGGCAAAAAGGGGCCTCTAATACAGCTCTACCTATCCATTCGGGGCTACAGGCATGAATGTATGAATGTATAAAATATTGCAGGTTTTTTATTGTTGCTGTTTGTTAGAAATATAATAAAATAATTTACTGTGTATTAATGTATGTACTAGACTCAGAACGGGTCTATACCCTTGACGGTCCAATCGACACCAATAAATTTTCCTGATATTTCACAGGTTTTCCAAACATCAATAACTCAAGATCAACTCCCAGTACTCTCCGGTTGGATATTCGAAGCCTTATGTCATCTACTCAGCGGTAAAGTAACATCCAATCTTCTCCCCTACGGCCTATTAACCCTTCTAGTTTCGGCGAGCTCCAACGAGTTTATACGAAAAATATCACCGCTAACGTTTCATATATTAAGACTAGGGTTCTACAAGAGTGGGGATTTGTCCCGACAATTTGGTGTTTTTGAACAATTTCTTAGTAATAAGGTACCAATGTCGTTTTCTGATAGGCGTTTGTTGTGTGTTGTGAGTTCTAAGTCATGTTTTACGGGATCTCAGTTGGAAAGGTTAAAGGAGTTGTGCGATAGTAATGAGTGTTTAGTTGATGTTGGACAGTGTTTAGAGTAGAATCGAAAAGACTAGCGTCTCTGAGACTACAGGCCAAGGACTAATGTTTCTCGTACCGGGTCTCAGGGACTAAAGTTTTGAGTGTTATGACCTTGGGAATTATGCTGTTGATAGAAGCGCCACCTGGTAGAATTGTTGTGTTCTATATAAGTTACGAAAAACGTTTCTTTATAGTAAAAATAATTAAATTAAACTATTAATAAGATTTATGTGCTATTCAGAAGGTAGCTTAAATATACTAAATAAATTACAAAAATAGATAGATTTTTGTAATTTAGCGCATTGAACAAGCACTCTTGAAGTTTCATTATTCATTTTGTTCATTTACTGAAACGAGTGTATCGGTTTCTTTAAAATTGTATACTAGTAAATTGTTAAATAAACAGGCTGGCCTTTTTCTAATACTTATGTTTATTTATCATTGCTTATCAACACTCAACGAATTTATTTCGTGTTTGGACAGTTTTTGATTTTATCTCTAAACTTTGGTGGCGATAATTACACTCACAACTGATTAAAGATTCTCTAGAATCACGCTAGTGTAAGCTGAAAAGTGTGTAGTTTATATTAGAAATGACACTGCAGTTTGAATGTTTACAATATGTTTACTATAGATAAACAGCAAAGACGTGTGTGACATGTCACATGGGATGGGATACTTTGCGGATGGGATCATAGATGATCCCAACCGCAAAGTACGTGTGCCCAACTCTAGCACTCGAATTGCAAGCATTCACAGATTTTAACAAGATTAATAATTAAAAGTATTCAACCGTTTAAATATGTGAATAATCAATTGTGCTGCAATACAATAATGAAGTATTTTGTAAAAAAGCCAATAGTGGTATCATTGGTTTAGACAGAAAGTGCTAGCGATTTGTAGGACAAATTCAATTTATTTAATGTTATTGATTTTTATAATATTCTTCAAAAACTAAAATTCATTCCAAAATTTTTACATAAAATAATTGTTATTTAGCTTTTCAAAGATTTTGCATAACTTTGCAACAATTACGTTTATGCAAAAATTGCATAACCATCATCATTCATTTTTTTGCAAAACTTTTGAAACTTTGAAGAAGTGGGATTTATTCGCAATATGTACCACTAATTTTAATTAATGCCCCACATTCCTATTTTGCCAACCATGCCCAGCATTTGTCTCTAGATATTGACGAGCTTTCTGAACCTCAATAATTTTGTACTTAAACTGCACTTTTAGCAACGATTGCAACATGATAACTCTGTCACTCTTTCGTTTTCAAGTATGTATATATTTAATCTCAAGCTTGTAAAACATGCTATTTGAATCTAAGAAGAACATATTTTTCGATAATAATAAAAATTAATATACAATATTTGACAATAAGTCATCTAACTTATCTATACGTACAGAGCCGCAGAAACTGTTAAAAATAAACGAGCAAAATGAGACTTTAATTTGTAAATGTAGAGTTTAATTTCCTTTTAAAAGATAAGGGTTTTTTAAAACAATAATCCCTTTTTTTTTTCAAATCATAGTAAAGATTATATTTCTACCATATAATATTTTTAATATTATAAATAAAGTAGACGAGAGTAATAGATGAGTTTGAATTACGACTATTCATATATTTATTATTCAATAATATTCCTTTTTAAATAATTATTGGTTAAAATATAATAATAAATAACACTACAGTGTAAATTTGTACTCTAACAATCGTAGTTTACTGTCGCAAAATTTCATAAGTAATAAATTTTTTTTTAAGATATCAGTGTTTAGATACTATCTTTCAGATACATAAAATATTAAATATATATATAAAATAAAAAAAAATTCTAAACACTTTCTATATTTAGTATTCGTACACCGCATTGTTGCTTTTATTTTTTTAGAAACAGTGCTCTTTGGATCAAAGCTTAGCAAAGCAGGCTATTCAACAATATTCAAGAAATTAAATGTACATACATACATCTGTCATAAAGGTAGAAATTCAGCATTGTGATACGATCTTCCTTCATATGTGAAATTTTGTGATAATAAGTAGTGCCGGTTATTCGACTGATAGTTCGTGGCTATCGTCGGTTAATCATTTTCTATAGTTAGATCGGAGGATTCAAAATCACCAGTGTGCTGAGGCTCTTATTATATAACTTAAAAATAGAAGTTTGCAACAAGTACACAATCCTATATTGTATTTATTATGTCCCTACATAAATGCGTTTTTAAAATAAAATGGGAACATTATATTAATTTATTCATGATTACTTATAAAGGTACGGTCAGCAACGAAACTTGTTTGATAAAGTGTAATTTCCAATTTACAGTATGGAATTTATTCATATTCTGTTCTGAAGATTTTAGAATTTTTAAATGCTAATTTTATTCTTTCTTGTAATCCAAAATTTTATTTGAATCTGAACTTGTTTACTGACGGTACTTTGGACTTTTTTGTAATACTTTGGAAGGCAATTGGATGTTGCGTCACATATGATGTAATTGTTTCTAGTGTCTTATTGATTGTGAATTCTATGATAATGTTGTAATATAAGTATATCTAATAAAATTACGCAATGAAATTATTATATTTTTAATTCTGAAGCTTTCGCAAGTTATTAAATAGTTTAAATGTTTTTAAGGCTTTTATTTTAATATTAATAACTCGCAATTTCTGAGCGTCATGTAATTTTAAACAGCGATACAAGAAATGATTGTGATAACGACGTATTCTTTTAGTTTTACTTATAAATATCCTACCACTATAGACAGGCTTTTTCTGACAGCTCAAAGTTTGCGAAGATTGCGTACAAAAAAGAAATACGCCTTTTTGCAATTTTGCAAATGTCTTTTGTGATGAAGATATTAGTTTTATTTTGCTGTAATACTTACTGTTTGGGGGAAGAACCTAGTGATATGAACGTAAAGTTAATTTTGTTAGTGAAATAAAGATGAAAAAGTTATTGATACAAATGTATGTTATTGATTCTTAGCCGACTGTAGCAAGTATTACGTAATAGTTTATGACTGCAGTAAAACTATATTAGTCTCGCCATATATATTGTTACAATAAACTTTTTTTTTTTTTACTATTGATCAATATTTTAACAAGCAGAATGACCTAGTTTATGCTAAAAGCTCAATAGAAGCTTTCCAATTAGTCAGCAGAGTTCAACGTGGGCATTATTCGACTTCCGTTATGGTTTGGTGGGGTGTTGAGGAGTGAATGAATTATATTTTTGTAAAAAATGTTTCAAAACATCGGCACAAGTGTATTAAGATGCGATTTTTAAGAAGGTGGTTAAGCCTCTTAACAACACCATATTCCATAATCAAGAATGGTACTTAAAGCATGAGTCGGCGCTGGGTCATAAAGAACGATCCATTAAAGCTTCTTTGGAAACGTTTCTGATTTCGTCGGAGCTGAAGACTGGCCGTCATCAACGCCCGATCTTAATGCACTGGATTATGATTTATGGTCACTTTTAAAGAGTATAGCATGCTCTAAACGCCATGATAATTTGAGAGAGTGCGTCCCTAAACGTTTAAAGGACTGTATTTAAGCCATTGGAGATCATTTTGAATAAGCTTCATATATTTTTATTGCTATTATATTAATCTAGAAACTAAAAACCATTACAGTAATAAGTGTTTTATTAAAAAAAAAAAAGAAGATTTTTCCTTGTAACAATTTTAATGGCAAGACTAGCATAAAATGCCCGGTTGACGGTAAAAGGCTTGTCGCTGTTACGTTAGAGGGACCAAATACTAATTGGCCAAGTGTACGGTTTAATATAATACCTCAGCCTATCCCTAACGAGATAACCCGTGATTAATGTATGTAAATAATATAAAAAATACCCTTTCCGTGGTAAGGGCACAGACGAACAGACGGGTCACCTGATGGTAAGTGACAACCGCTGTACATGGACACCTGCAACTCGAGAGTCGTAAGTGCGCTGCCCACCTTTGAGGGTGATGAGGGATGAGGGTATGCAGGGAGAGGAAAGAGAGGGGATGAGGTGATGGGAAAAGGGGCGGGGGTCAAGGGAGGGGAAAAAGGAGAGGGGAAGTTGGGCCTCCGGAAATGTCACTTATTTCGGTGAAATGCAACGCAAGTGTTGCTTCACAACCGGTTTTCTGTGAGGCCGTGGTATCGCACTGGTCAGGCTGGCCTATTCGTGCCTAAACATGGCTCTACCACGTATTTCTTATATAACCAATATGTACCCTCAATTCATAAACGACAGCAGAAAAATGGGGCATTACATCCAAGGATCTCCAAAGGAAATTTCAAGCGAATGAGTCAAAACCAATTCGTGCCTTATCACCCGATTATCCATATCAACGATAATTACTGATAGAAAATATATTAATCTATTCAGTATAGTTCGCGATCTACAAAATGGCGGTACAACGGCGTAGTTATATTTTCAGTGCGTTTCTGTTAAGTGTTTTATGTGTATTGTTGGTTGTTGTGTCTATATCTAGTGATAATTGGGTAAGTACCTTCTAAATGCTTTATATAAAAGTATTATTAATGATTTCCCAGAATGTATGATTGACCAGGTGGCTGCGGTTTTTCCTTTTGCTCGCTATAATGGTTAGCCCTGTAAAGGCAACGTCTGTGTCAATTAAAAACTTGATACACCTCACACACGCTTGGCTGAGCACAATGAAGATAAGCCTGGCCTGTTGGTCTGACCCTGACTGCTAAGCCAGAAGTCGTGGGTTCGATGCCCACCCAGGACAAATAATTGTGTGATGAGCATGGGATTTCTCCTATATCTGGGTGTAATTTATCTATGATATATTATTATATGTATATGGAAATATATAAGTATTTGTATCAGGAGCCTGGTTACCATAGTACTAGCTCTGCTTATTTTGGGATCAGACGTCCGTCTGTGAGATGTTTGAAGATATTATAACTTGAAGATAGTGACTATGGACTATGGTACCTAACTTGACTATACATAGATCAACATAGTACATTAATAAAACAACTATAATGCTTGCATTGTATTTCACCGACTGAGTGAGGTTACCGGAGGCCCAACCCCTGTCCTCTTTTACTTCCCTTCTTAGTCCTCCTCTTACCCTTAAAAGCGTTTGTTCTGGGTAGTACGGTGGAACCTCTTTTAGCGGTTAGGATTACTTACTATTAAATCAACAGGCCGGCTTAGGTAGATTTGGTTTAAAAAAAGCGATGTGCCACACCATTGATTTTGCAATATTTGGGTGTGCTTTTTTCTAAATTATAGAGTCAAAGTTTAAAATTAAAGTTCAAATTACTAGAGAACTGAACAACGTAAGTAATAATTTGGGATGTTATACATACATAATATCCAATCATTATATATAATATTTACTCAATTTAGACAAAAGTGATAAATATAATTATTTAAATTAGATAGCTTATATTATCTTGTACGAAAGTAATAAATAACAAGTGTAGATCATACTAGTTTTGATGCATTTTGAGAGCTTTAGAGTACGTGGCATATGTACGCCACAGTACCCCCCCTCAAGCAAAGCGTACATTGGGTTTGACTGTTCTGCCGGTTCGGGTGATGTAGGCGTCGCGGTGAGTAGCGGGAATTGCTGCTGTACTCGGTACTGAGGTGGTACCACTTGCGGGTGACGTACTTGCGTTCGTTGTTATGTTTGTAGTCGAAGTATTTGTTAGTGAATCTGATTGTAATTTCTCGTCGTTATACAGATGGGCTGGCTTTAATCGGTCTATGGATATGACTGTGATACGGAGTGGTAGTTGGATTGTGAATTGTTTACCATTTGCACTTCGTTGAATCACTTTGTAGGGTCCTAGTCCTAGTTTTATTTCAATTTCCCTCAATGATAACTACTTATATAGCAATAAAATATTAAAATATTTGTAATAATTAGGTGCACTTTTCATTATAAATAACCAAAACATTCTAATTATTTTTATCGTGGATTGGAGCCATGCTTAGTCATGAATGGGCCTGCTCGACTGGTGCGATACCACGGCCTCTCAGAAAACCGATTGTAAAGAAACACTAGCGTTGCATTTCCTCGCGATTAGTGAGGTTGCCGGAGGCCCAGCTCCCCCTCCATTACACTCAAACACTGTTGAGAGAGAATCTTGAGTTGCAGGTGTCCCGTCAGTCACACCCGTCAGTTCGTCTATCCGTCTATATTATGAAAAAAAACATTATTATACATAATAACTAACCAGTCTAGCCGGCTAACATAGGCACCTTTCCCTGTTCCTAGTACTATCTGCTTAGCTACGGTTCTACGGCTTATACAGCCTGGCCTGCTAAGTAGGTATCCGCACCTTAATCTTATAGCTGGCACAGACGATGTAGGAAAAGTACTACTTTAAAAACTTATCGGGTCAGCTACCCCAACAGATATTTCCAATTCCAAACCCAAGATAATTACGTACAAATATGAACTTACAAAATTATTTTTTATTTAGTTAAAAAAAATAATAATCACTGGACTTACCTTTCATAAGACAAATATTTAGATTTTACTCTAAATTCCTTGTAAAAGAGGAATGATAACCTATTATTTCATCACTCCAACTTTCAGGCAATACATTTCTTCTCTTTTTTCTCGAAAATTAGTTTTCAGATAATAAATTACACAAAGAACATTACATTTGCATTTGTGATAATAGTGTGCCTCAGCTCCAATAGCTAAATGTACAAAATAATATTATTTTTAATTTCATGAATTTCAACTATGTAACTGGAGGACTGGAATAACGTTCCACGCAATTTGACAATGTGGGTGGTAAACTATGCAAATGTTAGCTAACCAATAAAAAAAAAATCAGCTGGTTAGTAATGGTAGGCTTACGAATAAAAAAAAAAAAAATATTTTTCATGACCTTGTTTATGATACATGTTGGAGAGGGGAGACTCCCTAACAAAACCTTATATTTTGTAGGACGAATATTTTTTCACGTTATTTAGATAATTATCTCGATAATTAACAAAGAAAAATTCGGTTAGTAATAAATTTTTAAAATTCGTCAAATCAACATATTTTATCCTTGCTAAAATTGCTAAAAAAAGTTGGACGTCTAGTCAAAAGGAAGCTACTCACGAAAAATCAGCTTGTTAGTAATAAATGATGAAAAGTGTACCAGGGATCCTGTACTGTACAGGTTGTGCACTCGATATATCGCAGAATATTTTACTGTGTTATCAGTTTTCACTCAACACAAAAATCTCAGGTTAAATAATATATATATCATTTTCCTGGGTGTTTGTTGGTGCATTGAAAACGTATACACTTCTACTCATGTTATTTGATTTTTTTGGAGTGTGGCAAATAGAAAGAACTGCCTATTTTCTATCACTTTTTCTTCTTTTTCAGATTTAAAAAAAAGCGTTAAAGGGAAACCACTTATTTTAAAAGTCTTTCATTAATTTAAATGAGTAGTGAAATATGTTCCACGATAGATAACAAACATTATTTCTCTTAACAATGTCTAAAGTAACGCTTTATGTTGCGGAATGCTTGTGTATTGCATATTCTCAAACATACATTAAAATGATGTGCATATTTAAAGTAATTTAATAGAATAAAGATAAAGAGTTATTGTTTGTTTGTTTAAACAGGCCAACCTGAACCAGAACAGTGACCATAAACACTTGTGAAACTTCTACGATATATTTTAAGGATATGACACTGGTCACTTTGCATAGGTTTGTTGGTCTAGTGGTTAGTGATACTTACTGAGCAGGAGGTCATGGGTTTGTAGAGGAACGGGTGTTATGTCCCTCCAACAAAAAGGTAGGATCCTCCAACCAGGTGAGTTGATCATGCCTGGCGGACCGCAGCCCAATGGTAAATGTTTGGAAGTCGTATAAGAACTTTAGTATCATGATTCAGGATTGTACTACGTCATTAATGTAGTTTCTGCGTAGTTCGACTTGTCTTCGCTAGATGGTGCTGACATGTATCTTCTGTATGTGTAGCGCCACAGGTTCTATTACCACCCAGGACAAATAATTGTGTAATGAGCATGACAATTTGTTCTGTGTATAATTGATCTATAATATGTATATATATCTATGTTATTTACGTATGCCTATCAGCGGTTACTGGTTACTGTAGTATAAGCTTTGTTTTGAATCAGACGGCCATGTACATATATCAATTAAGTAATATTATGTATAACGAACTACACATTTTGCCCAAAAAAACTGTACAATGGCGAGTAAATGCCTTAGGCGTATTCTATACGTCTAAGGCATTTACTCCTTACCTTAGGGTTGTATAAATGTGTAAGTAAATACGTGCACTAGATTTAACTACAAAAAAAACTACAAACAATCACACGGATATATAATATATACATGTCTAAACAATACATACATACGTGTCACCTTGCATACATATAAAATATTACGCATTTAATGATTTTTAGTAGTGTTGGTAAGTCAACTCCTTATGTCCTATGTGAGCTCTACTTTCGCCTTGAAAGAAAGGTCACGAGATGAATGGCGAATAATATCCATTATTAATATATTTGAATTTTGTTACCGAAATTTTATATGACACATTAGATTAACCTAATATTGTACATAAGATCATTTGAATTGAATTAATAGGTGCATAAACTTAGTACCTATCCTTAACAACGTGCAGTGTCGGTACTTACGACAGTAACTTTTAACAAAAGCAATATTAAAACCTTTTCTAAATAAGCGTTAAAAACCGGAACTAACCAATATATTTCAACCTAACAAAGGTATTTGAAAATTCAAGTAATAAGTTGTCAAAATTTACGGCCGTCTTGTTTTATATTCTCATGAACCATAAATATGATTTCATGCTTTAAATTAGATTAGACTGATTCCCGCAGTTAGAGATTATATTATATGCAAATGTTTCTACCGTTCTTCGCTACTGACAATGGAGATTCCAAATATCCTTGCCATACCTCCCGTATTAAAGGCTCAGGTGTGGTGTCTAGATACCGGCGAATACACATGAAGGTAACTGTCAATGACAAAGGGGACATCTTACATAGTGAGTCTCTTTCAATAACACGTGGACTAAAGTTATCTTTTCAGACAATTATTTCTAAAGGATACGGATTAATTTAGTCTTCAGACTATTAGGACCCCATAATATATGAATTTGTGTGGCTGGTTTCTATCTATTTAAATTTTGCTTGTATGTTTGGGAGACCAAACATTCTAAAAGCAGGTGTCTTTTGTGTCCTGTCTACTCAAGTCAAATTGATAGCCCTATGGGGAACAGGTGTGTGACTGTTTTTGACCATCCAAACCCCGTTTTTTTTTTATCCCGACTGCGCACGAAGGAAGGTTATGTTCATTGTGTTTATGTATGTATGTATGATGTTTCTTTGTACCGCCAAAGGGCGTAATATTTGCTTAAATATGATTCTTGTTCCAGGTAGGATGTACTGCCATATCCGACAGCCCAGCACCCGACAGCAACTTTAGATATGGTCTATTCCGAGGAGAGATATTAGTATATGAACTGGCAACACCGGGCGTCAACACGTTGTATAGTAAGCAAAACAATGAGATATAAAAATTTAATTTAGTCCAACTTACGTTATAAGGAGCAAGCCTATTGTCTATTAAATGGGAAAATTAGAGGGAAAGATAAAATCGGATGGATTGGGGAGTACAAACAATATTAAGAAAGATAAAGCAGGTGAGGATCGTTATACCATGTAACTCGAACTGATACCGGAAATTAAAGAAAACATAAGATTAAAACAAAATGATAGTAGAATTTTGTTATCAATACATTTTCATCGTAGTTGTAAGAGAGTGATTATTATTGGCACTATGAGTTTAGCGAAACGAGCTTGTTTTTAACTAAATGGAACATAAAACTATCCCTTCAAAATTGTTTTTATTTTTTCACATGGATCGACCATTAATTTAGAAACCGACGGTTATGGGTCAACCCAAGTATATAGTGTTATTTGCTATCCACATTTAATTATTGAGAAAGTATTTTTGTTAAATTGTTGACAATTTGTTCCACAACCAGTCTGCTGAACAAATTGTAGCCTGCGATATTTCCGGACCGACACGACATTCACCTTCAAGAAAAGAAAGTACTCCTACCTAAAAGACCAGCAACGCACTTGTGACTCTTGCGTTGTCCATGGGCGGGAGTAGTCACTTACCATCAGGTGACCCGTCTGCCTCTATCCCATAAAAAGACATTGCATTATATAAAATTATAAATTTGAAATTTATTATAAAAAAGGACTATTTCAAATAATTGTAGAGTATTTTTAAAAAATATTTTATACAAATTGGGCTATACAATCACATGTTGCCACCTGTGAGATCAGTCGGTCTGTCTGTAATAAAATCTTGTAATTTTAATTTGAATCAGTTTGCATGTATATTTAAATCGGTTGATAATTCAATATTCTTTAAATTAAAAGTTGTTGATAGGTACATGTTATAAGAACCAAAGCGGACGTCACTCGAGTGATAATATTTTTTTTTTGCGGTGAAACATCTTATACACAATGTTAATTTTTGTGTGTAAAATAAACTAAATGAAGTAGTTGTACCATTTTATAAACATATAGTGAATATATAGAAGCAAAATCTAATAAAGTAGAGACTCCTTACTCATTTCGTAGCCCGTTTTTGGGACGAAGTGAAACTTCAAGACAATGGACTTTTATTAAGTAATATTAAAGAAACATTTATCTTGGTAGGTGGACAGTATTTCAAAATGGGTTGGTCTACTCGTTTTTATTATTTTCTTCCCTTAAATTAAAAACAAGAAAATATTGAAGTGAGGTATTTTTGTAGCCGTTAAGAATATGATGTCAGTATCAATCCTTGAGATGTTCCATTGAATAATGCAATATAATCATGTTGCTAAATATAATACATTTACTGTTATGTGTATTTTTAGTGTTTTAAATATGAATTATATTAATCAAATTCTAAAAGGTTAACCTGAACCCTTTTGAAGAAACGGACTTAACTGCTACGTGTCTCTAAAGGACGATTAACAAAAGCTTGTTCATAATTCCCTTAAAACTTGCCTTTTCTGCTTCTACTAATAAAAAAAAAATATGGTGGCTGATTACTATCAGCCATAGTAATATTTCACTTATTTTCAATCCTGGATAATTGTATATATTGATTGATTATATCGGTATATAAGAGTATATGGTCGTGTGTAGTAGTTTATATATATATAGACATATATATGTAAGATATGTCTATATTTGTAATTTTTCTAAATTTCTGTTGCTATGACCGCCGTTTGTGCCATGATATGTTTATTTGAAATACTGTAAACTATCTTTAATGGTGTATAATAAAGAGTATTGTATTGTATTGTATTGTAGAAAATAAAATAAAGGTAAAGCAGAAGAATAAATAAAGTTAATGGGTCGTTAAGAAATGCTCTGTGTCTGTATTTTATTTAAAAGTAAATAAATATGTACGGTTATAGCATTAAGTCCACCTTTGTACAGACAGTGCAGACTTAACATATACTGTAATAAATAATTCGTTCAGTATAAATAGAAATAATTCTTTATCTCTTTGAGATTTTTGGTACCACTCATGTGAAAAATAAGTGTAAGTCTGATGGAGAGAGATTATCAGATCAGACATAAGTATGATGTCTCAAGCTATTGTTATTAAAAGCTTTTGCGCAGGTATTTCATTTTCGTATATAAGAATTTGTCATGTACGAAGCGTAAAATACAGCAAGACAGAGGTACTGCTTTTTTATATAAAGTGAATATTTTGTGATTTCAGTGACATGCATAGCGGAGCTGAACGCGTGTGCAGCCAGTTGTAAAACTGAAGAGGAGGCGAGGCTAAAGGAGGTAAATAATGCACACGTATATTTGTGTACGCAACCGTTACCCGGCGACTGTGAAACTAAACATACTGTATATAACTCCGTATGATTGTGAATATATTCAGTTTATAATTATTACCCCGATATACTGACAAAAATCGGAATTGTAACCAGCCCATTACAATTTAACGTATTATTTATTGATTGATTATTTCTAGTTACGTTCCGTTCGAGAGCTTTGAATTTGCGGCACCAGCCAGTTCGAGTAATAGGTTACTGCCCGTGGCTTGCTATTCATTAAGCTTTATATTTCCCAGTCCATCTGATAAGCAATATCCTTTTCTTCCTTTCTGCCCTCCCTTTTTCGTTGCTGTGGGCGTTAATTAAGCCCCTGCGTAGCCTATACTTTATGTATGTATAATACTAATAACATATTAAAATGATACTTCTCAAGCTCTTGTCTTTGCGAAAGTGAGGTTTTAATTTCAGTAGATAATGACATGCCAGCAAATTGTAAAAGGAGTATAAAGAGACTTCATGTATTTATACTTTGTGATAAGTTTTCATAAGTTCGAAATATAAATTTGTTTATATAGATGTGGTGAGGATATATCAAATTTTGTTTTTAGTATATCCACGAAGATGGCTATTAAAATATTGAAGTAACTGACAGCTTGTATTACATGATATAATATTTTTTGGGAAATTGGATTTTTTCCATGAATGAAGCATGGCTCTGCCACATAGCTAAACATATATTTGATACTAGCGGATCCGACAGACGTTGTCCTGCATGATATTTCAAGCGATTAGGATCAATATAGATAAATAACCTAGATACCGACTGCAGCGCCATCTGCCGGGCTGATTTGTGAATCTAAACCATTCCCAGATCCCCTTGAACACACACAAAAAATTTCATCAAAATCCGTCCAGTCGTTTGAGAGTAGTTCAGTGACATACACACTCACAGAAGAATTATATCTATAAAGATATATGAAAATACGTACGACGATAAAATGTATATATTTATTGTTACATAAGTAACTTTTAGGAGTTTCGTTCCGTAATAAAAACTTATAAAAACCTAATTGACGGCGATATCATTGCCCCCTAAGAAAGTAAAAGTAGTAAGTAAGTAAGTATGTATGTAAAATACATATATTATGAAGTTTATACACATGACAACTGATATTACTTATAAGGTGGTAAAAAATTGTAATAGTTTAAAAATGTGTTCAACTAGTCGCAACAAACCAAATGAACCTCTAATAGTTTCACTGTTATCCTCCTGACTTAATCAGCCAACTATATTTACCAAACCTAAATCATATAGCTGATCAAATCAAATCATATTTGAGAGCTGAACCCGAGGTTTATAACTACCATTGAGGAGTTTATTTATACAACTTCTGTCTCCATCATTAGATCAGTTTAAAGGTGCTAAATAATAGTATTGTAATTCAAACTACATAAGCATACAAAGTTTAATATCGATACACTAATAATAAGCAGTATTAAACTGACTTTAAAAAAGTTGTTAAAAACTTAAGTTAGAGGACGCGGCCTCCGGGCACCATCCAGATCGAGTTATAGATATATATCGCTGACTTGCTTGAGCTATTGCTTACACTCCCCAATTTATCTCTGTAACCAGTATCCTTTTCGGCCCCTTTCTATCCTCACTTTCCTGTAAACATTTTATCGTGGGAGAGTCAAAGAAAGAGAAAATCCTCAGAGTAAACTGGTTGTCAAGTTAAATTAGTGAGCGAAATTAATGAGGTTTCTGGAGGCCCAACTCCCTCTCTCCACTTTCCCCTCCCCTATCCCCCTTCTTCTCTTTCCCCTCCCCTCATCCCCCTCGCCGCATCCCTCATCACTCTCAAAGAGGGGCAGCGTAAGCGCGTTACCCGCCTCTTGGACGGTGGTTTTCACTTACTATTATGTACTATACCGTCTGTTCACCTGTCCTCCTATATTATTAAAAAAAACCTTTTCCAAATTTTCCCATATAATTCCCAAAAGTGCCCGGATGACCCAATATGCCTCCTATTACGCAAGTGGTACTAAATTATAATCGGCAAAACGTGGGCGTTTATTACGCCTCTGCCAACCCCTTCGGGAATAAAGGCATGAAGGCTAATAAAACCGTGTTAAAAATAAGAGTCTCAGAGAAAACGACATGTTATGATTGCAAGCTTGGTAGGCAGTTCCATTCAATTCCCACGATTTAAATAAGCATCTACTGTAATAACTTACCTTATAATGTAACTGTTTCTAGGTACGAGCTTTGGCGCAGGGCTATCGACCCAGCGCTCCTTGTCTCTCCACCACGGATGTCGATGAATCTAATCCATGTAAGTAATTTATTGTTTTTAAAGAAGATCAGTTTGTGATATTGTGAGAATTCTTACAATATCCCAAATTACACTCTCTGTGGCAAAAAAATATAGGATGCATTTTGTTTTTCCTTAGCGGACGGCCGTATTTTTGTGGATAGATTGGGATGGTTTCATAAAAAAATAACAGGAACTCAAAATAAAGTCAAATCAGCTATAATGTAATATACAGTTTCTACGACACACGACTATTCTGCTCGACTCATGCAATAAGACTGTCCAGTCTGTGCACAAGTTCAGATAGATCCTACATTTATAATTTGAGATATATACGTCACTTAAGTTACGAAAAACAAGGTACTGTGACCGATAGATGGCTCTGTAGGTATTAATATGAACTGAATGGCTCCACATATTATGTATTACTTATTTGTTAGGTAGGCAGAGGTGTATAAAACACCCATATTTTGCCATTAACAATTTGATCACAGCAACGTAATAGGGGACAAGCCTATTGCCGTCATTTGGCCAAATAGCTGCATACAAATAATTGTATACCACTCCCTTCACAGTCTATATAAACAGACTGTCAAACAGATAACAGTCCAATCCCTAAGTCAACTTTTACGACACCGACGGATAGAAATCAGTTGGGTATTCTACTCCATGGCAAATCTATTGCTTTCAAATGCAATATATTTTTTAAATATAAACATACCGTGTCTTTACTTATAACTGAAACTGCAAACAAAAATAACTATTCACTAAATGACCAACTGACCAGTGTAATCGGACTTCAAAAAGAAGAACAACCGACTTCAATGCGTCTATTATAAAATTTAAGACTTAGATATATGGTTTTTTTATGGATGCCATTGTCAGAACCTAACCACACTCTCATTTAATTACCGTTGAAATACATCCTTTCCTGTAAAAAAGAATCATAGTAATCGGTTGGCGTGATATTGAGTTATTCGTCCATTTGTCGCGCACAAACTTTATGCAAATTTAAGACTTATATGGTTTTCTAATGGATTGCCCATTGTCAGAATTGGACAACACGGGAAGCACCAGCTTTCAAATAAAAAAAAACATCATAATCGGTACACCCAGTCGAAAGTTCTGAGGTAACAAACATAAAAAAAACATACAGTCGAATTGAGAACCTCCTCCTTTTTAAAGTCGGTTGATGAAAAAAATAAACGAAGCAATTCGATCAAGCCAATAGGTATAGTGTAATTGAGAGAATATACAACAAAAAGATTTACATGTTGCTTATTTGTGGTCTTATCGAGAACAGTAAATTTAGCCATGTAGTTAATGTAAATGAACGTAAATTACGTTGAGTCTGCGCCAAATAAACAGTCGACGAAATAAAAAAGGCATTTGTTGTACAATAAAAGTATAGTGAAGTCACGACTTGGCTCAATATTGAACGTATTAGACCTAATCAGGTTACATTTCCTTATACCCCATGTCATTCCCACTATTAAAAGGATTCTAACATCGAAATCCATCGAACGTCTCGCTTGTCTTTGAACTAGTTCAAACACAAGCGATGAAGAAACATGGTCTTGCTCAGTCACATAAGAAATCACATGGGTTATCAAGTATGAGGCAGTAGTTTAGCTGCCCGAAATCAGATAAGTACATTACTTTGATATGGCCTTGAAAAAATAATTCTATTTTTAAGGATGAATGGTAATTATTAGCACAGTGACGTCATAGTTCTAAATACACTTTTTGTTTCAGTGGAGACTCCTCCAGTGATCTCGTTCGCTTTCTACGTGAGCTTGTTGTTGATATTGTTCTTGCAGCTTACCTTTGGCGTTATATCTGCAGCATTGGCCATCATTAATGCCACGAAGAATCCTACAGAGCCAGTTTTCGGATTGCCTGGTAAGTTGGTATCATGTTAATTTTATAATAATTCTATCCTAGTGTGCCATAATTAATACATACTGTAAACACACGTTATGTCACGTAAGTTGCTACTAAATCAGAACTAAACTTTATGGGTCCCAGTAGAACTCAATCTCTAAAACTTAAATTAAACCAATTCTGCAAGTACATTAAATGAGAACTAACACAAGAGATTCTCTTTCTCAAGAAAAGATAACTCTAGCACTAGATTTTATTCATGTATCATTGGAAACACATATTCAAAAAACGAACAGAAAGAACACCCATAGTAAGAACAACATCTTGCAGATTATTCAAAGTGTTGCCCTCTGATAGGATCGGACTCCCAAAATTTAATGCAAGAGCGTACCGACCGGCGACCACTTTACCCAAAGCACTATCCGACTGTACACTCAACATATATAATATATTTGTATGTATATAATATATCGTGTATAAACGCGATAATCTCTGATACTACTACTTGTTGTATTAGATGTTGTACCTATTCATTAAGCTATATCGCACTTACATATATCTTCACAAGCATTACGCTTCTAATAGCGAACCTGCCAAATTTTAATATTATGTGTATTTATAAATGTAAAAATTACAGAATTTGGTGTCCTAATATTTCAGTACTTGATTGGTGTTTCATTTTTAATTTAGTCATTACAAATGCATAGCAACTTCACGCCATTGGCCGGCTTGAAGATTGACGGCGGTAGCCTACATAATAAATTCTTAGCATATCCATCGTCTATATTTGGTTTTCGGTACAGTTAATAATTTACTTTGGGGTAATGCATAGCTGTGTACAGTCAGCTACAGATATATCAAAATCATACGAGCTTCAAAAATTTAAAAAGAGAACAAAAACAGAACCTTCGAATCTACCATACCACATACGATTTAGAAAATATTGTTAAGGTTTTTTTTATATTGTACAGTAAAAGTAAATATAGATTCCGCTCTAGGTAAAACATTAAAGACTACGAGTATTACAATATATATCTTTATTTATCACACTCTTTTGTGACTAACTAGCACTATGTTATCTATTAGTTAACAGAAACAATCAGAAGACTAGCCTGTTCTTTTAGTGGTTAGTAACTGATAATTGAGGCATAGGTAGTGTCGATGCCCACACGGGACAAAAACTTGTGAGATGCAAAACTAGTTCCTAGTCCCTATTCTCGTTTCTCTTTCTTACCCTTACTGTAAAGCCCTCTGTAGTATAAAGAAAAAATCATATTGCAGTAGTTGTAAATAAAGCTATATTAAGGCAATTAGTACCGCATGTTATATCGAAGAAAACGGCAGTTACTATTGTTATCTTAGGGTATTACGTTCGCTTTTCTATTACCTATATATTTATATATATATAACTCATGTGTTTTAGCGACTTTGACGACAAAGTTCTAAATAATCGATGTACAAAGAGGCTTGCTAGTGACTGTACTTTCAATAGGTTATGTCAAAGGTCAAATGTAACCTATTCCATTATTCAGTATCATTTATATTTATATTATATTTGTCTAAATACCAAAGTTTGTGTATTCATCTGGCTATTTCTTCTACACATACATATACTCATGCCTTTATTTCCAAGAAGGGGTACGTAGAAGCGGATCAAACGCCCTAGAGGCAAGCCCATTGCCGCTAACCGGGTTCTGTATAATTATTTATGCAGACAGTATTGCATGATAGATAACAGTAATACCTTAATCTTCCCTTACGACACCCACGTTAAGAATTGGTGTAGCAAAAGTCACAAATGAGTGGTTTGCGGGTGGTTCCTATAAGAATGCATTTAATAAATGATTAATAATACGAGACCATGGGAAGATACCAGATGGTAGTTTCCGACCTTCCGCGTCTGCGTCATGGCCTACCTTCACAGATATAAATAACATTTACGAAAGTTTTTTATCCAACCATGAGATAATATAGTAATGATAATCCTTCTTTTTCAGGTTGTCTCTGGGCGAATATAGTTACAGCGATCCTGGGGGTAGTATCGCTTCTTATGTTCGGTATTAACTGGACCGCATCAGGGCTAAACGGGCACCTGGCTGTATCATATATAGCTCTTGGATTCTTCACCCCAATACCCTCTCTAGGATACTCTTACTGGTAAGATAAGAGGATATTGCAAATAATCTAACAATAAAGTTTACGGCTTGCTTCAAGGTAATTTTGCTACTGTAGTCAGTTTTTTTATGCTATAGAGGGCAAACGAGCAGACGGGTTACCTGATGGTAAGTGACCATCGCCACCTATGGACACCTGCAACTCAGTGACTCAGAGTCACAAGTGCGTTGCTGGCCTTTTAGGTAGGGAATCTTTTCTTGGAGGTTTGAAGGTCGTATCGGTCCGGAAATATGGCAGGCGACAATTTGTTCCACAGGCTGGTTGTACGAAACAAAAAGCTTCTGGAGAAGCGGACAGTCGTGAAGTGCCATTCATCTAGGTGATGGGGTTGGATATTTTGTCATGTAGGACGATAGCGGAAACCTGCGGCCGGTATAAGTCCGAATAATTCCTCTGAACACTCCCCATGATACAATGCGATACGCTACGATAAAGAATGCATAGTGAAGCTACACCTCTACGCAACGCCA
Organism: Tyria jacobaeae; assembly: GCA_947561695.1. NCBI lineage: Eukaryota > Metazoa > Arthropoda > Insecta > Lepidoptera > Erebidae > Tyria > Tyria jacobaeae. The sequence continues at coordinate 10,915,141 of OX387231.1, read as the reverse complement.
AGGTATCAAGCCGATATCCTGCCAATCGATGATTTATAAGGTCAAAAGGGAGCAGCTGGTACTGGGGTGGGAGGCCGAACCGGTGCCTTATAAGTTTTTAAAGACCGTCTTTAAAAACTAATGGTTGTGTTTTTTTTATCATTTTTAATTAGTACCTTATTTTATTTTAGTGTGTATGCATAGTCACATTATAGAGATTATTTCATGATGTCGCCAACCATTTCTTGGTGATCATATTATGAAACGGTTACATTATCCTCTGTAAGAGGCGCTGATGTCGTTTTGTTTTTACGTTGCATCAAACCGGTCGATATTTTTTTGTTTTCAAAGGAATTATAATGTGCAAAAGAGCAAATGAAAGTGCAGTGAAATATCGTTACTACAATTTAAACAGGAAATTTAGACATTTATAATTGCTATTATAACTTTAATATAATGGAGAACCTAAATTAATGAAATGGCCAAACGTGGATTGACACGGTTAGTTTAACTTAACATTTCATATTTTTTTTGGTGATATCATGAATGATCACATACATATGTAATTGACATGTGAAGTGGCCAATTCTATGATCTGGCCACGATATGTATATCAGCAGTCTGACCTGAAGTGCAAACTCTGCTTAGTTTGGGATTAGAGGGCCGTGTGCAAGATATCTGAAGTTATTATACGATCGGTAAAAAAAAAAAATTTGAATTGTTAATGACGATTTAGAATGGCGTCTACAGTTAAGTTCAATCAATGCCTACTTTTCAACCACTTCAAACTTTTCTCATTAAATATCTTTTACTTGTGTTTTACTGAAGGTAGGCACTTTTTTTGTTGAACGCCTTCAACGATAAAGCTTACCAAAATTGGCACAAAATAATTACAGCTGAGTGACTCTTAACATTCAACTCACAATAGCCCTGATTACCATTGTTCCTTAAATGCATTCATTATGAGGAACAAATAATGTGACATCGTATTTACTAGTTAGCCAGCTGCGAAACAACAACAACGTTAGAAAAAACCGGCCAAGTGCGAGTCAGACGCGCACATAGGGTTTCGTACCATTATCTGTAAACACGGCAAAAAAAACACGTTTGTTGTATGCGAGTCCCCCTTAAGTATTTATTTTATTTTAATTTAATTATTTATTTTTAAAGTGAATGTGTAACTAAATATTCTGTGTATTATTATATATTTGTATTATTTCAAGCGTCTACCTATTGTCGTTACCAAAAAATCAAGTTTGGGTATGGGAGCCCTCTTAAATATTTATTTTATTCTGTTTTTACTATATGCTATAGCGGCAACAGAAATACATCATCTGTGAAAATGTCAACTGTCTAACTATCTCTGTTCATGAGATACAGCCTGGTGACAGACGGTCAGACAGGCAGACGGACAGCGAAGTCTTAGTAATAGGGTCCCGTTTTATTTATTTATTTATTTAACTTAATGCACATATTGCACAAGGTGGATTTAATGCCTTAGGCATTCTACCAGTCAACCTTCGGGTGCTTTTCTCTCTTTCTCTTTTTATGTGTACGGAACCAAAAAAAGAGAGACAATCTCTCCCACGTTATAACAATTCTTTTTGTTTGTTCCAGGATACTAATTCAAGCAACCTTATGTCCAATAGCGAATATTGGTCTTATTCAGTGCAGAGCGTACCTCCTTGAGAAAGACCCCCCGCCACCAACGATCAAATTAGAAAACCATTCAGATGGAACCATATTCCTATACTAAAGAAGATTTATTTATAAATATAATAAGTAGCGTGTCAAATGAGAAGATAATTGCCAATTTTAAATTCGGCCAATTTAAAACAACTTAGTACAAAACCTTATAAATAAATATAAACAACAAATCTTATTCTAACTTCAGAAAAATGTGGTATGTTTGATATTTAAAATTAATTATTAATTGCACTTTATCAATTATTATTCTTAACAGTAAGTATCAGTATATAAACATGTACTTGTGACCGAACGTTTCGAAGTGAAGGCCCATGCCAATTGCGTAGCAATATGGCTGTTTGACATTTACCTCCTCTGAACCGCATAACACAAACACTTTTGATTCACTTTTCAATAAAAAAAAAAGAATAGAATCAACGTCAGAATCGTCGTCAATCAAACGCTGGTAAAAGAAAAATCTAATGTTGTAGCGCTATAAATAGCATAGCAGCTCTTCAACTGTTATTGCTTGTTTGTATAGATTTTAGTTAAAAGCTAATTACTGCTCAAATAAAAACCCATAAAAGTGTATACCAACGAAATTTAATTTGTAAATATTAAGTATATTTTAGTTTTTTCATGTCTATTATATTAGTTATAAGCGTAAAAGTTTTATAAATAAAATGTAACATAAAGACATGTATACATATTCATTTGTTGAAATTCTACTATTTCATTCCACTACTTGCTCCTTGTGAAAGGCCTCCTGTCAAGACCGAAACTAGTCGGGCATCCCCGAAATACACACGTGAGTAAAACCTTATATTTAAATAAATATGAATGTAACTCACGAAAGTTTTTATTCTAGCATAATTTTAATACTACTAAGAAAAATTGAATATTAAAGTGGATTCCAGATTAACCAAGACTCACAGCATTAGTCGAGAAATAATGCCTTATAGTACAGGTGATATTCTCTAACAATTTACTTGACTTAAATCTTTTTACCTTTTTTAAGAAAATCACCATCTATAAACTACATAAACTAAATACGCTTAGGGTAAATTTAGTACATTTACCCTAAGCGTATTTAATTTAGTACAGCGCTCCACACGCTGGCAGAATGTCCGGCGTGGGAGGAGCCGAGGCGTGATCTCGTGGCGGCCATCGGGGTGGTGGTTCTCTCGCTCGGTAACATGATTGCGGCCATGTTGCGGAGCGAGAACGCGTGGAACTCCGCCGTCTCTTTCTGCGAGCAAATTATGCTTGCCAAGGAGACGGCGGAGCGGGATCGGGAGAGGTTTAGAACTCTTCCGGCCCGCCAGGCCCGGGAACGGGCCAGGTACCACAGGCGACTCAGGCGCCGGAGATCGGAGAATGATCTCCGTCCTCCATAAGCGCAGGCCTGGGGGTGACATATGAGGCCATCTGTCACCCTAGCAGAAGCAGGCTTGGGTGGCGGCGCGGACGCTGCGGAGCGTGCGCGCCCTTGGGGGAAGTTACGGGAACATTGGGGTTCCCACACTGGAGGGGGCCGTCTACAAACCGTAGGTGGCCCGAGGTACGTCGGGGTTCCAGGGTTTTCCTTTCTAGGGTGTACCTGGTTCCCCGGCATCTAGTACCCAAGATGGCGTGCGGTTTTAGTCGGTTCGAGTCCGACATGCCACCAGAAGGTGGTATCCGAGGGGATTTCCGCACGGAGAAAAAAAAAAAAAAAAAAGGGTAAATTTAGTACACCTAATACTGACTGAAATACATTCTGCTTAATATTAAACAAGCAAACAGATATTCAGCTTGACTGGAGACGAATTTAGATTATCTGGAAACACCTTTTTAATTTTTCTTGGAAAACCTGTATGAATCTGACTGCATGGATAGCGCAGCGGCTTAAGTGGTCACCTCGCCACCACACTGCCGCGTCGAGTGTTGTGGGTTCGATCCCGCTGGAGAACACTTTGCGTAATGCTCCTGGTGTTCTTTGAGTCCGTTGTTTGAATTTTTGTAAAGGAGTTGTCTTTTTTAAAAGAAAGAGAGAAGAACATATGAATGCATATCAAGAAACCATGGTAGGGAGGTTTGAGTATTCGTGAATGTATGAAGAAATTTTATCTTGAACGATTCTTTACAAAGCAAAAACGATAGAACACAGATATATAAGGATAGTCTCCTATTAAATTACAGCAGGTGTTCCAGTTCTAGTGGCCTCTTCAGTCACAGGAAGTGATACGGTTATGCGACCGCTGCTTCTGCGAGTTACTTAAGTCTCAGTCCCGATTCTTCAACCGAGAATTCTTGTATCCAACCATTTTTATTTTACAAATCTGGATATAATTATCAATAAAGCACCGACCTAAATAAAGTTGGTACAAATGTAGTAAGATGACAAGTACCTTTGTGTCCGTACAGTTATATTATTTTTATAAAAAGTCGAGAACTTTAAAGATAAGCTTAACGTGGGAGAGCCATACTTCGGCACGTATGGGCCGGCTCGACCGTAGTATTACTACGGCATACAGAAAACCGCAAAATGCTTGCATTGTGTGACCGAGTGAGTGTGATTACCGAGGCCCAACCCCCTTTCGATTCCCTTCTTTCTCCTCCTCTCTTTCCCCTACCCTATAAAGCGGACAGCACTCTGGTGACTCTTGAGTTGCAAGTGATCATGGGCGGCGGAAGTCACTTACCATCTATAACCCATCTGCTCGTTTATATACTATAAAAAAAGAGTGTATTTTTAAAAGGATTTCGTATTTATATACGAATATAGATATATACATTCAAGACTGTCTCCCAGAAGAGATAAGCTTAGGCGTTTCAAACGCCCGAATTTTGCCAACCCAAATCTAAATAGATAGACTTACTTAATTGGGGGCAAGCGTCAAACCGTTGCCGTCAAACGGGCACTGTATATGTATATAGTGGGACTATCCTATATCCATTAGCCACCTTTAACGCCCACGGCAAGAAATGGGGTCGCCCTATTCCATTCACCGAGAATTCCATTCCCACTGCATTCTTAATGAAAGTGCGTAATGTTTACTACATTATATTAAATAAGTAGAATAGAATATATTAGACTTTATTGTACAGGTTTAAAGAAAAATTTACAATATTTATACAAAAAAGAAATGCACAATAGGCAGCCTTATCGCCTAATGCAATTTCTGCCAGGCAACCTTAGGATGGGCAGAAAAAGACGAGATGCTAAAGAACATACGGGTAGTTTGGGTGAAGAAAGAAGAGAGAAAAAAAGTAAGCAAACAACTAAATCATTTTGTACGTTTTGTCATAATTTCTAGGCATCTATCGTATTTATGTCGATTGAAATATAAAAAGAAGGAATAGGTTACAATACTCCTTAAGTCAATTCTTTAACGGATTCGTAATATAGTCATCGCATTTAAGTACGCAAAACTTATATCAATTTTCAAACCAACCCGGTCTTAAACCCTTTTGCCAAAATAATTTCGTTGGAAAGTTTAGTGAAGTTACCAAAAACCCATTTTCGTTTGCTCGGCGACTTTTAAATGATTTGCATATAAATAAGAAAATGTTATCTTTTGTTACAAGTTTTTTTATTATTACGATTCCAGAGATCAAAAATCAATAATTTTGTTCTAGTTTTATTTGATAGTAAGTTAAACGTTAATATTTTTTTTTTAAGAATACTAACATCGTGCGACACACATGACTAGTATTCTTGTTAACCCCCCAACTAAGCTAAATTGCTTGTGTTAGGGATGGGTTTACGACAGCAGTGTACTGGGCGGGGTTTGAACCCGCAACCACTTGATCGCACGCAAGTCCGATGCCTCAGCCATCATGCTACCGCTGCTATAAAAGCAAATTAGTAAAAATTACTTACCTTCGTTTAATGATGCTTTTGATATGCATACGTAACACACATACACACACACACCTACATATGTACAGATATTCTCGAAAAAGTTAGTAGCGGCGTCTCTCACGCCCACTTTTTGGCAACAGTAATTTAAAGCCACTCACGTAATAAAATGAAAGCCTATATTTCATTGGATATGCTCAACAAGTATTTAAACAAAATTTAGAAAATAAGTTTATCGTTGGGTACTATCAAATATATACTTCTATAATTGTTGTTAGAGATGCCTTCAATTATTTCTAACGCATCGAGTTTTGTGGGTTAGATGTATATATAATTGAATTTACAGAGTGTAAGCAACTGCTTACCTTATGCACAGCAATGAACGTTTTCAGTCTATTTAATGTGTAAGTTGTTATATATAGCTGTAGTCACATTTTAGGGGCGTTATCTGTTGCCGATAGATAGTTATGTGTTTCACCTACTAAGTGAGGTTACCGGAGACTAATCCCTCCTGCCCTTTCCCTATGCCTCTTTCTCCTCCCTTCAAAGCGGCGGGCGCACTTGCGACTCTGTTACAGGTGTCAATGGGCGGCGGTAGGTACTTAGTTCTTTGCCTTACTATACCTTAAAAAAATATTCAAACTAATTTGGAGAGCCATTGTAATGACTTTATTTTTTAGAAAAACTCTTTTCTGACAAATCCCGATATTCCCATAAAATTATTAAATTGTATTATATATTCAGCACTTTCTCATACGCTTGTCATTTAATTATCAGCTTTCATTTATACATACACAACACAACACACATACACACGTTCACGGCTTATTCCTGTATGTGATAGACAAAAACTGTAGAGTAGTATGAAAATAGTCTTTCTGTATTCACTTTCTTAAAATTCTTTCTTTCTTCTTCAATAATTTATTCCCAATAATCACCATCACACCTTTCTGAACCTCTTCAAAATCAAAATCTGTTACAAAGGTGATAAGATAGTTTACTCCTTTGTTTTACACCATAAATATTACACAATCACGGACAATAGCATTTAAGTACTAGTCAATATTGTAATAAAATCGTCGGCCTTACCAGAGCCCGCTATCTTTGGTGAATGCACAACTTTATCTTATTTCGTATTGGTATATCAAGCGTGAACTGACACGTTATAAAGAGATTTAATAATCTACAGATCTCGCGCAGTAAATCGTTGCTATTGGCTGATTGCTTGCAAATTGATGTTGACGCGTCGGACATGAGTGCTTGCATGTGGTACAAGTAAAAAGATTGTAAAGAGTTTAAATTAATATATGTATATTCAGTTATTTTATTGGAGTCTCGACCTCTGAATCGTTTGTAACATTTTTTTTAATATTACATACATACTTACATAAATAATATCACGCCTGTTTCCCATAACAAGGTGTCTTAGTAATTATTATCTTGATACAATATCAACATTGATACAATATCAACAGACAATAATTTAGTTTCACTGACTTAAATAGGGTAAGGCTAATTGCCGTTATTCGAGTAAAATTAGGAGTATGTTAATAAGGAAAGGAAAAGAATGAGAAGGAAATTGCTGTTGTTGCTTCGGGGAGTGTAAGCAGGTAAAGGTCACATACTCTACTGTAACCATAGCAATCAAACCGAATATACGAAAGCGGTATTTAAATGTTGTCATAGTTAATTAATTTATCAAAAGATTATAGTTATTTTCAGTACTGAAAACATAGTTTTTCTAATTATATAATAATATTATGTTAAACTAACATTAGTTTTTCAGTCGTGCCAGCGCAGTTAAGTACATGTAGTACAATTAAACAGTATCCAATAAATATTAATCAACAGCACCCTGCTCGATAACGGTCTTGTGCATGGAGCTCCAACTATCCCGGTCTTGGACAGTCCGCATCTAACCGTTTCCAGCCATCTTCTTCAAGTCGGTCGGTATATTGTGCTAAACATATTATAGCAGTATGTATAATAATAAACATATATTAATGTGTGACCTTAGATTTTCCATGAACCTATAAGTATAAAATTTATCTTAAATCGCTATCCCCTTATAACTTGGTCATTAAATTGAAAGAAAGAGTACCTTAATTTTGGCCTGTAGGCACAGACGGCCCAAAGCAATTTGGATCCCGTCATCAATCATTCGTTGGGTCCAACGAATGTGTTAAGGCATGTTACGTAAAAAAATATGTATCTTTATAAGTAAATATATTTTAATGATCAAAGTTTCTAGCTCGTCATTAATGGAACAAAGGTTAATTATTAACGTTATGATGAAAGACAAAATGCTTATTAAATAAAAACTTTCGTGAATATTTTTCATATTATTAAGCAGTAGCATGTTGCGGCTGAGAACGTCGCGGCACATTGCTTTATTCCTTGATAAAGGTCTCCCGTCGGGTCAGAAACCAGGGCTTGCCCGAATAACATACTTTAGCAAAAATAAAATTGAACTTTAATGTTTTGTATCTAGTTGTACACAATATTTTTCAGAAACTTTACAGTAAACGCTATTTTGCGTTATGTAAATGTCGACACACTATGATATAATGTGACTAATATAACGAAAAAAAACATGTCATAAATTATCTCAAGCAATTATTATTAAAATACGGCGACGTGTGAGTTAAAATGTGTAATTGCGTAATTAATTGTGCAATCGAGATTTTAGTTGCAATTAATTAAGAATTAATTTAAAGGATTTTGATTTAACTTATTGATTTTGATAACGAGTATAATTAATACGAACTGTTCCTGACAAGTGGTTACAGAGCTTGAAAATGCTAGTGAAAAAGCTAATAAAAATGAAGTTGATTTTTTTAAGAAAAAAATAAAATCTATTAAATTTCAAACATTACAATTTTATTTCATATACAAGTATATCATATGCGACAGAGGTAAAAGATATGACAGAAAAAGAAAATGAAGACAGACATGTTTTTTGAAGGGTATTCTTATCGAAAGAGTTAGCTGTTTCAACATGAAAATTATTATGATAATAATCAAGAACATTAAAATTCTTTAAATTTCAAAATTTGCTTAACCAATTAAAAGAATAACTGACAAAATTCAGATAATATAGTTGGTACTGTGCATTAATGTTCTGTATTATGTTAAATTGTGAGGTTTGAGTTCCCGAGTCGGTATTCGGTAGCAGGAGAATCTAGATCTTATCAGTGCATTGCAATAGAATCATTTCGTGTCAATTTGAATTTTTGTTTACTACTAAATTATTCAAAATATAATTTTGTTACTTTATATTTGTTTTCTATATTAATTATTTATATAGGTACATGACATAATTATTATTCAATATTCTCTTTTTATTTTTACACATAATTAAACATGACATAATTATTATTTAATATTCTCTTTCTATGTGTAAAATAAAGAAACCGGTTAGTTACACGGCGACCGCTGTTCGGTTCACGCGTTTATCGCATTCCTATGAATGCGCCGACTCGACGCGAGTAACTTATATTTCAAGTGTTCAAACATGCGGATTATTAATATAATATAGTTTTTATTATAAGGGTGCTCCTGGTATCAGGGGCCCCTTAAACAATCATGGAAAATTTTACAAGTACCCCCACCGCAAGTTATGCCAACGTTACCTCTAAAACTATTCACCCAAAGAAAGACCAAGCAGTCGTAATTGATTCAATCAACGGAATTATGCTACGAGATTACTTAGTATCACTTTCTACTATCATCAAGCCATCGTCCATCCGCTTTATTTCACGTATAGCAAAGTCAAGAACTTGTGTGTACTTAGACTCCAAACAAACTCAAAGTAAAAGACAATTTATTGGATATCAGACCGCTAATAACTAGAAACAAACAAATCGTTTTATCGAATGTTTGCCCTGTCATTCCACATGAAGTTATAGAATAAAAATTTAAACAAATAAATGTAAAAATATTGTCACCCATTACGTATATGAGGGTAGGCATTCCGGACCCAGGCTTTTCTCATATTATGAGTTTCAGACGTCAATTGTATGTTTCACCGGAGGATGAAAAAAGACTCCCGGAGTCAATGCAAATTAATTATGAAGATACCAACTACTTGATTTACCTAACAAACGAATCAATGAAGTGTTTTATGTGCAGTGGTATTGGTCATTTCGCAAAATACTGTCCTCAAACTAACCAACAACAGGAGTCTACACAATACCTAAATAATTCGACTCAAGAAACTAACGAAAATTCAAACTACCCTCCTATTGAGTTCATCAAACCACAGATAATTGCCACTAAATTACCAGTCAGTGCTCAAGAGAATAATAAAGGCATTAAACGGATTCATTCAAATACCGCATCAGAACCATCACAATCAGAACCTGATCAAATTAATCCTCCTATCGAAGAGTCCCTACAAATAAGTGACTTTACAGATGATACTGACAGCAGCTACTCGCTTGAAGAAGAAATACCAGTCAACAAATCCATTAAAAAGAAAAAGAAAACTCTTGACAACAGGACAGAAGAACAAGTTTGGAATGACATTAAAATTGAACTTAAAGAATGCCAAACCTCCCTTCCTTTAACATTAGATCATTTCATAAGCCTTTTGGATACATCACGCAATAAACAAAATATTCAAGAAGTAATCAAAGACTACACAGAAAATGTCCCTGAATTAATCAACATGTGTTTGTTCCTTCACCCCAAAATGAATAAGAATTTAAAAAACAGATGTTCAAGATTTACCAGAAAACTTCAAGACATTTATTCAAAAGAAAAGGCAACAAGTAACAATCCTTAATTTTTTTTTTATATATATTATTCTCTTTATTTCCCTTTTGGTTAGTTATTGCACATTCCTTTGATCTGGTTACATCCATAATGAATATTTTGCAGTGGAATGTTAATGGTTTCCAAGCCAGATTTGAAAGTATAGAACTTATACTAAATGATGTGACCCTATTATGTTTTTGTATACAAGAAACGAACTTTAAAAATAACTATTGTGCTGAGTTAAAAAATTACGATAGTTTTTATAAAAATCGCACACACAGCAGTATAGCTAGTGGTGGTGTAGCTACTTATGTAAAGCCCCACACACTTCCTGAACTTATTAATATCAATAGCCCCTTAGAAGTAATAGCTGTAAAAATTAAATTCCCCCTAGCTTTAACTATCTGTAATATATATTTACCCAATAGCTATCCCTTTAGTGCAAAAGACTTGAATGACTTGGTTAACCAGCTTGCAATACCATTCGTGTTACTGGGAGACTTTAATAGTCACCACTTTCATTGGGGTTCAAATCACTGCGATCAGAGAGGTAAAATCATAGCTGAATGGTTGGATTTACGTGACAATTTAATTCTCCTTAATTCTCATCAACCTACTCATTTCAATAGTCGTAATGGTAATACCAGTTGTATTGTACGTACGAAGTATATCAACTTATTTCGACTGGAATGCATTGGACAATCTATACGATAGTGACCATTTTCCTATCATTATTACATCAAGAATAGATTTAGCTCCTAATATTCGAAACATTTCCCAACATTGGAAGTATCAAAGTGCAGACTGGCCCAGCTTTCATTCAGAAATCGATTATAAGATTAAACAGTTAGATAAACTAAAGCTGTCCTCTTATAAATGTATCAATAAATTAGTGGATGAATATAATCAAATAATAATCAGCTCTGCTGAGAAATACATACCTAAAACTACGGGGAAATAAAAAAAGAAGCAAGTTCCATGGTGGAATGAAGAATGTTCTAAATCACTAAAAGTAACAAAAAAAGCCTACAGAGTATATACAAAGGAAAAGAGAAAACTCCAAGAGAGCCAAAATATTACCGAAGAAAACTTACATAATCTAGAATTACTGAAAATAGAATATCGTAAAAATAGAGCGAAAACTAGAACAATATTTAAAGAAAGTAGGAAGACAAGCTGGGAAAAGTTCGTATCATCGATAAATAGTTATACTCCGATAGGAATCATATGGCAAAAAATTAATTAATGGATAAAGAAGGAAAAAAGAAACTATAATCTTAAAAAATAATCAAGGAGAATTAAGTACTGATCCAAAAATAAACTCCGATTTACTAGCGAGAGCTTTTGCCACGAACTATAGCTCCAGTATTTAGTATCAAGACTTCCTACAATATAAGAATCACACAGAAGGTTCCAACACTGTATTCAACTTACAGGATAACAGTAATCCTATGAATGAAATGTTCACACCACATGAACTTCGCTTAATTATACACCAGTTAGGCGATTCTAGTCCGAGCCCTGATAATATATCAAATACGTTAATCAAAAATCTTTCTAGCTTAGCTCTTGAACGTCTCACAGACATTTATAACTACATTTGGATTAATCAAGTTTTCCCTGACCAGTGGAGAGAGGCCATTGTTATACCTATACCAAAACCAGGAAAAACCTCTACGTTGACCACAAGCTATAGACCTATATCTCTTACTTGTAATTTATGTAAATTGTTTGAAAAAGTCGTAAGTGGTATTTGGAACATAATCAACTAATATCCCACTTACAATTCGGATTTAGGCAATTTAGATCCACCTTAGATCATTTAGCATACTTAGAACATGATATACTCACATCTTTTGCAAATAAAAATAAAGTAGTAGTGGTTGCCCTCGGTTTGGAAAAAGCCTATGAAATGGTGTGGAAACATAGGGTTATTTTAATCTTGGAACAGTTCAATGTAAAAGGTAACATTCTTGCCTTTATTATAAACTTCTTGACTAATAGAACAATAAAGGTCAAAATTGATGGTATGCTTTCTGATCCGCTCTGCACAGAAAATGGCCTACCCCAGGGATCGGTTTTGAGTGTCATTCTGTTTTTGATAGCTTTAAATAATGTTTTACAAGTTGTAGAGAAACCTGTGAAAGGTTATTTAGTTGCAGATGATTTGACAATATTGTGTAGTGGCAATACTCTAAAAGTAACAGAGATACTCTTGCATTACACCTTGGATAAAGTAAATGAATGGTGTAAACATACTGGTTTTAAATTTTCCGAGAAAAACACTGAAGTCATGATTATGTCGAACAAGAAAAGCAGGGATAAAATATGTTTAACTATAAATAATTTTAAAATTAGAGAAGTACAAAACATTAAAATATTAGGTTTAACATTTGATCAAAAAATGAATTGGGTTACTCACATAAAAAAATTAAAATCAGACTGTTATACTAGGATGAATGTTATTAAAATTTTATCATCTATTAAATGGGGTTCGGACAGTACATGCATCAAAAACACGTATAAATCATTAATTAGACAAAAAATCGATTATGGTTCTATCATGTACGACTCTGCTTCTCCTAATATTTTACAACTTTTAGAAAGCACACATAATACCTGCCTAAGATCGAGCCTAGGAGCCTTTAGAACTAGCCCAGTTAACAGTATCCTAGTTGAGGCAGACGAAATGCCACTAATGTTAAGAAGAAAAGAGTTATGTCTTATATTTGCAGTCAATCATACAACTAATTACAAGGATTCGTTTCTTTCAAAAACTACCTTACAATCTGATATCGAATACAACCTTTGTCCATCTCTTACTCTCCCATTAAGATTAAGAGTTAAAAAATATGTAAATGAAATTGGAATAGAACTTCCTCCTACCTATCCTCGAGAGCATCCTAAAAAACCTCCGTGGGAAAAAAATTATATTACAATATCATTTTAATAATCAATATTATTTAATAATAATCAATAATCAAGTTACCCCCGAGATACCCTTTCAGTGGTAGAGCCATGCTTAGGCACGAATGGGCCGGCTCGACCGGTGCGATACCACGGCCTCACAGAAAACCGGTTGTGAAGTAACGCTTGCGTTGCATTTCCCCGAATTGAGTGAGGTTTCCGGAGGCCCAATTCCCCCTCCCCCTTTTCTCTCCCCTCATCTCTTTTCTCATTTTTTCCATCTCCTCATCCCTCCTCTCTTCTTTCCGCTCCCTGCATCCCCCATCCCTCATCACCCTCAAAGGCGGGCAACTCAAGAGTCGCAAGTGTCCATGGACGGCGGTGTCACTTACCATCAGGTGACCCGTCTGTTCGTCTATCCCCCTATAGTATAAAAAAAAAAAAAAAAGATAGCATGATTACATTTATAAAAATCTTTTTAACCAAATTAAAGATAGCTATCCGGACTATGTACATTATTACACTGACGGCTCGGTTTTTAAAGGAAGATCTGGTTGTGCTATAGTTTCGGGAAGTGAGAGCTACAAGTATAGATTACCAGACTACGCATCTATTTTTACATGTGAAGCAGTTGCTATCCTGAAATGTCTAGAAATAATTAAGAACAAAATTAGCATCAACAAAAGTCTCACTTTTTCGGATTCAATGTCGTCTCTCATGGCCTTAACAAATATTAGAAATAAAGAACCATTAATAAACCTAATAAGAGAGAACCTACTTAATCTAATCAATAATGATTTTGTTATAGAATTAATCTGGATACCTAGCCATAAAGGTATTCCCGGAAATGAAAGGATAGATATAGAAGCTAAGGAAGCTACTAAGTATGATCATTGTGATAACATTACTTCTAATACGCAAGACCTAGTAAAGTATCTTAAGCTAAAGGTAAAAATGTTGTGGAATAGCTATTGGGTAAATGATAATAATACTGCTCTGTATGAGATAAGAAAAACAGTTTTTGAAAAACGGAAATTACTGACAAATAGCAGAAGAGATCAAGTAGTTTTAAATAGACTACGAATAGGACATTGTAATGTAACTCATATACATCTTATTACCAAGGAAGCTAAAAAAAAAAATGTTTAAGATGTGATAGTGACTTGACTATTAAGCACTAATTAATCGAATGTCACATGTACAATACAGAAAGATTAGAAGCTAAACTAGCTAAGAATTTAAAAAATTGTTTAGAAAATATAGAAAAGACTGTTAAATTCCTAAAACTAATTAATCACTATAATTTAATTTAATATTGTAAACCTTCAGAGGTCGCTGTTGACCCTAGCTGTTTGAGCGACCTTAAATAACGAAATAAAGAAAAAAGAAACCGGTACAAATTCATATTAATATTAATTTAATACCACTTCGAGATTAGATAAAATCCTACGGGACTCGGAGAGTTACTGACGCGCTGAGAATAATAGGATGCCTCTAAAGTAATGGCGGCCCATCTCGTATATTGATGGCAACCTATAAACTCGTATACCGGAAAGAAAAATATTTTTACTGCTCACCTTTTACAAGAAATCTTTTATTTCGTTAATACGTCGACTAGATATCACTTGATCGATGACAACAATCGCTATTGAAAGAGACCAGTGGAAACGACAGATAAATTAGGAATATCTTTATTATCAAATAACAGTAATTTAAATGTAAATCACGATTTAGCAATGTTTGTCGATCAACATTGACATAAATACTTACAATATTCTGAAGACGTGTGCTTCAATCGTCCAGGTTAAACTTGAAATAAGCAAAAATAGATTTTTTTAAAGGTAAAATATATGGTACCTGATCCTAACTTTTAACACATTTTGCTGGGCTTGCAATTACTTATCACTTGATACAAATTTACTCAATATCACGGCGTCAATAAGATAGAAGCAAAACCCACCTACAACCAGCACGTTTAGCGCAATAGTTAAGAATACTCGTAGTTTAAATGTACACCCCGACTATTGAATTCAAATGTTGTGAAAGCTGTCCCAAGTTTACGTAGGCTTCATGTCTTTATATGTATCTTATGTCTAGGAAAGCCCAGAAGAAGACCCCCGTCTCTCTTGGGCTTTACTTTCAATTAACTTTCACGACAATTACCATTAATTAACAAAATCTCGGCAAGAGAACAAAAAACGAATATACACCCTGGTATGACGTCATGGTGTGTATCGTTCTTGGTCAGGAGATAATCGCGCTCAACACTCTCTCAATAGCGCAAAGTTACTGTTCAAACACTATGTATGTAAGGATGTATATATTCAGGTGTCACCTATTTTACGTAATGTTTAGGCTCGCGTGAAAATGCGTTAAGCTAATGGCCTTTGCTTTTATCTATGTTCCAGTTAGCTCCTGCGATTATCAACTACGCCTTGACAGAATTAAGCAATCAACAATAATACGTAATTACGACAGTTTTAACACTGTCCCTAGATCGGAGCGATCGAAGGTTTTGCCTTGAATCTATAAAACCATCGAGACATAAACGGATACCTTATAAAAAATCATTTATAAAAACAAACGTCATTCTTTTGCTACCAATTGATGCAGATTTTCACAGAGCACAGCTGTTTTGAAATCTGCCTTTATCATATAATTATATATGCTGCAAGAGAAACGTGCATCGCTGCAGAGGCTGTCACGAGGACTCTGCAAACTACATTCTAGTGGAGACTAAAGTATTGGTGCAGCAGTATATTAGCGATGCTATTGTTAGTTCTTTTCATGGTCCAAAGTGAGAGCGTGGGAGATTTCACTGTCTTGTTTTATGGGAGGGCGATTTGAAAGTGGAATCGGAGACGACCATAACTCTCCCTTAGTAAGAAAACATAAAGGCAATTAGCAAACGACCAAAGTGTACTGAGGTTCTAGGAGGAGTAGGAGAGGGGGGTTAAAGGAAGTGCACTTTTAGACAGCACTTAATTTGAAACTCAATATTTTAAAATATAGATCAACATTAAACAATATTGTTTTATGAGAGGTTAGAGGGCTCAGACCTCCCGGCAACAGCAGTTCGAGTTACAGGTATGCGACCCTGACTTGCTTGAGTTATTTCCTATGCTCCACATGCATCTCTATAAGCCCTACCCATTTCCTTCCCTATCTATCCTCCCATTCTTGTAATACTCTAAATTATCCATTCTAATTTTCGTAAGTAGTAGATGGCACCAAAAGAAATGCTTTCTATTACGTAAACGGGACAAAATTATAATCGATAACGCTCCCGCCTGTATTCCCGATAGGTGGAAAAAGTATTAAAAAATAACATGTTTATTTAAGACTGTAGAAAGAGGGTTACCTTGAGGGGTAGGGTAATTTAAAAAAAAAACATTTTTATGTAGACTTAAGGAGTACAGAGATTTTGATAACGCCTAATGTTTGTGCACAAAGTGTTCGTTTTGTACTTTTAACGTACACGTACACAATCAAACAGATCACACAAAATCTCCAGTGTTTCTGTCTGAAACTGAAACACTGCGTCCTATTTTTAATTATGTTTAAAGGAGATTCTCGATGATTCGCTCCTTATCAAGATGAAACATATAACCTGTTTTCAGTTAGGCCTACTCAATAGCCGTAAGTCTGTGATGAGGGATGGCTGATGCTGGAAGGGGCAAGAAGAGAGGAGGGATGAGGAGATTTGAAAGAGGAGAAGGGGATGAGGGGAGAGGAAAGAGAAGAGGAGGAGTTGGGCCAAATAACGGACACAAAGAACATCCAGACTCAGAACAACAATTTGTCTTCTGTCGCTTGATCCTCTTTTGAGAATCCTTTACAGTTCAATAAACTATGATCATGTATAAACTATGGACAATATAACTTGGTAACGGCATTCAAAACAATGATCTTTGAATGTACTCTTTGTACACACATTTAGGTTCTCCAAACCCTAAAGCGCGTTACGGTGTAACTAAAACTCTTTACAAATTTCGAATTGCAGAAAAGCTTCGGATAACTGACTAACACGCAGTTCTCATTGCTTGCGATATGCAATGTCCAACTTCATACTGACTACGTAAATAACAATAATATCCCACGAACAAAAATTTACACCAGAGGTGTCAAATTCAATTTTGCATTATTACAACATTTTATTTATAGTGTATTTCCGCTTGTTGCTAAGAAATGGCGTCTACCTCTCTCGCTTGTCTAGGCATGTGCTGCCCTTGAAATTACTTATAAATGTAGTGTGCGCATTTTAAAACTTCCCTAGAGGAATCGAGTGAAGTCTAAAAGCTTTAAAAACATGATTCTTTTTTCTGTGACACACTGCGATCACGGGTCGTATCTTTGACAAGACTGATTTACACTAAGGTTACTCAATTAATGTGTTCACGTTCATTAGTTCCTTGAACTCAGTAGCGGATTCTACGAAAATATTTTCAAAAAAAACTCATAATAATTGCAGGTTTCCTAAATTGTTAAATTGATATTTGATACACCTTGGGGTTGGAACTGCGGTATCTGCTGCGAACACAAGGTTCGTTAACAGAAATAATAAATACAAGTATAAACCCTAATTTACATTGTTTGACCCAAATCAGAAGTTTAATACATATTAAGGAATTCCTTCACCTACAATTTAACTAATTGTACTACTGTAAAACTAAATTAATAATTTGACGTTTTTATGACCATATTAACTTAATAAAGAGCCAGCAAGTTGTGATGCGAGGGGATAAACAAAATGTCGTGTAGAAAGTTTAAGATATGGAAGTTGACGGATAAAAAAGAAAACTCTTGTAGCAAGCTAGGAGCTAGCAAATAATGAAAATATTTTTTTATTTACTAATTTTCAGTTTAGGTCCCGTTTCAATTCCTGTGTGGACCAGTGTGTTTATGAATCCTAACTAAGTACAGACAACACTTATTTAATTTTATATAATGGCAATAACCTATAAAACACCAGTAAATCCATGTGGTGCTTATCTGAAAGAAATTGTGACATTGTATGTACTAAGTTACTATAAGTTTTTCTTTTGTAATGTAGACTGTGTAAACAAATAAAAAATATAATAAAGTAGATTCAGATTTAACAATTGTTTGATGAAAAGGATATTAATCCTTTATAGCTTTAATTTTCTTTCTGATTATTGATTGAAGATTTGTTTGTGTAAGTTAATTTTGTTGTGCTAGTTTAGAAACTTATTACGTTCGGACGCTGCTAGGAGTTTTTTGAAAAACGATTTATGACACTTACAAAATTTATTAAGAGAAATTCACAGTTAATTCTTATTACTAAATACGCTACGTGTGACCCTGCCCGCGGTTGGAATAGAAGTAGCCGAGTCCCACGGTCCCCCGGCATCAAGTCACAGCGCGTTGTCATACTGCATCAGCACTTCGTGAATATGCGGCCACGCCAAGCGTTAGCGTTTTTCGTGTTGCTTAGGGCCCTAACCAACTAAAAGGACTGTATATGAACAGATTACTGGATCACTTCCACATGCAGTATAAGGACAAAAGTCCATAAATAAAAAAGGACTTACTTCGGAGCTGAAATTTGCTGCGGTTTCCCTTCATAAAAAGTTTTACTAGAACATATTTAAAAACAATCTTCTATTTTACTGCTTTTCTTTAGTTAGTCTTACATTTATAAAGCCGTAGTTGTTGCACTCATGAGTATTGGGTAGTTCTAAATCGTAACGATTCAAATAGACTTATTATTATTATTTTTATAATTATTATTTTTTTAAGATAACTCCTGCACTAGGATTAAAATAAGCCTACCACTTGTACCTATCCCTAGATACAATACGAGCAGCCTGTACTCTTATTAAAGTTCCTAATCTATAACGATGACAAATTTTAAAGAATCTTCCAATCATTCACTCTACTGATCCCGAAAGAAGGTAATGTTGTTCACGCACACACAAAAGAAGAATGGACATATGTATGCAAACGTATGTCAGTTCCTTTGTGACCTCTTGTAGCCTAAACGACTTTGCTGATTTTGTATGAAAAATGAAATTTCTGCATTCTGTATCGCTTGCATCATGAGGAGTGTTAAGAGGAATTGCCAACCAGCCTGTTTAACAAATTGTCGCCTGCCTGTGAGTCTTTTGGGCGGCGGTTGTCACTTACCATCAAGTGACCCGTCTGCTTGTATGTCCCATATTCCATAAAAGTGAAAAAGGATATAATATCATAAGATGGCTTCTTTAAAATAATATGTAAACTATTCACGTAATAATAATAGAGACTAGGGTTTTCTTTTATATATTTTAAAATGTTAGTTATTGTTTTTATATTGTTATATTTTATGTTAACCAAAGACAAAAAATATATTAATAATTTTTTTTATATTTAATTTTATATTTATATATATATATATATTTTAACTTTCGTATACATATTTTAATATAACCTAATGTGTTAGTAACTGTTATTCAAATTTATGTTAGTAGCACTTGCAGTAATGCAGTCTTTTTTTTCTTTTACGAATTTGTTTTTTTTAACGATCAAGTTCATGAGAATTAACCCTGTACTGCCCTGTATTAGTTTGGTTAAAAAAATACGAGTACACCGAACACGCAGCATTGAACTGATTCGAGTTTCTTAATTCCTTACACCTCGTACTCTTAACCCTCACTCTGTAATTGTAAAGCTATTGTAGATTAGATTAGATTAGAATAATCTTTATTGTACACTATAGGAATTACAATAAATCTTAATTCAACATTAACGTATTGTGCAATGGGCAAAATCTATACTAGACAACCCTAGGATGGATTACCTATTAATTAATCAAATACGCATATAATACATATATGCAATAATACATACGTACATACATACACACATATATAATGATGTGTACCGCGTGGATCCTTTTCGTCTCAAGGATGGTTTAAATTATAGACTTCAGCCGGTTAAATCAATGCATTTAATAACTTTGTTAAATATAATAAAATTACTGAAGTTTTCTCGCGGCCTTCTTCATCTCGTCTTAATCCCCTTCCCCTGCAGCGGCGCCCCTTCTCCCACATAAAAGTGCGTTTAGTTTTGCACTTAACAATATGTGTGTAATACAAGAATAATCTAATATTAATTGAATGATATGATATATATAAACTTACCAAGTATACAAAAAAAATTAAAACTGTGACACCCAGTTAATTAGTTACGTTACATTATTATGTTTTTATAAAGTAAGTTATAACCAAGCTGAAAATAACATACTAAAACTCATGGTTTTAACAGTGACTTCTATAAACACATTTCATATAATTCCTCTCTAAGATTATGTCGATAGAGAGTGCGCTGACTCATTTAAGTTTACGTCAGTTTAATCTTTGTGACTTGAGATCAAAGTGAACATTAAGGACGCTTGCTAATGGATACATACACGTATATTTGTGAAGAGTTATGGTCTCTGAGTATTACGGAAGAGGTTATATAAAAATATGTATTTTGTGAATGATCAGCTTAGCGTATTTCTTGCTATAAAAATACTACTATAATTTTTAACCAAATTTTTAACCAAATGCTACGATTTCACACTCTTGTATTTTTAATATTTAGTGATATAGCGTTATAATTTAACATCTCTGCACTACATTTTATAATAAATAATGATTGTTAATTGTAATTTTTACGTAATTAATGATGGTTAAAAACAAACACTAACCTTTAATCACGTTTTATGCGTTGCTGTAAACATATGCTGAGTATCACGTGAAGCATAGGTACATCTGCTGACAACCATCTTTTAATAGCAAACCTATTGTTCCTTCTATTTCTTGCCATTATTATGACATTATTTCTTTTCACGGTGTGGTGCAAGTATTAAGATTTATTTAGTTAGTTTTATTTAATCCTGGGAGAGCCATGCTTAGGTAAGAATGGGCCGGTTCGACCGGTGCGATACCACGGCCTTACATAAAATCGGTTGTGAAGCAACCCTTGCTTTGTCTCTTTCCTTTCCCGCTGTCTCCTTATTACTTTTTCTCCTCCTCGCATTCCTAAAAGCCTCAACAGTTGCAGGTGTCCATGGACGATGGTTGTCACTTACGTCACTTACCATAATAGGAACCGAAAATAGGAAGACAAACTCATGAGTCACCAAAGTTAGTAAAAGTAGTAACAGAAATTGTAATGTAGTACCATAATACAAAAGTAGGAGAGACTAGACCTACGTTATTTTACCACAGTAAAAGTTTTATATAAAAGAAGAAAGCTCTTACTTTAGCGAAGGAGGAACACGAACTTTTAACTAGAATAAGGAAAGTTATCTTACATTTGGGTTGGTTTGAGATTTCAGCTTGTGTTCGTTGATATAAACTTTATACTTATAAAATCGTAGATATAGATATGTGATTGTAATATTGATAAATTGTGTTTGTGAATATTGCAAAGGGCCAGAATTCAAAATTCAAAAATCGGAGCGCTGGTCTTTATATACGTGAATTTTATATTTTGTGTGAAATAGATACTGCTTGGGCATCCGGTCATGTATAGCCAACACAATCGGAATATCTTTTGATATTTCTTCCAGTATCTCCGTATGCCGGCTCCTGTTGTCCTTCTACAGATGCAGCATTCTTACTCTTGTCGTAGCTAGTGATGCTTCCTTCTGTATATAAAAATGCAGATATGCCAGATCCAGCGTAATTCTAGGGCCGCACTCGACGCCACCTTACACCCCACACTTGCTAGCCTAATTTGAGGCCGCCACACGTCGGAACTGTATAAAATAACTGGGCGGATCACTATGATGCTCGCCTTTTCTGTTTTACAATCTAAGTGGCTGTTCTACGTCAGCTTGATATCGAGAATTACCCCTAAATAGTTTACCTTTTGCGATATCAAGAGTGTGTATTCTCTTACGTCTCGTCTCAAATTAATAAGTCTTATTGCTTTTAGTACATACACCCTTTTATTCTTTTTCGTTCGAGGGACGGACTTCCCGGCACGAGCCAGTTCGAGTTAAAGGTATGCTACTCGGACTTGTTTGAATTATTGCTTATTCTCCCCATTTCATATCTATGAGCAATAACCCTTTCCTTCTGTTTAAATCCTCCCTTTATCTTTCAAAATACTCCCAATTATCCCAGCTTACTTCCGAATGACGGCAATAGCCTTAGCCCCTATTACGTAAACGGGCATTAATTACGTCAATGCCTACCTACTAAACTTTATGGTTAATTAATATCATATATTTAAATTGAAGCTGAGTTGTGAAGCTATACTGGCGTTCTACTTCTCCGAATGAGTTGCGTTTCAGTCACTGATATTCATCTACCAATTTGAGTTGAATGTGTCAAAATAAGTGTAAAGATTATACATAATTCATATTTTTATCAATTTAAAAAATTTATAAGGTTTAATTTATAAGACATATAATTTTGGCTTATTAAATATAAATATTTTTAACAATCGCTAACACTGTGACTTTGCTCTATTCGCAATTAGCAGATTAGGTAGTTCAACATAGATTAATTACCGTAATGTATATCATTAATATTTTAATAGACATTTAAAATTAATATGAACATTGATGTCTTGTGCTCATTATAATGTAGTAATATATTTTTTCTTTCTGTCATTCGTCGTTTTAAACTAGAAAGAAATAAAGTTTTCTTTATAGAGATATCCTCGTACACGTATTCCATTCATCTTTGTTGTTGGACCTGTCGACTTTGGTATATAAAACTCTCTCTATTTCAATATTTTGCTTGTCCATCCTATTTCTTTCCTTCGTCTTTGCTCCTCAACTTTTTATCTATTATTATCTAATTTTAGGATGATCTGGCTAACCAGATTATAAACAAGCTGTATGACCGGATTTTTTGTCGGTAAGATTTAAACAGATCCCCACCACCCCATTGTAAACATCGATGTCTGAAAAAACAAACCTATATTTTAAATCAACGATTTGGGTCAACATTACATCATTTACTAGTAATGCTCGTAATGGGTTATAAATGCTCTGCTGACGTCACGAATCGTGTTTCCAATTAATATTATTTCCGAATGTATGTTTTGCGAATACGTTATTAAGGTCGCCCAGTGGTAGAAACACATTTAATTCAGGATAACTAAAATCAGTGTATTAGAAATTTAATGTTATACGTGCCGTAGAGCTTTTTTATTTAGTTACTTTTTTATCTAAAAACTACTACCTAAGGCTTCTCTTCTAAGGCGCTTCCAAATTACTTGAAATAGAATTGTTCTTGGAAAATACCAAGTTTGATGTCATTTGTTTAACAGAACATTGGGTAAAATATCATCAAATAATGTCAATCAATTATGAAAAATATTATGTAGTTAGCTTGTTCAGAAGAAAACGTATGATTAATATTAAGATATATATTGCCTATTCATTTATGAAAATATCATGTATGTAAGAAAAAATCTACATCTTTTTAATAAAATAAGTGATAGACATTATTTTAATACTCGAAACAAAGACAAATTAGATCAACCAGTTTTCAGGTTAGCTAAAGTACATACATCTTTTATGGGGTGCTGTATTAAATGTTATAACAAAATTCCTTATGATGTATTGCATTTAAATGAAAGGAAATTTAAAACCCATATCAAAAATACAATTTGTAAACAAGCTTATTACAAATTAGAGGATAATATCCAAGATAAGAACGCTTGGAAACATGCTGGTCCTGCTCCATGGGACAATTTTGAGTCTAGACAAAATCAAACTGGTTTCTAATTGTATTTTATAAGGAATTTTATTTTGTAACATTGTTTAACACGATTACCTTACGATTATTGTGGGTTAACCATACACTGACTTATGACTTGTTAATATTCTCTACATCTATGTAAATCGTATACTACTTTTACTATGTTTGTTAATGTGTGAGTATCTATCATATATGTATCTATCATAAAATTATTTTATCTATATTTAAATATATGTATATATACCTGTATCGGTATAGTGATATTGTTGTGGGAGCATCGTTTTCACATATAATTTTAATTATATATAATGACTGTATGTAAACAAAACCTTTTAAAAGAGTTACGGTCAAGTTTCTTGCCCATTCTTCTACATACGAAACTAAATTTTGGAATGGGCGACTAGAATCAGTTCTATTTAAATGTAAATGTAGACGTTCAATAGTGCCTTTTGGGCTTATTTAAAATAAATTCTTTGACTTTGACTTTCTTTGACTTCTCTCCTTGAAATAATTTTTAAGGCTGGCCCCTATTACGTAATTTATTTTATTTATTTATTTATTTATTTAAAAATCTTTATGCACTTTTCCTACACAGGCGGACTTAATGCCTAAGGCATTCTCTGCCAGTCAACCTTGGGGTGTTGCAGAGATAAAAGTGGTAGGTGCAAAAACGCATAACTAATTGAGGGAAATGGAGATATATATATGTATATATATATATATATATATATATGTATATATATATATATATATATATACATATATATATATATATATATATATATATATATATATAAACATACATATACTAAAGGTAATATTATAGATAAGTGTACATGTGATTGGATTGTATTATTCAAATATAATATTCCAGTAAAATCACACAAAGCTATACAAATACATATAAATAACACACACACACGCACACATACAAATACAAATACAAGAAAGTTTTAACAATCATTCAAGAATCATATGCTAATGCTGCGACAATTCTGCCAATTCGTTTTGAAGGAGATCGCGTACCCTTCTTTTAAATATAAAGCGATTAGTGGCCATCCCTTTCGAGCGGGAGAGCATTCCAGAGAAGAACTGACTGCACGTAGAACGAGGAGTTCACAAAGTCTGAGTGATGAGGGGGACACAAGAGAAGTTTATTGTTTATGGAACGAAGGTTTCTATCGTGATTAGAGCACAAGAAACGAAGGTAGGGAGTTAAATAGGAAGGGGGAGATGGGGAGTTAAGAAACGAGAAAAGATAAGTTAGTGCTCGCAGATTACGACGCTGGCGAATAGGAAGCCATTTTATTTCGGAACGTAAAGCAGACACGTGGTCATACTTGCGAAGATTGAAAATAAATCGAATGCAGTTATTGAGAAGCCGATCTAGTTTGTTTAGAAGATCTGCATTCAGGTCGAAATAACACACATCACCATAGTCGATCATAGGAATGATTAAGGATTGCATGAGGATAGTTTTAGTTTTAAGGGGAAGAAAGTTTTTTAGCCGATATAAGGCACGGAGAGTTCCAGTCACTTTCTGGCTAACATGACTTACCTGGGCACGCCAATCTAGGGTTGAGTCGATATGTAGACCAAGGTCTTTAACCACTGGGCTTAAGGGTATCACTGAGTCATTGTAAACTACAGGTACGATTGAAGTAGTGTCTAACCTACACATGATCCTTTTGCTGCCTACTATTATCGCTTGACACTTGGCAGGGTTAACGGATAAACCAAACCTCATCGACCAGCATTTTATGTGCTCCAAGTCTTTGTTTATTTTATTGATCGCTTGCGATATGTCTTCAACGCTGGTCTGTGTATACAGCTGCAAGTCATCAGCATACAGGTGATACGCACACTGAAGATCTTGGGTTATGAGATTTATATACATTGAGAACAATAGTGGAGAAAGAATACCGCCTTGAGGGACGCCGGTGCAGAGATGACACCAATTCGAAAACGAATTATCCACACGTACACACTGTTGACGTCCCTGAAGATAAGTAGAGAACCAATCCAATGCTTCTGAAGAGATCATAAGATATGATAGGATGGATAGCAGGACGTCGTGACTGACGGTATTGAAAGCATTGGAAAAGTCAATCAAGACTAGAATAGTAATTTAAACTTTAAAAGAAGAATTGAATTTGTATATAGCATATGAAAAAACTTTTTCCCCGACCTGATTACTCATAGTACATTTAAACATTTCTATATTTATGTGTGAGTAAGGTGGTTAAAGCTTTCGGGCTTATGATCAAGTGGTTGCGGTTTTAAACCTCATTCAGTAAATATATTACAAAAGTGATTTGAAACAAGCATTTTGCTGCTTAAAACTTTCGTGTGTTAAATACAAGTTACAATTAAAGTTCAAAATACATTGATATGAAAATAGTCAAGTAGTAATTTTAGATCAATTTTACACACGTCTTCTTCGCTAAGTTAATATCGAATTTCAATTTTCAAAATTTCAATTTTCGAAAACATCCATTGCCTTTAAGCCTCTAGGGAAGAATACTAAAGGCTCGGTGAACACTAATCCTCACAACCAGTACATAGTATTTTTTTTCGTGCAAATGAGCAATGGGCAAATGAGCTGACGGGTCACCTGATGGTAAGTGACTACCGCCACCCATGGACACCCACAAATCAAGAGTCACAAGTGCGTTGCCGGCCTTTTAGGTAGGAGTACGGTCTTATCTTGAAGGTTTGAAGGTGGTATCGGTTCGGAAATACGGCAGGTGAGAATTTGTTCCATAAGCTGGTTGTGCGCACAGTGGTGGAGTGCCCATCGTCCAGGTGATGGGGATGGATATTTTGTCGCGTAGGACGATTGCGGAAACCTGCCACCAGCCGGTATAAGTCCGAACAATTCCTCTAAACACTCCCCATGATACAAGCGATAGAGGATGCAGAGTATTGTATTGTAAGATTACTGTTAAATTTTCCCACCTTACTCCATCTACCCTTAGCTATTTTTACAGAGCCTTTTTGTGATCAAGTACTCATTATTAGCTTTAGGAAATACTATTTCAAACACTTTGTAAATAAAGTAGCAGTTAACTGTATTTCTTTTGCCCCATTCCTTTCCTTATATTCTTTTCCAGAATCATGAGTGTTTTAATAGTTACTATTGGACTGGCGTGTTCGCTATCAGACAGTATATATATCCTTCTCCGTAAGGGGATCCAAATTCTAGTTGGCGACTTTTTTGCACTTTATTCGCCTCCGTCTATCCTTTATGGAATATAAGCGTGATGGTATGGATGAATGTGTGTCTTAATGATTATTTTATTATCGGTAAAAAGGTATTAGTTATTCCACAATTTTTATTACTTAACGAAACATCTCGTTATTACCGAATAGCACTTATAAGTTTGGCTAAATCACAGTAACTTATCATTATCATCAGTCAAGTATCCTTAATACGTCATTTATATGGTATTTAGCTTTTGCGTGACTACATTAACATCGTAAAGCAGCTCGAGCACAGTAGATATCCTAACCACATGCAGGTTATTATATTTTTTTTCTTAACGACATCATTGCTTTTTGATATTCGTATTGACATACATTGACATTGCTTTATAGGTTATTGAGATGTTTTGCTAAGTAATAAAGCAATTGGTTACATTTTTTCCGTGCAACATGTCAATAATATTTTTATAGACTGTTTTTTCTCTTGAAATACTTGACATTCGCGGAATCCCTGCGTTAAATATACACGCGAGAGAGAGTCCATAAATAACTAATAATAATAATAAAAAAATCCTTAAATCGAGAAACAACTTAGTCTTTTACTCATTTGCGCAAGAGGGCGGGTTATGCTTTTTAACCGTGTCCATGTTTGCATTTGTCAATTTAGGTTGTCTGTATAAAATTGATGTTTGCGATAAGACCGCTGTACCACATGTGTACATTTTTACACAGTTTTTATATATTGTTAAATACTTTGTATTGTGTACAATAAACTATATTGTATTGTATTCATGTGTATTTATATAGAAAAGAAAGAAAGAAAGAAAGAAAAAATGTTTATTTGGCACACAAAAAAACACAGGTACATGAACAGTTTTACAAAAAGACTCACTGTCAGTGCCAAAAACGGACCCATTTCAGCGTTGTGTCAGACAAAAGCCTGACGCTGGTTTTCAATTGGGCCGTTGCAGACCATACCATCACAGGCCAATAGGTACATACATACTAACTAGACAATAAATAACAATACAAAACAGAAAAGCTCATCACTCCAACACACACAATAATATAAAACAATAACAACACGGTTTGCACACACACCCTTTCACTCTGAAAATGCTTTACAGCATTCACCACACTATGCATCGCTTAACGCTATACATGATCTTTCTTTTGCTCTAGAGCCTTGACGACTTAATGGATTTTGACAAATGAGGTTCTATTAGAATCGCTTTAATAGTGGGAGTAGTAGATACACGGGGATAAGTTTTCTAGATAACCTCAGCAAGATAACTGGCTGTTTGTAATTCAGTCGGGTTTTACATATATTTTATGTAATATTTTCTTTCAGTAGGCATTATTAAATATAATATTTATATTTAGAATAAACAGAATTGGACTTAAAAAAAAGACCGACTTCAATGCGTCTATCATAAAATTTAAGACTAATATGGTTTTCTCATGGATTGTCATAACTGGTCCAAACTCTCATCTACCTTGAAATACATCCTTTCCTGTAAAGAAGAGTCATCGAAATCAGTTGGTGTGATATTGAGTTATATGTCCATTTGTCGTGCACATGCTTAATGCAAATTTAAGACTGACATGGTTTTCTCATGGATGCCATTGTCAGAACTGGACCAAATTAAAATTGGACCACACGGGAAACACCAGCTTTCAAATAAAAATAAAAGTCGAAATCATTTTACGAAGTCGAAATTTCTGAGTTAAAAAACATAAAAAAAAACACTCGAATTGAGAACCTCCTCCTTTTGCAGTCGGTTGAAAATGTGTGCTACTCGGTTTAGTAGAATAGGACCATCTCATTAACAGGCCGTGTAGTTCTCCATAGAGTAGTGCCACCCTATTTTCCCATGGGTGTCGTAACAGGTGACTAAGAAAATTCGATTATGTAAAACCATTTTTGATTCTTACAATCCCCGATTTGAAATTAAGTATCTTCTCTTGTAAGCCGTGTAGTTCTAGAAGTAGAATAAAATAAATAGAGTATCGAGAACTTACGCTTGTTACACAGTGTTCTGTTTCATCCTCATACTCCCACTTATCTCAAGGAACGTATCGAGTTTCTCAACACCTCACATTTCAGGGAACTGAGATCAGCAGAAAATTTACAGCTAAAAATCCCGCAGCACTCCACTCAGTTTACAGACAAGTCCTTTACGATGCAAGCGGTTAGACTATGGAACAACTTACCTGTTACTATCCGACAAGCCAAATAACAATATCAAGAACAATTAAAATACAATCAAATCTTTGCGACGCTTTAGAGCAAGTTATGTACTGACTTACATCAATGTTCTTATAAGAACCAAGTAATACTACTCAAGTCGATTCGAGTGACACCTCACACCTCACAATCGGTCAAGCTGTTTAGAGTACGTGAGGTCACAATGGATTGAACATACATATATACATAACCTCGCTTCTGGGTTGCTAGGGAATTAACTTAAAATACATATTCAATTTTTTCATTAAAGCCAACAATATGTTAACAAAAATTGTACTCAAACTATATTTAGAGTAAAAAAAATATATTATTTCTAATGAAACTCTTTCTTGGTTATAACGCATGAATTAAAGAATTTCGGTAATTAATTACCCTAAGTACTGAATTAATACAAAGGAAAAAAATGACTGATAAAATCACATATATGTATGTAAATACTGGCTATCAATATCTGTAAATAAAATAAATGATGATGAATTTAAATTTAGAACGTTTGATGAGATGAAAGCTTGGAGGGTGTATTAAGCATACTTGAACTTTGACAGATGGCAATACACGTGATTATCGTATTCTACTATTTTATATGGGTGTATTCCAAATTTAAAGTTGTGTAATATACTGGGTCTTTTCACTAGTCTATCCTACCTATCTGTTTAAATCGGTCAGTTTACGTGGTACTAAACCATGTTTTAATTACTTTTCTGCATCAGACCCGTCTTACTTGCCACTAGACATAGCTGATAAGCATTGCGAGCCCTTGATTTATGTCTAAATAATTCAATATTTTGACTTCTTCTTAGTTTGTTCTTTTTTAAGGGACCACTCCCGCACAAGGATTAATTCTTGTGTCGCGGGGGACTTTACAAACATTCAACACCCACACTCAGAAAAACAATTTGAAAATTACACAAAGTGTTTTCTCATGCGGGGATCGAACCCACAACCCGCGGTAGTATAGAGGCGAAGTGACCACTTAAACCGCTACGACATCCATGCAGTCTTGTACACTAAATGTAAATGCAATGTGAAGTCAGTAAATTATGTTCTATGGAGTAGGGTTTGCAACTTTCGGGCACTATAATATTAAATATGCTCTTATTGCATCGTTCATGTACTTTAAATGTTAGATGGCAGTCATTAGAGTTGCCCCTGAATATGTTACCCCAAAGTTGATTTGACAGTGTCATGATCAGCTGTTATCAGCCCAGTTGTGTTTGCGATGTTTCTTAGTTTATACAGTCCTTAGGCGTACTGACTCACTTTAGTACAAACATGCTCTATATGTGCTTTCCAATTCGCTTTGTGATCTAGTTTTGACCCAAAAACATAACCAAACTTTTTAAAAATCTACTGGCGTAATTGCTCTCTTATTCATATACTTTTATACATTTTCAAAAGCTACTATATACATTTCACTTAAAACTTTCATATTTATCTTTACTAACTTAAATATATTTAGATAGCTACTAATCTTCTATTAATCCTAAGTATTTACCTAGTATATTTAGTTTAAGCTAATTGTATTAAAGATGTCATGTCAACGTCAAGAGCTAAGGCGCTAAATTATGAATAAGTTTATTTTAAATCTTATCTCAAATTTTATGAAATAAATATTATTATTGCTTTAAAACACTCAGTTTACGAACACTATTCTTTATTTAAATATTACAAATCAAATCGAATTTTTAGTGTTCTAATAGGATTTGTAATTTACTAAAGTTTGATAGTTGTTTGATGTTCATCATAGTGTGTCACATTTGTACTCGTATTGCTGCACACGTGGTCGGCTTTAGTCAAACAGTAGATTGCGATCATTTTGTCAATGTTAACATGTTAATAATAGCTTTGCGTTCAACGCCTATGTTAGCTTTGGAAATTCAAAACGGAAGGAGGGATTGTGTCTTTAAAAAAGGCTAGTTCGATGGAATTTTACATACGCTCACACCTGTATCCCCTAAGGGGTAGGCAGAGCTGTATAAAACACACCCATTTTTAGAATAATAATTGTGCCCTACTAACGTAATAGGGCAAGCCTATTGCCGTCAGTCGAGCACTATATGACTGTATACGTACTCTGTGATAGGTAACAGTACGTTCCCTTAGTCGCTTTTTACAACACCCACGGGAGGAAATGGTTTGGCTCTTTTCAACTCCACTCAGATGCGCGAGCGCCGGCGGGGCCTGCGGTGCGGTACGGGGCGGGCGCCGCGCCGGCCGGGATGAGGAGAAAGGTCATCGACCCCCGACACGGACCACTTCACGCTCGGCTCTTATACACATTATACGCACACATATGCACACATTAAAACTCATATTTCAAAAATACAGTCCTCGTTTTTTTTATCTCCTTCCACATTAACAGTGGTTAAAAAGGGAAGCGCATTAACATGTATACAATATAAAAGGATTCAGAGATAAGTGAGTGCTAGCAAAAAACAGAATAAAAACTCTTCTCATATTATTTTGGGAATAGTTTTTTTTGTAGATATAGATATAAATATAATTCAAGTAGTTTATAAATTCTATACTATATTTACAATATTATTATAAGTTTCTTTCAAGTAATTTATGTACTCTTTCTCTTTCATTATGAAAACTCAACAAGGCTCGAAAGTCCGTTAATTTCGCTTTAGATGTTAGCATAATACACGCGCAAAAATCACGTCTCTACAGTACCTAAACCTACCCAAGAAATTGGTGAAGCTTCTTCTTGACAAAATAGTGATTGATGAATTCCAGGAACAATTGGGTCTCACGCAAAGATTTGTACGAAATACAGCTTCCTTATTTTTTACAATTCAGTGACTTGAAACATATACGAAAGAAAAGAAAAAAAAGAAAGAAAGCATTTATTCTGACATTCACAGGACAGCACATAATTGTTATAATCAAATAAAAACGATAAGTATGTATAATGCCCTGTGCGATGCCAGAAAAGGCAACTATCTCAGCATATTGCTGCAGCCGGAGACTGCAGCGCTAGTGTTATGATAAGGGCCCGAGCAATATCGTATTTGAATTTTTTGTGCATAAGAAACTGCTATCCAACATATTTATAACGTTAGAGTTTAATTTTGATATTATTGTTTATTAATTATTAATATTTATTTATTGTGACATAAAGCTAATATAAGTATATTGTTTTAAGAATTGAAATGATTCCTGTATCGCGTTGGACAAACTTACTAACAATTTACACAAAGAACACCCAGACTTAGACAACTATTTGTGGTTCACACATTTTTTGTCCCGTATGGGATTGGACCCCACGTTCTCTATACGGCTCAGTCAGGACCAGTAACCACTACACCAACACTAGCAATGGGTGTTCCAACAGCCTCATTAGTGTCAACGCTTTGTAATTTGAATTCTCACAAACTTTGCCTTAGATGTTGACGTTTTAAATGATTTTATTAGTTTCATATGTTGCAGTGGTAGAGCCATTCTTAGGCATGAATGGGGAGGCTCGACCGGTGCGATACAACGGTTAAACCGAAAACCGGTTTTGAAGCGTTCTTGCGTGCGATTTCCTCGAAATTAATGAGGTTTATAGAGGCCCAACTTCTCCCCTCCTCTTTCCTCTCCCCTTATCCCCCCTCTCCTCTTTCCCATCTCCTCATCTTCACTCTCTTTTTTGATCACCCTTAACGGTGGGCAGCGCACTTAAGACTCTTTGAATTGCAGGTGTGTGTGGACGGCTGTTGTTACTTACCCACAGGTGACCCCTCTCTGTTCGTCTGTCCCCCGATATTCTATAAAAAAATACCAGCTTCACCTAATATACGACCCCAATATTTACATAACCACACCTTTCTCTAACAACTTGTACGTTTCATCATCTGAAACCAAAATTAAAGTTTAATTTACAGTTCGTTTCTTTCATAATTCTGTTCACAAATTGATAAGTTGAATTCAATACATATCTTTTTATAATTTTTTTTTTGCTATAAATTAAACATAAGCTACAAATACTTATTACTAAATAAACGTAATGAGTTAGTAAGAGGTATCCGGCACCAGTCAGTTCGAGTTATAGGTATACGACCCAGACTTTCTTGAGCAATTGCTTATACTCCCCAATCCATCTGTATAAACGATATCCCTTTCCTATCAATGTAAATCCCTATAGTAAAACACAACTATCACAAGTTGTGACATGAGGACGTTCGAACGAGTTCGAAAGACCACTTTATATAAAGGACAAAATACAATAGTTGTCATATTTGCCACAAGATAGCGCTAGTAGTATCTATTTTGATATTTACATTAATCCCATCTCTCAATCATTCATCATCTTATGTACTTACTATCTAATTCTCAGAAGGGCCCGATGACTGTATTAGGCTTAGCCCCTATACGTAAATGGTATTAATTTATAATCGTCAAACTTGTGGCGTTAATAATGCCCCTGCGAAATCGTTCGGAGATACAGGCGTAATTGTATGTATGTAAACAAACAATAGACAATAAAATATAAGTTAAACAATTTTTACAGTGTCCGGTATTAACATCAGCTGCTGAACTAGGTTAAGGACCTGAATTTTAGCTAGCATCGCCTCCACCTCCGCTTACAAGTACATTTATTTATTAATGTACAACTGTAGGTAACAGTAGTAATTAACTTAAAATTGTAATAAGTTTAATATAAAATAATAATCTGATCTATATATATAAAACACCAAAATTGTTTGTAACTATGTCCGTTGCATACTTTTAAACCACCCGACGTATGACACACCGGTTACATGTGCTGAGATGGTTTTAGACAACTAAAACAATGCATTAGGCCCATTTCTTTCTTTAGCGTAGTAGCACACGCCGGGTATTAGCTGGTGTAATATAATGTTAAAGCCGATGTCCCTCTTTCTGGGTGTGTGCGTGTGCATGAATGTATGTGTATGTGTGAGAGAGAGAGAGTGTGTGTGTGTGTGAAGAGAAAAATAATAACTAAAGTTTACTAAAATGAAATCGTGTAAAAGAATGTAAAACTTTCCTAAAAGTCATTTAAAGAAATAAATATGATTTCTATTTGATAACAGCATTCCATTTAACTTTAGTCAGTGATATTGACACAATGGTTTAAAACTTATTCTATCGTTTAATGAAAATATTTGAAGAAGTAAAACATATTATAATTTTCTTAGTGTCTTTTCAGTATAATATGTATGTACGAGTATGTAATAATGAAGAAAGATAAATATCTTTTATCATTCCGATTGGTATCTGTTTGCTATAAAGTTTGTGAATTAAAAGCAATATGCAGCAATAGCAAATGGGTAAGTGTAAAAAAAAGGGTATTTGTTTTCTTTTATTTTTAAAAGAAGTAAATGTTTGTTTTTGTATCAGTTTTAAATCATCCCAGCATAAAACAATGAGTACTTGGGAGTTAGGGCATAACAGACGTTGTTTCTATATGCTCATGGAAGCGCTCGCCAAAACGAGAAAAAAAAAACAGTTTGTAATAAAATAATAAAATAAAAATCTAATTAAAGTTTTAAATTATTTCTGAAAAAGCAAATTTTGAACTGGATTCTTTTTCAATGCAGATATAATAAAACTATATAAAAAAGCCTCTAGCTTGTTACTTATATATATTTTTTTATTTTTCAATAAACGGAACGAGTCTTATAATTATAAACACAAGAAAAAAATAGTAGTAATATTAAAATTTTAAAGCATAAAAGGAGCTTAAGTTAACTGACTAAGCCAAGTCCATGCTCAAAACTAGCACACTACACTACCAGTTAAAATTTAACTCCACTTAGCAGCGCAGCAATTTACGTTACAGTTCACACCAGTTGCCGTTAATTTCAAACACAGAGTGTACAGGCAGCTGGTGTTAAAATATAAGTATTTGTTATATGCAATAAGTGGATTGTCGGGCCATAAAATAAGCCGTCTACTACATTCAAATTTTGTTATTTTAGGTCAATGTTTAGAGATACATGAGTTTATAACTGAAACTATGCAAATTTAAAATATTTTGTATTGAGTTTATAATGAAATCGCTGTTTTTAAAAAGCGAACAAAATAATTTATAAGCCGTCCGCCGCCGGTACCATCCGCGTTCAACCGTAATGAGGTTGTACATCCCGCAAAAGTTTGGAGGTCGGCCGTCTTTTAAATATTAGGACCCTTTTCTAACGTGTGGAAACCCCCTCGGGCCGTCATCCCACGGGGTTTTTGGTGCGTTTAAAATGGAAGAAATCCGGAAACAACTTTAGTAAGACATCCGGAACAAATATTACGACCCTACATAATTGCGAGTGTCTAAGGTTGTATATACAACCTTAGACAATATTTTCTCCGCACCGATGTGGGAGTGCATTGTAATGTTGTAGCAGTTGACAACGAACTCGATGCTCCATGAACCATGGTTCGTTCTATCGGGCCTAAATCGGCCTGATGTGAACTTAAAAGCTTCTACATCCTGGCTACGATTTGGTGATCTCTTTGGAGAAACTGAAGGTTGTGTCTTTGCATTATGGACGAAGTTGTTTTGACGAATAACTATCGGAAATTTATCCTGAAAGACGGTCGACAAGTACCGGGTATGCCACCGTCCTGGTGAATCTGTCAGGCATATTATTTCTGGTTGTTCTATTAAGTTAGTATTTGCAAATATATAACCAAGTGGCCAAGATAGTACATCAACAACTTGCTCTTAAATACAATCTCAAATCAAAATATTTGGATTTGTCTTACGAGGTTGTCGACATGTGGAACATTGGTTCGGTGATCATTGTTCCGATTGTCATATTTACTAACGGATTGATGAGGTTCCTCACGACCGATGTCTTGGTCACTGTACATGATGTTTATAGTCTACTGTTTTATTTTTTATTTTTAAATATAGTTTGTTTTTAAATGTATGTATATTTAAGAAATTAAGGTATAATAAATTAAGGGATTTTTAACTTTTAATAAAGGGAATAATATTATAAATTAATGGGTTGATTTCTAAGAGCCTCGACCACCACCTTCACAGGCTAACGTTAGGTAGCTGGGTTAAGAGCCTGATGTAAGGGCAGTTCTTCTTGATACACCTCGTATTGTGAGGAGGTTCCTGTTTCTGAAGCCCTAACCACCAGGAGCTTGGTCCCTGTATCCGATAGCGGTGGGACGTTTTTTTATATTTTAAATATATTTAGTTTTTTCTTTTATATTTAAAAATGTAATTAATATGTTTGTTTAATTAAATGAAGGAGGAAAATGTTTACATAAAGTCATTAAGATAAAGATAAATAATTTTCAGTACGCAGATGTCTTTTTAATTGCAGGTTAAATTGTAGTTGTTGATTTAGAATAGTGTTACGGTCAGTACTTATTAATTATTTTTTTACTTTAATTTATGTACATATACATTTTTCTACCTTTACCGCAGGTATACAATAATACGGTAAGATGTGTAGTTAGTTCCACCAAGTTCCAACAATGAACAATATAAAGACACTCACACTTAAGCCTGACTTTATGGCCGCAACTATAGCTTTAGTCTATAGCTTTGGAAACATAATAAGCGAGCCTACACTCTCGCTCAAATAACCCTTGTTTAGAACTTTGTACAATTTTTTGACACATTTTTTTTTCACTATCTTTTTTTTATACTATAGTGGGACAGACGAAGATACGAGTCACCTGATGGTAAGTGACAACCGCCATCCATGGACACTTTGACACTTGTCGAAAGTGCGCTGCCCCGCCTTTAAGGGTGATGTGGGATAGGAGATGCGGAGAGGGGAAAGAAGAGAGGAGGGATGAGGTCATGTGAAAGAGGAGAGGGGGAGTTGGGCCTCCGGTAACATTACTCATTTACCATAAAAGTAAAGGCTGTTGTTATGGTATAGTATATATATAGGGACAGATGAACTAACAGTTCATCTTAGGATTAGTGACAACCACCGACTATGGAAACCTGCAACTAAAGAGTCATAAGTGCTGCCCTCCCCCCTTTTTACTTAAAGAGAAGAGGAGGTGAAAGAGAAGAGATTTCTATATATTCAGTCTAGCTATAAATACCATTTGTTAGGTAGTAGAGCCACGCTGATTTATTCAGCAGGAATGGGCCGGTTCGACCGGGGCAGTACTACCCTCTCACAGAAAACCAGCCTAAAGTGACAACATTCGTGGTGTCGCCTTTCGCTGGTGAATGAGAGACCGGAAGCCCATCGATGCAGGGGTGACAGTTATCGTGGTATGTGTGTGAGCAGTGGAGTGCTGTAGAGTCATTGTGAGGGTGGCGTGGATCGAACCGTCGGCCAGGGAGACCCGTAGAAACGGTGGTGCCGCTGGCCGCCCGCGGCATAGAGAGGGGCCCAACCACGGCTAACCACCCTGGGAGGCTGCCCCGTCAGGTCACGCATAATCCACGGAGTGGCTCGTCGTGCCGGTTGGTGACCGGATGGTGGGACCCGGCGACCACTTCCGGGAGGGTACGGGGGCCCTTCCGTCCGGCGGTTCGGTCACCGTCATGCTTCACCGATACATGATGACACAGCATTTTTAGTCTCAGTTTACATTGCCACGATGACTCATGCCTTTTACGCCCCCTTCCTCTTCTATCATGGCAGCACAAAAAAAGAAAAGTGGTCTTACAGCGGCATCCTCCTCGCCCACCAACCCGCTTTTTGAGGTGGAGTTCACTAACATACGTGGACTCCATGCAAACCTCAGCGCCGTACACCAACACCTCGAGACGGCTCGGCCGGCCATGCTTTTTCTTACGGAGACACAAATACGCCGCCCTGCCGACACGGCATATCTCCA
The DNA here is from genome assembly GCA_947561695.1 of Tyria jacobaeae. Classification (NCBI taxonomy): domain Eukaryota; kingdom Metazoa; phylum Arthropoda; class Insecta; order Lepidoptera; family Erebidae; genus Tyria; species Tyria jacobaeae. The sequence goes on along the minus strand of OX387231.1, from coordinate 10,877,040 downwards.
CTATCCCGGCTACGTGCTCGAGAAGTGCTTCCTCGCAAGGGCTGGAGTGTGCCTTTTCATCGTGTGTTTTTTTTTTTTTTTTGATACTATAGGGGGACAGACAAACAGACGGGTCACCTGATGGTAAGTGACACCGCCGTCCATGGACACTTGCAACTCAAGAGTCGCAAGTGCGCTGCCCGCCTTTGAGGGTGATGAGAGATGGGGGATGCAGGGAGCGGAAAGAAGAGAGGAGGGATGAGGAGATGGAAAAAAGGAGAAAGGAGATGAGGGGAGAGAAAAGGGGGGAGGGGGAATTGGGCCTCCGGAAACCTCACTCAATTCGGGAAAATGCAACGCAAGCGTTACTTCACAACCGGTTTTCTGTAAGGCCGTGGTATCGCACCGGTCGAGCCGGCCCATTCGTGCCTAAGCATGGCTCTACCACTGAAATTCGTCGGATGTTTGTTGTCGCCGTCTGCACTGCCTAGAAGACACATCCTTCTCCATCCTTTGGCTCCACGTGGATTTTGGCTCTACGAGCCAGATTTACGTGTGCCTCTATCGCTCCCATTCCGGAGACTCCGAGACAACTCGACTCTTTGACCACCTGAGTCAAGCAGCGGATAAAGCGCAGGAGCAGTTTCCGACCGCCGAACTGGTGTTTTTGGGAGATTTATTTTTGGGAGATTGGTGGAACGCCCACCATGAGTCCTGGCTCGGATCTTCCAAAACTGACCTCGCTGGTCGAACTGCCCACGCATTTACTCTCACGCATGACCTTACCCAACTGGTACTCCAGCCCACCAGGATACCAGACATAACGGGTCAAGCGCCCTCTTTGCTGGACCTACTGCTGACGAATCACCCAGCGCAGTACAGCGTATCGGTTCTCGCCCCTCTAGGATCCTCCGACCACTGCCTGGTGTCGAACTCAGTGCCCCTTGTTACGCCTCCACGACCTGTGGTAACAAGGCGGCGGTTATGGCACTACTCGTCAGCAGACTTGGATGGAATGCGGGAATATTTTGCATCCATCCCGTGGGCTCAACGCTGCTTTAAAGACAGGGATCTGTCGCAAAGTGCGTCTGCCGTGACTGACGAAATCACTGTCGGTATGGAGTATTATATCCCCTACAGTGAAGTCGCCAGCACAAAGACCCGTCCCTGGTTCAATCGCAAGTGCATCCGGGCCGTTGCTCAAAAGCAGTCGGCCTACCGCGCATGGATCAGGGCCCGCGCACATTGTGACCCAGACATTGATCGCCTAAAAGCAGCACTAAACAGAGCCACAAGGGAATGCAAGAGGGCTTACATCAGAGCAGATGCCCAGCGCATTGCACGGTTTGGTCAAAAACTCGTCGCGTACCCTACGGGTAGCCGTAAGTTTTGGCGATTGGCCAAAGCCGTGCAGTCCAACTATTGCCAACCTTCGCTGCCGCCGTTGAACTACCCTGACGGATCACTGGCCCACGAGCCGCAAGAGAAAGCGAATCTACTAGCTGACCTCTTTGCGGCTAACTCCCGAATCGATGACCGTTGCGCGCACACGCCCACCATTGCGTCCTGCGACTCCGCAATGCGGGATATTCGCATCCGGCAGAGGGATGTCCGTGCGGAGCTTCGGTCACTCGATGTCCGGAAAGCCAGTGGACCCGATGGTATTCCGGCGGTGGTTCTTAAGAACTGTGCACCTGAGTTGTCTCCCGTACTAACGCGCTTGTATCGCCTGTCCTATTCCTCAGGAATTGTTACGGAGGCCTGGAGAGAAGCGAATGTTCAACCCATTCCCAAAAAAGGCGACCGCTCCGATCCAGCCAATTACCGACCTATAGCCGTCACTTCCATACTCGGTAAGGTGCTCAAGCGGATCATCAACACCCAACTAATCCGCTACCTACAGGATCACTCCTTGTTAAATGATCGGCAATATGGTTTTAGGCCGAACCGATCCACGGGTGCACTGCATATGGTCTGCCACCTAAACTCTGCAACTGGGTTGCTGCCTTCCTCCATAAGCGCCGCATTAGGGTTCTCTGCGACGGCGCGGCTTAGACTTCCACGAGGTTAGCGCTGGTGTACCTCAGGGCTCCGTCCTATCGCCTACGCTGTTCCTTCTGCATATCAATGACATGTTGGCCCTTGGCAATATACATTGTTATGCAGACGACAGCACAGTGCACGGGCGATATTTCGGACATCCTACTGCCAAGCTGGCAGACGTTGAGGAAAAACGACAGGAGCTTGTCGCTGAGCTCGACCGGGTCTTGAGCCGCATTTCCTAATGGGGCTGTGAGAATCTGGTCGAGTTCGGCGCCAAGAAAACACAAGCGTGTGTGTTCTCTACCAAAAAGTCTCCATTCCTTCCCCTTCCTACTCTTCAGAGCACTCAACTGCCACTGCAGGATAGGCTTAGTATACAGGGTATGGATATTTGCCGGGATCTCAATCCGCACGATTACATCGAGAGTGTCACTAAGGCGGCCTCGCGAAAGCTCGGCGTTTTGAACAAGGTGAGACGGTTCTTCTCGCCCGAGCAACTGTGTCTTTTGTACAAGACCCAGGTTCGCTCCTGCGTGGAGTACTGCTCTCATCTCTGGGACGGCTATGCGCAGTATTTGCTTGACGCTCTCGATCGGTTGCAGCGGCGCGCAGTCCGCATTATCGACTGTCCTGAGATCACCCAGTCTCTTGAGCCTCTGCAGTTGCGAAGAGATGTCGCCTCTATGGCAGTCCTCTATCGCCTACATCACGGGGAGTGTTCTGATGAGCTCTTCCAATTGGTCCCACCTTCTCCCTTCCTCTACAGGACTACACGTGCTGGCCTGAGGAGTCACCGTTTGTGCGTCCAAAATATACTTACCCGAACTAAACGGTTTGGCTCTTCTTTCCTGTGCCGATCGGTAAAAGCTGCTGGAATTCTCTACCAGCGCACGTGTGTCCTTTCCACTTTGATCCCGGGTCTTTTAAGCGGGGCGTGAAAAAGCATCTCACCAGGCCGCCATAGTGTGGGTCACCATGCTGCATTGACTAGATATGCAATGAGGATGGTGACCACCACTCTTTGACTCCACCTAATGCTTTCCATCAGGCAAAGTGGAGTCACTATGTTAGGCTAATATAAAAAAAAGAAAAAAAAACCATTACTATATATATTATACTATATATATACATAAATATTACATTTGAATTTGGAATCTGTCATTCTTATATGAATTTTCATGTACTCATTTTTGCGGCAATCGGTATAAAAACATTTTAGTTTTATTAAATCGGAGTGGGGTGACAAAGAGAACCGATTTGCTGTGATTACACAAAGTATGTATAAGCCAAAAGCAGTTTTTGAGACTATCCATGCGCTTGGTATTAATCGAATGTTTGTGTTCCGAGCTATTGATAGGTGCAATGAAACCTCCTCTGTTTGTGACAAAAGATCTGGCCATCCACGTAATATTCGCATGAAAAAGACGATTAACGCAGTATAGGAAAGAAATCGAAGAAATCCTGTTCGTAAGCAAAAGATATTACTCGGGCAATGAATATAACAACTAGAAAACATTACTTAGAACTTTGTAGCCTATAAGAGATGCACTGGTCATTATTTAACTGATCATTTTAAAAAGTATATGGTGGCAAAATAAAAACAACTCAAGGAAACGAACGTTTTTGATTTCATTTGATGCGTCGTCAATTTCAGAGAGTATGGCATGCTCTAAATCTATAAAATTGGTAGTGCAGAATTTTCCCATGGAGAGGGTGCGTGTTGGTATTGATAACTGATATGTTTGAAGGACTGTATGAAAGTCAATGGAGATCATTTTGAATGAGCTTCATACTAGCTACCCTGACAGTATGGTGTTACCAAGTGCGTCCGTATGTGGCTTAAAGAAGCTTGTCGCAAAATACAAAGCGTATGCAGAACGGCATGGATTGAAATATAAACCTATCAAAGTGAGGTAATGGTCTTTGGGGTCTGTGACACAAGTTTTTTCCAAAAAGGTTAAGCCTTACGCAATGTCACACAGAAACCTCTGACCTCCAAGACAACGAAATATACCGGGAACGGATTGCTTTGGCGGTGAGAGAACATGTTTTTACAGAAGTGAAAATTCACCGTTCACTCTGTTCACACCGATCGTTATGTAACGTAAACATACTCCAAAATCTTATAATGTTTTCCGGGTAAAATAAAATAAGGATTTTAGAGGGCTGATTACGCAAAAAGTATGTTTTCGAAATACTAGGTAGATTGTTTCTACGCTTTGATAACGTAAACGATGCTACTCCCTGGTGCGCAGAGTTCATGGCGGTGCAAATAGGAGTATTCGTGTGATAAAACTCGTCAAAATTATTTAACGAGTTATTTTGGTAAACCTTGAAATAGAACACAATCAAATTTATTAATGTATATGCTGTTGCCCCTCGAAATTACTTCTAAGATGACATTTAATTTATATCGATTCCTGTGATATGAGAAAAACGTATGTACTGCTACTCAATCAAGCTTTCGGAATGTTTACCAGGAGTCTTATCTTTCTTTGAAGGCTATCTTAATTTTTTTTGGTTTCACTTAAAATTATTGTTTTTTTTTTTCAAATAAGTTTGTAATAAAAATGTAGCAAAGACTCGAAATGAAAACAAATTCTATCATGGAGAATGGGGAGCCTGAACTTAAGTGCTTCTACATCGACTTCCGTGTCATTTAATATCTTAAAATCTTTTTTCCCTTTGAATTCATTAAGGACGTCATATAATGCTTTTCTCGTAAATTGCTTGGTAGTTTCACTATACTATTAATAAAAAAAAAATGCACTCCGGTAGTGCCAACAGAAGTGACATTTTTTAGATGAGTACTAGGGTTATTGGGTAATTGGGTAATGAATTGTATTTTATTTATGAATTGTATTTTAATAATTATTAGAAACCTTAAAATATATTTAAAATTCTTTTATGAAACATCGTTAACAATTTCGAAAGCTCTTGTATCATCATCATTATCATCATCATCAAAATTATTACAATCTAAAATATAAACTATAGTTTCATGGTAACTAAAATAGGAAATAAACAATTTTGATTCGAAGTTATTTAAATATCTCGTGAATACAGCATCAATTGTACTTTTATATCTCGTTGTGCTAATATTGCGTTGATTGGACATATGCGTCTCGTAACGGTGTCGCGAGTCCATATATTTTATCTCATCTAATAATATATAATCATCAATCATCTAATAATATATATCTAATAATAAAAGTTTTTACTTCAAAAAAATCGTACTAATTCAAATAGGTTATTCATCAGTATAGGTCAAATTTTTGATTCACCTATGAAGTTGTTGAAAAAAATGCTGGAAGTAGGCGGACGAACTTATGGTAGTACTTGGCAGGCAAGATAAAAACATATAGATAAATGAGTCACATTGTTTGACAAAATACGTCACACAAACAAAAAACTAATTTGTTTAATAATTTTAAGGAAAACTATATACCCAGAAATCAGTTAGTGTGATAAAGTAGTTAAACACACAAGTAGAATAGAAATTACATGTACTTCTAAGGTGACATTTAAGTTATATCGATTCCTGTGTTTTGAGAGGAACGTACTGGATTGGAAAAAAACCTTCTTGACGTATTCCAGTCATTGTTGCTACTAAATCAAGTTTTGGGAATGACTACCAGGAGTCTCAATTCTTCTTTGAAGGCTATCTGGATTTTTTTTGGTATCATTTACAATTCTTTTTTCAATTAAGTTTGTTTTTTTTTTTTTTTTTTTTTTTTTTTTTTTATACTATAGGGGGACAGACGAACAGACGGGTCACCTGATGGTAAGTGACACCGCCGTCCATGGACACTTGCAACTCAAGAGCCGCTGCCCGCCTTTGAGGGTGATGAGGGATGGGTGATGCAGGGAGCGGAAAAAAGATAGGAGGGATGAGGAGATGGAAAAAGGAGAAAGGAGATGAGGTAGAGAAAAGGGGGGAGGGGGAATTGGGCCCCCGGAAACCTCACTCAATTCAGGGAAATGCAACGCAATCGTTACTTCACAACCGGTTTTCTGTGAGGCCGTGGTATCGCACCGGTCGAGCCGGCCCATTCGTGCCTAAGCATGGCTCTGCCACTGAAAAGAAAACTGCCACTGTAAGAAAAATCTAGCAAAGACTCAAAATTAAAAGGGATTCTATCATGGAGAATGAGGAGCCTGAACTTAAGTGCTTCGCATCAACTTCCGTGCCATTAAATATCTTAAAATCTTTTCCCTTTGAATTCATTAAGAACTTCATATAATGCTTTTCTCGTAAATTGCTTGGTAGTTTTACTTTACTTATATACGAATAGAAAATCTGTATAATTATATTCCACAATATTGTACGTATCTGTATAGCAACGTTCAATAGTTTTTTTTGTCTGTATTTCACCACCCGAACTCACAATAGCACTGTAAACAAATGATACGAAGGAAAGCGTTGAGAACAAAACGCGGGCTTCGACAAAGACTAAGTTCCGATTGTTACACAACAAGAGGCGTTGAGCGGAGGGAATTTTTATGAGTTTTATTCAATGGACATGTTTTTTAACTTGCTCATAATTATATTTCGTGTGATATTAGGCTGTTTTTGTAAATTAAAAAAGTATGATTTGACTTCGCCTTGCCCCAGTGCTGTAATTATTTAAATATATTACGGCTTTGACTGATTTTATTTATCTGTATTTTATATATTTCTAAGTTTTAGATTATACCCGTTTATAGTACTCCTATATTATGGCACTTGAAATTTAACAAACAACTAAAAAAGCCGAATTGACAACGTCTTTCATCTTAAAATAAAAACAAAAGAAATTAACATTCGAAACCTTACATTTGAAGTGTTTGAGACAAAGATATGTATGTTGCTTGACTCTTTTCCACACTCTCAACATACTCTCAACTCTCGACATTTGTACAAAAGGTAAGAAGAAAATAAAAAACATAATTTGTTAGACGACTACAAATTTATAAATTTAGTTTTTGTATTAACGTGTTTTTCAGAAGCGTTCCAAAACCGCAACCACAACCAACCAACCTTTCCCTGTAAATTACAACGATCTTAGATTACAAAGGTTTCATTTTAGCGTAATGAAATTCTATGTTGTTTTCTTTTATCTCACGACTGTCTATCCGAATTTGAATATTGTTTTGTGTTTTTTTTTACAAAAAAAATATCATAGTATACGGCCAAAATGTGAATAATTATTCTGTAACCTGCACATTTCTACGTACACAATTCATTTGAGATTTCATAAATATAAATTATAAACTAGTTTTTAAACTACAACTTTTGATTAATGGCTTTTAATTTTACTATTATTATTATAAGTTGTTTATGGACTCTCGTGTGTAGATTCAACGCAGAGATTCCGCCAATTTCAAATATTTCGAGAGAAAAAAGTCTATAAAATATAATCGAAATGCTGGTCAATTCAATATACATATGTATATGTATCTCTAAAACTTTATTTCTATTTTTAACACAATATTTGAAATTGATGACAGAATCACTTGAAGAATATTTAATGTTTCAGTTGACTGTGTCTTCTCTATCAGTTAATGTGTAATTCGTAGTTTTTACCGCTTTCCTGAACCTCCAAGCAAGAACCCTGAATTAGATACGGTATTCAATTCTATTAGTAAGTTTAAACGTAGCGCCTAATAAAACGTTTTGTGTATATGCTAGAAGTCTATTGGGAAATTCATGTAGTCTGGAACGTCACTGGGATATTTGAATGTACTTACTATCTGAAACGTCAGTAATATCAAACATTCTAATGTTATTGCTGTGTTAGAGTTAACTAGTGTAATTCTGTATACAAATCCAAAATTATTGTAGTAAATGTTTTGGCTCGAGAGCTGCTAGGCCTTTTAGGGAACTAGTGAGCTGTCGCGACGCCAAAGTAGGACTTTTACTAACTGAACCCCTATTTGGTAGCCATAGACGACGCTATGGCTATCAAATAGGGGTTCAGTTAGTAAAAGAATGCACTGGCACATTCATGGGGTTCCTTGTACCTCTTAAAACTGCTAATTTCCTCTCACTTGAGAAGGAGCATCCAGACAAGAAGCCGACAATGACGACGATGCAAACTGTGTTGCAACTCCACGGGGAAGCTTGCTGCTGAAACTAATCAACATCTGGGATACAGCCCTAGCGCCATCAGTCATTGCCGAGTCTCCTTTTTCCCACAACGGTTCGAGTCACGTCGCAAGCTTAGTTCCTGATTTATTCCGTAATTATCATTCAGTGCAACATCATAATTGGCAACAACCCACCTACTTCCTAACTAAATCTAACCTATATAATCTATATTAAAACCTACCTATACCTACACTCTCTATTATTTCTTACCCCCTAAACTACCTAACCAGCACAATTTCATTCGATGAAAAACCACATTACCACCTGGAGCATGCTAAACGATTGAGGTACAAAAAACCTCTTATTGTATTGTAGAAATTCGGAGACAAGGCAATTTATTCTAGTATGATCCTTTTGCTGTTTACGCCCTTAATGTTGAAAAAGAATGAGCTGTGCCCGTTTCTACCAAACACAAATCACAAGCACAAACATTCACCTACGCTGAGTACCCGTTCGCCACAAAACACATGTTTGTCTCCGGACAAAGAATTTCTGCTATCTAAAACATACGAACATCGGAATTTGTTTAACCTATCTTATAAATTTATATTAAATTCTAAACAATAATTTAATGGTATTTTTTTTTCTTTTATGTGTCCAACTAAAAATTAGAATATGACTCCTATATATATATATACGTATGTCGACGAAAAGTCGTTTTTAAATTATTGCGTTTATAAAATATTTATTTTGTGTTTTAGTTTTTTTTTTATTTTCCAAGCATATGTCTTGCGGTTTAGTCATTAAGAACTGATATTCCATCTATATTAAGAAAGTTCCTTATGCTTACAGTTTCGCGGTCTCTACTCTAGGACCCATTAAATACGACAGCAAATGGTCGATAGATTGTAAGAATAATTACTAAATATATTATCAGCCTCGCAATTCTTACAACAGTGGGTTCTTACAAAAGTCATATGTATGTGATCCTAACTTTCTTGAGCTATTGCTTATACTCCCCAAGTCTAACAGAATAAGCAACATCTTTGGCCTTCTATTGTTTTTACCGACACCGATAATGATAATAAGCTTGCTCCTAACACGTTTGTGGGACAAAATTCGAATTAGTAAAACGTAAGTGTTTTCGTCTGTGTGAAACATTATTTACGACCAAAATTATAATGAGTCAACAATAACAATTAAAATAAGTATTTCCTCGCTTTTCCTAGTTTTAGAATTAAGAAATTTTCAATGAATATTATTTTATTTACATAATCCCGTTAAGCAATCGGTTCCTTTATAAATTAACTTGTTTAATTAAACAACGTATCGTCTCTCACCTACGTTGTCATGACTATTAGAGCTAGAGATCTACTGCGGTCGAATTTCCACTACGACTTATTTCATGAACCGGTATAACTCGACCTATTATTATTTAGATTTTCGCACTATGCTAGATATATGTACGTACTGTGTAGTGGACACGTGTAGTTAAAGCAGTCTGCATAGGCAATTTTTGCTCCCTAATTTTCTTCTATTTTAGAAATATATCAAGTTCCTGAAAATGCGTACATCGATTTCTTTTGTAATATTAATATATAGCTAAGGCTTTTGGTGTTTATTCAATTTTCGTACTGACTGTTCTAGTATCTACTTGTGGAACAAGGAGCTCGGCCAGAATTAAGTGGCTTAGTGACGATTATTGGTTTCGTCTTGGCTCACTCTATATAGAAATAATTCCTATTAATGAATAATAATACGCCTAAGTGCGGACCCTTATCTTAAGATTAAGTGTAATGTGTGCGACCTCGTACAACATGGATGTGGCACGGAGTAGTATGTAAATAGCTCTCTGATCGAAATTGTTATAAAACCTTTGTTTACTGCTTGGAGGTGGACCGCTGATCAGCTATGAAGGAGTCACGATCCTCAGAAATGGAGAAATTATTAAGAATTGAGTAATTGTATATAAATCCGATTCAAAACTGATTTAATAAGTTAAAGAACATATATATACTGGAAGTAAATTAGAATAGTTTCAATAAATAGGCTGTCCTTTTGTTCCAGTGGTTAGTGACCCGATTGCTGAGCCACAGCTCGTGGGTTCGATGCCCACCCATGATAACTATTTGTGTGATAAGCATGATCATTTGTTTGTTCTGTGACTGGGTGTAATTTATCTATTATATCTATATGTATATAAGTATATAAATATGCTTATCAGAAGTCTGGTCACCATGGTACAAGCTCTGTTTACTTTGGGATCAGATGGCGGTGAGTAAGTTGTGTCAAGTTAAATTAAAATAAAACGCCTTAAAAATCTAAAGCTCATTAAGAAGTTCGATAATTATGGGTACAACCAGTACAGGCATGAAAAGTATATATATATTTCATATTTTAAAGATTTCTAAGTTAGAGAACCCTTAATTTAATCTAAAAGTAGTTTAAAGAAAAGTTTGATTAAAGAAACTTAAAACTTGTCTGCGTTTTAAACATTAGTTAAGTTTCTAGATGACTGTATCTCTACTAAATCTCCCTTCTTCAATATTTGCTCTCTCCTCGGTTTAAGAACCTTTTTCTTTTTTATACAATAACATCAGTAATTAGTAAATCCTGTCAATCAAGTGAACCGCTTCAATAAAAAAAAAGTTTGTTTGATTAAAAACAAATAATTATATTATTACGCTAACGCAGAGTTTACCTAACTTCCATATAATTCATAATTATCTTATAGGGTGTTAGAGCCACGCTTAGAGATGAATAGGCCGGGCTCACCGGTGCGATACCACGGCTTGTGCGCTTGTGAAGTAACGCTTGCGTTGCATTTCCCCTAAATGACTGAGGTTTCCAGAAACCCGATGCCCCCTCTCCTCTTTCCTCTCCCGTCATCCACCCTCTCCTCATCGCCTCTTAGTTCCCCTCCTCGCATCCCCCATACCTGATCACCCTCAAAGGCGGGCAGTGCACTTATGACTCTTGAGTCCAAGGACGGCGGTTGCCACTTACTATCAAGTGACCCGTCTGTTCGTCTGTCCCCCTATGGTATAAAACAAATACTTTTAATATCATTCAATCATAGCTATAGAAATAATGAGCACATGTTTGTCCCTTCAATTACGAGTTGAGAGATTCCCATGTCAAGTTCACCGCTTTGAAAAGATTAAGAGTTCAATTCCATAAATTTCAGAAACGAAGCTTAATATATAAAACTATTATCGTGACATAAAGCGAAGGATAGTCCTTCGCTTACGCACACTAATGATAGGACGTACGATAAGTGTTTTGTATTCACATCATGTGTTTGTGTGTGTGTAGAAACGTATTCTGATGCTTTCTGACCGCTATAACAGTAACTTGTACTGTTATATGTATATATATACCTACCGGTAACTAGTTATAAATTTATTAAAACCAATCTTGTCAGTTGTTAAAAAAAAAGCTCAATACCTTTCAGAAACGTTTAAACTTTGGATTTGAAATTATGCTATAAATATAATGTATAGTATCGTTTGTACCGTATAACAATATATCCAAATTGTCTGATGATGGAATTAGGAGGTTCATATTATAAACAAATCATTTAAATGTTACTAGAAAAAGTCTCAACTATGGGTTCATTTCATTAATTTTGACGAGTTGAAAGTCAACACAAATGATTTTTGTGTAAAAATAGCCCGAGTAACACCGCTGTTAACTTATTATATTTCATTTTTAATAGTAAAACACGGGGTATTCAATACTTATCAAATACTATTTATAGTGTTGATTTTTGCACTTGGTGGAGCTTACTACACATCTTGAATAAAATTACTTAAACTATACCACAATATTTATTGAATAAACCTGACCGGTTTCACCTTACGAAATCCTCAAAGGCCTCTAATTGTTTTGGAAGTTAATGCAGAACGAACATATTAAATTAGATGTCAGTAATGTAAACAAATAAAAAAAATGGGATACCAGTTTACAATTTTTAAAAACCCAAAATGTTTTTTTTTTTACAATGAAATTCTAAATGTAATTTCCTTACGAAAATTACATCCAAATCGGATCAGCAGCCTTGGAGAAATAAATGCGGCTCGAATCAGGAATATTTTTTGTTAATGCCTTCAATTCGCATAAAACATTTGGCAATATTTTCTCAAGCAGGATTTTCGGTTTGTGTTGCACTTATTACGTGAGAATTAATATTTTACAAAATAAATGATTAGTCGACGCTAATCATAGCCTTACATTTAAAGGACTATAAGTTTATCTATACTTGAAAAATGGGTAAATCATTATGTCCTTTATAAAACCGTGAATAACGTAAGGCATATGTGTGTAGTTACGCATAATCTCTGTGAAATTGTAATCAAACAAAAGTCTCGAACTCAAATTATATCACAGTATGGGTACTGTGATATAATTTAAGTTCGAGACATATGTACGTATATTTCTATTCGTCTGTGAAATATACTTAGTGTTATCGTGTACTTTTTTGTATTTGTACTAATTTTTGTATATTTTTAGTTTTGATTTGTACAAAAATAGTGTTAATGTTCTTATAAAAAATATTGCTTATGTAAGTGAATAATTGTATTCTTATGTGGAAAAGAAGTGGTTTCGAATACAAAATAGTCGGTAACACGATCAATTAGTTATTAGTTATTAGTACTGACTCTAGTGTAGTTATGAAAATATGTTAGCTATTGATTAACAGATAGCCTTATGTTTTACGTAGATAAATTATAACAAAAGAAAAACAAGTGTTAGTGAGTGTATAAATTGCGACTAAACACAGACTAAATGCACACAATATTAAGAAACAAAAATTTTCTATTTTTAATTAGTGCGGTTTAAGTGATGCATATACAATGAATACGTCTCTTCAGATTTACTATAGACATGGATAGTAAACAGAGACAAGTATCAAACTTAATGCGACTGAATTAAATGGGTTGCGAAATGGAGCTTCGTTTTTATTAAAGACACAGAAGTTAGATGAACTTGCATTTACTACATCAACTACGTTCTTTATTCGGAGAGAATAAAAAGAAAAGAAAATAAATTAATTTAAAACTACATATGGAAGAGCCTACCTTAGGCACGACCGGTGCGATACCACGGCCTCACAGAAAACCGGTTGTGAAGTAACGCTTGCTTTGCATTTCCCCGAAATGAGTGAAGTTTCTGGAGGCCCAACTCCCCTCTCCTCCTTCTCATCTCCTCATCCCTCATCCCCTCCGCATCCCCCATCCCTCATAATCCTCAGAGGCGGGCAGCGGACTTACGACTCTTGAGTTGCAGGTGTCCATGGGTGGCAGTTGTCACTTAACATCAGGTGACCCGTGTGTTCGTCCTACAGTATAAAAAAAGAAAAACAAATGTTTACTCATTATACAGAATGAAGCGAAACTTAATTAAAAGTGTTTAACTGCATTTTAGGATACCACAAATTTCTCTTTTCTTCTTCGGATAATTCTTGAAATTTTCTCTAACAGTACAAAGTTGGAAAACTACTCCGGGAGTCACTAATAAGCTGACTATACTTTATCACAGTTTGTAACAAAGAAGTATTGTGTTTCAAATGAGTGTCTACTAACATAGTTACAAAGTAAGAACAGAAAGATAACGTATATTACCTTTAGTAAAATCTTATCTTAATGTTAATTAATTGCATTATTTTGCAGTCCTGGCTAATTTTCAGTCACAAAACTTTATCTATGCCAGACGGATGACACACACTATCTCAGTTGGTTCTGCAGAATAAATGGTCGATTGCCAGCGAGCCACGTTCGCGTGAAGAAACTATTTTTAAGTTTTACATCGTTGCAACATCATTGGTAAACTGCCCAGGTGACAGTTGCTGGAGCTTGCGTTGTAAAAGTTTCTAAAAAACTTTTTTATACTATCGATTTTCAATAAACGTGACATAATATTCAAGTAACTATAATTCTCTTTATAAATATTTGAAAAAGAGTGCCCTTGCAGTATATTGGTTGCTCTTCTCCATAGGATCTACGTATTGGAACAAGCAACTAGTTTCATGACTGACTTAGTCTTGCCGACTTCCTCTCCTGATAATTCAAAAAACCTGTGATTGGTTCAGTTGAAATAAATAATTTTGATTTGATTTGATTTGATAGAGTTAGAGGTACTGGCTGTTCCATTTCATGTCCTAACTGCCCTGTTCTAGGCAATAGGCTTGACATAGCGTAATGGTGCATGTGATGAGAGATGGCAGCAAGAGCAAGAGTCTGTAAATACGAGAATAATTTTAAGTATCACCGCCTGAGGACAAGTACTTAAACATACGTATTTATGCTAGCGCCTTAGTCCAGTCCAGGGTATGAAGAAAATGTAAAAAGCCCCACTATTCTGAAACACAACTTGCACCTCTTCCACATTTATTGGTCCTTTTATATACGCTCGTCGGTTCAGGTACTTTTGGAGTGGTCCTTCTTTAGTATAGTGCCGATCTGATTTGGTCTCGTCTGGTCCGGTAGTCTGAAGTTACATCTGGGCACCAACTCGCTCACTCACAGAAGTCTTATAAATTCCTTTACATAGTCGCTCCTCACCAACGCAGAGTTCCTTTCTCTAACCACATCAATTCTCACTCTGTCAATGAATTGAACTTTACACATAGTATTTATAATATAATATTCCATGTGCGGCCGAATCTGCGCCTTATAAAGTTGCAGGCGGTGGGCCGGAGTGAAATACTGTGGTTTACATCTTCTTAAAGAATTTATTATATTTAGTTTGTAATTAAGCATTCAACTTATTACAGAACTATGTATGAATGTTGTATGTATGTTCTGTATTTAATATTGTGCAGCGTGTATCACTAATGCCTAGCACGTGCCCAGTCATAGGTACATCTGATTGTGTCCCTTATCAAATAAGAGGACCCATCTCTGAAATTAGATCTGCTCCTTGTTCACTGTAAACGCCTTCATTTACATATTCAGCTACGCGAACACTAAAGCCTCAGAATTTGATTAACTGACTGACCAATAGATCGATTTACATTTTGGTAGTTGATGTTTGTATAGTATTATGGAATGGTAAGTATTCGATGCCTAGTTTTGTAGTCCCTCTCTTCGATAGTTAAAAAGAGTGTCCATGGGGTATATATGCATTGGCACGAGCAACTTCACAACTGACTTAGTCTGTCTGAGTCCTAATCCTGACAGTTTACAGTAAGTACTACTACTACAGTTAAAATCACAGCCTGTCTGGTGACAAGCGATCATTAAACACTACTAGCACGGTTTTAGCTGGTTTGATTTCGACTCTGAATCGGAGAATTGATGTTATAGAATTGCCAGGCACGACAGAAATTAACACAACAGTGATCCTGGGCCTGTCTGCCATATTCTGGACACCCTTTTTGGGTAACTAAATATTATATTCTTTGTATATACATATACTTTATATATAATACTAAATTTTAGTTTCCCTATAATCGCAATAGACTTCCAACTACACCTGTCACTCCTATTCATTTTGCACCATTCTAAGGTTGCCATGAAGAGATTAACTAATTGGGCCGTCCTTTGTATCATACTACTACTTTGTTTATGGTACACAAATAAAGTGTTATCAATCTATCTGCCTAGACACTTCACAGTGGACCACTGTAGTGGATGAAAAGGTAAAAGATCATATCACCATCATATTTTTTCCATTTTTAACAATATCGTAAGCAAAGTTATTCACGTACGACATAAAGTATAAGAAATGATTAATTAGTTCAACAAAGGGTTTGCTATGAGCTCAAAGCCAACGACGCGGCGGTCAACGTGCGCGGCTCCAAAATATAATTTATTATGTGCTTGAAGTCACGTACAACAGTAACTTGTTCACAGATAACAAATGTTTCACCCATTCTTTGCACACATCTCCATCATTTATTTCTAACATCAAACCAAGCACAGAACAGAACAATAAAATTTATTAAATATTAATAAATGGTATTGAACTACAACGAATAAAAATAAAGTGCTCTCAAATACGTTTTCATTCAACAGTGTACATTATTAACTATTTTACAGGCAGCTTACATCGGCTACAGACCCTCTGCATGATGATTACAACATTATATTTCTCTATCTAATTGGTACTATAGAAATATTCCGGTACATTTTACATAAAACAATTTGCATAGTTAAGCATTCAATATTGTCAAACGTTTGCTGTGCGTTTAAATATTTGCTTCAATCTTCAATAGCTCCCTTTCTTTTGCTGCAATAGATCTTAGTTACATTGTCAACGCTTCGTATAGTTTGTTTACTAATCGCAGGCTTTATAGAAATACGATATGAGCGATATGACCATAGTCTGCTTTTAATTTTTATGATTCTGTTAGTCACCTATATCAGTCCTAACAGAGATTTTCTGAAATAAATCGCCGATCTCGTCACCGACCGTCTGATAAGAAGGATTGTTATAACTTACAATTTGTATTTATTTTATATATAAGGTGTCGTGAAACTAAAGTGTAGTGAAGAGTGTGTAGAAAATTTTGCAAATTTCAATCCCAAAGTGGCCGGTTTACGGCAACTGGCTTGCCGCTTGTCTTCTTGCATGCTTGCCCCTGTTTCTTTAGTGAGCCTAAATTGTGATTAGCGAAATTTTGGGTGATTAATATACATAATAATAATAATATACCTCTGCCTACCCTGTATGGGATACAGGTATGAGCTTATCGATGTCTTTTAAGTATACAGAGTCATCTCACAAAATAAATTTCACAAGTATATAATTTATTTATTTTGCAATTAGTACACTGAGTCAAGTGTAACTTACCACCCCTTGCATGATGACCCCCACGGGTTATCACCTCATCGGAGCTGTCGGTGAAGTGGTATGTCGGACTCGAATCGACTAAAACCACACGGTGTTCCGTCACAAGTTGGTCTATTGCAAGGTACCTCGATATAATCTAGGAGGGATGCTTCTAGCACCCTGCAGACCTTAGCCGCTTCTTTTGCAAGAGGCACAACCACCATGAAATACGGGGGCCTTGCCGCCGTCTAGTTTGAGAGGCGAGCGTGAAACACGTCTCACCACCATTTTAGTCCTGCTTTTGAAGTGTACTTTGCCTAGTATATTTGTATATTGGTGAAAGTTGAAAGTCGTTCAAGAACAAGAAATCATTAATTTTAACAAATAATGTTGTTTCTTTCCAGACAGTTTCAAAAATTATTATATTTGATTTTTAACAAATTTGACTATAACGCAGTAATGCAATAGGTCTGTAATTGTTATTACCTTTTCATATTATAATAGATATCTTTAATTGTTCCGCCATTATTCAAATATCTATACATTAATAAAAATATTGCACAATACGGGAGCAATAATCGGTACCACAGCTTTAATGGCACGAGTGTGGATTTCATCCACACCTATACTGTTGGTGTTTTTCAAATTATGAATGACTGTTATGGAACCTTTGACTATATGTAGTTGCATAAAAAGGATTTATAGGAATTATAATTACATGTTATATTGACGGTATATTATATAATAAATAAACAATATCGAACTATCCGAAGCATCAACCTTTACTAGGTTATAAGAACATAGTTCATTACTCAGCATTAACCTACTATAATTTATCAATCGTAGTTCACTAACTACAACTAAGAACTAGCAATCATATAAAAAGTATATGGAACACGAATATCCGTTATTATCTTAGATATTTCAGTGGAAAGTTGCACAATTTGTGCAAAGTTTGTATTATAAGGCTTGGTGTTCACGAGGTAACTTCCAGACAAATTTATATAATTACCAACTTGGTGTACATAGAATATGGTTGAAATAGTTTGTAACGTGCAGGATAATATTTCAGATAGTTCCTTTATTCTAGTTTAATAGAAAAAAAAACCAGTTGTATACTAATGGTTTCAAATAAAATTTTATATTTGTTACATGGATTTAATAATTGCCGACATAAGAGTTATTGCAACTAACAGGCTAACAAATCGATTGATTTTTAACGTCACGGTGTACTCGTATAAAAACCATTTTTTTTTTATTTCAATGATATCCATTTACTTGGGTAGTTAGTTTTGAACAAAAGTAATTAAACGTTTTATAGAATTATCATTCATATGCATTAAATATTCCATTGACTTCTTTTGAGTATTTTTTTTTTTTTACTATAGGGGGATAGACGAACAGACGGGTCACCTGATGGTAAGTGACAACCGCCGTCCATGGACACCCACATCTCAAGAGTGGCAAGTGACCTGTCCGACTTTGAGGGTGATGAGGGATAGTGGATCCAAGGAGTGGAAAGAATAGAGGGGGATAAGGAGAAAGGAAAGGGGAGAGGGGGAGTTGGGCCTCCGGAAACCTCACTCATTTCGGGGAAATGCAACACAAGTTCACTTCACAACCGGTTTTCTGTGAGGCCGTGGTATCGCACCGGTCGAGCCGGCCCATTCGTGCCTAAGCATGGTTCTACCACTGTTAATGGCGGTGAGTATTTGTAAAATTGTCTACGAAACATATTGTTTGTCTTCATACCATCAGCTAAAGGAGTAGATTAAGTTTAAATGATTACCTGGTAATAAATTAAGTTACAGAGACTCATAAAACGGAAACAGTACCAAGGGACTGGTTTTGAGAGTTGGTAAAGAAAACCCAGACTCGGCACAACTGACTATTTGTGGATCACACAAATTTTAGTCCAATGTGGGAATCGAACCCACGACCTCCGGTTCAGCAGTCAGGGTCACTAACCACTAGACCAAACTTTTAGTTAATTTTTAGACGC
The DNA here is from genome assembly GCA_947561695.1 of Tyria jacobaeae. Lineage (NCBI taxonomy): Eukaryota > Metazoa > Arthropoda > Insecta > Lepidoptera > Erebidae > Tyria > Tyria jacobaeae. Next base: position 10,858,171 of record OX387231.1, on the reverse strand, counting down.
AATACTGACAAATAATTCTAATTCGAACGTAGCATTGCATTGATTCTGAGGCCTCAGTCATGAACAAAGAGTCTTGTATGAGAGTCGTAAGATACCTCGTTACCTTAAGGCGTGCCAATTGTAATTATAATTTTTGAAACAATAAATTCTATATTTAGACCACCAACCTCTCATTTATATCACGCACACATATAACACGAACACAGTGCGGCTATATTAGTGTCAACACTAATCTACTGTAAACGTAAAAGTTTTGATAGGTATTTGTTAGTTAAATTTCAATTTCAAAAGCATTTCTGGAAGAATTTATCTTACAGAAAGGCTGAACGTATCCTAATGAAAGTGTCTACTGGGACAGTTTATAATCTGCTACTTTTTATTCCGAAAAACGTATTGTCCAAAATATCCAAATTTTGCTGATATCGCATGCAACATCATATATAATATGAATTGAAATACATGACATAGGATCCAATTGCTGAAGATCTTAAAGAGTTTAAATGACATTTTATTCACTAAGTGTTCCTATTGTATTTTATAACGTATGTACATATACATTTGTAGTAAATACTGTGCCCTCACCATTAAACGTAATATTCGACCTCTGATAATTTACAAACCACACAACTTGTAATACTTACAAACTATTATTCGATTACTTTCACGATGGCTTTACCGGTGCTAGCACGCTTCTACACCCGTAATGAAGCATTATTTGCATTCAATATTAAATATCTTTTTCTTGTTGGATTATGGCCCAAAGATGACCATACAAAGAATCAGCGGTTGATGTATAAAATTTACCAACTTATTATATATGTGTTCACTATCATTTTCTTTATTGTAACCGGCATTGGTACTTATGACTGCAGAAATGATTTAACTCGTTTCGTTTCCAACTTAGATAAGACTCTTGTTGCCTATAATTTCTTTTTAAAAGCCAATATTTTCATTATCCGAAGTGATAAAATAAAACATCTTATTGATGAAATTGAAAGCTCTGGTGATATAGTTACAGAAAGAAGCAAGAATTTAATGAGTGCTCCCGTTTTCATAATAACTGGATCGACTCTAATCGTTGTTTTATCCTTTAGTGCACTTGCCATATTTAAGGGAGAAATGACAGTGGAAGCTTGGATGCCTTTTGATCCTTTCAAAGATAGAATGAATTTAATTCTATCAGCACAGATTATAGCTTTACTTCTTTTGCCTGGATTATTTAGAGCATTTGCAATGCAAGGGATGGTATGCAGTATAGTAATGTACTTGTGCGACCAGCTGATATCGCTACAAGTTGCAATCAAGGAATTGAAGTACACCAAAAATACTGAAATAGAAACGATAAGGAAGTTCAAAGCTGTTATAAAAAAACATATTCGTTTAATGGGGTGAGACTTTTACATAGTCAATCATATCTAAATATTTTAAATTAACAACAAGTATCCACGTTCAGATTTGAATTTGATTTCAGGTATTCAAGAACAATGAAGGCTATATTTAAGGAATATTTTCTTGTTCAAAATTTGGCGGTAACTTTAGAATTATGCTTGACCGCTGTTATGGTTACAGTCGTTAGTAGTATTTTGTTTATATTTTGATATTCTCATAAGACTACCTTGCATTGATAAATACATATTTTTAAACATAAACTTATAATTCGTTTCAGGTTAGAGATTTCACGCTATTAAGCTTTATGGCATATTTGGGTTTAGCATTGATAAATGCATACATCTATTGCTATCTGGGCAATGAGTTGATATTGCAAGTGAGTAATAAACCTATAAGAAATGTTATGAATATGAATATATTATAATTATTAGATGAGATTATGACATATAATTTTATACTTATAAAGCACAAGATGTCAACTCCCAATCGGCTAATTTACTTAACTTTGGGCAGTTGTTCGTAGTTATACAAATGACTAAACAAAGTTACACATATACGGTCTTTTGCAAATTAGTAGAAGTTAAGTTAAATCTTAATTTGTCACCAACTCTTTGACCTTTGACTTTAGCCTTTTCATACAAAAAAGCGTTAAAACAACACTACTATATACGATATGATATACATTAATTAATGTATGTGCTAATACATATATTAAACATCTATCGTAGAGCCGTGGTATAGTATTGGCAGCTTATGAAGCACCGTGGACCTCCTTCCCCAATGATATGCAGAAAGATTTGCTTCTTCTCATAACAGCAGCTCAGAAGCCTATGGCGCTCAGTGCTGGGGGAGTATCCATAGTCTCCCTACAGACGTTTGGTAAAGTAAGTATAGTATAAGTAAAAACGAAAAAAATATACGGGCAGTCTTTGGGGACTGCCGATAGAAGTGATGACTAAGTAACTTGTGAATTGTATCGTCGAACTATTAGATTATACACAGTATACATACAGCTCACGGAAGGCGTGTGGTGACGATGACGCGAGTTCCATGATTTTTATTCATCCAAAATGTGCTCAACGTGCCTAAAGCAGTTTTCACTTCAAAAAGTAGTCTGCATAATTAAAGTCATATATCGTATATATATTTTTTTAATTAAAGAGTCGGCAACTGGTATGTAATTCCCTGCAGGTGCAAGTAATGTTAAAAAAACCTATTAGGCGTTGGCTTATTTTCTAAAAACGTGGTGTTAAAAATAATAAACAGCATATTCGCTTATTTTAGAGTATGTTAATTAAGTCACTGCTAATAAATCATCAATTTTTTAGTTGAATTGCTATTGTCATAGCAAAATATGGATAATATTTAAAGAATGTGAGCCAGCTTCTATTCTTTCACAAATGAAAAACGAAATGAATCTCAATTACTTCTGCTAATGAGGAGTTCCTACAAAATATTATATTTCAGACAGGATTTCATAAAAAGTGTTAAACAAATTTTATAAAGTATATCTTGAATAAGTGTAAGTGGTACGTGAGATGAAAGTATTCTGTTCAATCCAATTGTTAATATCGTCGGTAATTAACTAATTAATGATATAGCGACTATTGCGATTTTTCCAAATTGCAAAAACAGATCTTAAGAACACGCGTAGTAGAGCATTCGGAGCAAAGAAGAAAGAAAAAAGAAATGAACACATTTTTAATTTGCTATAAAAAAGAAAGAAAAAGAAAAGAAAACTATAGTGAAGTTATAAGAGTACTAAATTTAAATTATACGGGAGTTCTGAGATCCAGATTAAAGCAGCCCAGAGGTCAGGAGAAAGACGGGGACGGGCGGGCCAGGGTGGCTGGGGGGGGGTGCTCATGTACAATTTCATAGCGCTTGTTTTACATATCACTTCCCTAAGCATCTGATATCTCAACGCTTGAAAAGGTTATAGGTAGTTGAACACATGTCAAACAACGTGATCGCTACCTTTAAGAGACTACTCTTTACATTCATAGTTACTAAACTATGAATGTTCCTGTATTTTTGCATAACCGCTATGTTTCTTGCTATTTTCTTTTGAAAGAAGCCGTGTGCCATCACTCTTGGCTCCGGTGATATGATGACCGGTGGTAAAGGGTGAAACTTAAAAGTAAAAGTTATATATTCAATTACTATACAGCCTATATAAATTTATTTTGTTAGATTATTCTAAATGCTATCATAAAATTAAATTATCGTTAACTTTTATTCCTTTTCAGACTCTTTACGATGGATATTCTATTTTTGCCGTACTTAACGATATGGTCGATTAAATAAATGATATTCGTGGGTGTTCGTTTATAACTTAACTGAAATATATTTTCTTTATGTGTTTTAGTCTATCATTTGGTCTTATATACTAGGATCTTAAATATCTCTTATAAACATTTGGAATTCACGTTCTATGGAATTCTTTAAAAGAATTAGTTGTTGTTTTTGCTGTGGAGCTTTAGTCGGTAGTGCACTGGCTGCGGTTCCATTTGATTGCCAAGTCTATACCCCACAAACTACGCTACCACCGTTTTGATAATTTACAAGTAGGTAATGGTTTTAAATTAAATCTCAAATATATAAAAATCAGATAGCATAAAAAAAAAACTATAAAAACGTAATGCTAGTTGTATTGTTCAAACGACTAAAGGCGATTGTCTTATTACACAAGGGGTCTTATTAAACTTACGTGGGCTAGTAAATTTGTGAAGAACTACTCTTCCGCATGTATCTCTGAAGAGTCAGACAGAGGTTAGAGTAACTCACATTTTTCTAATTAGAGTAAAGTAATAGGGGCTATATCTATGAACCAGCCACTTTAGAAATTTAATATAGAAGATTTGGGAGTATATTGAACGGGTTAGGTAAGGACAAGTAAAAATAATAGTAATACAAGTAAGAATAAGGAGAATGAGTTAAAACATGGACCATGTAAACCAAGAAAACCACTGTACAGTAACAGCCTAGAGAAGTTTTTCACCTACAAGGGAGCCGACATATCAGTTTTAGCCACAAAGTAATCAATACTCACAGGCACAATTAACCGCCCACCTTGTATTTCTTTCAATTTTCAGTAGTCGGAAAATTTTTACCACATTTGATGGAAGTTATGTTAAAAGCAGCCATTAAGGATAAATAAAATCACAAAAGTCTTTAAACAAAACCGTTTAATAAAAAAAATTTGCCAAAAATCGATTTTGCAAAAAATTTGCATGAAAATGTGATGACTTTAATTTTGAAAGAAATCGTCAGCTTTCTTTTTATTTAAATTTTAATAATGAGTATTACTACCTCGGGCCCTGATGACTTCTTGTAGTCAGTTTGGCAATCCATCTACGAGGTCTTGAATATCCGACTGAGGGATATTATGCCACTCCTCTATTGCAACCGTCTTGAGCTCTTGTAAGGTCGCAGGGGCTGATATTCTTGCTCGAATACGTCTTTTTAGGTTGTCCCAAATGTGCTCAATTGGGTTAAGATCGGGACTGCGTGACGGCCATGGCAAAACTTGAATCCCGACCTCATCGAGGTATTGAGTGACGGATCTTGCGGTATGGCATCGAGCATTGTCGTGCATTAATTTAAAGTTTTCACCAATAAATGGTGCGAAAGGTATGACGTGGTCTTGTAAGACTTCCTCCACGTATCTTTGAGCAGTCACACTGCCTCTATCAAACACCATTAGATCGGTACGAGCCTCGTAAGAGATACCTCCCCAAACCATTATGGATCCTCCCTGATAACCCACGGTTTCGATTATTGCACATGGAGCAAACCGTTCATTTTGGCGCCTATAAACACGCTGACGTCCATCTGGACCCTTAAGGCTATTCTGCTCTCATATGAGAACAGTACGTTCTTCCATTCAGCATATTCTCGTGCAAAGGCAAGTCTTGCTCTACGATGCTGTGCAAGCAGCTGTGGACCGCGAGCTGGACGAAAAAGCTCTCAGATTCCTTTCAGCCAGTCTTCTTCTTATCGTACGTTCACTTACAGTGACATTTCTCACCTCAAACAGACGTGTGCGCGCTTCAGTAGCGGAGCAAAAGCGATTTCTTAGCACGTTACTGACAACAAAGCGGTCATCCAGAGCCGAGGTGCACCGATGTCAGCCTTGACCTGGCCTTCTCGTGTATGAACCAGTCTCCCGAAAGCGTCTGATGGCATCCCGCACTGTAGTTCGAGGTACAATAAGCATACGAGCGATGCGACGTTGGCATAACCAGCGTCAGCTAAAGTCACTGCCCTAGCAGCACCAGTTGCATCCAGTGGCATTTTTTTCAGTCACAATAATCGTACACTAAAAACTCAAATTAAACAATGTTCGTACACGATAGCAGACAAGAACAAGAAATTAATCAATGTAACGTTACTGCAACAATGTCAAACAGAGACTAAATTCTAAAAACGCTTCGGCGATACAAGTTTAAGGGTCGAAATAAGGGTTTTTAAGTGTTTAGTTTATTGCTAAAGTACCCACTTAACTAAAAACAAAACAGTAGATAAGCCACAGTTAACATAAACAAACAGGGTGACGAAAAATATAGGTGGGCGGTTAATTGTGCCTGTGAGTGTAAATATATGAAATCAACAGAAGACCCATACAATTATACGCAGCAAACGGAACCGTGATACGTACCTATGGACAGCAATCACTCGAACTTACCTTAGGCTTACGTAGAAGTTTTAAGTGAACACTTACTGTCGCTGACGTTGAGACGTCGATATTTGTTGCAAATTAAACTTAACTGGTATGTTAAGGATCTATTAATTATTTGTGCATATAGTTGTTTCGCTAAATAACAGATGGCGCTGCGATACCTGTTGAAAATAAGGTTTTGTTTACAGCAGTGTAATGTTCGCACTAAAAAATTCACGGAAAGAACACACTACAAGTACATTACTTTATGCTCTTGTTTTCTGACGAGGAAGAACAGAAGCACCATCTACAGACAGTACTCGCAAGCTTAAACTATTAAATACCAAGTTTTCAAGAAGTCACCTAACACAATGGACACCCGAGGTAAAAAAATCCTTTCTTTCTGACAAAGCAAATTGAAGAATCCAATTCCCTATGCTCCTTTATGTGTCTATATCAATAATGTATTTTCGAACCGATACGACCTTCAAACCTTCAAGAAAAGAGCGTACTCCTACCTAAAAGGCCGGCAACGCACTTGTGACTCTTGAGTTGCGGGTATCCATGGGCGGCGGTAGTCACTTACCATCAGGTGACCCGTCTACTCGTTTGCCCCCTATCGCTTAAAAAAAAATGTATAGAAACCACTCGATTTCTACTCAAAAACTATGAGTGACACACAACGTAGGTACAGCGTGTACGAACTTCTAGCCATTTACACCGCTGTCATGAGTTTACGTCAACTGATCGGGGGTAATGAACTCACAATATGTACCGACCACAAACCACTTACCTATGCACTTACGAAACAGCCAGTAGCAGTAACACACCGCAAAGAGAGTGACAATTACACTACGTAAGTCAATTATGTTCAAATGTCAAGTTCAAACACGGCGAATGAAACGAAGCAGTCGACGAGTTATCTATTATATATTTAAAAAAAAAATACACCCAGACACAGAAGAAATGCTCATCACACAAATATTTGTCCTGGGTGGGAATCGAACCCACGACCTCTGACTTAGCAGTAAGAGTCACTAACCACTGGATCAACAGGCCAGTAGTCATAAAACGAAGTGCTAATGGTAAGTAATTCACAATACCACTAAGTTAACTTACTACTCATTCAGATAGTCATATCCATAGACCGAATAAAGCCCATGCTCATCTGTATATCGCCGTGAAATTATGACCTACCACCTACCCACGGTCTGGTCGGTCTAGTCACTTACAAAACAACGGGTCAGTACGACGCTGACGCGGAAACATGATATATATCAAGAGATCAAACGACACATGATCTATTATTAAACAAAGCGCAAGAACAATCAAAATTTCTTATATTAATGGTTTTTTATAACTCGACAGCGTAGCGTTATTTTATTACAGGTCGTTAAAACTTGGAGACTCGTTTACCTCAGAAATAAAGTTAAAATATTCTTTAGAAACAAGCTATTTATTTAGTAGAAGTGTTATTATTTTAGAAAAGACCGATGGGATACCTTATCAAGTCTTATAATAATACTTTCACTATTTAATTTAGTACAATACTAAAACACTGATATTAGATATTTGTAGACAAGTATTTTTTTTTTTTTTTTAAGGGGTTTTGAAAATTTCGGAGCGCCTGTATTACACGAATTCCCTAAAAATAGTTTAGAATTAGCAGGTCCTTTGCAAGAGTGGTTTTAGTGGATTTGATTCCAACATACCAACTCATTGTTAGCTCCGGTAAATGGATGACCCTTTGCGATTTGGGATTTCTACACTAAAGTAAACAAATGAGTTAAGCTGAAGTTTGAAGAGTCATGCACCTGGCATAGCAATTATATTTTTGTCTGTACTAACACCGACATTTCTATTGTAAACTTGGTTATGTAAAACTTGATATGGAACAACTCCTTTCAAACCAAAAGTTGTATCGCATTGTCAACCGACTACAAAACGACTTAAAGCTAATGCATGCATGATTTTATGTGTAATAATTACATCGTGAGAGCTACTATCTTTTGTTGACATACCTCAGTAATTCATATATTCAGTGTCTCAAGGTTACATAACAAAAACTTTTATCGCCTTCCTGCCGTCTTCTGATTACCGCCATTCTTAAAGGGCTATAAATTTACCTTAACGATAAGAGAGCTCAACTTTTCAATGTTGAACTGAAGTAATTTGGGCATACTTGAGTCGCAACTAATTAGATTTCATTTTGATGAATTTGTTTCATATTATAGCAGAAATTAGCTTCCTTTTGTATTTTATACAATGATTCAAAAAGTGTTCCTATTTTGAACCATTGTATAAAATACAAAATATAAAATACAAAAAAAAATTATATACCTACATTGTTCATCGGCAAAATAAAAATATTTGTATAGTGGTTAGTGACCAGTATTCGTGGATTCGATTCCCACACGTGACAAAAAAATTGATGTGAAAATTGATTGTGTGATCCACATATAGTTGTCCCGAATCTGTGTGTTTATCGTGTCCTTTGATTGAATGTTCGTAAAGCCCCCCCGCGATACACGAATTATTCCTAATGCGACATAATAATCTTTCGAACTAAAAACTTGTACCCAAATTCGAAAATGAAAAAGGTAAAAATGTAAAACAAATGAGTTAAAAGAATAAGTGTCACAAATAATATTGTAATATAATTTTTTTTTTATGAGCAATGAAAAAAATGTTGGTATTGATCTACAATCGGGGACCTACTTTAATAACCATATAAGTTTTTTGTAATTGTCATATTGTTACTTTAGCAAAGAAGAGCTGGATACGGTTGTCGCTTACCATCAGGTGAAACTATATCATAAAAGAAAAAAAAATGTTTCCAGTATTCAACATTAATCAATATTAAGAAAATGTTATGAAATAGTAACTTGTATAAAGTAAAAAAAGATTATTATAACAATTAGGTATATCAATTACTTACGTGTATAAACTTGTATAATTAAGCTTAGAGTTAAACGAGAAAATATAAAACAGTCTGAGATTACTTCTTTTGAATGGTTAATTCTGTAAATTACATTGTATTCATTTGATGTGTTTACATTAATCAAAATTATAGCTACGAAATACAAGCTTTTAATATTAAAAAATTCAAACAATTGTGATGATCACCAATGTAGTTTAAAATGTCTGCGAAAATGTATTCTCTTCGCTTGAAATGACCGTTGTTAGGAATATACCTCAATCTTACTTTTGAGAAATGGGTAATAATTTAAACGTCGAAGTCTTGCACGCAAAAACAGTTGAGCAAAACATATTTATAAGCCACACGGCTGACTCCAAACAACAGATGTTAAAACGAAACTTAGAGGAACAAGAACAATTTTTAATAAGAACTCAAGTACTATTAATCAAGACAGGATCGCGATGTTAATAAAAACTTGAGTCGAAACTGAGGCATTCTTTTTAACCAGTTTGACAAAAGTTAAGTGGAAACTAGAGACTTATTTAATATTAGCGTCAAAAGTTCTTCACACTATTTTTATATTTTATCTAAATTTATTTTATTGTTAACTTACTTCAAATAATTAAAATATTCCAATTCAACAGTGATTCATAGCCAGTTGGGAAGAAATTTAAATAATTATTTTTATTGACCCAATAAAAATAATTATTTAAATTTATTCCCAACTGGCTATGAATCACTGATGGTAGAATAGACTGATGGGATACCTACCCTTTATATCGTGTGGAGTTGAAGCCAAAATCACAATCCTTTATTTCAGTGAAATACATTACTTTTTACGTTTGATTTGTTAAGAGTAGAAGTCAGTTAAAGACAGTCAGTGATGAAACTAGTTGAATGTTCCATTCCATATATAATATATAACAGGAGAAAGTATAATGAGAACGTTCTTTGTTAACGTGTTACTTTGCAAAGAGAAAAAAATTAATAATAATAACTATAATAAGACAAGTAAGCCGTCGTGTTCTCGGTTCATCTCTTCCCGTGGGCGTCGTATAAAGCGACTACGGGATCGGATATCAGACATTATACCTATATACAGTCATACAATGCCCCGGTGACAGCAATAATGTTGGCCCCTATAACATATGTGAGACCTAATTATGGTTGGTTAAAGCTGGCATCAGGCGTCCAAGACTGATAAAAGTAACATTTCTGATTACAGCTTAAAGCATAAAGGAAGTACGATGTTTCATTATATTCCATTATTTAAAAAAAACAGAACTTCAGTCTTAACTTTTTAAATTGTACTCCAATCAAAGGCGAAAAGTAAAAAAAAATATATATTTTATTCAAAGCTAAAAATCTGATGAATATATGAAGGACAAAAGAAACAAAAGGTGTCGCTAAAAGTTTTCATGACGGCACGGTAAGAATGAATCGTGTACTAAAAATATCTTGAATACTAATGTTCGTAGTACATAATGGCAGCTCAGCTATTTATGGTAGCAGTACAGCCTTACAGCATTGGTCAAGACCGTCAAATGGGAGTTATGACTTAAAAAAAATAATATTCATTGTTTGATTTCACCTTCTTCTATTAACTCGACTATTATGACTGGCATCATCGACAGCCAAGATATTTCTGATCGGCATCTCTATCGCTTGTATCATGGGGAGTGTTCAGAGGAATTGTTCGGACTTATACCGGCTGCAGGTTTCCGCCATCGCCTTACGCGACAAAATATCGATCCCCATCACCTGGACGATTGGCACTCCACCACTGTGCGCTTACAAATTGTCGCCTGCCGTATTTCCGAACCGATACGACCTTCAAACCTTCAAGAAAAAGAGCGTACTCCTACCTAACAGGCCGGCAACGTACTTGTGACTCTTGAGTTGCGGGTGTCCATGAGCGGTAGTAGTCACTTACCATGAGGTAACCCGTCTGCTCGTTTGCTCCCTGTCGCATAAAAAAAACTAATTTGAGTGTAGTTAATGTCTACTCAAGAGTACAAAAATCTTCAGTTAAAAAATTGTTTCACAAAGTCACACTTGCAGTACTTGATCCCATCACTTGCAAATAAATAATTGAAAGTCAATAATGAAGATTTAAAAAGGTAAATTTAAAAGGGCTTTAATTTGCGTCAACAAAAAAGGTCATATAGATAGACCGGAGGCAAATCATCACCAGGAAGTTCGAGCCTTTCAAACTTTACTATATCTACTTTCATTACCCCTTTGTAACATTATAATTGTTAGAGTACCGAGATCTGTCTTTCTCGTGATAGAATAATCGTACGTATCGTTACCCTCTCGTCAGTTTTAAAATTAAATAACTTTCATATAGCCGGGCAGAAAAAGGGATCTAATAAATGAAATAACTTTTTTTGTCTATTGAACGATAATAATTGAATTACTTTCTTGTTCAATGTACGCTAAAACTTTGTCACTTTTGCGCTATTTAAGGAAAGTGTATTTTTTTATATATTATTTATTATATAGTTTCGTAAGCATCCTTTTTTTTAAAAAAACATCTGACGTAAAGCCTATGTAAATTTTATTTACGCTAAAAGCAGACAGACCTTGAGGCCACGTTTAACACATAAAAGTTTAATAGACAAAAGCAATTACGCGTAATTTACAAACATCATCATTTCATTTTAGTATAGAATGTCTAAAGTAAAAGATCCATTTTTCTTAAAAAGCAAACGCTATGATATACAAGTCATTTAGATGAACGACTTGAGTGCGAACAGACATAAAACGTAACATATTTTTTAGCATTCCATTTACGCTTGTTTCTCATTATTTTGGTATCTCCAGCATCTCTAAATATGTATTATGTCCACCAGTGGATTGCGAAAGGCTAATGATGATTTGCCTTCGGTCTATATACATATATATACATATATATACATATATATACTATGTACTAACAAATATGTACATGTTTTGTCGTACTTAGGAAACGTTGTAGTGAGACAACGGAAACTGACAATGTTTTATTAAACTTGCCTTTGATCAAACATTGGTACACTCAAGTTGTGCTCAAAGAATATTTGCTTAAAACATTTTACAAGCACTCGAACGAAACCAAAGGAGCAGTGTAGAAAATTTATGACGTTCTCAACACGTGCTCACATTCAGATACTGATTGTTGTACAATATTATATCTAAACTAAAGCTTAAGCTTATGATTTTAAGAATACCGATGAAATTACCTTACAGCCAACTGATTGTATAGCAATGCTTGCATTTTGTTTTGTTTACTGAGTAAGTGAGGTTACCGGAGGCCTAACCAACTCCTGTGGGTGGAGCACGCTCAAAAGCCTGCAATGATAAAGGCGATAGTAGTTACTTACCTAGTTACCTGCCTATCTGCTTGTAAGCCGTACAACCCACAATAAGCAACATTTTCCAATAAATTTATATGTAGAACTTAATTTATCTTGGTTACTTTATATAGTTCAATCCTTTTATATCTTTCAATCACTCCATATAATTTTCATATATTTCTTTACTATCTTTAATTTTTTCCAGTTAACTTTTTTTTTATAATAATAATTAGAGGGTTCAGGGTTCTAGGCTTTAAGTTGCGGAAAGATGTTCAAGTTATATCTTACTATCTATATATGGATAATTTGAAACTATTTGCCCCCAGTAAATTGCAACTGACAGCGTTACTAAAGGTGACTGAAAAATTAGTAACTCTATCAAGATGGAATTTGGTACAGACAAGTGTACGCAGTCATGCATGTAAAGAAAGGCGAAGTAGTAAAATGTTGTAGGAGTTGAACTTTCAGATGCTACTAAACTTAGATTTCTTTCCTCTACTGAATTCTACAAGTATCTCGGTATATCACAGTCATTGGAATCACTGAGTCTAGTGTGAAACAGGTGTTGTAACAAGATGCGTGCCTACAGATGGACTAAGACTGAACTAGATATAATTGATAGGAGAGTCCGTACACTAATGACTGCATTTTGAATGCACCATCCACGGTCATCGGTAATGAGATTGTATATCCCGCGAAAGTGAGCTCATGGTCTTTTAAACATTAAGACCCTAGACAATAGCGAGCCATACAACCGCAGGGAATACTTTCTTCATACTGATGTAGAAGTGCATCGTAATGTTGTAGCAGTGGACAATGGACTTACTCCGCTTGGTCTGGCTAAAGACAACTGGCGCAAACCTGTAGTACTCAGTACTAATAATCGCAGGGATTTATGGAAGGGCCAAGAGCTCTATGGTCGGTTTTATCAGGCTCTAAATTTTTTTTTATGCGATAGGAGGCAAACGAGCAGACGGGTCACCTGATGGTAAGCGACTACCGTCGACCATGGACACCCGCAACTCAAGAGTCACAAGTGCGTTGCCGGCCTTTTAGGTAGGAGTACGCTCTTTTCTTGAAGGTTTGAAGGTCGTATCGGTTCGGAAATACGGCAGGCAACAATTTGTTCCATAAGCTGGTTGCGCGAGGCAAAGAGCTTCTGGAGAAGCGCACAGTGGTGGAGTGCCAATCGTCCAGGTGATGGGGATGGATATTTTGTCGCGTAGGCTTGTTGTAGACGTAAAAGCTTCTACAACAGACAAGGACAGAAAGAACTTCTACTTTCTGTAATCTGAGCACCTAACAAAGAACTGCTTAGGTACTGGCTGTAGTGACTATCTTCAAAGATTAATACTATATTTCAAGTGGAGTGTACTTATTAATAATTATAATAGTTTAAACTAAAAGTAAAATCTAAAAGTCAAAACGAATTATATGAACCCAATTTCCGAGGGTTTACTAGTCACTCGATATTTACTTTGCTTACTTCCTTGCTTCATTAGATAAATTGCTCATCTAAACTTCACAAACACATCGACGACGGATAACTTATTTGCTGTGACTATCATAAAAGTAAAATACATTTTTTACACCATTATAATCAGAAAGAAACGTGCATCGACAGGTGTGGGACTCATATTTTTACGACTAAAAAAACTTCCTACGTCAATGCCAATCAAAAACCCGTGTTTTTGTTGCTGTTTAAATATATAGTTAAATATATAGTATATTCCATAAGCCTTTCGTGACGTCAGTAATTAAAAAAAATACATGTATAGGTTACCACATTTTGCGGGATGAGTTTTTTTACATCATTAAGTTAGTTCATTAAACAAGTTTCCTGATATCGTAGTCATAAATGCCTAAAACATCAGGATTTTTTTAGTATGATTAATTGGTATTTAGTAAATATATAAAACCATTATTTAAAAAATACTTGAAGCTCTGATACATATTACATATACACCCCCAGAGTCTACGTCTATATCCTGACCACGAATGAAACCCACTTTCGTATATGACACAACATACGATCTCGTGTGTATCCCTTATTACACCTGTGCCTAACCCCCGACAGAGATATATTAAATAAAAATATTTTGCTAATTTGAATTCTCCTAATTTGCCCATCTTTAAGTCCTAAAGTATCCGTTAGACGACAATAGAAGTGTCCCCTTACATTAGTGGGACCAAATATTATGATATTAGTTATAATGATTATAATACCATTGTCCCTAATATTCTACTGCCTCGCGTTACTTTTATGTAAATTTATAGAATAGGCAAGTACTATGTTACTAAGTATGCAATAAATTTTATGGTCTTCCAACTAGAATCATCGTAATAAAGTCTAGTCGTTACAAATATTTACAAACGCCATATTTTGACAGACCTCTTTACCCGAAATAACCCGAATATAACCAAAAAGCAAAAAAACTTCTAACCGTACCGCTGACTTTGGTATACATCAATCCCGTAATATTAAACTTAGCTTTTCAAATGCTAAAGGGCTTATCGTTTTAATCTTATATTGCAAAATGAACTTAACAATAGGACACTTAAAGTTTCCTTTAATTTGTCCTTTTAACACTAATTACTCATTCAATGCAAGCTTAATGTGTACAAATGTAAGGTGTCGCAACTGCGTATGAAATTCATTATACTTCTATTATATTATATTGTTATTTGTTCTTACTACCTATTGATTCAAGGTTTATATATTGATACCGTCTGATGTTAACACGAGATATTTTTCTTGTATATTAGATTTTTTTTTTATGTAAAAAGACCGCCATTATCCTATCTATAAAGAATGACATAAATTCACTTTCCTATCCTGAACAAACTACTTTCAATTTCTCCGCATAATGCCATATAAGCCCTGAATACTGGTGACACCCGATACGAAAATGATGTTTGTTTTCACGGAGCACACGATCAGTTTTTTACTAGCTTTAAATTAGCTTGACCTGTATCTAAGCATAGTTGGTATCTGTAGGTTAAATGATAAGCAAACTATAAATAACAATATATAATGTATTAAGTAGGTTCAGAGCAGTGATCCCGATCGGGTTTGTAAAGAGAGTATCCCGCGTAATGGCCGGTGGTAGTGGTACTTGGGTACAAGAATTTTAATTTGATTCACGACACTTATCAAAGACCGATGACAAATCAGACTAAACAGTAGATCTAACTAAAGCAAAAATTATAAAATATTTTTTGGTTGAAAACATTTGTAGCATATTATCATTTTACAACTAGTTCATTGGTAGCTACTGCACCTCATTGTAAGTTGTCAGTGATTGGGTCAAACGGAGGCACGGCTCCCTGTCTCATAGAGTTACGCCTAATCTATGAAGAATCTTTTAGCAGGGAGCCGGGTGCCGGTGCCACCACTGCGTTCATTGCGAGTAAGACACGCCATATGGTGGTCAAGAGTGTTCTGCTTTGGAAGAGCCACGCACTTGGCAGAGATAAGGGCTGACCTCTAGCTCACAGCGCTTGTGCATCATGGGATACAGTGATACCTTCAGTGAAACTATTATATATTTACCGGACATCGGCTTAGTGCCAAAAATGCTAAAGACTCCTTTAATAAACCCGAAGGCGGTGAACGTGGGGTTCAGTTTACCGCCCCAATCGCTTAGCGGTTCCTATGGGGCAGGCGATTAGTGTTCTGCTCGCCTCACTCAAAGAATGATGGTGGGGGGATGTCGTGTTCCCGCGGCCCTCGGTAGCAGGTGTGAGGAAGGAACACCTTGGTGGTTTTAGCCGTTTTAGTCCGGCACACCTTTCCGCCCATTACCCCGGCGGAGGATAGGCCGTGAGGATTTGCCACGAAAAAATAATAATAATTGTTAGCTAGGATTAGGACAAATATGCTTTCTGAAACTTCGTATTTCAATCCTTAGTTACTTAATTATTTTTTTATGTAATGGAGGCAAACGAGCAGACGGGTAACCTGGTGGTAAGTGACTACCGCCGCACAGGGACACCTGCAGCTCAAGAGTTACAAGTGCGATGCCGGCCTTTTAGGTAGGAGTACGCTCTTCTCTTGAAGGTTTGAAGGTCGTAATATTATAAAATAGGTTTATTATGAAATATAAATATAAGTTTAAGAAGGTCCGTGGAGACAAACTGAGAAAACAACCCTATGTAAAACTGCTCACCGATTATGTCTAAGAAAGCCTAGGAGATAGAGTCAATTTAAAATGCTTCTTTCCAGAATAGGATAAAAGTGCTAACGGAGCAAAATCCAGTAACCTTGAATTATAGCCTTTAAAAACGAATTTATTGAGCAGCTGCTTTAAATGATATCCTGATTTCCGAACGAGCACAGATAAGGACATCATTTACATAATTTATGCGCTATTGCAAACTCAACAAAAAAGTTTTATAGACCTTAGATTCATATTTGTAAGCTACAGTTGAGTTGAGGCCATCACGGAACACCCTAACAAACGACTATATAGATAAAACCTACACCAAACTACTTAATTTAAAAATCATTAGACTGGAATCTATAAGAATGTATACAACAGTCATCCAGCGCCCCTATGACGGCAAAAACCTTTTCGTAAGCGGGACAAAATTATGTTAATCAAATAGTGGGCGTTTGAAATATGTCTGCTTTCATTTTCGGGATTTAGGCGTAGAATAGTGCACCTATGAACCTATTTCTGAATCACCTTAATGTAGAGAATAGACTCTCCAAGGGCAATAAGAGCATGTACTGGGGATCAATTCAATTATGTATTTTAAAAAATAACTTCTTTAAATAAATGCTCTTGTACTGAATTTAACTACAAAGGGTCAAAAGCTTTTTCAATTAATTTTTTTACCCAAGCCCACGGATCACACGATACCCAGGTATGGTAAACTTTTAATTGAAACACAATGGATATTACTAACATAAAAGATTGAAGTTCAGTGTTTACTTCATATACATAAAATGATTTGGAAGTGTATGTATTCGTAGAATTACTTGTGTCAAAATCTCGTAAACGGATTCAAAGTTTTTATAACTCTTTCTCCTTTTGAGTGGTTGGGATTTTGTTCGTTGGAGCAACTGTAATTTAAAACTTGCTTAGCTGTAATTACAGCAGATGTATGTTGGCAGAATTAGAAATCTGTATCATACCATGCCTCCCATACTTCCCATACTTATGCACGTGTGGACCGGCTTGACCGGAGTAATATCACGGCCTCACTGATAACCGGTTGTGAAGCAAGGCAGCTACCGGAGGCCGAAATCCCCAAACCCGAAAGCCTCAAATGCCTACAACGCATTTGAGACTCTTGGGTTTCAGGTGTCCACCTCCATACAAACAAATAAATAAGTTTCGCCCGTCATGCAACATTACTCGACTATTGAAATAGAGGACACATTCGTTTCCATTTGGGTATGCCTTCAATGCTTTTGTTCTACACAATTAATCTACGACCTCTATGAATACGTTCGTGACGTGTAGTTGATGCATAAAAGTCCGTCAATTTATGTTAAAAACCATAAACAATTATTTACTTTTCATCTTTTCCATTCTCAAAATATAATACTAGTGATTAGTTGTTCAAAAGTTATGCAATTTCAAGGTTTGTATTACCAAAACAAAGAATAAAAGACGAATAAGCTATGTATAATAACAAGGATCAAATATTCCAATGAATATTCTTTTGTGGTCCTATTTAAACAGAAATCATTAGATAGCATTGTGTTTTTGCTTGGTATCTCTATCTATAGTATAGCTAATAGCATCACCGCTAATAATACTTCAACTGTATAAGTATTTAAAGGCTCTCCTTATTTTATTGCTTAAGTAATATAAAAAGAAAAGTTTTACTCGGCCGATTAAAAAGGTTCATACGCACCGTAATAAAGTAGGGTGAAATAGCAAGTTAACGGAATACCGGACTTTTGAGAGATGGCCCGTAAAGACTTAATTTATGACTCGACTGTTCAACAATTCCTTTTCTCAGAGAAATACAAAGATAGCACTGTTTGGCAATTTAAGAGTCACTTTTTATTTTGTTTAGAATCAACTTCGCGACCCAAAATACTTGATAATAAATGAAAAACTGAATTGAGAAAGTTTATTTAAATGTTACTAAATTGTTTTATCTGATGTTTGAATGCGTGGGATTCACCTTCAAAGTTTTCTAAACTAACAAAGACATCAGACACTGAAGGGTGTGAAATTACCTCTTTTATGTCTGAAATCATTAGTCAGTTGTCCTTTTCCAGGAATCGCGTCGGACTTGCGATCAAGCGGTTGCGGGTTCAAACCCCGCCCAGTATACTACCGTCATATCCCCTTACACAAAGATTTAGATTAGCTGGAAAGGTTAACAAGAATACTAGTAATGTTTTACCCACGTTGCTAGTATAATTAAATTTGTTGCTAGTATAAAAAATTGTTAGAATGTAATTTATTCTTGTCACACATCTGATCGAGCTTCTATCAAAACATGATATCATCATCATCATTATCAGCATTCCACTGCTGGACATATGCCTCTCCCATTGCACTTCACTTCGATCGATTTTCGGTTCGCATCCGTCGCAAGCCTGATGATCCGGTTGCCTATGTCGATTACCTTTGTTTTCTGTATGATCACCTCATTTCTGATGCGATCCCTTAAAGAAACACCGAGCATAGCCCTTTCCATGATATCATATGCAACGAACAATAAAAGACGGTGGTATTAACTTTGCTGGTGGTATAAACATTATAGAAACCTTTAAAATAAAATGTGTGATAATCTGTGACTTAAAGAATACGTACAAGCATTCTTGGCAGGACCCTAATAATTTTCTTCTTATAAATTCAGAGGGTGTGTTTCCCATTTTTTCTTAAAGTTGTACACAGTACGTATAGCTAAAATCTATAATCTTGGAAGTTGTACTGCCAGGACCTTCCTTCTTTCCTTATTTATTGGAAAAATGTTCATCAAGAAAGCTTATTTGTGTTTTCACAAGTCATTAACCAGTATTAGAATGTATTAATGAAAAATGTATATACGTAACTTTTATAGTACATATAGTGTAAGGAATCTAACAATACATATTAAATCCAAATCTATTCTGCCAATTAAAAGTTATGTTTGTGGAAAATACATATATCATAAAAGTTTATCTGGATTATCATTCCGTATAAACTTTTATTTTATAGCGTGGTGCGTTTTTACGCACCTTCCAATATTTAAAAAAAACTTCGTATCTTTTTCACTGGGATAAGTTTCACTTCACTTAATTACATTAATCAATCATTCGCAAAGGTGCAAGCCTTTATGTTTACACAAACACTCGGTAAATGAAAGTTACTTCACCTAAGCCAATCTCGGTAAGAGATCCGGAAACATTTGTATTCCATGTAGGTACAGAACTTTCATAGGTCAATGTTAAGTCTTGAGCACACTACAACACATCCAGTATAATAATTACGATATTGGTTATATGTGAATTCCATTTAATTTTATAGTTCAGAAACTTTCCAACTGTAGCCAGCAGGTGTTTTAGTTTTAGTGGCCTCTCTAGTCAATTTTGATGGAGTCTGTATTTGTGGGTCTGCAGTTGTTGGTCTTGCTGGGGTGTATGCATCAGATTTATCTACGTTTACAGCCTTATTACCCATTTACAATTTATGAGTAAATAGCTTAGGCGGGCAAATAAGTATCTTATTACGTTGTTTAAATGTTCACAGTTGTAATGATTTTATATTACAATCTAGATCTATTAATTGATTCTGCAGATAGCTTTAATTTATATACATTTAGGAAACCAAAATTCAATAAAAAACGCAAAAAAAGATCTAAAAGATCTCTCTATTTATATTTCCTTTAAGCTTTAGACCTTTTTTGGGATTTTTGGGAAAATTAAATGGTATTGAATTAATTGTAATAAATATATTTTTTTAACTTACTAAAACGATTGTTCTGCTCATTGTCTTCTATCTATCTTCTATCTTCTTAACTAATTAGGGTTTAATAATACATAGTAGTGTATAAATTAATTGAAATAGTAACTAAAAAGTGCATGTTTAATCACACGAATTATGATGAAATTTTTATAACTACAACTAGCTTCGTAGCCTATGGTTTTGATCGTAGCCTAGCGATCGATAAACCTGTTTTTGGTGGAACATTTAAAGTTTATTAGAGAGATTAGAATTAGATGTATTATGTATGTTGCTCATACAAACAACCAAACAAACATTGTATATAGTTAATAAGCACTTCTGAAAAATATATAATGTCAAACAAATCAATCCATAGAATGGATTTAACTTTTATTTCAGATACAAAAAAAATATGTGTGAAAGTGAAAATGAAAAAAGAAATGAAAACTAAATTATATAGCGAAGCCATAGACAGTAATTAATAACACTTTGTTTTTTTTTTTTAGGGATGGCGTTAATAAATGCCTGCCTTTATTTATCTCTGCCCGTAACCAAATTAACATTGCCATCCCAATGTTCTAGATTACATTTTACCTATAAATAAAATCTGAAAAACAAACGATGAACTTCTAAACTAAGTTTAGGAGTGGGTATAAAAGTTAAGGTTATAAGAAAATTTGTTTTATCCCCACTCCTTTTTAACGGTCTTAGGAGAGATATCCGTGAAGAGGGAAAAGTTACAATGAGACGTATAACGTTACACAGATGTTTTCGTACTGCGGGTAGAATACTAATTTGTTCGTCACACAAAGATTGATTAGTTTATCGTCGTAAAAACCTGAATAGCTTGAAATAAGTTTTAATGTTTATGATTGTAAGCGGTTGATGCACGTGCAGACTCAAGTTTGTGCGTTTAAAGCTTGTTTAGAGTCTGATCCGACATGAGATCTTCAAAAAGTGAAGGGCTGAACTTGCTTGGACTGTGTAATATATTTGGTCGTTTTTTTTTATATTATAGGGGGACAGACGGACAGGCGGGTCACCTGGTGGTAATTGACAACCTGCTGCCCACCTTTGAAGGCGATGAGGGAAGGGGGTGCGGGGAGGAGAAACAAGAGAAGGGAGATGAGAAAGAGGAAGAGAAGGAGGGATAAAGGTAGAGGAAAGAGGAGAGGGGTAGTTGGGCCTCCGGAAACCTCACTTTGTTTTTTTTTTGTTTTTAAAGACAACTCCCGCACTACGATTAATTCCTGTGTACTTTACAAACATGCAAACAATACCCAGACTCAGAACAACTATTTGAGGATGACACCCTCGTGGGGTTGTGAGAACGATCCCACAACACTAGGCGCGGCAACATAGTAGCGAAGTGACCACCTAAACCGCGACTCACTAATCTCGGGGGTAATTTTTTAGCTATGTATTAAATATTTTAATTTTTTGGGCTTAGGGCTATCTCTCAATACCGTGGTATAGTAATTATTTATATTTTCATATAAAATTATTATTAATAGGTATAACTGACTGTTCGGAGTTAAAAATATTTAAAAATATTAATTGACTGCTCTGATCTGGCTTTCCTTGGTTTAGTAGTTGCCGTAAACCTCGGCCGGCATGGCCTGGGGCTACTTATTGTGAAACAGCGTTGCTTACTGCGGCTAAAGTCTCCTAAATCGGTGAACGAATCCGGTGGCTGGGCCTACGGGTGGTCTTGAAAAGACCAAGGCCATCGTATTTCATGGCGTCTTCAAAACCTGAGGCCGCTGGACTGGAGAGGATGGCTGTCAAGGATACTATAAAATACTTGGGTTTGGTCCTTGACCGTCGATGGGTTTTCCACCCACATTTCAACCAGCTGTCGAGGAAGCTAATGAGTACAAAAATATATCTATAATATGTAATTATTTAGAAATATAAAAAGATGTGTATAATTGGTCTAGTTGCCATAATACAAGCACTGTCTGCACTGATTAGTTTAGGATCAGACTAAATCAGAAGTTATAACTGTCACTCGCACGTGGCAAATTCGACTTCTTAAGATGTCTCTCTCTCTTATTTCAACCCTACTCACATTAGTAGAGTAATTTGACATGATTTTTTATTTCAATAAGACACACGATTCGGCAAAAGACACATGCCATCTAAATGTGTCTAATACTGGCTATGCCCCTGTTCTATTGTTACGGTATTTCAGCCAACCGGGAATGATTAATTCTACAAATATATATAAGGTATATAGGGTACATCGACTTTTTAAAATACGATGACAATTGTTTATTTGACTGATTTATTATACACAATCGCACAATCAAACTTAAGGATGTTCTTAACTGTCGTCAGTATAAAATTAAAGTATTGTTTTTTTTTTCAAACCATGATCTACAACTGATTAATGCATTTTAACCTTTTTTTTTTTTCGTGTGGAAACCCCCACGGGTTATCACCTCACCGGAGCTTACGGAGAGGTGGTATGTCGGACTCGAACCGACTAAAACCACACGGTGTTCCGTCACAAATAGTCTATTGCAAAGGACCCGGGAATACCCTAACTCCTTGTTAGACCTTGGCAGACCTTGGTCACCTCAACAGGTGGCCACACTGTGTAGGGGGGCCTCGCCCCCCCTTCAGTTTAGAGAGGCGCGCGCAGAACACGTCGCGCCACCGTCTCAGACCCGCTTCTGCTAAGGTAACGGACAGCTCCCCCGTTACCCCCGGGCCAGCGCTCATGGAGGCCGGAGATCGTTCGGCGCTCTCCGGCGCCTGGTGCGTCTTCTGCGGGACGAGAGAGTAATCGTACTCGTACTCTCTCGTACCCTTTCCGTCGCTTCTTTAGCCGGCATCACCTCCTCGCAAAATGAAGCGACGGCATCCCACGCCCTCTCGCTTTGGACCATGGACAGAACCATGGTCTCAAGCGAGAGGCTACCCACATAGATAGCTGCCACGAGATCGGCACGCTGCTGCACCCACGCAGAGCACTCCGTCAGAGTGTGGGGTGCGGTATCCTCGCGGCAGCCCCCGCAGTGGTGGCACACAGGCGTTTGCTCCCGGCCTATACGGCACAGGTACTTCCCGAAGCAGCCGTGGCCGGTCAATATCGTCAATATCTCTCGTGTTTCCTCTCCAGCCAATTCTTCAAGATGGGCCTTACCGCCATAATTGTGGCGTGTCCTGCGCTCGGCCGCTCAAGTCGCTCTTTCCAGTTTGCCAGCAGGACCTGGCGGAGCTGAGACCGATGCCCCTCTATGTCGGAAGGAGTAGACCTCAGCTCTTGCGCCTTGCGCCACTGATATAATGACGCAAGGGACTTTGCCTCTAGGTCCCACGGGGCAGTTCCGGCTAGGAGGCTCGCTGCTTCGAAGGAAACCGTGCGGTATCCCCTTATGACCCTGACGGCCATTGCCCTTTGTGGTCGCCGTAATATGGCGGCATTACGAGCCGTCAGATACTCCGCCCAAATAGGGGCACCGTATAGCGCCATCGATCGCACGATTCCTTCGTAGAGCCTCCTGCAGGAGGTGTCGGGCCCTTTCAAGTTGGGCAGCAGCCGTGAGAGTGCAGCTGCTGCCCTCATAAGCTTGGGGGTGTCATCAGCGTAGCAAGTGACACCTCCCAAGAGCACTCCGCGCAGCACCCAATCGTACCCGATGTTCCACAAGAGTGGCCCTAAAACCGAGCCTTGTTGAACACCGCACGACATCTCTCTCCGACCGTGTCCTGCCCGACTCGAGTAGATTACGGCTCTCTCTGTTATTTACGCCCCGACAATACGGCGAAGGTATAGAGGCACTCCGTGAAAAATGAGTGTCTCTCTAATGCAATTCCAGGGTAAGGTGTTGAATGCGTTGGCGATATCGAGAGACACCGCCAACATTACGTCACCCCGGGAAACCGCCTCCTCCGCCAGGGCCCTTACGCACATGATTGCATCTACAGTGGAGGATACATTTTAACCTACCAAATAAGGATTATAATGAATTAGAATATTAGTAATAAATCCTTGAAATTGTACTTATCAATAAATAGTGAATACGTTACAACAACTGTGTGAACAACTTTGAAATTTTGGGCATCCGTATTTTTTGGAGATGGTCTTTAAACTGTTGATAGATAGAGATAGAAGTAATGTTTTATACGGTTTATATGACTGCACTGCAATAGTAAAGTTGATATTATACTTTTATTAAAACCTTAAAGTACTCTTGAAAGAAGAGTAATGTACCTGGTTTGGATTACAATACTTTACATGGAACAGTACTTTACATGTGATGTATTTTATAAAACAACTCAGATCGGGTATCGGCCTCAACACGCTCCATACTCGTATCAGTTAGAAGATTTTATCGGATACCTGGCACTTTAAAACCCAACTTTCCCTGTGAAGTAGCGCTGAAAAGCGTATCGTTATTAGCTATGTAACAGACGAATGCTCCACTTATAGCCTTAAGGGAAGATGTTAGAGTTTTATTGAGATTGAAAGTTAAGACTTTATGAATCATTCAAATCAATCATAAAAATTGAATCTGGGAAACTATGTTTTACAAACCAAAGACAAGAATTGCGTACCCTTAATCGAGAAGGCGACCATTGCTAAATAAATTTATCATTAATAGGCACACGTAATAATAATTAACTCATTCACCGGTACATATGTACCTATATACATATAAACGCCCACGCCTGTCCCCCGAAGGGTAGGAAGAGCCCTATTAAAGGCACGCTAATATTTTGAATATTTAGTCCTACTTAGACTTACATAGTCTAGCCTGTTGCCGTGGAATAAGATTTGCAAATTGGGAGTATATTGAAAGAGAAAAATAAAATAGTAGGCAATTGTAGAAAATTTTGACTTGCTTAGGCACGAATGGGCCGGCTAGACGATGCGATACCACGGCCTCACAGAAAACCGGTTGTGAAGCAACGCTTGCGTTGCATTTCCCCGAAAATAGCCAGGTTTCTGGAGGTCCAACTCCCCCTCTCCTTTTTCCTGTCCACTGACCCCCCGCCCCTTTTCCCATCTCCTCATCCCCCTCTCTTTCCCACCCGCATACCCTCATACCTCATCACCCTTAAAGGCGGGCAGCGCAATTACGACTTTCGAGTTGCAGGTGTCCTTGGACGGCGGTTGTCACTTACCATCAGTGACCCGTCTGTCCCCATGTAATAGAAAAAAAATGTAATTTTTAGTTTAAAAAGGAGTTAGTTATAAATATGATGCCTTATTAATATTTATAATTTGTAACATACACTACTATTGAAAGTATTACCAGGTACTAGTTGTTATCTCATCTAAATACTATCGGTCTACTCAAAGATATGAAGAGTATTTGCTAACTACTCCAACTAGTTAATGCTTACGAGTGGTATTGCATTGAAATTTTGTTGAATTAAGTTTAAAACAATGCCTCGTAATTGATTAAGATCTCAGCATACTGGGCATACTTACAAATTTAGCTTTCCAAATTCAAAAATCATCAAAATCTAAAATCTTAATAAACCACTTCAAAACAGTAGAAAACAATTCTAAACAGTTTAAGAACGGATTAAAACTATTATCTTATTCATAATTTAGTTGTTATATTATATTATTATTAAAATTTAAGACAGATAAACAGATGGGTCACCTGATGGTACGAGTATGTGACAACCGCTGCCTATGGACACCTGCAACTCATCACACTCACAAAACTCAATCGTTTGTGTTCTACCCGCATTTCAGAGTGCTGTGAGGGTTTTTTTTATTGCTTATTCTAATATAAACTTATTATTTATTGCTAATTAGAATATGGTCCCACTAAAATAATAGAAGGCAAGCCAATTGCTGACAACCGGACACTACATTTATATGTGAGGCGTAAAAGCATTACCCTTGCAGGGTGTAAGCAACGATGTAACTGTCCTTATTTATTCCTCAGGTTGAGATTTTGGTGTTTAACTTTAATATGGTAACACATATGTTGTTATTTATATGTTCTAGTGGTTAATTGTGGGTTTGATTCCTACAAATTTTTATCAGGTATCTGGGTGTTATACGATGCCCATGATTGATAGGTTTATGAAATCCATAGGGACACAGGAATATTTTTTAGTTTAGTTCAATTGTCTTTTTAATACTAGATTACGTAATTAATTGTTCTTTCAAGTGTATGTGTTTATGTTTTTCCAATTTATATTTGTGTTTCTTATGTATGTATTAATGACGTTCCTAAGCCACGCTTTAGAGCGACGTAATTTTAATCGTTTCGAGACATATCAAGATAACATTAGCAATACAAAGGAAGTCCCTAACGTAGTAACGTAGTAACGTAGTCAGTCAGTAACATTTCTGAACAATTTTACTTGTTATAAAGAACAAGAAAGAAAAAATAAAATTAAATTTGTGTCTATATGAATTTGTGTTTCACTTCTATAAAAAGACACTTTAAAAGAAAATAAAAAAATTAGGCGGGGGCAAATGAACAGATGGGTCACCTAATTGTAAGTATGTTGCTGGCCTTTTAGGTACGTTCTTTTCTTGAAGGTTTGAAGGTCGTATCGGTCCGGATATACGGCAGGCTACAGTTTGTTAAACAGGCTGGTTGTAATATTAAGCTAATCAACGAGCACGTCCTTCTACATGAGTGTTAATATGTAAATGATTGCATTATGTACTAATTTAATACAATAACCCTTTGCTTGGCTCCCGCCAGTGTTGGTTCTAAATAACTAATCTTCAAGTCCAGAAAGAAAACGCTGTTTAATATTTTACTGTTTTTATTAATATATCTTATTAAAGCCATTTTTCCTGCGTGATCAAATCAAAAATGAGAAGATACGCACAGGAACGTAGGTTATTAACATAGTCCTACGAATGTGCAATTAAAGCCAGTGGAAACAGGCAGAGCAGATAGCATGTTCACATCTTCGGCCTTTATGAGCGCTGGCCTGGGGTAACGGGTAGCGCTGCCCATTTCGCAGAAGCAACCCTGAGACGATGGCGCGACGTGGGGACTAAGCCTCTCATGGTGTGGCCGCCCTGCAAATAGGCGGCCAAGGTTTGCAGGGGTTCCTGGAAGTATCTATTCTTGGATATACCCAGGTCCCTGGTAATAGACGCACTTTTGAAGGATCACCTTTTGGATTTAGTCAAGTAGGACAGATTGGAGCTGACGGCAAAATCCATCAGCTCCGATGAGATGATGACCCGACACACATTCACATGAATAAGAAAATGGGCATATAGCATGTTGCAATAGACCACCCACTTGTGACTGAACACGGTTTGGTTTTAGTCGATTCCGGTCTTTATTGCCAGCTAAGGTGAGGTGATGACCAAACAAAAAAAGGTCAGCCATACAATTACCAATGCGGCTGAAAGGTTGTCGAATAGAAAGCACAGAGAAGTTAGATGGATGAACTTGTAAATATCACATACATCAGTCGAAATTCGATGCAGGAATCTGCCAACTGATCTTGGAAGTTACTGCGTGCAATTTTTAGACGCGTGTGACAAAACATCTTTTAGTTAATAACTAACTTAATGAATATTTAATACATACACCCCACAAGACATTATATAAACTAAAATGAAATATACATATACGAGTTAAAAAACAAATCTAAAACTTTTCAAATAAAGAGCAGTATTGCTCCAAATGCAAATAAATAACATTAAAATTTGATATCACCAAAAGACATGCTGTTAAATTCGTACGAAACTGATATAAAATGTAAAAGCTCAAGAGCTTTACAAAGATGCGTGTATTGCGACTTTATCTCATTTGGATTAAGGCCATGAAATCAGCTAATAGGTTTTTTTATTTTACTCTCCCTTTTCTTTATAGCTTCATTTGTGTTTGTGTAGGAATGAGTGGTTTATTCTAAATATTTAACTTGAGTTTAACACTCTAGCTAAGTATTTAGAAATATATATCTTTTTCACATTTTGTTGGGTAAAATAATTTTGTGTTTGGATAGGAGTTTTAAAGTTTATGGGAGACTCTATATGTCTGAATACGTGGTAAACAGAGGCATTATTGTGACAGGACTAACAGGTACAGGATAAAGTATGGCATAGACATACATTTCGACAATTGTAAAAGAGACTAGTAACGAAAGAGGGATGTTTAAATGTCTACAGATCATCCAAAGAGATCTAGGTATTTAAGGTGAAAACGTTTAAGGTGACAAGTGTTTGAAAAACTTTACCCCAACCTGTTGGGTAGGACATACTAGTTGAGTTAAATAACTTAATATGTAGAGTATATACAGATACTATTACCGTGTATAAATTAACACGTCTTAATACTACTCTCCAATCTCATGGCCCGCCACATATATGTTCATCAAAAACCACATTACGTGCGTGCTTCAATTTTAAACAAAAGATAAAAAGAACCAGTAAAAGGATCACGTGTCATAATTACCTAACTTTTACTTGTGGCACTTTTGTTTTGTTGCCGTTTTTGCAGACATTACGTAAAAAGTACGTGTTTGAAGAACGCTAACATAAGAGCTACATACATATGTGTATTATGAGTATAAAATAAGTTTTTAAGGCATACTAAGAGACCAGATTTAGGATCCGAATGCTTATAAATCTGTGCATTTTGTAATTTTATAGGGGGGCAGACATACAGACGGGTAATCTGATGGTAAGTGACAACCGCCGGCCCTGCATCGGCCCGGCACCTGAAACTCGAGAGACGTAAGTGAGCTGCCCGCCTGTGAGCTTGATGAGGGATGGGGGATACGGGGAGGGGAACGGAGAAAGGGGGATGAGGGAAGAGATAAGAGGAAAGGGGAGTTGGGCCTCCGAAAACCTCACTAATTTCGGAGAAATGCATCGTAAGCGTTGCTGTGCAACCGGTTTTCTGTGAGGCCCTGGTATCGCCAGGCATGGCTCTACCACTGTTAAAGTTATAATAAAAGACGTACATACATATACAGGGTGTCCCAAAATTCAACGATAAGCGGGCGCCTAAAGGTAGACCTGCTAATGAGTATATAAGGAAAAATAATAAAAAAAATATAACTAGTTTTTTTTTAGTTACAAGAAAAATTTAGAATTTCTTTGAAAATTTATACCTTTCATGATATTTTGAACGACCACGATGACAATTTCTCAAATATGCTTAAGATTTTTTTTTATCTTGTACCTAAATAGTGCTACTATTCACTACAACTCTTAAAAACACCAAATTGCCCGCAGTTTTTACACAAAAAACGTTCAAAATATTTTTTTTCTCTACAATTTTGAAATATTTCTACTCTTAGTGTACTTTGACTCATGGTCTTGTAAAAAAAAAGTATAGACACCACTACGGCAAGTTGTTTTTAAAATTGGCGCAACTAATCAAGATTCTAAAATGGTATAATACTCTAAAATAACTAGCCACAAAAAAAAAAATATGTCTACCATTTGTAAACAAGACCCAACATTAATTGTTCTTGTTGTTAGTAATAAATATTATAATGTTCCAAAAATTAATAAAACAATGGAAACTATTTGTGTAATTAATTTATTAAATAATTAATTAATATTTTGTGCATAAAGTAAAAGTGATTTCTACGAACAAGAACAATTAAGAAATTTGGGTCTTGTTTACAAATGGTAGACATATTTTTTTTTTGTGGTTAGCTATTTTGGAGTACTATACCATTTTAGAATCTTGATTAGTTGCGCCAATTTTAAAAACAACTTGCCGTAGTGGTGTCCATACTTTTTTTTACAACACCATGAGTCAAAGTACACTAAGAGTAAAAATATTTCATAATTTTAGGGAAAAAAATGATTTTAAACGTTTTTTGTGTAAAAACTGCGGGCAATTTGGTGTTTTTAAGAGTTGTGGTGAATAGTAGCACTATTTAGGTATAAGATAAAAAAAAAATCTTAAGCATATTTGAGAAATTGTCATCGTGGTCGTTCAAAATATCATGAAGGGTGTAAATTTTCAAAGAAATCCTAAATTTTTCTTGTAACTAAAAAAAACTAGGTATATTTTTTTTATTTATTTTTCCTTATGTACTCTAGAGCAGGTCTACCTTTTGGCGCCCGCTTATCGTTGAATTTTGGGACACATTGTATATACATTAACAAAACCTGAACAATCCATATATTTTTGGCAAAATTACCGAAATTCGTGACTACATAAAGCATTACACTAATAAAATTAGAAGGTAAAAACTTTTCTACAGATTTCAAATTGAGAACGTCTTGGAGAATATGAACATGCTCATTAATCTATTGAAACTCTGTGTTGCCTTATTGTTAAGAAATATATTTATTGAGTAAAAATCTATAATTCATAATATTCTCCTTTACATGGCATAGTAAAAAGTTTTCACTTACTTTTATTTTGCCTAAGGCTAAGAAATAGAAACAGCAAAAGTAAAAAAAAAACAAAACCTTCTTTTTGGCAGTCAGTTCAGTCACATTATAATAAGTTTTTATTTTAAACATATAAATCGAAATATTTAGATTAGATCAATTGTTTTGTACTTAATCATTGCTGTTCATGAGCTGTTGTATTGACTTTTACTTAATTGAATTTATTAGACCTTTAGAGATTGGCTAGGAAAGCTTTTGCAGTTTTCTATGAAGTGGTTTTCTAGATTAATTGTTTATTATAAAATTGTATTTCAGAATACATTTACTTACTACTTTATTAAGAACTTTTACACTCATAAAATCTACATAATGGTTTTATTTTTATTGGCCACTTTTACATAAAACTAAAACGTAATTTATTATAAATGAAATGTAAATGTTATTTTAATTTTTTAAGCTGTTTCAAAAAATAAATTTTCACTGAATATAAGAGTTGTACGTACCAATTTTTTATCATTTACCTTTAAAAAACCACACAACTTTTATTAACACTGTACAGTCAATACATGCTCTCAAACGTACGCTTCAATTGTCAAAGCGGCCATGAATTTAAGGAATTTAATATTCTGTTTGATTGATCACTTCGTATTGATACAATTTATTTTAATACCAAAAAATCACGGTTAGCTCGTCATATTCGAATTCATATGTCATTTGTTTTAACAAATTGGTGCCAGTTTAAACTGTTTAAATTCGCACCAATTTCTGTGCGGTCTGTCGTGCATCGTCAATCGTTACGACTCTCGTAGCTGTCTTTTAGATCAAAAGCGCCGTCGTGCATCATTTGGATTGTTGCTGCTCAATGCTTGAAAAGTATGACTTAGGTGATTGGATTACAGTATATGACAAAGTCAGAGGTGATGAGAGCTCCTCCACCACGAAAACGCTCCAGCTCATTCCGCCAGACGGACTATCATGTTTTCAATACAATGTTCGAGAACCCAAAACTGGTATACTGTAAAACCAATCTTCGGCGTGAAGTCTTTTACAGTAGTGCTCACCACATCCTCGACAGTTGTACTTTTCGATTAATTTGAATTTTTTATATTTTTACCCGGTAACTTTTCTATTGTTTAAACATCGGAGAGTTTTTCTGCCTTTTCTTTTTTCCCTTCATTTTGCCAGTTTTTTTTAATGCTCCTGCTTTACTTTTTCTCTCTAGCAAATTCAATTCAATTATCTCTTGTGGATATTTCCCGCAAATTTCGAGTTAGGGTGTAAGTGGGGTGGTTACTGTACGAAAATTCTTTGGCGTACTCAACTTTCAAAAATGAAGGAGGACTTAGATTATTTGAAAGCAATTTCGATGCTATAATTTCATCTCTTCTTGACGCATTAAAACCACCTGGAGTAAGTGCATCTTCATTATGCTCCACTGCAAGCATATTCACTCGTGCAAAAGAAGTACCGGACGAGACCCCTATGGATTGTTGTTGTATATTTTGATTGTTGGTTACTGTTGCTTTAAAGCTAGAAATTACATATTCCACTTACGCCTCCTTTCCTCAAGCCTTGTTAAGTAAGGTTCCTAAGAAAAGTCTAGTTATACGCCGTCCTGAGTGTTGGTGAAGCCAAAGTCTATACAGTTCATAATATTGATTTTTTAATTATATAAATAGCAGATGAAGTAGCGGGTGACTCGGCATTGATATCTATATAATGTCATTCTGATTAGTATACTCTCTGTTCTGATTGTAATGAGTTGAGTGCCCGTCTAGCGAAATAACAACTTTTCCGGCTAGTTTTCCCCCTGGATGATTTAATTGAAAGTCAGACTCATCCATATTAAATATGCAGATCGTTTCATTCACCGCATTATGACTTTATTTTGCTTTATTTTTTTTACATTAAATTTAATATCTTTTATAGCGTGATGTAATTTTATACAATTCTTCTACAATTAAAATATAATGTCATAATAACGACAGTATTTTTTTATTTATTTAAATATACGGTTTTACTCACGTGTGTATTTCGGGGATGCCCGACTAGTTTCGGTCTCGACAGGAGCTCTTTCTCAAGAAATAAGGAGTAATATTAATTTATTTTACTAAGTCAATACTTTTATTCCAATACGTGAATGTTTAATTTTTAAATGCCATGTGAAGGGTTCTTTTTTGTAAATTACATCATATCATTAACCTATGTTAACAAAATATAAAATTGTATTGGATTGTGAAATGTAGACTAAGCATAATTATCCTTAGACTAAAAGAATATCGAGAGAAGACAGAATATGCAGAGGGCTATTATATAATCGTGCGAATATTTTTTTCTCTCATCTTTACCCGATTGCGGAAGGTATAATACTAATAAGGAATCTTCTTAATATTATGAGTGACATAGGATATAGAGTTCTAAGATAGCTTCAGCCGTGAAAAAATTATGAGGATTTTAATTATACACTTGGGTTTCATATTTTTTTAAAAGCTGTACTTGTTAAAACAAGTAATGTGTACAATGTGTGCGTTTATGGTAAATTAGGTTCACCAGAGTTAGGACGACAACGATAACGTGTTTAGTTAATTTCGTGGAAAAGTTCATAAGCTTATTTAAGAAACTTTTGCCATAAAAGGCTAGTACCCTTTCAGCAAATAGTGTGAACGTGACCAAAATTGTACTTTCTTTCCCCGCTTTGCCCAATTTTGTTAAACATATATTTTTTTTTGTTATTTAAAAGACAACAACTGCACTAGGATTAATTCTTCTATCGCGGGGGACTTTACAAACATTCAAACAATGGACACAAGGAACATCCAGACTCAAAACAACAATTTAAGTATTACACAAAGTGTCGTCCCGTGCGGAGATAGAACCAACAACACTCGGTGGTGACCACTTAAACCGCTACGCTCCCCGTGCTGTCAAATGAATGATATGATATGATTATGTGATGTGATATGAATGATGAAATTAATATATGAACAATTATTTGCTAAGTATGTATACTATATCGAAACATTGCCATTAGATAGAAAATAAAACGTTTATGACTGTTGACTCCAAAATGCCTTTAAGTTATTTTGTCTACATAAGTGTTTAACTAAGTGGTGTTTACAAAGCCACTTGTTGCACGTCTTAAGCGCCTCTCAACTAAATATATTATTCAATATCATTAAAAATTACTGAGACATTGTGTTTCAAATAGATGTGACTCATGTTACGGAGATAAATGGATTTTCGGATTACTATCCTTGGTATTGAGAAATGATGATTAGATACTGAATAAGAAGATTAGGGAATTCTTTGTTGTATTCTCCGAACCAAGTTGGTATCATATTTGTCTGAGATATATATGAAAATTACGTATTCCTTAAAAAAAAATGTAAAATGTTCATATATATGGTAATATGTTAAACGCCAATATTTTGCATACTCTATAATTAAGCCCCATATAATTATACTTGATAGCTATTTGATTAATTGGGTGACTTAAGTGACCACATATCACAGTAGTATATATACATATAGTATCTAAAACCTTCACAAGTTGCTAAAATTTATGAGACCACAACAAATAGTTTTTAGTGGTTTCAATATTCGCCAGGAGCGTAGTAACACAGCAAGTATCTGTACTAGAATATTTTTTGGAATGTGACTAATAGTATTTTTTAAATATTTTAATAGTATGAATGGTAATTTTTACTTCATCTAAATACATATGCTTCTCTTTTCTGGGGATAAGGCCCTCAGTACTGTCTGTGTACTGTGTAGTCTGATGGTGGTCATCTGATAATCAGGCACCCAAGTTCTGTAGCAGGTCATCTTCTTAGGGTAAATCTTTGTTTGTTTTATATAACATAAGGGACAGGGTAACAGACAGATTATCTGATAGTAAGTGACAACTGTCGTTAATTGGAACAATAGTAAACATATTTATAAACTGAACAATTCTGTATCAACTTTTACACAATATTCTGACAAATAAACGTATTATTATTATTTTCATAAAGTTGATGAAATTGGGAGTAGGTATATTGATGTTTTGGAGTGTAAGCAGTAAGGTCGAAAACATCAATCTGAAATCCTCTAACCAAGGCTTAAATTATTTTATGACACCAAATTGCTTCTTTCTGTGTAAAACAAAGCTTATTTCTATAACTATACTAACCAAATTACCAGGCAATTTGCATTTACCTGTGTACTTATTAAAAAGGCGGATATTATTTCGACAGATACACATTTAAGTTCTGCATTTCTATATTAATATTATTACCCTCCTGCTAATTTGTTTCAATTTATTATTAAGTATACAGTAGTCGAGAATCTTATTAATAAAGTAACCGTGGGTCATAACATTGAAAACAAAATCCAGCTATTATTAATTTACAGATTTCACATTTTCAGAAGAGCCACACTGGTTGCTAGGACGAAGAGTTCCCCTCTTCGTCGCGTCGAAGATCGCTTTTCTCCCGCAATTGGCGTTTCTTCTTTAAGTAAGATAAGTCCTGTTTCATTTCATCGGATACGCCCTCACTTTGTCCCGGAAAAGAACAAAACTAACGCAAACAGTTTTTTACAATCGACTAAAAGTTATTAATCAAACGTAGGAGCATTGGGGCCGCTTTCGTAGTACCGTGCCGAGTATTTTTTTTGCTACCTAACTATCATATCTGAGGGTTGAGTACTGCACTCCTAAGTAGGCTAGTAATATGGAATACAGTGCCGGTCCCCTTTTGGTATGTATTGTATGTATGTATGTATGTGTGTGCATAAAATATAGATTGGTATATACACGAATGAAATGCACGTGTACTAAATGTTTAATAAGCCACCAATGGATACAATTTATTTAGGTGATATAATTATTCAGATCCATTACGTATGGCATAAAAAAGGCATACCGAAAGCAATCTGCAAAATAAAAATTGATATCTCTATTATACATATATTTAAATTACCTCTTACAACAAGTCTCTGTACAAAAATATCGATTTTAGAATAAAAATAGGTGTTCTGCACACGTGCTACAAGGACTAAAAAACCATCTAGTCAATGCAAGATAACATACGTAGTCTTGGGTATTCAGACCGTACAATATACCGTATAAAGATGTTATCAAAACAACACAAAGCTATAATAGAAAAAAAAAGTAAAAATAGGTACTGCTTTGTGATTGTGATCGTCCTTGTGAGAGTAATCGAATTCATGATCACTTTCAACTGTAAGTATCAATATAATAAATTGTTATCTAAATCTTATATTAATTTTGACTGCTATACCTATGTTCTCTGAACAAAATGAAAACTACTAACTAACTAACACTAACTAAAAACCTTTCGTAATTGATTTCAACATTTTAACAAAAGAACGGTTTAAACTACAAGATGGAAACTTTTACTCTACAAACTCAAATAATCTATCACAACTGTAATTCTTTCAGTTATTACATATAACTTAAAAAAAAAAGCAATAGATTATGGTCGATTGCGTTAATTATGACTCTGCGTACTTCGGGGATACAGCCTTAAGTGTATATAATGTTTCAGTGGAAAAAAAAGTCTAGTAAAACATTTGCTTAGCAATTTAATCTGCAACAATTTTTGCTGATGTTTTGGTATAAAAAATGAATAGTTATTAAATTAGAATTTTTCATTTCTGATCTACAAATTTGTCAAAAAATGTTGGAATTATTAAAAAGGTTTCGGAATATCCTTGTAATGAATTCCAACAGCTTTACAACCTCATGTTAAGCTAATGGATTTTCATTGTCTGCTTCTTTATCTTAACGTCTGCTTATTGGTTTCTTTTTTCAACATCACGCCAACCCAATAGGTAGCTCGGTCCACTGCTTCAGTTTTTTTTATTAAATACTTTTGAAAAAAGAATACTTTGCAATATTTCCAGAAAAATGCTCAGTACAACTGTAGAGACGTGTCTAAAAGTATATTCTCGTACATTATAGTCTTAAAGTTGTCAAATGAATATATAAAAAAAAAATGTGACAGTGACATTTCACAAATTGGTTGAGGCTTTCGCGGCCGATTGATGACTCGTTGGCTTTATTCGGGTCTAAAGGCCGTCGTATGTTGGAATTGCTTCCTAACGTTTCGCTAGCACGAGTGGCCAGCTTCTTCAGAGGTCCTTCCATCTCCGATACTGGATGCAGACTGACGATTCCTCCTGCGCGTGTTGTATTTATACTGGTGGGTAGGTGGTGGGTGTGGGGGCGGGGCTTGTGGTGGGGGTTGCGGCGTGGCTTGTTTCGCTTCGGCTGTTCTCGGGGTATCGTTTGGCATGATTCGGGTGCTCCTAAGGATCGGGTTCCAAATCTGGTTGAGCCTAAGGGTTTCCTCCTTCCTGTTGAAATTATTTGGATGTTTGTGGATCTCGATTGCCTCCCTGACTAGTCTGCTGTGATAGCCGTTGGTGGACGCTAGCAACCTAGAGCTTTCAAATTGTATCCTGTGGTCCCCGTTCCCCACTGCGTGTTCAGCTACTGCAGACTTCTCAGTTCGTCCTAACCGGCAGCTTGCTTTATGTTCCTTGAGTCTCGTTCCCATTGATCTTTTGGTCGTTCCAATATAAACCTTACCGCATGAACAGGGTATGCGGTAGACTCCAGCCGCTGAAAGTGGGTCTCTTTTGTCCTTCGTCGACCTGATGATCTGTTGGATCTTCTTGGTTGGCCTGAAGATTGTTTTGATTTCATGTTTCCTCAGAACTCTGCCAATCCTATCTGTGACTCTTGGAACATATGGGAGATAGGCTTGAGAGGTGGTGGGTCGCTGTTTTGTTTCCCGTGGCCTTGATGATCTTAAGCTCATTGATTTGGTGATTTTCTCCTTATTGTAGCCATTTGCCTCGAACGCAGTTTTGAGGTGTTCAAGTTCTGCCTGGAGGCTCTCCGGTTCGCAAATCCTACGAGCTCGTTCCGTCAGGGTTCTTATGACTCCATACTTTTGACTTGGGTGATGGTTGGAGAGGGCATGCAGATATCTATCTGTATGTGTTGGTTTTCGGTAGACTGTGTGCCCTAGCCTGTTACCCCGTTTTTTCACCAGCACGTCCAAAAATGCCAATTGTTGTTTGTTCTCAGTCTCCATGGTGAACTGTATGCTGGGATGCAGATTGTTGAGGTGTTGCAAAAAGTTGTTGAGCTTGTCCATACCATGTCCCCAAATCACGAATGTGTCATCCACATACCGGTACCAAGTCGATGGCCTGTATTCCGAGGTCTCGATGGCTTTTTTCTCAAAGTCCTCCATGAAGAGGTTGGCCATAACTGGGCTTAGTGGGCTTCCCATTGCCACTCCGTCCACTTGCTGGTAGAAATTGCCTTCCCACACGAAATAGCTCCCAGTGAGGCAGGTTTCGAAGAGCTTGCAAATGTCGGTTAGGAAGATCCTGTTCACCAGGTCCAGGCAGTCTTTTAGCGGCACTTTGGTGAAAAGCGAGACGATGTCAAAACTCACAAGGATGTCGTCGGGTCCAACGTTGATACCCTGGATCTTGTGTACGAAGTCGGCGGAGTCCTTGATGTAGCTGGTACTCTTTCCCACATGTGGTTGGAGCAGCGACGCCAGGTGTCTCGCCAAATAGTACGTTGGTGATCCGGGTGCGCTGACTATTGGTCTTAACGGGGCATTCGCCTTGTGGATTTTGGGTAGTCCATAGAGCCTTGGTGGGACAGCTTCCGTTCTCACAGTGCTCTTTTTGATGTCTTCTGGCAGTGACGATGACTTGACGAGCCGGTTTACAAGGCGTAGTCTGGCTTGAGTCGGGTCCTTCTTCAGGGGTTTGTAGCTCTCACCGTCCAAGAGTTCTTTAATCTTCTGTTTGTAGACCTCGGTCTTCAGAAGAACGGTTGCATTTCCTTTGTCCGCCGGGAGAATGATGATATCCCTGTCTGCGTTCAGGTCCCGCAGTGCCAGCCCTTCGTTCCTCGTAAGGTTGCTTTTGGGAGGTTTCGCTTTTCTGAGGATGTTTGCCGTCTCAATCCGTATTCCTTCAGCCTCTTCGTCCGGTAGATGTCTGATGGCTGCTTCTGTGCTGGAGATGATGTCTTCAATCGGAATGTGGCGGGACGTGATTGCGAAATTTCCCCCTTTGGCTAGTACCGTCCTTTCGTCCTCCGTGAGCACCCTATCCATCAGGTTGATCACCAGCCGTCCATGGTCAAGGTCAATC
This sequence comes from Tyria jacobaeae, assembly GCA_947561695.1. Taxonomy (NCBI): domain Eukaryota; kingdom Metazoa; phylum Arthropoda; class Insecta; order Lepidoptera; family Erebidae; genus Tyria; species Tyria jacobaeae. The sequence goes on along the minus strand of OX387231.1, from coordinate 10,819,470 downwards.
GTCTTGGGAGTTTGCTTTTTCTGGAACTTCTCGTACTTCCCGATTTGCAGATCCCTGGTGCGACTCAGTTCGTTTCTCATGTTGGAATGTGAGATGGCGTCCATTCTATCCCAATCCTGTCGTTCCATCTTGTTGCTCAGGGTTAGGTGTAGACCTAGAAGCTCTTCGTCCATCTTTGCAAGGCTACGACGGGTGTGGTGAATTCAAACACAGATAGGATTGGCAGAGTTCTGAGGAAACATGAAATCAAAACAATCTTCAGGCCAACCAAGAAGATCCAACAGATCATCAGGTCGACGAAGGACAAAAGAGACCCACTTTCAGTGGCTGGAGTCTACCGCATACCCTGTTCATGCGGTAAGGTTTATATTGGAACGACCAAAAGATCAATGGGAACGAGACTCAAGGAACATAAAGCAAGCTGCCGGTTAGGACGAACTGAGAAGTCTGCAGTAGCTGAACACGCACTGGGGAACGGGGACCACAGGATACAATTTGAAAGCTCTAGGTTGCAAGCGTCCACCAACGGCCACCCGAATCATGCCGAACGATACCCCGAGAACAGCCGAAGCGAAACAAGCCACGCCGCAACCCCCACCACAAGCCCCGCCCCCACCCCCACCACCTACCCACCAGTATAAATACAACACGCGCAGGAGGAATCGTCAGTCTGCATCCAGTATCGGAGATGGAAGGACCTCTGAAGAAGCTGGCCACTCGTGCTAGCGAAACGTTAGGAAGCAATTCCAACATACGACGGCCTTTAGACCCGAATAAAGCCAACGAGTCAGTGACATTTCACTCCTATTCCATATGATTATTCATACTAACAGGGATACCAATTTTTGTATTCATTTTTTCCTACTGCCTGAATATATTATACTTACCATAGTCTATTAACAAAACTATATATTTTATTTAAAATTAAAAGTTTATTTTGTAAATGATCATAATGCATGCATGCATGCAAGCATGAACTTGATGATAATACACATGATAGCACAGATTTTTGATTATTTTATTGATTTTACTTCACATCTATAAGGTGTAAAAACTATGTATCACAGGTAATTCAGAAGTACTTTATTATTTGCATGTAATAAAATATAAAAAGTAAGGAATACATTGACTGCACGAATCCCGTAGCGGTTTAAATGCTACGGGAATTGTGCAGTTGCACCTCGCCAATACGCTCGCCAATACGCCGAGTGTTGTAGGTTCGATCCCCACACGGGACAACACTTTGTGTAATCCTCAAATTGTTGTTCTGAGTCTGGGTGTTCTTTGTGTCCATTGTTTGAATGTTTGTAAAGTGCTCCGCGACACAGGAATTAATCCTCATAAATAATAAAAAAAAACTTTTCTATGAAATAATACAAATGGCCATGCATTTTTAACAAACGATATTTGATACTGAACGCTTTTTTGAGAGCGTATACCTAACCTCCAATTTTTTTACATAAAAGTAATTATATTTTTTCTAAAAATAATTAACAACGAACTAAACCAACAAGTGTACCTGAACTGTCCTTACCTTTGTTAAGCGAGCTCTTACTCTGACGTTTGACATTTCATTACCGGAATAGCACTTGACACAAGAAATACTTGAGAATACCGTCAAGTGAGTTTTATACGCGTCTTCTACATACAATATTTCCTTGTTTTCTCTAGGACTTAAAATAAAATAAGTACATTCATTTGTATAATTTAAACATGTCATGTCAGTTACAGGGCTCGCATTTCCTGACATCAGTTAGTTTGAGGTAAACCCCATTGTCTTGCTTAAATACTGCCAAACAAACCGTATAAGCAATTTTTATATCACATTCCCAAAGTGATTCACCTGCTTTTTGCTTGCACAACCAGCCTATGGAACAAATTATCGCCTGCAGTGTTTCCCGATCAATACGATCTTCAAACATTTAAGAACAGAGCGTACTCCTACCTAAAAGGCCGGCAACGCACTTGTGACTCTTCAGTTACGGGTGTCCATATGGTGAAGTCACTTACCATCAGGTGACCCGTCTGCTCGTTTGCCCCTATCGCATAAAAAAGTGCCCAAAAGAATGACGACAAGAATAGGGAGCAATCATATTCAGCAAAGGGTACTAAATTACAGTCGGGTTAATATGGACGTGCAATACGCCTTTACCTATCCCGCTTTGGCGATACGAGCGTGAGTATATGTAGGTACATGTAGATATGTAATACTAGCTGTTGCTCGTGTTTCCTTCTCACCTTCAGGTCTTTGTGGGTCACCATTCTGCATTGACTAGACTTGCAACAGAGAAGGTGACCACCACTCTTAGACTCCACTTTTTGCTTTCCATCAGGCAGAGTGGAGTCATACTATATACTACTAATAGTAAATAGCCTATATTCTATTCTTTATTAATCTACCTTTGGGCCTACTTTCTTCCAGATCCGGTAAACTGTTCAACGTGTTTGAGTAACAAACATATGTTTATTTATAATATATGTTTTTTAGGAAGATATTTGTATGATAAAATTTAGTTCTTTTTGTAGTAAAAGAAGTGCCAGGTAACGCAAAAAAGGCGATGTCGATATCGTCAGTGTTGACTTGTGTAGGATGTCGTCAGTTCCAAAACCCTGCACAATACGTACGTACACAAGGCAATATATATACTTATATATATAAGTGGTACCTGTTAATATTATTATTATAAATATGTTTTTTTATAAACTTGTTACAAGACTCCGACTTCCCGGCACCAGCCAGTTCCAGTTATAGGTATATAGATATACTTTCTAGAGCTATTTGCTTTTTATTTATTTATACTCCCCAACCCATCTGTATAACATATTTCCTCCTCTTTCGATCCTCCCTTTCCTCTCAATATACCCCAAAAGACTGTTACATAAAATTACCCGAAAATGTGGGCTTTCATTATGCATCTGCCTACCTCTACGGGGAAACAGGAGTGAGTGCATATATACACGTGTTTTAAAAATCTACAGTCTAATTTAATGACCGCTTTCAACAGCCGCTTACATTAACTGAGAATAGCTGTTTATCCAAATGGACATTCGCAGCTACTACCTACTTAGGTCCTCTTTACACAGAACGTCAGTCCTCAAGCTTTGAATCAAAGAGGTCATCACCTTTCTAGTAGCTTCTATAGCAAGTGCCAACGGATACAAAGACTAACAGCCACAGTGTTCAGATAGATTGATATATTGATCAGCATGCGAGCTTACAGGCCGTCAATTTAGGTCACGAACCACTATGTCTAAATATATCTCGGTGGATAAAAGGCGGTTGTGATTAAAATTGTCTGCGCAATGATGCAATGTTTTAATAGGTACCTCCACTGAAAAGATCGCGGGGTCTCCAAGTACTTTGTTTGCAAGTACTTAATGTAAAAAATAAATTATGTTTAAAAATACGTGTAACTAGAACCTCAGAAATATTACAAGGATTGAGTTACACTTTTGTTGTGATAAATCCGTTAAGAAAGTTATGTAATACCTTCTGAAGCGAGAAATAATACTCACACATACATTATATTTATAAAAAACAATATTATTATGTTAATTTGTAATTCTATCTTGATCAAAATGACCTATATCCTTCCCAAGGGTACAATATCAATCACCATAAATAATATATACATATATATATTTATATACATATACATATATATATCAAAACATACCGTGTGGTTTATAGTGGAGTAGAATAGGGCCACCCCATCTCTTCCACGTGGTGTCGTATAAGGCTACTAGGCGTGATGGTTGAGGCGTCGGAATTGCGATGAAGTGGTTGCGGGTTCAAACTCCGCCCAGTACACTACCGTCGTTAGCCCTTTTTTTTTTTCGTGTGCAAACCCCCTCGGGCCGTCATTCCACCGAGGTTTTTGGTGGAACGGTGTGTCGGAATCGAACCGATTAAAACCACACGGTGTGCCATACTGCGCTTAAAATAGGAGGAATCCGGGAACGGTTTTATTAAGACATCCGGACCCCTCCTAGCGCTTGCCCGCACTATGCGGGCACCACCTACGGGTAACCTATCAATAAGGCGGCGTCCAGACACACGCGGACGTCACCCCCTCGCGGCTAGCTATATGGCGGATGGAGGGGAAAAACCCGACCCGACCACCCGAAGCCACACTCAGGGCGGCATGAGGCGCTGGTAAGCACGCCTACGCCGCCCGGTTCGCCGGCGGTGAATTGGGTCCGAGTGGAGATCATCCTCCCGGGCCCGCTCCGCCGCCTCCTTCCGTGAGATAACCTCCTCACAGAAGGCTGCGACCGCGGTAAAATTCCTGTCACCGCCGACCATGGAGCGTATGATGGCCGGCAGTGACAGATCCTCTCCAATGATTGCAGTGAGGGCCCGACGCTGCGCCGCCCAAGCGGGGCAATCTGCGAGCGTATGCTGGGCCGAGTCCTCACTACAGTCGTAGTGGTGACAGATGGGACTCAATTCTCTCCTAGCGAACGAGTGCAGGTACTTTCCGAAGCAACCGTGCCCGGAAAGAACCTGCGTTAGTCGGAAAGAAAGAGTCCCGTGCTGCCGCCCTGCCCACTCGACGATGACCGGCTGGAGCGCCTCCACGGTGGCTAAGCCAGCACGTGGAGCCTCCAGCCGGGACCAACGAGCCATAGTGGCTCGGCGAGCAGCATCACGCCACTCGCGTACCTCTTCGGGCGGGGGTCGATTGCCACTACCCGACGGGAAATCCGCCGTCCGCCGATATACTTCGGCGAGCACTTCCGCCTCCAAATCCCACGGGGGAGTTCCGGCCAACACGCACGCCGCCTCCATCGAAACGGTGAGGTAACCGCGTATGGCTCTAACCACCATGACCCTCTCGCCAGAGGCGTGCCCTATTCTGGGCGGTCAGAGATTCCGCCCACACCGGTGCACCGTATAGTGCCATTGACCGGACAACCCCCGTGTACAGCCGTTTTGTTGACCAAAGTGTCATTAGCGTAACAGATTACGCTCAGCCCGGGGGGGAAGTCACCTCGAAGGGCCCAGTCGTACCCTATGTTCCACAGGAGCGGTCCTAGGACAGATCCCTGTGGAACATGAAGCGGGCAGAGAGTACCCTCTCAAACAGTTTACCCGCCTCATCCAGCAACACGATGGGTCTGTAGGCCGCAACCGAGTCGGCAGGCCGTCCCGGCTTCCTTAAAAGCACCAGCTTCCCGCTTTTCCAGCAATCAGGAAAGCGTCCGGACGACAGGCTAGCGTCGAACACCTCCCTGAGGCGGTCCGCCATGTGGTCAAGAGCCAGGGCCAGGACTCGGGCAGGGATCCCGTCCGGCCCAGGGGCGGTGTTCTTGGAGCGTAGAACAGCCGCCCCTATCTCCGCCTCCGTGACGGGTGGAACATCTTCCTCCACGAACTCTTCATCGTTTCCGGGCCAAGGGGGCCATCGACGGAGATGAGTGCTCCACCCGTTGCGGGAAAAGGCCCTCAACCACTTCCTGCAGGAAGCTGGGCTGGAGAGTCTCAGTAAGACGGGGGCCCAGCGTGCGGAGCTTTTGTTGCGCCGCACGATAAGGGCGAACCCAGGGGTCACGTTCGAGACCCTTTCAGCATCTCCTTTCTTCTCTCCTCTTTGGCGTGGCAAATGGCCAGCTTCAGAGTTTTTCGCGCCTCTCAGTACTCCTCATGAAGCCGGTCCTCTTCCCCTTCTTCGCGGTGACGCCGACGGCTGCGGGTGTAGGACCTCCGGGCACGTATGCAGGCCACGCGGAGATCCGCCAACTCCTGGGACCACCAGTAGACCTCCTTCCTTGGAGGCCGACTACCTGGAATCCGGGGCATGGCCGCATCACAGATATGCGTTACTGCATCGCAAAAGCAGCCTGCCCCCATGTCTACCTCTTCGGTCGGAGGCTGTGGAGACAGCCAAGAATAAATAATGGCGGCCTCCTCCAGTAGATCCCGGTCTAGCTTAGAGACAGCCCACCGCGGAAAGCGAGAAGGATGCCGCTCCAAGTGACCCCTTCTGGGGTCCTGGGTCCGGGAGAGCTCAAATCGGATATAGAGGTGATCCGAGAGCGTCTCAACCTCTTCCAGGACATACTAGTTCCTTACGCGTGCGGCAAGAGCAGGGGTAGCGAACGAAAGGTCCACTATCGACCCCCCCTGCTGTCGCACGCACGTGTTGGTGGAGCCTCTGTTTAGAAGACAGAGGCCCACCGATGTTGCCCACTCCTCAACAGCGTCGCCACGTGCATCCGTCCTGGGGGATCCCCACGCAACGGACTTAGCGTTAAAATCCCCCAGCACTAGGACGTGCCAGACGCTAGTCGTCGTATCGAGGTCTCCAAGTTGTTGAGGAAGACCTCGAAGTCGCTCAGACTCCGGTTGGGGGAGAAATAGACACCGTATATGGTGATCCCCCCCCATTCGGCAGCCACGTATCCAGTACCCTTGTCTTTTAGTGACAAGGGCGGGGAGTGAGCCACCGTGGAGCCGACGACTGCCACGGAGCCATCCCGGTCACCCAGCCAGTTTGGACGGGGAGGAACGTAATAGGGCTCCGCGACTACGGCTACACCGATCGACCACTCCGCCATAGTTTGCAGGAAGAGATCCATTACTGAACCGCCTCTACAGCCCCCTCCATGGGCGACGGTGAAGACGCACGATTGGCATCTGAGCAGCCTGGGTCGACTGGCGTGCCCCCGATGTTGTTTGAGAAGCGCGTGGAGGCCTACAGCCCCCCTGCCCCATCTGATGACTGGCGGCTAGATTACACGCCGCATACGCTGGGCAGTTGGGGTGGCGGAACATTCCGCCACCTTATGCCCCGGTTGACCGCAGCGGAAAAAGTCCACTGCAGTCAAAACAACTACTGCATTTGGCACGGGTGTGTCCTGACGCCAAACATTTGAAGCATCTCATCGGTTTTGCTTTGGATTGGATTGCCTCCCGGACGTCGTCGACCGTCACGGAATCGTCTAGGCCTGAAATAAGCATCTCTGCACATTTGGTTGGCCTGGCGATCCGTACCCCATTCGTCTCTGTAAACTCAGCGAAGATGTCTGCCGTCTTAGCACCCTCAGCCCCGGGGAATTCAAGAACTCTAGCCCCGGTCTGGGCAAGGCGCAATCGAGAACCTGCACTCCCGAATTTGGAAGTGAGGCAGTCTCGGGCCTTCTTAAAGACGGCAGCATAAGAGAGCACACTCTTTGCCGCCTCTGGCGTCACCGTAACAACGACGGCTGCTATTTTAGGTGTTTGGAGCTTTCGGGTCCTTGGTGTCACCTTCACTTGCGTTGCTCCTGCCGGTGCTTGTGGTGAGGCGACCTTCTTATTGCCCTTCATCCTATTTCGGCTTGACTTTTTGCCTCCTTTAACTGTCTGCCATCCGTCATTTGAGGGAGCAAACGTGGAAGAACCGGGTACAGGTTCAGCACCAGATGACACTTGAGAAGTGCCAGCTCCTTTAGGCACTGGAGAAGGGAGCGGGGGAAATTGTTGAGCCACTTTGGTCGGTGCCTTAGAAGGTGGCCCGGACCTCCGAGTCGGCACCGACGCGGCCACCGCATAATTTGTACGTCTGCCACCCGAGGCGGTTGGCGACGTCGATGCCGATACGGCCGGTGCCTTGTTTGCGGCAAGTGGCGGCCGAACTATGGGTGCAGGAGGCAGCCTTGCCTCAAGTCCCGCCAGGCGCCCGTCCATCATTCGCCATACTGCTTCCATAATTGGACGCAGGTGGGCGTCAGGAACTGGGCAGGGAGAAGATGAGGAAGCAGGCTGCTGAGCAACTAGGTGTGCCCGCTCAGCGCTATGAGAGCGCGCTCTCGCCCGAAACTGGGCGAACTGGGCACTCAATTCAGCAACCTGCTCCGTCAGGCGTTTGTTTGCCCCCGTAAGGCAATCATTCGCCTCTTGGAACCGCGAAACATCTTCAGTAAGGCCCTTCATTGTCTCCGATACTGCCGAGGAGGAGTCCTTCAGGGCCCTAACAAAAGAGCCGTTCAGGTTGGTGGACTTGGTGGCCACTTTCTGTATGATGGCCACGGCCGCGCTCGTCCTCTCCCTCAAAGCTACCGGTGTAAGAGGGATAGAACCCCCCTCCACCGGCGGACGGATGTTAAGAAGGAGATCCGCGATCTCCTCCTCGGCAACTGTTTCCCCTTCTGCTCGTCCTCGAGCATAACCTTCCGCCCTGGAAAACACGGAACTCGACGAGGCCGAGGACGGCGTGCGTGACCTCCCACGCCTGCTACTTGGCACTTTCGGTAGCAACATGTCTTGCGACGTGTCACCATCCTCATCTCGTCCTCGCTTACGACTCTCCGTATCACGGGTTTCCAGTTCCATCTCCTCGGCTGAGTCAGCTGCGGAACTAGCGGCCCTGGAATGAACTCGCTCCGACATTTTTCTGCTCCCAGAAGTCAGATTGACTTCTGAGAGCACCTGCGAGATAGGCATCCCGGGCGAAAACTCCTCATCGTTAGATGAGGTGTCGTCCACTTTCTTCTTCTTCTCCTTCCTCTTCTCCTTCTTTTCATCTTTGCTAAATGTTTTTAAATTTGAAGTTTCCATGATAAATCCCACGAGGGGGGGAGAACTAGAGGTCAACCCGGGCAGAGATCCCCCAATACCCGGGCAAGCGTAAGTTTATGCCCAACCGAGGGGTCCGCAGGTGCCCCGGCTAGGAGTGCGCTTGCGACTGAACATCCCATCAGCCATGCATCCCATGGTCACGCACCAGAACGCAGGATTCGGGGTATTTTTTTATAGAGGTTTTCTTCCTCACAGTCCGCGCGGCTAAGCCAAGACCCTCGCCCCCAATTGGAGCCTCGAGACTACGACACTCCTTTCGGGATTACGATATGCCAACGGTGGCATCGAGATAAAATCTCTTAATGCCTGCTCGGTGGTGGACAGCGGAGCGACACTGAGTGACCCTTGGAAGGGTCCCACAGTGTATCCTGTTTTGTCTGGTGTCTCCCCCTGGGCCAATCCGGCATGAGTGGCTCTACCGGCACAGCCCCAGAGATCATTGACCCACGCAAGCCCCCCCACGGCGACAACGTAAGGATACAGTTGGGGGGGACCGTCGTTTTTTTTTTTTTTTTTTAACGTGTGGTAACCCCCTCGGGCCGTCATCCCACCGGGGCTTTCAGTGGAACAGTGTGTCGGGATTGGACCGACTAAAACCACACGGTGTGCCATCCTGCGCCTGACAAAGGAGGAATTCGGGAACAGCTTTGGTAAGACATCCGCACCCCTCCTAGCGCCTGTTGCCCGCGAAAGCGCGGGCACCACCTTTGGGTAACTCTCAATTAGGCAACGTCTAGGCACACCAAGACGTGGCCTCCTCGCGGCTGGCCATATGGCGGATGGAGGGGAAAACCCGTCATGACCACCCGCGGCACCACACTCAGGGTGGCATGAGGCGCTGGTAAGCGCGTCTACACCCCCCAGTTCGCCGACGGCGAATTGGGTCCGAGGTGAGATCGTCCTCCCGGGCCCGCTCCGCCGCCTCCTTCTGCGAGATGACCTCCTCACAGAAGGTTGCGACCGCGGTAAAATTCCTGTCGCTACCGGCTATGGAGCGTATGACAGCCGGTAGCGAGAGATCCTCTGCAGTGAGGACCCGACGCTGCGCCACCCAAGCGGAGCAGTCCGCGAGCGTATGCTAAGCCGAGTCCTCACTGCAGTCGCGGTGGTGGCAGGCGGGACTCAATTCCTTTCTGTCGTTAGCCCTCCCCTAACGCAAGCATTTAGCTTAACTTGGTCGGGTTAACAAGAATATGCATACTAGTAATGTGTGACCCACGTTGCTAGGATTCTTTAGTATTCCTTAATATGTATATATATCGGACTGTTATCTATCTATCTATTCTATACAGTCATACATTGCCCGGTTGACGACAAGACTTGACTCCCAACACCTTAGTGGGACCAAATTATAATTGGCAAAATGCGGGTTTTTAATATACCTCTGCCGACCCCTTAGGGGATACAGGCATTAGCGTATGTATGTATGAACATATGTGTAACAAAACATTTTGAGATTTGACATTCAGTTACTAAAAAAAGAAAATGTTTCAGTTTTATAAATTTAGATTCGGCTGCATTTGCAGTCAACTATTGTAGTTTGGTCACTTTTTGGCGGTCGCGTCCGTTTCTCTAAGTACACTCTGCTACTTGAAGTGGCAACTTTAAAACTTTCTGTTTGATACATGTTTGTTTATAAAGCAGTGTTCGTGGTTCAGTAACTACATACTTAACGTTTAAAACTTTATGATTTAAGCTCAGCAATCCTTTTATTTAATTAAGTTTACGATAAGTTAAAAGAACATGCCTTTTTATAAAAGTCTATATACTACCAGATAAAATATGAAATGGCATATCTTTAAATGATTATGTTCCCCGCATTTTATGGTCACTGCATAGCTCCTAAGCAACGCAGCGTGATGTTTAATGGCGTTCATATTTCTCAATAAATAATCTATTCCATATAAAGAGAATTATTCAAATCTAACTATTAATATCAACGTGTTTAATGAAAACAAACTTAAAGCTCTTCCTTTTATTTTTTTTATTTATGATAAAATGTGGGATTTACAAGTATATAGATTAGTTGTATTTTTTGATATCTTCTTTTCACATATAGCGTCTTAAATAAGGGCAAATTACTGAAGTATATAGTTTTGATTATAATTATAATTTCTACGCGAACAAAAAGATTTTATAATCCAAATTATTTTTCTTTAAATCACCTCAATTTCCTTGTAACCACTCATTAAGAAAGAAAAATAAAAACACATTCACCCACGGTTTCACATAAGGAAATACAAATATCTATTATTACTTGTATAAATTGAATTACGTTGAAAATAACCCACGAATATTATTTATGGCCAACGAATCTTCCACACCCACTACCTGCCTAACCCGTGTTCTCCACTACGAGTGACGACTTAACCCAGCATTATGACATAAAGGTCCCTTATTCTACTTATCCCCCGCCCTCTTGAATCCATGAGTTGACTCCTCTAATAAATAATAGACAGCGTTTTGTTGAGTAAATTAATTTCTGGTATTCTGTGCCGCAAAAATTTATAGAAATTTTTCTTTTTTTTTCAATTCAATTCAATAATAACTTCTAATGCCTCAACAAATTTGAATTTGTGAGGGTACCTATCATTGTAATCCTTATATAATCCCGAGGGGCGTAAGGTTTGATACAATATCGTGGCTTTAACTCTCGTATTTTTTATATCGTCAGGGTATTTAAATTTTTGAATAGACTTAGCAAGCAGCGTTATGTATTATATATTTTATTGTGTATGTATTTATATATGTATGATGTTTCTTTGTCACGCCCTAGAACCTAGACGGCTCTATTAACTTCGATGTGTGAAGTAGGGTATATGTTTTGTGACTTAACATATGCAAGAAATGAGGAAGTTAATAATTCGCTGTCTTAATGTACTCTTTACTGTATGGTGTTCCCATTGCATTTTTTCAGGTGCGGTTTTAGCACGTCTACTTGAGGATATGCCTGGGTTGCTTACGTTCACCTTCAAACCTTCAAGAAAAGAGCGTACTTCTACCTAAAAGGCCGGCAACGCACTTGTGACTCTTGAGTTGCGGGTGTTCATGGGCGGCGGTAGTCACTTACCATCAGGTGACTCGTCTGCTCGTTTGCCCCCTATCGCATAAAAAAAATATATTTATATATATGTTTGACAGTGAATAAAATTATCTGACTGAACTTTAAGACTTATCACCTTGACCAATTAATTTTCTAGTTTAACGTACCGTTACAATTCCAACCACTTTCTCACCGGTCACGATCGTTAAATAGACTAAATGGTGAAAGTACATATATATCAATGACAGTCCGCTATGCCGATAAGGTCACACAGATTTATTGCACCGACAAATACATTGCTGAAGCACCTAGTTACGAGTAACGAATGGATTTTACAAATTTATTGTTGATAGTCTTTATTTTATGGGATACGAGATGCAAACATGCACACGGTAAGCTACTACCACCACCCAAGGACACCTGCTACTCAAGAGTCCCAAGTGCATATATTTCAATGAAATTAATCTGAGGTCTGAAATCAATTTGAATTATCAAGAAAAGAAGTCAGTCAGACTAAGTCAATCATGAAGCTTGTTGTCTGTTCCAATACGTAGATCCTATGGAAATGAACAGGCAAGAAACTCCACCGAATCCAGAAAATCTAATTTTCTGGTTTCTCACAATGAGTTTGATTAGAATAAATCAATCTGAAAGGTTTACTTACAATTGCAATACCGATGCAGTAGGTCGCTTTACCTCTTGACAAAGGACTCCTGTTATTCTCAAAGCTAGTTGATTATCCCCGAAATATATACATTTGCCTACAATTAGCCAGTCAGTGGTTGGACATGCTCGGCGTACCAGTGGTTATAAAACCAAACAGGTCGCTTACCCTGATTATGAAGCGTATATATTTTTGAAAAAAAAAAATTTAATCCTTAGCTAAATTTGAAGTAGAGGAGCTTTATCTGTGTCCGATGTTGACTTTGTCTACCTCAAGCAGATAGAATATTTTACAAAGAGCCTCTCTTGCTTTTGTCACTAACACAGAAACGTAAGCAGCTTACAACTTAGTTGTTTTTACCTTTAACCGCCAATGAGGTTGTACCTTGTGGTCATTTAGAAAGGTTAATATAACTTTGTATTTGAGATTAAACTTAACAATCAAAATTGAAATAAGACAGCTGAAGTCACAATGGGACCTAACTACAATTGTAAGAAGACTTTTTTTTTTATGTAGATCGGGACTCGTAAGCCATCCAACGTTTAGACCAAAAGGCGCCAATCTTTTCACGGATTCTGATCAGGTGAGCCCTGTGCTATTTGAAATTGATCTCGAATAATACTGTTATCAGGTATTATCCAGAGTTACCTTTTAGTACTTGTTCTCTCAACATGAAATAATAAAAAAAAAAAATGGATTCTCTTGCGACACCAAGCGTAAGACTGGCCTGTTTATGTAGTAGTTATTGTTCCTAACTAACAATTGTGTTGGCTCATAAAATTCTTATTATCCGACCTAGATATAAAACTAATAGGACATAAAATTGACTTTAGTTAGGGGGAAAAGTTTTTGATTTTCTTACGTACCACGCTGATAAACACGTTATTTCGATGGCAATCAATAAATTTAAAAACCAGACGAGATTACATGCGAAGCGATAGTAAAGGACGTTTATTTTCGTTTCGAAAAGTTTGTAGCGTTCCTGAAAGCAATAAAAACAAGAGTCAATTTTATTCTTATCTATTACAATCAAATAATGAGAATCGAAATTCGTCAATACCTATTAAATAAAGAAAATCGATTGACAAAAATTTAAAATGTCCTGAGCTTACTTACTATATCTACTCCGCATACAGGCTCGTCGGTTGAAGGTACTTTTGACTCGGCCTTTGCTTAGATTGTCTTGAATTTGGTTCAAGAACGTTCGCCTAGGTCTTCTTCTTGCGACAACTCCATTTACATCTACCATATAAATACCTTTTGTCAATCTTCTTTTATTCTTCCTTTCGATTTTACCGAACACATACACAAGTACATCAAATTTTTTTTTCTATTCTAGTCACTACATCCTCTTTCACACCACACTGCTCCCTTATCACAATATTCTTTACTCTGTCGCTCAATTTCACATCAGCTATACTCCTCAATGCTCTCATTTCTACCGCATTAATTTTACTATCTTGTTTCTTCTGCCATACTCAACTTTCTCTAACACATATAAGTATTGATACCAATGTACCTCTATACACAGACACGCGAGCCTTCATTGAGACCCTGGAGCTGGTCATAAAAGTATGCAATGCGCCATTGATCGCATTACTCGCACTCACTCTTCGTTCTATAGCACCATCACAATTTCCTTCCCTAGTAAACTTTGATCCTAGATATATGAATTCATCCACCTATTCCACTTTTTTACCATATTTTCACAAATTAAAGAGTTATTATAACACTTAATTAGTGTATTAATTGAAATAGAACTGTTAGAGTAAGAACGCATTTGTGGAATGCATTTATGATCAACATTTTGTGTTTTCATTATTCATTTACATCAAATTTATTTTCGTGACATCATAAATATCTTATGTAATTGCCAGAAACAAGCAATAGTTCTAGTACTCAATAACATTCCACCTACCTATGTCGACAGTTCCAAACAAATGCAACTAACTTCAAATAGTGGAATGCAAATTACAGGAAACCCATTTCACGGCTGCAAAAGTTTGGAGGGAATTTAAAATTCTGCACATTTATATTACAACTGAATTATGCATGTATGCATATTACGCAGTGGTGTGAAACTTGCAAACAACTTATATACATATATACTATAATGACAATTTTAACCTATATCATTCAGACACAGTTATAACAAGAACTCCGGACGAAGTTTGTTAATCGAATTATGATTTCACTTAGCTATGTTAATGTAAGCTTCACCTTTTTAAACATATGTAAAAACAAAGATTTAACTAAATTTTAATAAAACTATTTTTTATAATAATCAAACCACTCCGTAGTCCGATTACATCGTTAAGTTGATGGCATGGCATGACTGTGTGCACTGTAAACTTTAAGTATGTAACTTTTCAATGTGAACGTGATAATTACTAGTAAGAATAAAATTGACACTTTTATTTTTGACTATAATAATTTACAGTTTTAAGTACAGACTGCAATGCTAACTTGGCCATCTGATTACAAAACTAGACGTTTCCTGCGGTTTCAAGTATTATTATTAGTAATAAGTTCTCGGTAAAGGTAGGTATTAGGCTCATGAAGGGCGCCTAAGGGATCAGACTTTGACTGCACGGATGGCGTAGCGGTTTAAGTGCAGTGGGTTCGTTCCCCGCACGGACAAAACTTTGTGTAATCCTCAAATTGTTGTTCTGAGTCTGGGTGTTCTTTGTGTGCGTTGTTTGAATGTTTGTAAAGCCCCCCGCGACACAGGAATTAATATTAGTGCGGGAGTTGTCTTTTTAAATAAAAAAAAAGTCTTTTAGACAGTATACAGTGACCGGTTGACGGCAATACGCTTGTCCCCTATAACGTTAGTACGTCCAAATTCTAATTGGCGAAATGTGTCTGTTTAATACAACTCTGCCTACCCCTTAGGGTATATAGACATGAGCATATGTATGTATGTATGTATTTAGACTAAAAAAATATCATTTAATGTACGGAATGATATGATCATAAATTTTGACTGACTTGTCTAACTGACCCTTAGGAAATACTCTATCCAATACATACAATTTTCTGATAATTTCAGAGGTAAGCACGTTTAAAAAAAAAATATTAAAAACTCAAAACTCTTCAGCCTAATATATAACTATAGATGTCTTAGTTTACCTGTTTCTTGATTTTTTTTGCCAATGCATAAAACAAATTATATTCTTAAAAATATCAAATTAAAGATAACACATTTCTAAGTTGACACAACTCTGGGTGTGGGTCAATTAATGCCACAATAAAAGAAAAGTATTAAATTAATTAAGTTGGGATATTTTAAAATTGGGAGAACAGAATGCGTGAAACAGAAATAAAATATTCGTTGTAAGTATAAGTCCAGGATAAATAAACAAATGAAGCAAATACTTCCAGACAGCAAATACATCCTATGGGAGCACGGTGCGAACGAATTCGTCGCAATTTTGTGTGTATATTTCTCTCCGTAGTACTTTAGGGAATACCCAAACGTATCCACTAGTCTTAGTATAATATTAACAAGATAAAGAGTACGTATGGGCCTAGCTGTAAATCAGGTGAAATAAAATAAATAATGTATTTTATTTCAATATATTATATATAAATATTTATAAAACATATTATTATTAAGCACCATGGTTGTCGGTGGAGTAGACTAGCTACCACGTGAGACGAGAAAGGGAGAGGACAAGTACTCTCTCATCCCGCAGAAGACGCACTAGACGTCGGAGAGCAAACACTGATCTCCGACCTCCATAAGCGCTGGCCTGGGGGTATCGGGCTGGGCTGACCGTTACCCCAGCAGAAGCAGGCCTGAGACGGTGGCGTGACGTACGTGTTCCACGCGCGCCTATTTGATGTGGGGGGCGTAAGGCCCCCATATTCCAAAGTGTGGTCGCCTGCTAGCTTGCAGGTGGCCAAGGTATGCTGGGGTTCCCGGATGTTTCCTTCTGAGGGTATCCCGGGTCCCTAGCAATAGACGCTCTCATGACGGAACACCGTGTGGTTTTAGTCGGTTCGAGTCCGACTTACCACCTCACCGTCAGCTCTGGTGAGGTAATGACCCGTGGGGGTTTCCACACGAAAAAAAAAAACAGAAGCCACCACGTGGGATACGTGGTAGCTATCCCATGGGTGTCGATTAAGAGATACGACTGTTGCCTATCAAACTGTATTTATATAGCCAGTGCCCGGTTGACGACAATAGGCCTGCCAATTTTTTTTTCTGAACACACACTAATTACGTCATAGGAACTATATATATTTGTAGTTGAAAAATGTGATTTCATTTCATACGCTTTTACCTATACATTTAGAGAGATGGGCGTGATAGTACATATGCATGTGTTATTATTTACTAATTTTTATTTTGATTTAATTTTTATAGAGAAATATATATATACATATATATATATATATATATTGTTGTCACTTACCATCAGGTGACCAGTCTGATCGTCTGTCCCTCGATAGTATAAAGAAAAAAGAAACAAAATGATGTTCTTTTTAATAGAATACTAATTTTGTTACTCACTTACAGTAAAACACTTAAAAAATGTTGATTTTATAACATTAATTTACTGAAAATTACAATACTGACAACGTTTACAAACAAATAAAAATTAAGAATATAAGAACTATTTACAAATGTTTTTTTATGTTTAAATTAAGTTATTAAACACTATTACATTGAATGTTCGATTAACTCAAACGCCACACTCAAAGGATCATAGATCCACCATACCATAAATACATATTCAAATATATTATACGCTAGATAATCTTCAAATCGCAATCGGAATAAATATGTATGGAACAGATGCATCCACAGGAAGATAGCGATGTGTGTGTGAGCCAATTTTTGTATACGATCCGCTTTGGCCCTGGATTTATGGAAGTACGAAAACCGTCGAATTGTTATGTAGGGTCACAGTATTAGAGAGCGATTTTTTTTATTATTATAACAGCTACCGCCCGTAGCAATGCGCGTTTCGCTGTGAACAGGTAACAGTCAAAAAGATACATTCGTATCTATAATGAAAAATAAATTAGTAAGTAAATCTAAATCTCTCGAAGCATCAGATTATATATAATTTGAGGAGATAATCTCCTTTTTTTAAAACGATCAGTTTCATTACATTGACTTGTATTAAGTCAACTGTTACTGTTACATAGTAAGTTACTGTTAAGCACTAAACAATAAAGTTAGTAAAACTTGCATTCAAACAACTTAGACTAGTCAACAATGCTTCAATGTAGCTTAATGGAATTATTGACATTTAAGTGCATGAGAGACGTGTAGTATCCTCTTTTCAGTAGGTTTTTCTTTATCTATGACATCCTCAACCTTTTTTTTTTCATTATTTTTTTTCTTATTCATTTTAAAAGACATAAAATTTAAAGACTGTAATCGCAGCATCTTTGGTGTCAACGGCATTCCAACGTCAATCAAACGTATAATTATCTTAACTAGACTTTCTTCTTGTTCAACAATAAAAATGGACTTACGAATAAGCTTATCATTAGAGTGAAACTATTTACTCTGACGTAATACAGATCACTGGTGCACACAATGTTTTGAATACTTGTTTTAATAAATGATAAACGCCAATCGTATGTTGAAAGAATGGCTTTTAGCTTGATACGACGTATTCGCAGTTTTTATCAGTCGGGATTGCGTCCGAGCACCAGGTGTTAGTGCACGCTGTAGAACGACTGTATTTTCAGTTGTACCTAAAAAAAGTGATTAGCAATATGTTAGTTGTGATAATTGTTTTCAATTATATGACAACAGCATAAAACGGAGTCTAGTAACTATAGAGATTATCGACTATCGAATTTATCGGTTGCACATATACATCCGATGTAAAAATGAGGACTTCATCTCTATATAGTATAAGCTACATACTTATTTAGCACACATTTTCATTTTATTACACCGATAGTTATCAAATTTGTACTTAACTAATGATTTCCTGGAGTTTTGATTAAACCGCGTATCACTTATTACCCAACTATGAATTGTCATCGAGTATAAGCTTTCTAATTATTGCGTATCCGTCTCGATTTACTTATCAAAATGAATATTGATTGTATAAAAAAGACTACATCGGTAACATTTTTAATTTCCATTACTACTGACACCACACCAAATTCACACGTGCCACGTCAACGACACCACAGGTGACTGTTGTTGTATAATTTACGGTCGCAATTCCCAAACTCATACGCTAACCACTCTACGTCTATTCCTGGTTTTATATATCGCCTCTGTGATGGAAGATTTTTAGTGTATTTATTTGCTTTGTATATTATGATTTTTCTTTGTCTTTTAAAACTCTTATCTTTACCTTTAATATTAAACAAGATTCGGTTAACTAAAATCATTAGTTATGAAAGCTTATAATTCTAAATGTAGAGATGAAAAGTAAGTATACTGTAAAATGAGGTAGGTGCTCTAAGAAAGCATAATCATAATAATTTTGTTTGTGCTTAAAGCGAGATGATTCTCGCATTGCGACTGAAAGGAGACCGTCCAAATTTAGCCAGAACGTGAACAAACATTTTGTAATCAAAGTAAATTATTTTTATTTAATATACCGTAAATCCCTGTCTTTTGGTACGAAAGTGACAACAACTCAATTGGCTTCTTTGTATTGCCAAGTAAATAAAAATAAAAAAAAATATGTTGGGTAAAACTGTTCCAAAATAAAAATAATCACATTATTGAAATATTTACAAATACCACAAAATACTTCATATGCTCAGTTTTATTAAAATTTTATTTTTATGTTGAAGAGTTTAAAAAGATATTAGATTATTGTTGAAATGTAAAAAAATATAATTCATTTTGGGTTATTTATTTTCATATTCTAGTAACACTTTACAAATTCTGACATTCACTTCGCGCACATTTGATTGTTCTGTTGATTTTTCAATGATATTGAGTTTTGGTTTACTATTTCGAGCTGTGCTATCCATGTTAGATTCTTATTCTTCTCGTGACTATGAAGGGGACTGACATACAAAATAATATAATGATGTCTAATGAATGATTGTAACTTGAAAAAAAAATCAAAATAGTTATTATAAACAATGTGTTTTATTTTATTGTTTAACTGACTTGACCGACTTTACTGCAATATAGTAATGTTTTCTACTTAGTGCAACTGAAAAGTTACATTGCTATATCAAAATCAGTGAGTCTCCTTTGATGTGGCTACGCATACCTACTAGAAATAATAATATTATTAATAATGAGCTCGAATTCAACTTCAAGTGACGATTTTTTCTCTCCGCAACGTCGCCAACATCTGTACGTCGGTAAAGGAGTGGTCACCGACATGGTTGCGATTCTGTGGCCAACCTTTGTTACAAGAACTTGAACCAGCTTAATGTTTCGGCCCTAACATTGTTGGCTCAAATACGTGCTAGAAAGGCTATGCTTGAACTGGAAGAATAGCCTCGTTGACTCTCGTTCATCTCAAATAGTGAATCTTGTAGACTCCGGGGAATAAATTGATAGTGATATTCTGGAATATCAACATATACGTTTTGATGATATACCACGTGTAGCACTTTTGCTGATGCCTTAACGAAATAAAGCGTTAGTGTGTGTCCTTTACGCTTTATTACTTATTTATTTAGAAAAAAGTTAAAAACTCATTGATATGCATTCAATTCTTTATTACACATTTTTTCTCAATAAAACCATTGAGTTCTTACGTGGCATTAGAGGATTGAGCGACGTATCGCTGAGAACACGTTTTGAGAATTGGTATTTTTCGGAAACTGACATCAATTTCTGTGATTATGCAGAAAAACAGATAAAAAAGGCATATATAACATGCCTTTAATACCAACGACTGAATCTCAGACGAACGGGAAGCCAATAACTTGATAACAGAGTAAACTGCTAAACGCATGACCGCTCTCCACCACAGCCCTGGATGTACAAAAAACATGTTAACATAATAAACGGGAAGATTTACCTTTGTGAGAGACTGATATCTGAACTAGGACGTTTCCTGGTAAACGGATTATCAGGCTGCCCCATTGAGGCTCAGATAGCGTGGACATCATGAGCTATTATAGTAGTTACGCATAATAAAATAAATAATATTATTACAAAATAACAGACATATCATAAATATATCAATATGTATATTAGTAGACAGATGTTTGTGTGAATTAGAGTATGTGTTTGTGTGTGTGGTAGTGTGGCTGTGTGTTAGTTGAGTTAGTATTATTAAATACTCATGTAAATGTTGCCGAAGACTGTCTTTATCCTTGTAATTGAGATTTTGTAACCATTTCGAAATAATCTGTTGGCATTTATGTTTATTTTTTAAATAATGTATGTTGTATTTATTTTCTGCCTAGCGGTAAAAGTTCATGGAGAACGATGCTCTTCGAATCCCAGCATCACTTTATTGCGTGTTAATCCAGGTTTCATAACAGTCTGTGGAGCTTGACTACCATTTGACCATGATATTTTTAGCACGTTCTTGTCGTATTTTTTTTTTTTTTATTTGTAAGCCTACCATAATGATGTAATGATGATATACTTTGCCTGATGGTAAGCAATAAATGGTTGGACTACATTGACTAGACATGCAATGAGTGGTGGTCACCATCCTCATTGCATGTCTAGTCAATGTAGTATGGTGACCCACACTATGGCGGCCTGGTGAGATGCTTTTTCACGCCCCGCTTAAAAGACTCAGGATTAATGTGAGAAGGAAACACGTGCCCTGGTAGTGAATTACAATCTTTCAACGATCGGCACAGGAAAGAAGAGCCAAACCGTTTCGTTCGGGATCGCATACCTTCGACTCGCAAACGGTGACTCCTCAGGCCAGCACGTGTAGTCCTGTAGAGGAAGGGAGAAGGTGGGACCAATTGGAAGAGCTCATCAGAACACTCCTATTGTTGTAGGCGATAGAGAACTGCCATAGAGGCGACATCTCTTCGTAACTGGAGGGGCTCAAGAGACTGGGTGACCTCAGGACAGTCTATAATACGGACTGCGCGTCGCTGCAACCGATCGAGAGCGTCAAGCAGATACCGCGCATAGCCATTCCAAAGATGAGAGCAGTACTCCGGCAGTAGGTGGCGGATTAATTGGGTGTTGATTATCCGCTCGAGCACCTTACAGAGTATGGAGGTGACGGCTATAGGATGGTAATTAGCTCGATCGGAGCGGTCGCCTTTTTTGGGAATGGGTTGGACGTTCGCCTCTCTCCAGGCCTCTGGAACAATTCCCGAGGAATAGGACAGGCGATACAAGCGCGTCAGTACAGGAGACAACTCAGGTGCACAGTTTTTAAGAACCACCGCCGGAATACCGTCGGGTCCACTGGCTTTCCGGACATCGAGTGACTGAAGCTCCACACGGACATCCCTCTGCCGGATGCGAATATCCCGCATTGCGGAGTCGCAAGATGCAATGGTGGGTGGGTGAGCGCCACGGTCGTCGATTCGGGAGTTAGCCGCAAAGAGGTCAGCAAGTAGTTTCGCTTTCTCTTGCGGCTCGTGGGCCAGTGATCCGTCAGGGTACTTCAGCGGTGGCAGCGAAGGCTGGCAGTAGTTGGACTGCACGGCTTTGGCCAATCGCTAAAACTTACGGCTACCCGTAGGGTATGCGACGAGTTCTTGACCAAACCGTGCAATGCGCTGGGCATCAGCTCTGATGTAAGCCCTCTTGCATTCCTTAGTGGCTTTGTTAAACGCTGCTTTTAGGCGATCAACGTCTGGGTCACAATGAGCGCGGGCCCTGATCCATTCGCGGTAGGCTGACTGCTTTTGAGCGACAGCACGGGTGCACTCGCGATTGAACCAGGGACGGGTCTTTGTGCTGGCGACTTCACTGTAGGGGATATAGTACTCCATACCCACAGTGATTTGGTCAGCCACGGCAGACGCACTTTGCGACAGATCCCTGTCTTTAAAGCAGCGTTGAACCCACGGGATGGATGCAATAATCCCGCAATCCATCCCAGTCTGCTGACGAGTAGTGCCATAACCGTCGCCTTGTTACCACAGGCCGTGGCACCAAGGTGGACACCAGGCAGTGGTCGGAGGATCCCAGAGGGGTGTGAACCGTTACACTGTACTGCGCTGGGTGACTCGTCAGCAGAAGGTCCAGCAAAGAGGGCGCTTGACCCGATATGTCTGGTATCCTGGTGGGCGGGAGTACCAGTTGGGTAAGGTCATGCGTGAGAGCGAATGCGTGGGCAGTTTGACCAGCGTGGTCAGTTTTGGAAGATCGCAGCCAGAAGTCATGGTGGGCATTAAAGTCTCCCAAAAACACCAGTTCGGCGGTCGGGAACTGCTCCTGCGCTTTGTCCGTTGCGTGACTCATGTAGTCAAAGAGTCGAGTTGTCTCGGAGTCTCCGGAATGGGACCGATAAAGGCAAACGCAGATCCGGCTCATAGAGCCAAAATCCACGTGGAGCCAAAGGACGGAGAAGGATGCGTCTTCTAGGCAGTGCAGACGGCGACAACAAACATCCGCCCTGACGAAAAGACATACCCCAGCCCTCGCGAGGAAGCACTCCTCTAGAACGTAGCCGGGATAGTAGAGATATGCCATGTCGGCGGGGCGGCGTATTTGTGTCTCCATAAGAAAAAGCATGGCCGGCCGAGCCGTCTCAAGGTGCTGGTGTACGGCGCTGAGGTTTGCATGGAGTCCACGTATGTTAGTGAACTCTGTCGGCGCATGAGCACCGGTAAGCGGCGGGGAGAGGACGACGGTGGTGCGGGGGGCACATATGAATATCGTTTTGATGTGAGACCATTCCGCGCAACACATCCGCCCGCGATACTCGCTTTTAATATAAGTACTACTTTATACAGTCCACTATCTTTTATTTACACCAAAGTCGCAGGAACCTACTCAACATTGGTCCTTCAGTTTTTTAATAAAACCGATTCGGTAAAAAAAACCAGCGAGCTACCTACGAGTCGGCGTTGGCGGACTTTGAACTCGGCACGGACGTTTGATCGCCCGCTAGGCTACGTTGCTGCTACACTGCGGAGCTGAGGACATCTGACTTGGTGGAACGGATCTGGACAAATGAGTGAGTTCGTTCCAATCAGATTTCCTTTTTTCTTCTTCTAGACTTCCAATTTACGAGCGTGCGTAAGCGTGCCATCCAGCATGATTTCTATGTTGATGACTTTCTGAGTGGGAGTGACACTATATCAGGCGCGGTTGAGTTATATCAGGGCGTTATAAGCACTCTTTCATCTGCAAAATTTAAAATACGTAAATTTCAATCAAATGAAAGTAGTATATTACAAAAAATCAATTATGACACAAATAAAATTCCTCATCTTAATAATGTCTTAGATTTTAATAATAATAACATTAATGCCGCTTCTAAAACGTTAGGTTTGCACTGGTTATGTGATTCAGACTCACTATCCTTTTCAATAAATATTGACCAAAATTCCGAAAAAGTTACAAAACGCCACATACTGTCTGTTATAAGTCAGATTTTCGACCCACTGGGTCTAGTAGGCCCATGCGTTGTCGAAGCTAAGATCATTATGCAGCGACTGTGGATCGGAAAGTATGACTGGGACGACTTAGTTTCCAAAGATATAAATGATCTTTGGTCTTCATTTGCATGTACTTTATCATACCTTAATCAACTAAGAATACCTAGATTTGTATCGTGCAGTAACTCTATAAGAAACGAAATTCACGTCTTTACCGATGCTTCGGAGAAAGCGTATGGAGCGTGTCTTTATATTCGTTCTGTTCATAATTCAGGTTCTGTTCACGTACAATTATTAGTATCTAAAAATCGTGTAGCTCCTATTAATCCTACTTCAATACCAAGGCTCGAACTGTGCGGTGCTTTAGTAGCTACAAGACTGTGTACAAAGGTTCGTGACTCTCTTACGATGCAAGTCGATAAAATTTATCTTTGGTCCGATTCCACAATTGTACTGGCGTGGATATGTACGTAACCCAATAAACTTAAACCATTTGTGCGTAATAGAGTCAATGAAATTCAAGAAGGTACTGTTGGTTATACCTGGGGCTACGTTCCGTCGAAGGACAACCCGGCAGATCTTGTTTCCCGAGGGCTGAGGGCTGATGCTATCAGCAACAGTTCCCTGTGGTGGTGTGGTCCAACATTTTTATTAAAATCAGAAATTGATTGGCCACAAAAACCCAACAGTCATGCTAAACAGGATCTACCAGATGTAGTTTGTCATGTAGTTAGTAGCGTTGATAATAATCAGCTTATTACTAATCAAATGCGCGCTGGGTCTATAATTAGTGATTTAATTCTTAAATATTCTAGTTTTAACTATTTACAAAGAGTAGTTGCTTATGTATTTAGAGCTATTTACAATTTTAAAAATTCACGACATAAGCACACAAGTTTTCTTTCAACACAAGAACATAAAATATCATTAGATTGTCTTACATATAATGCTCAACTTCAAATGTTTCCCAAAGAGTATACTATTTTACATTCAGGGCAGTCCCTACCGCGGAACAATCGTCTTGTTTCTTTATCTCCATTTGTAGACTCTAGTGGCATTCTACGTGTTGGCGGTAGGCTTGACAATTCTCCCTATGATTTCAATATAAAACATCCAATTTTAATTTGCTGTAAGCATCCATTAACGAAATTAATATTTCAATGCGAACATTTGAAGCTTTTTCATGCTGGACCACAGCTTTTATTGGCAAATATACGTCTGCGATACTGGCCTCTAGGAGGTAGAAATTTATCTAAAGCGATTGTTAGAAATTGCATAAAATGCTTTAGATATAGGGCTCAAAATGTACAACCTATTATGGGTCAATTACCGTCATCTCGCACTGAACTACAATATCCCTTTCTTAATTGTAGTGTGGACTATGCAGGGCCAATTTTGATCGCTGACCGGAAAGGGCGAGGCTGTAGACTGCTTAAGTCATATTTATGCATTTTTGTATGCCTTGCAGTAAAAGCTGTTCACCTCGAGCTTGTCACAGCATTGACAAAAGAAGCGTACATGGCTGCTCTTCTAAGGTTTGTGTCGCGCCGAGGCAAGCCCCGCAGCATTTGGTCTGACAACGGGACAAACTTTGTTGGGGCTTGTAACGAAATGCGTAGCTTCCTTTCAGGTCCGGACGTTTCTTCGAAAATGGCGCAAGAGGGTATAGATTTTCATTTTGCTCCTCCATATTCCCCTCACTTCAATGGCATCGCCGAAGCAGCCGTCAAGTCCGCCAAAGGCCACCTCAAAGTAGTCTTAGGCTCCACTCACCTCACGTATGAGGAAATGTCGACCTGCTTAGTCCAAATTGAGGCTATTCTTAATTCTCGGCCTCTCACCGTTGCTTCCTCTGATCCATTAGATTTCTCCGCTTTAACACCTGCCCATTTTCTGATTGGACGACCACTCACGTCTGTTCCGCACCCACAGGTCACATCGAACCAGATTCTTACACATTTAGAGCGCTTCCAGCGAGTAGAAACCATCAAACAGCACTTTTGGAAACGGTTTGCTAACGAATATATTTCTACACTTCAGCAAAGGTCGAAGTGGAGCGCTTCTACGGGTACTCTGAAGCCGGGCATGTTGGTGCTGATCAGAGACAAGACGCAGCCACCTCTATTGTGGTCACTTGGCCGGGTCACTAAGCTTTTCCCTGGCAGCGACGGGGTCGCACGACTGGCCGAAATGAAAACGAAGACCGGCAGCATCACACGAGGGTTCAACTCCATCTGCCCCCTACCTATTAATTGAAGTTTTATATACTTCAACCCGGGCAGTATGTCGGCGCATGAGCACCGGTAAGCGGCGGGGAGAGGACGACGGTGGTGCGGGGGGCACATATGAATATGGTTTTGATGTGAGACCATTGCTTTTTTAACTCGCTTTTAATATAAGTACTACTTTATACAGTCCACTATCTTTTATTTACACCAAAGTCGCAGGAACCTACTCAACATTGTAGACACAATTGTACTTCATCTCAAAAAGCGGGTCGGTGGGAGAGGAGGATGCCGCTGTTGGACCATTTTTCTTTCTTTGTACTGCCATGATAAGAGTTGGAAAAGGGGGCGTAAAAGGCATGACGGTCATCGTGACTGTGTAAACTGAGACTGAAAATACTGTGTCATCATGTAACGGTGAGGCATGACGGAGACCGAACCGCCGGACGGAAGGGCCCCCGTACCCTCCCGGAAATGGACGCCGGGTCCCACCGTCCGGTCACCA
The DNA here is from genome assembly GCA_947561695.1 of Tyria jacobaeae. NCBI lineage: Eukaryota > Metazoa > Arthropoda > Insecta > Lepidoptera > Erebidae > Tyria > Tyria jacobaeae. The sequence continues at coordinate 10,792,977 of OX387231.1, read as the reverse complement.
ACCGGCACGACGAGCCACTCCGTGGATTATGTGCGATCTGACGGGGCAGCCTCCCAGGGTGGTTAGCCGTGGTTGGGCCCCTCTCTATGCCGCGGGCGGCCGGCGGCACCACCGTTTCTACGGGTCTCCCTGGCCGACGGTTCGATCCACGCCACCCTCACAATGATTCTACGAGCACTCCACTGCTCACACACATACCACGACAACTGTCACCCTTGCACCATTGGGCCTCCGGCGCACTCACTCACCAGCGAAAGACGACAGCACGAATGTTGTCGCTTTAGGCTGGTTTTCTGTGAGAGATTAGTACTGCCCCGGTCGAGCCGGCCCATTTTTGCTGAAATCAGCGGGGCTCTACTACCTCGATTGGTATCCAAATTATTCGGTAATCCAAATTTCATCACCAGTGATCAAACTTTAAAAACAATCTTAGGTTTCATTACGTTTCAGTAGAGAATCGCAATCGAGTACACGATTCATTATTTCAGTGAGCTCATGTGGCATCTAAATTTGATGTTTTTTTTTTTTGTATAGCCGAACTTTTTCAAATTGGTTAAAAATATTTTGTGGTCAATTTCAAGTTCCTCGGCTAGGCCTTAACTACTCATAGGACGATCTTGCTCCACTTTATCCGTATGAGGGCCTCATAGGGATAAAGATATATATAGACCAGAGTGCTGCAACTGCATCTTTGACGTAATCGATGAGATTTTCTAATAAAACTTCAATATATATCGAATTTCTCTTTTAGATTCACTCATATTGGTGGACACAAACACACTTAAAAATGACGGGAAAGTGCAACACTCACACATATATCGCTGCAGGAAAGAAGCTTATATTGTGTATCTTTTCACCGTGGGTGAGCCATGCTTAGGCACGAATATCTCTTGACCGGAGTTATACCACGGCCTCACAGAAAACCAGTTAACAAACATTACTTGAAGTATATTGTCGCATGAGGGAGGGTACCGGGAGCCGGGAGCCCAACAACTAAATTATTGGACCCTTTTTTCTTTCTAGTATATATTAACGATTTCCCCCAGTTACTGGAGGGATAGCCCAAAATAGTATTATTTGATGCTGACGCTTCATTAATTTTTAAAGTATATAGACATTTCAATAACTTTGACGACGTAAATAATATTATTCAACGAGTTCATGAATACGTCTTTATACGGTGTAAGTAAATTTGAGTTTAGCTTAGACACGTATAGGCTGGCTCGACCAGAGTCATATAGCGCCACAGAAAACCGGTATTTAAGCAATGTTTGCTGTGTTTCACCGAGGTATGTAGCTTACTAGAGGTTTTGTGAGTAACATTCATATTTATTAAAAGAAACGGTTTTATTCTCGTGTGTGTTTCGGGGATAACCGATTAGTTTAAGTCCCGACGGGGGGCCTTTATTGGCTCATCTATCGTAAGTTTTAGTGGCAGGTGGGAGGCAGTTTACACCCACTGTCTTTGTTGAAGTTGGGATGAGGGCTTATTTCTATTGCTCTTCCTACCTACCCCTGTACGAAATACTTTTTATTTGCAAGTATGGACGTCTTTTCAGAGCGTATGTAGTTAGCCGCGTCCGTCTTGCATACGTGTTCTGTGACGGCCGACATATTACAGACAAACTTTATATAGTTTGAATTACTTTTGTTATGGAGATAAATATAAACATATATGTAAGTTAAAATTGTAACTGATAAAAATCTGTACATGGTATAGTAAGGAAAAATAGAATTATGGGTTTCATTAGAGCAATAAAACCAAAACGTGTTTTTTTTTTTATACTACAGGAGGACAGACGAAATAACTGGTCACCTGATGGTAAGTGACAACCGCCGTCCATGGACACCCGAAACTCAAGAGTCGTAAGTGCGCTGCCCGCCTTTAAGGGTGATGAGGGATAGTGGAATGCGGGGAGGGGAAAGAAGAAATGGGAGGATGAAGAGATGTGTAAAAGAGAGGGGTGATGAGGGGATAGAAAAGAGGAGAGGGGGAGTTGGGCATCCGGACAACTTACTCATTTCAGGGAAATGCAACGCAAGCGTTACTTCACAACCGGTTTTCCGTGAGGCCGTGGTATCGCTCCGGTCGAGCCGGCCCAAACGTGCCTAAGCATGGCTCTACCACTGTGTGTTTTAAAAAAGTCGAAAGGGAAATTTTGCATATGTATAATTATATCTGTGTTAGAATGTTTGAAATCTGAATGAGATTTTCATATTTAATGCAAATATGACAATTGCATTCAAAGTTGTAGAAGGTCTAGGCCAAAGTAACATGCACTGAGTTAAATCGTATAAAATTAGAATGTTTGTCTGAACCTGAAGTGAATGAGAAATTCAAAAGTAAATTAAAAGAAAAATTTAGATACCAGTATGGAAGGGGTTGTTTAAAATGAAGGAAACGAAGTGAACTTAAAAACACTTTAGTTGATTGTGCGATGTAAGTATGCGGTGTTAGTAAACGAATGAATCAAAGAAATGTAAAATCATTTCGGTGGGACTAAGAGATGAAGGATGTCCCGAAAGTACCCAGACCGCGGGAATAGGCTTGCCCCTGTGACGAAAATGGGACTAAATTATAATCAGTAAAATGTGGGCGTAAATTTCAAATTTGGCTGCTACTTCTGGGACATCGACGATAATATATGTATGTTTGTATGTACATATGTATGTATTTAAGATACCTCGTTCAATAAATTATTCAACTAAGACTTTTGAGGCACTCGCCTTAAGAATATTGTAAATCATTATGTCAATGTTAACATTGCTTTATATACATTTAAAATATTTGTTATATAAAGTAAAAATATTTTTATTTTATCTGTTGTACACTTGTCTCCTTCAAAAGGAATCACAGCCAGCGATCAAGTAAATTATGGTTGATGTTATAACGAAAAAGCTTTCTTGTGAAGAGTAGGAAGTAAAAATGTGTTTTCTTCCCGGCATTATAGTTTATGGGTTGCCATCAATTTGCGACCGGCCTTCATTTTTTCAGAGTCATCCTCTTATAGTTTTTTTTTTTAATTCTCAGAATTCCTTATAAGATTTTTTGTTAACGTATAGTTTTGTGACTAGTGTTTTTAGTTCACAAGATACTGAGTTATTTATACATACAACTTGCACCTAATCTACATTCATGAACCCTTTCACACTCTCTCGTCGGTTAGTACGGGTGCTTTTAATTTAGCCCTTATTCAGTACAGCTCGGTAGTCTTTTAACACGAACGTCATCTTTCTCGTCAGTACCATTGATGAGCTATAACTTTTTAAACATTTTTTTTTCTTAGATTAACATGTGTTTGTTACAAAAAAACATATGTTTCCTGTTCTCTTATTAGTTTCCGCAGGCTTGTTTGACTTTGAAGCAAAATCCCTCGCGATACTCTACCAGTGGAGTAGGGAGCCGCTAGAGGAGGGCCCGGGGCCTGCTCTTCGTGAAATCGAGGCGCAGCTTTCTCAACTCCGCCAGGTGCTCATGGCGCAATGGAAGGAAGGGCGTGAGCGACCAAGCGTAGGGCACGTCACAATTGTGGCGATAAGACCCGTTATGGAGGATTTGCTGGAGGAGAGACCCAGGCGCTTACTGAACATGTCTGCTTCGGGAAGTACCTATGTGATATAGGCCGGGAGCCAACGCCTAAGGCGAGGCGGCCAAGTCTGTCGGGGTCACAGGGTTTTCCTTCCTAGGGTATACCTGAGGTCCCAGCTACAATACACGGTAACGTGACGACCCGTAGGGGTTTCCACATAAAAAATAAGAAAAGATTGTTATTCTTCCTAAAATTCAATTATTATTAGACTTAAGAGTTTCAGTGTACACACACACGCTTACAACACTTTTGTATTGTCATTGCTGTTACTTTTTGCAAAATCAAAATATAAATAGAGCTTCTGCCTGACTCTTCGGGCATGTAGGCCTGATTGTATATACGTACACTTGATAATTCATTATATCAGAATATATTATTTCATACTGAACACCCTTTTGTAAATCACCAAGACATCAGACTTCTTACATACAATATTACCGCTATATACATAAGCAGGGTAAAAAGCCTCATATGATATTATTGTTTAATCAGACTAAAAATACAATGAAATGTATTGTGAATAAATTTCATTATGGAATATTAAATTTTCTATCAAGTCGTAAAGTTTTGGACTTAATGTTTCATTCAAAATTATGAGAGGGCATAACACTGTCAAAACTTAATAAGATGGATTAATTCTAAGAAGTTTCAAGAAAAATAATCTCATAATTGCAGGTCTGTTACAGAGAATTGAGTTTGATCAATAAATGTTACGATTGTCTGTTTTACATTTTTTTTTCTGAATATTGATGGCAATTTTAAGAACTGTGCATGCATTAATTTGTATAAGTATAATCAAGATTATTATATTAACATACAGCTTTTTTAATTGAATACTATTTTTTTTTTCTCTTTTTGACCTTTAGGTCAAACTTATATGTTTGTAACTTATTGTGTAATTAGTGTCTGTGTTACTTGCTCACTTTTGTTTTTACATTTATATTAGAAGTTAATTTATGTTTTAAGTTATGTCTATGTTTAATACTATGCTTCTAAACCTGGAATTCATAAATAATTGTAAACCTTTCAACTGGCAGGTGGACTATACTGCTAGTTGCCGTAAAACCATACTTTTATTTTGTTATCGTACATATATGTGTATCACATAAGGATATTTATATATATATTTGTTATACCTTATATACTTTACCAAATATTTCTAGTATTTATTTATATTTTCAATTCATAGTCTTTATTTATTATGGAAATTAATAGTGATAGTGAAGACTATTATTCGCTTAGCAGTGATGACGACAATAGCTTTGTTAGTGTTCCATGTCTGGCTGATACACTTCAGATGCAAATTTTCCAATGCTTCACGTAATTTTACTGTCGTTCATATAAATGCGCAGAGTATTCCCGCTCACTTCCCCGATATGCTGACGAACCTTGATTGTAAGGTTGTCCACGCTATTCTTGTTTCAGAATCTTGGCTTAAGCCATGTCTTCTGTCTACTTCCTACTCTATGCCCGGCTTCACTCTCATTAGAAATGATCGATCATCTGGTGGCGATGGTGGTGTTGCGATTTACCTCCGCAGTTACATTCCCCACTCTGTGGTTAGAGTATCTTCACAGCCACCGCCACTAAATGCCGGTGAGCACCTGTTTGTTGAAGTTGAGCTGCATTACATAAAAATACTTTTAGGAGTCTATTACTGTCCTTCCTTACGGATTCTTTTGAAAATGTTCTACAAACTCTTTCCCCATCTTACAGTCATACCATTATAATGGGTGACTTCAATACCTGTCTTCTAAGAAATGATTCGCGATCTTCCTCTTTTCTTTCCATAGTTGAATCTAGCAATTTCTCTGTTCTCCCTCTAAATGCCACTCACCACTTTCCCAATTGTATACCTTCTCTTCTTGACCTAATACTTGTCTCATCTCTAGATCACGTTGTTAAGCATGGCCAATGTGCAGCACACGATTTCTCCTATCATGATCTTCTCTATCTATCCTACAAAATTCGTCCTTCCAAGGCAAAGTCAAGAGTTCTCTTGCAATGAAATTTTAGTAGCATGGATGTCGATCTCCTTGGAGAGGACGCGAGGCAGATCAACTGGGTCCTACTTCTAATAGCAGAATCTATCGACAAAAAAGTGGACATACTTAATACTAATATTATAGCGCTCTACGATATTCATGCACCGGTTCGAACTATTAAATTAAAGCATTTGTTGGTTGACTGATGATATTAAAAAAAGTATTGCTCTAAAAGCAGCTGCGAAGTCTAGATACAAATCAAGGCCTACCGATATCAACAAAGAGAAGTACCTAAAATTAAAAAATCTTTGCCTCTGCAGCTTCTCTAAGAAGGTTACGTAATTTTCTTCCAACATCTACTAAAATTGAACTCGTGCAATCTATTCTTCTTCCCATTCTTGACTATGCCGACGTCAGCTATCTAGATCTCAATGAAGACCAACCTGATAAACTTGAGAGACTTCAGAATTTCTGTATAAGATTCATATACGGATTACGCAAATATGATCATATCTCACAATTCCGCACTAAACTCAAGTGGCTTCCGATTTGCCTTCGCCGGAATACTCATTTCCTTTCCCTACTGTATACTATCTTGTTTCACCCATCTACCCCTATCTACCTAAAACAACGTTTCTCATTTATACGTGACACACACAATAGGTGCTTGAGATCATCAGAAAATCTGACGTTGGAAATACCAACTCACTCTACAATGTTTTGGGATAAATCGTTCACTGTGCAAGCCGCACGCATTTGGAATGCATTGCCAGAGGATATCCGATGGGCTCAATCACTAGCTGTCTTTCAGAAGCTCGTCAAGGATCACTACCTATCTCAGTAATACTTGTTTATTGCATATATTTATGTACATACATATATGTATGTATTTGTGTATGTGTATGTATGTATACACATACACATAATACATATATGTATATATTACCTGTTTTTAATTGTAATTTGTTTTTACTTAGTTTCTTTTTCTATCTCTTATTTTTGTTTATTATTGTTTTATTTTTTTTATTTCTTTTTCTTTAATTTTTTTTACTTTTTTCGCAGATTGTGATAAGACCGCCATTTGTACTCACCTATTATTATGTTTTTTGTTTGTTTGATACCTCACGTATACAATAAAGAGTATCTATCTATCTATCTATCTATCTATTGATGTTGCAGATTTTAATTCATAGATACAGGTATATTTAATTAGGTTTTAATCGGATTGTTAACTATCAGACAGTATGTAGTTTTGAAAGTAATGGGTTCATTCAAGATGTATACTATTTTGACCCCAATTTAAATACATATAGATACAAGTTTAGAGTTTTATAAATATAAGACTATAATTACCCGTAACTGGTCATTATTTTGAGAAACATTAATTCTCACGTAAAAAATGCAAAAGACACGTGGGAAATTCTAGAAAAATACGTGGGAATATTGTGACGTATGACTATAATAACTAAGAGCACATAACCTGACCGTATGCTTATGTAGGTACTGTTTTGACTATTCCATAACAAACATCCTCGCCTGTACTCTTTGAAGGGGTATATAACCTTATATTGCTAAAAGTACTTCTCAAATTAAGATGGGCCTTTTCTATTTGTTGAAGTCTATTCATGTTGCCCGACTGAGCAGGAACTCCTTCTTTATCTATTCGTTTATGTTTTCGATGAATGACGTTTCTTTGCATCGCCCTACAGCCTAGACAACTTCATAGATTTTGATATGTCATTTAAAGCACCTCGACAGTACGAAGGAAAGTTTTAGGTACATACTTAAAAATAATTTAGAACATTGTCAAAAACGTTTTTAAGCATTTTTATCTTGGGATCATGCCCTGATTAAATATTTTCTATTGCGTTTGCCACAAATGTCGACAAGCGGATTGAAATTTGAAAGATTTCGCATTATTCAACGTGAAGATGAAGTTTACAAAGAAAAGTTACGTATTAACATATGTAGCGTACAAACAGAACGCGTTTGTTGTACAAAATAGTGTTTTGACGTTTTATTAACTGACTTCTCCGCGCATTTTGCGAAGGAATCAGTGTGAAAAAGTCGCGTGGCCTAGTAATGTTTGATAGGCAATTTTGTTTTTGTTTCAGTGTCGATAAACATGCAAAACTACTTTCGAATATAAAAATACAACAAAATCCATGTGTATTAGTAGTATTTTTATGATAACTTTTGTTTTGAAATGTTTTGAAGTGTAAAAATGTCACAATTCTTAAAGACAATTATTTCGAAATGCGTAACTTGCTTATCTGTCCTTTTTACTCTCTCAAACTTGTTGTATTGTCGTGAGTAATAACAAACAAACGCTATACTTTGAAGTTTTTGTATCAAACTATTACGATATATATTAAAAAAAAAATGAACTGCTTATCTTGTTAATCATCAGCGTGTAAGCTAACAAAACAATATTTTTGCTGTTTCATTGCTAAAAACCTGACGCCGCATGGAGGTATTTCCTATTCAGCTTCTGCTACGCCTATTATAAGCGACATATTATATTGTTCATTATATTTCAAGTCGTGGGCACGTCTATATTTATATTTTTGGTCATACTTAATATTAGCTGATCAAATGCCGTCTTCCAGTCACGTTATAAAACTTTTTGGGCTTAGGAAAAACTGAAACTGACATCAAACTTTAGTACCAGCGGACCTATTAGTGGGAAGTAATTTATGTAATTTTTTAAAGTTAATTCAATTATCTTGCCTTATGCAATTATATATTATCATTAGTAACATTTTTTAAATTAAAAATATATATTTTTTTATCTTTTTAGAAAATGAGAACTGAATTAGGAATAATTCCTATGTCACGGGTGCTTTATCAACAGCCAATACCCGGACACAAAGAACGATACTGTTTTTAAATGATGTGGTTATTATCTAACATACATAATTTTAAATATAATTGATTTTCTTATTACAAAAATAAAAATATTATTATAATACTTAATACTGTGTTAAAGCCCTCGCGATAGTGTCTAAGCTGATTTAGGGACTAGATTTTTTTCTTGGTAATTTAGATCCTAAATATTTAAATATTCATAAAATGTTTTAATCAACGTACGTAATCGATTGAATCAAATATAGTATTTTAAACACTATTTCACTTAGTAGTGTCTGATTTAGTTAAATATTCTTTCTAGGTTATTTATATCAAGCGACAGATTGTTCGACAACATAGTACATAAACAAATATAATATACATAAACAGAATAAATATTGTATGATGTCCTGTCATTTGACAAAAAACGAATCACAAATTTTCATTTCAAAAGTAACATTAGGTAAATTTATACTTGTATAAGTTATCACTTTACAAACTATTCTTTCTGTAAGTAATCATTCGCCATAAAATTAAAAAAAAAAACAACATTTCATCACATCAAAACATCATTAGACAAACTAATCTTTTAATGATCATGTTAATTGATAGAAAAAAAGCAAAGAATAAATAACGTTTTTAAAAATGCATTGAATGCATTTGACTAAAAATTGTATACAAATGAAAGGATATTATCGTATATAGATCGTATGCAGAAAGTTTTGAATTACATTCACAATATGCATGTACTTGACGATCTATCTCTAGCTATTGCTACTCTATCGACTAGATAACATTTAGAGATCTGAAATCACCATTCAAAATCAACGTTGCCTCCCGTCCTGTACGGTGGAGCTAATAAATTAGACACAGGATACGTTTTCCCTTTGATTTGTTTGAACATTATCTTTCTTAGCTACAGCTGTCATCTGACTTATAAACAGTGTTTCAGAAAGGTATAGTCATATTTTAGTGTATAAGGTATTGTAGACTCTCTCTGAAATCTTGCGTAAAAATTATAAATAAGAGTAATTTTCAATATAGAAATGATATTTAGACTGACAATTTAACATTACAATTTATCTATAAAGCTTATGTAACAGAGAGGGCAAACATGAATGAAACTATAGGTATTCAATGCAAAGGAATTGAGTGTCCATTGTTTTTTTTTTTAAATTAATGATGTACGAGTCTTTTGCAATTGGCAGAAAAAAACATTATATCTTGTGGCCAAAAAAGTGCTGTTAGATTTTTTTAATAGGAAATTCACAGTAACAGCCAGAAGTTTCTAAGTTTGGGGTGTTACACCCCCGTGCCTCGGAGAGCACGTTACGCCGTCGGTCCCGGTTGCCATGAACACCTATGACAGTCAATATTGGGAAGTCAGTGCCTCAAACATCCTAACAACTAGTCCAACCATCGAATTTAGTTAGCTAGTCGCTCGGTGGAAAAAAATGTATTCAGACAATAACTGGTTGGAATAGAAGCCAATTCCAATAGACACGAGAATAATAAGGCTAGGAAGAAGAAGAATCACTAATCATCTGTTTGACGTCTACACATAACGTTGCTTAAATTTAAACACGCATTTTTGAAATACCCGTTGCAATTATTAATAATATATTATACCAAACGACAACGTAGAAGTTAATCATTAATAGTACTGGCCTTTTATGATATTCTTGTCACTGGTATTCGTCACATCCACGACTTAATATTGCAATCATGATACATTCTTAAATTTATATATGTATGTCTTGGTCGGTGGGTTTTTAATTACAATTTGCAAATACAAATCAAACTATATGCCGTCCGTACGCAAATATCAAATAAAAAGAAATGCCAGACTGCTAAAGACGTAATTACAAACTATACACGATAAATAGAATTCAGATACGCGGCAGCGTGTCAGCCAAGTTCAAAGAAAAGGAACTAGCGACGCAGCATGATCTTATAATAAAAAAAAAGGATTTTCTACACAGTACTTGGCACCCATATTGATCTCAATTTATTTGTTGGCGAAGTCAACAAAGGTGCATTTTAAATATTGAACTTGGTTCTCATTTCACATTTATGCTTTTTTTTGGTATTTTTATTTACGGTATACAATACAGTCTATTGTTTTGTTAAAATTGAGCTGAGAAAATACAAGACGTAGGATATCAAAGTCCTCATCCCTCCAATATTTAAGAAATGTTCCTTTAGTCTTAAGACAAAAAAAAAAGATAACATGAAAAAAATGTGTATATGCATTTTCAATATTTTCTGTTTTTATAATCTTTACAAATATTATTATTTATACAATTACTCTTGATATGACTCGTTTAATTGTTAACATTAGGTGCGCAAACAATACTTGTCTGCTATAGTACATATTGCTATCATCAATTCGCCTGTCTACTAGAAATGTAGTATTTACGTCAGTAGTACGATTTCTATGTTCGCCGGCTCATGTCGACAGTATCAGTTTATCGGATCGACGTCAGAGTAAAGCGAACGAGAGCTTGCATTGTGACGTACAGTACAGCCACTGAAAAATAAATTTCTGGCTTTATGCAAAGCAATTATTTGTTTTCTGTTTACAAATAGGTTCATGAATTCACAAAGTTACTTGAAATAATGATCTATTTATTACTAGTATACGCTCAAACCTTAATAAACCACACAATCCATTACAGTAGATTTATACACTTGCAACTGTCGGTCCAAATGCGACTTAAGACTCAAGACACAAAAATATGAACTCCTTGTAAATTTTATTTTCAAAGTGTTCATTCTCTGCCTACTTCTTAGAGGAAAAAATACGTGAATATGTAAATATGTATTTAAAGCATGCAGGCACGAGCCAGCTACTATTACGATCATTCTGATTAGAACCTCCGGTAATGAAGTAAATTAAAATTTACATCATTCTATCTAGTAATACTGAAACTAGTGGATATGTTTGGGTATTCCTAAATGTACTACGGAGAGAATATACACAAAAAAATTAGAACGAATTCGTTCGCATCGTGTTCCCAAAGGATGTATTTGTTGTCTGGAGTTTTTGCTACGTTTGTTTATTTATCCTGGACCGATATAACGAATATTGTATTTGCCTTACACGCATTTTGTAAAGCAAAGAGACATTGCCATTTTGGCATTTTAGACCAGGGTCGATAATTTTTGAAACCAAAAACAAATCATAGTAGGATTTGAATTTAATTTTGAATTTTAATTTTATACCCATTCGAAATATTTTCGGAGTTACAGCAGAAATAGTGAGCGATGTTGGAAATGTTCTCAAGGTCCATCGAGAAATTTGGAGTAAAGTATAGTAATTACATTGGCGATGGCGACTCCAAAACATTTCTTGGCATCCTGAATAGTGATCCATACGGCGACAAGTGCACAGTGACGAAAAATGAATGCGTGGGACATGTACAAAACCGCATGGGTACTCGTCTCCGCAACAAGAGAAAACAAGAGAAGCTCGGTGGAAAAAAGTGACAAACACCCTGGCTGCTTTTAAACATCCATCACGTCTAATTGACGAACATGTCGAGAAGCACATTCGTCCTGTGCACGATGACCAGGTGTTTGGGTAGACACACAAAATGCGAGCGAGTCGTTCAACTCCACTATGTGGCGCACAGTAAAAAACCTTAAGAAAGTTAAGATTAACCCACTTTTTAAACAATCTGAAGTGATTTTTTTTTCCCAAAATTGTTTTTTTTTATTTGCGTTTTTTTTTAATTTTTCACTTTTTGTTAAATTTTCTTGGTTTAACAAGAAGCTATACTATTGAGAAATATTTTTTTTAGGTTCTTTGTTTCAGATGGAAACTGCGACCTGCATCTTTACCGCCGCAAGGTAAATGCACACCCGAGGCGCCTCGACGAAATGCTTGTACCAGGCATAATATAACATATATCTTAATGAAAAAAAATGAGAAGACTGTTGAAATATATAACAATAAAGCCTAAAAGTTTCGTTTCAATCAGATATTTTTTTCCTTCCCAAAAAAATCCTAGAAAAAATCGATTTTGTGAAGCCTCTAAAGCAAGCTCCCCCCTTAAGGTTTAAAAACGGTTTATCTCGACTTCCCGCAAAACTACAAGTCCTATGGAAAAAAAATAAAAAAGTAAAGTTGCAGGTAATAAAATGATCTACAACTTTTGTATTTACACTTTTTTCACATAACCTCAAAATTTATGTGAAAAATTCAAATAACCAAGTTTTTGGTTTTTTATTTTTATCTTTTACAATATTTTTTTTTTCACGAAATTCGGTGAAAACTTAACTTTTTATATGCCACACATACATATGTAATTTTTGATTTGAAATATTTATTTTTTCATCTTATTTTGGCTTAATATCTAAAAAGCACCCTAATTTTCAATCGAATCGGTGGGCTTTTTTTCGTCGAAATCTACACTTTCTGATGGCATAAAAATATACATTACTATGGTTAATGTTCTAAGAAACTGCTAAGAAACGAAAAAAAAAATCGAATCCGAAACTTTATTGTGTACAATTTTGAGCTATTTATTAAAATTTACACTTTAATTACTCGAAAAAGGTAATCGACATATACTACTATAATGAACAACCAAATAACATAATAAAGTTAATATTTAATAAGACTTCTACAATATTTTGAGTAAGTTGTAGAATATATGTAAATTTAATATGTTCAGAACCTTTTCAAGCGACTTTTTATGTATTAGTTGCTATTGATAAATTTCGATTCACATTATTTCAAGACTCTGCTTTGAACGGACCTTGAATACTATATTCAAGGTCCATTCAAAGTTCCTTCCTTCATTTCCTTTTGCAAACGCTACACGTCTTTCGAAACATTTTAGAAGAAACTTTCTCTACTATTAACTCGCGCGTAAAATGAGTTATGATTCAGCATGGAGACCTCTGGGTCATAAGTTTCTTGGTTTCCATTGAAACTTCTACGCGTTTATCAGCATGATAACTTTCAGTCAGAAAAGCATAAAAACTTTTATCTCCAACTAATATCACTTTTATATTAGTTTTATAACTAGGTCGGTTAAAGTAGGCCATCAATATCGTCAGCCAACACAATAATTACATACATACGCTCATGCCTGTATCCCATAAGGAGAGGTTTATTAAACACCCACATTAAGCCCATTAGAATTTAGTCCCACTAACGTAATAGGTGGCAAGCCTATTGACGTCAACCGGGCACTGTATGACTGTATAGATACTGTCTGATAACTAAGAGTCCAATCCCTAAGTTATCTTTTACGACACTACTGGGAAGAAATGAGGAGGACCTTTTCTACTCCACTGTGAACCACACGGTAATATAAATACATACAAAGTAAACGAATGTTAATTCGTTATCGCTTATCTATTTACTAGCCTTTAGAGCTAGACTAACAGATCAGTCTTACAGTTGGTGGCGAAGGTGAAACCATGTTTTTTTAATTACTTCTGCTTGACAGAAAGATTAGATTAGGTTAAGATAGGGGTAGAGTTGGTAATGTATAAGTAATACTGTTGATATCAGCCGTATACTGTTTATGTACTAAATGTATTCTATATAAAAATATAGGAAAGTAATTCTCGAACAACACTGTAATTAGGTATTATTAAAAGGGTAACAGTTAATCAGTGCCAAGATCGATTCAATGTGGTTGGAAAGTTTGGTTACCAAAACGAATCCTAATTATATTCCGGCGATTTAGTACCAATCTGTATTAATGTGGTAAAAAATATTGTTAGGCACATTTTAATTGCGATTCCTATATTGATTTTCATTACTAAACATATTTTCTTCTTTAAATTACCTCAAGGTCCTCACTGCAAACAGTGAGTTGCGTAGTAAGCTGCTTACGTTTCTGTGTAAATGACAAACGCTTCCTCCTCCTCTTTGTAAATTATTAGATGTCATTGAGGGTCGACATCAGAGAAATCTCCTTTACTTTGAATTCAGTTAAGGACTAGAACATACATATTTTTTAATTATAATAAATATATACGGTTTAAGTACTTGTTTTGGACTCGGCAGGGACTTATTATAACGGATGAACGACTACACGATGACGGTACACCGATGAACAACTTATTTCGGCTCCCACAGGGGTCCTTTATCAAGAGATGAAGCGACCTACCGCATTGTTGTCTGATAATTATATTCACACATACATAATTATTATATCTTCAACGATTATAAGAAAAAGTCTAAGATTATTTTTATTCTAATCAAAGTTGTTATTAGAAACTGGAATATTTCGTACGTTGTGTATTTATTTACTCATGATTCTCTTAGTTATTATAAGTAGTATAATCATTGAAGCCAGTTGTTTCGTTTTTTTTTTTCTTTTTTTATAATGCATCCTTGCATGCGTGCAAATTGATATGCTATGTAGATTGACGATTAGAATATAAGACTGCTTGTAGCTGCTAATTTATTGTTTTGCAACAAAGACATGTGCATTTGTCAACTTGAGTGATTATAATGATAAAATCAAATACAATGAATGGTTTACCATAGTTAGGGAGTTGCCTAATAATAAGCCTTAATTAACGTGATTACTACATTTTATCTTGTTGTCTATTTTTTTTCTTTAAATGAGAAAGTTTAAATGACAATACTGAATATAGTAACAGCATATTGTACAATATTTTAAATATGTTTAAAGACGATCGCGTAGATTCAATAGTCCACTGGTAATTTTATTTCCTCAAAATAATGTCACTTTATGACAAAAAATGTGTTTAAAATCTAAACTACAAATAACCTAACGAACCAAAAAGGTAGCCGCCATTATCATTCCATCATAATAGCAGAAACAAATAAACTTCAAATATGCAGTACATAGCAACTGACATTTATTGATTGTTCTAAAATACCAATGTAATTACAAAGAACCATAATTTAAAGCCACAAATTCAATTCACAATTCTAGATAAAGATATTTAAACGTTTCACAGTTGTTTCCAAACAAAAACTTGTTTATGCTATAGTGACGTCAATCGGGAAGAAAAGGGCTGTGGGCATTTTCGGTCACGTGACACAAAGATAATAGAACAACGATTTTAATTTTGAAAATCAATATTAATCTCGTGGTTTTATAACAAAAGAGTATGAAACTAGTTTTGTTTAATGTATAAACTCTATATATAACACACACTTCTAATTGAGGAAGGAAAACCCTCAACACTGTAGATATTAGTACCTCTCAACATTAACAGCAGCTGAGAATAAACCTTAACAAATTGCCATAGACGATTAATGCCAACTGAACGCCCTCAAAAGTGAGAGCAAAAGGTATATAGTCATGATTTAATAAGATTCACCTCTGCACTGGTCATCATCAAGATTTTTTAGGACAAAAATTAGCAACTGTTGGGTGCGTTGTCTGTCTTATAATTAATTGAAGGGTGTGTATTGTAAATCGTATTAAATTTTTACATTGCCTGTTTATTGCGGTTGGTTGAGGTTTATTGTAGGCTATTGTTGTAGTTAATAGTAGTAGGTTTGTCCTCCCTAATTACTATTCAACAATGGATCTCCGCCACGTGACAAGAGTTCAAACGCTGAGTTTAAACACTAAACATTGTAAACAAATCAGTAATATAAATGGCTTAACATCACTTTAGCACTTTGTGTACTATTAATATACGCATTCAGTACAAAGGAGGTTATTACAGATTAATTAATATCACAAACCTGTACACCTGCGGTCACCATAATTGAACACAAATATATTATTACTACTAATACACTAGCATCATATTACTTTATCACTAATCGGTCGCCGCAGTTTCACTTACATTTTATATCACTGCACGTCTCCTGAGTGTCGCAGCTTTATGTTTCATAGCCTATATTACTTACCTTTATAAATACACTATATTCCGCACAAATATAATTTTTCGAATCTGACTCGTATTTTCAAAGATAGCCCATTTGCCCATTTGTACAAAAACAAAATCTCCTTTCTTTTATACTAGTATAGATTTATCACATGATATTTTGTGTGATGGTACTAACAAATATAGTGGACAGACGAACAGACGGGTCACCTGTTATGGTTATGTTATGGATGTTAACATCGCCGTCCGTGGATGCCTGCCAGACAAGAGTCGTAAGTGCGCTTCCTACCTTTGAGGGTGATGAGGGATGGGGTGGGAGGTTGCGGGGAGGGGAAGGGAAAGAAGAAAGGGGGTATAAGGAGATGGTAATGAAGGGGAAGGGGGAGTTGAGCCCCTGGAAATCTCAATAATTTTGAGATAAACAACGCAAACGGCCCATTCGTGCATAAGCAAGGCTCTACAACTGTCAAAACATACTATTCATAGGCTATTGAGACTGTGTAGTATTAATAATTCGAAACTATGTTATGCTTTTTAAACTTACGTATTCCTAATATCGAATTGTATAAGATATGTAAATTGCCAACCGTATATATGTATATATTGTAGAAGTCAACGGTATATAGATTATATTGTAGAAGTCAACGGTTGTCTTGAAGAGATCGCAGAGTGTGAAAAGTCTGCCCAATGAACAAATACTCGTTTCCTTATTCCTTGTTTGTATATTACTTTTTTGGTTTTCAATAAAGAGTACCTATCTATCTAGGTTCCTAATTGTATTTCTCTAGTAAAGAAAGTATCATATATGGTGTATAATAATAACAAGTAGGTCTAGGTGCCGAGGTAACATTTGGTAATATTTAAATTTAAGTCAGATAAGAGATTGAGAGTCTTGTAAGATTTTAATTTGACATATGATTTTCATGTCATCTGCAAAAGAAATTACTTGAGATGACGTTCTAAATATTTCTGGAAAATACTTTACTCGTAATATAAAAAAATTCTTTACAAACGGTTCCAGCAGAGGGGGGTTCAGTACTTATGTTAGTTATTCTCCAGTTATTTCAAAGCATATACATCGATAACAAACAGAATACAACCATTCAAAGCCAACATTTATTGATGGTTTTATATATATGTTGGATTATATCCTTTAATATTTGTTAACAGTCCACTTCTCTTTGCATGAATATAGCTGCCAACTGCCACCCACATTAGAAATGTTTTAGTAGCAAAATAAAGTTGATCGAAGACACACGCTTGTTTACTGCTTTAAATTCCTAATCGTCAAATGAAGAAAAAGTGCATCTTAACTGTCAATACATAATGGTCATAATCGAGCCGAATCTACATATCAAAGTATTATGAGTATTAAAAATTGTTACCTGTAGACACCGCAAAACGGCCGCACAGAACAAAAGAGTATCGCATTCCATCGTAGATAAGGACCCGTTGGGTGAAGACTTTTGCACAAATAAAGCAAATTAGTGATTGAGTGTTTAAAACTTTGAATATTGCATATGTAAATACATTATATTGAAGATAATATTACGCCGTGCTACGAGAAAAGTCAGCAGAAGTATTTTAAAATTATCAGAGCATGATATTTGTGGAAACAGTTTGAAAACAACATTACGCCATATTGCAACTATAGTGTAAGCAGAGATATCAAAAGATATTATTTACGATCTATTATTTATTATCTAACGAGTACCACGTGTGTTATAGTGACAGTGAAATATGTCTACGTCATTTACACCTGAGCAAGACAAGATATTTAATACATTAACTGATGTGGCGGAGTTAATGGCTAAGAGTAAAGTTAACTTAAAAAAATGCCCTAAATCACGACTTACTAAGGGATACATACAGTCAAGAATTCAGTGCATAGAAGAGTATTGGAAAGCGTTTACTAACTCTCATCAACAGTTAGCAATGATTACACCACGAGATAAGAGAAATATAGTGCCGTATTTTGAAAACGATGTGTATTCCGAAACTGAAGACCTCTATTTAAGTTTACTAGGTGATTTACGAGATATGTTATTGAAATTCAATGAAGAACCACAGCCATTAAACCCAGTACATCTGCCAGAAGACAAGGGTAGACGTTCGGAAGTGAAATTGCCAAGAATAACCATTCCAACATTTACCGGAATTTATGAAGAGTGGCCTACGTTTAAAGATTTGTATGTATCACTAGTACACGATAACAAATCACTTAGTACTGTGCAAAAGTTACATTACTTGAAGACCAGCCTCGGCGGGGAAGCGGCCGCTTTACTCAAAAATATCAAAGTGACGGAAAGTAATTATACACAAGCTTGGGCTACATTAAAGAATCGTTATGGGAATAAAAGACTGATAGTAAACTCGCTGTTAAAAAGACTTTTTCTTCAAAAAAGGTGTGGTGCACAATCAGCCAGTCAAATAAAATCAATTTTAGACACAACTACTGAGGTTATTAACAGTTTAGAAAATTTAGATATTTCTACAAGCTCCTGGGATCCTGTAATTATATTTCTGATTGTGCAGAAGTTGGACCCAGAGTCTCATAAGGACTGGGAGGAATTCATTTATAAAGAAATTAAAGGTACGGAATATACAGATACAGAGAAGATGGCAGAAGAATTACCAACGTGGCAAGATTTAAAGACATTTTTAGAAATAAAATTTCGCACCTTAGAGTTACTAACATCAACGACACCACCAACTACACGTGAGAAAAATAAAGAACGTACACTACATGTCTCAACCCCTATTCAAAACACTCCTATGCAAAACATGTGTATAATGTGTAAGGAAAATCATACGATAAGTCACTGCAAGGCATTTACTAAATTACATCCAGCGGAACGAAGCGAATATGCAAAGAATCACAAGCTGTGTTTCAACTGTTTGGCACCAGGGCATGCGGTTTTCAAATGTCGTGTCCCAATGTCATGTCGGGTTTGTAACAGACGCCATCATTCTCTTCTACACCAGTTAAAGAATTTGGATACATCGGCTTCATTGAATACTATACAACCGGTGGTATCAACTCAAACAGATGGTGATGAAAAGCTGCAAGTTAATACAATGATTGCGTCATACTACAATGCCAAACAAAACATGGGTCTTTTAGCTACAGCAATGGTGACAGTACAGAGTAAACAAGGACACACCATGGTGCTCAAGGCTTTAATAGATCCAGGATCACAAGCATGCTTTCTAAGTGAAAGGGCTGCTCAAACTCTCAAACTAAACAGACATTTTACAAATAAAATTGTCACAGGAATGGAATCCATGAAAGTTGTTGTCAAACATGAAGTACAAGTAGAAGTTTTATCACGTTGGGAACCACTTTTTAGTCTCCCCATACAGGCCTATGTGATGGCGAAGCGCTTAACAATTCAAATATCTGCAGAATCATGGTCAACTACATGGCCACATCTAACTGATCTTGAATTAGCGGATCCTGAATATTTCGCTTCGGGACAAGTAGATCTACTTTTGGATGTTAAGGGGTATGCGCAGATTCTGCAAGAAGGTTTAATCAAAGGTCCACCGGGGTCTCCTATAGCTCAAAGAACCAACCTCGGCTGGATTGTTTTTGGAGAAATTAATATCAAAAAGAGAGAAGAAGAGAAATGTTACATGGCGATTAATGAAGAAATAGACGTGATAGATTTACTGAAAACCATGTGGGAGATAGATACCATCACAAAAAGAAAGTATACGAAAGAAGAGCAATTATGTGAAGAGATTTATGAGAATACATACACACGAAACAAGGAAGGTCGTTACATCGTTAAATTACCATTCAACACTGACAAACCCAAATCACCTGAAGGAAATACAAGAGAAATTGCATTAAATAGATTTTTACAACTGGAAAAAAGATTAAATAAAGACCCTAATCTGAAAAGAGACTACACAAAGGTTATACAAGAATATAAAGATTTAAAACACATAGAAGTAGTACCCACACCTGAAATAAATAAAAAGGCAGTATACTTACCACACCATGCAGTAGTCCGCAATGATAAGGAAACTACGAAGACACGAGTTGTTTTTGATGCCTCATGCAAGGGTTATAACGGAGTTTCACTCAACGATGAATTACTTACCGGTCCAGTATTGCAAGAAGATCTTCGGAGTTTAATAATACGATGGCGCATGCGTTTTGTATGTTTTGTTTCGGATATCCAAAAAATGTACAGGATGATATTAATAGATAAAGAGGACACTGATTACCTCAGAATATTGTGGCGAGATGATTCATCACACAATATTCAAGATCTCAGACTTCTGACAGTTACCTTTGGCACAGCATCGGCACCATACCTGGCTGTGAAAACTTTGATGCAGCTAGCGACTGATAATGGGAGCAACTATCCCAATGCGGCAAGAATATTACGAGAAGATCTGTACATTGATGACGTCATGTCAGGTGGAGATACAGTAGAAAACGCCATTAAAATTAGCAAAGAATTGAAAGCTTTACTTCGTCAAGGTGGTTTCGAGTTAAAAAAATGGTCTTCCAATAACGCGGATTTTATGAAATCTATAGATCCAGAGGAAAGAACTGCTAATGCACATTTAGATTTGAATATTGATGGTACTATAAAAGCTCTGGGTGTACAATGGAATCTCGGCCCCGATCAATTTGAATACAATCTGAAACTATCCCCACTTGCAAAGATTGTTACTAAACGAAATATTTTATCCGACATTCAGAAACTATACGATCCTCTTGGTTGGATCGCACCTTGTATTGTACAGGCAAAAATTCTTATACAAAAGCTCTGGCAAACTAAACTCAATTGGGATGAAGACGTTAGTGGTGGGCTAAGGGAAGAGTGGCAAAGGATACGTGATGATTTATATAATGTTGACGAAATACATATTGAGCGATGGCTGGGTACACAAAGCATTATGCACCACCGCATAGAAATACATGGATTTAGCGACGCTTCGATAAAAGCGTACGCTGCTGTCGTTTATTGCCGTGTACATGATCCAGGAGAGATTACAAAAACATCACTAATAGCTGCCCGAACACGCCTCGCTCCATTGAAAACAATGTCTTTACCGAGGCTTGAATTATCTGGAGCCTTATTACTGTCAAAGCTCCTCAAACATGTTGCTACCGCCATGAGAATTCCAAGATCTCGTATTTTTGCATGGACAGACTCTAAAATTGTTATTTCTTGGCTAAACGGAGAGCCCGGAAGATGGAAAACCTTTGTTGCAAACCGGGTAGTTGAAATAACGGGAGACGTTCCTAGGGATCAATGGTACCATGTACAATCACATGAAAATCCTGCAGACATAGCGTCCAGGGGTGCGTCAGTCTCAGAGTTAAAAAAGAATAATTTATGGTGGAAAGGGCCAGAATGGCTATCGAAAGAAGTTAAGTACACAACACCAGAAATTATTTCTACAGACGCAGAACAAAGGACCACTGCACAAACATTTACAAATATAGAACAAGAAGAATATAAAAGCTTATCTACACAATTTGAAAATTTTAATTCATTAAACGAACTTGTACGTAGTGTTACATATTGTAGGAGATTCTTAAGACAAAAGGTTTATAAAGAGAACATAGTTGCAGAGGTTACGACTGAAGAACTGTACAAGACTTTTTTAAATTGTATCACAATTGTGCAAGGTGAAGAATTTTCAGAAGAAATAAAGGCATTAAGCGAAAGTAAACAAGTAAAAGGTACCAGTTTTTTAAAGGCGTTAGATCCATATTTAGATAAAAATAAGATTCTCAGGGTGGGCGGACGACTTAGACACTCCAATTTGCCCGATGACTGCAAACATCCCATTATATTGGGAAATAAGAGTACCCTGACACACTTAATTATTGCTGATGCTCACTCAAAAACTTTACACGGTGGGATACAACTAATGTTGTGCTACCTAAGATCAAAATACTAAATTTTACGCGCCAAATCGTCAGTAAGAAAATTTGTTCATCGATGTTTAGTATGTGCCAAACATAGCGCTAAAGCAAGGTCTCAAATGATGGGTGATTTGCCAAAATCAAGAGTGACACTAGCTCGACCGTTTTTACACTCTGGCGTCGATTTTGCTGGACCTCTGCAAATTATCAAAAGCAAGGGGAGAGGAAGCAAGACGCAGAAAGCATATATTTGTATTTTCGTGTGTATGGCCACAACAGCCATTCACGTAGAATTAGTTGGTGACTTAACTACCGAAGCGTTTATTGGTGCATTCAAAAGGTTTTGTGCTAGAAGAGGAAAGTGTGCTCATTTGTATAGTGATCAGGGGAGGAACTTCGTTGGCGCAAATAAGGAATTAGAATCTCTGTGTAAGGAAGCATGCCTGGAGTTTTCTGGAGAAATTAGTGATTCCCTGGCATCTGATGGAACGCAATGGCACTTTATACCAGCATATAGTCCAAATTTTGGAGGACTCTGGGAAGCAGGCGTGCGATCTGTTAAGTATCATCTTAAACGCATATTGAATAAGAACTTGACTTTCGAAGAAATGTCTACAGTGCTATGTGAGATCGAAGCTTGTTTAAATTCGAGACCATTGTGTCCTAAAGACGACCTTGACAATGAAAATGTGGAGCCCCTCACACCTGGACACTTCCTGATTGGAGAAGCACCTGTTAATGTACCTAATCCTAGTTTAAAGAATATTAAAATACACAACCTATCGCGCTGGCAATATACCCGCAAATTAGTTAATGATTTCTGGACAAGGTGGCAACAAGAATACTTGAATAGATTACAGCAACGCCCTAAGTGGCTAAAAAGAGAAAAGGAGTTTGAAACGGGCAATATTGTTTTGATAAAACAAGATAATCTGCCTCCAGGCAAATGGTTATTAGGACGTATTGTAGATAAACATCCTGGACCAGATGGCTACACTAGAGTCTACAGTGTTAAAAGTGGCGATAGTATAACTAAAAGAACTATTACCAAATTATGTTCTTTACCTATTGAGACCAGCTGTGAGGATTAATTACGGCAATTATTGTTTCCGTTTCTTTTTTTTTTACACTTCTTACTCTTTTATATATTTTTTTGTTATTGTACAAATTGTAAAGGACTGGTAGTCCTTTGGTGGGCGGCATGTTGGATTATATCCTTTAATATTTGTTAACAGTCCACTTCTCTTTGCATGAATATAGCTGCCAACTGCCACCCACATTAGAAATGTTTTAGTAGCAAAATAAAGTTGATCGAAGACACACGCTTGTTTACTGCTTTAAATTCCTAATCGTCAAATGAAGAAAAAGTGCATCTTAACTGTCAATACAATATAAGAATAAGATAAGATGAAGATAGATAAGGGGTAACGTAGCTTCATAATTTTAATTTATTACTGTGTATTTTAAAAGTGTTATTTGTCACGTCTTAACTGCTTAATCGATAACTAAGTTATTTTATTCGATATTTGTGAATCGATTGCAATATTATTTTATACCACAAATAGAGTGATGTCAAACATTTTGACCATTCCGAGTATTTGTAGTATTAAAAAAAATGTCAAATGAATTACTCAATTCTGAAAACTTAGAGAAGAGATTTTAAAATAAAAATTGTTTCTTAATTTAATATTATAACGCACATTCCACGTTACCAAGCTGTTCAATTATTTAATAAGAAGATCTTGAAAGAAGTCATTACAGCGCTAGCGCTACTAGCGCTTTCCAACCAAAGTTAAGGAAATACCTGTTAATAATACCTAATAATATATTATGTAATGTAAACGTCTTGTGATTTCAATAGATACGTAATTGTCTGATTCTTATTTTTTTTATAAAAGACATCTCCTGCATAAGGAATATTAATAACTTCACAAACACAAAAAAAAAACGGACACAAATACATCCAGACTTGAGACAACCATTTGTAGATTACATATTTTTTTTGTACTTTGTGTAGGAAACGTATCCCAACCTCTGGCTAAACAGTCAGGGTCGCTAGCCACTAGATGAACAGGCCAGTCAAAATTGGCTGCTAATAGACCTGTTTGGAGATTTACAGTAAATAGGAATTAAAATTGATGCCATATGCGAGGTGAAAACCCAACCACATGTGGAAATTATCTACAATTGTATGATAACAGTTTCTTAATAAAATGTTATAATTTTATTAATAATAGTAATATAGTTAACATATCTTTTCGCGAATGAACAACTGAAACTATTTTGATGAAATTTGGTATGGTAATACTTAAATCCTTGCTGAAACATAGACTACACATTATTGACGCAGCGAAGCGAGTTAGACCAGTAAATAAATGAAAAGATTACCTATCCTAAAGTGTGTATTCATTACTAACTAAATCACTGAATTTACTCCGCAAAAACCTTTAAGCGGACGCCAAAAAGTGACCTAACTTGTTGACTGTAAATGCAGTCGAATCCAAACTTACATAATTTAAACATGTTCTTGTCAAAAAATGTTATAATTAATCACTCTAAATGTTTTTATATCATTACTAATATTATAAAAAAACTGTCAGTCTGTTTGTCTGTTTGATAACATATTTTGTTGAAATTTCATATGGTTTGCACTTTGGACCCTGGGGAAAGTATTTTATAGAAAAACCACGCCGGTGCAAAAGTAAACGACAGGTAAAATTGTTTAAAAAATATAAAATCCGACTAAAAAAATTAAAATATTAAAAGAATTAAAAGAATATTCACTTTTTCCCTTTTTTGGTCATGTTGTCTCAAAACTTTCCTTGTTGCCCTGGCTGTTTGCTTCAGTTTCCACTAGTATTTATTGGAAATGCTTGGCTCTTAAATATTGGAGTGTACTATTTGATAGTCCTATATGCTTTCTCAATACTCTATGATGAAATCCTCTATCTAATACCAAAAGATTCCATCCCGACTTCAATCTAATAGTATCATACCTTGTAAATGTATATTATCAAAAAAAGTCCCATCATTAGATCATGTTTCAAATAAAGTTGATATTTTATTACAATTTTTTTTTAATAGAAAAATATTTCATTTTAAATACTAATTCCAAACATAAGTAAATAAGTATATACACAAGTAAACGAAGTAAAGAAAGAAACAAAAATAATGTTTATTTTGGCACCACATATAAAATATAGGTACTTTAACAATTTTAAAACTAGAATTACCGTCAGTGCCAAAAGCGGACCCAATTCAGCATTGTGTCGAACGAAAACCAGACGCTAGTTTTCAATTGAACCCAAGTGACGCTATGCGTAAAACCGGTTGCAGACAATAATTATTGCATATTACTGGCAGATATAACAAGACAAATAACAGAAAAGCAGA
Organism: Tyria jacobaeae; assembly: GCA_947561695.1. Classification (NCBI taxonomy): domain Eukaryota; kingdom Metazoa; phylum Arthropoda; class Insecta; order Lepidoptera; family Erebidae; genus Tyria; species Tyria jacobaeae. The sequence goes on along the minus strand of OX387231.1, from coordinate 10,767,427 downwards.
ACATTTCAATTCACGTTACAATATACACACTAACATAAATGAATACAGTGTGCATACTTTTTTGCTTTGATTACGCTCACCAGCATTCACTATGCATCGCTTTACTCTATATATGTAAATGTACATAATGAGTACATATTAAAACATTGCGTCATTGTGCAGCAAATTTTAATTTAACCCACCGTTTTGTATCCAGCGAGATGCATTTAGACCAAGTGGTTCGTGACCTAAATTGACGGGCTGTAAGCTCGTATGCTGATCAGTTTATCTAGGTGAAGTAACGTCGGACTCTGAGGCTGTTTATCTTTTTGTCCGAAGCCTCTAGAAAAGGGACGAGCTTTAAGGGAACAAGCCTACTGTTATCTTAATCCCATGATTTTGAGAATTAGATGTGAAAATGTTGACTATATTGCAAGAGGAGGAAGAAGAAAAGCAGGAAAGAAGGAAAGAAAATTGACATCGCTTATACGGATGGATTGGGTATTGTAAGCCATATCTCAAGCAGGTCAGGGTCGTTTATCATTTAACTTTAACTAGCTGATGTTTGTAACGCCAAGCCTTCTAACCTACAGTTACGTAATGTGTTAAAAATATTTAAACAACTATGCGTGATTTTTCTTTAAAAAAACCCAAATAGAATGTAAATAAAATTATGACGTGTAAAAGAATCCGTAAAAAACGCGCTTGACTTTATTCCCGAGAATCTTGTGTCAAGTGCTATCCCAGTAATGAAATGTCAAACGACAGAGAGTAAGAGCTCGCTTAACAAAATCAGTTCAGGTATACTTGTTGATTTAGTTCGTTATAATAAAAATAATGAGGGGAACGGAATGATTTGTATGAAGTTGTTGACTGTACGCAATTAAAAATGCATTAGGTGTCAAATATCGCTTGTTACAAATATCCTTCCAAAATTATTCAGGTAGAATACTGCCTCAAAACTAAGGCAGTGGACCACGTATTTTTTTTTTGCTGGTATTAAATATCACTCGATGGTATTATATATATATGTATGTTCTTATCAATATATCCCTAGTCCCTACTACTACTTGTATAGTTTCATAAAAAAGTGTCTTTTGATATACTTCTTATGACATTTATTATAACCGTTTTTAGTCAGAAACAAAAATATGTGTCTGAGGAGAAGAAAATCTTAAAACTTTTATTTAATTACGTTTTAGCAGCACTCTATACGTTTATAAATTCAAGTATAAAAATAATGAATTTTTTTTTTGTTTATGCGATAGGGGGCAAACGAGCAGACGGGTCACCTGATGGTAAATGACTACCGCCGCCCATGGACACCCGCAACTCAAGAGTCACAAGTGCGTTGCCGGCCTTTTAGGTAGGAGTACGCTCTTTTCTTGAAGGTTTGAAGGTCGTATCGGTTCGGAAATACGGCAGGTGACAATTTGTTCCATAAGCTGGTTGTGCGAGGCAAAAAGCTTCTGGAGAAGCGCACAGTGGTGGAGTGCCAATCGTCCAGGTGATGGGGATGGATATTTTGTCGCGTAGAACGATGGCGGAAACCAGCAGCCGGTATAAGTCCTAACAATTCCTCTGAACACTCCCCATGATACAAGCGATAGAGGATGCAGAGTGAAGCTACATCTCTACGCAACGCCAAGGTGTCAAGTCGATCAGAAATATCTTGGCAGTCAATGATGCGAGTCGCTCTCCGTTGAATGCGGTCAAGAGGGAGAAGTTGGTACTGGGGTGCACCTGCATAGAGATGAGAACAGTATTCCATGTACGGCCGAACCTGCGCCTTATAAAATTGCAGGTGGTGGGCCGGAGTAAAATACTGTCTCGATCTGTTTAGCACACCAAGCTTCTTCGAGGCTAATATGGCTCTCCAAGTGACCGCGAAACTGGACTTCGCTTGATATATCGACGCCAAGGATTCCGATACTGGCTGATGCAGTTAGGGAAGTGCTCTCAAATTGAGGTGATACGACCAATGGCATCTTTTTAGTGGTGAACGCGCAAACCTATGTCTTCGTGGGGTTAAACTGGACTAGGTTAAGTCGACCCCAATCTGAAACTTTTGATAAAGAAGTTTCGATTTCAGACACAAGTTTGGATCGGCTTTCGATGACGTTTACCCGAGAAATATTAGCGCGGCCGGTGTAAAGGGCATCACTCGTGCTATCGTTTGCATAGCAATGGATGCTGCTAATCTGCAGCATGTCATTGATATGCAGAAGAAACAGCGTGGGTGATAGCACACAGCCTTGTGGGACACCAGAATTAACAGACTTGGAGTCGGAGCATGCGCCGTCAACAACGACCTTGATGCTTCTGTCTGTAAGAAAACTGGTGAGCCAATTGCACAGTTTCTCGGGAAGCCCATAGGAAGGAAGCTTTGTGCCAGACCCGATCGAAGGCCTTCGCCACGTCCAAACTAACGGCCAACGCTTCCCCCTTGGTCTCGATCGCCTGTGCCCACCGGTGAGTCAAGTATACGAGAAGATCACCAGCTGAACGACCCTGACGGAAGCCGTATTGTCGATCATTGAGGAGCTGGTGGTCTTCTAAGTACCGGGGGAGCTGGCAGTTAACAATGGATTCCATTATCTTGGAGAACAAGGAGGTGATGGCAATGGGTCTGTAGTTGGACGGATCCGAGCGATCTCCTTTTTTAGGGATTGGGTGCACTAGAGCTGTCTTCCATGAGTTCGGGACTACGCCAAGAGAATAGGAAAGCCGATAAAGGCGCGTTAAAACCGGTGCTAACTCTGGAGCACACGTCTTCAGCACGATAGGAGAGATTCTATCGGGCCCACTCGACTTATGAACGTCGAGGGAAAGAAGCGCTTTACGCACTGCCCTTTGTGTAAACCGGACTTCCGGCATGCGGCTCTCGCACTGCGGTATGGTCGGCGGTGCGTTTCCCCCGTCGTCCAGGGTCGAGTTGGACGCAAAGAGTTTGCCCAGAAGATCGGCTTTTTCTTTAGCGTCGTGGGCCAACGAATTATCTCCTATGCGCAGAGGTGGAAGGGATGGCTTACAAAAGTTCCCCTGGATAACTTTGGCAAGAGACCAGAATGCACGAGTTCCGGAAGGGAGACTCACTAGTCTCTCGCCAATTCTGCCGATGTGAGCCGACTTCGCCCCAGCGATTACTCTTTTGAGGGATCTGGAGGCAAAGTTAAATTGCTTCTTTAATGTGCTGGTCTTTACATCCCGTGCTGTCGCTGCATTAGCCCATGCTTGGTAACATTCCTGTTGGGAATCAGGGAGAATGGAATGAAGAGTTCCATACCCTGAAGCACAACATCCGCGAAAGAGTCGGCAACGACATTGGGATCATCCGGCGAGAAGCAAACCTGCCTCCATGGGTAGGATGCAAAGAATGTTCGCATTCCATCCCAGTCTGCTGACCTATAGTGCCATACGCGGCGACTGCCTGTAACACGCGACTGCAGCGAGTGAACGAGTGGCACCATACTCCTAATCAGGCAATGGTCCGAAGAGCCAAGAGGGGCCTCAACGGATACTTTGTAGCCGTCAGGATGTGAGGTCAGCAGAAGATCCAACAGTGAAGGCACGTGGCTTTCTGCATCTGGGATTCGCGTAGGCGTTGCTACCTGCGTCAAGCCATATGCCAAGGCGAAATCGTGAACAGATCTTCCCGCATGATCAGTTTTTCGCGAACCAAGCCATTCGGCTTGATGGGCGTTAAAGTCGCCAAGAATCACGATCTCTGCGGATGGGACCTGCTGGAGCACTGAGTCTGTAGCCATTTAGACGTGGTCGATGAGTCGGTCCGTTTCGGCATCACCGCTATGGGACCTGTAGAGGCATACGTAGATGCGGGGATGGTCGTTGCAGTCTACACGTAGCCATAAGATGGAGAGGTCCCTACCTTCAAGATTGCCGAGGCGGCGAGAAGTGATATCATCTCTAACATACACGCATACACCAGCCTTAGGAATAAAGGAGTGTTCCAGTCCGTACCCAGGGTAGCAGAGGTAGGATATGTCCGCTGGAGATGATATCTGCGTCTCGGTTAAGAAGAGCAAGGCCGACTTTGCTGTCTCAAGGTGGTGGTGGACAGTGTCGAGGTTAGAATGTAAGCCCCTGATGTTACAAAAATCCACGGTAAACGTGACAGGGGGTGCCATGGTATGCCTTCTCTTACCCCGAGCAGATTTTGAGAGCGCAGTTGAGTCCCCCCCAGAGTACGAGGGGCAGCCTGGGCGTCCATGCTCAGGTATAATTCGTACTGAGGGTGGACGTCCAGGGGGGGATTCTCCAACGCTAGCGCTGGTACCCCCCTGGGGTATCCTTTTCGTTAACAGCGCTATCATTAGGGGGGGTGGGGGATTTTGGGCCTCCGGACACCTCACTCATTTCGGGGAAATGCAACGCAAGCGTTACTTCACAACCGGTTTTCTGTGAGGCCGTGGTATCGCACCGGTCGAGCCGGCCCATTCGTGCCTAAGCATGGCTCTACCACATAAATGCGCGCATCTGACAAGCGTACTGAGGATTACGTAAGTAAACGGACATCTAGGTATAAAATAAGAAGTATATTACACTTACACCTATTGATAATCGACTTCACCCCTTTAATTATGATAAATTGTTATTAACTGTATATACCTTAATTTTAAATTTAGGATACTTCTTTCTAATTTAAACTTTACTAATCTTTAATAAAATTCGTGAATGAAATAGAATTCTTTTTCGATTAGGTCGTCGTATTCGTATATCGGCTCTATTTATCGGCATATAGAACGCAAACTTAATCCCTCAATATCCACTCGGATACTTTGATCAGTGGAATTCATTTTTTAATTTAATGTGAATGTTTCTTTTATGTTTCAATATTAAATATAACGCCATATCCAACTTAAGCCACTTAAAATTGTGACATTAATCAGTAGTCTACTTTTAGTTATCAAGGTCAATGGTTTTTCTCCCTTTGTATCAGAAAAAGTTCGCATAAGGTACCTTTGTATTTGATATATATATAATATATATATATAATATACGTACGATATCCGTAGAGGCATCAAAGAATGGCATAGGACTAGTTCTCGTTACAGAAAAAAATACGACGCCCGGGAGAACCCAGAAAAATCTCCAGCCTTCAAGAGCGATGGCCTAGAAGGCGGTGGATGGATAACTCTTATTAATGGCAACAGCAGTCTGCAGATTCTGATTCTGCGAATCGGCTTATACGATTCAGCTTGGAAAGCGAGAAAACGGTGGCAAAAACATTTTGAGTCCTTATCTACATAAACGAGATCTGTGGTAATAATGTCTGTCTTGTAAATAAGTACTTTCAGTTCGTCAGTTCGAGTTACAAGTGTGCATCCCTGACCTGTTCGAACTTAGCAATAAGTTATACTTCAAAATACATTTGTATTAAATAATTAATTTCTTATCAATATACAGGTTTACTACTTGTATGTGTATTATATGTATGTGTGTGTTTAGCTTCGGTGTTGGTCGGCGGTTAGTAGTGTTTTTCTGTGCAAAATAATATAACCGATGCTACTTTTAAAAGTGGTAGACTTGTACTTACTTCCAATTAAAAAAAAAAGCCTCTTATCACATATATAATTGGATGTAAATTATAGAGCTAACAAGCTGTAAGCGTTTAAAACATATGTATGTAAAGTAATGTTTGTTAAAAAATAATACGCAATTTTTATGAGTATCTCAGCCTCCTGGCCTCAGCCAGCATACTGACTTAGTTTGGAGAATACAAGAAAGAATTCGTTAATCTCTTCATTCAGTATCAAATAATAATTTCTCAATTACAAGAACAGAAATCCGAGAATCCATTTAGCTTCGTAGCATGAATCACTTACATCTATTTAAAATACAATGTCTCATGTTTTCACACTTAGTTGAGAGGCGCTTAGGGCTTGCAACAAGTGGGTTTTATAAGCTCCACTTAGTGAAAACACTTATGTACACAAAATAACATAAGAGCATTTAGAAGTCAATAGTCATATACGTGCAAATACTGCTTAGAATTTTTTTCTTAATATAAACCTATTTTTTTTAAATTCTGGTTAAAGAAAACTGGGTAAAGTTAGTTATACAGCTTTGGTTACTATGAAATTATTTGCAGAAAGGGAACAGTACAACAAAACCCTTGAGTACTCTATCCTTTTAAAGTGAAAGTTTGTTAAAGAATTATATGTTATGATATTCTTTATTGCACACCGCACTTTATTTATTATTTTACAAAGCAGCTCTTATCTGCTGTATTTAAATATGTTTAGTCGAAAAAATATATTAAATCATATTTAATTTGCCTATTCTTAGAAAATCTCTAAAAAAATACTATATTGCCGTCACTTGGACACTTTATGATTTAAAGATGGAGGAATTGGGAGTATTTTAAAACGTAAATTCAACAAGCGAAAGCAATAAAAGGAAATGAATATTAATTATACTGATGGACTGGGAAGCGTGACCTTAGCACCTTGAGGACGTCGAAGACGCATACCTGCAGGTGACTCATAAACTTGGACTGGCTAATATATATATGTATATAAGCTGCCCGTTCCAGCTTTGCACTGGGGTTTTTGTCTCGATCACTTACTTTTCATAGTAAAAGATCTTAAAGACTACGATACGATTAAAAAAACCTTTTATGCAAACCTTGCCCTGACAGCCGTTCGGAAGTTATACATTTCGGCAATATTTTTTTATTTATATTTAGTGAAATTAATTAAATAATAAGGAACTTCGTTCCAAAAATAATAATCTTACCTTAAAGTATCAAAACTTTTTAATTGAAGTATAATTTATAGACTCGAGCGTCGAGGGTTTTCAATGTGGGCTACGCTTTGCTATCCCGAAAACAGCAATAGCAGTCCCGGCCGTCGAGGCATCGAAAGCGACTTCAAGCGATGAGTTTTTTTCCCCACCCACGTCGCCATCACCTGTATCTTTTTTCTTTGTGACACATATTTTACAAATTACAAGTAAATTTTGTGACTGGATATGAATATCTAAGTCAATGGGATACTACGTGTCTGAATAAGTTGCAAACTCCAAACTGTTTCAGAACTAATATGTATATAAATTTTATTTATTGCCGCTGCATCTTAGATGGGATATTTTTGATGTTAGTTTTTAAATGAGGATCGCGCAGGGTATTGTTGACAGTCCGGATCTCCTCAGCAAGATTTCTCTTACAACTCCCACACGAAGGCTAAGGAAACCGACACTTCTTCACATCCCACTCAGCTACATTCAAAATGTTTCTTCCCGCGCTGTTGCTATAGATTTAATAACCTTAAGTTGGACAACCGCTTTGACTTATTGGCAGGTAGTATAAAGGCCAGTAAAAGTGCACTCACTAAAGATTTCATGAACAGTTGAACGATTTTAAACTGAGCATATCTATCTATATTGTGTATACTTTAGACGAGTAGTTTAAGCATTTTGATTTTAAATGTGGAAGCTTGTAATTGGCATCTGCTACTACATATTTCAATGTAATACTGTTTAAGCCATAAGCTTCCAAAATAAAATAAAATAAAATTATATGATGACATATATAAGTCACAGACGTTCATCTTTATAATGGTAACCCAGACCAATAGCCAGCAGAAAAAAGAAGTGAAGAATGAGTACTTGTTATTAAACGTTTAAGGGGCAAATTTAAGGTGCTAGTTGTTTATGGTGATTTCATACATTTTAAAGAAAAAGAGACTGTTTCCTACAACCCGTTTTTAAGACGTTCTAGTTATTTGAATAAATTCAAATGTAAAGCATATACAGATATATCTACCGTTTATAAATTATATATTCATCAAGCCCGCAGTATATATTCATCAAAAACCGCATAACGTGCGTGCTTCAATTTTAGATAATATTGAGTTGACTGCTTATTCCAGTAACCAGATCACGTGCCCCTCTTAATTACCTAGCTTATACCTTTGGCACTCTTGTTTTGTTGTTGTAATTATTAATTCGTTCAGAACGATAGAGAAAAACAACAAGAGTACCTTTTTGCACTAAGTACGTATAAGGAACGTGCTTTCGTGCTATTCTAATCATACTCTCATACGTATTAGAGCTACATTACACGTATAATATAAGTATAATATAATGTAAATTGATATATTTAATTCCTAAAAAAAAAATACATTCTTAATTTTTAGATATATGTACATCGTATGAGTTAAAACTAAGAATAATGCACGTACATACATATTTATATAAGTTAGCTAAAAGATCCTATTTATTACCTTAAACCCAATTTTAATATTTTTATACCCGCAAAATATCAATAATGTTAGTTAAGAAACTCTATATTTTTTGGCAATATGCCCGAAATACTTGACCTCAAAAGGCATTCCACAAAACAAAATGAATAGGGAAAAACTTTTCTTCGTCAATGATTTCAAATTCAGAACCTCGCGTTGACATAAGAATTGTGGGCAGTGAATTGACACGCACGGCGTAGTCAAGAAAAGTTTTCACTTAAATTTTTTTGCGTATTAGGCGAGAAATACAAAGTGACCCTTTTGTATAAAAAATCTAGTAAACCCTTTTTTATCATGTAAATTTTCAATATCTACTTTCGCTATTTGGATGCTTCCAAATAGCGAAAGTAGATATTGAAAATACATTGAGGTACTACATACCTAATATTCAGTTCTCAAAAAAACTGCGTATTTTCAATGAAATTGTGAACGCGTCCTTAAAAACTCATTCATAATTTCCATGGTATTAATATTAAAATCCTAATTTGGTTACGATGGGAACTGGCAGGACTAGACTTTTTCCAATAAAATTTTGAAAATTGGTCTACAATTAGCCGAGAAATTGCTTAACATTCACACTGAATGTTTATAGGAAATAAAAAACGGACTGAATAAAAGCCTGTTAATATTTTAACTGGTTTTCCAAGTAGTTTGCGTTCCTTTCTAAGCACCGTTGCATGAAATGGAACCATTGATTGAAGCAGTGAACTCACTCTTCTTTAGAGATCTCTTGCACGCCTTTTTGAAATGAAGCCACGGCCTCTTCAGGGTTGACAAAGCGAATTCCTCTAAGTTTATCTTTAGTTTTGGAAATAAACAAAATTCACAAGGTGCTAGATTGCGACGGTAGTTAGAATGACTCACAAGCTCCACACCTTCGATAGACAAATATTCGATAATCCGTCTGGCTGAGTGAACTGGAGCGTTGTCCTCCTGCTTCTTGGGCGATGCTGTCTAACACTTTCCAAAAAAAACTGTTAAACAAAGACTGTCATACCAATCTGCAGTAACAGTTCTTTTATTTTCTAGAACGATTGTTGTGAAATGACCTGTCTAAAGAATGCGGTAACCATCTTTTTCCCTTGACTTCTGCCCTTCTTTAGTTTTGTCTGCAAATCTTCGTATGGCAAACATCCATTGTGCAGATTGTCTTTTAGTTTCGGTTGAGGAACAAATTAGTATTCTACACGCACTACGCATTAAATTGTACAATGGCTATGTAAAACACCTGTGTTACATTATTTGTCTCGTTCTAACCTTTCGATCTTTGCGAATCTCTCGCTTCACTTTTAAACTGAAGTGAAAGCTTGTGTAAAACCTCATTTCGTTTCTTATAGTTATAGTTTGAGTTTGATAACATTTGGAAAACTTCGTTTAGAAATGAATCGTTTAATTTTCAGATTTTACTTCTAGTTAAAATGTAATCTTGATCATTTTGATGCCATGGTTAATTTAATTTATTTGTAGAATAAAAGAGTTTCAGGCATTTATTAACACCCTCTTACGCCTCTATCCGCATAGGAAAGGGCAAAGGCGTTATTAACGCCGAAACTTTCTCTATTATAATTAGTCCTATTTACGTAATAAGGGGGTAGCTAGCTATATACCTATTGCCAGATCAGGTTGGAAAATTTAGAATATATTGACCGAAAAGGGTGGAAAGGGAAGGAAGCAATAACCCCTGATATTGCTTATAAAAATGGTAGAGAGAGATAGATTGGGAAGTATAAGCAAAAACTTAAGCTGGTTAGGGTCGCATACCTGCAACTGGCTGACTGGCTCTAATTATTGACTCCATTTCTAAAACATTTTCAAAAATAGGGTGTTTTTTACACGATTTTCAATTCAAATTATCATTTCATTTTGGTGTTGTCGATAAAACTCTTGAAGTCTGTTTTCCAAAAAAAAAAACTGTTTTTAATTATATCTTGTGCATAACTGTCCATTTACTGTATAAAATCAAACAAGTTAATATTATCTCCTTTCTCGAGGTGGGGCACTAATAAGATACTCAGTTCCACTTTAACATCATATTTTGTAAATACTGTATTTCGCTTTAACTGTTAGTTATACATAGTTATATCAGCTTTTGATGTACTTATATTTATTTGTTATAGTGTAAATAAATGAAGGCAAATCTAAATACATAAATAAATAACTTATTTGTTTATTTTTACTAGCATACATAATGCATCGAAATCAATTAAATTGCCTTTGCTACACGTGAATGAAATTGCAGCAGACGCTACGTACCTTCGTAGTTCTAGCTACGTATTTCGTATGTTATGATCCCTAGAAGTGAGACTGCGGAGAACGGCAAGAAAATAATAAAACTTGGGACTTTCTAAATAATAAAATAAAAAAGAATTAACATAAAACCATTATTGTATTTAACATACTGGATATGTTACCGTGTGCTCTAGTCTGTGCTATAGTCACTCTGATTGTATAATGCCATTAATGAAGAACTTTATATATTTCCATTTACTAAAACAGTTTTTAAAAGAAGGCTCTGCTTGTAGCTTCAAGGTTTAAATCATGATGCGACTGAACTTTTATTGTAATCCCTGAAATAGTGTAATATGAACTTTTAATAACACATACTCACTTAAACACACTACCCATGCATTCATACACATTACCAACACTAACAACACCTATATTAAGAATGGATAATTGTGTGTTAAAATGTCATTATGGTGATTAACCTATGAATTTTTTGGCGGAGGGTCAGCCTGGTGATCTGTAACAGATTCAATCTAATAAAGTTTAATCTAGAGTCGCAGCAAACAATATATTTGAATAATGTAATAAATAAACACAAATGTCTGTTCCCAAATTACAGTTACTGCTTTTCTTCCTAAGGTCGTACCGTAACAATATAAAAATATTAAGAAAATTAAGATAACATTGACGAATAAAAGTTATGTAACTACATAGAATACAAAATTTATTTGTCTTTGTTTGAAGGTGAACTACGTTTTATTAACAGCCCTTGGCCCCTTGATTGATTAATATAGTACTTCAAAGTGAGATTAATCCTAGAATAGAAATATCCCAGTAAAAAAGAAACGATTAAATGCAATATTGTATTGATATTTCGGACACTCTGCTGCAAAGCTGGCAGATGTTGAGGGAAAACGACAGGAGCTTGTCGCTGAGCTCGACCGGGTCTTGAGCCGCATTTCTCAATGCAGTTGTGAGAATCTAGTCGAGTTCAGCGCCAAGAAAACACAGGCGTGCGCGTTTTCAAACAAAAATTCTCCATTCCTTCCCCTTCTTACTCTTCAGAGCACTCAACTGCCACTGCAGGATAGGCTTAGTATCCTGGGGTATGGATATTTGCCGGGATCTCCATCCGCGCGATTACATCGAGAGCGTCACCAAGGCGGCCTCGCGAAAGCTGAGCGTATTGAACAAGGTGAGACGGTTCTTCTCGCCCGAGCAACTGTGTCTTTTATACAAGACCCAGCTTCGCTCCTGCGTGGAGTACTGCTCTCATCTCCGGGACGGCTATGCGCAGTATTTGCTTGACGCTCTCGGTTGCAGCGGCATGCAGTCCGCATTATCGACTGTCCTGAGGTCACCCAGTCTCTTGATCCTCTGCTAAACGGTTTGGCTTTTCTTTCCTGTGCCGATCGGTGAAAGCCTGGAATTCCCTACCAGCGCACTTGTTTCCCACTTTGATCCCGGGTCTTTTAAGCGGGGCGCGAAAAAGCATCTCACCAGGCCGCCATAGTGTGGGTCACCATGATGCATTGACTAGATATGCAATGAGGATGGTGACCACCACTCTTTGACTCCGCTTATTGTTTTCCATCAAGCAGAGTGGATTCACTATGTTAGGCTAATATATATAAAAAATAAACCTCACAATATTTTTGTACTAATATACGTTATCGGGTCCTACATCTGGATATCTGTCGTGTCTACTCCCAAGCAGAAGAAGTAATTTTATTATATATTATCTCTTTTTACTTAATAGCTAGGCCCTTATTTGTTCAAAAATGTTTATAATATTCGTCATTCCTCATTCGCGTTTATAACAAACAGTTATAGGTAAAACCTGTAACTTTTGTTATACATAGGTATATTACTTTGTGATGCTATTTTTTAAATGTAAATAAATGTTGGTTAATGTAACATAAATTAATAAATTATTTTTTTTTGTTTTTGCGGGCAACATATATATTTCATCGAATTCTATAAAATTGGTTATATTAGAATGTTGCGGCTGGACAACTTACTCCTTTAAAAAGGCCTCCTGTCGAGACTAAAACTAGTCAGGCATCCCCTATATAAACACGTGAGTAAAACCGTATATTTAAATAAATAAAAATTGCTTATGTTACACTTAAATCTGGATTGTTGTTGTGTTTGTTGTACAACAATGTTAATTGAAGAGAATATAAATATAACGAACTTAGGAAAAAATTAACTGTTTTTCTATGCCTATTTGTATATCCACTATAAATTTAAAAACACACAAGATACAGTATGGCACATTTAATTCGTTGTTATTGTTTATGTAAATCATGATGATCTCTGGTTTTGTAATTTTAGGATATAATTCTAACTTTACATAATGTAAATGGTCTGTCAGTGTAATGGTTAGTGCTCCTGACTGCTGAGCGTGGTGCGTGATGATGTAGACGGGATAAAAATTTGTCCAATTCAGAAATAGTTCTTCCGAATGTAGGCGTTCATTGTGTCCGTTGTTTGTACATATGTTTAATATTTTTGTCACATTCTCAGTGATATAAAAATTAATACTAATGCGGGAGTTGAATTATTTTGAAATAAAAATATATATAATTTTATTCATTTCAAGAAGCTGATACAAAGAGGTGAAAACAGTATTTTAAGTGCGTCCGAACCTGCTATTTTTAAAGTTGCAAGGCGGCGGGCTGGAATGAAATACTGTTTTTAAATCTGTTTAGCACAACAAGCTTCTTTGAGGCAATTATAATAATTCCAAAATGTAACTCGAATTTATATTCTGAAATATATTTTGTATTTAACTATGTAAGTTTATTTAGTATCTTACTTAGAATTACCTAAATTAACATAAGACAGGTATTTGGGCTTGGACGAAGAAATTCCCTGGTATAAATTTAACTATGGCTAGACGGCGAGACTGAGACTAAAATTGATGAGACTCTATAACGAAGATTGAAAGACTTGGATTCAACTAAATGAAACGTAGTCTGCGACTTGGCAGTACGAGTATTTTGCCTATAAATTCCAGACATGATTTGAATACTTCTCTTGTAGTGATTTGTTTTTGTTTAAAGTGAAACACACCGTCCTTTTTCTCAAGTAATTAACGTAGGAAAAAAATAAGTTACCTATAATTGGCTTCATTAAATAACTATGTAATGAATCTAAAATCTAAAATCTAAAGGCCGGCAACGCACTTGTGACTCTTGAGTTGCGGGTGTCCATGGGCGGCGGTAGTCACTTACCATCAGGTGACCCGTCTGCTCGTTTGCCCCCATCGCATAAAAAAAAAAATCTATCCACATGAGTTTTCTCTTATGACCAGTTAGGAGTTTTAGGTAGGTAGATGCACGCTCTTTTCTTGAAGGTTTGAAGGTCGAATTTTCGAACCGATAGAAAATACGGCAGGCGACAATTTGTTCCATAAGCTGGTTGTGCGAGGCAAAAAGCTTCTAGTGATGGGGATGGATATTTTGTCGCGTAGGACGATGGCGGAAACCTGCAGCCGGTATAAGTCCGAACAATTCCTCTGAACACTCCCCATGATACAAGCGATAGAGGATGCAGAGTGTTTCATAGGCAAAATAAATCTCATTTAATACAAGAGACGGATACCTCCGTTTCTAAAATAAAAAAGAGATTTGTATTTTTATACAACTACCTAAAAAGAGGATGGTAATGTTTTCAACTTTTTATTATCTGCACAGATTTGGATTACCATTATTGGTAGGTATCGTTAGGTTCCCTTCATAACAATACGTCAGCTGTATGGCTAGAGGATATGGCTAGATAAGGAATAAGCAGTGAAATGGAGAATGATAGAATGGAATAGAAGAAGATACACATTGCAACGACCCCAAATAACATTTGGATGAGGGTAAAAATATGATGAGTTCAGCTGTATAGTGCTTAAGCCAGATTATGAAAATGAACTATCTGATTATGAACCACATAATCCAGTGATTCAGCTGTATATAGTTTGTACTATGGTAACCAGTCAGCAGATAAAAATACTTATGTATTATTAAATAAATATATATAATAGATACTGTTTTGGCTTATGTTGCTCTAATATAGATATACTTTGGAGTATTAATCAATGTTACAATTTTTATTATAATGTAATAGCTACAAACGTACATACACATACTCATACACACATACGTAGAAAACCTATATACATACAGATAATGAATGAAGTCTTACTGTTACGATGAAAGATTATGTGTGAATAGATCACGTGCCTTTGTCATGATCCAAAGACGACTGGGTGCTATTCTAACTTCTTGAGGAACAGCAGGAAAAGTTAATTGACACGTAAGTATGGGGATTAACAGAAGAAGATAATTTGATTTACTAATTCTTTTAGAAAAAAAAAAAAATGAAATCTGATAACGCTCCGAATTCGCAACTAATACCTACTTCTATTGCTACTTGTACTAACTAATAATAAAGAGCGTTAATGCACGAAGTATTTGTGAGCTAACTTTGATGCACTGTTCGTAGACTTGGGACTGCTACTTGGAACTAACATTCGACGATTGGTCTGTTGGTCTGATGATCCTGACTGCTAAGCTGAGGTCGTGAGTTCGATTCCCACTCAAGTTAAATATTTGTGTGATGAGCATTCATCATTTGTTCTGTGTCTGGGTGTTATGTATCATGTATGTATTAAGAAATAAATAAGTATGTTTATCAGCAGCCTGGTTACCATAGTTTAGTCTGCTTAGTTTGGCATCAGACGACCGTGTGCGAGATGTATCGAATTATTATTATTATTCATAACTGCACTCACGCCTGTATCCTGGCGACTCAAACGATCAGTTATAGCTAACCATAATTTTATTCCAGTAACGTAATAAGAGGCAAGCTTCGTGCCGTCATACCAGCTCTTTATGAGTACTGTTTGATAAATAACAGTCCAATCCCTTTTTATTAGTAGCTAGTTTTCATCTATAACGACGATTATCTGTTTGTTCGCCCCAATTTGATTGACACTTCCAAATGTACAGCTTGGATAAGCCTTTTTATTGCATTTACGATAGTACAAAAAAATATATAAATATCTGTGTTTGTTCGAAAATTAGGATATCGTTTAAAGCGGCTTCTCGATAAATAAGTCTTTCATGTTTACTGGATTTTGCATTGCAAGAGCTTTTATACTATTCTGTAAAGAAGCTTATTGTTGGCGCCGTTTTTCCCCTGCATATTTATGTGAGAGAGCTCGGACCAGGTAGTTCGAGTTATAGATATGGGATCCTGACTTGCTTCAGCTATTGCTTATACTCCCCAATCTATCTGTATGAGCAGTATCCTGTCCTCTCAATTCAATCCTCTATTACTGTCAATATAATCATAAATTTCCCATTTAATTCCCAAAATTGCCCGGTTGATGGCAACGGGCTTGCCCCCTATTACGTAAGTGGAACTAAGTTATAATCAGCAAAATGTGGGGTTCATTACCCTTCGGAGATGCGGGCGTGAATATATGTGTGTATATTAAGTAAGCAAAACTTAAAATAAATATATAATATTTAAGAAGTTGGGGATTAATATATCAAATTGTGGTTTTGAGGTAGTCTTCACTTTAAATTAAAAGTAAAGCACAATATTTGTCACTAAAAAATTTTTACACTTTCGTAAATTCTAGTGTTACCCATGAACTGTTTGTGCCCCAACATTTTTCAATTAAAAATATTTAATAATTTTTAGTTCGGTTTGAAATTAAAGTGTTTTTTTTTTGTTTTTTATTTCTATAACTACTGATTTGTCTTGTTGCCGTTTAATCTTGTTTTGTTATCGGTCTTTGATACATGTCTCGATTCAAACTTCAATTCTAAAAGCTACTAACGAACTGTTAAATCCCTCCAATTTAGGCATTAAAACTGATCAGCAGACCCTGGCATTGCTGAGCCAGTATCAGTAATATTGATAAAAGGCTCGAATGCATCGAGGCAGACAGTCTAGAATCGAACAAGGTCCGGGTCGGATTCACTGAGATCACTGCTCTGTGCCTACCTACCCAGTCTGCTTAATCTTTTTGTACACGAACAGAAATACAATACTTGTGCAAATTGTTGAGTTAAACGGACGTTCTGAAGTTGGTGACAATTACGTTGAAAGATTTCGTTATATAATATAGATAGATACAGGTCAAGCTTAATTATAGTATGAATAAAGTAAGAAACCGATCCGTAAAACAAACTCTATTTTCGTATCTTGTGTCACCAGTATTCAGGGCTTATATGGCATTATGCGGAGAAATTGAAAGAAGTTTGTTCTGGATAGGAAAGTGAATTTATGCCATTCTTTATAGATAGGGTAACTGCGGTCTTTTTACATGTGAGTAGTTTTAGTATAATGTTACTATACGCGACGTTGGCGTTTTACCTATTTGTATAATAGATGGATTTCAGTCATCTCTTCGTAATATATTAACATTTGAGAAAGTATATAAGCTACCTCAATGGTCCTGCATTTAAATCGGTTATAAGTTTTTCATTATATGTTATTTTTATGTCCGTTATTGCGTAATTACAAATTGTAATAAATCGAATTAGAGTGGGAATATTTTCTTTAAATCAAAATGGGACCAACCTTGACTATCCTTTCCTTTATATATGTTACTATTCAATATTTTTTTTTTAAATCACCTCTTTATTGAATCCGGGCAATGAATCGATTACACTGAATGTCTTTATTTTTTTTAGTAAAACGTATGGTTCACGTTTGAGAATTAGCCCCACCCTGTCTCGGTGGTGTTGTAAAAGACGACTTAGGGATCGTACTGTTATCTATCAGATAGTATGTATATAGTACCGGTTACCCGGTGGTACCCGGTTGACGTCAATAGACCGCCGCTCATTACGTTAGTGGAACCAAATTTTAACTCGCAAAATGTGGGTGTTTATAACACCTCTGAAGACATCACACACAGGATTGAGCGTATGTATGTATGTATGTAATTGATCGTTTATAGTAATTCCTCAGTTAAGGTGTAGAATGAGATTTCTGCTTCAATAACATTTGTTAGTTACTGCATTTTAAAATGGTAGAAACAGGTTTTTACAAGCCTACCATATGACTCCATTCTGCCTGATGGAAAGCAACAAGTGGAGTCTAAGAGTGGTGGTCACCATCCTAATTGCAAGTGTAGTCAATGCAGCATGGTAACCCACACTATGGCGACCTGGTGAGATGCTTTATGTTTATATATTGATATTATAGCGAGTTACGGAACACGCAGTGCTTAACAGGGGTTTGAATTTTTTTTTTTAGTTTGATGCGGTCTTTATTTTCATTTTACAAAAAAAAGTTATAGTAGATACTTTGCACGGCATCAATACATAAATCTTCTTACTTGCTCTCATAATGTAATCTTTACATTATGAGAGCAAGTAAAAATAAAATATCAATTCAAGTGTTGACAATACCGATCTGTAGTTACGACACGTGTTATATTTGAATAATTTGTGTCAAAACCTTGAAGCTAATAATTACAAATGTTCCTTTTGCAACATAAGACAAAAAGCAAACAATAAGATCTTTAGCTTTTGAAATTCTGAATTTAATATTACGGGGTTGAGAAATATTGAAGTCAGCGGTACGGTTTCGCTTTCAATCGGTCGGGTCATACGGTCGGTCAAAATAAGGCGTTTGTAAATATTTGTAACGAACTGAATTTATTACATTGAATGACCAGAAAGCTGCATTCTTATAAGCCGATGCGACCGTCCTGTGAGGTAGCAGAAGGTGACGGGGACGAGGTATCATATCACTCAGGCACATGACGATACACGGAGGGAAAGTAATTGAACACAAAGTAATAGGTAATCTATTTATTTATGTTAGAGTATCTAATATGACTTTCATGTTCACTCCCTGTTTGAACTCCTTTATCATCATCGTCGTCATCATCATCGTTATCATCGTTTTCATTCAGTCCAATTATAAATCTAAAATCGATAAATATCTCAATAATATATAAAATAATACATTAATAAACTATTTTCAATAGATCAAATTTACATGTGCCGCTATCATACTGAACACCTCGGAACACCTAACCACTGTTGCATTTAACTTTTCAGGGAACTCATTGAAGATTTTATATTTATTTGAGTACTATGGTAATCGTCGTTGTCCATAACAAGGAATATCTGGTAAAAGTTTTTCGTAAGATTCATCCAGGAAAATTAACCTTATAAGCCTAAACGTCCTGACAGTATTTTTGAATATCTCGGATGTGCCTTGCTGTATGTCGAAACGTTTAGTTAGTAGTATTTCTTTGACCTGAAAGTTAAATATTTTGGTTTATATATAATACGTTGCCAATCCCCGCTACACCGCTCGCTACCCGCTGACATCTTTACTACCTCGATCCCTAAATCGTCTTTCACCCCGGAGGACGGTTGCATACGACGTTGCCGGACTATAGATTATTATCATTATGAATTTGGAACCACTAATGTAATGTATGACAATCCCATTGCCAGACCTTAGGAATGAAAGATGAGAAAATTGTTAAAATTCTTATTGACAAATGTTGGCATCTGCAACAGAGTGTAGCGTCTCAATTATGTACATGCAAAAAACTTAGCCGAAATTTTAGGCATTTCGACTAACAGAGGACTGTATAAATGTGTTTATGTTACACTTTAATTTATACTTATGCTACATGTACACTTACGGAAATTTAATACTTTATCGTATACACTTAGGACTTTATCTCCGTAAGTCGGTGTCACGTTACAGTTAGTGACGCTCGCGGTCAGAAGATAAAACCGCTTTGCTTTTCTCTCTGCTATCCTTGTAAATAACCTAAACAATATTAAGGTGTTTAATTGGAGGAAACTTAAAGTCTTTTTTATTCTTGCATTCAAGAATGAATATTTCTACTTCATCATCATCGCTCAGCCTATCGCCGTCCACTGTCGGACATAAGCAACTCCCAACGATCGCCATAGCACCCTTTTCAATACTTTTCACATCCAGTCTATTCCAGCTACTATTTTCAGGTTTTTGCATTTTGTAATTTTTTTAATATAATGTTGAAGTTAATTCATACTTATTACATACTTACCGCTTAAGCTGCCGCTAAACAATTTAAGAATTTCTGAATCGTCGTAACCATATTTCATTGAGTTGAATTTGATATTTTTACATAATTTTTCGCTTTACTCTAAAATAATTTCCAGCACCATTGTGCTTAATAAAAATAACTAAATGAAACGCTATCATCGCCTCTAACGGTGTATAATGTAATTACTGTTTTTTAGTGGTAGAGCCATGCTTGCTTAAGCACGAATGGGCCGGCTCGACCGGTGCGATACCACGGCCTCACAGAAAACCGGTTGTGAAGTAATGCTTGCGTTGCATTTCCCCGAAATGAGTGAGGTCTCCGGAGGCCCAAAATCCCCCACCCCCTAATGATAGCGCTGTTAACGAAAAGGATACCCCAGGGGGGTACCAGCGCTAGCGTTGGAGAATCCCCCCCTGGACGTCCACCCTCAGTACGGATTATGCCTGAGCGTGGACGCCCAGGCTGCCCCTCGTACTCTGGGGGGGGCTCAACTGCGCTCTCTAAATCTACTCGGGGCAAGAGAAGGCATACCATGGCACCCCCTGTCACGTTTACCGTGGATTTTTGTAACATCAGGGGCTTACATTCGAACCTCGACACTGTCCACCACCACCTTGAGACAGCAAAGCCGGCCTTGCTCTTTTTAACCGAGACGCAGATATCATCTCCAGCGGACACATCCTACCTCTGCTACCCTGGGTACGGACTGGAACACTCCTTTGTTCCTAAGGCTGGTGTATGCGTGTACGTTAGAGATGATATCACGGCAATCTTGAAGGTAGGGACCTCTCCATCTTATGGCTACGTGTAGACTGCGACGACCATCCCCGCATCTACCTATGCCTCTACAGGTCCCATAGCGGTGATGCCGAAACGGACCGACTCATCGACCACGTCCAAATGGCTACAGACTCAGTGCTCCAGCAGGTCCCATCCGCAGAGATCGTGATTCTTGGCGACTTTAACGCCCATCACGCCGAATGGCTTGGTTCGCGCAAAACCGATCATGCGGGAAGATCTGTTCACGATTTCGCCTTGGCATATGGCTTGACGCAGCTGGTAGCAACGCCTACGCGAATCCCAGATGCAGAAAGCCACGTGCCTTCACTGTTGGATCTTCTGCTGACCTCACATCCTGACGGCTACAAAGTATCCGTTGAGGCCCCTCTTGGCTCTTCGGACCATTGCCTGATTAGGAGTATGGTGCCACTCGTTCACTCGCTGCGACCGCGAGTTACAGGCAGTCGCCGCGTATGGCACTATAGGTCAGCAGACTGGGATGGAATGAGAACATTCTTTGCATCCTACCCATGGAGGCAGGTTTGCTTCTCGCCGGATGATCGCAATGTCGTTGCTGACTCTGTCGCAGATGTTGTGCTTCAGGGTATGGAACTTTTCATTCCATTCTCCCTGATTCCCACAGGTGGCAAGTCCCAGCCTTGATTTGGTCGAACCTGCAAAGCGGCGTCCCGCCGAAAGCAGGAATGTTACCAAGCATGGGCTAATGCAGCGACAGCACGGGATGTAAAGACCAGCACATTAAAGAAGCAATTTAACTTTGCCTCCAGGTCCCTCAAAAGAGTAATTGCTGGGGCGAAGTCGGCTCACATCGGCAGAATTGGCGAGAGACTAGTTAGTCTCCCCTCCGGAACTCGTACATTCTGGTCTCTTGCCAAAGCTGTCCAGGGGAACTTTTGTAAGCCATCCCTTCCACCTCTGCGCATAGGAGATAATTCGTTGGCCCACGACGCTAAAGAAAAAGCCGATCTTCTGGGCAAACTCTTTGCGTCCAACTCGACCCTGGACGACGGGGGAAACGCACCGCCGACCATACCGCAGTGCGAGACCCGCATGCCGGAAGTCCGGTTTACACAAAGGGCAGTGCGTAAAGCGCTTCTTTCCCTCGACGTTCATAAGTCGAGTGGGCCCGATAGAATCTCTCCTATCGTGCTGAAGACGTGTGCTCCAGAGTTAGCACCGGTTTTAACGCGCCTTTATCGGCTTTCCTACTCTCTTGGCGTAGTCCCGAACTCATGGAAGACAGCTCTAGTGCACCCAATCCCTAAAAAAGGAGATCGCTCCAACTACAGACTAACCAACTACAGACCCATAGCCATCACCTCCTTGTTCTCCAAGATAATGGAATCCATTGTTAACTGCCAGCTCCTCCGGTACTTAGAAGACCACCAGCTCCTCAATGATCGACAATACGGCTTCCGTCAGGGTCGTTCAGCTGGTGATATTCTCGTATACTTGACTCACCGGTGGGCACAGGCGATCGAGACCAAGGGGGAAGCGTTGGCCGTTAGTTTGGACGTGGCGAAGGCCTTCGATCGGGTCTGGCACAAAGCGCTCCTTGCGAAGCTTCCTTCCTATGGGCTTCCCGAGAAACTGTGCAATTGGCTCACCAGTTTTCTTACAGACAGAAGCATCAAGGTCGTTGTTGACGGTGCATGCTCCGACTCGAAGTCTGTTAATTCTGGTGTCCCACAAGGCTGTGTGCTATCACCCACGCTGTTTCTTCTGCATATCAACGACATGCTGCAGATTAGCAGCATCCATTGCTATGCAGACGATAGCACGAGTGATGCCCTTTACACCGGCCGCGCTAACATTTCTCGGGTAAACGTCATCGAAAGCCGATCCAAACTTGTGTCTGAAATCGAAACTTCTTTATCAAAAGTTTCAGATTGGGGTCGACTTAACCTAGTCCAATTTAACCCCACGAAGACACAGGTTTGCGCGTTCACCGCTAAAAAGATGCCATTGGTCGTATCACCTCAATTTGAGAGCACTTCCCTAACTGCATCAGCCAGTATCGGAATCCTTGGCGTCGATATATCAAGCGAAGTCCAGTTTCGCGGTCACTTAGAGAGTAAGGCCATATTAGCCTCGAAGAAGCTTGGTGTGCTAAACAGATCGAGACAGTATTTTACTCCGGCCCACCGCCTGCAACTTTATAAGGCGCAGGTTCGGCCGCACATGGAATACTGTTCTCATCTCTATGCAGGTGCACCCCAGTACCAACTTCTGCCTCTTGACCGCATTCAACGGAGAGCGACTCGCATCATCGACTGCCAAGATATTTCTGATCGACTTGACACCTTGGCGTTGCGTAGAGATGTAGCTTCACTCTGCATCCTCTATCGCTTGTATCATGGGGAGTGTTCAGAGGAATTGTTCGGACTTATACCGGCTTCTGGTTTCCGCCATCGTCCTACGCGACAAAATATCCATCCCCATCACCTGGACGATTGGCACTCCACCACTGTGCGCTTCTCCAGAAGCTTTTTGCCTCGCACAACCAGCTTATGGAATAAATTGTCGCCTGCCGTATTTCCGAACCGATACGACCTTCAAACCTTCAAGAAGAGAGCGTACCTCTACCTAGAAGGCCGGCAACGCACTTGTGACTCTTGAGTTGCGGGTGTCCATGGGCAGCGGTAGTCACTTACCATCAGGTGACCCGTCTGCTCGTTTGCCCCCTATCGCATAAAAAAAAAAAAAACTGTCAATAGACGGCGGTAGTCACTTAACATCAGGCGACTCGCGTCCTATTTTATATTAAAAAATAACACAACTGGTCACTTTAATTTTATTGGTATAGATATGGCTGCCACGTATCGTATCATTCGTGCCAAAACTGATAATACAAGGGACCAAGAAATACACGCAATCACAGCTTTATTGATCGAGCTAAGAATAAGTTATATGTATTGACAGTACCTTTCTGTAACAAAGATTCTTTTTGAGGCACGTCGTCTTTAGGAGCCTCACTCTAACTATGTTGTATTTACATTACTGTAAGATTGTTAGAGGCTGCAACCAAGAGAGTGGATACGTGACTCAAGCACAAAAGTAAGCAGTGTCATAAGCATAACTCAAAAATAAAAAGAAAATATGTTATAGTACCATTAGATTGCGAATGTTTTAAACCAACATAATGGCAAACTACCATAGTAAAATTTTATCTAAAATAACTTAAAGTTCAACATGTTAAATTTTTTTTAATAACCTAAACAAGAAATGGAATGTGGTATGAAATGTGATAGTAAACTTAGATCATACTACTAACAAGACAGTTTGATGTTTAAAACAAGTAAAAAAAAAAACCTGTCAAAATATAGAAATACTGTCTGGTTAATAAGTTTACTTATACTTGTTAAATAAATAGGAATATCACGATATCTTCGACAGTATTGGTCTGGGTGTTTTTATTTACGAATATATCTTATGCATATAATATACACCTATATAAGAAGGTTTACTGTGCTATATAATTTAATTTTTGGAACGAAGTTTCTTACGGCAGGCTTGGAGATAGGGATTTTGCTGCACGACCAAACTTAAAAGAATGTGAGACTAAAACCGTAAGAAAAACCTATAACGAAAGTGCTATAGTCGTATATACAAGCGAATAGTGTATAATACCTCTTTCTTTATGTTCTCTCAGCCCTTCTCGTCCTAAGAACTTCGTTCCTACCTGGTGTCCCATGACACCTTTATTATTTTTTATAGCTATTTATCCTTGCGCTACCAAAACATACACTGATTTTTATCTTCTACATATGAACATAATTATTTGCTACACCAAAAACAAAAGTCATGTAGAAAATTTGAAGCCTCGATCTTCTTATTTTGAACAGTGATACTTTCAACAAACATTCGCATTTGGTACAACACGCGAGAATATTGTCTTGATATTTTCTGGCAGTCATATCAGTAGCAATAGAGGATGTGGCAATGGTACCTATTGCCGTATTATCAAGGCCGGTACCGATATTGATTGAGGTAACGGCAGATATTGGGTTGGCTTTGGCTGTAATTTGCAATGGGTTTTATGGGGTGTATATTTATTTACTGATGTAGATATCAATAGTTTAACTTGATTTGTTATAATTTACTTACATGTTCGCGTGCAAGTATGTAAGCTATATGTTTGTCTCTGATTATTTGCTAAACAGTTTGTTTTTAAAACATGTTACATGTTATAATATATAACTTATGTTACATAAATATATCAAACATGATGATAAAACTTAAAATTTTGAATGCTTCTCTTATTTTCTCTTTACTATATTTTTGAGTACATTATTTTTAAGTTTTATATAAATATCAAAATATAAACAATCACATTAATGGTTTAAAAAAATACAGCTTTTTTTTTCATGTTGTGGTGTAGGACGGACATCACCTCTTGGTAAGTGACAACCGCCGCCCAAGGACATCTGCAACTCTAGAGTATTAAGTGCGCTGCCTGCTTTTGAGGGTGATGAAAGAGGAGAGTGAGGAGAGGAAAAATAGAATAGGGGATCTAGGCCTCCAATACCGTCACTAACTGGGCAATATAATACAAGCATTGTCTGTTCAGTGCTTTTCTATGAAGAGTATTTATTTTCTGACATTTCTCTTACGACTTGTTGTTTATTTCGTTGTAGTGGCGTGTTAACCTACCAGAAGTCAGTACCGACGAAATCGAGATGGCTCTTAGACAGCTGATAAATGGAAAAGCCCCTTGAGAGGATGGCGTTACAACAAGGCTGCTAAAGGCTGGAGGTAAACCTGTATTAAGGGAGCTCCAAAAGCTCTTCAACGCTGTCCTGTTTAAAGGGAGAACTCCGGAGGCGTGGAGTAGGAGTGTGGTCGTCTTGTTCTTCAAATAGGGTGACAAGACAATGTTGAAAAACTATCGACCAATTTCCCTTGTAAGCCACGTCTACAAGCTGTTTTCAAGAATCATCACGAACCGTCTTGCGCGAACACTTTACGAATTCCAACCACCGGAGCAGGCTGGGTTTCGGAGATGATATGGCACCATAGACCACATCCACACAGTGCGGCAGATTATACAGAAGACCGAAGAATATAATCAGCCCCTCTGTCTAGCATTCGTGGACTATGAGAAGGCCTTTGACTCGATCGAGATCTGGGCTGTTATGTATGCTGTCCCTGCAGCGTTGCCAAGTAGATAGGCGATATATCCAAGTGATGTACGCTCTTCTGTACGCATCGGCCTACGGATGAACTTGGATAAAACCAAGATCATGTTTAATAAACATGTACTACCGGAACCGATTGCGGTACATGGGGCCGTTCTGGAAGTTGTTCAAAAATATGTATACCTTGGGCAGACATTGCAGTTAGGTAGAAACAACTTCGAGGACGAGGTGAATAGAAGAATTCAGCTGGGTTGGGCAGCCTTCGGGAAGCTACGCCGAGTCTTGTCATCCTCAATGTCACAGTGCCTTAAGACGAAAGTCTTCAATGAGTGTGTCCTACCCGTCATGACATACGGAGCCGAAACGCGGACACTTACGGTACGGCTGGTCCACAAGCTCAGAGTTACTCAGCGTGCTATGGAAAGGTCTATGCTCAGTGTTTCTTTAAGGGATCGCATCAGGAATGAGGTGATCCGGCAGAAAACCAGAGTAATCGACATAGCCCACCGGATCAGCAGGCTGAAGTGGCAACGGGCTGGCTATATTAGCCGCAGAACCGACGACCGTTGGGGAAAACGAGTTCTTGAGTGGAGACCGCGTCTCGGCAAACGTAGCGTAGGACGCCCACAGGCCAGGTGGAGTGACGATTTGCGCAAGATGACTGGCAGGAGCTGGATGCGAGTAGCCGAAAATATAAATAAATAGATAAAAATATCGAAGTGGCGTGCAATGGGAGAGGCCTATGTCCAACAGTGGACTGCGATAGGCTGATGATGATGATGACGATGATTGTTGTTTATTTATATATCATCACACTTGTGATATGATAATCTGTTTTTAAAAGATATGATACTTACATCTTACTATCTTACATTACTTATTCAGTTTTTTTTTTACTTATAATAACTTAATTTAATGTAATAAAATGTTAAAGTGACTGAAGAGCATTTTCATAGATATTTAAAGAATGTAAATATTGATTGTGTAAGAAACACAACGGAACTGTAAGAAACAAGCATATTACTATTGCTATAAACTATCAACTTCACTAAACAACAGTAACCGCTATGTTGCTCGTATCTCGATCCGAACTCAAGTGACGAATGTAAAAGTTCTCCTCAAGCCTGCCACGTCTCATCACCTCACCATTTGCGGTTACTTGCTGGGCGGCGAATTGCGTGGCACTTCCGGTGTAACTTGTCTTATTAATGTCTGTTAACTCGTCTTATTAAATATATACAGATTTATGTATCTATTATAGTTTACCTATTTTTAACAGAATAAATACTAGGTTTTGATGTGGCGATAACCATTGAGAGATTGAAAAATATAAATGTATTAAACTATTTGAAAGGACACAACATTTATCACGTTCTTAAGGCTTCAGAGCCTTAAGAACGTTATAAATTTTCATCACTGCTCGCGTGGTTTCGTTCTAGTGCTTGTAAAATATTTGAAGTAAATATGCTTTGAACGCAACTTGAGTGTACTGATGTTTGTTCAGAAGCAGGTTTAGTAAAATATTGTCGGTTGGACTCAATGGAAGTTTCTTAAGAATATAGTCATATACAGTGTTGATAGTATAATTTTTATTTATTTTCTAAATTTGAATAGTCAAATGCTAGATGCACGTATGATTTTTTTTAAGTCACTTCTCACAGGAATAATTCCTGTTATTGGGGGCTTTACAAACAATTAACCAACGGAAACAAAGAACACCCAGACTCGGGACAACTATCTGTGGATCACACCATTTTTTTCCTGTGTGGGAATAGAACCTCAACCACCGGTTCAGCAGTCAGAGTCACTAACCACTAAACCAACATGCCTGTCATCACATTTATGACAAAGACTATAATTACATACTGTAGCACCTCTATGTAGGTCTCCTTGTTTTTGCATACAGACAGTGGCTTAACTAACGGGGATATCTCAAGTAAATTTTTGATAACGAGAATAAAATAAATAGATATAGATTATTTAAATGTATAACAAGTCTGTATAAACTTCTGTACTCCACACAAACTTTTTATACAGATAAAATAATTATTCAAGTTTTCAGTATAGCCTCGGATTGACGATTAAAACGGACTTTGTTTTTGCTGTTATCATTTAAAATACTAACAAAGACTCAGAAATATTGTCAACTAGAAAACGAAGGTTTTTTAATTATGTACAGCTGAAATTGAAGAAGTTAAGCCCGAAGAAAACAATAAAGAATATACTTATTAAGATAGCTTTGGGAGTGTAAGCAATATTTCTGTTCATTGTTTGACAGCTGGATGTCAAGATATATATTTATATCTTGACATCCGGCTGCCAAACAATGCTTTAATTGTTTTTTCTGAGTGAGTGAGGGTACCGAAGGCCTAACTTACATTTCATCTTTGCCCTCATCCCTCTTTTCTTTGTTTCAATCTCTCGTCCCCCTTCTCCTCTTTTACCTCCCCTCATCACTCATAGGCGGTGTGACAAGTGTCCACAGGCAAAGGTTGTCATTTACCATCAGGTCATCCGTGTACGTCTATCCGTCTGTCTATATACACCTATTTCATAAGAAACAGTCAAATATACATACCTGTAGCATTATGGTGACTAAATAGATTATGTTTGTGATAGTAGCATTTTCTCTTTTTTTCTCGTGACAGAACCATCGTTTTCCTAATCCATCATCCAATAATTTCCATCGTACGCATCGTTTTCCTAACATAAGTTTTATTTTATTTAAATACTCTTTTTTTTTAGCCTAATAGCAAAAGGGATTGCAATAAATGTATTCAGTATGAGATAAATGATAAATGATAAATGATAAATGATCTTTATTTTGTAAATAGGTTACAACAACACTTTTACACGTCAATATATTATTTTTTTCTGTTAGTTTATGCTAGATGAGGCCGGTGTTTCCTAGCTGACTACCCTGAGAAGAAACACCGAAACAAACTCAGAGGTCAAAGTCTGTTTTAAAGTCCATACAGATGTAAAAACATATGAGAACCATGCACGCTAACGTCTGAGATGAGCTTTTGAAGAAAGCACCACGCTCATTTGAGTGGACCCGTCCAAACAGTGCAAGCATTTGTCAGTTATCGTGTAGCTCAACTTAGAACTTTAAGGAGCTCAACGGACCGACGAACAGTACCAAAGCAAGGACATTTGGGTAGGCCGCAAAAGTACTCAAACTGTCAGACATCGTTATAAAACAAACTACAGGAGAAAAGAGAAAAAAATAAATAAATAAATAACCTACATAGTCCTCACATTTACAATAATTAAATTTATAAATTAAAAAAAAAGAAACAAATATATAATATATTATACTTAACAAAGTATTCATGTCAAAAGGTACAAAGATTAAACAATAAAAAAAAACAATATAATACTTAACAAAGTAAGTATTCATGTCAAAAAGTAAAATATAAAATGTCAATGTGTATAAAAAAAAGAAATTATAAACGAAAAACAAAGGCTCATGTACATTAATGAAGCAGCTCATTCCCAAGCCTTATTATCTTCAATATAATCTTTAATTGTGTAAAAAGCTTTTTGACTTAGTTTTTTTTTTATAAATGATTTAAATTTATTATTGCTTAGTTCTTGTATTTGGCTAGGAAGCTTATTATAGAAATGTATACTTTGGCATCTAAACGAACCACCTATTTTCTTGAGCCTGGTTTTAGGAACAACAAATTTGTTTTTGTTCCTAGTATTTACACTATTGATATCACTGTATTTTTTAAACAGATTAATATTTTTATGTGCGTACATGAGATTTTCATAAATATACTGAGAGGGCACAGTCATAATATTAATCTCTTTAAATTTATCTCTGAGGGAGTGTCTGGGACTTAATTTATAAATTGCACGTATAGCTCTTTTTTGTAAAACGAAAATAGATTGAATATCGGCGGCATTTCCCCACAACAGAATACCGTACGACATTACACTATGAAAATAGCTAAAGTATACTAGACGGGCTGTCTCTAAATCTGTTAAACCACGAATTTTCCTAACGGCGTACGCTGCAGAACTAAGCTTTTTGGACAGTTTATCTATATGGGGGCTCCACTGAAGCTTTGCATCTAAAGTTAAGCCTAAGAACACTGTGGAATCTTCGGGTTTTAACACTTCGCCCTTTATTGACACACTAGTGTTCACCTGTGTTACATTAGGCAATGTAAACTTTATACATTTAGTTTTTTTCTCGTTAAGGAGAAGATTATTGATATTAAACCAGTTAACTACTGTTGAAAGGGCACTATTTACGTCATCAATAACCACCTGCTGACGTTTGAGTTTAAATACAAGTGAAGTGTCATCTGCAAACAACACTATATCATGTTTATCCTTTATGAGGTACGGCAGGTCATTAATATAAATTATAAATAAAAAGGGACCTAGAATAGAGCCTTGGGGAACCTCCATTCTGACTACAGATCCGGGAGATCTTTTACCGTTCACATCAACTCTCTGAATCTTATTACTTAAATATGAAGTAAGAAGATCCAGAGAGGTGCCCCGGATTCCATAGTAGCGCAGCTTCCTGATCAATGTATCATGGAGAACGCAATCAAAAGCCTTAGACAAATCGCAAAAAATGCCTAACGCATCGCATTTATCTTCCCATGCATTATAAATGTGCCCTAAAAGTTCAACACCAGCATCAGTTGTTGAACGACCCTT
The DNA here is from genome assembly GCA_947561695.1 of Tyria jacobaeae. Taxonomy (NCBI): domain Eukaryota; kingdom Metazoa; phylum Arthropoda; class Insecta; order Lepidoptera; family Erebidae; genus Tyria; species Tyria jacobaeae. The sequence goes on along the minus strand of OX387231.1, from coordinate 10,737,260 downwards.
TGTGAAACCAAACTGTTTGCTATGTAATAATTTATGTTTAGTAAAATATCTGTGCATTTGATCTAAAATAAGTTTCTCAAAAATTTTACTAAAAGTAGGTAGCACTGATATAGGTCTATAATTAGAAGGGTCTGATGTACTACCCGATTTAAACAATGGTATTATTTTACTATATTTCATTAGATCAGGAAACTCACCACAATCTATACAATTATTAAAGATTACTGTTAAAGTTGGTGCTACAATGTTTATAATAGACTTAGCAACGTCAACAGAATTACCCCATAGATCTGCAGTCTTTTTAATATTTAAAGTTTTAAAAGTTTTTATTATATCATTACAAGTTACATATTGGAAATAAAACTGGAATTCACAAACTGGAACGTTTTCTTTAAGTATTGTTTCTGCAACAGTTGGTGATGAATTTAGACATTTTGTAGTCGATACGGGAATCTCTGCAAAGAAAGTTTCAAATGCTGCAGCTACTTTCGAATCTGATTTAATGATACTGCTATCAACAGCAAGGCTGTAATCACAAGTTCGGTTGCAAGACCTTCCCGTTTCGCTATTAATAATATTCCAAGTCATTTTAATTATATTACTACTATTTTTAATTTTTGAACTTAAGTAGCGAGATTTCGCCAAATAACAAACTTTTTTAAATAACTTAGAATAATTCTTTACATATAAATTATATTCCACAGTGTTAATATAAGGCCGTTCTTCATACAGTTCATAAAGCCGTTTTCTACTTTTATAAATACCAATGGTGGCCCAGTCACTGAAGGAGGTGTTGTTATTTACCGAAATTGACTTAGGAATGAATGTAGTATCAAATTGCAAGCAATACATTTTGAAAAAATCATTATAATGTTGATTAGGGTCATCATTAGTTGACAAAAGTTGGATTTTATTTGCAAGTTTAGTTTTAAATGTTTCCAAGCGATATTCAGACTTCGGGTTAACAGTGATATCTTTTTTCAATTTATTTCTCTTTATATTTGGTACAGTGATCAATTGTCCACAGTGATCAGAGTCTATTAAATTAATATTTTTTTTGTGGGTAGGTAAAATATCAGTATAAATATTATCAAGACATGATGAACTAGTGGGGGTTATTCTAGTAGGCTCCATAAATAAATTTGCAAGATTGTAGGACTAAAACAAACTAATAATTTTAGTGCTTAAGCTAGAAGTTTCTAACAAATTAACATTAAAGTCACCACAAACAATGATGGACTTGCTTGAGTTACAAATTTTGTGTAATACCTCATCCATTACTTTTTCAAAACAATCATACAATCCTGAAGGTGGTCTATACACACTTAATATAACAAGCTGCTCCAACTCAATACAGGCCATTTCAATTGTCTATTTTAATTTATTTTAATTGATTAACTTTGGTTGTGTAATGAATAATGAATAACAATTCAATTACTTTTTTTTTCAATTTAAGTCAAAACTTTGTCACTTAAGCGCTTGTTAAGAATAATTTAAACCATTTTTAACAGATAATTGTAGTACAGTTTTGTAAAAGTACTGTATTTGTTTTAAATTAACATCAGACGTAAAGTCTGTTTTCGCATCAAAAGCTGTACTGCCCGCATTATTCCTTAAAACAAGGTATTTAAGTCCTTTTGGAAATAGCTTCTTTCATTTACTCTAAAAGCAGACAGTACCTTGAGGCCACGTTTAACATGTAAAAGTGTAATGGCCAAAAACAATTACGGGGAAATTGCAACCATCACAATTTCACTTTAGTGTAGAAACGTCTAAGGCCTAAGATACATTTTTTTTAAAGAAAATGTATTAAAAGCAACCGGTATAAAAAACAAGTTTATTAAGTAAACGATTTAAGAGCGAACAGATATTTTTGATATACGATTTATACTTGTATCACACCGCACTTCATTATCTCTAGTATCTCCAAGTATTATATGATGATGATTTGCCTGTATTATTATGATTGGCATTTGTCATAAGTTCAGGTATATAGATTTAATAGTTAGACAGTTTCGTACTGCTTTTTTTGTTTGATTTAACGACGTAATTATTAGATCATTAACAGTTACTTGCAATGCTAGTAGTGACACTTGATTATAGATTGGCGACTCTAGCCACCGGCAAGGTAGAGGTTGTTACCTGATATTGTAGATAGAAATAAGTGAAATTAAACAGGTACTTTTAATAGTCCTTTGTGATAGTCCTCACCCATTCTGTAAGGTAGCGGGTACTGCTTACATTAGAATACTTCTAGCTTCTGTAATGTGTATTCTGAAACCTTAGCATTAAAGAGCTTTTTTGTATAACGATTCATTGTTACCGTTCCGTCATGACAAATTGGAGCGAAACCCTTTGCTTCTTTTGTCCTTTATACATTCTTCAGATTTTTTTTCTTTGAATAATAAGTGTCTGTTTACATTTCCCTTTGATTTAAGGACAATTTAAGAAGTAGATGAAAATGAAGGAATCCCGAAGAAGTCGGATACGATATAAAATTCAGTTTTTTTTTACATAATGGAACATTATATTACGTTGTAATTACTTTATCTTTCAGCTGTAATGTGAAATGTTACCTAAGGCTACTTACTGTGTGGATGTTCTAAGACTACTATATGGTTACTATGAATGTGAATTCTCACCAAAATGTGTTTTGACGAAGTCTGACGGGTTCGTCCGCATATACAAACGCCTGTTTTCCAATGAGAGTATCTACACTGGCAGCGCAGAACACGCCAGAACATGCACGACGTCATTAGATTCCGTTAAGGTTTCAAACAAGTTTTATTTTTTTTTCGCGACATTCGCGATCATTCCATTTTATGTGATTGGTTATTACCATGAATAACAAAAAAAATATATGAGTCTTGTATATGAGAATATGCTCATAAGAGATATATTTTTAGTGATAAGTAGGAAAAAGTTGCGACCTACAGAACTCAACACTAGCAGTAAGTAAAATTTGTTATTTTGATGTGAGATATTAAGTAGGTACATAAGCTATTGGAATTCATTTTTATCAAGAACATCGCTTGGCAGAAATATACTGACTATCAAAATATTAAAAACTGCCGATCCAAACTTTTCTGAAATCGAAACCTCTTAAGTAAAAGTTTCAAATTGGTGTCGACTTAACCTAGTCCACTTTAACACCACGAAGACACAGGTTTGTGCGATGACCGCTTAAAAGATGCCATTGGTCATATCACCTCGCTTTGAGAGCACTTCCCTAAGTGCACCAGCCAGCATCGGAATCCTGTCGGTGTCGATATATCAAGCGAAGTCCAGTTTTGCGGTCACTCAGAGGGTAAGGCCTTTTTTATTAAGCCTCTAAGAAGCTTGGTGTGCTGAACAGATCGAGACAGTATTGCACTCCATCCCACCACCTGTAACTTTATAAGGGTTTGGCTGCACATGGAATACTGTTCTCGTCTTTATGCAGGTGCACCCCAGTACCAATTTCTACGACTTTCAAACCTTCAAGAAAAAAGCGTACTCCTACTTAAAAAGCCGGCAACGCACTTGTGACTTCTGAGTTGTGAGTGACTATGAGTGCCGCCACCCATGGTCACTCACAACTCAGGAGTCAGATACCATCAGGTGACCCTTCTGCTCGTCTATCAATCACATCGCACCCCTATCGCATAAAAAGTGTAACCGCTTTGTTGTGACGAGGGTTTTGGCCATATTTGTCAGAACACATGAACACATAGGAACCGTAGCCTTAGACACCTCAAATGCTAACATTTGCCCAACAATAACTCATTTACGTAATAGGGGCCAAGAGTGTTGCCATCATGCGGTAGACGGCGATACTCGTACTCGTATGACTGTATATATACTGCCTGATACATAACATACAGATCCGCTCGGAAGAGACGTGCTGATCTTATTTTACTTCACCTGAAACTACATTGTTTACGTACATATACAAATATTAAAATTATATTTGCAAAGTAACAAATTTTCATAAAAAAATGTTCTCATTATTTCTTTTTCCTTTTTATCTCCAAATTATTTATGGAATAGGCCATTAAATTAGCTTGATCACTGACTGAATTTAATTGACTCCTGACAAAAACTCTGTCGTATAATTAAACAACATAATTAAATTACATTATGAGATCTTTGAAGTTAGTTAAAAAACTAAAAATAATAAAATTATATGAGATTTAATGTGAAACTTTTTCACGCTGATATTAAACAAGTCTCTAGTTTCCACATAACTTCACTTCATTGAGTAATTTCAAATTGGTTGAGAAGAATGTCTCAGGTTCCTCTTAAGTTTTTATTAACATCAAGTCCTTGTTTTGATTAATAGGACTTTGAGCTTTTAATAAAAATTGTTCTTGTATCTTTCAGCCTATTTTACATCTATTGTTTGGAGTTTGCCGTGTGGTTGAAAATAATGTTTTTCAACACTTGTTTTGTGCAGAAGAGTTTTAATTATTAAACATTTGTCAAAAAAATGTGTGAAAAGTATTTTATTTCTATTTCGTTTATATAATAATGTAATTAAGTAAGTAAAGTAGGTAACCTATTAATAATACCTATTTTTATGAACTCAGCCTTGTAAAATTGCAAATTCGTTCTTAGCATCATCCTTTTCACGCAAAAGTGCTAAATTTTACCAACGATTTGAAATCACGGGTGATCACCAAATTACGAGAGGCACAGACACAATATAGCGGAAAATTAGTCACGCTTTATGCGCCGCTATGTATTGTACTCGTACATTAGAATATGGTCTGTTTGCTTGGTATGCTGGTCACGAATTGTGTTTATCTGAAGTTGTATATTTTCTAATTCATACCGGTTTACTTTTGGTTTACTTTGATTGTCGAGGTAATTTTGTTATAAACTTCGTCTCTTTTTTAAGCACAAATTGTATGAATTCCGAAGACGTCATTTAATTCATTCACTGGTTTATTGACTTCACATTTTTACGGGGACATTCATAATTATTGATTGATTTGCATATGTATAAAGCATACGTTAAGTACAAATCGTTGGGTAGAGGGCTAGTTCCGCCCAGCATTAGCCAGTTGGATACTGACGTCTTCAAGGTTACACTTACAGATCCATTCCTATAAGCAATATCCCTGTCCTACCATTACCTTCTTTTTACTTTTCAAACAGTATTTCCCCCAATTTTCCCATCTTTATGTACCTATAGCTCGGTAGACACAAAATTTGCTTGACACCTACATATTTTCACGTTTTTGGGGCTTCATTCTAATTGGCAAAATGTGAGCGATTAACAACCTGTGCGTCCCATCGTGAGCGTATGTATTTATGTTTAATTTGAGAAGTTGTTACTTGTTATCATAGGATATGTTTTTTTAACTTATTACGAGTTTATAACTGAGTCCATAACTGATTCTATCTTAAAATTCCTCTACTTTTCTTTGTCCAACTAACTTTAAAGACGTACAAAACGGTATTAATCTTGTGCGTACGGTATCGCATTTTTGTTTGCGGTTTGTTACTGAATGAGAATATATACGATTTCCATAAGAACAAAGAATGGCATCAAAGCCTGGTCCTAGTTCAACATTAATAGAAGACGAATAATTAATAATAAAAAAATACCAAAGAAGTAAGTAAAATTCAGGAAGGAAACGCCATAATTTGATATTGCATGGACGCAACAGCGGCACGACCTCGTGTCGACTATTGGTGCAGGAAGCCTCTCGCTAGATACCATGGTTCAGTCCATGGTAAAAAGTGAGAGTGCATGGGAATCCGCCTCCTCCTTCTGCGAAGAGGACGCACCAGGCGCCGGAGGGCGCAGAATGACCTCCGACCTCCATGAGCGCTGGCCTGGGGGTAGCGGATTGGGCTGCCAGCTACCCTAGCAGAAGCAGGCCTGAGGCGGTAACGCGTCGTGTTCTACGCACGCCTCTACAACTTGGAGGGGGGCAAAGCCCTCCGCTTTCCACGGTGTGGTCTGCAGGGTCCCGATGGTCAGGCGACCAAGGTCTGCAGGGGTTCTTGGAAGTTTCCTTCTTAAGGTATACCCTCCTCGAGTCCTCTGCAATAGACCCAGTAGTGACGTAACACTGTGTGGTTTTAGTCGGTTCATTCACCATTTCACTGATAGTTCCAGTGAGGTAATGACCCGTGGGGGTTTTCACACGACAAAAAAAAAGTAATATTCAAGAAATATCCACATAAAAAATATTTGAATATTGAAAATATAAATTGCAGAAGCATGTCAACAATAAATAGCTGCGCTTACGATGCAATAATCACACACTATATTATGCACCCATTAGCTTTAAGTCGCTTAGTAGATTGTTTCTGTGTGGTACCTAATATCTTCCTATTTGTAGTGGATTTACGAGAGTGCTTTGTTCTATTTCAAAATTAATTAATATTTGCTTTGGCATAAAAATCAATTTCGGTTGATTCAGTTACCGATTCAAAGGATTCATAGACATCGTACCAACTATCTTTTGGGTTAAAATAAATTTACATACATAGATACATTTACTCACGCCTATATCCCCAAAGGGGTTGGCAGAGGGGTATCGGACGCCCACATTTTACTAACCATACTATAATTACATCCTACCTTTATATAATATGCAAGCCTATTGACGTCACCCTGTCACAGTTTAAACTGTATGCATATTTTCGGATAGATAACAGTTCAATCCCAAAGCCGACTATAACACACCTACAGGCAGAGATGTTGTGGCCCAATTCTACTCCAATCAGAACCACAGATATATTCAAAGCATTACGAAAAACATAGTTCTTATAAAATACAAGGCGCCTAGTCATTAGAATATTTTTAATGTAAATTAAAGTAAAACATATCTTGACTGAATGGTAAAATGTATAAAATAATTATACAGAATAAGGTGCCTATATTTTTGCTAAAAAAACTAAAGCTCGTGCACTAAGACGTTTTTTATTAACAAAATGGGACCCAGCGCCGTACATCCATACATTTTATGTAACGTTACTTTTTAATGTTGCTACAGTAGAAAAATATACAGAAGGTTGATTTAAAAACAAAATAGTTTAATTTTAGTTTCGATTTTTTTCTTGAATTAATAAAAAAGTATATATTTATAATTTTATGAGTGGAAATAGTTTTAGATACTTAATATTCTCTGCTGTGTAGTTCACGGTGGAATAGAATAGGCATCCGTATCTCTTTCCACGCTGATATCTTAAGAGGCGACTAAGGAAGCGGACAGTTATCTATCTGACAGTATGTATGCAGTCATACAGTGTCCGGTTGACGGCAATATGCTTGCACCCCTGCCTATCTCTTTTTTTTTTTTTTTAGGCGATGGGGGCAAACGAGCAGACGGGTCACCTGATGGTAAGTGACTACCGCCGCCTATGGACACCCGCAACTCAAGAGTCACAAGTGCGTTGCCGACCTTTTAGGTAGGAATACGCTCTTTTCTTGAAGGTTTGAAGGTCGTATCGGTTCGGAAATACCAAAAATCCGGAATCTCTTATGGAATACAGTCGTGAGCGTATGTATGTATATATATACATATATATATGTTAATATTCTTTAAATTGTCCCCCATCTTGTTGCATATATTTCGAACCTTTTTCTTAAAATTATTAGCTAAGAAGTTTCCTTAACCATCGATTCTTTGTCTTTTGTTTCATTACCGCATACGAGTATTACGTAAGTGGTACTTAATTAAAGTCGGCAAAATAGAGGCGTTAAAAGGGTCCCTGTCTGCCCCTTCGGGGATGCAGGCTTGTGATTGTGTGTACAACGTTATATATATACGAATACGATAACTCTTGTACCTTTAGTATAAGAGAATTATTTTCTTACTTCTAACTTGTTAGTACAGAAACTTTGATTTTGGTAACGAGTTCATACTTGATGAGGGAATCTAATCTAATTCATGAAGTTTCTTAGATCTTTCTAGAAAATACTACGAAGTAATGTTACTAAAACTCTCTTAGACGTTGCTTCAGTGTAATAAAAAGTGTTGTTTTGTTCAGTCCACTAGGTTTTTATTTAGTGGAAACTATTATACCTTCACCAACGATTATTAGTGGTCTTTTTTTCTTTTCTTTTTTTTTTTCATTTTTTTTTTCCCTTTTCTTAACAGGAAATAGATTTTTAAATTTTCCGTGTGGTTCACGGTTAAGTAGATAGGGTCACCCCATCTCTTCCGGTGGTGTCGTAAAAGGCGACTAAGGGATCGGACTGTTGTCTATCAGACAGTATGTATGCAGTCAGACAGTGCACGGTTGACGACAATAGGCTTGCCCCTTATTAGCTTAGTGTGACCAAGTTCTAATTGGCAAATAGAATATAAAATTGTAAAATGATGGTGTTCGATACACCTCTGCCTACCCATTATGGAATACAGGTGTGAGGTATGTATGTATGTTTGATTACAAGTCATAGAGGCATACATCCCACATTAGTTATGTTTTTATTAGATAAAAGTGTAAAGTGTAGAACATATCTTGTATGTTCTTACCTTTCTATTTCTAAATCAATTTTAACACTAAGACCTAGTTCAATCAATTTCAACTAGTTGCTCAGTTAAGTGAATATGTATAGGATGTCTCTGCAATACACGGCACCTACTCCGGGGCTCAACGGATAATTTTGGGTACAAGTATTTAGATGGATGGGTGAACATTTAATACAATATTTCACTTGTAAATACTTTAGAACTAATAACATGTACAATTGGCGGCCTTATCGCCATTACCAGTCTATTTATTTAAAAACTTCATGCACGCATGTTCATTATGTGTAAATATTTTTTTTTTAGATATTGTAGTACATACCTTCTATTTTTAAATAGAGTTTTTTCTTTCTACGTCAACATTAACCCGTGCCGACAGAACTCTGAAGATTTTGAAAATTGCTGTTTTTAACCCTTTCCGTGATGTAGCTAAATCAATTGAAATTATTAAATTTTATGAAATATTTATTAAAAAAAAATTACAGGCTAGGCAGGATATTTTCTTTCAAGAGTCTCTACTTTACAGTCTAGATACAGATTTCTACATTGATCTAGAAAATTGCTTTTGCTCCTCCTTTACAGTGATCAAACCATGAAAATCTTGCATAAGCTGTACAGTTATTTTAACTGTATCATTGACTACCCTTAAAAAAGCACTTGTCTTTTTTTAAAAATAAATTTATTTTAAATTTATATATTATTTATATATGTTATTTATATATAATTTATTTTAAAATAAATTTGTGGTCTTGACAGACACAAAATCACTTGTCTTTCTTGCAACAATAAATAAAGCAGTATTTTTAACAATTTCATGAAAACACTATATAAATAGTACTGTGTTATTGTATTCCTACAACATAGCTTAGCTTTAGCTTGATCCTGGCCTACTTTGGTTCGAAACTAATGATTTTCTCTTCAATTCGCTGTTAAGTTCCTCTTTAAAATTAAGTACTGAGGACGAAGTTGTGCTTGGCTTAAATTACATGTACAATTGAATGTCATTTGCGTACATGTGATAGTTGCAGCTTTGAAAACGCTCAATAAAATCTGCGCTATAAATAATAAATATGAATGGTCCTAGGATAAATATTTTTAATTCCCCTATTTACTGGACTCATCTTTCATTTTCGCTTCGACTTACTATGTTCTTCCTTTGAAATAACTATCAAACGATTTTACAATATTATTATCAAAGCCATAATATGATAAATTTGAAGAAAGCAGTGTGGTATTGATATCATCAAATGCCCTAGATTCGTCTAGCAATATAGTCTCTAGCTTGTTACTTACAACGTTTGCCAATGCAGTTGCAGTTCCACGTCCTTCCCTGAATCCTGATTGAAGTTAGTGAAGTATCCGATTTGGTTCTAGGTATTCCATTAAACTCGTATGTGTGTACACAACCTAGTAACTTTTGACAGACAAGGAAGTATACTTATCGGCCGATTCATTGGGGATCCACGGCATTGGAAAAATGCACAGGGTTAACTTTTTAAAAACTTCAAAGGGCACTTGATAAAATGTAAAATACTTGGTAGTGTTATTTCTTAATCTATCTGTAAAGCTCAAGGTTTTACATTTAGTTTGCTGATCCAGGTTAGTTGCAAATGTGAAATGTCGATCTCTGTTGTTAATTTTACAATCCTTGCAACGTGTGTGTGTCCTAAAACCTAACAATATTGTCATTGAAAATATTGACCTTGTCATTTATGTTGATGCCACATTTTCTAGTCTTTTTCAGAAGCAACAGCACATCGTTTTTTGACATCCGAGCGTCCATAATTAAAACATGAAGAATTTTGGGAGGGAGTTTAGGTAGTTTCAGGGTATAAGGAAAGATCAAATCGTGATGGGAGAAACCAGGGGTATATGCCGTTGGAGGATATAAGATTTGGAGGAGAGGTTAGTATCAAATCCAGCGAGATATAATGATGCTCAGTGTTGTGATCAGTTGCTTGAAGGGGAAGGACATGGAGACTGGTTGATTGAACGATATGAAGAAGATTATGTGTTCGATGAAAATGAGTGCAAGGAGGTTGGTGTTCAAATCTCCTATGATGATGTAATGTGAGCATTCAGGTCCTGTATAACATAGGCTCCCTTAACACAAACCTCAAGAAATAATAAAAGTTATTGTTGTATACGGCACAATAAGTTGCATGTCGCGGTTCAGGATCTTTCAGGGATTTCAGTGTTGACGTATGTTCTGCTGTATGTGCCTCATTATTGTCTCATCATAAGTACATTTCGGTATTTCTTTTAAATAACCCACGCCTTCACAGCAGACTGGTTGTTAACCCGTATAAGCAAAGTCTGCGCGTCTCCGTAAAGCGGTGGGCTAAGTAATGCTTAAGTTGTGTTTTAACGAGAGCGAGGTTATCGGAGTCCAAACCCGCTAAATTTTCCCCTACTCGCGCCTCCCCGGGGAGCACCCTAGTTTGCCCCTATTTAAGATAAAAGCAAAAACAACCATTGGTCTTCTAATAATTCTGCTCTACGACACTTATTCTCTTATTATTCGTGTGTAATGGTACATAAACAAACAATTTTCTTGAATGTTTCCTCGACAATAAGTTTAAGAACGTCATTTGAAAGCGTCAACCTTTGAGTTCTTATAATAATCTAAGGTCATTATTAAAATAAATTTATTTTGTCTCTACAAATTATGTAGGCTTAAGCTAAAATGTGTTTTATTCGTCCACAAATGTTAAATCATTTCTCTTCTTGAAGCACTACGCATTTTTTTAGAATAGACTAAAATGGAAAATTAAATTAAATACACAAAAACATCATTATTGAAATTATTATTTTATAACCCCTCCAGCTAAGCTAACATGCTTGTGTTAGGAGTGAGTTCACGACGGTCGTCCACTGTGTGGTATTCTAACCCGCTACCACTTGATTAACCAAAACCCAACGTCTTAACCATACGTTACGGCCACTTTAAGTTCTTTCATTCTCTCGTCGCTAGCTGGTCAGCTGTATATGACCCCGATGACCTCGAGCTATTGTTTACACTTCTCTATCCATCCGTCTATGCAAGGTAATATAAGGTATGCAGAGGCCCATCATATATACATTTACATTCTACAGTTTACGGCAATTAGCTTACCCTCTATTATGTAAAAAGAACGATTAAATAATGGTTAGTTACGTTTGATGCGCCGCTGCACTGCAATACCGAGAATTCAGCCAGAGGGTTTAATAAAAAAGTTGTTAACCATGTTACTAGTATTGTTTAAAAAGAAATGCATAGCATATCTCGTTTTATCTTTAAACTTCTTACAAATTACAGGCATTAAAACCTGCTAAGAACTGTAACAAGATCGAGAGACAAACGTTATTATTTTAATATAATAACAATCCTATAACTTTAGACAGCTTTCAACAAGGTAAATACCTAATTAAAAATAATGTCTTAATTGTTCCTCACTTTCAGTTATCCTTGTTTACACCATCTTTCGTGGCAATTTTGCAATTATTTCTCAATATTATTTATAAATACTTTTTTATTTATAAATAATATTGTTTGACTACACAGATGGCGTAGCGATTTAAGTTGTCACCTCGCCACCACGCTACCGCGCCGAGTGTTGAGGGTTCGATCCCTGCACGGGACAACACTTTGTGTAATTTTCGAAAAGTTGTTCTTCAATTGAGTCCTTTTGTCTGTAGTTTGAATGTTTGTAAAGTCCCCCGCGACACAGGAATGTTTAGGTCTTGATGTTGGTGACCGAAGCAGAGAAGCAGACTGTAATTAACGCTGGTATATATTGCTGCAAGTAAGTACAACTGTACGAGTATAAGGTGGTGTACCCGATCCAGTCGGTAAAGTGGGTATCCGTGTCATGTCATACAACACGCCGTTCCACCGCGATGTCGAGAATCCACATTTGATGCTCGAGAGGAATTAATCCTACAGCGGCAGTTGCCTTTTAAAAAAAATGAATTTAATGGAAATAAGAAAAGTATTTACATCTTAAATGTCACTTACAGTATCACAGATTATTTATCACACTGATTTTCTCAACACTCAAGATGTACTTGTAGTAACAGAAACAATCACCTAGGCTTTCAATGTCTTTAATAAGTTTTTTTAGCTTATCTCTTCGGATTGGGAACTTATAGGCAAGTAATATTTAAAAAGAAACGAGTTAGATCATTTCTGAATTCATAAGTTTTTTTTATAATATAGGTAGACAGATGAACAGACGGGTCACCTAATGGTAAGTGACAACCACGGATATCCGTGGACACTTGCAACTTAAGAGCCGTAAGTGCACTGCCCGCCTTTGAGAGATATGATGGATGAGGAGATACGGGGAGGGGAAAGAAGAAAGCGGAGAGCAAAAACTATTAAGTAATAATACAAGTATTAAGTAATAGTACTAATACAACAGTGAATCAAAGAATATGTAGATGGCTGCGGTTGCAGAAACGCAACGTCCCTTTAAAAACTTAGTGTGTTTTCGAACCACTTATATTAAAAACGGAGTAAGAGTGCTGCTATATATGTATATGTACCTACTGGTATGTTTATGCGATACCATAAGTTCTATTACAAAGTGAGGTCGCTAGATAATACTGAACGCAAATGTTTTTACAAGTGTAGGATATCTCAACAAACAAATTTTAAATCAAATAAAGCATTATAAAAACTTCTTATTTAAATTGCTATTCTTGTAACACTTAGACTATTTACATTTAAACTAAGTTAATTTGTATCGTTTATGTCCAAACTTATAACTTAATCCTTAATAGATTTGAACAACCATTTAAACAATCTCAAATTATTTTCTTTACACACTATCGTGCATTCGAGGTACCCGCTAAAACCATTATAGTTTTTTGTTTATTCCTCTTTCTGACACAATTTCAGTATAAAAATTTCATATATTGTCTTCTGTCAATATGGATCGAAGATCAGCGCAGAAGTTTAGCGTAACAGTTAAATAAAATTAATGAAACCTTACACATGACTGTCCCAAAAAGGAGTGTTATTTTTTTTTGTGTATATGATATATGTTAGTTACTTCATGTCATTCCTTTTCTTAATACCTAAACAGATTTCAATGTGTAGGGTGTTGTTGGATTTCTTACATATAAAATACAGTATTGAGGCTTAGTTAAGCATAATTTTTTTTTTTGACGAAAAGTTAAAAACAGAATGATTTTGATGAGTTTTATTTTTTTATTGTAATTTTTTAAATACTTTATTAACTAAAATATATTTTACAAATTAAAACATGCTTGTAATCGTAATTTCAACAATGTATTTATGTGTGTTTTTAAATCTAATACTTTTTAATCTAACCTAATGAAAGCTTCATTAGATCGAAACATATGTATGACTGTTTATAAAAAACCCATCCCGTGTAACGTGATAGAAGCCAAACGTGAAGTGCTTTCAAAGCATTTGAAAGCACGTCACGTTTTTACACAAATATTATTGTCTACTGAACAGTAATGTTAACTAGTCAGGAAAATCTGTTGACTACGTGGCAATTGTAGAAGATGTTACTAATTCTAATTAATATTGTATACCCTACGTCAGTTCTATTATGAATACAATCATCATCTGGGCTCTAGGGAGTGACAAAGAAACATCCTACAACTCCTTAAGCAGTAGGGTTTTTAACCCTACTGCGTAACTTATTTGTGGGTCGTTGTGAATGCTTCCGTTTTTTTGTTCGCTGCGCGATTTTTAGAGTTCCGCACCCAAAGGGTAAAACGAGACTCTATTAGTAAGACTCCGCTGTCCGTCGGTCACCAGACTGTATCTTATGAACTGAATTGTATTGAAATTCAGTTCATAAGATACAGATACAGAAATGAAATGTATTTCTGTTGCCGCTATAACAAAAAATACTAAAAAACAGACTAAAATAGATATTTAAGGGGGCTCCCATACAAGTTTTGCTCGATATTATTAACTGAAATATTCACAGAATATTTAGTTACATAGTCACTCTAAAATTAAATAATTAAATTAAAATTAAAACAAATATCCCATACAACAAACGTGACTTTTTTTCCGTTTTTATAGATAATGGTACGGAACCCTTCGTGCGCGAGTCCGACTCGCACTTGGCCCGTTTTTTCGTTTAATTTGTGGCTGTAGACGATGCACGTGGACAACGCGTCCAATAAATATAATATAAGTTTTGGTTGTGTTATTATGCAGAATAAAATACACTGTACAATACTGAATGGTGGTTTTCTAGCCTACACGACGTGCGAGGTCTCCAGAGCTGCTGATGTATGCAAGCAAAGGTAGCATTATATGTATATATGTATGGTAAGGTTAGTATTATTTTGTATTATATTGAGTACATTAATTGTTTTTACTCCAAATCAAATATTTCATATCAAATCATCATTATCAATCACCCAGCATTACATATAGACTAAGAACTGGGATACTGAGGCAATGATAAATTAAATACATACAGTGCCCGGTTGAACGCAATAGGTTTGCCCACTATTACGTTAGTTCGACCATATTCTAATTGGCAAAATGTGGCTGAAAGCGTAAACGTATGTATGAAATTGAATTAATTGTAGCCGAGGGACGGAGAGCTAGATAGGTAGATGTACAGAATGAATCAATAAATGCGTGTTTGGGTAATTCTCTAGATATATTTTATTATTTATCAGCAGTCTGTTTACCATAGTATAAGCTCTACTAAGCTATGGATTATTATTTATTTCTTTATTAAACTTAATTACTTTCTTATCTGTCCAGATTTTGAGATCATGGATGAGTTTTGTTTGAGATGCGGACATTACAACTAGGTTTTATTAAACAACTAATGTCTCTACATAACTCAAGATAGGTAGAGGCGTATTTGACGCCCACATTGTGCCGATAATAATTTAGTCCCATTTACGTAAAAGGGGTAGGCCTATTACCGTCATCTGGGTATTTTTAGGAATTAGATGGAAAAAATTGGGGTATATATAGAGGAAAGGAAGAATAGAAAGGTCAGGAAAGGGATATTGCTTATACAGATTGATTTTGGGGAATATAAGTAGTAGCTCATGCAAGTCAGGGTTGCATGCCTATAACTCAAATTGGCTAATGCCGGGAAGTCAGAGTCCTCTGACTAATGGTATCTACTGGGTACAAAGCTAATATTCTTTTATAAAGTCTTAATTAAACTACTATTATTAAATTAGATTAGATTTCTGTTTTTAAAAGACTTCTACAGTAAAAGGAAAAATTCCTGTTCCGCGTAAGACTTGATAAATATATAAACAACGGCCACAAAGAACACCCTGACATTATATCATTACAGCTATTTGTGGATTTCATTGCTCTGTATGAGAATCGAACCGATGACCTCTGATGCAGCAGTTAGGATCAGACACTACTAGACTAATAGGCCGGTCAGCTGATTGCAATAAAATGCTCTTTTAAAATTGAATACATTTTCGATTTATTCTTATTGAGATAGTGAGCTAACATTGTATAGTCTGTCCTATGGAAAACATAATAAGCTTGGTGTAAAATTAACGCAGGTGCATTTTCAGTTACGAGGCCAATTGCATTATCCAGCTTGGATACTCGCCAAAAGTTACATAATAGAAATACTGAAGATAATTAAAATCATATTTAATGTATTATTAACATGTTTAACTGTATAATTATAATAACGCTTATATAAATATATCAATATACATATACCCATGCGTGTGCCCCTGAAAGGGAGGCAGCGGTGTATTAAACAAACTCATTTTTAACCCCCACGCAAAAAGTGGGGGTGTTATAAGTTTGACGTCGATATCTGTCTGTCTGTCTGTGTGTTTATCTGCCTGTAGCATCGTAGCTCTCAAACGGACCGGTGGACCGATTTCGATGCGGTTCTTTTTCATTTGAAAACCAGTTTGCGGTAGTTCTTAGCTATGTTTGGTTAATATCGGTCCAGCTCTTTTCCAAAATTATGTAAGGCATTTTTCCTTTTTTAGGGTTGTTCTTTAAAGTAAGTGTTTTTTGAGTAGGGGGCTTTTAAATTTTTAATTAAATTTTTATGCCAATTAGGATTTAGACCCACTAACGTAATAGCCAAGCCCATTGCCCTCAAACGAGCACTATAGGAATTAAAGATTGGAATATTTGGAGTTAATTAATAGGCAAAAGTAAGAACATGAGAAATCAATGGAAAGAAAAGGATATATCTTATAGGGATGGGTAGGGAAGTGTTAGCAAATAGCTAGAGGACGTTGGGATGCAACCCCATATCTGTAACTGAACCTGTAATTCAAGGGTCGAAAATGCGCTGCCCGCCTTTGATGGTGATGAGGGAAGGGGTATGCGGGTAGGAGAAAGAATTGAGTGTGGGATGGGAAACATAAAGGATTCGGAAACCTCACAAATTTCGGGGAAAAGCGACGCAAGTGTTGCTTCACAACCGGTTTTCTGAGGCCGAGGTATCGCACCGGCGAGATAACCCATTCGTGCCTTAGCGTGGCACGAATGGGTTATCTCGCCGGGACGAACGATACGAACATAACATATTAATAGTAATCAGCAGGCTTATCAGACACGGCGATTTCTTCCAGACAGCTTTTGTCTGTAGATACTTGTATAATTATATCAATGTCTGACGAGTTGATCAGAAAATGACGTGTGACTGCATTAGATATATATAATTGTTTATCTTATAAAATAAAATACTTTATGTAGAAGATTAAAGGAGGAAATATACTATGTGTATCCCTTAGCCGTCCACCAAGAGACGCGATCGATAGTAGTTAGGAAATGGAACTCTCCGGCCGGAACAAGTTGTTCTAAGGCTAGACTTATCTGGGGTTTTTGTTTGGCTAGGACTGGGAGTGGGTTCTATGATGGGATCATAATTAGTGGGGATAGTTACTGTGACGCCCTTACCTTTAACCATATTTAAAATATTTGTATATTGTGATCTAAAAGTGAAGCAAGGCTTTGTTTTCACTTTTGTTTCTAGGCAAGGAGTGATTCATCGGATATCTCGACAGGTTGAGAGGCCTTGAACGATAGAATAAATATTACATGTTAACAGAACTTACTATGTCTTTCCTAAAAATATTTAATTTAAAGCATAATATAAACACTTTAAAATAAAACAAAAGATTAAAATGATAAGTACTCGAAATGTTTGCAGTAACGTACATTAATTAACTGAAGTGGTATATCAGTTTGAAATAATGTAACAATGTCTTTTATTAAATTTAACAACATTAATAAATTTATTAAAATTTTTAAATGAACAATAAAAGTTTATTCACTGAATGTTGGGTGGTGTGCAATGAATGGCTGAAACATTTATATGAACCAACAAGTTATATAAATATATTGTTGTACGTGACGTCAAGCCTATAATAAATCATATTTTGAAGCCGCGCACGGTGACCGCTGCACGCCTTTTGGCTTTGAGCTTTTAGCAAACTTTTTGTTAAACTTACTAATCATATCTTATATTATGTATATAATATGAGATGTATGTATGTATATTATGTATATTATGTATGTCGTACACTCCGTAAGATTGCCTGGAAGAGATTGCATGTAGTTATAAGGCCGCCCTTTGTACAACATGTGTGTTAAACTTCTTTGTATAATTCTTATTCTACCAATGTTGTACAACTAAAGTTGTTATAATCTGTCTATCTATCTATCTACATTAGTGAATATGCTTGTGTACCCCCCTGGGGTATCCTTTTTGTTAACAGCGCTATCATTAGGGGGGGGGGGGGATTTTGGGCCTCCGGAAACCTCACTCATTTCGGGGAAATGCAACGCAAGCGTTACTTCACAACCGGTTTTCTGTGAGGCCGTGGTATCGCACCGGTCGAGCCGGCCCATTCGTGCCTAAGCATGGCTCTACCACGTAAAAAACTGCATATCATATTTAAAATCACAGACCGTCTTTTGTCAAGCTATCTTTTAACAATGCATTTTCTTGTGATTGTGGGAAACGTTCCTTTACGGTTGCACACTACAGCGGATGAAAATATAAACCCGTTCTCTTACTCTGTACGTTTCATTAGTCTATTCTGACTAAACAGTCATTGTACCTCATCTCAAACAATCAAACTTATAACAGAGCAATCAGTCAAGCGCTTCTGACCCTATCGTCCCCCACAAGTATCTGCGTTTGTTAGCTTACTCAGCAGCATGAATTGACAGTAATTAATGCTGCGCGTTATCGCAGCATTTTTATTACAATAATATTTATTCACATATGACTAAGTTTAAAAAAATGATCAAAAAGTTCAACAAGAGATTTGCTACGAGCACAAAGCCGCCGGCGCGCGGAGGTCTACGTGCGCGGCTCTAAAATATGATTTATTATATTCTTGAAGTCACGTACAACAATAACTTGTCTGTTCACAGATAACAAATGTTTCAGCTATTCGTTGCACATATCTCTACCATACACTGATTAAACATTTATTATAAATGGATTTTGTTAATTTTATTAATGTTATTATTTTTAATGCAATGGATACATTATTTGAAAATTATCTACAATTTTAGAATTAATTGTAATTTAAGCTACTTAAAAACAGAAACATATATCTATGTAGGCGACCCTTCATGGCCGACCCCTGCAGTGGGTGAAAAGGTAAAGCTATCCTGCCGCTCTGTACGTTTTAAACTGTCATTTTTCCATTATGTCATTTGAATCAATCAATGCTTGATTCACAAGTATCATAGGTATCCTTAACTCCTCAGTAGCAAGCAAGCAGTACGCACTACAATTAAAGCAACATAATTAAGCATAACACAATCATATTCACTCATGTAGATAGATAGATAGACAGATTATAACAACTTTAGTTGTACAACATTGGTAGAATAAGAATTATACAAAGAAGTTTAACACACATGTTGTACAAAGGGCGGCCTTATAACTACATGCAATCTCTTCCAGGCAATCTAGCGTGTGAGAATCCCCCCCTGGACGTCCACTCTCAGTACGGATTATACCTGAGCGTGGACGCCCAGGCTGCCCCTCGTACTCTGGGGGGGCTCAACTGCGCTCTCAAAATCTGCTCGGGGCAAGAAAAGGCATACCATGGCACCCCCTGTCACGTTTACCGTGGATTTTTGTAACATCAGGGGCTTGCATTCTAACCTCGACACTGTCCACCACCACCTTGAGACAGCAAAGCCGGCCTTGCTCTTTTTAACCGAGACGCAGATATCATCTCCAGCGGACACATCCTACCTCTACTACCCTGGTTACGGACTGGAACACTACTTTGTTCCTAAGGTATACGTGTACGTTAGAGATGATATCACTCTTGAAGGTAGGGGCCTCGCCATCTCATGGCTACGTGTAGACTGCGACGACTATCCCCGCATCTACCTATGCCTGTACAGGTCCCATAGCGGTGATGCCGAAACGGACTGACTCATCGATCACGTCCAAATGGCTACAGACTCAGTGCTCCAGCAGGTCCCATCCGCAGAAATCGTGATTCTTGGTGACTTTAACACCCATCACGCCGAATGGCTTGGTTTGCGCAAAACTGATCATGCGGGAAGATTTGTTCACGATTTCGCCTTGGCATATGGCTTGACGCAGCTGGTAGCAATGCCTACGGGAATCCCATATGCAGAAAGCCACGTGCCTTCACTGTTGGATCTTCTGCTGACCTCACATCCTGACGGCTACAAAGTATCCGTTGAGGCCCCTCTTGGCTCTTCGGACCATTGCCTGGGATGGAATGCGAACATTCTTTGCATCCTACCCATGGAGGCAGGTTTGCTTCTCGCCGGATGATCCCAATGTCGTTGCCGACTCTGTCGCGGATGTTGTGCTTCAGGGTATGGAACTTTTCATTCCATTTTCCCACAGGTGGCAAATCCCAGCCCTGGTTTGGTCGAACCTGCAAAGCGGCGTCCTGCCAAAAGCAGGAATGTTACCAAGCATGGGCTAATGCAGCGACAGCACGGGATGTAAAGACCAGCACATTAAAGAAGCAATCTAACTTTGCTGCTGCAATTTAGCTCACATCGGCAGAATTTGCGAGAGACTAGAGAGTCTCCCTACCGGACCTCGTGCATTCTGGTCTCTTGCCAAAGCTGTCCAGGGGAACTTTGTAAGCCATCCCTTCCACCTCTGCACATAGGAGATAATTCGTTGGCCCACGACGCCAAAGAAAACGCAAACTCTTTGCGTCTAACTCGACCCTGGACGACGGGGGAAACGCACCACCGACCATACCGCAGTGCGAGACCCGCATGCCGGAAGTCCGGTTTACACAAAGGGCAGTGCGTAAAGCGCTTCTTTCCCTCGACGTTCTTAAGTCGAGTGGGCCCGATAGAATCTCTCCTATCGTGCTGAAGACGTGTGCTCCAGAGTTGGCACCGGTTTTAACGTGCCTTTATCGGCTTTCCTATTCTCTTGGTGTAGTTCTGAACTCATGGAAGACAGCTCTAGTGCACCCAATCCCTAAAAAGGAGCTCACTCGGATCCGTCCAACTACAGACCCATAGCCATCACCTCCTTGTTCTTCAAGATAGTGGAATCCATTATTAACTGCCAGCTCCTCCGGTACTTAGAAGACTACCAGCTCCTCAATGATCGACAATACGGCTTCCGTTTACTTGACTCACCGGTGGGCACAGGCGATCGAGACCAAGGGGGAAGCGTTGGCCGTTAGTTTGGACGTGGCGAAGGCCTTCGATCGGGTCTGGCACAAAGCGCTCCTTGCGAAGCTTCCTTACTGTGGGCTTCCGGAGAAACTGTGCAATTGGCTCACCAGTTTTTTTACAGACAGAAGCATCAAGGTCGTTGTTGACGGTGCATGCTCCGACTCCAAGTCTGTTAATTCTGGTGCCCCACAAGGCTGTGTTTCTGTTCTTCTGCACATCAATGACATGTTGCAGATTAGCAGCATCCAATGCCCTTTACACCGGCCGCGCTAACATTTCTCGGGTACACGTCATCGAAAGCCGATCCAAACTTGTGTCTGAAATCGAAACTTCTTTATCAAAAGTTTCCGATTGGGGTTGACTTAACCTAGTCCAGTTTAACTCCACGAAGACACAGGTTTGCGCGTTCACCGCTAAATAGATGCCATTGGTCGTATGACCTCAATTTGAGAGCACTTTCCTAACTGCATTAGCCAGTATCGGAATCCTTGGCGTCGATATATCAAGCGAAGTCCAGTTTCGCGGTCACTTAGAGAGTAAGGCCATATTAGCCTCGAAGAAGCTTGGTGTGCTAAACAGATCGAGACAGTATTTTACTCCGGCCCACCACCTGCAACTTTATAAGGCGCAGGTTCGGCCGCACATGGAATACTGTTCTCATCTCTATGCAGGTGCACCCCAGTACCAACTTCTCCCTCTTGACCGCATTCAACGGAGAGCGACTCGCATCATCGACTGCCAAGATATTTCTGATCGACTTGACACCTTGGCGTTGCGTAGAGATGTAGCTTCACTCTGCATCCTCTATCGCTTGTATCATGGGGAGTGTTCAGAGGAATTGTTGGGACTTATACCGGCTGCTGGTTTCCGCCATCGTCCTACGCGACAAAATATCCATCCCCATCACCTGGACGATTGGCACTCTACCACTGTGCGCTTCTCCAGAAGCTTTTTGCCTCGCACAACCAGCTTATGGAACAAATTGTCGCCTGCCGTATTTCTACTATACGACCTTCAAACCTTCAAGAAAAGAGCGTACTCCTACCTAAATGACCGGCAACGCACTTGTGACCCTTGAGTTGCGGGTGTCCATGGGCAGCGGTAGTCACTTACTATCAGGTGACCTGTCTGCTCGTTTGCCCCCTATCGCCCTACATATAAAAAAAATATCTATACTATACATACTTATGCTATTTTAGTTATAGTAGCAAAAGGAGCAAGAAAAGCTGCTCTGTAATCCTTCCTTCTATTTGGATTCCGATTCACTATAGTACAAAACTATGTATATATCGGAGTGTTACTGGTCAGCCAGTTAATCAAATTCTGACGCCTTAGTGCTCGAGTAGCTGACTTGAAATGGCGAATATGCAAATGAAGTCGTTTACAATGAACAAGGAGTAGATCCAATTTCAAGGTCGGGGTCCCCTCATTTTATTAAGGACTCAATCAAATACTACCTAAGACTTGGCACGTGCTAGGCATTAGTGTAGTAACGATGTCAAATATTTAATACAATTTTTAACCCACTTCTAATTGTGAACTGTCACAGTCAACTACTGAATCGTTTCTGAAACCCCAATCACATTGGTACTGGAAAATGTTTTAAAACAATTGAATACAAAAAATAGTTTTCTTTGCTTTTCACTTAATCTGCGTAGTTATCTTCGTAGGCTTCTTATATACTCAGTTCAATTCTCATAGAAATGTAATAACGGAGATATTAGACCAACTTCGACACTTGCACCTACACTTCTCGCTTTCGTTTGTTTTTAGTATAAAATATATTTACAAAATGTGAATTAGGAGCAACTGTGTCATATTTAGGTATAACATAAACTTTGGACAATTGAAAGTCTAATAATCTCTAACAAAATGTTTCCAATGCAAATTCCGTAAGAGGTAAAAACAAATCTATTTCACAGAATATATTATAATTAATATTTTATTTTATTTTATATTTTTTTCTTAAAGCCAATGAAAAAAAAATGGTGGCAGGGCATCCGACTACCAGGTTGGGGTATCAAATATGTATGTTTATGCATAAATATGTATACATATTAACATTGTTCTGGGTTTTTGTATGTTTATATAATAATTTGTCTTATTAAGATAAATTTTGAAAATGGGCTGTTTTTTGTGTCCGTGTATTGACACAGGAATTATTCCTAATGTGGGAGTTGTCTTTATAACAAAAATAAAGATGTGTGGTGTCGTGGGACACCAGATAGGAAAGAAGTTTCTAGAAGAAAAATCAAAAAAACTTTAAAAAAATATCTAAACACCTTTATTTTATTTACAATGATTTATAAAATTATATAATAATAATATACAAAGAAACAGCTATTTACATGAATAATAACAGCAAACTGCAATAATAATAACAGTCATCCCGTAGACCAGGGGTGCTCAAACTTGAACTGCTGGCGATCTACCTCAATATTTTTAGACTACTTACGATCGACTTGAGAGGCTGCAAGTATGTGTGATGCAGGGTTGTCGTACATACACGATACACCCTACCTACCTAGGTAGGGTGTACCGTAGCATATATAGATATTAGCTTTCCGCACAATTTACATTATCTTAGTCAAGGTTTGGGTTAGGTTTACTTAAGTTCTTCTCTACAATATCAATGAAAAAACTCCTAGTTATTCAAAATTGCGAGTTTATTCGTTGTTACAAAACAAAAGAGTTACATATGGTGTTAAACTCAACTAAGGAATGACTTTGGATCTTGAAGCGTGGCACTGCATGTCCTCAGCATACTTTTCATAAGATGATGCGTAACCACTGAGTGCCAATCGCAAGCATGATGACATATGATCGTCAGTTAGTCGATTGCGATATTTTGACTTAATTATCTTCATTTCAGAAAATGCAGACTCGCACAAGTAAGTTGACCCAAACATTGCCGTCAGTTGAAGGGCGATTTGCCTTAGATTCGGATATTTATCTTCAGATATAAAACACCAGAAATTTGTATCAGATGCTGTAGCTTTGAGATGTATATCTGATATAATCTGCACCAACTCATTTTCAACAGAACATGAGTTCATATTAAACTGACTTGCTACTTCAGTGGTTAATTCCTCAATGTTTTTACATGAAAAAGGATAACTCATAAATGATGCTATATTTGGTGGGTCACCATGCTGCATTGACTAGACATGCAATGAGGATGGTGACCACCACTCTTTGACTCCACCTATTGCTTTCCATCAGGCAAAGTGGAGTCACTATGGTAGGCTAATATAAAAAAAAAAAAAAAAAAAAAAAAAAAAAAAAATTGCCAATTTACTGCAATCATAAAAACGCATTTCGAATTGTCCCAAAATATTTGATAATTCAGCCTCATACGTATCATAATTCAACTGAGGAATCCTTGCTTTCAAAGACGGAAATTGTTTCAGATCCTTTCTTTTCAGTTGATCTATCATAAGTTGCAATTTACTTTTGAATGCGTTTACTGCGCTAATCATCTCAATAATAGTTTTTCCTTTACCTTGAAGCTCCAAGTTAATGGTGTTTAAGTGCATTGTGATGTCAGTCAAAAATGCCAAATCAGTCAGCCATTTTTCGTTTTTCATCATCTCAGTGTCATCACCTCAACCTTTCTAGGAATTTTCCGCGACTCAACCACCTGACGTCCGTGTGAAGAACTAAATCAGTGTGTTCAGCTGACTCCCTATCTTCCAACTGCAACTTAAAGAGCCGCCGTTGCAAGCTACGTGCACGGATGGAATTCACAATTTTTGTTGCAATGCCCATAATTTCCTCCGTGTTTAAAACTTTTGAACACAAAACTTGTTGATGTATAATGCAATGGAATGAAAAAAATTAAGGGAATTCTTCATTAGCTCGACACAATGCCACAAAACCGTTCTTGTTTCCAGTCATTGCTAGTGCTCCATCGGTTGTAATGCACACTAATTTATATATTGGTAGCTTGTAGTTTTTTACAAAATTGATGAAAACGTCATATATATCTTCGCCACGGGTCTTCCCCTTCAGAGGAATGATTGTCAAAAATTCTTCCTTAGCCAACATGTCATTGAATACCATCCGAATAAAAATACACAGCTGGGCAGTGTCTGTCATATCGGTGGATTCGTCGAACTGTAAAGAAAAGTATGTACATTCCATGATATCATGTTTTAGTTTATCTGCGATGTCCTGACTCATGACTTCAATACGCCATGTGACAGTCGGACGAGATAACTGAAGTTCTCTAATAGCAGACATGATTTCTGTTTTATTTTTAAAATCTCCAAATAAAGTCTCACCCGCTTCAATAAATGTTTCCTTCACAACCGATCCATCTTTGAATGGTTTCTTGTGTTTCGCCAATATATGAGATATTTTAAATGACGCGATCGTAGCAGCTTTTGATTGTTTGGCTGGTCTTGTGAACATGGTTTGTTCTTTTTTCAAACAAGATATCAAATTACTTACTTTTCGTTTTCTTAATTCACTCTGTGGCGGAAAATCCTTTTCATAGTTTTTATGAACCGTTTTATGATGCCTCTCTAAGTTACCACGCTTAGGTATTGCAACTGACGCACGACAAATAACACAAATGCACTTATCCTTCACCATACAAAAGAAAAATTCTTCCTCCCAATCGTTATTAAAATAATACGTTTTAGATTTCTTCACTGCACTCATTTCGCACTATTTAATAATAAACTTTGTATCGACGTAGTATCGCCTTCAAGTTACAATTCAGAATGACTCCAATTCCTGCAGGCGCAACATTTATATCGGCGTGAACGAAAGTCTCGAATGTTCCCGTCAAACGCGCCGCCCGAAATGGTCTAGTACAGTCTAGTCTAGAAACAACGCGGCTTTTCTTTGACAAGTACCGCGCGTTCCTTTGATAAAGCCGCCTTTTGCCGCAAGCAGTGTTATTACGTAATACATTTTTGTAGTTTAGTTACCTACTTATTAAAAATTTTTTTCTTCTCAAGATCTACTCAAAAAGTACTCGCGATCGACTGGTCGATCGCGATCGACCGTTTGAGCACCCCTGCCGTAGACTAAACATTAGAGACTGTATAGTCATCATACATAGACTCACGCTTTTTTTAACGCTACGGACGTTTTTTGCCGGCTTGGGTACCCCTCCGCAACGCCACATAAGAAACTTCGTTCCAATAAAAAAAATGTATAAAATAATTGAACATAAATATTTCAATCCTACAACTACGTAACATTCAAATAGTAGATACTGTTACAACATTTTAGAACTGAGATTATTACGCACATGAGTAATGTGACCAAGTTGTAGACCGCTAACTACTGAAGTTTGTTTGTCCCGCTTTCTGAGCTAACTCCAAAGGGACTACCATGGCGGTGGTCATCACAATAACTTTATATTACTTCTAATCTATAGTGTAGTGTAAATGAGTAAACTATAGAAGGATGAGTACACAATAGTGACTAAGGTTAAACTATACAGTCATACGCCGCCCGGTTGACGGGAAATTGATTAACTATGAAATGTAAATATTAACCGTGTTTTTTTCAGTACAGAAGAATAGGGTCACCCCATCTTTTCCCGTGAGTATCGTTAATTGCAATTATCTATCTGACAGCGTATATATAGAGCCATAGGCAAGACCCAGTTACGTAAATGGGGCCTAATTCTAGCCTGAAAAATGTTGTATATTCCTCTTTGGCAATTCGTTAGTACAGGCATGACTGTATGTGTGTAATTAAAGTGTTTTTTTTTTTTTATTTATTTAAATATTTTCATAGGACATTATTCATTTCTATAACCGCCACGGCCTCACAGAAAACCGGTTGTGAAGCAACTTCTCTTTTTCTCATCTCCTCTCCCCCCTCTCTTCTTTCCCCTCCCTTCATCACTAATCACCCTCAGAGGGGGACAGTACACTTACGATTCTCAAGTTACAGGTATCCATGGACAGCGGTTGTCACTTACCATCGGGAGACTTTAGAGGATACCTTTTTGTAGAATTTGATAACATGCAGCAGAAACGTACCTCAATACCATGTAGCGAAAACAAGCTGAACTACGTAACAATTACTTCATATCGTAGTACGATCCTAAATCGCGAAAATAAAGTTTTCGCTTCGATTAGTATACTGCTACCCAACATTAACAGTTCGCGTTCCACCGGGCATGATCCCCTCGCCTGGCTGGAGGCTTCTTTAATGTTTAGGGTCATAACACCTCTTAGCTCCTCCACACTAGCATGAAAATTAATCGCAATTTAGCACTATACTGCTTAAAAATAACAAATGTGAACATATTTTTAGTTTCACAGATCTCCTTTACTGAATATTTGTTAATCACAAGAAACGGATCATTTTGTAGGGTAAATAGGACTTTGTTGAAACGTATTTCTCCTTTATTTGTTTTTCATAAGCATCGTAAAAAGGACAGGGTTTTACATTTTACATACCAACTCGTAAAAGGCTAATGTTTAGACGTAATTTTTTTTACGAGCAATTAACCGACTTCGCTGTCCCTGAATATTTTAATGAAGTCGGTACTTTGTGAAGATAACATAATTTACAAAACAACTGATGCAAACTTGTTCCTAATTATAGCTTATATGAATTTCAAGTGTTTCGTATGGTTTTTGACATTACCGATATATCTAAGCTTCATTTTTAGCAATGCCGTCAAACGTGCCCTTTGAAAATGTAAATGAACAATTGAAAATGTATTGACAGGAACATAGCGCCTTTCTATCCTCCGTTTAATGGAAGTGTTACCAGTGGTTGAGCCTTGCTTAGTCACAAATGGGCCGGCTTGACTGGTGCGATACCATGGCCTCACAGAAACCCTGTTGTTGAGCAACGCTTGCGTTGGATTTCGCCGATATAAGTGAGGTTTCCGTATTCCCAACTCCTCCTCCCCTTTTTCCTCTCCCTTCATCTATCTCTCCTCCATCCCATCTTCTCATCCCCCCTCTCTTTTTTCCCATGCTAGCATTCCCCCATACCTCATCACCCTCAAAGGCTGGCAGTGCACTTACAACTCTCAAGTTGCAGGTGTGAACGGTGGTTGTCAACTTGATAACGCGAACTCCACCAACTGCTACCGGGGATTTTGAACACATTATATGTTACAAGTTCTACCAACAATGTGCATCGCTGTAAAACTTTAAAACTTTAAAACTGTTCTTCTTTTGAAAATTTATATTAAAGTGTCCTGTTCCATGTTTACCAAGTCTTAAGCTGATCATACTTGTCGTATATTGAACTGAAAATGAACGTACTTAATACGTACAACTCATTTATTATATATTTTTCTAATTTCAATTACTCCATCGTAAATGCTCTAATCTTTTTTAATATAATTTGTAAAAGGTTTATACTTTTTGGTGTACAGCTGCTCGATGGTATGGAGCATCCGTTCGGCATAGGTAGAGTTGTGTGACAAATGTTCAAGTACTACCTACCCTTTCAAGGATACAGGCATGAGTGTTGTTGTATGAATGTATGTAGTTGAGTTTAAATTTATTTCATAGTTGAGTTTACATACATTTCACTTCAGTAAAAAGTACATAGTTGAAGTAGAAAATGCAAGTTTACTTAGCTTGTGTGTCTTTGTTAACAGCAAAGTTCGTACCCGTATATTTCAGACCCTAGTTTAGTAGTAGTCTCTTTATACCCGCTGTATGTCTATAAGACTCAATTCACACTGTCGCGGAATAGAATAGAAGCAAACTTTGAAATTTAAATTGTACGTACCATAATGGACTTTACATATTTTGAATTAACGTACAAATTCGACAACCACAACGTACAAATACGAGCCAATAAAGAGGTCATGCGTCATCCGCAAAATTCTCGAGCATTCCTTCGGCGTGGTTCGTGGAATCTCTGGGATGTAGCGCGACGTGAAAGTGGAGTCGGTAGTGCCGCGTCAAACTTCTACGAAACGGGTTGTGTACATAGTTTCTTCCTTTTCTCAATATCTTCTTCTGACTCACAAAGAAGCGATATAAAAAAAGTCAACCATCCTTGTCAAATAAAAAATGTAAGACAAAACACTGAATGTCGGCAGGCGCAGTCGGAGAAATTCTCGAGAATTCCTTCGGCTTATCGCGCGACCAGATGAAATCGACGCTTCATTCCAATTACGTTCCGCGGCAATGTAAACTGAGCCTAAGTGTCAAAACTGTGCTTATGTGCAACCGTACTTGTCTTTGTTTGTGTAATATGCGTCCCCGATCCGATGTTTATTAATTGTTTTATTTACTTTGTATTTACTTTTAAATCGTTTATTGCAAAACAACGCATTGTATTTCAAAGTATTAATATCACAATTTCGTTATGTATGCTTGTATAGGTATCATAAAAAAAACACTTAACTGTAATTTAAGTTTGTTTGTTTTATTATGGTTTCTATGGTGTAGTAGTAGTTTGGAAAAGCAGTATTTTGAGAGTATTTGATAAGTATTTTTGTACCTCAGTTTTCGCTACTAAAAGAGAAATAAAATAATAGGTGTTAGAAGTAATTATAATAATACACAAATCGTCACCTAATATGTAGTATCGTCATGACCTAGTATTCGACTTTCAAATTCAACATCAACAATCGACAATCTACTCTTTTCTTCATTACATAGGGGACAGATGAACAGACGGGTCACCTGATGGTAAGTGACAACCACCGTCCATAGACACCTACAGCTCAAGGGTTGTACGTGCGCTGCCTTGCTTAATAACCGAAGATTTGTTTGAATAATTAATTGATTACAAGTATATATATATATTTCTTAAACAGACATCTATCGCATTAGAAATAATTCCTGAGTTGCGGAGGTCTTTACAAATATTCAATCAACAGACACAAAAATATTCAATTAGAGGACACAAAAAACATCCAGACTGGGGACAACTTTTTGTGAATCATACATATGTTTGTCCCGTGTGGGAATCGAACCCACGCCCTCCGGTTCAGCAGTCAGGGTCACTAACCACTAGACCAAATGATTCTTCTAAAATAAAGCATTAAAGTACAATTCTACAATCTACACACAGAAAAGTTACGAAGTGATTACAATAGATTAAAAGCCCCGTTCTGCCCTCCACTTGATTTCAGAAAAACGAAGCTGTACATAATAAAACTTCAGAATTCAAATTTATGTTAATTGCACGCGTTATGGTTTCAAAGCGGTGATCTTGTCATAGGAATCTCTCAATCCGAAATTGAAGGGACAAACGCGCTCATTAATTCTATACCTATATTTGGATATTTAAATAGTTGAAGAGGAGTTATAAATTAAATACAGGTTTTAATGTCTTTATTGTTAGGCGATGTCTACATCGATCGATGCGGAGGCGATGTGTACTTTAAAAAAATAATCAAATCACATCGAAGTTCTTTTTATTTCGTACAAAATTTTTCGTACAAAAACTAGTTTTCATTCTTTTTGCGGGCTTATTCAATTGTTTTGGACATAAATAACTTTTGACGCGTTTTTCAACATCTACGTTTTGTCAATTATAATTTGGTGCCACGTATGAAGTAGGTGTAAGCCTTTTGTCATTAACCGAGTTCTTTTGAAACAAAAGATTGAATAATCAGGTGTTTGGGTATGTTAGCAAGAATTCTAGAAGGTCAGGGTCGCATTCCTATCACTTGAACTCGGTGATATAGAAATTGCGAGTCTGCCATACAGTTTTTATCTATCTATGAAATACTCGTATATAACTGTAACATCATTCTTATCATGTGTATACACTAAAACTGTATCGATATGTTAAATAGATATCACGTGTTTGCATAAAGCAGATTCGTACTTAGAAACATAACTACTTCTCTTAACTACGAACTCGTAAAGATGTCGGAACTCTTTAAACTTTAACTAATTAATACCAATGTTGAGAAATTTGTCAGCAACAAACAGAATATTATATAATATATCTTAACACGTAATAACATTTATGTAAACAAATTTGTTGTATTTACGTTACACACTTATTCATCACGTTAAGTTTCAGATGTTTATTCTACTTAACCGAATAAACTGTATAATCTAATTACGTTTATACATTAGAAAAAATATCATGTAAAATTTTTATCCGTTGAGCGCTTTGTAGAAGATAGTAAAGGTTAATTATTTTAAACACCGATTACTCAAAGTAACTCGTGTTTTAGGACTTTTGTTCTAACCAAAATAAACATCATATACTGACACTAATCTCATAAATGTTAGTAGCGTTATGTGTAGCCGTCAAATAATTTATTTATTATATTTTTATTACATTTATGATTTTTTGGTAGTGTTCTTCCTAGTGTATGTACCTATACGTTTCTGAACTAATTATGTTTTTTTGTCAACTTCAATTTATGCATATTTTAGGCCCGAAGACCGAAAACGCTCAGTGGCCGGAAAAAACGGCCACATCGCGTTCTGGCTGCCTTCAAACGCACAGAACGCGTTTTGGCTGTTTTTAAACGTTCGCAACGCGTTCTGGTAATTGTTAAACAGCCGGAACGCGTTTTGTCAATCGTTGAACGCTCACAACGCGTTCTAAATGTTCGACTTGTATTATTTGCCGCTTTCTACCTGCGTACAATAAGATTTATTTTGTCTTTATAAAACAAATGGATTTAAATTCATTTTTCAGTTTTTAAGAAACAATTCAATTATTGACAAGTATAATTGGATACCAAAGATGGGTTCGGTTTTTCTCGACAAATCATTTCAACAATATTAAATTTCTTATAATTGTTTTTCAGTTCTAGGAAGAAAGTTACAATAAACACTTATATTGTCGAGTATATAATCTATAAATGAATGAATGAAATTAGAAGGGAAAAAGTATTAATAACCTTTTGTAATTTTAAGATTTTATCAACTTACTTCAACAATAGGTGTACGGTTATATAGCTATTGTTATAAACTGAAGGTACTAGAAATGTACAACTTTCCTTTATAATTATTCCAGTACAGTACATTTATGATCGTTAGAAATTTGTATGATCTTTTCGGCGATTTTATAACAATGCACGTACCGATGACTCTATATGACAATGAATTATGTGATCATAAAGGAGGTCTAGAAATTTTCAACTTTTGTTTCTAATCCTTTTTAAAAGGATAATTTGTCTAGAAATTAACTTTTCTAGAAGGTTCCATTATAATTACATATAATAATCCCTAGGGAGATATTGCTTTTGAGTATATAATAACTAACTTGACTTCATGAAAAATAAGTATAGTTCTCGTCAGGGTAGCGAGAAGATCAGTGTGTCATTGACTAAAAAACTTACTAAAGTCGTGTGAAAAGTTACACTTTCATTAAAATGTCTGATAAATCAGCGAGTGACATTTTTTTATGATAAAGTAAAACCAATTATTGATAGAAAAATGAATTGAAATTCATTTGTTATATAAATGTTATTGTACGCAGGTAGAAAGCGGCATATAATACAAGTCGAACATTAAGAACGCGTTGTGAGCGTTCAACGATTGACAAAACGCGTTCCGGCTGTTTAACAATTACCAGAACGCGTTGCAAGCGTTTAAAATCAGCCAAAATGCGTTTTGTGCGTTCGAAGGCAGCCAGAACGCGATGTGTCCGTTTTTTCCGGCCACTGAGCGTTTTCGGTTTTTGGGCCTAACACATACATTTACGGCTAAAGCCGGATATGCCACCAACTTTTTTGGTATAAAAACACCATGGTTTCATTCATTTCAGACTTATTTCTTACAAATTATTAGCTTTACTTATCAATTTTAATTACGTGCTGCTTTATAACAGTATGATGTTTCTTGATATTTACTAACACATTACAGAATAACTTATATGTGTGATATTTTGTAAATATGAATTTTTTTTTTTTTTTTTTACGTGGGGAAATCCTCATGGACTATCCTCCGCCGGGGGCATCAGCGGAGGGGTGTGCCGGACTTGACCGGCTAAAACCACCACGGTGTTCCTTCCTCGCACCTGCTACCGAGGGCCGCGGGAACACGACATTCTTCCGCGGCCAGCAGGTGACCGTCCGGAGCGGACCCCATCTCGTTTTGAAGGGGGGAAAAAAAGCCACTCCCCCCACCATCACTCCCTGAGGGAGGCGCGCGGAACACTACACGCCTGCAACCTCGGACCTGCTAAACGATTTGGGCGGTGGACTGTACCCCACGTACACCGCCCTCGGGTCCTTTTACGGAGGCCGGAATTGGGCATTGTCGGCCCTTCTCCGACGTCCGGTGCGGCGTCTGCGGATGGGGAGGGTAGTCGTGTTTTCCCTCTCCCTTTCCGCAGCCTCCTTCTGTGTCATAACAGTTTCACAGAACAGTGACCACTGCATCCCATGACCTCTCGCTCCCGACCATGGCGCGCACAAGCGCTGTGAGCGAGAGGTCAGTTCCTATCTCTGTTACTAAGGCACGGCGCGGCTCAACCCAAGCAGTACACTCTTTTACCGTATGCCGCGCCGTGTCTACCTCGCAGTTGACGCAGTGATGGCACCGGGCATCCGGCTCCCGAATCCGAATCCGAATCCGAATCATCGAATATCCCGCAGGTACTTCCCAAAACATCCGTGACCGGTAAGCACCTGCGTCACCCTATATGACAGGGAGCCGTGCTTCCGTTCGACCCAGTCGCTGAATACTGGCCGGATGGCCTCGATGGTGTTGAGGCCATATGACGGACGCAGTAGTCGCACCCGCCATTCCGCCATTAGGACCCCCCTCACTTCGTACCGACGCCTCTCGTACTCTCTAGGCGTCGGTTGGTGTCCTCTCTCTCGCGCCTCTTCACGCCACTGATGTAGCGACGCGAGAGCCTTCGCCTCCAGGTCCCAGGGTAGTGATCCGGCCAGTAAGCACGCCGCTTCATAGGAGATCGTGCGGTATCCTCTCACGACTCTGACGGCCATCGCCCGCTGCGGCCTGCGCAGTATAGCGACGGTGGCTGCCGTCAGATGGTCGGCCCATACTGGGGCCCCGTAAAGGGCCATGGACCGCACGACCCCAACGTATAAATATGAAAATTAGGTCAAATGAACCTTATATAAAAAGAGCATTATACAAATTGAGAATTATATGAAATGAACGTTATACTAAATCTTATTATAGCAAATGAAGGTTATATGAAATATTACAATAAATCACGTGAAATAAGGTTATTTGTTATTATAGCAAATAAATATGCCAAAAGACTATTCTGACTAGTTCTGCTTTTAATTGTTATGGTTATGAAACTAATGCCTAAGGATGATTATGAATTGCAAAATTATGGATTTTGTATGTATGATAAATGGAAATTCGCCACACGATTTTCTGTGAAATTAAATGTATGCCGCAGTTATACAAAATAATATAATGACACAAAAAGTTCTGCTATAAAGGCAGACCCTCGCTGAAATGCTCATATTCTTGCTACAGTTTACAGTACTTTGATAAATTCTTCAACTCCCTTCTACCTTAAATAATATTTCGAGGTTCCTGACGTCATTGATAAATCAACGCTATAGTAGCATACAGTAATCCGTCGCTCTGTCTGTCTGTTCTGGCCATCTAGGTTTTTTTTCCATTTTTATTGACAACTTTTGTACTAGTAATTGTTCCTGTATTTCGGCAAACTTTAAAATCATATAAACAACGGATACATAGAGCACCGAGACTCGGGGCAACTAATTGTGAATCACACATTTTTTTTTTCCGTTTGGGAATCGAAACGGCCTCGGGCTTAGCCGTCAGGGTCAGGACTAGACCAACAAGCCGTCTGTAAGAAATCGCAAATTGTTTTTCTTTACCTGACTTTGATAACTCAATACTGAGTTACTGGAATCAATTTTAAAAAATATATTTTTTTTATCTTTCTTTCTATCTATTAGTGACATTACTTGAAAATTGTGTAGAAGCATATGGATGGACATATACCTACAGAATTAAAATTTAAATGTTATACAAAATGAAAACCATATCACTTATTGAACGAACAAATAAATGTTTCGGAATTTACCCGGACGATACGCATCATTACAATCATGATATCCTGGCCGGTCGTTATTGTCTGTGGACTTTATTACATACACACAAAATATAACACAAAACACGATACAACTATCCACTAAAAACAGTAAAATTACACTCCTTGATATACAATAATAAAGATTATATCATTTATATTGCAATGCATAATAATACATTCATTCTTACACTAGGCTAGTGTGGTGTGGGTAGGTGACATTATTGATATGTCGTATTGTGACGCCATGCCTACGTCACCGCACAGACAAACAATGCATAGAAGTTTTTCAAATGAAGATTGACAAGTCACGGTAGCTGAGTCGAATGCCGTGAGTTCAAGCCTGGCGGACTCTATGGGTTTTTGTTTGTGATTTCGGTGTTTTATAGAAAATTCTAGTAAATGGAGATGATTCTTTACAAAATTCGAATATAATGGAAAGTACTAGATGAAGCAAAATGAATAAATAAATTAAGTTGTAGAA
Organism: Tyria jacobaeae; assembly: GCA_947561695.1. Classification (NCBI taxonomy): domain Eukaryota; kingdom Metazoa; phylum Arthropoda; class Insecta; order Lepidoptera; family Erebidae; genus Tyria; species Tyria jacobaeae. The sequence continues at coordinate 10,701,685 of OX387231.1, read as the reverse complement.
GACAATCGAAAAGAAAAACGAAATGACGGTCGAAATTCAACAAATTACGATCGAAATTAGGGGTATATAAAGAGCTCCAGACGCGCCTACAGGGCAGTTCAGTGGAAAGTGCTCTCAAGTGAAGAATAAGAAGAAGAAGTGAAAAAGTAGTACAGTGAAGTACAGTGAAGTGAAGTGAAAGTGATTAGTATTAGTGAGTGGTGCAGTGCTACCGTTGGACTGAGTTCAGTGTAGTCCGCGGGGACAGTGTGGAACAGTGCTACGCGGTTCGTGCAGTACAACTCGTTCTGTGCTGTGAGTGTTACGCGTTCGGAATATTGTGAAACGCAAATAAATCGTTACTCTCGGCAGTGATATATTAGTTTCCTTCCAATCCCTGTACCCACTTCCGTAACAGTATTTATGTGCAAATAGTTTCTTCACATGACCATTCTGTTATTCTGTTTTTTTTTTTAAATGTTCATCCACTACTTTATAAGGTGCGGGTGTGGACGCATATGTAATACTATTGTAGAATCCTCCGCACTACAGAGTCGTGAATTTTGTACCTTAATAGTTTAGCATGATCCATGTAGCTATCCAGTTTATCTTGGAAAGGAATGATTATTAAATAATTGCAATGTCTTGATTTTTATAAAATTAAACTTTTTAAACAACACTTCTGTATATTCTAGCCTCAAGATAAATATGGCTGTAAATCAGGTTACCGCAATCCGATAATCAGTTGACCCAGTTGCTTACAGGGGTTATAAACGTCAGCGGAGATGAGTAGTGAATGAACGTTTAATCTTCAAATCTTTACATATAAATATTAGTTCTTTAAATATATAAGCAATAGTGCATGAGTTATTAAATGAAAAAATTAAATCCGGTAACCCTTTTCCTATTTTTTTTTTATTAAACCACATTGTCTTAAAGTAGATAAAGCAATGTTTTTAAATCACATTCATAACTGTTGCGTAAACGTTGTTTCAGACAACAATAAAAAAATAAAGAGTTCTTGTTTATTATAGGGACTTATAGGAAAATGGATCTAGTAATATCAATCGAAGAAATCCAGATAATAGAAATTGATATTATATAATAATAAAATTTTCCACAATATGCCTTTTCCATAATAAGCCTTTGCAATTTATCGCCCTCCTGGGTCCAGAAATCTTAATATTTTCTTTCAATCTCAAAAAAATCATTTACTTAAATATGCTAAACTACAAAATTTGATTTTACGAGCAGATATATAGATTAGATTAGAATATTTTTTATTGTACATCATATCTATATAAAATTACGATCGACTTAATAGTAATTGTATTGTACAATGTGTGATCTAAAAGACCAACTTAGGATGGATTTCGTGATGAACCAGATAATTGAAAAATATAGTAGATAAAATTGGAGAAATAAAAAAAAACTATAAATCACTCTTTTCCAAAGATGTGACGTCATACATATAAGATAAAGAATAACTTCTTTGATGGACGGGCCAAAATAATGGAAGATTAATATAAATGAACGACTAGGCATTTCACTCTATAGGTCTCTCATTGAGATATGGCGACAATGGAGAAAAATGCCAAGTTAAAAGAAAAATGTGTAAAACAGATCTTATAATAGGTAAAATAAAAAGTTGATGGGCTAACGTTTTCTTTACATTTGGAGCTGAATAAGTGGAATTCGTGATTTCAAGGCATTAAAAATAAAGCATTAAATCTGAAATTGCACCAAGAAGATATCATGGGCAATATAAAATCAAAGATTGATTGATTGGTAAATTAAAGATTGAAGAAGTAAATTTAGAAATGGCTTGAATAGAGAGATTCGAAAAGATTTTCAAGAAATAGCTTAGATATAGCTTTCCAGTTCAAAGTTCCAACTTGTACAAAAAGAAGACATCACAATCAGATTAATTCTATGGATTTTTGTAATGTATATAAGCGTATAGGCGTATATCGTGATCACAATATATATATATATATATATTTATTTCTAAGGCAAGGTGCTTCTGATGCGTTAGCAATCTCATTCTTAATAAAAGATATAGTTGCATAAAATGCAAGTTAGTAATTTCGCCACAGGATAGAAAAGAAAGCGATGTGTTGATTATACAGCAGATATATGGCCTGAATCAACAATAAAGCACATTGGTTAAAATTATTTAGACTGCATTATGTTTTAGGCTGATAATCGCCTCTAATTAAATATCAAATCACCTATTTTAATTTCGTTTCACGAGATAAATGTTTTTAAGACTTCATGGCGTATATTATTTTTGCGTGTATACATTACTAGTAGCGTCCTAGGCAAATGAAAAATGTTTTTGATATATAACGCACTATGGATACTTCCTCGGTAACGTTCAATTCAATTCAATCAATTAATGTAATAATCATTTATTGTTTGTTAAACGGAACATACTCGTATAAAACTAATTATCCATCGAGATGACATGACTGCAAAAGAATGCAAAGTAAATCATGTCGGGGCTGTTAGGCATGCAAAATTACTACTACTAATTAACTTTACACAGAATTTTAGTTTTTTTAATGGACCATCTGATGGTGAGTGACAACCAACGCTTATGGACACCTGCAATTCAAAGTCATAAGTGCATTGCCAGCCTTTGGGGTGATAGATAGGAGGAAAGAGGAGACAGGGAGTTGTGGCTCCGGTACCCTCACTATCACTACTCCGGTCAAGCCGGCCCATTAACTACGATTCGGTACGGCTTTAGATATATTCCTGCGCTGCTTAAACTAAAAAAAAAGTTTTTCCTTTTTGTGAATATTTATTTAGCCCGTGACATTGCATGTCCAAAAAAGTGTATAAATTATAATTAACTTACCTAAAAAACATAATATTACTTTAAAATTGGAAATTTTGATAGGGAGGCGCATCTGACAAAATAAAATAACATAGAATTTAATAACTTTAAAATGAAACCTTCGTGATCCGGGATCATTAGCGATTCTACGCAATGTCGCTACAAACCCGGTGGGAAGTTGCGGTTTGTGGATGCGGTTTACAGCGCCCTTGAAAAATATACACGGAAGCATGCAAAAACAAATTGGTATGGTTCTATTTCTTATTCTTTAGATTCAAGTCGAGTCAAGCGACTTTGTCGTATGCACTTGAAATGTATGGAGGTTTTTAATTTAATTTAGTGTTTATTCGGTGGTCCTAATTTATGATTGTTTTATAAGAGGTTATATGTTATGGAATAAAAGTTTAGGTGCATATAACTAAGGTTTGAGTTTTTTTCAACTTGAAGAAGGAAGTCGTTCTTAATTTGGACGATTGTGTGGTTAGTTAAAGATTCAAGTTAGGTAAAGTTTGCTCATTTAAGAGTACGAGGATTCATTTTAACTAGATTATAAAATAGACTGAGAAATAAGTCATTCTATCATAGGCCTTTGCCACTGCTGGAAGAAGGCCACAATGTAACCAAATTAATATAATTATATATATAATAATAATTGAAGTATCGACTACAGTGATGTGTGTTATTTCGACCTTTTTTTTTATCGTCTGGAAACCCCCACGGGTCATCACCCTATTGGGACCAGTAGGGTGGTATGTCGGACTCGAACCGACTAAAACCACACGGTGTTCCGTAACATAGTCCTATTGCCGGGGTCTCAGGTGTACCCTTGAAAGGAAATCCCTGTGCACCCCGGCAGTGTTATTTCGACCTAAATGCAGACCTCAACAAACTGGAACGGCTTCTAAATAATTGTATTCTATTTATTTTAAATCTTCGGAAATATAACCACGTGATTGTTATCCGAATAAATATAGCTTCCTATTAATCAGCGTCGTAATCTGCAAGCGGTAACTTCTCTTTTCTTAACTCCTCATCTCACTCTTCCTATTTAACTCCCTACCATTGTTATAATATGTCAGTGTGAAGTCAGTTCTTTTCCGGAATGCGCTCCCATTTAAAATCAGCATGTTCACTAACTGTCACAGCGCTAGCACATGATTCACAAACGTGATATTTATAGTACTTGTAAATATATATGATTTTGTATCTATGTATGTATATGTTTATGTATGTTTATACTGGTATATTACATGTGTATACCATGTTTCATTTTTTCAGTGGTAGAGCCATGCTTAGGCACGAATGGGCCGGCTCGACCTGTGTGATACAACGGCCTCAGAGAAAACCGGTTGTGAAGTAACGCTTGCGTTGCATTTCCCCGAATTGTGTGAGGTTTCCGGAGGCCTACTTTCCCCTCCCCCCTTTTCTCTCCCCTCATCTCCTTTCTCCTCTTTCCCATCTCCTCATCCCTCCTCTCTTCTTTCCGCTCCTTGCATCCCCCATCCCTCACCACCCTCAAAGGCGGGCAGCGCACTTGCGACTCTTGAGTTGCAAGTGTCCATGGACGGTGGTGTCACTTACCATCAGGTGACCCGTCTGTTCGTCTGTCCCCCTATAGTGTAAAAAAAAATGTATTTTGTTTATTTAGGTCATTATTTAAGGATGAAAGTTGTTGAATTATTACTATTCCTTCACTCTATTACTCCTCTTTGCACCTAACACTCTCTATCTTTGCACCACCCCAAGATTGACTAGCAGAGAATGCCTAAGGGATTAATCCGCCTTTGTCCAATATGTGCATGAACATTTAAATAAATAAATAATTAATAATTTCATGAAGCTAGTTCAAGTTTCGTTTGCAATCCCGACAGCCTCGAGTTCTTTTTCTTCAATTTTTTTTTCTTTTTTTATACTATAAGAGGACAGATGAACAAACGGGTCACATGGTGGTAAGTGACAACTGCCGTCTATGGACAACTGCAACTCAAGAGTTGTAAGTGCGCTGCCCGCTTTTGAGGGTGATAAGGGCCAGAGGGCTGCGGCGAGGGGAAAGAAGAGATGGAAAAAAGGAGAGCTGTTGTAGCTTTACTATTCAAAGCGTCGGAACACGGCGCCGCCGTCTTGGCCTGCTTCTGCTTGAGCACCGGATAACACTATTTCGCCTCAGGTCAGCGCTTATGGAGGCTGGAAATCAGCTTGCACTGTCCGGCGTCTGGTGCGTCTTAGGCGGGATGGGAGAGCACTAGACCTCTTTCGTTCCCTTTCCGCCACCTCCTAGGGGAGCATCACCTTCTCGCAAAATGAGGCAGCAGCATCCCACGCACTCTCGCTAGAGACCTTGGACATAATCATGGTCTCCGACGAGACCGATGACCGCCGCAAAGTCCATAAGCTCCATCAGGTCCATCCACGCAGGGCACTCCACTAGAGTGTGCAGTGCAGTGTCCTCGCGGCAGCCCCTGCAAATAATTGTTATGAACATTATTCTTAAATTTCTCATTCTGAAAGATAACAATATGATATAATAAGTAAGTTTAATGAAATAGATAATTTACTCCAAAGCAACTATCATAAAAATTGTAAAAACGTCCAATTCAAAAGTCTTGAGGAGAAAACATTAAACATACGTACAAAAATATTATAAATACATACAGTTGAACGTCTTACTTCTTTTGAAGTCTGTTAAATATAGAAACCCACAAATGAAATAATTGATTATACAACTGCCACGGTGTTTCCTCCTCGAACCTGCTGTCGAGGGCCGCGGGAACATTCTTCCTCGACATTGTAATAAACCCTATGTTATTCGAACGACTGAGGTGAATTGAATCTTATGTATCTAATCTGTATATAATTAGACATGTACGTTTAAAAATTATTATGTTGACGATCCATAAAAAAAACAAAAAATATCTTAGATCTTTTTGAACTCTGCTGAACTTTGAACTATGTTAGCACTCAATTCCCTCTTAGTGCGTGCGCGTGGGTGCAAAGAATACAATTAGTTAAATTTTATGTATATATTTATTAATAATTTCATATTATTTGGCAGTTTTACTGTATTTTTGATTCTTGTTATTCTATGGTTGTTTTTTATTTGCGTTAAAAAATTAAAATAAAAACTTTAAATTTCGTCAAACTAAGACATTAATGTATAAAATCCATGTTTTATATTGGTCTACATATGTTATACAAATTGCTTCATACTGTATATTTAAATATAAAATAATGCTATATAATATGTATGCGTAGTTTATAACGTAGTTTTTATATTGTTTATTAAAACAGTATTTATTTATTTTCGTTATTTATTTATTACATTTAGCTAATAGCAAGTAACAAAAAGACTAAGATGGTACAAGTATAAATCTGGTTACAGTCGTAATAATTATATTATTTTTCTTTCCATTTAAGTATTCTAATAATTATAAGGCAAGCTTGCACTAGCGTACAATTTGACTGGCCTAGTAATCTAGTATTTAGTGACCTGAAGGTCGCAGGCTCCCACGCGGGACTAAAGTTTGTGTAACCCACAAATAATCGTCCTGGGTCTGTGTGTTCTTTGTGTCTGTTGATTGAATGTTTGTAAAGCCCCCTGCTATATAGGAATTATTCCTAATAAGGGGGTTTCCTTTTTAAAATATAGTCCATCCAAAGGTTACCTGCGTGAGAAAGCAGGCGGCGATACGGCCGACTATGATACCCCTCTATTTAAATATATTATTCCCGTTGTAATTGTATCACATCCCTATATCCACAAAGCGATTTTGAAAGGGTTATTAAGCAGCCACATTTTGCCAAATTATTTAAGTGAAATTATAAATGAATTTGATATATTTTAAACTAAACCTTCATGAGTTCAGGGCTTATTTAAAATTACAGTGGTGCAGGAATATGCGATTGATTGACATAACTAGTAAAACAAGTAGTAAATAAACCAACGCAATATGTAATTTATAATAGGAAGTAAATGCGCTTCAACTTAATAGATGTTTATACACATAAGACCCTTTTTTTAAGTAAATAACACATTTAGGATTTTAACTGATTGGAACGTGAATATGCTATTGACGTAACTAGTTACAAGTACTAATAAACAAACCAATGCAATATGCAGCTTATCAGAACCAGTTATTGAATTTTTTTGTCAACCGTTCTCTTCTAGTTTTCTGTTGCAGTTTAGTCTATGCAGAGTGAAATCTATTCGTTGATATTTACTGTTACAAAACTGCTTGATTGATTGAGTGCTAATTTATTCAGAGAGTAACAAATTAGTATGACATATTTATTTATCTATTGAATGGTAAAAGGTTTTTTATTAAGATAATTTCTTTGCACTGGTATCAACTCCGTATGATTATTTCATTTATTATACCAAATTATTATATTTTTAAATTACATATGACTAATAATAAATCATAATAAGAAACTCAGACATCTACTTTTTATTTATGTGTTGGGAGGGAAGCCACAAATAAATGCTTCGGATAGCAGATATTTTATTCACGTATGGGTATTGAACCTCCAACTTCTCTGCTGCGTTGTGACACTTTAACCACTGCACTATTTGACTGACGTATCTATATTTACTGTAACTCTAGTTTTCAGTCTGAGGTTACCTTTTGTGCATAAAGTTATGAATGAGCTATGGATAATAATCTTTTTGGGATTAAATTTGATGGTGATAATGAATTAATCATTCACCACATGAAATTGTAGTATAAACATATATTACATTGAAAGCATTGCGTATTTGAATTGAGATGTACGAACGTAGCGATTAATCTTTGGATGATACGTCGACTTTTTATTTTGCCCACTGGATAAGTAGTAAATAGAATATAAGTATAATAAAATAAACATCACGAATATAATAATTAAATAGAAGAAATATAGAAGACAATAGTTCAATATTAATCAAATTCTATAATTCGACTGTTGGAAAAAAAGGATCGTAGGACAGAACACTGAAGAAAGGAAAGGGTACGAGAGAGTAGGAGTACGAGTACTTTCTCGTCCCGCAGAAGATGCACCAGGCGCCGGAGAGCGCCGAACGATCTCCAGCCTCCATGAGCGCTGGCCCGGGGATAACGGGGGAGCTGTCCGTTACCTTAGCAGAAGCGGGTCTGAGACGGTGGCACGACGTGTTCATGCGCGCGCCTCTCTAAACTGAAGAGGGGGCCAGGCCCCCTACACAGTGTGGCCACCTGTTGAGGTGACCAAGGTCTGCAGGGGTTCCCGGAGACTTCCTTGTTAGGGTATTCCCGGTCCCTTGCAATAGACTGTGAAGGAACACCGTGTGGTTTTTGACCCGTGGGGGTTTCCACACTAAAAAAAAAAGAAAAGGACCGAACACTGAATTAGTCCTATAATACACATGTCTAAATTAGGTTTTTCCCTAACTGTACCGATCCAAACTTGTGTCTGAAATCGAAACTTCTTTATCAAAATTTCAGATTGGGGTCGACTTAAACTAGTTCAGTTTAACCCCACGAAGACACAGGTTTGCGCGTTCACCGCTAAAAACATGCCATTGGTCGTATCACCTCAATTTGAGAGCACTTCCCTAACTGCATCAGCCAGTATCGGAATCCTTGGCGTCGATATGTCAAGCGAAGTCCAGTTTCGCAGTCACTTAGAGAGTAGGCCATATTAGCCTGCAACTTTATGAGGCGCAGGTTCAGCTGCACATGGAATACTGTTCTCATCTCTATGCAGGTGCACCCCAATACCAGCTTCTCCCCCTTGACCGCATTCAACGGAGAGCGACTCGCATCACCTTGACGTTGCGTAGAGATATAGCTTCACTCTGCATCCTCTATCGCTTGTATCGTGGGGAGTGTTCAGAGGAATTGTTCGGACTTATACCGGCTGCAGGTTTCCGCCATCCTCCTACACGACAAAATATCCATCCCCACCACCTGGACGATTGGCACTCCACCACTGTGCGCTTCTCCAGAAGCTTTTTGCCTCGCACAACCAGCTTATGGAACAAATTGTCGCCTGCCGTATTTCCGAACCGATACGACCTTCAAACCATCAAGAAAAGAGCGTACTCCTACCTAAAAGTCGGCAACGCACTTGTGACTCTTGAGTTGCGGGTGTCCATGGACGGCGGTAGTCACTTACCATCAGGTGACCCGTCTGCTCGTTTGCCCCCTATCGCATAAAAAAAAAACTGTAACTGTTTAATCACATACGAGTACAATGTAAAGATGTTTAACTTTAAATAATAACGAGTTTCATTTCAGTGCGGCAAACCGGTTTCACTTATTTTTAAAATGATATAAGAATTGTATGTAATTAGTAATCTGGAGTGTTCATCATAAAAAGATGAACTCTACGGTATCGGTCAACTTGATTGGAGATAATGTATTCTATTTAATTGTGACATGGGGGACTTAACAAATATACAGACTTAGGCCACAAATAATTGCCAAACTTGGGACAACTATTTGTGGATTACACGATTTTTTGTCCCGTGTGGGAGTCAGTAGTTAGTACCACTAACCAGTAGACCAAGAGACTAATAGAATTGTATAAATAATTGATCTTTTAGGAATTAATCGGTTATGTGTAACGTAGGTACTGCTTATTTGTTCTCATTAAACTGTGGGGTTGTGTATTCTCAATGATCCCGAATGTTTACATACATCTTAGAAGTAATTCAGCTTATTAGTATTGTATTTAAACAGTGTAGATAATAGAAAAAAGAGTTATAGGTCCATTCGTAGATCCATCTAACTGTGGAAGTAGATTAAGCTCTTTCAACTATTAGGTAACCAAAAATAGCCAGAAGTTGTAACTTTCCTAGTGGCATCTCAAGTCACAGGAAGTACAGGGCTTACGAGTTACCGACCCTTTCTCCGTCCGATCTCCTCATCGAAGACTTGTTATTTCATTACTCTAGGTCCCTCTCCATTCCCAAAACATAAAAAAAAACTTCTTTGTAGATGTATAAGTTCTAACAAGTGCCTATTCTGTGTCAATTGCAAGAGTGTATTATAGAAAATATAGTTTATATCATAATAAATGAGTTATTGATTTGCTCTGAAGCTGACTTCTCGATTCGAAGGCGTGGGCGCTTAATGGAGTTGACTGTTGAAATTTCTGATTTATATTGAACGTAACTATAAAATCGATTAACTTTAATAACAAGATGTTTCGTGTTAACTGCTGTCAAGTTTGTACTTTGTGTAATATAATATCGTAATAAGTATAGAACTAACTAGATAGTGTAGACAAAATATTAACTAATCAACATATTTAATACTAATAGAAAAAAGCTTGAGAATTCTGACGGCTAGTAATTACATATATCACTACCTATATACCTCACTGTGGGATAGCCACGCTTTACAACGAATAGGCCTTCTTGACCGGAGTAATACCACGGTGTCACATAAAAACGTTAGATAAACAGTGATTGCATTGTATTGCCGAGTTAGTGAGTCATCCTTCTTTTATCGGCCTCAAATGCGCAAAGCCCACTTACGACTCTTGAGTTTCAAGGGTCCATAGGCAGCGGTTTCCACTTACTATTAGATGACCCCTCTGTTAGTCTCTCCCTAAATAAACTTTTTAAATCCTTTATTTAGTTAGCTGAACTGGCTAGATATTTGGTTACTAAATTGCAATACATTCAGTGTCAACTTGCCAATAAATACAATTATAACGGAATTACTTTTATTGAAATCGTTTCAGCCATTCAGTAGAATAGACGATAGTGCATAGAAGACATATGTAAATACTTTTACATTTCAAATTTAATACCTCACCTTTTTTGCTTTGCCGGATAAACCAAAATTATATAATTCAGTAGTTTGATGCATTCTGGAATAAATTAGGGAAACAATCTAAAAACACAAAATTCGTCAATATAATAATACAGAATTTACAATATTTAAAACTATATTCTTTACATTGTAATTGTGTAGTCGGATATACAATAATGAAATACAATAAAATACAACCGTTTGCATCATCGTGACGTCTCAAGCGACCTGGACAAAGATGAATAGTTTCATTAGGGTGAGACAGCTCAGCTGAAAGAGACAGATCTGTGTGGAATTAGGTTAGTTATTATTAAGTTAGGATAATATGTTATGGCCCGTGAGATGACAGGGGTGGAGTGAGAATCATCGATTTTAAAAATACACTATCTCGTGATGATGCATTAAAATATTTATAAACTTTGTAATAATATTATTGAACGTATGTAGTACTCTATGTTAATAAAATAATCACAGACTCATTATGAAACTAAAATTGTTAATAATATACAATAATAACTTAAATTATATAAAACATATTGATAGTATGTACACGTAACGTTCGCATTACAAAGTATGTAGCTTAAATATAGAATGTGTGAATGTGTGTCTCCAATCAGGTGGGTCTAGTGCTATTCTCCTGGCTAGACTATAAAATAGCATGTATTAAGGAGTAACAGTCCCGAACCCTCTATTAATAGTGTTAGAAATTTTATTATTCTAAACAAACCTATTCTATTACCTACTATCCTAGTGATAGTACGAAAGCTCCAACTTTTAGATAAAACAAAGCAAGAAAAAAAATACGAAACAAATAAGGATAACATACACTATTAATGTAGGTCTATATTAGTGTGAATCTGTCTACGTTTGCAAACCTTGACGGTTTTGCAAGCGTTGACAAATTCACAGTTCTTTGACTCATTAACCCTCCCTAGATTTGGAAGGCACATAAATCTTTCCGTCTGCCTGTTATGAACACATGTGACCGTTGATATGAGTCTTTTAACGATCCTCACAACTCTTCTAAATATAGAACACCCTTATTGCAAAGAGTGACGCGGGTCAAAAGACAGTGGTTTGGTGGGTAAACTTTTAATCACAAATCTATTATATTTCAAAGGGATTTTATTTTCGAAAGATTATATCCAAAATTGTAATTATATATTTTTATTTAACAATTTTGTACAAATTAAGCAGCACTTTTTGTTTTTATAATATTTGCCAATATCAAAATAGAGCGTTTTATAAATCAAGCAGTCCTAGCAGTAATTCGTAACTTAAAGCGATTAGAACCAATGTAGTCTATTGGGAATAAGCTGATTACTGATTTAATGCTAGCACTTCATCGAACTCAACAGTGATATTATCTAACACCACTAAACCAATACAGAATATAGAGATAAAATGGAGTTTTAAAATTAGATAACCTACGGTCTCTATTTTAACATTCTCTGTTTTAATTCAGTAATTACTCTTTGCCTTGCTGGACTTCAGTAATGCTTTTAACACCGTCGACTTTGATGTCTTGCTTGCTATATTACGCTCTCTTAACATATCTCCATCAGCGATTGACTTGTTTCGTAGTTACCTGTATGGTCGTCAGCAGCGTGCTTCTATTGAAAACAGTTATTCCTCTTGGTGCACTACATCTGCGGGCGAGCTTCAGGGCGGCGTGTTATCCCCATTACTTTTCTCAGATTTTATCAACTCAATCACTGATCGTCTACTTTCTTCCTACCACCTATATGCCCAATGATCTCCAAATTTACTCTAAAGCTGACCCGGATAACCTGACTGAAGCTATTCATGACAATAACCAGGATTTGATACAAATATGTACCTGGAGTAGGAATTACGGGTTAAGAGTAAGTCCGTCAAAAACTCAAATAATTATCATCGGTAGTCATAAGATGAACTCATTAATAAACAGGCAGCATCTACCTGCTATCTATTGCGATGGTTCCATTATTCCATTTAGTGACAAAGTCAAAAACTTGTGGATCTATATGGACCGGTATTGTCATGAAGCCCCTATATAGGTGAAGTCAGTCGGAAAATATTTGCCACTGCGGGGTCGCTGCGAAGGCTTCGCAACTTCGTTCCTATTAATACCAAAATTTCTTTAGCACAATTTCTTCTCCTTCCTATTCTTGACTATGGTGACGTCAGCTATCTAGATTTCACTGAAGACCAACTGAACAAGTTTGAGCGACTCCAAAACGTCTGCATATATTTGGGTTACGAAAATTTGATCAAAACTCACAGTATCGTTCAAAGCTCAAGTGGCTACCTATACGAATGTTCATATTCTTTCTCTTCTTTACGTGTAAGTACTCCTTTCCATCCACATGATCCCTCTTATCTTATTATGAGTTGAAGTTGAGTTCTTACATAACACACATTGCAGGAACCTGAGATCATCAGAGAATTTGAAGCTGAAAATGCCTAGACATACCACACAATTCACTGACAAATCGTTCTCGGTGCAAGCACTTAGGCTGTGGAATAATTTACTAGTGGAAATTCGACAAGCCAAATCCATACATATATTTAAAAAGCAAGTGGTAAACTACTTCTTGTCATCATAAATATGTATGTTCCTATATATATGTATATGTATATGTAAATATATGTATGTATGTGTATATGTATATATTTATTTACTTATGTGTTAGTATTATATATCATAATAAGTACATATATTCATATTCTAACAACATGAATATATGTACACCTTAGACTACCCCTAATTTTATGTAATAATATCCGTACAAAGGTTGTCTGTAAGAAATCACCGTGAGTGATAAGACCGCCAATTGTTATACCGTGTGCATTATGTTATGCATTATGTCTATTTTTTTTCCATTACTTGTATGGTGTACAATAAAGAGATAAATAAATAAATAAACACATTTTCTATAGTATAGTTAAAAATGTTAACACTTTCAAAATACCGCCCCTTTTCATAAAAACATTACATTAAAAAATCTTACATTCAGATAATCATTGTCACCGGATGCTGGCACCTTTTATCCGACCCAACAACAACGCACACGGGTCCCTTACAACCAAGCTAGCTAGTAAATCAAGCTAGCCGTTGAAGAATATTTGTGTAAATTATTTAAAAATGTTTTTACTATATGAAATAAATATCGATGATAACTAACTATTTAAAATATCATAATATTTGTATTTTTCACAAATTTTATACTCCTTACTAACTTTGATAATGATTTAACAATTGATTCATCCTTGTAGAAACCTATATTTAACCTAATATGAGCACTTACAAAGTTTTAATGTATTTTATGGAATGTTGTGAAGCTCTTATGGATTCGATTTATTTAGTCGGTAAGTATATTAAAAGCAACTTAGTATATTACATTTATTAGCTTTAACAGGTATCTAATAATTGTCTACCACTCGATTAAATCGTTCCAGAAGGTTTTCTGGATTCCTGTTTGAGACACGCCAGCTTGATAATTAATTCTTTTTTTTTTACGTTTTATTCCCCTTGCGATGTCCTTACTTGCCATTGCCATCATAAGGTTCGGTGTCGAGTGTGGACCGTCTTACTATTGGAGAATCGCTCTCGGGTTCGATATAAGTGCTACCGCTACTTTTGTTTGTATTTGTTAATGAATCAATATTCTAACATTTCCAATTTAAAGATAACTTATCATAACAATTTAATTTATTATTAGTAATATTTGAGCGGAGGTGGTCAATATGTTTTTTGTAATACTTATTATTATACAATACATAGTATGTAAGGGGTCCAATCTGATCAGTAATGATACCCTTTGCCCATGTATATGTATTATTTCAAAACAACCTAAAATATACATTGTCTCCAACAAAAAACTCGCGATCACATCCTCCTTTATAATTTCTTTGCAAACTTTATTTTTACATTACACCGTCTGCAATACTAGGTCTCAATATGCTAAAAGGTGTGGGCATATCACTGCCTAAAAACAATTTGGCTGGATTGTTACCGATAATGCTGTGAGGGGTTGACCTATACACAAACAGAAAATTCGCGTTTTCTGCTGCGCCGTTACTGCTGGGCTTGCACGGGGATATAGTAATTGTGTTTTACGAAATTAGAACTTAAAAAGTTTTTTTTAATTCTATGCTATTGAAGGGGGGACCGTTGTTGGAAACTAATTCATATGGCAAGCCAAACTGAGAAAATACGTGTTGCGATTTTACTATAGTCGACTGCGCTGAAATACTCGATACTCGAAACGCTTCAATCCATTCAGAATGGGCGTCAATGATCACAAAATAATATGATGTGTTTCCTGACATTGAGAAAAAATCTACGTGTATACGATACCAAGCACACGCAGCACGGGGGGCAGCACGCGCTCGACTGCACGTATCGCAAGCGCTGCATGCGCGCTCAATGTCTACGTCGAGACCCGGCCAGTACACATAGTTACGTGCCAGCCTTTTACACTTAGCTATCCCTTGATGAGTTTCATGAGTCATCTGTAACACAGCATCACGCAATGAGCTCGGAATCAGAACTCGATGACCGAAAATAACATGGAATACTGTTCTCATCTCTATGCAGGTGCACCACAGTACCAGCTTCTCCCTCTTGACCGCATTCAACGGAGAGCGACTCGCATCATCGACTGCCAAGATATTTCTGATCGACTTGACACCTTGGCGTTGCGTAGAGATGTAGCTTCACTCTGCATCCTCTATCGCTTGTATCATGGGTAGTGTTCAGAGGAATTGTTCGGACTTATACCGGCTGCTGGTTTCCGCCATCGTCCTACGCGACAAAATATCCATCCCCATCACCTGGACGATTGGCACTCCTGCACTGCGCGCTTCTCCAGAAGCTTTTTGCCTCGCACAACCAGCTTATGGAACAAATTGTCGCCTGCCGTATTTCCGAACTGATACGACCTTCAAACCTTCAAGAAAAGAGCGTACTCCTACCTAAAAGGCCGGCAACGCACTTGTGACCCTTGAGTTGCAGGTGTTCATGGGCGGCGGTAGTCACTTACCATCAGGTGACCCGTCTGCTCGTTTGCCCCCTATCGCATAAAAAAAAGGACGGCCACCACGCCGCCCCCAAACGCGTCGCAAGTTACTAGCGTAGTCAGCTTAGGATCGAAATGCGCTAAAACTGACGCATTTTTAAGTGCACTTTTGCAAGCGAACGTACATGCGTCAGTCTTATATTTTTTTTTCCCTTTTCTTAGTAAATCGTATAGGGGACTTAATGTATCGCTTAATTTATCTAGAAACTTTCCATAGTAATTGACCAGTCCTAGAAAGCTTTTAATTCCTATTGGTGTTTTTAAAACTGCATCTATTTTACTTATATCATTATGTAAACCCTTAGAATCAATTACGTACCCTAAATAAGAAATTGATCTTTGAAAAAACTGCACAAATCTTGATAATCTACCCCACACATACTGTCAAATTATTTGGTATTTTAAACAATTTGTCCATGATACGTTGAAATTTATTTGGGGCACACTTAATTCCGAAGGGTAACCTGTTAAAACAAAACGTACCTTGCTGCGTAACAATAGTACATGTCTTACTCGACGGTTTGTCTAGCAAAAATTGTTAGTATGCGTCACTTCGGTCGATTTTTGCGAAGTATTTGCCCCCTTGCAGTGAGATATCATCTAACCTCGGTATCGGATGCTTATCGTCTATTAAACACGGGTTGACAGTAGTTTTAAAGTCACCACAAAAACGTACCAGGCCGTTTTTCTTAAGCATGGGGAAGACGGGTATGCCCCATTAGCTCCAATCGACAGGCGCTGCAGCCGCGCCAGCTCCTCCTCCACGGCCGGCCGCAGCGCATGAGGCGCACCGCGAGCGCCCCGCCACACCGCATTGCACCCCTCCACTATCTCTAATTTTATTAGAAACTTATTAATTGTACCTATACCTTGTTCGAAAACATTGGAAAATTTCTTTGCTCAGACGGCTAAGGCAGTTTCGGTATCAATAGGGACAACATTTTCGACAGAATTAATTGCTGTTAAGCGGGGATCAGCGACACCAAATAAACGCATCCAGTCGCGTCCTAACAACGAATTTAGTCGTTTATTTTTTGAGTCTGCTGATATACATATGTCGACCACCGGTTAACGTTCATTTTGATTTTTATTAACCATCTAATATCAGCCATTACTGATGAACACACTTTACTCACAGCCCATTTCTGTTATTTTAAAAGTAGACACTATTTTTAGCACTTCTAATCTCGTCGCCATTGGTTTATACTAAATTTTATAGGATGACGTACGCAATTAAACAAAGTATGAAAAGAGACTGATCTTTATTATATCGTCGGTAGACAACAAAAACGTTACATTGAAATACCTAAGGGTATTTATTTCAACTAACAGTATATACCAAATTATGCCACCGAATTGAATAAATTATAAAAATAATAATAAAATGATGTAACTATGTTCCCACACTTATACTATATCACTATCACTCTTTATGTCATGTAGTCATTTAATTTATTATATATTTTCTGGCTATATCTACTTTAAAACTAAACTGACCAAATAAGCTTTTGGTCAGTTTAGTTTTGAACATTTTCAAGTGTTGACCCTTGAATATATCTGGTTACTTATTATAACACTTTAATAGCAGTTCCATAAGAGTTTCTTACTTATATTTCTAGTTTACATTGTGTTTTACAGATTTTGTGTACCTTTCTAGGCATTACATTTAGTTTGGTTATTTATTTTTGTAATATTCAATTAAAAATCAAAGTATTGAGGACGTTGCTTTACAAAAATACATTTTAAGGATAATGATAGGAGAGGAAAGAGGAGAGAGGGAGTTGGGCTTCTGGTACTTCTGATCTCTCGGCACTGCCATTGGACACTTGATGGGTGCTTGCATAACTCCTCTTATCTTCTTTTATGCAAGGAGTACTTAATTATTTATTAAACACAATTCATTTTCCTATGCTAGTAGGTAGAGGTAGTAGTAGAGATTTTCAGTAATCTTTAAATGTCGAGGACTCATTGCAGATCCGCTGCAAACAGCCTCGCTATTCTAAAAATGTCAATGGAAAATGTTTTATTTCATTTTACTGATAAAATATCCTAATATTATGTACATATTATACATTCAACGCTATTCACAATCACACGTTAATGTCAACATGCAATACAGATTTTATATTTATTTATATACAAGCTTACAATAGCGGCTTTGCCCGCATGGTATATTCATAAATAAAAGCTCGGTTCACGTACCAAAATTAATGAGTAAAGCTTAAAATCTCATTCGATGATTTGAAAAGATGACCACCATTTTATATAATTAAGTTACCAAATTATGTATGCTCTTAAAAGTTCAGAAATATCTAAAATATATATATCACATCCGAGGGCTTTTATAAACCTTTTAAATTGTCACATATGGTGGTCGTTCGTTCATTATGAAGCGTTTGTTATATTTTATGCCCCTTCATTCTGTGGTAGATGTGTAAGATCATACGCTAAAAGCGAGGAGCCACTTTAACCTTTTTTTGCTACAAAAAGACTTTACGTTAAAGAAAAGAAGTAATTTAAAAGTTTTTGAGGTGGTATGCATATTATTTAAATAAAAAGATCTCACACAATTGCATTTTGTGGGTACCGGACTAGGTATTTAGCAATAATGGATTAACAACATTTTTCCTAAAAAATACCAACTTATATTGTTTAGCTCATCCAATAATTTATTTGTAGGCTAACGAAAAACCTCTTCAATAGAGAAATCTTTTTTTTTGCTAATTTATATTCAGTCTTTAATTAATACCACCCTGCATTGATTCTAAAAATACACAAAAATTAAATCCTAAGATTATTTGAATTTTCTGTACTGATTGCGCTATGAGCTTTCCAACGATATACACGGCTTGTTTTATTCAATCGATTGGATATAAATATTGTAAAATGAACATAATATACGAAGTGGTGACGCTTAACTACCATTTACCAATTCAGAAGTGTAATTATTGATTTTGAAGATTTTATGTTTTATTTTTTCTTTTATATTATAGGGGGGCCGACGAACAGACGTGTCACCTGATGGTAAGTGACAACCGCCATCCATAGACACCGGCAACTCGAGTTCTATGAGGCCGTGTTATCGTACCGGTCGAACCGGTCCATTTGTCACAAGTACTGATCCCAAATTCAGGAAATTCTGCATGTATTGCACGTTTAACACATTCACGCCTCTATCCATCTCAAACGCCCACATTATGCCAACGATAATTAAGTGCCGAGCACTATATACACTGTCTGATATATGTGTAATTACTGAAGTCTAGTACTCGTATATTTTTATGTGTTTGTATGTATTGTAAGAGAAAAATACTTGGAGCTTAACAAATCTAAGATAGAAGTGAAGAAAATAATGTGTCCAGAAATGACACTGTGGCGTACATATGCCACGTACTCTATAGCTCTGAAAATGCATCAAGACAGCACGCATCCACTCGCACAGCATACCAAGCGGCGAATAAACGCGATCCGCGCGACACCGCGTTTTTATACCATGCATTAATTTATACTCACGCACACATACAACGACAATAGGAACGTAAGCTGATTGGTTGCGCACACAGTAAATATTGTAAATATAGAATAAGAAATGTGATTGGTTAATCCATATAATGTGCCGTAAATTAACTCTATTACTTAATGGTCAAAAATGTAAATATAACTAGCACACTTTTAATCAAATACAAGTCGATTTCAACCATTCTCTGGTGTTTCACTTCAGCTACGGTTCAAGGACTAACCAGTCTGGCCGGCTAACATAGACACCTTTCCTTGCTCCTAGTATTATCTACTTAGCTACGGTTCGACGGCTTATACAGCCTGGCCGGCTAAGTAGATAACCTCACCTCATTCAGCCAGCTGGCACAGACGTAGGAAAAGTACTACTTTCAAAACTTATCGGGTCAGCTACCCCAACAGCTGATCCCGAAAATACAAAGTGACCAACAAGGGTTATGTGAGCGAGGATGTAGTGTCGCTTATTATGTTTTCAAAGTTATTGACGTATTGTGGCCATACAGTTAGGTTTAAATGTAAGTGCTTTCCTAAAGGCTGTGGACTTGAGGAACTAGCAGTACGAGTATTATTGCGTTTTCTTTAAAGAATTTGATCAAATTTTCAGTTCAGTGTTCAGTTCAGTGGTATCATCAACTTTAAACTACTACTACTCGTAATATCTTTTATTGTACTTGTGTCTTGTGTATTATATACAACGCTTTATCTACTAACTTACTGTACAATATAAATACATATGTACTTACTTACATTTTACCGATTATAATGTAGTGATACTTACGTAAATAGAGTCAAACCAATTATTGTCAATTTAGGGAATTATAATATGTTAAAAATGGGAATATATTGAAAAGGAAAGGAACGATAAAATAGGAGAAAAGCGATGTTACTTATATCTTTGAATTTCATGAATGAAAACAACTCAAGCAGGTCAGGGTCTCTTACCCTGTTTCTCGAAGTGATTGATCCTGGAAAATATACGCCTGGAAAACTACTGCCTTATATACGGCGCGTAGAAGCGATGCCCGTCGCGCGATGTCACAAAAGTATATAAAATTTCAAAACTTTAACAATAATATTATTATATTAACAATAACAAAATTTGTAAGTGTAGATCGCTTTTCGTATGGGCTAACAGTCCACTTATTGCAAATAACAAATACCTATATTAACACCTGCCACCAGCTGAAATTAACAGGAAAGGGTGTAAACTGTAAAGTAAATTGCTGCATAGCAAAGTGGAGTTAAATTGAAACTTCGAGAGTAGTGTGCTAGTTTTGCGGAAGGATTTTGCAAGCTCTTAATTGAATAAGCTTTTGAACCTAGGAATTTCCCTTATCAAATTGTAGTCGATATAATATAAAGATTCTAAGGATCCCCGAACGTCTCAATTTATTCAGAAGCTAGATGTCATGTTGGCATAAAATAAATACATGAACTCTAAAAACTTTTCGCTCCTTTTTGGGCCATCGTGTAATAAATTAGGGTTGACACTTTTAGAAAGTCGGTATTGCTGTTATCGCAATTTTCTTCACTTTAGTTGTTTTGTTCATTACTATCCAATGAATATTTATTTAGCAACTTTACGGGTAAAAACTTGACAATAAATTGATAAAGACAACCTGTCTGGCAAAGTCTAGTAGAGTTTTATAATATTAAACCTTAAAACCTTAAAATTTAACAGTGGTTGAGCCATGATTAGGCACGAATGAGCCGGCTCGACCGGTGCGATACCAAGGCCTCACAGAAAACCGATTGTGAAGCAACGCTTTCGTTGCATTTTCCCGAAATGAGTGAGGTTTCCGGAGGCCCAACTCCTCCTCTCCTCTTTCCTCCCCCCTCACCCCCCTCTCCTCATTCCCATCTTCTCATCCCTCCTCTTTTTTACCCTCCCCGCAACCCCCATCCCTCATCACCTTCAACCTTCAAAGGCAGTCAGCGCACTTGCGGGTCTTGAGTTGCAGGTGTCCATGGACGGCGGTTGTCACTTACCATCAGGTGATCCGTCTGTTCGTCTGTCCCCCTATAGTATAATATATATGTATGTATGTATGAATGTATAAAATAGGGATAAAGAAATATTACTCTGTGTGACGCCTGTCACCATTGCGGCAGGTCGCTTCGCTCCACGACGCTTTACTCCTTGAAGAAAAGCAGCAGTCAATTCCAAAACTAGGAGGGCATCCTTAGTGAAGCCTATATCTTTAATAAAGCTTAGCTTGCTGTCCAATAATACTTCCTAAATTTCTAAATCCACTGTTTTGGGTCTTCGTGTTTGCTGTGTTTCGCCGCTTTGATCGTATATGTAAAAGAATAAAACCTCTTTATTTCATTGCAACGCAACTCACCGCTACCTTCACTGAATATAGCGGCCCGCAATGCCTATAGCGCACTTTTCTAATTTACCTATTTATTTCACCTGTGTCAAAAGCGGCAATAAATATAATGTATAAGAACAATTCTTTAGGAAATGGTTGCAAATGCAAATGGCACTCTGATCAATACTGTTGAAAGTTATCATGATAATAGAGATAGCAGCCAGCTCATATTTTTTTTTATGTGGCGTCTCCTTTAAGCTCCTTAAGTACTAAATCATTGCCAGATGTGCCAAGATTTTAAGAATTTATTTCACAAAACAAATTCTTTAAGATATTGCACTGCTGTTAGAATATTACTTTTTTTAACGTAGAATTTCGTTTTGTATTCAAGATATAAATTCTACTACAAGTTTTTAAGAGTTGCTTCATTATAACATCTCCAGATTATATATTTTTCACACTTGTTTAAATAGCTACGTTCCACGATATATGACCATTGTGTCAATATCAAGAAAAAGTTAAATAGACTTACTATTATCAAATAGAAATCGCATTTTTCCTTAAATGACTTTCGAGAAAGTTTCATGATCTTTGCCATTCAGTAAAATTTAGGGATCAATTTTGCTTTGGAAGTAAAAGAAATATTTTGAAAAGTCCAGTGTTACTTGATCTGCAAATTGAATATCTTTTGAATCCATTTCGAATGTGAATGCTATAAAATTCAAAAAGTGTTATTTCTCGAATTTAAATAAACATTTTATTCTTGTTAATTAGAGTTTGTGTTATATCTATATATATGCTTCCTGTTCATTGCTAATAACAATACTACAAAGATTTTTTTC
Source organism: Tyria jacobaeae (assembly GCA_947561695.1). Lineage (NCBI taxonomy): Eukaryota > Metazoa > Arthropoda > Insecta > Lepidoptera > Erebidae > Tyria > Tyria jacobaeae. The sequence continues at coordinate 10,679,353 of OX387231.1, read as the reverse complement.
AGACCATATAATTTTGGGGTCGTATTATAGGTAAATCCCATCAAACTATAGGCACCAATATCCCTGACTCTAATACATAAATCGTTTATTATAGACGTAACAGCTGTATGGTAACGATGGATGGATGAGGCCTGTATAAGTAAGTAAAACTAGAAAAACAAAGAAAGGATTTGTGGTTTTTAATAGAGTATTCAAATTGGCCTTAGACTAAACATTGGTTTGGTATTTAACCTGTTGGTTTAGTGGTTGGGGAAATGCCTGTTGGTTTAGCGGTTAGTGGTTCTGATTGATGAGCTCAGAGGTCGTGGATTCAATTCCCATACGGGACAAAAACTTGTGTAAGCTGCAAATAGTTGTCCCGTGTCTGGACGTTCTTTGTGTCCGTTGTTTGTATTCCTTGTGTCCGGGTTATTTCAGTTCTTTAAAAAAAACGTCAACTAGCTTTTTTCATGATATAGGCGGACACACTAACAGACGGCTCACTTGATGGTAAGTAACTTCCTCCTATGTGCACCTGCAACTCTTGAATCGTAAGTGCGTTGCCCGCTCACGAGGGTGATGAGGGTGGGTGTTGAGGGGAAAGGAAAGAGGAGTGTCGGGATGAGGGGAGTGGAAAGAGGAGAGAGGAAAATTAGGGGATTAGAAGTTGGGCCTCTGGTAACCTCAGTCACTTGGCAATACAATAAGAGTATTGTTTTTCTACCGGTTTTATATCTATCTATCTATATCTATTTATAATATTTATTAGTAATTTTATTGTTAAATCGATACGAATTTACATATACGTATATATTATTGAACATGTATTATGCTACACTTTGAGTGTAATTCATTTTTTATTTATTTATATATTTTTATTTTACACCATTATATTATTAACACCAATACCTCATGTTTAGCGAATCAACTCTGAAAGTGTAACATACAGACAGACAGAGTTACATTCGCGTTTATAATATTAATATGTATTTTTAAATATAAATCTTAACACGTTTATATCACGTGCTGAGACTAAACGCTGTGGTTGTGCTAGTATTTTGTAATCTGTAAAGGATAAGGTATTTTCCTCAATCTTACAAATCAGGGTTTAGAATACTCTACGGCAGGGGTGCTCAAACTTGAACTGCTGGCGATCTACCTCAATATTTTTAGACTACTTACGATCGACTTGAGAGGCTGCAAGTATGTGTGATGCAGGGTTGTCGTACATACACGATACACCCTACCTACCTAGGTAGTTTGTACCGTAGCATATATAGATATTAGCTTTCCGCACAATTTACATTATCTTAGTCAAGGTTTGGGTTAGGTTTACTTAAGTTCTTCTCTACAATATCAATGAAAAAACTCCTAATTATTCAAAATTGTGAGTTTATTCGTTGTTACAAAACAAAAGAGTTACATATGGTGTTAAACTCAACTAAGGAGTGACTTTGGATCTTGAAGCGTGGCACTGCATGTCCTCAGCATACTTTTCATAAGATGGTGCGTAACCACTGAGTGCCAATCGCAAGCATGATGACATATGATCGTCAGTTAGTCGATTGCGATATTTTGACTTAATTATCTTCATTTCAGAAAATGCAGACTCGCACAAGTAAGTTGACCCAAACATTGCCGTCAGTTGAAGGGCGATTTGCCTTAGATTCGGATATTTATCTTCAGATATTAAACTGACTTGCTACTTCAATGGTTAATTCCTCAATGTTTTTACATGAAAAAGGATAACTCATAAATGATGCTATATTTGCCAATTTACTGCAATCATAAAAACGCATTTCGAATTGTCCCAAAATATTTGATAATTCAGCCTCATACGTATCATAATTCAACTGAGGAATCCTTGCTTTCAAAGACGGAAAATGTTTCAGATCCTTTCTTTTCAGTTGATCTATCATAAGTTGCAATTTACTTTTGAATGCGTTTACTGCGCTAATCATCTCAATAATAGTTTTTCCTTTACCTTGAAGCTCCAAGTTAATGGTGTTTAAGTGCATTGTGATGTCAGTCTAAAATGCCAAATCAGTCAGCCATTTTTCGTTTTTCAACATCTCAGTGTCATCACCTCTTTCGTCTAGAAAAGCTGTTATTTCGGGCAATAATTCTTGAAACCTTTCTAGGAATTTTCAGCGACTCAACCACCTGACGTCCGTGTGAAGAACTAAATCAGTGTGTTCAGCTGACTCCCTATCTTCCAACTGCAACTTAAAGAGCCGCCGTTGCAAGCTACGTGCACGGATGGAATTCACAATTTTTGTTGCAATGCCCATAATTTCCTCCGTGTTTAAGACTTTTGAACACAAAACTTGTTGATGTATAATGCAATGGAATGAAAAAAATGAAGGGAATTCTTCATTAGCTCGACACAATGCCACAAAACCGTTCTTGTTTCCAGTCATTGCTAGTGCTCCATCTGTTGTAATGCACACTAATTTATATATTGGTAGCTTGTAGTTTTTTACAAAATTGATGAAAACGTCATATATATCTTCGCCACGGGTCTTCCCCTTCAGAGGAATGATTGTCAAAAATTCTTCCTTAGCCAACATGTCATTGAATACCATCCGAATAAAAATACACAGCTGGGCAGTGTCTGTCATATCGGTGGATTCGTCGAACTGTAAAGAAAAGTATGTACATTCCATGATATCATGTTTTAGTTTATCTGCGATGTCCTGACTCATGACTTCAATACGCCTTGTGACAGTCGGACGAGATAACTGAAGTTCTCTAATAGCAGACATGATTTCTGTTTTATTTTTAAAATCTCCAAATAAAGTCTCACCCGCTTCAATAAATGCTTCCTTCACAACCGATCCATCTTCGAATGGTTTCTTGTGTTTCGCCAATATATGAGATATTTTAAATGACGCGATCGTAGCAGCTTTTGATTGTTTAGCTGGTCTTGTGAACATGGTTTGTTCTTTTTTCAAACAAGATATCAAATTACTTACTTTTTTTTTTTTTTTTGTTATGCGATAGGGGGCAAACGAGCAGACGGGTCACCTGATGGTAAGTGACTACCGCCGCCCATGGACACCCGCAACTCAAGAGTCACAAGTGCGTTGCCGGCCTTTTAGGTAGAGGTACGCACTCTTCTTGAAGGTTAGAAGGTCGTATCGGTTCGGAAATACGGCAGGCGACAATTTGTTCCATAAGCTGGTTGTGCGAGGCAAAAAGCTTCTGGAGAAGCGCACAGTGGTGGAGTGCCAATCGTCCAGGTGATGGGGATGGATATTTTGTCGCGTAGGACGATGGCGGAAACCAGCAGCCGGTATAAGTCCGAACAATTCCTCTGAACACTCCCCATGATACAAGCGATAGAGGATGCAGAGTGAAGCTACATCTCTACGCAACGCCAAGGTGTCAAGTCGATCAGAAATATCTTGGCAGTCGATGATGCGAGTCGCTCTCCGTTGAATGCGGTCAAGAGGCAGAAGTTGGTACTGGGGTGCACCTGCATAGAGATGAGAACAGTATTCCATGTGCGGCCGAACCTGCGCCTTATAAAGTTGCAGGCGGTGGGCCGGATTAAAATACTGTCTCGATCTGTTTAGCACACCAAGCTTCTTCGAGGCTAATATGGCCTTACTGTCTAAGTGACCGCGAAACTGGACTTCGCTTGATATATCGACGCCAAGGATTCCGATACTGGCTGATGCAGTTAGGGAAGTGCTCTCAAACTGAGGTGATACGACCAATGGCAATCTTTTTAGCGGTGAACGCGCAAACCTGTGTCTTCGTGGGGTTAAATTGGACTAGGTTAAGTCGACCCCAATCTGAAACTTTTGATAAAGAAGTTTCGATTTCAGACACAAGTTTGGATCGGCTTTCGATGACGTTTACCCGAGAAATGTTAGCGCGGCCGGTGTAAAGGGCATCACTCGTGCTATCGTCTGCATAGCAATGGATGCTGCTAATCTGCAGCATGTCGTTGATATGCAGAAGAAACAGCGTGGGTGATAGCACACAGCCTTGTGGGACACCAGAATTAACAGACTTCGAGTCGGAGCATGCACCGTCAACAACGACCTTGATGCTTCTGTCTGTAAGAAAACTGGTGAGCCAATTGCACAGTTTCTCGGGAAGCCCATAGGAAGGAAGCTTCGCAAGGAGCGCTTTGTGCCAGACCCGATCGAAGGCCTTCGCCACGTCCAAACTAACGGCCAACGCTTCCCCCTTGGTCTCGATCGCCTGTGCCCACCGGTGAGTCAAGTATACGAGAAGATCACCAGCTGAACGACCCTGACGGAAGCCGTATTGTCGATCATTGAGGAGCTGGTGGTCTTCTAAGTACCGGAGGAGCTGGCAGTTAACAATGGATTCCATTATCTTGGAGAATAAGGAGGTGATGGCTATGGGTCTGTAGTTGGACGGATCCGAGCGATCTCCTTTTTTAGGGATTGGGTGCACTAGAGCTGTCTTCCATGAGTTCGGGACTACGCCAAGAGAGTAGGAAAGCCGATAAAGGCGCGTTAAAACCGGTGCCAACTCTGGAGCACACGTCTTCAGCACGATAGGAGAGATTCTATCGGGCCCACTCGACTTATGAACGTCGAGGGAAAGAAGCGCTTTACGCACTGCCCTTTGTGTAAACCGGACTTCCGGCATGCGGGTCTCGCACTGCGGTATGGTCGGCGGTGCGTTTCCCCCGTCGTCCAGGGTCGAGTTGGACGCAAAGAGTTTGCCCAGAAGATCGGCTTTTTCTTTAGCGTCGTGGGCCAACGAATTATCTCCTATGCGCAGAGGTGGAAGGGATGGCTTACAAAAGTTCCCCTGGACAGCTTTGGCAAGAGACCAGAATGCACGAGTTCCGGAGGGGAGACTCACTAGTCTTTCGCCAATTCTGCCGATGTGAGCCGACTTCGCCCCAGCAATTACTCTTTTGAGGGACCTGGAGGCAAAGTTAAATTGCTTCTTTAATGTGCTTTTCGTTTTCTTAATTCACTCTGTGGCGGAAAATCCTTTCATAGTTTTTATGAACCGTTTTATGATTCCTCTCTAAGTTACCACGCTTAGGTATTGCAACTGACGCACGACAAATAACACAAATGCACTTATCCTTCACCATACAAAAGAAAAATTCTTCCTCCCAATCGTTATTAAAATAATACGTTTTAGATTTCTTCACTGCACTCATTTCGCACTATTTAATAATAAACTTTGTATCGACGTAGGCCGACGCCTTCAAGTTACAATTCAGAATGACTCTAATTCCTGCAGGCGCAACATTTATATCGGCGTGAACGAGAGTCTCGAATGTTCCCGTCAAACGCGCCGCCCGAAATGGTCTAGTACAGTCTAGTCTAGAAACTACTCTCTACTCTACTTTTCTTTGACAAGTACCGCGCGTTCCTTTGATAAAGCCGCCTTTTGCCACAAGCAGTGTTATTACGAAATAATTTTTTGTAGTTTAGTTACCTACTTATTAAAAAAAAATTTCTTCTCAAGATCTACTCAAAAAGCACTCGCGATCGACTGGTCGATCGCGATCGACCGTTTGAGCACCCCTGCTCTACGGTAATCGTTTATAAAAAACAAACCAGCCTTTACGTAAATAAATTGAAATTGGTCCTTTTGTTTCAAAACTCCAAAGCCACACACAGGCGTTGGACTGAAAGCTATTATCAATATGGACAAAATGATCGCAATCTACTGTTTAATTAAAGGCGATCAGTGCAAGACAAACTTTGATGTGCATCAAAACAACTGCCATAATTAGGTAAATTGCAAATTTCATCGTTACACAATTGTGTATTTCAAATTCCATTGCTACAATTTGTCAGAAAAAGAAGTCTGTATAAATTATTAGTTTCAAAACAATGATAATATTTAACTTACTTTAACGAATTCGATGTAATATTAAAAATAAACTCCGTCATAACGATTCATATTTTAACATGTTTTGTCTATTTGTATATTATTTACACAGTCATGTGAGCATTTCTAAAGTGCTAGATGTATTTATTAAACACTTACATTTCACACAACTACAATTTGGCCCACTCAACAAAATATTGGGCAAGCCTAAAATCCTTAAATCAAGTACTTTAGGAACTTAAAAAAAACTGGGGAATACCCATTTTTTTATTTTTAAGTTGGTAGAAGGGTAAAGAAGATAAGAATAGGTCATAAGTTTACAAAATGATTAATTAATGATTATCAGAATATAATGTGACTTTTTACAACTTGCCTTTTTACGTTCCTCAACCATGTCACGATAGGACGGAGCACACATTTCAATTTACCTTCATTGACAATGTCAATCGATGAAAGCATTAGCTAGATTAAAGAAACGAGAAGTAGTTTCGTTTCTGCCTGCGTATTATCTACGGCGCTGATGCTATTTATATCTTGTCCTCACGGAGCCAATACCTACCGGTACAATTGTAGTCTGATTCTTACAAACTGTTTTGTTTTGTTATTTGACCTTGAAACTCTGTACATTATATAATTTTTAAATGTTAATCTAAATAAGTAAAACAGAAAAATAAGATTTTTTTTTATATCCGTTGCTAACTGTCAAAGTTTAAGTACGTTTAATGCGTACTTCCGTATAAGCCTAGATTTTATCAAAAATTCTAAATTAAAATTTAAAGATTTAATTGATTAGTGATTAGCATTCACGTCCTTCAATAGCTCACTATGCTCTCAATACTTGAGTCGATCCATTACTGTGCTTCTTAAGTTCTCGCGTTGATTACCCCGGAGGAGGTTTAACACAAAGGGCGCCTCTATCTCTAAAAGCAGTTTCAACAAATTTTAGGATCAATATTTTTGATGAATGCTTGCTTGAATAGACTAGTTTTGAAATTGGATTAGAATGGTAATTAAATTACCCGACTGGCTCAGAATGATGTTATTGTTTTAATTTTAAGGGTAGTGTTCTAATCGCTTTTCATATTTTAAGCAGGAGTTCAGCTACTGACACCGTCGTGGTAGCTTCAGGTCCTAAGTCTGGTCCGAAACTAGTCGTTTCTTTTATAAATACGACTATCTTTTTATTAGGATTAGGATTCCATTCTTAAACATGGCTTTTTAACCTTATCGTTATTGCTTAGAATGTTAATTTTTTTTTTTTTGAAAAACAGTCTATAATTATTATAAGTTCTAATATTGACATCATCTAACACATAATTTGGATTGTAAAAATTAAAACCAAACTAACTTGTTTCAATGAAGTTTCTAGAGACTATTGTTTTTTTTTATATTATAAGGGGACAGACGAACACCTGATGGTAAGTGACAACCGCCGTCCATGAACGCTTGCAACTCGAGAGTCGTAAGTTCGCTGGCTACCTTTGAGAATGATGAGGGATGATAATATGCCGTGAGGGGAAAGAGAAGGGCCTTCAATAACCTCACTAATTTCGGGGCTATGCAACGCAAGTGTTGTTTCACAACCGGTTTTCTGTGAGGCAGTGTTATCGCACCGGTCGAGTCGGCCCATTCGTGCCTACGCATGGCTCTACCATGTAAAATAAGAACATGTCCTATTATAGAAATTTTATAAACATTCTTAAGAAGTTGTTGTTAAACTAATGTATGTATTACTTTAGAAACTTTAAATGTTAAAGCTCAGTACTCTATTTCGTTTATTTTAAATAAAAACTAACTTGGCATACCGTGAACCATACGTGAGGTTGGTGGTGTGCCGAACCTAAAAGCAACGAAAACGTTAACAATACACATACATATACTAGCTGACCTGGCAAACGTTGTGTTGTGTTGTATAGGGTCACTCTTATCATCTAAGGGTATGAAAAATAGATGTTGGCCTATTCTTAGACCTAGACCTAAACGATATGCACACAAAATTTTATAAAAATCGGTAATGCCATTTCGGAGGATTTTGTTAACAAACACGGCGACACGAGACTTTTATATATTAGATACAATAACTGCATGCTTTTAGGATATCTGCTGTGCTCTAGCTGATTTACGTCAACCTAGTTGATCTCGAAGTAGTCACGCAAGCTAAATATCATGTAAATGACGTATAAAGGACACTTCAGTTATAATAAATAACACTTAGTTTAATGGAATTTGAAGAGCTTTGGCACAGTTTTGCCCTTGATGTATAAAAGGCACACTCTAGTCATACGTAAATTATATGAGTTACATAACTAAGTTATGATTTTTCTAGGCAATAGCTCCTGGGAGACTGAGAATAGCCAAGTCTAGACCGACACGTCTGGCATTGTAACTCTAGAATAATTAGAGCTAAATTGCGAGGATGATTTGCCGACATAGATATACAACTTTAACAACATTGAATAATAGTTTACCTCACATTATATTTTTTTTTAAACCATGATTTTGATAATTGGTGGCTAGAAAGAAAACAAAATATATTAATCTATAATATTTTCGTAAAACTTAAATATCTCTGCTTAAAAACTTTATCGCTCTCGTTAAATTTATTTTGTGTATACCTCGGTGATAGCCTATGTCATTTTCTATAGCCTCGGTAACGTGTTCTGCATAATTGTACGGTGAATGGTTCAATAGTTAACATGTGAAATCGTTAGATATATATATAAATGCGACCTACTGATATAAACCTTTGCATTTATACATACAAAATTAAAAGCTTTCCTTTATTCCGACAGTGAATTTATAAATTTGAATGTAGGTAATTGAGTGTTTTGGTTAAATTTCGTTTTTGATGCACCGATATGTTTTGATGTATAGGTATGGGTTACTGTATCTGGGTAATTTAAATAGTAACATGTCTCTCTTTGCTTACTTATTTACTTTCTTTTTTTTTTATTATTAATTGCCATTTATTCTTGGCATTTCCTCTGCATGATATAAACATTTTTATAATTATGGTTTCTGATTAAATAAATAATATATATATATATATATATATATATATATATATATATATATACAGTCGTGGTCAACTAATTAGGGACACTCTCTAGTTAATCCAAATTGTGAATTTATTTTTTATTTTCCAACGAGTCTAAACAATATTCCACATCTTTTACATGTAAGTATAATTAGTCATTTATGTGCCTAATTATACAAACAATAACAACTTCTTAAACATTAAACCTCTTTACAGTATAGCTGATAGATGATCACAGTGCTATTTGTTCAAAGAATGCTGGCTGGCCATTTAATTAGGGACACTGAGATATTGCGTTCTAGTTTCAAAATCTGAATCTCTATTATTATTTTCTTTCTTCTCCTATTCTTTGTGGTAGTTTTGGCGGCAATCTAGATTTGTAATTTCAAGTTTTGAGAGTTATTTTGAAGAACAATGGGCAAAAATAAAAGTTGCGATGCAACACTACGAAAAATTATCATGAAGTTTGTCGAGCGTGGTTGGTCATACCGAAGGATAGCAGGATATTTAAATTGTTCAAAAACTATGGTATGCAATGCAGTGCAACATTTCAGGCGCAATAACACAACTTTAAATGTGCCCAGAAAAAAAAGATCGAGAAAAACAACTCCGCAAGAAGATAGAATGATAACCAGGTTAGCTAAGAAAGATCCGTTTCTAGGCTCTATTTTAATTAAACATGAAGTGTTTGGGGCAGACGAAAGAGTCAGTGTATCAGCGAGGACAGTTCGACGACGTCTGGTAGAAGCAGGGTTGTTCGGAAGAGTGGCTCGCAAAGTACCGTTGTTAAAGAAAGAGCATAGAAATGCACGTTTGGCGTTTGCACGTAAATATGGACATTGGACCTACGACCAATGGCAACATGTATTATTCTCTGACGAGACCAAGGTTAATTTGATTTCTTCAGATGGAAGGCAATACGTACGGCGTCCTGTAAAAGCGGAAATGAATCCAAGATTCACAAAAAAGCAGGTGAAACATGGCGGAGGAAACATTAAAATGTGGGGATCATTTTCTGGACGTGGAGTGGGACCTGTGAGGAAAGTTCAGGGTAACTTAGACCAACATCAATACAAGGCAATATTAGAAGAAACTATGCTTCCCTATGCTGAGGAACATCTTCCTATTATATGGACTTTTCAGCATGATAACGACCCAAAACATACAGCCCGTTCAGTCAAGTCGTTTCTTAACAGACAGTCGGTATCAGTGCTAGATTGGCCAGCAAATAGCCCCGAACTCAACCCAATCGAGCACCTTTGGCACGAAATTAAGAAAAAAGTTGCCATTTATCGTACCACAACTTTAGATGAACTTAATGAAGCTTTTTGTGAGGCATGGGCAAACATTCCTGTTGAAATATGTCAGAAACTGATAATGTCTATGCCACATCGGTGTCAAGCGGTAATTACTAACAAAGGTTTTGCTACTGGGGTACTGATTTTACCCGTAATAAAATGAAGTTGTTAAAGAAATTAAAATACTGCAGATTATTAGTTCTGTTTAACTCTATTTTTCATTTTACTTTACTGTTCTTAATTAAATGTCCAGCTACAGAATTGTACCTTAAATTGAATACATGGTTAACCTTTGATATTAAACACTTTTTTATATTTATTTAATCTTTTATTTACAGCCATTTATAGTATAATAATCGGATCAAATTATGCAAATAATAGTTACTGAGAAATCAACAGGGTTTTATATTTATATGTACATAGCCGGTTATTGCTGTCCACTATCTTGAATGTCCTTAATTAGTTGACCACGACTGTATATATATATATATACTATCTTCCGTTACCGGAATTTTCGACGTGGTTTGTCGATAGAAACGAAGTACACAAACCACACAACATATTTGGGTTGCCTTGCTGAAAAGGCAGCCATGTCGTCCGGGGTACACAAGGACTTCCTTTCTAGGCTACACCTAAGGCTCCGGCCATAAGACCCGACGACGAAACATTGTGTGGTTTTAGTCGGTTCAAGTCCGATATACCACCTTACCCATTAGCCCCGGTAAGGTGATGACCCATCGGGCATTCCACAACATAGATTATACATAGCGATATTCATGCATACAGATATTCTGAATAAGTGCTATTGCAACCCCTTTGACACCTGGGCGTTTCGCAGGGGTCGATACTGAGCCCTTTTCTCTTTCTAGTATATATGTATTATTCTTCTTTAATTACTGGAGAGCCAACCAAACATAATATAATTTATTAGCTACATATATACAGAATCAATTTTTTTAAAGTAGATAGACACGCCAATAACTTTGACGATGTAACTAATGTCATCGATCGAGTTCAGGGTTGATTTACTGCCAATAATTTAGTATTAAAAGAAAAAAATTAAGAAAATTGTAAGAATATTTCACTGAACGTCAGACAAAGTAAATCTATTACATTAATGAATAACGTAAAGTAAGAATTTGTAAATGAAACTATTTTCTTAAGAATAACGCTTGATTCTAGATTACAATGGGTCCTCATAGCCTCTTTCATAGAGGCTCAGTTCTGCCGCATATGCCGTAAGGAAAGTCCGCCAATTAATAAACATAGATACTGTACGACTAGTTTACTTCAGTTAATCCCACAGCATCATGTCCTATAGTATTTTACTGTGGGGGCGTGCTGCAGATATAGAACCAATTCATTCTGCAAAAGGGATTTTATTAAAGCCATTTATAATATATGTAAGTTGTCACAAAACTCTTATTGACCTATTAAAGGATATTAACGTCCTGACCGCGTCTTCGCAGTATATTTATGAAAACACTATGTACGAACGAAAAAGAAAAAAACTGCATCTATTTATGAAAGGATGTGAAAGACATAGTTATTTTACCAGAGATAGAAATAAATTATTTGAAAAAAAATTAGGATTAGCAAAAGTACAAAAATCTTTTAAGGGTACTGTGTTAAAGTATTAATAAAGTACCTTGTTATATTATTCATCTAAATGAGAAGAAAAGTGTATGAATGTAAGTCATTCAAAAATAGTTTTTGTATGTGTCAAAAGCTCAAAAATAACTTAATAAAAAGTTTTCCACATTTAAGCATCTTGTTTGTTAGGCCATTGTGTTAACATAGGTTAAAACACTAAACTCGTACTGATTAAACCAAACTTTGTCAATATCAACAGTTTTAGACAACTCATTAAAACAACGGACGAAAGTACTTTACAAGCTCGTATCAGGAATATTGAACTGCACCACAATATAACAATACTTTGGTGGAACCAGCTGGAACATTATGAAATAAACATTCAAAAACTTGTGTCAGTTGAAGTAACATTACAGATCCGTAAGGGGATTGACTAGTTCATGTAGATAGAAATTATTTAGCAAGCTATATTACTACGTATATTACTGCGAAAGCTATGCTTATAATATTATTGGTTACAAAATCAAAATTAATAAACATTAATTTTTCACAAAACTATGTAACGTATATAATATATTATATTTATTACTGGATTAGAATAAGACCACTCGATCTCTTTCTGTCGGTGTCGTAATTTTCAACGAAGGGATCGGACTGGTATCAGACACTATATATATATGTACAGTGTCTGATGGCAATCTTCTGTAAAATATATCTTTTTACACAAAATTTTAATGACGTAAATAATAAGTATAATATATTTAAGTAGGGCTAAAGTATTATTGTTTTATGTATGAATGTATGTATCATTTTAATTACAAGTAACTGAATCTATAAATAAGTATTTTTAAACATAAACTTAATTTGAAAATTTTGATTACAAAGTGCAATGAAATCATTATCAAGTTCAAATGTTTAAAAATAAAAGCTAAAAGCGAGTATTAGTGCGAGTGCATGATAATTTGGTCGGATTTGAATCCGTGCTAAGGTCACTTTCACGTCCGTTCAAAGGCTTTAATAATACTCTGATTGCGGTTTTATTAAACATATAAAAAAGGTCCTACATAAAGAAGTTAAGCTCTCGTCTCAAATAATTATATAATCCTATCAGATTTCGGCTACAGTGACTGATATTTGTTAAAAGAATTCAATGGTCATTTCGATTGCATCACCAGCAAGAGAATAATAGGAGAAAGCCGTGGGTGGTCTGACCTTAAGAGCATACCGTGGTCGCTTTTTACATAACTTGCTCTTCAAATACATCTGTATCGTCACGTACCTACAATGTCATTCGAATTATTAACTGCATTCAGTTCAGGACGTCGCCCATTCTTCCCATTTGATAGGATTTTCTTTCTAAATTACACAACGGTAAATTAAGAGTGATTCAGAGGAAAGGGGATTGGGATAGTTGGGCCTCCGGAAACCTCACTCATTTCGGGCAAATGCAACGCAAGCGTTACTTCTGTGAGGCCGTGGTATCGCACCGGTCGAGCCGGCTCAGCCACTGTTATAAGGATGCATGTTTACGCAGTACAGTCGGTTGCACAAAGAGTTGTCTTATAGTGAGGACATCACAATCGCTATATAGAACTTCAAAAGAATATCTAAATGTTTTGGATATCACGACTTTTACGCCAGCTCTCTGGGCCCTCTCAGCTGGTAGGAAATGTGTCTTGTTAGCCTCAGCCCGTATAATAAAACAATAAGTGACTAGTGATTGTCATAGTGCGAAATAAACTGATTTCATATAAATATATTTTAATTTATTTTTAATGATAGATATTCCACTCATGGCTTTATGAAATTATATGAAAACTTAAAAAAAAAAATTAGGAAACAATAATAATTATAGTAAATAATTATAATAAATGTGTCGGAATTCCGTAATTTTAAATAGTGATTAAGGAAGGAAAAGCCACCCATCACCGTCGATTTGAAGACCCCAACGATGGCATCAGTCTAGAATAAATCTGAACGAATCGACAGTTATTGCCTAATGTCACGTATTGGCATTCCGCCTACCTACAATCTTGTTTGATATATAAAACAGGACTTAATTGCTATAATATTTAAAAGATACAATACTTCTTTTGATTGCCATAGATTGAATTGCTCAGACCCTGATCACGGTACTCGCGGATGAACTCTACCCATACCTTTAAATACAATCTTGTATCGATCAGGTCCCGATTTATTTAAACTTCCTACAGATACACAGCAATAACATGCAGCGAAGTAGTGCCGTAGATACTATCTAACAATCAATATTTGTGTGATACAGAGACGTGTGTGGCAAGTGCAGTCAAAACAAAACATAGTATCTGCAAGATGCGATTTCTAAAACAACAAAATGTTTGTGTCACATCCTTAAATATAATACTTACTGAGTGAGGTTTAACCACAACCACTTCAAGCCTTAGCCACCCATCCGACTCCTAAATAAAACCTTGCTTATATTATGAATATATTATTTTAACATTTTCATTTAAATTGATTCAATTTATTTTACCTTCGTTAATCTCGTAAAAAATAATGAAGAAGAAGATAACTGTTAAGGTCATTATGACAACAGCTTATTCTCGTAAATGTAGTAATTTCATTAAAGTAGGGTTCCTTATTTATTATTATAATTAGAAGTAAAAATAGTAGTCGTCTTAAGTAGTGCAAAATAACTAAGGCCAGAGAAGACTTGGTTTGAGATTTAAAAATAATATAAATAATAATTTGTCTTGGTTATTAACAAGGATTTTACACATAAAATACTGTAAGATATAATGTGTTAGACTAATATCCTGTTTTGCCTATTTGCATGACGCAACTATCAACATAAAAATATTTACAATATAGGAAAACCAAAGCATTTCAATAAATATTTAAAAAGAGATTACACTAATTATATGTTTTTGTTTCTTCCATAATTTCATGAACCTTTAGTGAATGGAATACGGACACAAAGAACACCCAGACTCAAGACTACTATTTGTGGATCACATAAATTTTTGTCCCGTGTGGGACTTGAACCCATGACCTCCGGTTGAGCAATCAGGGTCACTTACCATTAATACCAACAGGCCCGTCAATTCTCTATTTTATTGATTATACTCCTTTTTTTTTTTTTTTCGTGTGGAAACCCCCACGGGTCATCACCTCACCAGAGCTGACGGTGAGGTGGTATGTCGGACTCGAACCGACTAAAACCACACGGTGTTCCGTCATGAGAGCGTCTATTGCTAGGAACCCGGGATACCCTCGAAGGAAACATCCGGGAACCCCAGCAGACCTTGGCCACCTGCAAGCTAGCAGGCAACCACACTTTGGAATATGGTGGCCTTACGCCCCCACATATAAATAATCACGAATTCGCAAAACACATATTTGTTAAATAATATTAGTTAGAATCACCACCTGCTACGTCAGTTGAGCATGTTGTAACCCAATACGAGTATCACTAGTGAATAATTAAATGTTGACCCAAATGCGTGGGATATAAATATAGCATTTATTTACAGACATCGATGTTTACACTTGCACGTTACTGCAATATAGACGTTGAATTCAATGCGTGTTCTAGTCACAGACTATTGTAGACCCGTTGAGAAGTACATACAGATCTTCATAGATATCCTTTGCCCATAAAGGGTAGGTGGGCAAAGGAGAATCTTAGACTCTTACAGAATAAAAAATCATGCTGACTATCTGGATAGCAAGAATCGCCAATGGAAGTTCATACAATTCAATTGGTCTGGTGATTGCCATTTTTGGTATATCAGCTATGAGAGGTGTTTGATGGTCTAGCCGTATTGTCTATCATCTTGAAACACTATCATAGCTTGACACTCCTAATTAGATACATATAGTTTATTGGGAGCAAATCGACGCGGATTGCAAAAAAAACTGATGGCCCTACAATGGATCGGATATGATAATACGATGTGTATCAGTCGGTCCCGTTATCTCAGAAAATTCGCCGTAAATTTTGTGGAACCGAGTTTCACCGCACATAATTTTATAGAAGCCATAGATAGATAGATATATATATGAAACACTTTATTTGTACACAACTGTTAGGAGAAGTATTATACGAATACACTTGTCAATTCAATAGTCTATAAAGGGCGGCCTTATTTCTTAATGCAATCTCTTCCAGACAACCTTAAGTTCTTAAATCAGCTGTTGAATAATTCTTGCATTGAACTGCTATACCAAACAACTAAATTAAAAGGAGAGAATATGAGTATTTCAAATCATGAGTGTGAAACCATAGCAAATAAATTGGAATTTAACCTTTCAGATAATCAGCTTGTATTTTTATATAACCACAGCACAGCAACAAACATAAATCCTCACATTTGTTACATGGAGATGTTACAAATGTGAGGATAGTAAGTGAGGTAAATTATCAGAATTCTGATAATCTACCTCATTTACCATCCTTTGAAACGAGACGAAATGAACGCTTTATATTATTTTTATTTAAAATAGTAACTAGCCAAGTGGACTCCTCCTATTTGCTTAACAGGATAAGTTTCAGATGTCTTCGCCTTAATGCTCGAAAGAATTCCATATTTTTCGTTCCCTCTCCTAGAACAAATTATAGAAAAAAAAAACGTTTATTTAAGATCTTGCCGTTCATACAACAGTATCATTAATATTTGCGATTATAATTTCATAGATATGTTTCACTTTTCTCTACCCATTTTTAGAAAATTAGTTCACAATTGTCAAGTTCCTAGCCTGAGTAATAGTATTTTATCAAGTAAGGCAAATTCAGTTTAGTACTTTTTTGTGTATTTATTGTATAAGTTGTTGAACAAATTTACTGGAACTTCATTGTGCTTTTTTCATTCAGAATGTTTAAAGCTTAAAATTACCAAACTCGTAATTGTATTGTATTTATTATATTTTTGTTTGGCGCTTAATGAACAATAATTTCTGGAAACTGTTTTTGGACAACGTTTTAACAACTTGAACATTATTATTGTTCTATAATGTATCAGTTTGATTCCCTCATAAACTAAGAGGATCATTATCATCATTTAAAAAAATACATATTTATACAAAACCTGTACCCTCATACTCGGAGACCAGATCTTTACACAAACATACGTGTATGAGATACACACTGTATGTACGTATCCATTAGCAAGCGTCGTTAATGTTCACTTTGACTTCAAGTCACAAAGATTAAACTAATTTAAACTTAAATGAGTCCTCGTGCTCTCTCTCGACATAATCTTAGAGAGGGAGTATATGAAATGTGTTTATAGAAGTCAGTGTTAAAACCATAAGCTTTAAGATGTTATTTTCTGCTTCGTTATATAACTAATTTAGCGGTAAAATTGCAGCGTGGGGTATACACCCCGCTCTGTCATTTTATTAGCAAGAGTAAGAGGTGTGAGGAAATAAGAAACTCGAATCAGTTCAATCGGTTCGAAATCAAAAAATCAAAAAATCAACTATAACTTGTTTTCTATGACGTAGATATAATAAAAAGGAAATTACTGCGTAGATGTTATTTGGCAATTTCCATATTTATATATCAGTTGTGAAATTTCAATCTCCTTTAGCCATCAAACAACAAACATACCGATATTCCAACGCGACTACATTTGTTATTAATACTTTTTAACCGGTTGATAGTTTGATAGTTTTCGCATTAACTTAAAATCTGTATGGAATACTAAAGACTATTTCAAGACGCTTATCAGACTATTTATCCAAGACAAGAACACTTGGAAATGTACTGGTCCTGCTCCATAGGACAATTTAGAGTCTGTGGCACAGGGATGCACTAGATCGGGGAAAGCTGCCTGTGCCTCCCGAAGTAGAGGCACACCGGGCTGAGCTCCATCAAATCTTGGTGGCGCAGTGGGAGCAACGACTTGCGCGACCAGTGCGAGGCACGATGCTGTAGCGGCGATAAGACCCATCCTAAGAGAGTTGCTGGAGAGAGGACATGGAGCCCTCACCTTCGGGGTGACGCAGGTGCTTTCCGGACACGGTTGCACGGCAAGTACCTGTGTCGGATTGGTCGGCCGCGATGACTAGGCGCTTCACCCACTGGCGGCATGCCCAGCTTGGGGCAGTCAGCGCCGTGATCTCGTGGCGGCAATCGGTTCTGCGGGTAGTCTCTCGCTCCCGACCGTGGTTCTGTCGGTCCTCAAAGGAAGCGGCGAAGCGGTAGAGGGAGCGCAATCTAACTCTCTCTGCCCGCAGAAGACGCACTAGGTGCCGGAGGGTATTCACTGATCTCCGGCCACCCTAGGAAGCGGCCTGCGGACGACGAAACTTTGGGGAATTCGTCGCCCGAACAGATGCAGGCCCGAGAGGCAGCGCGCAGTGTTCCGTGCTTCTCTCAGAGTACTGTGACCAAAGGGTGATGGTCACAGCGGGTGACGGGACCCGTCTTGGGTGAGATGGGTCAGTGCCGGTCGGAGGCAGCGGAAGAATGCCATGGCGATTCTCGCTCCCCCGATTATAGGCAAGCAGAAGAACACCGGGGTGGTTTTTAGTCGGTAAGAGTCCGACATACCCCTTCCCCCCACCCCATGGGGGAAGTACCCCAGTCACAAAAAAAGAAAATGGCATTGATTTACACGCAGTGATTATTTTAACTCATACACTTGTTAATATTCTATGTATGTAAATCGTATACTTAATTTTATTATGTATGTAAATGTGTGGGCACCATGTATCTATCATAAAATTAATTTATCTGTCGTTGCTTCGCTTTAATTCTTTTAACCTATTTCGGTATAGTAATTTTATTCTGTGTGCGTCGTTTTCACACATAATTGTAAATAATGATTGTACTCGTATTTATACAAAACATTTTAAAAGAGTAACTTTGGAGTTTCTTGCTCATTCTTCTCCATACGAAACTACATTCTGGAAGGGGCGACTAGAATCAGTTCTATTTAAATGTAAATGTTGACGTTCAAAAGTGCCTTTTGAACATATTTGAAATAAATGCTTAGACTTTGACTTTTACTTCAGCAAATAACTGCCTGGAGATAGTGAGTTTTACGTGGTAGAGTCATACTTAGGCACGAATGGGTCAGCTCGACTGGTGCGATACCATGGCCTCACATAAAACCGGTTGTGAAGCAACACTTGTGTGCTACATTTCCCCAAAATTAATGAGGTGAGGAGGACCAACTCCCCCTCTCCTTTTTCCTCTTCCCTGACCTCCTGCCCCTTTTCCCATCTCCTCATCCCCCTGTCTTTCCCCTCAACGCATATCCTCATCCCTCATAACTCTCAAAGGCGAGCAGCGCACTAATGACTCTTGAGTTGCAGGTGTCCATAGACGGTGGTTTTCACTTACCATCAGGTGACCCTTCTGTTTGTCTGTCCTCCTATAATATAAAAAAAAAGAGTGACTAAATTATCGGTCATTTAAAAATCACCAGAGCGGCTTTATTTATTAAAACTTCTCTTTGTTTTGATACCTGAGTAGTTGGGGACTAAACAGTAACTGAAACAGGGAAAACAAAGAACACCCACACACAGCTCGGCATAACATTTGATGATCACATAAATTTTTGTCTCGTGTGGGAATCGAATTTACGACAGAAGTCCTTCCATCCACCAGAAAAAAGACATATGTATGTATGTAGACTTGAGCGTTATCAACGCAGAGGTAGGCAGAAGCGTTTGAAACAGTCCCCCTTACGTAGGGGCATCTTAATGTGATCAACCGGATGCTGTATATATAATATACGTATATATACTACGTTGCTTTTACCAGAAATTCGTGAGATTTCCGGAGGCCCAACTCCTCTTTTTCCTCTTTCATCTCCCCTCATCCCCCTCTCCTCATGCCTCCTCTCTTGTTTCCCCATCCCGCAACCCTCATCACCTTCAAAGGCAGGCAGCGCACTTGCGACTCTTGAGTTGCAGGTGTCCATAAACGGCGGTTGTTACTTACCATCATGTGACCCGTCTGTTCATCTGTCCCCGAATAATACGTAAGTATTTTTTCTTATATTACCCTACCATAATAGCTCAACTCTGCCTGATGGAAAGCAACAAGTGGAGTCTACTATCTCACAGATAACGAATAAATCTCTTATTCACCTTTTATGACACCCGCAGTTAGAGACTGGATGACCCTGTCCTATTCCCCCTAGAACCACCCGTCCAAAAAGATTATATATTTTTGAAACTAATAACGAATATCTTTCGTCAGAGTGATAAAGAAAAAAATAATCTTAAAGTACATACATATGATTTGATATTATTTTATAAATCTTCTGAATCTCATATTTAATTAACGGAATACGAGATTTCGTCTTTATTAATATATATATATATATGTATATATATATATATATATATATATATATATATATATATATATATATATATATATATATATATATAATGAAACCTCTAGTGTTAAATTGGATCGTAGAACAGTATTCACAAATCTGCATATTACAAGACAAGAAACATATTACTCGTTATTGTAAGACCCCTCTTAAGATTCTTTGTCAATATGTAACTCAGAGTTATATATTGACAAAGTAGATTATACGACGCTTAAAGATTAGCGTTTACATATTAATTGTATAACTTGTATCCAGGTATCTCTAATAAGGTCTCATCTTTAAAAGCAACTGATTAATTCATGTTAAATACTTCAACAACTCAAAAAGATTCTTGGCAGTAAAATGATGCACCGAAAGGGGCACCACCTTTTTAGTTAGCAATACAATATAAAACTTATTTATTTCACAATAAGGTACTCAGTTCAGTGAGCGAAGGTGTCAGCAAAATAAATACAACCACAGTAATACATCTTTTAATACTCTTTATTACTTACAATAACTAGGTTACGACATTAACACATTGCAACAATACTCAATTAAATTAAAAGTAAGTAATTATGTTCAACATAAAAACATATTTTTTTAACAACTATTATTGCTCTTATTTGATTCTTAATATAATTTCTATTTACACGTATTATAAATTATATTAAAAGCGTCTGTTCGCGATATAAGAACAATTATTACTAAATATAAATCAAAGCTAAGGTTTTTTTAGCATGATATCTTTTACACTGCCTAACAAAAATACTGAAAGATACATATAGCGAGGTGCAAGTGTCCTAATTATATCATATTTTTTACAGAAACATGTAACCAGAAAACAAAAACGTGTTATTATTAAAAAGAAGGTCCGCGGAGTATCTTGCCTGTTCTTTATTAAATATAAATATTGGAAGAAACAAATAGCTTCAAGACTGACTTTGTCTAAGTAACCCTGAGCATTCACCATTACCTGTAACTGTTTTGATTTTTATTTTCCGAATGTGCATTTGAATATTCAATCACAAGAAATAAGCAATACCTGAGCAGCGCTTTGTAAACCCTTATGATGACAACAACCAAGGATGTATTTCAATGAACAGTGATAGACAGAGAAATAAACAGAAGAACCAAGTGTAAGTTATAATGTATACATGTCGTTTTCTGACAAAGTTTCATCACTTTTATAAAACAAATATTAGATTGGAGATCTATTGCAGTCTACCTTACCCTATTCAATTAATTACATTCTTAATAAATGAAGAGTAAATTTCAACTCCTGAAAGTTCGATGATAGTGTACGATTTATTTGGTGCGGGATGACCAGAGCATCAGTATTCCGCAGAAAGACTTAATTAAAAAGAAATGGCGCTGGCTATATGTAAGGATCTTGGCAAATTTCTAGGCCTACAGACAGGAGTATGTGAAAGTATGTATGTATGTATTTTTTAAAAGATAACATTGGCAAATTGTGTTTTATACACTGCCTACCCTACTGTATGTATAACATTGTAATAAAGACATCAAGTTTGTTACAACTGTAGGTCAAACAATTCTTACTATTACTAAACAAGTAATTTGATCAGAAAATGTAAATAATTAATACTTGTACCTATTATTCTTTTTAACGAAGCTTGTGTTTGATTAACGAAGCTTGTGTTTGAAGTAGGTGCCAAGTTTCAAACTCAAAGTGTATCAGATGTCAAATCAATCTGATTTAATAAAAATTGACTTCAACAAAAAAAGGTGATAACCGCCTACAATGTGCTTTTGGAATTCTTTCAATCGAACTAAGTGTAACTAGAAAAAAATGAAACCAAATTGAAGATTTTCAATTCGGTCGTAATTTATTTTATATTTTTCTAAGAGTAATATAATGGTAAACGTTTAACCGATATTTGGGCGCGAATTGTTAGTTTTAGTATCTAAGTTACTCTACTAAATTGTGTAGTTTCGACTAAGACATTAGTGAACATTGTAACCATTATACTCTTAAATTACATAATAAGCCATGTAATCCAATATTACTACGAACGGAGTTAAAGAACTTCTTAACTTGGTTGGATTAACTTTAGTTTCATTAGAATTTGTACGAGTACAAGAACTGAATTTTGTAGCTTGTTCTAGAATTGCATTAAACTTTCTAAGTTGAATATTACCTAACTCTTTAAGACGTATTTTGAGCTACGAATTCTAGTTCAGTTAGTAAATAAAATGTTACGATAACAAACGAATAAAAAACAATACATGTGTAATACTTAATCAAATGTCTTATAAATATTTTGCGATGGTAAGGGTCTGATAATTTGAGAAAGCAAAAACTTTTCTAACATAATTTGATATGTCATTAATCACAACAATCAATAAAACATATATGAGGCTTACGCTAAGTCCCAACTTTGTGATAAACACTACAGAAAACTAACCCTAAAAGCAATCTTCACTAAAATACAATACACTGCACTAAAGGAACTGTGTATTTCCGAAGGTCTAAATAAACATTTATCTGTAGTCAAATACAAAATTATTTTCACTTTTACCAATAATAATAATGAGATAATTTAACAAAGGCTTTCTACAAAAAAGAAAAGTTCAAAACTCAGAACCAATATCCCTTACCATTATTTATATATGAATAAAGGTTGGCAGCCATCCCACTTAAATTGTGAAGTTTCGAGAGGTGTTTGGTTACAAAGGAAAATAACTCCAAATAATAAAAGAAATCTGATTCTTATTTCAGGAACGCCGATTTGTAAACCAGTGGAATGTATGTTTTTATGTTCTGTATGAATGTCTGTTGGCTTTTATTAACTTAGTTAAAGTACAAACATCAATGTCACAGCTTTGTTTTTTTATGATATTCGGAAGAATTAGCAATCAATCACCCGATGGTAATATTTGATTTTCATGTAGTTAGCCTTCTACACTACTAATGTTTGGTGGGGCAACTTGCCAAAATACATTTTTTAAATATTTATTTTATATTATTTTTCTTCATCACATCGCTTCAATAGCAGATGACGATTTTTAAGAAACAGCGAAGCATTAGCATCTAGTTCTAATGATAAATATATAATTATTACCTATTCCTTTACATTATTTGTGTTCTACAATAAATTATTTATATCTATTTTGTTACATCAACTATGCGTCCTATAAAAAGCGTCAGAGTACAACATATTTTTAAATCGAATTTATATACAATTGTAACATAAATTAATATTATATATATAACACTTAGTTACGTATTTGTTTTCCCCTTTTAAGAACAAATTTTCTAAGTGGTTATTGCACCAAACTTCATCTTTGAACAAGAATTTAACCACAGTTAAGGTTTTTTAGCAATTATTAAATTTTAATTTAAATTAAGACAAAAACATTGTTAATAAATAGGTGTTAGCTATTCTTACTGATTTAGTAATTCTATAACTTTTAGAAGAAAAATAACAAATCAACTGCATTTTTTTTATTATGTGTTTTTTTTCAAGTAGTTTGTTCATATAATCGAACTGTGTTATTATTACGTTTTTAATTACAGAGTGTAATTTAAAAAATAAGAACATTGCTAAAGCATTGTTAAAAATAAGTATGAACAAAAACTTGAAAAAAAATACAAAAAAAAAAAAATTGTAATGTTAAAATTACATACTTCGTTTATGATAGCATATAGTAATAATTTTATACTTAGTAAAATTACGTAATCATTGCAAATAATACATTTTATTTACTTCTTTTAAATGTAAATTCTAAATCAACAAAGTTTGGTGTAATCAACCTCAAAAGCTACTAAGATTAATGCTACATCCACAACTTAATCACATAAACTTGTAGCTTTAAGGATTAGCGTGGTCAAAAAATGATTAAATTGTGGTTTAAAAAGAATAACTAATGCTTATCTCCATTATAAAATGGCTGATATAAATAGTTAATTTAGAATTATTAACATTATTAAGTTTTAACAGTGAAGATCAAAGAGTCATTTAAATACATTTGTTTACTATATATGCACATCTCCTTATTTATATTTTGTATTAGTTTTGACATAAAATATGTAATATAGTAGGTACAACTAAAATTAAGGGACAGTTTTTAATTTTATGTAATAAAACAAGAAAAATGAAGAATATAGATTTTGTTTGGAGAAGCTTATAAGTACAATATTTACATCTTAATATTAACTAATTCATGACTAAATATATATAAACTAATGTTATATCACAATCAATCTAATTATAAATAATAATAGTTAAGAAAACTAGTGTTAACAATTAATATATTATACATTTATTGCTAATAGTATGAGGAAATGTAGAGAGAAATTGTAAGCCGTAGTTAACGAGGCGTTTAAATGTAATTATAGCGTTAATAGGTTTGGTTAAATTATTATCACAATTAAGAATACTTAATAAGGTTGAAAATACAATATCGCTCTACAACGCTGTTTTTTCTGGTAGATTAAATTTTAAATATGAATAATTATTGCTGTGTAAGCCTTCATAATTAATTTACACTTTTTTATTAATTTTATTTTTGTAATTATATACTTATTTAGCTTTTAAAATAGAATTGAGATAATTAAAACTGACTTCCGCGGACTTAGAGATATCCACATATAGGCTGTCCAAAAATAGTTCGTTTAAAAATCCACACCCTGTTAGGTCCACTACAGTACATTAGCCAATAGTAGTCCACTGCGTTCCAATTCACGCATCGGTTGTTAGGACGCGTCGGTGTGCTCTAAGTTCTGATTTACATCAATGAAACGGAATGTGACGTGAGTAGGATTGATTTATGAACTGTGAAATTGTAATATATTATTTTTATGGAGGCTTCTGGAAGCCAGTATGTTTCACAATAAAATAAACTTTTAATGTAGCATGCGGAGTGTTTTTAAACGGTGTTATTTAGCTTTGCTTTTTAGTATACAGACATTTGGTCAGTACGTCTTCCTAGGCCTATCAGCCCCAACTTGCTGACTCACAGATGCCTTATATTACCTTAGAAAGTCCCTATTCACTCTACTTTTCAACATGCATAAACCAACGCAGCATTCATTTCTATATTAGTGTCACTACATTCTCTTTTAAACAGGACAGTTCTTAAACCACATCATTCCTCTATTAAGATTTAATACACAGCGACTCTGATTTAAAAATAAATTTTGTAAACTACTTGTCAGAAACCTATCGCCGGGAGAAATGGTGCCACTGACCCACTTACCCCAACAGTGTTGTAATTTAGCGTAGAATATGACATTTTCTATAATCATAAGTAATAACCATAATCCACTTGCTTATATTTATTTGACATATAGGCTAGAAATGTACGCGCTATTAGGCACCGTATCGAAAAGCTGGAAGGCGTGAAACAGAATTTTTCATACGCGATTTTGCTTTGATGCGTGAATCGGAACGGTTGGTTGGAGCGCAATTATTTTAAACACATCGCGTAGATTTTTATTGCGTAACAAAATCAATTTTGGTGAGTTGAGAGTTTCCTTTGTATGTTTTACTGTTTTCACGCCTGCTTGTTTCTCAAATTTACAACAGTACGACTGTGTGGAAAATACTTATAAATATATGATATATAAATTATATTATACATATATGCTGATATATGGAAGTCTAAACGATTTGTTGACTTTTGTAATAACTACTCCACTCTCGTTATCGTTAGAGGACTGGGACTTCCCTCACTGGTCAGTTCGAGGTACAGGTATGCGTCCCTGACTTGCTTGAGCTTAGCTTTGCTTATACTTCCCAACCCATCTGTATAAGCAATATCATTTCCTTCCCTTTGTATCATCCCTTTCCTGAGAATATCCTTCGAATTTTCCCATATAATTCCCATAAGTGCCCGGATGATGCCAATAAGCCCCTATTACGTAAATTGGACTAAATCCAATCGGCAAACTATGGGCGTTAGTTACTCATCACCCGCTACATACTTCCCGCAACAGCCAGTTTAAATTATAGGTATGCGTCTTTGTCTTGTTTGAGCTGTTGCTTATACTGCCCTAACTAACCTACTACTACTACTACCCAATTCATTTGTATAAACAATATCCCTCCCCTTCCTATCATCCCTTTTCTGTCAATATACTCCTTTCGCCATCTGATTCACAAAAGAGCCCAGATCTGCCAGCCTAGATGGCAATAGGCCTGCCTCTTGTTACGTAAATGGGAGTGAATTGTAATCTTCAAAATGTGGGCGTAAATTACAGCTCTGCCTACCCCTCCGACAACAATAAAGGCGTGAGTGTCTGTATGTATGCATTTATGTATGTAATAAGAGACTCAAAGTCGCACAGCGAGGCGGTGTTTTAAGATAATTCATGACATGATTGACGCAATGCTTGCAGAAAAAACTTAAAGCAATCACTTGGACTTAGCCAACACGTAGCACATAACATCGTCTTAGTTTATGAGATAGTAATCACAGTGGTGAAGTGCATTGTAATAATAAATATTAAACAACAATAATAAATAAAAAAAAATATAACATTTCACAATACACATATATATATCATTCGTATTTGACATCACAGGCGTTACGAATGCTTCGGAACCCGTAATATCCTTTGTGCAGTTGTGCATACTGAGAATTTATTTTAAATAAGTAAAAGAAATATTCGAACATACGGTTAATGCTTAAAGTGTACCGTCGCTTATGGATGAATTTGACGTCAGAGGTGTTTACAGAAAACAATTTTATTTTTTACCACCAATGTAGCCTCAAGTATAAAACGATACACTTGCAGATAAGCTGTTAGTGTAAGTTATGGTATCTTGCATTGTGGATATTCAAAGAGTTCACATTGCTTTATATCACATAATGTGAACCAGAATAATTCTCAACTTTCTATAATCAGACATAGTCTGGAAATTGTTTACCGATATCTACCTATTCCCATTTTAATTTAAAGAACAAATTAAACGTTCACATCGCGATTGTTTTATATATGACATCAGTTGGTTTTGTACACACACAACAGGTCTATAGTGATCATTATGAGCACCGAATTCACAAATTGAATTAACTACCATTGGACATTAAACCGCACTCTGATATCCATATAAGACTTTCTCAACATCAAAGATCCCTCGCGCATTGACAATTGGAAAAGAAAATCTTACAGATTTTAACAATAAGTAGAATATATCTATAGATTGGAAAGGGTATGTTATCTTATAAACTTTAATAAAACGAGTGATGGAACTCGAATATATTGATTATTTGCAAATTGTTAAACAACTTTGCGGCTTCGAAATACTTTAATAACTCCCCGTATTTTATGTCTGAAAATTAAATTAACTGTCTACTGTGCTATTGGTATATTCAAACATACATATGTGACATGTCGTATGTTTTTGTGATAGCAAATGTAGATAAGTGTTTGTTCAAATATATAACGGTAACACAGAGTCTAAATTTACTTGTCGGTAGACTTCACTCGCGAATGTCGCTTGCTTTACATGTACTGTAATAGTTACCGGAATATATTTTAATCGGCTGCCAAAGAAATGTGTGCAATGTTTTCAAGATTAATGTATGTATGTATAGTTCCTTACTCTATCTATATAAATATGAGGTAAAATTTAACATGAGGACTGAGCGACACTGACTATATTTTTTTGTTGGAAATTATAATAGTAATAATATAAATAATAATATAGCCACCGTATAGCACATTAATGATATTATTTGGCAGATTAGCATAAATATTTTTAAGTCAGCAACTTATTATCTTTTCTTCCAAAACTTTGTTGAATATATAATATAATAATTATTAACAAAAAAACAATGATAGCTGGTTGCAGTTTTCTATAGACTAGAAATTTCCATGAAGTCCATGAATAATTACAATTTGTGTAGAATTGAAGCTTTTTTATTCACCATACTAATCGTATCGTGTTATATTATTACTGTGCCTTCAGATGTTTTAGATATTAAAGTTTTCACACCTTACCTATTCAAACGATTATTGTACAATTTTCTTAATACATGGTCTGTAGTGCAGTAAAGGTTGTATCTGATATATGGTATAAATTTCATAAAAACAAATATATGTATATATCCTTCCTCAGGAATATGGGAATTGATTGCCAAAAATCCTATAACACTGAGCAAAGCTGCAAATAACAGGTAATATCTAATATTTTTTTGTGACCTGCTGGTCTGTGATGAGTGATCCTGACTGGCAGGCTAAGCTTAGTTAGTTTAGAGGATTGGAGTCCCCTTCGAGATTAAGAAGTGTGTGATAAGCATGATCATTCGTTCAGTGTCTTGTAATTTATCCATAATACGTATTTGTAGTAGCAGTCTCATTAGCATAGAACAACTAGGCGTAGTTTGGGATCAGAGGGCCATGTGTTAGGTGTTGTGAGTTGTTGTTAGGAGTGTAGCTAAAATATTTTATTTTTTATTTTTTTACTTATGAAAAGTATTTTACAATTACCATAACTGGTGCGACACTAATTCATTTGAATTTAACTAGTTGGAGCGTAAGGTATAGATACACAAAGCGGGAGGTAGGATGCCCTCGGGCCAGATGGACTAAGGACTTGAAAAAGGCAGCCGGAATCAACTGGATACCGAAGGTCTATGTCCATGCAGTGGGCTAATTGATTGATTGATTACTAATCAATTAACTAAACTTGAAATTTGAATCAACGGTTGTCACTCTCATATAAATATTTTAGACAAAAACACATACATATATACACTTAAAATAATATATACTTGTAGAAGATAAGCATTCAAATAGCCACCAAATATTGTTAAGCAAGTTTATCTTACTTACATAATTATAATCAGTAATGCTTGTAACTCTATAAACTGTTTCAAATTTATTATGTTCATGATAAATTGTGTAATGTATTAACCACAAGGCACGTAATATTGCATGTTGATAAACAATTGAGGCATCGCACGAAATAATTATTGTGGTTTGTGGCGTGATTTTAATATTAATTACATGTATTCACGTATCATTGTACCCTTATCTGAATGGGCTGGGTGTGCATCTGTTGGTTACTAACTATAGCCATAATATAGATATTGCTTATAAGTATAAATTAGTTTTTTTGTTATTATAAAAAACCTTCATCCATTTTCTGTTACACTGACAATTTGTTTTCAGTATTTTATGTTAATTTTTTGAAAGACAACTTCAGTATCAAACAAACATTCAATCAACGGACATGTCTAAACTATTTTGTACATAACACAATTTTTTGTCTCCTGGGAATCGACTCACGGGCCACTTGACCAACAGACCCGTCAATTGTTAGTTAACTAGTTAAAGCATGAGAGTGTAATAATCGAACTGACATACGCATTTTGAAGAGAGAGTTTATGTACCACTTTCTCTAAAGTAAGTTTATAAGCCAGAAGGTGTTTGTGTCTTTCCAGGAACAGGTAGTACGAGACATATACGTGTACACGACCCTATCATAGGTTTCACCTTTCACCCAGGACCCTATCATTTTCTTAGTACTTATATCTGTTTTTCTTCTTTTCCGTCTTCAAAATAAATTTTATATATGTGCCATATATTTTTTTTTAAATAAATAACGGATGAAAGTCTAGCCACACAGTTTGATGTTGAAATAATACATGAGACTGCTGGAAATTACATGATACGGCAGTATAAGAACGCTTAATGGCGTAACCGTGACATTTCTCATTGTTCTGGGATTTATTGTGTCCACATTAGCATTCCAACATTTTAGTAGCTTATTGTGATTCTACGGTAGAAACACCAGTGAGATATTTATTTTAAACTTTATATTTTATTTATGAGAACGTCAGCAAACCAATAAAAATATATTTAAACAAAGTTAGAGTGCAAAACTTATATACCTAATGATCACATTCAAGACAAAGATTGTCTATATATTTACTAAAGAATAGGTTAAATATTTACAATGAACTAACATATTATTACTAATAAAAATATAATAATTAGCCTAAACTCGATAATTATGCTTATTGCCATCAGATGGACAATTTGAGCAACTATTTTTAATATTAAATTACAGTAATTGGTTTGGGGTCTATTTGACCCCATATGACCCCATATGACTATAAAGGTGGTTTTGACCCTACTACATATAAGTGATATACACTTTATGTTTATCAACATTCTAAGATCAATACTCGATACAACGATGAATGAACTATGAATGCATCAGTAGCATTGTATTTACACAAAAAAAAATATGATACTATAATTAAATGGTTAAAATTATGTATAATATTTACTAAAATCGTATTTTTTTTTTACAGAATCTGCAAATTTTCAAAATTATAGCGATCTCTGTTTTTGACTATTAGTCTTATTATAAGTATACCTTTCAACATAACTTCAATCCAAATAATAAATAAGATGTCAAGTACAAACTAATTTCTTGAAAAAATTTGTAGTACAATTTCCTTTTCGAACATCTTACGATAAGCTTAAACTAAAGAGGCAAGAACATAAAAATCATACATTACCTACCCTTACATAATCTTCGATTCTAAAACACACTACAGTCTTTGCGATTTTGAGTCGCAACTCTTAATTACTACACAAACTGAGCCGTACCCGTGTCCTTCCAGCAGGTGAAACAGCAGGGAAGCGCGCACATAAGCGTGTTTTTAAACGCGTCTCTGAAGTCTCGATTGAAGTATGCGTAGATAAGCGGATTGAGAGCTGAGTTGAAGTAACCAATCCAGAAAAGTACGCCAACAACAACTGCTGGGGTCTCGCAAGGCTCGCCGCACACATTCGTGGTAACGTACCTGTAAAAAACTATAGGTATAAATTGTGTAGGTATAGTATTGTATGTCTTGTGGTAAAGGTATACATGCAAATTTCATATTACCCTTTGTTATTTAACAGTTGTAATAACAATAACGTTACAATGTTTGAAGTTTAATTGTGCACCTCAAGTAACCTATCTCTATACAGTATAGTCCAACAACGGTTATCTACAAGAGATCGCGGATTTCGATAAGACCGCCCATTGTACTTTTAATTTATATTTATATATTTTGGTGTGCAATAAAGTCCATTCTATCTCTCAGTCCATCTATCTATCTAGTCAAAGTTTCAACGCAAAATTCCGCCAATGTCATGTGTTTCGAGAGTAAAACAGAATATGAAAATATAACAGTCATGTTGAATTTAATAACTGAAAAAAACTACCTATTAGACTTATTTAGAGGAACTTTATTCGGGGAATAAAAAACCGCGTGGTTCTTGGTAGCATAAGGAAATCTTTTTGTAGGTGTCGTAAAAATGGCCATCGAATGTCGGCTTCCTATTTTTTTTTCTTTTATAGGGGGACAGACGAACAGGCGGGTCACCTAATGGTAAGTGACAACTACCGTCCATGGACACCTGCAGCTAATGAGTCGTAAGTGCCCTGTCCGCCTTTAAAGGTGATGAGGGAAGGGGGGTGCGGGGAGGTGAAAGAAGAGAAGAAGGAGGAGAAGAAACCTCACTAATCTCAGGGAAATGCAATGCAAGAATTGCTTCACAACCGGTTTTCTGTGAGGCCATGGTATCGTACCGGTCGAGTCGGCCCTTTCATGCCCAAGCATGGCACTTTGCTTGCTTACTGTTTTGGGGATATACGCGTGAGTGTAAGTGTTATTATTTATAAATTTATCAATTATAAACACGATTAATCAATGTAAGTTCCTAAAGATATATAATCACGGTCCGGTAAATTAAAACTACTACCAGAATTAATCAAAAAATTCTATACCGTACTACTTTTCAAATGAAAGAAAATAAGAAATCAATGTCAATGTGTTAATTTTATCGTATTTCTATTTTGAGTCATTATCTTTTATATCTAAACATTGTTGTTCTTCACTTTATTACTCTCTTATTTTATCTAAATACTTGCAATTCTGTACATTATTTAATTGTGATGAAGAGTCGTAAGTGCACTGGGTTGGGCATTCAATCTGCAATACAATGCCCTTGTGTGTCTACCGGTTTTCTGTGCTGCCGTGATATTACTTCGACCCATTCGTGCCTTAGTATGGCTCTCCCATGGCCATTCTAAGCTTACGTAAAAAAAATGCGAACCATGTATTTTTTTTTCATAGCAGTTCTACGTCAATACTATTCTTTTTAAAATAATAAATAATATGCAATAATAATAAGGAATAATAATATTGAATATGCGAATGTCTATACTGAGAATTCATCATACAACAACAATAAAATTCCACTTCTATAGCTAAATATACTACCTCCATTATCAGTCATAATGGAGGTAGTATATTTAGCTATATGTACATCTTCTGCCTATATCGATTTTACTGCGATCCATTAAACAATAAAACTTGAGGCGTCATAGAATATATGTAAAACTGTTCACTGAATCAACTTTATCCAATAAAGATAAGGATTTCACGAGCCTAGACTCGTAAAGTTGGTTAAAATAATGTGGAATATGATCGAAGAAAATTGGGAATATAGCAATATCTTCAGCTATTTTTCTTGTTAATAAAAGACAATACTTTCTTGTTTTTGGAATGTTTTAAAGATTAAAAAATATTATTAAATAAATTTTTTGCTGGATCATAATTGATATTCTTTTAAACATTCAACTTATTCTAAATCTTATCTTTTTCAAAGTAAGACATCACTGGCAAGGTGCCCAGGTTTAGCTTATGTAAGACTGTGGAAGTCATTCAGTTGTTTTCAAGATTCCGATCAACATTATTACGTGTTAGTCTGTCATATTAATAAAAGGACATAGGTTTCTTTACATTGTTATAAACTCCTTACATATTTATTTTATACTATACATGGAAAACTACGATAATATTACATATCTAAGCCAGTACATATATAATGAATCTGTAAACCCGAATTGTTTATCGCGTAACAAATACATTATGATTTTTTTATAGTAACGCTTTATTTAGTAACATTTTGTGTAATTTAGGATTAACATATAATCTATTTTCCATCTTTATTTGTACTTAAATAGTTGCAAAGTAATGTGACTTGATGTTATCATAGGCTGGCAGATACTTAATGTTAATATAGAAACTCAAATAAATTTGTATCTGCTGATCAAGAGCGATTGCAATTAAGTCTCTAATACAAAGTATTATACTCAGGACTTCATTTCAGTAAGTTTGTAACATTTCAGTATTATACTTAGCCAAATGAGGCTAACTGACTGGACATAGTCCGGTCTAACACACGAGTCAAAAACCCAAAATGACCGACCGATGGAAGAAATTACGTTGCAAAAGTAGATTGTCGAAACATTGAGGGTATTTTACGATTCTGGGAGAAAGACCTCCACAGACACGTGAGCGCGCCTCCTCCTACCCTATATGTGTTCGCCGGTGGCTGAGACTGGTTTTATGTTTTTCAGTTGCAGTTGAGCCACCCGTGTTTGAACAATGCCTAGTTATTACGCAGCCTACTTGAATTGTGTTTGTTGGCTAATTTACTATCGCTGTCTCAGCATTTAAAGGCATAACGTTTCAAAACTGACGGTTAAGGGCAAGCCTTTCATTTACTCAATGTCACAAATTAATTTCATGTAAAAAAAGAAATTTATTTTTAAAAAGCAACTTTAAATATGTCGATATTTCGCGTGTAAGCAATAATAACACTATTTTAAATACTCTGTATGTTTCATAGGTACAGTATAAAAAACTCCGCAGGTATTTCTTCGAATAAAACACATTTGCAAGATAATAACAATGTATCTTCGGGTACAAAGACAATTTGAACTCTCAGAGTTATATGTCAGACCGGGACAATTGAAATCAACAGTAAACTTACCAAAGAAAAAATGGGAGCCAGCACAACAAAAAGGCACCAACAATGATGCCAAGTGTACGCGCGGCCTTGTGTTCTGCTCGCCAAGACTTGCCTGCAACACGTAGTGACGCACCTGCTAAATAATATAGCGGATCAATAACTGTATTACTCTCTTATATCATTTCACCACTGAGACGACGGTCGCGATAATAATATCACGGATACATACATACATACATACGCTCTGGATTATATCCCCTAAGGGGTAGGCGGACTTGTATTTAACACCAACATTTTGCCAATTAGATTCTGATCCCTCTGACGTAATAGGGGCAACCGTATTGCCGTTAACCAAGCAACATATGACTGTATACATACTGTCTGATAGAAAACAGTCAGATTATCTATCGATTATCGATTTTCAAAGCATTCTTTAAAAAAATATAGATGGGGAATAGGGTATTATCCCTAATTATGAATAATTGTGTTTCTACTTTCTAGTAAGAATATGTAGTGGGTCAGGTTTACATGTATGTGTTTATGTATAACCGTTTACCACTAAGGAGCGTTATGAAATTTGTTGCTAAACATAAATGTATAAAAAACGCAATAAAAAATCTTACGCGTCTGGTTTTAATATAACGTTTTTATCATTTTCTTCCCGAACACCTGATTCCAGGTAATTTGAAATTCTCCAGTAACTTTGCATGTTTGATGAGTTTCGAGAGTATAATATCATTCTTCTGTATTCAATTTAAAGTAAACATTCAAGGCTTGATATATTATAGACAGTCTTAAAGGCTTGTCTACATTAACATAGTAAATTGTTCCATTAAGTTTGTATTGTTATAATATTTGTAAGCAACCGAATCGTGCATAAGAGTAGTTCATTGTAGCAATCACGAAGCTTAAATAAAAATATTACTTTATTTTGTTGTGTCTCCAATGTTTACAGCTTAACAGCTTACAGCGTATTTAAAACCAGGTTGTTATTTTTATGCCTATGCCTTTCATTCTAAAAATACAATTGGCGTAAGTCTTAAGTAAGCAACTTCAATTTCAAGAATAATTTTGTCTGACGGACTTCTGTTCCTGAGAATAATCAAAATTGATAGTTTATTTAAATCACGTTAATTATTTTAATTTTGCAGTGATACCCGAATAGTTTACCCAAATGCTTTGCTTTGGCTCCGTATTCGGTTGGTTTTAAGTTACATAGTTTGATTTAAATTATCACTTGTGTAAAGGGTGAAGAAGAACATGAGACTTTTCTACAAAGTTTTTGAAAGAGTGTTAAGTTTACAACCCTATTAATTAAGTATTCTTCTCTAAACCTTTAGATTAAAATAGTTCATAAAAAGGGCTGCATGGCACTGTCATAAAATGTGTCTCATTGTCACTCTCGATCAATAGTACAAACTATACTTAGTGTTAAATATCTAGTAATATAATTATAAATAACCCTGTATAAATAGAAATTCATATTAATTAATATCACAAGCATTCATCTACTTACTCACGAACAGAAATGTATTCGACTTTCAAATCTACCCTCAAATTCATTCCATGATGTCAAATGTGAATTCTCGTCAACGGTAGCGAATCCAAATTGCTCATTTGTCACTCATCAACGTTTCGTAATATTGGGAGACTGGAAATAAGCCACTCTCAAGGGCGCGTACGAGCGCCACAATTAGACTGAATAGGCTCATTTAGACCACCACCGAATTTGCACTGAAAAATATGGAACTAGTAAGTAAGTTTTTTACTAGGAAATAGTAAGGATATCACCGTGAAAATGGAATTTATAATTACAATATGTGTATGAAAGACTGATTGTACAAATGACTCAACTGCCATAGAATAATGGAAAGGGATCATGGATTCCTGTCAGTAAAAACACTCACTAAAAGTGTCTCAGATTAAGCGGAGTTTATATTAATTTTTGTTATTAATTAGCTTTAGCCCTCAGGACAAAAGGAATCCTTATAGGATTACCCGGTTGCCTATATATCTGACTGTCTATCTTTCTGTTTAGACAGACACAAAGATACAACCCGAAAAGAGAAAACCGATTGCATGGAGCATCAAGTTAAAACTAACATCAAAGCTATGTATGTATAAAGGTATATATATATATATATATATATATATATATATATATATATATATATATATATATATACCTTTATACATACATAGCTTTGATGTTAGTTTTAACTTATATATATATATATATATATATATAATATATATATATATATATATATATATATATATATATAACATATTCGTAGGTAAATTAATTTTTGTTCAAGGTTGATTTATTTATAAACTAGCCCTGTCTTAAATATACGACAAAAAATATAAAATTTTAATGTTATTGAGTTTTAATGAGACTAACGAATAGCATATCATTTTATAAAAAGATGATATCTACACTAATATTATGATCATCATCATCATCATCATCATCCTATCGCAGTCCATTGCTGGACATAGGCCTCTCCCATTGCACGCCACTTCGATCTATTTTCGGCTTCTCGCATCCAGCTCCTGCCAGCCATCTTGCGCAAATCGTCATTCCACCTGGCCTGTAGGCGTCCTACGCTACGTTTGCCGAGACGCGGTCTCCACTCAAGAACTCGTTTTTCCCAACGGTCATCGGTTCTGCGGCTAATATGGCCAGCCCATTGCCACTTCAGCCTGCTGATCCGGTGGGCTATGTCGATTACTCTGGTTTTCTGCCGGATCACCTCATTCCTGATGCGATCTCTTAAAGAAACACCGAGCATAGCCCTTTCCATAGCACGCTGAGCAACTTTAAGCTTGTGGACCAGCCGTACCGTAAGTGTCCACGTTTCGGCTCCGTATGTCATGACGGGTAGGTCATACTCATTGAAGACGTTCTTCCTAAGGCACTGTGGGATCGACGATGAGAAGACTCGGCGTAGCTTCCCAAAGGCTGCCCAACCCAGCTGAATTCTTCTGTTCACCTCATCCTCAAAGTTGTTTCTACCTAACTGCAATGTCTGCCCGAGGTATACATATTTTTGAACAACTTCCAGAACGGCCCCGTGTACCGCAATCGGTTCCGGTAGTACATGCTTATTGAACATGATCTTGATCTTTATCCAAGTTCACCCGTAGGCCGATGCGTACAGAAGAGTCAGCTAGGTCATTCAGCATCTGCTGTAGGTCCTGCAGCGTCTCTGCCATGATGACGATATCGTCTGCAAAACGCAAATGAGAAATGTATTCGCCGTTGATGTTGATGCCACGCCCTTTCCAGTGCAGCGTCTTGAACATGTCCTCCATTGCATTTGTGAACAATTTCGGGGAGATAACATCCCCTTGTCTCACTCCTCGATGCAATGGTATTGGCCTTGTTTGCTAGCTCTGTACTTGGACGGACATAGTGGCGGCTTCGTAGAGACATCTCATCACTTGGATATATCGCCAATCTACTTGGCAACGCTGCAGGGACTCCATAACAGCCCAGATCTCGATCGAGTCAAAGGCCTTCTCATAGTCCACGAATGCTAGACACAGGGGCTGATTATATTCTTCGGTCTTCTGTATAATCTGCCGCACTGTGTGGATGTGGTCTATGGTGCCATATCCTCTCCGAAATCCAGCCTGCTCCGGTGGTTGGAATTCGTCGAGTGTTCGCGCAAGACGGTTCGTGATGATTCTTGAAAACAGCTTGTAGACGTGGCTTAGAAGGGAAATTGGTCGATAGTTTTTCAACATTGTCTTGTCACCCTTTTTGAAGAACAAGACGACCACACTCCTACTCCACGCTCCCGGAGTTCTCCCTTCAAACAGGACAGCGTTGAAGAGCTTGTGGAGCTCCCTTATTACAGGTTTACCTCCAGCCTTTAGCAGCTCTGTTGTAACGCCATCCTCTCCAGGGGCTTTTCCATTTTTCAGCTGTCTAAGAGCCATCTCAATTTCGTCGGCACTGACTTCTGGCAGGTCTTCGGTCGAGATGCATGCGAAGCGTATAACCGGCCATAGAAGTTTTCTACTTCCGAAAGGACTGCCGGCTTCGAAGCAACGACTTCTCCGGTTGCTGTAGTCAAATTCGTCAATTGGCTTCTTCCAAGAGATTGTACGAACACTTTTGACCCCCGATTCTGCTCGATCGCCCATTCAATCGAGAGAGCGTTAAAGCATCGGATGTCGTGTCGTACGAGCTTACTAATCTCTCGGTTTAGAGTCCGCTTTGCCAACGAACGTTTCGTCGTCCATGGACACCTGCAACTCAAGAGTCATAAGGGCGCTGTCCGCCTTTGAGGGTGATGAGGGATAGGGGGAATGCGTGCGGGGATAGGAAAGAGGAGAGGGAGGATGAGGGAAAGGTAAAAGAGGGGTGGAGCTGGGCCTCCGGAAACCTCTCTAATTTCTGGAAATGCTTTACACCGGACCGGTTGAGCCGGCTTTTTCGTGCCTAAGCATGGCCTAAGCAAAAATCTAATTAAGTCCAATAAACTTTAAGGATTTTCATAGCAAGACCATCGATGTTCAATAAACATTTCAATTGAGCTGGAATTAAATAAATTTTGTCATGAATTGCGTCTTAACAATGGTAAATGACACAAAGCGATTAGGATGTATTATTTGAATTAATGGACATTTTATGAATACAATGGCGTGCAATTAACAATGGGTAATTACCTTTGCTCTAAATTCGACGCTTAGTAAGTAAAATCTTTAAAGATTTTTTTCGTTATTGTTATAATTTTTATTGGTTTTGGGCATACATATTTTGTAGCTTCGTATTATCATTGCTTGTATACATATGTATCGGAACTAAAGGCTAAACCAGGTTTTATAAGGTACGGAAAAATTGAGTTTGAAACCAATCAAGATTTTTACCTATTTGCTCTTTCTGGATTCGAAGCAGCACAGTCTATTCTTACACGGTTCTATTTTAATAGTAACTGAGCTGGACAGAGGCTATTCATAACTTGAAGGAAATCAACTTCAAAAATATAACCACAACCACTAATAGCGGATTTGCTGTCTCTGAAATTGTTGGGAGGCAAAAGATTGGTGAAGTTCAAAATTCACACCACTGATCGACCTTCTACCGTATTCCGAGTATGGACAACCGCCGTTCATAATGATTCTTTAGTGCATATTTCAATTTAAAAAATAAATCTTCTTAAGCGAGTTAGCGTTTCTATCAAAAACCTAGCTAAGTCGTAAATCCGATCATTAATGGTTTGAAACCATCGTCCTTTGCCGATGGACCTCCTCGCCCGCCTCCTTTTACCGGGTCAGAGAAGATGGTAAATTACTTACCTAAAATGATTTTCAAGATTCTGTAGAACCTTGTGATCAAATCCATAACAGTGTTCGGCAGTACTTCGGTAGCGAAATCGCAAAACTACTTATTAATATTTTCTTAATATAATTGAAGTGTGCAGTTACTATCTAACTTCCGAACACAATTATAAATCCATTCAAACCAGTAAGCGGAAAGTAAAGAAAACAGAGCTCAAGCTCTAAACTCTGCCAAGCCGATCTAAGCGCGTAAGCATTAAAATAGAGAGATAAATCAATTGGAAGCTGTGCACAATACGTCACTGTGATCTCCAAACACAATTAAGGTGTAAAAGGAATTTGCTTAGGTCGTATTTTATCGGATTTAGACTTTTTTTGGCTGTTATCAAGAAGTTTTAAGAAAGGTTTTAGAGCATAAAAAAATCCGATGCCTCAAAATACATTCGTACATAAGCTCAAGCCTTTCTTCCATCTTGGTAGGCATAGACAACCATAAAATAGGTTTAAAATATAAGTGCTTGAATTACTCGTTTGCAGAAAAGTTATTAAATAGTACTTTATAGTTACTGTGATATTATTAATTGTTTTGTTTAAATTACGTTAAAAATAGTAAAGTATTTTATTTGCACTGACACTGACAATTTAAAAACTACCTATTTTTTTATTATAAACTCTCTTATAAAAATTTCGAAACACACAATAATAATAGTATTGTACACTGCTCTTTTCTGGTTACATCTTTTCTAGGCAATCCATTAAAGGTTGCCTGTAATAAAGCGCAAACTGCGATAACGCTATACTCACGTAGCTAGATAATTTTATAAAATTAATATATAAGTAACATATTGTAATTTACTGTTTCGTATACAATATGCTTATAGAGTATATCGATAAAACCATCACTTAAAATTTGTACTAGCTTAAGAAAAGGGTTTAGCTAAAAAAAAAAAAACAAAAAATAATAATTAAAAAACATATTTTTTCAGTCTACACAAACTTAACACGCTTTCGAATCCAATAATCCAACCTGATCTCTTTTAAAAGGCTTACTAGATACCCCTAAATTAATCACTACGACTGTTTGTTCAACCCTTAAGAGTTTAATCTTGCGCCGAAGATTGACTTAATGCAATCAGATTAGTCTCAAAATGCTACAGTGCTACAGTGGTTCGTTAGGACGAAGTCGAAATACCCGGTACAACTTTGTTCGATAGCGAAATACGATTATTATTATTTTCAGTTACAACTGATATAAATTACTTCACAAACTTAATTTGTTAACTTCTCGTTTCATTGATGTTAAAATTGCTAAAAGTACGAATTCGTTTAAAGGGGTGACATCGTGACATCAGCCAGTTCGTGTTACGTGTTACGACCCTGACCTGCTTGAGTCATTGTTTAAAGTTATCAAGGCAATATAGCCTTCCTTCTATTCGATCCTCCTGTTCTCCTTCAATATACTCCCAATATTCCTATTTGATTCCAAAAATGCCTGGATGACGGCCCCCATTACGTAATTGGAACTATAGTAAGGCCGGCAACCCCTTTGGGAATACAGACATTAGTGTGGGTATGTAAGTGTGAATAAATAAAAATGTACCATTTTAAATAAAATTAATAATAGTTAGTTGTTAACAGGTTCTAAATGGTTATTTTGAAGATAAAGTTATTTAAAAAAACATGTTGAGGCTTCATATTACGAACGAATATTGAATGTTTAATATAAATTTTACTCTCGCATTAAGTTGTTGAAGCTTTAAACACCGATTCAATACCAATCAGCTTTAATTAATCTGAATAAAATATCACTAGACATTGAAAACAACTCGGCCGTATATAATACTCAAATTCATGGCTTACACTGTGTATCATTAGCTGATTGACTGTTTACCTTATCGTCTTTATGTGAATGAATACGTAAATAGGGGTCGGGATAAATAAAATACCCGAATCAATCTCTAGTTTTGATTTTATGTATCAGTAGAATAATTCAAACCTATCTCTTCCCGTGGGTGTTGTAAAAAGCGACAAGGAGACCGGACTGCTATCTATCAGACAGGATATATACAGTCATACAGTGCCGGGTGATGGAAATGGGCTTGACCCCTGTTACGTAAGTGGCACAAAATTAAAGTTGGCAGAAAGCAGGCGTTTGGAATGAATCTGCCTACCCTGAAAGGCTTACAGTCTGATTATTAATAATTCAAGTCAAAACAAAATTGTAACTTAAGCTGTTTCTTCTTAGCGAATAGAGTTGTGGTCTTATTTTTATACATCAAAGTAGTAATAAGTTTCACTTTACAATGCCCACAAGTTTGTAACCTCCCAAATTAAGCGATTTCGTTCCTCACAGTACCTCCAAAACTAACCAACTCCACGAAGTCAAAACTTATATGTTACAAGGGTTGCCACCATCGAGTTACTGTCATACTGATCGTATCTCCATGACAAACAGCGAGCCGCAATATAAAGGATAAGTCTCTAGGAATATATCTCACTATAGGATTCAATTTCTTACTTAATTATTTTTTTCTGCCATATCGAGTTTCACCAGTAAATTCTTGTAACATACAGTTTTTATTTTCACTTGTTTGTGCTTTTAAATTTGTTTAAATTAATAAAGTTTTATTTGAAAAGGAGGAGCAAAAATGAGGTATTTAGGGTAAAACAATAGAGATATTTAATTTGAAGGAAAATTAAGAAAATTAATAAATTAGCCACATACCACCTTTTTTTTTTTTTTTATGCGATAGGGGGCAAACGAGCAGACGGGTCACCTGATGGTAAGTGACTACCGCCGCCCATGGACACCCGCAACTCAAGAGTCACAAGTGCGTTGCCGGCCTTCTAAAATTTGCCACCTATTGGAGTGTCATCTATCAGACAGCATGTACACAGTCTGTGCCGGTTTACTATACGATTACGTATATAAACCGGGATACGGTACGATTGCCTGAGTGTCTATATATATTTACGTAAATGTAAGAAATTAATAAGAAAAAAAAAAACAAAAAATAATTTGTTGCAATAAAAATTTATAGGTACCTGTTTCATTCTTATATCAAGTCATTTTGACAGAAATGTCTTAAGACCATCAAGTTATTCCTTGATTTGGTTGTATATGGATATGTATAGTGTGATAATAAACTTCTAACTAATACATAGTACAGATGTGAAAGTAATTTTGTCTGTTTTTTTTTTTTTTACACATAAACTACTCAAAATATCTTAATATGTTTGTATACACGCTTGTTGGGGTAAAAAGGATATACTGTAGTTGTCATCCAGAAAGTACAGTGTTATTCTCAGACTCCACACAATACAATTGAGAACTTGAATTAGCAAAACAATACTACGAACCTGTTTAAATTCGGCTTCAATATTTGAACATTGAGTATGCTAGTATGGATAAAGCTTTATTTACAAAACGTTCATTGCCGATATGTAGTTTATTATCTGTACTAGTTTAGACCATAGCGTAGATAAACTAGAAACCTGGATATTAATGGCTTAAGTATCTATTATCTTCGTACAATATGCTAAGAAAAGTTGTCGTTGTTATAGATTTATAGACATTTTACATTAAGAATGTTTTTTGCCAAAGCTGTTGTTTGAAGCTACGTGGTTGTTTATGGAGTAGAATATTAAAACTCTCCTATCTATGTTCTATGTCGTATGTATATATAAATATATAGTGCCCAGTTGACATTTTAACAGAATGTGGGCGTTTAATGCGCATCGGCCTGATTACTACTTTTAGTAAAAATTACGCATTAAATATTGTATACAACATACATTCGCACCTAAATCCCCACATGGCTAGGCGCCTATATTTTACAATCGTAATTTAGGGCCACTAACATAGTAAAGGGCAAGCCTTGGCGTTAACCGAGTACTGTTTATATACCGTCCTTGTGTTTTCGGTTACATTTATTCAATCCATCAATTTTCAGCAGTCCACTGCTGGAAATAGGCCTCCCCGCATGTGCGTCATAGCACCCGGTCTTACTTATATATTTTCTGACTAAAAAGTATCTTTTCTGTATCCCTGATCACTTGTATCATAATTTTGTGGCAAAATTATAAACCAAGCTGCTCGAGTTGCAGGTGTCCATGGACGGAGGTTGCCACTTACCATCAGGTGACCCGTCCGATTGTCTGCCCCCATATAATATAAATCTGTCTTTGTGCAATATCTACAGGACGGTTTTTTAAATAGAATAGAAATAATGAAATAATATACACAATTTTCATACCATCTTTAATGTTTTTATGTCATTTATTTTCTCTTCAATCATTCACATCTACATGTGATGCGATTTTCCTTTTATTCAGTTTTCAATTTCCATTTCATTAGACCTCACCTATTTCATCGAATTTCGGTTCATACATTTGCAGATTGAAGCACCACGAAATGTCAATATTAATGTCGGATATAAAATTAAAGCAATTTAAAAATAAAGTTGTAAATTTAAGTGCATTGACGAATTTACATCATGCATGAGATACTTTTTTACGGGTGGCAACCACCTCGAGTACCACTTCATCGATTTAATGATAGTGCGATTATTTTTGACTTGAATAGAGCTATGCCCTAGAAAGATTACATGTGGTGCAGAAGTTAAAGAGGTTTTAACATTATTATTTCCCTATCATCATATCATCATTATAAACTACTCAGTCAATGATCTATCTATCACATCCAGACTTAAAAATGGACAGTTTCCCGTGAAAGTTAAAACGTTAAAAGCAGATTATCAAGCAGAGTAGATTATCTTTGATCTGAAATTATAAACTCTTCATTTTCTTAATTTGTGTATTAACACAAAGTGTTAACGTTACAGTGTAGTCCGTCAAGTAATAATAACGCCATTTGTACTCACTTATTATATATATGGTATATAATAAATTTGGTTTCATTACCTTGTGCATTAAGTTCCGTCGCAGCCTTTGCCAAATCTCTTGTAGCTACGGCAGAAGAACAGCTAGGTCTCCATCCCAGTGGAGGTGCTTGAGCCATTGAAGATCTTTTATTTGATCCCCCGGAACAGTACCCAGAACTTGCCGTATCACAGCTCACATTAACTGACTTTCTTGGACTGGCTTCCTTACTTGGGCATATGTCTCCAATCGACATAACGACCTCACCACCAAATTCAGTTTCCTCT
Source organism: Tyria jacobaeae (assembly GCA_947561695.1). Classification (NCBI taxonomy): domain Eukaryota; kingdom Metazoa; phylum Arthropoda; class Insecta; order Lepidoptera; family Erebidae; genus Tyria; species Tyria jacobaeae. The sequence goes on along the minus strand of OX387231.1, from coordinate 10,635,035 downwards.
GGCCCCACTTCTGTAAAAGTGCTATAGTTTGGGCTTATATCTGAGGGCCTTCTATCTGGGTGTAAATAATGGGAATGATGAGCCGTGTGGGACGTATGTTTCATGTGGACAGAATTTAGGAGAATATTTGATGAAGTTCTTGTTAGTGCCTCTCGTTGCCTGATCGCTTCTCTAAAAATTCGGCAATACATAGAAATCATTACCACACTTGGTATCCAAAATGAAACACTAGACGAAACAATAGCGTAAACCATATTTACTTTAAAAATACAAACATCAGGATGTTTTAATCTAAAATTTCTATGGTGTTCAGTTGTGTACCATCCCATGAAAATTGGCACAAAACTGATAAAAGCTGGCCACAACCAAACATTTGCCAACATAAAACATACAGTTCTATGGGTCATAGTAACTGGATATTCCAGAGGTCTGACAATAGCATAATATCTGTCAACTGATATGCAGCAGAGGTGGAGTATTGACGCACTGGAAAAGTATACATCCAGGGAATTAAAGATATCACAGACTATAGGACCGAACTGCCAAGCATCTGTCAGTTCAGCGCTTGCGTTAAACGTCATTGCACATAACGCAACAAGCATATCAGCTACTGCTAGGCTGACAACGTAATAGTTAGTCAGGACGCGAAGTTTTCTGTGTCTGTGCACTGAAATAATAACGAGGGCGTTTCCAAAAAGAGCTCCGAGGATGATGATTGTGAATATGAGGCCTTTAAATATGAGTATAACGGTGTGTTGCCAGTCGTGATCGGGCGCGGCAGGGGGCGCCAGCGTTGAGTGTAGCTCGTGGAGAAACGCTGACTCCGTACCGCGCCCGCGCGCTTCTACCTCGTTCCTGAAGACACCATCTGCTGGCAAACGAAAATAATCGTGTAAGTTATTGTGGTACATTTTGTGTTAATATCATTTAGGCTGGTTTGATTTAGTCTGATGGTTATTATAATTATTTATCTATAAGAAGGTTTAGAAGTAACTTTCGTTAATTTTACATATTTTCTCTTAAATATCCTTAATTTTACATATTTCGTTAATTTTACATATTAGTTAGCATGAGCGCTAATGTAGTGCCCGATTGACGGGATAGGGTTGCCTCCTATGACGTTAGTGTAAAAAAATTTAATTGGCAAAATGTGCTTATGTATATAAGTAATTTGATGTTGATAGGCCTGTTGGTCTGGTGGTTAGTGACCCCGAATGCTTAAACGGAGGTTGTATGTTCAATTCCCACACGGGACAAATAATTATGGGATCCCCTTATACTTCTGTCAGTTGTTCTCGTTCTCAGCCTCAGTGTTATTTGTGTCCGTTGATTAAATATTTGTAAAGCCACCGCCCCCGACACAGGAATTACTCCTAATGCGAGAGTTGTCTTTTTAATAAATGAACATCGGTTTTTAAGCTATCTTTTTTCTTTCTATTCCTTTTTATATCTAAATATTGCTTATTAATTTTATTTATTATAATTTTAAAATTACTTTTGCATTGTGCCATTACTTTTCCATAATACGATAATAGCCCATCTCATAACTACATTGTTTGTAATTATGTCTACATGACAATTTAATTGTAATCTTTATTATTATTTTCCAATATAATCTATTATTTATTTTTTCTTTATTTGTAAGCCTACCATAATGACTCCACTTTGCCTGATGGTAAGCAATAAATGGAGTCCAAGAGTGGTGGTCACCATCCTCATTGCATGTCTAGTCAATGCAGCACGGTGACCCACACTATGGCGGCCTGGTGAGATGCTTTTTCACGCCCCGCTTAAAAGTCCCGGGATCAAAGTGGGAAGAAAACACGTGCGCTGGTAGGGAATTCCAGGCTTTCACTGACCGGCACAGGAAAGAAGAGCCAAACCGTTTCGTTCGGGATCGCATACCTTCGACTCGCAAACGGTGACTCCTCAAGCCAGCACGTGTAGTCCTGTAGAGGAAGGGAGAAGGTGGGACCAATTGGAAGAGCTCGTCAGTACACTCCCCGTGATGTAGGCGATAGAGAACTGCCATAGAGGCGACATCTCTTCCCAACTGCAGGGGCTCAAGAGACAGATCTGTAGGATATTAATATCCTACAGATCTGTCTCTCAATTCCTTAATCTTCTTCTTTATTGACTATAATATATCTATCCCAATGACTAGGTCAAATATTATTTTAACATTGGAAAACAATGAACCATTTCCATTTACAGAAACAAAAGCAAACAACATTCTACTGTTCCTAACGAGGATTTAAACTTTGTCATGCAATTGTTCAAGGCTTTTATCTGTCCTTAACTTATTTAAATTAATTCCGGTCCATCTGAGTTAAGGATTCTTAGAATGTACATCTTATACTATGTTTATTTATGTATAGGTGCTACAATGTCAGACGTATTTTGAGCGTTAGTTAAAATTTGTATACTTAGGTTTAGTAAATGTATACTATTTATCTTCGTTACTATTCTACCGAGTTGAACATAATGTTACTAATGATGGCAGTTAGTATAATCCGAAGGATTTCGTTATAAGTGGTGAGATTATTTATTACAAAAATATACTTTGCTATAACAGAAGACATGTATGCTTATTAATGTCTTCAAATGATGAAAATTAATTATTTAGGTTCCTCACATTTTTAAATGACATTGTTTCAAGTAATTATATAAATCCCGTGTTTCATGATTAACTATTTTATTAGAAAAAGTACTATAAACTGTAGGGGAATAACTAAATATTATTATCACTAGCTTGAGTCACCTGTCTGCAGTCACCACCGGTGAGTGCAGCCGTACGGCAGAACTATGTGGCAACTACACTAATGACGTAGGTGTACGATCTTACATATTAGTACATATACAAACGCATTATCACCTCGCCTGGTTGGAGGATCCTCCCCTTTGTGTTAGAGGGGACATAACACCCGTTCCTCCACATTTGTGAACATGATTGTGATTGAAAGCAGCCTTCGAGAACTAGAGCAGCAGCATAATTATCGCCACTATCACGTATACTCCTATGAGCCAGCATTTTTGGTCCCCGCAGCGACCGTTGATTGGAGGATGCTCTCTTTGTGTTGGAGAACATAACACCCGTTTCTAGATAAATTGTTCAAATGTACGCATGCAATTCGCTATGAATATAGTGACATACTATTATCGATTTCAAATATTATTTAACTGATTTTGCATTTATAAAGTACGATACAAACATAAGAAGAGAGTGTATTTATGCACCTGTTCATGCATTATTAACCTTATACATTTAAGTTATTTCATAAAGGTTAAATGTGTCATAAATGCAGGCAAACACTTGATCACATACTATTATCTGGTAAAAGGGATATTCAAAGAAACCCGGTGTTCTCATTTAATTCAAAATGGTAGTGGGTAAGGATACGAGTACTAGTAAATAAAAAACTAATCGAGATCCTATCAATTTCAGTTCAGAGTTTAGGTAAGCCTTCGTAAATTCAGAAAAACTGTAACGTGTTTGTTCGTAAACGGTAATGGCAGATTGTTATCTAAATACATATTAAAGAAAAGTAGGTACACACTGTAGCTTACATTAATATATTTAAAATAAGAAATAAGGTATTGCAGGATGGACCTCCATCGCTACATAGTACCTAATGTAGAAAAAACACATATAGCCTCTCAGGTTGCTTTGTGACTATTTTTTATCAAGTAGGTACCTGATCATATCATTAGTATTTTCATACTCCTGCCTGTTTTTTCACATGGTTCACATTGCTGTTTTTACATTTTCCGACTATAATTGAGACCCAATTACGCTATAAGGAAATAGTGTAGTGTAGTGTAAAAGTTTGGAGTATATTGGCAGGAAAGGGATATTACTAATACAGATAGATTGGGAGGTATAACTCAAGCAAGAAAGTCTAAGCCCTCTATGGTAGGTATTTTGAGAGGAACCCAAAGCCTTGACTCTGTAAGATTTCCCCACGAGTGGGTGCTTTCACTACTGAGAAGAAAAAGAAAGGAATATTCTTATACATAGTCTTGCCTTTAATATTGTTACAAAGTATTTTTTCTATTTTTTTTTTTGGATAAAACATTTATTACTGTAACGTACGTCAGTTTATACATTAATAATATAATAGTATTTAAAATAAATGAAGTTCATTCAATATGATCACCGTGGTTTAATACAGACCTGCTAAAACATTGAGGCCAGTTATCAATAGAAACATGCACTCTATTCATGGGATTTTTTTTAATTGCCAATGTTATGGATTGTTTTAGGGTTTCCAAATTGTCATGGCGTTTAGAGCATGATATACTCTCTAAAACTGAGAGTCAATCATAATCCATTAGATTAAAATTATGACTAGATGACGGCAAGTCTTCAGCTTTGGTGAAGTCAGAAACGTTCGCTTCCAACCACGCTTGGGTGGATCGAGCTTTATGACCCGGAGTTGAGTTTTGCTGAAAGGACCATTCTTGGTTATGGAACATGGTAATGTTAAGATGTTTAACCGCCTTTTCAGAATCGTATTTTGAGACACTGGTGCCGATGTTTTGATACCTTATTTAAAAAAATGCTTGGAAGCGTGCTAGTCCTGCTCCACAGCCACACTGTACATAAGAATATCACTGGTGTATTCGTTTTTTATTTTATACACTTGATTTTATTATTCGACATGTTATTAGTTGTTGATGTTTCGACTGACATAATATATACTATGTTTAGAATATGGACACGAGTATTTACATTGTAGGTACTTAATGAATAATATAAATTTTTGAGTTGTACATGTGGGAACTGTGTAGTCAAATTTTTGGGTTTATCTTCTGTATCTTCTGGCAGCTCTGAGTATGTCATGCTCGCCTAGAAGTCCTGCCAATGGTGGCGTATGTGTCGGGTCGTTTAGCTCCCTTTCATATGTTTGAGATGGATGATGGCTGGCGCATGCGCCATGCTTGTGAACGAGTGCCGTTGATCGGGGCTGGTCATCTCCGTACTGCTATTACTTAATATAGAATAGTCATTACCATACACGTATTTTAAAATTATGTATAGTATTGTCCTCACATATCTTATGTCATCAAAAACTTATGTAAAATATTTGAAAAAGAGTGTCCTTAGAGTTTTTTGCTTATTCTTCTCCATAGGAACTACCTATTGGAACAGACAACTAGCTTTATGACTGACTTAGTCTGACCTACTTTCTCTCTTAACAATCCAAAAATACCTATGATTGGTTCAGTTCACTGCTACCTCATCTTTCTATCAGTCTACTACTATCGTTTATTTCACGATTTTGATTTTGATTGATTTTGCTGCCCGCCTTTGACGGTAATGATCGATGGGGGATAAGGAAAGTTGAAAGAAGAGAGGGGTATGAGGAGATTTGAAAGAGGAGAGGGGGGATGAGGGGAGATGAAAGAGGAGAAATGCAATGCATGCATACTTCATAACAGGTTTTCTGTGAGGCCGTGGTATTACACCGGTCGAGCCAGCTCATTCGCATCTAAGCATGGCTCTACCACAGTTATGCTTTTATCTATAAACAGGGTACTGAGAAGAAGTATGAAACGCCATTTATTTAGCAAGCCTATTGCCGTCAACCAAACACCACATTGTCTAAGAGATAACAGTCTAATAATCCCGTAGTTGAATTTTACGAAACCTACGGGAAGAGACCTGACCTTATTTTATTTCATCGACAACCACCCGACATATATAACTTGATAAGATTTAACAGTAGTCAATTTTTTTTTAATACTATAGGGGGACAGACGAACAGACGGGTCACCAGATGGTAAGTGACACCGCCGTCCATGGACACTAGCAACTCAAGAGTCGCAAGTGCGCTGCCCGCCATTGAGGGTGATGAGGGATGGGGGATGCAGGGTGCGGAAAGAGGAGAGGAGGGATGAGGAGATGGAAAAAAGGAGAAAGGAGATGAGGGGTGAGAAAAGGGGAGAGGGGGAATTGGGCCTCCGGAAACCTCACTCAATTCGGGGAAATGCAACGCAAGCGTTACTTCACAACCGGTTTTCTGTGAGGCCGTGGTATCGCACCGGTCGAGCCGGCCCATTCGTGCCTAAGCATGGCTCTACCACTGACTTATGCTTAAATAACCTTACACTAGACGAGACTAGGACTAGACGACTTAGATGATTTAAAAAAAAAAAATATCTTTTATTCACTCTTTAACATTTCTTTTTACCATCAATATACATTGAATACTAAGGACAAGAAACTTTTGCATCTAAAAGAAGCTTAAGCGCGTTAGCGATATGCAAATATTATTGAACTTCTTTACGTAGCTGTGAGAGTATTTATTTGTCTACAATGGCCTATTGTTGGCTTATTGTACGGTTGTAATGGCTTAATGTTCGGCAATACTATTATCTACTCTGTACTAATAATAACTGAATGTACAAAAGGTAACCAATATGTAGATTTATGCACTTATTGTACAGAGGCAGACCTAACTAAAGACTAAGAATTCTCTACCAGTTAACCTAGGGGGGGTACAGGTATTTTTAATTATGTTAATTTTTTTTTTCATGATATAAGTAGATAGACGCAGGGGAGTAGGGGAAGAGGAAAGGGGCTATGAGGGATAGGAAGGAGGAGAGCGGGGGATTAGCTGAGGGGAAAGGGAGAAGGTGAGTTGGGCCTCCGGTGCCCTCACTGACTTGGCAATGCAATGCAGTCATTGTTTGTCTACTAGTTTTCTGTGGGGCCGTGGTGTTACTCTAGTCGAGTCGGTTCATTTGTGCCTAAACGTGGCTCTTCCTCAGCTAAATTATTAAGTATTTAGTTAAGTAAATTTATTCAGTTTTTTGTATTTTTAATTCCACGATTTACAAAATGCTATCAATATCGTCATGAAAATTATTGCAAGCACATTGCAAAATAAGTTAATTTCAAGTTTATACAGCGTAGCAGCGTTGTTTCATTTCCTTTATTCACTTCAAACTTCGTTGGATATTATAATGATCCAAGATTTAAGTCGCGGTCTTGCTTGTCTGCATACGCCGCTACATTGTTATACGAAGCTACTCATTCATAATGTACGTGTCATTCTGCATCCAATGTTGAAGGCAGGGTGGAAGCAAAGTTTACATTAGGCGTACACTGAAGAAATTATACGAACACACCATTGTTCAAAAACCTTCTTTATACCTTATGTTAAGCTTTTGCTAAAAGTTACCCCTACAGAATATACTCACGCTTTTGCCCTGTACAATACTAATTTGTAAAAAGGAATACTAAAGGTCTTAGTAATTGCAGTTTAGACATCGCCGGTACTCGTACATATGTTTAGACGTCACGGTGGACTTTCAGTGTATACCCGATAGTGCAAAGAGGGTTATGTTTTCCGAGTGTATGTTTTTATGTACTTATATGTGGCCTAGAGCCTACAGAAATGAGTGTTTTTGTTTTTATTTACACATATAAATAATTATAAAAGACAATGCTGCGTGCATTGTGCTTAGTAATTATTATACTATTAAAAACACAATGTAGAGATTACTTTTGTTAATCTCTACTCTAGGTAGGTTAATTTTACGTATTATTTCAATCTTATTAATATAACGTCCGCAAAAAGGAGAACAAGTTATTAATGCATTCTTGTTTTATATTTTTGCAAAAATTTAAGTTTTACTCACGTCACCATCACGCCCACTTTGATACTTACGTCCACGACTTAAATATTTTGATAGTCCTGTTTTCACCGTACTCCTTTCAGGCGTTTTGGCGTGATGGAGTAACATCTATAAAATTTTCGCATTTTTAGTGACCTATTCTAAAAATATAGTAAGAAAAGCAGTCCATAAGCAGTAATCCATATTAAAAGGATTTGACTACACAAAATTTTCTCTGAATTATTTATTACAACTTTCGTTGTGGCCTTACGCAACAACAATGTTACGATAGACTTCGATTTGCATTTAATTACAAAGCCCCATCTCGTGCCACTGTTTACAACTGGTTTAATGAGTTTAAACGTGGTCCGGTCCACCTTCTTCACGACAACGATTCGGATCACTCCGCCAAACAGACTATCGAATATTTATCTATCGAAGGTGTGGAGCTAATGAATCGTCATCCTTACAGTACCTAACTGGCACCTTGTTTTATCTCTTTTTATTCGAGCTTCTTTGCCATTTTTTTTTAAATTTAGTGTATAGTACATGTATCTTTCGACACTTGAAAGTTTCGTTTTATTTTAATTAAAAACCAAGGTGATTTCGCTTTAAAACTGGAAAACTGTTTTAATATATATGCTAATCTAAGACAGTCACATTAAAAATCATCCCCATCTAAGTAATCCAACCATTTTCTCTTACCAAAGAAGTTCAATGTCACTAAAACCTTTACATAAATCTAATAAAGGGTTTAGTGAAATTGAAACTAACATGGTAACTATAGCAACTACTTTATATTCCGCAAATCTCTCAGTTCGATTTTGCTTAATTTACAAATGTAAGGAAAGTCGTTATTTCATCTTGAAAGGAAAGCTTTTAGCAAAGACCTTTTATAAACTGTATGCTGACTTCGTAATCAAGTCGCAAGTAGAATTGATACTTAGGACTTATTTTTATAAGATTAGCTTCTGTTTGGGTAGAGGTCTCGGACTTTCCAGCTACAGCTGGTTCAAGTTACAGTTATGCAAACCCTATGTACTTGAGCTATTGCTTACACTTCCCAATCAATTCAGCCCTTTCCTTTTCTTTCAAGTCCCTTCCCTTGCCCCTAGTCCCTTCCATTTACCTCTCAATATATACCCAAATTTCCCATCTTAAAAAAAAAGATTTTAATTTTTATTCCCAAAGCATTCAGTTGACGACAAGAACGTCTATCCCCTTATAGGGCCTGTAACTTAACTAAGTCCTAATTGTGTAAACAATCAAAGTGTGTGTATTTAAAATATCTCTGTCAATCCCTTTAGAGATAGAAGTGTGAGGGTATGTATGTATGTAATTTTGTTTCTTTGTTCAAGGTCTTGGACTTCACGGCAACAGCTTGTTTGAGTGACAGACTTTAACTTCTATTTATCCCTTTAAGCAATATCTATCCCCTTTCACAATCTTTACTTTGCCTAAAATTTTCCATTTTCAGTCCACAAGGAGCCCGCTTGCGGTGTTATTCTTGCTCCGATTACGCGAGTGGGAACTAATTAAAGTGTGGCAAAATGTGCTCATTAGTGTTCGTATGTGTAGTTCATACAGAATTCGATTGAATTATTATATATGTATTTCCTTACAAACGGTATGTGGGTATGTAACCTATTTTATTTCAGATAACATGTTGGCCAGTTGTAAAAAAAAACTGTATTATTTTTTCATTTCCAAAAATTTCTCGCTAGAACTTTGTTATCGTGATTCAGGATCGTACAAAGTCATTAGTGTAGTTGCTACATAGTTTGACTTGTCTTCGCTACTGATATGTTTCTTCTGTATGTGGAGGTCGCCACACACCTCCACCTACCCATCGCGGGAAGCAGACGTGCGTTTATGTATATATGTATGAAAAGCGAATGCATGGAGCGCTTGTACACACAGTACAACATAAAAAGACTCATCGATTCTATAAATATTTAAAACATTAACTAATTAAATTAAAAATTTGTGTAGTGGTAGAGCCATGCTTGCTTAAGCACGAATGGGCCGGCTCGACCGGTGCGATACCACGGCCTCACAGAAAACCGGTTGTGAAGTAACGCTTGCGTTGCATTTCCCCGAAATGAGTGAGGTCTCCGGAGGCCCAAAACCCCCCACCCCCCTAATGATAGCGCTGTTAACGAAAAGGATACCCCAGGGGGGTACCAGCGCTAGCGTTGGAGAATCCCCCCCTGGACGTCCACCCTCAGTACGGATTATGCCTGAGCGTGGACGCCCAGGCTGCCCCTCGTACTCTGGGGGGGGCTCAACTGCGCTCTCAAAATCTGCTCGGGGCAAGAGAAGGCACACCATGGCACCCCCTGTCACGTTTACCGTGGATTTTTGTAACATCAGGGGCTTACATTCGAACCTCGACACTGTCCACCACCACCTTGAGACAGCAAAGCCGGCCTTGCTCTTTTTAACCGAGACGCAGATATCATCTCCAGCGGACACATCCTACCTCTGCTACCCTGGGTACGGACTGGAACACTCCTTTGTTCCTAAGGCTGGTGTATGCGTGTACGTTAGAGATGATATCACTTCTCGCCGCCTCGGCAATCTTGAAGGTAGGGACCTCTCCATCTTATGGCTACGTGTAGACTGCGACGACCATCCCCGCATCTACCTATGCCTCTACAGGTCCCATAGCGGTGATGCCGAAACGGACCGACTCATCGACCACGTCTAAATGGCTACAGACTCAGTGCTCCAGCAGGTCCCATCCGCAGAGATCGTGATTCTTGGCGACTTTAACGCCCATCACGCCGAATGGCTTGGTTCGCGCAAAACCGATCATGCGGGAAGATCTGTTCACGATTTCGCCTTGGCATATGGCTTGACGCAGCTGGTAGCAACGCCTACGCGAATCCCAGATGCAGAAAGCCACGTGCCTTCACTGTTGGATCTTCTGCTGACCTCACATCCTGACGGCTACAAAGTATCCGTTGAGGCAGGGCAAGGGCAGTGCGTAAAGCGCTTCTTTCCCTCGACGTTCATAAGTCGAGTGGGCCCGATAGAATCTCTCCTATCGTGCTGAAGACGTGTGCTCCAGAGTTAGCACCGGTTTTAACGCGCCTTTATCGGCTTTCTTACTCTCTTGGCGTAGTCCCGAACTCATGGAAGACAGCTCTAGTGCACCCAATCCCTAAAAAAGGAGATCGCTCGGATCCGTCCAACTACAGACCCATAGCCATCACCTCCTTGTTCTCCAAGATAATGGAATCCATTGTTAACTGCCAGCTCCTCCGGTACTTAGAAGACCACCAGCGCCTCAATGATCGACAATACGGCTTCCGTCAGGGTCGTTCAGCTGGTGATCTTCTCGTATATTTGACTCACCGGTGGGCACAGGCGATCGAGACCAAGGGGGAAGCGTTGGCCGTTAGTTTGGACGTGGCGAAGGCCTTCGATCGGGTCTGGCACAAAGCGCTCCTTGCGAAGCTTCCTTCCTATGGGCTTCCCGAGAAACTGTGCAATTGGCTCACCAGTTTTCTTACAGACAGAAGCATCAAGGTCGTTGTTGACGGTGCATGCTCCGACTCGAAGTCTGTTAATTCTGGTGTCCCACAAGGCTGTGTGCTATCACCCACGCTGTTTCTTCTGCATATCAACGACATGCTGCAGATTAGCAGCATCCATTGCTATGCAGATGATAGCACGAGTGATGCCCTTTACACCGGCCGCGCTAACATTTCTCGGGTAAACGTCATCGAAAGCCGATCCAAACTTGTGTCTGAAATCGAAACTTCTTTATCAAAAGTTTCAGATTGGGGTCGACTTAACCTAGTCCAATTTAACCCCACGAAGACACAGGTTTGCGCGTTCACCGCTAAAAAGATGCCATTGGTCGTATCACCTCAATTTGAGAGCACTTCCCTAACTGCATCAGCCAGTATCGGAATCCTTGGCGTCGATATATCAAGCGAAGTCCAGTTTCGCGGTCACTTAGAGAGTAAGGCCATATTAGCCTCGAAGAAGCTTGGTGTGCTAAACAGATCGAGACAGTATTTTACTCCGGCCCACCGCCTGCAACTTTATAAGGCGCAGGTTCGGCCGCACATGGAATACTGTTCTCATCTCTATGCAGGTGCACCCCAGTACCAACTTCTGCCTCTTGACCGCATTCAACGGAGAGCGACTCGCATCATCGACTGCCAAGATATTTCTGATCGACTTGACACCTTGGCGTTGCGTAGAGATGTATCTTCACTCTGCATCCTCTATCGCTTGTATCATGGGGAGTGTTCAGAGGAATTGTTCGGACTTATACCGGCTGCTGGTTTCCGCCATCGTCCTACGCGACAAAATATCCATCCCCATCACCTGGACGATTGGCACTCCACCACTGTGCGCTTCTCGAGAAGCTTTTTGCCTCGCACAACCAGCTTATGGAACAAATTGTCGCCTGCCGTATTTCCGAACCGATACGACCTTCAAACCTTCAAGAAGAGAGCGTACCTCTACCTAAAAGGTCGGCAACGCACTTGTGACTCTTGAGTTGCGGGTGTCCATGGGCGGCGGTAGTCACTTACCATCAGGTGACCCGTCTGCTCGTTTGCCCCCTATCGCATAAAAAAAAAAAAAAAAAAAAAAAAAAAACATTTATTAATTTAATCAAAAGGGGAGACACACACTTTGATTTAAATTATCCAATTTTATTACAATAAATTAATTTTGTTTAGCAATTTAGTTGCTTAGCTACCTTAGCTTGTACTGCGTATGATACGTGTGTATGTATGTATGTATGTATGTATAGATTATATTGTTCATTTATGTTAAATGAAGGGCAATTGAAAAACAAAAAATGTACTTTCACATGAATACGAGACTAATATTATTATGAAAATAATAAAATACAAACGTTACAGTTTGAATAACCATTCTAATTCACTTTAGTACATGTTGCTTAGCATTTTTAATTGTAAATCCTAAAGAATAATGTTGCTTTGGCTTCTTAAATTAAATTGTTAGAAATACTGTATATGGTTATAATAATCAGATGTGCATTTCGAAGTTCATACTTTTTTCATTTATTTTTTTGCAACAAGCAAGCTTTGCAAGAGATTTGCCTTTGAGGGTGCTCCAACCACCAAAAGATTTATATTCTTAATGTAGTGTGCAGTACATGTAGCACATATGGCGTTACAAAATTAACTGATTAGATGTCTTTTTGTATAAGATATACAAAAAGGCATCTAATCAATTCATTAATTAATTAAAGTACATATGTAAAGTATACTTATGAATAAAAACAATTGTGGGCTACGTTACTGATATGGTAATTTATTACGTTTGTTAAAATAAAATATTACGAATGCAAATTTGATATCATATGGTACTAAATACTTACTCGTTCGTCTTAACTTGTTCGTATACATTTTAGTACTCCTAAAATGTATACGAACAAGTTTGATAACTATACCGTGCCAAAAAAGATAGAACTTATTACTCAATGTTATTACTAATCTTTTCCAAGTTTAACTTCGTATCTTTAAAAATAACATAAGAAAAATTAATAAAAAATAAAACGTGTTTCCGGACCGATATGACCTTCAAACCTTTAAGAAAAGAGCGTACCCTCACCTAAAACGCCGGCAACGCACTTGTGACTCTTAAATTGAGGCTTTGCATGGGCGGTGGTCACTTACCATCAGGTGACCCCTCTGCTCGTTTAGTGGGCAAACATCCCATAAAAAAACATGTACATTCTTACACTTAACTTTCAAACGTACTCGAAAACATAATCAGTCAGTTAAAAATGTCAGAAGGCGTTCGAATTTTAATAGCACCTATTTTATTATTTCCTCTTGATACTTAGATATTAATATGCCATCATTCAGAAAATAGCGGCGCCGACATGTCTACAGCTAGAACCGACGAGACATTGGCATCCAAGTTCACAAAATGGAAGGTCAAGTCGCTATATTTTCTTCCCCTTGGCAATTGTCCAATATATTTATTTTTTGCTTTTTATCAAATCACGTATTTTCGAATTACAAACAATGGACATATTATTCCTTGTGTTTGTCCCTAGATATATCGAAAATTTTGAACTAAATTTACAGGAGGGGAGCGTGGGAGAGTGGCCTCGCACTTACAACTTTTCAGCAACATGAGTTGCAGCTGTCCATGGGCGACGGTTGTCACTTACCATCAGGTGACGTATCTACCCTTTAGCCCCCCTATGCCCCAAAAAAATACTGCTTTAAATTGAAGACGATTTTTTAATAATTCCTGTTTTGCGGGGGCTTCACAAACATTCAAGCGACTGACACAAATAACAGACAGACTCGGTACAACCAACAGTGGCTCACACATTTTTGTACCGTGCGACAACAGGCCTATCACAAATAACTGGATTAGTTCTATTATATCTAATCTAATTATATATAAAAATACTTGACGCTTTCACCCTCTTTTCTATGTTTCTTTCTTTTCAAAAAGACCACGTCTGCATTTGGATTCACTCTTGTATCGAGGGGCTTTACAAAAATTCAAATAACGGACACAAAGAACACCCAGACTTAGAACAACAATTCGAGGATTACACAAAGTGTTGTCCCACATGGTACAACACTTTGCCATCAATCAATCAACATCGTCAACAATCGTGATTACTTCCAATACTGCAATATGATCTTCTTATAATAAAACCACTTTTATTTTACTTATATTTATTAGTTTGTTATATTTGGACTTATGATTTCTTCAATTAATTAAAATCAAATGAATGTTATAGACATGAAAGTGAAACCAAAAAGATTTTGACAGTGGTAAAGCCATGCTTAGGTATGAACGGGCCAGCTCGATCCGTGCGATACCACGGCCTCACAGAACCCCGGTTGCAAGATAACGCTTGCATTGCATTTCCCGATATGAGTGAGGTTTCCGGAGGCCCAACTCCCCCTCTCCCTTTCCTCTCCCCTCATTCTCCCTCTCGTCTTTCACATCCCCTCATTCTCCCTCCCCTCTTTCCCATCTCCTCATCCCCCCTCTCTTCTTAAAGGCGGGCAGCGCACTTGCGACAAGAGTTGCAAGTCTTCATGGACGGCGGTTGTCACTTACCATCAGGTACCCGTCTGTTCGTCTGTCCCCCTATAGTATAAAAAAACAACATGTTTTATGGAATACAGATTGGCTTATCACCTCTATCGATATATATGTAGGTTTAAAAAAGGTAAAGTTTGTCAATATAAACTATCGTAAATACATTTAACATAAAAATAGTTGTAGTTATGGACTGATTGGGCTTTTATGATATCAACTGTATACATACATGCACGAAGGGGTAGCAGAAGCCTATTAAATGTATTGAGTGATTACATTAGCATGCTTTCTAATAAATATTTAATGCTTACAACAAATATTTTATCGATGACTAGCCGATACCTAAATTTTTATTGTTTTAGTGGTCTAACCATCCATCTGGTAAAACCATTTTCGCATCAATGCCTATCTAATGAAACCGGTTTGGGGCACATCGGTTGTTGTATGGTTTGAAAGTCTATAACAGACATAGGTAGAAATATTTTTTGTGTTTAATATAGGTATTTAGATTACTATTTCATGGTATTACTAACTATTTTAAGGGAACTCTTAAAACTGGTATTCATGTTTTTTTTTTATTAAATTTTACATAAACTTAAATAAATTATTTAGTACTAAGTTTCAAATATAGATCTTGACAAAATATAAGTCTATTTTAATATCCGGGGCCATTATAATCACTAAGTATTTCTATTGGAAAATTCTACAACAGCCGGTAGTTGGGTAACTTGTACTGAAGATGTCAATAGCCTCACAATCAACTACTTGTGACTACAAATATAGCTTAATTATCATCACAGATTTGATTTTGAAACGAGCAAGATGATTTGATTCGACCAAAGCTTTGTTATGTTTAACTGTATTTGATATTCAAGTACCTTGAGAACCGTACTACTCTCTTTTTTTACTAAATTTTTCATTTAATGATCAATCTAATACAAAAGTATGCATATTTATTATGAGAAAAATGGTATGTGAATCGGGTCTGTTCAATACCAAAATTATAAAGGTCTACACGCGTTGGAAATTTCGGTATTGATCGGGAACAGCTGAAGGTCATTATCTGACCGTCATTTGGCACAGTGTCTTGGAAAGGGGCCAGAAACTGGTTTCGGGCCGTTATACGCAACAGGAGAGGAATTAAATTTGACTGTCTCAAATGTAGTGTAATTTTTATGAGACTCTTGAACGTCAAGGTCGGGTAAGGTTAATATGGCGGGTATCTGACTTAAGTGCGGTGTCAGTTAATACTGTTTGAATTTCCGTGTGGAAATTGGGTGTTTGTTGGGTAAAAATAAAAAAAACCGTGTGGTGTCGTGGGACACCAGCTAGTAACGAAGTTCCTTATTATAAAAATATTAATTTCAAGTACTATTCGAGGTATAAAGTTAAGAATTATTCGGGTATACAGTTTCTATTATGACTTTCATCGATAAAAATAAAAAAAAATACTTTACAAAATTATCTTAACACCTTTATTCTATGTACAGTTATTTATTAAAATATATAATAATAATAACAGTCATCAAGTAGACTATACATTAGACACTGTATAGCCATCATACATAGACTATACATAAAATCTTATTCTTTTTTTAACGTTACGGACGTTTTTTTTGGCGGCTAGGGTACCCCTCCACATCGCGCCATAAGGAACTTCGTTCCAATAAAAATAGTATATATTATAAGATGATATGATATGAGTTACTTTTAAATAAATTAACGATGATCTTTACCCACCTCTCCCCCTTCTTATCTCTTCCCTAACTTCAACCCGGTCTCTGTCTGAGCTGTCCATGGCGACGGTTGTCACTTACCATCAGGTAACCCATCGTTTAATTTTTTCATAGGATATAAGTATAAAAAAGACAGTATAAACCATCACCCTAGTGGCAAGCGGTTGAGAAGATCAAAAATTGACATTTTTCTTCTTAAAAAAAAGAAATAATCATCATTAAATTATGTAACATTAGAATTCGTAATTTAAAAAAGTGTTTACCACTCTGCAACCTATTGATCGTTACCCAGGCGGTAAAACTTAATAGAAGTTACAAACAAGCACCAGCAATTAAAAAAAAAAAAACAATTCGTCGCTTATACCTCCGTAGGATAAATGAGACTGCATTCAAAACAATACGTGTTCGTTCATAGATGGTGCAATGCGTCGAATTTGTGTATTGACCTATATGCCTTAATAAATGGGCTGGATACCTCCAGAATACTAAACAGGTGTAACCTATTTGTTGCGGTCGTAAAGGCAAATTGGTACCAAGTCATCGTTTTTGCACAAAATAACAAAACTTGGTGAGATATAGTTACTACATTAATATAAATGGTTATAGTTACTACATTAATTTTTAGAGTGGTAGAGCCATGCTTGCTTAAGCACGAATGGGCCGGCTCGACCGGTGCGATACCACGGCCTCACAGAAAACCGGTTGTGAAGTAACGCTTGCGTTGCATTTCCCCGAAATGAGTGAGGTCTCCGGAGGCCCAAAATCCCCCACCCCCCTAATGATAGCGCTGTTAACGAAAAGGATACCCCAGGGGGGTACCAGCGCTAGCGTTGGAGAATCCCCCCCTGGACGTCCACCCTCAGTACGGATTATGCCTGAGCGTGGACGCCCAGGCTGCCCCTCGTACTCTGGGGGGGGCTCAACTGCGCTCTCAAAATCTGCTCGGGGCAAGAGAAGGCATACCATGGCACCCCCTGTCACGTTTACCGTGGATTTTTGCAACATTAGGGGCTTACATTCGAACCTCGACACTGTCCACCACCACCTTGAGACAGCAAAGCCGGCCTTGCTCTTTTTAACCGAGACGCAGATATCATCTCCAGCGGACACATCCTACCTCTGCTACCCTGGGTACGGACTGGAACACTCCTTTGTTCCTAAGGCTGGTGTATGCGTGTACGTTAGAGATGATATCACTTCTCGCCGCCTCGGCAATCTTGAAGGTAGGGAGGGACCTCTCCATCTTGTGGCTACGTGTAGACTGCGACGACCATCCCCGCATCTACCTATGCCTCTACAGGTCCCATAGCGGTGATGCCGAAACGGACCGACTCATCGACCACGTCCAAATGGCTACAGACTCAGTGCTCCAGCAGGTCCCATCCGCAGAGATCGTGATTCTTGGCGACTTTAACGCCCATCACGCCGAATGGCTTGGTTCGCGCAAAACCGATCATGCGGGAAG
Organism: Tyria jacobaeae; assembly: GCA_947561695.1. Taxonomy (NCBI): domain Eukaryota; kingdom Metazoa; phylum Arthropoda; class Insecta; order Lepidoptera; family Erebidae; genus Tyria; species Tyria jacobaeae. Next base: position 10,617,143 of record OX387231.1, on the reverse strand, counting down.
ATCTGTTCACGATTTCGCCTTGGCATATGGCTTGACGCAGCTGGTAGCAACGCCTACGCGAATCCCAGATGCAGAAAGCCACGTGCCTTCACTGTTGGATCTTCTGCTGACCTCACATCCTGACGGCTACAAAGTATCCGTTGAGGCCCCTCTTGGCTCTTCGGACCATTGCCTGATTAGGAGTATGGTGCCACTCGTTCACTCGCTGCGGCCGCGTGTTACAGGCAGTCGCCGCGTATGGCACTATAGGTCAGCAGACTGGGATGGAATGAGAACATTCTTTGCATCCTACCCATGGAGGCAGGTTTGCTTCTCGCCGGATGATCCCAATGTCGTTGCTGACTCTGTCGCGGATGTTGTGCTTCAGGGTATGGAACTTTTCATTCCATTCTCCCTGATTCCCACAGGTGGCAAGTCCCAGCCTTGGTTTGGTCGAACCTGCAAAGCGGGGTCCCGCCGAAAGCAGGAATGTTACCAAGCATGGGCTAATGCAGCGACAGCACGGGATGTAAAGACCAGCACATTAAAGAAGCAATTTAACTTTGCCTCCAGGTCCCTCAAAAGAGTAATTGCTGGGGCGAAGTCGGCTCACATCGGCAGAATTGGCGAGAGACTAGTTAGTCTCCCCTCCGGAACTCGTGCATTCTGGTCTCTTGCCAAAGCTGTCCAGGGGAACTTTTGTAAGCCATCCCTTCCACCTCTGCGCATAGGAGATAATTCGTTGGCCCACGACGCTAAAGAAAAAGCCGATCTTCTGGGCAAACTCTTTGCGTCCAACTCGACCCTGGACGACGGGGGAAACGCACCGCCGACCATACCGCAGTGCGAGACCCGTATGCCGGAAGTCCGGTTTACACAAAGGGCAGTGCGTAAAGCGCTTCTTTCCCTCGACGTTCATAAGTCGAGTGGGCCCGATAGAATCTCTCCTATCGTGCTGAAGACGTGTGCTCCAGAGTTGGCGCCGGTTTTAACGCGCCTTTATCGGCTTTCTTACTCTCTTGGCGTAGTCCCGAACTCATGGAAGACAGCTCTAGTGCACCCAATCCCTAAAAAAGGAGATCGCTCGGATCCGTCCAACTACAGACCCATAGCCATCACCTCCTTGTTCTCCAAGATAATGGAATCCATTGTTAACTGCCAGCTCCTCCGGTACTTAGAAGACCACCAGCTCCTCAATGATCGACAATACGGCTTCCGTCAGGGTCGTTCAGCTGGTGATCTTCTCGTATACTTGACTCACCGGTGGGCACAGGCGATCGAGACCAAGGGGGAAGCGTTGGCCGTTAGTTTGGACGTGGCGAAGGCCTTCGATCGGGTCTGGCACAAAGCGCTCCTTGCGAAGCTTCCTTCCTATGGGCTTCCCGAGAAACTGTGCAATTGGCTCACCAGTTTTCTTACAGACAGAAGCATCAAGGTCGTTGTTGACGGTGCATGCTCCGACTCGAAGTCTGTTAATTCTGGTGTCCCACAAGGCTGTGTGCTATCACCCACGCTGTTTCTTCTGCATATCAACGACATGCTGCAGATTAGCAGCATCCATTGCTATGCAGACGATAGCACGAGTGATGCCCTTTACACCGGCCGCGCTAACATTTCTCGGGTAAGCGTCATCGAAAGCCGATCCAAACTTGTGTCTGAAATCGAAACTTCTTTATCAAAAGTTTCAGATTGGGGTCGACTTAACCTAGTCCAATTTAACCCCACGAAGACACAGGTTTGCGCGTTCACCGCTAAAAAGATGCCATTGGTCGTATCACCTCAATTTGAGAGCACTTCCCTAACTGCATCAGCCAGTATCGGAATCCTTGGCGTCGATATATCAAGCGAAGTCCAGTTTCGCGGTCACTTAGAGAGTAAGGCCATATTAGCCTCGAAGAAGCTTGGTGTGCTAAACAGATCGAGACAGTATTTTACTCCGGCCCACCGCCTGCAACTTTATAAGGCGCAGGTTCGGCCGCACATGGAATACTGTTCTCATCTCTATGCAGGTGCACCCCAGTACCAACTTCTCCCTCTTGACCGCATTCAACGGAGAGCGACTCGCATCATCGACTGCCAAGATATCTCTGATCGACTTGACACCTTGGCGTTGCGTAGAGATGTAGCTTCACTCTGCATCCTCTATCGCTTGTATCATGGGGAGTGTTCAGAGGAATTGTTCGGACTTATACCGGCTGCTGGTTTCCGCCATCGTTCTACGCGACAAAATATCCATCCCCATCACCTGGACGATTGGCACTCCACCACTGTGCGCTTCTCCAGAAGCTTTTTGCCTCGCACAACCAGCTTATGGAACAAATTGTCGCCTGCCGTATTTCCGAACCGATACGACCTTCAAACCTTCAAGAAAAGAGCGTACTCCTACCTAAAAGGCCGGCAGCGCACTTGTGACCCTTGAGTTGCGGGTGTCCATGGGCGGCGGTAGTCATTTACCATCAGGTGACCCGTCTGCTCGTTTGCCCCCTATCGCATAAAAAAAAAAAAAAAAAAAAAAAAAATGGATGATATACTAGATATTAATACATCCTTGATATATCCAATAAGCAACTTGGTCAACAAACAAAATTCGTTAACAAAGTCAACGAATTTTGTTTTTGACCAAGTTGCGTTTAAGTTAACGAGAGTCGCACATTGGGCTCATCATCTCTTACCAAATTCTTGTTTACTCTTAGAACTTAATTAGTATATAAACTTTATTCAACTTAAATACAACTTATTTATATATTATTTCTATAATTTAAATTGTACAAAAAAAATTACAAGCATTATTTTCAATACACTACTCACATTTTTATATTCTATTTAATTTGTGAATACTATTAAAATAAATACGAGTACACTTGAATTCGCAAAGGGGAAGGCAGAGTCGTCTGAAGCGCCATATTTTTCCCAACTATATTACTTTCGTATAATATATAACAATGCGTTATACTATTGCTTGCATCAAATAGAAATAGTATTTTCAGTGTTGATAAGAAGCACGTGCTTATTTATATATTTATTGATATGCAATACCTACTGCACAAAAAAAACAGAATCTTTGAACAGTAATACCGAAAACACTTAGAGGCAATTACACAAAACGTTTGGCACCAATAAAACATTTACAGATAAGATGTGTATTAACGATAAAATGTTAGGGGTGGTAAAACAAAAAATGGCCAACAATTGCCAAAACGATTACATATGGTACTTTCGCTGGCAAACCGCCAGGAACTCTCACTGTAGCCAATGAACTTAATAAAAAAACAATACTTTGAGAAATGGTGAACGTTGTAAAGACTGTTGTTCGTAATTATTATATTTAGCAGACCTCGCAAGAAGGATAGTTATGTTTCTTGAGTGTGTATACTCGTACTCGTACGTATATATGTATCATTTATTTTTTTATGTCACCCTAGAGCCGTCTATAATACTTAGAGACAACGTCAGTAAAAATAGAGAGTAAGTTAGTTATGAAGTTAGATTTTATATTTGTTTAACAATTTTGCTTGTTCAGTCTTTAATAAGGAGAATAACTTACATTAGTGAAAATTAAAAATAATAATAATTAATCGTCTTGCAAACGGTGAGTACTTGCACAGACATAACCAAGTGGCCAGGATAGTCCATCAGCAACTTGCTTTTAGATATAACCTTGTGGATGTCGAGTTACCGTATTATAGGTATGTGCCCGACCCAGTTCTTGAAAATAGTCGTGCAACATTATATTGGGATCGATCTATCATCACTGACAGGACTATTGTTGCCAATAAACCTGATATAGTGGTGATAGACCGACTAGAGCGCCGAGCAATGATTGTTGACATTACCATTCCACATGACGACAACCTCATAAACGCAGAAAAAGATAAACAAATAAAATATTTGGATGGATGGATGGATGGACTTGAGTTTCATATTTCAATTTATACAAAATATACAGCAACCAAACAAGATTTGTTTATGTAGTAAATTTAGGTTAGGTTATTAATAAAAGTATTGCAGGTTATAGTGATAAAAAAAAAAACATTATCTGACATCTGGAAATAACAAAATCGTCGTAGTCTAGAGATCTCTAAACAATGACGGCCGGTGCCACTCACGTTTTTGGCAGAATCCGGCGGCTAGGTCTCGAGGTGGCCTTACATAAATCCGAGGCGGTGTGATCGAATCGGCATCGAGACCTCGATGTCTTAGGCTCGTGCTCGATAGTCGTTGGGATTTCGGAATTCATTTCCGGAATTCATTTCCGGTCCCCAAGCTTATGAGGACAGCAGCTGCGTTCTCACGGCTGCTGCCCAATTTGAGAGGGCCCGTCATCTCCTGCAGGAGGCTCTACGATGGAATCGTGCAGTTGATGGCGCTATATAGGGCCCCTATTTGGGCGGAGTCCCTGACGGCCCGTAATGCCGCCATATTGCGACGTCCACCAAGAGCAATGTGGTACTTTAAGGCAAAGTCCCTTGCGTCATTATATAAATGGCGCAAGGCGCCAGAGCGGAGGTCCACTGCTCCCGACATCAAGGGGCATCGGTTTCAGCTCCACCAGGTCCTGCTGGTAGACTGGAAAGAGCGACTTGTGCGGCCGAGTGCAGGGCATGCCACAGTTATAGCGGTAAGGTCCATCTTGGAGGATTGGCTGGAGAGAAAATACGGGAGCCTCTCCTACCGGCTAACGCAGGTACTGACTGGTCACGGCTACTTCAGGAAGTACCTGTGCCGTATAGGCCGGGAGCCAACGCCTGTGTGCCACCACTGGGGGGGCTGCCGCGAGCGATACCGCACCCCACACTCTGACGGAGTGCTGGCTGGTGAAGCAGCGTGCCGATCTCGATCGGTAAGGTAGCCGACGGAGATCGGTGTGGGTAGCCTCTCACTTGAGATCATAGTTCTGTCCATGGTCCAAAGCTAGAGTGCGTGGGACGCCGTTGCTTCATTTGCGAGGAGGTGATGTTGGCTGAAGAAGCGGTGGAAAGGGTACGGGAGAGTACCAGTACTCTCTGATCCCGCAGAAGATGCACCAGACGCCGGAGAGCGCGATCGGCACGATTTCCGGCCTCCATGAGCGCTGACCCGGGGGTAACGGGGGAGCTGTCCGTTACCTTAGCAGAAGTGAGCCAGAAACGATGGTGCCACGTGTTCCGCGCGTGCCTCTTTCAACTGAAGAGGTTCCAGGCCCCCTACACGGTGGGGGCACCTGTTGAGGTGCCCAAGGTATGCGGGGGGTTCCCGGAGGCTTTCTTATTAGGGTATTCCCGAGTCCCTTGCAATAGACCCTTTGTGATCTAACACCGCACTGTTAGATCCGGTGAGGTGATGACCCGTGGGGGTCACCACACGAAAAAAAAAAAGGCATCTCTAAACGAAAACGAAATAATCGTTCATAAATATGTATATCTGTTCATACTGACTTTATTTCGTAACAAGGCGGTGTGTACTACGAGTATTTATGACCAGATACCGGCGTCACCATGAAGAGACGGGATGAGATTTTTTAATTAATAACGTTACCTTTTTTTATATATTTTTGAAATTAGTTATTCCTTTTTTACGTTTACAAACTACATTTTACTTGTACACCTACCACGCACGTCTATTTATCACTCAAAAACAAAAAAAAAAAACAGATTGACTTTTAGGAAATAAAATAAGGTATCAAATAAATATATCAACTACTGATTTCAAATAATTAAGGTATTTTAATATAATTGCAATACAAATAGTTACAAGTACAGTAATTACAAATAGCTTAGTATGCAGTTTGTGTTTGTGTGTAAACTATGAAATAAAATTTTTGACCTTTATTGTAAACAGGGTCTTATTTTGAATTCCAGCAAAAAATAATAAAAACATTAAAATTTCCATTAAGGGCCAGTTCGAGTTACAGTTACGTGATGTCCTTGACTTAGACACTTCTCATGCTACCTCTAAAGGCAATACTCTTTTCCCTCTACTGCCATTCCTTGTTCTTATAGTATTCTATATCATGACATGACATGACTGCACGAATGACGTAGCGGTTTAAGTGGTCACCTCGCTAATACGCTCTGAGTGTTGTGGGTTCGATCTACGCACGGGACAACACTTTGTGTAATCCTCACATTGTTGTTCTGAGTCTGGGTGTTCTTTGTGTTCGTTGTTTCAATTTTATAAAGTCCCCCACGACACAGGAATTAATTCTAGTGGGGGAGCTGTCTTAAAAAAAAAATGTTACTTTTAAATATACTCAAAAATAACCCAACTATGTTTGCTAAAGTGCCTATTGAACCCAATAGGTTTGCCCCCACTGATGTTAGTTGGACCAAATGTAATCGGTACGTGTATAATACACCTCTGTCTACTCTATCCCTGTCGGAGATACGGGCGTGAGCGTATGGGTATAATATACTGCTTATCAGTACAATGCTCCTCAGAACTCACTAATACCTAAGTCAAAACCAAAATAATGACATATCTATAGTTTTCCACTTCGCTGGAACACGTTCCTTTATATTTAATAAAGAGAGCTACCTGTTCCTTTTCACTTTTGCCAACAAAGGTTTATGCGACAGACTTATATCGGTCACGTCTACTATATATCAGTTCACTAAACATTCCAGTAAAGAAAACCCTATTTGTCTATATTCTAACATAACCGAAAAGTACGTGAGATTTTTCTGCAAAACTTATGAAGAAAAACGTCTGAAAATATTTATTTTCTTTTTTCTAGAGGAGTGTGTCCCTTTACGACAAAAAAACAATGACCATAAATCATTTTTATATTTGAAGCTTAAAGATAAGATATAACTTAGATTAGATATATATGTTTGTAATATTTCCAAGCTTTATTTCCAAGGTTCAAAATATAAACTTTCTAGTGGTGCATACGAAGTGGATATGTGAGACCGAGATTCTATAGAAAAATAGTATTGTTACAGGAGATGCTTCCGAAAAACAATCTAATATATAAATGAAAACATATAAAAATCTAATATTCGTTTATTGGTCTGACACCGAGATAAAGTGATACAATATACAGAAAACTAAGTTTTAATAGAAGCGACCCAAAACTAAATTAAATTGAAATCTCTGTTGATTTACGAGTAATAATAGAATTGCATTACAAAAGTGTGAGTGTGAAGAAAATACCTGAATTAAACTTGGTACCATTCATTAATTATATGCGTTCATTGACTAGGTCTTTTAGAGCGCTCTATACTGTTAGAACCAAATGCATTAAGTAGATGTATTCGGTCACTCAATTAACATTTTTAATCATTCAGCTACTGATTCAGTAACACAATGAAAGTCCAAATGCTGAATACCTAAATAATAACAAACGTTACCTCGCTTGACTTGTACTATTTAAAGTACATTAGTAAATGTGTTCTTTTTTATAAGATGGAGAATAGAAGAACATCAACTGCTTACGGTAAGAATTTAGTTGCATTGATTGTATCTAAAAAAAAAAGTACCAACTCAAAAAACTTTTGCTATATTTTCTTTTTTTAATATAGGGGGCCAGACGAACAAACGGGTCATCTGATGATAAGTGACAATCTCCGTCCATGGACACCTGCAACTCAAGAGTCGTAAGTGCACTGTCTGCCTTTAAGTTGATAAGAATTAGGGGGATGCGGGGAGGGGAAAGGAGAGGTGGGATGACGAGATGGGAAACAAGAGAGTATAGTGACTATCCATTAGCAAGAACAACTTTTTGTCTACGTCATACGTGTATGTGTAGGTGTAATGACGGCAGATAGATTTGGACAAGTGAGGGAAAAAGAAGAACCATTAAAGATTACGTCAGAAAAAAGTGTGAAAAAATAGTAAAAAATATTATAATGCAGCTGAATTATATCTTATTACAATTGTTTTGAAGTTAAATAGACTATAGATCTTTTCTGACTTCATAAAGATTGAGATTTATCGGTATAAAACGTTGATTTTTAATAAATAACGAGATTAAGCTGAAGATTAACTGACCTCTACTAAATGTACTGGAAACTTAAATTTATTTTGTGGATTACAAAGGTTGGGGATCAGGTTGCTTGACCTTTGAAAAGGCACTAATACATATGCATAGTTAGTTACTTTTGTGAGGCTGCTTTCCAAACTTGAATAAAGACAATTGTTTTTAATCTTTAACGAAATAATCGCTGATTTAAATTATACTGAATTTCACTTACTCTTTTCTGTGACTGAAATTAGTCGGTAGAATCAAACATGTCAGAAACGCAAGAAGAATACCTCTTTATATAAAATATTTATTCAATTCATTTATTTAATTAAACAGTCCGTTCTTTATTAATATTTTTGTAACTTGAAAACGTCAAGCGTTTGGTAACAATTACTACAACAGTATGGTAAAAATAGGACCTCAGTCTGAGTCTCGCTTGAAGACTGTATACATATTAACCTTAACTAAAAGAATAATTTAACCATATACATATGTATGTGTAAGGCTTGAAAACCTTTGTCATATGGATTTATCTACTACTGTAATATTGTGGCTAGTATTATGTCAACCTGCATGTTTATATTTTATAATAAACCTATCCTTGTAAGTCTACTACATCATACTGAAAAAAAAAAGGGAGTGTGCATAAGCTGAACACGATCATAAACTGAAACTAAGAGGCATTTTTTTTAATAAACAGCGCACAAAAAGCATATGTCGACGTGGCAACCCTATTTATTATTTTACACAACATACAGCGTTTAATAATAATCTGAGGCACTATGATCCTTAACACATTACATTAAAACATTCAGTTGAATACAAAATCACAAACACTTAAAACTCTTTTTGTCCTGTGTCTTATTTTTTTGGTAAATGAAGCTGACACAGGGTTCTTTGCAATAAAAAGTATGACGAGTTTCGAAGACTGAAGTTTACCATTTCTCTTTGTAAACCGCTTAAGTTTAGCATTGTAAGGCTTATTAGAAATGAAATATTAGTGGCAAGAAAAGTTATTGAAAGATTTAAGAGGTTGGTATAATAAGAGTAAATTTATACACACATTCGCCCTAACCTGTATACCTGAAGGGGTGTGTGTACCTGAAAATTTTGGTCCTACTAACGTAACATTAAAAAAGCCTATTGTCGTCAACCGAACACTTAAAGATAAAAAGATAAACGATTAAAGATATAGAAGAGAGATAAAGGAATTAATGATAAAAAAAATAGGTAGTATATTGAAACGAAAAGGGCAAGGGAAGCAAGCATCTTTTTTATATTACAGGGGGACAAACAAACAGAGCCGTCTTTTCATCTGTCCCCCCGACGGTCACCTGCAACTTGAGAGTCGTAAGTGCGCTGCCCGCCTTTGAGGGTGATGGGGATACGGGTCTGCGGGAAACGGAAAGAGAGTTTAATGAGGAAATGGGGAGAAAAGCGGAGGGGGGTCGGGGAGAGGAAAAAGGAGAGATAGAGTTGGGCCTCCGGAAACCACCATTTTCGGGGAACACACACAACCGATTTTCTGTGAGGCCGCTCTACACGGCCTATTCATGCCTAAGCATGGCTCTACCCCATGATATGTTATTTCTTATATAGATAGCAACTTATTCTAAACTTTATATTGAAGTAAAACAAACATAATTTGTTAGTTACCTACTTTTTTTTACTATAATCAGAATTTAAGTTTTAACACTAATGGTATTTACCAGAAGACAGATATCCCCTATGTGGGCACGATACAAGTCCTATATTGATATAAATACCTAATAAAGATTACGTAAAATTAAATAATGGCGGCGGTAAGACAAGCTACTTGTTATATACATATATATGTGTTAGCCAGTATAAATATTTTACAATATTACAAATCTCTGTAAGTAAAATATACAGTTTTTGAAGAAACGAATAACGATTGTACCTAAACTTTCATCAAAATCTATACTAAAGTGCTAAATAAAGATTTGACCTAAAACCCACCCTCAATCAGTCAAAAGTTTGTTTGACAAAATCTTCGATATGAACCGTGACAAGCCTCGACACCAATTCAACAGAAAAACAACCTCGTACTAGATTTTTGTAAATGCAACTTTTAAAAAAAGATTTTTCACATTAAATGTTATATGCATAACGGTTTTACCGTGGGATGCTTAGGCACGAATACCAATACCGGAGGGTGCCGGAATCCTAAGTCTCCTCCCTTCCTCTCCTTCCTTCTCATCCATCACCACTCTATCCACTTTCACCCTCCCCTCACCCTATCCAATTCAATGCAGGGATATTTGGTAAATAAAACAGTAGCAAGTTGGATAATTAACTTCAGTTTGAATGAACTTCGATCAAACAGAATTGGTTGGTGAAGATTGTTTACTGTCATTATTTTGGTTTAAATAAACTAATGTTTTAAATGTAACATTAACTAACTTAACTTAGAGAACTCGGATTTCCTGTGTTGTTGGAGCCAGGGTGATGAGGAATGAGGAAAAAGAATATAAGATTAGAACAATATTTACTGTACACGTTAGAAATATTGCTTAAAACTAAATATACAAGGTTGATATGCACAATGGGCGGCCTTATCGCCAAGAGCCGTCTCTTACAGGCAATCTTCTATTCGGAAAGAAACAATAGGCTTACGTAGGCAAGTACAGAGGGCGAAAAAAAAAACACCCGTCACAATGACAATTCACTGCTACTGGCTCGATATGACGTATGATAACTCAGTTACTTATTCACTTTCCTTACTCGCGTGCTTATAAATAGATGTACGTGAGACTAGGAGTATTATATAGTAGTTCCTATACATAGTCTATATACTCTTAAAATTCAAGTTATGGTGTGTTAAGTCCTACGTTACCGAAGATTTTTTCTTGTAATAGGTATACAGAATAACCGTTCATTACGGTACAATGTAATAAACATTGATACAAATGACGTATAGTTGACGTCTGTTTCATACCTTGAATCATACCATGAAACAGTTACACATCGATTTTTCTGAGAATACTTCAAGGCTGTATTGCCATATGCATTCTTAAACGGACATTCAAAGTTTATATTTATATTATTTATTTATTCAAAGACATTATGATAGATAAAAAAGTAAAAACCGACTGCATTTATGTACGTCATTTTGCCGTTTTGCCAGTTTCATGTAATGGTCAGCTAAAACTGACTATATCATTAAAACGTAATCGTTTATTGATAATATAATATTATGTATATTTGAATATATACACATATGACCACTTAAACTTTTATAAGTTATCGAACGATAATATATTTCAAAGCACTTTTATTTGCTATTTGCTTATTCTCATCCGTTTTTTAAATAATATAATTATCCGCCGCCATGATACATCACTAAAACAAAGAATATCAAAGCCTGTAGCATCGGATAATGTGAACATTTCTGGATGAGCTCACCAATTTTTGACCATATCATTGTGTGTGGTAGAAGTGGTCGAACGGTTAGCTGTTCATATCGTTAAACGCTGTTTATATGTCCATATATATTGATTTGGACAGACCATATCATAATGTGACCCATCATTTTCTTAATTGCGAATATTTCATGAAATGGTTGATAAAAATATAAATATGAAGTGATCAATTTTATGGAATCTAAAAGTTGTAACAAGACCTTGGACAACACAGTTCTTTTTATATTATTCCCATTTGTTCTACCATTGTGACGCCAGCAGCCGCCAACTTTAAGTCCCGATTAGTTTTAAGTAACTTGATAATTCTTTAAAACAACGCGGCACCCACATAAACTCACGATAAATCTTCCAAAAAGAAACGGTTTTTATGAGATTATGTAAATCGGCTTCCTTCTTTTTATTCTCCAAAAATCTTTGTAATTTTTGTTTGATAATTTCCGAATAAGGGATGTGTTCTTTCTTAACATTTTTATTTCGTGACTTAGCTTTTGACCGCGTCCTCGCTACCGTTTATGTATTTTCTAAACACCGACGGCAGTTAAATTAACTGGTTATTTTCTATTTTCTCGGGAAGTACTTTTCCTGTTGAGCTTTTAATTCGTGCGTTAGTTTTAGAAATAAAAAAAAATACAAAAAAAAACGAATAATAACAATATGGCAATATTTAAACATAACTTATAATACAGTATAATGCATACAGTACAATATTGTGTTGTATTGAGCCAGTAACATCGACAAAAAAATCAAATTAATTTAATAATAGATAGGATTTTGGTTTATATTAAAGATTAATGTAACAAGTGAAGGAAGAATTGGTAATTAGTTACGATGCTTGGTTCTTTGTTCACTTTACAATTTTGGGTCAACTGGAAGTGTGCGAGTTTTATATAGTTATATTAAATACACTTTTTTCATTCATATACGTGAATTTTAAAACTTCAAAGAAAGTTACATATCGACAATATTCATCAACACAAGCATGGCTTTGTATTATTGAATATTATTGAATCGTTATTATACAATCAGGTAGTATTAGAAACAAAATTATACTGTTTGTGACCGGACCGCAGTAAAGTCCAATAATTGACTTTAAAAAAATATTCAACCGACTTCTATGCGCCTATCATAACATTTAAGACGTATATGGTTTTCTCATAGATGCCATTGTTAGAACTGGACCAAATTCAAATGGAACCAATCGGGAAGCACCAGCTTTCCAATAAAAAAGAAAAAAAGACATTAAAATCGCTTCACCCAGAAAGTTTTGAGGGAACAAACATGAAAAGAAAGCAAAAAATGCAGTTGTATTGAGAACCTTCTCGTTTTTTAAAGTCGGTTGTAAAAGGGTCTTGTGTTGGATCTGCATTAGGCTCTAAATTGGGGCGTGGTCATGGTGTTTGCCTGTTAAAAACAATTTATTTCACTGATCTAGTATTGCTAGCTTTTTTTTTATATGATTAGATTCTTTATTCTAGATTGCATATATATGTATGTCTATATGTGTATTTGATAAATTTCCCATTGATAAACAGCTGAACCAAATTACATAATTAATGTATCGATATATTTTCATTGTAGCACACTGTCCCTTGGATAATAAAATACAATGTATGTAACATACATACATGTATATATGTTAGGTTCAGGGTTTTTTTTCATTTAATTGTTTTTTAGATTTATATTTTTTTATAAATTAACTTAAAACCTATCCTGAAAGGACAATAACAATAAAGATCTTACGAGGAAATTAAGGACTTAAGTCAATCAGAAAGTCTTTAGCTGCACCTAATTGCCTTTTAAGCAAAGTAACCGCTACATTCAAGTTATGCCAGTGATTCTACCAGTCTTAATTAATACTATTAAATGCCGGGTGACTATTAACTTCTTTAGCCCGACAATTTTGAGGAAATAAATACACTGGAAAATATACTAATGTAGACAAATAAATGCATACGACTAAGTTATAAATGTATTTTTATTTATAAGTAGCACAAGGAGACAAAAGAGCAGACGGGTTACCTGATGGTAAGGGATTTCCGCCGCATATGGACACTTATTACACAAGAGTCACAAGTGCTATCCGCATTTGAAAGTAAGAAAAAGGGATGTGGGGAAAAGGGAAGGTAAAGGGAGGAGGGGTAAGAAGGGAAGCGAAAGGGTGTTCGACTCACACACTCACTCGGTTTCACAATCCAAGCATAACTGCCATGTAGTATTCGGTGAAGTAGAAAGTGTATACCTCCGCTCTTCCCGCGGCGACTAAGTAACCGGACTGTTATCCATCAGATAGTTTGTATACAGTTTATACAAAGACAGCATTAGGCTTGCCCTTCCTAAATTATATAATGGTTGGCAGATTATTTAGTTTTTGTTATATATAGTTTTCGCTCAACTAGACATCGTATCGATATCGATATCGTTAGATCTTTTCGATATCGTTAGATATAATCTTATATATATAAAATTATAAGTTATTCATTACTATTCTTGTACAATTGATTATGTGTTCTAACGACTTTTACGTCTATTTTAAAAGGAGAGAATTATGAGAATAAAGCTTTCATACAAAAATCACACAAAGCCCTAATTTGCACCGTTAACGCAATTTGTCTCTGATTTATAATCTTTTGGCTTTTTTCTTAATTAGATCTAACAATGCTTTTAGATAGGCGTCTTTTAGGGGCTTAAAGATTTTTTTATGCACATTAAAAAAAATATTTTACGGAACAATAGTAGTGAACACTTTATTCAGTTTCAAATCATTCATCATCACAAAATAAATCGATTTTGTCCAATTAATAACAGAATTCAATTACACAGCATTTCTTTATTACACAATTCATGTTGCAGAATCGAAATATAAAAATTAAAATACCAATTTAAAAAAAAATACTATGAATAATGATAGTAGAGGGCATGTAAGTGGCGGAAGAAGCCTTGTAGTGTAAATAGCAAATGGAACTAAATATTGTACACTACTGATTTTCGGTGACTAAACGTATCACTCTTAAATACCAAACTCATTAGTTACTTCAAAATAGTAATTTAGATTTTAGTTTTGTAGAAGTTTCATTGCTTTACAAAGCTGGAACCAGGTTATTATAGTTGTGTATTTTCAAATTGCCTCCAATCAACGGATTCCGTGTTTGTTTAAAACTTTCCAATTGAAGAAATTAATTGTTGTATATTTGTACAAACGAATAGAGGACGCCTGTTAGTTGCCCGAGCTTCGTAAACCGCTAATTAAGTTGCTAGAAACCTACAATGTCGTTATTACTTTTATGTGCTTTGCCAACTTCAAATGTTGGCAGAGTAGACGACACTCGTAGCGATACATGATATGAGCTGAGTTTTTGTAGATTTGATGATACTATGTAAATATGTATCTTTGTTTTTCGAGTACAGCGAGCCGCAGAATGACTATCATAATATATGGATCATACAGTTAATTGTATGATGTGGAACTGTTGTTCCTGTTGCGGTTAGAGTTTTTAAGGTGACAACTTAACAATAAATCAAGGAAATAAGAAGATATATTAAAAAAATAAAAACAAAACCCAATTTAAATGCAGTTTCTGAGGTTATATATATACATACATAAGTATATAGTGTTCAACATCTTGAGTGAAATCACATGTACTGTTCCACACCATTTATTTAATAACTCTGCCCAGTTTCGCCTTGCGGCGTTTTCAAAGGTTTCTGAACAGTGTAGCTAGTTCCACCAAGTGCCAATAATCAACAGTATAAATATTAGGTTAGGTGTTTTCATTTTCAAGTTATCTTTAAATCTTATACACTGTCACCTTACATGTCGAAATCCAACAAGCCGTCTAAGCTCACATATTACTCCTTTTTGGCGCCGCTTCGAAATAAAAACAAAAATGCGTTTAATACTTACGGTTTGTTTACATAACAGACCGAATTCAATTAAAACTAGGTATTTTTAGTGTCGGTTATATTATTCACTGAATGATTGGACTCACAAGGGAGCAATTATGTTTTACAGTTATTAAGGGGTTTGTTAAAACCAATTCCTATACTTATAGCCACTTTTGTACTGAACCGTGAATTAAGAAAATCGATATGTAGGTAACCATACTCATTCGTTATTAATGACACATATTTGAAATTGACATTGAGCTTAAGCTAAACTCGTACTTGATGTCATTTTAAACATACAACAATGGAGAGAAACAAGTATTAATTTTTCTATAAAACAACTTTAAAGATAAAATATTCATACTATAGAAACATTTTATACTATGAAGACAAGGACCAACTTTTGAAAGTCTTGCAATGGCCTTACAGATACAAGGATTACCTCGGATGAAAGATTAGACCGTTACTATACAAATCATTCTAATCTTTTGAAATCTGCCTACCTACGACAATTTAATTGAATCTGATCCAATAAGAGAGGACAAGGGTTATAACAATAAGAGGAACCACTAGTGACTACCAAGAAACATATTTCTTGCATGCTATTAAAAGACATCAGTTACGAGCTTAGTATAAGCTCAATGTTAAGTTCAAATGTGAGTAATGACTCACATATTATTAATGAACAACGATTATTTTAAAATTGAAGGTAATAAAAAAATAATAACATTGTATGTTTATGGAGTTTGTCAATATCAATAGTGAACTATAAAATTGGCCCTTCCTTAATCATGATACACTCTTGTAATACAATACGAAGCAAATACAATGCGAGCCTCCTCGGAACTACGCCGGTAGATGACGAAGCGAAGGATTTTTTGACGCATGTTTGTAAATAGTCCATAGGTTTATTTATAGGTAAATGTGATTTTTATTTTGTAAAATAATAATACATTACGACATTTTCACTAACCAGTTTTACATCTTGTGAATAGTGACTAGTGAGTGCATGTCACAGGTCACTGCGCTCTTTCATAGCATTGATTTTTATTCCTTTAAGATGATAAATTTAAATGCAATTAACTTTAATACAAAATAGGTAACTTACAAATTAAGTAACATTCGTTCGGTCTTACAAGAGGCGTGTGTGAGTTTGTGTACGTGTGTGGGAGGGTGTGTGTATATTAATAGCGGATTACTGTAATTAGGTTATTTTCAAATATTTAATTTTACACAGACTGTTTGGAAATTGGTTTTCACATACAGTGTATTTTATTTGATGTATTTCCTTTTATAAATACCTAGAAATTGCTTTTATAGAGAATTAATTTTGAGTGGCTAACTTAATTAAAATACCAGCAGTCCCTTTCTAATTTTTTTTTTGATAGATAAGGGACAAACGAGCAGAGTGGTCAACTGATGGTAAGATGCCACCGCCGCCCATGGTTGCATAATTGCAACAAACGCGCTGCTAGCATTTGCAGGAGTATGCCCTCTTCTTGAAGTTTTGAATGTGGTATCAGTGGTTCGGAAATATTAGAGAAGATAAATTGTTCCAAAGATTGTTTATTGGTTATTTACCAGAGAAACGCACAGAGTAGTGGGATGCCAACTACCAACGAAATAAGAAACGACGATGTTACCGTCGAGGCCCACTCATGATGCGACAACTTTGTGACTACCCCTAAAGCAGACTCTGATCAGCTTTTTTTTTATACAAATTAAATTTATAAGAATTATACAAAATATATAAAATTTAATAATAATTATAATATTTGAAATATTAAAATAAGTGCGAATTGCTTGTTAATAATGATTAAAAAAAAAACAAGATAATAGCAAAATGTCATTTTTATTTTTTTATATTTGTCTGCCTGTGTGTCAGGATTGTGTCTACAATAACACTGCTAATAGGCAAGAGTGCCTCAATTTACATTTTAACAAGACATATGTACATTTGCCAAGCAATACATGGATTCACAGCAATCATAGCAATAAAAAATGATAGCATCTACAATAATGCCATTATGTACTTACGACTAACTATGACTTGCGACTAATGAATGTTTATGGATTCATATTGGTCTGGTGTATAAAAGATGTTTTACATATATGACTAATATCATCATTTGTAATATGAGCTATTTGAGATGATACTTATGACACTTAAATATATGACAAGTCTTACCTTCGGTAAGGAAAGTACTTAATGAATTCCTCAGTTGAAATAAAATTTATTTGATGCTGATGAACAACACGATCTTGCGTGTCACCCCAAATATTTACTGAATCTTCCAGAGAAAAAGGGATCTGCGGGCTACATCTTAATACACCCTTGTGTATAGAGTCTACAAAGATTTTATTACTTGGGATAAATTTCCCATGAGAAGTATTCAAACTGATGTAGCATCTATGTCAACAAGCGATGTTGTATATTACAACAATAGCGAAAAATATTAAAGAAAAACATCTTAGAAGCCTTAAGAAGAAGACTGTCACAAG
This sequence comes from Tyria jacobaeae, assembly GCA_947561695.1. Lineage (NCBI taxonomy): Eukaryota > Metazoa > Arthropoda > Insecta > Lepidoptera > Erebidae > Tyria > Tyria jacobaeae. Next base: position 10,599,395 of record OX387231.1, on the reverse strand, counting down.
ATGTAAAACTGTTTAGTGAAAATGTCGTAATGTATTATTATTTATACAAAATAAAAATCACATTTACCTTTAAATAAACCTATGGATTATTTACAAACATACGTTAAAAAATCCTTCGCTTCGTCATCTACCGGCGTAGTTCCGAGGAGGCTCGCATTGTAATTGCTTCGTATTGTATTACAAGAGTGTATCATGATTAGAGTAGGGCCAATTTTGGCCAATTAAAATTATCAGCGAAATACGTACCTTAAAAGATTGAAAAAAAAAAAAAATGTAATTTTTTTGAAGACAACTCCCGTACTGGGAATAATCCTTATGATGGGAGTGATGCGGGTAACTTAACTGACATACAAACAACCTACGCAAATAACACCCCCGTGGACATAAACAACTATTTGAGGATCCCATAATATTTGTCCCATGTGGGAATGGAACCCATGATCTCTGGCTGAGTAGTCAGGGTCACTACACTACAGGGACACTAAGGTCGTCCGTGCATCTGGGGAGGCGGGCACTCTAGGACTTGTTTGTTTCAACGCCGATAGACCTTCGGCAGATGTGGCCAGCCCATTACCTTTTCAATGTGCTTATTCTGCGAGCTATATTGGTAACTTTGATTCTTTACGAATTACACAAATATCGTAATTTTTTTCATGGCTCAAGCAGTATCAGTTTTATCTGAACAATAACTTACAATACACAATGGTTAATACTAGATGTTGGTGACATAAACAACGTTCTATTTAATTTATTTTTCGTGTTCGTATAATTAAACTCCCTTCCACAAAAAAACACATTCTCTCAAGAAAAAAATACTGCTCAACTTAGAAAGACACCCGAGTCACGTATCCCACTTTCAGTAAATGTTTCATGGTAACCCTTAACTCGCGTACACGGTGCTACGTTAATGAGGACACGGAAAACGAGTTTTTCCTAGCGATTGAGGGTTAAGGTATTAAGACGCGTTTTTTTGCTGGAAGGTGTTGAGAGGTTGGCTGATTGCGTTTTCGATTAAGTTTGTGTTACGTTACACGTATTACTTTTAACGGTATATGTATACGGTGTGTTTATATATCATTTCTTATTGATAATTTAAGAGGATTGGATGGCAGTCGATAGTGTCTGATAAAAGAGAAACCTATTAACAGTTCTTTTTAACGTTTTAAATAACAAAATATTGAATTACTTTGATTTTTTATTTTTATACACAAAAAAAAATATCTTCCATTCACTAAAAAAACAATTAACTTTAAGGTACCTAAATTTTGAAATAAACTTGCACTACTATTCTTGATTCGTGAAGAAAATTATGTTGTACTATCTTTCATTAACAGCTCATCATGTAAAACTCATTTTGTCTATCCCTCAGAAATAGCACTTTTTTTTAATGATTCCATCTTATCCTTGTCAACATATTCATATTTCCTACACCTCAGTTCATTTCAGACTATCTTGCCACTCGGTTTTAATAAAACATTTGTGTACCTATTTGTTTTTCAATATTCTAAACATCTAAGGTCATTCAAATGCCTTCTTTAAAAAACCTTTTTTATAAGCCCGTATAACATAATACGTAAGGGATTAAGTAACGCATGGGCATACATTTCTTAAACCAATTTCAAAAACATGGAATAACACAGTAATGGCATAGGAGTTTCTCCGTTCGACAACCGATCCAAAATGTAAGATATACGTGGTGAATATACACAATAGACACACGTTTTTGGCTTTACCTATTTTTTTTTTATGCGATAGGTTGCAAACGAGCAGACGGGTCACCTGATGGTAAGTGACTACCGCCGCTCATGGACACCCGCAACTCAAGAGTCACAAGTGCGTTGCCGGCCTTTCAGGTAGGAGTACGCTCTTTTCTTGAAGGTTTGATGGTCGTATCTGTCTGGAAATACGGCAGGCGACATTTTGTTCCACAGGCTGGTTGTGCGAGGCAAAAAGCTTCTGGAGAAGCGCACAGTGGTGGGGTGCCAATCGTCCAGGTGATGGGGATGGATATTTTGTCGCGTAGGATGATGGCGGAAACCTGCCGCCGGTATAAGTCCGAACAATTCCTCTGAACACTCATCATGATACAAGCGATAGAGGTTATTAAGGTTAGGTTACATTTTAAGATCATTTATACCAAAGCAGGGATTTTAAAGCAATACGTTCCATTTCTGTAATATTACAAATCGAGTATTGGATTTTATCCTCAACCATTGTAAGTGCACAAAGGCTTACTCAGTTTTTTTCAGTGAAATGGAGTGTAAATACTACGATATGAGTTTCCTTCGGTAGTAGCGTTAAATATAATATTTAGCAACGACTTCTAACTTCTATAGCTATATACGAGTATGCACTTGTGTTTTAGCTTCTGATCGTTCCTTCATTGTATGGAAATAGAAATGTAAACATGTATAATTGAACTAATGTACTTTGGCATGTTTTTTCGTTCGGTGCTTAGAATATGCATTTTTAGACTCTATGAGCAAAAGAGTGTTTTTATGATTGTGGTATGTATTTATGATGTTTCTTTGTCACGTGCTAGGGCCTAGACAGTACATTTTGAAAAATGCAATGTTATTTGAACCACCCTTATAGTAAGAGCGTCATAAGATAAAAAAAAAATATCATTAGGTTTTTTTTTATTTTACTTGTTAACATATTTTTTATACACTTAATCTTTAATAAGAATTACCAGTGTTCAATTGGATGTTTTCTAATAATATATTCTAATTTGTATATTATGTATTATCAGTGATTCTTTATGTGAAAACAACGAAGAATACCATTTCAAACTTAGATAGTTACAGGTAATGGTAATGTAAACAATATAATATTGTTTATAAACATATTCATTCAAAAATATACTAAATATAAATAGAGAATCAAATATTGAAATTTTTACCTTTATTTTGTTTTCCTTGAAATAACAGAAGCATATCGAAAAACCTTCGAAAATTTATAACTGTGCCTATTAAAGTCAAGAGTCTTCATCTTTGTGTAATTTAGAGACAACCAGTAAAGCCAGGCAGTAATCTCGTCAGCAAACTATCTTAAAGATATCTTTACAAGAAACTTAATAACTTTGTAGCTCCCTTAAATTAATCTATCAATTTTCTGAAAGTCAGGTTTTGAGTTACTCTCAATTTACCTATCAAGATTTATACACAGTCAGTCAACCTCACGATTTAAGTTTTAGAAAGAATGTGTCCCCGTGGCATAATACCCATCGAACGAGAATGGGAGAGGACAATCACTCTCCCACCACGCAGAACACACTCCGGGCACCAGAAAGATCTCCGGCTTCCATGAACACTGGTCAGGAGCTAGCGAGTCGGACTGACTATTACACACCCGAAATGCGTGCCTCTCTAATCTGTAGGCGGATAAGGTCCCCTGAACTTCATGGGTGGTCCCCTGCTCATCAGGTAGTCAGAATCGAGAGGTGTTCCCGGACGCTGCTTTCGTAGGGTATCCCGGGTCCCCTGCGATAAACTAACTTGTGACGGAACACTATGAGCTTTTATTCACGTCGATACGAACACACTACCTCACCCTTGACTCCGGTGAGGCGATCAAAAATGTAAATTTATTTGAATACATACATACATATATGCTCCCGTTCAGAGTAGACATGATTCTGACGTACAGCTCGCCGGATACGGATGCTTTTAACTACTTTAGTATGCTGCCAATCTCATGAATTAACGCATTTCACAGCTTACCTTTACCGTCTCTACTCTTATAAAGTACATATAATCTATTTACATTTCAAATTTCAGCAAATACCTTGTCTTGTCAAAAATTCAGGAAAATTTCTAGCAATCGCTCTTAATGATATGAAAAATAGTAAAATTTAGTAGTGACTGTACGTAGTGTCATATATTTGATTCTCATCTACACAAATTTATTCCAATATATCCAAGGTCGCAATCAACGGGTTTGGCCGCATTGGTCGTTTGGTTTACTGGTCTGCCATTGAGAAGGGTGCTCAGATTGTCACTATCAATAACCCCTTTATCGGCCTTCATTACATATACATACCTCTTTGATTATGACTCATGTTCGTTTCGTTTCGTAGAGGGTGATATCATTCGGAAACAAAATCTCTGTCTTTAGTGAGAGAGACCCTAAAACCGTTCCGTGGGGTAAAGCTGGTGTTGAATACATCTTAGAATCTATTGGTATATTCATAACTACTGAAAAGGCATCTGCCCACTTGGAAGGTGAAGCCAAAAAGGTCATCATTTCTGAGCCAAGCGCCGACGCTCCCATGTTTGTTATGGGATTTAACCTTGATGCCTACGATCCCTCTTTCAAGGTTATTTCAAACGCTTTTTGCACCACCAACTACCTGTTTCCCTCGCAAAAGTTATTTATGTCGACTTCGAAATTGTTGAGGGTCTCATGACCACAGTAAATGCAACCACTGCTACCCAGAAAACAGTCGATACACCCTCTCTGGGAAGCTGTGGCATGATGGTTGTGGTGCTCAACAGAACATAATTCCTGCCTCTACAGGTGCCGCTAAAGCCGTAAGCAAAGTTATTCTTGCTTTGAATGGAAAGTTGACTGGTACGGCGTTCCGAGTTCCAATTGCTAACGTATCTGATAGTTCGCCTGGGTAAGCCCGCTAGCTACGATGCTATCAAACAGAAGGTCAAGGGAGCCGCTCAGGGTCTTTTGAAGGGTATACTCAACTATACCGAAGAGCAGGTTATATCTTCTGACTTGATTACACTCGTCACACTCGTCTATCTTCGATGCTGACGCCCGCCGTTATATCCCTAAATAACAATTTTGTCAAGTTCATCAGCTGATACGATACTGAGTATGGTTACTCTAACCGTGTGTTTGATCTCATCAAATAAATCAAGAGCAAGGATTAGATGACTGAATTTAGATTAGAGATGAGTATTGTTATGAATGTTTGAGAATTATAATTTGTCGAGTTTTATTTAGCTTTCTACTATTATAAATTATAAAAAACATCACATTTATTTTACATAATGCAACCATGTAAGAACTCAAATTATTTTGAATATTAAAATATTATGTGTATATGTTTATCCAGTATATGCATGAAATTCAAACGTATAAATACTACTTAACAAAGTAATGATTTCTTCGAGTATATTGAAAGAACGATTTAAAAAATAATCCAAAGTAATGACATTCAACCCATTTTTTGTAATAAATAGTTATTTGTAATTTCGTTATACTATTTGCATTAAAAAAGGAATTTCTAAATTACCAATGGGTATCACGATTTCTCGATTCTGTAAAATTATAACTTTGAGAATCAAACCTTGATTTGAATGCCAATTATAATCGAATCATAAGCTTGGGAGTATTTCTAATACCGGCTTTTAATTACTTTCTATGACTTAACTATCACAAAGCCATTGTTATTGAAATATAGCCGTTCCTTACCCCCAAAGTTGATTATATTTGTCAACTTACGCATTTCTGGGAAAATATTTGACATGTACGGTATAATCCTGTTGAGAAAGATCGGTATTTGTTTACTGATTTTTTTTTAACTTTTTTTTTTTTTTTTTATGCTATAGGGGGCAAACGAGCAGACGGGTCACCTGATGGTAAGTGACTACCGCCACCCATGGACACTCGCAACTCAAGAGTCACAAGTGCGTTGCCGGCCTTTTAGGTAGAGGTACGCTCTCTTCTTGAAGGTTTGAAGGTCGTATCGGTTCGGAAATACGACAGGCGACAATTTGTTCCATAAGCTGGTTGTGCGAGGCAAAAAGCTTCAGGAGAAGCGCACAGTGGTGGAGTGCCAATCGTCCAGGTGATGGGGATGGATATTTTGTCGTGTAGGACGATGGCGGAAACCAGCAGCCGGTATAAGTCCGAACAATTCCTCTGAACACTCCCCATGATACAAGCGATAGAGGATGCAGAGTGAAGCTACATCTCTACGCAACGCCAAGGTGTCAAGTCGATCAGAAATATCTTGGCAGTCGATGATGCGAGTCGCTCTCCGTTGAATGCGGTCAAGAGGGAGAAGTTGGTACTGGGGTGCACCTGCATAGAGATGAGAACAGTATTCCATGTGCGGCCGAACCTGCGCCTTATAAAGTTGCAGGCGGTGGGCCGGAGTAAAAGGAATTGGAAGCTTTAATTGAATATGATAATGAAATCAGTACAGGTAAAAGTTTTATCGAGATAGGCTTATAGTTGTGACATGGTTAACCATGTGCTTTATTTATATTTATGAGCATTATTTTAACAGGTTATTATTGTACGGTGGTATATTTTTCAAAGATTTACTATACGATAGTGGAATAACACTAGAGGTATTTTTTTATCTAAAGTTATATAAGTGTACGTCTTAGATATTATGTTTTTAATTCTAAACGTATCTGTGTTATTGTTCTTTAAGTAAAAAAAACTATACAGAATGTTTTACATATTTAGAGTCACAAATTATCCTAAAACTGATATCGATGTGTGTTATCGACCGCACAATACGACCCTAAAATATGACCACATATTTCTGAAACATCATGTATAGCAAAATTTAGATCACGCACATTACATAATAACAAACTTTGAATATTAGATACCAGTTGATTTACAGGAATTAATAAAACACACCAAACGAGCTAACTACCAATCCATTTCTGAAGATAACACACATAGCGAATAGTGGTAGCGTTTAAAAACGTCCCTAAACATTATACCCTAATTCACTAGAATAGATCTCTATTACGTGCAAAATTTTACTATTTTCATAACTTTTAAATTTTATGTAATTTCAAAAGTCCGGTGGACTTTTGATGATTGAAAACTGTGAGCTTATTAGCTAACAGATTTTGAGTTGAAATAAATCTACAAGTTATTCTTCCGAACTAAATCAATCACAGAAACAGTATCGACTTCCTTTTGAGTTTTATGAACGTCTGTAAGAGTATTCGTCTGATTACGTTTCTATCGTCTGGTTTAAATATTTTCAACATCGTAACTATTTGAATTTAATTAGATCTCTGTTTTGTGGAAATTAGTAGTAATTCGAATCAAGTCGGTTCCGCCTATTCTCTACGGCATCGCAGTCGGGAATAATACAGCTACTCCTTCCTCAAATATAATTATTTAATCACGCGTCGGGTAAGGGTCGCCCTGGACGTGACAGATATATATATGTATGTCTGTAGTATGTGACTGGAATAATAACATAGGAGTGAAACTGCTTTATTGAAAAAAATATACTACATGAATGCCTTCAAAATAGACTGTAACAATTTTAAGCTGTGAGCTTCTTTACTATCGTTTTTGTACAAAAATGTTTTTTTTAGATAACTAGTTGTAATAATATAAAATCTATATTAACCATCCTTATTGAATCACGTAAATTAACGTATTTATCACTGCCACTATTGATTTTAAATAACGTAGGTAATTAAAGCAGGACTTTTTTTTATTTATTGTTTATTTTGTCGCTTTAGCTGAATTGAGTAATGTCATTAACACAGTACAATAATAAATAAAAAGAATATTCTAAAGAAAATTCTATAAAAATATCCAATAAAAGTTTTAAATTATATAGCTTCGACTTGTCATCGGCGATTGCAGTTTTAAGTTTTTTATGATATATGACCAGCAGGTGTCTGACCCAGACAGACAGTGCGTTTGGGGGGGGTTGGGGTTGATGAGGAAAGGAGAAAAGGGAGAGGATAACTTGGACCTCCAGTACCTACATCCTCGGCAATACAATACAAGCATTGTTTGTCTCTCGGTTTTCTGTGAGGTTTGCTATTACTCCAGTCAAACCTGCGCATTCCTACATAAACATGGCTCTCTTCCGGTAAAATAATTAGAAAATAGTTATATCATATAATGTATACACTAGAATTATTTAAAAATATCTTCATCTTCAATAACATTATTGGCCTAAACAACATAATTTCCATTTCGCATACAACTTAAAATCGCATGTTGAAATCAAACAAAGCAGTAAAAAAGAAAACAATCTGTAGGTGGCGAAGGTTAGTAAAATTACTAACACGCTAGGGGCGCCCTTGACCAGACAACCTTGATCGTTAAGGGTGCAACTGATCTGTATTTGATGGCGGTGTTTTAATAAAAACTTGGTACTTTATATTTTTAAGGACGGCTTACTAAATGCAAAGTGTATTGTATATAATGTAAAGATTGCTTTGTTTTTACTTTAGGAGTGTGCTTTTAGTCTCAGTGGTTTAGAATAGGATTATCCTATAGGAATTTAATACTAACTGAAATCTGATTTGAAATGCCCATTACTGTAATTTCCACATTTTCTAGTTTATTTTTACATAAGAATGCGAAAATATTTTTTGGGCCAGAACTACTTTAGCAGGATTCTCTAAGTACAGGGGCCAACGAGCAAATGTGCCAACATGTTAATTGACTACTGCCACCCATGGACACAAGCAAGTCAAGAGTCGCAAGTGCTTTGTAACTAGTGGTGTCCCGCCCGTGCATAACAACCAGTTTTCTGTGAAGTTGTGGCATTCTGTACTCTGGAGGAGACGGCTAATTCATGTATAAGTATTGCCCTTTCACGTATAATCTCGTCTGGTATATTGTGTATTGTAAGCTTTGCAAATGCACAAATGACACGAGAGCTAATTAGATCCATCTTACAGAAGCCGATTAAACTGCACTTCGACTACACAGAGAACCAATTGGAACAATGCAAACAAGTCTTCTAATGTGCCATTTAAAGTAGTGTAACCAAAACTGTTTGTTAGCCTATCAAATGTCGTATGGCGTAAGCGCCAACAATGTTCTATTGCAGTTCACTTGTACAATAAATTTATAAAAATTCACCCACTTACAAAAAATAGTGTAATATTAGAAATAAACAAATGCTTTTGGCTTTAGCTTATGATCAATTGAATTATTACTTAAATGAGAAAAAAGCACAAACACGCCAAACCCATACACCGCACATACCACACAAATGAAACGTTACATCACAAATTTATACTCACATTTTTTTATATTATATTAGGTCAAGTTATAAATGACATAATAAAAGTACATAAATCAATGTTATAAGTGGCAAGGGGGCAGTACTAGGCACTATTGTACCTAAGAAACCAAGTTTTTAAAAATAGAAACGTGTGTTGTCTGTTCCACTTTTCGTGAAAACCCCCACTAACCATGTGTTTGTACAGACCGGACTATTTTAAAATGTATGTCCTTTAAAGTTAATCAATATTTCAGACCTTGAAACCACCATTGGCAGTCATAAATGTCAGTTGTAAATACTAACAGACTCGATTGAAGTATTTAAAACAGACGTGATGTGACATGGTAAGCTCTAGTCAAATAGCAACATGTGCATAAGATTTCTGTACAAATAATTAAGTGGCATTTTTACATCGGCATTACGTTTGTATGATACTTTTTTTTCCACATATACCTAATTATATACATTCACGCCTGTATCCGAAGGGGAAGGCAGAAGCGTATGAATGGCCTACATTTTGCAGACAACTACAGTGAGCAAGCCTATTGCCATCTACAGGGTACTATAATGATAAGATTGTGTATTGCTTTTGGTAACCGCGTCTTTCAATGTATCTATGACACTAGAGAGATTTTAAAAATTCTAAGCAGGTATCTGCCATACACTTTCTCAGAAAGTTACGTGTTTAAAGAAAATATCTGTTTTGTATATAGCTCTCTTTGTAAGTATGGTTACAAAGTACACAGAAAAACAAACTTAGCAATGTAACTTCAAGTTTAGATCTAATTTATTTATTTATATCTTAACGTGGTAGAGCTTGACCGGAGTTTTACCACGGTCTCACAGAAAACCGGCTGTTAAACATTTCTTGCATTGTGTGACCGATTAAGTGAGGTTAACGGAGGCCCAACTTCCTCTCCCCTTTCCCTTCCTTTCCCTATTTGCCCATCTACTCTTCCCCTCCTCGCTGTCCTTGCTCTCGCAAAGTCGGACAACACTCTTGTGACCGAGAGTCACAAGAGTGTTGTCCGACTTTGCGAGAGCAAGTGTTCATTTACTTACCATCAAATGACCCGTTTGCTCGTTTGTCTCCCTATACAATAAAAAAAACAGTATCTCTTTGTTCAATGCCGTTAATGTTCTAAAAAACACAGACATGGTTCTATATATTTTGGTATACCAATTTCCGGTTCTATTACTCACGTTGATTTTCAACCGACTTCAAAAAGGAGGTGGTTGTCAATTCGACTGTTTTTTTTTATGTTCGTTACCTCAGCTTTCAACCTCAACCTCAACTTTCCACTGGGTAAACCGATTTCATCGATTTTTTTTATATGAAAGCTGGTGCTTCCCGTGTCATCATATTTTAATTTGGTCCAGTTCTGACAATGGCATCCTTGAGAAAACTATATGTCTTATATTTGCATTAAGCATGTGCCTGAAAAATGGACGAATAACTCAATATCACGACAACCGCTTTCGATGAGTCTTTTTTTATTGGAAAGGGTGTACTTCAAGGGTAGTTAGATGAGAGTTTGGTCCAGTTGTGACAATGGGATCCATGAGAAAACCATATTAGTCTTAAATTTTAAGGTAGAAGCATTGAAGTCGGTTGTCTACTTTTTAAAAGTCCGATTATTTACAAACAACCTTGTTATATTACTTACGTAAATTTTTGCATTGGTTAAGCATTAACGGCTTAAATGGATATAAGCAATTTGTGATTTCATCATCAATGTGCGATCGATCATCGCTAAAGTCTGGCTCTCTTTGCTTGTGCTTGGTATCACTTGACGGTTTCGTAATCTATTCACACCATTTTACATGTATACAAACATCTCAAACGTTATTAAGTGAAAACATGATTTTCGTTGGTAGATGCATAAATTTAGAAGAACACACAATCAGGGCAAATTTGGATCTTGCATTATACTGCTGCCAATAATTTACTTTAAAAAAGTAGACAACCGACTTCATTGCGTCTATCATAAAATTTAAGACTTATATGGTTTTCTCATGGATGCCATTGTCAGACTGGATCAAATTGAAATGGGACCACACAGGAAGCACCAGTTTTCAAATAAAAAAAAAAAACATCAAATCGGTTGACCCAGTCGAAAGTTCTGAGGTAACAAACATAAAAATACAAGTCTAAGTGAGAACCTCCCCTTTTTTTGAAGTTAAAAAAAGAGAATTCAATATTTTTAGGTTTGGTGAAAACATTTAATTGTATGTAGTATTGTTATAATTATTATAGTCATCACGTGTAAACTACACTACTTTTTTAATAAAAAAAAATGGTTACTGCATGGCATGTAATTAGTAATTTGCCCAAATGTGCAAAAACTAAGGTTTTCAAGGTAGGTTTTCAAGAGTATGTTATACCAAAATGTATGAATTGTAGTTTTTTTGTCCCTGAGCGTACACGCCTTTGTGAATAACATCTTTTAGGGTATCATTTCAATAATCCTACTAATGGAACTAACATAGTGTACACTATTTCGAGATAAAGATAGCAAAAAATAGAGGAAATTAATAAAGAAGTTGAGTTTGACTTTATGAATTAATTGTTCTAGTAAGATATTTCTGTTCTATTATTTAATTCAATGTTTTAAATTTTCAACTTGATTAATGTTCGAATAAGTCTTTGAAGAAACGGGCGTACTACCTAAAAGACTAGCAACGCACTTGCGACTCTTGATTCGCAGGTGTCCATGGAGTAGTCGCTTACCATCAGGTGATCTACCTGCTTGTATTTTACAAACATATATACATACACTTACCTGTATCCCTTAAGAGGAAGACAGATATGAATTTCACCCACATTTTCCATATTAGAATTTGGTCCCACTAACGCAATAGGGAGCTAGCCTATTGTCATCAACTGGGCACTGAATGACTGTATACGTACTGTCTAACTGCCTTTTACGACACCAATGAGAAGAGATAGGATGTCTCTTAGATAGACAGATAGATATCTATTCTACTCATATTATTTTTTCTATGAAATGAAAATTCTCTTACTACCTCAACATTTGAATTAGGTCTGGCAACCAGATTGAACGCAAACATAAAAGTCACAAAAGTTAGGTCGCAGGCGTAAGCTAGTTTTATTACTTTTATTAAGCCATCAAAGACCCTGATTGTGGCTAAATCAAGGCCATAGAGACCATGACCAAAACAATTTTGTTTTATTTTCTAATACAAAGGTATAAATAGAAAAAAAATACAGTACCACGAATGACGGTTAACCTTGGTGCTATCGGATAGATCCAACTTTTGATAGCCTTGTCCGATCCAATTTGCTGACAGGAACCGCCCAAAAATAAACGGCATATGAGGTCAATAAACAACTACATGCAATTTGTGTATAAAGATGAGTTGAAGAATAATGTTTTGTGGATGTTATTAATTTTTATGATAACATTTATTATCAATAGTAATAAATAAAATTATGAAGTTTGCTTCTTCGTGGAATAGAATAGGGCCACCCTTTTTTTTAAGTTTGGAATTCCTCACGGACTATCCTCCACGATGCACCATTCTTCCGCGGCCAGCAGGTGACCGTCCGGAGCGGCGCTCATCTCGTGTTGAAGGGGGGAAAGCCTCTCCCCCCACCAATTACTTAGTTCTACTTTTATACGATTTAAAATAAGGAATTATAATGTGTGTTTTTCCTAGGGACTAAACTGTTGCTTAATGCTGTTTAAAAATTAATTATAATAGCAAGTAATAAATTGCTCAATGTATATCTTGATGTACATATAAACGATAGCTGAATAGTTTAAAGATATCTAAATCAAAAGTTGGTTTGTTGTCTTGGTCAACAACTATTATTGATATCAGTTAAAAGAGTAATTGTACAATAAATTGCCGGTACTAAATTCAAGCCCTGGTTTAAATTTTAAAATAAATGAAAAATGAGTGGTCGATTTATTTCTTGTGATTCCTTAAGTTGATAAAGTATTAAAATTACTTTATTAATATAACAACTGATCTGAAACTAAAATGAAAAGTATGAAATCGACTAATCGAATGTTGGTCTAGTGGATAGTGACCCTGACTGCTAACTGAAGAACGCGGGTTCGATTCCAACACAGGCCAAAAATTGTGTGATTCACAAATAACTATCCCGTGTCTGGGTGTTCTTTGTGTCTATTGATTGAATGTTTGTAAAACCCCCCGCGACACAGAAATAAAACCTAACGCTTTTTAAATAAAAAAAAATCGTAGTGTAATTTGTTTTACAGTGGTAGAGCCATGCTTAGGCACGAATGGGCCGGCTTGACCGGTGCGATACCACGGCCTCACAGAAAGCCGGTTGTGAAGTAACGTTTGCGTTGCATTTCCCCGAAATTAGTGAGGTTTCTGGAGGCCCAATTCCCCCTCCCCCCCTTTCTCTCCTCTCATCTCCTTTTTCCTTTTTTCCGTCTCCACATCCCTCCTCTGTTCTTTCCGCTCCCTGCATCCCCCATCCCTCATCACCCTCAAAAGGCGGGCAGCGCACGTGTCCATGGACAGCGGTGTCATGTACCAACAGATGACCCGTCTGTTCGTCTGTCCCCCTATAGTATAAAAAATATATATATATATAGATATGTATATATATATATATATATATAAAATTAAATATTGTAATGTAAGTGTATTGACTTTTTTAAATTGATGAAATGAATGATTTTTTGATTGATGTGAAATGCTTGTGTTAGAAGTGAATTCAGGACGGTATTGGACTTGCACTGGGTTCGAACCGTCAACCACATGATCGCAAGTCCGAAGTCTAGCCATTATACTACATGGTAGCCGCATATGTCTGATCCTAATAATGAAGGTAATTGTGTAAATACATATGTGTCATTACATATTGTTAAAGCTATACCATACGCCATTGTTTTGCAAATCATGGAAGAATAACATCATAAAAATTCTTATTAGAAATAGCCACAAAAACTAATGTGTGAAGAAAATGAACGAGCTGCGAAATTTTGTCGTCATGACTCGTCACAATGTATGTGCGTAATAAATTGTGATATGAAAATGTAAGTCTTAATACACACGGATAAAGTGGGTAGTTATAACAGCAACAACAATACAAAAGTGCTCTATATTTAAAACTAAATTTAAATATTTATTCTTAGTTAAAAGCCAATTAAATGTTGCTTATTAGTAGCTAATAACTGTCCCTTACCAGTCTGTGTGTTATTTCCATTAAATAAATCACTTCATCACATTACTTTAGCAACAAAAAAAAAGAAAAAAAAAAAACAATGGATTCCAGTCTGCAAGAGTCTTTGACTAGCCTAAAGAATATGTTCCATGAACAAATGACCAGTTTTGAAGCCAGGTTGCAGAAATCCAGTAACACTTCACCAGGTGGATCAGGTTTAGCTGCTGAATTTACTGCTTTTAAAACATTCACGGTGACTACCTTGAATTTGCTTCAGCGCCAAGTGGATGCATTGTCTCAAGAAGTAGACAACATAGAAATGCGTGGTCGACGTAAAATGCTACTGTTGCATGGTGTTAATGAGCAGGCGACTGAGGTTGTAGCCGATGTTGTAGCTAACATTGTTAAAGGGCAACTACAACTAAAAACTTTCACTGCAGCTGATGTCCAGCGGTGCCATAGAATGGGACGACCTACAGCCACCCATAAGCCTAGGCCCATCTTGGTGAAATTTCAGAAAGTTAGTGATCGAGACAATATTTGGTTCTCAAAAACAAAACTCAAGGGCAGCAGTGTTACTCTATCTGAATTTTTAACCAAGTCAAGACACGACACCTTTATGGCGGCACGAGCTAAGTTTGGCATTAATAAATGTTGGTCAAGAGAAGGTTACATCCACGTCATTGGTCCTGATGCTTCGCGCTATCGAATCACTTCACTCCGTGAATTGGATAACATAAAAGTCCCTGAGGTGGCTATTGCAGATAAGGAGACGGTTGCTGGTGCTCCAAAACCCCCTAGCGGGAAGTTAAAACGAGCTGTTGCCTCCAAGAAATAGATCTGTTTGAGATTTTTAGCTGTTACAGATTGCTACGACGGGTAAAACATACTTTATATATTTCACTTTCACCCTCTTCTATTATAACTTAATATCATATGTACTGTATTTTCCGTTATGATATTTGAATGTCAATTTAATTTTTTCACTTAAATTTATTTCTTTGTATACCGGCTTACTTTCATGTTGACAACGTCAAGCTTCATATGTCAAACTTAAATTGCTGCAGCTACGTTCCATTTCAGGTAAAATTGATGACTATAATGGCTTTAATAATATTAAGTTTTTTGTGTTTTTTTTTTTTTTTTATAGTCTTTGTTTCTTTCTTTATTTTTTTTTATTTGCTATTGTATTTAATGGTAACATTGTTTTTGTTAATATAACACGCAACTGGTGGGTGAACAGGATTGTGTTGTCTTTTGGAATTTTGTTTATATCTATTATAGAGTTAAAAGATAGTAATATAAATATATATTATCTAATTATTATTATTTATATAGGCATTTATATTGTAAATTTGTGTCAATGTCAGATATTGACTCAGATAGTGACACAAACACTTTTTTAACAGCAAAGAGCTTGAATGATAGTTTTTCTAGTATACCATCACTTGCTGATGTACTTCAGTCGCAGTTTTCTGATGTTCCCAGTAATTTTAATGTAGTCCACATAAATGCTCAGAGTATTCCAGCCCATTTTCCGGAGATGATGGCCAATTTTGACTGTAAGAACATTCATGCAATTCTTATTTCAGAATCATGGCTAAAACCATGCCTGCCTTCTATTTCCTACACCCTTCCAGATTTCCAATTAATTAGAAACGACCGTTCGGTTGGTGGGGGTGGCGGTGTAGCCATATATCTTCGCGACAATATTCCTTTTAACATTATTGATGTGTCTGCACAGCCACCGCCATCAAATGCAGGTGAACATCTTCTTGTAGAAGTGGAACTTTATCATACCAAAGTTTTGTTAGGTGTGTACTACTGTCCCTCTTCACGTATTAACTTTTTCTCTTCTTTTGAACATCTCTTGGAGCAATTTAGCCCTTCTTATTGCCACACAATTATAATGGGAGACTTCAATACGTGCCTTAATAAAAAAGACTCCCGCTCTGCCTTGTTATGCAACATAGTCGAATCCTGCAACCTTACTGTTCTCCCTTCAAATCCTACTCATAATTTTCCAAATTGTTCTCCTTCTCTTCTCGATTTAATCCTTGTTTCGTCAGCTGAGCATGTTGCCAAACATGGCCAGTGTTGCGCCGATATCTTCTCCTACCACGATCTAATCTACCTTTCATATAAAATTCGAATTCCTAAGACTAAATCCAAGATTCTGATGCAGCGCAACTTTGATAGTATGGATATAAAGAAGCTTCGGGAAGATGCTGCTAAAATTGATTGGGTTCCCATTTATAATTCGACTTCCGTTGATGAGAAAGTTAACATTTTAAATAATAACCTTATTTCTCTTTATGATGTACATGCACCTGTGCGTGCAGTAAAGATAAAGCATTTACCATCACCTTGGCTCACAGAAGATATTAAGGATTTATTAACAAAAAAAGCAAGAGCTAAAACTAAGTTTAAGTATCGACCGACTCAGTGTAACCTGGAGAAATACGTGACAATTCGGAACCTCTGTAACAAGGTGTGTAGGAAAGCACAACGCCAACACATTAAAACGTCTGTCGAAAATGAAGATCCTTCCAAAGTTTGGAAATTTCTTAGAACCTTGGGAGTTGGAAAGTCAAAGCAAGAAGAAAATTTCAAAAATATTGATATCGACGCCTTAAACAGGCACTTCACTTCCTCGTCTAGTTTTGATGATGTCACCAAAACTAACACATTAAATTATCTTTCACAGCTTCCAACTCCCCACTATCCACCTTTTGTATTTAATCAAGTCACTGATTGTGATGTTAAAAAGAGTATATTAACCATCTCTTCTAATGCTGTTGGTAATGACTGTATTAGTCGGAAAATGATCCTTCCCATTCTCGACCTAATTCTACCAGTCATATGTGACATCCTAAACCATTCCTTGTCCAGCTCCAAATTTCCATCTATATGGAAAGAAGCTCAAATAATACCTCTTCCTAAGAAGCCTAGGCCTTCATCTTTCACCCAATACCGTCCTATTTCTATTTTACCATTTTTGTCAAAAGTTTTAGAACGCATAGTTTATTTTCAACTTAACTCCTTTCTCTCTAAAAACAACCTTTTAAATTCCTTTCAATCTGGTTTCCGACACGGGCATAGCACTGTGACGGCTCTAATCAAGATCACCGATGACATTAGGATGGCCATGGAAAATGGTAATCTGACCTTACTTACACTTCTGGATTTTAGCAATGCTTTCAATACAGTTGATTCCCATATCCTACTTGGTATACTACGCTCGATTAACATATCTCCAACAGTGATTGATTGGTTTCAAAGTTACCTGTCTGGTCGCCGACAACGGATTCGCACTGAATATTCGGTTTCTTCTTGGTGTGATATCTCGGTCGGTGTACCGCAGGGTGGCGTTTTATCTCCTTTACTCTTCGCTATATTTATTAACACAATATCCAAAAGAATAGTTTCATCCTACCACCTTTACGCAGACGATCTTCAAATTTATACTCACGCGCCAATTAATAGAATACACGAAGCCTTTTCTATTGTAAATTGTGATTTGGAACGTATTTGTGAATGGAGTGTTAACTATGGTCTCCAGGTGAACCCTGCTAAAACTCAGGTCATGATGGTGGGCAGTTCTAGGATGATTTCTCAAATCGATTTTACTCAATTGCCTCAAACAATTTTCAATGGTACGCCACTGCATATTAGTGATAGTGTAAAAAATCTGGGTATATTAATTGATAGAACTTTATCCTGGGGCCCACAACTACAAGAGGTTAGTCGCAAATTGTTTGCCGCAGCTGGGTCCTTACGAAGACTACGGAACTTTCTTCCAATCGCTACAAAGATTTCGCTTGCACAGTCACTCTTACTTCCAATACTAGACTATGCTGATGCCAGTTATCTCGATCTCACTGAGGAGCAACTCAATAAGCTTGAACGGCTTCAAAACTTTTGCATAAGGTTCATATTTGGTTTACGCAAATATGATCATATTTCAGAATATCGCAATTCGCTCAAGTGGCTCCCAATTCGCCTTCGGCGGAATACTCACATCCTGTCTCTACTTTATAATATACTATTCAATCCCCTCACTCCCTTTTACCTCAAAGAACGTTTTAGGTTCCTCTGTGACACACATTCAAGGTTCTTGAGATCATCTGAAAATTTGCAACTTCAAATTCCAGTGCATTCTACAAAGTTCGCCGACAAATCCTTTACTGTTGAAGCCGCACGCCTTTGGAATACACTACCACTATCTATTAAACAAGCGCGAACTTTAGCATCATTCAAAAAAATGGTAATGCAACATTATCTGTTAGAATAATCCAGCACATCAATCATATATACATTTTTAATTTATTATAGATATAATTAAGTAATCTATGTAAATGTTTAAGTATGTAGGTATATATATCTTGTTTATATTTATATATATATGTATGTATGTATTATACAAACGTCATTATATTTATGCATCCATGAAGCTCCACTTTATATTTTTACACCAAAACCCACGTCTTTCATCACGTTCCTGTCCATCCTAAGGTTGCCTGGAAGATATTGCTTCTTAGCGATAAGGCCGCCCATTGTGCATTTCTTGTTCTTTTATATAATTCTGTTTCTGTGTATTTGTTTGGTGTACAATAAAGAATATATTATTATTATTATTATTACTGGCTTATATTATTATACTTGAGTTCATAAACATAACATATATTAGATGATTATGTGTTAATTAAGATATACTGTTCATCAGATAGATATACATTTCTAGCCGATCGTCTTAACTTTTTCGTCTTGGTGTAGGACGTTGAGGTATCAAAATCGTTTATTTCAACTGAACCAATCAAAGGTATTTTTGAATTATCAAGAGAGAAAGTCAAACTAAGTCAGTCAATATTGCCTGTTCCAATACGTAGGTTCTATGGAGAAGAGTAAGAAAGAAACTCCAAGGACTCCCTTTTTTCAAATATTGTCCATATAAGATATGTGAGGACAATGCAATACATCATTCTCAAATAACGTTTATGGTGATTACTATTCTATGTTAAGTAACAGCAGTCCGGAGACGACGAGCCCCGATCATCGGCATCATTCATCTCAACCATACCAAAGAGAGCCGAACGACCCGACACATACGTACATTGGTAGTACTAGTACCTAGTACCAGTTTCCACCTAGTACTAGTACCTACGCGAGCATGAGATACTCAGAACTGCCAGGAGATACAAAGATAAACCTTAATGATTGACTACACAGTTCACACATGTACAATTAAAAAAATTCTATTATTCATAATATAGCTACAATGTAAATTACTTATTTCCATATCATATAAATAGTATCATCTATCAGTAATCATAATTAAAAACATCAACAAATGTCAAATAACAAAACCAAGAGTATAAAATAAAAAAAAATAAAAACTTATACACCAGTAAAATTTCTTATATACAGTGTGGCTGTGGAGTAGGACCGGCTAGTTGCCAAGCATTTTTGTCAGCCAAATGATCATCCACTTTGTAATGTGCTTGTTTACAAAGCGTGCGTTTTATGCAATTTTTAAATTTCTTCTTACTAAGTTGAAGAACACCAGAAGGTATTTTATTATATATTTTAACACAATACCCCTTAAAAGATATTTGTACTTTTGCTAATCTAATTTTTTTCTTACGAACATTACGTTTTCATAAATATACTGACAAGGTACCGTTAGCATATCTGAAACCAGCCCCCACAATAAAATACCATAAGATATGATTCTATGGAAATAAGAATGAAATATGGAATATGGAAAGAATGAAATAATGAAGTAAACTAGTCTTGCAGTATCCATATCTGTTAATTGGCGGACCTCCGGTATATGTTGCACAAGCAGGCCTTTTTGAAAGAGATGTTAAGCGAGGGCCCCTTAGTAATCTAGAATCTAGCGTTATCCCTAAGAAAACAGTTACATTTACAAATTCAATTTTTTCGTTATTGAGTAAAACTTTACATGCATTATTTCTGACGGTGGTTCGACTTCAATATATGATATCATTCTCTCTCTTAACTCAATTATTTTCATAATGAAATATAAAAAAAAATTGTATTCTTATTTTTAATATAAAAATATTATGTTCCTCCCCGATACCCAATGAAGTTACAGGGCTCGCTAACGAAAAGTAGTGCTTTTAAAAAGTCGTAAGCGGACTTTTATAACACATTTCTGGGTGACGAGAAAATGCTCGGATGTTATTGACGTTTCGCTTCTTCAAAACTAATTTTAGTTACGGAGAAAACTGTTCCAGAGACTTGATGGCAGTGTCAGTTAATATTAAAGGCAAAATGAGAGAGATGTTGTTTGGCATTAATGTGGGGAAGGGGAGTTATTTGTTGTGGCAAGTCAAATGTAACTTAGCAGAAGGAAACGTTACTATGGAAACACAAAAGAACATTCACATTATTTATTACAATAGGAAAAATTACATTCTTCGTGTACCTCGCAGAAATCAGAACTTTTTTTATAAAATCCAAGACATGGGAAATCCATGCTTGGGCACGTATAGTCCGGCTCAACCGGTGTAATACCATGGAATCAGGTGTCGTGATTAAGGTTACCGAATGCCTAACCACCCCTGTCCTTTTTTTCCCAACATCTTTACCCTAGCCCCTCTTGGCATGGATGAAGGAAGCTCACTTGCGACTCTTGGGTTGCAGGTGTCCAAGGGCGGTGGTATTTAATCGAGGTGACCCGTTTGTCCCTATAACATTAAAAAAACTGTAGAATTAAGAAAGCAGGACAACTAAACACAAGTCTGTACAGGGTCACGCTTCCCTCATTTAACCATTTAAAGCTTTGTTCAATCGGAATCAGAAATTACCGTGAAACGTATTCTTCTTGTGATGACGTAAAGGTCATTGAAACTACTGGCTCCACAGACATAATTTGTACTTGATAATAAATGTTTGCTTTGTTATTGTTATATGTTATTCCTTTTTAGAATTGTCTTTAATTTACAGTACCGATTCATTTGCTGAACGAGGATATTATTCAGAACTTAATATGATACAATTTCACTTCACTTCACTTAATAAAAACGTAATAAAAAGAGGTCAAGTTGTCTATCTCTGTAATGAAAAGAGGTTCCAAAGAGCATTATATTTTTTTTTTAAATTTTGATTCAGCAAGTCATCAATGAGTTTCTTACGTGTTTTTTTTTTTGCAGTAGAGTGGATACTTTGACTAATAGCAGTTTTCCTAATTGGTAAAAGCGTTTGTCAACAGTTTTCATACACATATTTCTTTTATAATTCTTCTGCACTAATAGACTCAAAATCAAAGTCAAAGTCAAGGCATTTATTTCAAATAGGTCCAAAAGGCACTTTTGAACGTCAACATTTACATTGAAATAGAACTAATTCTAGTCGCCCCTTCCAAAATGTAGTTTCGTATGGAAAAGAAAAGGCAAGAAACTCCTCCGTTACTATTTTAAAATGTTTATTTAAAAACAATCATTATATATAATTATCTGTAAAAAACGATGCACCCAAAATAAAGTTACTACACCGTAATAGGTAAACAGAATTAAAGCGAAGCAACGACGACGACAACGATAAATTAATTTTAGAATAGATACATGGTGCTCACATATTTATAAACATAGTAAAATTAAAGTATACGATTTACATACATAGAATATTAACAAGTAATAAGTCAGTGGGTGAGTTGATATAATCACTGAGTGTAAATCAATGTCACAAAAAAATAATTCCTTACACAATACAATTAGCAACAAGTTTGATTTTGTCTAGACTCAACATTGTCCTATGGAGCAGGACCAGCACGTTTCCAACCATTTTTATCTAGGATATAATTCTCTTCTCTAATTTATAATATGTTTGTTCACAAAGTGTTCTTTTAATATGGTTTTTAAATTTCCTTTCATTTAATTGCAATATATCATAAGGAATTTTGTTATAAAATTTAACACAGTACCCCATAAAAGATGTATGTAGTTTAGCTAATCTGAAAACTAGTTGATCTAATTTGACTTTATTTCTAGTACTAAAATTGTCTTCTTTTTTTTTTTCAAACGAGCAGACGGGTCACCTGATGGTAAGTAGCTACCGCCGGCCATGGACACCGGCAACTCAAGAGTCACAAGTGCTTTGCCGGCCTTTTAGGTAGGAGTACGCTCTTTTCTTGAAGGTTTCAATCGTCCAGGTGATGGGGATGGATATTTTGTCGCGTAGGTCGTCCAGGTGATGGGGATGGATATTTTGGCGGAAACCAGCAGCCGGTATAAGTCCGAACAATTCCTCTGAACACTCCCCATGATACAAGCGATAGAGGATGCAGAGTGAAGCTACATCTCTACGCAACGCCAAGGTGTCAAGTCGATCAGAAATATCTTGGCAGTCGATGATGCGAGTCGCTCTCCGTTGAATGCGGTCAAGAGGCAGAAGTTGGTACTGGGGTGGACACCAGAATTAACAGACTTGGAGTCGGAGCATGCACCGTCAACAACGACCTTGATGCTTCTGTCTGTAAGAAAACTGGTGAGCCAATTGCACAGTTTCTCGGGAAGCCCATAGGAAGGAAGCTTCGCAAGGAGCACTTTGTGCAAGACCCGATCGAAGGCCTTCGCCACGTCCAAACTAACGGCCAACGCTTAACCCTTGGTCTCGATCGCCTGTGCCCACCGGTGAGTCAAGTATACGAGAAGATCACCAGCTGAACGACCCTGACGGAAGCCGTATTGTCGATCATTGAGGAGCTGGTGGTCTTCTAAGTACCGGAGGAGCTGGCAGTTAACAATGGATTCCATTATCTTGGAGAACAAGGAGGTGATGGCTATGGGTCTGTAGTTGGACGGATCCGAGCGATCTCCTTTTTTAGGGATTGGGTGCACTAGAGCTGTCTTCCATGAGTTCGGGACTACGCCAAGAGAGTAGGAAAGCCGATAAAGGCGCGTTAAAACCGGTGCTAACTCTGGAGCACACGTCTTCAGCACGATAGGAGAGATTCTATCGGGCCCACTCGACTTATGAACGTCGAGGGCAAGAAGCGCTTTACGCACTGCAATTTGTGTAAACCGGACTTCCGGCATGCGGCTCTCGCACTGCGGTATGGTCGGCGGTGCGTTTCCCCCGTCGTCCAGGGTCGAGTTGGACGCAAAGAGTTTGCCCAGAAGATCGGCTTTTTCTTTAGCGTCGTGGGCCAACGAATTATCTCCTATGCGCAGAGGTGGAAGGGATGGCTTACAAAAGTTCCCCTGGACAGCTTTGGCAAGAGACCAGAATGCACGAGTTCCGGAGGGGAGACTAACTAGTCTCTCGCCAATTCTGCCGATGTGAGCCGATTTCGCCCCAACAATTACTCTTTTGAGGGACCTGGAGGCAAAGTTAAATTGCTTCTTTAATGTGCTGGTCTTTACATCCCGTGCTGTCGCTGCATTAGCCCATGCTTGGTAACATTCCTGCTTTCGGCGGGACGCCGCTTTGCAGGTTCGACCAAACCAAGACTGGGACTTGCCACCTGTGGGAATCAAGGAGAATGGAATGAAAAGTTCCATACCCTGAAGCACAACATCCGCGACAGAGTCAGCAACGACATTGGGATCATCCGGCGAGAAGCAAACTGCTGCTGCTGCTGCTGCTGCTGCCTCCATGGGTAGGATGCAAAGAAAGTTCTCATTCCATCCCAGTCTGCTGACCTATAGTGCCATACGCGGCGACTGCCTGTAACTCGCGGCCGCAGCGAGTGAACGAGTGGCACCATACTCCTAATCAGGCAATGGTCCGATGAGCCAAGAGGGGCCTCAACGGATACTTTGTAGCCGTCAGGATGTGAGGTCAGCAGAAGATCCAACAGTGAAGGCACGTGGCTTTCTGCATCTGGGATTCGCGTAGGCGTTGCTACCAGCTGCGTTAAACCATATGCCAAGGCGAAATCGTGAACAGATCTTCCCGCATGATCGGTTTTGCGCGAACCAAGCCATTCGGCGTGATGGGCGTTAAAGTCGCCAAGAATCACGATCTCTGCGGATGGGACCTGCTGGAGCACTGAGTCTGTAGCCATTTGGACGTGGTCGATGAGTCGGTCCGTTTCGGCATCACCGCTATGGGACCTGTAGAGGCATAGGTAGATGCGGGGATGGTCGTCGCAGTCTACACGTAGCCATAAGATGGAGAGGTCCCTACCTTCAAGATTGCCGAGGCGGCGAGAAGTGATATCATCTCTAACGTACACGCATACACCAGCCTTAGGAACAAAGGAGTGTTCCAGTCCGTACCCAGGGTAGCAGAGGTAGGATGTGTCCGCTGGAGATGATATCTGCGTCTCGGTTAAAAAGAGCAAGGCCGGCTTTGCTGTCTCAAGGTGGTGGTGGACAGTGTCGAGGTTCGAATGTAAGCCCCTGATGTTACAAAAATCCACGGTAAACGTGACAGCGGGTGCCATGGTATGCCTTCTCTTGCCCCGAGCAGATTTTGAGAGCGCAGTTGAGCCCCCCCCAGAGTACGAGGGGCAGCCTGGGCGTCCACGCTCAGGCATAATGCGTACTGAGGGTGGACGTCCAGGGGGGGATTCTCCAACGCTAGCGCTGGTACCCCCTGGGGTATCCTTTTCGTTAACAGCGCTATCATTAGGGGGGTGGGGGATTTTGGGCCTCCGGAGACCTCACTCATTTCGGGGAAATGCAACGCAAGCGTTACTTCACAACCGGTTTTCTGTGAGGCCGTGGTATCGCACCGGTCGAGCCGGCCCATTCGTGCTTAAGCAAGCATGGCTCTACCACTACAAAATGTCTTGGTATGTCTTTGTATCTCTTTTTGGTATCTCTTTCACTTATGTCTTTGTATGTATCTCTTTAAGTTAATCAAGAGATGTATGTCTAATTCCATAGTGCTCCAGTTTCAGCAGAAGTGTCTCATAGTTTACGCAATCGATTGCCTTGGAGAGGTCGCAAAAGATTTCAATGGCATCCTTGGCTTCTTTCCATTTGTCAAAAATGTTCTTTACTAGTGTGACACCAGCGTCAGTGGTACAGCGCCCTTTGATAAAACCGTACTTTTGTTTATTAAAAAATGCATTTTTATTAAAGTGACGTTACATTTGATTGAGAATCAACTTGTCAAACACTTAACCTAAAACTGGCCTAGAATTGACACAGGCCTATAATTGTTAGGTTCTTTGCTATCGCCGGATTTGAATAAAGGAACTACTTTACTGTATTTCATGAGATCAGGGATACTCTTTGGTATACACTGGTGTTAAATATGAAAACTAAATAGGGTGCAATAATTTCAATAATAGCACTACAGACTTTTCAGTTTTATTTTTAATATTTATATGCAAGAGGCAACCACTGAAAGTTATATGATGATCGCTTGCTGTACATGACTTTTGATCGGTTTTGAGAGTAGGATCAATGTTTAATTAAGGCACAAGGCTTTAATAGCGGAAAATAGTGAAGCGTGTATATTAAGGCGTTTGTTTGGACTTAATTTGTTGTAAGAATCACCTTATGTAAAGAAAAAAATAATAGAAATAGAACTTTTTTTGAA
The DNA here is from genome assembly GCA_947561695.1 of Tyria jacobaeae. Classification (NCBI taxonomy): domain Eukaryota; kingdom Metazoa; phylum Arthropoda; class Insecta; order Lepidoptera; family Erebidae; genus Tyria; species Tyria jacobaeae. The sequence goes on along the minus strand of OX387231.1, from coordinate 10,573,737 downwards.
GTTACTGAAAATTGTATCTATAGTCTGCAAGTATTGTTATACAATGCCGACCATTTTTCTTCACTCCATCCGCGCACTAAATTATATGTATCTTGGTACAATGTTGGATCTTTGAATTTTGAATATAGAGGGTTGATGTTTCCGCATTCGTTTATCATGAAATTTACTCTCTTGACATGTGTAGGTAGGTAAATGAGCAAATGTAATGTTATGATATTATTTACGTCGAATTTTCTTTTTGTATATATAAACCTACCATAATGACTCCACTCTGCCTGATTGACAGCAATAAGTGGACTCCGAGAGTGGTGATCACCATCCTCACTGCAAGTGTAGTCAATGCAGCATGGTGTCCTACACTATGTCGACCTGGTGAGATGCTTTTTCACGTCCCGCTTGAAAGGCCATGGATCAAAGTGGGAGGGCAACTTGAACGCTGGTAGTGAATTCCAAGCTAAAGCCGATCGGCTAAGGAAGGAAGAACACAAAATAACATAGTAAACACAATAAAATATAACTACTCAAACATGCCTAAGCATGGGTTTAATATTTCCTAAAACTTACCACTTAATTTTTGAGTGTTACAGTGACCTTATGCACAGTCAGCAACTTTTTGCCGACGGTCCCGACATGTTTCGCTAGTAAATGATGTTGGCCACTTATCGTTTGGGCTTGGAGTTTACGTACTTATGTATATCCAGACATACCTTGTGAATTCACTGTCCGGCCCATAAGTTAGAGGACAACGGGGTTTTATGGGGTCAAAGTTTTATGTGATATGGTATTGTTGACTTGTTAAAGCTTTTATCTGAGGGGAAATGTTAAAAGTGAGATTCCGTTGCCTTGCTTTGAAGGCAATGGAAGCTCACTTTGAAGGGGATTGATCTTATAACATAAAATCAGTGATTTTTATAAATAATGTTTGTCGTTTTCATGAATATGTCTACGAAATATTCGAAGTATTTAAGTTTAAACTGTTAAAGAATGTTAACACGTTTTAATCTCAAGGTTAACAGTTTAAAATTTTGTTATCATAATCTGTTACTCAATAAGAGTACTCTGTCAACCAATAAAAGCGGTAGAAAGTTTGTTAGAGCGCCAAGAAATTAGTGAAATAATGTTAGAAAACAATAACTTAAAATTATTCTGTAAATGCCTGCAATAATTGCAGTGGTATAATACCATCGCCATTATAACAACACTGTTTATTGAAACTAGACACCTATATACTCTTGGTTACAATATATATATAGCCAAGTGCGATGATAAAAGATCTCTACAGTTACTTCCGAAAATAATGTTTTAATTAAAGCAGGTCTTGAAAATCTTGCATAATATACGACTTTATTTTGTAATTGGAAGTTCTCCGAGGTTTTAGCAATATTCACAATATTAATTAGCAAGTCGGAACAAAGGCATTACGAAGTTTGGTAAAGACATAACTCTTATATATAGAAGACATATACTTTATGAGAGTTAGCAAATTATAACCTTAATTATAAATACAAAAGAAGTATACACGAAGAAGAAGTAGCTTTAAAAGTTAGGTGCCTAAGCCACAATGTGCAAAATGCTTATTGGTGCTGCTCAAACAAACACTTTATTTTTATTATTTATTTTATAGCTGCACAGATAAACAGACGTATCACCTGATGGTAAATGACAACCGCCGTCCATGGACACTCTCAATTCCAGTGTCGTAAGTGCGCTGCCCACCTCTGAGAGTGATGACGCATGAGGGGTTGCGGGCAGGTAAGAAAAGAGAGGAGTGAAGAGATGGAACAAGGGGAGGGGTACAGGGGAGAGGAAAAAGGATAGAGGGAGTTGGGCCTGCGAAAACTTCACTAATTTCGGGGAAATGCACCTTAAGCCTTCCTTCATAATCGGTTTTGTGGCCCATTGGGCCACAATAGCCCTTTCAGGAATCTGAATATATTTAATCGCAATATATTTAATCGTTAAAACGTGCAATTTAAAAACTCTTTCGTAATTCCCCTGGTATCACAAGATCAAATCCTGATTTGGTTACAATTTGATCACGGCAGGATTATACTCCTTCGAACTCGGACCAAACCTCATGTTTTCGTAATCATTTAAAAATAAAGAGATCTGAAACTTAACATTTCTGTTGCAGTCTATAAAGAAAGAACCAAAAAGAAGACCGTTGGTACACAGCATTGTTATATTTATTAAAATGAGACTTTAAGTACATATAGGTTGTTATAGAAGTGTGTGTAAGATCCGGCTGTCTTAATAAAAATGTTCCCGGATTCTTTAGGTTTTCTTTAGGTGGAGTGTAAAACCACACGGTGTGCCATACTCCACGTATGGCACACCGTGTGGTTTTAGTCGGTCCGATTCTGACATACCGTTCCACCGTAAACCCCGGAGGGATAAGGGCCGAGGGGGTATAAAACTAATAATAAAAACTAATCGCAGATCGTAATTTTCAGTAGAAATTAGTTTCTTAAAACTCATGGATGTCATAAAACTTATATTGCCACACTTGGGTAAAATTTACCTCATGTTTTTTTTTCGAGTATTTTTTGTATTTTTAACATATCTTTTCAATTGTCGCCAGCGTAATGTCTCATATTTATATATGTAAAACCAAGAGTTAATTATACAAAATTAAATACATCTTAACGTACAATATTTGTATATTATAACGATAATATTACTTATCAATTCTAGACATTGCTAGTATGTCGATTAAAAGTAGCTATGACCTCTTTCTTCCTTGGTTTGGTATACACATACAGAATTTTTATTGCTGTCTGGTTCACGATGCAGTAGAATAGGGCAATCTAATTTCTTCCTGGTGGTGTCATAAAAGGCGACCAAGGGATTGGACTGTTATCTATCAGACGTACGTATGTATACAGTCAAACAGTGCCCGGTGGACTAGGCTTGTCCTCTATTACGTTACTGGCAGCAAATTCTAATTAGCAAAATGTGGGTATTTAATACACCCCTGCCTAACATTTAGGGGATACAGACGTGAGCGTATGTATGGATATGTAATGTAATCAAAATCAGTGCAGCCGTTTAGCCGTGAAAAGTTACTGATAGAAGGATGAAGTTACTTTCTCATTTATAGTATTAGTAAAGATTGGTCTAATATATTTGTATTCGCGAGTCTAAAGCAATTAAATTGTGAATACGCCACAGCCTCTAGATGATTATTTGATATTCGATAACACTTAACATAGTCACCTACATATGCTTACCTTCTAGCTTTATTTTATTTCATATTTATATTAATATTTCTCGTAACTTATTGTTGGTTGCTCACGGGGACACAAAATGTTTAGTCTATTTTAGGAATTTTCCGTAGCGTTTGAGAACAAATGCCACTCACTCACGGAATCTTACATAACATGTAAGGATTGGTGTGATACAATGTTTTGATAGCTTAAGGTTATGCTCACTGAAAGCAGAAAAATATTATGTTACTTTAAAATTGTATGTATTGTTATTATTTTTGTGTCTTCGTGCGTTGTGTAAAATCACTTTAGATTATAGTACATATTATTTATTAGAGAACAGGTAATATTTAAAAACCTGTCGATCTACATTATAGATAAATAAATGAAGTCCAATATTATTCGTTTACTAACGGGTCATTGTAAAATAAGGTTATTTAGATTCAAAAGTAGGTAACTATATAATACATACATTCATGCCTATATTTTCGAATGGGTAAGCTGAGGCGTGCCCAAATACTACGTAAATATTGCTTAACAATCGGTTTTCTGTGGGTGTGTAGTTCTCCTATTAGAAAAAATCTGTTAACTATTAATGACAGTGTAAGCTGGTCTCGTCAGCAGATTATTACATGGCGGAATTATGTATGTGTGAGTGTTGTGGAATGAATGCAAATGTCATATTGTCATACCAGCCAGGAAGTAGTGGCCTCACATCTCGGTGCTAAATAGCGGGGCGTGATAGAATAACAAATATCCAATTGCGCATTCATATTAGAACATGGTAAATATAAATTACGCTTTACGCACCACGTAGCCGTTAAATTCAATTTAAAAAATATATAGGTATATACATAGATGATGTGAGGATTTATTGTAAAATAAAACAAACCGTAAAATATAATCCTGTTTTAAAAAGTCATGTAATTCTAGCAAAAATATATATTTCATTTTTTTATTACATATGGTTTACCTGATGGTAAGTGACATGCGGCATCCATGGATTTGTACCAAAGATTAGTTGTGTGAGGTAAAATGTTTAAAGAGAAGCGCGCAGAGTTGTGGGATGCCAACTACCTACAAAATAAGAAACAGCGATGTCCTTCGAGGCCCACGCAATTACAATGGACAATGGACACATGCAATTCAAGAGTCGTAAGTGCGCTGGCCACCTTTGTCTATGAAGAGGGATGGGGGTAAGTGGCGAATGGGAAGTGGAGATGGATGGATGGATGGAGAATAAAGAGGAAGGGGCTGATGGTGGGCAGAAAAAAGAAAGGTGGAGTTAGATCTCCGGAAACCTCACTCATTTTGGGGAAATGTAACGCAATATATATACATATATATAATCAATTTCAATAGAATTAAGACGAAATAGATAGTAATTTACAGACATCTACTAAGCGCAAACAGATTCAAACGACCAATCTAGCGTTATAGTCTTACTGCCAATGAAATATTGAATATGTCAGGTGGATTTACTAAAGCAATCGAAACCAACTACTTCTAACGATCGATGTATATATTGAACGATAGTTTAATCAACATGAATATGTTAAACAATGTAAGTTACTCTAATGAGTTATTATCAGTGAATCTTAGGGTGAGATAATATTAGATGGTATTGATGTGTATACCTCATTAAAGATTCAACAGTTCAGCAATAATTTGATTAGCGGAGACTTATCAAGGTGATCTTGTCATAGAGTGTTTGTTTTATAAATTTTAAGATGACATTTATTAGGTCATACAGTACAAGAAGTTTTAAGAACAAATTTTAAACTAATTAATATAGAAGTAATATTTTATTAGTCGTTTTTCCCTGTTTTATCTTTGATTATACAACAGCGTGATGTTTGGCAGTCTCTATTCTTCAATAAATACTCTATCCGATGCAAAAATAATAATTGAAATCAGAGTTACAGTTCAAGAAATTAGCGAGAACAGACGAAACATCTCAATTATATAATATTCAAGATAGAATGAAAAGATATGATATGATATTGATCTCCTATAATCATAACATCATTATAATTCAATGACCTCCAAAAGAGAAGTTGTTTTATCAAGAAGGCATGTCGGCGTATAATTGTGAAATTGTATAAAAAATTATACGACCTTAACTAAATTAGTTTTCTCGTTGATTCAGCACTCAATCTAATGAAGAATACCAACATTTGTAACTTTGTTAGGCAAATGACAAACGGGTCTACAATTAAGTTAAGGTCCCTATTGTACGGTGTCAGACAAGGCTGGACCCTACTGTATTACAGTTGTCAATCCTGATTTAGGACGGTCCGGACATACGTATTTTTATCTTCCTATTATGAACTGCGTGACGCATATAGAATATTGATCACTTACTAACATAAAGTATTTCTACTTGTAACAAGAGGAAGAAGGGGGGCAGAAACCCATTCGGAAAACGGTAGTTGCAAAAATACATGACGTATCGTATCGTTAGCGTGGAAATCGTGGAATAAAAATTAAATAACTATTTAACCATGATGGGGACCTCCTACAGAAATGAACAGATATGTATCTACATACATATACTTACACAAACATTGATGTGTATTTATATTTTTATATTTTTTTAAATATGGCGTAATACGCGTATGGACACATCTATTTACAATATACTATTTATTTACTATCATATAACTAATTTTATACTCAAACTCAATATTTCAAATATTAAATGCGGTCAGTATAGCATTCTCAAATGTACGAGCTTCGGGGTATGTAAATTAACTATTAAGGCTAGACAGAAATTCTAAATTCTGTGGAATATAATTATTGGAGAAAAAGTTTTTCAGTTATATGAAAAGAATTAGTAGTTAAAAGAAGCTAAGAATCCCCATTGTCCCTCTTTACTACAAACTATGTCTGACCCCTCAAAACAAACTAAATAAGCCCAAACTTGAGTGGCTTAGTAGCTAATTGGAGAGTTTAACTATATGCCTCCTCATTCCAACATTAGATGAGTGCGATAGAACTTAATTTATCTATGTTATCGATACTAAATATATTTGCAAAGAAACAAGTCGGCACAAAACTATTGAAAATTTCTTTACATAGTTGCAGATGAAGTTAATAAAAGTATTTTAAAACATTTATTTTATATCAAAGAAAAGATTATCTAAACATCTGCTGCTGAGCTATATTTGTTAGAAAAACTTTAGGACTTTGCCATTCATAAATGCCGCAGATACTTTTAATCATAACAGGCAAGGAAAAATATTTTATCAGATTATAAAAAGGATGAGCAATTTTATGATTTGTTTTATATAATATCTCTTTGGGTGCGTATGTTATGATAACTTAATAAGCTTAGCAGAAGGAGGCTTTATCTCTTATAAGATTAAAATCTGTACCATAAAAGAAATAATTACTAAATAGTTGTTTTTTCTTTAGTTTTTAATTTACAATATCTTATATAGTGTTTATATTCTCATGTTGATTTATAATACGTTTAAAACTAAAACTACCCGATTGACAAAAAATCTTACCGTCTGTATGAAATCAAGATGAGTGCTAAGAACATTACATATTTTTATTACTTTTTACCTTAAATTTGTACAATAAAGAAAAAAATATATAAAAATAAAAATTGACTGTATTTTCAGCACCGATTTCAATAATACATGCATACCTATCATACGTAATAAGACATCTTGTGAGACATCACAAATTATTGCTAAATTTAAATATTTAGCCGAATCAAGCAAAGCCCATCTATACTTTCAAATCATTATGAATTTAATCCATACATTATCTCTACAAAACTTTAACAAACATTCAGCACTATAAATTTATGAGTTCATATAGAACTAGTTTTAACTTTTTAAACATATGTAATAATCTATTTAAAAAGGCTATATTATCCTACTTAAGTAGACAACTACTAACACTTGCATAAGCCTGGATGTTATGAAAACAAGATAAAATAACTTTCACTCAAAATGAATAAAAATCAATATTGATGTTTTTTTTTCATTTACTAGTTTGTTAATCCGCTTACGCGAATAAAAATAATTCCTTTTATTTTTTTTTCTCTCTCAACTCATGATATACATACCAGTAAATCTGCTATTACTTTCTTAAGAATTTGTTTATTAAAGTAAGATAGTAATTGAGGAGGAAAAACCTTCCACTCACCCTCGGTTTGTAGACCCCAACGATAACAACAGCCGCGAATAAGTAATAACAAATTGCCATATACAGACTCCCTGTCAACAACCTCATACTCTCCACAATGGGATATATATAATAAAGCGTAGGAACCTTCAAAAGTCTTAGTCTTATCTTGTTCCGCTGGTTGTTAGGGTGACGTTCCTCAAAAAAAGGAACCTTTTCAATAGTATAGTGAGACAGACGAGCAGAGGAGTCAGCTGATGGTTAGTAACTTTAAATTGTTCAGGGTTAGACCTGGGATGGATTGGCATAGGTAACTGTTTAAAATTTTACATACGTATAGTTAATTGAATTAGGCGTTACTTGGCTAAATTCATTGTTAACTCGCAAATGAGGAGGGAAGACCAGTCTTGATACTGATACGTCATATTAGCTACAAATATAAATGTATACTTATCATAAGCATAATAATTATGAAAAGTAATATAAATTTATAATAAGATTAAAATACTAATCCAGTACAGTTTAATCCACTCTTCGATCCTAAATAAACATCTCCACTAGACAAAGATGAGTCAATGTGCTTTGATTTTTGATTCAGACGTGAAAATGGAAACGTTAAAAGTTTTGATGGAAGTGACGTAATTGAGTGTTACTCAATCACACTAGAACAGCTAGTCGAATCTTGATGAAATTTGGCACAGAGATTATTTATCCCAAAAAAATGAACGGTACAAAATTTCCAAGCGAAAAAGTTCGGGTGCAAAAGCTATATTTTTATAGAAGCTTCGTCCCACTCCCTGCGGAATATTATATTACATTACAAAAAAGGAATTTCAAATGAGCATCGGAAGAACATATCAGTATTTATTTTTCATACAAATAGATTACTGATATGGTGTTATACGGATGTGGTTAGTTTTGTTTTCCTGCTTGAGGAATAAATATGAATTATAGATGAGAGGAGGTAAGGTAATATGTCTATTTTGCTCATTTCTAAAATTGGAAAATGTATTTCAGATACGGTACTACTATCTTAGTTTAGTAGTATTGTAACGAGGAAAATATACCTAACACAGAGACTGCAACGTGACTGTCATATGTATCATATATATCATCATAGGTATTTTCGATTAATTTCAGCGTGCTAATCTGCAGCTCGAACAGTTCAAGGATATATATTAACCGTGCCAACCAAACCTTGCTCACTGTAATTTATACATCTTTCAAATCTGTTGTAGCAAGCATAAAGAAATATATTTCTTTATAACTAATAGTCGAATAAATTAATCGAATGTCCACCCAAAACTTCATGACTAATAATTAGAAAGTATACAAAGTAAAACAAAAGTAAACTCCAAACAAACCAGCCACCATTTGTAACTGTTGCTCTTGTGGTTAGTGATTCTGATTGTTGAGCTAGTTCGATTCTCACACAAAATGAAAATTTGTGTGGTTCTCAAATAGTTGTCCCGAATGTGAGTGCTCTTTGTTTCCGTTGTTTGTATATTCGTCAACCCCTGCTATGCATGCATAACTCCTAATTCGGAAGTTGCCTTTCCAAACCAAAACATGTACATATATTCGAATCTCAAATTAGTATGTAAAGTTAATAAATAGATATTGAATTGTAATAAAACCTCCGTGTTGTGTTGATTGCCCGGATATCATAAACATGTCGATGAAAGTAAAAATGTCATTTACTTTTCGCTTCTTCCCGTTAATTCCGAACCATCGCTACCTAACTTTTACAAATGATATGAAAACAAAAGGGATCAGCAATTGTAATTCCAATTTACGTCGGTAGACGTAAATAAACTGTTCATGAAAAATATTTCAAATACTTCAGCGTCTAAAGCGAAGAAGCAGAATTAGTCTTCCATTTTAATATAACGAAGATATTACTTTCCCTGGAGAAGATTATCATTATACGCTATTGGAAGAGTAAACAAATGAATAAAATAACAATTATTTGAAAATTTTCAATTTATACGTTTTCCAGAATTATCTAAAGCTATGTGCTGTGAATGTAAAATGGATTCCAATTTATTTACAATTTGTGACGTGACTTGACATAATAAAATATTAATCAAAGATTTTACTAACTACATTAAACTACATTAAACATTGCATTATTGCACATCGCAACTTATTCACTTTCTAAAGTAACTTCAATATTTCGTTTATTACATCTTATAACTTTTATTTTTGTGACGTCTGTACTAATAATCTTGGAATGAACTGTCACCTTTCTAAGTTACGTTCCGAATCAGGATTTTAAGCATGTGTAACTTTACTTCGTTTTACTCTTACCTATCTTTCTGTTATCTTAATTTGTTTTTGTGTCCAAATTAAGTTTGTTGTATTGCTCGTTTCTTTTTGTTTATGTTATAGTACCAGTGGCAGCTGGCGGATGGTTCTACTTTTAGCACACAATCGGACCGGTTACTAAACGTGTGTCACGTGAATGCTCAAAGCGTGCCCAGCCATCATAGTGACCTTCTAGAGGCATTTAGCGACACTAACCTTCACGCCATCCTGGTCTCAGAGAGTTGGCTCAAACCTCAACTTTTATCTACTTCTTACTCTCTTCCAGGATTTATACTCATCAGAAACGATCGAATTGCTCGCAGAGGCGGGGGAGTTGCTATCTACTTACGTAGCGATTTTAATTACAAAGTTGTTACTACTTCTTCCCCTAGCTCTAACGTTTCAGCTGAATATTTATTTCTTGAGGTTTGCGTCAGAGGAGCGAAAACTAATTTAGGGGTGGTTTACTGCCCCTCCTACTGTCGATTACTTCACTGATTTGGAATTAGTTTTGGAATCTTTAGGGTCTGAGTATGCACATCACATAATTATGGGGATTTTAATACCGATCTCCTTCAATCCACCAACCCTCGAACCCGTAAATTCCTTAATATAATTGAGTCTACCAATTTACATGTCATACCTCTCCAAGCAACGCACCACAACAATGCTGGACACGATACTTGGTTAGACTTAATTCTCACGTCATGTCCCTCCTACGTTTCCTCTTATGGCCAACATCCTGCTCCGGGTCTCTCTCACCACGACCTTATCTCCCTATCCTATATCCTAAAAACCCCGAGACCCAAGGCGAAAGTGCTCTTTAGGCGTTGTTTCGCAAATATGAATGTAGCAGAATTGCGTCTTGACGCTACTGTTATTGATTGGGAACCTCTAGAGCTGGCTCTTACAGTCGATGACAAGGTCCAGGTATTCAATAATATTGTTCGCAAATTATACGATAAACATGCACCTCTCAAAAAAGTTAAGGTAAAGTATCCGCCTGCACCTTGGCTAACGAGTAAGATTCGTTTAGCGATGCGCCGTAGGGATCGTACTTTTCACAAATTTAGAAGAAACCGTCGTGAGGACAACTGGACCATCTACAAAACGGCAAGAAATAGATGCAATCAAATGATACGTAACGCTAAACGCCACCACGTTCTTACAAACATTTCTAATTCCTCCCCTCCCGATATTTGGAAATATCTTACGACCTTGGGTGTTGGTAAGGTTCTGCAGCCTAGTATATCGATGAGTTCAGGATTGGACGACATGAATAGTTATTTCATCACATGTCCTACAATGTCGTCAAATACCAAAAGTCAAACACTTACTTATGTCTCAGGGCTTCCTCGGGGTAAGATCAAACCTTTCTGTTTTTCTCCAGTTGCCTCGGATGACATTAAAAAGTTCATTATATCCATAAAAACAAAAGCTGTGGGTTGTGATAACATAAGTCGATTTATGATAGTCACGATTTTTTTTTTTTTATACTATAGGGGGACAGACGAACAGACGGGTCACCTGATGGTAAGTGACACCGCCGTCCATGGACACATTACAATTCAAGAGTCGCAAGTGCGCTGCCCGCCTTTGAGGGTGATGAGGGATGGGGGATGCAGGGAGCGGAAAGAAGAGAGATGGGATGAGGAGATGGAAAAAAGGATAAAGAAGATGAGGGTAGAGAAAAGGGGGAGGGGAATTGGGCCTCCAGAAACCTCACTCAATTCGGGGAAATGCAACGCAAGCGTTACTTCACAACCGATTTTCTGTGAGGCCGTTTTATCGCACCGGTCGAGCCGGCCCATTCGTGCCTAACCATGGCTCTACCACTAATAAGTTGAGAGACCACAAGACCAACTTTCCGAAGCCATTTCCCATATAGTTAATTTCTCCCTTCACTCCGGACTATTTCCAGCCGAATGGCGCAAGGCTTACATTCGCCCCCTCCCAAAGATTCCCAATCCTTCCCTTCCAAATCATTACCGACCCATATCATTCCTCCCCTTCCTATCCAAAGTACTTGAGGCCTGCGCTCACAAGCAACTTTCCAACTATACCCATCAAAATAATATCCTTAGTCCTTATCAATCGGGATTCAGACCTGGGCATAGCACCGTGACTGCTATGCTTAAAATGACTAGTGATATAAGGAGTGGCATAGAGGACGCAAAACTAACCGTTTTAGTCCTCATCGATTTCTCAAACGCGTTCAATACTGTCAACCATGATATCGTAGCATTTATCCTCACTCATTATATGGTCTCCCTTGAAGCTCTGGAATGGCTTTCATCTTATCTTCGTGGACGTCAACAGTCAGTACGAATAGATGAATCATCTAGTTGGTGTAATCTAAATACTGGCGTTCCACAAGGTGGCATTCTTTCTCCTCTATTATTTTCGATGTTTATCAATCTCATTACGCTTGATCTTCAGTGTGCGTATCATTTGTATGCAGATGATCTTCAAGTTTATTCTCAGGCTAAAGTAGATAATTTGGCGGAAGCGATTAACAATGTGAATATCGATTTAGAGGCCATTAAAAACTGGTCCGAGCGTTTCGGCCAGTGTTAATCCCTCCAAGTGCCAGGCCATAATTATAGGTAGTCAGCGAATGGTTAGCAGAATTAACAAGTCAATACTGCCAGCAGTTATTTATAACGGCTCCATTTTGCCTATCAACTCTTCTGTCAAAGACCTCGGCCTGTTTATTGATTCCACTCCAACATGGCAACCTCAAATAGCGAACGTCAGTCAGAAAGTCATCGGGACCTTGAGATCACTCTATCGACTTAAGAACCTCCTCCCTACCAGCATCAAGTTGATGCTTGTACAGGCACTAATCTTTCCAATCATTGATTATGGAGATGTATGCTACCTCGACCTGAATGCAGATCTGCTCAACGAACTCGACCGACTTCTCAATAATTGCATTCGGTTCATTTTCAATCTTCGTAAGTACGATCATGTGTCTACTTATCGTACCCAACTGTCGTGGTTACCTATACGTCAGCATCGCAGCCTTCGTGCCTTAACTCTTTTTTCTCTTCTCCATATCCCCACAGCCCCCAATTATCTTACCTCACATCTCAGTCTTCTAGGTTCTAACCATGACAGAGATCTCCGCTCCACAAATAATTTGTTACTCCTATTATCTCAACTTATATATACTCACACCTCCTCTCTCGTTTATTCTTCTTTTGCTGTCCAATCTATTTTATTTTGGAATGCGCTCCCTCCTGAGATTAGGATGACCACCAACCGCGACACGTTTAAAGTTATAGTCCGTGAATTCTATTTGAGACAGTTGACTGAGATACCCCCATGACTAAAACTATAACTAAAGTTTGTATCTATGTATTGTATTTATGTGTATGTATATAAAAGTATGTATATTGTATTTATATAGCATATTTGTATATATTTGTTCATTTGTATGTGAATATAATGTTTTTTTTTGTTTCTTAATATTTCATCTTTATACACCTGCCATTTCCCTCACTGAACCACCCAAAGGTTGACTGGTAGATAATGCCATGTGGCATTAAGTCCGCCACGTGCGTTGTATTATGCAGGAAGAGTTTTAAATAAATAAATAAAATAAACTATAGTTCAAGTAAACTCATCGTATATTTTTATACTGTATCTCATTTCGTCAAATATTGAAGCTTTTTACTCAAGTTATGATCCTACTTTTCGAGTTTTTAGGTTAAATATATTGATAAGAAAATAGGAAGTAGATATATGTGTGCTAGCAAGGATTGTGTTGTATTAGGTTATTCTCTTTATTTTTGCTCTGCTTTTGGTTATTTTATAATACAATATACAATATCGCCATTCTAATAATTTTATATCAATACGAACGTGTCACTAATATAATTATAAAGTAAATGTTACACCTCTTACATGGAAAATTAAGGAATGAAGAATACACGTAACGTCATAAGTTCGTTATTTGTGATCCGATTGCAACATTTCTTGTTTTCAACCCTTGTTTTTATATCCAACATTTTGACCTATTTTGAGCAACATTCTTGAATTAACAAATTTTTTAATAAAAATAAATTCAAAATAAAAATATTAATAATCAAGATGTGATGACGATATCTTTGAACTTTAGCAATACTTTGAAATCAGATGATTATCCATTGCCCCGGTACTATCAAATTTTGATGTCAATGGATTGTGGACTTTGCCCTATGAATTTCTTTCATTTTGCTTATGTGCGATTTGGAAACCAATTACTTCGTGCGATTACAAAATTGTAAGCAAGTCAATTACGAATGTACTGCCACACCCATTCATATCTGAAAGCAAGTACTTGTGTACAAACGAATACACTATATATTTCTATACTAAATGAATATAAATGAATGCATGAAATGAATATAATAAACTGGCTAAACCCTATCCATTATGGAGTCCACTTCTCAACGCATCGGATAGTGAGTGTTTTTGACAAGATTTACCCTTTTCATACATTGATGACCTAATATGATTTCGAGAGTCGAGGACCTCGAAAATCTCAATACGTGCGAACATTTTGTTTATTCATAAATATATAAATATTAATACTGGTTCAATTAATCATCAATTTATCAGGTCATTCATAATCGGAAACAAAGCAGTATAAAACAAAAATTAAAAATAAAGATATAATACATGTAGTGGCATTGTAGTGGCACTCTAGTAGAGTTAAGTATATAAAGAAGTATTTAAAAAAGTGTAGTTTATAATATGCCGTTGCATTGCACTCGCGTCCACCACCATCCAGTAAAGTCATTGATATAACATCAACATTTATTTTATTATGTCTCTCAAAAGTTAAAATATACAACAGAGTAGCGTGATATCATATTTTTCATTCCTTAAATAATTTCATAAATGCGAAGGAGCATGTTGGTTATACTATTTCTACTAAACTATGTGTTAATATCATCATATTTCATATTATATTACACAAATACATTGTCAGGTGTACAAAACTAAATGGTGTATTTTTTATTTGGAAGGTATTTTCATTAGGTTTTATCAGTATTATGAGGGCATGACTGTTGGTCTAATCGTACCCATAGTCGTAATGACTATACACTTTCTACTTATACATAGTTATGGAATGAGACTTCAAACTTATAATAACAAAGTTAAGAACCGCAACTGATCAAACATCCAACCAAATAAGACGTAGTTAAGTTTGCAAATTGAAATATATAGTTCTTGTAAGGATTTAGAGCGATGTGGCACGTTCGCATTTGTTTTAGTCAACAACAAAAAATCATGAATATAACTTAAGTATAGAATAAAAACAGCCCCACGTTTATTTTAAAATACTAAAATATTATTATATATATATATAAAAAAATATGATGAACATTAATTGATAATGAAAATAAGTATTTAATATGAATTTTCTAATGCCTTCAATTCCGTCAGTCACGATGTCCTATTATCCATCCTATTATGATCTCATGAGAAGCATTGGAATGGTTCTCCACTTATCTTCAGGGACAACAACAGTGCGTTGGCGTTGATGACCTGTCATCAAATTGGTGTGATCTCCACACTGGCGTCCCTCAAGGCGGAATTCTATCTATACTATATATATAATATATATATATATATTATATATCTATATATATAGTATCACCTTTACACCGATGACTTGAACAACAGTATCGCAAGCCATTGACAAAATTAACGAGGACTTAGATTTAATAAAAAGCTGGTGATTATTCGTGAATCCCACTAAATGTCAGGCAATTATCGTAGGCAGCAAACGACTTATGGGTAGGATTGATATGACTTCCATCTCACCTGTAGTGTTTAATAGCTCAGTCATAGCAGCTAGCTCAGTGGATATAGATCTAGGCCGACATATTGACCCAACTCTTGATTGGCGTGCCCATACGGCTCACGTGAATCGGAAAGTGACTGGAACTCTCCGAAGTCTGTTTCGCCTTAAAAAAATCCTTCCGACTAAAACCAAAACAATCCTAATGCAAACCCTTATCATCCCTATAAACGACTATGGTGATGTTTGTTACTACTAACATACGTTGTTAATACTACTAACATACTGTTGTATTTTTTCCATAAACTGCGAACATAACAAATTTTCTATAATATATAAAATTCTCATTTCACAGTGTTTGTAGCCAAACTCCTTCGAAACGGCTTAACCGATTCTTATAAATTTGTTTGTGCATATTTGGTATGTCTGATAATATGTCGTAAAGTATATTTCATACTGCTAGGTGATCAGGGTGACCCTATACAGTTTTTTATGGCAGAACAACGTTTGCTGGGTCAGCTAGTATATATGTATATATTACTTCAAGTTGCAAAAAAATATATTTATAAACTAGATTCTTGTTATATACTTAGGCTGAGGTGTATTTAAACACCTACATTTTTATAATCATAATTTTCTACCTTATTCCGCTTTTATTTCTGCAACACCCGAAGGTGTCAACCTTCGGGTGTTGCAGAAACGCGCAACTGCAACACTCGAAGGTGTCAACCTTCGGGTGTTGCAGTTGCGTGGCAGAGAATGCCTAAGGTATTAAGTCCGCCTTGTACAATATGTGCATTAAGTTAAATAAATAAATAATTTCATTGTAGAAATTACTTACAGTAATCAGTAACAACATTTAAATCTCATTATGTATAACGTACTTTTAGTAATATACTTAATTAGAGAAAGAAAAGGTCTCTAAAAAGAAGCAGAGCCTAACGATAATTTTATGATAAAATTGTATTTCTTGATAAGTTTTAAAGTTAGTATAACTTAAACCATTTGAAGGTGAAACATAATCTCTACAAACCACGAAAGTTAAACTTAGAGGGTTCGTTACATCACTTCTTTAAAGAAAAATCCGATTTGCCTTTAAGTTGAACATTGTCTTAAAGCAGTTTCTTTTGTGTCGAAGATATTTTGAGACTTTTGATTTAAAGCTTTACTTCTCTGTGTCCACTCCCCTGTCAGTACTAATATGACTTTGGGACTTCTTCAAGTAACTTTGTCGGTCTCTGGAGTGTTAACTAAACCTTGCTTATTTACTCAAATAGAGATTGAAACACTTTAAGTAATTTTAAGCTATCATTTAAAATTTGTTTAATTTTTAATTTTTTTTTACGGTTTTATGTTTGTCGAATATAAGTTATCTAAATAACGGAATAAGTGAACGTAATTCTAGCAATCTGATTTGCTTACACAAACATACGTAATACAAACATACGTATGTATGGGTAAGTATTTGATTGATGAGTTCAGTCATCCCGGGAACTGTGACTCATATTAGCATAATGAAATTCATATTTTATATACATACGGTTTGAAATTAGCACTTAACAATTATAATTATGTTGTAGAAAACATGTTCTTCTATATAATAGTCCTAGTTAACATTGTGATTCTCGATCCTCGTTGATAACTGTAACGTTATAAATTAGTATCACTTCATCACTAAAATAAGTAATAAGAAATCTTAGCCGTGTGGCTCACGGTAAAGTAGGATGGGGCCAACATATCTCTTCCCCCCGGTATCGTAAAAAGTGACTAAAAGATCGCACTTCTATCTACCAGACAGTATATTATACACAATAATAATATAGAATCCGATTAATGGCGATAGCCTTCCTCGTGTTACGTTAGATGGACCAAATTATGATTATAAAAATGTAGGTGTTTAAATACACCTCAGCCTAAGTATGTAACAGGAATCTAGTTTATAAATATTTTTTTTACAACTTGAAGTAATATATACATATATACTAGCTGACCCAGCAAACGTTGTTCTGCCATAAAAAACTGTATAGGGTCACCCTGATCACCTAGCGGTAAGAAATATACTTTACGACATATTGTCAGACATATAAAATATGCACAAAAAAATTTATAAGAATCGGTTAAGCCGTTTCGAAGGAGTTTGGCTACAAACACTGTGAAATGAGAATTTTATATATTAGATAATTGTTATGTTCGCAGTTTATGGAAAAAATACAACAGTATGTTAGTAGTATTTGTTCTCTTACATACATATATCTAGTATTGTTTCAAACAACAACAGTTTAAAAACGATTGGTACAAAGAGATAAGCTCACTCTTTCTAAAAAAAAACCCTGAGTGAAAGACTGTCTTGTCAAAAGGTATATAGATTTAGTATAGATCTTTGTTCCTCTTATGAAGTCTTCGGACAAGTCTTCGAACTGTCAGACCCACGTCTGTCGAAGGTTCGTATAAGTAGGTTGATATCACTTTAATGGTATTCGGAAGGTACATATATTTGTCTTAGAAGTTCATTTCACAAACTTAAGATTTTCTTAAAATGCATCTTGATTGACGCATTGCTGTCACTTTGGTCGCATATACTTCATTTGAAGCTTATTATTTTGTAAGTCCTATAACATGTGATGTGCATTTTTATTTTTGCGCCCTTTTTTATAATAACAATACATAAACACACCCTAACAGTGACCGCTTTTGTCCTACTTGGTCACGTTTCCACTAGTTATGAGATGACATTATTTGTGCTTATACTTATTTATTATAGGTTCAGAACGCCTCTACTTACTGTCAGGGCCTGTTTTATTAAATGTCTTATGAAGATAATCTGGTCACAAATAAAGAGTAAACAATGGGCCTTATGGCTATTTTTCTATACCTTTTGTGTTATTTGTTATTTTTATGTTTCAACAACAAGTGAATGTTTGGAAGTGTTTGCGTAATCACTGTCGTAAGTAGTAAGCCCAAATTGTCTCCTACAATTTGACTACGATAGAGTTTGCATTCGTACTGTAATAATTATGCTAATAACTTTACACATCTCACACACGGCTGTCTAATCCATAACATAGTATAGCTTTTACTATGGTGACCAAGCTGCTGGTAAACTAAGTTATATATTTCTAAACATACACGGAACAAATGGACATGCTTATCATACAATCATTTAGTGCCCTTTGCTGCAATCGAACACACGACATATGGCTTAGCAGTCAGGTTCACTAAACAATGAACCAAAAAGCCAGTCCAATATGTTTATTGCCTTTATTAGTGTATTACTATATATACATTAATTAATTCAAAATTATTGTATTTAGGATATTTTATTCGATATCTTTTACTCGGTGTTATCCCTGTTTATAAAGTACACCGCTGTTTGATATGGGCTTTCTAAGTGTAGATGACAGGGGTTAAGCCGCGGTCCACCATGCATTAGTACGGATTAATAGGTATTATACTTTAATCTATCTATCACAAAATCATACATGGATATATCTACTTACTATCACGCCTATACTCCTAAGGGGTAGGTAGACGCGTCTTAAACGCCTACTTTTTGCCAACTAAATTCTGGCCCATAATTGGCATAATAGAAGGCACGCCGTTATATTTCCGTCATTCAGGTGCTATATGACTGTATATATACTGTCTGATTGAAAACAGTCCGATCTCTGATTTACTTTTTAAACCCACGGTTAGACATAGGGTGGCCTTAATCTACTCAACCCAGAACCACAAGGCAGAATTCGATTTCTATGCAACAGAATTAATCGTTTAAATGCATCGCCGTGTCAAAAAAAAGGGCACATTGTTATCGATATCGATATATGTATATATATCAGCATAAGGACCTATCGATATATCGATAGGTCCTTATGCTTGCGTTATATATAGCAGTTTTTTTTTCAACCGCTGTCCATGGACACCTGCAACTGCACCTGTAAGAGTCGCAAGTGCGCTGCCCGCCTTTGAAGGGGATGAGGGACGCTGATTGCGGGGAGGGAAAAAAGAGAAGAAGGATGAGGAGATGGGAAAAGGAGAGGAGGATGAGGGGAAAGGAAAGAGGAGAGAAGGAGTTGGGCCTACGGAAACCTCACTCATTTCGGGTAAATGCAACGCAAAATTTTTGATTGCTTAATAAGCGGTTTTGGCCATGGTATCGCACCGGTGGAGCCTACCATGCATGCCTAATCATGGCTCTACCACTGGTAAATATATAACTATGGAAAGTTTATAATTATAGAAAAAAGCAAATCACGCATCTTCTAATCGGTTTAGGCAGTAGCAGTTTTGTTCCTTTCAGTAGTCCTTGCTATAGCGGAAGACTCTTTAATGCTGAACTAGTTGTCAATTTCAAGCCTATTTTTTATTGTTGATGAAAATCTATACAACAGATTCTTAGATTGCAGCCCCTTTTAAAATAGTACAGGAACCTTTATATCTTGTGCTTAGTAGTAAGCTTAAAGAGTTGGCAGGAGTGTATATAATAACAAAGTGTTGCCAGATATAATTTGGTTCTACTAGATACATACTAGGAGATGATCCGTCAACGAGGGACTTTATAAAAGAAAAACGGGAAAATCGAAAGTTTATTGAAAGGAAAGAAAGTAGAACAAGGAAAGCCATGAAAGGAAAAGGATATTGCTTATACGGATAGGTTTTGAAAATATAAGCAGTAGCAAGTTAAAATCATACCTATAACTAGAACTTAGAGGCAGGGAGGTGCGTGACCTATAACTGATACTTCAAAAATTTTGATCACCAATAAAATAAAATAACTCTAAATTTGCTAACTACATGAACTAGATTATTAAATTTACAATTCAAAGGATAGTGTCAGGATTTGTAGGAAAAAAAGAGAATTCCCAATAAGCTCAAATTTTTTCATTATTCATTCTTGATTCCGTAAGAATGAAGTTTAGCATTTAAAAGAACACCGGATTTAAATAAAACATTGATAAATTAATGAACAGTGAACTAATATCCAAGCGATTTGTTATGTAAGTTGAGCTGATTGTGTTTTGTTTAATAAAATGCAAGTACTCTGTTATAAATTAGGGTGCGGTGACAGATCGATGACACGTTAGTTCTAACTCAACCAAAATAACTTTTTAAGTAATTAGAAATAACAAATTTCATGCATGAATTAACTGTACCCAGATCAGAGGTATATGACCAAAAAGGCGTTGGTGGAGAAAAAAAAATTGTATTATCTACACGCGTTACGATATCTTACCTATTAACTTACCTTATCCCTTACTTTTTAGAATTCGTAAGTAACCAGTAGTAAATTCGACTAAATAATAATATAAAATAAATTAGGTACAATGTTAGATATTAATTCAATATTATGTTGTTCAGAAGATTTTTTTTTTTTAAATACTGTTACATTGGCCCTCTTGAAGACTAATTGGCTATATATGTTTGCTACCGTCTTCAAAAAGAACGAGGTTCTCAATTCGACTGAATTTTTTATGTTTGTTACCTCAAAACTTTCGACTGGGTGAACCGATTTTGATGATTTTATTTGATAGCTGGTGCTTACCGTGTGGTCCCATTTCCAAGTTCTGAACATGGCATCCATAAGAACACCATATAATTAAAAAAAAATGATGATAGATGCATTGAAGTCGGTTGCTTACTTTTTAAAATGTATTTTTTTTTTGTTATGCGATAGGGGGCAAACGAGCAGACGCTCACCTGACGGTCAACTGCCACCCATGGACCTAAAAATATGTTTTTAGGCTTTGAACTTTTAAAAACTGACCGTGATGTCTGTATGTATATTGAAATATATGTTATATAGGACAATATGTTTTCTACAACATAGTTAAAATTGTGAAGAGCTAACTGCAAACCGTACGTATATGAATTTCATTTAATTAATTGGCGTCACACTTCCTGGGATGAAACTATGTATATAAAATAAGACTGAACTCATCAATCAACTACTTACCCATA
The DNA here is from genome assembly GCA_947561695.1 of Tyria jacobaeae. Classification (NCBI taxonomy): domain Eukaryota; kingdom Metazoa; phylum Arthropoda; class Insecta; order Lepidoptera; family Erebidae; genus Tyria; species Tyria jacobaeae. The sequence continues at coordinate 10,552,335 of OX387231.1, read as the reverse complement.
CATAAGTCTGTTTGTATCGCGAATGTTTGTATAAGCTAATCAGATTGCTAGAATTACGTGCACCTATTCTGTTATTTAGATAACTTATATTCAACAAACATTTGGTACCATTAAACTCAGTTGACAAGTCAATGTCCAAAAAAAGTTAAACATTCAACAAATTCTTAACTATAGCTTTCTGTAGAATTACTTAAGATTTCTAATTCTCTGTAAATGTAAATAAGCAAGGTTTGGTTAACACTCCAGAGACTGTCAAAGTTACTTGAAGAAGTCCCAAAGTCATATTAGTACTGACAGGGGATTGGACACAGAAGTAAAGCTATAAATCAAAAGTGACAAAATATCTATGAGACAAAAGGAACTGCTTTAAGACAATGTTTAACTTAAGAGCGAATCAGATTTTTCTTTAAGAAAAATGGTAAAACGAATACAAAGTTTAACTTGCATGATCGCACGGTTTGTAGATATTATGTTTTACCCCCAAATAGATTAAGTTATACTAATTTTTAAACATACAAAGAAATACAATTTTAGGATACAGTTTTAGAACCTAAATGGCCGGCAACGCACTTGTGACTCTTGAGTTCTTTGTCGCATAAAAAAAAAGAAAAAAACTATGATTATATTAACACGTAGTTAAGTAGCAATAGTGTAACTAACATTCTCCTTCGCATTTATCATATTATATATCTTTACTCAATGGTTGATGCCTGGCGGCGAGTGCAATGCAAAGGCAAATTGTATATTTTACTTCCTTATATACTTCTTTTTATAATTTAACTCAACAAAGAGTCGATATATCAAGCGACGTCCAGTTTCGCGGTCACTTAGAGAGTAAAGCCATATTAGCCTCGAAAAAGCTTGGTGTGCTAAACAGATCGAGACAGTACTTTACTCCGGCCCACCGCCTGCAACTTTATAAGGCGCAGGTTCAGCTGCACATGGAATACTGTTCTCATCTCTATGCAGGTGCACCCCAGTAAAAGCTTCTCCCTCTTGATCGCATTCAACGAAGAGCGCCGCGCGTCATCGACTGCCAAGATATTTCTGATCGACTTGACACCTTGGCGTTTCGTAGAGATGTAGCTTCACTGTGCATCCTCTATCGCTTGTATCATAGAGAGTGTTCAGAGGAATTGTTCGGACTTATACCGGCTGCAGGTTTCCGCCATCGTCCTACGCGAAAAAATATCCATCCCCATCACCTGGACGATTGGCACTCCACCACTGTGCGCTTCTCCGGAAGCTTTTTGCCTCATACAACCAGCTTATCGAACAAATTGTCGCCTGCCATATTTCCGAACCGATACGACCTTCAAACCTTAAAGAAAAGAGCGTACTCCTACCTAAAAGGCCAGCAACGCACTTGTGACTCTTGAGTTGGGACTCGGGTGTCCATGGGCGGCGGTAGTCACTTACCATCAGGTGACCCATCTGCTCGTTTGCCCCCTATCGCATAAAAAAAAACTAGAGTGTCACTACATGTATTATATCATTATTTTAATTTTTGCTTTTATACTGATTTGTTTCCGATTACCTCATTTTCTATCCAGATGACTTCAAATCACCTATTAATTAAACAATTATTTATATTTCTGGACTTATGAATAAACAAAATATTCGCACGTATTGATATTGTCGAGATCCTCGTCACAATCCAGTTCCTTGTCAAAAACGTTCACTGTCCAATGCGTTAAGTGGACTCCATAATGGATAGGGTTTAGCCAATTAATTACATTCACTTTATTAATTCATTTATATTCGTTTATTATAGAAATATATAGTTTATTCGTTTGTAGTACCTTACTTTCAGAAATGAATGGGTGTGGCCATACGTTTGTAATCGGCTTGCTTACAATTTTGTATTCACACGAATTAATTAGTTTCCAAATCGCTTATAAGCAAAATAAAAGAAATTCATTGTTCTAAGCACACATTTCATTGATATAAATGAATTTGATAGTATCGGGGCAATGGAAAAAAACATCTGATTTCTAAGCAATGCTAATGTTTAAGGATTTCTTCACCACATCTCGATTATAATTTTATGTACGATTACTATAATTCTCTGATCTTTGTATGAAAAACCGCAGACCCAAACTTAATTTTATGAATTCAAGAATGTGGCTCCAAAAAGGTCAAAAATGTGGTAGTGTAACCGAGCAAAAACATAGTACTGCGAGTGACAAAAAGACCCAAACAAAGGTCGACCCAGAAATTCGTAGACCGTTTCTCACCTAGAAACACGTCAACCACAAGTTACATTTCTAACCATCAGTTATACCTTTTTCCTTTACTCATAAAAACACTTTTATAACTCCGGTAGTTTCTAAACCTAGCCGAAAACCTTCTGTCGAATAAAAATATTCCCCGAGGTTATTAATCTTTGCAGACCCTAACTGCGGTATGTCAAAATAGCCTAATCCCGAATAGCTGCTAATTTTGCACTTTATGCTTAAACTTTTTGTAATTATGTACGGTCTTATTCGCTTGTAATAATTTAATAGTAGGTGGAAAGAAAGTGATGATTTATAACGTTCGAGAGTAGCAGAATATGAATGAGAAGGGTACGTACTCTGATAGAGTGTAGAAATTTAATTTGAGGCTACATAATTTTCGGTAGCGGGAAGGAAATTAATTTGATACGGATTCGAGACTTAATGACAATTTATCGTTATGGAATGTGTAAATGTGTTGTGTTCCATGGCCTCGTTTGATGATATATTGTTACACAATCTGATTTTACTAGGCAGATATTTGGTAATCTAATTAGTGTTAAATGAGGAGTTGTTCACAGTTCTGTCATTAATTTTGAATTGAATAAAACGTTTAGCTAAATAAAAATATTTGTGTCTAAAAAAACGCTAGTAAGGTATTTGTAAATGCTTATTTTTAATGCTTAAATGCTACTACTAAATTAATTTAATAAACTCGAAAATTAACTAAAAACCTCGTTGTATAACTTTAACCCATTACTTCCCAAGCATCGAAAACTTTGGATTTTTTTTTTCAAATCTTGAAACTAAGTTCATAATACTCTAAGAAAAAATAATACGAACAAAGGAAAAAGTACTTTTAATGCTGAGTCAGCCTGTCCTATAAATATGACAGTGGGGACGTGATCAGAAATAATAAAAGTAAACAATTATAAGAATATTAGCTGTATTTAAAAATGTTACCATTAACAGTTTAAAACATAAAGTTCTATTAACTTATTTTGTATGGTAAGGCATAAAACAACCACTGCAGAGTGTTTTTTCACATTTATCGCAAAAGGTAAGAGGTTTTTTTACAACCTTGTCCCTGGCAACGCCTCTGTTTGTCCCTCTTCGTCATATAGTGACCAATATTGTCAAACCTGACAGGTTGTAAAAGGCGTTCTGATGTACCTGGTGTAGGTTTGCTTGCCTTGCCTTCCGATTTTTTCATCCAAGAATAACAACCAAGAATAATATTTTCAAGATTACCACAAGTTTTTAAATTATGTTTTGTTTATGATTTTTTTTTTAAATATTTGGTAAAGGTCTAAGAATCAGTTTTATGTAAATTGGAGTTGGCAAGTTTTTTACATTATATTTTGAAAAAATTACATTAAAATTACGGATACACTTTAAATATATATATATATATATATATTTTCTTTTTTTATACTATAGGGAGACAGACGAACAGACGGGTCACCTGATGGTAAGTGACACCGCCGTCCATGGACACTTGCAACTCAAGAGTCGTAAGTGCGCTTTCTGCCTTTGAGGGTGATGAGGGATGGGGGATGCAGGAACCAGAAAGAAGAGAGGAGGGATGAAGAGATGGAAAAAATGAGAAAGGAGATGAGGGGAGAGAAAAGGGGGGAGGAGGAATTGGGCCTCCGGAAACCTCACTCAATTCGGGGAAATGCAACGCAAACGTTACTTCACAACCGGTTTTCTGTGAGGCCGTGGTATCGCACCGGTCGAGCCGGCCCATTCGCGCCTAAGCATGGCTCTACCACTGAAGTAGAATATAGTCTTGATCGGTGTTTTATTATTATGTTGTGTTGATTTATTATTTACGACTAAGCAAGACTAAACCAGATTCCGTTCTTCATGAGAGGATATAACGTTATGTTGTATAACTTACGAAGATATGGAAAGATTGCCGCATAACCAACAACACCAAAGTATGCCTAATAACTTGAAAAATAGATGTTCCATAATAAATTTCACAAGAGATCAATCTTGGGATATGTGTTGGAAGCATTTGCTGAGAATAAACTGCGTCGTTTTTTTTACTATAGACAACTATACACAACCAGTTTTCTGTGAGGCCGTGGTGTCGCACCGGTGGAGCTGGCCCATTCGTGCCTAAGCATGACTCTACCACTGTCACAAAATTCAACATTCGTTTCAATTAATAAACAGACCTTGGCATCAAACAAAAACTTTCGTCGATTTTGCAAAAATATTGTAGATGTTCGAACATATTGCCTCATTGGAACGATTAGTAGTACAAGGAAGAGTAAATGGTCAACGTTCTTGTTTCCGATTACCCACAAGATAGACGGAGCTAGTTAAATGGTCTACAAAGTATTCCCTCAGGAAATTTACAAGCTGTGCCTCGAATAGAACGAAGTGGAGAAGTCTCACATAAGCTGCAGCGAGTTTATCCGACGATCCATAAACACGACTACTCTGACAGGAGTTTACGACTGAGAGTCATAAAGTAATTTATTTGGCTCGTTAAAATAAACCGAATGAGCCCAAACTCGAGAAGTTTATTAATAACCATTGAAAAGTTACATTGTCCACCTCCTGGTTTCATCATAACATCAGCTCGTTGTCATCCAAACTTTTCATAAAATATACATATATATGAAGATTCAATATATTTATTACAAAGTCCTGCTGTAAAGTTAGTTACAAGTAAAGTTTATATAAGCGTTTTATAAAAGATATTATATGTTTGAAATGAATTCTAACATTACGCAAAAAAAGTTTATAATAAAACCCACATTATAAAAACGAGCTGAGGAAGGAATTCAAGTCTTACATTCTTTTATAGAACGGATCATGTATAGACATAAATTGCAACGAGAGATTGAGTACGAGATTGAACAGTCGATTAATCTTGCTGTTAGCGCAGTAGGTGGATATCGTGTACCCATTCCTCATGTGTTATTAATCTGAGGATTTATTATGAGTAGAAGTGTCGTTGAAAATTCGATTGAAAGATGAACAGGCCGCTTTTAATATCTACACTGAGTTTTTGTGGGATAGTACGGTTGTTTAGTGAAGATATGTATACATACAGTATGTTTACAGGCTGTTAATATAACAACACCTTCGAATTTCATTAATGTGAGCTTGGATGGTTACACTTATGTTATATACTTAACTAAAAATCACATTTGAACCAGATTGAAGTTAAGCTTAACAGTCCAAATTAAAAAAAAAAGCCTTTGATCTGCCTTTGATGAAGAAAAATATAATTGTGACTGATTAAGGGTTTTTCTTGCAAAGTACTTTATATGCTACCTGAATGATAGTTAAGATATCGTTTATATTCGTATATCACGAAAGTCAAGAGTTGAATTTACGCGTAACCTAACTTCAATGTCAACTAAACCTTTCATATTGCCTAGGTCATACAATAACCATGAACTATAAAGGCCCGTCAAAATATAAACTACTTCAATTATAACCTTAAAAGCTTTATATAAAGAAATAGAGAGTTACTAAATGTGATAGCCATAAAAACAAGTTGGAGTGTCGATGTGCTTACTTTCTTAGCCGAGAGTAAAATGTAAGAAGGACAAGGAGATGACCTGAGTAATCCTTTAATTTCATACAATTCATTACAATACTCTTTTTAAAATTATATTAGGTTGTTCGGATCAAACCCGTCCACAAAAATAATCCAATAAAAGATATAGTTTTCATTTATACGAACTTATATTTAAAGATTAACTAGAAGTAGTCACGCTGCGAATTTAATTCTTTTACATATTCCACACGCACATTTTTTTGATCCTCATTCAATTCATTTTTTTTACAAGTTTAGTTTTTTTTTTATTAACTCATAACAGGTGGTCTTTATTGGATTAACAGTCTTCGCCGAAAATAAGGTTAATGAACAACACACAACAACAGTCGTTTGGATAAACTTCATTATTTGACGTTCTGAAAATATGTCAATAGAATTACGACCTTCTAAATTAATATTTGTAGCCATAGCGCAATAGCGCATAGCTAATGATCGCAAACAAGGATGGACGACAACTGAGTACTCTCTTTACTAACTCTTAAATATTGCGTAATAAACTTTCAAAACCGGGCGGGTTTGAGCCGAACAACCTAATGTATATAACTGAGTTTGGTATAATGTCACCAAACTCAGTTATATACATTAGGTTGTTCGGCTCAAACCCGCCCGGTTTTGAAAGTTTATTACGCAATATTTGTTAATTAGCTGGAATTACTGGTTGGGTTTGAAAAAAACAAAATAAATAAATTAACCAGTACAGGTCGACCACTACCTATATATTTTTTATTTATTTTAATAGCCCGTAACGTATGGTACTGATTGTCCAAGACCGGGATTGAGGGCTCTTTTTTCTGGAACATGAACATGAAAAAGTTCGTCCACTCAGTTCGCTATCCAATAGAAAAGAAAGCTAGCTACCTTGTAAGACGAATATCGAATTGAAAGATCGATCGATTTTTTCTAGCTACCAACACAACCATCGTCCAACAATATTATATTGTTTTTAAGCTTTGTAAATACGAAATTGAATAAAAAAACAATGGCGATAGGGGTTGACTTATCTAATTCCCAAAAGTGCCCGGATAACGGCAAAAGCAGATTATAATTTAGTCTCATTACGTTAATGGGACCAAATTATAATCTGCAAACTGTAGGCGTTTAGTACACCTCTGCCTAACACTTTTGAGATAAAGAGGTGAGTTTATGTATGTATATATTATGTAATATTCCGAAAGCATTCTCATATTATAAATGTTTTAAACTGGACTACTTGTTCATCGCTAAGTGTTGATTTTTGTTGTTATTTATCATTTTCTCACTCCTCGTCTCGATGTAAAAATTATACCTTCTTTATGTACCCATGCATCAATGTCTTTTTAGAAATATGTACATGTATCACGAATGATATTGATAAGGATACTCGACTTGAAAACCCTAAGGAAAGTGTATGTGACTTTTTTAAGAAATGAACTAGTTACTGAATCAGTAAGGCACACATTCAAGTATCAAGATACGTAAACTGAAATGATTTATGAGAATCGTTACTATTAGGATTCATAATGAAACTTGAAACTAAACAATGAAAAGACGTGATCTTAACCACTGTTCTAGTAAAAAACAACACGCTAGTGCTTCAATTAGCATGTATAAAATGTTAATATTGTACTTTAATTTTATGCAAATGGGCATATTTTAAAAACATCAGACACTAGGTTGGAATGTTTACTGATTCTGAAATAATATTGTCTTTGGTGGTTACACTCAAATATATCTGCATATCATTATGGTTTGATAAAATCTGTGGCAAATGAAGTTTATGTAAATGTGACTTTGCAATATTTATGAACTAATGTTCCCAAGCACCAGCACCGAATTCTGTGAAAACATCTTGTTTATAGTAATGAGTCACAAATAAAACTACTATTTCAGTATTTTAGAGAAATAATAAGTCAATTTAAGAAAGTAGACAACCGACTCCAATGCGTCTATCATAAAATTTAAAACTTATATGGTATTCTCATGGATGCCATTGTCAGAACTGAACAAAATTTATTGAGACCACACAGGAAGCACCAGCTTTGAAATAAAAAAAAAAAAACATCAAAATCGAATCGAAAAAAAAAAAACAGTCGAATTGAGAACCTCCTCCTTTTTCGAAGTTGGTTGAAAACTAAATATTGACGTCCTATGGGCTATGGGAGTGAGATAAATAATAATATATTTTTTTTTTTTTATTCGTAAGCCTACCATAATGACTCCACTTTGCCTGATGGTAAGCAATAAGTGGAGTCCAAGAGTGGTGGTCACCATCCTCATTGCATGTCTAGTCAATGCAGCATGGTGACCCACACTATGGCGGCCTGGTAAGATGCTTTTTCACGCCCCGCTTAAAAGACCCGGGATCAAATTGGGAAGGAAACACGTGCGCTGGTAGGGAATTCCAGGCTTTCACTGATCGGCACAGGAAAGAAGAGCCAAACCGTTTCGTTCGGGATCGCATATCTTCGACTCGCAAACGGTGACTCCTCAGGCCAGCACGTGTAGTCCTGTAGAGAAAGGGAGAAGGTGGGACCAAATGGAAGAGCTCGTCAGAACACTCCCCGTGATGTAGGCGATAGAGAACTGCCATAGAGGCGACATCTCTTCGCAACTGCAGGGGCTCAAGAGACTGGGTGACCTCAGGACAGTCTATAATACGGACTGCGTGTCGCTGCAACCGATCGAGAGCGTCAAGCAGATACTGCGCATAGCTATCCCAAAGATGAGAGTAGTACTCCACGCAGGAGCGAATCTGGGTCTTATATAAAAGACACAGATGCTCGGGCGAGAAAAACCGTCTCACCTTGTTCAATACACCGAGCTTCCACGAGGCCGCCTTACTGACGCTCTCGATGTAATCACGCGGATTAAGATCCCGACAGATGTCCATACCCAGTATACTAAGCCTATCCTGTCATGGCAGTTGAGTGTTCTGAAGAGTAGGAAGGGGAAGGAATGGAGACTTTTTGTTTGAAAACGCGCACGCCTGTGTTTTCTTGGCGCTGAACTCGACCAGATTCTCACAACCCCATTGAGAGATGCGGCTCAGGACCCGGTCGAGCTCAGCAACAAGCTCCTGTCGTTTTCCCTCAACGTCTTCTAGCTTGGTAGCAGGATGTCCAAAGTATCGCCCGTGTACTGTGCTGTCGTCTGCATAACAATGTATGTTGCCAAGAGCCAACATATCATTGATATGCAGAAGGAACAGCGTGGGCGATAGGACGGAGCCCTGAGGTACACCAGCGCTAACCTACTGGAAGTCAGAGGCCGCGCCGTCACAGAGAACCCTAATGCGGCGCTTGTGGAGGAAGGCAGCAACCCAGTTGCATAGCTGAGATGGCAGACCAAATGCAGGAAGTTTGGAGAGAAGCGAGCGATGCCAGACCCTATCGAAGGCCTTGGCAATGTCGAGGCTGATGGCCAAGGACTCCCCATGCCTATCCATAGCCTCACCCCAAAGGTGTGTGACGTACGCTAGAAGATCACCCGTGGATTGGTTCGGCCTAAAACCATATTGCCGATCATTTAACAAGGAGTGATCCTCTAGGTGGCGGATTAATTGGGTGTTGATTATCCGCTCGAGCACCTTACAGAGTATGGAGGTGACGGCTATAGGACGGTAATTAGCTGGATCGGAGCGGTCGCCTTTTTTGGGAATGGGTTGGACGTTCGCCTCTCTCCAGGCCTCCGGAACAATTCCCGAGGAATAGGACAGGCGATACAGGCGCGTCAGTACAGGAGACAACTCTGGTGCACAGTTTTTAAGAACCACCGCCGGAATACCGTCGGGTCCACTGGCTTTCCGAACATCGAGTGACCGAAGCTCCGCACGGACATTCCTCTGCCGGATGCGAATATCCCGCATTGCGGAGTCGCAAGATGCAATGGTGGGCGGGTGAGCGCCACGGTCGTCGATTCGGGAGTTAGCCGCAAAGAGGTCAGCAAGTAGTTTCACTTTCTCTTGCGGCTCGTGGGCCAGTGATCCGTCAGGGTACTTCAGCGGTGGCAGCGAAGGCTGGCAGTAGTTGGACGGCACGGCTTTGGCCAATCGCCAAAACTTACGGCTACCCGTAGGGTATGCGACGAGTTCTTGACCAAACCGTGCAATGCGCTGGGCATCAGCTCTGATGTAAGTTCTCTTGCATTCCTTAGTGGCTTTGTTAAACGCTGCTTTTAGGCGATCAACGTCTGGGTCACAATGAGCGTGGGCCCTGATCCATGCGCGGTAGGCTGACTGCTTTTGAGCGACAGCACGGGTGCACTCGCGATTGAACCAGGGACGGGTCTTTGTGCTGGCGACTTCACTGTAGGGGATATAGTACTCCATACCGACAGTGATTTCGTCAGCCACGGCAGACGCTCTTTGCGACAGATCCCTGTCTTTAAAGCAGCGTTGAGCCCACGGGATGGATGCAAAATAATCCTATTATATACATTAGCATATGTGATGTCAATCGAAATTACTTATAATTCACTTTAGAAAAGTAGACAACCGACTTCAATGCCTCTAAGATTTTCTCTTATATACCACTGTCAGAAGTGGATCAAATTAAAACAGGAACACAGGGGAAGCACCAGTATTGAATTAAAAAAAATCATCAGAATCGGTTCACCCAGTCGAAAGTTCTGGGGTAACAAAGATTAAAAATAAATACGGTCATATTGAATACCTCCTCCTTTTTGGAAGTCGGTTGCTAAATTAAGATATTTTTGTTGTATTCTACATTAGTCTGCAGACATAAGTTCATATAAGAGTTCCATGTAAACATTCTAAAAGGGTTCTGGACTGATCGAACTATTATACTCACCTTTACCCTCTAAGATACGCTCATCCCGTGCCTGGTCGACGACCGTTAATAGGCTTACTTCATAGTGGTAGACAATGGTAGAGCCATGCTTAGACACGAGTGGGCCGACCGGTGCGATACCTCGGCCTCACAGAAAGAGGTTGTAAAGTAACGCTATAGTTGCATTTCCTCGAAATAAGTAAGGTTTCTGAAGGCTCAATTCCCCCTCCCCCCTTTTCTCTACCTCATCTCCTTTCTCCTTTTTTCCATCTCCTCATCCCTCCTCTCTTCTTTCCGCTCCCTGCATCCCCCATCCAAGAGAGAGAGTTGCAAGTGTCCATGGACGGCGGTGTCACTTACCATCAGGTGACCCGTCTGTTCGTCTGTCCGCCTATAGCATAAAAAAAAAAAAGGCTCAACTGCCCCTCTCTCCCTCCCCCTCACTCTCTTCTTTCCCCTCCCCGAATCCCCTATCCCTCGTCACCCTCATAGGCGGCAGAGCACTTATGATTCTTGAGTTGGAGGTGTGTATGGACGGCTGTTGTCACTTACTATCAGGTGACCCGTCTGTTTGTCGGTCCGGAAATACGGCAGGCTACCATTTGTTCCATAGGCTGGTTGCGCACAGTGGGGGAGTGCCAATCGTCCAGTTGGTGGGGAGTGGGGACGTCATGTTATTTTAACATTTTTTAACCCCCCCCTGCCCCTTGGTGATACGTGGTGAGGTTTAAGACTAAACCCCCCAACTAACCAAAATCACGTGTATTTTTTAATACCTACAAAGAATCTTAAAAATTTTTGAATATTATTTTTAAATAGAGGTATAAAGTGTAATCTAATTTTATTCTGAAATTAAGGACCTTGATAAAAATGTCTAGACAGAAAGGTTTCAGGTTGTTTTTGACTGGCTTAAAAATAATATTAAAGGAATTGTGTAATCATGCGAAAAACATATATTCTACTAGGACATGAACATATTTAATATAAATTGTCCTCTGACCACGGATTAGCAAGACTTTCTTATCGCTTTTCGGTTTAGAAATCGCCCTTTTGACGAAAAAATAAATATACGGGATATCTGACTACACCCCCCTCCCCTCTTTGTGATATTCTGTGATTTTTGCCAAACCCCTTCCCTTTTATCGAGCTTCACGTGATTAATGGACGGCCCCTAAAGGACAAAGAAGAGAAAAAATATCCTATTCAGCTACACTTACAGAAGAAGTAATAGAATTGTATGATTATTATACTGAGTAAATTCTTGGACACCATCTAATTTTTTTTCAGGCATTACTTGTCAATCAAAGACACTTAATGAATTACAGGACTCGAAGTTTCGTGTACCGTCCAATTCCAGTTGTAGGCATGCAACCCTGACTTGCTCGAGCTATTGCTTATACTCCCCAATCCATCTATCTAAGCAAAACCCTTTTCCGTCCCTTTGTAACCCCCCTTTCCTGTCAATACAAGCCGAATTTTCCTTGAAATGGAAAAAAATCTTAAAATTGCCCGGATGACTGCTTGCCCCCTATAATGTAAATAGGACAAAATTTTAATCGGCAAAATGTAGGCATTAACTACGAAACTGCCTACACCTACAGGGATACAGGGGGGGTGTATGTATGTATGAAAATAGGAAGGTTATAACTACGCGCTTAGAAACAGGTTTATTAAAATTTAGTGTTGTTTCAGTATTAGGTCTTTTTTTTATAAAATAGGGGACAGATGAACAGACTGGTCACCTGATTGTAGGTGACAACCACCGTCCATGGACACTTGTAACTCAAGAGTCGAAAGTGCGCTGCCGCTTTTGAGAATCCTGAAAGATGCAGATCCTGAAAATGCAAAAGAGGGGGGGAGAGATGAGGGGGGGGAGTTAGGACTCAAAAAACCTCACTAATTTTGGGGAAATTATTGGTTTTCTGTGATACCGTGGTATAGCACCGGTCGACCCGGCTCATTCGTACCTAAGCATGGCTCTACCACAGTAAAAATTATCTTCTTCTTCTTTACTTTTGCTAAATGTTGTTCAATAAAAAGCACTGAACTAGCGGTGCCCATAAAAAGTAAACCAATAAATTTTAAAATGTGTAAATACGTCCATATGTAAGTGCACATTAGACTAATTACGAACAAATGGGCGCATGTTCGAAATTCTACGTCAGTTATTATACATATACAATAAACAAACAATTTCTAAGCAAGTGAGGATGACAATTTATCTTTGAAACGAAACGAAGCTTTGTTCGAAAATAAACTTTAATAAAGAATTATTTTTAAACTTTACCGTTCACTTATTTCAAGTCTAACAGATAAAACCAGTTTAAATCTTAAACAAACATATTGAGTAAGATCATTAGTTTTATCTAAGCCTTATCACTAGACGAAAAGTTGTTATCTCAGGCCATTAAAACTCGTGCACGGTTATTCAGTTGATAATTTAGTTTTATTATAGTTTTATTGTTAGATAAGGTTCAAAGTTTTAATTTATATTTCAAATTTATTCTCATTTAAATGAGAATCAGTGGGGCTTTATCACTTCAGAAATCTGAATTTGTGAACTTATTCCAATTATGCTTGCTAATGAGTGTTAACGATATGAAATAAAATAAAGAATTACTATATAATAATTTATTTTGATCTGTTTGCAGAAACAATGAAAATACAACACAGATGTAAATTCATTATTTCATTTTCAATGTAAAGTACATTGAAAATGATTGAAATATAGTATACAAAAATAATATAAGTCCAGACTACAGACATGTCACACAAGGCCGTGTGATCCCAAACCAGCCTGCTGATAAACACGCTTATAGGTTTTGAAATACTTACATTTAATAGAGAAATTATACCAGTCATCAGAGAAATATCCTTTACACTGCACAAAAAGTATTATTGTGTACGCTTAATGCACCTTCAATAAGTTTCTTTTAGATATTATGGATCTATTCCCAGCCTAGATCTAGAGCCAGCCTGTCTATTCCCGTCAGTATCTTATAAGACGACTGAGCGATTGGACTGTTATCCATCAAACATTATATTACAAAGTCTGGGTGACGGCAATAGGGTTCCTCCGGATTTATGGATATATGTATAATTTATAATATTACAGATAATGTCTCTGTCTGTCTGAATGTCATACACCATGTATAGTAAGGAATTTAGAAAAAGTTCCATCCATAAAATAAGCAGCGAATGAAGCCAGAAGCAAGTAAGCTAATCAAAACTAGATTAATAATTGGCAAGCGATTCAAGATTAATTCCTTACCGCAAGCGGAACTAGATAAAACCGAGTAACAGCCGTAATTTCCTTTCATGTTATCTCCGTATTGCAATATCTTCGTATATTGGGTCATGATTATCGAGTGTATGAATGTATGTAAGCACGTGTGTATGTTGGATGATGAGGTGTCCGAGGGCGGCGGTTGTCACTTACCATCAGGTGACCTCTCTACGCGTTTGTCTCCTATGCCATAAAAAAATATACCCAATTAAACTGACAGCAAAGCAGATGTGTAGGTATATGGATATATAGATAGATAACTCTACATTTCATAAAATATACAATAATAGTTTGTATAAATTGGTATAATTCTTATGATCTAAAGTTAGACACGTAACGATCCGATCGACGTTCATCCAACCAGTCAAGGTGATCATGCCTAGTGGACCGCGGCCCGACGGTCTGTGTTGGGTAGTCGTATATACTTATACTAATCGGCCCTAGAACTTTATTCTCGTGATTCAGGATTGTACTACCTCATTAGTGTAGTTTCTACGTAGTTTGACTTGTCTTCGCTAGATGGTGCTGACATGTCTGTTCTGTATCACAAAAATAAAAGAGTTGCACAATTGGCCCCCAAACACTTGATGGAGAGGGAGGTTAAGAATGACTAACTGGTATATTCCCAGATCTGAGTAACAACCTTATGCCAGTGTTCACTGCCTTATAATCTGTAATCTAACCATATTTCTAATAAATTATAATTTGGTGTTCAACAGCAGAGGCCAATATCCTTTACAGTAGTGTTCTTGGACAGCTTTATTTATTAGATTTTAACTAGATAAAACTAATTAGTTTATAACTATAAAAACCACTTTAAGATAATATATTTTACCTGACTTTATCGAATCTGTTATAAAACATTAAGTTTAAAATTTATAAAGTTTGTAAAAGTGCTGTCCGTGTTTAATAACAAAGTTAAATTTGTAATATTACAAATAACAAAGGATTCATTGTTACCTCAGGATTGTATAAATTGTTTAAGTCTGTTCCAAAGTTTTCAATAACAAAACAACTTGTTTTAACATTGGTATGATTAAAATTTGAGACTACTAGTAATTTCTGCTCATTTAATAACTAAAAATATTTCATCTTATCTAGACTGCTGATATACATATCTACATATTACTAAGTCAGTACTACTACATATTATTATGAAAGTTTTAATGACAGTAGAGGAAGCTTGTAATGTATATACATATGTATGGATAGGAGCAAGTGGAGGTCTGTTGTGTCTGCCTACCTACTATGCAAATTGAAAACAAAGGTATCTTATATATGCAAATAATATTATTCATAAATATCATTTTTCTCTCTTAGAGATCGAAAACGTGTAATACGTTTACTCAAATAATAATGGCATTGCTCTCATTGTAATTTGAGATAACACGCATCAGGGCGCTTAGGCTCATATATCAGTAACAGAATCGAGTATTAAAGGAGTACGTGACTTTTGTGATTGATCTTTAAGTAATGTTCTTATGTCTTTATATTTTCGTCTTACTTTGACTGAGTTCAAAGTTTTAATGAGTATATTATTTTTATGTATATACAGTCAATATTTTTAAACTTGGAATGTATAAAATTAGAAAATCGTCTGAAACTAACATTTTAGTTACAACAACTACACTATTATAACCGAATTGATTTTAATAAGTGTCTGTGTCGTATGTAAGCTAAGAAAATTAATGTAGCATTAATGTAATATTTTACATCACTTGTCCTGATATCTTATGCAATATGCTACTATAATCTGTCAAAAGATGGCGTGGTATAATATTGCTCATTCGTAGAACTCGCTATCAAGGTCTACTGAGAGTAGTACATAAGAATTATATTGTATTATTTATTATGTCCATTAAACAGACTTGGAGCGTTACTCCAAGTGAGAAACGTGTTTATTTTTGATTTTATTATCCACTTAACTCCATAGTTTGTTGGCGGTTAAACAATCAGTGTTTATTTTTAATACCAGTGCCCGGTTGGTGACAGTAGGCTATCCCCTACTACGTGAGTGGGAGTTTAAAACGCCTCTGTCTACCCCTTCAGTGATATAGACGTGAATATATACGTATATGTGACGTATAAATATATAACATTTTACAACAAAAATTGATTTCCGAAAACATTTTATAGAATGTAATAATGATATTATATTATTGATTTTAAAAGCGGTTGGAAAGGGTAATAATTAAACAATGACTCGTATCTCAATTAGGAAAGTCCGTAGGTAGAGTGCGGAACAATGTATGCAGCAATTTTAAGCAATTTAATAATTTTAATTTGTAGATACAAAAAGTACAATATACTTTATGTGCCATTATATATTCTTTAATAAAAAATAATGTTATATTTTATGGATAACGATTTAAAAGTAATAACAACGTAATACATTTACTCGACTTTATTCGTCATTAAATAAATTACGAACTCTAAGAGTGATTCACAGTACCTCTTTCTGGTCACGATTTCAACTGAGTTTCGTAACCAGTTACGAGGAAAGAATTTTTATACTTACCTAGCAACTTGTTAGGGATAGAAGAATAACTTGATTAATATGGAATTGATGGCGAATAGAAAAATCTTAAAAGTCTTTATTTTTTCGTTATGATAAAAGGCTTTATAAAGCTACTACCTCTTTATAAGAAACCACTTTATGTAATGGAGACCACAAACGAATGGACCGCAAAATGTTGCTTTATGTGAACAGCCAATGCACTTATATAAATTTAATTTACTTTGATTCCTTATAATAATTAATGATTAAACGTACGGTTTTATCCTAGAGGGAGTGTGTCGATCTGTTACTCAGGACTTCCTTCCATAGCCATAAGTCTCTCAAAAAGATTTAAATTGTTTTAATCAAATTTGCTTTAAGTATGTCATATGATTGAATTTTATTTTGCGAAGAAAATAAAAATATATCCAAAACCAGGTGTATGCCTTTTGATTTCATAATTACATTAAGTTCGAAGCCATTTATTTTTACTTATAATGTGTATAGGTATATGTATAAATTGGAAAATACGTTTTTATTATACGATTTTTTTTTATATTATAGTGGGACAGGCGAACAGATGGGTCACCTGATGGTAAGTGACAACCGCCATGGACACCTGCAACTCGAAAGTCGTAAGTGCGCTGCCCGCCATTGAGGGTGAATTAGGGCTGAGGGGAAAGGAGAAGGGGGTGGGGCTTTTGGAAACCTCTATATTTGGAGATATGCAAAGCAGGCGTTGTTTCAAAAACGGTTTTCTATGAGGCCGTGATATGGCACCGGACGAGGCGGCCTAAGCATGGCTCTACCACAGTTGATGACTTAAACTGTAGAAATTAAGTGAATAAACTTTGTATTTAGGTATATTGTGTGTTATTTCGTGTATTATTAGGACTGGGTTTAATAGCGATTTATTCACTCTGTCCTTAAAAACATTTTTTTTCGATCCTTATATCTTTATGTAATTTATAACGCTACCTGTTGTTGAATAACAAATATGTCTTGGAAACTACATTAAGAGTTGGTGTTATATACTAATAGATTTCGTTTTACCGATAGCTTTAGGTTCGTTTCTCATAAGAATACAATTTTCATTTACATGAGCTTCATTTTTACAGGAACATGAAAACTATTAGAATAACTTTCCTGAGTTACATTCATATTTATTTAAATATACGGTTTTACTCACGTGTGTATTTCGGGGTTGCCCGACTAGTTTCGGGTTCGGTCTCGACAGGAGACCTTTCTCAAGGAGTAAGTCGTCCAACCACGACAGTACCATTAAAACCCTTAGACGATTTGCACAAATTCAATCTAAAAATACACAAAATAACACTACAAATACAGATATATTTTTATTTTACTTTTTTTTAATACAAAAACACCAAGTATATTTCACAGACGAATAAATAATACATTATGGGTAATGGAGATTATGTTAGTTCGATACTTTTGCTCGAATACATTTTAAAGAGATTATGCGGAACATGTGTCTTACGTTATTCAAGTTACAAAGTAATTGTTTCGTGACAAAATGTTTTATTCTCTTTAAATATAGATAAACTTTTAGTATTTTAATTTTAACTAATATTTAACCCTT
This sequence comes from Tyria jacobaeae, assembly GCA_947561695.1. Lineage (NCBI taxonomy): Eukaryota > Metazoa > Arthropoda > Insecta > Lepidoptera > Erebidae > Tyria > Tyria jacobaeae. The sequence goes on along the minus strand of OX387231.1, from coordinate 10,534,384 downwards.
TATAATTTAGGTGGCTATCAAATGTCGTGATTTGCGTGTAAGCAAACAAATCAATATCTTTGCTCAAAGTAGTTATATTTCTACTACAGTATAAAGATTAGTTAGTGGGCTCGGACTTCCCAGAACCAACAAGTTTGAGTTCAAGCTATTAAATAAATGTGACTAAATTATTATCAGCAAAATGTGGGCGTTAATTACGACTCTGCCTACCCCTTCGAGAACACATGCGTGAGTGTGCTATAGTCGTGTATGTATGTATGTAAATAAAGGAAACCTTTTATTTTATCATGACGTCACGTCACCAAGCTATAACGGATAGTTTCCTAGCTCTTTATAGTTAAGCCATTGTGTTACAGACAGCGGTGGACCTAAAGGACAGCCATTACTATTGTTCGTTACAAAAGCCATTTATTATTATGTGAACTTGGCTATGTCATTTATTTATATTCAAACTAGTAGGTACGATTTTTAGGACGAGTTTATGATAGTGTTCTTATAGTCCCTTCTTAAGCCACTACGTTGGATTATGGTTTTATTTAAATTTCATATACGTCGGTATAAATAATACATACATATGATACGATACGATACGATATTTCTTTGTCACGGCCTGGAGCTTCGGCTTGCCGGATTTTGATTTGCTTTTTTTTTATGCGATAGGGGGCAAAAGAGCAAACGGGTCAGCTGATGGTTAGTGACTACCGCCGCCCATAGACACCCGCAACTCAAGAGTCACTAGTGCGTTGCCGGCCTTTTAGGTAGGAGTACGCTCTTTTCTTGAAGGTTTGAAGGTCGTATCGGTTCGGAAATATTGTGAGGCAGAAGTGTATCAATCATCCACATTTTGCCAATTAGAATTTGGTCCCACTAACAAAACAGGGCACAAGCCTTTCACAGTCAATTTTTGGTACTTATTATTAAACTTTAAAATTATATAAGTGTTAATCGGTAGTTCTATTAATAGAGGGAGGATATTCCCTATATTGAGAAAAATGCCTAAATATCATACAGACGTTCGTTTTATCGGCAAATAGAATTGTGTTTTACCAAATTATTAGTTTTTGTTTAGTTTTTATTGTCATTGGCTTAAATGAATTATTGTAATATAATAATCTAGTGAGCAATCTTTCGATAAAAAAGGCCGCCATCATAGTCGGATGGATTGATGAGAGGTCAGTGACGCGTTCTTACGCTACGAAATGAAGATTTTTTTGTTCCTTTTATGCTATAGTCGTGTATATATTTAACTGATAGTGACTACCGTTATAGCCACGGGCACCTGCAACTTAAGGGATCCAAATACGCTGCCCGGTGAAGTCGGGTACCCTGTTACCTCACTTTTTGGTGGAACACAACACAAGTAATATAACTCCGATTGAACCGGCCCATACGTCTCTAAGGATGGCTCTCCCAATAATTAATTGCCCACACTTTATCTTTATTTTCATTTTGATCACTTTCGTGTTATGACATATTGACACTCCTTATATATGTAATGTAAACCGTATCTGATCTTCATATTAAGAGGCCAAACTTATCTGTACAAATTCTTAGGACCGAACCAAAACTTTAACCATAAATGAAAAAGATTGAATGATATAGTAGGTTATACGGGTATAATGCGTGTATGCCTGAAAAGTTCTTAGTACAATATTCCTTCGAGTACTAAGAAATAAATGTAAATCAACGTTTCTTAGGGTTCCATTTACGAACTGCAACTTATAGATATCCATTGCGTATACATTATATTGATTAAGTGTGCGTGATTATATTTCCAATATGGCTAACTGACGAATGATAAGTATAATAGTTACTTTTACTGACGTCATTGATGAGTAAGCAAACAATCAATCCGATTAATATTTTTGCTATTAAAATAAAAGATAATATGATCAACACATATACAATACGAGTATATTATGAACTTTGTCTGGCCTGTCTAGTGGTTAGTGGATCTAACGGCTGAGCCAGAGGTCATAGGGTCGATTTCCAAACGAGACAAGAAATTGTATGTTCCATAAACAGTTGCCCTGAATGTTGGTGTTCTCTGTATTCGTTATTTGTAAGTATATCAAGTACCAAGTAAAAATGTATTTTTAATATAAAATAATCGGACTTTAAAAAAGTAGACAACCAACTTCAATGTGTCTATTATAAAATTTAAGACTAATATGGTTTTCACATGGATTCCATTATCACAAATGGACCAAACTCTCATCTAACTACCCTTGAAGTACACCCTTTCCGATAGAAAAAGAAAGAAGGATGCCATTGTCAGAACTGGACCAAATTAAAATGGGACCACACGGGAAGCACCAGCTTTCAAAAAATCAGAATCGGTTCACCCAGTCTAAAGTTTAAGGTAACAAACATAAAAAAACCGTCGGATTGAGAACCTCTTCCTTTTTGAAGTCGGTTGAAAAATAGAAATTTTTATATTGAGATTTAGGATTTTATTACGTAAAGTTAGTTGCTTGTTTCTCTTCGCTGGATATTGTTAATGTTGATGCATTTTCTTTTTAATTATATTTATTATGATGAAGTAACGGTATCAATCAATTAGTTTAGCCCATAAGGCTTCTGCTTCTTCCAATATGCACTATAATAGCTAGTAACGATGACAGATTAAATTTTACATATCACGACTTTCATAATTCAAAATCACTGACTGTCTGTTTACCGAAAAATGTACGCTTTAATTGTAATGAAAGGATATCAATGACTGCGAGAAAATATATGTTATCGATTCGTCGTTTATTCTGCTATCGAATAAATATTTATATCGAAAAGTATGTTTCCAAATGTAATCGAATCTAAGATGATAAAAATTATTTGTATTCGGTTTTTTTTTAACAATATCAAAGTAATGTTAAAAATTATGAACAAATGTAACTTGATCAAGTTTCTTTCCAATGACTTCTAGGAATACCACTGACTTCTAGGATTATTATATTACATGCATGCAATACCCAATTAATTTCTTGTCCTGTCTGTCTTATTCCACTTAATTATTATCACATGTAATAATAATTAAGTAGGACAATTTTATATTTCATGTCACTCCCAATTAAAAAATAAGTTGAGGAGTCCATGGACAGCGGTAATCACTTAAAATCAGGTGAACCGTCTGCTCATTTGCCCTACACAAAAAAACTAGCCTTGAAGGTTTCTAAAACTATGGAAGAATTTCTTTTTTCTCGTGTTATGCCTTAAAAAGTGTATTACATTAAATTAAAAGAAGAACTAAGTTACTCCTTTAAATCACATCAAAATTAACAATGAACACAAAGCTTGGCTTCAGTACAGTGAATGATGTTGAAAGAGCTTGAAAGAGACATGAATATTCAGTATCTAAACACGCCGTTTTAAACGCGACTAATTGCCGTAAAAGTTTATTCTGTTAACCGTTATAAATTGCTTTGTGTATTAATTACATATGTTATAAAGTTTAAATCCAAGCTCATCTTTAAGATAAAAAATGATCTGCAATTAAACAAGGCTTTTACTGAAAAAAAAAAATGTAATAATGCTTCTGCTCTTTTGTGTCTTATCATATTTTCCTAATTTAACTAAAAATACTCTTTTATAACAAGAGCTATTTCAACTACTATTCGAACTTACTACGAGTTATTCGTTATCGATAAATACAAATACTTTTTCAACAACAGGATATATCTACCAACACAATGAAACGCCTCTTGATGTACCATACCTCACATAACCCCAGTGGGATGACGGCCCGAAGGGGTTTTCACACATAAAAAATCAATCTGGCGGTTAGTGATCTGGATAGCAAACCCAGAGGATACGGGAATATTTTTTTTGTGATCCATCTGGGTCTGGGTGTCATTTGTCCCTTTTAAGTTCTTAAAGTCCTAGGCAGGATTGTGTTCTATATCGATACCAGTAGCCTCTGGCTATGAGCCCTCTCCGCGTTAAAGTTAAAGCTGGTTTATCAGCATGGGCTAAACTGAAACGAAGCCTCCTGACGTCCTGCCAGGGAGGCAAAGTCCGTCATGGGTTGAGTGGTAATCCTTTTACGACACAACTTTACTCTCGCCTATATGACGTAAGCTATGTCGTTTGAGTCGTTTTTTTTTTTATGCGATAGGGGGCAAACGAGCAGACGGGTCACCTGATGGTAAATGACTACCGCCGCCCATAAACACCCGCAACTCAAGAGTCACAAGTGCGTTGCCGGCCTTTTAGGTAGGAGTACGCTCTTTTCTTGAAGGTTTAAAGGTCGTATCGGTTCGGAAATACGGCAGGCGACAGTTTGTTCCATAAGCTGGTTGTGCGAGGCAAAAAGCTTCTGGAGAAGCGCACAGTGGTGGAGTGCCAATCGTCCAGGTGATGGGGATGGATATTTTGTCGCGTAGGACGATGGCGGAAACCAGCAGCCGGTATAAGTCGGAACAATTCCTCTGAACCCTCTCCATGATACAAGCGATAGAGGATGCAGAGTGAAGCTACATCTCTACGCAACGCCAAGGTGTCAAGTCGATCAGAAATATCTTGGCAGTCGATGATGCGAGTCGCTCTCCGTTGAATGCGGTCAAGAGGGAGAAGTTGGTACTGGGGTGCACCTGCATAGAGATGAGAACAGTATTCCATGTGCAGCCGAACCTGCGCCTTATAAAGTTGCAGACGGTGGGCCGGAGTAAAATAATGTCTCGATCTGTTTAGCACACCAAGCTTCTTCGAGGCTAATATGGCCTTACTCTCTAAGTGACCGCGAAACTGGACTTCGCTTGATATATCGACGCCAAGGATTCCGATACTGGCTGATGCAGTTAGGGAAGTGCTCTCAAATTGAGGTGATACGACCAATGGCATCTTTTTAGCGGTGAACGCGCAAACCTGTGTCTTCGTGGGGTTAAACTGGACTAGGTTAAGTTGACCCCAATCTGAAACTTTTGATAAAGAAGTTTCGATTTCAGACACAAGTTTGGATCGGCTTTCGATGACGTTTACCCGAGAAATGTTAGCGCGGCCGGTGTAAAGGGCATCACTCGTGCTATCGTCTGCATAGCAATGGATGCTTGTAATCTGCAGCATGTCATTGATATGCAGAAGAAACAGCGTGGGTGATAGCACACAGCTTTGTGGGACACCAGAATTAACAGACTTGGAGTCGGAGCATGCACCGTCAACAACGACCTTGATGCTTCTGTCTGTAAGAAAACTGGTGAGCCAATTGCACAGTTTCTCTGGAAGCTCATAGGAAGGAAGCTTCGCAAGGAGCGCTTTGTGCCAGACCCGATCGAAGGCCTTCGCCACGTCCAAACTAACAGCCAACGCTTCCCGCTTGGTCTCGATTGCCTGTGCCCACCGGTGAGTCAAGTAAACAAGAAGATCACCAGCTGAGCGAGCTTTCTTTAGCATTGTGGGCCAACGAATTAACTCCTATGTGCAGAGGTGGAAGGGATGGCTTACAAAGTTCCCCTGGACAGCTTTGGCAAGAGACCAGAATGCACGAGTTCCGGAACGGTGGGGTTTCCACTCGTTACCCCCAGCATGGGCTGAACTGAAATGAAGCCTCCTGACGTCCTGCCAGGGAGGCAAAGTCCGTCATGGGTTGAGTGGTAATCCTTTTAGGATACACCTTCACTCTCGACTATATGACGTAAGCTATGTTTTAGTCGATTCGGGGGTAACGAGTGGAAACTCCCACGGGTTTCCACTCGTTAAAAAAAAGGACTGCGTTATATAAGGAATATTTAATTCAAATTCAAAAGCTTGCGCATATGTTAATATGAACATAAGTTTATACAGTACTGGCCTTTCCCCACCGTAGATACTCACTACTACTACTCACTTATACATACGAATGCTACTCTATGATACCTTAGAAAGTTGAGGAAAGAAAAATTTCGTTTATAAAAATTACAATAAATTTTATTATGACTCAATCGGTTACATAAATTGATCTAATTAGTCGTGGAATTAGGTAAACGAATTGTGCAACATTAATATTCAACTGCAATCATTACTAAAGTCGCTTCAAATACAACTTTATTATCCTTGTTAGAAGGAATGATTTCAATTTATATTTTGATACATATATATTTGATATAACTCTGGCTACTGTTTTATAAAAAAAATGTAATATAACCGTCCATGACAGATTCATACATACACTACGGTGGAGTTTCTTACCCATGCTTCTCCATACGAAACTACATTTTGGAATAGGCGACTAGAATCTATTCTATTTAAATGTAAATGTAGATGTTCGAAAGTGTCTTTTGGGCATATTTGAAATAAATGCTTTGACTTTGACTTTGAGAGAGTCTTAACTCGTAACGCGTCGAACACTATCTAATAGGTCAATTTTCAAACCCATTTGATCTGATTTTATGACACCCACGAGAAAAGATGGTTGCCGTTTTCTTCTCCACCGTGAACCACACCGCTAATAATAAAACATATCATATGTTTCAATAATATTGTAAGAGGTTACAGTTTAGTGTCAAGATGAAAAAAAAAAAAAAAAAAAACTTTTTTACAAATGATACAAGAATAATGAGGTATTTTTAGATATATTTCAGTGTTGGCAAGAAATCCCTAGAATATATTTTTTGTTACTGGTATTTTTAGCACTTTCTGTTTTTTTTTTATTAAATCAATCTACTATTAATACTAAATATTAAAGTATTCTGGTCTAATGAAGTATTAAGTACTGTAGTTCTTATCAGACTTTCGACTTCTAAAATACTACTTACTACTTTTATTTTTTTTGTATTCTGCCAATTTTACGCACTTATAAAAATTTTTTAAAACGACAAAACTCGAAGTCAAATAATCATCCGAAGTACAACTTAGAAAACTCGAAAAATACTTTCGAACAGCATTGCATAAGATCCGACAGAAAATAGGAACACCTACTCAACCATTATAATAAGAATAATAACAGCAGATAATAAATGTTTATTTATTACACAACACTAATACCAACGAACAATAATAGAAGCCTTACTATCCACATTTACGGCACCCTAAAAGGGTAAGCCATTTGCGTGACCTCTTCCCATAAAATGTACCGCAACGAATCAAATGTTTTTACTTAACGTGATCATACAATACATACTCTATACCAGATGAAACGAAAATATAAAAAATCTTTACAACAATATAAGTTTAGATTGAGAGAAAGTCAAGCCCTCTTCAATGTGCGAACATATAGATAACAATAACGTCAGCAAATAATATACTTTTAACCAATGAACAGCATCAGTGTCATTCGATCGAAACTCTGGTAACCGTACCGTGACTTTTTTAATCGAAAGTTTGTACACAAATAACTGACTTTTTAAAAAGTATATAGGCGTTTTCAATCTCCGTCAATTATGATAATATTTCGTATAACGTGAAATTTAAAGACTTATTAAGATATGCCTAACGATTAAGGAGTTCCACCCTTTACCATTAGCTTAACAGCTTGTACTTAAATGAAAACAAGGTTTTAGTTCCTACCTCCTCTTTCAGACAAAAAATATATATAATTGAAATCGGTATACAATTTACGGAGATCCTTAAAAATAAAAAAGATACATACAGTTGAAAATAGAACCTCCTCCTATTTTGAAGTCGGTTAATTTCTAATAGACTTTGTATTTCATAGCTATATACTATAAAATTAAGTTAATTTAAAGAAAAAAAATATATATATTGTAATTATATTAATGCTCATCGTGTACTGAGAAACGTTATATTGTCAAGTGATAAAAACTTTACTTATTTAACGTTACAGTCGTAGGCTCAGCACTGTGTTCCTTAATTAGAAGAAGCATGTGTATTATGCTAATACCGAAAGCGATATTCACGGGTAGTGAGTCACAGTCAAGTTCTTTTAGAGTGAGAGAAGAACGTAAATATCTGACAGAATAAGTACTTATAAAAAGAGAGAAGTAAAATAGCGATTGATAATACTGTAAATGTAATATGAAACATAAATAATACAGAAAAAATAATAATATTAATTGTATACAATATTGTTGTTTATTTATTAATAATTAGAGGACAGACTTCCCGGTACAAGCCAGTTCGAGTTACAGGTATGCGACCCTGACTGGCTTGAGTTATTGCCAGTAAGCAAAAGTCCTTTCCTTTCCATTCTATATAGTCCCTTTCCTGTCAATATACCATCAATGTTGATGGCAATAGGCTTGTCCCCTATTACGTAAGTAAGACAAAATATCGGCCTTAATTACGACTCTGCCTATCCGTTCGTTTAAAACAGGTGTGAGTATGTATGTATGTATTTTTTATTATAAAATTAATCTACGAAGTTTCGATGTAGATATCATAAATGCCCAGGGCATTCTCTAGCAATCAACCTATAGGGTGGTGTAGGAATAGGTATGTACGGTAGGAGTAAAGGCAAGACATAACTATAGACTTATTTATTTAATATTTGTGGTCATAATCATGATTGACTTAGACATTATAAGGAATATAATAGAATAGAATAGACTTTATTGTACACCTTTAAACAAAAATCTTCAACATTCATACAAAAAAAAAATACCATGGGCAGCCTTATCGCTAAATAAATAATACAAGCACACATTACTGCTTAGATTCATAGTTTTAATAATATATATAAGAAATAGATAAAATTTCCAGTCATGTTAGGCAGATACTAGTTTCTTTACTAATTAATAAACCAAAAAAAAAAAATATTAAGTTTTTTGATGTTATAGGGGGACAGACGAGCAGAGGGGTCACCTGCAAATCAGGAGTGAACGCTGAACGCCTTTGAGGGTGACGATGGTGGGGATTTAGGAAGGAAAATATAAGATGGGCCACCTGTACTCTCATTCGTTTGGCAATACAATGCAAGCATTGATTGTCTACCGGTTTTTTGTGAGACCGACTACTGCAGCCGAATTAGCTCATTCGTACCTAAGCGTGACTCTACCATGGTTTTAATAAGGTTTCGAATTAGGAATCTTAAATAGTAAAGAAGCCTCCAGTAATAACAAAGGTATAAAAAAGTATTCATTACATTAGTTAAGTTGTGAGTTTTTAATTGTATACTTTTTTTTTAAATTTCATTAATTATACTTTGAATTCCCAGGCAATGTGAGATGTTAACTATCAATTATACATATACATAATTATGCATGGAACCCTCACGGCACAAATGCACTTGCTTTAACATAACACAACGCTGACGTGGCAGGATAGTCCGTTGATATGCTGCCTTCTGGCCCGAAAGAAGCCGGGCACATCCAAAAACACAAGAATCAAACTATCTACCTTTAATTAGTATGAATACCACTCAAGTCAGTTTTACAATTATATTATTTTGTTTTCCTGTAACTCAATCAGATCTCTACGCAAAGTTAAAAAAATATTTTTATTTTTCCTTCTCTTCAAAAGTAAATCAAATAAGATACATTCAACACCTGTTCTTGCCGGCTCATTTATCATATTTAACTGGAGAAATATGTAATTTATCTACATTATGTATATAATTAATGAAAGCTGTTAGTTACTTAGGATATAATTTTTATTAGATTTCATTAGCTTTATTTTATAGTTTGCGTTATTAATTTACGATCAATATTTAATGATTAATTTTAGTTATCATCTTGTGATATTAAATTTACGGTTTACACATCGTCTGTATTTTTTTTTTATATTAGCCTACCATAGTGACTCCACTTTGCCTGATGGAAAGCAATAGGTGGAGTCAAAGAGTGGTGGTCACAGTCCTCATTGCATGTCTAGTCAATGCAGCATGGTGACCCACACTATGGCGGCCTGGTGAGATGCTTTTTCACGCCCCGCTTAAAAGACCCGGGATCAAAGTGGGAAGGAAACACGTGCGCTGGTAGAGAAATCCAGGCTTTTACCGATCGGCACAGGAAAGAAGAACCAAACCGTTTAGTTCGGGTACGTATATTTTCGACGCTCAAACGGTGACTCCTCAGGCCAGCACTTGTAGTCCTGTAGAGGAAGGGAGAAGGTGGGACCAATTGGAAGAGATCATCAGAACACTCCCCGTGATGTAGGCGATAGAGGACTGCCATAGAGGCGACATCTCTTCGCAACTGCAGAGGCTCAAGAGACTGGGTGATCTCAGGACAGTCGATAATGCGGACAGCGCGCCGTTGCAACCGATGGAGAGCGTCAAGCAAATACTGCGCATAGCCGTCCCAGAGATGAGAGCAGTACTCAACGCAGAAACAGCGAACCTGGGTCTTGTACAAAAGACACAGTTGCTCGGGCGAGAAGAACCGTCTCACCTTGTTCAAAACGCTGAGCTTACGCGAGGCCGCCTTAGTGACACTCTCGATGTAATCGCGCGGATTGAGATCCCGGCAAATATCCATACCCAGGTTACTAAGCCTATCCTGCAGTGGTAGTTGAGTGCTCTGAAGAGTAGGAAGGGGAAGGAATGGATACTTTTTGGTAGAGAACACACACGCTTGTGTTTTCTTGGCGCTGAACTCGACCAGATTCTCACAGCCCCATTGGGAAATGAGGTACACCAGCGTTTATCTCCCGGAAGTCTGAGGCCGCGCCGTCGCAGAGAACCCTAATGCGGCGCTTATGGAGGAAGGCAGCAACCCAGTAGCAGAGTTTAGATGGCAGACCAAATGCAGGAAGTTTGGAGAGAAGCGAGCGATGCCAGACCCTATCGAAGGCCTTGGCAATGTCAAGGCTGATGGCCAAGGACTCCCTATGCCTATCCATAGCCTCACCCCAAAGGTGTGTGACGTACGCTAGAAGATCACCCGTGAATCGGTTCGGCCTAAAACAATATTGCCGATCATTTAACAAGGAGTGATCCTCTAGGGGGCGGATTAATTGGGTGTTGATGATCCGCTCGAACACCTTACAGAGTATGGAAGTGACGGCTATAGGTCGGTAATTGGCTGGATCAGAGCGGTCGCCTTTTTTGGGAATGGGTTGAACATTCGCTTCTCTCCAGGCCTCCGGAACAATTCATAAGGAATAGGACAGGCGATACAAGCGCGTCAGTACGGGAGACAACTCAGGTGCACAGTTCTTAAGAACCACCGCCGGAATACCATCGGGTCCACTGGCTTTCCGGATATCGAGTGACCGAAGCTCCGCACGGACATCCCTCTGCCGGATGCGAATATCCCGCATTGCGGAGTCGCAGGACGCAATGGTGGGCGTGTGCGCGCAACGGTCGTCGATTCGGGAGTTAGCCGCAAAGAGGTCAGCTAGTAGTTTCGCTTTCTCTTGCGGCTCGTGGGCCAGTGATCCGTCAGGGTAGTTCAACGGCGGCAGCGAACGGCACGGCTTTGGCCAATCGCCAAAACTTACGGCTACCTGCCCTCTTGCATTTCCTAGTGGCTCTGTTTAGTGCTGCTTTTAGGCGATCAATGTCTGGGTCACAATGTGCGCGGGCCCTGATCCATGCGCGGTAGGCCGACTGCTTTTGAGCAACGGCACGGGTGCACTCGCGATTGAACCAGGGACGGGTCTTCGTGCTGGCGACTTCACTGTAGGGGATATAATACTCCATACCGACAGTGATTTCGTCAGTCACGGCAGACGCACTTTGCGAAAAATCCCTGTCTTTAAAGCAGCGTTGAGACCACGGGATGGATGCAAAATATTCCCGCATTCCATCCCAGTCTGCTGACGAGTAGTGCCATAATCGCCGCCTTGTTACCAAAGGTCGTGGAGGCGTAACAAGAGGCACTGAGGTCGACACCAGGCAGTGGTCGGAGGATCCCAGAGGGGCGAGAACCGATACGCTGTACTGCGCTGGGTGATTCATCAGCAGAAGGTCCAGCAAAGAGGGCGCTTGACCCGTTATGTTTGGTATCCTGGTGGGCTGGAGTACCAGTTGGGTAAGGTCATGCGTGAGAGCAAATGCGTGGGCAGTTCGACCAGCATGGTCAGTTTTGGAAGATCCCAGCCAGGACTCATGGTGGGCGTTTAAATCTCCCAAAAATACCAGTTCGGCGGTCGGAAACTGCTCCTGCGCCTTATCCGATGCTTGACTCAGGTGGTCAAAGAGTCGAGTTGTCTCGGAGTCTCCGGAATGGGAACGATAGAGGCACACGTAAATCCGGCTCGTAGAGCCAAAATCCACGTGAAGCCAAAGGATGGAGAAGGATGTGTCTTCTAGGCAGTGCAGACGGCGACAACAAACATCCGCCCTGATGAAAAGGCACACTCCAGCCCTTGCGAGGAAGCACTCCTCGAGCACGTAGCCGGGATAGTGGAGATATGCCGTGTCGGCAGTTCGGCGTATTTGTGTCTCCCTAAGAAAAAGCATGGCCGGCCGAGCCGTCTCGAGGTGTTGGTGTACGGCGCTGAGGTTTGCATGGAGTCCACGTATCTTAGTAAACTCCACCCCAAAAAGCGGGTTGGTGGGAGAGGAGGTGCCGCTGTAAGACCACTTTTCTTTTTTTGTGCTGCCATGATAGAAGAGGAAGGGGGCGTAAAAGGTATGACAGTCATCGTGGCAATGTAAACTGAGACTAAAAATGCTGTGTCATCATGTATCGGTGAAGCATGACGATGACCGAACCGCCGGACGGAAGGGACCCCGTACCCTCCCGGAAGTGGTCGCCGGGTCCCACCATCCGGTCACCAACCGGCACGACGAGCCACTCCGTGGATTATGCGCGACCTGACGGGGCAGCCTCCCAGGGTGATTAGCCGTGCTTAGGCCACTCTCCCTGGCCGAAGGTTCGATCCACGCCACCCTCACAATGACTCTACAGCACTCCACTGCTCACACACATACCACGATAACTGTCACCCCTGCATCGATGGGCCTCCGGTCTCTCACTCACCAGCGAAAGGCTACACCACGAATGTTGTCACTCTAGGCTGGTTTTCTGTGAGAGGGTAGTACTGCCCCGGTCGAGCCGGCCCATTCCTGCTGAATAAATCATGCCCTATGAAGAGAAGAGATAAAAGTAAATTACAAATATTTACTTTAATACATATGTACCCTCACGTCCTGCATGATGCTCCTCTGCATACCTGAATGGGTATGCAGAGGAGCATTAAACACCCCCATTTTGACAGTTAGAACTTCTTCCCACTTACATAATATGGGCAAGCCTATTGCCGTTAACCGGGTACTTTGGGAGTGAGATGGGAACATTAAGAGTGTATATAATGGGAAATAATAAACAATGGTCCGTTAGACCAATGATCTAGTACGTAGTGGCCCTGACTGCTGAACCGGAGGTTGTGTACAAATAGTTGTTCCGAGTGTGGGTGTTCTTTGTGTCCTTAAATTTTAGTAAAGAACCCCCCCGCCCCCCGACAAAGGAATTATTCTTAGTGTATTCTTATTTGGCAAATGGCAATCACAAGATCGTTTTACGTATTCGTAACCCACCAAGTAATCGTATAGGTACGAGTACATATGTTTTTACAACACCTTTTGAATTATTCCCTCTTAGCTCAATTTCTTGCTAATTATACACTACATCTGTTAGTACCTAACTAATTTCCAATAAAATCCTTTGATGCGCTAAATTTTAATAACGTGTAGGTATTTCATATAAAATTTTGTTCGTAACCTGCCATGTGTACAAATACACTGTGACAACCCTTTTAACATGAACTAGTAGGACTCAATTTTATACAACAAAGAGTTATGATTATTACTTTTTAATTTAAATATACGATAAAACTCACGTGTGTATTGCGGTACCGGACGTCATACCGTCGCGGCTGAAGAAAGGTCTCCCGTCGGGACCGCAACGTATGTATTTCGGGCATCCCCGAAATACATACGTGAATAAAATCGTATATCTTCGAGCGGATCATCAACACCCAACTAATCCGCCACCTAGAGGATCACTCCTTGTTAAATGATCGGCAATATGGTTTTAGGCCGAACCGATCCACGGGTGATCTTCTAGCGCACGTCACACACCTTTGGGGTGAGGCTACGGATAGGCATGGGGAGTCCTTGGCCATCAGCCTCGACATTGCCAAGGCCTTCGATAGGGTGTGGCACCGCTCGCTTCTCTCCAAACTTCCTGCATTTGGTCTGCCACCTAAACTCTGCAACTGGGTTGCTGCCTTCCTCCATAAGCGCCGCATTAGGGTTCTCTGCGACGGCGCGGCCTCAGACTTCCACGAGGTAAGCGCTGGTGTACCTCAGGGCTCCGTCCATCATCATATCAATGACATGTTGGCCCTTGGCAATATACATTACAGTGCACGGGCGATATTTTGGGCATCCTACTGCCAAGCTGGCAGACGTTGAGGAAAAACGACAGGAGCTTGTCGCTGAGCTCCACCGGGTCTCGAGCCGCATATCCCAATGGGGCTGTGAGAATCTGGTCGAGTTCAGCGCCAAGAAAACACAAGCGTGTGTGTTCTCTACCAAAAAGTCTCCATTCCTTCCCCTTCCTACTCTTCAAAGCACTCAACTGCCACTGCAGGATAGGTTTAGTATTCTGGGTATGGATATTCGCCGGGATCTCAATCCGCGCGATTACATCGAGAGTGTCACTAAGGCGGCCTCGCGTAAGCTCAGCGTTTTGAACAAGGTGAGACGGTTCTTCTCGCCCGAGCAACTGTGTCTTTTGTACAAGACCCAGGTTCGCTGTTTCTGCGTTGAGTACTGCTCTCATCTCTGGGACCGCTATGCGCAGTATTTGCTTGACGCTCTCGATCGGTTGCAGCGGCGCGCAGTCCACATTATCGACTGTCCTGAGATCACCCAGTCTCTTGAGCCTCTGCAGTTTCGAAGAGATGTCGCCTCTATGGCAGTCCTCTATCGCCTACATCACGGGGAGTGTTCTGATGATCTCTTCCAATTGGTCCCACCTTCTCCCTTCCTCTACAGGACTACACGTGCTGGCCTGAGGAGTCACCGTTTGAGCGTCGAAAATATACGTACCCGAACTAAACGTTTTTTTTGGCTCTTCTTTCCTGTGCCGATCGGTAAAAGCCTGGAACTCTCTACCAGCGCACGTGTTTCCTTCCCACTTTGATCCCGGGTCTTTTAAGCGGGGCGTGAAAAAGCATCTCACC
Organism: Tyria jacobaeae; assembly: GCA_947561695.1. NCBI lineage: Eukaryota > Metazoa > Arthropoda > Insecta > Lepidoptera > Erebidae > Tyria > Tyria jacobaeae. Next base: position 10,519,381 of record OX387231.1, on the reverse strand, counting down.
AGGCCGCCATAGTGCGGGTCACCATGCTGCATTGACTAGACATGCAATGAGGACTGTGACCACCACTCTTTGACTCCACCCATTGCTTTCCATCAGGCAAAGTGGAGTTACTCTGGTAGGATAAAAAAAAAAACAAAAAAAAAAAAAGAATAAATATCTCAAGAAAGTTTGTATTCGATTATTACTTTTCAAGGAAGTATGTAGTTTAACTAGTCTAATAATTTATAAAATATTATTTAAGAATATTTAATATTTACTTTGATAAAAGAGAAATTATGTGAGGTTGCTAACATTAAAACTTTTAATATTCTTTTTTTCATAGATCAAAGTTATTATTTTCAATTGAACGTCGCTATTAAAACTTTCCTTCTTCAAAATACCTTATCTAAATAAAGTAAAAGTATTCTACTTATTTAATAGCAATGAATAGCCATTAAAAATAATTTTCTGTGCTATGTTTGTGATTATTATGTGTCTCACGTTAATTATACTTTCGGCTTTAGCAAGAGAAGCGGAAAACGAGTTAATTACCCGAATACTAAACCTAAAACTGTCGATGAAGTGATTATAGCTAAGTTGACTGAGTAAATTTAGTGATACTTAGTAGTAGTCACCATCCTAGTAGACAGTAATTAAGATTATTAGGAAATTGTAAAACGACAGCAAGGCAGTAACATTTGTCTAAACATATTCTAATATTGCAAGTTGTAACTGGATAAGTTATATGAAGAAAAAGGTATTACAGGAACACTTTTCATAGTACGTACATTCGTTGTCCTAAACTGTTCCAGTCTCTCACCCAAAAGGCGAAAATACTAAGATATTTTTTAGTTATTCTCAAAGCCCGTCACGCATTTGAACCTTAAGAACGTGTGCCGCATAAAAATCATCCATTTGTTTTGTTCCGATAAATGAGCTAAGTGCCAACCATAAAATAAAATTTATATTGAAGTTAGGGTTTTTCTTCTTTATATCTTTTTATGTATAAGGATAATATCTGAACATTGAATGAGAGTGTTTACAAGAGTGAGAAAAGAACAGGACAATAAACGAGCAGATAGGTCACCTGATGGTAAGAGACTACCGCCGCCCATGGACCACTGTAACTCAGGAGTCACAAGTGGACTGCCTTCCTGGGGGTTGGGAGGAAAAGAGAAGATAGGGAGGAAGAAGAAGGAGAGGGAAGGTGAAAGAGATAGAGAGTAGGGAAAAGAGGAGAAGAAGGTTGAGCTTCTGTTAATATCTCTCACCCGGTGAAACATAACGCAAGAATTTAAAAAAAATTACGGCCGTGACATTACTTCGGTCAAGACGGCGGCCTTTACGTACTTTAGTAGGGCGTAATTTTCCGAGAGTTTAAGTTTTTATAAAAGTTTTGTACAATCGGCAACACCAAGTAAACATAAACTTGAAATCACTTTTATCCTCTTCGGGATGGTTAAACGGAGAATAATGTACTTACATACCTATATGATCAATTAAAAAATGGACTGCGTGGCCTAGTAATTGTACAAAACAAATATCTCAATCTATAAATTATTGTGTGAAGAGTAATTTTACTCTGAAACCCAGTAATTCACGTTCGTGATAGGTAAGGCTAAGCCAAAATTAAGTAAAAGTGTAGGAATTCAAATTAAGACCGTAGGTCTATGACAGCAAAGTAGATATTAATTTGTCATTCGATAATGCAGTTTACTTTATAGCGTTGATTCGTTATATTAGATCGTTGTTCGAGAATGCAATAACAGAAATTCAAAACAATAATATGAACTTGTTTAAGTTAGGCTTCTTAGAAAACTTTTATTATAGTGTAATCATAAAAATATATTTAAAAGGATTGAATTCAATTTCATTTATTTTAATATATTTTTTTTTAATAATTAGATAATGGATGAATAAAATGAGTAATAATAATATATATACATATATATATAACAATAAGGCGGTAATCTACAAAATCGACTCTTAAAACTGGCTAAGTAACTTTCTCATCACATCTGTAGTATTTTTTACTCTGTATTTGTTAGACATGCGAGTATAGCGACAATCGTCTTAATACAAATAAAATATAAGGTATTTACAATAATTTTTATTTTAAGATTTCTAATTATTAGTCAAAATTAAAACTTCTATAAACGGTCAGCTATCCGTAAACTGAATGGCGGTTCTGGTCACTTAAAACTATAGTATACGGTACGTTATGAGTTTCATACATGTGTACGTGAATATTTTCGTATAACTCAATATAGAGAGTTAAATTCGAAGTTTTCTTTCTATATATTTAGCATTTTTCTTCATTTCTATGATACAAACAAAAAAATATTTATTCAATCCTAAGGGAGGCTGAAAGGTTTAAAGATAAATTTATACATTGGCTAGCAAGACGATTGGGTTTCTATATGGACCAGGTGGTCTCAGTGCATGAAAGCATTGCTATTCCGGTTCGCTGTATTGATTAATAATTCATAAGACCATATATCGAGAATATCTGGATGTTCTCAATAAATTAACATTCTTGTACAAGTTTTTATTAAATTGCAATGTATGCTTGTTCGGATCAAATTTAACTCGCTTCCCGTAGTTTAATTAAACTGAAATTTGGCATACACCTTTAGTTTCAATGACAATGCACTTGTATGATGAGCATGACCAGATTATGATTCTAAAAGCTTAGTTTAAAAAAGAATTAACCCATTAGAGGCTACGATGAATTTGTTTACTGCTTCAGACTTCAATGGGAGTAAGAACACATGGATTTAATCATTGGAATAAATAATACAATTAAAAATATTACACTATTGTATATGTGCTTAAATTATGTACCTTGATCTTTGTTGTTTGGTTTATATATTTAATTTCTTAAAAAATAAACAATTTAGTTTGCTAGTGAAAAAGGGCGGTCTTAAGCAAAATCGTGATCATTTTAAAAGATTATAGAAAAACTTGAAAATAAACTTATTTTGTTCTTTTAATAACATATTTTTATATCAAAATGAGTCCCCGCAATATTTTCTAAAGATGCTGTTATGATAAAATAAAGCTAAAATCAATATTTTTTGAGTAACTAAAGACTAAAATAGTCAAAACTAAAAATCACTTAAATTATATTAGCCCTTGAAAAGAAAAACTTACTACTGTTAACGTATACTTTACTGTACAGTAAGTCAGTAACCCACTATGACAACCAATGGTGAAAAACCACGGGTTGAGAGTGTATCTCAGGACCGACGCTCGCTACCGACTACCCTTTTCCCTAATTTACATACATGAATTTATTTATGTACATACATGATAAGTACCAGTTGTCATCAAATGCACAGTTTTCTTCTCTGTCCATACATTCTCACATAAGCGAAGCCTTTGGTACCATTCTTAAGTACCTCACGACCTTCCTCAATTGTCATTAAACCCTTCACACATGCCTGCCTGCTTCGAGTACTTCTAAGCTGCGATTCCTGTAAAACATAACCAATTTGATCTGCGTATGTTTTGCGCCATTAGCCGAACCTTCAGCAATCATTCTTTGACGTGTCCAAACTACCTCAGCATATTTGCCTACACTTTTATATTTCTGTCACTACGTACGGACGTAACAACAACGCATTCAAGCCACATAATATTATTTTATATCTTTATTATACACCAGGTTAATGGTACAATAAATAGCTTAAGACTTAAGTGAATTGTACAGTTAGCGGCTTTATCGCATATACATATGTAGGCTATCTCTGAATGCATCCATACGTGTGGTACGTACAGATTGCATTCCGATAAGCCGAATTAAATATTGAATATGAAAGCTGTTAAACTTAGTATTATTTAAAAGCCAAATAACCCTGTAAATTATTTATAGCACCGATAGTATAAATTTTATATAAAAATATATGTTAAGGCTAAAAACATATTTTTAAACCTATAGATTAAACTTAAATATTGACCGATAAGAACTACAAAATCTTGTTTTCGTATAAAACAACCAACACAAATAGCACTATTGATAAGAAGTACCGCAAGGTAACCAACATTAATATAACATTCATAAACGTTAAACCTCTACAATCAATTAATATTAAACTATCAGAACCCGCAGTAGCGGTCATTTCGATAAATATTATTAAATCCGAAGTCTGATGATCCGACATCAGTACAGTTAACGGTTATTACTCCCTCGACATTTGTGTATCACGCAATACCTAAAATTATATATTATAGTTCAATATTGTAAAACGCATTTTTTTCTACTAAAACGGTTATTGAATTAATTTTATTAATGGCCTAGGACTTAGTTGCTTAATGTAACTTTTTATAAAAGACGGGTGAACGACATCAAAAATTGTTTGGTTTTATTTTAAAATGATTTTGTGGTATGCGGTATTTCTCGGCGACCTCTCTTGAATGTTCTTGGTTCATATACATACTATTTTACTGTGCAGAAAAAAAAAAAGAAATTAAAAATTAATAACTCGGATACGGTTCAGCATTACCTAGACATTGTTTTTAACCAGACCCTTTGTAACTCGTCTAGTTTCAAAAACACCAGTTGTGTAGGAAACTAATCGCAACTGTAATGTTCTATGTTCCTCAATAAAAGGAAACAACTTGAAATTAAAACCGCCTTTACATATACTAGTGCGATGTGAGCCCAGGTAGGTCATGAGTTTTTCAACACGAAAAGAAGGCCTTCAGGTCAAGACTTCTTAACTACATTTCCCATTGACTAATATAGCCAACTAATTATTCTAAAATGAAATTGACATACATTTGTGACCCAATTTAACATAAAACTGCCTTTTTTAGACGACAACCTTCTTTTCTTGCATGATATTTTTATAATACATTGAACGTTTAAGTATCGCATAAAAAAAAAAACAAAAAAAAGAACACTATATTAAATATTTTCCACAAAACGACATTGACATTACTTAATTAATTTATCGTATACAGAAAAATAATCACTTATCACTATTATTAAGTGACACACTCTAAACATCTAAACTACTCTAAACATAGTAAGGGTTTAGTCCATCCTAAACTGGAACCTTTATTGTTGTACCAATATTTATTTATTATTGTACATTCTCTTTTTTGATGCGGAAATACACAAATTTTTATCATACTTATCAGGTCTCATACGCTCTTTCTGCCAAACAATAATTTAGTCCTATATACATAATAGGGAGCAAGCCTATCTATCAGACTAAATATTATACTGTCTGATAACAGTTCGATACCTTAGTCACCGAGAACCACACGGCTGAAGAAGTTGAGTGTTTACGGTATTAATTTAATTGTGATTCAATTCCAAGTAATCTATACACAAACATTAAATACAAAATTCAATTCAATTCAATTACTGTCAGCTGTTTTATTTGAAGCCTTCTGTGTAAGAGGTCAGTAATTATATTAGCCGATAGGGATTAATAAAGGATCCTACTGCGCTTCTTTTCCTCTTTATTAAGCGTGTATTTGACGTTCTATACTTATTTTCAAGTAGGTCTTATCCGTGCCATGGGGTTTTCGGTGGAGTAAAATGGGGCTTTTTTGTATATAAGCCTAGAATAATGACTCCACTCTGCCTGATGGAAAGCAATAAGTAGAGTCCAAGAGTGGAGGCCACCATCCTCATTGCAAGTGTAGTGTTCAAAAACAAAAGACTATACACAAACAAAATACGTAGTACCGCACTTGACATTGTGCTAACTACATAACTACATACTACATTTTTACCCGACTGTACAAGAAGGAGCGTTCGAGCGTTTCGAGTGTGTATTATAATATGTATGTATGTACATATGTATGATGCTTCTTTGTCACGACCCAGAGCCTAGGCGGCTTGATGGGTATGCGAGGATTATTTAAATTGTTTTAATAGTATACCATTAATAATATCAACAAAGTCAACAACTAAAATGAGAGGGTAATAAAGCTTTTTTATTTTTTTAACAACTTTTCTTGTTTATTTATGAACAGACAATTTTAAAAGAGTATCAACCGATCTTAACGTGTCGGAATCATAATAAATATTAATAAGCTGTATTATTTACTCCTTATTTTTTTCCATCATTAGCTATTTTACATGTAGGCTTAGGATTCTGGGTATGTACATTTGTCGGGATCTCAATCCGCGTGATTATATCGAGAGCGTCACTAAGGCGATCTCACGGAAGCTCGGTGTATTGAACAAGGTGAGACGGTTCTTCTCGCTCGCGCATCTGTGTCTCTTATACAAGCCCCAGGTTCGCTCCTACGTGCTCTCATCCTTGGGACGGCTATGCGCAGTATTTGCTTGACGCTCTCGATCGGTTGTAGCAACGCGCAGTCCTGAGGTCACCCAGTCTCTTGAGCCTCTGCAGTTGCGAAGAGATGTCGCCTCTATGGCAGTTCTCTATCGCCTACATCACGGAGAGTGTTCTGACGAGCTCTTCCAATTGGTTCCACCTTCTCCCTTCCTCGTCAGGACAACATGTACTGGCCGGAGGAGTCACCGTTTGAGAGTCGAAAATATGCAATCCCGAACTAAACGGTTTGGCTCTTCCTTCCTGTGCCGATCGGTGAAAGCCTGGAATTTACTACCAGCGCACGTATTTTTTTCCCACTTTGATCCCGGGTCTTTTAAGCGGGGCGTGAAAAGCATCTCACCATCACCACTATGCTACACTGACTAGACATGCAATGAAGATGGTGACCACCACTATTGGACTCCACTTATTGCTTCAGCCATCAGACAAAGTGGAGTCATTGTAAAAACATAAAAAAAAACAATTCATATTGAAATTGAGTATAACCAATTATCGGTTTTAATTAAACATAGAATGATATAACTCGGCTTACAAATAGCGAAGATATCAGGTAACATTGAAAGAAAAAAAATATATAATAAAAATAATTAATCGAATTGAGAATGTTCTCCTTTTTGAAGTCGCTTTAAATTTAATTTGCTACTTTTTGATTTTAATAAACAGATTAAACATATTTAGATTTGTATGTTCGACAAGCTTGGATCTTTACTAAACCCGAAGAGTAAGCAGTGGCTTTTGTTTGCTGTAGTATACCGACTGGCTTTTCCAAAGACGTAAAGTTAATTTAAGAATAAATGAAAGCTCGTTTTAGTTGCTATATTGTTGATTTCCGTCAGGGGAATGCTAGAAATGTTGGTCGTAAAATTGAATCAAACTTTTGTATTGCTTTGCCTAGTTGAATGGACATAATAATATGTTATGATGATAGCAGTGTTGGTGTTATAATGTTTGCTTTTTATATTTATCTGGTTTTAAAACACTTTACTACATGGTGTCGCAATATTGATGTAAAAATATGTTATATGTGTATACGTCGTTACTATACGTTTCAATTAAGGAGATAACTGTCTAACCACCATATCGCTTAGCATTGAGCAAGAAACCTTACTTAATTACATACAGTTTAACAAAACAAACAGTAATTGATAAAATACAACAATTTATATTATTAGATTTACAACGACAATTTTCTTTTTTACCAAAGATTTGTTGTTTAAGTATCTCATTACGCGTCACACAGTCACAATGTTTACATAAAAAAAATATCCAGTGTAACTCGAGATTATGTTTTAAAGAAGCTTTAAAGCTTGTAGTTCCAAATCTGTTAAGCCATTGAAAATATAGAGTAAAAAAACGAAATTGAATAAATACATGGATATAAATATACTTGTACCCTAAAAATATAAAACTCTTTTATTGTTGGCGCTTGTAAGATTCACGCTCAGTACAAATATTTCCAGGTTTGAGTATAATATTTGTTTTTCTTTGTGTATATCCAAATAAATTAATACTTTTAATAGATCCCATACAGCTATGCCTAATGATTGTGATATATTTTTTTTATAATGTTATTTTTGTATGAAGTTTTTATCTGTGACTTCCCGGTATAAATATGTTCGCATTACAAAGTATGCAACCCAGCTCGAGCTTTGCTTACACTCCCCAATGCATCCTTATAAGCTTTATCAATCCCCTTTCTATATTTACATTCCCTACTATACTAAAAAAAAAAATGATTTAAAGTTCAAAGGTTTGGTTGACGGTAGTAGGCTGGTCAACTGTCACGTAAGTTTACCTAAATAATAATTAGAAAACTGTATCACTGCTTTAGTCTACCCTTTTGGGGACGTACCTAAGCGTGAGTGTATGTATCTTTCGATTATTTTTTTTTTATTGTACGACATAAAAAAAAAACAATAAATATTTTTTTTTTTTTAATAAAAATTATCAAAGCCGTCACGCCACGATATAAGTCTATTAACTTGTTTATAAATATTTTTTTGCCCATATGTTTATAAACACTACGACGGAAACGAGCATAGAACTGATAGCAACATTATAACAATGTTGATATTACATCGCGTTGCTTTTTCTTTTTTGTTCATAATAAACTTCGATGGTCTACTTTTGGAACGGAAATATGATGTAATATATATAACAAAAGATAAAAGATATAACGGAAAACAAAAAAAGTCGTCCAGCAGCGACGGTAACGGACGTCACACTCGTCACGACTTACGACTCGACACGAAGACTTACTGCTTGAGAAAGCGTAGAGACCCAAACTAGTCGGGCAGTATGTGTATCGTTGTATGTTATGTTTTTAATTGTTAAGTTTTGTAATATGCGTTGTAAACACAAAACTTTTGACTGTTCGTTGTAAAAAGCACCGTGCTTTTCACTAATATAAAATCAAAATGATCATTTTCTTATCATTTGAATGCAAAGTACATGTACACTTTCGTTGCTATATTAGTTTTAGTTTGAATACTATTGTGGTAGAGCCATGCTTAGGCACGAATGGGTTGTCTCGACCGGTGCGATACCATTGTCTCACAGAAAATCGGTTGTGAAGCAATTGTATTTCGCCGAAATTGGTGAGGTTACTGGAGGTCCAGTTCCCCCTCTCCCTCTTTCCCCTCCTTAGATCCTCTCTATCCTCTTCATCATCTCCTCATTGCCACTCTAATCTATCCCCTTCCCACATCCCCGCCCACTTTATCACCCTCAAAGGCGGGCAGTGCAATTTACTACTCTTGAGTTGCAACTGTAAATGGATGGATGTTGTCATTTCCAACAGATGATCTGTCTGTTCGTCTGTCCAACTATTTAAGAAAAAAACAATTGACGATACGTAGGCGTGACGTCACGAATTCGTTTGTCAAATCATTCCCTATTAGAGTTTATTTGATTTATAATAAATAATTTTAAAACGTTACAGTAAAACAGAACGTCAATTGTCAACTATTTTCAGTAATGTTATTGTCCATTATCAACATCATCAGTCTATCGCAGTCCACTGTTGGACATTGGCCTCGCCCGTTGCACGACACTTCGAATTATTTTCGGCTTCTCTCATCCAGCTCCTGCCAGCCATCTTGCGTAAATCGTAACTCCACCTGGCCTGTGGGCGTCCTACGCTAAATCAAGGAAAACCTAACCAATATTTCTACTTGCCATTTATAGAAGTTTTTCATATCTGTCACTCTATCTACATAGTACATTATAATTTTATTAGTAAAATATTTGTTCCACACAAAATGAAAATTATCTTAGAATATGGTAATTAGCCTATCTATTACATACATACATATTTAGTAATGGTCGTTACGGCTTTTATAAATCCATTTGGAACTTGAAGGTATAAATAGCTTCCGTTTCAAATATACTACTAATTAATCAGATGAGATTTAGAGTTAATCCTATTTGTGCGGTGTATATGTAGTAATTAGAGTAGGGTACTGATAGAAACATTTAAACCAAACATTCAAAAACAATTACGCTCCTTTCAATCTAAATGGTTTAGTTATCTTAACAGAGAGGAATTATTTCAGTTAGCGGTTTCCTGTAAGCGGAGACAATTAGAAACAAGTAGGTATATGTAGATTAATTAAGTTGTTGAAAGTAAAATAAATACCTTTTAAATCGACATATTTTTTTTTATTATATGTGGAGACAGGATACGAAAGTGGAAATGGGGGATGAGGGAAGGGGTAAAAGCAGTCGAGGAAATGGGCCTCAAGAAACCACCCTAATTTCGAGAAAAGCAGTGCAAGTGTTGCTTCACACCCGATTTTCTGTGAGGTAATGGTATTGCACCGGTCAAGCCTGCGCAATTGTGCTTAAGCATGGCTCTCTCACGATTATTGTATTGTATTATATTTCATACAAAAATTTACCAGACCCACCGTTTTGGTGTTCAAGTTCTTATGGCTTATTAATTTTTTTGTTGGCATGTGTTTAATCTTTACGTGTAAACATTTATAACAAGTGTAATCTTATATATCTTTTCATTTTTCAAATATATAGCTTAACATTAGTACATAAATATACTTACACTGTATCCCTGAACGAATAGGCAGAGGTGTATAAAAAAATAATTAGAATTTGGTCCTGAGAGAGGAGGCACACCTATAGCCATCAAGTGGGCACTTCAGGAATTAAAGTTAGAAGTATTTTGAAAGGTACATCAAATGCTTAATATTGAAACAAAAGATATAGTCTCATTCAAAACCATTTCTGCAGTCAGTTAAAAGTCTATATATTATAACAGAAGAGGACGAAATAAAGATAATGATATTGATATAATGATAATAAAATATATGGAATGTATGAATAAATATATGAATGTTCCTTTCGTAACAACTTTAAATTTTTCGGCGTTAGCACCTAAAAATGGATGTAAGTTTATGTAATTTATTTTTATTATTGTTCTGGTATTATTCTATGGTTGTAGCATACTACAACCATAGACTATCGAGATAAATTATGGAAGGTATAAATCGATTAAAGTTGTGTTCTAAACTGTATAAACAATATTTCTTTCTTTCCCATTCTATCGTCTCTTTCCTGTCAATATACTCCAAACTTTTTCTAGTAAATCGTAAAAGTGCCTGAGTAAAAATAAAAGTGAAATAGGCTTGTTCCCTATTACGTAAATGGAACTAATATAAAATCAACAAAATATGGGCGTTATTAAGCCTCTGGATACTCGATTCGACCCCTAAAATTAAAATTCAATAAAACATCAATAAATCAGGGTGTAAAATGTGTAACAGGTAAGTGTATGCATATTTTACAATTGTTGCCAATATACTAGTATGTATATAAATAATAATAGACAATTAAAAGTCAGGGAATCCTGAAAAAATGTGTTCCTAGTATAGTATACCTTATACTTATGTTAATATCAATTTCAATGGTCTTTTTTCTTTATTTTTGATGAATATATTCAAACAAGTTAATTATCAAGTTATTTTATTATTTGTAAGTTCAAAATAAATGTTGTTATATCTGTTTTTTTTATAAAGTACAATAAAAATTGTAAACACAAATTCCGTAAGAATATCATATAAATATATAAAGTAATCTATACAAATAATGCGCGATAAACGAGTCTGTCATTTTGAAGACATAATAATACAACGCGTGAAGAAGATGGGTTACAGGTATGATTTCTATATAAAAGAACTTTAAAAAATATGTCAGTACAAACTTACTACGACAGAATACTAAAAACTATCAAACAAAGCCTTGTAAAGGCTCGAATACCTAGTAAAAACATAAAAAGAAATGTTGTTTTCTTTATCAGATAGTACTCTAGCACTCCTGGAGAGGGGACAATTATTACAAAGTACCAAGAATAAAAGTAGATCAATGAAAAATTAACTGTCAGCATTATAGGAGTTATTAAGCAAGCGTATTAGATGCACATGGTAGAGATCAGACAATCAATTAACTTCCAATAGTCAGGCAGCTTAAAAGGATCATATATAGAGATGAAGGCAAACAAGACATTTATAGACGAATGAGAAAGCAGGGTAAAACTCTGAATGATCGCAATGACGTTATAAGTAGCAGTACACTCTTTTGAGCAGTCTTGTATTAAGGGTCGGTTGTAATTAAATCTAAAGTCAAGATTAGCATAGTAAATGGAGGGCTTTTTTATTCAAATCCGTTTGTTAATCTTTTATTTTTGATTGTTTATTTAGTGTTTCGAAATTCAATTAAGTAATTCACGTCACGTCACGTCTTAAGTAACTAGGATTTTCACTAACATATTCACTAGGTAGGTAGGTAGGTACTCTTTATTGCACACCGTGAATATGATATAATTACAATAGGAATAATATACATATTTAAATACAGGTACAGGTATTAGTTTAAGTACACTAATCTGTGTGTATTTTTTTGTCACTTAAACTTTTTTTTTCTTTAGTAAAAAAATACACATACACAAATAAATTGGTCAAAATATAAAGAGTTAACAATACTAACTTGCATTTTTAATTTAGTAACTTTTTTCTTAAAAAATATACATACATTAATGACGGACCTGTTGGTCTAGTGGTTAGTGACCATAAGTGCTGAACGGAGGTCGTGGGTTCGATTCTCACACGGGACAATAAATAGTGTGATCCACAAAAATCCTGAGGCTGAGCGTTCTTTGTGCCTGTTGATTGAATGTTTGTTAGGACACCCGCGACATAGGAATTACTTCTGATGCGGGAGTCGTCTTAAAATTTAACGAAAATAGATATAAATTTCCGTATCCGAAAGGGATAGACATATATATTTTACTGTTTGATAGATAGATTTAGTGGTATTCAAATATAACTTATAAGCGGTCGGAACCGCAGGCGAAAGCGAAGCATTGATTTTATATTTTAAAATTGTTTCGTAAAGAATTTGCAATAAGCTACGCCATTGCAATAAGTTTTTGAGTTTTTGATTTTATTTTATTTTTGGAGCCTAGACGGCTGAGCCGTTGCCAGATGATTCAAAGGACAATGTAAATTGTCCTTTGAATCATCTGGCAAAGGTCAATAAAAAAAAATCATCTTAATCGTATCAAAAAGTTTAAGCTAAAAATGGAATCGGGATTAAAATTTTTGATTTATAATATGTGGAGAAAACGAGCGGATAGCGATTTCCGTCACCCATGAACACTTGCAACTCAAGAGTAGCATTTGTGACGCCATCGGTTTTAATTCAAGACACAGTTGGCTTTAACTATTAGCATTATGATATATAATAACAGTATTTTGTATTCACTTTATCATCATGTACTCAAGTTATGAGATTGCTCTACTTATTAAATCCATTATGGACCTGATCTCCTTAAAATTTCAACCAGGAACGAAGGAACGTGTATTATCTATGTACACACACACTTATATCCCCGAAGAAGTAGGCAGAAGCATATTAAACGCCAACATTTTGCCAACAATAATTTAGTCCTACTTACGTCATAAATAAAGATAATTATTTGTACGCATTGATTAAAAACGATCAGCAAGGAAGACACGAGACGTTGAAGCATATTTATGGTTAATACATAAAAAGTGTAGTTATTATTATTTAACAACTACGCCAAGTTACTCGTTTCCAATGTATATGTATGTCGTATCAGTCATGAGACGATAATTGACTTTTTAAAAAAGTGGATGACCTCCTTTCGGCAATACTATCAATCGTAAGAACGTACAACTTAAAAAAAATACAATTGTATTGAAAATCTTTTCCTTTTCTTGGAGTAGTTTAAGTTTTTTTTTTTTATTTATTCTTTTATTTATTTATCTCTATTGTACACCATAAAAGTATAACGGTATAACAATTGGCGGTCTTATCACTCAAGGTGATTTCTTATAGACAACCTTTTTAGTACTTCATAATTATTTGTAATTTATAAACACCACTGAGGAATGAAAGCGTAGGTAAGCAAAATAAATAAATTTTGATTGAAAAACCAAATTACTGTAAAGATTTTGAAGAAATTTGACACCAATGTGAAAGTATATTAAATATTGTTTGAAATCGGTTTATAAGCAGCAGTGTACTGTGATAGGCTAATGATGATGACGATCGTAGAAATTCGAGAACAAAGCGAACTATTTCCTCTTTTATTTATCATTACAATTTTAAAGTATGATGGTTAAACCTTTTTTGACCAGCTTCTACATAAAGGTAATAATTTTTTGAATTTGGAATACTAGTGGCAACATTAGTGTATCACCTGTAACTAAAACATATTTATATAGCATATTTATATATATAACATACATTATTAATGGTTTATGTCATTTTTGTTTAAATCTTCTTTAACACGCATCTATTAAAACTTTTGTCACCATCATCATCTTCGTGATAGGGCTTCCACTGCTGAACATAATCTTCCCTCATGAAATTCCAAGAATACCTGTTGAGAACTTTTGAAATGTCGGCGAACTATAAAAAATAATAAAATACTTTCTTTTGAATATCGTAAACAGAAACTTATTGTTTTTGACTTTAAACATGAATAAAGTAAGAATATGAATTTGTATGTGCTGTATTAAACGATGACTTCGTTGGCAAATAATAGAATGGCAAATCTCTATCTTTGTTATAAATATGTAAATTATGTTTGAACGTGCCTCGATTGGTAAGTTCAAAATTCATTCCATTTAAACTTTCTAAAGTCATTTGTCGTCCAAATGGCATTAATGATTAATAACTCTGTGTAAGCCGTGATTAAAATGCTGAACACATTTTGATGTAACTCAAATAGTTTATTTTAAGCATATTTATTATGTGGTGTTGAGGTTGAAGTTAAACTAAGAACATACACTGTCCAAAAAAATTTTGCAACAGGTATAAACCTATAAAAAATATTTAACAATATTTATCCACATTAAATAATGTATAGATAACTTTTTAAATCTCTCTTAATAATTAATTGTTTACACATAAAACATGCAAAAGCTAAAATTAAACACTTACATAAAGAAAAAGATATAAAAAAAAAGTTTGCGGAACACAGAATGCACTTCATACCATCGTCCAATCCGTACAAGCCGCTACCATTCCCTTTCACAATTATATTGTACGTTAAACTATCGGACAAAAACTTATCCACTTTTACATAACAATATTACACAAGGAAATGCTGTACGCTTGCTACGCACACAAACATAATTTCTATTCAAATAGTCCAAATTACGAAAATAGCTCGACCGCGTAGGCGCGCTACGACAGGAGTCTACGAGCCAACTGCCGTAGCTTTCTATCCGTAGCTACCAAGCTACAACATCTTACATCTCCTATCTCTTTCGCACTTTTGTATCTGATATATATTCGTTTCAGTCGATGTACGGTATCTCAAATAAGAGTGGATTGTTTGGTGAAAGCTTGAACTAAAATCATTGTTGTCATTTTAATGGTAAGAATTTTTCTTTTTATGTTTTTATGTGTATGTGTGTGTAAGGTTAGGTAAGTGTTGCGTTATCGTGAGGTGTGAAAAGTGTATATGTAAATTGACAATGTAAAAGGGTACGAGAGTATTTTGATTTTAATTCAGGGGTTCTGAATTGACGATCCGGGTTTGAACCTGTTTGGGATTACGATTGAAAATAAAGTGTAGATATTTATTCATATGAATGGACTTAAAAAAACCTTTTTCTAGAATTAAAATGGAATTATTATATTTTTAGATGTAAATGAGGGATTATGTCCCTAAAAGGTTAGTCTATTATTTTTTTTTTATTTTAGACTTTTCATACAGAGTTTTCATAATAATTGCTGAACTGCGAATGAAGTTTTACAAATTTAATACTACTTACCTTGTGTAGAAGTACAACCTAATTGAAGTCGATTATCAATGCAATTATATATTAGATATTTAAATATTAATCATATTCAACTTTCTTTATTTACAACATTAATATTACATTGCACTTATAAAGTTGGGATATGAAAAATATCTCTTCTTTATAAGTCTTTCGTCTTGCCAAACGCAGTAATAATAGTAATAGGTACACGTGGTTGCCCTCATTGTTGTGGAAAAAATCTCTTTTTTATCTTAAGTTATATGACCAGATATTATTCTTGAAAAACAAAAAGATCAATTCGTAACTTAGACGTATACATACAGAAAGGGTAGGCAGAGGTGTATTAATGGGCCGGCTCGACCGGAGTATTACCGCAGCCTCACAAAAAACAGCCCGACAAAATATATTGCATTGTACTGCCGATTGAGTGACGCTATCGGAGGCCCAACTCCGTCTTTCTTCTTTCCCCTTCCCTCAACCCCTCTCCTGTTTCCCCTCCCTTCATTACTCCTCCCTTTTTTCCAGTCCCTCATCTGCATCAAAGGTGAATATCGCACTTACGACTTTTAAGTTGAAGGTGTCTATGGGTCCTCACTATCAGGTGACTCGTCTGTTCGTCTGTTTACCTATATAATAATTTAAAAACTACACCGTTAACCACATGGAACAACTAAGACAGTTAATAAATAATAAAGCAGATAACGTGAGCCTTTTTCCGACCCACAGCTGCGTATGTTGGTTAACTATAACGCTGGATTGGATAGTATAAAAATGGCACTCAGACCTGTTATATATTCTTTTCTTTATTATATAGGGCAAAACTAGCATACGGGTCACTACCGGACCACCATGTTTTCAAGTTGCTAGACTTTGAGGTCTGAAGGTCGTATCGGTCAGGAAAAACCACAGATGATAATTAGCTCCATGGCTTAGATCATATGCATACCCAAGGATTTAAGGTTCAATCATTTGGAAATAGGTCGTTAGAGATCAACGTATTTCGATTATTGAAATTTAGTTTTAATTTGAATGAAAAAGATGCTCTCTTTCATAAATCACCATTAATACTAAAAGTTGCGTGTACAAAGTGTATTATTGATGAACAGACAAGTCATTGTTCACTTATCATGACAAGCGCTGCCCATGGAAATTTATCGACTCAATACTCGTAAGTGCATTATCCGCTCTTGAGGATGATGAGGAGGGAGACGGAAAAGAGGAGATATGGGGACAAGAAAAGGATAGAAGGAATAAGGGGGGGAAAGAGTAACGGGGGAGGTGGGCTGTATTTTTTGCCTACCGTTTTTCTAAGAGGCCGTGGTTTTCGATGATGATGAGGGGAGGACAAAGAAGAACGGAGGAATTGAGCCTACCATACCAACTTAGGCAGGAGTACGCTCTTTTCTTGAAGGACTATCAAGGTCGTATCGATCCGGAAATACGGCAGGCGACAATTTGTTCCACAGGCTGGTAAAATTTGATAAATACACATATATTATGAGGTGTATATATTTAGTGTAATTTATTGGTATAACAAGAACAGCTACTAAATTACTGTCACTGACCTGCTGGTTTAGTGGTTAGTAATCCCGACTGCTAAGCCAGAGGTTCAACTCCAGGGCAAAAAGTTTTGAGATGCACACGAGTATTTGTTCTGTGACTGGCAGTATTTTTTTTATAATATATATGTATTTAGAAATAGATAACTATGTTTATCAGCAGTCAGAAGATTATATATCAAATTATAATTAAAATTAAAATTATTATAAAAACTCAGGAATATTTTCCAGAACGCTTTATTTCAAAATTTACGTCTATTCATAACTCCAATTGAAAATTACCTTTGGCACAGAGGTCGTTGTAGCACTTTGTCCCTAATTGGTTTAACATAACGATAGCTCACATATCTAACGCATGGTTTGTAATTAAATTAATTAAGGTGAAGATGCTGACGAAGGTGAACACAGGTTACTGAAACGACAGTTACGCAATAACGTATAATCAAAATTTGACGTCAGCACGTTTCTACTCGAACTGGAGCCGTCTGCTTGATTCCATACTCTTTATAAAATTTCATGTAGATATCTTAATAGAATAGTGTATAAAAACACAAATAGCTAACATACATCTACATTTAGTCATGAATAAAAAGTATAAACACTGGGGTAATTGGACTAGGTCTGATAGTCCAACTGCAAAGCATTTTTATATAAATTTAGGTCATCATGATTTATTATAAAACTGTTTAGTCAAGGTTATTTCTAGAATAAAGCGTCCCAAGGCTAAGATATTAATAACTATAATGTAACATAGTAGGGAACTATAACACGGCAGAATTCTACTTCAATTCCGCCAAAAGTCTGCTATAGAAAACTGCGGTTCATCACATTTAGCTTATTGCAGTCAACTACATAACATAGGCCTCTACCGATGGGCGCCAGAGCACCTACTCTTCCACTTTCCACATCTTATCCCTCTCAGCTGTCTAGTTTGCTCTTTCTAATGCTATTCCTTCGAACTACCAGAAAAACCTGCTTGATGGAAAAGTTACCGTAATCTCAAGTTTACCAATTCGTTGTCTCCACTTCTGAACCTTTTTGCTGCTTCCATTATTATAAATTGTGGATAAGCAGTTGCAGTTATACAAAACTGAGGTCTATACATACTGTTTCTAAACAAAAATCTAAGATAATATTTACTAAAATATATGAACTCTGATATATACTGCATCTTTAAACAGAACAAGACACTCGTAATACCGTCCTGCAAGCATTTATAGGTAACGTGTATCGCTTATTTTGTCTTATAGAAAGTTACCATTCACGATAGGGCCATTTCTAGTTTTTTAGTATATATTAAAGGCCACGCTTGTATAAAGTCATACGACTTGTCCTTGACTATAAACCCCAGCCATGCACTATGATATTCATTGCAGGTTTCAATACAAAGTTCATCAAGTTTGACCGTGACATGGATACCGCGAGCCAAGTTTGTAACGACCAGTTTCTACAGGCGCTTTGTGTTGTAACACAAAATATTGTCTTGTTAAATTTATGTGTAAAGTTCTTTAGAAAGAATATTTAAGTTTCAAATGTTAAACGTTGAGTTATAAGAAAACTTCATAAGCCATAGACGAATGTAAATAAAAAGTATATTTAAAAATAAGCACTGAAACTTGTATGAAATTTAGGTCATGTCAACATTTGAATAGCCATAATCCATGTATCCCTCTGGGGTAAGCTCAGACGTAAATGCCCACATTTTGCGGACAATTATTTCATACCACTTTGAGAAACTTTGAGAATTTAAATAGAATATACGGAGCTATTGATATTGAAAGAGAAAGTAGGTAAGGAGGTAAGGGATATTATTTATAGGTCAGTTTTTTTTTTTATTAAAAATATTAGATTCATTTATTAGTTTACAAATGCAGTAAACGTAGCATAGCATCATATAGCGTGCAAAATGTAACTGAATACTACGCTTCATAATAAAAACTGTCAAATTAAGAGTAAATAATAGAAAATACATATACTGACGCCTGTATCCTGAAGGGGTGGACAGAAGCGTAATTAATATAGTTACAGGACTCGGACTTCTCTGACTTGCTTGAGTTATTGCTTACACTCCCCAATCCATCTATATAAGCAATATCCGTTCCTTTCCCTTTAATTCCTCCCTTTCATATCAGTATACTCCAAATTTGCCCATATAATTCTTATAAGTGCCCGGATAACGACAGTAGGCCCCCTGTTCCGAAAATGGGATAAAATTTGAAAGGGCAAAATGTGGGCGTTAATTACGCCTCTGCCTAAATAGAACAAAGGAAAAGAAAACATATTTATCCATCAAATAGCCGTCCAATTTAAAATGACCAGTGCCGGTTGGTTCTTAAATGACGTAGCTTTATGTGTTTTGGCATCTTACTCTTATACAATTTCAGTGCCATCAATGAATAATTTCAATATCACAAAGGTCACTGCCAAAATGAAAGTCATATTTTGGTTTTATTGCAGTAACGAAATTTAAAAAAAAAACTTGGATGAACTCCAAAATAATCCCTTGTTATAAGCTATACATACCTACATGTATACACTAACGCCTAATAATTTTGTCTTTTGCCGTAAATCGGGCATTGTATAAACAAATTATAAATTGGTTTATAATGTTGAGACAGAATATAGTGTCGAGTAATAATATTATAATGATAAAAAGGCCCAATACAGATAGGCTTAAGTTAAACGTAAATTTAAAATCCTAGTCTATAAAAGCAATGATTTTGAGACATTAAAATTATGGTAAAAAAAAAACATTTTAAAATAATAATTCTTTATATATTTTTATATTGTTATTAAGTTTTGTTAAGGCGTTTTTGAAAAAAATAATGTTAGGTGAATTAATGTTGGCCAGCACATAGAAACGTTTTAATGCATGCTCATGTTTTTTGTGTTAATTCGTTTTATGTAATATTACGATGTAATATTTCTATTGAAGAGTTTTCTGATATGTCTCATTGTAAGATTTTTTTCCTACAAGGACATCTGAGTCCTCTGGCTGGTTATGGTGCATTCAGGTTGGTATGTAAGAAAAGTTTAAAGCTATCTAAACTTAATTTGGAGTTTCCATTACATTTCCATACAAAACATAAATTAAAAAATAACCATTTCAAAAAATGGAACAAACATTTGATTTATTCGAAACTTAATCCGTCCATCGGAATTTGCTCATCAGAATATAATCCTGAATGATAGATTATGATTGGCACTCTATGTATAATGTATATTTCGTTCATATCATCAATCAATCAATCAAGCAATCAATCAGTCAATTAGCTGCAGTCTACTGCTGGACAAAGGTCTCCCCCAATCCGCTTTCCACATCCAGTCTATTTCAATTACCTTTGTCCATCGGTCCATCTAGCTGGTACCGATTCGCGTGCGTATTCATTTAATAAGAACTAACTATAAATGCTAATACTCCTTAATTCAGCCATGTAAGCGATATCCATTAATTACACCGCTTTTCCTTCTGAAATATATTTTTAATATTCTACCACTTTTTTTTACTTCAAATTCACAAGATGCTTAGATGAGGTTTGCCGCCTATTACGTCAGTGGGACCAAATTGATAAAAGCAGGTAGTAAGTATTTAATAAACGTTATTTATTCTAATACATATAATAGTGTGCTTTCTGGACAAGAAGGTTATATGTATTAAATTGAACAATTCTCATATAATGTAAAAGTTTTATTAAATAGTGTTATAAAACATTCATCTTTCATGAATAAATGTAATATTGAATACTAAGAATGACTGTTAAGTATTTCATTTTGTTCAAAATTTGTGTAACTTGATATATATGACCAACTTCATCCCTTCTTCTTTCTCTCGCTCTCATACTAACGCTCTAAATATAGTGACAACCCTATTATATTTGAGTTCGTTTAATTTTAATTCACATTTCTGTATTGTTTAAGGTCTGATAATAATCGTGGTAGTATGGCCTCCTTGTTCTAGAACCGATATCGGCCACAAAGAATAATTAACAGAGATAAATTACAAGTACTAAATCACGTATTGTATGGTTTTTTTATATAAAAAGGAAAGCTATTGCAAATTAAGTTCTCACCGATATAAAAAAGAGTTAGGCTCAGTGGAGATGACTGTGTCGCACGTCGTGACTAGGCTAGAAGTTTCCCATGGGATGTTTAAACAAGTTAATATTGGATATAATTGCATTTTTTTATTTTCTTTAAAACAATTAAATTAAAATCGATTATGAATTAGGTCATTATTTAAAATGTTGTCATTAATTAAAATGTTATTTTTGAATGTTTGGTTGGAAATATGGATCATGGCTTGTTTATTTTGTCGTCTAAATATTTAACCTAGATTTTTTAAATAAGTTACCTAAGAAAGAAGATATTTTAATTTTACGAGGATTCACTTTTAAGGGTAGGTACAATGGGGGCAAGATAAAATAAGACTTCGTCGTTTAGTAGATTCAAGTTCAACGTACGGCTCCACCATTTTACCCTTATAGTACACGACTTGTTTCGAGTTTCCAATACTGAAACAGTATAAAAAGAAAGAGATAACATTTGTTACAAATTCTGATTTTGTGAAACATTCTAGTGAATCTATTCTCTTTCTTGAAGTTTTCCTTTGTTTTGTTAATTACTGAATAATAATATAAGGGATAAAACTGATGGCTAGCAGTGGAGCGCTGATTATATGTTAATGCAGGTGAAACTGCATGTCACAAATTCAAATTTTTATGTTGTTACCAATAGAATCTTAACACCATATACAATTCAGAGCGGCATTAAAAAATAATCAATTTCACGGCTATATATAGCGTAGTTTAAAGAAAAAAAAAGAGAAAATTGTGCAATTACAAAAATACACTCAGATTTTAAAACCATGACAATTGATTATATAGCTTTTGTCTAACAGACGCGTTACTTATAACTTCTTATTGCAGTTTTTAATGAAATTATTCCTTTTGCTAAACACATGGACACATGCTTTTTATACTATATATATTTTGCACCACACAATTTAAATATCGTGGACACATGCTTTTTATGGCGTAGAATAGAAGGTCCTTCAATTACATTCAGAACCGAAACCCTTATCATTCAAACTGTCTGTCCGTCTGTCACTACCTATTTGCTCATGTAGATTATGTGTGAGAAATGAACGAAAAGTGACTTGTGGAATCCGAGGATTTGTAAGTACTTGTGACTTTTATAGGGCCGTTGTAGGTCTATTTTTGTTATGTAAGAACCTACATTATAATGAATTAGTAGATTCTATTTGATAAAGGTTCAGACGAGAGAGTTTTATAAAATAATTACAATTATAGATCAATACACACACTATCACCGCAACTTAGGGTTGCTTTGCCAAATGGAAATTACTATTAAATATTTTGGACAATGAAGTACCTGCTTGTGTTTTTTTTATAATTTCTGGGGACAGACTAAAAGACGTGAAGGTAAGTGACAATTGCCGTGAATTAACACCTGCAACTCAAGAGTAGTAAGTGCGCTTCCGACCATTAAGGGTGATGAGGGATGGGGGATACGTTGAGGGGAAACAAAAGTGGGGATGAGGAGATGGGAGAAAGGACAGGGAGGATGTGGGGAGAGGAAAAAGGAGAGGAGGAGTTGGGCCTCCGGAAACCTCGCAAATTTTGTGAAATTGAAACGCAAGCGTTGCTTCATAACCAGTTTTCTGTTAGTATCGCAACGGTCAAGCCAGTCCATTCGTGGTTAAATATGACTGTACCAATGTGAAAATGTTTATCTATAACTGCTCATTTCCAAATTGTTGAACCTACAATGTGTGTAGTGTGATGTGTTTTCTAACTTTAAAACAAATCTAGTAAGGTAATTATAATCGACTTCTAATCGCATCGAAATGGTTAAAGTATGTAGATGTATTTCGGATGGCAATTATATAATTCATTATTTTATAACTGATATAATGTTTAAAGTCTTTACTCGCCATCAGTAACTTTTTGTTTTCTTACACGAGTTCAGGCACTAGAAGCACTAACTAGAGGCACTAAAGTGCCTTTAGTTTGCGCGAGTAGAGTACATTAAACTTGGTGACAAAGAGTAGTATTTTAGTGTTTGATTTACGTTACACGTTTTATTTTATTATTACATTTTGTGTTTGTAAGGTCAATCTCAGTTTATAGCAAATGATGCCATAGTTGGTTAGATAATTTATTTTTTAGATATGAACGAGGTTACGTTTAACGGCATAATAGAGGTAGGGATATGAGAAACGCTGATGATTCAATTGCTTATGGAAAGTATGTATGTATATTTATAGTATCACCTACGTTTTTAAAGAAATGCAGGTGGAATATGTTGGCATTTTCAAGGAGACGATTTCAAATCTTACTCATTTTTTTTGTTTTGCTATTATACAATCCGCTATTGAGTAAATCCATAAATCCAACTTTTTAAATTTTAAGTAATTAAAACTAACTTTTACAAGTTGTTTCTTTTTCACAGTTTCTTTTGTGTCTGCATGGTAGAGGCGTATATTTTGAGTGGTTTAGACAAGTGTTTTATTTTATGGGACACGCTGTATATAAAATATCTGATAGATAACAGTCCGATCCCTTTGAGTAATAGTATCGTATCCCAGTTTTGAAGTAATCGTATATGTATAATAAAGTGTGTCTCAATAAGAGTGCATATTTTTATTGGATTGTAAGGAGGACATGTTCCGATTAAGTATGGAATAAAATATCTGGCAAATAGCCCCCACGTCTCTGTAAACAGGCCATTAATCTTTAATCTTTTCATGATTTTCCATGACTTTTACACAGAGATGTGGCTGTATCTCACCGTTGGATCTCTGATTTGCGTGTTTTTATTTTAAAATTAAAAAAGTGAACACTTACTGAGATACTTTTTATATTATTCTAAAAAGACCCATTCCACTTGCTAAGACTTTTGACATGCTAATCTTATTATTGGCTGAACTGTTCTGGATGTAATTTATTACAGAGATAAATTATAGTCCGGAAAATTGCTTAGGCTTTTATTTGAAATGTGTTAAAAATGTAATAACATTAACCGTTTTAAAAATGCGTTAAATCATACTACCTCTAATATACAAAATGACTGACAAAAGTTTTGAGATGTGATATACATTTTTATACGGTTAGCTATATTTTAATGGTGTACAATACAATTTATTTTATTCTGTTCTATATTCGAGTACTTGACTGTATACAGGTGTCGATAGAATTATCTTAAACAACCCGTTCTTCATATTTTTTGAGTTTACCTTTTACTGCTCCGCTTGTAAAAGACGTATCGTGATTAGCAGTTTTATTACCTATATTATTTCTTAATAAATACCCCATTCAACAAGAAATTATTCATTAAAATTTACTAATAGTTACATATATATAGCGATTAGCGTTTTTATAAAATCAAATAGATAACTATTAGTTTTATTCTATTATTATGTTAATATACATGGGTACAGATTGCAAAACAATGGCTAAGCAATGCAGTTTTAGTTTTAATGAAAATCAAACTTAGAATCGATACTGTAAAAGTCGATGATACTTGTTTCAGATCAAATCGAATAAATAAAAGAGGATCACGTATTTAATCTACTTTAATTATTATCTGGAAACGACTGCTAAAGCGTCCAATACTACAGTAGCGTAAACACACACATACGCCCACGTCAGTATCCTCTGGGTAGGCAGAGGAGGCGTAATAAGAGAGAAAAAGAAGAGAAATAGGATTGTAGAGAAATAGTATTTTGACAGGAAAGGGATTATATAAAGGGAATTATGGATTGAGGAATACAAGCAACAGCTCAAGCTACGCATACTACCACATACCTATAAGCCGATGTAGCTAGTGCGGGGAAGTCCAAGTCCTCTAACTCCAGTATGATACACAATGATATTTCAAGTTATATTGGTCCTAAAATATAACATCCTATACTTAAAGTTATCATCAAATATCGACCAATATTCAAAGTGTTTAATTAATTACTTAGTTATTACTTAAGTGTTAATTTGTTAATTTCCAGTTGTGTAACAGGACCCGTTTCAAAGACAGATCTCCCAGTAGACAAATATAGTTGAGGCAATACCGCTAACGTACTAGTTGCTACTAATTGCTTACAAATACTAACTTATATTTAGTTTTGACGTCTGCACTGCTCGAATTTCACAATTGTAATTGACAAGTAGTTAGTGCTGTACTGGGTTACACTATAATCGGTTACCGATTTCAGGACATGCTGCATGTTATAATTAATTATTAAATGTATTTATCTTTTACTTTAAAAAAAAGTGGACTGCCCCCCTCAATGCGCCTTTTCATTTAGTTCCCGCAATAGTTTCAACCGTAAACTCCAGCAACTTATTTTTTAATTATTTTAATTCTTCCTGCATATTATACTACACGAGACAAATAGTGGGACAGCCATGCTTAGGCACGAAAGAGCCCGCTCGACCAGTCGGATACCATGGCCTCACAGAAAACCGGCTGTGAAGCAACCCTACTCCCCCTCTCCTCTTTCCCCTCCCTTCATCCCCAAACCAATCATCACCCTCCAAGGCGAGCAACGCACTTACGATTCTTGAGTTGCAGGTGTTCATGGCATTATCTACCAGTCAACCTTTGGGTGGTGCAGTGAAGGTCAAGACAGGTGTATAGAAATGAAACATTGAATATAGTTATATACATATGTACATGTACCTCCATAATGTCATAGAGAGAGTCTTCTGACCAAAAACTGCAATGAAACTGAATATTTATTAACCACATCTATCTTGTAGGTAAAGAAGTCATAATCTGTTGTACACACATGGACACACACACATCCACAATATACATGCACAAACGGTACACGGTATATTCTAATCTTTACTCAATATTATAAAAGCACAAAAAGGGTTTGCTTATTTGTTGGCAGTGTTTCCACGTCTTCACTACTCAACCAATCATTATGAAATTTGAAGAAGGACATAGGCTACCTATTGTCCTTAAAAAATGTACCTTCTGCTCTTGACGGATAGTAAAAAACTGTGTAAATTTGTACATGCAGAAGTTTTGTGAATATTTAGCAACAAATTCCAATATATTTTCACTAAAAATCTGCTCTCATGTTTGAAAATCATCGGCTTTTTTCATTAACACAACAATTACATTGAAGTTTTAAGGTTGATAATTCTTTTTCAGAATCTTTTCAATGATTTCTTTGTTACTTCTGGTGGCTTTTTTGGGGTTCTTGATGAGAAAAACATAAAGTCAGTTAAGATGATCGATATCTAGTAATTTATACTATGTTAAAACAACAGAGGACGCTATAAATCTTAACGTCCATTCTCATCTTGATAAATGTTATTCCCAACACCCTGGGGTTCAAAAGGGTTGCACGTATGTCATTTAGGTTAATCATAGGATCTTGAAAGTCACACACACACACACATATATATAAATTCTTTTTTTAACTGACAACTGAAATTAAAAGGAACCCATATTTTATTTCATTTACTAAGAAATTTGAATTCATGTCTTTATATATTTTGTAATTGTGTTATGCATTCAATAAACTCGTAAGAATCTTATAAAAAAATAGAGTATATCGATTAAGACCAAAAAAAAAATACCTTTTTATTAATACATTTGAGAGTGAGTTTTAAATATGTGTCAATTCAGTCACAATTACGGAGAAAGATATGAAAAATTGAGTTAAGAAATTTTAATTCTGCTCTGTCAGACTAAAATAATTCAATGAATGTAAATTTTAGCTAAATCTCCACTTTGAAATTGCATCCACCATTTTTGAACAAAAGCTGTTAAACTTGCTTTAGTTTCAAACGATGATAATTCAATTTAAAACTTTTTTAATAAGCGTTAAGAGAAAATTGATCACAGGGTTATTTTGTTCATTGTGCTACAATCTTTGTTTATTCGTCTAATTGTTTCTTTTTTTAGTTTCTAGAAGTTTCTAGTTTTCTAGTTTCTTACAAGCCAAATTAAATAAAGGGAAGTTGTATACGCATATCAGGATCGCATACCTGTAACACGTTGGAACAAAGTTTTGTTATGATAATAAAAATATATTCATAAGCGTCCTATCCACTCTTCTCAAATAAAATACGCCTTTCTGTAAGTAAACAATATTATAAGATTATGCTCTTACGTGAAATAAATATATCTCGTTGAAAGTATGCAACTTGTGTTGCCCTTTGTCCGGGTTTCAAGAATAATGCTAAGGTCACTATAGCTGTCCACGTGATTTGGTTAATTTGGCAGCAGTCTCGACGCCAATCTCGAACTAGTCTCATACTCTTATATTTATTACCTTATCACATCCTTCCTCTTATTTAGACTGCTGCTGCTGCTAGCTGACTGAAACGTTGAAGGGCGGTAAAAGTATAGTAGGTACATACGGGGGTCACACTGAAAGTTTTTAGAAAATAAAAAACATAATGATATAGAAGCCTGTTAATATTTTTATTGCTCTTCGAAGTAGTCTCCGTTCATTTCTAAACACCGTCGCATGCAATGAATTATTGACTGAAGCAGTAAATGAAATCTTCTTTAGGGATCTATTCCACGCCTTTTGCAAACGCAGACACGACATCTTCAGGGTTCATAAAACAATTTCCTATAAGTTTATCTTTTATCTTTAGAAATAAATTAAAGTCATAAGGTGCTAGGTCAGGACTGTAAATAGGATGACGCACTAACTCCAACCTTCGATAGACAAATATTCGATAGCTTGTCTTGCGGAGTGAGCTGGAACTTTGTCGTGGTGGGGGAGGATCCTGCTTCTTAGGCGCTGCGGTCTAACATTTTCCAAGACAACTGCTAATCAATGACTGACAAATCAATATGTATTTACAGTCCTTTAATCTTCCAGGGCGACGGCGGTTTTTGATCTTCCGTGAAATTATGAGGTATCCATCTAGAACAATGATTTCTGTCGCCTAAATGTTCATGTAAGACTGTTTGCACTTGACTCATACCAATGCCTAAGACTGCCCGAATCTGTTCGTATCGTACGAAACAGCACAGCACTCAGAAAAAAGGCGTCCTTCTTGAGAAACACCAGTGAGTTTGCTTTGATCACGTTTAACTCATTAAACCAGTTGTGAATTCCAATCGAAGTCTATCCCCCTACCCTATCTTTCCCCTACCTTTATCTATCAGACGAGCTCAATTATTAGGATCCTACAAAAAAAAATGTTAAAAGACTACTATTTGCAAGGTAATGTCTAAGATAACTATTGGTATATATTTACTTGTATGTATGTATGTTTCTATATATGTGTATTTATATCTATGTACTTATATTACGTATTTATATATTTGTGTTTAAACTAGCACATATTACATGACGGTACACCACAGCCACCCATACGAGATCAATAAAATCCTGTCCATCCAAAGCTTGCCTGTAAGGTATTGCTTATTGTGATAAGGCCGCCCATTGTAAATTTTTTGGAAATTTTTTTTGAGTACATCAGATGTATTTTATATGTTTATTTGGTGTACATAAAAGAGTACTTACTTACTTTACTTTTTTACTTTTTAGTTAGGTACCTACAGGGTATTTCAGAATGGAGGGAGTGTTTTGGCATTAAAAACATACCTACAATAGTTGATTTAGCTTCATAAACGATTGTTCTGGTTTGGGTACACATTTCCAAACAACACACAATTATATTCCTAATAATTTCCAAGGTTATTATTTTTTATGTTTATACATACTTTTTCGGAATATGGATATGCCCCAACATACTTGATATAAAACACCAACAGTTTCATTCTTGTCAGCCCTCAGACTTAGGAAATATAAGCCTTAAAAGTTAATTAAAATATTAAAAAATCTGTAATTTTCCTACAAATGTTTACGATTTTCTTTATTCGCAGGTTCAACTATATCACCTTAAAATATGTATGACCACACCTTTTGAAAACATTCTGTATATTCTGTATATTAACATTCTATAAATATGTGTATATTAAATAGCTAATGTACCAAATAACCTAGAAATAGACCTAATCAAAAAACTTTTTGTTTCTTAGAGGTGAAAGCGACATCAGATGTTTGTTTAGCCTTGAATAGTCAGACAACACGGCGCCAGCATTCCCTGCCAAATGTTATAGTCTCAATATAACATGAACTTGAAGGCTTTGGCTCGAATGCTGACCTTGGAATGTTGGCTTCAAGAATATGCGTTCTCAGGACAAGGATATAGAGAATTTTATGACTTCGAGGATTAGTTATCAAAGTTTGTTATTGAAGAAAAGTTTGTATATTCATATTTTATTATTTCTCTTTGTACTTGCCATTCTAGAATACACTTATGGGTAGAAAATTGGTAATTGATAATAATGTAATATTTATTAATATACAACTTCATGGGTGTACTTAAAAAATAGCACAAAATAGTTAAGAGCAACGCTTCCAAAATATAACTACACCTTTTTGTAACAACCTGTATATTAGTGAACCGAAAATTTCAATAAAATATTTAATTTAAATTACTCAATCAGTATAATATTATGATATTAATAAGTTGTGATTCGGAACTGTAATAGTTAAAGTTGATTTTACCTAATATAAATAATAATAATATAATTAAATTTAAACTTAAATAATATAATATTCTTACCTACCTGATTATTTAAGCCTTATAAGTATATTCTTTTTCTCAGTCGTGGTTGTGTATTGCCAGATAAATTTACTTCGGCTTTAACGAGACCTCTCCACCTTTTTCCATTCAAGGCACGGCGTGTGCACTCCGTGAGGGAACACTTTGTAGTTAATTTAACTATGTCTGACAATGTTGTGGGTTATCGGCCGCGAACGTTCATCCTCTACTACTACTAGTAGTTTAAATGTATATGTACGTATTATACTTCTTTGTTACGTCCTGATGAGATGTTGACACTTGAATCATTTGAATCGTCATAAAAATAGGTTTGAAATTAGGTATCACATTTTCAGATGATGTCATCGAACAAAAAGAGTAAGTATTTTATCCCGTAGTTAGCGGACTCGGACTTCCCGGCACCAGTCTGTTCCAGTTAGAGGTATGCGACCCTAACTTTCTTGAGCTATTGCTTATATTCCCCAATCCATCTATATAAGCAATATCCCTACCCTACCCTTTCTATTCTCTGTCTACTGTCAATATACTCCAAAATTTTCCAATTATATTCCCAAAAGTGTCCGGAAGACGAAAATAGGCTTGCCCCTAAATACGTAAATGAGGCAAAATTTTAATCGTCAAAATGTGATCGTAAATGCGTTAATAGACTAAGTGGATGTATATGTGTATTTTATCTACACTGTACTTATCTTGCATAGAACTTTTAGCAGTTCGTTTAAATTTACAAATTATGTCATAGATTGGATATTATATATATTCGAATATATTGGATATAATAATAATTGTTGGAAATCGTCATAAATTTGTTTTGTATTCAATTGTAAAATTTAATCAATCAAGTCAATTCAATGAAACAAAATTTTTAAGCGTAAGTCTTTTCTCTACATCACCATAAGGCATCAATTCCCCCTGTGCACCAAATAAATGTCCATAAACTTCAAAATAAAATAAATGAATAAATAAGTGGACTCTAAACGCATACTTATAAATATAGAAACATGCACATTGTATGTAGGACTTGAACTAACTGAAACCACACAATGTTTCATCACCGGGAATTTTGGCCGATGTCACAGGTGTATACCCTAGAAAGGAAATATATGTACTTATGCCGCCTGTTGACAAGGCGAATCAGGCACAAGGATAACTCATGTTTGATTCTCCAAACTTGGTGTCTAATAAAAATAAAGGATATGAGAATATTTTAGTTAGCTATTGAATTCGAGTAGTATCTTTATTAATAAACTTTGACATTGCAAATACATGCGAATTAATTTATTTTTGATCCATACGCCATCTGTGTACGAATACTGCTACTAATGTTTTGGTTAAACTAAAAGGTCTGATTGAATATAGAAGTTTGCAGCCGCTTAAGACAGATGGCAAACGTCTGCTATTACTTTTTATTTCGGCAACTAATTCGCGTATTTAGAATGTTTTAGTTTTCGAAATAACACAATATGTGTAGAATGTAAACTCATATGAATAAACAATTTTCCAAAAATGTTTTTTGAAATTTAAAATATAGTTTATTCAAGCGTTATGTAGCTGTCAAATTTTAACTTTTAACCACTAACACTCCAACAGTGGTAGAGCCATGCTTAGGCGCGAATGGGCCGGCACGACCGCTGCGATACCACGGCCTCGCAGAAAACCGGTTGTGAAACAACGCAAGCGTTGCATTTTCCCGAAATAAGTGAGGTTTCCGAAGGCCCAACTCCCCCTCTCCTCCATCCCCCTCTCTTTTTTTCCTCCCCGCAGCCCCATCCCTCATAACCCTAAAAGGCGGGCAGCGCACTACGACTCGAGTTGCAAGTGTCCATGGACGACAGTTATTACTTACCATCAGGAGAACCGTCTGTTCATCTCTCCCCCTATATTATAAAAAAATCCATTCCTATATCCTTTTCCACCAAGAACCAAATTATTATTGTAATCCTGAAAAACGGAATTAGGGGCCCCATATTTGGATGTACCAGTACCAACAATTTGAGTATAATAAAATATAATCCCTGATAAACTTCCACTTTCAACATCTTTATATTTCAAAGTCACCAGGACAAATTGTAGGTAGTCTTGACTATAATAAAAAAAAAAAAAAAATTAGCGTGTCACCAACTTCAATGCGATTAAATCATAATCAATTGTATAACCTGTTTTTCTTATATATAAGCCTACCATAGTGACTCTACTTTGCCTGATGGAAAGCAATAAGTGGAGTCCAAGAGTGGTGGTCACCATCATCATAGCATGTCTAGTCAATGCAGCATGGTGACAGACACTATGGCAGCCTTCTATTAATTTTCCCCCTTTCAAGTAAAATATTACAGGGAAATTAGAATGATTACTCAATCAATCTTGAGTATAACCAATACAATTAAAACAATAATAATTTTAAACGTTTTATATATTGTTGATTTATTCAATATTGTATGTTTCAAAGAGTTTGATAACTTCCAAGTAAATTGGTTTTTGTATTGTATATGTGTATTCTTTATTATATGTACACATCCATGTAGGGGTAGGCAGCGATGTGTAAAATAGGTATTAGCCAGTTAGAACTAGTTGTGAACGCTTATGACTTTAGGCATAAAATTAGATAAAATAATAAATAATATACCTAGCAAATATCTATATTTTTCTAACTATATAACTATGCATTATGTATAAAAATATCAAATATAATTTCATGTAGATCTACAATTATCTGTTTAATAAAAAATAATATTTTGTAAGTAGTTTTATAAGATATAAATGCTTATTAGTTAAATAATAATTATCTGTATATAATCTTAGATACAGATACTTATTATTATTTATATTTAAACAATGTTAACACTGCGATGCGTTAGTCATTTTTTGCGATTTGTCTAAGGCTTTTGATTGCGTTCTCCATGATACATTGATCAGGAAGCTGCGCTACTATGGAATCCGGGGCACCTCTCTGGATCTTCTTACATCATATTTAAGTAATAGGATTCAGAGAGTTGATGTGAACGGTAAATCTCCCGGATCTGTAGTCAGAATGGGGGTTCCCCAAGGCTCTATTCTAGGTCCCTTTTTATTTATAATTTATATTAATGACCTGCCGTACCTCATAAAGGATAAACATGATATAGTGTTGTTTGCAGATGACACTTCACTTGTATTTAAACTCAAACGTCAGCAGGTGGTTATTGATGATGTAAATAGTGCCCTTTCAACAGTAGTTAACTGGTTTAATATCAATAATCTTCTCCTTAACGAGAAAAAAACGAAATGTATAAAGTTTACATTGCCTAATGTAACACAGGTGAACACTAGTGTGTCAATAAAGGGCGAAGTGTTAAAACCCGAAGATTCCACAGTGTTCTTAGGCTTAACTTTGGATGCAAAGCTTCAGTGGAGCCCCCATATAGATAAACTGTCCAAAAAGCTTAGTTCTGCAGCGTATGCCGTTAGGAAAATTCGTGGTTTAACTGATTTAGAGACAGCCCGTTTAGTATACTTTAGCTATTTTCATAGTGTAATGTCGTACGGTATTCTGTTGTGGGGAAATGCCGCTGATATTCAATCTATTTTTGTTTTACAAAAAGAGCTATACGTGCAATTTATAAATTAAGTCCCAGACACTCCCTCAGAGATAAAGGACCCCGCCCTTGCCTTATGGAAATTGGCTTTCTGTCAAATCGGATGAAACTATGATGAATGGATAGAGGAAGTCTTCCTGAGTAAAAGTCCTCATGGGCACTAAGCCCGAAAATTGAAACTTTTAGTACTTTTGGGCATTCGAAGTTTTTGATTTTGGATTCTAGCAAAATCAATAAATCCTTGTAGAATCGGCCCAAAGTACAATTAGACATAAAAGAAAAAATACGTATCGAATATTTTTTCAAGACCTTTCGAATGACACCCTATTTGACCCCCCCACCCCCCACCTACGGGGGTGGAAGGGGAGCGGTTTTTCGCGAAAAAGGCGTGAGTAGGTGAGGGGTCAATCGGGCACGGCTCAAGTGTTCCGTCAATCATGAGGCCATTATAACATTATAAAAGAACTTTTTCGCGAAAAACCGCTCCCCTTCCACCCCCGTAGGTGGGGGGTGGGGGTGTCAAATAGGGTGTCATTCGAAAGGTCTTGAAAAAATATTCGATACGTATTTTTTCTTTTATGTCTAATTGTACTTTGGGCCGATTCTACAAGGATTTATTGATTTTGCTAGAATCCAAAATCAAAAACTTCGAATGCCCAAAAGTACTAAAAGTTTCAATTTTCGGGCTTAGTGCCCATGAGGACTTTTACTCAGGAAGACTTCCTCTATCCATTCATCATAGTTTCATCCGATTTGACAGAAAGCCAATTTCCATAAGGCAAGGGCGGGGTCCTTTAAAGAGATTAATATTATGACTGTGCCCTCTCAGTATATTTATGAAAATCTCATGTACGCACATAAAAATATTAATCTGTTTAAAAAATACAGTGATATCCATAGTGTAAATACTAGGAACAAAAACAAATTTCTTGTTCCTAAAACCAGGCTCAAGAAAATAGGTGGTTCGTTTAGATGCCAAAGTATACATTTCTATAATAAGCTTCCTAGCCAAATACAAGAACTAAGCAACAATAAATTTAAATCATTTATCAAAAAAAAACTAAGTCAGAAAGCTTTTTACACAATTAAAGATTACATTGAGGATAAAAAGGCTTGGGAATGAGCTGCTTCATTAATGTACATGAGCCTTTGTTTTTCGTTTATACTTTTTGCTTTTTTTATAAACACATTGACATTTTATATTTTACTTTTTGACATTAATACTTACTTTGTTACGTATTATATTGTTTTTTTTTTATTGTTTTAATCTTTGTACTTTTTGACATTAATACTTTGTTAAGTATAATATATATTTGTTTTTTTTTTAATTTAAAAAAATAATTATTGCAAATGTGAGGACTATGTAGGTTATTTCTTTTTTTTTTCTTTTCTCCTTTTTTCCAGTAAGTTTGTTTTTTAACGATGTCTGACTGTTTGAGTACTTTTGCGGCCTACCAAAATGTCCTTGCTTTGCTACTGTTCGTCGGTCCGTTGAGCTCCTTAAAGTTCTAAGTTGAGCTACACGATAACTGACAAATGCTTGCACTGTTTGGACGGGTCCACTCAAATGAGCGTGGTGCTTTCTTCAAAAGATCATCTCAGACGTTAGCGTGCATGGTTCTCATATGTTTTTGACCAGTACATCTGTATGGACTTTAAAACAGACTTTGACCTCTGAGTTTGTTTCGGTGTTTCTTCTCAGGGTAGTCAGCTAGGAAACACCGGCCTCATCTAGCATAAACTAACAGAAAAAAATATATTGACGTGTAAATGTGTTGTTATAACCTATTTACAAAATAAATATAATTTATCATTTATCATTTATCATTATCATTTATCACTAAAGTTAACATTTTACAATGTGTTTTGATAAATGCAGTTTTCCGAATAATTTGTTTTTAAATGGTTAAGACTGCTATCTATTGAGCTTAAACTACGCGATAGATGGAACAACGCAAAATAAAGTCGTTCTTATATAATGTAGACTTTTGTGTATAGATGTCGTAAATTGCAATATTCATGTTTTTATTAATTCTTTAGGGTCTCTACATGTATACAAAAGAAATATGTTTATAAAAAGCCTACATTCCTTATTATGCACTAGCTTAGCCAAAAGATGTGGCTGTATCTTTTTCCTTCAATTTAAAAAAAAAAAAAAAAAAACCCACATTTTCCCTTCAAAATGTTCTAATATTTGAACCCACTATAACTTTAATGAATTAGAAGATATTAACACTTAAAGGATCTGAATAACAAAAGTACGAACATCATATTATTTTGATTTATAAAGATTACAGATTGTGTGTAAAGTTTTTCATGAAAATATTTAGGAAAAATTACCGTGGGTAATTTTTATATTTCAATTAAAAGAAGTACGTCCAGCTTTAATTCTACATAAATTAAAACAAGTTATCTGATCCGTTAGTAATTAAAAAATAAAAGAAAGCTATTTGCACGTCACTAACGTCATACTACTAAACAAATTATAATATAACTTGTCTCGTCTGATATATATTTTTAATAATATATTTTTATTAATATATATAAGAGTTAAGTAATAGTTTTTCAAATTAATATTATTAATTTGAAAAACTATTACTTGTAACTAATTATTGAATTTAACTGCCGAACATACATAAATCAGCCCTTAAAAAAGGGTGGGGGAACAAGGGTGTCGTATACGCAATACGTGATTTATATTGATTTTAGATTTGCAGAGTCTATTGTTTGAGTAATTTTATAGACTCCATTAGGTACATAGAGACAACGATAAGAATTGTGAATTAAAACTTTTGTGAGCATTTATTTGTATTAAAGTTAAACGGTTTTACTCATGTGTATGTAAGAGTATATATGTATTTCTAAATCCTATTCTCAAGGAGTGAAGTATCCTGCAGTTTCCTAACTCACTAGTCAGGCAACCCAGACATACACACGAACTGCACACGAAGCTAGAGATTATTTTATGTGTTGGTTTTGTTTTAGATTTTAGATAATATCACTATCCAAAATCCGATTGCATTACATTAAAATATTATACCTTATATTACTACACTAAGCTGTTTAGTTTAGTTAGTGTAGAGTTACGAAGATGTATGAAAGAATTTCAGATGGATGAATATTATGTTCAGGTGAGAGCAAAAAGTGTAGATTGTACTACGATAAAGACAGTGGTCTTTCGAATATTTTCAGAAACTCTAACAAAACAGAACATTTAATTGTAAGTCGGACTCGCGCACGAAAGGTTCCGTACCATTGTGTATAAAAACGGTAAAAAAATCATGTTTGTTGTATATGAGCCCAGCTTAAATATTTGTTTTATTTCAATTAAATTATTAATTCTTAAAGTTTATAGTCAACTAAATATTATGTATATATTTCAATCGTCTACCCATTGCCTTATCAATATCCAGCAAAAACGAGCAAACAATCACATTTGTTGTATAGGAGCCCCCTTAAAGATTTATTTTATTCTATTTTTAGTATTTGTTGTTTTAGCGGCAAACAGAAATATATCATCTGTGAAAATTTCAAATCTCTAACTGTCACAGTTCATGATATGCAGCCTGGTGACAGACGGACAGCGGAGTCTTACTAATAGGGTCCCGCCCATATGAATTTGAGAAGAATGTAATAAAGTAAAATAAATTATAAATATATTACGAGACTTAAGTTTTGATAGAATTTGTCAGATCATGAATTATCCGAAGAATCAAAGTTTTAAGATACGAACATTTTGATAGTCTTTGTTAAGGGGGAATCCCCTTAACATTACTAGAATAACGTATTGCAAAGGAAAAAGACAGACAGCTTGAAATATGTAATATTGATATACAGGCTATTAGTTTAACTAGGTCCGTAGGTCCATACAGTAAAAATATGAACTAGAATTGATAGTTTTGTGAGCGAAATATGACACAGGTGAGAGTAAATAAAAGAAAGTCCACTTACTTGATACGTTTATAATCCAGCACTTAATAGCGAAGCGGGTACAATCAGTACCCAGCGGATATAAGGCACGGCACAAGATAAAAAAGCGATAGTTTATAGTATAGTACAGAAGAGAAAGTTTACAGCGTAGAATAAGAAACACAAAGTAGCACAGAAGAAGAAGTTATCAAAGGAATTTATAAACACAAACACTAAGGATTACAAGCGAGATAACAGCGGGAACGTAATAATAAGCGGAAGCAGGTATAAGTCATGCAAGACATGAGAATTAGCATTGACCGTTTGACCCGTAGTTCGGCGGATGCAACGCCCGCTGTACATAACGGGTTACGTGCTGGGACCGCACTAGGGAAGGTATGTAGTCGATATCGAGTTATCGATATTTAGCTGATGATATTTAGCATTCCGGAACGCATCAAAGTGCCTGTGCTTACTATATCTAAGTGTTGTTTATATTGTTGGATAATTAATATGTAAATATAAAGTATGTTTGTATAGATAGTAGTGTAGTTAAACAGATAAGTGTTAATATTGTATAATAAATGTAAGTATTGAAAGAGCTATAAAAATATGTGGGAGATCCCTACAGCTTTTTTTACTTATAGAAACCCCCACCGGTTACACTTCATCGATTTAACTATGACGCGGTTACGTGGGACTCAAATCGACTGAAAACACAGAGCTTACGTCATGCTAGTCTACAGTGGGGAGTCAAGGTTTGCTCTAGAAGGATTACCACTCAACTCCCGACAGACTTCACTTTCGTGGCAGAACGTCAGGTGGCATCCCTTGAGGCTAGCTTATAGTGCCAAACCTGCTTCTTCCAGGTCGGGAGACAGTTAAACGCTCTTCCTGCCAGGTGCGATTACTACAGAATCGCATAGTGCTCATTCTCTCCCGTCCCCTTTCTGCCGAGGTTTTACAGCTAGTTCCTTTTTCTATTCTCCTTCCTAATCAATCAGGGAGTAAATATTACAAATTTGAAATAAGTCAGAGTTAAATGTACCAAATTTAAAATTATTTATTAAAGTTATTATAATTGTAATTTTGGAACATAAATGAAAGTATTCTCTCGTTTCAGTGCAATCAAGTTTTCTATATGAGTACATACAAACACAAGGTACTACGAGTCAAGCTAACTAACCGTGTAGCAGTGTTCACTGAATACAGGTGAAATATAAAGGATTCTTTCCCTTTTATTCTAAGAACTACCATAACTGACTTGTTGAATCAAGATGTTTGAAACCTTTTATTATATGAATATGATAACATTTTATTATATGAAATGTTATATAACTATATACAGAACATTTTATGTTATTAAAACATTTTACGTACATACATTTACTCATATATAATCGAACCGAGATAGACACAAGCGTCTCAATACTCCAAGTTGCTAATCATAATTTAGAGCCATCCTGTATACATTTATATGTATAATGTCAATTAGAAAACAGTCCAATGAATTATCCTAATTTTACTCCTCCGAGAACCACAGGTCTTATCTACTTCTTTCTAATTAGAAAATATGTTTCGTGCCTCATTTTAAATTAAATTAAAATTAAATTTAAATTATTTATCTTGATTTCATAAAATAATCCAACAGATATTTGTAATCCTCTTATTTAAAAAATAAAAATATAGTTATATATCAATACACAGAGCATCACCGCAACTATATGTGCCTGAAGTAGTACCAGATTTATACAATTGAATGATTTTACTACATTATCATGAGATCAGGGAATTTACCACACACGATTAAATATAAATGATAAATTATTTGCAACAACAGTTATCACACTTTTTCTAATGATTACAGAATTTCCCAAAAGGTCGGTTTTTTTTAAATTAAGTGTATTAAAGGCGGTAATATTATCTAGAAGGTTCACACGTTGTTAACTTAAATTTTCAAAGCGCTTGGTGGTTTTAGGTATTAGTATAATCTTTTTATTTGCACTTTTTTCGTTACTATTAAAGACCACTGAGGTCAGAATCGAAGTTTATTTTTTATCCCTTATTACAATATCCGTAAACATATTATCTATGTGGCTGTAGTGCCTGTTATACTTGTAGGCTCTAAAAACAGGTTTTTCTAAACTGTATTTTTCTAATATATTAACATTAAAATCGCCACAAACTACGACATTTTTTTTTAAATTTAGTTACTTTCTGTAAGACTGAATCCAAAACACGATCAAAAGAATTATACAAAGCTGAATGAAGTCTGTATACACATTTAATTATATATTATGTTACCTCTGCAGAACGAGCTGCCTACCTAGTGATGGTTAAATCCGAACATGGACTGATCACTTTTCAACCAATATTCTGTGATACAAAGAATATCAACTGCATTATAGCTTATAAATTATTATATATAATATTTTAATGAACAAGGTTAATTGGTTTCTACGATTATTATTAAATATCAAATTATTATTATTAATGGCATTAATACTTTTATTATTATTTGCAATTGTAAAATAATTGCAATTGCAAAGAGGTACTCTCAATTGTCTTGTCACTTAATTTTAATTAAAGACATGTCATAGATTACATTCTTTGAAATGTCAGGTGTAAAATTGTTTTCAAAATGTTGGCTGATTAATCATTATATTTAGTGTTAATTTGCTCAATAAAAGCAATGTTTGTAGCCAAGTTTACTCCGAGGAAATGTTAACATTTTAGCTAATTTCTTGGATGGAAGAATGTGAAATTTAGTATATTTTAAATTAATTATTTCCTAAAACTGTTAGCGATTTACGTTAATAACAGGGTCAACTATACGACGAATAATATATATGTATATTAACGTGAGCCACGCTCCGGAACGGCTCGGCCAGAGTATAACCACGGCCTCACAGAAAACCTGCTTTTAAACAACTTCGTCCATTTGAATTTGAATCCTATATTATAAGTTGCCGGGATTATGGATTCTGCAGTCTATAGATTAATAAAATACTGTTATAATACCAATCTTAAATACACTTTATACATTGATATTTAAATCCTAAATAATCAAGATTTATTAGTCGTTACAAAAGAGAGTTATTAGAGCTTCATTATTATTTTTAAATTCATTGGTATGAAAATTCTAGAATAAAAAAAGTCAGTTCTCAAGCAGGGTAAATTAAGATGTGCTGAGAAAAAATAAACATCTGAGATCTTGTTTCTATACCATTAAACTGGATATAAACTCTCCGCTACCAGTTTTTTTCCAATCAAATCAAAGAACCATTTCAATAGCCTTTACAAAGTCTTTAATAGTGTTTCTTTTTTAATATAACAAGCTCGATATAGCTCTATGGATTCGTTAGCAATGCAGGCCCCATCCTTCACTTTAACTGTTTATATAAAACGGTATCCACAAGCCTTCTCAGTCCAAAGATTTTTATTTCTAAAAATTCTCTGATCTAATAACATTAATTTTAACATACTATGGCAGTCCTACTATATCTTGCCAAAAAAAGTCAAGAATACTTATGGCAAAGGTTACAACACTAATGAAGGCAATGATAAAAAAAGCAATTATGGACAGCCATTAATACCATTACAAATAGACTCAAAACAAGGAACTCCAGAGAAGAACTGCTCACAATATCTTTTACACAATCAATCTAAAATATAATACAATCTGTTAACCAAATAAATAATTTATTTGCCGACATTGTAAATAATCTTGCTGCAAAGGTCGGTAACTTAACAACAATACAACCTTCGTCTTTCACTATCAACACCTCACTATCATTACTTCAGATCTGGCAGATCAACGTCCGATGCAGTTCATGACAATTACAAATTACTTACAAATTAGATTGGCACCTACCTAGATGGAGGCTAAAATGTTATAGGAATCTTCCTAGATCTCGCTAATAATGTACTCACCCAAAATGCAACATTAACACAATATGTCATTTTTATTATTACACACCAAACAGCACCGCACTTACCAGCACTATTACACTGTATCATAGCCCACTCGCGTCCCAAACCTAACAACGCTACGTGCTCATGCGTACACCTTCACAAAGCCGATGCGGTGAAATAACTTGGAGTAATAAAAGACAATGGCCTTTGTTGGCATAGCCCACGGTGGAAGGATGATTAAATTGATCTACTTATTTAAGAACCTAAGACAAGTGTCTGATGATAAGCTAAAGCGATTCATCCTTGCTTAATCGCTACTAACGTACTGCATCACTTTCTGGGGTGGTGCTCCGAACAACACTTTTCTAAAGGTTTTTTGTTCTTACCGTTCACATATCCTACCTCTCTCTTATACAAGAAAGCTAAAGTTAAAGGGCTACAATAGTTGAATAATATTTTTCTAAAATAATGTCTACATTTATACAAATAGTTATAATGCTCATTTTCAATAGCTTATAATGCTCATTTGCCCCCAATCCTATTTGTAAAAACATGGTACAGGTTGAGTAGGGATAACTTCTAGACATCAGATTTTTTATACCGTAGTAACAAAGAACCTTGAGCTTACACAAAAATATTGTTTTGTTTGTTTACACGTGAATCACGGCATTAAATATTCACTTCAATGATTAATCTGACCAGGACAAGTACGCAAGCTTTGACAAACACTTGACTTTAGAAAAACCATCGTTGGTTATAGTGCCATTATTAAAAAAAAGTAGTTCCACTCATCGATTGCATAGTATTTAAATATACGATATTACAGTTTTGCATATAACGGTGCCATTCACTCTTTTGTGAAAAGTTGTCCTTTTAAAAGCACTTCTGGCTATTCATGACGGAGAATTGGCACCAACTTTAATGTATCAACGAGAGTTGGGTATGTCAGAAGAAACATGGAAGTAAAATTATATGGCGTGGAAATGCGTTTATTGAGAGGTTCGATTGATTGACAGGGTGAGAATTGATGTGTTTTGAAAAAGGTGTAGGTTGAAAGAGGATGTAGTGTAGGATCGTAGCAAATGGTGTTCAACTGTCTATGCCTACCTTGGACGAGAATAGAAAATATATGAACCAGTACGAATAACAATCGGGAAAGAGTACAACAGGTCTATTATCTAAATTCACAGAAGATATCAACAAACACCTACATGACAAAAGGCAAGTGTTTTTATAAATTTCTATTGTGCGTTTCATACACTGAAACATGAACAAATGATACATATGTATATTAAAAATATTAAGGAGTTCGTGGTCCTTTGTTAAGTTTGTAAAAGTTACATCAAAGATCTCACATTTTTGGTGAAAGTGAATAACACATATAGCAAGACAGTGTTGGTTACGCAGGGAACGGCGCAGGGATCGGTACTTGGACCATTGCTTTCTTTTGTCCTACGTCAATGATACTGGTAATCGTATTGTCAATAGATGCTATCAGTTTACGGATGACACCTTAACTGGTTATTAGAAATAAAAATCTGCGATTTTCTTCAGTCTGATCTAAACGTCCTAAAAAAATGGTGTCATGGTATAGGACTTGTATTAAGCATTAGTAAAACAAAGTTAATATTCATCAAAGCTGGTCACTTTAAACATTTGCTCACAAAAAACTAATAGCGATCACGATCATAGTTGTTTTCATACTAAAAGTAGTAGTAGGTACTACATGTTGTGTGTCTAAAGATTGAAATTCAAAGCCATAGATAATAAATTTAATTAAAGTCATCGCATTGAATATATATGTACAAAATTGAGACAATTCCTAGCAAATATTACAATTCTTAATAATTGTATTTCATTTAAAGTAAATTTGATAGTGCTTATTGCACAGTCTCACATCCAATATGGACTCGGTAACTATGGCCGAACTTACAAAAGATATCTGGACCAGATATACATATAATTAACAAGTAAAGATACCTAAAGTTATTGTTTCTAATAATATAAAATCTCAATTCCAAGAAAGTCCTCATGGTCTTTTCAAACACTGCAAAAATGTACCGATACATAAACAAGTTTTGTATTTTGTATAAACATAGTCAAGTTGTTTATATGATAAATAAATTATAAAAAAAAAATATGTATGTAGTTTCGCATTCATATCATTAGTTGAAATATAACAACAATATTGCCTATAAAAGTATTGAATGTCATTTTTTTTTTTATGTGTAAGTAAAAGTAAAAGTAGTGTAAGCCTACCATAATGACTCCACTTTGCCTGATGGTAAGCAATAAATGGAGTCTAAGAGTGGTGGTCACCATCCTCATTGCATGTCTAGTCAATGTAGTATGGTGACCCACACTATGGCGGCCTGGTGAGATGCTTTTTCACGCCTTGCTTAAAAGACCTTGCTTAAAGGATCAAAGTGGGAAGGAAACACGTGCGCTGTTAGTGAATTCCAATCTTTTACCGATCGGCACAGGAAAGAAGAGCCAAACCGTTTCGTTCGGGATCGCATACCTTCGTCTCTCAAACGGTGACTCCTCAGGCCAGTACGTGTAGTCCTGTAGAGGAAGGGAGAAGGTGGGATCAATATGAAGAGTTCGTCAGAACACTTTCTGTGATATAGGCGATAGATATGAACGAAGTCTGGCTATATAAACGAAATTTACCGGCGATCTTAATGGTACAAAGTTTTTTTGTTAAAAATACACAAAAATAATAAAACAAGTAAAGAATATTGGGACAGATTGTCTTTTATAGGTCTATTAATGAATCGTATAATTTAAAAAAAACATGTAAGATGAACGAAGTCGATAAAATAAAAACACTGACTGAAATATCAATTTTCAATCTCCTTGCTGATCTGATTTGATAAGGTAGTAAGAATGATTATTTTGTCTTGTGGCAATTGGCTTGACGATATTTAAATTGAGCATGCTCAAAAAGTAATACAAAACATCAAAAACTTTTTGAAAATATATTAAAATATTTAAAAAAAAAATTGTTACCTAATTAAAACAATATAAAACCCAGCTGATTTATAACTCCTATTTTTGTCGAAATCCATAAAGTTGACAAGGCTGTGCATAGAAAAACATAACCTTCCTTTTTGCACAGTCGTGTTAAAAAAAAGGCCACATAGCCTAAATAGCCACAATCACAGCCTAAATATTATACGAAATTAGATACAATATTCAATAATAAAAAAAATGTGTTGTGGAGTTTAAGTGATGCGTGTACAGTGTAAACCGTCTCTAGTTTTATTATATAGATATATATACATA
This sequence comes from Tyria jacobaeae, assembly GCA_947561695.1. Lineage (NCBI taxonomy): Eukaryota > Metazoa > Arthropoda > Insecta > Lepidoptera > Erebidae > Tyria > Tyria jacobaeae. The sequence goes on along the minus strand of OX387231.1, from coordinate 10,474,908 downwards.
TATACAGATTTCGGTAACTTGCCAATTTCTGGAGATAGACCTTTTCCCACTGCAAACAAAAAAAAAAAGATTTTTTCATCTAAATAATACTCTCTATACACAAGCCTTTACTCTCAATGTTGCTAGAAATTAATTTAATTGAAAAACTTTGTTTAGCTTCCAATCTCAACATCAAAAGCAATGTTTGTTTTTCCGTCTGCATTTGTTTAGTAGAATGTTAGGTAAGCACTGTGATTTATTTTCATTCAATTAATATATGTCAGCAATTAAATAAATTACGATATTACTAACTTACATTTATTTGTATTGAACATTATAAAATATTCGTAATAATATAGAGTGCTATACCTACCTGAGATCTGAAAACTTCAATCAGCTTTTCAAACATTTACAGTGCTTTTGGTGTATCATTAAGTGAATTGTACATGTTACTATTATTTTCATTGAATGCATATATGTATATAATAACTTGATTGAAGGAACTTGATCAGCTTTTTAGCAGAACTCGTTCCATTTGATTTCATTTCCTAGGCTTTAGGTTTAGAAACCAAATGATCAGAAAATTACATTCTGTTATTGCAATATAAGCCAATGGCAGCAGTTTATGCTTAGAAATATTACACACGCACTGTGAGTTATTATATAAGCGTAATACTCAATTTAATAAATTTATCTTGAAGTTAGGATAAGGAAGTTTAGAAAATGATAACTTTCCTTCAGTTTCTTGATCTGGTTTCAGTCCTGTACCCTTGATGAGAAAGTACGAAAGCATTTTAGCCATAGTCCAATGCGATATTTTACTTCAACTTAAAATAAAGTAATAATTCCTTTCTTATTAGAACCTTAACTAATCAAAAGTCAGTGTCTGATTTATAAACCGCCTATAACTTATGAAAGTTATAAAACTATCTAAGATAGAACAATACATTAAGTTACAAAGAATGAAAGTTTTGGAAGAGGAAGACCTAGGCGAATGTTCTTGGACCAAGTTCAAGACAATCTAAGCAAAGGCCAGGTCAAAAGTACCTTTAACCGGCGAGGATGTATGCGGAATAGAGTGAAAGTTGAAGAAGTGAGAAAAGTATGTCAGAATCGTAGCAAATGGAAGGAAGTGAAGTGGTCTCTGCCTACCCCTATGAGAGACGGGAAAGAATCTTGATATTATGTATATATGTATGTATAAATTAGAATTTTTATTAATATTAATAACTAATTTATTGACTATTACTTACTACTATTACTATTACTTGACAAACTTATAGCAACGTGCACAAATAACGCCCAGACTTGGTCCAAGAGATCACATAAATCCGTACTCGAGCGATTCCCACTTCCTAATTCATCCGTATAAACAACCTCTTTCCTTCAATTGCTTTGTCTTTTTCATGCCTTTTTAATTCAGATGTTCCCATCTCAAATAATTGTTAATGGTTCAATGTTCATGGTAACTGTCTGCTATCTAAATTGTCAGCTTAATGGCAATTGACTTGCCCCCCATTACGTTAGTGGGACAAAATTGGAATTAGCAAAAATGACGGTGGTTAACAAGCCTCGAACCCAGGATTACTAACTACTAGGTCAACAGACTGGACTATTTCAAACGAAGAGTAACACCATCAGTACAAGAAGATTTTGAACTTCAAAAATGTTTCTTAAAACTCTCAGCACGAGTTGAAATACATTCACGAGTTTTTAAACTAAAACTAAAAAGGTACGAGTTGGCACTTAGTAGTGGAAAAATGTACTCATTCGTAGTACTTTATTCGTTGGTTACAAATACACCTCGGTTTCAAGTAAAATAAAGACGCTTTTACAATTGATACCTATCGTTGTATTTATTTGATTACAAAAATAATGGTTAATAAATAATATGTTTGTAACTTGGAGACCAATTAAAAAAATAAAGGGCAACTATCCCCGAGAGTAGTCTTATTTTAATTTGTATAAAATATTCCACGTCTAAGGTGGAAAACTGATGGATGAAGAATACAGAATATATAATTTTTATTAATAGACAGCGTATTGAAGTAGCTTAAAGTCTCTCAAGGTAATTATTATATAAACACTTGCAGGTTTGCAGGTTGCAACATTGATCGGTACAGTGAGTAAAAGAAAGTAAAAAAAATCATATTGTTTCTGTTTTATTCTCAACAAAGTTTTCAACAATAAATAAAGGGTAATTTATTTTGTCACAAAGAGTATAGAAAAAATGATTTGCAAAACAATGCAATATTAAACATCAACGCATTGTTTGTGTGTTTAGTACATCGGCTTATTTAATTGAAAATAATATATTCTTTAAAAGAAAAATACAAATGATTTTTAATTAGAAAGATTTGCCTGTCATAATGTAAATAGACGTAATATTTATTTAAAAAAAAACTAAAACGTTTTAGATATGTTTAAAATAACCTGTTTTTGGTATTGAACCATTTACTAGTAACCATCGAGAAGTTTACTACACACCTCTGGGTTCCATAATCAGATCAACTTGATGAAATTTATTTATATATTACCATCGGTACTAAGTACTCGGCTAATTTAAAATCTGTACGACGGTTAGAAATTGATTAAAGTGACTTCCAAGTTTTGTTTACCTTTTTTTTTTATCTTGTAAAAACCCCCACGAGTCATCACCTCACTGGAGCTACCAAGGAAGTGGTATGTCGGCTTCGAACCGGCTAAAACCACACGGTGTTCCTCTCGAGAGGGTCTATTGTAAGGGATACGTGTATACCCTAGGAAGGAAGCTTACGAGAAAAGTTTTGTTTACATAGTTAGTTAGTTGCTACTACACTAATTAAAAATACCTCTGACATGAAAATCACAACATATAAAAAAGAGTTGAAAATATTCAATAACTGATCATATTTTCTTGAAACTTTACTTAGAAAAATCTCGATAAAAACATACTTAGAAAAATCTCGATTTAAACAAACACCTTTCAAACGTAAAAAAAAACTGAATCGGTTTATACACAGATACATACCACAGTCACGCAACACCCCTCTCTTCATCTATGATTAAATAATTGAAACGAAAACCTTGTGTAAGGAAAGTAAATTTGTTCGTAATGAGCACACCCTTATTTCTTTTGAGTACGAAAATATATCTATAACTTAGAAAATTTTATAAGGTCGGAATAACATTACGTTTATTTATACAAGAAAACTGTTTTCGAGTCAAAAATGTATGGGAATCTCAACTCGTAAACAATTATTTTTTGTAAAATTTAGAAAATATTTAAATTTAGTTCTTATTATAAGTAAGTAGGTTCCTTTACTTGTATATTTATAGTTAAAAGCTACTTCCCCATTCCTCGTCATGTAAATAGGACTCTTCTATTCGTATTTGCTTCACTTTTGCTATTCGCTACTGTCTAGTCTTATAGGTGGAAACCGTATAAAATGGTACATCACATACGTAACTTTAGAAAATAAAGTAGTTGGTTTTAGATTCAATACATGTGTACAATTTATTATAGGTAATGTCTTTAGATAAACATGATTTTGTGAGCACTGCTGTACTGTATTATTTACTATTACGTTGGAAAGAGTGTTATATTTTCGGGTACCTATATATGTATGTCATGCATGTATGTATGATGCACCGATGTTTCTTTGTCAGGCCGCCGTAATTGAATGGTCTTAATACTGGAAGTTGCACAGGGTGTAACAAGTTTTGATACCTTTAGCAAAAATAAAGTGAAAGTGAAAGTAAGAATTTAATAGTTTTCAATACTTTACTGGTTAATGATATATCATTTTTTTTTAAATGACGATTGATCAACCGCTAATTAGGTCATTAAATATAGCTAGTTATTAATAATAGTCTTTATAACTCTAAACAAATTCCATCTTAATGCATATTTTGACAGCAAGTTACAGGGAGTAAAACAAACAGTTGTAGTAAATATATCATTAACAACAAACGGCAGCGAAAATCACGTAGAAACTATTTGGTATATATAAATTTTAAATGTGTTTGCTCATTTAATCTCTAAGTAAGCAAGAATAAAAACCGCAGATGATGTATTATGCGTTAAATGTACTCTGTATTTTTGACACGTAAGTTATTACATCATTTGTAGATTGCTCTGTTGTGGCTCGGGGTTCTTTTACACATTCACTAAGGAACAAGTAAAGTTGTTGAAAGAAATCAAAATCCGATTGCATTATTACATTACATTATTACTTTAGTAATTTCTAGCTATTTAATTTAAAATATTAATTTTGTTTAACTGCGACTAAGACATCTTAAAACTAGAATCAGCGATGTTTTTCCGGAATAATTTAGAAAATTCCTGTGTCCTGTAGTGGCCTGTAGTAACATGATTAAGATAGCGACTTTGTATGCAGAACATTTACATATATGTATACACTCACTCCTACATCAACGATGGGGTAGGCAGAGGTATTTTAAACGTCCACTTTTTATATTTATATAATTATTATGTATTATTATAGAAAAAAAAACTCACTCGTAGAAGCACCACAGAGAGAGAGAGAGAGTAAGAGATATTAAAGCATTATAGCTTAATAACTGGTTTGATAGCCTATATATACATATATACTGTCTAACAAATAACAACCCGTTCCCTTAACCACAATACACAGAAAAGCTGGGGTTGCCCTGTTATTAATAAATATAGCTTTTAGAGGAATTGTTGTCTCAAAAGAACAACAAATTAATATGTTTGTAGAGTATACTATATGTATTCTATAGCCAAAACTTATCTTCGGAATTTCAAAATGCAGAAAGAATGGAACACACAATTGAAATTTCAATGCAGTGTGATTTACTTACTTTATTGCAAAACGGGACTCGTCGTCGTCAGCCAGCAATTATGAGCAAAGAAAAATGAGTTGCCTTTAATAAGAGAAAATTTCTTTCACTTAGCACAAAGTGTCGCACTCTACTAAAGTGTTTAGCGCTCATGTTATGAAGCTCTCTAGGATTTTATTAAACGAAGAATATTTGAAGCTGCGTTACTTTCACTGGATATTTAAGCTTGATGAAAAAATTAAATTTACCTTGAATATTTCTGAATTTTTGTGACGTTGTCTTGGCATTATATAGAGTTATATAATATTTGTCATCAATGACAAATACTGTGGTATAAAGGCACACAACTTAAGAGATAAACTATAATTCGTGCAAAAATACACTCATTATCCTTCACCTCCAACTGCCATCTATGTATACGTACAAGAAAGCTTAGGCTAAAGTATATCTATTGTGGTTTTGAATACATATTAACCTATTAACGTTTAAAAGATGTGTTTCTCTACAAAATAAAAAAAAAGATATTGTTACGGAAGTGGGTACAGGGATTGGAAGGAAACTAATATATCACTGCCGAGAGTAACGATTTATTTGCGTTTCACAATATTCCGAACGCGTAACACTCACAGCACAGAACGAGTTGTACTGCACGAACCGCGTAGCACTGTTCCACACTGTCCCCGCGGACTACACTTAACTCAGTCCAACGGTAGCACTGCACCACTCACTAATACTAATCACTTTCACTTCACTTCACTGTACTTCACTGTACTACTTTTTCACTTCTTCTTCTTATTCTTCACTTGAGAGCACTTTCCACTGAACTGCCCTGTAGGCGCGTCTGGAGCTCTTTATATACCCCTAATTTCGATCGTAATTTGTTGAATTTCGACCGTCATTTCGTTATTCTTTTCGATTGTCTTCTACAACTTAATTTATTTATTCATTTTGCTTCATCTAGTACTTTCCATTATATTCGAATTTTGTAAAGAATCATCTCCATTTACTAGAATTTTCTATAAAACACCGAAATCACAAACAAAAACCCATAGAGTCCGCCGGGGCTTGAACTCTCGGCATTCGGCTCGCAGCCGTAGCCACTACCGCTCAGCTACCGTGACTTGTCAATCTTCGTTTGAAAAACTTCTTTGCATTGTTTGTCTGTGCGGTGACGTAGGCATGGCGTCACATTATCCCCTCCTTAGACGTGCTCGTCCCGAGCATCGTTAGAGCCGTGGTACCGTGCCAACCTATCCACATGAACGACTTTAGCTGTACTTCTTGGCGTTTTCCGAATTCTGTAAGTGACATCATTGATCTTCGTAATTACTTCATAAGGACCTTCCCAACTTGGTTGTAGTTTTGGAGATTTCCCTTTTCGTCGAACAGGATTGTGAAGCCAAACCGCAGAACCTTCTTCAAAGGACTTGGAGTTAATGCTTCTGTCGTATCGCGTTTTCATTCGCTCACTAGCTTGCAGATTCTCTTCTCTCATGTGCCCGTGAACCTCCTCCATCTTTCTTCTTAATTCTTCTGCGTATTCCGAAATACAGCTGGGCGTATCCGGAGGACAACCTGCGAGTAGATCTGCTGGAAGTCGAAGTTCTCTACCAAAGTTCGCTCGAGCCGGAGTGGTAGAGGTACTTTCATGAACTGCCGTCCTATATGACAGAAGAAATAGAGGAATGTACTCGTCCCAATTGTCCTGATGGCTATCCACAACTTTCGCCAAATGCCGTTCCAAAGTTTGATTAAATCTTTCTACCATTCCATCAGATTGCGAATGATGCGGCGTAGTCCGAGTTTTGTGTATCCCCATAATTTTGCATGTTTCCTGGAAGACTTGAGACTCGAAATTCCTGCCTTGGTCACTATGGATTTCAAGAGGTAATCCAAATCGGCAGAAAACTTCATTCACAAGTTTATTAGCCACAGTGATAGCTTCTTGATTTGGTAGTGCGAACGCTTCTGGCCACTTCGTAAAGTAGTCCATTACTACTAGAATGTAACGATTTCCACTATTTGTCATTGGAAACGGCCCGGCCACATCCAAAGCTATTCGTTCCCAAGGAGCACCCACGTTGTATAGCTTCAATGCTCCACGACTTCTTGTTTGTGGTCCCTTGACAGAAGAACAGCTCGTACATTTCCTGCACCAGTCTTCAACATCTTCCTTGCAGTGCAACCAGTAAAAACGTTGACGAATCTTCACTAAAGTCCGCTTTACACCAAGATGACCGCCTGATGTTCCGTCGTGATACGCTCGTAGTATATCAGAAATCTTTGACTTTGGTACAACTGTCTGAAGATGACTGTCTTGCCCAGATGCACTCTCCCATTTTCGACATAAAAGCCCATTATGTAAGAGCAGACTATTCCATTGCGCCCAATAGCTCTTAGTTGTTGCACTCATTCCAGCAACTTCACTCCATCCTGGCCGTGCAGATAAGTCTTTCATCCAACTGAGTATTGGTTTCAAGTCTTCATCTTCTTCTTGTAATTTACGTAAGGCATCATTGCTCCATTCTTCATCAATTGTATCAGTTCTTATAACTCGGACCGTAGCTTTTTCTTTATCTTCTTGTTTCGAACAGTGCTTGCAGTCATCAAAACATGGGCGTCTTGACAAAGCATCGGCATTCCCATGAGACTTCCCACTGCGATGTTCAACCTCAAAGTCGTACTCCTGTAATTGTTCTATCCATCTTGCGACTTGTCCTTCAGGATTCTTGAACTGCAATAGCCACTTCAACGCTGCATGATCTGTTCTGACTAGAAATTTCCGGCCCAACAAGTATTTTTTAAAATGCTGAAGCGTTTTGACCACTGCCAGGAGCTCTCTTCGGGTGACACAATAATTACGTTCTGGTTTCGACAATGATTTACTGTAATAGGCTATCACAACTTCTTGATCCTCTTTCTTTTGTGAGAGTGTTCCTCCAATCCCTGTGTTACTTGCATCTGTATCTACTATAAATTCATTGCTCTGATCCGGATATCCGAGAACGGGCGTTTCACATAACCGACTCTTGAGATCTTCGAAAGCTGTCTTGCATTGTTGATCCCAAATGAAGGGTCGTTTTTCTTCTGTAAGTCGATGTAAAGGCTTCGCTATATCCGAAAAATTCCTGACAAAACGACGATAATAAGAGCAAAGTCCCATAAACGCCCGGACTTGTGTTTTGTCGGTGGGCACAGGCCAATCTTTAACAGCTGAAATCTTTGTTGGATCTGTTTCGACGCCTTTTTCCGAAATTACATGTCCCAAATAATTCACCTGTCGTTTGAAAAATGAACATTTCTTATGACTTAGTTTAAGATTTGCACTTCTCAACTTGTTAAATACGGATTCCAGCTTCTTTAAATGGTCATCAAAGTCTCGCCCCACTATTATAATGTCATCAAGATATACCAAGCAAGTTTCTCCCAGTAGCCCAGTCAGAACACGTTCCATTAATCTCTCAAAAGTAGCCGGGGCATTGCAAAGTCCAAACGGCATCACCTTGAACTGCCAAAGACCTTTTCCTGTGGAAAACGCGGTCTTCTCCTTATCTTTAGGGTCCAGCTCTACTTGCCAATAGCCAGTTTTCAGGTCAAGCGTAGAAAACCATTTCATGCCATTGAGAGTATTCAAAGTGTCATCTATCCTTGGTAATGGATAACTGTCCTTTTTGGTCACGTCGTTCAGTCGGCGATAATCAATGCAAAATCTCGTTGAGCCATCCTTCTTCTTTACCAGGACCACTGGTGAACACCACGGACTAGACGATGGTTCAATTACTTCATTATTCCTCATGTCTTGAATCATGTCGTCCACCTCTTTTTCTCTGGCAAAAGGAATTCGACGAGGTCGTTGACGAATAGGTTGTTCATTACCAGTATTAATTTTGTGTTGTACCATACTTGTCCTGCCGATATCACCATCATTCTTTGAAAAGATATCGGAGAACCGACGTAGCAAATTCTTCGCCTTCAATAATTCAATAGTTGTCAAATCTTCCTTACATCCCTCTAGTATACTGTTAACGTCGATTGTACTTCTGTGCGTCTTTTTGACTTCTTGACAATTTCGCAACCAGACGATTTCTTCGCTCCGTCCTATTAGAGTACCTTTCCTCAATACCTGTTCTTCATTACTTAAATTTAATACAGGCACCACTGTTTCTGTAGATATGTTGACAACTGTACGTGCTGGCAACCACGAAGTTTCGTTATTCACTTTTTCCAATAATGTCCACCGTCGTTGTTGCAACTTACTTTGTTTGTTGAAATTTACTGGAACTAGCGTTTGTGATCTCGGCAGTAATTTTGTGTTCTTAATGCAATACACCTTGCCTTTACCACCGCCTCTTATTGGTATTTCATCATCTCCACACTTCAGGATACCGCAGTTAATGTCAAGTTTGCACCGATGGTCCTTCAAGAAGTCAAGGCCAATAATACAATCATCCACAATATCAGCAATGATTGCTTGTTGCCAGTAAAGTTTATCACCAATCTTAATGGCCACTTTCTGGTTGCCTGTTACTGGTATTCGCTGGCCGGTAGCCGTTGTCAGCTGGTAAGCTCCCTTCCGAACGTTCATCTTCCCGTTTCTTCTTATCAGCTGTGTCCCAATTACCGTACGTGACGCACCAGTATCCAAAGTCAATGGGCATGGAATTCCATTTACTGATCCATTAACGGTTAAGCTGTTTCCATCCGTGCTCTGATGAATCTTAATTTTCGGGGCTTCATGTCTATCGGCCAGTGCCCACCTCTCAGCACTGTCCTTAATTAGTTTTCCTGGTTCTTCTGACGCTTGTACACAAGCATCGGTCCCTCGTCTCTCTGCAATCCGATTCGGGCAGCCGCTTCTTAGATGTCCCCGTTCCCCGCAGTTGTAGCATCTAGGGACGAAAGCTCTACGTTGGTTTCGCCGCTCCAGTTCCGTTGAATTAATCTCCCTCAGGCGTCCACTCCTCGGGTCTCGTCGGACAGCTTCTACCTCAAGCGCATGCGCGACGGCTTCCTTGATCTGACTGTGATGACCCAGGCGCACGGCAGCCCTTACTTCCACGTCGAAAATACCATCGACAAACGACTGCAAAAGTATGCTGTCAATGACTGATGGTGGTGAGGATTGGTACGCCTTCCGGACCAACTTTTCCACTTCTAGAGCCCACTGTTGTAAGGATTCATTGGCTCGTTGGCATCGGTCACGGAGTTGAGCGCGGAAGACATGCTCCAGATGCGAGTCCCCATAGCGCGATTCCAAGGCTTCTAGCAACTGCTCATAGGTAGCTTCACTTCCTAAAGCCTCTAGTACAGTCAGAGCTTTGTCTCGTAATCCCAAAGTAAGAGCGGTTTTGGCTTGGCTGTTGGTCCACCTATTTAAGTCTCTCACAGCTTCAAATTGTAATTTATAGGCCGCCCAGGAAGAGGTCCCATCAAAGGGTGGCACTTTAAAATTTCCGCCTGAAGAGGATGCACTTACTATGGTCGCTGAAGCCGGAACTCCATTTATTTTTATCCTCTTGACGTCTTCCTCAATTTTCTTGACGTCTTCTTCGATGAAGGAGAGGCGGTCTTCATGTTTTTGCACGGTTGTCTCCATAGCCTCAACCCTCCGCATGCTTTCGGTGATAGCCGTCAGAAGATTTTTCTGCATAGCGCACAGCAGTTCCTCCTGTCGGCGGGCTTGGTCCTCGTGCCTTGCTGTTTGCTCATCTTGAACAGCGCGCAGCTGTTCCTCTTGTCGGCGAGCTTGTTCTTCCTGTCGACGGGCTTGCTCTTCCTGAACAGCGCGCAGCTGTTCCTCTTGTCGGCGAGCTTGTTCTTCCTGTCGACGGGCTTGCTCTTCCTGAACAGCGCGCAGCTGTTCCTCTTGTCGGCGAGCTTGCTCTTCCTGTCGGCGGGCTTGCTCTTCCTGCATAGCGCGCAGCTGTTCGAGTAAGGCGCCGAGATCCGGCCCCTGGGATTTCGACGACGACGCTACGTCGGAAGTTGCCACCCCGGAGTTGTCTTGACGTCCAGGAATCTCTTCCTCAGAAGCTTCGGCTCCAGAGCCACGTGGTTGCTGTGCGGCTGTTTTAGCGCGAGTACTCACGCCTTCCCTCGGCGTAATAGGCATTTTACCTTCCAATCCCACTTCTGACACCAAATGTTACGGAAGTGGGTACAGGGATTGGAAGGAAACTAATATATCACTGCCGAGAGTAACGATTTATTTGCGTTTCACAATATTCCGAACGCGTAACACTCACAGCACAGAACGAGTTGTACTGCACGAACCGCGTAGCACTGTTCCACACTGTCCCCGCGGACTACACTTAACTCAGTCCAACGGTAGCACTGCACCACTCACTAATACTAATCACTTTCACTTCACTTCACTGTACTTCACTGTACTACTTTTTCACTTCTTCTTCTTATTCTTCACTTGAGAGCACTTTCCACTGAACTGCCCTGTAGGCGCGTCTGGAGCTCTTTATATACCCCTAATTTCGATCGTAATTTGTTGAATTTCGACCGTCATTTCGTTATTCTTTTCGATTGTCTTCTACAACTTAATTTATTTATTCATTTTGCTTCATCTAGTACTTTCCATTATATTCGAATTTTGTAAAGAATCATCTCCATTTACTAGAATTTTCTATAAAACACCGAAATCACAAACAAAAACCCATAGAGTCCGCCGGGGCTTGAACTCTCGGCATTCGGCTCGCAGCCGTAGCCACTACCGCTCAGCTACCGTGACTTGTCAATCTTCGTTTGAAAAACTTCTTTGCATTGTTTGTCTGTGCGGTGACGTAGGCATGGCGTCACAATATGTTAGCCACAATTCGAACTATGCGCATATATTTATTTAACTTAATGCACATATTTTACAAGGCGGACATGATGCCTTAGGCACCTTCCTACCTTTGGGTGTTGAAGAAATAGAAGTGGCAGGTGCGAAGAATAAGGGAGAAAAGAAGGAAATAGAACTAGTAAAAAAAAGTATAAATACGAGTAATAAAAAATGTTATACACATTATTACTTACGTAAAAAAAGAGAAGAAAGAGAATATATGTTTGTTATCGAGCAAGGAATATATATTATCAAGCAAGGAAACTATGTACATGTACAGGTACATACGTCCATACGCGCAAAATTGCACCACACAACCAAACACTCACTTATTTTTTTTTTATGCGATAGGGGGCAAACGAGCAGACGGGTCACCTGATGGTAAGTGACTACCGCCGCCCATTGACACCCTCAACTCAAGGGTCACAAGTGCGTTGCCGGCCTTTTAGGTAGGAATACGCTCTTTTCTTGAAGGTTTGAAGGTCGTATCGGTTCGGAAATACGGCAGGCGACAATTTTTTCCATAAGCTGGTTGTGGGAGCCAAAAAGCTTCTGAAGAAGCGCACAGTGGTGGAATGCCAATCGTCCAGGTGATGGGGATGGATATTTTGTCGCGTAGGACGATGGCGGAAACCAGCAGCCGGTATAACTCCGAACAATTCCTCTGAACACTCCCCTTGATACAAGCGATAGAGGATGCAGAGTGAAGCTACATCTCTACGCAACGCCAAGGTGTCAAGTCTATCAGAAATATCTTGGCATTCGATGGTCACCTCTAAGTGACCGCGAAACTGGACTTCGCTTGATATATCGACGCCAAGGATTCCGATACTGGCTGATGCAGTTAGGGAAGTGCTCTCAAATTGAGGTGATACGACCAATGGCATCTTTTTAGCGGTGAACGCGCAAACCTGTGTCTTCGTGGGGTTAAACTGGACTAGGTTAAGTCGACCCCAATCTGAAACTTTTGATAAAGAATTTCGATTTCAGACACAAGTTTGGATCGGCTTTCGATGATGTTTACCCGAGAAATGTTAGTGCGGCCGGTGTAAAGGGCATTGGATGCTGCTAATCTGCAGCATGTCATTGATGTGCAGAAGAACAGAAACACAGCCTTGTGGGACACCAGAATTAACAGACTTGGAGTCGGAGCATGCACATCAACAACAACCTTGATGCTTCTGTCTGTAAGAAAACTGGTGAGCCAATTGCAGTTTCTCGGGAAGCCCATAGGAAGGAAGCTTCGCAAGGAGCGCTTTGTTCCAGACCCGATCGAAGGCCTTCGCCACGTCCAAACTAACGGCCAACGCTTCCCCTTGGTCACGATCGCCTGTGCCCACCGGTGAGTCAAGTAAACAAGAAGATCACCAGCTGAACGACCCTGACGGAAGCCGTATTGTCGATCATTGAGGAGCTGGTGGTCTTCTAAGTACCGGAGGAGCTGGCAGTTAATAATGGATTCCATTATCTTGGAGAACAAGGAGGTGATGGCCTGTAGTTGGACGGATCCGAGTGATCTCCTTTTTTAGGGATTGGGTGCACTAGAGCTGTCTTCCATGAGTTCGGGACTACACCAAGAGAATAGGAAAGCCGATAAAGGCGCGTTAAAACCGGTGCCAACTCAGGAGCACACGTCTTCAGCGCGATAGGAGAGATTCTATCGGGCCCACTCGACTTAAGAACGTTGAGGGAAAGAAGCGCTTTACAGACTGCCCTTTGTGTAAACCGGACTTCCGGCATGCGGCTCTCGCACTGCGGTATGGTCGGCGGTGCGTTTCCCTCGTCGTCCAGGGTCGAGTTGGATGCAAAGGGTTTGCCGAGAAGATCGGCTTTTTCTTTAGCGTCGTGGGCCAACGAATTATTTCCTATGTGCAGAGGTGGTAGGGATGTCTTACAAAAGTTCTCCTGGACAGCTTTGGCAAGAAACCAGAATGCACGAGTTCCGGAGGGGAGACTCACTAATCTCTCGCCAATTCTGCCGATGTGAGCCGACTTCGCCCCAGCAGTTACTCTTTTGAGGGACCTGGAGGCAAAGTTAAATTGCTTCTTTAATGTGCTGGTCTTTACATCCTGTGCTGTCGCCGCATTAGCCCATGCTTGGTAACATTCCTGCTTTCGGCGGGACGCCGCTTTGCAGGTTCGACCAAACCAGGGCTGGGACTTGCCACCTGTGGGAATCAGGTAGAATGTAATGAAAAGTTCCATACTCTGAAGAAAAGTCGGCAACGACATTGGGATCATCCGGCGAGAAGCAAACCTGCCTCCATGGGTAGGATGCAAAGAATGTTCGCATTCCATCCCAGTCTGCTGACCTATAGTGCCATACGCGGCGACTGCCTGAAACTCGCGGCCGCACCGAGTGAATGAGTGGCACCATACTCCTAATCAGGCAATGGTCCGAAGAGCCAAGAGAGGCCTCAACGGATACTTTGTAGCCGTCAGGATGTGAGGTCAGCAGAAGATCCAACAGTGAAGGCACGTGGCTTTCTGCATCTGGGATTCGCGTAGGCGTTGCTACCAGCTGCGTCAAACCATATGCCAAGGCGAAATCGTGAACAGATCTTCCCGCATGATCGGTTTTGCGCGAAACAAGCCATTCGGCGTGATGGGCGTTAAAGTCACCAAGAATCACGATCTCTGCGGATGGGACCTGCTGGAGCACTGAGTCTGTAGCCATTTGGACATGGTCGATGAGTCGGTCGGTTTCGGCATCACCACTATGGGACCTGTAGAGGCATACGTAGATGCGGGGATGGTCGTCGCAGTCTACACGTAGCCATAAGATGGAGAGGTCCCTACCTTCAAGATTGCCGAGGCGGCGAGAAGTGATATCATCTCTAACGTACACGCATACACCAGCCTTAGGAACAAAGGAGTGTTCCAGTCCATACCCAGGGTAGCAGAGGTAGGATGTGTCCGCTGGAGATGATAAGCCCCTGATGTTACAAAAATCCACTTTAAACGTGACAGGGGGTGCCATGGTATGCCTTCTCTTGCCCCGAGCAGATTTTGAGAGCGCAGTTGAGCCTCCCGAGAGTACGAGGGGCAGCCTGGGCGTCCACGCTCAGGTATAATCCGTACTGAGGGTGGACGTCCAGGGGGGGATTCTCCAACGCTAGCGCTGGTACCCCCCTGGGGTATCCTTTTTGTTAACAGCACTATCATATGGGGGGGGTTGGGAATTTTTGGCCTCCAGAGACCTCACTCATTTCGGGGAAATGCAACGCAAGCGTTACTTCACAACCGGTTTTCTGTGAGGCCGTGGTATCGCACCGGTCGAGCCGGCCCATTCGTGCCTAAGCATGGCTCCATCACGTAAAAAAATTAAATATTGTACCTGCGTATAATTAGTACATAATTCCGTTTATTTATTTTTTTTAATTTTAACATGTTTCCGGTTTTCGATTAAGCTGGAATTTTGTAGGCACATGTTTATTGGATGTAATATTAAAGTAAACTTTAAGTACTTGTTCTTCTAATTAATTTTAAATAAATCTGGTAATTGAATCAATGAACGAAATGACTACTACTACTACTGACTATATAGACTTGTATTAAGTAACAGCTTTTAACTTCAGAAACATTTAAATTTAGTTTGGATTACAATTTAAAAACCAAAAGCGAACTTAAAATATAATTGGCATTTTATCAATATTATTCAATATAACTAACATTTGCCTAATGCTCTAGATCTGATCAAATTTATCACATTTATCTTGAAAGGACACATTACATTAACCTCGTCAATCACTGCTGAGTAAAACAAAAATTAAAAAAAATGACTAACATTAACAAAAATAGTTCTTTACTATAAATGTATATTTTATATATTTAGTTGCTTAAATAAACATTTATTGTACCAATAAACAACAGTTCGTTTTATATTTATCAAATCAATCAATCAATTAGTCAATCAATTAATTTGATACTATATTTGATATCAATCAATCAATATCAAATATAATATCAAATTAATAAAACTATTATTATGGGTACCCTTAAATAGCTTGTTACACGAAATTACACAAATAAAGTATAATATTATGGCCTTTGTGTAGATAGACTAAGAGAAATGCAGGTAATTAAAACTTAGATACATTCTGTATTTATATTTCAAGCTTATTTATATTGATTGTTAAATTGGACTAACAATACGCCGACGATACAGAGATTTGATATTAATTAAAGATATTAATGCAGCTTATACATATTCCTAGAATAGAAAGAGTTTTTACTTTATTATTCTTTGTAGTGGCAGAGACCTGTGACCTCGTCGGGACTAAAGTATGTATGTATAAAATAAATAACATGAGACTTCTCACACCGTGCCACCTAATCCGAAACTAGGCAGATTTTAGAACTAGGGTATGAATGCTTACCAGTTTTTGGACAAACTTACCTATATATATTCATATATTTCTGATCCATGTATATACATAATGCACATGTTATATTTCAATTATTATTTCGGATAAACTTACCTATTTACCATTTATATATTTCTGAACTATGTATATACATAATGTACATGTTATATTTCAATTATTACCCAGACACAGAACTGGTGATCTGGACATACTGGAATCGGACCCACAACCTTTAATTCAGCAGTCAGGATCACTGAACCAACAGGCAATTCAGTATTGTTGATAAATAGTTCACTTTAAAAAAGTAGACAATGACTTCAATGCGTCTATCATAAAATTTAAGACTTATATGGTTTTCTCATGGATGCCTTTGTCAGAACCTAACCAAACTCTCATCTAACCTTTGAAGTACATTATATGGTTTTCTTATGGATGCCGTTGTCAGAAGTGAACCAAATTGAAATGGGACCATACGGGAAGAACCATAAAATCATCAAAATCGGTTCATACTCGGAAGTTATGAGGTAACAAACATAAAAAAAAAGTTGAATTGAGAACCTCCTTTTTGAAGTCGTTTAAAAAAACGGTGGTGGGCTAAAATGGTTGATAATGTTTTAATATATAATTGGTTTCATAGTTAATTATTCTAAAAACCCTGTTCAGTAAAATGAGTTTGAAGAGTCGCGTAACTTTTAGGTGATGTAGATTTAGCAAACTTTAGTTTTGGTGTTGAGTGTTTCACGTTATTTTTTTGGAACTGTCTATGTTTTTGAAATCTAAGTGCAATAGTGGACTGTAATATGCTGAATGATTGATTAAGTGTTAATCGAATTCTTAAAATATTTTTTTAGGGGAAAAACGAGAGACGGGTCACCTGATGGTAAGTGACCACCGCCACCCATGGACAACCGCATCTCAAGAGTCACAAGTGTATTGCCGGCCTTTTAGATAGGAGTACGCTCTTATCTTGAAGGTTTGTAGGTCGTAATTAAATTGTTCTAATAGAAGTCGTACAAATAGAATATCAACTGTAGACTTTGTTGTTCTCTTCAGCATAGTAAGTTAATGAATAATTAGAGACTCCATAAAAATGTTCAATAAAACGACTGTTTTATGACGAAAAATATTAATATTGTATATTTAAATAAATATTTACTTTCCTTAGTGTTTGCTTAAGTAACTAACTGACATCATGAATGTTACATTTTTTGACTATCAAATATGATCGTGAAGAAATAAGTATATTTTATACGATTCACATAAGTATATACATAAGAACTAACTTTAAAGAAAATTTTAACAATTAAATTGAATATTTCTGTGCAATAACGTGGAAATATATACAAAACGATCAGAAGTCTATAATTTATAAACAGTTTTAACAATATGATATAAATTAAAAAAAAACTAGCTAAAACGGCAACTTCAAGTTACAAACTAAATCAAGATATGCTAAGATCATAAAAATAAATTTTCTTTTTAAAATTCTACCCTTATCAGTTTTTTAGTATATATAAAAATAAAAAAGGGTCAAAAATAAAAGGCATATTCGTGCAAACAAATAATTGTTGTATAAACATACTCGTACTCACTCTTTTATCTCCGAAGAGGCAGAGGCGTAATTCCCCCCATCATTTTTCCTATTGCAATTTAGTTTGCGTAATGGGGGTCAGGTCCTTTGCCGTCATCCGGGCGCTTAGTAGATGAGAAGGCGAGGGATATTGCTAATACAGATGGATTGGGGAGTATAGGCAATGGCTCAAGAAAGTCGGAATCGCATAATTATAACTCGAACTAGCTGGTACCGGGAAGTTCAAGTCCTATTTCTGATTTGTGTGTGTATGTATGTACATAATTGCAATTACTTAAAATCAAAGCCATGACTTTTGAAATTGCATTCGAATGTCTAGTCAACTCTTATATCGCGTTAAAAAGCTACAATATAAAAGAAGTAGCGAGCAAATAATTGCAGTTCTACAAGTAAGTTTTTCTTTATTACTTAATATTTTAACAGTGATTCATATGCCTTCCTGTTCAGTGTGCAAAGAAGGAACAAATCACTCAACTTCGCGAATCGATCGGCAGCATTAAAACAACTTTTGACGTCTGTCAAAAATTGAAAGGATCGTAGCACTAAGGAGGGTTGCAGAAATTAGCAGACGTACAGCCATAAACTAAATAGAAAATCCAACACACGGTTTATACAAACTGTTTTGTGTATTGAACTGTATGTGTTTTGTGTAATGTTATGATACGGTTTGTTTTTCTTTACCAATCTTATTTTTTTTTATAGTTTAGGTTGACTAGAGGTCGTGGGTTCGAATCCCATCTAAGACGAGTAATTGAGGATGATCATAACTGTAGGTATAATTTATTTATGATATGCATGTATTTCGAAACATATACGTATGGTTATTAGCAGTCTGATTACCACAGTACAAGCTCTACTTAGTCTTACTTACTTATGGGATCAGACAGCCATGAGTGAGTAGTCTGAAGTTAATATTATATATACATATACATATATATATATTTATAGAGGAACAGACGAAAAGACGGGTCACCTGATGGTAAGTGACATCTTCCGTTCATGGACACCTGCAACTCAAGAGACGTAAAGCGTTGCCCGCCTTTGAGGGTGATAAGGGATGGGGAGATGCGGGGAGGGGAAAGAGGATAGGGGGATGAGGAGATGGGAAAAGGAGAGGTGAGATGAGAGGCCTCCGGAAAGCTCACTATTTTCAGGGAAATGCAACTGAAGCTTTGATTTAAAACCGATTTTCTGAGAGACCGTGGTATCGCACCGGTTGAGCCAATACATTCCTGCCTAAGCGTGGCTTTACTGCTACAATAACTCTTAATATATAAGATATAGGATAAGATAAGATAAAGGATATTTTTTTATGTATATGAAATTGTTCCTAGGTACATTTTTAAAATTTCTTAAATCAAGCTTCAACCATTGAAAAGCCATTTTTACCAAGAGTGCATAGACTACATTTGCAAATGATAAAAAGGTTTAAAAAGGTCCAGTCAAGTAATATTTTTGATAAACGTGACAATTAAATATTTGTTTTTTTGTTGTATAAAATAGTGACGTCGTGATTGTTACAACACTAATTGTCATGTCAAACATTAGTTTCGAAATAACTCAAATATAGAAACCCTAAATGTAGAAGTTCTCCCCGCAATATAGGTCATTACTCGTTTAAAAATGGCTGCCGATAGAAGCCACATCCCAATTAAGGAAAAGCCTTGAAGTTTTTAGTGGTAGAGCCATGCTTGCTTAAGCACGAATGGGCCGGCTCGACCGGTGCGATACCACGGCCTCACAGAAACCCGGTTGTGAAGTAACGCTTGCGTTGCATTTCCCCGAAATGAGTGAGGTCTCCGGAGGCCCAAAATCCCCCACCCCCCTAATGATAGCGCTGTTAACGAAAAGGATACCCCAGGGGGGTACCAGCGCTAGCGTTGGAGAATCCCCCCCTGGACGTCCACCCTCAGTACGGATTATGCCTGAGCGTGGACGCCCAGGCTGCCCCTCGTACTCTGGGGGGGGGCTCAACTGCGCTCTCAAAATCTGCTCGGGGCAAGAGAAGGCATACCATGGCACCCCCTGTCACGTTTACCGTGGATTTTTGTAACATCAGGGGCTTACATTCGAACCTCGACACTGTCCACCACCACCTCGAGACAGCAAAGCCGGCCTTGCTCTTTTTAACCGAGACGCAGATATCATCTCCAGCGGACACATCCTACCTCTGCTACCCTGGGTACGGACTGGAACACTCCTTTGTTCCTAAGGCTGGTGTATGCGTGTACGTTAGAGATGATATCACTTCTCGCCGCCTCGGTAATCTTGAAGGTAGGGACCTCTCCATCTTATGGCTACGTGTAGACTGCGACGACCATCCCCGCATCTACCTATGCCTCTACAGGTCCCATAGCGGTGATGCCGAAACGGACCGACTCATCGACCACGTCCAAATGGCTACAGACTCAGTGCTCCAGCAGGTCCCATCCGCAGAGATCGTGATTCTTGGCGACTTTAACGCCCATCACGCCGAATGGCTTGGTTCGCGCAAAACCGATCATGCGGGAAGATCTGTTCACGATTTCGCCTTGGCATATGGCTTGACGCAGCTGGTAGCAACGCCTACGCGAATCCCAGATGCAGAAAGCCACGTGCCTTCACTGTTGGATCTTCTGCTGACCTCACATCCTGACGGCTACAAAGTATCCGTTGAGGCCCCTCTTGGCTCTTCGGACCATTGCCTGATTAGGAGTATGGTGCCACTCGTTCACTCGCTGCGGCCGCGAGTTACAGGCAGTCGCCGCGTATGGCACTATAGGTCAGCAGACTGGGATGGAATGAGAACATTCTTTGCATCCTACCCATGGAGGCAGGTTTGCTTCTCGCCGGATGATCCCAATGTCGTTGCTGACTCTGTCGCAGATGTTGTGCTTCAGGGTATGGAACTTTTCATTCCATTCTCCCTGATTCCCACAGGTGGCAAGTCCCAGCCTTGGTTTGGTCGAACCTGCAAAGCGGCGTCCCGCCGAAAGCAGGAATGTTACCAAGCATGGGCTAATGCAGCGACAGCACGGGATGTAAAGACCAGCACATTAAAGAAGCAATTTAACTTTGCCTCCAGGTCCCTCAAAAGAGTAATTGCTGGGGCGAAGTCGGCTCACATCGGCAGAATTGGCGAGAGACTAGTTAGTCTCCCCTCCGGAACTCGTGCATTCTGGTCTCTTGCCAAAGCTGTCCAGGGGAACTTTTGTAAGCCATCCCTTCCACCTCTGCGCATAGGAGATAATTCGTTGGCCCACGACGCTAAAGAAAAAGCCGATCTTCTGGGCAAACTCTTTGCGTCCAACTCGACCCTGGACGACGGGGGAAACGCACCGCCGACCATACCGCAGTGCGAGACCCGCATGCCGGAAGTCCGGTTTACACAAAGGGCAGTGCGTAAAGCGCTTCTTTCCCTCGACGTTCATAAGTCGAGTGGGCCCGATAGAATCTCTCCTATCGTGCTGAAGACGTGTGCTCCAGAGTTAGCACCGGTTTTAACGCGCCTTTATCGGCTTTCCTACTCTCTTGGCGTAGTCCCGAACTCATGGAAGACAGCTCTAGTGCACCCAATCCCTAAAAAAGGAGATCGCTCGGATCCGTCCAACTACAGACCCATAGCCATCACCTCCTTGTTCTCCAAGATAATGGAATCCATTGTTAACTGCCAGCTCCTCCGGTACTTAGAAGACCACCAGCTCCTCAATGATCGACAATACGGCTTCCGTCGGGGTCGTTCAGCTGGTGATCTTCTCGTATACTTGACTCACCGGTGGGCACAGGCGATCGAGACCAAGGGGGAAGCGTTGGCCGTTAGTTTGGACGTGGCGAAGGCCTTCGATCGGGTCTGGCATAAAGCGCTCCTTGCGAAGCTTCCTTCCTATGGGCTTCCCGAGAAACTGTGCAATTGGCTCACCAGTTTTCTTACAGACAGAAGCATCAAGGTCGTTGTTGACGGTGCATGCTCCGACTCGAAGTCTGTTAATTCTGGTGTCCCACAAGGCTGTGTGCTATCACCCACGCTGTTTCTTCTGCATATCAACGACATGCTGCAGATTAGCAGCATCCATTGCTATGCGGACGATAGCACGAGTGATGCCCTTTACACCGGCCGCGCTAACATTTCTCGGGTAAACGTCATCGAAAGCCGATCCAAACTTGTGTCTGAAATCGAAACTTCTTTATCAAAAGTTTCAGATTGGGGTCGACTTAACCTAGTCCAATTTAACCCCACGAAGACACAGGTTTGCGCGTTCACCGCTAAAAAGATGCCATTGGTCGTATCACCTCAATTTGAGAGCACTTCCCTAACTGCATCAGCCAGTGTCGGAATCCTTGGCGTCGATATATCAAGCGAAGTCCAGTTTCGCGGTCACTTAGAGAGTAAGGCCATATTAGCCTCGAAGAAGCTTGGTGTGCTAAACAGATCGAGACAGTATTTTACTCCGGCCCACCGCCTGCAACTTTATAAGGCGCAGGTTCGGCCGCACATGGAATACTGTTCTCATCTCTATGCTGGTGCACCCCAGTACCAACTTCTGCCTCTTGACCGCATTCAACGGAGAGCGACTCGCATCATCGACTGCCAAGATATTTCTGATCGACTTGACACCTTGGCGTTGCGTAGAGATGTAGCTTCACTCTGCATCCTCTATCGCTTGTATCATGGGGAGTGTTCAGAGGAATTGTTCGGACTTATACCGGCTGCTGGTTTCCGCCATCGTCCTACGCGACAAAATATCCATCCCCATCACCTGGACGATTGGCACTCCACCACTGTGCGCTTCTCCAGAAGCTTTTTGCCTCGCACAACCAGCTTATGGAACAAATTGTCGCCTGCCGTATTTCCGAACCGATACGACCTTCAAACCTTCAAGAAGAGAGCGTACCTCTACCTAAAAGGCCGGCAACGCACTTGTGACTCTTGAGTTGCGGGTGTCCATGGGCGGCGGTAGTCACTTACCATCAGGTGACCCGTCTGCTCGTTTGCCCCCTATCGCATAAAAAAAAAAAAAAAAAAAAAAAAAAAGTTAATGGAGATCCATGAAACTATGGACCTGATGTATTTAAATCTTTTTTTTTTATTAAAGGCTTGTATTACCTCAGCTGCGCAGATCCTTGTGCAATACAACAGTACATAGTGTTGTCACCAGTAACCAAAAATATATTTATTTTATCATGTCATTGTGAACCTTGACAAAATATTTGATATGCGTATGTTATTACGATCAAATACTAATTTGAAATGTCTTATCCAACATTAAAATTTAATGTGATTTTTCCACTTTCTTGGGTTTATAGAAGAATCCAGATAACAGGGCTTAAATGTTTTGAGGTCCCCTTAATCTATATTCCACAGAGACAAGCTTTTAATGCATAATTTAAAGTAAACGGGCTCATCTGAGTAGTGACACAAGCGTTTGTTTTACCTGCCCTACTTTCCATAAAGTACTAAGAAAATAAAACGGACATTTAAACACACCCAAAAGGGAGCAAAATATTAGACTTTAAAATTAGGACTTTATCTCATCTTCACACATGTCTCGTCACACACGTCTCACCACACAATGCCTTAAAATGATAAAAGACAGGCTTTAATCATTCTATAGGACAATAAATCCTTTTGAAACTTTTCACGGCCAAGTATAAAAAATATAAAGCTAAAATACCAAGTTGAAAAGTAATAAGCTCAAATGAGTTTGTAACACCGCTTCGTACCAATGCATGGTGTCTGCATTATAATTTACATGATCATAATGGCGGTAGTTAAAATATTATTATAGTACTAAGCCTTCTGGCTGAATGTTATGAAGCATCTCATAATTCTGCTAAATTTCGTTATATCTCCTTTACCGTCACTTTGAATACTAGATCATTAATTTTTCCTAAGGTGTAGAGTAGGATCGCCAAAAGTCTGTGACAATAAAACTTCGAATATAATATACATAGTCATCACATCTTACGATTCTCATCTCATCTCATCTAAAATATGCCACATCCATTGTTGCCCACTGTATTTTATTCCTATATCCGTGCTATTACTACGTTCAATTCGTTAACACTAAATTGCATGCGGTTTTGCATTTCTGCATCCAATAAGTACAGGTTACCTTGACTAGTTGGAAATAGTATACTTAACATTAAACGTAATTAAAGCTTTGAATTTATATAGGAAAAAAGATATTCTTTTAAAAATTGTAGGTCTTCATCTTATGAATGACATTCTAAATTACTATTCAATTGCATTAATACCACAGTATTAGAAAGTTCACTGCATCTACCAGTATTTGACTCTACGAGAAATTCACCAAAGGTAATAAATTTATTTCAGGTTGTTACATATACATACAGTTGAAGTTAAATCCTAGAAAAATCACTGATTTACTTTGAAAAAAAGTTAAATAATAGTAACAGAAATCTTTAGATAATCTTTTCCTCCAAAACCAACACCAAAAACCTCTGTATGAAAGCCATTAGCGTTAGGTTAGACCTATACACAACCCTAAAATATGTCAACAAGAAAATACATCTTTTTACGTGATTTATACGTGCGAGAGATATGCATAGGAACGTATGGGGCTTGATACCACGTCGTCATAGAAAACCGGTTGTTAAGCAATGCTTGCCTGGTGTATCACCAAGCGAGTGAGGCTACCAGAGGCCAAACCACCTTCTCCTTAGTCACTTCCCTCTTACCCTAATCTAATCTTCCCTCCCTCCCAAGGCAGCGAGCGCACTTGCTACTCTCGGGTTACAGGTGTCCATAGGCAGGTTGATATTTACCATGAGAGAGCCCATGAGTTCGTTAAACCACTAAAATTGTAGTAAAGTAACGATAACAAGTGAGTGGTTTTTTATATACCTTATTTGACGAATATATAGAGTGCAACGTTTCTTAATTAGCAGAATATTGAAGTCACAAGAGACTTAAGTCGATCGACTTGCATTGCTCCTAGGTACTTACAATTTAGTTATATTTTCTATAAGTTATTGAGGGTTTTAGAATTTAAATTCAAAAGGGTTTTAAGGTAATCGCATAAAGTTTGTGTACGGTTTTGAGTGTTTCAATTTTGTAATATGGTGTGGTGGTAGAGCTGGGTCTTTGGGAATCAATTTAATGTAAGTAATATTATTAGAATATTATTATTGTTGTATTACTTACTTATTTATTTTTTCTTTCTCCCTATCGCTTTTTTACTAGCAACAGCCAAAGTAAAGAATAAAAATTAGAAAGTAAAAATATATGAGAATTAATAAACAAAGGATCACTATTTAGAGTAGACCTACATATACCGACGGTAAGTTTTAAGGTTCTTAAACAGTATTTTTTTTTTATATTTTTAATAAATATGATTTTTTATAGCAGCACATAGCACATGACAACACACACACATGACACAAAAATGAGTGTGCAATTTCTAAGTAGTGTCAATTATTACTATTTTAACTTGACTAATATAGTGCTAACAAGATTTTTTGATTGTTTGTTTAAACGACCTTATCTCTAGAAGTACTTGTCAGATTCGAATCAATGTTTTTTAATAATATATTTATTCGAAAATAAAATAAGATAAAATACTGACTCTTTTGAGTGACTAAACAAAGGAAAAACTGTTGCGATCGGCTATAAAACATGTTAACTTCTAAGTTTCACTACTTGTGTGTAACATGAAAACTATTCTATCTTTCTTTATGTATAAATATAAATAGTATTTTCAGCTTCTAACTACAGTCAATGTATACACGTAATACATACATTCATTTCATACCCAATAATTTAATCGTATATCATGGCAATGTTCAAAAGTTATATAAGACATTAACGACGAGTAGTATACATGACTTTCAAACTAAACCATAAATTTCTTGTATACTCATATACTTACACAACTAAACGAATAAATAGATGTTGGCGTCATACTCTTTATTACATTTTGAATTAAATATTGCTCCGATTAATGCTCTCTGAAATAATGAATAATATAATGTTAAATTATTGGGTATGAAATGATGGATAATATAATGTAATGGAGTTACGGTATCAGCACAAACAGTACCTTTTCCATTACCATTACGGGTGCTTATTCAATTTCGTGTTCCTGTGTTACTCCAAAGTTTGTTGTGAATCTTTGTAATAAGTCGACAAGATATTTGGAAATAAAGAATTGTGTGAAAACCAGACTTCTAGATTACGGAGATTTAATTCTTTATTTATGTGTTTGGAATCAAATTATCCTCTTGTGGGGTAGGCCTTCTTTCAGAAGTGGACGGCAAAAGGTAATGGTGAAATAATAAAGAAATCATGTTTTAAATTAAATCAATATAAGATATTATAAGTTATTTAGGTATTTTTTAATTGTCTAGAGAAGGAGATGGACAGACTAAGTCATTCGTGAAGCTAGTGGAAGAATTGTAATAGTATTCTTAGAAAAAAAAACAGGCAAGGAACACCAGAATAAATTTAAATGAGTTATATTAAAATAAGTTAAGTAGTTTCTAGCATGATCAGTAATCATCATACTTGAGACCGTCTGAAATTACTTTTTACATGACCACCCAAAAAGTAGGGTAATATTTTTGGGGATCATTTATTTATGTCTTTTTTTATTCATCCATAACTTAAATGCCAGACAATTTCAAATCGACAGGTGCGATACCATGGACTCACATAAAACCGATTGTGAAGCAACACTTGCGTTGCATTTCCCCAAAATTTGTGACGTTTCCAGAGGCCCAACTCCTCTCTTCTTATTCCTCTCCCCTGACCTCCCACTCTTTTCCCATCTCCTCATCCCATATCTCTTTCCCCTCCCCGCATACCCTCATCCCTCTTCACAGAGGCAGACGAACAGACGGGGCACTTGATGGTAAGTGATAACCGACGTCCATGGACAACTGCAAGTTATGACCGTATTCGTAATGGAAACACCAAGATAACTTTTTCACAATCTATATTTTCACTTTCTTAATCTATGAGTACATAACATTGGCTCAACTCCTTCATTGGACCTTTTCCTTCGAGCGTCCTAAGACAAGTGACCTCTTTCTGACAAAGAGCTTAAAAAGTGTATGAATGAATGAATGAGTGAGTGAATTAATGACGATACAAAAGGTCAAATGAACGATTTTTAAAACATTACTTTTTAATCGAACCATTTACTACATATACACATTATTTTGATAGTACATTTTAACAGTATCAAATTAATTTTGTCAATATTATACAAGATTTAATGTAGTAATCTAACAAACTCAAGTCGTAAGTATAGTAGTGTTTCAGATACACAGATTTACATATAAAAAAAATATTTATTCAACTTTTATAAAAGCAACTAAATCTGTCCCCTCTCCCCCATCCCCCGTTCCCTATTTCCTATCTC
Organism: Tyria jacobaeae; assembly: GCA_947561695.1. Classification (NCBI taxonomy): domain Eukaryota; kingdom Metazoa; phylum Arthropoda; class Insecta; order Lepidoptera; family Erebidae; genus Tyria; species Tyria jacobaeae. The sequence goes on along the minus strand of OX387231.1, from coordinate 10,447,971 downwards.
CTCATCCCCAGTCTTCTTTCCCTCCCCGCAGTGCACCTACGACTCTTGAGTTGCAGGTATCCATAAACGGCGATTGTCACTTACCTTCAGGTGACCCGCCTGTTCGTCTGTCCCCCATAAGTATATATAAAAAAAATAAGTTCGTTTGCCATACATATCTGATATGTTATAATATAAATGCGTCTAGTTCTAAAATGACCTGTGATCTAAGATGTGTATTGGCCACCATTCAATGCAATTAAATAGTAAGACTGTAATAATCTATATTAATATTATGAAGCCGAAGTTTATTTAGTTGAACGCGCTAATCTCAGAAACTACTACTTGTGCTATGCATATATATTCACGCATTTCTGTTTGAAATTTACAAATGTTTCTTTGTCACCTAAGTAATATTTATTTTTAAAATGAATATTTTATAAAGCACAAAACATATCCACAGTAATACAGATGTGACTTACTTTCGTTGTTTAATATACATATTAAAACTCCGACTGTATGTACGAAGATAATTCTAACGCCCCAAAGAACCCAATTTCTCAGAAGACGATTAAATTAACCTCGTTATTTTATTTAAATGAAGTTGGGGCGTTGCTCCCAGTGATTTATCTTGAACATGAACCTGGTTGCATTATCTGTTTGTTTACATATTCACAGCCGAAAGAAGTTTTTAACACCTCTGCTACTATTAATATTAGATAATATATTATGTGGGTAAATTAAATATAAAAAAATACTTGCTTTTTTATATTTAAAATAGGGAGACAGACAAACACACGGGTCACCTGATCGTTAGTGACAACCATCGTGATGAGGGATGAGGGTAATCATGGAGAGGAAAGAGAGGGGAATGAGGAGATGGGAAAACTGGTGGGGTGTCAGGAGAAAGGAAAAAGGAGAGGGGGAGTTGGGCCTTCGGAAACCTCACTCATTTTAGGGAAATGCAACGCAAGTGGTACTTCACAACCGGTTTTCTATTTAACTTTTTTTTTTATATTGTAGTATATCCTATGTCACTCTTACTATTTAGACTATTCAAATGATACCTCACATGTAGAAACCATCAAACCGACTAGGCTCTAGGGCATGCCAAACAAACATCATACATACATACAAACACTCGGAAATATGACCCACCTTCAGGCGCAGTTAGTTAAAAATTGTCCATCATTACGGAAAAAAGTACTTAATTAATTAGAATAGTCTCTTAATGCAATCTGAACTATGTAACATATTATAAACATGATTTACACATATATATGTATATGAACAAGTCTACAGTCATTTCATTAAATATTTGTGAGAGTACACTGCTGAAGTTTTGCTTTATGATATTGTACCCACATAAAAATAATAAACAATAATGATCTACTACAAGATGTGAAATTTTATAGCACAAAATGTTAGTTTTTATTGCGAAGAATTTTATTGGTAGATGTAATACAACAAGTGTTACAATTGTAAATACAAGGGAACAGGGTAAATCGCTAATAATATCAGGTTTTATGAGGTAATCTAAAGTAGAAATTAGTGAAGAAGGGGTTGAGAGGGTTGTATATTATACAACCCCCTCAACATTATCGTACCGTTTACTCTTGCCCCGATTTTACTTTAATGAAAAAGGTGTTATATATGTATTTATATTACTAGTAAATGAAAGTGTTAAAAGAAATAGTACTTGATGAAACTTTATTATATTATTGAATCGTTATCATTATTTCACTTAGCAGAAAAAGCTACTGAGAAATATGAGTGAATCGGTTTACGAAATAAAAAAACTACTAGATTTTTTTTAAATTTTAGTTTTCGTTTAAACTGTTTCTCCTTGAATGTTAGATATGGTACCATATCTAACATTCAAAGAGAAATAGTTTTATTATAGCATCCTCATTAATTACTCTTATGTTAAAACATTTAGTGGGTGTTCAAATTTTAGAAGCAATATGAAATAGACAAGCATTTTTTTTAATTTATAGTTTACATTACTATATATATATATATATATATATATATATATATATATATATATATATATATATACTAAATATAAGAAAATTATAATAATATTCATAATTACTTAAAGTACTGACAAATGTGAATAATTTCAAACAAAAGGCGCTTTTAAAGAAAATCAAGAGGAGGCAATTCATTTGAAAGGTAAGCTGCTGGCTGCTAAAGGGAGGTCCAAGAAATCTGACCGAAACTACTAGGATCAAAGTACTCTGACATTTGTTAGTAGTTTGGTATTTCGAGATGAAACTTACTCCCGACAGTTGCCATATTGCTGAAGTCGAATTGATTCCTTACCATGGAATCTATTCGAGGAAGAGGATTCGTGGAGTTAACCCCTGTGTAGATATGTTTTGAACGTACCATGTACCCCACCATTATAAAAGTACCGTGGCCGCCTGAGGAAGATTGCCTAGGATGTTCCACCCACAAACTCTAAACCTAATAATTCAGGTACACAAAAGCCACTAAGCTATGCCACTACAACGGAAGGCCACACAGAGGAAGATAGACACTATGACAGATTAAGTTATTCAATAGTGACTAAAACTTTTTCGAACATTTCATTAATAAGGAAATATTTTCGAACACAGTCGCAATGCTATATATTTCTTAAACAGTAAATTTATATCAATCAATAGCGACTTTTACAACTTCGTTCTAAGTCAGCTTTGAAATTTTATATTATGGATATTAATTTACGAGAGTTAAAACTCAGTCAATTGTCTCAAAGAACAGAACCGTTTATACGAATTCATGTTTCATCCATAGAGATTTTCTAGGAATATGATAATAGCTTAAAAAAAATATAAAGTTATTTTTGTAGTTTGAACCAAGAAGTTGTTCAACAGTATTAAAAAAACGGGAGAATTGCGAGTCAGACTCGTGCACCGAGGGTACCGTGAGCAAACAAATGTTTATATTTCTAATAACGTAAATATATAACGCATTTCACAAATCTATAAATAATCTTAATAATAATAATAATCTTCTCTATAAATTGTAATAAGCTATATTATTAATACCTTCATTTTAAATTTTAAATTCCTTCTTATTTAATCCAGACAGACTTGAGTTTCCATTCATTTAATTAAAAACTATACTGAAATCAAATGACGAAGAACATATACTCTTCGTTCCTTTATTTTATTTAACACCTTCGAGTTAGTCCACGGTCTTAAAATTTAAACTGTATGTAATAATCTGTTAATCTGTCGGTGAATGGTAACTGGTTTTATTTTAAAACTGAATCAACTTTGAATACAACTTTTTCAATAAAAATCAATGATTGAAACTGATTCACTAATGACTTAGTAGTAGAGTAATATGTATTGTTTATTTTTTTCTTTACGCTTTACCCCTTCATAAACTGATTTTCAGGCAATAACTGATAGGACTATAAGCAAACCTCAATAACGACAGTAAATAACAAGTCTAATCAGAAGAAAATATTATCGCTCGATATCATAGGAGATACATTCGCGCAAATATAACCACTTAAATTTTAATACTTGGGAATAGGATTATATATAAGTATATTTTTATATGTATATTGAAATCAGTACATTTTTAGTATTATTATAAAAGCACAGTATTCACTTATGACGGATGGGCTAGCATGTGGTATCAAAATCTAAATCATAGCCAGAGCAATATTTTAACTCTATTCATTGAATATATTTACTTGAATGATTGTTTTATATATTGTTCAGCGATATAATTTAGACACCTGTATGGACAGACACAGACAGTTTAATAGATATACGAGTATATGTGGTCGTATTGGCGTTAGTGTCGTAAAAGGTGACTAAGGGATCGGTCTGTTATCGATCACACAGTATGTATGTATATGTTAACGTAAAATTGTGAACTCTGTCACTTTATAATCTAACGAAGTTAGATTACAACCTAACCTTTTTTTTTTCGTGTGGAAACCCCCTCGGGCCGTCATTCCACCGGGGTTTTCGGTGAAACGGTGTCGGAATCGAACCGACTAAAACCACACGGTGTGCCACGCTGCGCTTTAAATAGGAGGTATCCGGGAACAGCTTTATTAAGACATCCGGACCCCTCCTAGCGCTTGCCCGCACTATGCGGGCACCACCTACGGGAGATTACAATCTAACCTAACCCAACCTACTGTTATTTTATAATCTCACGCGTTATATTGTAAACTGACGGAGTTCACAATATTACGCTGACATACATTCAGTAGTATTCCAGTTGATGGCAACGGGCTTCCCCGCTATTACGTTAGTAGGACCAAATTATAATTGGCAAAATGTGGGTGTTTAATACACCTATGCCTACTATACTACCCCTTAAGCGTTAGCGTATGCATGTATATAATATTTAGCTAAATTTACACACACTAGTAAAACACAAGAAAGTCTAGACCAGTTGACACAGCTCTTTAGTAACGTAAATTTAAACAGACTCTTTTACTTATTAAAAATTACTCTGATTCTTTTTTTTGTTATAGGAAGCAAACGAGCAGAAAATGAACGCCGCCCAAGCGGAGAACTGGGCTCAAGAAATATGATCTTTCCATTTTAAATTGTTTGATTAAGTATTTTTCATGACAGAGGGCACTATGTGAAAAAATAGTTAACTTGGGTTATTGTAATATGTGTTACCGTCCATCACATATAAAAAATCATGATTAATATGATATATAATAATTATCCTGTTAAGTAGAGGATCATGAGAATACACAATCTAATTTGTTTTGTGTGAGACAAAGCATCTCTTGTTGTGAGTAAAGGTTTAAATTACATAGGAAGATAAAGCGACCCATTCAGGATCCAACAATATTATTATAATATTTTTTGGGACACATGGTTATACATGTTTACCTATTTATACGGAGTAGGGCATACTAATTAAAGCAAAAATAGTTTTATTATCAGATTTAGAAAGTATGCCTGAATGCATTATTATAATTACTGTTTTAATTAATTGTATTTAAATCAGACAATAAGCAATAGATTATCATAAAAAAATATAAACAATTAATAAGAACTCAATTCAATAGTTTATTGAAATGACACATGTATTACAGATAGCCTGTGAAACAAATAATCGCCTGCCATATTTCTAGACCAATGCGACAGGCAACGCAACTTGAATTGCAGCTACTCGGTAGTAGTTGCTTACAATCAAGTGACCCGTTGGCTTGTTTGCTTCCTATCTCTTGTAAAATATATTATTTATTGGTCTGATGTTCCAATTTATCTTCATAATATTATATTATTTAGTCGCAAGGTATTATGCAATAAATCAGATTTAGTTATATTTGTACTGAAGTTACAATAACAGGAGTAAATTTTTAACCGTATTTAGTATTAAAAAAAATATTATTAAGTTTTTCTATTAAAATTTAAATTTATCGTGCTTCAGCGACCAGATGCCAGATATACCAAAACGAATGTCCCGCTAACAGTCCAGAGTGGTAACTGACAGTCTGGTCTGTTAGCGGGACAATCATTTAACCATAGAAATAGTATACAGTTGGATTTCTATACAAATGCAAAACAATCTCATATTCACAGCCATACTGCACAGTTTTTAAATTCGAAGGTAAAGTTTCGACACAATCTACTCTCGCATCTGTACTAATCTTATTTTTTCTTCTTTATTAAATGGCACACAATTTTTGTGTAATGGGATATTTACCGAAAGTATACGATTGTTTGCCTGTAGTTTTTGTATAGACAAAACTCTGTGTAAACAAAATGTTTGATGTACCCCTTAGGATTACTGTTAATAGTGTTAGTTAAACAAGTAAAAGTAATAAATATAGCAGCAGAGCAAAATATTTATACTAAACTTTAATCACAATTTCAGAGGGGTCGTACCATGAATGGTCGTCTTTATCGTCTTAATAAAACGGATTAATTCGGCCTGACATAGTAAATATGACTTTACGGATCGCTAATTTGTTTTAACGTTAAATTAAGTATTTTGAGACGTTATAAGAGAAATAGGCTGCTTTGTAATGAGATTCCTTGTTTATATGACCTTTGTAAGTACTTAGAGACAGTGTTACATGTTTTATTTAGTAACGGCATATTTTACTTTTAAAATATTATATGAGGGTGTTTTTATTGTGTTAGCTGTTTTTTTGGTATTCATCCCTTTCGGGTTCCACCTCGAGGCTTTTGGCTGGTGCTAGTCAAGGTTTTTTCCTGAGTCAAGATGAACTCTGGATTCAAAATAGGACCAGCATCCCTGCAGTACACCACTTTTAGGTGTCCATTACTAGCTGGATCCTGCTACTACTCATTTGATTTTAATTATTTTTCCTTTTATAAAAAATATACCAAGACGTCTTTACAGATCGGCAATCGATTTTAGAAAAATATGTAAAAAAATCTGTGTTTTATGGGTATACATTGCCGTTAGCTCTTCTATGTACCTATGTAGTGTGTGTGTTTAGTATTAAGAGAATACAACACACACAAATATAACCAATAATCCGTAACTATGTGTGTAATAGTAGCAGAGCTTTATAGTAGCTGTAACATAAAACTAAGCTTACAGTACACTATTTGCACAAACAATAATATTATGACAATTAATTGAAAATAAAAAATTTATTTACAGAAAACCGTTTCTATTCAATTATTAGTAAGAAATACACTACACTTAAGTTTTTATTAGCTTTTTAAAAATAGTAGTTCCATTGGTCCCAATATATTTGACCACTGTTAATGCTTCAAGATTAATTAATTATTTGAGATGATATCGGGCATAAGGTCAGTGGGTCGGGCTGGTCATTACCTCATTAGTAGAAGCACGCGCCTCTCAAATTTGGAGGGTTCAAGTTTCCCAGTACTCCACGAATTCCAAGTAGTCTCTCTTTGATCTGGAGACCAAAGTCGGAGCTCTCAGAGGTTTACCTGTTATAGTATGACTATTATGGATCCGTTTGGTTTGTAATAAGTTTGAGTCCGACATTCCACTTCACTTTCAGCTCCAGCAAGAAGATGACGATCATGTGGACTTCCCAAGATATATGATGAATAGTTGGCGCTCCCTGGGGGAGGCCTTCGTTCAGCAGTGGACGGCGATTGGCTGGTGATGATGAGATTTTGACTCTGAATTTTATATATCCTCATCCCTCCTCTCGTTTTCTTCTACCCGCTATCCCCATCTCTCATCACCTTCAAAGGAGGGCAGCGCACTTGCGACTCTTGAGTTGCATCAGCATTCGCATTTGCGTTTGCATCAGGTGACCCGTCTGTTCGTCTATAGTAGTAGTACCCTATAGTATAAAAAAAATATGATGATGATGTTGAACTATACTATAATAAAACGAAAGAATGGAATAATATCGTTTCTTAATCATTGTTTTACCTATAAATGCATTTCTCAATCTGTATAAAAAAAAACTGTTAACAAATTAATATTATTTGTTATTGTTTATTATTTGTTTTAATAATAATAATAATGTTTAAGTTAAATTTTTAAACAAAAATTCTGATAAATTAAATTTAAAGCAACTAACTAACTGCAGATCAAAAAAGAACTATGAAACGCTATAGAGTGTTCACACCTTTAAATGTTATAAACGTGTGGGATTAGCCACCATTGTATTAACAGTGGGTTAGATAAGCATGAACAATCGTTTACATTTTATGTACTAGTGAGTTGTATGTTAAATTTAGTGGAATATTATTAATGTTTGTACTGATGTTATGTACGTACTAACCTGTGAATGACAGTGGCACAGTTGCACACTATGACTTGTAGGTCAGCAGTATAGATCTGCCTTCACCTTTGTAGAAACAGGCGTGACTGTATTCATCCACTAAATTTGTGTATTGCTTTTATAAGTATTCAGTAAATATATGAAGCATCAGCAATTTAAGCAAATGAATTAAGTTATATATACTAGAAGACCTTAAAATGTGTATAAGTGACTCTAAAATGTGATCGGCATGGTATGGGAGACTTCTTTGCATTCAGTTTTTAATGTATTCTGTGTTTTTTCTAAATTCTAAAACCAATTCTTTCAAACTTTCACTATAATAATTGTAATAGTAAGTTCAAAAGTATTGGCCTGCACAAAACCACTCGTCTTTGTTTGGACTAATGAACTCTTTAGAAGTCAAACAAACAGAAATTAATTAACCTATTATTTATAATGTTAATAAATATGAGCTGACTTGCCCGATACGATAAATCATGGGAGTACCTATGTATGGGACTAAGCAGTACAGTAAACATTGAGTGATATTTGATTTCATTGATTTGAAGCATGATTTCATTGTTATCTTATTTTAATTATTTAAAAATGTATTTTAATTTCACGTTTCATTCACTTTATCGCTAAACACTTAAAGACGAGCATATTTTTACATACAGATTTACGATGTTGGAAAATGATAAAATATTTTTGTGTGGAATTTAGAGGTATTTCTTTTTATATATAATAGGGGGACAGACGACCAGACGGGTCACCCGCTGTCAAGCGACAAACGCCGTCCATGAACACTAGCAAACCAAGAGTCTGCTGCCCGCCTATGAGGGCGGTGATGGATAGGGGGATGCGGGGAGGGGAAAGAAGGGAGGTGGATGAGGAAATCGGAAAGAGGAGAGGGAGGATGAGGGGAGAGGAACGAGGGGAGTTGGGCCTCTGGAAACCTCACTCATTTCGGGGAAATGCAACGTAAGCGTTACTTAACAACCGGTTTCCTGTGAGGCCGTGGTATCGCACCGGTCGAGCCTGCCCATTCGTGCCTAAACATGTCTTTATCACTGTTAAAACTTTTTTCACTGAAAAAAAAAAAAGAGTATTAAAGAGCGTCACATATCTTAAAATGGGATCAAAAAGACAGCGTTGAAAATGAAATTTGATAACTTGTTATTTATTCTGCATATCTTGCATACCCGGAAGCCTTTTAACAAGTTGTTTTAACTGCCTCGCGCTATCCGTAAGCATTAATGTTGAAAAGTTATTACTGGTCCCGATAAAATGTACCATCTGGTGATTCGTGTGGCACCTATAAAGTTAAGGTGCACGAAAAAAATAGTAACTCGTTACTCTCTCACTGTCTAAAGTAATTCTGGTCTGTTCACGGATTTATTAAGCATATGTACAATAAATTTCGTATGAAGTCTAAAAGTTTTAAAATCTTGAAAGCTTTTAAAGCTCTGGTGATAAACCAGTTTTATGATACACCATCAAGCCTACCTCACAAACGTTTAGCAATAACCCGACCTTTCAGTCGTAAATGGCCTCTTTACATAAAAGCCTCGATTCTCAGGCTGTAATAGGCCCAAACAGGGCCTCGCTTAACGAACGAGGCCCTAAGTAGGTACTCAAAATGTTTGAGTGGACTTTGCAGGAACCAACCCAGCCATGCCCGAGGGTCATTTGATCATTTTTTTCTGTAATTAAATTGGATTTTATTCGTGTGAAGGTAGAGAGTGTTGGTCACCTTTGTTGTTAAAAATATTTCTATGTATATGTTCGCAACTGTTAATCATTTCGAGTAAATAATTGTATGTTACATTCCTTTTAAAAGATATATGCCACTGCTGGAGTGCTTAGTTTCTGAAATGTGACCAATTATTATTATGTACTTTTATGCACATAACGGTTAAAAGTAATGGTTGCATATGCAATTTTTTTTATTTTATTAACTCAAATGCTTAGAAGATTAAAAACTTTAAATACTAATTTAAATATATACTAATTTGAAACCCAAAATTCCACGAAGCTAAGAACGTAAAAACGGATGCTTTGAACTGCTGGAGCCTAATTGATTATTGAAAAACCCAATAAGATAATATGTTACTACTGAAAGTACTAGAGGTGTTAAAACGTTAACAGCAGAGTTAAGGTTACAATATTGCCCATCAAATACAGCTAAGAGTGTGTAGGAATGGAGATAAAGGCAAACAATGTGGCAAACAAGATGGCGCTCTACAGTGTCCAGTTGGTACTACTTGCTAATTTAGAATAAGTAAGCTTTTAGAATAATTAGTACAATATTTGGCTTTAGTTACACTCGAGTCTTTATAACAGTAATAAAACGAGGATATAATATGCTTAAAACAGGTATAAACGTCGTTTTGGATTTATTACTGGACCATAGAATAATCAGTTTTCCCCGAGTTAGTAGTTATGCTATACTCAAACTTTATCCACTAACTAAACGATACATGTATACGCTCACCTATATATCTGAAAGGATAGGCAGTGGTGTATAAAGCATCCACAGTTTGCCGTTTAGAATTTGGTTTCACTAACGTAATAGGGTAAATCTATTGTCCCCGGCCGGGCATCGGAATTAGACAGAGACAATATGTTTTCCTTTTACGTATTATTAAGAAAAAGTTCGTAACGAGGGAACGGTAATCTTCATTCATATTCATATAACCACTAATGTGTTATTTATTTGTTTACCACTTTTTGCGCAAAATAAGATTGTACAATATGTGATATAAAATTATTATTACGTGAAATTATTTAATTAAAGTACACACAATTGGAGTCGCGCCGCAACGTTAACTTTAAGGCGTTTGTAGTGCGAGTACCCACCAGTTTTGGACGGAAACTTTTTGCGGTAAGATATGGTGTGCCGTCGCTTCCGCGGGCAAGTGTCATTCGTTCACTCAAAGACATAGTGCAAGTGACGTGAAGTGCTGTTAACATAAATTTAAGTTATATTTACTAACACAAAGTTATAATAAAATATTTAATTTGTTTCGTTGTTTAATTTATTGTTAAAAAACATACTTCCAAATTGAATATGCTGTGAACGTAACAGAGAACAAACACTGTCTGAGTATTTGTAATAATTCTCGTTACTGTTTTACTTTTTAACACGCTTTTATTAGTTTAACCTGTATGTATGTATGTATGTAACCGACTCCTTTGAGCTCGATTTTACCCTACTTTGAACAATCAGATTTAATTTAATCTTTGCACACCTGTCAGAGACCGATAGCAATGCAATAATTCGTTTGAAATATCCGATTATCCTGATTAGATTCGACAGGATTAATTATTTTCTTTCCGCATCCTTTGCATGCGAGTAAGAGAGATAGAGCTAGTGCGCGAACTACGCATGCGTGCAGTCTCATACTTACTCTTTGATCGGGCACTCGGAAGATTACAATCTCGGAGAGACTTTCTTATGATAGTTGCGTAAGCGTGTTTTTTTAGTTTTTTTTAATTATATATTGTTCTTGTTGAATATTGAGATTGAGTTGTTTAACAAAGTACCTTTCTATATTGATGTTGTGGATGTCATAGTATTATACATATAATATGCTATAGTAACTATACTTATCTCACGTCCACCAGTGATGGATTATTAAAAATTTAATTTACAAATGCTCACTTTCCTTTTCCAATTTCCCCTCCGCTCATCCCCCCACTATATATATATATATATATATATATATATATATATATATATATATATATATATATATATATGTATATATGTATATACATATATATCACTGGTATCTTCAATTCCATTATATACTACAACTTCTCATTTTATTTTTTTACATCGAAATCCAAGTCTTAGAATTTTTTTCGTGAAAATCTTTACATTTCTACCATTCCTTATCTCCTTTATATTTTTTCCAATACTTTTGTTTCTTTTGTAGGTATTCTTAAATGGTATCGTAAATTAGACTGCCAAGTTGTTTGTGATAGTGAATAAACCGGACGGAATAAGTTCGTACCTTATGTTTCTTAAGCGTATTTGGGTCAGATTCTGCTCTATGAAAGCTGTCTGGAATCAAAAGCTGTCCTTGATTCAGGAAGCTTCTATTTGAATCAAATTTTTATAGGAAACTGGTTAAATTTGTATTTTGATTTCAATACTATTGAATAACCTTTTTCTGGAGAAATAATACCGATAGCAAAACGAAGTCTTCAAAACAAGACGGTGGAGTCAATATTACTTTTTACGTGACTCAAACAAAACGTTATTACTGCATAACGTTACTCACAAAAGAAGAAAAACATAATTTGTAAATAATTATTAGTAGTAGTACTATATAGTGGTAGGGTTTGTTCGCACTATTTTTATGAACAATAATACACCGCACTTGTTACACGAACGTATATTGTATAAACAAGTTGAGAATTACAACAGTTATTTTTGATTCCACAGCTTTTCAAAAAGAAAAAAATTAAAATCATCCGCCGTCGAACCAAACCGAAGAGCCCCGAGTGCTCCCGAGTGATCGGTTCGCCGCACATAAAATAACGCGTACCTAAATATTGTTATTGTAGAAGTAATATAATACTAAAATGTTATTTATACTAGATAGATATATGTATTTATACACACACTACACCTACTCTATATAATATTTTTTTTACTTAAGCTGTCTTTATCTTTACAGACAGACAGATAAATTCATGTGTCCTCAGTTATTAAAGTTATAAGGTGACTAGCACGATGTACGAACTGCCAGTCATCAAATTACAATACATATATTATGTCGCTTATAGTAAGCATGGTAAAAGTTGAATATCGAAAACGGTCGGTAATGAAATAACACAAAATAACTATAGAAACTACACAAAACTTGAACTTTCACAAAAATATTGTGTTGTTATTGTCATTTATTGTAAATGTAATTAGATGTATACCGTTTGTTAATAACTTTTTAGACCAAAATATAAGTCTAAATATGCATAGTCAACCAATTAGGACATATTTGTTCCTAATATACCTAAGGCTCCCACAATTTATCTTAATAATCTACCACTGCCTACTACAAATCTCGCTGTAAGACTACAGAGCCCCGCACGGAGCTAAATTACACGCTGCCCCGGGCCCAGAAAAGGAAAACATATTTTATTTTTCCGTGTATTATTTCTTAGCGAACAACTGAACAAAACACTCGTATTCGTGTAAAACGATATTTTTTTATTATGTTACGTAAAAAATATTTTCAAGAAACTTTTGTATTTTGTATAAAGGTTTACGAGTTGTAAGACCCAAAAGTATGGATGAATTATGTTAGAGATGATATGAACAGGGGTTACAATGACATAGTGATGTATGGAGGAAGTGTTATTTCGGATTCGAACAGACCAAAAACACATGGTGTTCCGTCAAGAGTCTATTGGAGAAACCTATGTACATATATAACCTATTTAGAAAGCTTTGGAGAACCCCTACAGACCTTAGTCGTCTGACCTATTTTCATCACACCACCTATTCCTTCTGCTAGGTAGACGTGAATGTAAAAGGAGTGGTGGGGAGGCGAGAAGCCCTATCCTTTACCCCCTTCAAAGCGAGACGGGGTGCACCGAGGGTCACCAGTGTTCCCGCGGCCCTCGGCAGCAGGGTGCGAGGAAGGAACACCGTGGTGGTTTTAGCTGGTCAAGTCCATTAGGATATTTTTTAATTTTCAAATCCAATCAATTTATTGCACTCCGTGTGTTATAAAGGTGTTAACAATAATTCCTGTACATTATGGACCCTGTAGGGCACGGCAAACTGAGAAGAGAAAAAGAAACTGTATATCATTATTATTCTCTTTATTCACACTAATAAACATACAAATTATATTTTTGAATATAAAATAAAAATAAAATGTATTTAAAAATACAAAAATAGTGTTCCGCCGGTACAGGAACCAATTTTTTTTTCTTGTCATTATTATTAATAAAACATTTTATGAAAATGACTGTGTACATTTATGAAACAATATATTTGCTATTATAATTATTATATAATTGGGCTGATGTTTCTTAAGGACCATTAAATATCATCAATTGTATTATTGGTTATAACATTCTGCTGAATAATATTTTAATGAACTTTTTGTAGATCTAGCCAAGTTTCGTATTAATATATTGGATATTAGAATAAAAACTTTCGTGAATTAGATTCATATTTATTTAAATAGACGGTTTTACTTACGTGTGTAAGTAGAACCGTCTATTTAAATCTCGTGGTCTCGAAAACTCTGGAAAAGGCCTCCTGTCGCGACCGAAGTTAGTCGGGCATCCCCGAAATACATGAGTAAAAAACATACATACACATATATTTAAATAAATATATTGGATGTTTTTTTTTCTACAATACTTGTATTTGAAATTAATTCTATACAGGAAATAGTCGGCTGCATTGCACGAGTAGAACCCTCACAAAACTGTTTTTCTTTTAAAAACTCAGTTTCGATGTACTCTTTTAAAAGCACACTTCAATACATACACTTCCTTCTGTATCTCCGGCAGAGGCGTAATTAACGCCCATTTTGCCGACTAACTGGGAGCAAGCATTGCCGTCATCGGGGTATATCGAGATTTTTTTTTTTAATTTATTTAATAGGGTGACAGACAAACAGACGGGTCACCTAATGGTAGATGACAAAGGCCGCTCATCGACCCTCCTTTGAGTGTGATGCGCGAGTGGAAAGAAGAGAGGGGGATGAAGGGCGGGCAAACAGATGAAGGGTGATGAGGGGAGGAGAAAGAGGAAAGGAAGAGTTAACTTAATCACTCGACATTGTTTGCCTAACGGTTTACTGTAAGGCCGTGGTGTGTAATACTCCATAATTTTCTTTTATTCTTCTTCGACGACGTATGTAAGTATGACTTCCAAAAAAAATGCAGTTATAAATGAGATTTCATAGAAAAGTTGTGTAGTTTTATAATAAAAATAAATAATTAACCAGAAGCAGTAAAGGAAACCCCTTCGAATATTTTTTATTAGATTTCTAAAGCACATGGCTGCTTTTTTACAGAAACTGAGTTAAGTAGATATTTGTATACTGGACTATAGATGTTTAAAACCATAGTGCCCTAAAATTTAGTTTCGGTAGTGTTTGAAAGATGGCGTTGATGAATTTTCTTATTCCATTTCAAATTTATGAATACTTATATAGGAAAAACGTCTTATTGTTTGATAGGCCCTTTAACTTCAGCACTTAATAATTTTAGGATTACAGAATAGTGGCCCAAGCCACTCTGTACGTGTGTGTATGTACAGCGACCAATGTGAAGGCCAAATTAAACTATCAGCAATTTGCAATTACATAGTGTGTTCAAACAAGTTTACAATAAAAAAAAAGATTACTATTTTCTTGTATCTGGTCATAGCTATCTACCTTGTGACCGTGATTTTGGCTTAGTATAAAAGGAAAAGAAACATAATAAGGGCATTTTTGTTCCTGAAGACTGGAATTGTGTTATATCAAATGCCAAGAAAAAGAGTCAAAAATTTTGGATCGTGAAGATGATGACAGAACACTTCAAAAGCACTGAAAAATTGAAAAAAATATTAACTTATAGAAAAATAGATAAAATACTGACAAAAGTCAAAGAACCAAAGTCGAATGGCTAAAAATTCAGTGGTTCAAAATCCATACAAAATATATTACAAGTACACCAACATTCATGATGAAACTTTTTCTCCACTTAACTGCTTTAATATTAAAAAAAAAAGAACTAGTTTTTCTTCTTCTTTGACTGATATTGATCTAGATGTTTTGTAACTCAATGGTAGCCCCATAGAGAAGAAAAATATGAAAATCGATCTTAACATATATCCCTTCAATTCAACATGATTTCTATCGTAACCTGAAGACAAATAATTCTGCACAAGATACTGTAGCTGACTTCTACGATGATGACCTAACCCAAGAACAACTGCCTAATTTAGTAGAATAGTGACCTACATAATACATATTTTTTTTTATTTCAAAGTCATATACTACTTTGTAAGCATATACCTCTCAATGAAATGATTACTTTGTATGGTCTGTGTTTTATTTTTACATAACTAGAGAAAATAGTAAAATATCAGTACTGATGTAATTCTCAGATAATTAATGCTCATTATCTCCAAACTTAATGTGCAAGGCCTGGGCCACTATTCCGCTGAGCGACTCATATATAATGGTACAAGTGACGGTAGCGGTCTTACCGCTAGTTGCGATCTCGTAGAGACAAAGTTTAGATGGACACATGCATTGTATTAGTGTGCTGGGCAGTAAAAGGCAGATAATAGTAAGTAGGTACTAATATTGAATAGCTTTCGATGCTTTGAAGTTAATTTAGTAAAATATACAAAAAATAATGTACTTTAAACAAAAGCATTTATCTAAATATTGACTGCAAAATTTAGAACCAACTTTTTTGTTTCAAACTGAAAGTTTGTAAGTTAAAATACCCTCGAGACTCTTACTGCGATCGCTTCACAACTCAACTTATTAAAAATAATGTTATTTAATGAATCGTTAAATAAGTAAAGTTTGTAATAATTTTATAAATACTATTAAAATTTTGTTATTTATTGAAAATTCATGATTTAGAATTTCTTTGTTTTATAAACCACCATTCGTAATTTTATGTATACAAGTATAGCCGTATGGTTAACCCTATTTCTTTCGTGGTTATTGTAATAGGCGACTAAAGGACCGAACTGCTATCTATCAGATAGTGTATATACAGTCATACACTGCCCGAATGACGGCCATTACCACTACCAACAAATACTTGATTAAGTATCGAATACATCTAATGAACCCTATTATAATCCCTATTATAAACCTATTATACATCCACACTAAGGCTAGCGAGCAAGCTATAAAGATTAGCTGCCGCGCTTTAACAGTATTTATAAAACAAAACAAGCTGATCTCCATTCCTTTGTTTTTCAAAACGCTTTCAAATATAAAAAAGTACAAAACGTTGTATAGACTCTTCAGAAGCTCTTGAAAAGTTTGTTTAGTCAAGTCAACTCAACTCAGTAGCCATCTGTAAATTTTTGTACCTTACTCAATTACTAGCATTATATAATCCTCTTTATACCTAATATATGAAAATAAAATTTACGAATGATTTTCCATCTATGATAGTCGAAAGTAAAAATAAATTATGTGATGTCCGTAAAATCTATGTGTTAGAGATATTATAGCGTAAACACAACTCTTTAAAATATGATCCAAAAAGTCATAAAACACGCAGATGTTATAAAATCTGTCCTACAGTAACTTTCAGAGGTGCCTTTGCCAAGAGACACTTTCTTATTATCTTTACAACACCTTAAACACAACCGAGATATTAAATTAACTCACTATTTTACAACATTACACACTCACAAGCACACGTACGCACACACACACAACACACACATCCACACACATCCACACACACAACACGCCGAGCACATACGCATAAACACGCACGTATGTATGTACATACTCGTACACTTCTTATCATAAGTCATCAACTGAGACCCGTGAGAGGAACTGGTACCCCATTATAACGTCCAAGACATGATTACAACCTTAGATTTACATCTCGTTTTAAAGTTTTTTAGACTACAAGAGAGCTGAAATTTAAATTTTAAAAAGTAATTAGTGTTAAAGTTCTGAAGACGGTTCCTAGAGTACTTTTGAAGTGACTAAGATTTAGAATTCATGCAAAGTTTTTTTCAAGGGTCAGAGTTTGAAAATTAAATTAATTTGCTATCATTAAAATTTATTTCTGGAAAACTAAATTGTAATAGTGTTATATCAAATTACACGCGGAAGAGTCATGCTTATCAGTCGACTTGACCAGAGTCTTACCACAGCCTCATAGGAAACCAGATGTCAAGCAATGCTTGCGTTTAGTTTCCCCGAGTGAGTGAGGTTACTGGAAGCGTAACGTACCCTCTCCGTTTTGAGCTACCCTCTCTCCCCTTCTCTCCTCTCTTCACCCACCAAGCCGTTAAAGGTGGGTAGCGCACTTGTTTCTCATGAGTTGTAGGTGTCCATGGGCAGCTTACCATGAGGAGACCCGACTGCTCGTTTGCCTCCTATAACTATACAAAAATGTATACAGTAGCTTTTAGTTCTTTCAGTAAGTAATCACTAAAAGACGAGCTGTTTTCAGTGTATCTTTTATTCTAAAAGTCAAAGTGTGAAAAGTACCTGAAAGGTAGCTGCTTATACATATAAAAAAAAATGTTCTATTATAATATCTTGTACTTATTTACTTATAATGTTTATTCCATGAGAGTTATAGAAACTGAGAATATTAATAGTTAGAATACATATTTAATTATTTTGATTGAATTTCTGCTGAGTTGTTTGAAATAATTGGCATAAGAAGCTTACAGTTGTAGACATTGCTACTTGATGAGGAACGGTAAAAGGCCTATTTATCTACCTAAAAATAACGTTTGTCTATATTTTTGTAGTGAACTTTTGAAAATTAAAAGTAAAATATTATTAAAACTATTATAAGTTAGATGTAGAGTAGAGTAGAGTAGATGACGGTGGAGAAAATTCGTCATGTGTGTAAGAATAGAAGCAAGTGTTGAGCTGTTGTTTCTGCCCACTCCAAAGTGGAAAAGACGTTCGTTTATGTATGAATATATAACTTACACTTAAACAGAAAACTGTATTGGGCCACATTCTACTGATGGTTCCTAATACTTTAGTTTGATTTAAGCTAGTCGTGTACTCCCAACGTGCCGTGGTGGTGTACAAGCCTTCTATTAAAAAATAGCAAGTTTTGGTACATTTATGAGACAAACAGCGAGGAAAGTAGACGTGTGCTAACCTATTGGCTCAGATCTCAGATCCCAGTTTTCTGTAAAATTGAAGGAACAAATCTATAAGACCGTCATTAGACCTGCTGTTCTGTAGGGATCTGAAAGACCCCTACAGAACAGCAGGACGTCTACTTTCCTCGCTGTTTGTCAAAAGAATGACCGTTTATGCAAGTGGCGCTAGCAGTTCTTATTTTTTAAATTGTCAATAATCCATTAACAAAATAATCGATATGGAATTAGTTAAACAATAACTCTAAACAAGTAATAATAAGATGAAGTTGTTATGACGAATAACTATCGGAAATTTATTCTGAAAGACGGTACGGTCGACATACGTCGGGCATGCCACCGTCCCGGTGAATCAATCAGGCATATTATTTCTGGTTGTTCTCGTCTTGCAAACGGTGAGTATTTGCATAGACATAACCAAGTGGCCAGAATAGTACATCAACAACTTGCCCTTAAATACAATCTTGTGAATTTAGAGGTGCCATATTACAGGTATGTGCCCGACCCAGTTCTCGAAAATGGTCGTGCTACATTGTATAGGGATCGATCTATCATCACTGACAGGACTATAATTGCCAATAAGCCTGATGTAGTCGTGATAGACCGATTAGAGCGCCGCGCAATGATTGTCGATATTGCTGTTCCTCATGACGATAATCTCGTGAAAGTTGAAAAAGATAAACAAATAAAATATTTGGATTTGTCTCACGAGATTGTCGATATGTGGAATATATATTCGGCGATCATTGCTCCGATAATCATATCTGCTCACGGATTAATAGTTAAGAGCCCCGACCAACACCTTAAGAGGCTCTCGTTAGATGGTTGGATCAAGGGACTGGTGCAGAAGGCAGTTCTCCTTGACACGGCCCGCATTGTCAGGAGGTTCCTATCTTTGGAGCCCTAACCACCGGTGTCCTGGTCCCTGTACCCGGTGTCGGTGGTCTTCTATTTTTATATTTTTAAATGTATTTTATATTTATATTGTATATTTAATTTATTTATATGTATATTAACTAAAATAAAGAGATAATAATATTCTTTATTGTACACCAAACAAATACACAGAAACTAGAGTAATCTATGTAACGTTTAAGTTACTATACTTAAACATTTACATAGATTACTTAATTATATATAATAAATTAAAAATGTATATATGAGTATTTCATAACAAACATTAAATAATCTTATTTTCTACTAATTAGTCCATACACCGTCATATATGTATGTATGTATGTATATAATCGTCTATGCCACAGGGACACTTACTACTTCGTCAATTTGCTAGACTATGATATTATACCACTTATAACTTGAATTTAAAAAAAAAGGCTCAAAATAAAGTTATTCAAAGCCTGATCCATACATCAGACAAGATTCTTTTATACTTTTGTTACCCCATTACACATAATTAAATCATATACTGATATATTAAATATATGCGTTTATTTGCGAAATAAATCTAGAGATGCACAAATTAGTGTCCTGATTAATATTTAACATATCTACGTTTTACATATCTACGTCAGATGTTTATTAATAAATAATGTTTTCTATTTCGCAGGATATTACACACGCTTTAAACTTATACATAAATATATTGCAAATATTATAGTTTACATATTGAACAGTTAACTTTATTACATTATCATTTCTTACATCATAGACATATAAACAATAAGTAAATGTTAACGATATGTTAAAATTAGAATTAATTTCATGGAAATGTGTAATAAAAACATTTATCTAGTCATAGTTTACGACAAAAACATGTTCAGATCGCCTACCCGTAAAAACTACAGAAGCCGAGTTCAATGCAGAGCTTAAGAACACTAGTCATTACACTAGAGAGATTCTGCCGTCCAACAAACACAGGCCCCTTTGTATCCCACTCGCGCATGTTACTTATTACTTTTTCAGACAAACTATCAGGCGGATCACTTAATGGTAAGTGATAATCACTGCCGACCATGACTTTCAATGATTCTGTGAAATCAATAACAACCCTCTTGTACGATTAACATGAACTTACTTTGATATTGGTTTATTTGAACATTCATTTTGTCATATATTTAACTGCTTTACAATCTCGGTTTATTTCCACAACATTAGCCAACGGTGGAGATTAATGGATAGGACCGCAGACCAAGATACTACTTTTGTGCACTAAACTGTTGTTTTCCAAAACATACGATATTCACCTATACCATATTAACCCTTAACTGAAGGTTTACTCGAGATCTGACTTAAGGCAGATGACAGCAACCCGTTGCGCACTAGGGTGTCCTAACCCTCACACAGACCTCGAATTCCATAATTAGGAGCGTAAAGCTCCTAATTATGGAATTCGAGGTCTGTGTGAGGGTTAGGACACTTAATGGTAAGTGATAATCACTGCCGACCATGACTTTCAATGATTCTGTGAAATCAATAACAACCCTCTTGTACGATTAACATGAACTTACTTTGATATTGGTTTATTTGAACATTCATTTTGTCATATATTTAACTGCTTTACAATCTCGGTTTATTTCCACAACATTAGCCAACGGTGGAGATTAATGGATAGGACCGCAGACCAAGATACTACTTTTGTGCACTAAACTGTTGTTTTCCAAAACATACGATATTCACCTATACCATATTAACCCTTAACTGAAGGTTTACTCGAGATCTGACTTAAGGCAGATGACAGCAACCCGTTGCGCACTAGGGTGTCCTAACCCTCACACAGACCTCGAATTCCATAATTAGGAGCTTTACAGGCGACTTATAAATCGTTTATATATTTTAAAGGTACCTATGAATACAAAATGTAATGGCAATAACATAATGCTCGGATAATGATATGTACGTTTATTTACTTTGCGATTATTATAAGAAGAATATAATAATCGTGAAGTAGTTAAATGTAAGGGCCACAATTACATTTAATATTCAATATAAATATACATACTAAAGTTAATAAAAGTACATCGTTTATGACTCATCGACACCGTCAACGTATGTGTCGAGACTTTTATTTATTTATTTAGATAAATTTACAATATATGTTTGATTTTTGTTTTTGTTTAAGACAACTCTCGCATTAATAATAATTCCTGTGTCGCAATGGACTTTACAAATATTAAATCGAGAGACACAAAGAACACCCAGACTCGGGACTACTATTATTTTATGTAGTTATATTTAGCTTAATTAAATTAAATGATTACGTATATTTAACAATTAATAAAAATAACAATTATGAATATAAATCCTCTCTTAAATCACATCTCTCTTTCCATCCAATAGTTGCCTGGAAGAGATAGCTAATTGCGATTAGGCCGCAAATTATAAATATATTTAGTTAAGTATTTATAAGATAATATTGTATCTGACTGTAGAATAAAGCGTTAATCAATCATTCAATCAATCAATCAGTTAACTACATGTCAGAAATAATGCAATTTTGAGCTATTTCTATAAATTTTGGCACGCTACCATTATAAATGTCTATATATGTAGCACTTGCTTACTTTCTTACGTGATCTAATCGCAACACCTACTCTCGTTTACCTCGTCCGCCTTGGTATCGCTCAAGTTCATCCGTCCTACCCAAAGCTCTAACAATGATTATCTCTCCAGCATCTCATCCACTTATCTCCCACTGTACACGACATGTCAGATTCAATAGCAACCCATTTTTTATGATTCCTACCTACTGACTATATTTCAATGACCAACACTCCGAAAACGTAAACCTCCAAGACCAGGTGCTGGGAGACTAGTACTATTGTTTTTTTGTTTTTATTAAACAGCCACAACTAATATCGTTCTTAAGGTGTAAGACCAGTAAGTAATAGCTTCTGTCCTTGCTTTTTGCTAACGTTTCCACTTTTTCGTTTTCTTCCATACCGATATGAACAGGCAACCATTGCAAAACTATATTCTTACTTATATTTTTAAGCTTAACAATGGACCTTAAAATACTATAAGTAATTGGATTACCACGATATTTTACAATACATCGAAAAAGGTGCTGGAGAGCGTTTTTCGAATCCATAAAAATCACAAAATCTTGTAGATTAACACTTTCTATGTATGAAATAGCTTCGGCAATAGCAATTAGTTCAATGTGCATTATGGAAAGTCTACAATTAATTTTAAATTTTACCGAGCTATTCGTTTGTGGACTCAAAAAGAGGCACTGGCAATATTTTGATACTTTGACCCATCCGTAAATAAGCAAAATGGAAACAACTGACTGCACGCATCTAGTATTAGCAAAACAAAACTCGTACATAATCCATTTCTACTGACTCGTTTGCAAGTTCTGCAAAAATTATGTTTTTGTCTTGACCACGTTATTTTGGAAAGAAAAAGAAAAGTTGTAACAGATGTCAAAATAATTTCGTTTATACCAGCTTTGTTTCTTTGAGAGTGGTATTTTTTTATAAGGAAAGTCATTTATTATTTGCTTGTGTGAAAGACTGAATAAGTGTACTGTAATGGTCCTTATGTCAAACATGAATATATAATCAAGTTTGACATAAGGATCACTATTATTTTCAACACACTGCATAGTGTTTAGATAATAATATAATCTTCTTAAAGATTCTATTTGCGACAGAGTTTTTTTAATCAAGTTTAAATTCATATAATAGTTGAAATAATGAGTAGAAGAAGACGTGTCTGGGAAAGCTGAATAAAGGACATAAAAGCTAACGGTGATTTTTACTCTTCATCCGATCATCAGGTAGAAATTGGAACTATTCGTATGTTCCAAGTGAGTTACTAGAGAAACTAAAAAAACATATTAAATGCACGAAATCAATTCAACAAAGTATTTATATGGCAAGTCGGGTTCCTGTTCTTAAGTAATATTATATTTACATATAGAATTTAATATTGCTCTTTGTGCTCACATCTAACTCGTCAAAGGCTTTTGTTCGTTTTCCCATTTCCTCTCCCGTCTATTTTTATTGTACAGCTAAGTATTATCATCATCATCATATTGAGTTTAAATACTAAAGTATTCTAAATTCTTTAGTATAAAGTTTAATGTATCAAAAATTGTGTATAAGATTCATGTACAGATTACGTAAATATGATAAAACATATCTCTCAATTTTGTACTACACTCTACAATATTTTATGACAAATCGTTCACAGTGCAAGCCGCACGCATTTGGAATGTATTGCCAGAGGATATCCGACGGGCTCAATCACTATCTGTCTTGCAGAAACTCGTCAAGGATCACTAACATACCTATCTCCGTAATAACTGTTTATTATACATGCATTTATATGTGTATATGTAATTTTGTATGTATCAATATTTTTAGGTCTGACGTGGAATATTTATTGAAAAAGAACAAAAACCCTTGATTATACTATTTTTTACACAAATTATTTACAATTTTATACAGCTAACATTAATTAAAACACAAGGAACAAACCAATGTATAAATTTTAAAGGACTTACAAGTCACACCGACGCAAACCGGCAGAGCTTCCACTCTCGCCTTTTATAGCTAGCGAGGACCTACCTACCCACACCAGAAATAAAAAAATATTTGATATCTAACAATATAATATATACATACATATGTATATAAATATATAT
This sequence comes from Tyria jacobaeae, assembly GCA_947561695.1. Taxonomy (NCBI): domain Eukaryota; kingdom Metazoa; phylum Arthropoda; class Insecta; order Lepidoptera; family Erebidae; genus Tyria; species Tyria jacobaeae. The sequence goes on along the minus strand of OX387231.1, from coordinate 10,423,803 downwards.
AAATATAAATATATAATTATATATATATAATATCTCTTTTTAGATGTAATTTGTCTTTACTATGTTTAGTTGTGTTTATTTTTCCTTTTTTGTGCACCAGCAATACTTTACAGTATAGTCCATAAGGTTGTCTGGAAGAGATAGCAGATTGTGATGAAGCCGCCACCTATATTATTATCTCACTACTTTGTATTATACTTTACGTATACAATAAAGAGTATCTGCCTATTTATCTTCAATAATAAGACAAAGATGTCCACATGGATTATACATCGAATTATTACTATTGCCACATGGCAATAGTAATGATTCGATCAACAGCGATATCATTGACTTCAACAAAGCTTAGCTCACATAATTATTGGCAATAATCAAGAGAATATGGAAAGAAATGAAAGTGTAAAATGTATGAACGTTTGTCAGATTTTCACTTTCATTTATAGTTCATTCTTTTTCAATAATTCCATACTAATACAACAAAGCATAAAGTAAAAGATCCTTCAAATCAGGTATAAGAGTCAAATATCCAGTGGCGAAGAAAATGGTGTAAAACAAACGTTTTGAAATCACTTTGTGAAAAGGGAGAGCTTTAAATATAAAACTGTTTTGATATTCAGGCGCTTCCAAAAAGAATATAGAATTTATACGTGAAAAACAATGTGAGCTTGTTTCCAAGGTACTCATAAGCACAAAGAACAGTTTGAAGTTCAAAGCTGGTGTTAAGGTTTTAAAGAGTTCACAACGCCGGCGAAACTTATATTTAGTTGAACAGGTATACGGTTTCTGGTTCTTACTTACCATTAGAAGGAATCGTTTTCTTCTTTGTAAAATTCTTTAAGCTTGCATCGTTACTTAAAGATTGTTGCCATTATGAATTATGTATGTCGTGAATTCCACTGCTCAGCAGGTCCTCTTTTTTTTAGGATTTGAATATGCTAATATACTTAAAGGGATCTTTACTATTCGTATAGGTGTTATACTCCTAAGCTTTGATAGTGAGTCCAAATATTCCGAACATTTGATAAAGATTTCCACCTTGATCAAGTTTTCGGAATATAATTCTTGTGTCGTTTGATAAGGTATCATTGTATATGGATCATAAATCATAACAAAATGTTCATACTTTATTGTTTTTAATACATGAATTTCAATAATTCTTGTGACGTAATTTTAACAAGCCGCGTTGGCGAGCTACAGGAAGTAAGAAGGACTAAAATTTATAAATACCAATATTATATTGATGTACCCATAGGTACATTATTTAGGCACACGAATTCTACTTCTGTGTCATTCTCTACATAAGTAAGATATAAGTATATTACAGTACTACAACAAATGAATAAAACATAAATTGACAATCATAGACGGTAGGCTATAATTAAGAATATATCTTAACTTAGCTCTATCTCATTTGCCTTGTAAATGAGTATTTTTGTTAGACATCAAAGCTTAACTTGTTTTTATCAGATCAGATGTAAGCTAAAGATGGTTTAATTAATGTTAGAAATGCTTAAACAAGAGTAATGAAATACCGAGACCGTGAACTGAGCTAATAAAAGGTTTTATAACATATATAACGTTCGGAATTTTGCAAATACCAAGTGCTTTTACTTTAACAGGCTATGTTATCAGTTTTTTTTTTTTTTTTTAAATTACATACTAGGTATGTAGTCACATGGTGACATTGTTAAGCCTTTCCATATTTATTAGTGAATAGTCATAAATTTATGGGACAACCATAAATACATATGTACATATATATTTATACAATACCAACCATAAATAATACATATTTACTTGCAATAATTGTCGGTAGCAAAAGATATATTGCTAAGATTAACAACTCGACACTTCCACTCATTCACTTCATTTACCTATTTACTCTATAGTGTTCTCTGACAAATCGTTCACAGCGCTAGCCGACACATTAAGAATGCATTGTCAGAGGATATCCGAGGAGCTCAATCAGTTTTTTTTTTAGTTTTAGTTGTGTTTTTTTTTTACTTTATTCGCCACCATTCCCTAATACTTAACAGTATAGTCCATCAGGTTTATATAATCTGTATAATACTTTGTATAATACTTTACGTGTATCTAACGTACTGTGAATGCAAAGTCAAAGCTTAAATCATAGCATTTATTTCAAATAGGCCCAAAAGGCACTTTTGAACGTCAACATTTACATTGAAATAGAACTGATTCTAGTCGCCCCTTCCAAGATGTAGTTTCGTATGGAGAAGAATGGCTAAGAAACTCCACAACCATTATATATAATTTTGTGTGAAAACGATGCACCCAGAATAAAATTACTATACCGAAATAGGTAAAAACAATTAAGGAGAAGCAATGACAGCTAAATTAATTTTATGATAGATACATGGTACATTTACAAACATAGTAAAAGTAAGTATACGATTTACACAGAATATTAACAAGTAATAAGTCAATGTGTGAGTTAAAATAATCACTGAGGGTAAATCAATGTCACAAAAGTATAATTTATTTTACAATACAAATAGCAACCAGTTTGATTTTGTGTAGACTTTAGACTTTTAGATTGTCCTATGGAGCAGGACCAGCATGTGTTCAAGCGTTATTATCTTGGATATAATCCTCAAATTTGTAATAAGCTTGTTTACAAAGTGTACTTTAAATATGGGTTTTATTTAATAGCATTTAATTTATTTTCATTTAATTGCAATATATCACAAGGAATTCTGTGTGTTGTTGTTGTTATAACAATTAACACAGTACCCCATAAGAGCTGTATGTATTTTAGCTATTCTGAAAAATGGTTCATCTAATTTGTTTTTGTTTCTACTATGAAAATGATGTGTATCACTTATTTTATTTAAAAAATATAGATTTTTTCTTACATACATGATATTTTCATAAATGAATTGGCACGTTACCGTCATAATATAAATCCTTTTAAATATTTCCTTGAGGGATTCGTGTTGACGTAGATTATAAATGGCTCTAATAGCTCTCTTTTGCAAGATAAAGATGGATTCGATGTCAGCAGCCTTGCCGCACAGTAAAACGCCATAACAAGACATAATGCTGTGGAAGTAGCTAAAACAGACCAAACTCGCAGTTTCTACATCTGTTAACTGTCTGATCTTTTTGACATCATAAGCGGCCAAGCTAAGCCAAGCTGGCCAAGGCCAAGCAAGAGATTTTATATGACTACCCCATTGTAATCTCTCGTCTAGCGTAATTCTTAGGAACACCGTTTGATTAACAAATTCCAGTTTTTCTTAATATAATATGATGACACATTTACTACTTTTAACATTAGGTAACTGAAATCTAGTGCATTTGGTTTTTGTGCTATTTAGTAACAAATTATTTACCGTAAACCAATCTTGGACCTGAAGAATAGAGTTATTGATGCATCTGCAAATAACACCATCTTCGGTTGATTTAGGAGTAAATAGGGTAAATCATTAATGTACACTAAAAAGAGGAATGGACCCAATATTGAACCTTGGGGAACTCCCATTGCCATTTCAGACCTAATGAGTTTATGTCGTTTACTTGAGCTTTAACTTTTCTTTCTTTCAGGTATGATCTAAGTAAATTAAGAGCTGTATTTCTAATTCCATAGTACTCCAGTTTCACGCAATCGAACACTTTGGAGAGGTCGCAAAAGATTCCAATGGCATCATTTGCTTTTTCCCAGGCGTTAAAAATGTTTTTACAATGCCCTTTGGTAAAACCGTACTGTTGTTCAATAAAGATGGATTTTTTATTAAAGTAACGTAATATTTCATTGAGAATCAACTTTTTAAACACTTTACTGAGAAATAGCAGAATTGACACAGGCCTATAATTTTTAGGTCCTTTGCTATCGCCGGATCTGAACAAAGGAACAACTTCACTTTGCTGGTTTGTCCTCTATCGCATATAAAAAGCAGGGACAGGGAAATACTCCTTGGTCGACACTGGTGTTAAATATGAAAGCTAAAAAGGCCGCAACGGTTTCGATAGTAGCACTACAGACTTTAACAGACATTACCAAAGATATTATTTGATTTAATCATAAGATAGAGCTTTCATAACAGCCTGGGGATTGGTATGCTCAAACCTAAACTCTAAAGAGCATGCCTGTACATTCTTTCTGAGTAAAGCAGAAGAACGCGCGGGTGAGGAATTTAATGTTTCAGTGGTTTTTACAGGAATATTAGGGAAAAAGTTTTCCAATTCCTGAGCTACTACTAAATCTGAGTTGATGGAACCCTTTGCAGTCTCTAAATTAAATTCAGTATAACGCTGTTTTTTCTACTTTTCATTATTTATTATATGGCAAGTAGTTTTTATTTTATCATCAGGTGATTTTATTTTATTGCTAATATAAAGCGCATTAGCTAATTTTCAGACAGTTTTGAATATTTTGAAACATACTCATTAAAGCTTGTATTATTCATTTATTGCTTTAAGACATAATGCGTCAACCCTCTCTCTTAAGCACCATAAGTGCTATGAAGTAGAGTGTCTTTATAGTCTACTAAAATTAAAATTTTCACTGTGTGGTGTACGATTGGTCAATATTTTGTTGTTTTTTTATTTTCTATCTCTAAAAACATAGCCCTCCTTCTGTGCGAAAGGGAAATAAGAAGATTGATAGGGAGTTCCCAAAACGGCGAACTAACGTAGATGATACTAAGCTCGATGACCAGTGGAATTCATAGGTTCGTATACCATTCACATCTGTGCATGCAAGATGCTTCTAAATACATGTAGTCTAAACACGATTTCTAATAGGTCCTCTTAAATGTTCAATATCTGAAAGGATGATAATGATTACTCTTCTCCTGATAATAAGTAAAAACGTTATGATTATAACGCAATAAATTAAGGGTTTTTATGTAAAACAATGTCTTTGGGTTTTCGAAATGTGTTCTATGTTTTATGTACCATTAAGATTTTTTTTTGACTTTGCAATAAACCTACCATAGTGACTCCACTTTGCCTGATGGAAAGCATTTAGTGGAGTCCAAGAGTGGTGTTCACCATCCTCATTGCATGTCTAGTTATTGCAGCATGGTGACCCACACTTTGGCAGCTTGGTGAGATGCTTTTTCACGCGCCGCTTAAAAGACCCTAGTTCAAAGTGGGAAGGAAACACGTGCGCTGGTAATGAATTCCAGGCTTTCACACGGCACAGGAAATTATTATTATTAATAATCTTATTATAAATATTGTCACTATCAATTCTATTGTAATTTCAATCCATTGTCATGATACACTCAGCTGGTTTATTGTAACTTTATAGACTTTACGATTTTTGAAGTACAGACAGAACATGTCAGGTATCAGTGAACAGTCTCAGGTCTGTAGTTTTCGTTATGTTACTGAAAATTGAATTTTAATACAGACACATTTACAAAACTAAATTCCATTTACTAACTATAAGGGAATAAACTTAACAAATTTAATATTTCTGAATTATTTTAAAAACAATATGGTGTTGTCACACTTTATCCAACATTCATCGGAAAATTAATGCCGTTTAAATTTAATTATAACAAAAGCAAACTCGTTTTCTCAACAAAATAAAAAGAATTTATCAAAGCAACAAGTAAATCTAATCTATAAAAGGTTCCCGATAAAGAGATTTGTTTTATGCCTTCGATACTTCAACGGAGTTTGACCACGTCTCCTTTCAATCGTTAATTAACAAAGTTTTCAACGATATTGGTTTATTTTCTCAATAAACTGCTGTTTTCTCTGATATAATTGATTTCATTCTTTCGAGAAGGGAAACCAATAGTTTAGAATTGTTTAGTTAAATTATGTGGTAGTCTCATAACTTTTGACATTCTCCTAAAACAAATAAGAGGCTTTGCAATTAGTAGAAAAGTACTTACAGAATAGAATGCAAGCTAATATGATTGAAACATATAACGAAACTATACAAACAGTTCTATCACAGTATGAATATGTACAAATAGGTGTGCCCCAGGGCCCCTTTTGTTTATTATTTATTTACACGAGCTTTCTTATATTTAACCACTTGTGCGGCATGTTTTGCTGACGATGCTACTATTTTCTTTCTGATATTAAAAAAAAAATGAAGATGAAATCAATATCAGTTTCAAAACACTAACGGATTGGTTACAATCAATTAATTTAAAATTAATCTTAACAAGGACAAAATCAGTGTAATTCCGTATTTATCAAAGAAAGCCTACCAGGTTAACTGTTCTTTTGTCTGAGACTGTAATCGAAGAAGGGAAGAAAACGAATTTTCTCAAAGTTACTATTGATAAACATTTATAATGGAAGTCTCACAGAAAAAAAATAGATTTTAAGTGCCTGTTATATGTTTATCTGTTCTATCAGAAACTACATATATTAATATTACCAGAACGGATTACGTTTATACACTACTATACTACTACTGATATAATGGTGTCCTTTACTTGGAAAACTCGACAAATGTTCAATGTAACTTTGTTCTCCAGAAAAAAATTTTACTCACCATATATATAACATGCATAGAACTGAATCACTTAGAAGTATATTTAAGGACAATCATTTTCTCATTCTTAATTGTATTTTTGTATTTGAATAAACTGTTTGTTTGTACGAGTAATAAGCAGTATTTTGAAAACAAGTCTAAGTTAAAGAGTAATATATGCAGCAAATATAAATATAACAATAATGTGCCTGCAATTCGTGTCTACCTGTAGCTAGTGTAAATTGTTTAAAAACCATTTAAGGAGGTGGTTAATTATCAATGTCTTCTATAATATGAAAAAAAAAAGAATTACTTTTGAATCCAATATGTTGAAGTTTTATCTTCAGTTACTGTCTATCACACCTAATCTATAAATATTTTTTTTTTTTTTTGTTTATATATAATGTGATATCTTACTTATTTTTTTTTAAATGAAGAAGAAACCAACCAAACCAAAATTCAATATGCCATAAAATTGCTAATAACTATGCGCTTTTATTATTCATATATTATCCTGTATTAAAAAAAAATGTTTAAAATTATAAAATACAAGTGTAAAAATCGCATGCAAATTCGTGCAGTTGTTATTGGGTGATAAGCTATAAGTGCGATATGCGTTTGCATCCGTGCTTAACTGCACGCACGCACGCATTCTTTTCATAAATCTATATGTGGAAAAGTAACTAGTGGTACCGATAAAAACTTACAATATAGCGATCCGTATGACTTGTTTACATACTTCACTAAGCTGCTAAAAAAAATAGATAAGCCCTTACTCTCCCAGGTAATTTTGGCCTGTTTACTGATCCGTAAAACTACCATAGTGTCTGTCTACTGTAAACTGGTCATAAACTTGTTTTATGATACACCAGTAAGCTTAACTCACAAACGTTAAGCAATAACCCGACCTTTCAGTCGTTAATGGCCTCTTTAGTTAAAAGCGTCAATTCTCAGGCCGAAATCGACTCCAATATCGACTCTCTTAACGAATGAGGCTTTAAGTAGGTACTCCAAATGTTGGAGTGGTCTTTGCAGGAGCTAGCCTTAACTGCCCGAGGGTCATTTCATCATTTTTTTCTCATAACATTTTATTTTATTTGTGTGTAAGAAATTGTTGAGTTTTCTTTGTTGGGACCGTTACTTTTAAGCCCGTGTGTTATTTGATAACCAAACCTCCGCCCTGGATAACCTACATGATAAAAACCGCATTTAAATTAATAGAAGAAGCTCGTCAACGGTTTCGTCATTTATTTGGACCTAAAATTCAAATATGAATAACTTGGAATTCCCGAGAATATAATATAATTAAAATGCAATTCGGCTTTTCTTGATGTTCTCGGAAATTCCAATGTATGCATTTCTAATCTTTTTTTTTTTTTTTTAACGTGTGGAAACCCCCTCGGGCCGTCATCCCACCGGGGTTTTCGGTGGAACGGTGTGTCGGAATCGGACCGACTAAAACCACACGGTGTGCCATCCTGCGCCTAAAATAGGAGGAATCCGGGAACAGCTTTGTTAAGACATCCGGACCCCTCCTAGCGCCTGTTGCCCGCAACAGCGCGGGCTCCACCTTCGGGTAACTCTCAGTTAGGCAACGTCCAGGCACACCAGGACGTCACCTCCTCGCGGCTGGCCATATGGCGGATGGAGGGGAAAACCCGTCCCGACCACCCGCGGCCACACTCAGGGCGGCATGAGGCGCTGGTAAGCGCGCCTACGCCGCCCGGTTCGCCGGCGGCGAGTTGGGTCCGAGTGGAGATCGTCCTCCCGGGCCCGCTCCGCCGCCTCCTTCTGCGAGATAACCTCCTCACAGAAGGTTGCGACCGCGGTGAAATTCCTGTCGCTACCGGCCATGGAGCGTATAACGGCCGGTAGCGAGAGATCCTCTCCGATGACTGCAGTGAGGACCCGACGCTGCGCCGCCCAAGCGAGGCAGTCTGCTAGCGTATGTTGAGCCGAGTCCTCACTGCAGTCGCAGTGGTGGCAGGCGGGACTCAATTCCCTCCTAGCGACCGAGTGCAGGTACCTTCCGAAGCAGCCGTGCCCGGAAAGAACCTGCGTCAGTCGGAAAGAAAGAGTCCCGTGCTGCCGCTCTGCCCATTCGACGATGACCGTTTGGAGCGCCTCCACGGCGGCAAAGCCAGCACGTGGAGCCCCCAGCCTGGACGACCAATGAGCCATCGTGGCTCGACGAGCGGCTTCACGCCACTCGCGTATCTCTTCGGGCGGGGGCCGTCTGCCGCTACCCGCCCGGAACTCAGCCGTCCGCCGATAAACTTCGGCGAGCACTTCCGCCTCCAAATCCCACGGGGGAGTTCCGGCCAACGCGCACGCCGCCTCCGTCGACACGGTGCGGTAACCACGTATGGCTCTAACCGCCATAACCCTCTGAGGGCGCCAAAGGCGTGCCCTATTCTGGGCGGTCAGAGCCTCCGCCCACACCGGTGCACCGTACAGTGCCATTGACCGGATAACCCCCGTGTACAGCCGTCTTGTAGCGACGCTGGGTCCACCCAAGTTGGGTAAAAGGCGCCCAAGAGCGGACGCAGCGCCGACCAGCTTTGGAGCAAGCTGCCGAAAGTGCTCGTCGAAGAGCCACCTCCCGTCAAGGATCAGGCCCAGATATTTAATGTGGGCCCGAACCGGTACAAGGACCGAGTTAACCTTATGGTCAACTCGGTCCTTGTACCGGTTCGGGCCCGATGGGCTCTCCGATGAGAACCTTAACGGCATCGCCTAAAATTTTGGCTGACTCTACGGGACAACTGGCCCACACCGCGCCAAGTCCACCTTTACCGGGACGGATGGTGCCAACCCTAATGGTGTTGGTGTGGCATCCTGTCTTTTCGCGGATGGCAACACGGACATCCTCCTCTGTCGCAGAGTCGTCCAAGCCCGAAATACGCAACTCAGCGCACTTGGTGGGCCTGGCGACCTTGACACCATCCGATGCTACAAATATTCCCCGCAACTTCTGTGCAACGACGTCCGCCATCTTGGCACCTTTAGCCCCGGGGAACTCGAGAACTCGAGCCCCCGTCTGGGCTAGGCGCAACCTCACACCGGAGGCCCCAAATTCTGTGCCTAGGCTATCCCGGGCCTTCTTAAAAACGGCAGCGTAAGATAGCCCACTGCTCGCAGCCTCCGGTGACACGGTGACCACTACTGCCGCTGTTTTAGGCGCGTGCAGTTTCCGTGATGTTTTAGAAGCCGTTGCTACCATCGACGGTGCCTGTGGTGGAGAATCTGCACTCTTGACAGCCTTCTTATTTCGCTTCCTTGACCTCTTTTTGCCTCCCTCCGCTTTCTGCCACCCATCGCTGGAAGGGGCAGCCGTGGTTGACGCTGATGCGGTGGGAATAGCACGATTGAGAGCGTGAGATACTCTCGTACCTTTCGGTGCTGGAGAGGGAAGTGGAGGGAACTCCGTCATTGAATCCGTTGTTCTCTTAGTCAGTCGTCCGGTCCTATGCGCGGGCGCAGGCGCTGTCGCCGACGCTGCTGCTGCATAAGAGACCGTAACACGACCACCTGAAATGGGGAGTGCTGTGAGGGCTGATGAGGCCCTTTGCTTGTCCGAGGCGAGTGGTGGCCGGACGATAGGCGCTGGAGGCAGCCTTGCCTCAAGGCCCGAGAGGCGTCCGTCCATCATTCTCCACACTGCGTCAATGACACGACGCAGGTGGGAATCCGTCATCTCGTCAATTTCGGGGCCAGACGGAGGGGGAGCAAGTTGCTGCGTAACCGGGCCTTGATCCCCAGGACGGCCTGCTTGTGCCCTGAATTGCGCAAACTGGGCACTGAGCTCGGCTACTTGCTTGGTCAGGTGGTCACTTGCCGCCTGGAGGCGCGCCACGTCTCCGATGAGAGTGTCAACTACCCCGGAGACAGCAGAGGAAGAATCCTTAAGGGCCTTCACGAAGCAACCCTTAAGGTTCGTCGATTTGGTGGCCACTTTGTGGATGATGGCCACCGCCGCCGCCGCTCTCTCCTGCATGGTTGCTGGTGTCCGAGGGACAGAACCCTCTTCAAATGGACCTTGGATCTTTAGCAGGAGATCCGCAATTTCTTCCTCCGCTACAGTTTCGCCCTCCGATCTAGTTCTGGTATAAGCCCCGACTCTAGAGAAGGCGGAACCAGATTTTGCCGAGATCGGCGTGCGCGACCTTTTTTTTTTACTGCTATTCGCTTTCCAAGCCGCCGTCGGCATATCGTAATCCCGAAAGGAGTGTCGTGGTTAAGTCTCGCAGCTCCGATCGGGGGCGAGGGTCTTGGCTTAGCCGCCCGGACTGCGAGGAAGAAAACCTCTATAAAAAATTACCCCGAATCCCGTGTTCTGGTGCGTGACCATGGGATGCATGGCTGATGGGTGGTTCAGTCGCGAACGTATTCCCAGCCGGGGCACCTGCGGACCCCTCGGTTGGGCATAAATCTACGCTTACCCGGGTATTGGGGGATCTCTGCCCGGGTGGACCTTTAATTCTCCCCCACTCGTGGGATATATTATGGATTTCAACACTAAAATTAATAAAAAAATTTAAGAACAAAATAAGGAGTTAAAAGCTAAGCAAGGAAGGAGAAAAAGTAAAAAGTCGGCGGCAGAAGCCTCGTCGACCGACGAGGAAGTGTCGTGCCCAACTACTCTCTCGGTGGAGATCCTAGATGTTAATCTGACTCCTGGGAGCAGTACAATTTTGGAGCAAGGACACTCCAGGACAACCAGGGCAGCAACTTGTACGGTCGAGCACATGGAGCTTGAGCCCCGCGACTTCGATAATCGAAAGCGAAGCCGCTCGAAGGACGTCGAAACCGAAACATCAACGGAAATGCTTCCTCCAAAGTTGACCACTGTTTCCGAGCGGGGCGTTCGACGATCGATGCTGTAATGCGTCTGAGGGCTGTGACCGAAGAGGTAGTGAGTTGTGGCGGCGTGCTGTTGGCGGTGTCTTTGGACATCGCCAACGCTTTTAATAGTCTGCCATTCAGCTGCATCAGGGAAGCGCTCCATTATCACAGGGTGCCACAGTACCTGAGGCGGCTGGTGGCAGACTATTTGGAGGAGCGTACCGTCGTGTACGAGGATCGAGAGGGAAATTTGAGTCGTCGGCCCATGTCGTGCGGTGTTCCGCAGGGGTCTGTCCTTGAACCTCTCCTGTGGAACATGGGGTACGACTGGGCCCTTCGAGGTGACTTCCCCCCTGGGCTGGGCGTAATCTGTTACGCCGATGACACTCTGGTCACAGCCCGGGGGTCGAACTTTCAAGAGGCTGCACGCCTGGCCACCAGAGGAGCCTCACTGGTGGTCGGGCGCATCGAGGCGCTAGGGTTGCGCGTGGCTTTGGATAAGAGGAGGCCCTTTTATTCCATGGGCCCCGTCGAGGTCCATCCCCTGGCGCCTCCATAATGGTCAACTCGATCCTTGTACCGGTTCAGGCCCACATACGATATCTGGGCCTGATCCTCGACGGAAGATGGCGCTTCGACGAGCACTTTCTGCAGCTGGCTCCAAGGTTGGTCGGCACTGCGTCTGCCCTTGGGCGACTTTTGCCCAACTTGGGTGGACCCAGCGTCGCAACAAGACGGCTGTACACGGGGGTTGTCCGGTCAATGGCACTATACGGTGCACCGGTGTGGGCAGAAGCTCTGACCGCCCAGAATAGGGCACGCCTTTGGCGCCCTCAGAGGGTCATGGCGGTTAGAGCAATACGCAGTTACCGCACCGTGTCGACGGAGGCGGCGTGCGCGTTGGCCGGAACTCCCCCGTGGGACTTGGAGGTGGAAGTGCTCGCCGAAGTCTATCGGCGGATGACAAATTTCCAGGCGGGTAGTGGCAATCGGCCCCCGCCCGAAGAGGTACGCGAGTGGCGTGAGGCCGCTCGCCGAGCTACTATGGCTCGTTGGTCGTCCCGGCTGGAGCGCCTCCACTGTGGCAAAGCCAGCACGTGGAGCCTGTCGTGGTCATCGTCGAGTGGGCAGGGCGGCAGCACGGAACCCTTTCCTTCCGACTGACGCAGGTTCTTTCCGGGCACGGCTGCTTCGGAAAGTACCTGCACTCGGTCGCTAGGAGGGAATTGAGTCCCGTCTGCCACCACTGCGACTGCAGTGAGGACTCGGCACAGCATACGCTCGTGGATTGCCCGGCGTGGGCGGCGCAGCGTCGGGCCCTCACTGCAGTAATTGGAGAGGATCTGTCGCTTCCGGCCGTCATACGCTCCATGGCCGGTAGTGACAGGAATTTTACCGCGGTCGCAACCTTCTGCGAGGAGGTCATCTCGCGTCACGCGGTCATGCGTGGTTAAATAAAGATGCAATATAATTGAATTACAATGAAAACAAAAATGTGTAATTATAATAAATATTCAAATACAAATTAAATGCGAGTCTACGATTAAAATGTTATGTGCCTATTATAAAATGCGTATATCTAATAAAGTCAATAAATAAGAGTTTTTTTTTTTATATGAGTATTTGCTACCAGTAAGAATGAAAAGATTTGATGGTATGTGTTTGAGGTGTGTGCAACCGTGTGTGCAACCGTGCGTGCGTGTGAGTGTATGTATGAGTGTGTGAGTGTGTGTTTATTTCCATAAAAATATATTTAAAATCTTTGGATACATACAAGTTCTTCCGTTTTATCGTAGCTAAGTGTTTTCAGCCAGCGTATGATGACTGTTTTACTGTTAAACCGAATTACTCAATGACTAGAAGGAATAACAGTAACTATTAATTAATCTATCAACTGAAAAATGTTTCCTTCTTTGTAACACTGCCAAAAAATATAACCGTACAATTTTTATAGATCTTTGCCCAAGTAGTATACTGCCCACAAGCTTATGACTCTCATCCATTCCATGAGGAACAGCATGGAAGCAGTCATTAGGGCCCGGAGAGGATTTTTATTTTTTATTAACGTCCTTGTTTCCAACACTTTACAAATTGTTCAAAAAGTAAAAACATACCTGTTGCACAAAACACGATGGCCTAATAAATTCATTGAACGATACCTTATAATATCCGCAATTAAGTGGCATAATTATTATTATTTGTTTAATGTAAAACAATGTATAAAAGTCATACAAAACCAAACTTCAGAAGCGTTTCGAATTTTTTTCGATTACAAATATATGTATATATGTACGTATATATCTCTTTATTTTTCAAACTTTGCAACATCCCAAGGTTGACTGGCAGAGAGTGTTTTTGGCACCGAGTCCGCCTGTGTACAATATGTGCATGAAGATTTAAATAAATAAAAAAAAGTTCTAAAAACAAACACAATATCTTATTTTTTTTTTACTGCTGCATTCTAAGATCAGTAGGTATATGTCAAGATTAGACTTAGTGAAATGAACGAAAATAACAATTGTATTCACATACAGTATACATTTTTATACCACTGTCAGAGTTGTACTCGTATTACTTAATGTGTCACACAACTTATAATAAATGTGTCAAAATTTATCTATTATCTTATTAAGTTAGCCGTGTGCTGTGTGGTTCACACTGGAGTAAAATAGGGCCACACCATCGCTTCCCGGTAGTGTTGCAAAAGGCGACTAAGGGATCGAATCGTTATCTATACAGACGTACAGTGCCCGGTTGACGGCAATAGGCTAGCCCCCCATGACATTAGTGGGAACGAATTCTTAATGGCCAACTGTGGGTTTTTAATACACCTCTACCTACCACTTAAGGGATACAGGCGTGAGCGTATGTACATATGTACATTGTATATATATATATATGTATATGTATATATCTTGTTAAGATTTATAGTAATAGGTTTTGGTAGAACGATATCTGTCAACATAAAATACAAAAATCTTTTAATGGCTAAGCGACTTGTTTTGGGAGCTTGTGTGAAACTGTTTTAAAAATGTAGCGTTTCTTAGAAGAAAAAAATATATACAGTAAAAGCTGTTACATCAGAATAAAGACTCTCGACGGGGGCTCTTTTATAGAGTGAAGCATCCTACCGCGATGGTGTTACGGTGTCGTGACGTCACGTCAATAAACAAGTAAGTCAAATTATTTGAAAGTCCAAACCGAGAAATTAATACAGTTGGTATTCATTTCACGTTTTTTAAATGGAATGTTATAATATGATTATTGATTACTATAGCATTTTAATTATATGTATCATTAGATTCAGAATTTTAAAACGTCCGTAACATCGACATAAAAAAGTATTTTAATTAGTAATCCAATCTCAATATAATACACAAAAACGTAAAATATTACAATGAATTATTATAAATACATTCAAACCGTGTTTGATTCTCCTTTTAGTGAAAAATTTGCAATGTAATTAAGAGCTCGGACGCTTTGTTTTACATTCAATTCGGAAGTATGTATTTTAACAATTGGTGGAAAGGTATTCAAAGGTATTTCATGATGAACGAACTGTATTATTTTTTCTATTTAGTTATTTTACTTCCAACAGTAAAACATCATTAAAAGTTATTAAATAAGTAAGTATTTTTAAATCGTGTGTAAATTGGGACTTCACTGAGATTATATTTAGGAGGCACCTTTTCAATCTTCTTTATACCTTCTTGTCTATCTCGATGTGCCGACCGTACTCACGGGTGGGCAAAAACCAATGTATATTCGTCGCTGTGTCATAAGACATACATCTCAGTGGTATGTCTTATGACACAGCAGAAAACTTTTAAGACAGTTCTTACTGCATCGCCCAAGTAACATTTTTAGATGTTTCATTACTTGACGCATCTTAAAATAAGTGGCCTGTTAGTTTTGCGATTAATGATCCTGACTTCTAAACGAGAGGTTGTGGGTTTGATTCTCACCTATGACAAATGACTGTGTTACGAGCACGATCATTTGTTCCGTGTCTATATAAGTATGTATATTAGCATCTGGTTACTTGACTACCAAATGTAATATGTTTAAAGTTATTATCAAAAAAAATGGTTATAATTGTTATTAGTCCTTGGATTGAGAACACAGATATTTTGGTTTTCAGACTTTAATATAGAACAACGTGACACAATAACTTACAGAACTATACGAGCGTCTGCCATTACACTCCCACTATTGAGTAACTCTATAACCTGTCATAGACAAGACATAGTTAGTAAGATGTTGCCAGAATATTATATTGCTACATTCACACCTCCCCTCAATAAAATATTCAAGCAAAAATTTTTTTATATAAACCTCCCCTTAACATGAACTTCCCCTTAATTGATATAAAGCACAATTATTAATCTTTAAATAATTTCTCTCTAAATTTTTTAAATAATATTCCCCCCAATGTCTTTGTTAGAATGTCTGCAACTTGCTCACTGGTATTCACATATTTTAATTCAATTATTCTATTTTCTATTTTTTCTTTTACAAAAGCTTGTTTAATTTCTAAATGTTTCACTCTTGAATTACCAGTGGCCATATTAGCCATCTTGATAGTTGACTGGTTGTCCTCATATAAAATTATATTAGTTTCAAATCCAAATGTATTCAAAATGTCTTTCAACCAGCAAGCTTCACTAGTGGCTGAGCATAAGGCAATGTACTCCTCCTCTGTTGAAGACAATGCTACTGTCTGCTGTTTCTTTGAAAACCAAATTACAGAACACCCAAACACTTTGAAAATACACCCTGATGTTGATTTTCTATCGTTACAACCACCCCAGTCACTATCAACATAGCCTATTACATCATTATTGCAGTCTCTATAATACAATAAGCATAAATCAAGTGTCCCTTTTATATATCTTAAAATATTCAACAATAGTTTGTATAAAAGTTCAGAAGCACAGCTCTGATACCTACTTAATATGTTAACCACTGCACAAATATCTGGTCTTGTCCCCATGGCAGCATACATTAAACTCCCAACTAACTTTCTACATTTATTTTCTATTGATGAACTCTCTGACCTTTTTCTCTTAAGAATATGGAAGTTATAGTTTTTATCAATTGGTAATTGTAAAGTTTTACAATTAAACATATTATACTGTAATAATAAATTTTCTAAGTAATGTTTTTGAGAAATAATAGTGATTCCCTTATCTATGTTTTGATTAACCTCTATCCCCAGGTATTTACTTATTACTCCCATTTCTTTCATTTTAAATGTTTTACATAATTCATCTTTTAATATTAGCAATTCTTTTTTATCCCTTCCAAAATATAATATGTCATCGACATATAATAGCAAATATGTGTTTTTGTTTTTTGAATACAAACAGCAATCTTTATCAGATTGTTTATAACCCTGAGATAGCATTACAGATTTGAAATGATCATTCCAGTATTTTGGAGACTTTTTTAAACCGTAGATGGATTTATTAAGTTTAACATACTCATACTCAATAGAATTAGTCCCTTCAGGTAAACTTAAGTACAACTCCTCATCAAGTTTTGCATTTAAAAAAGCTCCACATACATCCATTTGTTTAATCTGTAACCCTAGTTTAGTAGCTACTGACACAAACATACGAAATGTATTAAGTTTTGCAACTGGTGCATACACATTATCAACATAATCTTGTTCAAAACCCCTAGCCACCAATCTAGCTTTGTAACCATCCTCTTTCCTTTTCAGGACCCATTTTGAGCTTATCACTTCTTTGCCTTTTGGTATTTTATCTACTTTTGTCCATGTGTCTTTTTCTTTAAGTTGATCAAGTTCCTTTTTAATGGCTTCCTTCCAATTTTCAGCATCTGTTGACATCATTGCCTCCTTATAATTCTTTGGTTCTTCAGCATATAGATTATAATCACTCAGGTATTTTGGTTTTCTTATTATTCTTCCACTTCTACTTTTTACCTGTCCTGCCTCTATATTTTCATTAACACTTTCAACTTCCTGTTCTCTTTCTTCATCTTGATCTTCTCCTGTTTCTTCATTCTCACTGCCCTGTTCCTCATTCTCTATTGGTGTATCCAGTAGAATCAAATTCTCAATATCCTGTACATTTGTTGATTCCTGTTTTTTATTACCCTTCTGATCTAAGAATATAGTATCTCTCTTGGTATGTACTTCCTTCTTGTCTTCATAATAAAGTCTGTATCCTTTAGTATCATCATATCCAACAAATATTGCCTTCTCTCCCTTGATATCCCACTTCAACCTCTTTTGTTTTGGAATGTGGACATACACCTCCTGTCCAAATATTCCACGGAGAGTTTGCACATTAAACATACGGTTATTAAAAATTTCATAGGGTGACTGCCCTTCTACAGTACTCTTGGTTGTCCTATTCAAAACATATATTGCAGTGTTTACTGCCTCAGCCCATAACTCCTTTGATAAGTTGGTACCTATCATGGATCGTGCTGCCTCTACTACAGTGCGCATATCCCTCTCTGCCTTGCCGTTCTGCTGGGGCGTAAAAGGTACAGTTGTTTGGTGATGTATGCCCTTGCTTTCAACAAAATTTTGCATCTCTTTAGTGGCAAACTCCCCTCCATTGTCAGTACGAATCACTTTCACTTTATTTTCTGTTTGTGTTTCTGCCCAAGCAACAAACTGCTTTATTCGAGAAACAGTATCCCCCTTTTTTTTTAGAAAATAAACAACTCGGTAATTTGAGTAGTCATCCCTCAATAACAAGAAATATCTTGAACCACCAACACTCTCAACCTCCATTGGGCCGCATATATCAGCATGCACAATTTCTAAAGTTTTTGTGGTGTGTTGCACTTTTCTTGAAAAAGGTAACCTATGTGATTTACCTTGCAAACATGATTCACATTGAAAGTCCACATTTTTATACTGAATATTGTTGCTGTTTAGTACCCTTTTAACATACTCAACATTTTGGTGACACAGTCTCTCGTGCCAAGTTGACAATGTTGTAACAGCTGCTGCATGTCCTTCATACAACACATCTAGTACATATGACTTCCCTTGTAGATTCCCAATAGCACACAGCTCATTACCTTTGTAGATAGTACATTGTTCAGACAACATCTTGACTTCATAACCTCTCCTCGTTACACAAGGTACCGAAAATAAATTAATATGCATATCTGGCACATATAGCACATTAAATAGTGTCGATTTAGTATAACAATCTCCATCATATATTTGTAATTTCACTTCACCAACCCCAAGGACGCGTAGACGCCGACCGTCGCCTACAATAACAAATCTGTTTGACACTGATTGATAGTTTGTAAACAAAGATCTTTCACTACTCATATGTTCACTCGCACCACTGTCAATCAACCATCTTTGACAGACTTGTCTATTTTCACTCGAAAAGTTAATGTTACTCATGTTATGGTTCATGGCTGTCATTGTAAACGCATGACCCTTTTTTACTGATAATTTTTCAGGTGCTCTCGATCTATTTTCACTGTTTTGATATTTAGGACATTCATGTTTTAGGTGTCCTATCTTGTTGCACTCAAAACATTTACGTTTTTCAGACTCACTTTTACATTGTTGTGCAAAATGTCCACCCTTTCCACACTTATAACATCTCTTAGTAAATTGTTTTTTATTTTGACGTGCATAAAGAGCTGTATTTTCTCCCTTTTGTACCTCTCTTGCCTTCACTCTCTCTTCCTCTACAATAAGCCTAGCAACCAATGCATCATAGTTTTGGTTATTACTGTCCACCGATTCCCATGCAGATATGAAATGACTGTAACTGTCTGGCAACGACATCAGCACTTTAGTGATTAGGAACTTCTCTGATACCTCCTCACCAGCTTGTTTCAATTGACAAGCCATCTCTTGTAGTTTAGATAAGTGCGTTGACAAGTCCCCGTCCTCATAAGTATATTGAAAGAACCGTTGTTGTAGCATCAATGTACTTGTTGCAGAACTTGATTCATATACGCTATTGAGCTTTGTCCACATTGCCTCCGCCGTCTCGCATGTCAGCACATGTACCATAGCTGCTTCACTTAACCTGGACACGATGACAGTTTGTGCCTTTGCATCTTTTGAGACCCAAGTCTTTGCATCGTCGGCTTTTCCTTCTTTGCCAGTCACTACTGAGAACAAGTCAGCCCCTTTAAGTATGACTGAGACTTGGAATTTCCATACGCTCCAATTTTTCTGTCCTTCCAGCTTAATAGCTGGAAATGCTGTGGAATCCATCTTCAACGCGTGTCAAGTTTCACCCTGCTCGAGCCTGATGCCGTACCAGTCTCCGTACGACCAACTACAGACTCCGCTAGCAACAATCGCACAACTCCTTTGCGTTGTCTGACCACGCTGCCGATCCGCCGTTTTAACACCGGCTCCACAGGAAAAATTAATCTCTCTCAATCTGCAGTTTTTCCCTTCTGTGTCTCTGTCAAGAGCACTGGGCCCATAACCTGTTATTAGTCCTTGGATTGAGAACACAGATATTTTGGTTTTCAGACTTTAATATAGAACAACGTGACACAATAACTTACAGAACTATACGAGCGTCTGCCATTACACTCCCACTATTGAGTAACTCTATAACCTGTCATAGACAAGACATAGTTAGTAAGATGTTGCCAGAATATTATATTGCTACATTCACAATAATATCAGTTTCACTTGAACGGCACAATAAAATGCATTTTAAAAAGATACCTCATCAAATCCTATATTTCAAAAATATTTATTTAAATCGGAAAGAGCTGAGAGAGACAGATTAAAATTATTAACCTTATGGCATTTAGATATTTCAAAAACTAAAAGTTGGTATTGTACTTTTACAGTTATCATCAAATATTTAAGGAAACTATTTATCTATGTTACCGGTCTCTTTAATTCAATTGTATATCACAATTTAATCTTTTTATTTCTTTGTACCAAAATCCAAGTCTTTGAACTTTTTCTTCGTGAAAAACTTTACATTACAACAATTCGTTATCTCCTTTATCTTTTTTCCAATACTTTTGTTGCCTTTGTAGGTATTCTTGAATGGTATCGTAAATTAGACTGCCAGGTTGTTTGTGATGGTGAATAAACAGGACTGAGTAAGATCGAAGTTACCTTATATCTCTCAAGCGTATTTGGTTCAAATTGTAATGAAAGCTGTTCACAATCAAAAGCTGTCCTTGACCCATGAAACTTTTATTTGCATTAAATCTTTATAAAAAAAGGTTGAAGAAAATTTGTAAAATATAAAAAAATACATACTATATAAATATAATAGATACATAAAAACGTTCTTCTTATACATTTTTTTTTAACATCGGGAAATCCTCATGGACTGTCCTCCGCCAGGATCATCGGCGGAGGGTTGTGCCGGACTTGACAAGCTAAAAGCACTACTATGTTCCTTCCTTGCACCTGCTGCCGAGGGCCGCGGGAACACAACATTCTTCCGCGACCAGCAGGTGATCGTCCGCTGGAGCAGACCCCGTTTCGTTTTTCGGGAAAGGATGTTGCTTCTCTCCCCACCATCACACGTTACTACGAACACTACGAGCCTGCAACCTCGGACCCGCTAAACGATCGGGGCGGTGGACTGAACCCTACGTAACCCTACATCGATTCCACTGCTGAGATGATTTAAAAGACATTGCCGAAATCTATTAGGCATATAAAATTATATACGTACATATATTTACGTATGTGATAAAGGCATTAGTGTATGTATATACATATGTATGTATATAGTACAAAAGAACCACGTTTTGCTAATTACAATGTATCGCTGTAACGTAGTAGGGAACAAGCTTTTTACCGTAAACCGTAACATTAGAAACTAAAGATTGGAAAATAGTCACTGTAAACTTTATTTACTCAGGCACAAAAAGGATTTTAAAGCTGTCCCAGTCGCGTTCTTAAACCCTTTTATACAATCTCAACGAGGAATCTCAAGGAGGAAGGTTGAATAAATCTTTAGGTGTTATATTTTTTTATGCCCTTTGTTATCATATTCTTATGTCTCTAGAGGCGTATTACTCAAGAAGTGTTTTCTTAGGAAGGGTTTTTGCTAATACAAGTTTTTCATTCCTTTAACTTTCCATAGTTAACGTTTTAGTCGACTTATGATTTTCTTTTTTGGGATTTGTAAAGGAAAATTGTAATAATATATACTATAATAATAATAATACATGATGAATCACACAAATCCTTGATTTTCATAAAACACATTCAATAAAGAAGGTAGCCTTTTGATCTAGTGTTAATTGTCCTGACTGCCGAGCCACAGGCCGTGAGTCTGATTCCTACTTGAAACAAGAACTTAATAAACAAACCAATAATTGTCCTTAAAATGAGTGTTCTCTGTGCCCATTGCTTTTTTATATTTTTCAAGTCCCTCGCAATTAGGAAACAGTCCTAATGCGGGACTTGTCTAAAAAAATCGAATCTCTTCGATTAAGGATATTACGATTTGGACTACAATGGTAAAAAAAATATAGTTAGATTACCAGTTAGAAGAAAAAGCCTCAATGATTAGGTTACTATAACAGTAAAAAAGTAATTGGTGATTTTAAAAATATCATAAATAAATATTATAAACAACTTCCCAACATCAAGAGTAGAGCAGCGGTCCGCCAGGCATGATCACCTCGCCTGATCGTAGGATCCCTTATATTGTAGGGACAAGCCAATAAGGCATAGAGACTTTTATCTCCTGGGTAGTATAGGTACGGTACCCGGCAGACAGTCATAAACTGCCCCCTACGTAATAACGAAAGTGGACTAAATGATGCTCAGCAAAATATGGGCGTTTAGTACGCCACAACCCACCCCTTAATAATACTTTAGCTTACCTTAATAATTAATAGTTTATTAATATATGTATATAATATTTTTTCCAGGCTTAGTTACGAATGGGCCTGCTCGACCGATGCGATACCACGTCCTCACAGAAAACCGGTTGTGAAGCAACACTTGCGTTGCATTTCCCCGAAATTAGTGAGGTTTCCGGAGGCCCAACTTCCCCTCTCCTTTTTCTCTCCCCTGACTTTCCGCCCCTTTTCCCATCTCGTAGTTGTAGGTGTCCATGGACATGGATGAAAGTTTTACACATATTTTCCTATTGTCATTTATGTAAAGTATCTAAATTTAAAGTTATTAAAAATATTATATAACTAAAGATATAGATATTTGTGTTTGTGTTTATGTTGTGAAGAACTCACGACATAAATTTAAAAAAATATCTGAGCGCAGTCAGTTTTGAAGCTTCTGCGGTAAAATTAATATAGTTTAGCGTTTTTCGATGGTGTAAACTACCAGCTTCATCAGAGATGCAGAACAAAGAACAAACCTTTACAAATCATATATCAAGATTGGGTTTTTCTTTTCTAATGGCTAAAAGGTGCGTACCCACTAATAAACGTCTACTAATACAAATATGATTAGATTATCTTTATAAAGATTGTAAAGAGTTACTAAAGGAATTATAATTACTTTACAAAATAACATTTAAAATACTTATGAAGTAGTAGACATTTAGTAAGTATGAGAATCAGACCAATATTTAAATTAATACCAATAACACATATAGGAGCTCCTTTTGTGTTTTAACTTGTCTTGAGATCAATTACTTATCAATATATAGTCACGGTATCTACAGATGAAATTTAAATAACAATGTAACAATACAGAGATAGTGACTTGTATGAAACTGTGGGATGCAAAAAAAGTAGAAATGAAAAATAACAGGTCCATTAAAAACACGACTTGTTCAAAATTTTAAATATATTATGTATTTTGCATAGTAAATATAAAATTTTTAGTATGTCCAATCTACTCCATTTAAACATCTTCTTTAATTTGGCTGACTCTATTTCACTCCTACTATTAAGAATATGTCCCCTTTCCAAGGAGGGAAAGGCGACCTTTCCCTTCCCCTCATTCCCCTCCTCCCTTTCCCCACCCTAAAAGGCGGACAGTGCTCTTGTGACTCTTGAGTTGCAAGTGTTTATGTACGGCGGAAGTCACTTGCCTAACCCGTCGGTGACCCGTCTGCTTGTTTGGCCCCCTATGCCATAAAAAACACCATCAAGATATCCAGGGTCTGGGGCGTGACCAAGAATCCATCCATTTATGTATAATATCCGTACATAAATGGACGCGGTAAATAACAATCGACCTTGCACAGTCAGTTAAAAAAAGCAAGGCACCTTCTCCGAGAACTTAAGTTTTTAGAATCCATGTAGGAACTACGTATTTACATTAAGGAAGAAAAGGTTTGAAGCCCGACAATTACGTCGGCCCTATCTCATTTAATGAGGGTAAGTTCACATGCTCTGTACTTTATTATACATTTATATGTTTTTTTGTTTTTTTTTATGCGATAGGGGGCAAACGAGCAGACGGGTCACCTGATGGTAAGTGACTACCGCCGCCCATGAACACCCGCAACAGTCACAAGTGCGTTGCCGGCCTTTTAGGTAGGAGTACGCTCTTTTCTTGATGGTTTGAAGGTAATGTATTAGCTTATTAAGGGTTAGGTAAGTAAAACTGTATGTTAGTACTAACATCGTTGTGGTAGCAATGATCATAACTTACGGTATCCGCCGTTAGACTCTAATTAACACGTAAACCGAATAAAATGGAGCCCCTTGCTAAGAGTTTTCAAAAAGGAGGGTGCTCTCAGTTCGACTAATTTGCTTTGTGTGTATGTTTTTAATCTTAATGTATGTAGGTCTAATCCCGTTTAAATACTTTTTAAAAAAGTGTTTATTGTTTAGTTAGAGGGGTCAGACAATATGTTTTAATTTCAACCAACCATCAGAAATAGTACTAATCTTCATACGCTTTCGATGCTCTGAAGTTAGGTTAATAAAATATTTCAAAGGAATAATGTTATTATCTAAAATCATTAAACTAAATATTGTCTACAAAATTTTTAAGCATAGTTTAGTATTTCAAACTGAAATTTTATAACTACAACTACAACATGTAAGTAACTTTAAATCTGCAATATAGACGAGCAAGCGGAGCTGAATAGAATATTTTTCTTTCTGAAACACATTCCTAACAAATGAAATTACAAGACTTTCGATTTGAAAGCTTAACAATTTAAGTTATTTACAGAATGTTATTTAATTTATCGTAAAATTATACCGATTTATTGTTACATTATTTTAGAAAATTTACTGCTTACTGCATCATTTTATAGATATATGTATATAACTGGAGGCGGGCTAGGCCTCCGTATTCAATGATGGTGGTGCCTCTTGCAAAAGAGGCGACCAAGGTCTGCAGGGTTCCTGGAAGCATCCCTCCTAGGGTAAACCCAGGTCTCTTGCAATAGATAACACCGTGTGGTTTTAGTCGGTTCGAGTCCGATATATAACTTCACTGTTAGCTCCGGAGTGGTGATGATGTGGGGGTTTCCACAGGAAAAAAAAAGAAGAGAAATAAAATTATAAGACAAAACAATCAAGCACACCTTTATTGCTGTTTTTTTTTCAAAACGCTTTTAGATATAAATCAAAATATTTGTACTAATAAGCTCTTTATTATAAAAACTGTTAAATTACTTTCTAAATAAAAGAAAACCATAAATTTTACCTTGCTTTAATGAATGCATAATATATTACACTTATCTTAAAAACAGAAGATGTCTTAATGCATTATTATAAAAAGTTATGATGTAGTGCCAACAAACTGTAATGCAGTTTGTTGCATATTAAAAAAAAAAAAAGAAAAATGTTCACTAGTGAAACAATGTGATGTTCTAGAAATTATTGCAACTTTAAATTCATATCTCGTTTTTGAACTATAAGAGCTTGAATTTAAACTTTGAAAAGTTATTAGTTCTTAAGTTTTGAAAACGTTCCCTTGAGAACTTTTAAAAGTAAATTTGAATAAAATTTGAGTTTTTTAAGGGTCAAACTTTGAGCCCTGATTAGGCACTTGTTGTCTGTCTCGACCGAATGGCCTCACATTCATTATTTCACTGAATGACTGAACATAAATATAGATAGAAAAGGAGACGGGTTTAAGGGCCTCCGGGGCTCCCGTCTCCTCTCTTTTCCTCTTCTTTTCTATCTCACACCCCCTCACCCTCTTAAAGGTTGAGAGCGCACTGCGTTGCAGGTGTCCATGGGTACTCACTCATCATGAAGTAACTAGTCTACCATTTATAACCATCATAAAAATAGTGTATAGTAATAGTAGTCGTCATTTAATGCTCTGATGAAACACTAAAGGATAAGCTGTTTATTATCTAGTATAATTTTTATTCTAAAATACAAAATGGTAAGTGATGATGAATCGAAATATTAATATCCCACAATTTTGATCTTCAAGTCGTATCAATCATTGTGTTAGGCTATAATTCTTATTCAATGACAGGTATGGAATTAGAGACTTAATATATAGCATAGTTTCCCAAAATTTTAGGGACTGCCGCTCCTTTTACAAGAACAAAAAATTCTAACGCTCCCTTTTATATAACAGATTTTTATGTTAATTTTATGAATGTCTATTGTCTGTTAACTATTAATAATAACAAATTAAAAAAAAACCGTCTCTCTCTCCCTCTCTCCTATAGTGCAGAGTTTCATGATTATTAATTAATACAAAAAACAAAAACAGGTTATAATAAAACATTTAAGTGAGATAAAGACCATAACAAAGTGTTAGAACAAAATGATAACTTAACCGACAAATGCAAGACAATACACAAAATGGGAGCACCCCGCACTAGGGCACTGCACAAAGGCAAAGACAAGACGATTAATCAAAATAAATATATTATAAAAGAAAACAAAATGGTGGATGCTTGGTTAGTTTTACCAATTTGTTTATGTCGGGTTTCAATTTTTTTTTTATTATTTTGGGGCAGACGAACAGACGTCACCTGATGGTAAGTCACAATCGTCAGCGTTGGGTACCTGCAACTTGAGAGTCGTACGTACGCTGCCCACCTTTGAGAGATGAGAATATGTGGGGAGGGAAAAAAGAGGGGGATGAGGAGTTAGGAAAAGGGAATCAATGGAAAGTGGGAGCTAGGCCTCAATTTAGCCTCAATTTCAGGGAAATGCACGGCAAGCGTTGATTCACAACCGGTTTTCTGTTAGACCGTGGTAACGCACCGGTTGAGCCAGCCCATTTTTGCCTAAGCGTGGCTCTACCATTTTAGTTAACTTCGGGTTGCAAATCACGACGATCAGTGATCTGCAGTCTATTTCTTTTCATAGACAGTAAAATAGCTAGTGCACTAAATCCACGCTCAGCGAAATACGATGAAGGAATCGCAATTAAAAAATTCTGTACTATTTACCAAAGTCCAGGATGGAGATCTGATATTGTTTAGCTGAAACTCTTTGTAGCCATTTCCGGATTTTACTTTTCATTATTCATTAGTTTCGAGTGCCACGAGTTCTTCTTCCAAAATTTATATCTTTTTTCTGTATCTGCATTTGTAATAGGCTCTAAAACAGAGCCTGTTTTATACATTTTTAAAATATTCTGGAATCGCTCTGTAAAATCAGCATGAAATGCATGCAGCATGAAAAAAAAATTCAGTGGTAGAGCCATGCTTAGGCACGAATGGGCCGGCTCGACCGGTGCGATACCACGGCCTCACAGAAAACCGGTTGTGAAGTAACGCTTGCGTTGCATTTCCCCGAATCGAGTGAGGTTTCCGGAGGCCCAATTCCCCCTCCCCCCTTCTCTCTCCAATCATCTCCTTTCTCCTTTTTTCCATCTCCTCATCCCTCCTCTCTTCTTTCCACTCCCTGCATCCCCCATCCCTCATCACCCTCAAAGGCGGGCAGCGCACTTGCGACTCTTGAGATGCAAGTGTCCATGGACGTCGGTGTCTCTTACCATCAGGTGACCCGTCTGTTCGTCTGTCACCCTATAGTGTAAAAAAAAAAAAAAAAAAATAAACTTGTCCAGGTTTTGGCAGTAAATAAGTAAATCTTTCTGTTTTGCCGATAATGATGATAATACTGGAAAGTAGATGTATTTACATAAGAAGTTTTTATGATGTATTTGTTTTTATTAAATCCAACTAATCTGTCAAATAAGCGATTTAATTTTGGACACAATCAAGTTGCCGCGCAGTTCGTTGTCTCTGTTTTCAAGAAAGTCCCATACCTCAGTATGTATATATATATATAATAGATTAGAATAGTGATTCAGACAAACACCTTTCGAAAGTCATCGTACTTCTATGTGCAACAGCAAGCGATTATAGTCTTCAATATTTTTACTACAAAGCTGGCATAATAATCTATCATTTAATGAATTGCTTCTCATCTTGTTTTTTATTTTTTTACAACCAAATTCTGACGATGAATAACACAATGTACAACGAGTACGATTGATAGTGCTCGTTTTAAATGAGCCATGAAACCCTTATGACTATTACTTGCTTCGAAGCGCGCTCCAGCAATGAGCACACTTCGAAACAAGTAATAAAATATTTCGAATAGGAATTTCGTTCTCCTGAAAAAAAACGTGCGTTGTATTAAATATGGATTCTTCCTCTGTACTGGTTTATTTTTTTTTTGCTAATATGAACTCCTGAAATATATTTCTTTTTTATAAAGAAACGTGAAACAAAACCAGTGCATCGTTACTTTTTAAAGTTGAAGTAGTTTGAAAATTTGGAAGTTTTTAAGTAATCACATAATGATAGCTCAACGTCTTTTCATCCATTTTTCTTTGCACCGTATTATAATTCAAATTATTTTTATGGCGTCTTACGATAAAAAACAGTGTACGGGCTATGGTTACCGTACAGGGAAAATATGGTTAAATGAAAGAGAAGGTTAAGCAAAATACTGGTTTATCTACTTAACTTACTCTAGGATGGTATGGTTAAAATGGTTATGAGTACACCCGGACCGATTGGTGACCGAAAATGTACTAATTCGTACTAGTGATGAAATAGCATGGATCGGCGTAAACTGCTGAGCGCGCACAAGGTGACTGTATGAGGCTCGTGTCGATTATTGCCTCATACATGCTCCCACCACGCGAGAAGAGACAATAACGATAATAGATGGTCGTGAACTCGTGAATGATGATGAGACAAGGTGATAAACAATAACTTTATGTGTAGAAATTAGAGTCTCTATGATTTACTACTGGTTCCCTTATTAAACAAGTGTTTAGGAAATATCGGGGATGTAGATTGGTCATTGCGAACAAAGGGTACTGGTTGCACTTCACTTTGCTCTGCTTTTTCACTAACACATTTGTCACTGACACTATAATGAAATGCGCCGTTGGCGAAACTGGACTGAATAGCTTGCTCCGACGCCGATGCGCGCGCCGGCGGCAGCTCCTGCTCCGCGGCCCCCAGTGCAACAGCTCTCGCGCGGCGGTGGCAGCGCGACCTCCACTGCCTTACCCCGTATGCTGCTATTATCACTCCACACACTCCCACCAGCAAGTAGATTACTATGTAATGGTGAGTGTCGTGCTGAGACACCTGGGTTACTAACCCGGTCTCCGCCTTGAGCTGCTTTATCTGAGGACCTATATCTTCCAACTCTTTTTCGGTGGCACTGCTTATAGGTTCCGGCTCCGTAAACGATGTCGTCCAGTTCTGTTTAAACAGATGGTTTACCGGTGGAATTTCTATCTTTGCGACGTCAGCCTGCACTCTCAAATCGTTGACTTGTTGTTTCTGGGAAATGATATTAATATCCAAGCCTTTGATGACGCACTCACTTCCTAGTTTAATTATGCCGCTATTGATAAGGTGGTCGGTCGTAACCATGTCTTCGCATATGATTCTTATTGACGGAGGGTCACAACAAAAGAACAAGTACGTATTAATATTATTCAATTGGACCCACGAGTCCTGGCACGACCTGGACTCAGTGTCACAGAGCTCTGTTTCTTGGTTTTTGGAGCACAGTCTTTCCTAAGACTTCATGTGTGAAAAGGGCTTCTGTAAAGGGCATAATTGTGTCGTCACATCGAAGTGTACGCATTCTGTAATATTTATGTCGGATAATGGTATGTATAAATCCTTCCGTAAGTTGATCGCCACGTAATGTGAGACAGGTAGTAGGGTGACCATATTGTTTTTTACTTTCTTTGGGATCGAATATATTTTATATAAGTCATAATTATCTCGACTAACGAGAGGTATTTTAATTTCAAAAATAAAATAGCCTCTGGTCATTTTTGCCCTTACTTTCAATAAGTGGTACATTTTTGTTAGTTCGGTAGGAATATTATCTATAGGTAAGCTCATCTCCTTTGATAATTTACCTGAGATAGTATTCAATTCATCCAACAGTTGTTCTGGTTTCAACAAATGTACGTTGAATTTCCCGTAATTAACTTCGGAGATGGTATCTAATAATACATCCTGAATATTTTTCAAGTTTACTAACAAACTATTTGCTGCGATGGAGGACAATAAAAACTCATTGGTATTTTCGATACTCCTGACCTCATTCTTCAACGAGTTGGTAATATTTTGTACTTGGTTAAGGTGTTGGTTGAACATTTTGTGCTGTTTATCAATAGTAGACCCCATTCTTTTCAACACGTTATATTCGGCCTCTACGACGGAAGTCTGGTTCTTCCATAGCACCGCTAAATGGTTCTGATTAACTCTTATGAGGTCGATGTCTTGTTTATATTTTTCAGCGAATTGGTCATCAAGTACGCCGAACAAACTATGTGCAATATTACCTACTGCATTAATAAGACCTCGACGCCGACGCTGAGTGTGCCCGCCTGGGAACTCTGGGAATTATTGTATCGCTCCAACTCATTATAGCTGCGACGTAATTGCAATAAAACAGATGCGCAGTGAAATTTTGCAGCTGATTGACTACAGATATATTCTAAATGGTTAATATACTGAAGTAGCAATGTAGTCCCTTGCCAATACGGGTCTACGTCATAGTAGACTACAAGCTTCCATTTATCCCTTACAATGTGCACAGAAGATATTCTATCAAAATATAAACTCAGACTGCCGTTTAAGTTTACTACACTATGCGCACACGTGATGGGTGTAATTAAAAACGAGTCTGTTGTTCTGTTCTGTTGTTTGTGGTCTGGGTTTTGGAGACGGCACTTCGTCGTGCGGTTTGTCGAGGATAGCTGTTGAACTCGCATTTTCGTCGTTCGTTTGTCGTTCGTTGTTGTTTATTAGCAACAAAGATAATTTTACTATTGGTCTTTTCACTATTCCGTTTTTGGTTTTAACGGATACTACTCTGACGAAACCGTCTTTTCCAGGATGGAGTTCCATTACTCTTCCTAGGGCCCACTTTCCCGGTGGGAGATTGACGTCATGTATTATCACAATGTCGCCAGTTGTCATATTTATTTGGGAACGCTGCCATTTGGACCGAGTATTCAGCTGTGTTAAATACTCTAATCGCCATCTCTTCCAGATATCTTGGTATATCTTCTTGGTTAGTTGCCATCTGGTTCGTAAATCCTTTTCTGTTTCAACAATGGTCAAAGTGGGTCCTCCTGAGAGGAAATGTGCTGGAGTAAGAACATCTAGGTCATCCGGGTCTTCGGTTAGCGGACATAGAGGCCTAGAGTTCAGACAACCTTCTAATTGCGCCAGTAACGTTGAAAATTCTTCATACGTCAACCTTTGCTCTCCTATAACACGTTTCAGGTGGTATTTCAGGCTCTTTACCGCTGCTTCCCATAGACCTCCAGCACTGGGCCATGACGGAGCGTTAAAGTGCCACTCAATTTGCATCTCTGTAATAACAGCATAGAACTGGTCGTCTAAAATTAATTTTAGGTTGACTATCTTCCCCTGTAACACTCTGTTGGTTTTTATAAAGTTAGTCCCGTTGTCACTATAAATGTGCCCGGGCGCTCCTCGTCTAGCTACAAATCTGCGAAGAGCTGCTATAAATGCAGAGGCAGTAAGTTCGGACACTATCTCTAAATGTATGGCCTTGGTTGCCATACAAACAAAAACGGTTACATATCCCTTGGTACATCTCACTCCTCGTCCCTTTGCTGACTTAACATCAACAAAGCCTGTCAAATCGACCCCCGTATGGTAGAAGGGTCGAGTTATATTGTTTCTGGCTGCTGGTAAGTCTCCCATTAATTGGTTTTGCTTGGAAGGACTATATCTTTTACACACGACGCACATTCGTAGTTATTTCTTAACTGCTCTGTTGCCACCCAGTACCCAATACTGTTGACGCAGCCAAGCCAATGTTAAGCGTGCGCTTCCGTGGAAGGTAATTTTATACGCTTGGTCAATGAGCATGTTTGTTATAGGTTGGTATTGGTTTGGTTTTATTCCCCCCCAACTGTATCCTTACGTTGCCGTCGTGGGGGGGCTTGCGTGGGTCAATGATCCCTGGGGCTGTGCCGGTAGAGCCACTCATGCCGGATTGGCCTAGGGGGAGACTCCAGACTAAGCAGGATACACTGTGGGACCCTTTCAAGGGTCACATAGAGTTGCTCCGCTGTTCTCAGCGGAATAACGAGGGCGGGCTCGGCGTGCACTCACACTGCCACCGAGCAGGCATTTGGAGATTTTATCTAGATGCCACCGTCGGCATATCGTAATCCCGAAAGGAGTCTCGTTGCTTCGATCGGGGGCGAGAGTCTTGGCTTAGCCGCCTGGACTGCGAGGAAGAAAACCTCTATAAAAAATTACCCCGAATCCCGTGTTCAGGTGCGTGACCATGGGATGCATGGCTGATGGGTAGTTCAGTCGCAAGCGCACTCCCAGCCGGGGCACCTGCGGACCCCTCGGTTGGGCATAAATCTACGCTTGCCCGGGTATTGGGGATCTCTGCCCGGGTGGACCATTAGTTCTCCCCTACTCGTGGGATTAGTTATGGAGTATATTAATACATTAAATATTATAAAAAATGATGAAAAGAAGGAGAAAATAAAAAGAAAGGAAAAAAATAAGAAGGCGGAGGAGACCTCGTCTCACGACGAGGAGGTTCTTACCGAGACGCCTATCGTGAACGTGCTCCCAGAAGTCAATCTGTCTTCTGGGAGCAGAAGAATGTCGGAGCGAGTCCGTTCTAGGGCTGCCAGTTCCGCGGCTGACTCGGCCGAGGAGATGGAACTGGAACCTCGCGACCCAGAAAGTCGCAAACGCGGACGGGATGAGGACGGCGATACGTCGCAACACATGTTGCCGCCAAAAGTGCCGAGCAGCAGGCGTGGTAGATCACGCACACCGGCCCCGACTGGTTCCGTCTTTTCTGGAGTAGCAGGATACAAAAGAGGGCGAAGAGAGGGTGAAATCGTTGCCGAGGAGGAGATCACAGATCTCCTTCTTAAAATCCGTCCACCGGGAGAAAGGGGCTCTGACCCTCTTACTCCGGTGGATTTGAAGGAGAGGACGAATGCTGCGGTGGCCATTATCCAGAAAGTGGCCACCAAGTCCACCAATCTAAAGGGCTCCTTTGTCAGGGCCCTAAAGGACTCCTCCTCGGCCGTGTCGGAGGCCATGGAAGGCCTCATTCAAGACGTCTCGAAATTACAAGAGGCAAACGATGGCCTTACGGCGGCTAACAGACGCTTGACGCAACAGGTTGCTGAGCTTAGTGCTCAGTTTGCCCAGTTTCGCGCTGGGACGAGCGCTGCTAGCCCACAGAAAGCAAATCCTGTTGCAGAGCACCCTGCCACCTCACCCTCCCCCTCCCCAGTCTCTGATGCCCACTTGCGTCAAATTACAGACGTAGTGTGGCGGATGATGGACGGGCGCCTGGCGGGACTGGAAGCAAGGCTGCCTCCAGCGCCCATTGTTCGGCCACCGCTTGCTGCCGGGAAACACACAAACAAAAAGGTCACATCAGCTCCGACCCCGCTCCCAGTCTCGGGTGGCCGCGTCGCGATCTCATACGCTGCAGTCGCGTCTGCGTTAGCGCCTGCAACCGCACCGAGGACAAGGTGAACAAGGCAAGCTGGTGCGGAGGCAGCTTCGAAGTTCCCTCCTCTCACCTCTCCAGCACCTAGAGGTAAGAGCGCCCCTAGCGCTCCCTCTGGTGCTGCAATTGTTTCTGTTCCCTCCACGTCTGCCCCCTCTAATGATGGGTGGCAGAAAGCTGAGAGCAAGAAGAAGAGGACCCGAAACCACAACAAGAAGGTCTCCAAAAGTGCAGCCTCTGCTCCTCTTGCATCGCTGGTGGCAGTCACCGCCAAAAAGACTAGAAAACTGCAGGCGCCCAAAACGGCAGCTGTGGTTGTCACCGTGTTGCCAGAGGCGGCTAAGAATGGGCTATCTTACGCGGCTGTGTTCAAGAAAGCCCGGGATAGCCTAGGTGGTGATTTCGGGGCCTCAGGTGTGAGGCTGCGCGTTGCCCAGACGGGGGCTCGAGTTTTGGAGTTCCCCGGTGCTGAAGGTGCAAAGACGGCGGACGTCGTTGCGGAGAAGCTGCGGGGAGTTTTTGCCGCGTCAGATGGTGTCAAGGTCGTTAGGCCCACCAAGTGTGCGGAGGTGCGCATTTCGGGCATGGACGACTCTGTGACGGTGGAGGATGTGCGTGTTGCCATTCACGAGAAGACAGGGTGCAACGCGGACATCATCAGAGTCGGCACCATCCGCCCCGGTCCAGGTGGTCTTGGCGCGGTGTGGGCCAGTTGTCCCGTGGCGTCAGCCAAAATCTTGGGTGATGCCGGTAAGATCCTCATCGGTTTCGTGAACGCCAGAGTCACAGTCTTGGCGGCGAGACCGATGAGGTGTTTCAAATGCCTAGGATCGGGACATACCCGCGTCAAGTGTGGTAGTTGCTTCGACTGCAGCGGACTCTGCTTCCGCTGTGGTCGACCGGGGCACAAAGCGGCGGAATGTTCCGCCGCCCCTCACTGCCCAGCGTGTGCGGCGGGTAATTTGCCCGCCAATCACCAGATGGGACAAGGGGGCTGCAAGCCTCCCCGCACTTCTCCGCAAACATCGGTGGTTAGCCAATCGGCCCAGGCTGCCTCCGATGCCAATCGAACATCATCGCCGTCGCCCATGGAGGAGGCTGTAGAGACGATCCAGTAATGGACCACGTCTCCAACCTCCTTGTCCAGACGAACCTAAACCACTGCGCCGCAGCGCAGGATCTCTTCCTGCAAACCATGGCGCAGTGGTCGATCGGTGTTGCCGTAGTCGCGGAGCCCTACTTCATTCCTCCCCGTCCAAACTGGATGGGTGACTGGGACAGCTCCGTGGCAGTCGTCGGTTCCACGGCGGCTCATTCCTCGCCCTTGTCGCTTAGAGACAAGGGCTCTGGATATGTTGCCGCCGAGTGGGGGGGGATCACCGTTTACGGTGTATACTTCTCCCCCAACCGGAGTTTGAGCGACTTCGAGGTCTTCCTTAACAGCTTGGAGACCTCGATGCGGCGATTAGCGTCTGGGCACGTCCTCGTGCTGGGGGACTTCAACGCAAAATCCATTGCATGGGGGTCCCCCGGGACGGACGCCAAGGGCGAGGCCGTCGAGGAGTGGGCAGCTTCGGTGGGCCTCTGTTTACTAAACAGAGGCTCCACCAACACGTGCGTGCGACAGCAGGGGGGGTCGATAGTGGACCTTTCGTTCGCTACCCCTGCTGTTGCCGCACGAGTAAGGAACTGGCGTGTCCTGGAAGAGGTTGAGACGCTCTCGGATCACCTGTATATCCGATTTGAGCTCTCCCGGTCCCAGGGCCCCAGTAGGGGTCACGCGGCGCGGCGTAATTCCCGTTTTCCGCGGTGGGCTGTTGCCAAGCTGGACAGGGACCTACTAGAGGAGGCGGCCATTATTCACTCTTGGCTGTCTCCGCAGGCCCCGACCGAGGAGGTCGATGCGGGGGCTGGCCGCTTTCGCGATGCGATTACGCAGATTTGCGATGCGGCCATGCCCCGTATCCAGGGTCGTCGGCCTCCAAGGAAGGAGGTCTACTGGTGGTCCCAGGAGTTGGCGGACCTCCGTGCGGCTTGTACTCGTGCCCGGAGGTCCTACACTCACAGCCGGCGGCGTCACCGCGGAGACGGTGAGGAGGACCAGCTTCACGAGGAGTACCGCGAAGCGCGGAAAACTCTGAAGCTGGCCATTTGCCGCGCCAAGGACGCAAAGAGAAAGGAGATGCTGGAGAGTCTCGACCGTGACCCCTGGGGTCGCCCATACCGTGCGGTGCGTCAGAAGCTCTGCACGTCGGCCCCCCCCCTTACCGAGACTCTCCAGCCCAGCTTCCTGCAGGAAGTGGTCGAGGGCCTTTTCCCGCAGCGGGCGGAGCACACACCCCCGTCGATGGCCTACGCGGTCGGAGACGACGGGGGTAGAGAGGACTATGTGCCGCCCGTTAGGGAATCGGAGGTTGGGGCGGCTGTTCTACGGATCCGTTCCAAGAACACCACCCCCGGGCCGAACGGGGTACCAGCCCGAGTGATGGCCCGAGCCCTCGACCATATGTCGGACCGCCTCAGGGAAGTGTTGGACGCTAGCCTGGCGTCCGGACGCTTCCCAGAGTGCTAGAAATGCAGGAAGCTGGCCCATCGTGTTGCTGGACGAGGCGGGTAAACTTTTTGAGAGGATACTCTCTGCCCGCATCGTCCGGCACCTCAGCGAGGTGGGCCCCGACTTGTCGGACGCCCAATTCGGGTTCCGGGAGGGGCGTTCGACGGTCGATGCCGTGATGCGCCTTAGGGCCGTGACCGGAGAGGCAGTGAGCTGTGGCGGCGTGCTGTTGGCGGTGTCTCTGGACATCGCCAACGCATTCAATAGTCTGCCATTCAGCTGCATCAGGGAAGCACTCCAATACCACGGGGTGCCAGAGTACCTGAGGCGGCTGGTGGCAGACTATTTAGAGGAGCGTACCGTCGTGTACGAGGACCGAGAGGGCGTCTTGAGACGGCGACCCATGTCGTGCGGCGTTCTGCAGGGGTCTGTCCTTGGACCACTCCTGTGGAACGTGGGGTACGACTGGGTCCTACGAGGTCGCCTCCCCCCCGGGCTGGGCGTAATTTGCTACGCTGATGACACATTGGTTACAGCCCGGGGGGCGAACTTCCAAGAGGCGGCGCGCCTGGCCACCAGGGGTGTTTCTTTGGTGGTCGGGCGCATCGAGGCACTGGGTTTACGGGTGGCCCTGGACAAGACGGAGGCCCTTTTGTTCCATGGGCCCCGTCGTGGTCCACCCGCCGGTGCCTCCATCGATGTCAACTCGGTCCTCGTCCCGGTTCGGGCCCAGATGAGGTATCTGGGCCTGATACTCGACGGTAGGTGGCTCTTCGACGAGCACTTCCGACAGCTTGGTCCGAAGCTGGTCGACGCTGCCTCTGCCCTTGGGCGACTTTTGCCCAACTTGGGTGGAGCCAGCGTCGCAACGCGACACCTCTACACGGGGGTGGTCCGGTCGATGGCGCTGTATGGGGCACCGGTGTGGGTGGCGGCTCTGACCGCCCAGAATAAGGCGCGCCTCTGGCGGCCTCAAAGGGTATTGGCGGTCAGAGCCATACGCGGATACCGCACGGTGTCCACCGAGGCGGCGTGCGCCTTGGCTGGAACACCCCCGTGGGATTTGGAGGCGGAAGTGCTCGCCGAAGTTTATCGACGGGTGGCTGAATATCGGGCGGAGTATGGCTTTCGCCCTCCGCCCGAAGAGGTACGCGAGTGGCGTGAAGCCGCCCGTCGAGCCACGATGGCTAGTTGGTCGTTCCGGCTGGAGACTCCGCGCGCTGGCTTTGCCGCCGTGGAAGCTCTCCAGCCGGTCATCCTCGAGTGGGCAGGGCGGCAGCACGGGACCCTTTCCTTCCGACTGACGCAGGTGCTTTCCGGGCATGGTTGCTTCGGGAAGTACCTGCACTCGGTCGCCAGGAGGGAACTGAGTCCCGCCTGCCACCACTGCGACTGCAGTGAAGACTCGGCCCAGCACACGCTGGCGATCTGCCCCGCTTGGAAGTCGCAGCGCCGGGCCCTCACTTCTGTCATCGGAGGAGATCTCTCGCTACCGGCCCTCATACGCTCCATGGCCGGTAGCGATAGCAGTTTTACTGCGGTCGCAACCTTCTGTGAAGATGCCATCTCGCAGAAGGAGGCGGCGGATAAGGCCCGGGAGGACGATATCCACTCGGACCCAATCCGCCGCCGGCGAACTGGGCGGCGTAGGCGCGCCTATCAGCGCCTCATGCCGCCCTGAGTGTGGCTGCGGATGGTCGGGACGGGTTTTCCCCTCCATCCGCTCTAGTGGCCACCCGCGAGGGGGTGACGTACGCATGTGCCGTACGTCGCCTAATTAGAGACTTTAACAGCAGACGGTGCCCGCTTCAGTGCGGGCAAGCGCTGGGAGGGGTCCGGATGTCTTAATATCAGCAGTTCCCGGATCCCTTTCGTCTCAGGCGCAGAGTGGCACACCGTGTGGTTTTAGTCGGTTCGATTCCGACACACCGCCCCGCCGCAAACCCCGGCGGGGTGACGGTCCTAGGGGATTTCCACACGTTAAAAAAAAAAAAAAAAATGGTTTGGTTTTATTGGTATTGGTATTATTATTATTTGGTAAGATCGCGGGATGCTTCATGTCATTCTGCATGTCTGCTGTTGCGATTCGTCCCCCGACTCTTAGAATACCTTGGTTATCTAGGTACGGATTCAATTTCAATAGTATACTTTTAGGGTTTGGTTTGTCATGTTTCTTAATATAAAGAATGTCTTCAGAAAACTCTAACTGTACATATTTAATTAGCATAGTTTTCGCTCTTCTTAATTCTGGTATGGTTAAATATTGTGGTTTATTTTGCAAAGGTGACAATATTCGTAGCATCCAAGCGAGTACTCTTGTAACGCGCGTAAAATCGCTGTGTTTGCTTATTATCGAGGTAATGACTGGGTTCTCGGATTTTAATGTCGCAACATTTATGAACGTAGTTTTCTTTAATTCTTCAGAAGTATGGTAAGTGCTGCTGTTTAAGGTTTTTTCATCAAATGATAACAGGCATGTTGGTCCATGCCACCAAATAAGGTGGTTGATTAGTTGCTCGGCGTTAATACCTCGGCTTGCACAGTCAGCAGGATTTTGTGTTGATTGTACATAACGCCAGCATGTTAGTGGTATTATTTCTATAACCTTTGTGACTCTATTAGCTACGAATGGTTTCCAACGGCTAGGTTCACCAGTTAGCCAACCTAACACCGCCGTAGAATCTGACCAACCAAACATTTTAATTTTGAAGTTAGACAAGTATTGACATGTGGTTTTCATCAACCTTGCTAGTAGGACGGCTGCACACAGCTCTAACCTTGGTAAGGAAACTATCTTTCTTGCTGGTACGAGGCGCGATTTGGCTGCTACAATGACCACTAAAGGGTTGGTATACTGGTTTCTATAGACCTTGCAGTAAACAACACATAGGCCCTTTCAGATACGTCACAAAATCCATGTAATTCTATGGTGTCAACTTCTTTGCTTTGCAGCCACCGCTGCACCTTGACATTGTTGATTTTGGTTACATCTTCTTTCATCTTCTCCCACCTCAAGATGGTGACATCTGGTAAGACATCATCCCATTCACAAGATGGTGACATCTGGTAAGACATCATGTAGGTTGAGTAACCAGATTTCCTGGAATAATAATTTAAATTTGGTTGTTACTGGTGACAACCAGCCCAGAGGATCGAAGATCTTGGATATCGTGGAAAGCAGTGTTCTTTTGGTAAGTTTGGTTGGCGGTTCTATTTTGAACTGAAACGTGAAATGGTCATCACGTGACTGCCATTGTAATCCGAGTGCTTTGGTGGACTCTTAGTGTTTGAATATGTATGCCTGATCATCACTATCAGTAAGGCTGTATTTTTCTACCAGTTGCAGGTTGTTAGAAGACCACTTTCGGAGGTTGAATCCACCGGTGCTTAAAAGTGCTATGAGGTCGGATTTTAGCTGTTTGGCCGACTCCAGGTCATGGTGGACATGGAGCTGTGGTCGTTGACTCCGTGCGCATTACGCAAACGTGAGGTAAATGCTTCTGTGTCGATGGTAAAGTTGCTGTGTAAAGAAGATACGGTAATCTTTACAAGCCCCCTGCTAGTATTGGCTTTCGCCCCAACACCAACAACTACACAGTTGCGCTTAATCCGGGGTAGACCTAATAATAGCGCTGCCTTTTCAGTGATAAGTGATGATTCCGCGCAGGGATCGATGAGAACTCGCATGGTGTAGTAACAACCGTCTTTAGTTTTTATATTAATTAAGGCTGTAGCTAGCAACTTGGTTATGCTTTCTGAAGGCCCTTTGGTAACGCATACATTTGAAGTTCGTGGCTCTTTCTCAACTGCTGGCTTGTTAGTTTCATAAGCATTGTGCAATAATGAGTTGTGTCTATTGTTGCAAACCCGAAAAGTTTTATCTGAATTGCCAAAATGGCTAATTAAACAATTTTTGCATAAATGGTTGCATTCAATAATTTGCCGACGTGTTTCTGGCCCAGATTCTATAAATGTTTAACATTGAAATAATGCATGGTTATTATAGCAAAGTAAGCATTTCCGCTGTGGTGCAATTGCGACAGGTTTCGTCGTCACATGATTAATTATAGGTTTGTGTTGAATTATTTGATTTGACGAAATATTTGGTAACTTATATGTATTTCTTTTATGATTTTGATAGCCGGGGTGTTGACAATTGGATGGCATTGGCTTATTCATCTCTTGTTTACGCCATGAGGCTTCTAAACACGTAAATTTGTCCGTAGTAGACAGTAGTGACTCAATATAATCATGGTGGGTGTCCGCATCTAATTTCTGAGTCAGAATATATACGATGAGTGGGTCCCAGTTGGTAGTGTCGACCCCCATCGCGTTAATAGCGTTAAGACACTCATTGGTAGTATCATGTAGCTTTTTAACTAGTACGGCAGATTGCTGCTGCAGGTGGGTACAGCTAAAAGCACCTGAATGTGTGAGTTAAATATAAGTCTCATATTATTGTATCTATGGTTTAGTACGTCCCAACAAACTTGGTAATTGTCAGAACTTATGCGTAAGTGTTGTATAAGTTTGTCTGCTTTCCCCCTTAGTTTACTTTTAAGATACTGCATAGCACCTGGTAAGGATTTGTTATTATGAATAGCTTTACAAAACAAATCTTTAAAAGATATCCACTGCTGGTAACTGCCGCTAAACGTTGGTATTTCCATTTTTGGTGTAGACTTCTCTCTATACGACTGCGACCACATTTTGCTATTAATAGCCTTTTTTATAAAACTATATTTCTCCTCATATTCATTAAAGGCTTGGTCGTACCCCTTATTCTCCACGATGCTTTCGTTTTCTATCTCCCAATGCAAGGTATCGATCGCCGACCACCTAGTTTGTATAGTTTTAAGAATATCTTCGAACTCCCATCGCTCGGAAATACTTTCCAGATCGATAGCGTCAATAGTACGCGAAAATGCTTTAAAGTTAGTCTTCTGCCTACGCAGCATTTCTTCTATCTTGCTTGGATTACCCTGAGTGGTTATTTGGGTTACAGTTGGTGAGCGAGAGGCGCCTGCCTCTGTCGGAGTGGTAAAAGTGTCGTGGCACTCGGAAAAATGCGATAATGGTGTCGCTGGTTTCAAAAATGATTTGGTTATACTCGTATCTGTGGTCATATGTTTTTTAATAAGCATCCTAATTTCATTATAAAAATTGAGAGCCTTTAAGTAATAGTTTTCGCTAAAATAGTGATGACTAGGATCTTCGAATTCAGCTCACAATTTGGTATGATTTACCTGAAATTCGTTCCAATAGGCATCTAACGCATTTAGCCTTTTTTACAGATAGGCAGGAGTCTTGCGTTCTGCACCATCCTTCTTAAAATTACTGCGGAGGTTGCCCATCGCAGCCATGATTTGCTCTTGAGTGGTTAACAGCCCCTCCATCTTGGTAATGGTTAAAATAGCAAAACAAAAAAAAATTGTAAAAATTGGAAAGATCTTACTCAAAAGACTGGTACCTGGTGACCTGGTTTGTCCCGGAGCTAGATCGTGGTTCCTCTGCACAAATGCTGAGTCACTTCGCAAATGGTACACTGGTGATGGTACACTGGTGATAGTTACTGGTAATGGTTCACTGGTAATATTGTCGTAAGCGGGTTCTCTATCACGTGTTCTTTTTTAACACTCGCGAGGGTCCCGTTTTACGACTTAAAACTCGAAGGACCACTATGTACGGGCTATGGTTACCGTACAGGGAAGATATGGTTAAATGAAAGAGAAGGTTAAGCAAAATACTGGTTTATCTACTTAACTTACTCTAGGATGGTATGGTTAAAATGGTTATGAGCACACCCGGACCGATTGGTGACCGAAAATGTACTAATTCGTACTAGTGATGAAATAGCATGGATCGGCGTAAACTGCTGAGCGAGCACAACGTGACTGTATGAGGCTCATGTCGATTATTGACTCATACAAACAGCTTTGATTGCCTCTTCGACTGCCGGTATAATTCATTTCTCTCAAATTGTGCGTGATTTTCCCGCTTTTGCCATTAATAATGAAATATTATTTGAAGCCAATAAATGTTTCTTATACATACATACATACATGTATACTTGAATAGAAATATTTAGGAATATTAATAATAAGAATTAACTTTTAAAATAGAGAATAATAATATTTTTTATACATTTTGTTTTTCTTTTTTATTTAAAAAATAATATAAATGTTTGTTTAATTAAACAAAGATAATAAATAGATACATATGTTCAATATTTAGCCACTTGCAGGTCCCCACAATTAAGAGCAATATGAACAGCAAGTGTACGATAACAATTTAAGTCCTTAATCAATAAAGTTAATATTCCGATATTCTAATAATATTTTCTGACTTAGCACACGCCTCATCGGCATTATATATACATATATAGTGAATTCAAACCCTCCCCAGACATCAGACATGATTTTCTTTCCCTTCTGTTAATTACACTACACCCAACACCCTTTTCCTCATAACCATGTTATACAGATAATTTAATCTAGTGTTGGTATGTTAAACAGTGTACGAGGAGTAAATAAATTCGCTGACGCAGAAATTATTCTTTTGATTGATATTTAGTCAACTGTTACATGTCGGCTACAGACTGGTATTGATTAATAAAGTTTTCTATTACTCAGCATATTAACACGCTTCAAGAACTGCATTTAATATTAGAGTGCATTATTTCGCTGTTGCAAAGTATTTTGGGAAGAATTGTGTTGTACTTTTACAACTGTATTGTTGATTGATGATCGACTAAAACATTTGACAACAACATTTCACGTCTAGGCTTAATATATAGTTAACAGGTACATATTTTATGAAAAAAAGCTCTTACATAAGTTATAACTAAATTCTAATAATATATGAACGAATCCTTTAATCATAGTAAAATATTACGAATTTACGACCAGTGTAGTAGTATTTATGGTAAATATGGTAAACAAACGCTGCAATATGAAATACAAAAATTATAAAACGACCTACCTAAAAACACAAATAAAATAATCTCACACTAAATATAAATTAAAAAGACAATTATTGCTTTAACTACAAAACAAATAAAAATAAATTAACAAAAAATAATATTTTATAATACTTATGTATTCAATTACGCGTTGAATTACGCACCCGTGTTTTTCACCTGGCTAAAGTAGATGACAGCCGGGTCTGCGGGCTGAGTGGCGCATGCGGTGACAAGCACAATAGATAATATATTCACCTACCTCATATTTACACATAATTTTATTTGTTTTTATTCTGTATCTTAGTTAATCTGTCAGCCTATTAATACCATTTACTTATTGTATTCTCCTGTCATACCTATAATGCTATTTCATGAGTGATTGATGATAAATTCCAGTCTATGGAAAAATCAGTCATGTTTTATGTGACAATGTAACTTTAAGCTACTTTTAAAGTTACATTGTCACATAAAACATGACATGTTTTTTGTCTGAGATAAATGATTCTGTTAAATTTTTATGTCAATTGCTAGACGCTCTCGTCTATCACCTCATGCGTCGGATGCATTCATTTCGCACGCTTACTATGCAAACTTCGTCTGAACAGTGTTGAGCTAAGTTTCAACACTCGATCAGACCAGGCACCAGTAGACTACTACTACTCAGTTTTTGCTGATATGGTTTTCTTGGAGCTGCTGAGGAGAGGCCAGTAACCTCAGCTAAGTTCAAAATAATACACAAAGAGTGAGAGAGAATCCAACAAGAGGGGAGTTAAATAAACAAAGTTCAATACGATTTTATATTTTGTTCAAACTGTATCTGTCATCTATAACATTCTTTCGTACTTAGCAAAATAGAGGCAAAACGGGAACAACAGGATATACGCATT
This sequence comes from Tyria jacobaeae, assembly GCA_947561695.1. Lineage (NCBI taxonomy): Eukaryota > Metazoa > Arthropoda > Insecta > Lepidoptera > Erebidae > Tyria > Tyria jacobaeae. The sequence goes on along the minus strand of OX387231.1, from coordinate 10,380,205 downwards.
TTCACAAGTTCTACCTCGATATAATATGTTTGTTTTGCCCATGTTATTTAGGGGAGAAATAGAAAAGCTGTAATAGATGTCGAAATAATTTCGTTTATACTAGCTGTTTTTCTCTGACAGTCTTATTTTCATTTATGATTTTTTTGTGTGAAAGACTAAATAAATATACAGTAATAGTTCTTATGCCAAGTAGTATACAGTATGTTGATATAATAATCGGACTGCCAACTGCCAAATAGTATACAGTATGTTGATTTAAAAAATATACAACAGACTTCAATGCGTCTATCATAAAATTTAAGACGAATATGGTTTTCTCATGGATGCCATCGTCAGAACTGGACCAAATTAAAATGGGACCTAACGGGAAGCACCAGCTTTCAAATAAAAAAAATCGTTGAAATCGGTCACAAAGTCGAAAGTTCTGAGGTAACAAATATAAATAATATTTAAAAAAAATGGAATTTACAAAAGTATACAACCGACTACAATGCGTCTATCATAAAATTTAAGACTAATATGGTTTTCTCATGGATGCCATTGCCACAACTAGACCTAACTCTCATCTAACTACCCTTGAAGTACATCCTTTCCAATAAAAAAAGAATCATCGAAATCGGTTGGCGTGATATTATTTGTTATTGCTTAATGCAAATTTAAGACTTATATGATTTTCTCATGGATGCTATTTTCAGAACTGGACCAAATTATGGGACCACACTGGAGGCACCAGCTTTCAATCGAAAGTTCTCTATCTATCTAACAAACAAAAAAAAAAAACACTCGAATTGAGAACCTCCTTCTTTCGAAGTGGGTTGAAAGTATGTTGAGATTCAAGATATTATGTACTATATAGTATGTTTAGTGAAGTTTAAGAGCATTAGATAGTTGAAATGAAAAGTAGTTAAGAGTAAATAAATCGAAGTCGTGCCTTAAATGCTATTAATCAGTGGTAGATTACACAGGCCACAAAAGCGCTTGGGATTAAACTGTTAGAGATTCAGAAGCTATTTCAAATAATCAATACAATGTAATGTAATGTTTCTAATTTTCTATCTTATTGTATTATATTTTATTCTTCTTCCTTTTTAACTTCTTTTTCAATGATTATCAGTTGTCTTGTTTTAACAGCCTGATTTGAATTTACTTTTTACAACATAATAGCACACTACAGAATAGTTTTGTATTGTAGACAAAATATTATAATATCTATCTGCTGATTTAAAAGAGAGACCATGAGTCTGTTCGCCCGATTTCTTCTCATAAGGCTCAAACCATTCAAAAACGGGCGGTTTTAGCTCTTATATTATTAATATAAAGTTCATATTTGACAAAGCAACCTATAATTGTAAAGCTGTGTGTATAACCAAATCTAGGTTGTCTATAACAACTGTCAACTCATACCAAGTGGTTAAAAATAAAAAAAATAAACTTTCCACCTAGAGGGTGGGTACCGCATGTCAACATTTGGGATTGTTATATAATTATAAGCAAGTGCTCTCATCAAGTATACGCTACTAGAAAACAACCAACGCACTTCGCAAGTGCATAGTTTCCGAAACACGCACTTTACGGAGGCGTCGCTGAGCTTTGGGTTACACATTTAATATTTGTGTAATCGTAAAATAAACACGATGCCTACAGTTCTATAATCAAATACTGAAATACTTTTAACAATAAAACTGTTAAAATGGAACCTATATAAAACTGAAAATTCTCTAAAAGCTCTTCGTGCTCCAATTCAATCCACCATAACCTTTTCCTGTTTCCTGCTACATTTCGTCTCCAATTAATTAATTGCCGCCCCAAATATTTTAAATTTAAATAAATGGCTATATAGCAAAAGTAATGATTGAATCAATAGCTAGAATAGAATATGACCTTTTGTATTTAATCAAGTCACTGATTGTGATATTAAAAAGAGTATATTGACCATCTCTTCTAATGCTGTTGGTAATGACTGTATTAGTCGGAAAATGATCCTTCCCATTCTCGACCTAATTCTACCAGTCATATGTGACATCCTAAACCGTTCCTTGTCCAGCTCCAAATTTCCATCTATATGGAAAGAAGCTCAAAAAATACCTCTACCTAAGAAGTCTAGGCCTTCATCTTTCATCCTATTTCTATTTTACCGTTTTTGTCAAAATTTTTAGAACGCATAGTTTATTTTCAACTAACTCCTTTCTCTCTAAAAACAACCTTTTAAATTCCTTTCAATCTGGTTTCCGACACCTGTATAGCACTGTGACGGCTCTAATCAAGATCATCGATGACATTAGGATGGCCATGAAAAATGGTAATCTGACCTAACTTACACTTCTGGATTTTAGCAATGCTTTCAATACAGTTGATTCCCATATCCTACTTGGTATACTACGCTCGATTAACATATCTCCAACAGTGATTGATTGGTTTCAAAGTTACCTGTCTGGTCGCCGACAACGGATTCGCACTGAAAATTCGGTTTCCTCTTGGTGTGATATCTCGGTCGGTGTACCGCAAGGTGGCGTTTTATCTCCTTTACTCTTCGCTATATTTATTAACACAATTTCCAAAAGAATAGTTTCATCCTACCGCCTTTACGCAGACGATCTTCAAATTTATACTCACGCGCCAATTAATAGAATACACGAAGCCTTTTCTGTTGTAAATTGTGACTTGGAACGTATTTGTGAATGGAGTGTTAACTATGGTCTCCAGGTGAACCCTGCTAAAACTCAGGTTATCATGGTGGGCAGTTCTAGGATGATTTCTCAAATCGATATTACTCAATTGCCTCAAACAATTTTCAATGGTACGCCGCTGTATATTAGTGATAGTGTAAAACATCTGGGTATATTAATTGATAGAACTTTATCCTGGGGCCCACAACTACAAGAGGTTAGTCGCAAATGGTTTGCCGTAGCTGGGTCCTTACGAAGACTACGGAACTTTCTTCCAATCGCTACAAAGATTTCGCTTGCACAGTCACTCTTACTTCCAATACTAGACTATGCTGATGCCAGTTATCTCGATCTCACTGAGGAGCAACTCAGTAAGCTTGAACGGCTTCAAAACTTTTGCATAAGGTTCATATTTGGTTTACGCAAATATGATCATATTTCAAAATATCGCAATTCGCTCAAGTGGCTCCCAATTCGCCTTCGGCGGAATACTCACATCCTTTCTCTACTTTATAATATACTATTCAATCCCCTCACTCCCTTTTACCTCAAAGAACGTTTTAGGTTCCTCTGTGACACACATTTAAGGTTCTTGAGATTATCTGAAAATTTGCAACTGCAAATTCCAGTGCATTCTACAAAGTTCGCCGACAAATCCTTTACTGTTGAAGCCGCACGCCTTTGGAATGCACTACCACTATCAATTAAACAAGCGCGAACTTTAGCATCATTCAAAAAAATGGTAATGCAATATTATCTGTTAGAATAATCCAGCACATCAATCATATATAATTTTTTAATTTATTATAGATATAATTAAGTAATCTATGTAAATGTTTAAGTATGTAGGTATATATATCTTGTTTATATTTATATATATAAATATATATATGTATGTATGTATGATACACCTAAATATACAAACGTCATTATATTTATGCAATCCATGAAGCTCCACTTTATATTTTTACACCAAAACCCACGTCATTTATCACGTTCCTGTCCATCCTAAGGTTGCCTGGAAGATATTGCTTCTTAGCGATAAGGCCGCCCATTGTGCATTTCTTGTTCTTTTATATTATTCTGTTTCTGTGTATTTGTTTGGTGTACAATAAAGAATACATTATTATTATTATTATTCTCTTTATTCACATTATTCAACATACAAATTACATTTTTAAATATAAAATAAAAACAAAATATATTTAAAAATATAAAAAATAGTGCCCCACCGGTATCGGGTACAGGGACCAAGCTACCGGTGGTTAGGGCTCCAGAGACAGGAACCTCCTCACAATACGTGCCGTATCAAGAAGGACTGCCTTCTGCATTAGGCCCTTAACCCAGCTGTGTAACGTGAGCCTCTGCAGATGTTGGTCGAGGCTCTTGGCAATCAACCCATGAGCTGATATGACTATCGGCACAATGATTGCAGAACTCACATCCCACATGTCGACCACCTCATGGGCTAAATCCAAATATTATATTTGTTTATCTTTTTCTGCCTTTATGAGGTTGTCGTCATGTGGAATGGTAATGTCAACAATCATTGCTCGGCGCTCTAGTCGGTCTATCACCACTATATCAGGTTTATTGGCAACAATAGTCCTGTCAGTGATGATAGATCGATCCCAATATAATGTTGCACGACTATTTTCAAGAACTGGGTCGGGCACATACCTATAATACGGTAACTCGACATCCACAAGGTTATATCTAAGAGCAAGTTGCTGATGGACTATCTTGGACTATTATTATTATTATTATTACCAAAAGCTAGAGAAAATAGAAAAAAATGACGTACGCTTATGCTATTGGCCATCGTGAACTATAAAGATGTCTTAAAGTCAAATTTCTTTGTTTCTTTCTTCATTAGTTAGCCAAAGCGATTAAATTGGAGTAGAACTGACTAAATAATAAATGAATAACAATACTTACGCAACATGCCGAGCAACAGTTCGGACAATGTTCTAAAAACTGCAAATGTACACAAGTAACATACAAGTCAGGTTAGCCGAGTGGTCTAAGGCACCAGATTTAAGCTCTGGTTCCCGAGACTGGGTCACCCCACACCTGAGAACATGAGGTAAAAATGTTCTTTGCCGCGCAAGAATATCGTGTAACCGCGGCCCTCGGTAGCAGGGGCGAGAAAGGAACACCGTGGTGGTTTTAGCCGGTCAAGTCCGGCACACCCCTCCGCTGATGCCCCCGGCGGAGGATAGCCCATAAGGATTTCCCATCGAAAAAAAGGCATATTTTCATTGATATTTTATTTTTTCATTTTATAGCGTTGCATAAAGTAAAAAAGTTTAAAAGTACAATATTGAGAGCTTCAAATGTAAAAAAGAATGTTGAATTTATACATGAAGAATAACGTGATCACATTTCTCTTTGTTTCCAAACCATCTGTAAGTACAAAGTACAGTTTGAAGTTCTAAGTAGGTATAAAAAGGTTTTAGAACTTTAGAAGAAATTTATATTATGAAAAAACTGTGTTTGGTTGCAAGTAAGCAACTATACACAGTTTTTTGGTGATCAATGTGATCATACTGATAATTTATTACCATATGGGGTCGATAGCTACTTTGTTAGATTCTTTGAACCTGGAATGTCAGTTAAAAGAGTGTTGCTCTTATATGTATGAGTATCTATGTGGTGACCTAACAATCAGCAGAAACATACTTCAACACTATCTTGCGAAGATGAACGTACGTATGTAGAAGTATGAAGTGAGATCCTGAATCACGATTTGATCATTCTTGCGCCTAAGTGTGCTAAACGCCGCCTAAACGTTGACACTTTTTGTCAGGGCCTGCTCTACTAACTACGTTTATTATTTAAGTCTTCTTCTCTCTTATTTAAGTCCTTCAGCTGCAAAAATACCTATTACGTTTTAATAGAAGCATTACCGACTGAAAAAGAAGAATAATCAATCGTAAAAAAAAGTTATCGACTTGAACTAAATTCCATAGAAATATTAAAGTGTTCAAGTCGAAATTGATAGTATTAGAGTCAATAATAGTTTACAATTAAGATTTGTTTTACATAAGCTTGCTGTTATCTTTCTCATAATTTTTGTTGCAATAATATAATGTTTGATTATTTGTCTAATATATGTATGCAGTACTGAACACAATACTTATACAACTCGTGTGTCTTTCCAACAAACTCAAGTCCTACTTCCAACTGAGTCTAAGACTTCTGTTAGTTTTTCACCATTAAATCATAAATTTAGTTCGATTTTGGGAGACCCATGCTTAGGCACGAATGGACTGGCTCGACTGGTGCGACACCACGATCTTAGGGAAATTTCATCTCATCATCATCTCAGAGGGTATTCTTTTCCATCTCCTTATACCCCTTTCTAACCTTTCCCCTCTCCGCATCCCACATCTTGAGTTGCAGGTGTCAATGGACGATGGTTGTCTCTTACCATCAGGTGACCTGTCTGTCCGTCTGTCCTCCTATTCTGTATAAAAAATCAACTGTTAACACAAATCATGAAGTGTGGCCACTCTAGCTCTGACTCTGTCGAAATTGCTTCTCCTTTCTGAATACTAATGTTAAATGTGGTTATTTGCAAAATAAAAGCGCAAGCGTGTTTTGTCTTTTAATTTGATTATGTAGAATTTAAGTGACTTTTATTATAATAATTATTATTTTAATCTAAGCTCAGGTCAACAGGACCGCATAGAATCATCATGAATATGTTGTCTTATATTTTTAAATACGTCAATAGTTATAGACCGCGAAATTTTATATTTGATAAAATTAAGCGGTTCGCACAAGCGTTGTAGTCGCATTAGGATAATAGATAAGACTTTGGACTTAAAGCTACTACTACACAACAAAAAACCCTAACAAAAACATGTATAGTTAAGTTAGTACACGAATACTAATTTTGCGTGATTCCTTGTTAGAGTTATTTTATGATAAAATGTATCACAATTAAATTTGCTTCAATCGCTGTATCTTAACCACTTGCACTTCTTTGGGCATAGTACACCATTACTTATTTAAAGTTAAACATCAATTACCATTCAATACGCTCGTGGACTGTTATGACTACAAATGAATAAAACATAAATTGACAAACTTAAATGTTAGTCTATAATTAAGCTTATTCTATCTCATCTCCCTTGTAAATGAGCGTTTTTATTAGACTTCAAAATTGACTTGTTTTTGTTAGATCATATGTAAGCTAAAGAAACTTTTACTTAATGTAAAAAATGTTTACACTAAAGTAATATTATTGGCTTTTTGTTAACTGAGTCTATTTTTTTTCTAGTTTCATATAGCTTTAATTATTCCATGTACTATATACGAAATAAATGTATCTTAACAATGAGAGTAATTTAGTGTGATATTTCCTGGTTGTAAAAGGTGTCGCAGTGTATTAATAAATGGGGTAGTTCTATTCTAAGCCACAGATCCATTTCTGAATCGAAAAATAGAATCACCAGGACAGTGGCATGCCCGACACATGTCGACCGTAGACAGTACGAATCAGGATATATTTCCTATAATTCGTCTTAATTATTTCGTACATAATTACAAAGATAAAAACTTCTAATTACTATTATTATTGAATACTTAAATAGAATTTGTTAGTTTAGAGGAATAAATTTATCGGAAAATTCATTACGTTTAGATGTAATTATAACAAAAAACAATGTTATTATGTCAACAAAATAAAATGTATTTAATCAAAACAAATCCAAAAATAAGTAAATCCAGTCTATAAAGGTTTCCATTCAAGAGAATTTGTTCTATGCCTTGAAACCTTAGATGCTTCAACGGAGTGTAACTTAATCTCTCTCATTTTCGATAAAGTAAACCAATATTTAAGAATGATTAAAAATTTATTCAAATTCTTTCCTGCACTGCTTTGATTGCCTTTTTTTTGGACGAATCGTCTTGGACGGCCAGATCTCTTTCTGTCACAAACAAAGGAGGTTTCATTGTAACTAACAAAAGCCCGGTACACAAACACTCGATAAATACCAAGTGGAAGGTGTTTCCAAAATTGCATTTGGTTCCACTGCTACTCTGGGTAATACTATCACAACAATTCGGTTTTTTTTATCACCCCGCTCCTGTCTGTGTGTGTGTGTTTGTCTGTAGCATCGTAGCTCTCAAACGGATAAATCGATTTCGATGCGGTTTTTTTATTCGAAAGCCAGTTTCCTTGCCGTGGTTCATAGCTATGTTTGATTTATATCGGTGCAGCAGTGTAAGAGTATCAGTTCTTTTCCAAAATGATGTAAGGCATCTTTGGCGTATGATTACTCAATTAATTTCGATTGCCAGTATAATCGTTATATGACAATTAATTGATAACTTTGACCTGATGCTGCAACCAGAATGGTCTCCAAAGAACCCAACTCTTCGAAAACTCACAGCATACATATCGTATTTGGGTTCAATAGATTATTTTTAATTTCAGTTGCAGGTTATGATCTTGCAATACGGTCAGGTTGGCCTGGTGCTGCAACTAGGATTATGGTATCCAGGGAACTGCATTCTACGTTAAACTCTGATTCCTTGCAATTTGGACAAAACTGATTTATCGTGAGGATTGTTAAATAATTTCCTTTGGTTCACAAATAACTCACTCCCGGCAAACTTTTTGGCTGTATTCACAACGAAAGACTCAGAGACGACAACAACATAAGCCCGAAGGCATGAATGCATGGTATGTAATGTACCTATCAATGTTACCGCCTTCACCGCTGGGAGGTACTCCCAACTTATGTCATCGTTATTTATTATTATCGTTTAGATTTCTATATTTATCGTATTGCCCTATAGGTTAGTTCAGTTTAAAATCTTAAAATAAAATTTATATTACAAATTTATAAAACCCCCTACCCAATAATATTTATAGTTGAAGGAATAACCATTAAAAATTAAACAAATATTGTCCTTTATCAGTCGTTAGAAACAAAATAAACAAATGTTTATCGAAATGTGAATTGAAAAATGTTAATTGATTAATTAATATTTAATTAAACAATCCGTCTCTAAACATTATATTTTCTGATGAAACTTGATAATAAACTCAACACTCAATCTAAAGATATTTGTTTTTAACATTCCGAAATATACCTAGATTTTTTTGTAGTGATTTAAATAAAGTCGTGGCAGGGTATTATGGCATACTTATAATACTAACTTCATTCATCCAATCAATCAATTAGTCATCAAATCCCGACTAAGTTCAAAACTAATCTGTTCAAAACAGTTCCTAATGCGTATTAAATAACGTTTCAACTTTCCAGTGTGGAACTTCATGCTTAATGAAAACTAAGCCGGTAACAAAGCTGAGCAAGATGGTTTAAATCTATTTATGCAATGCATACTCAAATTGGCTGCAGTAACTTGTTAAAATTGTATTTGTAAAGTCTGGTTGTGACAGCCAAATGGGAACATTAATTTTAGAATATTTTTCTAAAAGAAATGTATTAAATTTCGTAAATGCTTTGCAAGATGTGTCAGGTAATTTAAAAGGTTTAAACCGTTTGTATCAAGCCTATTAGATTTTTTATTTATTATTGAATCAGAATATCCATTGCAGGTAAAATTTAAAATCAATTAAGTTTTGCCGTGTTGTTCTTGCGGGAATACAATGGTCTTAGTCCACTTTACCCATGATTGTCAGAAAGACATCAGAGTTATTGGGACAATGGAGTTGTCTCCTTATGATGTAAATAGTATTTCATTTTGGTTACCAAAATATGAGCGAGCGTGAAAGGGCTGCGCAGAAGAGTATTAACTCTTCTGCGCAGCCCTTTCGAGATAAGATTTGTATAAATAATTTATATTATTATAATATATTTATTATTATTTTATATTATTTTTTATATATTTTCTTTTAATTATCTGGATAAGGCGGAGGCCCTTCTATTCCATGGGCCCCGTCGAGGTCCACCCCCTGGCGCCTCCATAATGGTCAATTTGATCCTCGTACCGTTTCGGGCTCACATACGTCTGGGCCTGATCCTCGACGGAACAATTAAATTTATTTAAAAATATGTAAATTGTAGTATAGGATAGTTATATACTCATATACTTATATTAGGTGTAATATATCTAATATCGTGTCGTATACATTGACAGACAAACCTTACATCAAATTTAAAAGTTAAAAGTGACAGTAAAAAGACTGTTAAAGAAAAGGCGATCCATTTCTATTATTTGACATGAAGATAAAATATAAACTTTTTGTCTTACCTCTCAAATAAAGTACTTATTTACACTATTTCAAGTTTCTACAAAATTTAAATCTACTAAATATAAACTTCGAATTCTCTTGCAACAGCCCTGCTTAAATATAACATAGTTTGTATTAAATGCATGTACTGATGCGTGTACGCTTAAGTAATTATTGACAGTTTGCGAGCTGTGAACGACATCACTGGTGCCGTATTACACATATCAAAAGTGTCTAGGGATCAAGTACGTTTTAGAGTATCGCCATAATTGAGGATTATTATTTTAACATTTTGGATGAAAAAAAATATTTAAAAAAATAGATATAATAAAAAATCAAGATTCATACAAAAGTATGTAATAGCGTTTTTAAAAACCATTACAATTTCTGCACCGGAACTAAAAAAATTGCAACGATATAGAGCGAGAACATCATTTGACTCAGGAAGAGATTATGAAAGCCGTCGGAGAAAAGCGATCCAGTGTGATCGTATGACGGGCAGCGTGGCTGAGCGACATGCGGGATCGTGCCGTGACGCTGCACAGCTCGTCAAGCTTGCTGATAAGCTAAACCAAGTCATCGTTTACATAAAGTAGGTCTGCGTTCCAGAAGGCCACTGAGAGTTTCGCCTCGAGCCAACTTTTTTCTTATCGGATTGACACCTTAGCGTTGCGTAGATATGTAGCTTTACTCTCTCTTCTCTATCACTTGGACCATAGACAGCGTTTAGAGGAATTGTTTGGACTTATACCGGCCGCAAGTTTTCGTGGAAACACAGTAGAATTTAAAAATCCTCATTCTTGTCTTTTTTGAAATTTTATTGACGATATTTCAACTTGCATTTTTATTAATTTTTACTTAATATATTGTATTGTATTGTATTGTATAAGTTATTAACTTTAACATAGGAAATAAAGTCAAAAGCCAGTCTGGAATACTGGTAAATGTTAATTAAATGTTTTTTCGTGTGTTAAAGTACGGGTACTATCTCAAGCGCTTACAGTTTCAACCTACACTCACTGATTCCAAAATGTTGAAAAGTGTGAGAAGGGATTAGAAAAGTCTTATAAGGTTTTAGCTGTTCTTTATTTAAAGCTTTAAGCGCTTTAAAAGCTTCTTGAGCATTCCGCAATTTTTCTACATAAATACGTACTCACGCCTTTATCATTCATCTTTATAAAATATTAACCTTCACAATCTAAACTTTTGTAGGTTTGTGAAAACTTTTTACCTTGTTGTAGATTCAATATTTTCCAAGATATAAGAAATCCCAAATTCCCAAGAATTACGTCGTTTATTGACACAAGGCATTAGTATCGTGGTAGTCATAAATTACGCTGTATTTACACAACGCGACGTTCTCACACACAGATAAATTATTGAAAATATTTTTTCTGTGCAAACAATTTTGTTGTACTCAAAGTCACTTTGCAATTATATTACTTATATTCATTTTGATACAAGAGTCAGTTCAAAATGAAGTATAAAAGAGTTTGAAAGTATAGGAACTACCAGATATTTTGATGTTATACCCATATGTATATCAATTAAGCCGAAGAGGTTTTTCTGTTACGCGCTAATTTCTAGAATTTGCAATTTATTGAGGAATAATATTGGCTACAGAGCAGTGATAAACGCAGGTGAAACTAAGATTATTCCTGTCTCCATGATACTCAGCTGCATCAGTCTGGTTCAGTTAAGACTCCTTAACTATTGTTAAAGAGGCTTTTTCTCAGTGATGATCGAATAAACAACAAACTAATTTGCGAATTTGTGATTATTGGTTAGGATTAGAATTCAATGTAAATAAATATTTTTTCTTTTCTTTTACCCTTTTTCGCTAAAGTAAGAATAAAAACAAGACCAAAGTTTTATCCTTTTAATAGTTACTTAAAGTGTATTTCCCACAGGATTCATTGTTATTACGATTTGTATAAATTAGATATCAAAGTTTTATAGAAGTTCGATGTGAGATATACATGTTTACACTTTATATTATATTTAGTGCATTTACCTCTCATAAGTGCACATAAGAAGTGAAATAAGTATATGATAATGACGTTTAAAAAACATTCTGGATTCAAAAATTTTTACATATCATATTATGTTAACCCTATAAATTGCCTTTTTGGTTACGATAAAAAAAATAAAAATCTTAGAGCAACAACTGAATCTGTGCAGTCCAAGTAAATTCCCTGTCGATATTTATACCCAAGTTTTTCACTACTTGACTGATATTGATGACAGTGCCATCAAATAGGACCTGTGGAAGTAGTGTCCACTCAATCTTTGAGACCTTTCTTGAACTTCCGACAATAATTAACTGAGTCTTCGAAGGATTCACCTGTAGACCATGCGATTTACTCCAACAACTAATCTCTTCCAAATCCTTGTTAATAATATTAAGGGCTTCAGATAATTTCTCCAATGGTGCATGAGTGTATATCTGTAGGTCATCAGCATACAAGAGGTAGGAAGAACGAAGTTTGTTTGAGATGGAGTTTATAAAGATTGCGAAGAGTAAAGGAGAGAGAACGCCACCCTGGCGCACACCACCTGACGTTTTACACCAAGCAGATAGAATATCGTCGATGCGGATACGTTGTTGGCGGCCACACAGGTAGTTACGAAACCAATCAGTTACCGTTGGAGATATGTTAAGTGAGCTAAGTATACCGAGCAGAATATCGTAATCCACCGTATTAAACGCATTGGAAAAATCCAGGAGCGTGAGTACTGTCAGATTGCCTCTTTCCATTTCGACTCTGACATCGTCTGTAATATTGACTAAGGCTGTTACTGTGCTATGGCCAGGTCGAAAGCCAGATTGAAAAGGATTGAGAAGGGTATTTTGACATAGAAAAGAGTGAAGTTGGGTATGGACAAGGCGTTCAATGACTTTGGATAGGAATGGTAGGATAGAAATGGGTCGATAGTCACAAAAGGATGAGGGGTTAGATTTTTTGGGTAAGGGAGTTATTTGGGCTTCTTTCCATACTGATGGGAAGGAGCCACTAGCAAGGGAGTAGTTTAGGATAAAAGAAATTGAAGGAAGGATTTCATCAAGGATAGGCATTATCATTTTTCGACCTACGCAATCACTGCCAACAGCGTTAGAAGTGATAGACAGTATACTCTTCTTAACATCACAAGCCGATAAATGATTAAACACGAATTGCGGAAAGCTAGGAGTAGGCAAAGATGAAAGATATTGTAAAGTATTTGCCTTTTCAGTCCTATCGAAAGTGGACACGGCAGAGAAGTGTTGATTTAGTGAATCAATATTTAAACTTTTGGAATTTACATCATGTTTTGATTTGCCAACCCCTAATGATCTTAGAAATTTCCAGACCTTTGCTGGATCTTCGTTATTGATTGATTTATGGATGTATTGGCGTTGCGCATCCCTACACACTTTGTTGCAATGGTTACGGATTGCGATATATCTCTCACGGTTGTCAGTGTTTTGTTGTCTTTTAAGTTTTAGCTTTGCCACAGATTTTCTATGAATAATTTTCCGAATGTCCTCTGTCAGCCATGGTGATGGAGCATGTTTCAACTTTACAGGTCGCTGTGGTGAATGTTTGTCATACAGCTTGATAATATTGGCGTTAAAGTACTCAACTTGTTCATCAATTGAGTCATAGGTAAACAAAGGCGACCAATCAATTTCACTTGCATCTTTACGCAACTCGTTAAGGTTTATGCCACTAAAATTGCGTAGAAGTAGAGTTTTAGTTTTGGCCTTAGGAGGACGAACTTTGTAGGAAAGGTAAAGTAGATCATGATAGGAGAACGCTCTTCTTCGGAAATTTCTTGCAACTTTACCAGTAATGCTTGGTGAGCCACAAATTGGTGAACCCTGCCTCGTAAGTTTAGAATACCTTTGTTTAAAATAAGTTGCTAGAGCTTCAAAGGAAAAGTTTGAAACAAAAAGGTGAAGTTAATGAAGTTTAAAATAGGTATTTACTAGCAGGGGCCAGCGACTTTTCTTACGTAAAACTGTTCGTCTCCCGGGAACGGTGGTCTATAGATGAAAGGTTACCCTATATACTGTTCTATTTCCCTAGCAGCATGTATGGCGAAAAATTCCAATGTGAAGCCACACTTGTGTCTTTGTTGCTGAGACATCGTTCGAGTGCAAATTTTAAACCGTACATTTTCTGAGATAAAGAGTAGATATTGTATGTTATAGATACATACATACGTTCACGCCTGTATCCCTAAGGGGTAGGAGAAATTTAACACTCACATTTTGTTAATAGAATCTCACTTGCCTTTGACGATACCACCGGGAAGAGATAGGATGGTTCTGTTATACTCAAGCGTAAACCACATGACATAAAGTTAATATTTATTATCCCAAACTATAGTTTACCCCTGTAACAAATTTCAATTCAAACTTTTGCATTTATATATTTAATTGGAAGTTATATACCCGCATAGCATTCGATCGGGTATGGTAAAGATTTTTGAAGTTTTATTATAAATTCTACTAGTAAATTCCATGGAAAGATTACCAGGTGTTTGAATATTAAAACGAAATATATTTAAAAAACAACTAGGGTTTGTTATCATTAACTACTACACAAAACTACTAACTACTTGTCTGTAAATAAAGACGAAATGATAAAGTGCATAGAGAAATGCAATCAATACTATTCATATATATATGCAGTGTTCCATAGAAAATGTTTAAAAAATATGATTTATTTTTAGTAAATGCTGCGAAGAATACTCAAAGAGTGGTTTATCAGTTATGTCACCGAAAGCAATAGAACAAAGGGAAGACTTTCGTGAGAATAGCGATAATTCCCATGAATACCCGACGTTCATGGAAGCTCTGGTAAGAGAAGTACACAAAAAGTTGGAAAAAGTGCACAAAATGGGTAAATGGTACTATACTAAATAAACTGATTGTTGTAAACTGTATATTGTAGTGAGAGAATAAATGATATACAACAATAAGATTTATATAAACAAGTACTTCTCAAAGTACTTAAGTCATTTATTTTAGCTAACTAAAAAGGACGTTATGGAGTCCTATAAATTTATGTGGATCAGAACTCAAGAATAATAATTAAAGATAATGAAAGTACTGAAAAATTTCAACATTAAATATGAAAATGATCTACAGCGGTTATTAGCATCTCCAGCGAATAATTGGCATCGTAAACCATAAGCCAGTAAGCCCGTACCACACTAAGCAAAGCGATAAAGTGAGAAATGAAGACGTCAGGAAAATTGCCAAGGTAAAAGACGTAGCAAAAACCATAATGACCCAAAAATGGAAATGGGCTGGGCATGTCCGAAGATCACCAGGGAACAAATGGTCCAGAATTGTAACTAATTGGTACCCTATTCACAAGAAAAGACGGAAAGGAAGGTCATTCAAGGAAATGGAGGAAGCTTTCACCGCCAGAGCGGTCCTTACAACAAAACGTGTTAACGCAGTTTAATAACATATGCTAACAAAATAGAATAAGTATAATACTAACAGTACAAATAATGTTTAGAATTAATGTAAACTATGTGTAAGGAATAAATAAAGCTTTATTATATTATTATTATTATTATCTTAAAGAACAAAATATTGCTACAAATTTTTTAAATATTTTCTGTACAAAATAAAGAGATTCTATCAAAATGTAATGTTACTAATCATAATTTAAAAGCCTTAACTCTTCAATACGTAAGTGATGTTTGTTGAATTACTGATGACAATGGGCATCAGACGTTTTTAACTATCATTTGACCTACCTGTTCGTTTGCTTCGTACCTCATAAAAAAAAACAATAATATGTATTAGATCTTACCTAAACATGTGTAATAAAATAAGTGGTTGTAGTTTAACATTTTTAATTAATACTAGTCTCTCGCAAACATGTAATAGTTGATTAAACGGCATTCAATATGCTAATGAGGATCAGGATATAACATTATCGACAAAAAGATACAAAATTCTGCACACGTGATACAGCTGCGTCTAAAACTCTCATAGATCACGTCACTACAAAACTTAAGGAAAACTACTTTCATGTTGCTGTAATTGAGTCATCACTATAAGACAACATAAACAGTTACGTCGAACTAAAAAAAGTTACACGGCTGCATAAACAAAGATTCAGTATTGGATCGGATGAATCAATTAGATTAAACAACGAAACCTATGAATCCACAAAATGGACGAATACACCAAGAAAATAATGATGGAAAGTAAAGTAACCAAATACAAAATACATAACCAACCCTGAAAGGAATTTATTTACAAAGAAATAATAACGGAAATCACTTATCACGCATTTACTCAGCTAGTATAAAAAGAAAATAGAGATGAGCGAACTCAATTCAAGACAGAAAAGACAAATATTTCCTTGAACAATTCGAAAAATGTCATATTAAAGTCTCACCTACTTTATCTCATTTATATGTGGGGCAATGCAACTAAAACCAATACGGGTATTGCAAAACAAAATCATAAAAATACTATGTCATTAGGACTACTTAACTCCATCTAAAACTACATATATTCAAAAACACGAAATATATACGAAATACAATATATACATATATATATATATAAATGTGAATAGAGTATTTATGCAAATGAATCCATACATAGTGCAAGCTATTCTCTCTAATTTCTTATAACATAATATATCATATTTGAGGTTGTTGAGAATAAAAATAGATACACTCCCACCTCTTTTGTCAATCCGGCTATTATATATGTATATGCGTGTAGTTTTGAGTAATTTGATGGCAAATGACTTGGCATCAGATTAATTTTTATCCATGTTTTTGTAGTGTGTGACACTGTTTATGGACTTGAGACTTTAGCTCGTCAAACTTTCCCGACTTATATAAACTGCGTACGTTGGCATAAAGACAATTTAGAGTTGACTTGCGAGTGTTTAAAACATCGTAGGTAAGTGAGTATTTTCTTTATATTCTAGTGATCTACAAGCGGCCGTCGTTGGGCGAAAAATTATTGTGGTTTTTTTGACGATTTTTGATATATCTTTGATAAATTGTATGGTTAGGTCTTGTTCTCCATTTGTTTCTCAACGTGCTAACTCTTCTTTCATTCTTGCATTCTTGCATGTAAGTTACCACAGGTGTCTGGTCTGAATAAAGGCGTATACTAGCAGAACCTTTTGATTTATTTTGCAGTAGATATTTTGCACTATCTAACGTGTTAAAATGTACAAATATACTTTGAGTAATCGGTGTTTGCTTGAGTTGTATGAACGCAATTTAATGATTTTAATTAGAGTTAGACAGTCATTAAGGATACAGATTATGGATCCAGTTACGATTAGTTAAGATTTTAAAATCTTTCTTAAAAAGTAATTTTGAAATTCATGAATTCAAGTTACAAGTTTATTATTAATATTAATGTGTTGGCAACGTTACGTCTAGAACGCCATCTTGACCGAGATTATAAAACGGCTGTGAACGAGTAGAGCGTCCTCTTTTACGTCCAACATTTCGTACGGTTAAGAAGTGTAAATATTTAAATTATTATTACTGTAATATTGTACCTTCAATTGTAAAAGAAAAATATTATAACGTGATCTCATTTGAGTTTGATTTGATTTAAACAAGTAAAAGTTTATAAATGTTAACTTCAGTATCGTTAAATCTTTCATACAAGCCTGCTTGTAACGTCACCATATCTAAGATGGTAATAATTTTTTCAATAATATTTTTGTATTCATTTACAATAATACCTGACAAAATAATTAAATATTTGTATTAATGTCAAAGCAATTAGGCCCTTCGCCGTCATAAAATCTGAGACGGGTCTCAAATCAATTTTTTAGAGCAATATCTACAACTGTTAGCGTATTAAGCCAATTATTTCGAACACCGTATATTCAATCAGAAATAATTATTATATATCTTATATATTAGTAATCTCAGTTTCAACAAATGTTATTGAATAAGAATGATAAATGAATTAAGTGATTGATTCGGTATTAGGTCATCATCATCATATATGAGCAATTAATACTTTGTACAGATTTTAAAATAAAAACCTGATGGAAAATTACTACCGCTGCCCATTGACACCTACAACTTAAAGAGTTTCCAGTGCGGTTGCCGGGAACAAAGGGGAGGTGTTAGGCTTCTGTTAACCTTACTTACTCGGTGAAACTAAAAGCAAGCATTGACAACCGGTAAGAGACCGTTTAATACTTCAAGCCAGCGCATACGTGCCTAAGCATGGCTCTGTAATTTAATACAACACTATTTATTTTTTGTAATAATTATTGCCTAAGTTAAAATTCAATTTGCCAGAAGTAAACTACGAGTATAATATATAATATAGCAAACTAATTGAATTATCAAACTTTGACCCTTAAATAAGCTTACAATGAATCCTTTTTTCTAAAATCACTTTTGAAAGTACTCAAGAGAACATCATCAAAACTTTAACACAAATTACTTATTATACTTTAAATTTCAGCTCTCTTGTAGACCAACTGTAATACGAGATTCAAATATAAGGTTGCAATTATATCTTGAACATCAGATTGTTTAACTTTTACTTTCCACTTGCGTAGAAAAAGGTATTGAGTATCGCATCGTGAAATTTACAGTGGGATAGTGACTAGTTACTAAATAAACATTTTTTTAACAATAGCTGGTATTGACACATATTTTATTATATTATTGATAGCAGTTTACAAAAACAAATTATAAAGATGTGCTTGTTTGTACAGTTTTTTTTTTTTTTTTAAACTCCCGCACTAGGATAAATGCCCGTATTACCCAGCCACAGAACAAAGTTTTTTATGGATTACACAAAGTGTTGTCCCGTGTCCCCACATCGAAACCACAACTCGTAGCTGGTAGCTTAAATAACTGCGCCATCCGTGCAGTCAAAATATTATATACACTAAAGCCTATATCCCCAAAGGGGTAGGTAGAGGTGTCAACCATAATTAAGTCCAACTTTCTTAATTCGGGGCCTATTGCCGTCATCTGCGCACGGTATGATGTACAGACGGACACCGACAGTTGCAGAAAGGAGTTGACATATTTTAGGGTATTTTAGGGTAAGGGAGACAGAAATCGCCAGAATTTGTATTGTAATATAATTTTTAAGATACTACTAGTATTTTCTCTTCAACTGTACCTAATGAATAGTATAAAATAAAGAATATTTTATCTATCTATCTGTGTTTCTATCATTTAATTAAACCATTATGATGAATATTTCGTCCCAATTAAAATGGAACAAATTTCGAGTACCTTTTAATTTAAAAACATAATTGAATCGGTATACAGACAGCCAATATGTGCAACGTACCTATACACATGGTCGTTTGCCTTCTAACGGCGGATATTATAAGTAAGGATCACTTCTACTACAACAATGTTAGTACCGACACATTGCAGAGCAGAGGAGGTGAACTCACTTTATTCAGTGAGATAAGACCGACAAAAATGTCCGGCTTCAGACTTCTTCTTACTTTATATACGTAGTTCCTTTTTTTTAGTTTTTTTTTATGTGATATAAGCTCCCGGCCCCTCATCCCACCGGGGTTTTTGGTGGAACGGTGTATCAAAATCAGACTACACAGTCAGTAATCTAAAACTACACAGTGCCATAGTGAGCCTTAAATAACAGGGAATCTGGGAACAAATGCCGTAAGAACCGTATTGCGGATGGAATGTAAAACCTGTATTTTGGTTTGGTTGGGTCGCCTTCACGGAGGTAAGTAAGTCTAATGAGCCATCGTGGCTAGGCGTGTGGTTTCGAACGGGGGACGACTGCCACGTTGTACACTTCAGAGAACTCCAGAAGCACTTTAGTTTATAGAGCAGATAACTTGACTTGTTACAAAATAACAGATATTTTGAAATCCAGAAGTAGGATTTTAAATGATTAGACTATTAACTTTCGATATCAAGCACAGAGGTCAAGTGAACAGTAGTTAACATTTAAAAAAGTCTACATACGTCTTAGGTTATATCAATGTTGAGATTTTAGTTTCTAATAACTAATATTTACTAATTATAACCAAGGTTCATTATTTATTTAGTTATTTGAGTGAATTATAAAAGAGTTACAAAGCGACCACTATTTATTAGTTTTTTTGCAGTAGTAGTAAAAAAAAAGAATAAATATTAGACCCTATATATATATATATATATATATATATATATATATATATATATATATATATATATATACATATATAATATGTTAGTGTAGAATAGTAAATGCTTTGCTTAATCATTACCTATAGTAGAATAGTAGGTTCTTAACCTTTGTGCAATAATTACTACCTTATATTTCAGTTCAGTTCAACAAATTCATGCCATCACTGACACACTATCAACATACAAAGTCGATATAAAAAGCTCTTCTCTGCTCTTCAATATGCTGCCTACACAATACTGGGATTACATAGCTATTGGCCATAACATTTGAGGTGAGTTATTTTGTAGCTGTTTGAATTGATTTCCAGCATTGCATTGCAGCTAACTTTAAACAACTGTGAAAGCAACTGTCCTGTTTCCTGGAATACTTAAGAAAAGTCTAATTGAGTAAGAAATTTTCATATCTCCAGTCCCCCTTCTCACGCCTAGGTATGTTATTTAAGTACTCCAGACAGAAAGCTAGCCAGATGAAAACTTCTTCCCGATTCCGTCTTTGTAATGTTGTTATCATTTATATAAGGTGGTACATGTTGACGCCTTGGGATTTAAAAACAATAACGGGCACATACATTTTGAACTCTTAGTATTATGTTAAATTTTACACTGTATTACAAAATTAGAATCTAGATAACACAGGAGTATCGACTAGTTGTTTTCTAAGAGGTACACTGAGGTGGTTTTGGATGTTATATCGTATTTTTAGAGTACACAAACAATTTCTGATAACATTATTAATGTGTGCTTCAAAACGTAATTAAAAATTGCCCTCATTAACTCTTGCAATTATTTGTCCATTTATGGTGGTTGTGGAGTCACATTGTACTATACCCTGGATTTGCCTGTTACTACTCAATATTATAAACTTGGATTTTATTGGACTAAGAACCAATAAGTGTCCTTTAGACCATCCCATTATCTTTACAAGTCCTAATCGATTTTTTGAACCGCTGACTTGGTTTAAAAAGGTATTTAAATAGACAATAACAGTCAGCATACCTGTGGTATTTACAATTAAGAAAACACACAGTCAAGTCAGCTGTGTACAATATAAATAAGAGAGATTGAGATAACAAGAAGGCAGGGTGACATGTCTGATTTATCGTCATTACGCATTTCCACTTTCTATGATATGCACGTTAAGTAACTGTGAAACCACTTTATCGGGTCTGGTGAAAATCCATTATAATTATGTTTAGATTTAGATATTTAGATATTTAGATAGAAATTTAGATATTTTTAAATGCATTTAAGTTATTTAAAAAAGAAATATATCATCATATAGGAATTAATATTGTATAACTTACAAGTAAGCTATGAAGGTACTAAAGGTTTTCATGGCTAATTGTGGTTGACCAGCAACAGCCCTTCCGCAAAATAATATGCAACATATTGTAAGTTTTTAATAAGCACGAGACCTACAGGTATTGCAATGCTTTTAACAGCGAAGGATTACAATGGCAACCATGCCTACAACTAATCATAAATAATTCACGAAATTCATTCAACATAGAATTTATTTGTCAACTTTGTGCGTGGACTTTTGTAATATTTTTAATTAAGGTTTTTTGTGCTCCCATTCAACCCGCTATAGCGTTTTGTTCGTGTACAAAAAAAAAACTTTTGCTATTCTAATTCTTTAATTAAACGTCAAAAGTTTAACATATTAAGTGAAAAATGTTCACGCAGCAAAAAAAATATTCTATCAACATCGAGATCAATTACATTCACAAAGCGTACCTAATACTAAATATTTATTGGCCAATAGCTAGAGAAAATGGAAAGAAGTAAAAGTATGAATTGGAAGAAAGAACAAAGTTTCATATCGAGCATTTTACATTCATTCATATTTCATTTTTTATCAATTATTCAGGTTTGTATATTACTGCAACTGTGCCGGTGCAAATAAACAAATCCTCTTACCAGGTATAAAAGTTAAATATCGTGTCGCAAGAAAGAGGGTGCTTCAGCAAAACAAACGTCTTGAAATCACTCTGTGAAAAGGGAGAGCTTCAAATGTAAAACGATACGGACTTGTTATTCAGGACCTTCCAAACTGAATATTGAATTTATATGTGAAAAAAAAATGTGAACTTGTTTCAAATGTACCTGTAAGTACAAAGTAAAGTTGAAAATCAAAGCAAATATTAAAAGTTTTGTAGGGTTAAGGACGGTCGAGAAACATCCATTTAGAAGCAACTACACACTTCTTTTTGTAATTACTTAACATCATATGAGGTCATTATATTACCTAACGTATGATAAAAGATTGTTACTTTTGTAAGCATGTGGCAACCTCCATATACAGCAAAATAATACAGCAATACCATTTAGCGAAGACTAACTAATATACTTAGCAACTACTCTATCTAATAAGATCCTGAATCACGATATGAAAGTTCTCGCACCGATTAGTATATGCATATGCAACCTCTCGACCTCAACTGTTGGGCCCCGGTGCACCAGGCATAATCTCCTAGCTTTGTTAGAGGTTTCCCTTTTGTGTAACTCGTTCCTCTTTAAGTATACTTCTACTTGGGTAAGTGGCTATACTAGTATAGTTAAATGCTAACTATGGTTAGCGGTGCAATACTCCTCAACGTTGATAATTTTTTACAACGCCTGTTTGTATCAACTGACTAAGTATCTAGACTGTGAAAATACTTATTTTGCCTCTACAGGAGCACCACTGACTGAGTGAGAAAAATAATCAATAATAGAAATAAATGGCAAACCTGCACCAATTACTATTAAATAAAAAAAAAAGAGGATGAGTTGGCGCTACCATCACTGACTTGTCAATACAGTGCAAGCATTGTCTATCTTTCTGTGAGGCCGTGGTATTAATCTGTTCAAGCCGACCTATTCGTACTTAAGCATATAAATAAACAAAGGTGGCCCTATTCCACTCTACCAAGAACCATAAGGAGAACTAAAAAAGATAAAAACTAAACTCCAAAAATTAACCAAACAATATTTTACAACGAGTCTAGGCAGCATTTTACGTTATTAGCTTTTCTTATTTCTGTCATAACTTTCCAACAGACTGCAATGGTCATTCAATCACAACATACACATACATACACCATGTATAGTCGACAAACAAAATACATATGTACATACATACTTCTTCTTCTTTGGGTGCCTCTCCAATTAATAAAGATTGACAGAAAGACAATGTGTTTGTGTTTTAAAATGAATCCAAGAAGTAGCAAACAAAGGCGTTTCAAACGTCTACTTTTTGCCAAATATGATCAAGTGCCACTTACGTAACAGGGGGCAAAGCCTATTGTTTTTCACCATATCTCTTCCCATTGTTGTTTTTTTACAACAACAATGGGAAGAGACATGGTGGCCCTTTTCTACGCTATCTAAAACCACGCAGCTATAAAAATGTGTTCTATTTACTCTTAGCAATATAATAATATCATCTTTGTTTAACGATAGTGACTCTAGATCATTGACTTCCATCAATAAAGGAAGTTTGAAGACTGCGAACTTTGAAGGACAGAAACGTAAACTCTCAGATCAGTAGTTTTTATCTTGTATTATAGGAAGTATACTTCTTCTTCTTCGTATGCGCCTGTCAGAGAAGGCGTGGTGTTGCATGTTGTTCTATGCAATTAATAATACATACATACATGTACTAGTGCGGACCGGTATACCTTGGTATACCAATCAGCACTGTCACGTGTTTCACCCACACGTCTGTCTAGATAGTATCTACGAAAGAAATAAACTTTATAAATTTTATATTTATGAAGTCTATATTAGAAACAATCTAGTGCTTTTACACTTTCTCCAATATTCATGTAAAAATTAATCCCGTTTAAATTTAATAATAATAAAAAACAAACTCATTTACTTAATAAAATTATAAGTGTATAATATAATCAAAGTAACAAGTGAATCTAATCTATAAAATGTTCACGTTAAAGAGTATTTGTTCTACGCCTTTAAACCTTAAATTCTTAAACGGTGATTGACCACGTCTCCGTTCAATCGTTAATTAACGAAGTTTTCAACGATATCGGTTTATTTTCTTAATAAATTCTGTTTTCTTTGATATAATTGATTTGCTTTTTTGACAAAGTAATTCAATATTTTAGAAGGATAAAGTTAAAACACTTCAGCTTTCTTAATGATGTAAATAAAGCATTTCTGCTTTATTTTAAAATAGGACAAATTTGAATATTACATGCGTTTATATAGTATGAAACGAAAGAGTAGGTACTAGTACTCGTCTGCACAGAGGAAAGTACTCTAGAAGCTAGACATTGCAGAAAAATCTCCAGCCTACATACTTGATTGCTTGACTGAGGGTAAGAGGGAAAACTCTCGAGTTGTCACTTACCATAAGGTGATCCGTCTGCTCGTTTGGTTCTTTTTCTTTCAATGGTTTGTGACGAATTCCGGGAGTAATTTTTTTTAGAACTAGATAGGAGCCAGGCTGTACGCACTTAAGAGATCCTGGTGGGGCTCAAAGGCACTTTCTTTTTACGGAACGAACGTATTTTATGGCACAATACAAGTGTTAACCGATAAATAGTATACTTAAAATAGGTACTTACTTCAGTCAGTCCACTGCTTCAGCTGCGCAAGATATTTTAAATGTATTTGTGTAATGTACAATCAAATTGGGTGCAGTATCTTGTTAAAATTGTGTATTTTAAGTTACTTTCAAATTGGAGTATTAATTTTAGGATTTTCATTTTGTGACTCTGCGTGCGTTGTGAGTTGCGGGTGTCCATGGGCGGCGATAGTCACTTACCACCACCACTTAGTATACCAGGTAATATAAAAGACCTCTGCCCCCTGTTCCGTAAGTAGGAATAAATTATAGTTGGCATAATTTGGGCGTTTGATGTCCACTAATATGTAGTCTCAAATATAGTTGTGGGACTTTGTATTTATATTAGTAGCGTGTCGAATATATTCCCCGACAAACCCTAAAAAAAATACGAGAAAGAAGTTATATCAGACTACAAGTTACAGAAAATTGCAAAAAGAGACACATTCTAACCCCTTACCATTTCTGAATTGTACTCTTTTTAACAAAAACACAAGATTTTCCCTGCCTATTGCAAGGAAAAAGTAAAACAAAAATGTTCTATAATATATGCCAGGTTCACTTTAGTAAAATATTAAAATAAATCGATACACTTCTATGAAATAATATACACTTATAATAATAAAACGAATTAATAAATAAACTTTCATCTAACATCCCAAATAAGCTAACTAGTACTTAAGTAATACTTCTTCCTCTTTACAATTTAACTCTAAAGTACTTTATAATTCACGGCGTAAACTCGTAAGCTTCATAAACTTTGAGTTCACTTGCAACAGCCCCACTCAAATATAACATAGTTGGTATTGAATGCATGTACCGATGCGGGTACGCTTAACTAAATACTGTTAAAGTTTGCGGACTGTGAACGACATTATTGATGACAAACCATTTAGTTAAAGTACGGTTAGAATAACAAGCGTTTATAGTTTCAGTTCGTACGATTTTATACAGTGTTTGCCTACTGTTAAAACCTTAACTGATTCCAAAATGTGTAAAAGTGTTTGTGCTTTCACAACAAAGAGAGAATTAACTTAAACCTAAAAAGGAATTCGGTATGTTTATACTTAAAATATTGCACTTTGATAAAAGATGTGTAGCAAGGGATATACTTGCTTCTGCTTTTATAAATATTCAGATTTAAACCTATCAGACCTATAACCTGAATGTGCTCCTGACAAGCGCAAGCTACTTTAGTCTCAGTCCCATTTCTTCATCCGAGACTGAGGCGGTACCCCATACTCTACTGGTACTATACAGTTCAGTATATACTGAACTGTATAGTACCAGTAGACTAAATGTATGGAATATTTCTATATTATCATTACAGAAGGAGTAAGTACTGAACTCATTAATTATAACATCATATTATTTTTCTATATAACGAATGCTTAAACATAAGTGACACACTGAAATATAAGGAGTAACATGAATAATTGAATTATAGAATAATTGAATTATTATTCCTTATATTTAAAATACACTTCCAACGAGCAGTGTCTCTCTGAATTCATAATCCTTTTTGAGTTTATCTGCAAAAGGATTGCATTAAGCAATGAGGCATTTGTTCCTTAAAAAGTTAACATAATATGAATTTATTTGTATGATACTTCTCCTGTAGCGTATAAACAAATGCTATAGTAAAGTGTTCCCTATATCTATCTATCTAAATGTCTAAATTTGATCTATCTGTAGGAAGATGATGATTTAAGCCTACTGAACATAAAGTTTTCTGCTATACGGGGTAGCCAACTTTTTTGGAAGGTAGCTAATATAAAAAGAAAAAGACACACATAAAGCTTTGGCCAAAATTATTGAGCACCCTACGCATTTCACGCGTGTACAATGGCAGAAAAACATATCTTTTGTTGGCACCTAAAAAGATTTAAAAGTAACGACCCATAGCAAAGTTAGCAATAAAACAGCTGGGTATAATAAAAATTTTCATTTAAATTTTAGTATTTAAAAAAAATCTTCTTTAGAGGTTGCTGTTGAGTTGTCAGTAGAAATTTGGAAAAAAAAATCCTATTCGAACTACTCACAGAAGACTTAAGGAGATGCCTAAGAGGCCAGTTGTTGAATTGGTGAATTATTTGTATGCAAGGGCCGCATGACTTCTAGTAAATACATAAACCTAGAATCTGCGTTGCTGCCCTCATTTACTGCACTTTTTGGTATGGATACGAACATGGATGGGGTTAAATTTCAGCTATAACGCGCCATGTCATAAATCTGTCTACACTATGGCATGATTTTGGGAAAACAGTATTGAGCTTCTAGACTGGATTGCTCAGTCGCCAGACCTGAAACTCATAAAGCTCAGAGTGCCTGATATGCCTGCGCCTGGAATGGAATGAGATTACTACCAAAGTGCATAAGTGCGTAAAGTCTGATGTAATTTTTTTTTTTTACGAAATTGAGGCAAAGGGTGGACAGCAACAAACATTAATTACAATAACAAAGTAGTAATATTGTGTGAATAAATACCGATATAAACCTACATAAAATGTTTAATATAATTTCCATTTGATACTCCTTGAAAAACTGAAAGATGTCATGGGTGCTCAATACTTTTATTGGCTAAAAGTGGCTTGTAAGGCTTGTGTATCTGATATATGGAGTCTAGTCTATCTACTAATGCACAAATCTGACAAAGTTTTATCTCAATACAATATTTTTTATCAGGAATTTACCTAAAAATGTTTCTACGTACTTGACTTTGCATATTGATTGTCACAGTTGAAATACGTTCCATCGAATACAAACTTTGCTTCCAAACAGTACGATGCATCGTAACATCGGTGCACCACGAACTAAGTTGAAACTAATGTACAGTTGAGCAATACTTGTTTACACAATATTAGTTAAGGAAACACAAATTGCATGAGTTTGACGGAACTTTCGTTAACGAGCTTTTGAATATCGATTACATGTAAGTGTTGGGATTACTACTTAAGAACAAAACATTCTTTGAAGTAAACAGAAAAACATTTGACTTAAGCTGATAATACATTAGGTAATAAGCTGTATGATCATCATTCCTAATGTATTATGTGATTTGACGGTCTGATCGACATGGTCTGATTCTGTTTCTTATTGGTTTCCGCTAAATTAAAGCCACAAGCTTGAAGCAATGGTTTGTAAATCTTTCAAGCGGTTGGTCATCCAATTTTTTATTTAGCTGGTTATTTTTTATAAGAGTTGTTGTTATTTATGGAATTAATAAATCTTTTCAATCTAATTCTTAAAAGTGCCAGATGAGAGCAATAGGCTTGCCCCCCATTAAGTTAATCTGACTAAATTGTAATGGGTTAAATGTGGGCATTAATTACGCCTCTGCCTATGCGTGAGTATATGTGTGTTAGTAAAATAGCTGGATTGCATATAACAATTATTTTAATTATACTATTTTAATTATACTATGTATATAAAAATTGACTGTCGTTAAAGGACAGTTAAGCGAGCATTATTTTGTTTCTTTTGTTCACATATCCATATCCATTCATAGATAGTTCTTATCGATAAGATTTTTTGTCACATTCGTATTTATGTATAGATGTTTGAATGTTTTAAATACTCTTTAATTAATTATACAATTAAACTACGTTCGGCTAGCTCGGGTTACTTACGTAAAGTTCACGGGTATATTGAAATGAAATATATATCTTTATGAACTAAGCTTTTGTAGGTTTATAAAACTTTTTGTCTAGTGGTAGATTCTATATAGAGGCAAGGAATAAGAATAAGAAATTCCAACTTCCCAAGAATGTTGTCGTTTATTCACACAAGGCACGTAGTCGTAAATAACGTTGTCTTTACACGAAACGAAAATATTTTTTTTAGTACAAACAATTTTGGTATGCTCAAAGTCACATAAATTTTAATACGGAGTTCAGTAAAGCAGTTCAAAATTTAATAAGAAGAGTTCAAAAGTATGGAAACCAGCAGATACTTTTTGTTATACCCGCATCTATGTATATAAATAAATCGGAATTTGATTGTTTGACTCAGGAATCAGTCGGATTGTAAAAATTCTTTGAATGAGTATTGATTGATGAATAATTTAATCTATAGTACATCACTGGATGACCCTTAGGAGCAGACAGAGCAGAGTGAGCATAAATGGGGTTGAACTGCTGGGATAACTCAGATTTGAATATAGATTCGTTAGTTAAGATAACATATATGTATTATATTAAAAAACTAACCTTCAAAAAAAGGCCGGCAAAGCACTTGTAACTCTTGAGTTGCGGGTGTCCATGGGCGGCGGTAGTCACTTACCATCAGGTGACCCGTCTGCTCGTATGTTCCCTATCGCATAAAAAAAAAACAACACTCGGATTTCATAATATATGTTTCTACACCAAAATAAAATTCATGATTTTATATAAGCTATGTCGTGTTTACTACGCTTTTTAATTTACAACTAACGCGACTGAATAGCCTTAAGACACGATACCGCTACTGATAACACGACAGCTTTTATAATATTAAAGCAAAATAAAAAAGGGAACCATTAGTTTTTATTGTAATATTGCTAAATAATTCAAATAACTGAGTTTATATTTTTTATTTGAATTATAGTTGAAATTTCACGCGTCTTTCATTAGATTTCAAATTTCTATTAAAATAGTGTTTGGAATTGGTTATTTTAAGGCCTTTAACTATAAAATTACTTATAACCGACTTCAAAAAAGGAGGAGGTTCTATGTTTGTTTGTTGTTGGTATGCATTTTTTTATGTGCGTTAATCGATTTTTACGCCAACTGTAGACCGATCATCATTTTTTTTGATACTCTTACGGTAGTCCCATTGTAAGCCCAGGGAATTTAGGGAAATCCTCAATCTTTATAGACACATACAACCTTTTTTATATAATTTTCAAAAATTCTCCTTAACGTTAACTTGTTAATGATATAGGATCTAGTGGCTAATTCTTTTAATTACGTGAATTAGACGTTCTGACTTTATACATGAAATGATCCTCTCCGCAGTCAGTTTCAAATTCACTTTTTCTATTCAGCACAATTGTTGTAAACAAGACCCCTTTGCATGCAATTACTATTTTCACTTTCTTTAAACCTTTTCATAATTTAATCTCTGGATTTCATATATAATTTTGGATATAGAAATCTTTTATTTTGACTTTGTATAATTTATATACATACAGCTCCAGTTCAAAAACCTCCTCTTATTTGATATTTAATATCACCGTAGTCTACAGAAACTTGAATATAACTATGACTTCACTTTCACTTACACTGCCATAAATATATAATATATAAAATTATCATCTGACTTCGAATTTCGAATCGAAATTGCCTGCCCCTTCGGGAATCAGTTAAAAATATGTATGTGGCCAACGACAACTTGAAAGGTCCTATAGTCAGGAAGTTTCAGAGATAGATATTAAAGTGGCTCAGCATTATCGAATCCTTTCATATCAACATCAGTTTGTATTGATCGATAAATAAACCAATCAGTCGGTTTTTTCGTTAAATAGGTCACTTCGAATTTCCTACAGCTGTTTAGCATCCACCGTTATACAATTTATCTCAGCCCCAGCTCCATCGTCAAGTGGCTGATCTTAGACGTCTATATTAAAATAATTATTTTGCGGACATTACGAATTTACAAAAGAATTAACGAAATTGATTTAGCAATTCTGCAAATATGCTTACAAAAAAATTTTTTTTTTTAGGGAATATTAAGGTTTCTAAGTGGTGAGTCTATCCTTCGAAGCGGCAAGTCTCCTAGCCGGTTCTGCTCCATGGGACCTGGAGGCGAAAACCCTTGCGTCATTATATCTATGGCGCAAGGAGGCACTAGAACGGGACCTAAGACCCGCGCCTAGAGCGACCAAGCGCAGGGCACGCCATAATTTTGGCTGTAAGACCCATCATGGAGGATTGGCTGGAGAGGCGACATGGCAGCCTCTCTTACCGGCTGACACAGGTGCTCACCGGACATGGCTGCTTTGGTAAGTTCCTGTGTCGCATAGGCCGGGAGCCAACGTCTGCGTACCACCACTGCGGAGGCTGTCGCGACGACACTGCGCTCCACATCTTAGTGGAGTGCTCAGCATGGACGCAACAGCGACACAACCTCGTGACGGCTATTGGAGTGGGAAGCCTCTCGCTCGAGACCATGATTCAGTCGATGGTACAAAGCGAGAGTGCTTGGGAATCCACCGTCTCCTTCTGCGAAGAGGTGATGCTGGTAAAGGGGGCGGCGGAACGGGAACGGGAGAGGGCTAGCACTCTCTCGTCCCGCAGAGGACGCACCAGGCGCCGGAGGGCGCAGAATGACCTCCGACCTGCATGAGCGCTGGCCTGGGGGTAGCGGTGCGCGCTACCCTAGCAGAAGCAGGCCTGAGACGGTAGCGCGTCGTGTTCTGCGCGCGCCTCTCTAAGTTTGAGGGGGCTAGGCATGGCTTTCCACGGTGTGGTCTGCAGGGGTTCTCGGAAGCTTCCTTCTTAGGGTATACCCGGGTCCTCTGCAATAGACTCGTGATGGAACACCGTGTGGTTTTAGTCGGTTCAAGTCCGAGATACCACTTCACTGTTGGCTCCAGTGTGGTGATGAACCGTGGGGGTTTCCACACGATGTGGTGAGGCTACTGATAACGTCTATAATTATTTTTCTATTTATATATAAGTATTTGTATTTGTATATGCAGTACTATTATATATGTTTCATAATTTATATGATTTATAAGAATCCGGTTTATGAATCAGTTCATCCTCATGACATAACTTTGTAATTTTTATCAACATTAACGATAAAAAATAAAAGTAAAACCTTTCATAGCCGTGTAAAAAAGCTAGTATATTTAGAAAATTATTAATAAATACCCATTATGTGTCCATAAACTTTCATGAATCAAATGCAATCTCGCTATCGTTATAAAGAAATAAAAATCAATCTTTCTAATTTTGCAAATCTGTTGAGCTTTACCTGGGATTATCTTAAACAAAAAACTGAGTTCTTTGTAAAAAAGCAAGCATATATAAGATTTACGGGCATGAATATTTTCTAGAGTACAAAAGATAAGCCTCTCATATATTCGGAGCCAAAAAAAATACTTCCAAGCTTAACAATTCGGCTAGGGAAAGATATTCGTGGAACTTTATCTTGAAACATTTGAGATGTAAGAATATATGGAAACGGTGGTCAGCACTATAAAGTAAACCTTCCGATTGCTTGGACTCCGGTATTTTATTATATATATTATAGGGGGACAGACGAACAGACGGGTCACCTGATGGTAAGTGACAACCGCCGTCCATGGACACCTGCAAATCGAGAGTCGCAAGTGCGCTGCCCGCCTTTGAGGGTTTTAAGGGATGATGGGAGGGGAAAGAAGAGAGGTGGATGATGAGAAAGGGAGGGGGACAAGGGTGAAGAAAAAGGAGAGGGGGAGGTGGACCTCCGGAAATTTCACTAAAATCGGGGAAATGCAACGCAAGCAATATAAGCAATGCAAGTTGCTTCACAATCGGTTTTCTGTGAGGCCGAGGTATCGCACCGGTCGAGCCGGCCCATTCGTGCCTAAGCATTGCTCTTCCAATTTATAATGGTAACGATGTAATTCACTTTCCGACTCTTATATACATAAATAAGAGAGATTCGATCCATACCAAGATAAATACTAAGAAATGAACCGTTATAGTGATAGCTTGGTAGATAGAAACTTATATTAAAAATTAATATTTTATATTGCGATCGCTTCAATGCAAATTGGCGAAAATGAAAAACATCCTATTTGATAGGGGAGAACTTTGAAAGTTTTAAAAACAGTTGTTTGGTATAACTTTTGAAATCCATAAAATAATCGTTAATAATGTAAAATAAATGAAGTTATGTACATATAAAGGTGAAAACTGAAAATCAGTACTGGGTGGACTATGTTCATTGCCACCCTCAGGAAAATAGCCGAATCCTCAGTATAACCTTACCTTACAACAAACACAAAACACTTACCTTAATAGAAAAATTGCTTTTTTTCATTTAAATTATTGTTTAAGAGTATAAAAAATCTGTAAATTATTTATTTGAAATGCAAGAAAACTTTTATATATGTACTTACAATGGACACACAAGCATTTAAATTTTTATTTTTTATTTTTATTATTATTAATATACAATTTAACATGCTTAAAATTTTCCAAAACTAATTGAATTAAACATAGTTATTTGTACCGTATTTATTGTAAATGCAACGATAATAGATATTAAATAATAATATTAATTTGTTACACAGAGAAGTGTTTTCTGTATCATCATACTATTTAAAAATAACTATTAAAATGCTATGTTAGTTTTGTTTTGAACGTTAACTTGGTGATTATATTATTATTAATTAACAATGAAAGTAAAAAATATATGTAATATCTACATTTTGCTTTGCTAGGGGGACCCGGGTATACCCTATAAAAGAAGCTTCCGAGAACCCCTACAGACCTATGTCACCTATCCATCAGGCGACCACACCGTGAGAAGTGGAGGACCTTGCACACCTCCAAATTAGAGATGCGCTCGCAGATTACGATGTGCTACCGTCTCAGCCTGCTTCTGCTATAGTAGCTCGCAGCCCGATCCGCTACCCCCAGGCCAGCGATCATGGAGGTTGGAGGTCATTCTGCGCCCTCCGGTGCCTGGTACATCCTCTACGGGTCGAGAGAGTGCTAGTTAATCTTTTTTCCACTCTGCCATTAGAACCTGGCGGAGCTGGGACCGTTGTGCCTCGTTTTCACGAGCGCGAGTCGCAGGTCCTGTTCCAGTGCTTCCTTGCACCATAGATATAATGACGTAAGGGTTTTCACCTCATGTGTCAATGGAGCAGAACCAGCGAGAAGACTTGCCGCTTCGAAGGAAGGTGGTGCTTAAACCTGATCTGACTTTGTAACACTGCTTTTGGTCGTGGTATATATATGTATATATATAAATAAATAATGGCCAAATAAATGACAAATGAACTCAATCCTGTATTACTTTTCCTTTACAAAGAAAACTTCGTGTAGGCCTTTATGTTATAAAAGAGAATTGTTGTTGAGTTGTGAAACAAGTAACAGACCTGATAGCAACTCGCAACTTTGTTCTTACAAATTTATTATGTTATCTGCAATTCTGTTAAGTAATACTTACTACGTGTGTGAATTGACTAATGGTATTTATGTACTATATATCATATACGTTTATAGGAAGTATCACACTCTTTTGAGAGTTGATTAATTTTAGAAATAATAACATAATTGTGTTTTTGGATAATGATAGGATGTTAGTTTACAACTGACAGAGTAGAAGTATAGTTTACAACTGACAAGAAAAATGAGATAAGAAGAGAGAGGTTATGTTTTTCATTTACTACTACTTAGATGTAACAAAAAACACCAATCATAAATTTATGTATAATATTTATGATTGGTGTTTTTTGTTACATCTTCGAGGCATAATGGATTTTAGCATGTTAAGTTTCATTTGTATTGACTGATTAATGGCAGGGCCATAAGCATACAATTTTGAGATGACGTTGGCAATAAAAAAATAGCTATAGTTAATTATGCAATCGGACTTAACATTTTCTTTAATTTTTAACTATTTTTTTATTCAACGATTCGACTTAAAAAACTTATATAAATATTTGATGTGTTATACATTTATTTAGTATGTGAATAACAAACTTTTGACTATGTTTGACTTTTTCAAACCTTAAGCATTTCACCTACTTATTTAGGTACCTGAACTTAAAGGCTGGTGATTTCTACATAATTCACTCAAAAAATGGCTAAAAATAAATGTATTATTTATTATTAATTGTTATACATGACGTAATTATGTAACTATTAGCAATAGAAATTATTAATTTCTTTACGTATAACATTTATATATCTATTATACTCTTAAACGTATTTCTTATAACGTTATTAGTTATAACGTTTATTTAATCTAAAATAAAGAAGTCTATCGTTTTAAATATATATATTTATATATTGATGCCATCATTATGATTAAACCCCGACTGAGAGCAGACTGATTCGGATAGATTAGTTCGGTAACTTGAATAGATTGGTGCAATTTTATTACCACACCGAAATACTTCACCTCCGTCGAACTGTCGAACTATCTTATCAGATGATAAAATAGTTCGACAGTTGGATGCCATCATTATGATTAAACCCCGACTGAGAGCAGTCTGATTCGGATAGATTAGTTCGGTAACTTGAATAGATTGGTGCAATTTTATTACCACACCGAAATACTTCACCTCCATCGAACTGTCGAACTATCTTATCAGATGATAAGATAGTTCAACAGTTTGACGGATGTTTTTACTAGGTATATCTATTCAAGTTACCAACTATGACAGATATTACAAAAAAAATAAAACTTGAAACAGAAAAAATTCTTTATTATATACAAGAAGTTATTGTTTTAATTGGACTAACTTATAACTTGTTTATATGGAATTTTGATTTGCGTTTTTAACTAGGCCTTTATGTCATAGACTAGAGTTTATGTCTTTTTTTACACTTCTAATACACGGCCTTTTAATAAACTAAGCAGAGTACTATGTACTATGGTAATCAGGCTAATGATAAACATACTTATATATTTCTTAATACATACATATAATAGATAAATTACACCCAGACACAGAACAAATAATCGTGCTCATCATACAAATATTTGGGTGGGAATCGAACCCACGACCTTGGCTTAGCAGTCAGCATCGCTAACCGCTAGACCAACATCCAGTCTTTTGAGTGGTATATCAAACGATTCTATATTCAATGTAGTAGTAGTAGTATCAAAGAATTTTGAATTGTTTTCCATGTTTTAGAGTATATTTATAGATGCAAAATTGAAAAAGCAATGAAAATAATATATAAATATTTCGAAATTTAATAAAATGCATTAGTATTCATGAACACTAATAGAACAGTTGTTGTACTACCCAATAACAATGACTGCACGGATAGCATAGCGGTTTAAGGGGTCACCACTACGTTGCCGCGCAGAGTGTTGTGGGTTCGATCCTCGCACGGGACAATACTATGTGTAATCTTCAAATTGTTGTTCTGAGTCTGGGTATTCTTTGTGTCTGTTCCTTGAATGTTCGTAAAGTCCCCGTGACACAGGAATTAATCGTAGTGAAGGAGTGGTCTCTTAAAAAAAGGGAGCAACAAACAATTGTATTGTCTTTATTAAAGTAATTATAAAAGAACTAAGTATTTACTCCGGTTGTTAAAGTCTTGCCCTTAGCCTATACTCCATCAAACTTCTGTAAGATTCCCTTTTTTATGGTATGGGTTTCCTAACGAGCAGACGGACCAGTTGATAGTAAGTTACTACTGCCGACCATGGACACCTGCAACTCAAGAGTCGCAAGTGCTAATAAAAATTTGATCTTCCAATGAATTTTTTGAAGTCATTAATCTCAATAATGTTTGAATAGCTACACACCGCGATTTACATTATAACGCTCGAACAATCTCATTTTGTAGCAAAATAATTCG
Source organism: Tyria jacobaeae (assembly GCA_947561695.1). Lineage (NCBI taxonomy): Eukaryota > Metazoa > Arthropoda > Insecta > Lepidoptera > Erebidae > Tyria > Tyria jacobaeae. The sequence continues at coordinate 10,344,064 of OX387231.1, read as the reverse complement.
GATAAAAGTAACATTCCATTAAAGCTTCCACTTTTCACGAATGAAAATGTAAATAGAAAATGCACGGAACCCACTGAATCGTCCGCCTTATGAATTATTAAAACCACAGAATAAAATTAAGGTTTAACCTGGGTATCGTCGAATTTACAGTTTGTTTTAAGGTTGCGTTCTACCTAATCATATTTATAAGCAATTCGTATGGATTGGATTCGGCTCAATTTGATTGGAAATTTTCCTTAGTTGAACCACTGAAGATATATTAAAAGAATAATAAGATTTAAGGAATTAGGTAGTAAACTAATATGATTTTCTTTGGATATTTTTGTACACGTGTGATTGGGTAGATTTTTCTTAGGGTAGGTTTTGAAACTTGTACAAACATTATGTGACAAACCATTGACCTCAGTGAGTAGGGATTTTCTGGAATTCATCTTTCTTTGTCTCATTATATAGCAACACATACAGCAATAATCGAAAATCCCTTAGAAGATAATGTAAACTACATGTAACAATGAATTAAATTTTTGTAGGATGAATATCCTCAAGAGCACAAATTACTTTACTTAATTTACATCTATGTTTTCCACGGACACCTTATTACTTATAAGACAGATATCTAATAAAGAAAAGAAACCCTTAAAAATATAACCTCATTAAAGTTTATGAAAATTTGTTCATATCAAATACTACAAAAAAATTGTACAAATTCCTTAAAATTTAAGTATTTACATAGAATAATAATTATGTTAGCATCCCACTCATTTCATTTTACAATATTATTAAAATCATAAAATTCGTTCTTTATTGTGTAATTTGTATAAGAAGAGTTATTTGAATAGAGAAGAGAATTAAAGTGAATCTCTTGGGAAAACACAAAAGCCGATACAGCCTACGCATATCTTGACCTTATAGGTATTTGAACTCTGACATATTCACGTATAATACAGAATACTAAAGCCGTCTACATACTGGTACTAAAGCAGTCATAGACAATTATTTTCACCCATTAAAAAGCCATTTGAAACACATACGTACACTTGTAACTCCGAAGGTGAAAGGCCGATTGCACATTTTCTGACATAATTTTTATACACAGGCATACAACGATTACTGTACAAAATAACTAAAACAAAACAAACAAAAAGTTAAATACGGATAATAAGTTTGTACATTGGCAACGTTTACATCATAAACTTATAAAAAATTATAGCTTCTTTACTTAATAGCCAGTTAATATACGAAAAGAAACAAAATCGTTTGACAAACTAGTACAAATGTAGTGGCACAAATCAGTTAGTTATAAAATTATCAATAAACATATTAGACATAACACATTGGTTCCTTACAAGGATTTAAAATGAAGTGGAAGTATATGACACGATATTCTTCACAAAAGCACCATGCCTCATGAATAACTTGACTATGTAAGACAGTCTATGTAATACAACGTATTTGTGTTAGTTCAGAATGTCGAAGCTAGTATTTATGCATAGTGCATGCCTTTGACCTAGACAGGTGAGGCTCCCTCAATATATTCAACGCCGGATTTAAGTCGACCGAGATAGGTGAGAGACACGAGTATGATCGTAATGTAGCTCTACTTGCTTACACGTACACACGTAAAATATTTTTTTTCTGTAGGTCTGCCACTGTTTTATTTTTCGTCGATGAGATGTACCCGGTATTTAAAATTTGCATAAACCTATATACGAAATATCATATACAGGTGTATGCAAATTTTCATGATGTTTGAGTGGCCTGAAATCGTAACTAAGCAACATACAAGGTATGGTGATGCGGAAACAAGACGATATATCAGAAAATCCTTAAAAAATATAACGTACATAATCCATAGCTCACCTCATACTGGAAGATAAAAATAACGTAAATTTAAAGCTACTGTACTTTATAATTATTCAGTATTTTTATTGTTTCCGTTAGATTTTTCTTGAAAAAATAAACATTATGAAATAAATAGCGTTTCGTCTGCGGAGATAACATTTCATTTAATTTCCTAACAGAATTTGACGTTAATTTATTTGTGAATCTCCACCTCTTTTAATAAAATCATACTTACTTTTTTTATTGGGCACAAATATAGATTATAGTCAGATATAGCATATAGGCTGATAAAAAAACTAACCATTATTGCCAACCAAAAAGAAATCGCCAGCAACTCTACTTTCTTATAAATAGAGAAGTAGAGCAACATATATAACCATACCTTTTTTCTATACTTCATTTGAATAGACGTTAGTAGGGTCGAGGCAATATAGCAAGCTACGATAAAATATAAGCTTCTTTAAAATGAAGGAAAGTTCTAAAAAATAATTTAGCCAGGTAAATAGCCTCGTTAAAACCATTTATCATAAAGAGGAGATATAGAGGTCTCAGTGTCAAATATTAAAAAGTATGACTTAATGATTTTAAATATCTTCGATAAAAATGCCCCCATCTTTTCTCTTTGGTGTCGTAATAGGTAACTAAGGATCGGACTGTTATTTATCAGACAGTATATATATATAAATAATGATAACTTGACACATCTCACACACGGCCGTCTGATCCCAAACTAAGCAGAGCTTGAACTATAAACATACTTATATACTTCTAAATAGATAATATATGATATATATATTAAAATACAGATAAATTACTGCCAAACACAGAACAAATGCATATGCTCATCACATAAATATTTGTCCTGGGTGGGAATCGAACCCACGACCTCTAACTTAGCAGTCAGGGTCACTAATCACTAGACCAACAGGCTAGTTAGCCATGCAGTGAAAGTATAATGTTAGATAAATAACAGATTATACACATGTCTGTATCTCCGCATTGCAGGCAACTAAAATTCCAAAATTTGGCACACCTAAATTTTAGACACACTTACTTAATTTTAATTAATAACGTTATTTAAATTACAAATTTTGATTTTATAATGTACTAAATATATAATAAAGGATAATAAAGGGATTGGACAATCCAATTTATGACATCCGCAGTAAGAGATGGGTTGTGTATACTCAACTCCCCAAGTACCACACTTCTAATTGAATTGTGCTTCAAATTTCTTTTTGGCCCGATGATTTCACAGATCTCATATAAAATGTGTATAAAAACATACAGTATGAAGAGCGTTTTCTTTTAAGATCAAACTTTTAATAAAGTAGCTTACTCTTACATACGTACATACATAAACAAACTTGCATTTTCCCTCTCGAGGTAGGTAGAGACAACAGACTACTTACTGTACTTACGGCTCTTACGAGCTTTCTCTACTTTTATTTCATCTTTCAGCCCGATTTAGGTTCTTATGCATTCCCTTCTTACAAACTGACTGCAAGTATGGCGTAGCGGTTGAAGTGGTCACCTCGCCACACTACACGCTACACTGCGCGAGTGTTTTTTTTTTTTATGCGATAGGGGGCAAACGAGCAGTCGGGTCACCTGATGGTAAGTGACTATCGTTGCCCATGGACACCCGCAACTCAAGAGTCACAAGTGCGTTGCCGTTGTGTTGGGGGTTTGATCCCGCACGGGACAAACTTTGTTTAATTCTCTAACTGGTGTTCTGAGTCTGGGTGTTCTTTGTGCCCGTTGTTTGAATATTTGTAAAGTCTCCTGAGACAAAGGAATTAATACTAGTGCGGGAGTTGTCTTTTAAAAACAAAGTAAAGTACCTGCATATATCACAAGAGAATTTAATACAATATTAAAAAAAAATGAGTGAACAACTCATTTTTCTTCTTGCCACGTGTCCGAACCACTTCAGCAATCTTTTTTTATTTTCATGACTACGTCAGTATTCAATCAATACTGATCTCTACTTTTTACACTCCTTTTTTACACCTCCTAACGCCACTGGGCTACAGTCTTGTTAGTAAGTAAAACACGTTAACGAACGAATTATATAATTATTATAACGAATATCCAATATACGGGGTTTTGTCTGCATATATCTGGTACTTCGGGTTGCCTTGTTGCCCTAGAAACTAAATTGTAAAAGTGATTGGCGCCCCATTACTTTTTTGACAGAGGCACTCCACATAGGCTAATTTATATCGCTGAAATCACTCTCTAAAAATATAATAATCTAATCACTCTGGTTTTACAAACACGTTATAAGTGTTTGTAAAACCAGAGTGATTATTTATCATTTTTAGCTGACTCACTCAAAAAGGAGGTTTTTAAGAGTGTACGTATGTAATATTCGTGTGATATAATGGTGTCAGAATTTGGTCCCACTCACGTTATATACAACAGCTAGAGGACAACGAGAGATCGTTGTCCTCTAGCTGTTGTAATACCTATAGGTACTCGAACTGGCTATAGCCGAGCAGGCAGTCCTTTACAAAAAGATTTCGAAATAAAGTCAGCAAAAAATATAATTTTACAATGCAGTCGGGTCTTATGCATTTTATCTTTAATTTACTTGTTTATACATCTTTTAGTTGAAATCTACTATAGGAACAGTTTGAACGGTATTTATTCACACAAGAGAACACTTAAAGCTAAGTTGACTTTATACAATAGTCCCTATGGTTTTCAATCTTAATATTTACTCGTTATTCGTTGAGAAACAAAGGCAGGTCCTACGAGTATATAACAAAAGGCATGATTTATTGGTATTCGATTCTCTAAGGGAAACTTTGTCGGGGTATTTTATTACGGTTGCTTTATGTATCGTTACTTGCAAAGTGAAGTGTATCTATCAGCGACATTTCTTTACATTTAAGTGAAAGTTTTTAGTAACTAAAGAGAATATAAAAATGAAGTATAATATCCTCGGATGGTGGCAGAGATCCAAATGTGAAATTTATGTTGAATTGAGTTGATTATCTAAGTGCTTGTAAATATAATTTAGTGAGTTAATTAGTTAGAGTACCTAACGTACTATTACTTGAGTATATACGGGCACGCCTGCGTCTACTAAGGGGTATTCAGAGGTATATAAAACACCCAGATCTTGCTAATAAGAATCCGGCCCCACTAAAGTAATAGGGGGCAAACCTATTGCTGTAATTTGAGCACTTTATGGCTATGGCTATGGCTATCTATCAGACAGTATGTAAACACATACTGTCTGATAGATAACAGTCCAATTCCTGAGTAGCCTTTTACGACACAGAATACAGTGTACTTTTTGTTGATTCAAATATAAGTTGTCACCAATACTAAGTCAAGCACGTATTACATAGTCAAGTATATATTATGTCTATAACGTGTACACTTCAAAAAATTAAACTATACTTTAGAAATCCAAGTGTTTCCAAGAGGATTAACAAAGTTATTTGGTAATCTGATATATACATATCTGTTAATCAAAGATCTCCATAAAGCTATAATACTTTACAGGCTATTTGAAAAGTGCTAAACAATCTTATACTGAAAGTTCTTATAATAGGCAATAGGAATCTGTACATGTGTAATTAATTCATATTTCATTTGTTTTTACAAATTTGGGGGATTTTAAGTGTCTATCATGCATCGAAATGGATTTGACTAGAGAAAATTCTTACTCAATGAGTTTTTACGACTTGCGTTGCGGTCTTACTCAAAAGCAATGTTACGATAGAATTCGATTAGCATCCATTATGAAGCCCAGTCTTGTATCACTAGCTTAATGAGTTTAATCATGTGGTCGAAACAAACTTACTGATGATTCTAGAGAAGGACGTCCTTCTACGGCGACTACTGAAGATAATGTAAGTGAGTGAAAGGCTAATGATAGAAGCTGATAGAAGAGTGACATATCAACAGATTTAGGCAACTTAAGGCATTGGTATGAATCAAGTACAAGTCTTACATGAATTTTTAGGCATTCTTGTAAGACTTGTAAAGAACAGAAAGCTTTGTGCTAGAGGGATACCTAATAATTTGATGGAAGATGAAAAACGCCGTCGTTTGGATCGGTTTCGCTCAATGCTTGAAAAGTATGACGGAGGTGACACGTATGCTGTATGTGAAATTGTCACAAATGAAGAAAGCCGGATATATTGTTACGAACCTGAAACCAAAAGGCAACCTGCGCTATTGATATTTCCATTAGAAGACTTGCCGATAAAAGTAAATAAGGGCAGAAGTCAATAGAAAAAGATGATTTCCTCTTTCTTTGGACGGACGGGTCATTTCGCAATAACCATTCTAGAGAGCATGAATCAGGCTTTAAAAGATAATAGTAATGAAGGTAAATGCCAGAAAGATTATTGTTTCTGAGAGAATGAAGAAAAGAACAAGTTACACAGTTTGTATAGCTGGGGGGTTTAGATATTGAAGGCAGATTAAATGAGGTGGAACGGGTCAATGTAGCGCACCATGCCTATGTGTGCTGGTGCCCACTTAAATGTGTTATTGAGAATTGGGTATAACAGAAAATGATAAAAGTAAAATAAATGCTGTTGAGATGAGGTCTATGAAGTATTTAATTCTATCTTTACCTATTTAGTATAAAACAAATACAAAAAAAGCATCGCACCCAAAACTTATTTACTCATAGAAGTGATATAGTTTCAAATGTTGTCAACTTCATTTACTTTAAGTGTCTCTCAAGCGTTGTTCATAAAACATTCCAAGTTTGTTGATAGTTCGTAGTTAGTTTTACACATTGCAGATAATATTTCATCATCATTGACTGTAATGAGATATTTTTTGTGTTTTAAGGCAGCATCTTCTTATAGATATTTTCTATGATCTATTCAAGTCTATTGACTGTATATTACTACACTACTACCCAAGGGAGTGGAGGAATAAGCATACATTTAACAAATCGGGCAGACTTCTATACATTAACAACCGCGGGGCATAGCTAGAAGCCTATATTATTCCTCAATTTATTAGTTACTTACTTTTATGAGTAATTGACAAAAGTTTTTATACTCTAAACGATTTTATGAACCACAAAACTGCCAAAATATGTAGCTCTTTATTAAAATTGTCTAGTTGCTAAGTCCTTGTAGAAATTGAATGTAAGTGATATATGTATTTCAATTATTGCATTATAATAACTTCATTTTATTTTTAATTTATTTCATCAAACTAAATTGTTACCCTGTCTGTTTGTCTTTAATTTTCTAATCTAAGGATAGATTGTGCATATTTTATTAACACTAACAATACTCAGAAACCTCAAAAGTACCCCTGACTATATTGACTACCATAAAGTAATTTTTTACCCCTAGAAAACAATATATATATGTATATATATTATTTATCTTTATTGTACCATAAAAGTACTGAAAAATACAGACATGATTGTCATATATTTCAGTATAACAGTTGGCAGTCTTACCACTTACGGTGATATCTTACAGAGAACCTTTGAAAAGTGAAAATGAAAAGTACTTTAACTATTTTGTGTATACCCGAAAAGTGAATGTGAACTTATTTTGTCACATCCTACCTACACAATTTGATAGATTTCAACACGTGATCTATGGATTAATTCGTCGTAATGATGGGAGTGAATCAAGGTATACGATTTTAATTTAATGCTGTCAGTTTATTTTTAATAATAAATGATTGTGGTTTGCGTTCAAACCTTTCTGTCAACCTCTTTTATTTTATGTCTTCAATATATTATAATAAATTCTTAATCAAGATTATAATCTTTTTAAATTCATGTTTGTATGTTTCATGTTTATAGATGAGGTCTTCTAGTACAATTGGAATGCCTAAATCAGCTTTTTAAAACGAGATATGTCCACCATTTTACCAAATAATAATCCACTTATTACATTTTACTTTAAATACTACACAGTAATATACATAGATATATAAATTACGGAATTTTGTTCATTAATTTCAGATTGGTTTCAGTATGGGTACTTCAAAATGAGACTCAAACTCTCAACAATTTAATGGTTTTGGAGACGTATATTATGGAAATTTCAACCACGACAAGCCTCAGGCATTTCAATCTTTTCGGGTATCTTAAACGAGTATTATTTCGAATCTCGTCAATATTATAAATATATTCGATTGTTGGATAAGAGCTTCTAAAAGTTTAGTTATTTATAATAGTCCAAGATCCCAGAGCCCCCAGAATCTAATTATTTTCTTAGAAATAAAATGTATGGGATAAAGTAGTATTAGTATGTATTTTGAGTGTATGCATAGCTGCTAGCTTGGCCCATTTTGCAAGTACCAGGTGACAAATAGTTTTTACTTCTCGTAAAGTCTAAGTGCTGATTTTATTAAATTTATAATAATCAATATTAATTTTTGAAGAATTAAATATGGGTGCCAAAATATCTCAATATCTTTGGTCTAACCTGTGTAGTAGTAGTTGTGTAGTTTCTTATTTTTACCAGTAAGAGACGAATTAATTGAAGTGAATGATGAGAGTTGCCCTGACGTCATATGTCGTTGGATCCTTTTTCACTTCTAATATTTAATATCGTCTCATATGAGAATTGATTTGTTTTGTATACACGTAGAAGTAATATACTCAGGGATATTGCAAAAATTATTAGATAAAGTATATAAAACACTACAATTTATTGGTCTTCAATTATTTAGTAATAAGTTGAAATAATTTATTTTTAGCAAGGGACACAAAAACCACAAGTACAATTACAGATTTATTTATTTTACATTTATAATATAATAAAATATTTCAATTTACAATCGTCTGAAAATGTTTAATACCGGGGTGTATGGCTTGATACACCCCGGTATTAAACATTTTAATAGTATTAGGTAGTAAACATATTAATAGGTTATAAAACGCAAAAGTTTCTAAATCTTCTTAAATTTCTATCAGAGCATACTTTTTTTATATTATAGGGGGGCAGACGAACAGACGGGTCACCTGATGGTAAGTGACAACCGCCGTCCATGGACACCTGCAACTGCCTGCCTTTGAGAGTGTAGGTAGGGTATTTTAAACATTGATTAGAAGTAAAATAGATGGTGGTGATGGTGGTTTTATTTACAATAACAGTGCTAAAGTAAATTGTTGGTGGTTTTATTAGGAGAACGCCGATTCATCTTACGGATAGCAAGCTGAGTGTTTCACCATTGTTTGTATGTAGGGAATATATGTATATAAGAAAGTATTTATTAAAGGCAAAATCATGCTCTAATTATAGAACTTACGAATTGTATGAGAATTAAGAGCTATTTGTACCAACAGATATTGGTCAAATAAAAAAGAAGCAGCAGCTTCTAGCAACAGTTTATTATCAAGTTCAAAAGAATGATATAAATACTAGCTACCCTTTGGAAAAGTTTACTCTAGATGTATGGGTTTCTAACATTAAAATCTTTTAAGTGATAAATTTTAATTTAGATTGCATAACATTAAATAAAAATATTTATAATCGTGAAACACTTAAAATTAACCTTCTGAATGAAAATATTTCTTTTCCATTTCAATTTTCATTTCAAATTTTTATTGCTCTATATGTTCTACATGTTGTTGCAAAAGAATAATATAACAGACAAAATATGGACACTGTCGGGCACTTTATTTTATTTCATTTTAATTTATTAATACAATTGTTTTTTTTTTATGGTGGTTTTTATGGTGGTAGTTTATTATATATTTTTATAAATATTAAAAATATACTAGTCGAGTGCATATTTAGTCATGAGCTAGGCAAGTTAAGTCTGTTTTTGTACCTTAGTGTCATCTTCGTTTGTATATCTTCTCGTTTAGTATGAAAATCTGGATATTTGCAGACAATTATACATATTTCAAATACACACAAATTGGGCAAAGTGACGGTTTCTTGTATTTGAAAGTGAGGTTTACAAATATCAGATTCATTCTTTTTAATTTAAGGAAGATGTCGTGTCTGTCCATATTATGGATTTGCATTGAGTCTTTGCTGTAAGCATGTAGTTTTTATAGGATGCTATGAGGCTGCCATAATCATGTTCGATTAAAAGCTTTTGTACATTTTATATGTAATCAATGAAGATTAAAAAAAACGAATCAAAATTGCAAGACACTTTCCGTCGACGCGGGCGGTAAATTCTACTGGATGCTTTAAAACTCTTAAGAAAAATAATGTTACTTTACTTATATTGTCTTTTTTTCAAATATATGATATTCAGGGAACTATTTCAAAACTTTAAGTAAGCAGCCAGATCGATCAGAGAGCCCCAAAACAGACATAAAGTGTCGCCATGAGTATGAGTGCTAGCATGATAATAACATAGTTTTTATCATAGCCTCATATAACTTACGTTAATAATATACTATGGAAGTGTTTAGATATATAATAATCAAGAAACATTTTCAAGCTTATTTATGATCTAATTATGAAATAATTAAAAATGAATAAATTTGAACTTGTAAAGAAAACTATGAAAATACTGTTGTTAAAAAGAATATTTTTATTGGATATATTCAGTAAATTTGTGGTTTTTAACGCACCAATCATCGTTTGATTTGTAGCGTATATTCAGGACAAACGATACCATTACTGAATCCCCATCGAAACATATTTTCTTTAATCCGGCTCAGAGAAAATTTTATTACATCGGTAAATGAGAAAAACAACAGGTCGATCGATCGAGATCGCGATACAATCGCTATCCAGTTAGATTGAATTCAATCACAATTTATTTTTTATCTATTTTAATACAACCTATAACAGACTTTTAGCATACATTGTGTATATTTGTAGATCTTGTGCGGAGTGTGTCCATTAGCCAGTCTGTTCTTCTGAAATTTTCTCTTGAATGAATTCAAGTCTTAGCTTGTAGTAAAGGGCTTATGCCGTTTAACTTGAACAAAATATTGATAAATATGAGCCAAGTGTAGGACATCGAAAATTTATTTAAGATTGAAAGGAATTCGGTATTGAAATATTTTATACGGAGGAAAATAATATGAACATTCCACTTTGGCAAAGCTGAATAGAATTTCTTATGGCCATTTACGAAAAGATTAAGGTTATATAAGTAGTTTTCTGCGTCTTTTTTATGATTCAATAGAGTATATTACAATCTTTCAATAGATACAATGTGAATTATATGTTTTTTAACGAAATTTTCACTTAATTGTTGTTGTTAAGACTTATTGAAAGTTCTATGAATACTGGTTCTATGAAACGGATAATCTAGTTCACTTTTGAATTGACCTAAAGTATTGTTCAATCGATCTTTCGGTGTAGTGTGCGGTTCTCGGTGGAGTAGAATTGGGCATCCCTATCACTTCACGACTAAGATATTTTTTTATGAGATAAGATACCCTTTTTGGGATTTAGGCGTGTATTTTAGTATGATTTCATCAAAATGATTTTCAATGAGATGCCATAAATATTGTGTTTGAACACTGTATTGCGGCAACATGAATTTAGTTTGTTGTTTTGTTTGAATTTGGCAAGAATAAACGTATTTTCATTCTTATACACCTGTGTTAATCTGTACAAGGTACGGTATTTTAATCATTACATAATGTACCCTTGTATAATAGATTTAATCCATTATTTGAATTTAGTGACCGAATAAAGACTAAGTTGTAATTTCGTGCTCTTTTTGTGTAAACTTGGCACTATACCGCATGTAACGATCAAACGCATATAACATTCAGAAGAAATGCATGAAGAATTTCGCAAACTTTGTTTAATGACCTGCTACTCAAACAGGTCATTACACATCACTTAATATTATTTCTTGCATATCTAGCTATTGGTTTGCCTTTAATATCTTATACATATATGTATAAAGCCCCTTGCAGAGTGTTTCATTTACTTGTTATATTTATTCTGCTCACTTGTATTTTAAAATACTCAAATATGTATATATTGTTGCCCATGTATATGGGCTAACGCTTGAACCCCTGAAGCAGAAGGCAAATGTGTAGTAACCACTCACAGTTTGCCAACTAGAATTTGGTCCTACAGACATAATAGGAGCCTATAAGCTTCAACCAGGCACTTAGCAATTAAAGATGGCCAAAATGGGAGTATATTAAAAGCCAAAGGTAAGAACAAGGGAAGGCGAGGCATTGAAAGAACGAGAAATTTACTATACGGATGGATTGGCAAATCTTAGCAAAAACTTGAGGTCAACGGGGTCAGTTCCTGTAATTCGAACTTTATGTATCCTGAAGGTCCACTCCACCCATAAATATTAAATTTACGTACATACACTTATTGGCACGTAATGATTTCAATACTAGATTTGGATTACGACACCCTCCATGACAATGTCCAAAATCCAAATCCCTCCTCCTATACCATGACATTATAAAAGTAAATTTCCAAAACTTAAAAATAATCTTAGACATGTTATTTCTCGTGTGTAACTGTGCACTTATATTTGTTTAGTTACTTTGTTATATTGTAAGTTTAAAATCCTTTTTACTTTAACTTTTTACTACCTGTTCTTATATTATATTTCTTTATGTACTTTTCAGCAACACAGTCCTATTTGCTCATGTTGTTTACACATAGTTAACGACCTAGTTATAAACATAACTGTTATATTATAAATTTTAACGTTATTGCACTATGTTTTGTTTTCTGAACCTAAATTAAATAAATAAATACCAAGTGACTTACTATCTAAAGTTGCGGGTACTCTATAAATTGAAATGTTCTGTTAAATAAAAGGCTTGGCACAATATAGAATATGTTTTGCAAATATTAGCACGTGGTAAAATAAGTTCACATATAGCTAATTAATGTCAACAAGGTACTAATATATACTATAACCACACTAGTTTAATTAACTTGTCACGCTTCATTCGCATATATACGAGATATTTGTAGGGCAATAGACACTAAAAACAGTCATGTTCTAAGCTGAATACAAGTTAACTGAATTAATCTGTGCAACTATATAACAAAGACAAGTCAATAAGCATGAATTTTGTATCGATAGCAGAACTTGAATGTAGTAAATGCGGTGCTTCACTTAAATAATAAAACACTTCTAATTCATGTCAACACTACAATTATTTAATGCTATATACATGCACACCGATTGATACGACCCGAACAATCCGGTCTCTTAGATAGATAGATAGATATTCTTTATTGTACAAGTAAGGTATTAAACAAAGCATAGCATTCATCTTATCTTAGTATGGAAGTCCCTAGTTAAGAAAGTTCATTAAAGATGCTAGTTCTAGCTTCTGACTATTATTTTTACAATTATTCTAACTGACCCTTCCTGACTATTGAAAAGAAACAAAATTAATTTGATTGAATTGAATGACTTTAATTTGTTTCCTTTTTTTTAAAGACAACTCTAGCACTAAGATTAACTCCTGTATTGCGGGATACTTTACAAACATAAAAATAATGAACACAAAGAACAACCAGACTCAGAATAACAATTTGATTAGTACACAAAGTGTTATCCCGTTGTGGTGATCGAACCCACGTCACTCGGCGCGGCAGCATAGTGCGGAGCCATTTACACTACTACGCCGTGCGTGCAGCCAATTGATTCGAACTCATGATATTAAGATAAGTAGTATATTTCAAGACTTATTTAGATATTCAGTGCATACTGACTTCCGACTGTAATATTAATTAAGTAATTCACCATTCTTTTTCTCATTTCTCACGTATGCCTTGCATCTCAATATTATACACATCGCGTATTGTTACATTTTTGTTCTTGAATAAAATATGAAATGCTGAATGTATTTGTTTTCCGTATCTACGTGCCTCGTTCTCTTTGTTGCCGTAGTGACAGTCTTACGAATACACAAAACTAAAAGGATAGAATATTTTCCGGTCTTTATTATTTTTAAAGTGATATCAACTTTTGTTATTTTTCTTCTCTTTCTTTGATACATTAATGGTATAGTAAAGAATATAGGGTAGTTAGGGGGGGGTAAGGGTTTCAGCGTAAAAAAAAAACTTTTTTGTGATTTTTTATCTTAAATATCGATTGAGCAATTTTATTCAAACCTTCTATACATTATTGAGCATAGTTTTGACTATGTTCTGTAAATTGTTCATGCAGAAATATTAAACCATTAGCCCGTGACAGAGCTTCCCCCAGGACGCCTTGAAAAAAAATAACAATTTGCGGTGTTCACTGTAACTCGGCCGGAAATTATCTGAAAATGAAAAACCATAAAAATTTAGTTAAATTATAAACAAATCTTCCCCCCAACGTTCTCTGATTATTTTTTTTATAATTTAAAAATTTTTGGCGGCCATCTAAAGTGTGAACCGTTATTTTCGACTAAAATTTCCACCATTTTGTGAGTGGGAAACACCCTTAATGTTAAAAAAAAAAATTACTAAACGTAGGGGGGAGGTATTTTATATGAAGAAAATGTGTACAAAGTTTGAAATGAGTCGGTGGCAGAAATTTTAGTCGAAAATAACGGTTCACACTTTAGATGGCCGCCAAAAATTTTTAAATTAAAAAAAAAATAATCAGAGAACGTTGGGGGGAAGATTTGTTTATAATTTAACTAAATTTTTATGGTTTTTCATTTTCAGATAATTTCCGGCCGAGTTACAGTGAACACCGCAAATTGTTATTTTTTTTCAAGGCGTCCTGGGGGAAGCTCTGTCACGGGCTAATGGTTTAATATTTTTGCATGAAAAATTTACAGAACATAGTCAAAACTATGCTCAATAATGTATAGAAGGTTTGAATAAAATTACTCAATCGATATTTGAGATAAAAAATCACAAAAAAAGTGTTTTTTTTTACGCTGAAACTCTTACCCCTCCCTTAATACTAGTGTCTATCTACGTGGCGAATTGGCAGCCACTTCAAGTTAGAGCGGTGCTGAGACACGTGATCATATTTCCGAAAATTGAAAACGAATCGAATGCAATTATTGCTTTCTGTAAAGAAGAAAACTAAATAAAATAATAAATAAACCCGTTATTTAATATTTATGAATATTTATGTATTATATGTAATAACATCATTATTACTTATTGTACATGTGTAAATATTATATTAGCATGTATATAATAAAGTACTCTGGGTACTAATACAGTATTTTTCCATAAAAATATATATACTTGTTAATACTTATAATTGTTAACCTCTGTTCATCTTCCCTGTTTTGTATCTGCATAGCCCAAAGGTCGACTGGGAGAAAATGCCTCCGGCATAAGTCCACCTCTGACACTTATTGTTAAAAAAAAATACAGTATAAAAAAAAGCACCATTACCAACGTCAAGAGTTTATTGAACTTTGAAATGATGTTTACAAATAGCTGCTTTAAGTCATTTCTGCAATATTCTGTATTTTCGTATGGCACTGTACACATACCGGCGCGCAGGGCTTCAGAGGGAATGTGGGTAGGCTAGTTAATAGAGCAAGACCTAATAAATATATATAGGAAATAATCCATTTTACACAACTTCTCGATTATTAGGTTGCAATTATTCTATCACTTCCGTAATAAAAACAAACTACGTCTCTCTTGACAAATCTATGGAAAGTCTTGACCTCTCTCACATACTCTCTATGACTGAACCAAACTCCGCGACAAACTGTCTTGTTCAAACACTCTCCCAGGCAATCAAACAAAATACATCAACGAAGAATATTTCTAAACGTAATAGAATCTTAAAGCCTTGGATTACCCCAGGGCTGCTGAAATGCATGAGAAATAGAGATGAAATGCACAAAAAATGTAAACAGTCACCTGAAAATACAGTATCGCTAACTACCTATACAAGATATAGAAATTATTGCAACAAACTCTTAAAAAAAGTGAAAAGACAGTTTGATACAGATGAGTTAACCAAAGCCGGTACCAACACTAAATTAATATGGGATACGGTAAAACGCGTGACACACGCTACAAAAACTACACGTACTCCAACGGAGCTATTCTCTTCAACCAAAACTTACTCCCAATCTGTTAACGAGGTTAATGATTTCTTTGTGAACGTTGGTAATGACCTGGTTGATCATATAAAACCCCTACAACCCAATACCTTTATCAACCCCCCAAGGACCACAAGGAATGGATGTCTTAACTCCTCTGTTCTTTTAGATACGG
The DNA here is from genome assembly GCA_947561695.1 of Tyria jacobaeae. Lineage (NCBI taxonomy): Eukaryota > Metazoa > Arthropoda > Insecta > Lepidoptera > Erebidae > Tyria > Tyria jacobaeae. Next base: position 10,328,108 of record OX387231.1, on the reverse strand, counting down.
ACCCTGATGAAATAGCCTCTACTATAATGTCACTAAAATCAAGTGCCGCAGTAGGACACGATGGCATTTCTACCACCTTCTTAAAAAGATACTCTGTAATCCTAACACCCGTACTATGCCATATAATTAATCTATGCTTCGCCACTGGCACTTTTCCATCTTCGTTTAAACAGGCAATCATACATCCAATTTTTAAGGCTGGTAACCGTACCATTGTCAACAACTACCGCCCAATTGCCATTTTAACGTCTCTCTCCAAGATCATGGAACGTCTAATGAACAAGAGACTCATGAATTATCTAGAATCTAATGCGCTACTATCCCAAAATCATTTCGGGTTTAGACAAAAGAAATCGACTTCCTCTGCAGCTTTAAAACTAATAAATGGAATAGTTGACAAACTTAACCAACATAAGAAAGTCCTCACAGTGTTCCTTGATCTTGCAAAAGCATTTGATACGGTCCCTCTCACCAGCCTTGTCTCTAAACTTGAAAACATGGGCATTAGAGATAAGCAGCTTCAACTCTTCAAATCTTATCTCACTGGTCGCTCACAAAGAGTAAAAATTGACAAATATTTAAGTAAGGAGCTGCCTACGTCATGCGGAGTTCCTCAGGGCAGCGTTTTAGGCCCCACGCTATTCCTGGTATACATTAATGACCTTTGTCAAACCACCTTATCGTCCGGAAAAATAATTTCCTTTGCCGATGACACTGCTACTACCTTCTATGGCGACTCATGGTCACAAACACAAAGAACAGCTCAAAGTGGATTCAACTCCATCTATAGATGGCTCATCTCACACTCTCTGACACTTAACACCTCCAAAACAAAACTCATCACATTCTCAATTAATACCTCATCTCAACCGAAGACACCAATTATTCTACAAGCACATACATGCTACAATGGAACACCCAACTGTAACTGTCCATCGATTACTTCTACCGATACTATCAAATATCTTGGGATCACACTTGACAAGCACCTCAATTTTAAAACACACATCATACACCTAACTAATCGAGTACAAAAACTTATCTACATTTTTAAAACACTACGAAACATTGCCAATACTCACATCATTCGTACTGTCTATTATGCTATGTGTCAGTCTATTATTTGCTATTGTATAACAAGTTGGGGTGGTGCAGCTAAAACGCTTTTAAAACCACTGGAGGTAGCTCAGAGAGCCGTGCTTAAAGTTGCTACTTTTCGCCCAATACGATATCCCACTTTCGAATTATATCAAAATTGCAAAGTTCTTACGGTTCGACAACTATTCATAATAAGCTCCATCCTCCAGCAGCACAAACAAGCTCAACTCACACACGATGGATCTGTACCTAAACGTAGAATAAAAATGTATACCACACCTCACCCTTACTTTACTTTCACTTTACAACACGATTCTTTTACTACCTAGGACCATTTCTGTATAATAAAGTCAACCAAATCTTTTCTATACACAATTCTTCTTGTGCTTCAATAAAAACGCAAATCACAAAACATCTCTCCAGGAAAAAACTACATAGAAACAGAAAATTTCATAACTTCAAACTTTCACACACACACACACACACACACACACACTAACATATAAATTAATACAATCTAGTATTTAAAACTTAATTATGACTTACAACTTTAATATATCTATGTACGTACCTTTTTTCTAATTTTGTGGAACTATGTAAGTATGCTATGTAAGTAGCCTAGCTAAAACGTCTATGTCTGTATTGTATAGATTGTATTTTTGCGAAATAAATTATTATTAATTTCTTGCAATCCTACTGCGATAAGGGTTGGAACTGATCTTTCTATATAATTTTCTTCTATTGAATAAGTTAATTGTATTTAAACAATTTGATTATTTATTTAAACTAATAACGATTTTGTCTTTTGGTTGCCTTGTTCAAGGGTAAAAATAATTATTTATTATTTCTAACTACTATTATTCTTTTAGTTTGAATATAGTTTATCTGAATTAATTATTTCATAAAAACACGCTTAATCTGCTTCTAAATTCAAAGATCTGTGGAGCATACGGAGCAATTCATTAACTCAGTTATTTCAACCACTTTTCATTTGCATTTTAATTTAAATAGCATTGAAGTTAGTGGAACGTAAAATTTATATGGGAGGATGATATTTGCATCAGAAACTGACTTTGATTTTTAACTACCTCCGTCACCCTTCTCCATTGAATATATGGTTTATATCACTAATCTATGCATTCATTATGTTGATTACCTTTGTATAGCAATTTAGAAACCAGTGATCCGAGAAGATACGACTGTTGGAATTTATCTGTATGCAAATATTCATAGAAAATAGATCATTTTAAAAGTCATATCCTAATTTCTTTAGAACCATAACAAACATAATATACCCAAAGTTACTATTCACGTTTAAATTAGTTTCACCAGAGTCGCAAATGAGCAATAGGTTGTAGGAACTTTGAACGTTATCTGTTACACACTAATCTTGCATGAGCTGTGGCGACATTAGTCGGATATTTTTTAGAGCGGTTATACAAATCAAATGTTTCCTAATGCTTCAGTTAAAGTATTATTCCTTGGTATTTACTCTGTCATAAACTAGGCAAAAAATTGTTATATCAAAATAATGAACCTTTTAATCTGGGCCTAGTACACATTTTCTGGCAACAACGCTAACCGTGAGACCTCCGCAGCTTTCTTTATAATTTATGGATTTTACTTTAAATATTCATTAAGAGAATTCTTGTCTTAAAGCCCAACCCAGTTGTTGACAGCTCAACATTGTAATTGTAAGGAAAATAATTTCTGGAATCCGTGATTTATTTGATTCAATTTAAGTGTTTTATTTTCTTAGGCTAATAATAATGAGTCATTTTATGTTCATGACAGTGTTGATTTATTTATTTTGCTTTCATTATATTTCAATAATATGTATTGACGATTTTTTATGACATAGGAGGACTGAAAACAGACACCTTGACACTCTGTACACTGCAACTCAAGAGTCGTAAGTATGCTGGTAAAGAGGAGAGGGGGAGTTGGGCCTCAAGTACCTTATTGTTTGTATACCGGTTTTCTGTGAGACCGTGGTATTACTCCGGTTACACAATTTTTGACCTCCACACACTGTTTTGCAAAAATATTGTTTTGTTTAAATCGCATAGTTGGGGTAGAGCTTCAGTCAGTCAATATTAGCGTTAAAAGTGCCTGTGTTCGCATTGAAGTAACTATCAAAATTTATAGCCAAGTGATGCATTAAAGATTCAGATAAATCATTACCCACCATTTAATGCTGTATGCATGATGTAAATCTGTAAATATGAATGCTTCTATTCAATTATTGATGGCATTTAGTAACGTATTAATGCCGGTAATTGTAGTTACAGCCATCGAAGTGATATCTACTGCGTAGCCTAATAACTACGACATAACTCGTTATCACCAACTTAGCATCACCTATTACTCACGTGCTCCATATTCCCTCAGATACTAAATTTAAGACTTAAATTACTCATGCTGTTTTAAAGTTTAGAGTTTGACCCTCTTTCGTGAAGATATATGGTTTTTTGACTTTGATTTCCGTAAAATAGAGAATACAATTTATGTGCGTTTGTGCTGTTGGTTGGAAACTTGCGACACGTTAACTTTGCTTCTTATTTCTACATACAGAAATTTGGACAACAAATATACAGAAAATTAAGTCTTTCATTTTTTTAATTTCTTTAACATTAAAATATACCTTATTATTTAAGGATTATTATATACGAAATATATATTAATTCTTCCTACTCTTCAGAACACTCAACTGCCACTACAGGATAGGCTTAGTATACTGGGTGATGATGATGGACATCTGTCGGGTCTCAATCCGCGTGATTACATCGAGAGCGTCACTAAGGCGGCCTCGCGGAAGCTCGGTGTATTGAACAAGGTGAGACGGTTCTTCTCGCCCGAGCATCTGTGTATTTTATACAAGACCCAGGTTCTCTCCTGCGTGGAGTACTGCTCTCATCTTTGGGATGGCTATGCGCAGTATCTGCTTGACGCTCTCGATCGGTTGCAGCGACGCGCAGTCCGTATTATAGACTGTCCTGAGGTCACCCAGTCTCTTGAGCCCCTGCAGTTGCGAAGAGATGTCGCCTCTATGGCAGTTCTCTATCGCCTACATCACGGGGAGTGTTCTGACGAGCTCTTCCAATTGGTCTCCCTTCCTCTACAGGACTACACGTGCTGGCCTGAGGAGTCACCGTTTGCGAGTCGAAGGTATGCGATCCCGAACGAAACGGTTTGGCTCTTCTTTCCTGTGCCGATCATTGAAAGATTGGAATTCACTACCAGGGCACGTGTTTCCTTCCCACTTTGATCCTGGGTCTTTTAAGCGGGGCGTGAAAAAGCATCTCACCAGGCCGCCATAGTGTGGGTCACCATACTACATTGACTAGATATGCAATGAGGATGGTGACCACCACTCTTGGACTCCATTTATTGCTTACCATCAGGCAAAGTGGAGTCATTATGGTAGGCTTACAAATAAAAAAAAAAAAATACTTTTATCGTCTCGCTTTAGACAGGATGTCTGACCTTGGCGATGGCGATTGTCATTAAAACGTTTTAAACCTTGACTACATGGAATGCCAATCTTGTAAACCTTCAAATTGCAACATCTATATTTCATAAAATTGACTAGCTATTAACTGAACTAGCCATCTTTTTTTAAATTGTAAAAGATTATAGATTAACACGTAAACTATTACCTTAACACACCAACCTTAACCTTAAGACCGTATTTGCCTGGGTTGATCCAAAGCCGCCAGTTTTTTTTATGACATTGGTTGAGCTATGTGAGAAAGAATCGGTCAAACAAACTCACGGCTACCCTTTTACATCCACAGATACATATTACAATATTTAGCGAATAATAATACAACACTGTTTGTTCGTTCGCTATTGTGTTGGTTAAAGTAAATAAACTAAAATTAAGCCATTAACATAAGGAATTCTCGTAAAGTATTTAACATGGAAGGTTTATCTCCTGTTTCATCTGATGGAAGGCGACGATGAAGACGATATGACACATTGTCCTCCCAGGACAATATTTATAGGTGTATGTAGAAATATTTATTAATCTCTACATTTTTTATATGAACTGTTTAGCTTAACAGAGGTTATATATTACGTCGGATATTTTACACGTGGTTTATGAAATTATATCTGATTTTACCACCAAATAAACAAAACAAATAGGTAGTAAACTATTGACACTGGTTGCCTGAAAGCCAGTCAATTACAATTATAGTGTTTATAGAATTTTAGACTTTAACATTGATAGAACTCAAGAATATGAGGTTAAAAATCATAAATACTTGAAGAATAATATATTTCAGTGACCAATGATGCACACTGTTCACGTTTCGAACCCGAACGTCACGCCATCTTGCTATTTCTCTTAAATAAACATAAAAGTTTCTAATTATTCTAAGTTATTGTAAAAACGATTCCAAAACGTTTGTAAAATAATAGATTTACAAAGCAAAATAAAGCAAATGTTGTCGCAATATCGATATTTAAATTTAAAAGGCTCTAAACTTATTTGTACTATCATTGTTAACATTTTACTAAATTTATTACATACTTATTACACAATAAAGCGTATTTAAGTTTATATAAATAAATAAAACTTATATTTCTAACAAGATCATTAAAGTAAAGGGCCTGGTGAAGGCACGACGGTTCACAATGGCCTGGATGGATTTAAAAGATAAAAGTTTTAGACAAATTCATGTCAGCCTCAAGCTCGACTTAACTTTTTTTCATCTTAAATGTTTATTTTTTGTCTTTTTTATAGAGTATGTGTGTGTGTAGATAAATGAGAATAAAAAAATATGAAATTTCTAAAACAAAATAAAAAAATAAAAATCTTTGAATTCTATAGTCACCATCAGAAGATAGCGATAATAGAATTCACAGAGTTTGGACTTAACATTTAAGTTGAAATCTGGATCGTATCTTACTGTTTCTGAACCAATAAAACAGCTATCAATGTAGTATATCTGTTTTCGGTAAGAACTTTTGCAGTTAGTAACAGTAAATCAAAATCATTTTTTTAGGCTGTATATACCTCAAGAACCAGTATTAGTTGATAAGTAAAAATAAAAGCTGTTAAGGGACCATATACAAATGAAAAAAATATAATTACATATTCGTATGTAAGTCATTGACCATGGCTGGAATTGGTCTTTTTTGGTTGATGACCACAAACTTTTTTTTTTATAATGTTAACTTCAAGTAGTAGATATCAAGTTAACTTTTAATTAACATAGTAAGTATAACAGTATCACAGGAGACAACATTCCTCCTACCATAGTTTACAGTTTTTGTGCAGATTATGCTGCGTTCTTTTTATGTGCAATTAGAATAAACGGATACAAAAAACAATTAAATAAAGTAATAATAATAATAACAACTCAATATAATGCTCTTCGATTCATACCAATGATTGTTCAAAGGGGCATAAATAGACTGTACTACAATTACATGTCTTGATTCAATCTAATAGAATGAGAAATAATATTAATCAATTTATCAACTTATAAATATTATTCTTCTATTACTCTTGTGTAAATAAATTGTATTGGTGCATTGAGAAATCTCCCTAATACAGAGTGTTACTAAGTCTCAACGAGGGAAATCATACCGAGGATCTCTTTGTATAAACACATTTATTTTAAAGTCTTTGATGCAGGGGTGACAGTTATCGTGGTATGTGTGTGAGCAGTGGAGTGCTGTAGAGTCATTGTGAGGGTGGCGTGGATCGAACCGTCGGCCAGGGAGACCCGTAGAAACGGTGGTGCCGCTGGCCGCCCGCGGCATAGAGAGGGGCCCAACCACGGCTAACCACCCTGGGAGGCTGCCCCGTCAGGTCGCGCATAATCCACGGAGTGGCTCGTCGTGCCGGTTGGTGACCGGATGGTGGGACCCGGCGACCACTTCCGGGAGGGTACGGGGGCCCTTCCGTCCGGCGGTTCGGTCACCGTCATGCTTCACCGATACATGATGACACAGCATTTTTAGTCTCAGTTTACATTGCCACGATGACTGTCATGCCTTTTACGCCCCCTTCCTCTTCTATCATGGCAGCTCAAAAAAAGAAAAGTGGTCCTACAGCGGCATCCTCCTCTCCCACCAACCCGCTTTTTGAGGTGGAGTTCACTAACATACGTGGACTCCATGCAAACCTCAGCGCCGTACACCAACACCTCGAGACGGCTCGGCCGGCCATGCTCTTTCTCACGGAGACACAAATACGCCGCCCTGCCGACACGGCATATCTCCACTATCCCGGCTACGTGCTTGAGGAGTGCTTCCTCGCAAGGGCTGGAGTGTGCCTTTTCATCAGGGCGGATGTTTGTTGTCGCCGTCTGCACTGCCTAGAAGACACATCCTTCTCCATCCTTTGGCTCCACGTGGATTTTGGCTCTACGAGCCGGATTTACGTGTGCCTCTATCGCTCCCATTCCGGAGACTCCGAGACAACTCGACTCTTTGACCACCTGAGTCAAGCAGCGGATAAAGCGCAGGAGTAGTTTCCGACCGCCGAACTGGTGTTTTTGGGAGATTTTAACGCCCACCATGAGTCCTGGCTGGGATCTTCCAAAACTGACCACGCTGGTCGAACTGCCCACGCATTTGCTCTCACGCATGACCTTACCCAACTGGTACTCCAGCCCACCAGGATACCAGACATAACGGGTCAAGCGCCCTCTTTGCTGGACCTACTGCTGACGAATCACCCAGCGCAGTACAGCGTATCGGTTCTCGCCCCTCTGGGATCCTCCGACCACTGCCTGGTGTCGACCTCAGTGCCTCTAGTTACGCCTCCACGACCTGTGGTAACAAGGCGGCGGTTATGGCACTACTCGTCAGCAGACTGGGATGGAATGCGGGAATATTTTGCATCCATCCCGTGGGCTCAACGCTGCTTTAAAGATAGGGATCTGTCGCAAAGTGTGTCTGCCGTGACTGACGAAATCACTGTCGGTATGGAGTATTATATCCCCTACAGTGAAGTCGCCAGCACGAAGACCCGTCCCTGGTTCAATCGCGAGTGCATCCGGGCCGTTGCTCAAAAGCAGTCGGCCTACCGCGCATGGATCAGGGCCCGCGCACATTGTGACCCAGACATTGATCGCCTAAAAGCAGCACTAAACAGAGCCACTAGGGAATGCAAGAGGGCTTACATCAGAGCAGATGCCCAGCGCATTGCACGGTTTGGTCAAGAACTCGTCGCGTACCCTACGGGTAGCCGTAAGTTTTGGCGATTGGCCAAAGCCGTGCAGTCCAACTATTGCCAACCTTCGCTGCCGCCGTTGAACTACCCTGACGGATCACTGGCCCACGAGCCACAAGAGAAAGCGAATCTACTAGCTGACCTCTTTGCGGCTAACTCCCGAATCGATGACCGTTGCGCGCACACGCCCACCATTGCGTCCTGCGACTCCGCAATGCGGGATATTCGCATCCGGCAGAGGGATGTCCGTGCGGAGCTTCGGTCACTCGATGTCCGGAAAGCCAGTGGACCCGATGGTATTCCGGCGGTGGTTCTTAAGAACTGTGCACCTGAGTTGTCTCCCGTACTAACGCGCTTGTATCGCCTGTCCTATTCCTCAGGAATTGTTCCGGAGGCCTGGAGAGAAGCGAATGTTCAACCCATTCCCAAAAAAGGCGACCGCTCCGATCCAGCCAATTACCGACCTATAGCCGTCACTTCCATACTCTGTAAGGTGTTCGAGCGGATCATCAACACCCAACTAATCCGCCACCTAGAGGATCACTCCTTGTTAAATGATCGGCAATATGGTTTTAGGCCGAACCGATCCACGGGTGATCTTCTAGCGTACGTCACACACCTTTGGGGTGAGGCTATGGATAGGCATGGGGAGTCCTTGGCCATCAGCCTCGACATTGCTAAGGCCTTCGATAGGGTGTGGCACCGCTCGCTTCTCTCCAAACTTCCTGCATTTGGTCTGCCACCTAAACTCTGCAACTGGGTTGCTGCCTTCCTCGAAAAGCGCCGCATTAGGGTTCTCTGCGACGGCGCGGCCTCAGACTTCCACGAGGTAAGCGCTGGTGTACCTCAGGGCTCCGTCCTATCGCCTACGCTGTTTCTTCTGCATATCAATGACATGTTGGCCCTTGGCAATATACATTGTTATGCAGACGACAGTACAGTGCACGGGCGATATTTCGGGCATCCTACTGCCAAGCTGGCAGACGTTGAGGAAAAACGACAGGAGCTTGTCGCTGAGCTCGACCGGGTCTTGAGCCGCATTTCCCAATGGGGCTGTGAGAATCTGGTCGAGTTCAGCGCCAAGAAAACACAAGCGTGTGTGTTCTCTAACAAAAAGTCTCCATTCCTTCCCCTTCCTACTCTTCAGAGCACTCAACTGCCACTGCAGGATAGGCTTAGTATTCTGGGTATGGATATTTGCCGGGATCTCAATCCGCGCGATTACATCGAGAGTGTCACTAAGGCGGCCTCGCGTAAGCTCGGCGTTTTGAACAAGGTGAGACGGTTCTTCTCGCCCGAGCAACTGTGTCTTTTGTACAAGACCCAGGTTCGCTCCTGCGTGGAGTACTGCTCTCATCTCTGGGACGGCTATGCGCAGTATTTGCTTGACGCTCTTGATCGGTTGCAGCGGCGCGCAGTCCGCATTATCGACTGTCCTGAGATCACCCAGTCTCTTGAGCCTCTGCAGTTGCGAAGAGATGTCGCCTCTATGGCAGTCCTCTATCGCCTACATCACGGGGAGTGTTCTGATGAGCTCTTCCAATTGGTCCCACCTTCTCCCTTCCTCTACAGGACTACACGTGCTGGCCTGAGGAGTCACCGTTTGTGCGTCGAAAATATACGTACCCGAACTAAACGGTTTGGCTCTTCTTTCTTGTGCCGATCGGTAAAAGCCTGGAATTCTCTACCAGCGCACGTGTTTCCTTCCCACTATGATCCCAGGTCTTTTAAGCGGGGCGTGAAAAAGCATCTCACCAGGCCGCCATAGTGTGGGTCACCATGCTGCATTGACTAGACATGCAATGAGGATGGTGACCACCACTCTTTGACTCCACCTATTGCTTTCCATCAGGCAAAGTGGAGTCACTATGGTAGGCTAATATAAAAAAAAAAAAAAAAAAAAAAAAAAAAAAAAAAAAAAAAAAAAAAACTTGTTTGTAATTTAAGTTGTAAATCAATAGTGTTTTAACTACTTATCTTAAAAACACATAAAACCTCTCACATAAGGAATATAACTAAACCATTTTAAGGCAAAATTTAAAAAATTACAACAAGTAGTGCATATGAACACGGGGAATTACTTCTTGACTACGCCATCCTTTTAAAAATGTTTGCCCAATTGTGCTCATACTGTGTTTTATGGAACAACAATCCTTTAGTGAAATCATCCGTATTGCAATTGCAAGTTCAAAAAACGCTAAAAGTATGGTCTTACGTGGATTTTGTGCAACCTGGCACGCTCTTTCTGCCGTGAAATACATTCTTTGACCGTTTCCTGAGTACACAGCCAAATACACAACATTAGGATATCGATCATGTATTTGATGTATGAATGGATGTATTTAATCACCTGAAGTGAATGGCGGTACTCGCCGATAATTTGATTAATAATATAATTATAATAATGATAATTTGATTTGCATTAAATGCTAAACACGAAATAGGTGAATACATTATTCACAGTATTCATTTTATTTCGTGTATAACATTACAACGGGAGAACCCACCTATTATCTATGGCAATTGTCTTTCCTCTGATGTTTAGAGTAGTGATCTGATCCCCATTATACTGGATATTGTTACCCCCATTATACCCGGTATACTGGATACTCATCCTTACGGATTTTGGGAATAGGGGACGAAACGCTTTTTATAACAAATATCGTTTTTCACATACTTAGTGATGTCAAATTTTGTTCTGCGCATGGTCAATTTCAATATTTTTGGTCAATTTCAAACAACATTGGACCCTCATGTTTGTCGGGAGGTTCAGTAACTGTCAATGCTGTCAATTTTATAAGGCTGAATGCTAAAGCAATATATGACAATGTGGTCACTCGCCGTTTTTGCCACTCAAATCTGAACATTCGGCATTTAACTTTGCCGAATATCTTGTCTTTTGTGTACAATTTGATAACTGTTTCCATCTTTAATCGAAAAACCCTGGCAATGATGTCATGATGACAAAAGACCCTGGCACATCTCTTTTTTAATCTGTGCCCACTCTGGGTAGCGGGAACAGTAACAAAAATGGGGTCTCCATTAATTTCGGACGTACGTCACATCTCGCATTTTGGGTTCTTTCGTGCGGAATTACATAATGCGGAAACCCCGTAAAAGACGAAGACAATATGACGTGTGTCCAATATTTGCAAGTTTATCCTTAGCATCTATGTTCAAAGCGTCTCTTAAATGCTCTGACGAATTATGTTCTTGATTAAAGTTACTTAAGATTGCGAATAATTATGTGGTATTTATTCATTAATTAAATTAATTTTTATATTGGAGGCAATATCAAATAGCAATAAAATTTTATCAGCATCAGAAAAAAGTAAATTTGCAGGAATTGAGGACTCTAGCCCGACGGTGAAGAAGACTATAGATTTTATTTTATTTTAAAGTTATTTTAAGGCCATATGAAAACAAAATTTTCCTAATCCTATCTCAACCTAATGGGTGCTCAAAAAATAAATAAAAGCATTCTGTGGTTGTCATTATTATATGTAGGTAGGCAGCAAAGATAGTAACAGAGATAGGGACTGACCTCTCGCAGGTCATGGGATGCAGTGGTCACCTTCTGTGAAACTGTTATGACACAGAAGGAGGCTGCGGAAAGATAGAGGGAAAATAGAAAAAGATCCGCAGAGGAAAGCCGTCAATGCCCAATTCCGGCCTCCGTAAATGGACCCGAGGCCGGTGTGCGTGGGGTCTGTACCTGTACCTGACCCAGACCCTGCCGAGTTGCTGTGCATGATTTTAGTGACATTACTTACTTCAATGTTACATACACATGTTACATGTATTACCCACTCGTCAATTAGATGTCACTTATGTTAAGATTTATTAAATAGATTTCTCTTTCGATGTTCGTGTAAGGTTCATATCTTTAATATCATAATTTTTTAACTGTACTTAATAAATAAATCTTATTTACTGCGGCGCTATAACAAATCAATTAATACGAAACTTGGAAAGTTTATGGCCTCCTTTATTTATGAGTTTTAGGCGATAAATAAAAAAAATAAGTTAGGTAACTGAAGGAAATAGGGTAAAGTAACGCGTGTTTTTACCTTAGACTATTAGCTCAACCTCCGTATTGTATTCATTTACTACAACAAGGCATACTCCATTGAGAAAGTTCTACAGTTAAAATTCCAAATAGGTAGTGCGTCGTATATATAAGTGATATGAGTAACTAAGTGTAAATAAACGATTAGGTTATGAGCAAAATTAGTATTCTGACAATCATTGGATATAGTACCGCCCTAGCCTTGGTAATTCGATCAACATTCAAAGTCTGCAGAGCAACGATAGCTCGATTTCAATAATACTTAAAGTTGATTTATCTGCTCAGTTCGAAAGCTATAAATGAATATTTAAAGATATCAAAAAAAAATTGGAGAAGTACATATACTTAGAGAAGATTAGTGAGGGTTTAAGGATACTTAAAAAAATAAATGAAGTTACGATTGACGTTGCTTATAATTTTTTGTTTGTTTATGTATTTTTAACTACAAAATCATATGAGAACTTTGTACTCCCTGGTATTAATTTTTCTACACGATGATATGTTAATAATGTACCATAATGCATATATGAACAATTAAGTCTGAGGTGAAAATGATAAATACATTCAATTAAATTAAGAGTTTTTTTTTAATATGAATACATACTCGCAATCTTCTTTTTCCATTCAGGGTTAGTAGACACAACACCATGATCACCATACTTTCTCGTCACTTGAAAAAAACATTTGTCAACAGTAAGATGTGCGGTTTAATGGATTATTATGTGATTCATATGTTTGGTATTTTACCAGAAACTTACTATTTTATTAAAAAATAATCCTTGAAATATAAATCATCATGCACAAAAAACGAATTACACAATGTTTTTTTTTTAAATAATGATATCAATATCAATCGCGGTAATCATATGATAAGATTTACTGGTAAAGGTAACGTAAAAAATGAACTTTCAAGACCTAAAAAAATATCTAAAGTACATTCTTTCCCAATTTTTTTTTAGCATTATATATATTTTATATCATATAGGGAAACAGACAAACAGACGGGTCTCCTGGCTGTAGGTGATAACCGCCGCCCATAGACACCTCCAACTGAAGAGTCGTTTATCAAATTTTTTTAATCGAATTGTTCTTAATTATGCAGAAAGAGTTACGGAATTATGGTTAACTTACATCCACTATTATTTTCCGCGTCTTTTAATTATTACACTAAGTATTAGACTGCTATCTATCACGCATACGTATATACAGCCGTCAATCGGGCACTGCTAGAAGTTCACTGCTTCGTGCGTGAAACGCATCGTGCACATCGTGTCCTGCGTGTCCTGTTAGGCCATCGTTTGGTTTATACCGCACAGGCAGGATAAATTAATACCATTCCACAAGTTCCATCTCAACATATTTCCTTTAATTCGACTCCCATTCAAGCATTGGTTCGAACTAAACATCGTATAGTATTTCAAAACGTTTTCAAATCTCACGTTAGTTGAAATATCCTTTGCATACGATAAACGTTTACCTTTTAAATTGTCGCGATTTTTTAAAACGGTAAACGGTTTTGGAAAACGTTAACTCAATACACTTTTGTATATGTGCCATCATTCCATTATTCTGAACAGTTTGAATTTATTGTGTATGATATAGACTTCTGTTTATCAAAAACCTTGACCGGGCTCGAAATAAAGAAAGATACGTCAAGAGTCCCGACTTGACGGAGCTAATCCTCAATCTGAATTCAACAATTAAAATAAATACTCTTACACAGTTACTTCTACAATCTTTCTACAATATATAACAGACTTTTAGCATACGTGTATATTTGTAGATCTTGCAGAGTGTGCCCATTAGCTAGTCTGTTCATCTGAAATGTAAGTCTTAGCTTGTAGTAATCGCATTTTTTATGCGATAGGGGGCAAACGAGCAGACGGGCCACCTGATGGTAAGTGACTACCGCCGCCCATGGACACCCGCAACTCAAGAGTCACAAGTGCGTTGCCGGCCTTTTAGGTAGAGGTACGCTCTCTTCTTGAAGGTTTGAAGGTCGTATCGGTTCGGAAATACGGCAGGCGACAATTTGTTCCATAAGCTGGTTGTGCGAGGCAAAAAGCTTCTGGAGAAGCGCACAGTGGTGGAGTGCCAATCGTCCAGGTGATGGGGATGGATATTTTGTCGCGTAGGACGATGGCGGAAACCAGCAGCCGGTATAAGTCCGAACAATTCCTCTGAACACTCCCCATGATACAAGCGATAGAGGATGCAGAGTGAAGCTACATCTCTACGCAACGCCAAGGTGTCAAGTCGATCAGAAATATCTTGGCAGTCGATGATGCGAGTCGCTCTCCGTTGAATGCGGTCAAGAGGGAGAAGTTGGTACTGGGGTGCACCTGCATAGAGATGAGAACAGTATTCCATGTGCGGCCGAACCTGCGCCTTATAAAGTTGCAGGCGGTGGGCCGGAGTAAAATACTGTCTCGATCTGTTTAGCACACCAAGCTTCTTCGAGGCTAATATGGCCTTACTCTCTAAGTGACCGCGAAACTGGACTTCGCTTGATATATCGACGCCAAGGATTCCGATACTGGCTGATGCAGTTAGGGAAGTGCTCTCAAATTGAGGTGATACGACCAATGGCATCTTTTTAGCGGTGAACGCGCAAACCTGTGTCTTCGTGGGGTTAAATTGGACTTAACACAATGCAGTTTTTTTTACATACCAACCTACACACTCACAGAAGAATTATATATATAAAGATTATTCAGAATCATAATCACAATTCCTCTCGTATGAGCCTCGAAGTTTTTTTTAAGATTGAAGGGAGTTCAGTATTGAAATATTTTGTACGGAGGAAAATAAATATCAACATTTCTATTTCGCAAAATGAATCGAATTTCTTATGGCCATTTCCGAAAAGTTTAAGTTTACATAAGTAGGTTTCTGTGTTCTATTTAATATCTTTCAAGTTAAGTTCAGGCAAAGATGGTCCGGCTGCTAACGTTTTATTGTACGCAGGCTGCTCCACCCCAGTATCGGTATTGTCCGTTTCATTTTATAAAAAGTTCATGTATCGTAAAAGGCACCTTCACCTTAAATATTTCATAATGGTTAAGTAAACCTATTACAACCTAACCTAGGCTATAAGGTGGTAGGCATCCCCACCGTCCTAACCGTATTGGGCTATATGTACGCTATTGGGACAAACTCACACGATGGGTGACACATGGCATTGGGACAAACCCACACGATAGGCGACACACGCCATTGAAAGCACATCACCCCACAGGCAGGGCGCGGCTTCGTGGATGCATTCAGTTATTGGCCAGTTTCTAAAATCACACATGTTAGTAGCGACATGTAAGCGTTACAAACTTTCAAAGAAGGCTGCACATGGTTCAGGACACCATTCTCCTTTCCACGGTTTCATAACTTTTGTAACCTTGTATGGTCCTCATCGGCCGGGGTCTAATTTCCCAGTCGATTGTGAATACTTTATCACAAAAACAATGTCATCGACTCTGTATCGCGCGGCGGGTGACTGGACCGGTTGATCGACGCATCCTGTTGATCTTGGTTCTTCGTCAGATATACACTTGGACGGTTTCTGTTGATTTCCCGTAAGACTTCTGTTAGTTACAGGAGCAATCACGGCCAGATCTCTACTTAGGGAATGGTATGGCTGGGGTTGAGGCATCAGTGACAATCAAGAGTCTAATTGGAGACAATCAAGAGTCGTTTTCTGGTTACTGGTGTTTAATACGAGCTGTAACCTCCAAAGCGTAGCTGACTGACTGTTGACTGTTTTTGAAAACACAATGCTTGCTGTATATGGCAGTCACCATAACAGAAAATTTAAAAATTATTACTGTAACACAGTCAAATCTCTCGCTAGTTGAGCTATTCTTTATAGACGATAAATGTTTTCATATTGAACTACCACAATATATAAGTTGGTATGTAATAAAAACTGCATTGTATGAGTGTGTATGGAGAGTTGGAGCGTTAAATCTATAGCCGAGACCAGCTGCGAGCAGTAGTGTGTTTAGGGTTTTCGAAATTTCTATTTTAGCTGTAATAAATAGAAATTTCATAAAATTTAAACAGATGTATGTACTCCTATCTTTATATAATTAATCTTCTAAGCGTGGCGTAGTGCGCTTGGCATTACGACAAAAATAAAATAAGTCACATTCAAAGCAAATCATGAATAATCAAATAAAAAAAATACAAGGACAAAATTATTTATTTTCTATAACTGATATCGAATGTAATGACTAAATAAATGATAATAGGGGGCTTTTTTTCTATCCAATAGTAGGTACACAGTCTATGCAGCGCCTGCACAGTGCCGGTTGACGGCAGTGGGCTAGCTGCCTATTACGTTAATATGACTAAAATAAAATCAGCACAATATGGGCGTTAATTACGACGCTCTGTCAACCCCTTTGAGAATATATACATGAGTATATAAGATGTGTGTATGTGTGTGTAAATGTAAAAGAAAACTAGTGCCAATATTATTTGATTGTTGTAGTAGACCTGCCTTCACTGCTATCTATTAAATACAGTGTTCAAATATGTCTGGTATCTTTAAAAAGTATAATCCTGTGATCAATTATGGTGTGGGTGGTACGGTTTTTTTATTTAGGCATTTTTCAACTAGTGTTATTATAAGTTTAAGGTCTATTTATGCTTCTTTGGCATGTTATAATTCCTAAACGAATAGATACATAAGAACTCTTAAATAAATACCGTGACTAGAATACACTCACAGTAGGAATGAAATTTAAATACAATGATTTAGTTTGTTGTTGTTTCAAAGTTGACTTGATCTGAAGTTTTTCTGGTTAAATTAATCTGTAAAGAACGTGAGGTCGTTTATAATAGTAAAAAGTGTTTTCGTTTCGATAATACTTTTATTCCTCTTGAGGTCACGTTGCCCTGTGACTATTATGTCTAATGTCAAATTAGTAAGAAGCCAGATAAGCCAGGTGAATGGTGAAAATCATATAATAATAGAAAAATAATTACAAAAGGAAAAGGAGGGAATGCGCCATTGAAGAGGATAATCTACCCTTTTTAAAAAAAAATATGTTTGTCTAATTTTATTATTAGTATAGCATATGTAACAGATTAGTATAACTTATTTTATTATTTAAATTTAAAAACTGCACAAACCATTATTTGGAAATTCGTGCTCTCTTTGTATTTTAAACTTTCTAACAATACCGCACACTACTTTCATCAAACGATGCGGTCAGAAAAATTGCATGACGAGTTTCGCAAATTTTGCATAGTAAGCTCGCTTGAATTGCTCAACATCGTTTGCCGCATGTCTAGCTCTTGGTTAGCCTTTGAGTAAATCAATTTAAAACGTTGTATAATCCTATATTTATAGCCATTTGCAGTGTATTTCATTTGCTTGTTTTGATATTTTTTACTTATTTATGTTTTAAAATAGTCAAATATATACATATATCGATCAGGCCTCTACCAACCCATAAATATTTATTTACGTACCGCAACTTTATTCACAAACAGAACTAACTTAAAATTTACGTTTTTCGACTTTTGACCATAAACCGAAATAACTTCATCAGGAGAATACTTACAACGCAAGGGTCAACTCTATAATGAAGAAAATAACAGAGGAAAATCACCGTCATTCTCCTTTTGATTAACGATACCGTATAGTTAATTTACCCGCGATATCTGTAAAGTTAGTTAACTCATAATGTGCCGGCGTCGTATCAGTTAAGACTTTAAATGTATTTTAACAGAGTAAAATAAATGAGATAATTTCAACAACTTATTTTATATTTAACACCTGCATTTCAACGGAGGGCGAATTTAGTGACAGGAAACTATTTAACGTGCTTGATATTACATCAATATCGCAATAAGTTTTAATATTTTACTTACTAACAAAATCATTTTCATATAAAACTGCAATATCTTCAATTACAGTGTTTGCTTCAAAATGATTTCGTGACATAATTTATTGAAAAGTGACATAAGTAGGGACAGCTTATTTAATAAACTATAAGAATAGGAAAAAAAAATTAAGTGTGACATCCGGTACCGTCGTGTCCGAATCTAGTCGTGCATCCCCGAAATACACACTTCAGTAAAACCGTATATTTAAATAAATATATAAGAATAGGATATAAAATTATATATTGATTAAGAACGCATGTCCCTACTTATGTCACTTTTCAATAAATTCTGAAAAAAAATAAAAAAAATCTTAATTTATTGAAAAGTGACATAAGTAGGGACATGCGTTCTTAATCAATATATAATTTTATATCCTATTCTTATATATTTATTTAAATATACGGTTTTACTGAAGTGTGTATTTCGGGGATGCACGACTAGATTCGGACACGACGGTACCGGATGTCACACTTAATTTTTTTTTCCTATTCTTATAGTTTATTAAATAAGCTAAAAAAGTCTATTTTCAAAATTTAAAAATATAATCTATTATTATTTTTGTGATTTTTTTTAAGTCACATCTAAATATCTCAAATTTTAAATGCGAATGCCCACATAATTCAAATTTAGAGTTAATTGTACTTATGAATAAAGGTGCAATGCACATGTACTACTTACCAGCACAATTCCAAAACTAGGTTGAGATCACGACCCTCACCTTAACAGGTTTTTTTAAATGTGATTCGTATATACCCTATACCCACCCACTTACGCACCAATACGCTTTAGACATTTTTGATGGTAAATTTCGAAAACTTAAAGATAAATAAATATTAGACAAAAGAAGCTTAGTAATATTTATTTATATTTGACTAAAACTAAATAGAAAAACATAATATAATAAAAATATAACAAATATGCGTCGTAAAATTACGATACCTACTGATAACGTTCCCAAGGCGCTGGCAAAATTACCACGTTGAATGGCATTGCTTATCCCCTGTGCAAGGAAAAGGTCAGGCTTCTGATCATATATTTGTTTTGTTACTTTGTTATATTGTTCAAAATTATTTTTATTGTAAGTTCTTACTGGTCCTTATTTTTTGTTTCTTAATGTAGTTTTCAGCAACACAGTCTTAGGTGATCATGTTGTGTATGGCGTGGTAGAGTCATGCTTATGCACGAATGTGCTGGCTGAACGGGTGCGATACCATCACCTCACAGAAAACCGGTTGTGAAGCAACACATGCGTTCATTTCTCCGAAACTAGTGCGGTCTCATCCCTCATCCCTCATCCCTCATCACCCCTCTCTTTAGTTACGTGTGTCGATAGACGGCGGTTGTCACATACCATTAGGTGACGCGTCTGTTCATCTATCTCCTATATTTTTTATCCTCCTATATTATATAAAAAGAAGATTAGGGATCAAGTTAAAAACATATATATTTAACATTATTGTACTTTTTTCTGTTTTGTGTACCTTAATTATATAAATAAATACCAGGTTACATCTTATTAACTCAAGCTGCGTGTACTCTATAAACTTAAATGTTCTGATAAAAAAGACATATACTATAATATAGAACTATATCATATGAATATGTTTTGCAAATATTAGCACGTGGTAAAATAAGTACAGAGATGGCTTATTAATGTCATCATTACTGAAAGTTCATGCACCTCACGTACATGTGTTATTATGATTTTCTGAATAGAGGTGTGAATATATCCTATAACCACACTAGTATAATTAGGTTGTCACGCTTCATTCGCATACATACGAGATAATTGAAGAACATTAAAAACCGAAAACAGTCCTGTTCTACGCTGAATACAATATAACTTAATTAATCGCTTGTGTAACTACATAACAAGGACAACAGACTGTATACAAGATTTCCGTTGCAAGTGCAATATTTGAATAAAGTAACTGTGGTGCTTCATTTAAATACAAGCTTACTGAACGTATTGAAAATTATCTAATGGTATGTGACAACCGTCGTTCATGTAAATAGGAATAGGTTCGTGGAATTAGGAATGGGGAATGAGGGGAGGCGAAAGAAGATAGGGGGGATGAGGAGTCGGGGAATTGGGCCTCCGAACACCTCACTAATTTCGGGGCAAGCGTTGCTTCACAACCGGTTTTCCACTTACACTCACGCCTATGCCCCTGCGGGATAGATCTCAATTTTCTAGTTTTTGCTGCCTTCTTTCAGATACTGTATGTCTGTATATATACTGTCTGATAGATAACAGTCCGATCTCTTAATGTCATTTTGCGACAATCATGGAATGAAATGGAGTCTAATTTACTCCCCCTTAGATCACACGGCCTTATACCTACATACTTTACACCGAATAACATAGTTATTCTCTGTGAAATAAATCAGTTCGTTGGGTTAAAATTTCTGATAAATATTGTTAAGCCTTTATGTTAAAACTCGCCCACGACATCGTGCCGTGGAAATTTTAAAACCGTATTTCTTTTTATAATGTATCTCTGTACTAAAATGCATCCTAATCCGTTAAGCCGTTTTAATTATTTTTATTACAGTTATCTGACTGACTTCTCCTGAGAATTTAATAATACCAAAATTTGATTAATTGAATTATAAGATTTTAATTTGATTGATTTCCATTGATGAATTTGAGATTAGTAGACAATTGTAAAAAAAGGTAGGTAGGTAGGTTCTAGTTCTAAAAATCGTTTATTTCTTTATTTTAGGTAGTGAGATTTTACTGCAGGGGAGTTTCATATGTCAATATGAAAGTATGAAAGAATAAATAATAGAGTTTTTATTATCAGAAAAACGAATTTAATACTATTTTGTTATAAAACCACGTGATTTCTATATATTTTTAAAATCAAAATAGTTTTATTACTTGTATGTCACTTAACCAAAAACGCTGACCGCCATCACTTTCGTCGGGAGAATGACGTCACTATAGTAGAATGAAATTTTTGTTTGTGAACAACAAAATATTGTGAAATTGTGGCTTTGAATTACAGTTATTCGTAATCTTATTTTTAGGTTTACACAAAAACAATTAATATCATTCACTACGCACTGCACATTTGAAGTTTCTTTGTTTCTGCAATTATGACATCGCGACAATGTCGGCTTCATAATTAATTAGCGACTATTTATAGTTTACATATTAACAATAGGTACATATTTTTTATGAAGCTATTTTATTTTAAGAAAATAAAAATACCAGTTGACTATCGAATTAGAATAGTCTATTTCGTTAATAAAGTAATTCACCGTCCGTTAGTCTCATTCCTCCAGTATACCCTTCCAGTATCTCAAGATTAAAAACATCGCGTAATTTTCCCTATTTTGTTCTTGAATAAAATATGAAAAGATAAAGAATAGTTCTGAATTGTTTTCTGTGTCTCTTTGTTGCCTTAGTGAAAGAGCTTACGTTGATTCATCTTTGTAATATGTAGCTGAGGCAAATAAATAGAGAAAAAGGAAAGACTATTTTCCGGTCTTCGTATTTTCTCAATCTAACTATTTTGTTTAATGTTCTCTCACTTCATTTTTATCTATAGGTATTCTTATAGTTTGAGTAGCGTTTATCTAAATTAATCTGTTTTATGCCCCCACATTTGTAACTGCTTCTAAATTCAAAGAGCTGTGGAGCATACGGAGCAATTCATTAATTCAGTGATTTCAACCACTTTTCATTTGCATTCAAATTAAAACAGTATTGAAGTTAGTGGAACGCGAAATTTACATGGGAGGAGGATATTTGCATCAGAAACTAACTTTGATGTTTAAGTCCCTCTGTCTCTCTTCTCCATTCTCAATTTAATACATGGTTTAAGTCACTAACGTAAGCTTGGATTGTGTTGAGTATCTTTTATTTAGCAATTTAGCAACCAGTGATCCGAGCCGTTCTATTTATCTGTATGTATATTTACTTCCAATAGCAGTCCAATCCTTTAGTCGCCTCTTCACATATTCTAAATGCACCGAGAACATTATGCCTAAAAATGTAGGAAGGTAATCCAAGAAGGCCTCATCATCGTTACCAGTTGGAATTTCGGGAAGTTGCTTGTATGGTAATCAGTTCCCAAAGTTTTATAGGTAATTCATTGAAGTATGTTTTTTTTTTCAAAATCGGCTTTTGTCCATCAGATTCAGATCAATAACTCTTGAAGCGACTTAAAACAGGTTAATCAGGCAATAAAAGTTAACAAATACAGTTACTGTATTTGTTAACTTATTTGCAACTGTTGCAAATAAGTATTTTTATTAAACAGATATAAAACGGAATGATTCTAATAAGATCTGATATCCTCTGTCACTGTCTCTATATATATCTTAAACCGTTTAGCTTAACTTTTAAACTAAAACATAAATACCTATTAGTGATGAACTGACATGGCAATAAAGAGCATAATTAATCGCTTGTTTTGCACGCTCACGGAACAAGGTCCATAACTACCGCTAGGCTCTATGTACCGAGAGTTAACAACTACTATGGTGACAGAACTCTAACAAGATCGATACAATATTTGCTAAACGAAAACCAAACAAAAATAAACATAAAAGAATATTAAAGAAATATCTATTGGAAAGTATATAATAATGAAATGCATGATATTTGTGATGTTATATATACATACACATATAGAGGCTCGACTGAGTCCATAGACAAACTGTTTAAAGCAGTTTTGTGGACTTTTGAATTCAAATTAGGCTTAATAATTGTCCCTTCCCCTTGCTCAGTCGAGTAATAAAACATAATAAATAAAAATATGTATAATAATGTTGTATAAACAGTAATGTATCCTTAAATGTTTACGGTCAACTCACTTTTATTATTTACTTTGATTGATCTGATAATCTGACTTTTACTGGTCCTGAGTCCCGCAGAGTTTGTTGGTTCGATTCCCGTTTGGATTCGGGATATTCTTTGTGTCCATTGTTGCTATGTATATGCATGTACAGTCTCCAGCGACACAGGCAACAAAGGCCTTCTTAATGGGGGCGGTCTTTTTCATAAGGTAATAAAGAAATAGGTGAATATCTTTATATTTGAACATATTCTTGCTACAGTTTATACCTTAAGTAAATACCGAACATGCATATGAAGCATATAAAGGCGTGCGGTGGCGAACCAACATTCTCATTGTTCTAGCTTTATGGAATCTGGGCACACATGGTCCAGAATAGAAGCTACTTTGCGAAGCAACGTCACCGGAATTCTGGACGACGTTTAGTTGTGTACAAACTACGTATATGGTGTAATGATCTAGTATTTACAGAATTTCTATGGTGCTCTGTTGAAAACCTGCCTTTTTTTTACTTATAAAAGGCACTACTATGACTAATTTTAAGTAATAGGTACAGTACGCGCTTGTCAAAAAAAAAACTTGTTTTACTTATAAACTCATTTTTATGGGTTTTCACCACTAATAAGTCATGAATTCATGATACAGTTATGATGAAACCTAATGAATAGATCGCACACTCCTTATTTAGTAGTAACCGTGTAGAAAACCTTTTTTTTTTAATCTAATATATCTCAAAACAATTTCTGGGAATGTTATATGTATGTATTATTAATATCTCGTATTTCGTCCGCCAGCAAAACCACTTTATAACAAATGTACATCTAGATTTGGCAAACATCTTATAAACATATCCCATATCAGTAGTAACGTACTATAAAGGTGATGCATCCAATCAGTTCAGGCATTAGGTTATGGTTATGGTGGAGTAATATGTATGGGCGCATGAGAATTCGTTCCACCATAGGTATGACATGTGTTTATTAGGTTACATGAGACCGAATAAATACATGTCATACCCTATTTTTTGTGTGTAGAAATGGTGCTTTTAAATTATGTAACTTTAATTTTTTTTTTATGTATTATTGCTTTCTCCTATATAATTCGCTAGCAAAACCTCTTAATGAAACATGTACATCTAGATTCATCCCAAACCTCTTATTAGGGCCATCAATATCAATCACATGTAGGTTATTTCTTTTTTTTTTTTCTCCTTTTTTCCAGTAAGTTTGTTTTTTAACGATGTCTGACTGTTTGAGTACTTTTGCGGCCTACCCAAATGTCCTTGCTTTGGTACTGTTCGTCGGTCCGTTGAGCTCCTTAAAGTTCTAAGTTGAGCTACACGATAACTGACAAATGCTTGCACTGTTTGGACGGGTCCACTCAAATGAGCGTGGTGCTTTCTTCAAAAGCTCATCTCAGACGTTAGCGTGCATGGTTCTCATATGTTTTTGACCAGTACATCTGTATGGACTTTAAAACAGACTTTGACCTCTGAGTTTGTTTCGGTGTTTCTTCTCAGGGTAGTCAGCTAGGAAACACCGGCCTCATCTAGCAAAAAAATATATATGTATATAAAAATATATTGACGTGTAAAAGTGTTGTTATAACCTATTTACAAAATAAAGATCATTTATCATTTATCATTTATCGTTTATCACAACATAGAATTAAAATGATCGGTGTAACAGTAAATTACTCTGAAGATGCACTTTAAGCAGAGGCCACCGGCAACTAGCCGTAAGGAATTGAATTGCGACTTTGAGTATTTCTTTTAAATGTATTTTTTAAGATCACTGTAGGAACTGACTGATTAGTTTTAGTTAAAATATTGATATCAAAAGGCCCACCTCCTCCTCTCCTTTTTACTCTCCACTGATCTCCCGCCCTTTTCCCATCTCCTCACTCCCCTCTTTTTCCTCTCCCCACATACCCTCATCTCTCATAACCCTCAAAGGCGGGCAGTGCACTTACGACTCTGGAGTTGCAATTGTCATGGATGGTGGTTGTCTCTTATCATCAGGTGACCCGTCTGGTGGTCCTCGTCTGTTGTGTGTAAAAAAAAAATTAGGTACTACATAGTGGGTAGTTTCAATTTGTTCAGAAATCTGCTTAGCTTACCTCGGTTTAGCTGTGACTGTAAAATTATTTTAACTCGTCAATAAGTAACGCAATGTCACAAACAGATCAAAACATTGACCAGTAGAAAGTCGGTTTTGTTTCAGTATTCGGTTAAAATTTGACTCGTAATTTCTTTGGCACTATTCCAAACATACTCCTACTGAAAATCTACAGATATAAACTTCTTTCCTGAGTAGTAGTGTACATGATAAATTTGTTTCGAACCAACTTCGCAAGTAAGTAAAAGCTTGTAGGAACTTTGAACATTATCTGAGACACTAATTTTGCATGAACTGTGGTGACTCTTTTGATATTTTCTAGAGTTGTTTGCTATTACAAATGTTTAATATTCTATAATTTCATTTTTATCTAGAGATATTATTATAGTTTGAGTAGCGTTTATCTAATTTATCTGTTGTATGCCCCCACATTTGTAACTGCTTCTAAATTCAAAGAGCTGTGGAGCATACGGAGCAATTCATTAATTCAGTGATTTCAACCACTTTTCATTTGCATTCAAATTAAAACAGTATTGAAGTTAGTGGAACGTGAAATTTACATGGGAGGAGGATATTTGCATCAGAAACTAACTTTGATGTTTAAGTTCCTCTGTCTCTCTTCTCCATTCTCTATTTAATACATGGTTTAAGTCACTAATTTAAGCTTTGATTGTGTTGAGTATCTTTTATTTAGCAATTTAGCAACCAGTGATCAGAGCCGTTCTATTTATCTGTATGTATATATTCTTCCAATAGAAGTCCAATCCTTTAGTCGCCTCTTCACATATTCTAAATGCATCGAGAACATTATGCCTAAAAGTGTAGGATGGTAATCCAAGAAGGCCTCATCATCGTTACCAGTTGAAATTTCAGGAAGTTGCTTGTATGGTAATCAGTTCCCGAAGTTTTATAGGAAATTCATTGAAGTATGTTTTTTTTTTTCAAAATCGGCTTTTGCCCATCAGATTCAGATCTCTTGAAGCGACTTAAAGCAGGTTAATCAGGCAATAAAAGTTAACAAATACAGTAACTGTATTTGTTAACTTATTTGCAACTGTTGCAAATAAGGATTTTTATTAAAAAGTTATAAAACGGAAAGATTCCAATAAGATCTGATATCCTCTGTCACCCTCTCTATTAGGACGATTCAAATGACAACTCACATTTAGAAATCTCTTAAACCGTTTAGCTTTTAAACTAAAACATAAATACCTATTAGTGATGAACTGACATGGCAATCAAGAGCATAATTTATCGCTTGTTTTGCACGCTCACGGAACAAGGTCCATAACTACCGGTAGGCTCTATGTACCGAGAGTTAATAACTACTATGGAGACAGAACTCTAACAAGATCGATACAATATTTGCTAAACGAAAACCAAACAAAAATAAACATAAAAGAATATTAAAGAAATATCATGACATGTATAATGTTATATATACATACACATATACAGACTCGACTGAGTCTATAGACAAACTGTTTAAAGTAGTTTTGTGGACTTTTGAATTCAAATCAGGCTTAATATTTGTCCCTTCTTCTTGCTCAGTCGGGTAATAAAATATAATAAATGAAAATATATATAATAATGTTAAATAAACAGTAGTATCCTTAAATCTTTATGGTAAGCTCATTTAGGAAACCATTCTTATTTACTTTGATTGATCTGATAATCTGGCTTTTACTGATCCTCACTACTGAGCCAGAGGTTGTTGGTTCAATTCCCGGATGGGATAAAAATTGTATTATCCACAAATGGTTTTCCCGAGTTTAGATATTCTTTGTGACCATCGTTGCTATATATGTGTATGTCCAGTCCCCAGCGACACAAACAGGCAACAAAGTCCTTCCTAATGGCGGCGGTATTTTTTTCTAAGTATATAAAGAAAAATCTCAATATCTTTATATTTAAACATATTCTCGCTACAGTTTATACCTTACGCTTAGCTGTAGTGTACCTAATAGTTAAGCTGATAGATGAAGCATATATAGGCGTGCGGTGGCCAACCAACATTCTCCTTGTTCTAACTTCATAGAATTGGGGCACACATTGTACGACATGATTCCTAATAGACGCTACGTTGCGGTGCAACGTCACCGGAATTCTGGACGTCGTTCAGTTGTGTACAAAGTACGTATGTGATGTAATGATCTTGTATTTACAGAGCTTCTTTGATGCTTTTTTAAGAAGCCTGCGTTGTTTCTACTTATGAAAAGCACTACTATCACTAATATTAAGTATTTTAAAATACAGTACGTTCTCGTCAAACAATAAATTTATTTTACTTATAAAATCATGTTTGTATAAAATCATACAAGCGATAAGGTTCTTGTAGTATTACCATGTAGAGCCATGCTTAGGCGCGAATGGGCCGGCTAGACTGCTGCGATACCACGGTCTCACAGAAAACCGGTTGTGAAGCAACACTTACGTTGCATTTACCCAAAATTAGTGAGGTCTCTAGAGGCCCAACTCCCCCTCTCCTTTTTCTCTCATCTGAACCCCCACCCCTTTTCTTATCTCCTCATTCCAATCTCTTTCCAGTCCCCGGATACCTTCATCCCTCATCACCCTCAAAGGCGGGCATCACTCTTACGACTCTCGAGTTGCAGGTGTCCATGGATGGCGGTTGTCACTAACCATCAAGTGATTTGTCTGTTCGTTTATACCCCTATACTAAAAAAATAATAATAATTAGATACTACATATTAGGTAGTTTCAATTTGTTCAGTACTTTGTTTTAGCTGTAACTGTAATATATTTAAAAAAAAAAACAATAAACGCTACCCGATTTGATGTCGTCAATAAGTAACCCAAGGTCACTGCCTCTTTAGAGACAGATCAAAACACTTTACAGTAGGAAGTTGGATTTGTTTCAGTATTCAGTCAAAATTCGTCGCGTAATTTCCTTGCCACTATTGCACACATACTCCAACTGACTATGTACAGATATAAATTTCTGTCCTGAGTAGTAGTGTAAGTGATACATTTTTTTGGCACCAGAATCGCAAATAAGTAAAAGCTTGTAGGAACTTTAAACATTATTTGTGACACTAATCTTGCGTGAACTGTAGTGACTCGTTTGATATTTTCTAGCGTGGTTTACGACTAGAAATCGAATGGGTCCTAATGCTTCAATTAGAGTATTACTCATTGGTATTTAATCTGTGTAAAAGATAAGTGCAACCTAGTTAAATAAAATATTAAACTATAAATCACACTCCCACTAAACGCTAATTGCACGGCTTCCGGCGCTTCGTTCATATTTTTTATATTTATAATTACAGAATTTTTATTTTAAAGTCAAACCCAGTTACTGACAAGCTCACCATTGTAATCGCAAAAACATAATTTCTTAAATCCTAAATTTATTTGATTAAATTTGTATGTTTTTTAGGCTAATAATAATGGCAAGTCATATTCTTTTCAGTAAAGAGTGTTGATGTATTTATTTTATTTTTATTTTTATTGCTAACTTAAATAAGAAACAAGAAAATAATGTGAACGGTGAAGTTCGAAGTGCTGTTTTGTGTAGTTTTAATAATGAAGATTTATTTAATGTATCGACTGACTTTATTTTCATATTGAATATTAAGCTGTGATTTCTATAAATAGTCCAACATGTAGTATATTGGGCATTTATAGATATTTAAAATCATTATAGTTAACTCTTAGGGTTGCAGACTTCAGGTGAAGGAAGTGGTGGTTGTTTGTAAGAATACATAATTATATTATGTATAGTATGATTAAACGATTTAAAGAAAAGTAGAGTAAAATGACTCGGTAATAAAGTATTAAGGGTGTAAAACTAAAAGGTAAGATGCATAAACAATCAGCAGTATAGCAATTAACGAATGCTTATACACGCCTATCTTCATGACAAGAAAGAGAGAGATGAGAGAAAATCTTAGTCTACCTGTAGTCCAAATTAAAAAGCATTATAATTGACTTAGAACGTTTTATTTTTATTAAATATACTTCTAGACCTACCTAAAACCGTATCTTTACAATATCACTATATGCACCCGTTAACAATCTGTAACGTAATTGTTCAACTCACGTTGACCCTTTAAAGATAATGACTGTCTCTTTAACAACCAAAAAAGAAACTTGTTGAAACCTCTCATGAACATTTTATTTGTTCAGACTTCTACTCAGAACTTTCACGTAGAACCTCTTACCTAATTAGTTATTACTTTAAAATACAAAGTTTCTATCTAATTGTGAAAGGCGCTTGTATCAAAGGATGAACAGAAGAAATAACTAAATATAAAGCTAAAATGTGTATGAGTTAATGCATTAAAAAAACATCTCCATAGTATGCTACCATATAATTGATTTCCATTAAACTTCTTAATAAAAGTTATAAAAATTCATTTTACTTTTAATTGTCTGTAGTCGTGTCTGCCCTGGTTTATGACTTAATTTGGCGTTGTGATGGCTTTTAGGTGGTACCATTTGCCATTCGCAGGTCTCATCGAGGTGCACTGGTTGGATACGCGCTTACGCGCCCCTTTTAATTTTAGTTATCCAATCGATTGAAACTGCCTTCAGAAAAGGAAACATAAATGATATTAAAGATATGAACTTTACACGGAACATTGAGAGATAAATCTATGCACTAAAATCTTAACATAAGTGACATCTAAGCGACGAGTGGGTAATGCATGTAAGTATGTAACTTTGAAATAAGTGATGTCACTTAAATCAGGCATAGCGATCAGAACATGATACCACTCACGCATACTGACTCATCATTTACGTATTTAAGTAGCATGCTACTTCAAGTTTATGGAATTCTTGTCATCTCATTATAATTACAAATTAAAAAAAAAGTAACACTTACATCGCATAAAAAGCAACAGGTTTGGTGAAGGGTTCTTCATACAAAAATATTGTTAGCATTGCTTATACTCGAGTTTGTACTTGCAGTGCTTAAAAGTTCTAATCGAAAAGCACGATGTAAGTCTTAAACGAATAGAATACCTTGATAAAATATGCGAATTTCTCGAAACAGAAAAAATATAATCTATATGGATGTGTCACCCGTTAAATACATGCATCACACACTAAAAGAAAATCTTGGACTGATGATAAGGTGTAAAAAAAACAATTTCAAAAGGTCAACATTTGATAACAGTTCATGCGGGAAATGAAAAAGGCTTTGTTCCTAGTATATAAATCCACGGACACTATAGCTGATTATCAATGAAATGAATAACGATAACTACGAGAAGTGGCTGGTTAATCAATTAATCCCAAACATACCCAGTGTTTCTATTATAGTTATCGACAACCCACCCTATCACAATAAATATGTTGAAAGACCCCCCAATTCAAACACCATTAAACAGGAAATGATCAACTGGTTCAACAGGCATGAAATTCCAGTAGGCCCAATATTTACGGTATTATATGTCGGCATAAGGAGAGGTATACAGAGTTTTCCGTGGACAAAATAGTTGCTAAACATGAGCACACTGTGTTGCATTTGCCACCTAAACATCTGGATTTTAATCCAATTGAAAATATATGGCCTCAACTGAAAGGTTATGTAGCCTCTAGAAATGTGAGTATGAATTTAACTACAGTAAAAACATTATTGGCAGAAAAAGTAAACATGATTGGGACTGAAGAGTGCAAAAAGATTTGCAATCATGCAATTAAATGTGACAATGAATATCGAAGATTTCAACACGTTCTAGATAATTACACTGATACACTGGTAATAAATACGGCTGATAGTGACAATAATATTGAATTCATTGAGAGCTCTGATAGTGAATCGGAAGGATTGAGGATTTATAATTGTTTTGTCCGAATGTATCACTTTTCAAAATAAATAAATCATTTTTTAAATGTTTTTTTTTTATTTTACTATAATCTAAGGACAACACTACGCAACACAAAAAAAAATATTTTATAAAAAATAAATAAAAAGAATAATCAAAATAAGCAACTTACAATAATTGTTTTAACAGCTCTTAATAGATAACGGACTAGTAGTATTTCGTGCGAAAGGGACAACACTCTACGAAGCCGAAATTAGCCGATTGTCTCCTTCTAGAGGTCGATGAGCATTATTTCTTGCCCAGTACTGTAATTAATGCCTACACGCAGGGCTGCAACTGGGTCTTAATTTGTAATTTTTCGCTGATTTATAATAACATTTTCGAATCTACTAAATCTAGCAAATGAGCGTGAGGCTGTTGGTATTGTTCTTTGCTTTTCTACTTTGCTGTATATTCTCTCCCCATTGGACTACAAATCATATGAATTATATTGATTATAAGAAAATAAATTAATCAGCAGGGTAGAGTAAAAAATTTTTTGTTTATTTAAACATACATACATACATATTTCACTCACGCTTATATTTGCGAATGGGTGGGTAGAGGTTACTCTAACGCCCACATTGTGCCAATTATACTTTACTCCCACTCACGTGATAGAGGGCAAGCCCTGTATAAGGGTATAAATACTCCCTAAAAGATAAAAGTCCAATCGCTTTACAATTCATTATCTTGAAAATCTCGCACTCCCTTAATTCACACAGCCTAAAGCTTTTTTTTAGATATTTCCGTAATTTTCACCGTTTAATGTTTAATACAATGTTTTCTATATTTATAAAGAAGAATATTTTTGTAGTATAGGGGCACAAACGAGTAGACAGGTCACCTGATTGTAAGTGATTTCCACTGCTCATGAACACTTGCAATTCAGGATTCTCAAGAGTGCTGATCGCCTTTTAGAGAAGGGGTAAGGAATTGAAGGGGGTCAGGAAAAAGAGGAAGGGCTACCTTAAATACCTAGGGGCTTAGCGGCAACCTCAATCACTTGGGCACACAATGCAAGCATTGTGCGCTCGAGAGAGTGACTTAGCCGGTTTTCTGTAAGGCCGTGGTAATATTCCGGTATAGCGTCATAAATGCAGAAGCATGGCTCTCTTACGTTAAAACAAAAGGGATATTAAAAGACGGCATACTTTTAAACTAAATTCTTACAGTCTAACATACAGAAAATTGCTATGAAAATTCGTTCAGGGGCAGTTATATCTACAATTAATATGTATATTTCGATATTGGGAAACACTTAGCTATCTTGAGTTGACTTCAACTATTGACTTCCATCATCGAACAACTAAGGTTATTTTTTACTTGTGCGACCACCGAACATCGAACTACATAGTTAGAATTATAACTTGATTATTTAATCATTGGCTTTGGTATATAAGAAAGAGTAGACTAAGATTGTCGACAAAACGTCAACAACTGTACTTAACTTATTTTCAAATATTTCTAGGCAACATGTTTCACATTACTTACTTTCCCAAAACCAACAAGAAACAAGCTGTGTTGACTTATTTGTAGTTAACAAGACGTTAACAAACAAAATTAGAAGTTTCGCTGATTTACACCTAACTTTGTTTCTATGGAGTTAGTTACCCTTTAAGAACTTAAGAGTAGAGAGATCATCAATTACGTTATGTAACGTTATTTATGTGTTTCTAATTTGTTAGTGTGTTGTGTAATCCAAATTTGTTAATCCAATTGTACATTCTGAAACTTTTGTAAAGTGTAAGCAGCTGCGAGTAGGTAATCGCAAGGATGTAACTGAAATTTAAACACGTACATATTTTCATGAAATAATATTCTATAATTCATAAAATATAGAAATCATAAGAATGCAATTACAGATGAAAGGTAACCTTCATCTGCATCTAATTGCACAGACGAATTACTCGATAGTGATTCTTTATATAGCCTTAAGGATGGCATAATTGACATTGGTTGGGCATGTCATCGTCCTGAAGAAACCCTAAGGCATATAATTTCCTGTTGCATAGGCACAACCAAGTGCCTAGAGTAGTCCATCATCAAATTGAAAATTTATTTTAATTTAATTTAACCATGTAGCTGTCGAGTTAATGAGTATAATAATAATAATGATTGCTTATTTCAGAGTGAGTCCATAAATTTATTAGTAATGTATGGTGCCTACTGAGATTCACAAGTGAAATGCACTAGAGTCAATTGCCAACTGTATATATTTTCAGTGAATATAATTTAGATATTACAGTGTATGTGTAAGTACGTGTTCATGACGCATGTTTATGTGTGTACAAATGTGTATCCACAGTAACAATGTTTTTAGCCTAGTGTTAGGAACATCAGTTAGGCAACATTTTACTCCAAATTTTCCAATTTAATTTCCAAAGCGCTCGGATGACGGCAAAGGCTATCAAGATCTTCATATGAATTTGCACTTTTTTGTTGTAATTTAAAAAAAATCATAAAATGGTTTAAGTATATCCTTCGTGTGAAAGTTTTTATATGTTTTTAAGACAGAGGTAGTTTTTAACAGTAATGACTTACAACTTAAGTTACAAAAAAAAAATTAATTAAACTTCTGATCTAAATCTGATACAAAATCTTACACAACAATTATTATAACTCATGTTGCAAAATTATATAGTTATCAAAAGATGTTCCTTTGATGGTATGGAATCACAATTCTACGGAGGACAATTACTCCTCTAGGTCAACTCTTATTAGTTAGGTAGAAAATCTTTGATGTGCAGTGTACACCGTGTTGAATACCAAATATCATAGCTACGAGTATACACTAATTGGCTAGGCAAGCAGTAAGTACGCTATCTATCTATTGTAGTACAGTTAGACCGCTATCCTTTCAATATTTGAGTCCAATCAAATGCTATTCAATTCAGTTCCCTTCAAATTTGTATACATTTTGTGAAGATTGGTAGTTACATTTTGATATTAAAATTTACTTTTATTCTGCCGATGATTTTGTAATAACTTAGAAAAAATAAGATTCAAGTATTTTAAAATAAATACAAAAAATTAGGAGTTAGTGATTAATAAAATATTAGTAACCAAAAAAACGTGTTTATAATAAAGATTACATTTTAAATTTTATTTAAAAGGCAATTTATGTTCACGATACTTATGATGCAATAGCTACATTGTACGCTTGTGGAGATAAGTAAATCTGTCTTGTAGCCACCACAAGGGAGTAGTACGGAAACATTCTGATTGCTGGAGCACAGCAGTGTTTGCCTTTCAAACATAGATCTTAACATTGTCTGAAGTCACTGCTTTGTCTTTGTTTAGGATTTCTGCAGTACATATACTTAAGTGTTTTGTTTTTTTTAGATCTAAAATAAGCAATGAAGGTTCTGATGCGAAGTGATTGAAATATACTTTCTAAGACTATAAACTTGCAGAGTGTTCGATTCTCAAGTTCAGTTCAGGTCAGTTTAAACAAAATGATATTACGATAATGCTGATAAGGAATCTTGACGGGATTGTTGACTGCTACTGGCCCCTAGCACTGTGTTTCAATCTGATCAAAATTTAAATTCCCTGAAGTAAATATAACTGACCTATCTCAATAATGTATCCTTTCTGTTATTTTACATTGACACATGTTTTCCTTTACTTTCTTTGTTTGTGAAATTATTGGGATTACACACATTTTTATTGTAAAACAAAACAATATAGTGTTTTTATAAATAAGTTACGTCTTTTTCTGATTATATTATTAGTATAGTAATATATACAGTAATAAAAAAAATATATAATTAGGGTTATCAAGGGCTTAAGTATTTTTTTTATAACACGTGCCACTCGAAATATAAAGGAATAGCTATAAACCCAAGTACTTACATACATCATACATCGTGTATGTATGTATACCCTAATTCATTCTTTAACATTCAATTTTTGTACAGTAGTTTAAAAATACAATAATAATCATTATAAAACTACTAATGTCCCTTCTTTTATTCTTAGCCCGATCCGATTAATGGTTAATAATAAAGTTTATCACCAAAATTAGTCAATAAAAATACCCTTAGGTACTATACTGGACACACAACACACGGACAGAGACACTACAATAATTCAAACCCGTAGTAAGTAGTGTTAGCACAGACAAATTAAATGGTTAATGTGTCTTTGCTAACTAAAATAAACATTTATCTTATCAACAGCTTTCTGTCAAAGGCTAAAGATTAGTAGTAGTAAATGTGTTTAAACTAAGAGATCCTCGGTATGATTTCCCTCGTTGAGACTAGGT
This sequence comes from Tyria jacobaeae, assembly GCA_947561695.1. Classification (NCBI taxonomy): domain Eukaryota; kingdom Metazoa; phylum Arthropoda; class Insecta; order Lepidoptera; family Erebidae; genus Tyria; species Tyria jacobaeae. The sequence goes on along the minus strand of OX387231.1, from coordinate 10,292,831 downwards.
AACACTCTGTATTAGGGAGATTTCTCAATGTACGAATATAATTTATTTACACAATAGTAATATTTATTATCTCAATTTTTTTTCTTTATGGTATGCTGTCCGGATTTAGGCCTTCATAAACGATCGGTAAGTAACTAATTAAACTCATTGACACTTGTAACCCAAAAGTCACATCTGATAATCTAATAGTAGATTACAACGGTTTGCTTGTAAGGTGATTTTTATTATACGACTCCACTCTGGAGTAAAGTTTTTAGTTTTACAATCTAAAAAGATAGAAAAGCAAAACTTTTAATTTTTTTATATTACAATGTATCTGCAATGTTAATTTTATCCTAGAAGAGCCAACATGTAAAATACATCATTCATGATAATCGCTGCAAAAAATAAGAAAATTGACCATCAAATCCAACTAACAATAAATAATGAAAATATATCATAATCAAATAGTGAAAGATACTTAGGCCTTGTTTTAGACACAAAACTGACATAGAAACATCATATTAATTATATTAAATCAAAAATATCTCATCCCATTGGTACACCACGTCGAATGTCTGCTTGCATCCCTAATAAGGTTCAAGCAATGGCAACCTTTAACGCTCTAGTTAGACCTAATATAGAACACCTAGTTGTGATATCGGGCACTGCTTCGAAATTAAATATCCAAGAAATTCAAGTCTTGCAAAATAAAACGATAAAAACAATGTATAACTACCACTACTTAACACCAACATTTAAAATCTACAAAGATACTAAAATCGTAACACTGAATCAACTATACATACTTTAAACTTGTATACTGTTACATAAAACACAAGGTACACATTAGAAACTAAGCTTTAAATAAAAAACCTATACTTACAACACATGGAAACGAAAAATAATAGAAGTAAGAAAGCCTAGAACCGACTACGAGTATGGCAAGAAAAATATATTATATGAATTATATGTGTAAAACTTTATAATGAAATACCGAATAATATTACTTGATCTAAATTTGAAAAGAGGTTAGAAGATTATATAAGACAAAAATTGTAAAACCGATGTAATTGTCCTCATATCTTCACTTTAATATTACCGTATAGTGTATTGTGATCACAGAGTTACTTTATTAATGATGCTATTACATGTTATTATATAAGTGAACTGTATCGTTTTTTTTTTTTGAGAAAATGAATGTCTTTAAACCAAGAGCAATGCTTTAGCACGAATAGGGCAGTTCAACTGGTGCGATGCCACGACCTCACAGAAAACCGATTGTAAAGCAACTGTTTACCAGATTCACAACTCTCTCTCTCCACTTTCCCGTCCCAGCATCTTCCATCTCCTCTTTCCTATCCCCTCACCCGCTTACTTTTTTCCCGTCTCCTTATGCCCCCTCTCCTCTTTCCCATTCCCGCATCCCCCCAACCGTTCATCACCTGCAAAAAGGCGAGTAGCGCACTTAGAGCTCTTAAGTTGCACATGTCTATTGACACGGCGGTTGTCACTTACTATCAGGTGATCCGTCTGTTCGTCTCTCCCCCTAAAATATAATAAAACAAAGAGGTAAGGGATAATATTTATAAGTTGATAATTTTTCAATATTCTTTCTCATTCAATTAGATTGAATCAAGACATAATTGTCGTACAGTCTATTTATGCCCCTTTAAACAATCTTTGGTATCAAGCGAAGAACATTATGTAATTTAAGTTTAAAACAAAAAACATAATTTGATCGTATCACACAAACACACTCACATTAGTAGTAGTATTTACATACCATTTTCAACTCAGCGGGCCTGAACCGTGATTGCTCTATGTGAGGGTAGTTTCAAAGCAGTTAAAAGAAAATTCAATAAACGCAAACCTATGCTCATGCATTTTGACTGGCCTGTTGGTCCAGTGGTCAGCGATCCTGACTGCTAACTGAGGTCTTGGGTTCGATTCCCACCCAGGACAAATATTTGTGTGTATCTGGTTGTAATTTATCTATAATATGTATGTATTTAGACATTCACAAGTATGTTTGTATGGTGATCAGCAGTCTGGTTACTAATAAATATTATTTCTGCCTAGTTCGGGATCAGACGGTCATGTGTAAGATGTGTTGAGTTGTTATTATTACTGTTTTTTTTTAATGTTTTTTGTATCCGTTTATTCTAATGGTACAGCACAGTGGGCATAATTGTACAGCAATTATAAACTATGGTAGGAGGAAGATTGTCTCCTGTCTTTGTTTATTTCGAAGGTGAAGAATGTATACACTCCTTGATAATAAAGGGCAGAGAGGTAATGTTTGAGGTAATGACATAATTGACACATGAAGTCGAAACTAATGACGGAATTTAAATGAGGTGTTCGCTGACATTTGCTTTTACACCATATTAATATAATGATTACTAACGGCTGGGCTTTACTAGGTACAATGAAAGGCTAAATTTACGAGGTCGTAACAGTATCGTTTTCGATTTAAATAATGAACTGTTGAACAAAAATGAAATTCGTTGAACAGTTTCATTCATATCTTAAACTACTTTTTTTAAATTTGATAATACATACTACTACTACTACTCGAGTTTTATAAACAACCACCGTCAATAGACACCTGCAATTTGGGTTCGTAAATGCGCCGACCGCCTTTGAGGGTGACGAGGGGCAGTGGCAGTGGCAGGGGGAGTGAGGGGGCAATAGCGTTATTTTATAAAATTTTAACTTAACTATGGGAATAAAACATTGACATTCAATTGATAAATCAAAGGTTAGTTCCACATAGGATTTACCCACATTAACTTGTGCTACGGTAATGGATCTTCTGTCAATTACTAATTTTCTCATCATAAAATTTTAGTAGGTAAAAAGAATGTTAATGTGACTAAATCCAAATCGCAGCCAACGTAATCTTTGTCAAATGACATTTACGCAACAAACACGCCTCAATGGCCTTTAGCAAAACGAAAAATTTAATGAACCGTATAGAATATTTGTTAATAATGAAGCTCTTTTTCCACCCTATGTTAGTTTTCAAGGATATACCTAGTAACCTTGTGAACATCAATTAATATTAATATTAAATAGTTTAAGGCATAAGCAAGGACAAAAGCTAATAAATATTTAAGGTCAAACAATTTTTAGGTTGAGCTTAAAGCTGACATGAATTTGTCTAAAACATTTATCTTTTGGAATCTGTATCATAAAATCAATACACTCAAACAAATACTTTTACCATAAAACAAAGCCATTGCAAACCGTCTTGCAGTTACTAGGCTATTTACTACAGTGATCATAAAGTCTAAAATTCTATAAACACTTTAATTTTAATGCTGTTTGTAATGGACTGGCTTTCAGCCAACCAGTGTCAATAGTTTACTACCTCTTTGTTATGTTTATTTGGCGGTAAAATCAGTTAATTTCATAAACCATTTATAAAATATGCAACGTAATATATTAACTCTGTTAAGCTAACAAAAAAAATAAAAAATCTATATATACTTATAAATATAGTCTTGGGAGGACAATGTGTCAAATTGTCTTCATCGTCGTCGTTTTCCATCAAGTGAAATAGAAGATAAACCTACGATGTTAAATGTGTTGCGAGGCTTCAGTAGCTTTCCTTATGTTAATGGTCTAATTTTTACCTCATTTACTTTTACCAACACAATAGCGAATGACAAAACAGTGTTGTATTACTTGAATAGTGTATCTTAATATTGCAATATCTATCTAGGGATGTCAAAGGGTATCCATGATTTTGTTTGCCCGATTCTTTGTGACATGGCTCAACCATATGGAAACGGGTGGCTTTGGGTCGACCCAGGCAAATACAGTCTTATTTGTTATTTACTATTTTTTTTTTTGATTGAAGTAACAATTTACGTGTTAATCTACATTTTTTTATACTATATATTTTCTACTATATTGTAAGTGCACTGCCTACTTTTAAGGGTGATGAGGGATGGCAGAATGAGGAGAAGGGAAAGAGGAGAGGAGGGATGAGGGAAGGGGAAAGAGGAGATAGGGAGTAGGGCCTCCGGAAACCTCACTAAATTCGGGAAGATGGAACACAAGCGTTGCTTCACCACGATGAAAATAATATATATTTCTTCTTTGGTAATCCTTAAATAGCAGTGTATATTTTATTGTTAAAGAAATTTAATAATAAAGTCATAGATTTAATTTCTTGTATTTTTTAAATTTCTGTATGTAATGGGAAATAAGAAGCAAAGAAAGTTCGCAAGTTTTCAGCCAACAGCACAAACACACATAAATCGTATTCTCTATTTTACGGAAATCAAAGTTACAAAATCATATACCTTCACGAAAGAGGGTCAAACTCTAAACTTTGAGATAGTATGAGTAGTATGAGTAGTAATTGGACAGTGATCATAAACGCTATTGAAACTGTGGATAACGGATAGTATATTTTTTTTATTGTGGTAACGGTTTACAAACGAGTAAGTGGGGATTGGAGAAGGGAAAAGAAGAAGTGGAAAGAGGGTAAGGGAAAGGGGGTTGGGCCTCCGGTAACCTGACTCACTCGGTCACACAATGCAAGCATTGTTTAGCAGCCGTTGTTCTGTGAGGCCATGGTAAAACCCCGGTCAAACCAGCTCATGCGTGCCTCAGCATGACTCTCCCACGTCAAAAATATTAGTATTATGTATATGTTTACTCGAATCGCTCGAAATCGAATAGTCAAAACTTTCACGTCATGTATTTATTTTCTAATAATACTTCACTGAAAGAGGTACAGTGGCACCTAACATTAAAAAGATGAAACAGTGCAGACAGCTCTCTCAGCGAGCTCAGCGATCACTTAGCTTCTAGATATTTTACCTTGAGGTAGAGAAGATTTCTATTAATTATTATCTAATAAGATATTTGAAAGTACATATGAAGAAAGAAACTAAGTTTTGGTTGGCTTGCTCAGCAGAAAGTTCTAGTTGAACTTGATCTGGCTGACGATGTCGGCTTACTCAACAGTATGCGACCCTGGCCAGACCCAAAATCCGTATAATTGCACCAATCATGATGTAAGTAACTACTGCAACCCATAGACACAATCAACTCAAGAGTCTCAAGTGTTTTATGAGCATAAAAATATGCCTTTAAACCGTACTCCATCGCACAACGACTTGTTAAATAAATTTCTGCCACCACGTAGGTTGTTTTAATAGTTATTTCAGAAATTTCAATTTCAAAATGCTAATATTGATAAATATATAAGAGTCATAGACTATACCAACACATAGACCAGTACCATCTGCGGCTCCTCGTTTTACACTATCATACAACGTTATGGCTACCATAACTGCATTTTAAAGACGGTAATAACAATATGTAACCTAAACTAAGTGCCAATTAAGGTAGATTTAAATGGCAACTAAAAGAGCAGTTACAGTATACAGTGTCATGTTAAAGCTAAGTTATGAGCTAGTAAGCTGGTCTGGAATGTTTCTCATGTTCTGAATTCAATATTGTTGAAGAGAAAAATGTTATTTACTTCCGTAAAGAAACTTTTTTAGGATTTTAAAAGTTTCATGTACTTTTTTTAACTGCTGTTTTTGTTAAAGCACTTTTGACTCATCTAAAGTTTCCAATTCAGAGTTGGTAGCAATAAAGTGTGATATATTTTAGATCATTTTATATTTGTTATTGTTATTGGCCTAAATGAAATTCGATGTTCAACTAATAATAATAAGACACACGACAACTAATAATAATAAAAAGACACGAATATAATAAAAACTTCCCTTTCTTTTTTGCTAAAGTGATCTCCCACTATTAGGGAAATACAAATAAAAACTCACATGTCAAAGTCCATCAAGCGCTCCAAGCTTTAGTGCGTAATAAAGAAGCATAATACATACGTACATATATCCGAAAACATAATCCCCCCTTCTTCCGCAGTCGGGTAAATAGTACCCTCTGGTCTGATAAAAAAAATCAGTAGTGCTATATTTGAATATTTAAATTGGCATTACTTAAGCAAAAAAAATAAAGGCTAATGTAAATTTATTTCCATCGCCTCTCCTCCATTTGCGCATATTCTATTCAGTTTTTTGGATGTTAGGCAAATCGAAAACTCGTCTACGCGTAAAATCGAACTGTCTTTGGTATTTCTTGCATTATCGAAGTGTTTCACGGCAGAACACACCTTAGTTGCGACCCTGTGACCTAGTTAAAAGATAGTTTGGATGGAATGATCTTTTATGATAAAATACCCGAAATATTTTGTCTACTCATCTAAAATTGTTAAGCCTTCCTAATAGAACAGAACGAGACAGAAAGAGCCGGTTGTAATTTTAAACACTTAATATGCGTAAAGCCTATTGTCATCCGGGCACTGTATGACTATTATGACTGTCTGATAGATGACAGTCCCATCCCTTAGTCACCTTTTACAGCACCCATGTGAAGAGATAAGGAGGGCTTTTCTACGGATAATTTGTAATTTCTTTCATGTGGAAACCCTCGGTCCGAGAATAACCGAAAAAGTAAGCCTCCAGGAACCCCTGCAGGCCTTGGTCACCTCAAAGTCACACCGTGGCTTACGGACCCTTTGCCCCAGCTTCAGTTTAGAGAGGCTTGCGAAATACGTCACGAAACCGAGTCAGGTCCGTTTTTGCTAGGGTAAGGTAAGTAGGGTTCCTGGAGTTATTGGTTATTCAGACGTTTTACTTTAAAATGTGCAATATTGTTTTTTATGTTTGTATAAGTATATATAAATATATTTTCTTTCACTTTATACACACAGTTTTTATTTTTTATGAGATTAGGGGCGGGTCACCCGATGGTAAGTGACTATCGCCACCCATAGAGAACTCAGGGCATCTCAAGAGCGTTAAAGGCCTATAAGGTAGGAGTAGAAGTTTTGAACTTGAACTTGACTTGAAGGTTTGTAAGTCGTATTGGTCTGAAAACACTTACGTAATATGGCGGTAAGCCCATTGAGACCATATTATGTACGTATGTACGTACGATCTTATAAAGAGCAGTACCGTCTTTTACGACACCCACGGGAACAGATCGGGTGGCCCAATGCTACTCCGCCAAGAATCACAAGACAAAGAAACATTATATACATGTTGTATAGTCGAAAAACGGGGAAACTCATAAGTACGTTTGGTCGGGGGACGCATTTATAATTAAAATTGAAATTTAAGTTGTCATATTAAATTTACACTTACCTAAATAGGTATTTCCCCTTTCTCTTTATAGAATAATAATCTAAACAACCTGTATACACAGTTCAATAAATGTTTGTTTATTTGTTTGTTTTCGAGGTACCGCAATATCCAATCATGAAATGCAGTACCGTTTAAATGCATACTAACATACTACCCTAACACATACTAATCTATTAAACTATACGTAAATGAGGCGTAAACATATACCAATCTATTAAATTGTACGTAAACGAGGCGTGAACATTGACTAGACATGCAATCAGGATGGTGACCACCACTCTTAGACTTCACTTCTGGCTTTCCATCAGGCAAAGTGGAGGCACTACGGTAGGCTTATATTAAAAAAAAAACTAAGAAACTGTACGCAAAAGAGGTTCATATATCTAAACATAATTCATACTTGTACAATACACTTTTTATCCAACTACGCAAAAATAAGAGTTATGTTTTTCGAATAAATATGTATGTATGTTGATTCTTTGTCACGACTTAAAGTCTAGAAAGTTTGATGGATTACGATATGTGAGGTGTCATTTGGATCGTCTTAACAGAAGAAATGACAGAGTATAACATTTCGTTATAATGTCGACTAAAGTAAAATAAAGAGGAAGCACGTAATATAGAAGAATAGTTAAGAAGAAGAAAAGAATAGTTTTTCTTGCTTAAAATGAAATGGAAAACTAAGTAGCAATCTCTATTTTAACGCAATGGATATGCATCAATCCACAAATATTTCATCATCATTGATCTTTAACAAAGTTAATTAACGTGAAAATTATTAAGAAACTTTAGTTACCATATAATTAAAAACATTAAAATAACTAAGTATACAATGTTCACAGTTAAAGTTTTACTTAATTAAATAAGTATTTTTAAGTAGTTACATGGAAAACCCACGAAAAGAAGAAAAGAAATGAATGTAAAATATAGATTTTTGCTTTGGTTAACAGGACGTAACAGCAAACTATCTGTGGACAATAAACTACTCATTTATAAGGCCTATTAAAACCAGTGTGGATATATGGTTTCTTTTAAGTAACTGTTAAAAGTAGACTACACTACAACTTTGTTTGTAGTGTAGACTACTTTATTTTTATAAATTATAAGTAATACTTCAATGGATGTTTGTTTTTTGCTTGCTCGTTGTTTGTTTTTGATTTTGTAATAATTAACTCTTTGTCTGACAAAATAGTAAATACTCGTAAATACGGTAGGAGGATTATTCAACGGGGCATTTTACTGACGACAGTAGAGATGGTGTGTTATAATTTTCTTTTAAATACTTTGAATCGTAAAAACGTGCAACTAAAAAACTTATACCTAATTTCCTTGGTATCCTATTATCAAATTCTGATTTGGTTGCTATGAGAGCATCGCAGGAATATACTCCTTCTACCATATGTATATATTTGCGACGCCTTTATTATGCAGTTTTTTTTGTATTTATGTGTGGTTCTCAGTAAAGTATAATAGGGTGCCCCCTTCTTTTCCCGTCTAAAGGATTTGACTAAACGATTGGACTCTTTATCTATCAGATAGTATTTATATAGTGCCTGGTGGTTGGCAATGCCTTGTCTCATAATACGTAAAAGAGACAAAACTATGGTCGTTTATGTTGAGTGCTTGTAAATTATTGTTGTTAATATCGGAGGCATATTATCCCTTTTGGAATACAGCTGAAGCGAATGTAAGTGTGTATGTATTATTAAGAAACTAAAGGGCCTGAATATGTTTCTTTTGTACACAAAATGTATCAATAAAAAATGTGGGTGTTTGCCACATGTATATGTATATATGTAGTTCTGCTTTATTGTATTCTGGTAAACAAAAATATGTAAACACATTAAATAGGCGATCTTTGTTGACAAATTCACCGATCTTTCAAAAATAAAAATACACCGTCACGATTACGAATTTAATTTACATTAGTATAAATAAACATTACATGCAAACGACTTTTTCGAATGTCGACGAGAGTATCAAAAAAGAAATCGTACACGTTATATTGTACGTATTTATTTTTGATACTGAAAGTTATAAAAATGTAAATCTTCGAATAGATTCAAGGGAGAAGTGAATGGAGACATACCCACTCGACGATTATGGCCACAGAAAAAGCGTTTAGTATAAATTTAAAATAACGTATTATATGCTATTTTTTGTCCTTGTAAATTATTGAAACATTTATCAGGTATACCTTATCATAGTTGCAAAATTAGTTAAATATCTCCTTAAGTCATTTACCTTTAAACTTTGTTAGCATCTCATCTGTTGGTCATCTCACCTTTTATTTAAAATTAAAAAAAAAATAGATACTGTGATGTGAAGAACTGTAAGCTTCTATCGCTGATAATATAACCAAAATAAACAAATATGTATAACAGCAGAGCATCAGTATTCAATTGATAATATTGTCATTAAATCACGCGAATCATGCTATGAAAGTTTGGCTGTTATAGTTTTAACTGTTTGTATTATTTCATATAATTGTCGGAAAACTTTTAACAATAAACGAGAAGCGTACATATATCACCGATTGGCTAAATCGTGTATCCTCAGGATACTATTAAATTAAAATTACTGTAATGAGCAATAATAAACATTTCCTATTTATGATTTCGTTCATCATTAGATTATTTATTTCATCACAGCAGAAGTTACACATGAGTTTTCAAAAAATGGTAATAAATCTGTTTTTCCACATTTTATGAAAAAATCGGTGATAATAATTTAACGCCTATTTGCAAATCGCTTTTTTCAGGGCTTTGAGCCACCGCCATAGCTCACTAACAAGAAAAAGTACTTTCGAAATTGGGTATCAAAAGTTTTCTAGCGCGGCCTTTGAAGTGTTGGCTGCGAATCTACTGAAATGTTATTAGATGCAATCCTTCTCTAGATAACTTTCAGTTAAAATTTACGTACATAAATATGAGTATATGCAATAATGATATTTTTCATGATTACATATATACTCAACATATGATATTATTATATGACGTATGTACTCATCATATGATATTTTTATATGTTACCATGAATAATATCATTTTTACTGCATTTTAGAAAAAAAATAAATGAATAATTGCACCCTAAAAATGAAAAAGGTATCAAAGCCAGTTACCAGCTCAGAGAAAAAGATTCATATGTGTCTTTCTCGCATTTCTTAAGAGACGATTATGATACCTGAGAGGGGTGGTTTAGTCGTAGCGCGTATAACACCTCACCTCACCTTGTAAAAGTCGTGAAGTCGAAGGCAAGTTCTTAAGTCACTGCGTTGGCTTCGCTCCATAAAATTTACTAAAAGAAGTTACAGAACTTCTAAGAAAAGAAAACTATTTTATATATATGATTTGTGTCTTTTATACATATATAACAAATTATTACTTCTTTATACATCTTGTATGATTGTTTGGTTGGTCTTTATTTTGTTATTTTATGTCGTTCCTAATTCGAGTAAACATACAGTCGTACGTCGTCAAAAATATACAAATAATATATACAAAATAAAAGTTTAAGTCACCGTTTTATGTTCGCAACAAGAAATAATTAATGGTATGATGTAATTTACCGAAAAAATAACAGGTACATACTATGTTCCGTCGTTAGGCGTACAAAATATCATGCAGTAAAGAAGAATACAGGCATTCATTGTAGATAATTATATAATTGTTGATTTACCATACACTGTCGATATTATGATATAAAATATAAATGCATGCTCATAGTCTGTGTTACCCACTACCATCTAAATTTCAGATATAACTGTATAATATAATACTACCATTAAAAGAAAGTTGTCACGTTTAGTTCAAAATATTGGCAAACTCTCTTCGTTTCTGTTATCTACATTTGAGACTCATAAACGTTAGGTCATAAGTCGTAATATCTTGTACTCGTAGTTTAATTTATATTCCAAGTTTACGTAGGTATTACTTTGATTCATTACATGAGGGTGAGGTTAGACAAGGATTACAATTTGCGTTTAATTTGTTTTGGAGCTATTATGCGGGTTACATTAAGTAGTGTTCGGTTTTCCAAGATAAGCTAGCCTATCTTAGAAATTAAAAGATTTAATTTGGTTTAACTTTTTGGCTTTAAATTAATGAGAATTAGTTGTATTAATAGTAAATAATGTTAAGTTTGATTTTTTTTTATTCTTATGTAGATAATAAAACCATCGACTATATTTAAAAATTAACTGAAAATTTAATCACCTGTTTAGAAGGTAACTTGTTGATTTTATTATTGATATCAAGTAAAAAGCTATTATGTAAATAAAGAATTTAAAATTAGTCAATCTACATTAGTCCATTTTTTTCAATTTTTAGTAGATATGGTACTTGATTTGCACACCGTAAGACACTTAAATGTAACTGTTAAATAATCTATGCTTTATTATTGCAAAAACTAAATACATAAATTATAGATCACTAATATAATAAATTATAGACAGGATTTAATCCTAGTGGAGTTGTGTTAAAATAATTTACTTTAAAAAAGTAGAAAACCGACTTCAATGCGTCTATCATAAAATTTAAGACTTATATGGTTTTCTCATAGATGCCATTATCAGAACCTAACCAAACTCTCATCTAACTAACCTTGAAGTACATCCTTTCCAATAAGAATCATCGAAATCCGTGATTTTGAGTTGTTCGTCCATTCGTTGCGCACACACTTAATGCCAATTTAAGACTTATATGGTTTTCTCATGGAGTCTCTCATGTAGTTGTCAGAAATAGACCAAATTGAAATGGGACCACGCACTAAGCACCAGCTTTTAAATAAAAAAAAAACATAAAAATCGGTAAGTTCTAAGGTAACAAACATAAAAAAACCCCGCATTAAGAACCCCCTCCTTTTTGAAGTCAGTTGCAAATAACAGAAAAGAAAAATAAACGTATTATTTATAAAACATTGTTTAAATAACTTAGCTCTGGCTTTTATGTGACACACTAAAGATGTGAGATTTTAATAATACTGATTAAATTACTCTGTAAGTAAAGGTAAAGTGTTATCAAAGTCTTTCAAGATCATTACGGTATAATTCCTTGTTTTACCTACGGCACTGCCTACCCTTGGGACCATTACAAGAGCTGTACTAAGAATAAGTCTCGGAATAATTTATAATTAAAGTAGGGAACATTTAATTTTGCCCCTTGACGTCATGGACGTTTTAGGTAAATTGGATTAAGGCCTAGAGGCATGCGTTTTGTACCAAATTTATAGTTTATATTTTATACGCAGTAAATGCGATGTTAATTTGTTTATCTATATGTCTGTGTTTATTGCTCCTAATTCATATATATTCGTATATCTTTGTATATTCGTAAATCGATAAAAAATAGTTTAAGTTCAAAGTCTCGTCGTACCAAATTTTATCAGAATCGGTTACGCGTTTTAGCCGTCAACATGTAACAGAGTTACTTTTACATTTATATTATTAGTATAGGTACATTACATACTTTGACTGCTTAACCGGAGGTCGTAGATTCGATTCCCACACGGGACAAACATTTGTGTTATCCACAAAAAGTTGTCCCTAGTCTGGGTGTCCTTTGTGTCCGTTGATTGAATGGTTGTAAAGCCCTCCGCGACTCAGGAATTACTATTAACGCGGGAGTTGTCTTTCTAAGGCAAAAATAAAAAAAAGGTCGCTTTCAGATTGAAAATTTCAATCAAAACTTTTAAAACCATCAAAACCTTGTTTCCCATAACGAGCTCACTAATAATATCTGTCCATTTTTTGCAGTTTTGAAGAAAAACAGAAATGTAGACTTGTAGGCATTTTGTACAGCTTCCTGGAATTTAATTTCATTCTAGAAATTGTGTCAATTCTAGAATTCATTCTAGAAGCCGTGGTATCGCACCGGTTAAGCCGACCCATTCGTGACTTAGCATGGCTCTACCACTGATTTTACGAGGTTGCTGGCAACAAGCTTGGTATCTACGATATATCGTAAGTGGTTTAATAAGAATCTGCTAACCCCTTTGAGGATACTGGCGTAAGTGTAACAGCAAATGAAAATAACTAAGTTAATTAATAAACATTTTGGGAACTGGATGGCAAACATTGAAGTTTATTGAAAGAAAAGATATTGCTATACGGATCGATAGAGGTGTATAAGTAATAGCTCAAGCAGATCAGGGTCGCGTGCCTATAACTCGAACCGGCTGGTGTTGGGAATACCGAGCCCTCTAACACTGAACAATCAAATCAAAGTGGTTCATCCGTTTAGCTATACTTACTTACATATTTCGCTAAATTGCAATATGATACCTCCAGGAAATTAAGATAAATAAAACCAACATTACCTTGAAACATGTAACATATTTACTATCTATATATGCATGAACAAGAAACTATGTTTTCAAGAAACCAATTTAGAGAAGCACCATAAAAGATTTTCCCCTTGGGCGGCGCAGAAAAGGTTAACTATATTACACTCCCCTTAACCGTACAACTTGTGTCGCGAGATTAGTTTCTCTTTAAAGGATAATTTACTGTTACGTGTCGAAGCTGCTAGGTGCCTGAGAACTTAAATAAATCACGGGATTAACTTGCTTTTATGCTCACATTACCTATGAATGTTATTGATTGTTGGTTCTGTAGCTTTATAAAAGCGTTTAAACTTACGTATGAATTACATGTACTTAACATGATGTGTTACTTTAGAGTATATTTTTATTTTATCGTAAAGGATGATTAAGGAATCGAACTATTATCTACTAAACAGTATGTTCAATTATGTATGTATATACAGCCACACAGTTCTTTTTACTTTTAAAAAGACAACTCCTGCACTAGGATTAATTCCTGTGTGGCGGGGGAATTTACAAACAATCAAGTAACGGACACAAAGAACACCCAGACTCAGAACAACAATTTATGTATTACACAAAGTGTTGTCCAGTGCGGGGATCGAACCCACAATACTCGGCGCGGTAGTGCAGTGACGAAGTGACCACTTAAACCGCTACGCCATCCGCGCAGTCAACGACTAGCGGGGCTGTCCGTTACACTGGAATAAACAGCACAATTCACTATAGTTAATCATTCAATTCACTTGTTACAAGAGAGACGGCCAAGGTCTACGGGGAAGCTTCCCTCTTAGGGTATACACATGTCCCTTCCCATATCGTTACTTGTGACGAAGCACCTTATGTGATTTTAGTCGATTCTATTTCGACGTACTGCATAATATGAAAGCTCTACCCTAATTCTCCTTACTTGAAGTACAGAGACCTATAAAGCATTTTAATAAACTAGTAAACATTTAATTTTGATATTTTTTCAATTCAAAGAAGGCCTATTGCAAGATGTTATTTCTTTTATTACTTTCTGTAACCCGATTTTTACTCCTTGGGGTCATCTTGTGAAGTGAATTATGACAACGTCAACGTTACACGCGCTTGGGTTTAATTGGACCCCACATCAACGTCAGACCCAAACGGATGTATGTTGAAAATATATTTGACTCTCTTGAAAAAGGTTTTCCGTATTATGTCAGAGCTGGCTATGTTTTGATTCATAGAAAGGTTGGATGTCATTCAGTTATTTGCGCGTTATATTTCTTAGCTACCTGTAATTTAGCGAGTTCGACCCAGATTTGTCGGACACCCATTTTAGTTTTCCAGCGGGGCGTTCAACGATCGGTACTGTAATGCGCCAGGGGGCCGTGACCGAAGAAGTAGTGAGCAGTGGTGGTATGCTGTTGGGTGTGTCTATGGTTATCTACAGACTATTTGGAGGAGTATACCGTCATGTACTAGGATTGACAGGGAAATTAGAGTAGTCGGGACATGATGTGCGGTGCTCCGCAGGGCCCTATCCACGAGCCACTCGTACGGAACATGGGGTACGACTGGGCTCTTCGAAGTGACTTCCCGATGACACTCTGGTCACAGTCCAGGGATTGTAATTTCAAGAGACTGCACGTTTTTACACTAGAGGAGGATCACTGGTGGACGAGCGCATCGAGGTGCTAGGCTTGCAGGTGGCCCTGGAAAGACGGAGGCTCTTTTGTTCCATGGACCCCGTAATAGTCCACTCCCTGGTGCCTGTGCTGTAAGCGCCTCCAAATGGGCACGCCTCCAGCACCCTCACCACCCAGCCACAAATCGAAAACGATAAAAACAGTTGGATGAGGCCTATATCCGGAGAGGAGCCACGATCACACACTTTGTAAATATTTAGTATTTATGTTTATTTATATATATTGAAAAAGGCAAGGAAATGAATGCCTTTATTATTATTATTTATTATTACGTCTGCAGCCGATAGTGGCTCACACAATAATGAATGACCTTCACTCTCACGGTGAATATGGGACAATATAATTTAGTTCTACCCACATACACTACATACATTGAATGCTATTTTTTAAGATATCGAGATTTGATATTAAAGTGACCTAAATGAGATGATTTCTATAAATATAAGTGTCAAATTAACATTATAACAATCTTCATTTTACGAGGCCGTAAATTCCTGAAGGAAAACGATTTGAGACCAATTTACGACTTCTATACAAGATCGTTATTTATTTGTTTAGATATGAACATGTTTTTATCAACTATGAGTGTTTGTGCGACCATAAGTATAGTATAAGTACATACATTGTGAAGAATAATATAAGTGCATGAAAATAAATGAAACAATTGTCAGAAGATCAAATAAATAAAAGTAACTGTACATAATGTTTTAGTAACCGGTTTACATGTTAGGGATCGAAATAAATCGTGTCTTTGGTCGATAATTAATAGTTAATACGCGACAAAGCGAATTTCCTATAAATTTTTTGTTTAATGTTAAAGGCCGGTATGAAAGCTGTTATTTCTTACAATATTGATTGACTTAAATATAATGAATTGATAATATTCGAACAATGATTCAAAACCCAGCAGAAGTTCTCAATTTTTCGTCATGGAGATTATGATGTTACGCAGATTAATAGAACCGATGTTATAAATAGTAGCAAGACGATATTCAAAATTCAATGTTACATACATAGATACACATGTATATAAACATACGCCTTTCCACCTCCGGGGTAGCTAGTTATATCGGCCATTACGTATCCTTACATACCTCAGTAGCTATCTCAACCATCATTACACCTTTTATATAGACCCAACATTTTTGCAAATTCTGTGAAGGAGAAAATTCTTTAATGTGATTTATGTAGTAAGAAAAGGAAGGCTATTTTTTTTAACATAAATAAATTCAACAATTTCAACAAAAATCAAAAAATTAATACCTTATTTTTAATTTTGGTTCATGAGTCAAATAACTGCTGGTGTTTTTTCCCTGTAGCTATTGGTAATAACTCTATATAAGCTCAAATGCTTCTGTCAGAGCTAGGCTTAGCGGACTGGCCATCGAAACCACAACTAATCCATTGCACATCAGAACCCCTAGCCAATATTTTTTTTTGTTTTATGCGATAGGGGGCAAACGAGCAGACGGTTCACCTGATTGTAAGTGACTTTTAGGTAAGAGTTCGCTCTTTTCTTGAAGGTTTAAAGGTCGTATCGGTCAGGAAATACGGCAGGTGACAATTTGTTCCATAGGCTGGTTGTGCGAGACAAAAGC
Source organism: Tyria jacobaeae (assembly GCA_947561695.1). NCBI lineage: Eukaryota > Metazoa > Arthropoda > Insecta > Lepidoptera > Erebidae > Tyria > Tyria jacobaeae. The sequence continues at coordinate 10,276,064 of OX387231.1, read as the reverse complement.
GCACAGTGGTGGAGTGCCAATCGTCCAGGTGATGGGCGAAACCTGCAGCCGGTATAAGTCCGAACAATTCCTCTGAACACTCCCCATGATACAAGTAAATATTAAAGTAGATAATTTGCGTTTTAAGAAGTAAACAATTTGTACCTCTATAAATTGTCTACGATTCCATGTGTCGTAACCTAATTTTATTTTTTTTCCGTTTCTACTAACTTTCTAGGGAAATAAAATCCCTGCGTGCCACCACTGCGGAGGCTGTTCAGAGGATACTGCCCTACACACACTGGTGGCCTGTCCAGCGTGGAGTCAACAACGCCACGTCCTCGAGACAGCTATAGGTGTGGGAAGCCTCTCGCTAGAGTCCATGGTGCTAGCCATGGTACAAAGTGAGAGCGCGTGGGATTCCGCCGCCTCATATTGCGAGGAGGTTATGTACGCCAAAGAGGTGGCGGAAAGGGAACGGGAGAGGTCTAGCACTCTCCCGTCCCGCAGAGGACGCTCCAGGCGCCGTAGAGACGATCTACGACCTCCATGATCGCTGGCCTGAAGAAGACGAACCGTGGCGTGACGCGATCTGCGCGCGCCCTTCGAGCTCGGATTGGGAAGGAAATTCCTAATATGTTTCGAGACCACCTGTTTTATAAACAGATGGTCACGTCTGTCGGGGGTCGAGGGACATCCTTCCTAGGTTATACCTTAACCCCCGACTACAGACATTTGTGTCGGAACACCGTGTGGTTTTAGTCGGTTCGATTCCGACATAGCCACTACATCGAGTTTTACTCGATGAGGTGGTACCCGGGGGGGTTTCCACACGTTAAAAAAAAAAAAAAAAAAAGGGAAATAAAATCTTATATGGTAACACAACAGTTTTATGGATCATATACCTAATTTTATTACTACCAATAAACTTTAATTTACATTGATCTAGTTCGGGTTTAACATGCCTCAAAACGATTTTCATTTTTAAAAGCTTCTTTATGATTTTTTCTTGCCTACTTGTGAATACTATCATTTTAGAAGACTCCATTAACTTAGATAAGGGCATTCCTATCTTCTTTACAGACACCAGGAACCGTTCCTGCTCGTAGTTTATCAAAGTTAATGGTTAAATCGATTCAACTCCATGAAAAACCGTCGCATCTGCCTTATGACGTATTACAGATAGCAGACCCGTTTGCCCCTGGTATTTTATAAAATTTTTCTTACAAGTCAGGGCCGTTTTTATCCTCAGTCAGGGCATAGAATTGCCATAATATTATATAGACGACGTTTTGAGATTGATAAAGAAACCTGTATTTTCTCTCAGTGTTTCTCCACAGTCGTCTTAGATATTAATAATTAATTACACTTGGCTAAATGACGGCACTAATTAAGTCTAGGTGAGCCGCTTAAACTCTGTATTATTTTTAGAATAGTTGTAATTAAAGTGTAGTATCATATACATGTCTGCACAACTACAAACAAGTTTCTTTAAATCGAAATTAAAAACTTCATGCCTTTCAAAGTTAAAATACTTTTTCAACAGTCATACTCCATTCGTTCTGAACAGATGGCAGATATCATATAACTTCTCCTTCTTAGACTGGGCTATCCATCTTGCACATTAATTTATAGACTTTGCAGTCAAAGGTACAATGTCGTGATATTATAGACTAACAGAACAACATTGGATTATTTCCGTGGAGCAAAGGATTGGACATAATCCAAATACATTACCGCACCCACTGTTTTAATAGAGATATAAATAGGTTTATAACGAAGACTATATTTACTTGGTAAATGATTTGTTCTGTTTTGCTTGACGTAATGATTTACATATGTATGAGCGGATATGCAAAATAGCAAGGAATTAAATGCATAAGCTTACCCAGGTAAGTTTCATTGATATCACTGCAGAAATAAATAAATTTATATTTTTAATGACATAGCAATTTTTTGTACATAAATCGTGATTTTAATAAACTAAATTCTTTTAGGGTAGTTAGTATGTTAGGCCAGAAAAATGAAGTTTCATACGTAAACAAAATTACTTGCAATATCTAGTAGGTGTCAATCCTGTCATTACATGATCATCAAAATGTTAAGATTAAGTTTAGAAAACTATTAGTTCGTCGATCGTTTAGGTGTCGAAAAAGGCAACTGAGGGATAAGATTGTTATCAATCAGACAGTACACATACAAACAATTTTTAGAACGCTAAAAAGCTATTAAATTAGGCCAAAAAAACATAGCGAGTTATAGTGTATCTAAATTGAGGGTCGCTAGATTTTTTTTTAATATTTATCATGGACAACAAACAGATGCTAAAATATGACAAAGAATTTCTTTATCCACATTTATAAACAAGTAACCTACACCATTGTCCAATTATAATAAAATTATATTGTTAAGCAACATACAAATATTTAAAAAAAATTGGGGAAGAGTGACATACTTTTTTTCACCATCACGCCCAAATTTAAAAATATCTAACTGAACGTTAGTTCTTCCAATGGAGGATCTGAATCATACTCCTTTTGTTTACTTGCGTCAAGCAATTCTCAAGCCTTTCCGAAGGGATAAGCAGAGGCGTATTTAAATAATTTGTCAATCATAATTTAGTCCAACTTAATTAACAGGGGTTAGGCCTATTGCCGTACAAGGTATTGTATATATACTGTTTAATGGATATCAATTCAATCCTTTATTGAAAACATTCCCTTCCTAATAATATTTCTTATTTATAGTAGATTCTCAGATAAGTGCATGTAAAAAGTAAATTACTAAACCTGCTTTGTTGTTGCCAGCTCACTGTTATGCTTCTAAGAGTGGCAGCGTGATGTTTTATAGCATATGGCCTTCTTCAATAAACGGCCTATTTGAAGCAGTTTTCTTAAAGGAATCATTAGTTCCTGAGATTAGAGCGTTTAAAGAAATAAACCAACTCTTCAGCTTTGTTATGCTAGTATAGGTATATTTTTACTGTGTAGTTTTCGGTGGAGTAGAAGATGAAAAGAAGGTAAAAAGTAAGGACTCGGTATCGGACTGTTATCAATCAGATGGTATGTAAACAGTCATGTACTGCACGGTTGAAGGCAATACTCTTGGGAAAAACACTCTGCCTACCTCTTCGGGGATACAGGCGTTGGCATATGTATGTTTTAATATATATTTTTTAGCAGTAACACTTACATATCCTATAAGAAAATTGCTTTTATTTGCGTTATACTTTTGTGTATCGTACCAAAAGCCAATCGGGGTTTGACAAGTGATAAATGTCTGAAACATGGGCGGTCTTGCAAAAAAACCGGTATAAAAATTGTTAGAAACCTATACTGAAATTTAGTCTCTATGCTTTGAGACAGAAGATTCTAATTCATTGAGAAAAAACATTTTGTAAACATGACGACAGTTTAAAGATTTATGAGCTTCCGAAATGTATGCCGATGAAATGGACATTTATTTTTCCAACTTCAAAAGGAGGAGGTAGTTATTAGGTTTATATGCATGTATCTACGTGATTTTTTCAAAGTCGCTTTAACAATTTTGATGGTCTACTCGTTATTTAAATTCATATTTTTCAAGGAAGATTATCCTATATAATATACTTGCAAACCTGGCTCGCTTCATAAGTTAAAATAAACTGAACGGTACAAAAACAATCCGATTGCTACCAAACTTCACAGGATCACCTGCTAGACCAATCTGTCTCTAACACGAACACGTATATGAGGAGAGCAGTATAGCAACAATTATTGGATCTTATCTAGGATTTTTGAAATAATTATAAATTGCTTGTGTATCCATTCGGAATGTATTTTACCTATCTGCAAAGAGACCAACAAAATACAATGTAATGCAATCGCACTGTGCAAATAAAGTCATTTTATTGTCGTCCAGGGAAATTAACATGAAATTTACATTGAATGCAGAAAAATGCTAACCAGTACTTCTTTATAATGCACTTAACAGATGATATTTTATTTTGCAACAAAAGATTCTAGATTCTATTTAACCAACTTCAAAAAAGGGAGATATTTTAAGTTCGTCTCTATCTATCTTTTTTAATGTATGTTAAGCGATTCTGCATTTGTTGCCGATTTTCAAAATCAATTTTTATTCTAAAAAGTGTTTTCCTACGTCTGTCCCTTGTGCAACAAAATCAGGGTTTGATCATGGGATATGGGGAAAACCACAAGTAGGTTTAAAATGAATATTTTTACATACATACGTTGACTCACGCCTCTATCCCCAAACCAGCCAACATTTTGCTGATTATAATTTAGTACCTTGAAATTTGGAGTATATTAACAGGCTAGGGAAGATAGAAAGTGAAGGAAAGGGATGTTTATACAGATGGATTGAGGAGTATAAGCAATAGCTCAAGCAAGTCAGGGTCACATACATATAACTGAAACTGGGTGGTGCCGGGAAGCAGTAGAAGAAATTTTATAAAGTATTTACAAAGAAATGGGAAAGCCGCATTGATAGCGGTTCTCTATTTTTTTTTCATCAAATTCAGTGAATTATAATTTAACAGCTTTAAATAATCAGTAGTTGTTATGACATTTGTAGCAACTATTAATAAATTAATACTCTGTTATAATAAAGCTGTATATGTTTTTAACCGACTGCTTGAGAAACCGGGTGATATTTTTCGAATTTGTTTGTATGTATGATGTTTTTTGTCCTCAACTATAACCTTAACGGCTTTATGGATTTCTACTTTCAATCTCCATATGAACTGATATTTTTTAAGTATTTTTATTGCAATTAATAGTTAGTTTTTCTTTGAAAGTAGCGACTTAATAATTATTTAAGATTTTGAATAAGTGCACAATAATTTATTTTAGTTATGTGTACACCTCATGTGTCCATGCCCATTTGTTGTTTATGCTTTATTGGAAAAAAACTGATGCCGTTATGTTTTTTTCTCTAACTATATTTGTTGCAGCAAATGATAGAGACTTCATTCATCATCTACATTATCTATAAATAGAATGTATTCAAAAATTTTAATTTAAAATTTAGTTTAAATAAAAATATATTTCTAGATAATGTAAGAATAATAATATAACTACACAAATATTAATAAATTAAATTATATAAAATATTTTATACTAAATTCTGATGACCTTAGCCAATGCAAAACCTTTATTCTGAGTATTTACTATAATAAACGACCAATAATAACTGACCTGTTACTCTAGAGTCTAGTGGTTAGTGATTGTGGCTGCTAAATCGGAAGTCGTGGGTTCGATTCCTAGGTATACTTCCTAGTGCTAGACCTAGATCTTTTTTTATGAAAAAATTAAAAAATGTCTTCAAATTTTATAAGTATCCATATACCTTTATTATTAATCTATTACCCTCTTAAAATATTATTATCGCTTACGTTATTTTAGGTGCGATATTACACACTTTATTCTCACACATTTCAATTTTGTTCGCAATAATTTATTCAGTTTAGCAAGGTTACAGGAATATTTTTCATTACATGTGAATTGAAAAATAATAAAATAGGTTTATTTTACCCATTTAAGATATATTGCGTTCAACGAGTGTCAACTTGACAAAAACTTTAAAAATAAATATTATTACAAATTTCATAGATCTCATAGAGATTAAAGGCTAAACTATATTACTACTAGTTTCATAGTCGTATGAATAAAGCATCATCATATTTTAACCAATTTTAGTGAAACGTGATATATCTATTTGTGTTATTAAAGTTTGTGAATGCGGTTGTGTTTTATTAATTGTGTCTAAAATAAAAAATATACTTACACTTAATGCTATTTCTACTCTAAAGAGCCCTTTTAGAGATTGATATGAGGAATTCATTTTTCTTTAAACCACTGTGACCCACTTAATGCATTGTAGCAATTTCAGTTCTAATAATAAAAATCATGGAAGCAATTCTGTTGTTACAAAACTCACTAAACTAAATTAAAAATCACTATAAATTTATTTAGTACAGCCATTTGACGTTAAATATTATGAAAATGCAAGATTAAACTTATTTTAGTTTGTAAATACCAAAATTGGATAAGTTACTCAACTTAATCAAATTCGATGTTACAGCAAAATAGCATATCTATTCGAAGTCTCTTAATCTCATATTCAAAGTCATAAATTGTAGAGAAAGTTTAATTTAGTGTTGAGTGCAGCAGAACCGGAACCAATATCAGTTTAATTATGATTATTAGCACTTTCAAAATCTGGGGCTCAGGGAGGTTTTCTATGTGTATCGAGAATTAAGATATGCACAAGATATGTACCAACGTTTTCCATGTTTTTAGTTAAGGCTAATGAGCTAAAGGATCGTTTATTTAAATATTTATATAAACTTTGAAGAGATATAAAACCAACTAGAAACACCAATATGCAAGCGAGTGGTGAACCTTTCCACTGTATTTGACGTGTAAAATGTTATTAACTTTTGATCATTTTCATACACTATTAGTATAGGTAAATATTTTTAATAAGAAATAATAATTTTAGACATCTCACATACGGCCGTCTGAACCCAAACTAAGCAGAACTTTTACTATGGTAACCGGGCTGCTGATGAACATATCTTACTAAATACGTACATAGGTGTTAAATATAAATTAAAATCAATATAATACACTTAACTAATAATTGTGCTTATCATATAACTATTTGTCCGGGATGGGATTCGAACCCACGACCTCGTCACACATCCTGACCAACAGGCAAGTAAATTTATTTTTCTTCTTCTTTGTCATCTGTCTTCACTTTCAATTTGCAAATATACTTAAGCATACCATGAGATTTTTGGTTTTGTTCCCAGCTGCTCTGGACTCGACTCGAATCTCGAAATTGTTTTATTTTTCACAAGTCATATATGTACATACATCATCAGTATCAATACATACAACACATAATTATGTGTTGCTTATTATAAATTACGTAGAAGCTTACAAATAACAGATACTAGTCCTCTATGAAGATCAAACGCTCAACATTGAGAACATTTTCAATAACAAGGTTATACCTAAATGAACGTGACAAATATAATGCTCAGACAACTTACGTTGATGTGTTTAGTGCTTCCAATCCTAGTCTTTAAATAAATTCTGATTAGATTAGAGTTGTAAAGGGTGAACAAAAATGATTACATGTTGTCTCAGAAGTGGCAGTTGTGATTTACGTGCTTTTGTATTTAGCGATGTATAAATCGCAACCAACAATGGAATAAGCACTTCTCCGATATGTAATATGGCTTTCGATGTTCTGCTCTGCTTCTGTTTCTTTCGGATTATAATGTGGTTATCTTACTTATCGCGATTGCCAAAGACAATTTGCCTGGTTGATATTAGTTACTCTGGTTAGAGTATTAGACTGACGACTGACTGAAAATTACTGACGAATGCACGAATTGATAAGAATGATTTTGTTCTCTAAAGGTTGTCTTCTTTAAAATAGTTCCGTATAAAAGTGCCTGAACAAGGTCCAGGAGAAAGATTGAACAGACATTTGGGACCCATTCTTAGGGAAGTGATCATGTCGGTAGTTCCTTACCATCAGGTGACTCATTCAACTTTGGGTTCCCAGGGTTGTGGCAAAAATAAATGGTATTAGGTGCAAATAGGTGAGAGAGGTACCAATTTATTTATTATAAGATATGACCTAAATATATGTATATATATTACTCATCTGCTCGCTTGCCCAAAGTATCATAAAAACGGACGGGCAAGCCAACATAACTGCTTTGACATACACATACTAAAGCAGAACTGAACGAATACCATGTTTTTACTAACCCTTAAACTAAAGACATATTTGAAATATATCTTACTTCAATGCCTGGCTCAGATAAATCTTATAACCCAGAAAAATCTTATATCATAAAAGCCTCAAAATAGATAAAACTATTACCTATAATGGAATAAGTATTGCGGTAAACTATAGTATTCAAGTTATCTACAAACACTCAAATGAGATCTTAAATTGAGATAATATAAAGTTTGTGTCAACTTACAATGACACATTTCAGTTGTGAAACTTCGTAGGCTTACCGGTGTCATCAAGGTTTTGATTATACGACATGTGATATTGACATGGAAACACATGTCCCTTGTATTTAGATGGCCTTAGACAGCAGTTTAATAACGTTAGTCTAGTTAATCTTTGATATAAATAATATAAAGAAAAATCTTATTTTGGAATAAAAAGTAATGAATGAGTGTGACTTTTAATAAAGCGACGGCCATTATTAAGGAGTAAGTCGGGACTAAAACTATTCGAGCATCCCCGAAATAAAACCGTTTATTTTAATTTAAAAATCTTATTTACTTTAAATATCATTTCTAATCAAAACACCTCTCAAACTTAAAATTTTTAGTTTCTAAACTAACAAACTAGCAATATTTTTTTCTGTACGTAGATTATTTTGTGAAAAACTACTTACAAGCCCCTCCATTTTAATGTACGCGCGTATTTTGTTCGTTTGTTGTTCGTTGCGCGCGTTAGATACCTTCCGGCCGCTGGTCCGCCGGCGGACCTTACCGTTAATTACAGGCTTTGCCATGTTTACATCAGGCGTACACGCTTGTGTTTTAAAGTTCAAATTCTATATCGTATTGGTATACAATTGTTTTATTGTTTAATTAATGGAATTGGCATCGTTTCTCTCAATTAATTTATTAAACGAGAACGCTGATGTCATTAAAGGAAGAGAAATGAAGAAAATATTTATTATTTACATTTACCTGTCAGCAATTATTGAGTTTAAAACACAAAAATAAGTGCTATTTAAAGATATTTTATTTTTTTAATATTCAATATCATATCAAAAGAGGTTTAGGCAACCCTGCACTCACACTGACATTGTAATCATGTTTAGGAACATTCAAGCTAATGTTATGACCTAACGGTCGGCGCCCGGAAAAGTAGGCAATTAAAATGTTTTCCGCTTCGATTCATTTTATTTATTTATTTATATATTTTCATTGTATACCATAAAAGTACTGAAAATACAGACTTGATTGCATTTATTGCTTTATAAGATTTGGCGGTCTTATCACTTACGGTGATTTCATACAGACAACCTTTAAGTCTAAGGTGTACTATTATAACGACAGGAATATTCTTCATCTTACATGTACTACAAACATATAAATAAATATATTATTATAAATACATAAATTGGTACATACATAGTGTTCATAATCTCAAGAAGCAGTTTATGACTTTGGCTTGTCTAATTTGTATTCGTAAATTATTACCTACTGTAAAGAAGAGAAAGAATATGAACATTCCGGCAAAGGCGTTGAGTGATTTATTATCGTAGTGATCATATTACCGTAACCAGAATATGAATGTTGTGCAGACGTTTTGGAGTCGCTCAAGTACGTTCAGTTGGTCTTCGGTGATATCTAAATAGCTGACGTCACCATAGTCAAGAATAGGGAGGAGAAGACTGCGATAAGGTAATTTTGGTATTGATAGGATGAAAGTTGCGAAGCCTACGCAGCAAACCCGCAGTAGCAAATATGTTCCGACTGACTTCACATATTTGACGGCTCCATGACAAGAACCGCTCTATATATTTAGATCGGATTTACTCGTAATCCCTAATTACTACTACAGGTAAATATTTGTATCAAATCCTCGTTGATGTCATGGATAGCTTCAAATTTGGAGATCATCTGCATATAGGTGGTAGGTAGAAAGTAGGCGATCTGATCTGTGATTGAGATGATAAAAGTGAGACAAGTAATAGGATAATAATAAAAGGATAACACACGTTTATCTGTTACCAAGTAACTATTTTGTAATCTGTCCTTATATTAACAACACAAGAATTGTAGGGATTTAAGATAAAACTATATTTCTGACAAAAAAAAACAACAAAATATTATATACGAAACAATTTTCGTTTATTTTTGCAAAAAGCATTTGTTACACGCATGTTTTAGGTAAAATACCTAAAGGTTAAAAGTTGCACCACTCATCATTATTTTTAAAATAATTTAAACAATTTTACTATTGCAATAATAATACATTAATAATTATATATCTTCTATAATTTTATCACAAAAGAATATTTACAGCTTAACAAAATACTTTTTCATTAAAATCTCAATAAAACTATATTAATTAATATTGAAGAATAGGATTTTGGTGATTGAACTTTTGATAAACTCATTGTAAATGGCTAAATAACGTCACAGTATGCAACTGACAAAATAGTAAAAGGTACTTTATAAGCTCTAATTTATGCTACAATAATTAAAAAAAAAAAATAATTGAAGAGCGTAGAATTAAAATGTATTAACTCCTAATTACAGACATAGTTTTTGTTAGATTTTTTTAAATATTTTGTAGCCTCTTTTAAACCATATTGAATTGTAATACAAAATGAAACATAAAAATAATAAAGATGTACTTAATATTTCAAATGATATTAAATCCTTCTACTAAACTTACTACTCTTTCCTATTATGGTATTCAAATAAGAATATAACTGTCGAACCGCCATATTGCCTCGCATTTGGCATGCAACTTCATTCTCGGAATTAATTTTAAATTATAAACATTAATAATAAATTTGAAGTACAAGTTATTACGTATAAGCAATAATTTCTTTATCTTTCCATCCTCTCTTTCCGTTTCAGTAAACTCCCATTTTTTTTTCATCTTATTCCCAAAATGTCCAGGTGACTGTAAAAGGCTTTCCCCTTATTACGTTTATGGGACTAGATTATGGTCGGCATTAGTTACACTTCTTTTTCAGCAGAGTAGGCCCTTCGGGCACACTGCCGTGACGTATATGTTTATGTATGTATTTATAAGGTTTTGTAATTATTTATTAATACTTTTTTGACAAGTCTCAAATGAAGTCTACAATTCCGTTCTTATTTGAATCGCATACTACTATTTTACTTTTAAGTAGAAAAAAAATGTCTTATTCTCAAACGTTGTTTGTTGGAGTTAATACGCTTTGATTTCTTACTCCTTATATTGAACACGTATAAAAATGATTTACAACATTTTATTTTAGTAGATGTAACTAGTCTATACACATAGCTACTTATGTTACACATAACGTATTTTGGATATATAATATTGTTGCATTTAAAGTAGTTCATTGTAACTGCTAGTGGGTCTATGTTGTAAAAAAATCTACCAAATTACTAAATGTTAGTCCTCAAACAGTGAATTAAAAAAAGTTAATTCAAAAGTAAATTGAATAAAATTTTATGGTCAGTTAAAAGACTTCAATTTTTATTATTTTTCATTCATGTCAGACCTCTTTTATTAATTATTTATTTTTGTAAAGGTTAATTTTAAGATTGAAATTGCTGTTTCGAAATAAGATTTTTATATTAAAAATCTTTTTTTTTTTTTTCATTTTTATGGCATTATAATTTATTCACCGGGTCTACTATACGATCCTAATATAAGACTACGCCTTACTTAAACATCCTGTATAATGTGTAGTAAATTTCAAAATGACAAACATTAAATTTTATTTACAGATTTTCTGATTCACATTTATAATATAGTCTACAAAATTCTAACACATATTATGTTGCATTTACAACAAGCTAATAGATTGAAATAGAAAAAAAAATTATAACCAAAATATGGACGGATTTAAATTAAACTGTATTAAACTGCATTGTGATTTTAATTCAAATAAATACATTTTATTTTCACCGAATTGTAATACAATCGTATTTTTTAGTGAAATTTAAGAAAAAGAGTTTTTATGGACATAATATGACTTTCGGTGTATAAAAAGTATTTTTGGAGAGTTAGTTGCAATATCTATAGAAGTCACAATCATTTATTATTACTTTTTTTTTACAATTACAGCCAGCGTGTGATCTCCGCACATACGGCAACACTCAGAATTTGCTATTAAATATTTTACTAAAAATTACTCTCTAATTTCATCTAGTTTTTATTACATATACTTTGAGCCTATGTTACTTATTCAAAAGGAAGACACATTGAATTTACAATAGCGAATGTCGTACAAAGTGTTGCTTGAAAAAAGATTTTAAACGAAGTAAATGAATTGTTATGAAAAATATTTTTATTTCTGTTTTTTTGTTCTCGTCAAATATACGCCATAATATATTATAAAATTTACAAAAAAAAAACAATGTAATAAAAAATACGTGTTCTAAAAATAACAGGTATTTTTTCAAACAACAATTCTATAACATTTCATGAGAACGCGGAAATATAAGCTAATGCGGTTAATAAGGACATTGGCATGACTAAATGAATATTAAATATTTCAGAGTACGAGACAAAGAAACATTTATTCAGCACAGACTCTACATCCAAGTCTTTACTTTTAGTAAAAGAATTAAAAGAAAAGAATAAAAAACAAATTATTCTAAAAGAGGTAATAGTGAAATCAAAATAGTCTGAATTTTAAATTTAAAAACAAGATACACTTCATTTGAAAATCTTTATATACAAACGCGTATTATTTTATTATTACCATGCAGTTAAAGTACCAAAGTAGCGTTAGAACAGAAAGATTAAGGAAGTCAATTACACTATTTTGTTTATTTAATAATAGAAAAGACTTCGAAAGTACTGCAAAGCGTATAGTGCCAATATTAGTCAAGTTAGTAAAGGTCTTCGCACACTGATTACTTTTACTACCAAATCGTGTAATCAGAGTAGCATTAAACAAACTGTTTTAATTACAGGATTTGACAGAGTACGTACAATGTGTATGGACCATAATTCCATACAATTATAAACATTAAAAACGATGAGTTTTGACACAACACTGACACATCAAATCTAACGGGTTTATTATTTAACCGTAGCACATCAATAATTATTTTAAAATCCTTTTTTTTCTATTGAAGCGTTATTTGTCCCCATTATAGTATCTTCCTATTTAAAATTTAAATAAAACATTAATGTTAATCCTAACTTACTCATATAGCTAAATACAACTAAACTAACTACAAGTCCGTCTATTAGTTATTTATTTTATGCATATCATTCATTATAATATATTTATTATATAAAATCGAACCTCTTATGTCGTTAAGAAGTGCAAATAAAAAACTTATTTTATTTTAAAATCTTAATATAGCTGTTAAAACACCTATTTATTAACTTTGTGAATGTTTTCTTTTTCCAAATTACTAGCTTCCATCCGTGGCTTTGCCTATGCGGTATATCGATACAACTTAACCAATGTTCTTCTTCAGGGTTTTGAAGTATCCTTGTACCAAATTTAATCGAAATCGATTCAGCAGTTTATCTGTTAACAGTTAACACGAATGTATTACAGATAGATACTAGATACTTTTGCATTTACAGTAATAGTATGGATGTATTTCATAGTACGTACATTATTATACTTTAATAGATTGAAGAACAAATATTTTCTATAAAATACTGTTTTAAAAGAAGTTTTCATTTAAATTAAAGAATGTATTTTAAGCTGTTATTTATAATATGACTCTGACTATAAAGTTACAATTATAAACTAACTACCTACACCTGTACAGTATAAATAATTTAGTCATAATTAATTGTTGTATTTTTCTATATGTACAAAACTTTGGCCTTTAATCATGATTCCAATTTTACAGTTAGGCCCTTAAATTTACCCACTTACATTTTATTCAATAATATCAGATAGTGTTTTCAAAAGTGTTTACAATGGAATGATTCTATGAAATAATTCTTGTCCTGTAATAAATTATTAAAAAAAAGTTATCGAAATTACAATAGTGATTAAATCAATCCTAAAGGATGCCTTAACATGATTCAATATTTGCTAACATAATAAGATTTTTTGGATAGCTAGAAACATCTTTGGTTTGATTACGGTAAGAAAAGTATGAGTATGTAATATAAATAGATTACGTAATATTTATAATTGCGTGTCATCGACATTTTACCTGCCACATTTTCGTTTTGAAAATTCTAAATTACATTGATTATATTGCGTTTACAATTCATATTCCTATGATTACTATTACATATATCCTTTCCATTGAATTGTAAAGTAAATTCATAAAATTTACTTACTACTAAAATATGTAATTTTATATTAATTTATGCAATAATTATTTTTAAAACTTATTGCTATATGGATGATAAAGGAAACGTATCAATTTATGCTACAAAAGATACACATAGAAAAAATAATTTGGTTTAAACATAGTATTTAAACATTGATAGTATTTAATATCAAACAATTGGTAATCAATATCTACCCGTACACCTTCTTTGAACAATCGATAAATAGAGAATTGTTATTGCTTTTATGACCCTAAATATCAATTAATAGCCAATAATGCATCTTGTCTAAACTATGAAATAAGTATTATTGGCAAAATTTATGACACACATTATTTACAATACATATAATTGTTCGACAACTCTATTTAAATCATATTTACTTTTGGTATAAGTACATGAATATCCTTAAATATTTCGTTGAGACTTTAGTAGGCCTCTCAAACTGCTGTCTCTTCAGATAATGGCGGTATTCAAAGAGATGCTAAATCCGAAGTCCTTCTAGAAGGGACGGGTACTCTGAGCTGCGTCGATCCTCTTCGATCTAACCTCTCCAACGCATCCAAATCTGAAGCACTACGTTTACAAAAACTACAGAACGCACAAGCTAAAGTGTTTTTAAACGCATTACGAAAGTCTCTATTGAAGTATGCGTAGATTATTGGATTTAATGCAGAGTTGAAGTAACCAGTCCAAAACATGATCACTGTTACAACTTCTGGCACAGTGCACGTGTCGCATAAGGATGTTGACACATAGTATAAGAAGAATGGAAGCCAGCATAAAATGAAAGCTCCCATTATGATGCCAAGGGTCCTCGCTGCTTTGTGTTCTCTTTTCATTTTGAGAATATTTCTGTCTTTAGTAGGAGTCGCCGCATTAATGTGTAAGGCACCATTTTTATCGCCAACGTCACGAGAAGGTCTGTGCATTAACATAGCATTGCCAGCCCGAGCATACAAATTCTTCTCCTGGCGATTCGCTTCTTGGAATATAGCGTAATAAGTGAATAGCATTATGGTGCAGGGGATCCAGAAGGAGATTGAGCTGGATATTACAGCATACGGCTTATTAACCTTGAAATCACATTGGTCATTTTGTTGAACTAAGTAATCACTGGTTGTGTACCAGCCCATAAATATTGGTACGTATGATATTGTGATTGGACTGAGCCATGTTGCTGCTAACATAATGTATGCCATCTGAAACAAATAATACAAAGTTATTAAAAAAAAAACATCTTTCAAATCTTATACTCGTAAAATAATATTTAATGCGTTATCGTATTTTTAAAAAAAAGCAGCAATTTTAAAATTCGGGGATTTGCTGTTTAAAATTTCTATTAAGTAAACTCGTATGCTTCGCCTCGGTGAACAACTGGTACCAACAAATATTTACCTGTTTTGTAATGTGAAAGCGCATACGATAATATGAGTTTTTTTGCCCGTGGAAATTTGTAGTGTAGGTCACTTGTTCTTACACTTTACTTCATTAACATCAACATATTTAAATACCAAATAGATACCCATATATATATTAGAATATTACAACTGTTAATAAAAATATTCAAAAGAACTTTATTGAAATGTGTGGCTGACATTTAAATTTTATTTCATGCTGTTTGATATAATTATATTATTATAAAAACGTAATTTAAAAAAGTTTTTGACTTTGAGATCTTAATTAAAAGTTTTACCATCTGTAATTTATTAATTAATAATTTGTTTGATTGCGATGAGTTTAGAAATTGAAGTTGGTATTGAGATTTGTAATAAAATATAGTATATGTGTACATGGTGTGAACTAGTCATCTTTTTGTATTCTAACATAACCTACCAGTACCTCTCTGCGAAGTGGTTAGTTGTTTCGTTATTCTTTTTCCTTAGTACTGATAACCAATTTTATATTGAGAACACATGTTTTGATCCCATAAGATTAAAACATTGTATTATATTTTCTATTAATATTATAATCAATCGGATTACCGGATGCTAGTTTGACTAAAGCTGTACACAGGACAAAACTAAGTTGTTAAAATCTCCAAATTTTATTTTTTTTATATTTAAGTACGCACTATGTAATATTTAATATGTTTATTTGTTATTGAACAATAACAAATAAGCGTATTATTATTATTACTAAAAAAAAACAAATTAATTTACATACCTTTTTAGTCATCTTGACAGGATATTTCAATGGCTTAACAATAGCGTAGTATCTGTCAACTGATATACAACATAGGTGCAATATTGATGTTGATGTAAAGTACACGTCCGAAGAGTTCCACAGATCACATATAGTTGGGCCGAACAACCATCTATCGTTGAACTGCACACTGAAATTGAACGGCATTACCACCATTGCTACCAGTATGTCTGCAAACGCTAGAGATACCACGAAGTAGTTAGTGATCACACGTAACTTTCTGAGGACAAAAAATATATGTATAAATATATATAAATTACAATCACATGAACAATTAAGTCGGTGGCTGAAGACAGTTATGTAAACTATAATGCTTGTGTTAATAATAAAATTACATTAGAATTAAACAAGGTGGGGTTCGAACCCGCAACTTGATCGCAACTCGGCGTCACTACTGCAGCTACATGATTTACAATCGAGAGCAATTAAAACTACCAATTAAACTATCCAAAATTCAAGAATAAATCATCTCAGAAATACTAAGCTGTCATAAGACGTACTTAGAGCATGATTTACGTGAAACACGTGGATGTACTTTGAGACCATAAGATTTCAGTAAAAAATGGGCTACTCTATTTTTTTTAAATATAATTTACAATGGTCGTATAGATCGGATAGTCAACTCGCATTTATTGACTGCACTAATGTAGCGGTTTTAGTGGTCGCCTCGCCATTACACTGTTACGCCTTGTGTTGTGGGTCGATCCCCGCACGGGACAACACTTTGTGTAATCTTCAAATTATTATTCTGAGTCTAGGTATTCTTTGTGTACGTTGTTTGAACATCTGTAAAATCCCCTTTGGCACAGGAATTCATCCTAGTGCGAGAGTTATCTTAAAAAAAAATCATTTCCTCAAAATAATATCGTTATTTGATAAAAAACATATTTTAAATTTATAAATAAATAGACAGGCCAAAAAGGTAGCCGCTGTTATCGTGACGTCAAAATAGCAGAAACAAAAAAAAACTTCAAATGTTAAGTGCATAGTGACAGACCTTCATTGATTTTCTAAAACTAAAAATGAAATTAGGAATAACTATAATTTAAAGCTACAAATTCAGGAAAAAAGGATATTTAAAGTGTCTAATGTTTTGACATTTAAAAACTTGTTTCTGCCATACTGACGCCACTTACTAGAATAAAATAGTGGGCAGCGTTATCGGTCACGTGATTTAAAAATAATAACTACGATATTTGGAAACATAAAATATCGTGTTTTCTAACAAAATACTAACAAACAACAATAACAAAACACTGTTAAGTTGTACTTATGATAAAACTCAATAAATAACACACTTTCATTTTGATAGATGAAACTCCAACTAAGAGAAAATATCTTATTTGAAGTTTACGGGTCAAATGTCCGTGAATAATATAGTAATTTGTCCGACCATTTCCTTGACCAGTGTTGTATCAAAATAGACTAGTGTTAAAGGGAAAAGGATAGGAAGCAAAGAAGTTTTGATTGCTTCGGAGAAAGTTCTAGTCAGCCGTCGGTACTACGCGCTTGGAATCTTAAGGTTTACATTAAGTTAAACATATACATATATTTAAGCGGTAAAGTTGTTTTTAGGTTTGAAAAGTAAATTTTCGCATATTGTGTAATATATTGTATAATTAATTTATTCTAAACCAATAGTTAATTTATTCTAAACCAATAATAGTTAATTAATTCTACACCATTTTTTTTCAAGATTTTATGCATGGTATTAATTTAAAATTATGACAATAATGTTCTATAAGAGGACAGGTCAGAAATACCCGAAATCGGCAGGATTGTGTGAAGGGTGTAATTACAGTAGAGGAAGCTAAGCTAAGCTATGTTAGCGAGTTTTCTTCTCTGCTGCTCTCTCTCAAAGGAATAAGTATGTATTAATATACATTGGCATGGATTTATATGAGACTATTACAATTTATATTGGTTATAGAAAGACATACTTAAAATTATGAATGAAAAGTTACTTGGATGTAGACAAATTTTATCTTGAAAATATTCACTAAAATTTTCATTTATAAACTGTAATTCAATTATACACACATACATATCGGGTCCGTATTCCCTAAAGGGTAGGGAAATATGTATAAAGCATCCACATTTTGCCAATACGAATTTGGTCCTACTAACGTGATATTGCCATCGCGAGGCCTGCGACCGGGTATTGTATGACTGTGTACATAATGTCTGACAGATAAAAGTCCGATCCTGGAATTCATAGTAACAATAATAATAATGATAATAATATATAATTTATTCTTTTAATACAATATACAGTTTACAACAATCATTTTATTTAGTATTATACATAATTATGCCTAAGATAGGCTCTAGGCCTGTGTTTCAGGACACCAGGTCCCCCCCCTTAGCATTTACATTTCCTAGATTACGAGTATGCGCTAAAGAAGTTAGTATTAAGATCCAAAATCTTTATATAAATACAATATATTTATTTTAAGCAAAAGGTAGTCTTAGTATTATATCTAAGTCTGTGTGTTACTAAATAAACTTATATACGATTGTATACACATGACAAGCTTTACATTCTTTGTTCATTGATCTTGACAATCTACTCGAGAACAAAGAGAGGGTAACTTGCGAAAATCACTCACACAATATTTACGTTATTTTATTTGGTACTATTAATAATTATTATTAGTGACTGTTTTACAATGACTACTGATAAAACCAAGATCATTATTCTTATTAGTAAAGTTAAGGTACAAAACGAATGTAGGGAAAACCCATATAATTGCATAACGGATTTACTAATCGTATCGGAAACGTTGTATTTAGATGATAATTAAATATTGTTTGTTTTTGTATTTCTGCCATTAAATTGGAAATAATTTACTTTTATAACAATTACTATTGTGACAAGTAGCATACACAAAGAAAATATATATATATATATATATCCCAGTTATCTGCACAAGGAACTTCAGTGATCTCCTTAACTACATATATCCGAAGGGGTAATACATAACATAATTTAGTCCCAAAAAGGGCCTAATGACATGATCCTGTCTCCGTATAACGGCATATATACATCTCTCTGATAGATAACAGTTCGAACCCTTAGTTGCGTTTTACGACACCCCACCCATGAAAAGAAATATGCTTTTCTACTCCACTGAGAACCACACGCCTAAGGTGTGTGGAAATTCTATTGGTATTTATAGGAAAAATCTTAATGTACGAACTGTAGGGATAACCTGTAATATTATTTAAACAATGCAAGAATGCTTTAATTTTTTTTTAACAGTACTAACATAGGGAGTTTGTTGAAGCTGAAAAATGTTTCAAGATAAACTTATTACAATATGTATACAATAATTTTATCCAACAATGAAGTTAGGCAAATGAAAATTAAGGTCTGTTTTGAATTAGGGATCCTTTATTATTAATTTATATTTTTTTTATCTGTGGTGACTCTAGTACACAAGGGATGCAGTGAAGTGAGCACAGACGTAAGCTCTTTATAATAAAATCATTTGCTACTTAAAGCTTAAAAATGTTTAAACACAGTCATAAGTTGGTACACAAAGATGACTATTTGTATCATCAGAACATACCTAAGTAAGTATATACCGTTTACTGATGTTCAGTGTGTTAGCTTTTAAACGGTCGTAATTACATTTTAAAACAAAATATTGCAAATGTTATTTTTCATAAACACTTAAAAAGATGACTTTGAAGATACTTTAACGAGTTATAAAACATATGGGACACATAAGTACACTTGAATATACACATCTTGTTACAAACCGTTATCCGCGACACGTTTGCAGGGAAATTTAGAATCATAGACTTTTCTTGGATAAAGAGTAGGATATTTGCATATAAGTTATTTCTGTCCCAAAATATATCATGATCATTTCGCTTGTTCTGGAGTGATTTAGTAATAAACAGCCATCGTTAAGTAGTAAGATGAATACATCATCTTGTTCAAGTGCTCTTGATCAAATGTTCAAGTCATTCGGAATTTACATCTTCATCATCTTCTTACCCTTATGACAATTGTATCTGGGGTCAGTGTAGTGTGTTATTTGTCATTTCACTGTTTATTCCTTTTCTAGCCATCCTCTTTCACACAGTCCACCCATCTTTTCTTTGGTGGTCCCCTACTTCAGCATTCGTCAATTTCCATACATAAAACTTTCTGCACGACATTTTGTTTCGTCTCTAATATATTAATTTCTCAACTTGTCCATCCTCCTCACATCACACATCCTAAGATGAACATTCGCATTTCAGCATGCAGGTGTCATGTCTCTTGTCACTTCTCTTTGTGAGCCAACTTTCAGATCTGTCCAGGAACAGAGGTCTAATGATTGTCTTGTATAATTGTCCTTTTAATTTAATAGGAAACATGGGAAATCGTTTATCGTGCGTGTCACTTCGTCTCTCTCATCATCTGCTGCCACTTTATCCTGTATTCGGTCTATGCCGCCATTACTTTGCAGGATGGAACTTGAATTCGGAGAAGACGTCTATCATTGTTTATTTCAATGAAATGGTTTCCGGACTAGAGAGATGACATGTATTCAGTTTTTGTTCTGCTGATTTTCAAGCCAAGATTCTCCTGTCTTTGTTGCCATTTTTCCAGCCTGCTCTGGACCTCTCGCTCATCCTCACCAGCCAACACAATGTCGACTGCAAAGAGCATGCCCCAAGGTGCCTCTTTCTATATGTCTGCTGTTAAAGCATTCATTATTAACAGGAAGAGATACGGACTTAGAGCTGAGCCCTGGTGTTTCCAGTAACCGTACAAACAGAAGTCCTAGACTCAGAGAGCAGGCACTTATTCTTCTCTCAAAGAGTGCCTGCTAAGTGTGTATTTACAATGAATAATAATTGTAGTTGTTAAAACTGCTATAAATTATTTCGATACATGTATTGATGCATAGACACATGCGAAGCTAAGAAAAAGCTGTATAAGGAAGGTCTTTACACTGCACTTGAAGATAACACTAATTCATTTATGATTTGTACATCCCAATTTAGTTACTTTTGGTTTAGGTTAACTCGTTCTATAATATCAAATATACAAACCTATGTCTCATAACACTGACAATAACTAGCAAATTGCCCAACACTGCCATGATGACAATCAACAGCAGTACAGACATCCGCAGCTTGAAGAATATTGTCTGGGTGAGGTCATCATTGTCGGTCTCGGCGACTGTGGTGTTAACAGTCGCATTGACCGTCGCGTTCAGTGCCGCGTGCTGGTCTAAATTTAGGCGCTCCATATGGGGTGCCCTGAAAAAGAAGTAAATTGTTTATCTTCTTGTAGATCACTTTCAATTTGTTGATGGCTGTTTTGATGTACATATATATCGTATCGTATATTTCGGTGACTTAGCTATTATTTAACGCTCGACAAAACAGAGGGGTGATTTATTTATTTTTTTCTGGAGAAAATGTATTTTCTGTCCAGTGAGTATGCGTTTGGATGATGATACATTGAATATTTAAATAATAAATGCGTAAAAAACAAAGTGGACTTCAGGTCGCATTTAAAATATTCTAATCAGGATGTGAAATACGTAATTTGTTTCTTTTTACGGTTATGTTCACATTAGAATTTGTGCGTATAAAAGATGACATAAAAACATCAATAAAACATTTTGAAAACTACAGATAATTAAGTTTAATATTTTGTAATATTGTACCTAGATTATAATCAGTCATTGGAATAGGTAGAGCTAATGTACCTAAAGTTTAAGAAATAGAAATGAAAAGTGGAGACTTTTTTACGACAATTTTTTTTTTCGGAATATTTGTTCCGAGTTTCGGAACATAACTTAAGTAAATTTAATATTAAGGTTATTAATCATTACAGTAAACTAATTTAATTTAATTCAATTTAATTCACAAGGAGAACGTTCTCAAAAAGCCAGTAGATAAGTTATTAATTCAGGTAAAGGACGCGGCAGACCCGTAAATGGAAACATGAGCGGGACCTCATGTTTTCATTTACCAGAATAGTAAAAAACTTGCCGTCCCTTTCTATCTTTTCTTTGTCACTGGTAAACAATGATAGAAGGATTGAGGGGTAGAGGGGTGTTTCGCATTCAAAGCGTCGTCATGCGCGCATCATTCACTCCTGTAGTTCCTCATTTTATGTACGCATATTTGACTCGTGAATTGTTTTTTATCGTTTATTGGATCTGCTTCATGTGACCACCTTGGCTTTATTTGATGGACTACGTTTGTCCGCAACTGATATACTGATATTTACTGTGCCAGTCAAACTGCTTGGTAAGTTTATTAATTTTACATGACTTTTAATACAATCTAAAGATTAAACTCTTCTCAATTAATTTTGAAAAAACTCTAACAATTTTATTCAACCATTTATGGAGTTTTAATCAAAAATCTGTTTTATATTTTAGTCCGTGCTCAAATGTTGTACCTACTTGCAATCCTATAGTTAAATCATATGTTACGAAGAGAAGAAATCTCGCGACGAAGTTATAATATAATTTTCTCATTGTTTACAGTAATTTTGCTCCCTCATAGCAATCAGATGGATGGATTAAAGATCATTCTGAATTGTACCATAACCCCGCTAGTAATACGATATACTGGTCTAAATGTGAGAATAGTATTGTATGCATCTGGAGGCACATTGATGGACCGACACCCCAAGGTGCTGCCAGACAAGTGAATGAAGCATTTTATCTTGATTTATTACAATTCCTTATATCGTGTAACATACCCTGATCACAAGTAAATCAACCAGCGTTTAAATCACTTTTACCTAAATACATATGTTGTAATTGTACAAAAGTTAATAGAATTTCCGATGAATCGTTTTGAGGAAAGGTTAATTGGACAGTTTAAAAAAAAATAGCTTCAATTCATGACCATGTTCATAATCAAAAATTTTGAATATCTCTAGATGAAACTACTGATTATTTAGGTCGTTATATTGTAAATTTTCTTGTAAAACCTTTAAATGGGGTAAGCCATTTTTAATTGCTTGCAAAATGTTACAAAAGGTGAGTGGAGGGAAAATAGCTCAATTTGTGACTGGTTGCTTAGAAAATATGTGGGGTGACTCCTATAAAGCCAAAACTTAGACTAAAACTTAAAAAAACTTAGTGTCTCGTTTCATTATCCTTTATATAGATTTTAAGTGAAAAAAAACCGTTTGAAGATAAATAATATGGAAAAACTGTGATAATTTAGTTTAATTCTCTGTAAGAAGATAAATCTTACGATGACACAGAAAACTCTGTTCCTGATGAAAACTGTACCGATTCAGATTAAGGGACAACTTTCAACATCAATGAAAATAATATTCTGACTGAGTCTTAAGATTGGTAACTATCTTAATTATTGAGGTTGATTAATAATTAGTTCCCATATTTGTACAAAATGAATTACTGGTATGTAACCTATATTTTTTTTACCTCTACCTTGTTAGTTCTAATTATTAAAGCTGGTATGTAAATTAAGTTATCTTCCGCGCTTACTTACGTCGTTCAAACCAAGATAAGGAGATAACCTTATTTTTTTAAAACAATGTAAATCGTGAACTCAATTTCTTTATACAGAAACAGCAAGTGAATTCGATAGTTGTTTTACTTTATTAATTTTAGTTGTACTTAAGTAATGTCCGAAATTCGGAACAAATCTTCTGCAAAAAAATTTTAGTTGTAAGGGAGTCTCCACCTTTTCCATTAGCTCTTACTTTAGGTATATTAGCTCTACCTACTCTGATCACTGATTATAATATGTTTTCTTGTTAATCATTGTCCTACACTTATTGAAAACAATACAAAATGTGTGTGTGTGTGTGTGTGTGTGTTGTTATTGTTATTGTTATAAGTTATTGTTATTATTACTAATTTATTTATTATATTTCATGCAATTACAATGTTGCTTAAGGCGGACTTAATGCCGTAGGTATTCATTTATATTAAATTTATATCGAAAAAAAAACTTAGGTAAGTAGTACTTACATATATGTATGTACTGGATGTATACATACACCTAAATGTACACATATACAAACATACATACAGTGTTTTTTTAGTATAAGACACTTAAAGGTGCAGAAATGGACAAGATGGTATTATGTATCAAGAAACCTTTTTAAATTAATTTTTCTATGTAAAACACCTCCACTTTCTCAACTAATGTAGCTGACCAAATGTCAGCTACATCGCTTTTCGAAGTCCATTCCTAGTTAATTAGTTATCAACAGGTTTGAAGTTAATTAAATAATCTCGTTGCTTTCTCTACACCTTCCCTTTAAGTTGATTCTGCCATTAAAAAAGACCGAAAAATTCTTTAGAATGTATTTAACCTCGCTTTGTGAATAACTCTTCAATAAAAAACTGCAGTTAGAAATTAAAAATACATCTAAATAAATCTAAATTACATATATATACTATAAAACCACCGGTCGGAGGCAGCTGAAGAATGCAACGTCGATTCTCGCTCCCCCGATCATAGGCAAGTCGAGGGACACCGGGTTGATTTTTAGTCGGTAAGAGCCCACATACCATTCCCCCCACAATATTGGGGGAAGGACATCCATAAAGATCTTCCATCCCGTCAACAAAAAAAAAACTATTAAAATTGCTATTAAAGTTACTGTTTTAAGATATAATTTCTGCCGCCTAGAATACAAGAAATATTTAGTAAAATCAAAATCAAAATCTGTATTATATATACATAAGTACACTAACGCCTGTATCCCCGAAGGGGTAGGCCACATTGTTCCAAATTTAGTCACATTTACTTAAAAGGGGGCCAGACTATTGCCGTCATCCGGTTACTTTGGGAAAATCGTATTGAAAGGAGAAAGAAAGGATTGAAAGAGAAGGAACGGGACTTCGCCTATAAGGATGTACCAGCGAGGATAAGCAATAGCTCAAGTTAGTCAGGGTCGCTAACCTATATATATTATATAATCTATAATATTACAATTCATTGTAATGTTTCTAACTATTGTAAGATTTGTAATACATCGATATTTATCTGCTTCAGTAATTACGGTACAATAGGTATTACTTTACTAATTGGGTTGGAAGATATTGGTTTGTTGCCTAATTCGTTGCTCGAATTTCATTCATATTAATACGTTATAATGACGTCAAGTCAATCTTAAGATACTTACGTCTAGTTTAATGAAGATTATTCATGTTCGTTAAATCTATTGAAACCTTAACCGTGTAGTCTGATTGCCTCAAAATATATTTGTTTTTGTATCATTCGAATTGAGCAATTAGTTTGGCTATAAAGTTAATCACAATTTTCTCTTTTTCAAACCCACGTTCATTGTTAACAAATATTCCTTATGTTTAATCACAATATCATAAGCGATCGGTATATATACGGACACAAAGAACACCCAGACTCAGAACAACAATTTGAGGATTACACAAAGTGTTATCCTGTGCGGGGATCGAACCCACAACACTTAGTGCGGCAGCGTAGTGGCGAGGTGACCACTTAAACCACTTCACTATCCGTGCAGTTAATTTTATCTTACTCAAAGTTATATTATTCTGTAGAGGTTGCCTCTAACATTGCACGGTATAGATCACCACACTGCATAGTTTGTATGTTTCACATAAGTTTAAATATTTAATTTAATTTTAGTTCAGAAATATTATAGTATAAAGATTATTTTAAAACAATTCCTCTAAAGCACATGGTTTGACAAATTTACTGGGAGTGTTGTAAATTTTATCGTTGTAACAATAAAAATAGGTAAATAAACTTGATGTAATAGCTAAGATTCCGTAACGTCTCAAGACAATCCAAAATTTATGTATTCTTTTTACAAATACTATCGGGAATATATCATAAGGGACGGCACCGTTGATATAATGTTGGGCTAGTCCGGCCTCTCGCTCAAGAATATTGTATCCGGCTGTCTTCGTGTCACTAATGGTGAGTAGTTGCACAAATATTATCAAGAAACCCTAAGACGAAGACGAGAACCCTAGTTACATAAATAAAGTGGCAAAAAATTAATTTTATTTTTTAGCCTGTAACTATAGCGATGTTTAGAAATAAATAAGTAGAAAATACCATACTTTGGTAAGGGGCTTTTTTTTAGATGCCTACCAAAATGATTTGACTCTGCCTGGTGGAAAGCGGTAAGTGGAGTCCAAAAGATGTGGTCACCATCCTCATTGCAAGTGCAGCCAATGCAGCATGGTGAACCACGCTGTGGAGGCCTAGTGAGATTGACAGACCCGGGATGAAAGTGGGAGGAAAAACTCGTGCGCCGGTTGTGAAATTCAGGCTTTAACTGATCGGCACAGGAATAATCCGTTGTAATATGTATATAAACATTATATTCTAATTAGTGAGCAACGAGTTAGGCGAATTTTATAGCAATACTCTAATCAATGCAATCAGAAACTAGTGGTAGTTGTGAGATTGGTGATTCGAAATCAGAGCGGTGAACCATTTCGTTGGAGCAAAGAAAGATTTCGTGTTAAAGTTATTCTGTGGCACGATAGGGCCGCTTTGTAGTAATGCTACGGCCTGATAGAAAACCAACTGTCAAAATGCTTGCGTTGTATATACCGCGTGAATGAGGGAACCGGACGCCCAAACCTCAAATCTCCTCTTTCCCCTCCCCTCATCAGCTTCAAAGGTGGACAGCGCAATCCATACGTGGCGGTTTTCACTTACCATCAAGTGAGCCATTGTGTTCGTTTGCCTCCCTATACGAAAAAAAAACTCTCGCTTCACAAATTTTAGTCAAACGCAACTATACGAAAGCAGTGAATTATTGATCTAAATATATTATTGTTATTATTGTCTCGTGCAATATACGTGCCTATACATAAAAATCTTATTCTAATAATCATTTTAACATTTAAACATCTTCTTTGAGGCTGTTCAACTTTGAAGGACTGAGAAATTTTCTTTAGATTTATGACTGTGGGTTTTTTTTTTTTTTTTTTTTTATACTATAGGGGGACAGACGAACAGATGAGTCACCTGCTGGAAAGTGACACCGCCGTCCATGGACCCTTGCAACTCAAGTGCGCTGCCCGCCTTTGAGGGTGATGAGGGATGGGGAATGCAGGGAGTGGAAAGAAGAGAGGAGGGATGAGGAGATGGTAAAAAGGAGAAAGGAGAAGAGGGGAGAGAAAAGGGGGGAGGGGGAATTGGGCCTCCGGAAACCTCACTCAATTCGGGGAAATGCAACGCAAGCGTTACTTCACAACCGGTTTTCTGTGAGGCCGTGGTATCGCACCGGTCGAGCCGGCCCATTCGTGCCTAAAGCCTGGTTGAAGACTTATAAATTTTAGGATCGAGACAATGGCTGAATTGCGCGCTCGGAGTTTTGTAACGAAATCTTGTTTTTTATCTGTTTAAAAAATGTGCCCTTGCTTGTACGTAGTGACTGGGTTGGTTACCGTATAAACTGTTGAAATAGGACAGGATATTTTGCATTAATTATTTATTAAATTTAAGTACGTTAGATGCTTGATGAGAGTTGTATTTATGGAACTTCCTATGATAGTGACTAAAGTACAAGATTTAAGAGCCCACTACCGTTAGGCTCCTAAAGGTATGGTTAAATACCTCTCATGTCATTTTGACGTCGCTAGCCCTATCTCTTAGTTTTAGTGTCTTATTCAATGGCAAGAAAATAATGGTACAAGGTCTAGCTATCATTTCATTTAACTTTAAAAAATATTAGGTCAGTACGAAAATAAAAAAAAAGGTTTAAGGGTACGAGAATAAAATCAAAAAACAAAAGTTAGTATAAAAATTGAGTTTCCTCTCACTGAGAAAATAAATATTTTACTCAGACACCTAACTGAACGTTTTCACAAGCCTGGGCAATTTTTGCCTAGCATAGTAATATCCATAAACTGAGGTGAACATTTCCGTAGCTCCTTATAATTTTCTCGTAAATCTCCACTTGCCTTGGACAAATGAGATACTATAAAACTTACTGAGATTAAAATTCTGAGATAGTGTATATTGGAGAAGCAAAAGGTTGGTTAAACACAGACATATTAATTTCTATTTTATAAACAGGTCAGGGATCACTAGACTTATTTTTCTTAAGATGTAAATGCATGGCTGGCGTAAAAGATTTGTCATCCTTACCTTTATCTAGCTCGTTTTATCTCCGTTTCACTGACAATCCGACCATCAACCTTACTCACAATTGTACTCAGTACATCTGTCTCTTCACACATTATTACTTTAACCTTATAAACTCTGTTTCAGAACATATTTCATTGAAATGTTTTCGGAGAATTTCTTCTTCACCCTCTCGACTCTAAGTTTTTCATTTTTACAATGCATCTTCGAGTGTTTCATTTTTTTATCTTCTCATTTCGTTCGTTCATTGTTCTGAAACAAAAGATAAATACTTGTATTATCTTAGCCCCTATTTTTTTTGTGCATGTAATATGTATATTTATTTTTCTAGGTGCATAAGGCAACTCCTGGTCCTCCACCAGGAGTTACAAAGTATGTCCAACAGTGGACTGCAGTGGGCTAATTGATTGATTGATTGATGTAATGTGTTACACAATTTTTATAAAACACAACTCCGACATTAGGAATAATTCCTGCATCGTTGGGGCTTTACAAACATTCAATCGACGGACACTAAGAAGATACAGACTCGGGATATTTATTTGTATGTCCTGTGTGGAATATATGAATTACTTTTAATGCGTGTTGTTCATAACAATGCATACTAATATTATTAATGTGGAATTTACTCTGGGGGTCTGTTACCTTTTCACGGGCGAGCGATGAGAGTTTGGTTAGGTTCTAACAGCGGCATCCATGAGAAAACCATATATCTAGGTCTTAAATTTTATAATAGAGGCATTGAAGTCAATTGTCTACTTTTTTAAAGTCAATTATTTGATAACAGTTTTAGTTTAGACACAATTAGTGCAATTCTATAAATATACATTCTCTTTCGTCAATCTTTTCGTCAATATGTTGCTATTTTTTTGTTACTTTTTATCTTGTTCATTTTTCGGTATCCATCTTTTATATATTATTTTTAGTCTTCTTACTTTGAACCTAAATGACACTGACTTAATAGTAAAAAAAAGTGTTTTGTTAAATGATCTGGTCTCTACATTTACCGGTAGGATTTAAGAAATTTCTTTTAAGCGGGGCGTGAAATCTCACCAGGCTGCCACATTGACTAAACATGCAAGGATGGTGACAACCACTCTTTGACTCCACCTATTGCTTTCCATCAGGCAAAGTGGAGTCACTATGGTATGCTAATATAAAAAAAAATGATAATAATAATTTGATAGCCCTATCAATAAATAGCGGAAACAAACACACGGTGATATGCTGATGAAGGTACGGCATGGTACGTCAACTGCTGTTACCTCACCAGAATGCTCTGACGTTAAATGATCTAAGATTTTGTAAAAGCTTACTTTAAAAATGCTCAATTCAATATTTATTTGGCAGATAATACCTATTATTCTTCATAACCTTATTCACTTTGCCTACATATAATCTTTTATTCTTTAATATGTACATATCATCACAAATACAGAACATTAAAGAAAAAACTATATGTAAATATCTCACGTTCAAACAATTTGTTGGACATTGTGAGCACTCTGTGTTATTGTGAACTGTGAACCAATAACGTCGGCTATCGATTAAAGCTTCGGGATTGTAACTACGACAATTTAGCCAACATGTCCGAAGTTATTTGCAACAAACGTATATTGGTCCTCCTACGCTAAGCCGAATTGAACTGTATACTATAATATATATGTATATATGTATATATATATATATATATATACATTTTACGTAATTCTTACTTAAAGTATTTCTAGTCTTATTTCTTTAAAAGACAACTTCCGCACTAGGAATTACTCCTGTATCCCTGGAGACTTTACAAACATACGTATAACGAACACACGGACTCGGCACAAGTATTTGTGGATCACACAAATTTTTGTACCTTGTGGTAATCGAACCCACGACATCTGGCTCAGTAGCCAGTCATTTTTTTTTATTTTGGTAATGGGCTGGCCACATAGTCCTGAGAACCTATAACCGATGGGGTATAGAAAATCTGTAGTACAGATAAAGTCTGTTACATACATACATACTACATGTGAGATCTCACATGCAGAACTTAAAAAAATGTAGTGCAGTGTAGTGTAATCAATTATTAAATAATTTTATTTTTCGTGTTTCCTGGCAGTTCTGAGTATGTCATGCTCTTCAGAATCCCTGCCAATGGTGGTGTATGTGTCGGATCGTTCGGCTCCATTTGATATGGTTGAGATGGATGATGCCTGGCGCATGCGCCATGCTCGTGAACGAGGGCCGTTGATCGGGGCTGGTCAACTCCGGACTGCTATTACTTAACATATGTATATAATAGTAATTACAATAAACGTTATTTTAGAATGATATATTGCATTGTATTTACATATGTTATTTTATTTTATGTACACACTCTATTTAAAATGTAAAATACTTTAAAAAGAGTATCCTTTGAGTTTCTTGCAAATTAATTAATATTCTATTATCGGTCTGTCTTGTTTTTTGTCCCCTTAATTCACGGTTGAAAAAGTATCAGTTCATTGTATCAACAAAACCACAGGAAATATTCCCAGAAACGAACACTCAATTAATTAACTTTAATTAGTATTTACTATACGTGTAGAGTGTAGAAGTATTGTGTAACGTTTTAATTAAAACAATAATGTGGAATGATGCTGGCAGCCCATATTTCATAATTCCGCCAATTTGTTGGGAGGACACTATATTAGTGAACGACATTTTATACCGAAGTTTTGTTTTACAAATTAATAAATTAAAAAAGGTCTTTTTACTACCATAAGAAATAGTATTCATATCAATTAAGGAACAAACGGTTTTACTCACGTGTGTCTTTCGGAGAAGTCCGACTAGTTTTGGACACATTCGGGGATTTTTTCACAGCGTTAAGTGACCTTCTGTGACTATATTGCCTGAAGCTAGTGCCAAAATACATACAGATGTGAGTACAAAACGTTTGTTTCTTAATAAATAATAACGTAATTCACAAAAAAACATGCAATTATTATAGCTCATATAAGGTGATATAGATAGTGGTTAAATTACTAGCCTGTTGGTGTCTATCGGTTATTGATCTTGACTGTTGTATCAGGTTACGGCTTGAATTTCAAAATGTGACTAAAATTTGTGTGATTCACAATAAATAGTTATTCCAAGTCGATTCCTAATGTGAGAGTATCCTTTTGTAAAGACAAATAGTATTCTTTTGTCGTTTCTCATTTGTTCGTATTCCTTATACTATATTTATTTCAACAATTGAATCAGAAAAAGCATTACAGTGCTAAAACTAAATTCTGAAGTTTAGTCTGACATTGTTATTTAGATGTCGTTAAAATACTAAAATACTTAGATTATGCCGACATAGCTATCTTAAATTCGATGTTCTAAAACAAGAACACAATTTTTTTTTGCAAGAATAGATTTTATTTTTTGTTGTTGTTTTGTTTTGTTTTGTCTGTTGCCACGTAGTCGTACTGAACCTAACTCCTTACTTTTTTCCCTTTTCGAAATTACCGTTTAATGTACACCTAATCACAATAAAAACAAAATTAATGCCGAAAACACATCTACGACTAAAGTAGACCGCAGCATAGCAGTCACCTTGCTTCACCGGAAGATTCTGTTGTCAGCTGTTACCACAATTGCTTTGTCACGATGTCAATGACACGTTGCAATACAGTTTTACGCTTGGGCGAGCTGGTCCATTCATTTGCTATAGAAAAGGTTTCATTCATTAGAGACAAGGACATTTTTGCTGTAAAAGGACATACTAGTATTATATCGGCTAATATTGAGGTAGAGCTAAGACACGTACTAAGACAACCGATACTATACCACAGCCTCACAGAAAACGGGTTGTGAAGCAACGCTTACTTTGCATTTCGTCGAAATTAAGCCCCATTCAACTCTCCTCTTTTCCGTCTCATCATCATCCCGCAGTTCTATCCCCTCTCCTCTTTCAGTTCCCCGCGACCTCTCATCACCCTCAAAAGCGGGCAGCGCACTTACGGCGGTTGTCACTTGTCATCAGGTGACCTGTCTATTCGTCTGTATCCCTATATTATAATAAAAATAACAACATTCATAACGTTGTTGATAGATTCTGGATCTATATCTAATTTGTAAAAACTTTCGAAATGACTTTGTGACAGAATCTAAATGGTTATATTCTTAACTAAAAAATACTTTGTCTTTCATCACTAAATCTACTTTAAGAAATATAGTTATTTTATAATCGTCTAATTTGGGGCTTATTCCCAAATGACTAATACATATTAAAATACTAAGAATAGTATACACTATGTACATATGTACACATTGTTAAACAATTTGATGAAGGTCCAGCAGTAAGCAATATAACTAATATGAACCGTTTGCGACAAAGTTATTAAGGTCAAGCTGATCAATAGTTTTATATATTGACCTCTGTTCATTTGTCCTGTGACAAATTGGTGCCCAAAAGATTGGTAATATGAAGCTGTGGTTTTATTAATTTGATATGTTCTCCGGTATATCTTGACCATCTGTGGTGTAGTTTTATATTATTAGTTTGCTGTTTAATAAAATATATTTAGCGTTATGAAGTCACGGGCCATTTAAAAAGGTTCATTAGATTTCAACCTAAGCTCTTATATTGTTGGTAATGAACAGACCAGGGCGACAATAATTTTGCAAACGGCAAATATTATTTAAATATCCATAAATATCAGATATAAAAAAAAATGGAGTAGACTACAGGAAAAGACACTCTGTCTATAGTATCTTTAGGTACTATTTATTATACTATTTCTACAAGTTCAGAACTGAAACTAAAAAGTCCTCAACTGTATTGTAATTTTTACGCCCTTTTTTTTATTTATCATTTATAAGCATATACTAACTAATTAATAAAAATAATAATAAAAATTATTACCAGGAGGGATTAACTATTGTGTTCTTATTATTTCTATATAGGTACTTAAAGAAACCCCTTTTCATTTTTTTAAATTGTTATGATCATGTTACTTTAAACAATAAAGCACTGAGTCTGGAATAAAAACTATTATCGATTCAACCGAACTAACACAGCGGTTTATTTTCAACAAGTAATATGATAGGTACCTAGCTAGTCTGCATAGTTTATTTCAAGAACATGTCATTTACTCCAAAAGAATTAACACGCTATCGTTCCATATTTTGAATTTATGATTTAATTTTCATGCCTGGTGTTCATAACAATATATAGACGTTTAGAAGGGAATTGTAAATATGGGTTTAAGTTATAAGAAAATGTATATGTCAAATTTGAATACGTAAAAGTGTATTTACGTGTAATATTTATTAAGATCAGGTTAATAAACAAGACTTCTTTGAGTTTGAACTAACGTTTTTATTAGCTAGTTTACATTCTATGATCAGATCATTCAGATCATTCTATGATCTTAGGAAGTCCAGCTGAAAAAGTTATTGAGGAAATAGATATTTCTCATGCTATTTGCTGTCCATTTATGCCTTCTCTTCCTCCAAAAGGAGCTGCAGGTTATTCAAATATACATTCTATTATGCTTTATGTGGCTGTTAGGTTAGATGACATTATTTACAAGAAAGACAAGAACTAACTCCATTGTCAGATCTTATGATTTATTATAAAGCTGGCTATGATTCTGCTGCAACCCCCCAGAAGCAGTACACGAATTAATGTAAATGTTCATTTATGCTCATTACTGTTTTTATCTATAGCAACTAAGCCAGATATTTATATATTGCTTAATCAATATATATATATTGCTTAATCCTAGTATACATCATGTTAATCAGCTTTAGAGGATTATTAGATATCTTATAAAAACTAAAAATGTATGTATAAAGTATCAAGGTCATGAAAGTTTAATGGGATATTTAGATTCAGAATTTGCTGGGGACCTAGATACACAAAAATCAACAAGTGGTTATATTTTTATGTTAAATGGTGGGCCTATATCTTGGTCTACTCAAAAACAACATCAACAACTGAAGCTGAATTTGTGGCTGGTTGTGAAGCTGCTAAGAATCTTTTATGGGTAAGATAGTTTTTCAAAAAAAATATTATCATTCAAAATTGTACAACTTTGTGTATTGATAATCAAAGTGCAATCAAACTAATAAATATCGTCGTCGTATTTATCATAAAATGACTACAAAACTTTTAAAAACACATTGATGTTAAATTCCATTAACATCAATAATTTCTTGTCATTTCGGAGGTTCTGTCCTTTATACTAAATAGACATGTAAGAATGTAGAAAATGTAAAAAATAAAATAGATAGAATATGTGCATCAATCTTCTCAGAAGAAGAGATTGACTCAGCGAAAAAGTTGCTATTTACTTCTCCGAAAACCATGCAGTAATAAGAAGTTAGTATCTAGACCCAAGAATAAAAAACAGAAAAACCTGGACGACATAATATATATTTTTTTATCATGGACTCTGAGCAATTCCGTTATTTGTTGCCTTTGACC
This sequence comes from Tyria jacobaeae, assembly GCA_947561695.1. Taxonomy (NCBI): domain Eukaryota; kingdom Metazoa; phylum Arthropoda; class Insecta; order Lepidoptera; family Erebidae; genus Tyria; species Tyria jacobaeae. The sequence goes on along the minus strand of OX387231.1, from coordinate 10,241,293 downwards.
TACACAAATTACCGTCAATTTGTTTTGATCATGTGAATGTGACAAAGCAGGGTTCCCCTTCAACATTTCAACCCCAACATTTTCATTATTGCAGAGCACATAATGGAAATGTTAATATTTAAAATCAACCGTGCCCCCGTCACACAGGAATGACTGTGATGAGTGAAGACAAGCCATCTGCAGGTAGGCAGCGCGCCCGCTGCATCACAAAGCGGAGCCGAGACGACATCAACTTCTCACACCTCGTAGTTCCAGCTGGAATGTTATTGATAACTACGAAGAGTGCGTATTATTAAAAATTGACGGCGTCAGCGTCATGTCGAATAATTATAAGAAAGACAATGATCGGATTTGAATTTGAATTCTTTAAAATTATTTGTACCAAAGCACAAAATATATATGTTTTTGGATGATATATGTTCCTTGAACGTATTATCGCAACGTGTTATTGTGTCAAAGTGATCTTTAATAGTGTTCTTCGTATTCATGCCAACAAATACGGCTGATAACTTAATAATGTTTCATTATCATTAGCCTATCGCAGTCCAATGCTGGACATAGGCCTCTCCCATTGCACGTTACTTCGATCTATTTTCAGCTTCTCGCATCCAGCTCCTGCCAGCCATCTTGCGCAAATCGTCACTCTACCTGGCCTGTGAGTGTCCAACACTACTCGTTTTCCTCAACGGTCGTCGGTTCTGCGGCTAATATGGCCAGCCCATTGCCACTTTAGCCTGCCGATCCGGTGGGCTATGTCTGGATTTCTGCCGGATCACTTCATTCCTGATGCGATCCCTTAAAGAAACACCGAGCATAGCCCTTTTCATAGCACGCCGAGCAACTTTGAGCTTGTGGACCAGCCGTACCGTAAGTGTCCACGTTTCGGCTCCGTATGTCATGACGGGTAGGACACACTCATTGAAGACTTTCGTCTTAAGGCACTGTGGGATCGACGATGAGAAGGAGGAGAGGAGGTTCACCTCGTCCTCGAAGTTGTTTCTACCTAACTGCAATGTCTGCCCTAGGTATACATATTTTTGAACAACTTCCAGAACGGCCCCCCGTGTACCGCAATCGGTTCCGGTAGTACATGTTTATTAAACATGATCTTGGTTTTATCCAAGTTCATCCGTAGGCCGATGCGTACAGAAGAGTCAGCTAGGTCATTCAGCATCTGCTGTAGGTCCTGCAGCGTTTCTGCCGTGATGACGATATTGTCTGCAAATCGCAAATGAGAAATTTATTCGCCATTGTTGTTGATGCCACGCCCTTTCCAGTGCAGCGTCTTGAACATATCCTCCATTGCATTTGTGAACAATTTCGGGGAGATAACATCCCCTTGTCTCACTCCTCGATGCAATGGTATTGGCTTTGTTTGCTGGCTCTGTACTTGGACGGACATGGTGGCAATGTTTACAGATTGTCTAAATGAAATAATAGCAATACGAAATATAGTAAAATCCTAAGTTGAGCCGCTTCATGACAGTGGCGGGTATATATAAGCCGATGAGCATAGCCAATAGTTTTAAACAACACTTAAAGGTTGAGTCACCTCTTAGGCACCCGACTCGAATGTGCGATGCTCAAGCCTAAAGAGAATACACAGGGAAATCTTAAAAAATAATAATAACTGGAAATCGAGTATTGACTATGTATGCTTGTATTAGCTATTGTTACTTATGTAGTGATCTCATGTAGACCACTGTTGTACCTATTTTTAAGACAACTAAAGGCCTATATCGTTGGATCCATAGATCGTCTGCAATTCACGTACTAAATTACAAAGCCAAAAAGAGTGAAATCATAGTCTTCAGAGCAAATGGTAATGGTTACCTTAATTTACCAGAGAGAGCAGCTCCGCAGCTTACCCTTGAATATAGTGACCAGATTTAATTTTTTGGGTCATTAGGTTACAGATGACTTAAAAGAAGATTTAGAAATTACATTGTACTAACACTACTTATTAATTTAAATTTCAAAATCAAAATCGTTTATTTCAACTAAACCAATCATCGGTATTTTTGAATTGTCAAGAGAGGGAGTCGGTCAGACTAAGTCAGTCAGTCAGTCATGAAGCTAGTTGCCTGTTCCAAACATTGTTTTTTATTGACAGTAATTATGTCACAATAATCTCAGAATTCTCTGACTCCTGCACTAGTAAATACTGTGTTGCAGGAGCCAGTGTCCTCCTCTATTTATGTGAACATTTATCGTATTTTTTTGCTTTAATGTGTTATTTATTTAATTAAAGAAATACAGAAAAAAAGTGCTTATATCACTTATCGACTGCTAGCAATTTTTCCATAGTGTCGTAGTCCATTGTATTTAACCAGGTATGTACAACTCTAGGTATACGGGATACCCAAAATAGATGATTATAATTATTATTAACTCTGTTACCTCTTCACGACTAAATAATTAACTATAAGAAAAATATCATGAGTGAAGGTAAATATGGATTGTGAATTCTGTAAGACACGACATGGGCACGAAACTGTCAATTACTTTTTTAATCAGGTTAGCTGATTTGCACATCTGTTGATATATCTGTTAATATAGTAGGGAAAGATATGAATTCATTATTTTATGTTTATAAATACAGTGTTTTGGTATTGTCGTTGTCCTATTCCTGAAAGTATTAAATTATTATATTACACTAAATATATTACAAGATAAAGATACTAGAACTAAAGGCATAGAGAATGATCGTAAATTCCCTATGAATGCTACGATATTTAGTCCGTGACGATATTAATACTTGCTATAAAATAATACCTCTCCCAGTTACTTCAAAGCGAACTAATATTTTGACGACAGCATATTAATAGCTTCTTATCTAGGTTATTTATCAACCTACAATATTTTAGAGTAGCCATAAGTCATGATAATAACACACACGTCACGAAACATGGTTGATTTTGTGGTTATCCTGCTGTTTAACAACAAGTTTCGATTGGACTAAATACATATAAAGGAAATTACATATAACGCTGTGTCCGGTGTGCAACTGACCCAGTTCAAATAATTAGATATGACAACTAACTCCTATGACTGTATAATAAATTGAGGGAATATACATTTAGTCTGTTTCTTTAAATATGTGAATAACTTCAATATTGTCAATCTGATTATAAATATGTATACCTATAGTTCATTTCTTAAATATCAGTCATTGTTTGGTTTAGGTTGATAGTGTAACTATCATTACTTGCTACAGTGGTACTCAGAAGATAAAACCACAATAAGAGGTTTTTAGAAATAGGTGTTGTTTTAAGTCTTCCAGTTTTAATATTGTATCGTAATTCATATTTCTTTTAGTATTTTTTTTTTCAGAATAATACAAATTCAAATAATTCGTTAATTCTTAAATCAATATCTAATAATTCGTCCTGAGGAAGAGCAAGGAAGGATTTAACATTCACATACAATACAAACCTGAATAGTAATAAATTAAAAAAAATCATAAATAGCACTTCCAGCCAATAACGTACTTATTGAAACAGTTGGTGACCTACCGCCCAAGCTTAAATTGGCTTTTACTGTAGGCGATATATTTGCAGTACAGTACAGTAAATACTGTATTATATTGTTATGACATAGGAAGATAAGTCACGCAGCATTAATATCTTATCAAGATATTTGATAGTCGATATAGATAATATAATAAAAGTATTGTTTTTTTTTTCTCCGGTATAAACTACATATAATCTAAAGTTTATTTTTTCTTTATTTTAGTTATTAACTAAAAAGAGATTAGTATCATATAGGCAACAAGTATTAAAGGCTGATATAATATCACAATAAAAATATCTCTATGAATAAAAGTGGAATTTTAATCTTCTCTGTATAAAGCATATGTTCTTCACCAATGCACTCTTATTTATAGTCACTGGCTCTAGTAATTATTTGATAAAATGTGGAGAAAAGCAATCCTGGATTTCATTCAGTAAATTTCATATTAAAGCAAATAAAACAAATCCTCAAGTATACATTATTGGTACAGATTATAAAATACGCAAAAGGGTGTTCCTGTCCTAGTGAGGTCTTAGGTCACACGAAAGAGCAAGATACACAGGTATAATCATAATCATAATCATTTATTTATTTGTGAAACATAGGTAAATAAAATTATTGAAGGTCTTAAATAAATCGATAGTCCACTAAAATCTGGCTTCTATCTGTTGCAGATAGCAGTTGTTTTATTTCTACGAAACCCTCTAATATAACATATATTTAAGTAATGGAAAGAAGCTAAAAGAAAATAAAAATGTTTAACCATATAAGCCCCTCAGACTTATGTGATTATATTATATAATTTGGTGTATTTGGTATAAGAAAATAAATAAAACAAATGACTTACGTAACGTGCCTTGCGTATAAATAATAATACACGGTGATGATAATATTAATATACGGTGTTCGTTTGATTATTAATTTTATGAAACAGTGTGTAGAGTTTTTATAGTCTATGTATTTAATGTTGTAGAGAGCGTTTACATTTTAAGATGTTTTATTTTTAGTTTTAGGGTTCGGATAGCAGCAGTCAGTTCGAGCTGTAGTTAGGCGACCCTACCTTGATTGAGCTTTTTGATGAACCTACCCTATTTATGCGTATAAGTAAAATAATTTACCTTTCATTGCCTTCTATAGTTAACTTAAACTCACCATATACTCCAGATTTTGTACCCGGTTAAAAACAATGGTAGGCGCATTATTTTTCATCTAACGTTAGTGGTACCAAAATCTTCACTTCTGCCTATCCTTTCCGGATACAGGCGTGAGCCCATGTTTGTATATATTTTGTGAACAATAATGACTACTGTTACAAAATCAATATTTTTCATACAATCCCTAGTACTCTTCATACTATTTATACTTTTTTTTTCTTTTTAATAAAAAGACAACTCCCACATTAGGATTAATTCCTGTGTCACGGGGGACTTTACAAACATTCAAACAACGGACACAAAGAACACCCAGAATCAGAACAACAATTTGAGCATTACACAAAGTGTTGTCCCGTGCGGGGATCGAACCCACAACACTCGGCGCGGCAGCGTAGTGGCGAAGTGACCACTTAAACCGCTACGCCATCCGTGCAGTTATATATACTGTACTCTTGTCTCCCGTACTGACGCGCTTGTATCGCCTGTCCTATTCCTCAGGAATTCTTCCGGAGGCCTGGAGAGAAGCGAATGTTCAACCCATTCCCATAAAAGACGACCGCTCCGATCCAGCCAATTACCGACCTATAGCGGTCACTTCCATACTGTGTAAGGTGCTCAAGCGGATCATCAACACCCAATTAATCCGCCACCTAGAGGATCACTCGTTGTTAAATGATCGGCAATATGGTTTTAGGACAAATGATAGGCATGGGGAGTACTTGGCCATCAGCCTCGACATTGCCAAGGCCTTCGATAGGGTCTGCCACCGCTCGCTTCTCTCCAAACTTCCTTAACTTCCTCCACAAGCGCCGCATTAGGGTTCTCTGCGACGGCGCGGCCTCTGACTTCCATTAGGTTGTCGCTGGTATACCTCAGGGCTCCGTCCTATCGCCTACGTTGTTTCTTCTGCATATCGATGACATGTTGGCCCTTGGCAATATACATTGTAATGCAGACGACAGCACAGTACACGGGCGATATTGTGGACATCCTGCTGCAAAGCTGGCAGATGTTGAGGGAAAACGACAGGAGCTTGTCGCTGAGTTCGATCCGGGTCTTGAGCCGCATTTCTCAATGGGGTTGTGAGAATCTAGTCAAGTTCAGTACCAAGAAAACACAGGCGTGAGCGTTTTCAAACAAAAAGTCTCCATTCCTTCCCCTTCCTACTCTTCAGAACACTCAACTGCCACTCCAGGATAGGCTTAGTATCCTGGGTATGGATATTTACCGGGATCTCAATCCGCGCGATTACATCGAGAGCGTCACTAAGGCGGCCTCGCAAAAGCTTGGCGTATTGAACAAGGTGAGACGGTTCTTCTCGCCCGAGCAACTGTGTCTTTTATACAAGACCCAGGATCGCTCCTGCGTGGAGTACTGTTCTGATCTCTGGGACAGCTACGCGCAGTATTTGCTCGGTTGCAGCGGCATGCAGTCCACATTATCAACTGTCCTGAGGTCACCCAGTCTCTTGAGCCACTGCAGTTGCGAAGAGATGTCGCCTCTATGGCAGTCCTCTATCGCCTACATCACGGGGAGTGTTCTGACAAGCTCTTCCAATTGGTCCCACCTTCTCCCTTCCTCTACAGGACTACACGTGCTAGCCTGAGGAGTCACCGTTTGAGCGTCGAAAATATGGCATAAAAAAAAATACCTTCGCTAAAGAACACGAAACAAAATCGTTTTTTTTTTCAGTATAAATAACGATACTATAATATAACTTCAGATATCTCACACTGATAATCTTAAACTAAGCAGAGCTTGTAGTATTGTAACCATAGCTCTGATCAATATATTTGTGCTGTTTTCTATACATACATTATAATATGATAAAAATATAATATACATTATATACATATATTCTATGTTATAGGGGCAAACGAGTAAAGCAAATCTCTAGAACTATGAAATGTGATTTTTAAAAGCGGATTTTTTTTAGGAAAGTATTAGATAGGTACTGTTAATAAACATTAAAGAATCGAAATATACAGAATGTTAGTTGCTCAGGTCACAAAATCAGTAACGGTATCGTCATAACAGTGGTAGAACTATGCTTAGGCACGTATGTGCCGTCTCGACCGGTGCGATGCCACTGCCTCACGGAAAACCGGTTGTGAAACTACTTCCTATTTCGGTGGTAACTTTTCCTCTCCTCTGTCCTCCTTATCCCCCTTCTTCTCTTCCGCATCTCCTCATTCTCCCATCCCTCATCACCCTCAAAGCTGGACAGCGCCCTTACGACTCTTGAGTTGCAGGTATACAGACGGCGGTTGTCACTTACCATCTGGTGACCCGTGTGTTCGTCTGTCCCACTATATTATAAAAAAAAAATATGTGTACTGGACACTAACACAATAGAGCACAAAAAGTGAACTCCGCAAAAACAAAACGCATTTTGAAGCACAATATTAACTTACAAACAAAACTTCAAGGAATGCCGCAATGACGAGGAATAAGATTATTCTCAAGAACGAAATGCCCATTAATTTTCCGCCTTATGAAGTCATAGTCTCATTACTATTATTATATTTATACCAAATCATTACGCTATTCCAGCCACTACAAAACGGACAATGAATACAAAAGATTCTAACAAACAAACTCTGGGAACGATCATTTCAACCTTAATAAAATATACGAAGTGGCCCATTTAAGTCGACCTTCCCCTCAAGGGCAGAATGTTTGTATTGTTATGTGGGGAGTGTTTGGCAATTTATGAGATATGCCACCGTCCTGGAAGGGTAGTACGGGGACAGTTTAAACGACGATTGATTGCTGACCTGTAAGATTACGAAGGTTTCGTAACCATGAATATATTTGCTTGGCTAATTTTACTATTCGAGTCTCTTGTGAAAATTCAATGTCAGGTCACTAGCTTCCAAGTATTGCTAATTTAATAACTAAGTAAATATTTTAAGCGTTTGTAGTAAGTACTTTATAAACCTGATAATAAAACAATGACCAGTGTGGATTTTTCTTTTGTTGTTGTTTGTTGTTTTTAAATTTAATACCCAATATAAGAATTAGACCTCAACTTGTCTATCTGTATACAACGGGGCCTTAACATAACCATACAACCTCCTACCTACCAACATAGAAACTCCTCTTCTTTGGAATCAGAAAAGCGACTCAATAGCGATACTAATAGTTCCTACATATACACATTCACGCCTGTTAACACAAAGGGATAGGCAGAGGCGTGTTGGAAATAAAATGAGATAATTGGTTGTTTATTGAAAATAGACGTGAAAGAAAGGGTACTTGCTTCAGAAGTATAAGGATAAGTGGATATATGATAAGTGTAAGCAATAGCTACAAGATAATAATTGTGATTGTATTATTTTCTACTGTTTCTACTGAGTCATTATCAACTAGCATATAAGAGACTTAGTTTTTACTGTAAGCTTATTCAAAAATTTGTTTTATTCAAAAATCTATACTAATATAATAAAGCTGAAGAGTTTGTTTGTTTGAACGCGCTAATCTCAGGAACTACTATTTAAATAGCCCCTTTATTAAGGAGTGTTATAGACTATACAACATTGCGATGTGACCTTTAGGAGCGGAGTAGTGAGCATAAACGCAGGTGAAACTGCGGAGACACCAATAAATTAATAAAGCACGTCAGGGTCGCTTAATATATAACTCAAACTAAATTATGCCGCGAATTCTTAATATAACAATTAAAAAATACCTAAACTTTTTGTGACTTAGAGTTTAAAGAATAACTTCTTCAATATTCACTTCATTTCAAATTCACTTAACAATAAATCGTTACTCAATTTACATGAAGTTCAATAATTCAACGAATCATTAATAGAATGTAAACCAATTAAGATTTTGTACCTTAAAATAATCATTCTAGATCCACAATAGAAATATAAGATGATGTAATATAAGATACGATAAATTTTCCTTTTGGAACAATTAATTCATACAGGTACATTTTTGTCTTACAAAAAGTAGCAAGTCACAATATAAGACAGAATTAACACAAATATGTCCATATTTCACACGAATTATTACTGCGTATACACAAGAATGAGGCTAGTAAAACCAAGATTGACTGATTTCATTTGGTATACAGATAGGCAGAAAGGCTTTAATCGAGCATGTCAAAGCAGTGTTTTGCGTTGCAATGTTTAATATTTTATATACGATTGATTATTATAACTGCATAGAAACAGTGGCCACAATATTTTATAACTAGCTGCTTCTATTGCTGTGAGCGCACGTGAACATCGATAACCGTACATTTTTGAAGGATAAAAAACCTTTATGCTTCTAGACTGTATAGATCTATGTATCTCTGTGCAGAATTTTATTGAGATCCGTTTAGCTAGTCTGGAGTTTTTGAACAACAAATATCCATGGAAACCTTGTTATTGGTATCAATTCATAAAGTATACATTATTCTTGAGTAAAACCACCATAACTATTCAAACCATCTCTTTCTCTCACAAATTATAGCCTTTGTGGCTATAATTTTTGCCGTTATGCAGTTAAATTATCTGCTATATTTTCTGTAACTGTAATTAATCAACTTTGAAAAGAGTTATGACGGCTACATATTAAATTGGTTCGTTGCATTACTAGTGAATTAACAGAAAATACATTTTCAATAAACAGCACACGCTCAAAGAAAACCGGTTGAAAAGTAACGCTTGCGTTGCATTTCCCCGAAATTAGTGAGGTTTCCGGAGGCAAAACTAAATTTTTCCTCTCCTCTTATCCCCCCGCTCCATCCTCTCCCCGCATCACCCTATCCCTTATCATCTTCAAAGGTGGGCAGCGCACTTACGACTCTTGAGTTGCAAGTGTCCATAGACGGCGGTTGACTCTTACCATCAGGTGACCCGTCTGTTCGTCTGTACCACTATAGTATAAAAAAAATATTTCGATTGTACAGTCGGTCTCTTTTTGATAATGATAATTTAACCCTTATTACCTTTTTTTCTTAGCACCACTTGGTTAGCTTATTAAATATTTTGAATTTAAGCAGATCATCAAAGTGGTTTCTAATAAGTATGTTACAAACACACACTGATTTGAAATTTAATACTCAAAATCGCATAATTATAAAAATAAGAAATCAGTCTAAATGAAAATTCTCACAAGTAAGAGAGGAGGGTAGGCAGGAGGTATTTGATGAAATGAACAATAATAAAGGGGAGACTGACGAAATTGTGCGGAGTTCCATTCACCACGGGCGTTTTATCTTTTTAATTCATTTAGACCTTTTGAAGGCGAAAATATTTAAAATTAGGACGTTAGGAACTGATAAGTGAACGTTGAGGGTAAAATACATTATTGGGAAAAAAAAAACGGTCTCTTTGAACATTAATTATAAAAAAACTAAAAGCTACAGATTTTTAGACATAAAAGTGCTAAGAAAAAATGATAATAAAAAACAGACAGTGCTACACTTGATAATGTTATATATTTAATACTTCCTTCATAGCTGTTTGGTTATCAGTGAAGTAGAATAGGGCTACCCCATCTCCCGTGGGGGGTCGTAAAAGGCGACCAAGTGATGGGACTTCTGTCTACCAAACAGTACAGGCAACAGGCTTGCCGACTTTGACGCAAGTGGGACTAAATTATGTTTACTATAGGCGTGAGTACCTGCATTGGCCGAAACACAGTCAGTTTCGAGTCTAGGTGTTCTTTGTGTTCGTAATTTGAATGTTTGTAAAAGGGATACTTTGCGATACAGGAATAATGTGCGGGAGAGATGTCTTTTTCCTTAAATAAAATAAATAAATTTGAAAATGGTGTAATTTTATTCAGTTTATCTTAGATTGTATACAGCAAAATATCTTATAAGATGTAATCATTTTAAAAATAACTAAAACTATTAATTATAAGATACCAAATACATGGTATTAGTTACTGCAGAAACGGCCTAATAAAATATTTATAGGATGTGCTGTATTGTCTAATTTTCAGTAACAAAAAAGAAATATAGTGTAGTATAGAGGTATAAGTTTCTTTTAAAGATAGAGGTGTGACTCAAATAGAACAGAACGGATTACGGACACACAAATATGGATTACATTTTTACAGGTATACGAAGCCTCTCAACGGATATTTATTATTCTGTCTAAAATATGTATATTCGTATTTGGACTTTGATATTAAGCTTCCATCAGCGTCACAGAACACGGTGTAGCTATAGTCAATTCTGTTCAAATCTAACGTTCGATCCTTATAATCTTATGTTTTTTTAAGATACGGGTGTGTATTAGTGTTTGTAGGAAATTAAAGACTTAAACATTTATCATATAGAGGCCAGTTGCCAGTAAGCCAGTTTGATAATTTTTAGCTCTAACACTGCATTTTTTTATGATATTGGAGGACAGACAAACGGATGTTTCACCTTGTAGTAATTGACAACCGCCGCCCATCGACACCTTACTCAATTAGTGAAACACGATGCAAGCATTGCTTCCTTCTACCTATGAAGCCGTATAATACGTACGTGCCCATACGTAAATGTGCATATTAGGAAATTCTGGCACAAGAGAAGAAATCTTTGCAAATTCGTGAGTGTGATGTTAATTCGAGTGGCATTCAAGATTTTCTTTACTTGAAATATTAAATTATTTTTAAAACAGAGTATATGAAACTAATATCTTATAAATCCGAAATAGTATATGCATTTCGGTGTCCGTTTGTGATATTCTGTTAAAAGCAAAGCAACCCATAAGAGATCCACATGCAACGTTAACACGTAATAAAAGCTAGCTTTCAGAGCCAAGATAACATCGACCAGACCGTCAATTTGTTCATCCGGAATACATTACGCAGTTTATGAACTACTAGTGGTATGGCGAACGAAATTTATTTTTGGTTATGCCATTGTGGGTAAGACGCTGGTAAAGAGCAGTTATAGAGAAATTAAATGTATCAGTTGGTTTACGATGTCATTTTGATTTTGACGGTGTAGACAGATTTCTAATCAATGCATATCAATGTTGACGTTATAGTTATATAAGTAACTGTTAAATGAATTCTAAAACTATTACAAGTCGTGTCTAAATCTATTACTCCACATCTAGTACATTGGCACTTTGAACTTGAATATATTTATATTTTTTATTTAGTCTTACCAATTTATAACTTAAACTTCTCCGAGTTTTTTATTTCATAGCACTTTTTATTTTAGATTTTACTGAAACATTTAAACATACATTGAAAGCCCTCTTGACCAATTTCTTAGTAAAATATCAAAGATTATTTTACAAATAAAGTTTTATTTAGATACCAAGACAATTTTCATAATTCATATTATAATTACTGACATATATTGATAATAATAATAATAATGTATTTATTTCTCTAGAATAAAAGAAATTGAACAAATATAATTAACTAATATCGTTTCATTGAACCTTCCCAGCATCGTCCCCATAATGCTCGCGGCGTTGGTCGGCTGAATGGCAATGGACTTCCTTTGTACCAGGAACGAGCCGGAACAGGAGTCACCACCGTTCTCCTTCATTCGTATTTCCAAAATGAGGCTCTTGGCCTCAGACCCTAAACTGCCCAAGGTCTCCACTGCGATGGGAACAAAATGGTATCACAACTCCATCGCCTCGTACTTTGTTCATTTCCTAGCAGCTGCATCCTCAGCTGCAGCAGCTGGAGCCTTGACGGCACGGCTCAGATGCGTGGCGGCGACAGTGCTGACGCAAGTTGTGTCCCACAAGAAACACTTCCCGTTCTTTCTCGGCAAGGGGGACGGCAACTCATTGCGTGGTGGCCATCTCTCCACCATCGAGCCACAGGTGCATGCATGAGGTTCGCAGACCTGCAGCCCAAGCGAAGAGCCACTACCACACGCAAAGTGTCACCATCCAACATGTCCCTTATTCCGGTTGCGATATGGCCCTGAGTCTTGCCAAATCTGTGCCCCTTGCTCTTTCCACCAGCTGCTTCAGGATCCTCTTCGCACCCATCTCGTCCCACGCACGTTGTACATGTGGGGTTACAGGGTGCTGAACGTCTTCGTTATTTCCGTTTAATTTAATGATTTCATTTAATTATTCAAAATCTAAATTACATAACTTCTATCTTTCGTGAACCACCCAAACTGTGATTCCATTTTTTTTTTACCTTGAACATAAACTAAACATAAAAAAAATACTCAAAAATAGATATTCTATAATAAATTTACAAAGTTTTTAGTAAACTCATACACATAATGATATAAATCACCCAGTATTTTTATACTCTCAGCAAACAAACCTGCACTTGGGATGTTATTCTAACTTTAAGCATACATATGTATATATATAACTGCAACAGCAAAAGATTTTCTCAATTAAAAAAATCTTTTCAGCGAACTATTGTTACCATTTTGTCTCATAAATTCACAATGCTTTTAACCCAATCCCATTGTTACTCATCGTTGTTAAAAGATTTTTATTTCACTTCGTTTCCCTCATCAGCAGATTGCTTTTCAATAATTCGTTATCCAGGCTTAAACAAATTACTGGGATTTAGTTTCTTTTAATTCTAGTAAGTGAATAGACTTTTACAGTAAGAAATGTGATGAACTATTTTGTTGTATCTTATACCTACACATAACTAAAGCATTAACTAATACACACACATGCTTACATATATACAGACATACGCTCATGTATTCCTTCCTTTATGCAGTTTTAAGCAGAAGTGGATTAAACACTCACATTTTGCCAATTAGAATTTGGTCGGTTGCCGTCAACCAGGCACAATATGACGGTATATATATTGTCTTACATACACTGAGTTGCCTATTATGACACGTACGCATAGTATTAGGGTGGCCCTATTCTATTCCTCAGAGAACCACACTGCACTAGTTATCCTTACTGGGTTTATAAATGGAAAAGTGAGTTGACTAATATGCTTTAATGCTTTAGTAGTTAACCGGTCACCATGAAATTTCGTGTTAACTTTGTCAAAACTAGAAGTACTACTCTTCCTAAGAAATTGATAAAAATAAGCCGTAAGCAAAAATTAGCATTTCTTTGCTTGTTTTTTTAAACAAGCTATTCTTTGAAAGCACCATAAGGATTTGAAAAATTCTTATTGTGATGATTAGAGCTTTTATTATGAAATAGTACCATAAAGCTTCATGCTACCATCCATAGAAGCAGGTGAGACTGTAGGGAACGCCCAGTAAGAAATACGTATCAATATTACTATTTGCCTATTTCAGAAATTATTAACGAAAATCTCAACATCTGTACGGGGCCTCAGTTGCCGACGCGGCCGGGTGGTTTGAATCGGTTGATAGCCTACATCGGGAATAAATTAAATAAGCTTTGTAGTAATAGTTCTCGTTTAGGAGAGCCATGCTTAGGCACAATGGACCGGTTCGATCTGATTTATACTGTGGCCTCACTTATAATCGGCTGGGAAATAATGCATAATGGGGAACATGCACTCTACTCTTTTCCCTTCACTGATCCCCCCATCTTTTTGCCCATCCTTCACAACCCTTCTCCTCTTTCACCTTTCTTAAATAACTTCCTATGCTGCCATTAAAACCATTCATACAGGCCAACCAATTTCGGGTACATGTGACCTGCCCTTACTTCAGAACATCACCAATTTGATCAGCATATATTGTTTGATCGACTTTAACCGGTGTTCACGTTACGGTAATACGTTCGCCTTATATACTTGATTTGTCATTCATTCAACGTGTCCATAATTCGTTCAACGTGTTCCGCACTCACTTAATCTTTCCACGTTTCCAAACCATCTTTCAAACCACGTATAACCCTAACGTGTCTACACATACACTCCCGATTTTGTAACTCAGTCTAGCTTCGCTCATACTTCGGAGTGATCTCATCTCAACAGAATATTATTTATCTGCTTCACCCGTGTTAGGTAATGCAGAAAAATTAAAGTAGATTTACTAAACATAATTTTGAGATTGTAACTGAGTACTTGTTACAATTATAAACTGTTAATACTTATTAATAAATATTATATGAATGCTGGCTTAGTTTGATCACAAAAAAAAATGTCAAGATGATAATTACGATGATGATATTACTCAATCAGCAATTTTTCAACATAAAGAAGAACTCTAATAAGTATTTGAGATAACCTAATTTATTTTATGAGGTAGGTTTTAATTATTAAGCCATAGGCCAATGATAAAATTATAAGAAGTCTTAGGATACATCAACAATCTGTTCAGGCCATTAGTTATGTAAGTTTAATGGAATAAAAATTCTTACATACATACATACATACATAAACACTAAAATCTTTACACTCCCCAGACTTTTTTCTATCAGACAATATGTACAGTCATAGAAAGTCCGGTTGACATCAATACGCCCCTAATAAATTATTTGCGATGAAGGATGATTAGTACAACTCATGAAATTGTTCAAATGAGAAGATAAAACTAGGTATAAAGAAAAGGTAAATAAATATCTTGTAATGATACCCATGTAATAAATGATTATTGTGAAATGGCTCAATAAAACAGTCGTAAGAAAGGTTGTGTGTACAAAAAAAAACATTTAGATGAAACAAATGTATAGGGATGGGCAACTCGTGTCGAAATAAATTTATTTTTCCTCTTATATTATTTTAGTTTAGTCTCAAAACAATATCTATCATAAACAAATCGTGTTTTTGCACAATATTCTAGGTACGACACAAGTGTTGTAAAGCAATTTTTTATTGCTTTACAGCACTTATAGTTATAAAGCACTTGTGTTGCATTTCCCCGAAATTCGTGAGGGTTCCGGAGGCCCAACTCCCCCTCTCCTTTTTCCTCTCCCCTGACACCTCATCCCTTTTCCCATCTCCTCAAAGGCGGGCAGCCCACTTACGGCTCTCGAATTACAGGTGTCCATGGACGGCGGTTGTCACTTACCAGATGACCCGTCTGTTCGTCTGTTCTATAATATATAACATTATATACATTTATATTATATTATATATTATTAAAAAAAAGCGATAAAATAAATGATAGTCTAAGTTAAGGTAGGTCAGAAGTACCAAAAACCGGCGGGCTAACATAAATGTCTTAATTACAGTCGCTAAAGCTCGTAGGGTTTATAAGGATAGCTGAAAGTGGTAGGTTTTTATCACTGCCTTAATACCAAGAAGGGTAAAAGGGTAAGTTTATACATGTATATCGGTTTGCTAAAACCCATATATTGTTTTTAATATTGATTACTGAAATACTTTAACGAAAACGCAAAAGAAATGTCTTGTTGGCTGATACATCATGAAAATTTCTTATTAAATCTATAATAAAATCTATAATTATATAAATATTGCACCGTTTTACTACCGTTACTGTATTCGTTCTGAAATTATTTTAACTTTTGTTGCCATATATTTACAAAAATAAATAAAAAAAGGAACAGGTTTTTTCTGTTACCGTTATCATTATAAGACGCTATATAATTTAACGTATACGCAATGTGTTATGATTAGCGGTTTAGTAGTTAATAGGTTAACCATAAAAACTGACTAAGTCACATTCAAATTAATAAATTATACTATTGACATCCAAACTACATACATATTTACGAAAATACTCATTATAAGTTTCGTTACGATACAACTATTGGAAGTAAGTTAAAATTGACAGTTGTTTGCATAATTTCAAATAAATCTAAAAAACAGTGTGTTAAAAAATCTATAAATAAATCTTCTTTCAATATATGGGCAGCTCTTCAATAACGGATTCAAAGGGATACCAAGAATTATTTAAGGGAATGAGCATAGAACTATCAAAGTGAAAAGCGAATATTCTCACGCCCAACCTGTTTTGTATATATCGAAAGTGTTTGATAAATATAACACATAAAAAATATAAATCTCTTTTATAACATATCTGTATAATAATAATGATTCTACGCCAAAGCTAAATCTTACCAGTATAAGCCAATAAACCTGACATAGTGGTGATAGACCAATTAGAGCGCCGAGCAACGATTGTTGATATTACCATTCCCGATGACGACAATCTCATGAGCCAAAGCAAGAAAGTTTGATGTGGATTTAGTAATCATTATGCCGATATCAGCCTATGGGTTGACAGCTTTGACCAACATCTGCAGAGCCGCACGTTAGACAGCTAGGTTAAGGGCCTGATGCAGTCCTTCTTGATACGGCAAGTATTATGAGGAGGTTTCTGTTTTTGAATCCCTTACCACAGGTAGTTTACTTCTTGTACACGATACTGGTGGGGTACCATGGTCTTTTTAATGTTATTTAATAACATATTTAGTAAAATAAAGATTATAATAATAACTTCACACATCTCAAACAAGGCCGCCTGATCCCAAACTAAGTAGAGCTTGTACTATAGTAACCAGATTGCTTATGAACATGCTTAAATACCTATACTAAAAACAACATTCATATAATAGATAAATTACACCCAGACACTGTGTTTTCTTTTTATATTTTACACCTTTTTTTCATTTTTGACGTGACAACGTCTAATAAATGCCGAACGCCGGCTGCACGCACGAAAAAGGATGACTTTGTACGACATTGTACGTTTGCGCCGCATCTATCATATTTAGAGGTAGTAGAGCCACGCTGATTTATTCAGCAGGAATGGGCCGGCTCGACCGGGGCAGTACTACCCTCTCACAGAAAACCAGCCTAAAGTGACAACATTCGTGGTGTCGCCTTTCGCTGGTGAGTGAGAGACCGGAGGCCCATCGATGCAGGGGTGACAGTTATCGTGGTATGTGTGTGAGCAGTGGAGTGCTGTAGAGTCATTGTGAGGGTGGCGTGGATCGAACCGTCGGCCAGGGAGACCCGTAGAAACGGTGGTGCCGCTGGCCGCCCGCGGCATAGAGAGGGGCCCAACCACGGCTAACCACTTTGGGAGGCTGCCCCGTCAGGTCGCGCATAATCCACGGAGTGGCTCGTCGTGCCGGTTGGTGACCGGATGGTGGGACCCGGCGACCACTTCCGGGAGGGTACGGGGGCCCTTCCGTCCGGCGGTTCGGTCACCGTCATGCTTCACCGATACATGATGACACAGCATTTTTAGTCTCAGTTTACATTGCCACGATGACTGTCATGCCTTTTACGCCCCCTTCCTCTTCTATCATGGCAGCACAAAAAAAGAAAAGTGGTCTTACAGCGGCATCCTCCTCTCCCACCAACCCGCTTTTTGAGGTGGAGTTCACTAACATACGTGGACTCCATGCAAACCTCAGCGCCGTACACCAACACCTCGAGACGGCTCGGCCGGCCATGCTCTTTCTTACGGAGACACAAATACGCCGCCCTGCCGACACGGCATATCTCCACTATCCCGGCTACGTGCTCGAGGAGTGCTTCCTCGCAAGGGCTGGAGTGTGCCTTTTCATCAGGGCGGATGTTTGTTGTCGCCGTCTGCACTGCCTAGAAGACACATCCTTCTCCATCCTTTGGCTCCACGTGGATTTTGGCTCTACGAGCCGGATTTACGTGTGCCTCTATCGCTCCCATTCCGGAGACTCCGAGACAACTCGACTCTTTGACCACCTGAGTCAAGCAGTGGATAAAGCGCAGGAGCAGTTTCCGACCGCCGAACTGGTGTTTTTGGGAGATTTTAACGCCCACCATGAGTCCTGGCTGGGATCTTCCAAAACTGACCACGCTGGTCGAACTGCCCATGCATTTGCTCTCACGCATGACCTTACCTAACTGGTACTCCAGCCCACCAGGATACCAGACATAACGGGTCAAGCGCCCTCTTTGCTGGACCTACTGCTGACGAATCACCCAGCGCAGTACAGCGTATCGGTTCTCGCCCCTCTGGGATCCTCCGACCACTGCCTGGTGTCGACCTCAGTGCCTCTTGTTACGCCTCCACGACCTGTGGTAACAAGGCGGCGGTTATGGCACTACTCGTCAACAGACTGGGATGGAATGCGGGAATATTTTGCATCCATTCCGTGGGCTCAACGCTGCTTTAAAGATAGGGATCTGTCGCAAAGTGTGTCTGCCGTGACTGACGAAATCACTGTCGGTATGGAGTATTATATCCCCTACAGTGAAGTCGCCAGCACGAAGACCCGTCCCTGGTTCAATCGCGAGTGCATCCGGGCCGTTGCTCAAAAGCAGTCGGCCTACCGCGCATGGATCAGGGCCCGCGCACATTGTGACCCAGACATTGATCGCCTAAAAGCAGCACTAAACATGAATGCAAGAGGGCTTACATCAGAGCAGATGCCCAGCGCATTGCACGGTTTGGTCAAGAACTCGTCGCGTACCCTACGGGTAGCCGTAAGTTTTGGCGATTGGCCAAAGCCGTGCAGTCCAACTATTGCCAACCTTCGCTGCCGCCGTTAAACTACCCTGACGGATCACTGGCCCACGAGCCGCAAGATAAAGCGAATCTACTAGCTGACCTCTTTGCGGCTAACTCCCGAATCGATGACCGTTGCGCGCACACGCCCACCATTGCGTCCTGCGACTCCGCAATGCGGGATATTCGCATCCGGCAGAGGGATGTCCGTGCGGAGCTTCGGTCACTCGATGTCCGGAAAGCCAGTGGACCCGATGGTATTCCGGCGGTGGTTCTTAAGAACTGTGCACCTGAGTTGTCTCCCGTACTAACGCGCTTGTATCGCCTGTCCTATTCCTCAGGAATTGTTCCGGAGGCCTGGAGAGTGGTAAGGTGTTTGAGCGGATCATCAACACCCAACTAATCCGCCACCTAGAGGATCACTCCTTGTTAAATGATCGGCAATATGGTTTTCGGCCGAACCGATCCACGGGTGATCTTCTAGCGTACGTCACACACCTTTGGGGTGAGGCTATGGATAGGCATGGGGAGTCCTTGGCCATCAGCCTCGACATTGCCAAGGCCTTCGATAGGGTGTGGCACCGCTCGCTTCTCTCCAAACTTCCTGCATTTGGTCTGCCACCTAAACTCTGCAACTGGGTTGCTGTCTTCCTCGAAAAGCGCCGTATTAGGGTTCTCTGCGACGGAGCGGCCTCAGACTTCCACGAGGTAAGCGCTGGTGTACCTCAGGGCTCCGTCCTATCGCCTACGCTGTTTCTTCTGCATATCAATGACATGTTAACCCTTGGCAATATACATTGTTATGCAGACGACAGTACAGTGCACTAGCGATATTTCGGGCATCCTACTGCCAAGCTGGCAGACGTTGAGGAAAAACGACAGGAGCTTGTCGCTGAGCTCGACCGGGTCTTGAGCCGCATTTCCCAATGGGGCTGTGAGAATCTGGTCGAGTTCAGCGCCAAGAAAACACAAGCGTGTGTGTTCTCTAACAAAAAGTCTCCATTCCTTCCCCTTCCTACTCTTCAGAGCACTCAACTGCCACTGCAGGATAGGCTTAGTATTCTGGGTATGGATATTTGCCGGGATCTCAATCCGCGCGATTACATCGAGAGTGTCACTAAGGCGGCCTCGCGTAAGCTCGGCGTTTTGAACAAGGTGAGACGGTTCTTCTCGCCCGAGCAACTGTGTCTTTTGTACAAGACCCAGGTTCGCTCCTGCGTGGAGTACTGCTCTCATCTCTGGGACGGCTATGCGCAGTGTCTGCTTGACGCTCTCGATCGGTTGCAGCGGCGCGCAGTCCGCATTATCGACTGTCCTGAGATCACCCAGTCTCTTGAGCCTCTGCAGTTGCGAAGAGATGTCGCCTCTATGGCAGTCCTCTATCGCCTACATCACGGGGAGTGTTCTGATGAGCTCTTCCAATTGGTCCCACCTTCTCCCTTCCTCTACAGGACTACACGTGCTGGCCTGAGGAGTCACCGTTTGTGCGTCGAAAATATACGTACCCGAACTAAACGGTTTGGCTCTTCTTTCTTGTGCCGATCGGTAAAAGCCTGGAATTCTCTACCAGCGCACGTGTTTCCTTCCCACTATGATCCCGGGTATTTTAAGCGGGGCGTGAAAAAGCATCTCACCAGGCCGCCATAGTGTGGGTCACCATGCTGCATTGACTAGACATGCAATGAGGATGGTGACCACCACTCTTTGACTCCACCTATTGCTTTCCATCAGGCAAAGTGGAGTCACTATGGTAGGCTAATATATAAAAAAAAAAAAAAAATCTCTCTTACACTCGATTGGCCTATGCATCCGAGGAGAAGAAAGACACACATGTTTTGTTATGACGTTGTCACGGTAAACTATCGTCCGTAAACCGACTTTACAGACAACCAATTTTTTTTGTTTGTGTAAGTAATCGATCCCACGACCAATAGGCCAGTCAATCAGTTACGCGGATTTAAAATTATATTTATAACAATAAAATATATAATACCATAAATGTAAATAATAATTGATACATAGCAAAAAAACGTACAACATTTCTTCAATAAATCACTTGAATTGATATTTGCAACGATACGTTTGTTAAATAGCATTAGCGCAGTCATAAATACGTCGAATAGTGCTACGTTGTGATAGCGTGCCGTGAAAACGTTTCAGGTCACGCATATAATAATTATTTTTTGCGAGTTGTTACACCGATGCGAATGTATTTTTTGTATAAGATTTGTAATCTGATCTTTTAAATCTATAGAGATAATCTCATAATCATTTCTGATTAGAAATACGTCGTACATGATTACGCACTTCTGACTCTTGAGTTGCGGGTGTCCATGGGCGGCGGTAGTCACTTACCATCAGGTGACCCGTATGCTCGCTTGCGCCATCCCATAAAAAAATCTATTGAAATTTACAGTGTTAATATAGAATACTTAAAAGTATTTTTTTTTTGGCAAATATCGGCACTAGATCTTTACAACATATCCATCATATATAAACATCTTAAAGAAGAAAGAAAAACCGGGTGAGTACCAGCTGGAGTACGTCTGTCCCGTTGCACTTTTCAAACTATTCAAGCAAACTCTAAGTCAAACGCCGTGCTTAACAATAGAAACGTCTTTTCATACAAATCCTTAGTTGCAGTAAAACTTTAAAATGACTATTCTTAGACTGAGGCGAGTTGAAAGCTTTTTCTAACAATTCTTAGCCATGCATAAAACTATCTTTTAAAAACCTTCGGGTTAAAATTTAATATTCTCTGTACCGTCTCAAAGGTTTTGTTGTAAAATGGTTACCTTTGTATCTAGAATCGACTCTAAATGTATTATCAAACATTATTTTATCTGCTATCGTATTATGAGAATATTCCTCAAAGCAACTTTCTATTCTCTAATTTAAAGGTAGTAATTTCACTTGAACTATTGCAAGAATAGATACATTTATAGTATCAATTAGGTTGCGTATTGCGTAGCATGTAGCACACATTTTTTAAATATTAAAAATGTAATTTATATTTTATTTTGAGAAGAATAAAAAGAATATTAATAAATTAAGACATTTCACACACCGCCGTCTAACCCTATACAAAGTAGAGCCTGTAAACTGGTAACCAGAGGTCGATTAACATACTTATGTATTTCAAAACACACAACAATCAATAGACTGTAGTCCACTGTTTAACAAATGTAGCCCTCAAACATTCATATTATAAATAAATTACACCCAGAACGAACAAATGATCGCACTCGTCATACAACTATTAATCCCTGGTGGTAATCAAAACCATCATCGTCGCTAAGTATTCAGGATAAACATTACATTTATGAAAATGTATATTAATATATACATAAAATGTCCTATTGATGGCAATAGGACATTTTATGTATATATCATCATGCCCTCTATTGCGCTAATGGGACCAGATTCTTACTAGCGCAATGTAGGTAACAAGTACAAGATACAGACATGTTTATTAAAATCTGTGTACTAAAGTTATCATACTTAACTAATTGTTTGCTCCAGCATTACAAAACTGTAGCTTCTAAAGCTTTCAAAGTTTATACCGCTGCCAAGGTGGGTATTCTCTCTAAACCCCTCTATACTTAGTAGATAGTTCTATGCATTAGGGCAGGTACATACATCATTCTCTTTAGGGTTTAAACTAAATCTACGGCATTTGTTAGGATTGTAGATACTCCATTCTAATTAGAAAATTTAAAGTTACTGCTAAGAGTATATTTTCATCTATTACCTATGTGAATAAAAATGCACATAGGAGATTTACTAATTTTCTATAAGTTGGGTAGAAGTGTGTAGCGGAAAATTTAGAAAGGCAATTAAATAACTTTCATTACTTCAAAAATATCATAAACTAAAATATAAATATAAGCAAATCAATATTTTGCTAACAACCATAAATAGATCCGCCTTAGATTAGATTAGGTCAGCTATGGATATTACTAAAATTGTTTTATAACATATCTATAAATATGTAAAATCAAATAGTGATGGCTGGCCAACATCATTATAGATGATAATTTTCTTAAGTTATCAACGGTTTTGCATTTTTAAATAACCATAGAACACGAAAATTAGCTAACGGTGTGATAGAGGCCGGTATTATGCTATTTCAATGAATGCCAATAAAAATGATGTAATGCATTCATAATTACAAAGTTTAACAATAACTCGTCTAGGAGTTGCAATAATGTAAAGTGAAAGCACGGATTATAAAATCCACTCTGTTAAAGCAATAAATTGTTCAATATGAATTATTTTGAAGATTACTTGAAGAAATTGTATAAAATAAAAAACTAAAACAGTGGTTTTTAGATGAGAATATACTTGTACGTTTGAAGAGAATACGTTTACGTTTGAGAATATACGTTTGTTACTTTGTTACCGCAGTTGAATGTGGAGAAACATTTTAAAAGGGAAGATGATCCAAATGTGGTCAAAATTTATGAAAGTTGACGGGAACAAGAGAAGCGGACAACCAAAGAAAAGAAGGACAGTTAGGAAACTGGTAAAATAAATAAAGAAAATACTTTGTGCTGCTTTGTACCACATATACTTACGAAACTGACAAGAAAATGAAGGTGATTTATTGTACTGTGCATTATACTGTATAGTATCACTACAAAATTCTATAGTTCATTAGCTCGACTAGATCGGTCATTGATTCGTTAAAATCTTTATGACACTCGATATCCTAAAATCAGATCTCTCAATTACTTGATTCATGTACAGCTGGTTAGGTTTCAAGGTAAATTCATAAATATACTCAAGAATAAACAGGAGACCTGTCTACCCGTTAAACAACTTCGCCAAAAAAAAACCGAATAATGTCTAATAATCTGATAACATAACTTTATTTATTTCAGACAAATTTGTATGTTGTCATTTAAAAAAAGTGAGGTAAATCTAAATTCGAATTCGAATTCGTATGTCTGCTCTGTAATTCTAACTTTCATGTTCCTTTGTATATAACTGATAAATCATGACTTGAATTACAACAGTATCTATCATCATCAGTCTATCGCCGTCTACTGCTGGATGAAGACCTACCTGGAAGCGTCACCTATCCCAGTCTTGGGCAGCCCGCATTCATCCGTTACCATCCACCTCATTTAAGTTCTATAAAACATTTTTATTTCAGTTATAGGTAGATGTAAACATTAATATATAACATTATGTAATATCTAAAATAAAACAAATCAATCCACAATAAAAAAAAATGTCAAAGTATTTACAGAATAAGAACGCTGCCGTGGCAAACTGCAAGCCACATCTGCCGATGCAAAATAGTTCATAGCGGTTAGAACAAATAGATCCTGAGTTGAGACCGGTTAACAAGTAAGTTATTTTCAATTTATCCGTCAACTAACAACCTGAAAAGGTAATTGAGATGATAAACTAAATGCCAAACGCAAATGACCGCATGCTATTGAGCACATCAGGAGAGGTCTATTTTGCCCCGGTAAATATTGAATGTAGATAAAATAATATATAATTTATTTGAAGAGTGGAAAATTACAGTTTTTTTTTCAGAGCAACTTAATAATCATTTACATCTGTTATGTAAAAGCATTTAGATGAGATGCTTATAGAAAAATACAAGTATCCTGCTAACAGCCCCCACACAGTCCCCACTTTTTTTTATTGTAGTATTTTTGCTACTGTGGAATGTGTATGTATTTTGGTCTGTGGTCTATTTGGTGGGTCTGTTTAGGAATTTAGTACGTAACGTACATAAATGTACAGAAATGATCTCCCTTTAATTACAGATCAGTGAGCAAATAACGTCATCCCTGAATTAACGTGCTTTTTTATTCAATAGCAGTAAATCAGGCTGATCGTAAAACTAACAGCGAAATCTAACGTCTGATAGCTGATAATATATTATGCTAAATCCACATTCTAGGTGTCAAAGTAGGTATTTGAAGTGGTGGTTGAAAGAGTACGTACAGATATATTTATTAGACTGTTTTATTAGACAATTGGCAAATTTGAAGTTTA
The DNA here is from genome assembly GCA_947561695.1 of Tyria jacobaeae. Taxonomy (NCBI): domain Eukaryota; kingdom Metazoa; phylum Arthropoda; class Insecta; order Lepidoptera; family Erebidae; genus Tyria; species Tyria jacobaeae. Next base: position 10,216,324 of record OX387231.1, on the reverse strand, counting down.
CAAAGGTTAGTTTAAAGAGGCTGCCATCAAGCTTACTGTCTATTGAGGACCTCATAACATGTAAGAAACTCGTTTTTTTTACATTCTATTATATAGCAGCATTGACTGGTATCTGTTTTCTAGTTGTAAGTGACACTGACTACTGAGCCGGAAGTCATGGGTTCGATTCCCACACGGGTCAAAAATTAGCGTGATCTACAAATAGTTGTTCTGAGTAGCGGTGTTCTTTGTATCCGTTGTTTGTATGTTTGAATTATTTATTGCTTTAAGATAACTCATGCACCCTTTTGCACATTTACATTTAATTATTACAAGACAGCTTAATTTTTTTATATAACTTTAATATTAGAATAGCCTATAGCCGTTTTCTGGTGTCATTAACATTGCAGTGTGATTCTCGGTGAAGTAAAATAAACCCTTTTCTTGCGTGTTATAAAAGGCGACTACGAGACCGGACTGTTATCTCTCAGACAGATTTATATAGTCATACAGTGCCCGAGTGATAGCAATAGGCTTGCCTCTAAATATTTCTATATGGGACTGAATTATGTTTTGGCAAAAAGGGCTTTTGAGACTGCTCTGCCTACCCGTGTAGGCATATAGGCGTGGAGTGTATGTATATAAGTATTGACAGATTTTGTGCATCAATTAAAAGTTTTCCAACAGAAAAATCGTTGTATATCTGATAAGGTACTGCAGAATATCACTATAGCATCTAAGAATTAACACAACCTTATTCGCTGTTTCCTGTAAATAAGATTATTAATTAGTAACTGAGTTGTATGGTTACACTCTTTGTGACGAAGTAAAATAATCAGTGAGTGACAGTATTATAGATTATTTTGCTATAAAACCACATAAATATGTATCTATAAAAAGGAAAATTATTTAAATATTCCGTTAGCGTCAGCAGCTGCGTTATATGAATTATGATAATGTCTTGTGAAGCATCAAAGACAGTAATTTTCCTCTAAGTTATTAACTTTAAGTCTCTCACAGCTTTTTAATAACGATGCCCAAAATTTAATTAATTGCTTACGTTATAAAGAATTATGTTGCCTTTTTAGCGGCTTCATACGTAAGCTCTGTTTCAAACTAATGCAAGCAAGCCTTTGGTTTTTACTAGAAAATAAAATTTTACTACAAATAATAATACTTACAATGAATACTTCGTGAAAATGTTTTTTTTTTTATTATGCGATAGTGGGCAAACGAGCAGACACCTTTCCCTATACATTCTGGGATATAAGTAAGTTCTATGTTTTTATAAATATACTAGCGGACCCCGTCAAACGTTGTCCTGCATGATATTTCAAGCGATTAGGATCATTATAGATAAATAACCTAGATACCGACTGCAGCGCCATCTGCCGGGCTGATTTGTGAATCTAAACCATTCCCAGATCCCCTTGAACACACACAAAAAATTTCATCAAAATCCGTCCAGTCGTTTGAGAGTAGTTCAGTGACATACACACTCACAGAAGAATTATATACATATATAAAGATTAACCACGCGTAACAAATGTGTACCTTTCGTAATTGTTCACGAAGTATTATTTTCTTTTGCTTTGAGTTTTGAGTACTTCAAAAGGACTCCAGTTACAACAACTACAAATTAGTAAATTAACTCTTTCTGTTGATGCGTTGATGCGTCTAGATATCTCAAGGAGCACTTCTTTAGAAGGTTTATTTCTAAAACAAAAAAATATATTGGATTTAAAAAGTCTTTAAATTTTTTTGCCATATATTATAACTTCAGAAGATTTAGAATCTTACTTTTACATAATCCCTTGGTAAGAAATGAGACATGATAAAACATGGATGCATCATACCATTTCCTTCCTCCATTTTTTTAATAAATAGCGCATAGCACTGTTTAAGGGTTCCTTTTCAAATCAGTTACAAAATATTAATTTATACAATAATAAAGCGTAACTAAATACTTCGAAATAAGCTCGATGTTCTGCTTATTAATTAATGTTTGTATTTTAATTTCGATTACCAAATATGATTTCGTGAAAGTATCTGATGTCAAATTTAAATTAGAACGTTAATATTAAATGTTATATACAATCGCTTTCTAATAATATAAATCAGTTTAAGAGTGCTCAATTGTTTGACAATTAATAATATCTTTAAACAATAACACCATAGCTGGCTAATGGGTTAAATTAAATGATGTACAGCAGCAATAAGTGTCAGGTATTATAAAATCAGACTTTTATATGTCTACAATTTCAAGTCTAGTTCGATAAGACAGGCGCAGTTATAGATGTTGAATATTTTTGTGATATTAATACGAGATATAGGCGTTAAATACACCTAACAAATGTGTACCTTTCATAATTGTCATTCATCAATTATTATGTCACCATAAGCCTATTGCTGTACACTGTGTACCTAAAACTATATTTTAACTTTTTTTTTAAATACTTGCAACATGACTGGATACCTCCACGGCTAACTGAAGAGGTTGTAATGTTTTGATTCACGTTGATTAAGAATATTAGAATCTTGTAATAGGTATATCAAAATGAAATGATGTTTATTAGTCTCATTAACAAGATGACAGATTTGAATCATTATTTTTTGTCGTAGCAGTATTAGCTTCTATGTAGGGCTGGTTTAAAAGCAAACAATAAAATAAAAAACTACAGTCTCGTCAACCATGCTGCAGACTGATCTAGTCTAAAATAAGTGCTGAGCATTATACGTGTACCCAAAAAAAAAATCGTTATTACTGTAAATTATAGGCATGTCCAATATGTCCATACATATGTCCAAATTAAGTGTCTTCTGAACAGAACAGTTGTTCCATTGAACAGAACAAGAGTTCTCTTTTGAAATTGATTGTCGTCACAACTTCAGTATGAGTAGGAACACACCCCGCTCATACTTCTTTATATCAGTTGTATGTATAATAATGAGAATAATATGAAAGCATATCTCATGTCGTGTTTGCTCTGACACCATTCAAAGCTTAGACATTAGACTATAAATCTAGCCTAAGACGGTGACATTTGTTACTGCACATTGTAAACAGATGTAGTTAAACCGCCACAAATGCGTGTTTGTGTTGCTGGTTACACGTATGATAGAATATTGTTCGAATTACCACAATTCCTATCTATGTACACAATAATAAACACAGTTTACCCACAATGGACCTGTTGGTGCCTGATGTGTGCGCAAGCTTCCTATTTGTCTTCATTTTAGAAGCTTAATTATGATATTTTTAATTAACAATGCCTATTTTAATTTGACTGTATTAATATGTAATCTTTTTTTAGTTATAAATTATCATGGCGGTTTAATGTGTCACTAATACGAGTCTCACACTAGTACTTCGTAGTGTTCTTTAAAAAAAAATATTTTTAATGGGCCTTACTTTTTAAATATATATTATATTAACACATATTACATGTATCATACAGTATAAATAAATAATTTTAAAGTAGTGTTATATGAATATCTGCTTATTTTCTTTAATATAACTGAGATTTCAGTCATTAGCTCCGCTATTACACTTAGTAATGAAACACTGTGATGTCGACATACTGATGGGGTGATGACTGAGTTCCCACAAAAAAAAGGATAATACGAAAGTAAAATTAGTTTAATTTTATTGAAGTTCAGAACTTGTTTGTTCCTAAAACGATTTTGTCTTAGTGTTTGATTTGATACTTATATAGTAAAAGTTAATGTGAAAGATGTAATAAATAAATAATGAGCTTGTGTAAACGATGTTATTGCGTTTCACTTTTTGTCTTTGCTCTGTTACTCTACGTGTTTAACTTTATGTCTACTTATTTGTTAGTGCCAATAATGTAGCTTAATTCTGACTTGACCACTTGCAGAATTAACTGGAGCACATGTATGGTCCGAGTGTATTTCCACACGGGACAAATATTTGTGCGAGGTGATATAGGCGGCAAACGAGCAGACGAGTCACCTGATGGACTAAGTGACTACTCCTCAGCATAGACGGTGGGTGAAGGTTTCGGGCCTTCGGTAATTTCACTCACTTGATGAAACAAAATGTAAGCATTGTTTTGTAGCTGGTTTGTATGTAACAAATGTAGGTGCCTAAAGTGGCACTTAACTGGGGTGTTCTAAGTGTTTGTTGCTTGAATTAAAACGTATTATTAGTGTCTCATTAAAATGCTCTTCAGTTTCTCTTAAACTCCTTTTATCATATTATTTTAGTCGCTATTTGTCTTTACAGACAAAGACACCACCGACTTTGCAGTAATTTGACTAATTATGGGACTTCTATTCTGGAAAATAACAAATTTCAAGGTTATATATTGATTCACAATCAATTTTATTACATTATGGGCATAACGATTGTATAAAGGAACCCTTTCTCTTGGGCGGCCCCTTATAAACAATGAATTTCTATCGCTATATTTGGTACAATACGGTTAATGTTAGTATTTACTGTGCACAGATTTTACGAAAAAATATCGGCTTTGTTCTATCGGGACAATTGTAGAAAGAAAACTTACGTCAGTGGAGGTCAGATTTTTTGAGGATATCTATATAGTTTTGGTTATATAAGACCGGTTATATTAAGACCAGGTGAAGGCTTATCTGAGAGCATTTTTTGCACAATGTTTTAATATTTGTCCCACTATTATATTTCTCCCTTCTTTTTTCTATTATAGGGGGACAGACGAACAAACGGGCCACCTGATGGGAAGTGACAACCGCCGTCCATGGGTACCAGTGATGAGGGATAAGGAGAGGGGAAAGAAGAGAGGGGGATGAGGAGATGGGAAAAGAGGAGTTGGGACAAGGGTGAGAAAAAAAGGAGGAAACTTCATTAATTTCGGTTTAATGCATAACCGGTTATCTGTGAGGTCGTGGTATCGCACCGGTCGAGCCGATCCATTCGTGTCTAAGCATGACTCGACCACTGTTCGACCTACCCTGCACTAGTTTTACGACTATACGTTTTTTGTTCAGTAGAATAAAATCACCGATGAAATATTTTAATAAAATTAACTAAGTATACATTTCTACATTTCAAGACATGAAAATAATACAAAATGTCTAAAGTACCTACTTGAAAATGACAAAGATAATTATAGCAATTGAATAACGAAAATCAAAAGGCCTTAATTCAGAGATAAGTGTGTTTATTAACTTAGAAAAATACTTGAGAGAATCCTTATAGTAAATTCGTCCTTTTATAAGCAGGAAAAAAGGCAAAAAAAAAAATACTTCGTAAAGGACAAGTGACAGTCTCTATAGACCTTTTAAATCCGAGGGCAGAATTTTATACCCTCGAGCCATTTTATTTTGGTAGACAACTTTTTCGAGACAAATATGGAAAGTAAAAGGTGATAAAATGTTATTTTCAGATATAAAGAAAAGGTGCCTCGTGTTATTGATCCTGAATACGAATTGAGGGTACTAGTTGACATAGAAAGATAGAGTTATAAAAAATTTGTTACGTTGAAACTTTCCACCTCTTAGCTACTTTAGGAGAAATAGAATTCAAGAATATGATGTTAAAAATCATGAATACTTGAAGAATAATATATTTCAGTGACCAATGATGCACACTGCTCCACGTTTCGAACCCGAACGCCACGCCATCTTGCTATTTCTCTTAAGTAAACATAAAAGTTTCCAATTATTCTAAGTTATTGTAACAGACATTCCAAAACATTTGTAAAATACTATATAAAAAATAATTAGATTTACAAAGCAAAATAAAGCAAATGTTGTCGCAATATCGATATTTAAATTTAAAAGGCTCAAAACTTATTTATACTATTATTGTTAACATTTCACTAAATTTATTACATACTTATTACATTATAAAGCGTATTTAAAGTTTTTATAAATACGTCACGTCTTCCATTATTTAGTCAAGCCTTGAAGGTAGGAAAATATCTGCGACCCAAAAGAAGACTATAAAAAGTTTTAGTGATAGTTCAAAAGCTAAAAAAATAACCAACCATGGTCTAAAATTGCATTTTGTAAAGAGGGTTGTTTTTTGAGAATATGAATATATATATGTATGTAGTTATGACGTTTGTTAGTCACACCGGAGCCTAGACATTTTGATGGATATTAAAATGTGGCGTCGTGTAATTTTTATTCTATTAATCCATTATTAATAAGTGACTTGAGTATAAGATGCAGTAATAGCCGACATAGCAGATATAGAGAATAGATACACAGTCACTCTAAACACACAACACACACACACACACACACATTCATATACAACCTAACCCTATTTTGTACATGTTTTAATTATCACTGTTACCATTAATTTCCGGTTTCTTTAAGAGATAATACTTTTCTTTCATTACAATATTGTAACTTTTTATAATAGGGTATTTTGAAAGTTCGAATTGTGATCCGACTGTAGACCTGGTGCCCTGTAACACAGGTTTTATACCAACCGCGGGCACCAGCTATCCACAACCGACATTTGTATAATGTTGATGTATTATTATTATCGCGATATTATTATTACTTTTTTTAATAAAACAGACAGGTCACCTGATGGAAAGTGACAACCGCCGTTGATGAGGGATGGAAGAATGCCGGGAGGGGATAGAAGAGAGGAGGGAAACAGGAAGGGGGGATATGGGCCTCAAAAAACCTAAACCTATTATTATATAATATGATATAACTTTAACTAAAAAGTCGATTATTACTAGAGGGCCAGTGAATACTGCAGTCTGGTATTAGATTTATATTATATATTATTATATATATATTTTTATTTGTGTGGTTTGTGGTTCTCGTTAAAGTAGAAAAGAGTCACTCTATTTCTTTCCGTGGGTGTCGTAAAAGGTGACTAAGGGATCGGACTGTTATCTATCAGACAGTATGTATACAGTCATACAGTGCCCGATTGACGGCAATTGGCTAGCCCCTAATACGTTAGTGGTACCAAATTCTTATTTGCAAAATGTGGGTGTTTTATACACCTCTGCCTACCCCTTAGGGGATACAGGCAGGAGCGTAGATATGTATGTTTTCCATAAAAAATAAGAACATTATTAAATCCCTATCTCAAAACATGCCGCAGTAATGTAATACTGTGTAAACATTTAACTAGACATGTGTTAAACACTACATAAGATATTAAATCATCTAACCGCAGAATATCTAACTAAATTCACCCAAGTTTTAACCCATATATTTACAATGTGTTCCAGAAACTGTAGTTTGATTAAGGAACTAACTTTAGGAAAAATAATGACTATTAATACCAAACACCTATTTGAATCTGACCATTGAACCATTTAATTTATAGGTTAGTAATCTGCCTCACCAGGAAATATATTTTCAAAAAAATATATATTCACATAATTAAAAAAAATACTTTCTTCAGTCTAAATCAACTCGTTGTCTTCTACATAAAAAAAAAAAAAATTACAACAACCGTCCATAGCATTCTGAATACCTGAATAACAAAAAGCTTAAAAAATAAATAAATAGAAATCAAATATGTATGTTAGGTAGGTACCTGTACCTTGTTAACAAATGGTAAGTCAGGTGGCTGGCGAACTTTTTTAATTTGGCCCCGTGCCAATGTTTTTAGCGAACTATCTTGACATTCTGGAATGGTCGTATGTCGAGTGATTTAACTAGCAATCGTCATGAGAAAGTATATTAGCTCCTTTGATAAAAAAAATCTTTACGTCCATAGAAATAGATTGTATTTTACATAATTGGGATTTTACTACACAGTTATATTTGTACATAAAAAAACGATATATTTCAAAGTGAATCTCTTCGGCAAGTGGTGTTCCATCATTACTGTGTTAGGGCACTTCTTATGGATTATGAACACCTTTTAGTCCAAAATATGATAAAACTTGTACAGTACTAGGCAAGAAATAATGCACATTGACCTCTAGAAAGAGACATTCGGCTATTTTCGACTTTGTAGAGCATTGTCCCACTACATGTGTCACGTTTTGTCAGTCGTTCGCCAAATGCGGTGGAGTACGGTCGCGTCCAGTTCAGATTTAGACTCCCAAATTTAAATGATTTAGAATTGTACTATGGCATCTTTAGGAAAAAGAGCCTATACATGGTCTGTCACGCGAAATTGTCTACAAGGTTTATAAATATTTTTTAACTCAAGCCGACAAATTTAAAAATCATGAAGATAAAGACGTATGTAACTATTTTCAGAAGGTACAAGAGCATGTTGCAAATGCCAGTGGAATTTCAAGAAGAATTTTGAACAAATATCAAAGGAAGTCAGTACTGAAACAGATTCTACTGCAGTTAAGTTCAGTACCCCGAAAAAAGGTAGACCGAAAAAGCAATTCCATTTAGAAATGGACGATTTTGATTATGATGTTGTGCGAAGAACGGTGTATGATTTTCACTTACGCAAGAAGCTAAACTATCGGAGGCTATTAATTACAATGGATCTGAAAAGACGTTGAACAAAATACTTCATGAGATGGGATTTCGGTTCACTAAAATGGAAGATAATAGAAAAGTTCTAATGGAAACGCACAATGTAAGTCTCAAACGAATGGAATACCTTAATAAAATACGCAAATTTTGCGAAACAGGAAAAAAGATAAACTATATGGATGCGTCTTATATCATACATCATCACTCATACATCACGCACTAAAAGAAAATCTTGGAGTGATGATAAGAAAAAAGGCGTAAAAAAGCCAATTTCAAAAGATCAACGTTTATCATGATGATAATATAATAATTCATGCGGGACTTCCACGGACACTATAGGTGATTATCACAATGAAATGAATAACGATAACTACGGGAAATGGCTGGTCATCAATTAATCCCAAACATACCCAGTGATTCTGTTCTAGTTTTCTACAAGGCACCCATTCACATTCAAACACCATTAAACAGGAAATGATCAACTGGTTAAACTGGCAAGAAATTCCAGTAGACCCAAAATTGATAAAACCCCAGATTTACGGTATTATATGTCGGTATAAGGAGAGGTATACAGAGTTTTCCGTAGACAAAATACTTGCTGAATATGGGCACACTGTATTGCGATTGCCACCGTATCATCCGGATTTTAATCCAATTGAAAATATATGGTCTCAAATAAAAGGTTACGTAGCCTCTAGAACTTTGGGTATAAATTTAACTACATTAAAAACATTATTTTCAGAAAAAGTAAACATGATTGGGACTACAAAGTGGAAAAAGGTTTGCGATTATGCATTTAAATGTGAGAATGAAAATCGAAGATTTCAACACGGTCTAGATAATTACACTGATAGACTGGTAATAAATACCGCTGATAGCGACAATGATATTGACTTCATTGAGGGTGAATAGGAAGAAATTGAGGTTTTATAATTGTTTTGTCAGAATGTTTCACTTTTCAAAATAAATAAATCAATACGCAAACATACATGTTTTTTTATTTTACTGTAATCTAAGGACAACACTTATAGAAAAAAAAATTGTTTAATAAAAAATAAATAAAAAGAATAATCAAAATAAACAACTCACAATAATTGTTTTAACAGCTCTTAATAGATACCGAAGTGGTAGTATTTCGTGCAAAAGGGACAAAGCTCTACATAGCCTAAATCAGCCGATTGTCTCTTTCCAGAGGTCGATGTGCATTATTTCTGACCCAGTACTGTATTTATTAATTTCATAACACTTATGTATAAAGTTCCTAAAATTTTAATTGTTGTATTTATTTGCTACAATTTTTAATTTTCTAAATTCTTAGTACCTACAACTAGTCGTACTTACGGATCTGTGTGTGATCAGTATTCAACTGTTACCTGTTTAAGTTTATTACAGAAACTGTTATTAGTTGGACAAAAATTTGTTTAAAATCTCAACAAAGCGTTTTGATTATTACAGAACTATCAGCAAACTTCAACGGAACAAAACGATGCTTGAATAGAGATTGAAAATGTGATAATATCATTGGAAATGTTACAAAACGCTTCCTTGGCCTAGTGTAAGTATACATCACAGCTTGTATATATTAGACGCGTATCACTTACATAATATGGGGCAAGCTAGCCAGGCACTTTGGCAATGCAATCAAATAGGTAAATTGGAAGTATATTGAGAGGAAAACGGGAAAACAGACAGAATAGGTAAAAGGATACTGCTTATAAGTATGGATAAGGGAGTGTATCCAGTAGCTCGAGCAAGTCCGGGTCGCGTACCATGTAATGTAACTTAAACCGACTAATAACAAAAATGACTCAACGCTTAAAGACTTTATGATATTAAGGTTATATGAGTGTCAATTCAAATCAGCATCTTTTTAGTAAACGTCAAAACTGTCAAAACGTTCATTGAGTTTTGTGTGAAATACAAAAGCGTGACATCACACTTGCTTATTGTTAATTTGTTGTTAAAAATAAATTGAAAACGTCATAATAAAACAGAACGACAACTGCCAACTATTTTATGAAATCTTAATGCCCATCTTAGAGGAATAATTTAATTTAAGCATACTTATCTACCCAGCTGAGAAGTTTCGGAAAGTTATATAGATATAGATATAGATATAGGTATAGATATATACTCTTTATTGTACTCGTGAAGTATCAAACAAAGTACATAATAATAGGTGAGTACAAATGGCGGTCTTATCACAATCTGCAATCTCTTCCAGACAACCTGATGGACTATACTGCAAAATATTAGGTTACAATGGTGCACAAAGAGTAAAAAAAAAGATAAAAAGAAAAGGAAATAAAAAGTAAAACAATTATTAACAAAAATTAGAGATAGAAAAAGAAACTAAGTAAAAACAAATTACAATTAAAGACAGGTAATATATACATATATATACACATAGATACACATACAAGAATACATATACACATACATAAATATATGCAATAAACAAGTATTACTGAGATAGGTAGTGATCCTTGACGAGTTTCTGAAAGACAGCTAGTGATTGAGCCCGTCGGATAGCCTCTGGCAATGCATTCCAAATGCGTGCGGCTTGCACAGTGAACGATTTATCAGAAAACATTGTAGAGTGAGTTGGTATTTCCAACGTCAGATTTTCTGATGGTCTCAAGCACCTATTGTGTGTATCACGTATAAATGAGAAACATTGTTTTAGGTAGACAGGGGTAGATGGGTGAAACAAGATATTATACAGTAAAGAAAGGATATGAGTATTCCGGCGAAGGCGAATCGGAAGCCACTTGAGTTTAGTGCGGAATTGTGAGATATGATCATATTTGCGTAATCCGTATATGAATCTTATACAGAAATTCTGAAGTCTCTCAAGTTTATCAAGTTGGTCTTCATTGAGATCTAGATAGCTAACGTCGGCGTAGTCAAGAATGGGTAGAAAAATAGACTGCACGAGTTCAATTTTAGTAGATGTTGGAAGAAAATTACGTAACCTTCTTAGAGAAGCTGCAGAGGCAAAGATTTTACGGCTGACATTTTTGATCTGGACACTCCATGAGAGGGTTTTGTCGATGTATATCCCTAAGCTCTTTACGCTGTCACTTACAGGAATGATAACGCCTTCAAATGAGATTTGCGAAAGTGTTGAGTTGTTAATCTTAGCAATATATCTTGGGCTACCGACAATTATAGATATAATTCTTGACTGCCATTTTAGCCAGAGATCTTAAATTTAGTAATTCATCTTCTTTTTAGCTTTAAGTAGTCCTTCCTTTTTAATAATCTTCTATATAACTCTAGGTTAGCTATATTACCAGAATGTGTCGGACAGACATCGTTAAACAAAATAAGAAGTTTCTCTTAGCATATTTTATGAGCTTCTGCATTGATTTTCTTTAATTTAATAAAAGCAACATAAACTAGCTACATCTGTATATTTCAATGGTTATTTAGATTTAGAAATTAGTTTATTTAGAAATAATAATAATAATAAAGTTGGACAGTTTTCAGATAAAAGTGGCATGACATTTAATTGATGCTTATATAATATATATATATTTGTAAGCCTACCATAATGACTCCACTTTGCCTGATGGTAAGCAATAAATGGAGTCCAAGAGTGGTGGTCACCATCCTCATTGCATGTCTAGTCAATGCAACATGGTGACCCACACTATGGCGGCCAGGTGAGATGCTTTTTCACGCCCCGCTTAAAAGACCCGGGATCAAATTGGGAAGGAAACACGTGCGCTGGTAGGGAATTCCAGGCTTTCACTGATCGGCACAGGAAAGAAGAGCCAAACAGTTTCGTTCGGGATCGCATATCTTCGACTCGCAAACGGTGACTCCTCAGGCCAGCACGTGTAGTCCTGTAGAGGAAGGGAGAAGGTGGGACCAATTGGAAGAGCTTGTCAGAACATTCCCCGTGATGTAGGCGATAGAGAACTGCCATAGAGGCGACATCTCTTCGCAACTGCAGGGGCTCAAGAGACTGGGTATAAGTGCATCATATACTATAAAGAAAGAGCCTTGTTGTCAGTTCAAGAAATATTAAATATTTCACTTTAGATCCCAACAAATGTTCTATCACATGGTGTATGACATAAATAGATACATCACTTTACTGCATGCGTCACGAAAAAGAAAAAAATATTATTGATCGGCAATGTTTAGTTCTCACACTCGTTATATATTCCTGTCAATATCATTCAAAGTGCAAGGCGACAAAATTGTATATTTTTATTTAAAATTACTACTTTGGAATTTATATGGAAATGAAATGAAAGAATTCGTGTGAATCGAGGCACTTGTAAAACATACAAACAAAGAACACCCAGACTCCAAACAACTATTTGTGGCGAACACAAACTGTTTTTCCATATGGGAATAGAGTCTTGACTTTTGGCTCAGCAGTCTAGAACACTAACTACTAGACCAACTGCCATTTTTTTTGGAGATTGGTTAAATGATCCTCTTAGATGTCCATCACCCTTTGGAACAAACACAAGGTATTTCAGACTATTAAAGACTAACATCCCCCCGGGTGTAACTGACAAAAAGCATAACCGCCAGCTTAGTGGTAATACAGTAGAAACCATTTTTAGCAGAGACATATCCGCTTCCCCTCCAGCAAATTTCTTGCACACTACCTACTGTTATTTTATCAATTTTACTCTTTGGTAAAGCAGTTATAAATTCAATAAACACATTTTTGTTTTCTAGGCAAAATTACGGTGTTTAATACACCTCTGCCCCTTAGGGGATACAAGTGTAAGCGTGTGTTTTTTTATTCATTCTCATATATTTCGGCAAAACATAACGCTCTCAATGACCACATTTTTTTAGGAAACTATCTGCTAATACTAACAGTAGGTAGCATATAATGCTATATAATAACAGTAGGTAGTATATAGTGTAAAAAATCAAATGTTCTTTTGCACTTATCGTCCACCTCTTTTTTATTTCCATAAGGCTGATTGGTAGAGTATGATCTGAGTATTACAATTGCATATAAACAAAAAATCTATAATAACTAATATTGACTACAGTCACTAAAAAAGTTATCTTTACTCTATATTTACTGTCTGACTATAAAATATGATCAAACAAATAATTACATTGGTGTCAAACATTAGCCCCAAAACTGGCAACAGTCGTTAAATATAATTCAAGCACAATTCCATTCATAACAAATTGTCAACAAAGTTTCGTTTAACTACGAAAGGCAATTAAAATGTAATCAGTGTCCACGATTTAGATCTAATGTATATTTTTAAGTTGAATTTAATAATCGGTTTTTGCTTTTAATATGTAAAAGACAGATTTTGCCGATTATAATTTTGTCCGCTGTAAGTAATAGGAGGCAAGCCTATTGCTGTCATTCGGGCACTTTTAGGAATGAGAGTGAATGGAAAATTTGGCGTATTTTGACAAGAAGGTGGGGATAGGGATATTGCTTATATAGATGGATTGGAAAGAATAAGCAATAACTAGCGCAAGTCAGATCAGTCCTGCAACGCGAACTGGCTGCTGCCGGGAAGTCTGAGTCCTTTAACTACTTACAGATAATATAATTGTAAAATATTTGTTTTCAACCGATTTGAAAAAGGAGAAGGTTCTCAAATCGACTGCTTTTAATATTTGTTAGCTAGAATGCTGGTGCTTCCCGTGTGGTTCCATTTTAATTTGTTCCAGTGGCATCCATGAGAAAACCATATAAGTCTTAAATTTGCATTAAGCATGTGCGCGACAAATGGACGAATAACTCAATATCACGGCAACCGATTTCGATGATTCCTTTTATATTGGAAAGGATGTACTTTAAGGGTAGTTAGATAATAGTTTGGTCCAGTTGCGATAATGGCATCCATGAGAAAACCATATTAGTCTTAAATTTTATGACAGATACCTTGAAGTCGGTTGTCTACTCATTTAAATTCTGATTATTTATATAGTATCTATAATTGTCAACCTGTTTGTTTAATCATAATAGTAGTTTCAAATTGTTCATACTGCGACAATTACTCTGTCTAATTTTCATAAGGTCTTGAGGATGCTATCAATGGTTGCTCTTGTGCAGTTTGGAAAGAGACCGTTGAAATAGCAAACACTTTTTGTATTTTGTTAGAAAGTGCTTGCTTAAATATTAATAAAGTGAAGACATATTATTGAATAGAAATTATATAAATACATAAGGGCTAGGCAGAGACATTTTAGACTGACGTTTTGATTGTATTTTTTTTTATTTTTAGTTTCTTATGGTTGCGTCTATAAATATGAAAATAGGCTCGTGACGTCAACGGTCTCGCACCCTATCATAACACCAGCGCTGCAGTCTCCGACTCCAGATAAGTGCCTTTTCTGGCGTTGCACAGGCATATAAATACTCATGGTTTTTATTTGATTGTAATAATTATGTGCTGTCCTGTGAATATCAGAATAAATGCTTTCTTTCTTTCTTCTAATGTATAAACCACCCGCATTTTACCAATGATATGATTGTATATTACTGTCTGATACAAAACAGTCCAATTCCTCTCCACCCTTAGTCGCCTTTTAGGATATCTATGGAAAGAGACGGATGGCTCTATTCTACTCTACCGAGAAACACACGGCTAAACTACTAATGACAATATTTTACTTGCAAAATCATGAGTCATCTAATTTATCGTATATTTAATCCAATACTTCGTCTCCTCACATATGGCAACACTGTAATTAATGTAGCCATCAGTAGGGATTCGAATATCATAATATTTATAACAAATAGTTTTGTTGTCACTAAATGTGTACCTAAAAGGCTGGCCGCGCTCTTGCGACTTTTCAATTGCAAGTGTTAATGGGCGGCGGTAGTCGCTTACCATCAGGTGACTCATCTGCTCGTTTGTCCCATATTTCATAATATCTCACAAAAATATTATAACTTGACACCATCTAATGGTAAAATCTGGATTTAGCCAATAAAACTTTTTAAACTAACACTAATCCTACTATCCTTCCAATTGTTACAAATTTCATATTAACTTCAATTTTTGTAACTAAATGTCAAGTTTTTTTATAGCTCGGCAGTGAAACAATAAGCCATTTGTACTGGCATTCACATGATAAACGGCAATAGGCTATAAAAGCAACGGCTCGACAGTCGTAAAACGTAAACATCACGATTTGGACAAATTGCCGGGCCTGCTCGTAACTGCCCAATTATAAACGAGTGCGATGATTTCTGTACCGACGAACAGTTTTAATTGGCTGTCAGATTGGCTAAGATTATATGGCAATCAACCATTATCATGTATTAAGCTTTATATATAATAGAATCATGTACATACATGATCCTCGTGAACGAGAAATGTAACCAACTACAAATTAATCGTACCAATATTATGATTTTTATATATCTTAATGAAATGAAAGGGAAATACATATTATTATTATTATAAAGTTGATTGTTTGTTAGACGAGCTAATCTTAGAAAAAAACCTTTTTGTATTACATAGCGTCTTTTGATTAAGTTTATAAAACATCATGCAGCGATTCTTAGTGAGAATAAACCAGGTAAATAAGTTTCATAATACAATTTGTGAAGAATTTCTTCAAAAGTCGACTTGAAAATTTTTCATAAAGTATCTTTGAGACACTCATTATAAATGTCAGTATTAACACCCAATATTCATTCATGACCTGAATTTAAAGTGCTAAATATGGTCCAAGCAGAAAGGCAACCAACCATTGATTTAGCTTGTCCTCATGTTTCGAAACAACTTATTAAAAGAATATGATTTTCTCTGTATTTAAAACATTTTCATTTCTTTTGCATATACATACATATTTTTGGAAAACTCCAAACATTTAGATTAGTTCATGTCAGCCTTTTTTGAAATTTTATTTTGAAAATGACAATTAAAATTCAACTCAAAATGAAACGTCTAAATTCAAAATGCCGTATTTTCTTAATTGTTTTGGCGCCTTACATTATTCTAGCTTACGTATAACAACACCTTTTGGAAAAATTATGTATATATAAAACGACATGATTAGAGTGTAAGTGACTTGAGACTTGACTTATTTTGTATAAGAATAAAATACCTATTTATATTTAAATTATTCAGTTAAATTTCAATCACTGCAGCACTGCATCCATTTTCGTTACAAAATATGTGGTTAACAAAAATCGCAATGAATAAAAAAGCCATTTTCGCAAGAAGATTTAAGCATAAATGTTATAAACAAGGTTGAATAACGAGTTTCAAGCGCTGTACATCGCTTTTTATGTTTCATAGCAGAAGCTATTGCATAATGGCATCTGGAACTAGAGCACATTCGTTTGGACTTATTTACGTTTCGTTTTGAAAATAGTCGTAAAGCTGTCGCGAATATCTTTCAGATTCATGTTTTGTAACCATAATACGGTCTAGTATTTATATAGCGCTTAGTGATTATGACAATTACGAGTATATATAGTATACCTAATTCCTTAGATCACGGTAGATCAAATCTTTGTAATAGATTTTTTATATTTACGTATTAGATACTTTTTTGACAAGCCTTATAGTTTATATCTCGATGGATTTCGACATGTAAATAGTCATCGAAATCGTCTTAATGGTGGGAGTAAATACAATGTAATTAAGAGAGGAAGTTCAAAAGTAAATATGTAAAATATTTACTTTTGAACTTCCTTTAAAATAATACTTACTACTATTAATTAGTAACTTTATTTGTACATTTATAGTATTCATTCATAATTTCAGTCTCTGCTATTTCGATATACCAAATAAGATAATGTTAAAAGGCACCACTGATACTGATATGACTTACGTTACCGCTCGACACCGTTATCACACCTCCTGCTTATAATGAAACAAGTATAGCTTTCGGCAATGAACTCCCAGGAGTCCAACCGTATAATTTTGATAAAAACTTTTTTGTAATATTGTGTATGCGTAGTAAAATTTATAATAATTAACTTCTTACCCTTATCTCAATGTTATTGGGGATCTGTGTAATGTTTTCTCTTATTCCACTTACTCGGTGTAATAACTATATTACCAATAACCAGATAGATTAATTGAACATAGTAGTTAACTTGTTAAATTATAATAGCAAACTTAACAATACCTCATACGTCCCCGCCAAAATCTGTAACAATAGATAAAGTTCATTAATGCGTGAAGTCTACTCAATAATAAAGATACAGCTTTCTGAAACAGAATTTACCAAAAAACTAGTGAGTAATAGTGATATTATAGGTTTCTTGCAGTAAAGATTTATTTGCAAAACTCTTTACTTTTTTTAAAGATAACCTTTGTGACTTTACAAACATACAAACAACAGAAACAAAAAAAAAACGCAGACTCGGGAACACCCAGTGATAATCGAACCCACGGCTGACGGCTCAGCAGTCAGAGTCACTCACCACTAGACCAAGAGATCAGTGATTTTTTTATAACAAGAGATGTGCCCACTTAGGGGAATATCCTTATGTCAAATAAGTAAATTGCAAACGTATATTTACTCACTAAGACAAGTTCACCAACATCGGCAAAGGTGCTACATGAAAATTATTTATTTATACAAACAACAAAATTCCAAACTTCGACGAACATTGCTACTGTTACCAGGCAAATTCTTGTAGAAAGTTATTACAGCTTTTGACTGTACAGGTTTTTAAATGATCTAAAAAATATGTATATAAAAAAACGCAAGACATAAAACAATCCGGAGGTTCCTCCTTAAAATGGAAATCCGCTTCGAAATGAATTGGTTCCTATAACTATGAAATTCCAGGGTCCCGATTAGAAGTCCTCCCAGTTAACTTATCCTCATTTGAAATTAAAAGTTCAGATTAGCATAATAAGATAAAAACCTTTTTATTTAAACACAGCAAGTTATAATTGGGAACAAAGAATTATTCTAATGAGAAGGAAAAGCGAGAGATTGTTAAACTGTACATATGTAGGTAAATAATTCATTGTGAAAAACTGAAAAAGCCCGCAAGATGTGCATATTACGAAGGTGGTAGAAGTTGCAGGTGCTATACGGTTACGAAAAAAAAAAACTCCTAAAATCTATTTTATTGAAAAGGATATACTTCAAGAGTTAGATGAGAGTTTGGTCCAGTTGTGACAATGGCATCAATGAGAAAACCATATTAGTCTTAAATTTTATAATAGATGCAAGGAAGTTGGTTGTTACTTTTTTAAAGTATGATTATAAACACCTCAATCCTAATCCTTAATTTTTGGGATTCAGATGTAAACCTATTTATGTAAAACTTGACAAGGTTTCTCGAATATTAAGAAGTTCTCTTTTATTATAAAGCCATGGATTTTTTTGGAAAGCAAAGAATTTAAGGAAACCTGCATTTCTTTTATTTAATTTAATATATGGTTTAAATAATTGTTTGTTTTTCATGAATTCTTGTATTAAAGTGATAGTGTCTATTTGTTTATAAAATATTTTTTCATTCTTTTGATTATATATAATTGTATCAAACTATTCACGATTCTAAGTCCTTAGGATTGCTATGGCTTACAGAAATGTTAATGTATTTGGTTTTGAAATTGATTGTAGACAAAGAGCTCCCTGTGGATTGTTGCAACTTGACTGATAATATAATAATGTCAACAACGAACTAAGATGAAGATTAATAGTGACCAACACAACTTTGTTGGTTTAAGTCTTGTAAATATTTAGAATATTTGTTAACTTTGATTGCTAGCAGAGGACAGTGTACTCCCTTTTGGAATTGTAAGAGAGAAATAAATAATTTGCCATTCAGTGTACACTTCTCGTCAGGTGTGTTGGAAGTCAAAATAACTAACCTAATATCTATAGGTCCTTATATGAAAGTTGTTTTTTTTTTATAATAGACAATCGATCAGGGGACGGGGGACAGACGAACAGACGGGTCACCTAATGGTAAATAACAACCGCCGTCCATGGACACCTGCAACTTAAGAGTCGTAGGTGCACTGCCCGCCTTTGAGGGTGATGAGGGATGGGGGATGGGAAAGAGGAGTGGGAGGTTGTGGAGATGGGAAAGAGTAGAGGGGGGATGAGGGGAGTGGAAGGAAAGTATTTATTTAAATATTGCATCAAAGTAGCTTACTTTTGTTGGGTTAGTTTCCACAACTAAAAAAGAAAAAGAAGAAAATAACTATCCATTTACATACAAGACAATTACATACATTTCGACCAGTTTACAGTTGTCGTGTTCATAGGTTTAGCTTCTAAGCCTTGGCTAGTCTGACGTTTTGTCCAGCTCCCTATTGAGTAAGTAATCGCATTAATTTATATATATATTATAATCAATTTATTGTGGCATGGCAATCAAATCATTAGGTAAACAGATTCTGTTCATACTTTTTCTACCAGACAAATGTTGTTATCATTGCTATCATTTATTATCTCTGAACATATAAGAATTGACAATAAAATACCTGAATCGCGTCACAAAAAACTTATAGCCACAGAATGAGTTTTAGTTATTGTGAACTATTAACGAGAATGATTGTTAAAATGTACCTAACCATTGTTAACATTAAGAGAATCCTTACTAGAAAATACATTTAACGATTATACTCTCAAATAAGAGCTGCTAATCTTTAAACAACTGATCAGGTTTTATAGCATTATATCCGTACTTATACAACCCAATAGGCTACCGTTCAGATACACTAAATACCATTTCAAAAAACTAAACCTTAATCTAAATCAGGCCAAGTGTTGAGGACTTATGATGCCACAGGCAGAAACACAGATACACACGTTATACTTAAAACCTCTTTTCTTTGGAGGTTTAAAGTAATAGCAATAACTACTACCTATTATTAATATTATATTATATTATTATTATTAATACTATCGATTCAGTAATTTTGTTAAATGAACTTGATTAAATAGCATTTGCCAAATAGATACCTCGTTAGTTTGAAGAAAAGTTGATTCATAACGGTACCGTCTTTTCTAGACCCAAAACTGAAAATCTCGGTCTCTAATAATACTAAGTTTAGTGAAATAAATTCTATGTAATAGACATTTGAATACTTCTTACATATAAGAAGAGCAGCGGAGAGATTCAAGCAGACACGCATTGAATTTTATTACTGAATCACACAGACCTGGTGTTCATAAAAAACGGCTCTTTAACTGACGAAAGATAAGTGGAAGAAGTCTAAAATGAACACTTTAGTCCATTTATTGTCAATTTGGGTGATCGGATGCTGTCTTTGTGCATAGTAATGGCCATCCTCATATTGAATTGTGAATGACTATCTTCAAGATGTGAAAAGCCCGGATCTTAACCTGAACTAGCCTTGTTGAAATAAACTTGAACATTTTTTTTATGGCATAGGGAGACAAGCGAACAAATGGATCACCTGATGGTAAGTGACTTCCGCCGCCAATGAACACTTGCAACTCAAGAGTCACAAGAGTGCTGTCCGCCTTTTCGGGTAGGGGAAAGGGAGCAGGAAGAGAATGAGAAAATGGGGATGGGGAAGAGATACGGGGAAAGGGGAAAGGGGGTTGAAATCTTGCACAGATTTAGGGATAGAAAGCGATATGAAACTAGGCATCAAGCAGATACTGGATTTCCAAAGAACCGAGCGAAAAGCGATTGTCTTGAAACTTCTATGTATTGATTCTAAACAGAACAGACTAAATATAATCCAGTGATAAAACACGTATTATATTAATTTTTACTGGCAATCAATTGTTTGAAATTTTAAAAATGATTTACACTAAAATGGCATGAATTTTTCGGGAATATTTTTTTAAAACAATATACTTTTTACATGCTCTGAAATTGTATGTTTCAAATGAATGTACGTATAAATATTTAAATAGGACCAAATTTGTATAGCCATGTATTAATCACGTTTTCTCACGGCGACCCCAATTTACAACGAAACCTTTTTATTCATTATATTTTTCAGCGCATTCACTTACAATATTTTGTTGGTTTTTTGCGAAAATGTTGAACAAAAGAAGTGGGAACATAATCCCCTTTTTACACAACACGCACAAATTTTAAATAATCCGCTTGGAAAACCGCTTTTGGAAGCTTAAAAGCCTGCCAATACACTGCTAAAAGGTGACATAATGTAAATAGCTTTTGTTTTAACGGTCATAAAGTTATTGAGTTTCTACATCGAAGTCTTTAACACAAATTGCTTTGCGAGTTAAAGCTTTCAATAAACACATAAAAATACGTTATTGATGTAAGTATATATATTAAGAAGTACATATGTTTCATATATGCTTACATAAAACCGGTGTATACACCAATTTAATGTAAGCATAGGTACAGCTGTCTCTGTGTTAAATCTACACAGAATTGATGAAGCGATGAACTTTTTCTTTTCTATTCCATTTTCAGCAAAAGAAATATTATTACTGGATAAAAGGTACTATGTTCTGTTCTGTCTTGCCGATCTGTAAACTAAAGGGTCATAAGGCAACATAGAGATAAGAGACTATATATATATATATATATATAGAGTTTTTGACGGCAATGGGCTTGCTTTCTATTACGAGCAGATACTTCATTAAACGGGACTAAATTATCATTTGCATAATGTTGGCATTTGAAACACCTCTGCCTACCACTTATATTGGGGTGAATATATATATCTAAAGGCCCTTAGTTTATTCGCAAACAAGTATATGAAACATAAACAAAATTTTATTTCTATCAGCAAATTACTAAATCGATTTATTTCTGATTATCTGTCCATGTTTAAATGTACTCATCTAACATTATAATAAAATTTTATCTTCTTCGGGCACAATGTAAAATCGTTTAGATCAAGTAACCCACTTATATACCTACTTTATTCCTCTTGGCAAGAGACGTGTCCCAACATTTGAACGATGGAATCGCTTGTGACATAAATTCTACTCGATGCAATTGTGGTATATTCAATTGATACCTACTATCGGTATTGGAGCAGTGATGCTGTTATGTGTTATTGTTGTTTATTGATTTTAAATAAATGTTTATTAAAGTGATCTTTAGAAAATTAAAACTTTATTTATTAAGCGTAGTAGGTTAGTAGGCTACAACAAAAATTTTCATCTACACTAATGTTATAAAAAGGTAAAATTGTTTGTTTGTTTGTTGTTGGGTAATATCTAGATCAACCTATCTGATTCTATTTTTTTTTTTATAGGGAGTTACACTCTTTTTAAGTGACACAGGCTATATTTAATTATGATATATACCTTTTTTGAGTGCAAAATTGGAGCATTTGATAACCAAGTCGAAGAAAAAATTAGGCAACTGTCCGAAGTAAACGGTGGTCTCTCTTTTACAGTACAGGCTTTCCAATGATGGAACGCTTTGCCATTATCCATTAGACATGCTTGAACTGTGGTGGCTTTTAAAAAGTTTTGTTTTTTTGCAATTAAGTTTATTCTAATTTTTGTTAATATTACATAAACATGACATAAACAAAAATAAGTATATTAAAATATGTCTGCTCACATTATTTCGCCTGTAAGAAATTGCTTTTAGACCGCCTATTATACATATCGTTTTTGTTATTTTTGTGTAAAGAAATTGTAATATGTGTGCAAAAAAGTTTATTTTTATGTTTTGATTTCTAGATTTCTCTTTTATATTATACGGGAATGGGTTACCTAACATATGACAACCACCGTCCATGGTCACTTTCGCCTCAAGAGTCCTAAGTGCACTATCCATCGTTGAGGGTGATGAGGGATTGAGGATGCGGGGAAGAGGAAGAAAAGAGAGAGACACGGAAGGATGAAAAGAGGAAAGAAGAGGTGTTGGTACTCTGGAAACCTCACTAGTTTTGGGGAAACGCAAGTGATGCTTAACAACCGGTTTTCTGTGGGGCCGAGGCCTATTTGTGCATGGCTCTACCACTTTTAAACTATATTATGAGAGTAAAATTTAAATACATACATATTACATACAGATAAACACTCTATACAATACAAAATCAATCACTCAAATCCGATTGATAGTTCCAGAGATTAGGACTTTTAAACAAACAAAGAATATAAATAGATATATTATTAGCACGTTTTTTTACATCCCCAAATTAGTGAGCTTTTTTTAATAATATTTTTTTCACCATTAATCCATATTCAACAATCCACAATCAAAACCAATAATAATTTTATTGAAACAGCCAAATGTATTTATTTCTCCCTAACTTCATTTGATCACATTCATCAAACCACACGCAAACGTGATTGCGTGTCATTTCCTTCAGTTCCGCCGGGTATAATCACAACCCAATAAAAACAACTTTTGTACAATACCGTTTTTGTGTCAATTCTAATGACCTAATAATATTCTTTGTTGTTTTGTATGTTATTATGTATATAATTGTTTTGTTCTTTAAAAAAAAATCGAATTTAAAAAAGTTTAGAACGAAATCAATAAAAAAAAGTATGCCAACATTTTAACAAAATGATGCACAATAACTAGGACATATAACAAATGATATATTAGTTAGCATGTAAAAGAATGTATGTGAAAGAAGTTAATACTCTAATAAAAAAATGTGACGGTTTAGAAACTTCAATCTAAAATGCTTTCCAGCAACGTAATTATCCCTGAGTAACAATATTTTTAGATTATTACTACTCCTAAAGCTAATAGTTTGGTGTTTGTATGAAAATCCTTTCATTGTTGTCATTAATTTTTTTTTTATAACAGAACTAAAAAATATGTCTTTTAAGCGGAGCGTGAAAAAGCATCTCACCAGGCCGCCATAGTGAGGGTCACCATGCAGCATTGACTAGACATGCAATGAGGATGGTGACCACTATTTGACTCCACTTATTGCTTTCCATCAAGCAAAGTGGAGCCACTGTGGTAGGCTAATATAAAAAAAATAATAAAACGTTTTATATTTAACATTCTTAATGTACAGTAAGAACAGTAAATTAATTTCTTATGCGCAAAATTCTCTCAAACCGGATGTTTATGTCTTCAGTGCCAAGTGGCGCCAACATGTTCTGCCATTGAGCTGGAAAGTCTGACTTACTACCCACTCTTTTAAAAAATCTTGCTCTGTGTCAATTCACGATTGGACGTGTTGTTTACAAGGACCTACATTTCCTATAAAACTGCTTTAACAACAAAACTTTACATGCATGCGCCACACAAGAGGATGTAATTAATGCGCACATTTTACCAATTATAATTAAGTATCATTTGCCTAATTGAAGGTCTGATCATCCTCGCACTTTTGAAAATTAAGTGGTAACATTTGGAGTATATTGACAGGCAGACATGGATTTCGGAGTATAAGCAATAACTCAAGCAATTGTGCAGTTCTATACCTTATTATTTAAATCCCTTGGAAGGCTTCCGAGAAGACATTGTTCCATTAAAATATAAGCCATTCCCTGACAAAATTTATTACATACATACACTTTTTTTTTTCTTTTCTTTTAAAAAAGACAACTCCCGCATAAGGATTAATTCCTGTGTCGCGGGGGACTTTACAAACATTCAAACAACGGACACAAAAAACACCCAGACTCAGAACAACAATTTGAGGATTACACAAAGTGTTGTCCCGTGCGGGGAAAAACTCACACTCTTTTAACTATAGGTAGGCAGAAACATCAGTCCACCTTTTAGGATACTGGAAAGGGAGAAGGTGAGCAAGGTAAAGTTAGGATTGGAAAGAGGGGAAGGGAAAGAGCCTTGGGCCTCCAGTGACCTCACTGAATGAAATACACTTAAACCTCAGGTTATTGAAACGTATCTCATTATTGTATAATATTTCTTTTTAATTCTAATGAACTGAATATCTATTGTTGTGTATGACTGATATATCTACATGCATATCTATAGATTTTGTTTAGAAAATGATATTTTTATTTTCCCTTCATGATAATTTGTCAGTAAGTAATATTATGTACAATTTTACATACATACGCACATATGCTCACGCCTGTATCACTTAAGGGGTAGGAAGAGTCGAAATAAATATCGAACTTTTTGTAATTTAGAATTTGGTCCCACTAATGTAACAAAGGCAAGCCTATTGCTGTCAACCGGGTACTGTATTATGTATACTGCCTCATAAATATAAGCTCGATCCCTTAGTTGCATTTTAAGAATCCCCCGGGATTAGATGGGTATAACCTATTTTACTCTACTAAGAACCACACTGCTTATTTTATGTGAGTATACGAAATTATGAAGATCTATTATGACAGGCTGATAAAGACGAAGGCAATCCACACCTTGTGAAAATAAAACAATCCACGGTAAATAAAACCCTCGAAAGTCAACACACATTGTCCTCAAAATACAAGTCAAGCCATAATATCGTGTATGAACAAAAAGGCATAACACATAATAAGAATTTATTTCGTTAATAACAGTGGAGCACAGGTGTTGTAAATTCTGACACCAGAACGGCAGAAAGTTGGTACAATTTATGAGTTTTGTGTTATAATTAGGAAACAAAATGATGATCTTCATGTAATTTGATGGCAAGATATTATTAAATATACTTCTGATTACCTACTACAACTTTGGGTAAATTATTAAATTAGGTATTTTTAATATCTTTATTTAAAAAAATATTGTGCCCACTTTTATATTTTCGTCTGACACATGATTGACTGTATGGTAATTGGTAATTCCACTACATTAAGTAACATAATTGTATCTTCACTGCAGAGGCTGTCGCGCGGAAGCTGCACTCTACACTGGCAACAGGAGAAAGAATTTGTGACTTGCTTGTAACTAAGACTTTCGTTTAGTGCATTGTCCAAAGTGAGAGTGCAGGGGAGTCCTCATTTTGGGAGAATATGTTTATTAAAGAGGCGGCGGCAGAGATGGGGACGA
This sequence comes from Tyria jacobaeae, assembly GCA_947561695.1. Classification (NCBI taxonomy): domain Eukaryota; kingdom Metazoa; phylum Arthropoda; class Insecta; order Lepidoptera; family Erebidae; genus Tyria; species Tyria jacobaeae. The sequence goes on along the minus strand of OX387231.1, from coordinate 10,190,085 downwards.
GAGAGGACTAGCACTCTCCCGTTTTGCAGAAAGTGCATTAGGTGCCGGAAGTTGCATAATGATGTCTGACCTCGATGAGCGCTGGTCTTGAGGTGAAAAATCTCTCTAATCTCGACTGCTGGGGTTTTCGGAAGCTTTCTTTTTAAGATTTACTGGGTCTCCTATACTAAACCCACTCGTGTGGTAACCAGTGTGGTTTTATTTATTTCCGACGTAGTAACACTTCACTGTTAGTTCCGGTGAGGTGCTGAACCGTGGGGATTTTCCCACAACAACAACAACATTCGATAAATAGAATTATGAAAAGATCGTTTTGGACTTGAAATGCATAAACTACCTTAATAAATGAATATTATTATGGTGAACTAGAAATACACACTAGACAGACATAGTTAGTAATTATTTATGCGTTATTAAAATTACTACGTGGTCGTACTTATTGTAGTGTAGCCAATGATTACGGATGAGCGGTCACCGACAATGAACCTAGAGTATGTAATTAACTAATTATAAATCACTAAATGAACTTATACAAATGATACCTACCTTGATTATATTTCTTCTAGTTTCTAGGTAATTTATATAATTTATATTTGTAAATATATACATCATTTTCAACATGTATGTGTTTATAACTTAACTCCTAAATAATGGCACATAGTGAAGTCAAAATTTTAACCCCTAGTTTATACATAGACAGGATAGAGGTTTAGTGTTATTTTTTATTTTCTATTGGTTTAAAACAAAGTCTGCAGGGTCTAACTATATATCCTTTTTGTGTATACTCAGGTCCCTTGCAATAGACCCACTTATGACGAAACACCGTGTGGTTTTAGTCGGTTCGAGTCCGACATACCACTTCACCGTCAGCTCCGGTGAGGTGAGAACACGTGGGGTAGGGTTTAAACAAGGAAAAAAAAAAACAAAAAAAGAGTCTAATAGGGTCTATACATATAAAATAAATTACAGTAGAAGTAGAAGCAGTGGGTAGAAAATATAGTGTTATTTGACCAAGTGTCATGGTAACCTGGGCCCATCGTGGTAACATCTACTATATTGGGCTTGGCGTCATTTGCTACGCCGAAGACACACTTGGCACAGCTTGGGCCACTACAGGTGTCTGTCGGGTTGTTGAGCGCATCGAGTCACTGGGATTGTGGGTAGCCCTGTCTAAGGCGGAGGCCCCGCTATTTCATGGGCCTATCGTGGTCCATACCGCCGCGCCTTGATTAATGTCAACTCGGTCCTCATACTGGTTTGGGCCCAGATGAACTACGATGGGTTTGATCCTTGAGAAAAGGTGGCGCTTCGACGAGCATTTTCAGTAGCTTGTCTCAAGGAAATCTCTGCTCTTCGAGTATTTATTTTTTCATTCTGTCTGTCCACAGTGTATGTCAATCTTCTTTCATTGTTCAGTCTGTTCTCTTCTAGGACAATCTTCTTCAGGAAATCAGAATGATACCCACCTACCAGTTTGCATTGCATTAGCATTTGTTAGCGTTTACGGTTCTTATCTTTATCGCAAGTACCTATCAATAGAGTTACTTATTGCAAATAATTTATTTATTAGAAATTTATGCAGTAACTATTTAGATTTTGAACAATCACGACTTTAAATGAAGCCCCGCCATTTGAGAATTATTAAGACAGAAATCATATTCAGAGAGTTTTATCCTTTGTTATTTACAATTGACGACTACGTATATTTATTTACTATACTTTTTAAAGCTTTGAAATATACCCCAAATATGGCCCTGAGGTGTTCTTTGTCTGCTCTATACTCTCGTAGAAACCTCATTAGTTAAAAAAACAAGCAAACACCGCCTTTTATCTCTCTCTACTGTCAATAAGTCACTCTATGTGTATACTGAAACCCTGTAGCTGTTTAAATGAAGTTAATTTGCTTCTAAATTTGATGTCTTCAAATTCAATTTATTTAAATGCTATTTACAGCTGGGTTTCCGTTAAATCTTTGTTGTGATAACATTGTATTTATTTTGCCTTTATAGATTAAAACTGGAATGTTTATATATTGTTTGACATTGATAGTATCATGTTAATAGGAGTTTAGCACAAATAAAGACATATTTAATAAAATAAAAAAACGGAATGATAGAAATGCTATGTAAATATTTTTATTGCTTTACAAAAAAGTCTCCATTCCTTTTTAAACACCGCAGCATGCGATGGAACCATTCACTGAAGCAGAGAGTCTACTCTTCTTTAGGTATCTCTTCTACGCCTTTTTAAAGCAGCCATGGCATGTTGAGTGTACATAAAACGAACTCCTTTAAGTTTTTCTATTATGTTTCGAAATTAATAAAAGTCACGAGGTGCCAGGTTGAGACTGTAAGAAGGATGACTTACTAACTACTTATTAACGAGGAGGATCCTGCTTCTTGGGAACTGCTATCTAACATTTTCCAAGATAAATGGTAAACAATGACTGACAGACCAATCTGCAATAATAGTTTTTTTATCTTGTAGAATGATTATTGAGAAATGACTCGTCCGTCTAAAGAATGAGGGGCCATCATCTTTTTCCGTACACCTCTACCCTTCTTTACTTTTGACGGCAAATCTTCGAATGGAAACATCCATTGCGCAGATCGTCTTTTAGTTTCGGGTTCATAACAATATCCAGATTTCAGCATACGAGTCACCTCCGTCATAGTTTTCAAGCATTGAGCTGTACCAATACAAACGATGGCGTTTTTAATCGTCCATCAAATTATGAGGTATCCATCTATTACAAAGCTTTCTGATGCCTGTTCATGTAAGACTTTTTGTACTAAACTAATATCAAAGCCTTAAGGTACCAGAATCTGTTAATATGTCACCCTTCTATCAGCTTCTATCATTAGCCGCGCAGCAGAGAATCATCAGTTAATTTGCTTCGGCCACGTTGAAACTCATTAAACAAGTTGTAAGCGATGGCACAAGGTTGGGTTTCGTAATGAAACGCCAATCGTAGTCTATCGTAGCATTGTTGTTGAGTAAGACCGCAACGAAAGTCTTAATAATTTAAATTTATCCAGTCAAATCCATTTCGATGCAAGATCAGGTATGTATGGGCCGGCTCATTTGGAGTACTTCCACGGCCTTACAGTTTTATCTAAGCGGTTCTTGTGGTTTTATGTTTCAACGATCGTGAAGAATCACTTAGGCACAAATCCTCACTCCAACAGATATTGTAATGTATCGATAGCAAGTTATTTCATTTCACTGATATAATGTCGATAAACTGTGAAATTCAGTTATTGAGTGACGAATGAATTGGATATTCAAGAAAAAAATATAAACTAGTTTTCCCCCCATTCCCCTCTCATCACTCCCAAAGGTAGGTGGCGCACTTTTGACTCATGAGTTGTAAGTGTCCATGGGCGGCGGGTGTCAGTTACCATCTGATGACCCGTATGTTCCTCTATATTTAAAAAAAGCAAAAGATAATACTATAAAATTGGGATGAATGTTTGTTAGTTTGATATTATGATAAATTTTTAAGGATAATCTAAATATTAATACGAGTTAAACGAAAATTCTAATGTTATGATGCTTATAGATGTTTAATTTTAGTTAATAGCCATTGTACGATATGATGTTACAAACGATCCATCTAAACGCAGCATTGGTAATAAATAATACGGACTTGCAATTGGTCTGCTACTATTACAGTCTTAATAACCAATAGTTGGTAGAAAATTTAACTGTGTAAGTAGTAATCCATGTTTTGTTGTAGGCTGCTATCTCTGTCTATTTGAAGTGAAAAATGCTTGAGTTTATGTATGTATGAACACGAACGATCTGTTCGAGCTATTGCTTCCATTAACTTTAATTCTTGCCTCCCTTTCATTTTCAATATACTCCTAAATTTCCTTTCTTTTATTTTCAAATTCCAAGAGACATACACAAAAGTATTACTAAATTAAAGTTATCAAAACCTCGCACTAGAATGAAATCCTGTATCGCTGGAGATCGTGTTGTACTGTGTCGGATCGAACCCACAACATCCGGCCGGTAGCGTAGCCACTTAAAATTAAACCTGTGCTCTATATATATTTATATATATTTACAGTGGTAGAGCCATGCTTAGGACAGTGGTAGAGCCATGCTTAGGACAGTGGTAGAGCCATGCTTAGGCACGAATGGGCCTGCTCGACCGGTGCGGTACCACAACCTCACAGAAAACCGGTTGTAAAGTAACGCTTGTGTTGCTTTTCCTCGAAATGAGTGAGGTTTCCGGAGGCCCAACTCTCCCCCATCCCCTCTCTCCTATTTCCTATCTCCTCATCCCCAATCTTATTTCCCTCCCACCCTCAAAGGCGTCCTCTTGAGTTGCCGGTGTCCATAGATGGCGGTTGTCACTTACCATCAGGTGACTGTCGCCCTATAGTATAAAAACACAGGTAGTAGAGCCACGCTGATTTATTCAGCAGGAATGGGCCGGCTCGACCGGGGCAGTACTACCCTCTCACAGAAAACCAGCCTAAAGTGACAACATTCGTGGTGTCGCCTTTCGCTGGTGAGTGAGAGACCGGAGGCCCATCGATGCAGGGGTGACAGTTATCGTGGTATGTGTGTGAGCAGTGGAGTGCTGTAGAGTCATTGTGAGGGTGGCGTGGATCGAACCGTCGGCCAGGGAGACCCGTAGAAACGGTGGTGCTGCTGGCCGCCCGCGGCATAGAGAGGGGCCCAACCACGGCTAACCACCCTGGGAGGCTGCCCCGTCAGGTCGCGCATAATCCACGGAGTGGCTCGTCGTGCCGGTTGGTGACCGGATGGTGGGACCCGGCGACCACTTCCGGGAGGGTACGGGGGCCCTTCCGTCCGGCGGTTCGGTCACCGTCATGCTTCACCGATACATGATGACACAGCATTTTTAGTCTCAGTTTACATTGCCACGATGACTGTCATGCCTTTTACGCCCCCTTCCTCTTCTATCATGGCAGCACAAAAAAAGAAAAGTGGTCCTACAGCGGCATCCTCCTCTCCCACCAACCCGCTTTTTGAGGTGGAGTTCACTAACATACGTGGACTCCAGACAAACCTCAGCGCCGTACACCAACACCTCGAGACGGCTCGGCCGGCCATGCTCTTTCTTACGGAGACACAAATACGCCGCCCTGCCGACACGGCATATCTCCACTATCCCGGCTACGTGCTCGAGGAGTGCTTCCTCGCAAGGGCCGGAGTGTGCCTTTTCATCAGGGCGGATGTTTGTTGTCGCCGTCTGCACTGCCTAGAAGACACATCCTTCTCCATCCTTTGGCTCCACGTGGATTTTGGCTCTACGAGCCGGATTTACGTGTGCCTCTATCGCTCCCATTCCGGAGACTCCGAGACAACTCGACTCTTTGACCACCTGAGTCAAGCAGCGGATAAAGCGCAGGAGCAGTTTCCGACCGCCGAACTGGTGTTTTTGGGAGATTTTAACGCCCACCATGAGTCCTGGCTGGGATCTTCCAAAACTGACCATGCTGGTCGAACTGCCCACGCATTTGCTCTCACGCATGACCTTACCCAACTGGTACTCAAGCCCACCAGGATACCAGACATAACGGGTCAAGCGCCCTCTTTGCTGGACCTACTGCTGACGAATCACCCAGCGCAGTACAGCGTATCGGTTCTCGCCCCTCTGGGATCCTCCGACCACTGCCGGTTGTCGACCTCAGTGCCTCTTGTTACGCCTCCACGACCTGTGGTAACAAGGCGGCGGTTATGGCACTACTCGTCAGCAGACTGGGATGGAATGCGGGAATATTTTGCATCCATCCCGTGGGCTCAACGCTGCTTTAAAGATAGGGATCTGTCGCAAAGTGTGTCTGCCGTGACTGACGAAATCACTGTCGGTATGGAGTATTATATCCCCTACAGTGAAGTCGCCAGCACGAAGACCCGTCCCTGGTTCAATCGCGAGTGCATCCGGGCCGTTGCTCAAAAGCAGTCGGCCTACCGCGCATGGATCAGGGCCCGCGCACATTGTGACCCAGACATTGATCGCCTAAAAGCAGCACTAAACAGAGCCACTAGGGAATGCAAGAGGGCTTACATCAGAGCAGATGCCCAGCGCATTGCACGGTTTGGTCAAGAACTCGTCGCGTACCCTACGGGTAGCCGTAAGTTTTGGCGATTGGCCAAAGCCGTGCAGTCCAACTATTGCCAACCTTCGCTGCCGCCGTTGAACTACCCTGACGGATCACTGCCCCACGAGCCGCAAGAGAAAGCGAATCTACTAGCTGACCTCTTTGAGGCTAACTCCCGAATCGATGACCGTTGCGCGCACACGCCCACCATTGCGTCCTGCGACTCCGCAATGCGGGATATTCGCATCCGGCAGAGGGATGTCCGTGCGGAGCTTCGGTCACTCGATGTCCGGAAAGCCAGTGGACCCGATGGTATTCTGGCGGTGGTTCTTAAGAACTGTGCACCTGAGTTGTCTCCCGTACTAACGCGCTTGTATCGCCTGTCCTATTCTTAGGAATTGTTCCGGAGGCCTGGAGAGAAGCGAATGTTCAACCCATTCCCAAAAAAGGCGACCGCTCCAATTCAGCCAATTACCGACCTATAGCCGTCACTTCCATACTCTGTAAGGTGTTCGAGCGGATCATCAACACCCAACTAATCCGCCACCTAGAGGATCACTCCTTGTTAAATGATCGGCAATATGGTTTTCGGCCGAACCGATCCACGGGTGATCTTCTAGCGTACGTCACACACCTTTGGGGTGAGGCTATGGATAGGCATGGGGAGTCCTTGGCCATCAGCCTCGACATTGCCAAGGCCTTCGATAGGGTGTGGCACCGCTCGCTTCTCTCCAAACTTCCTGCATTTGGTCTGCCACCTAAACTCTGCAACTGGGTTGCTGCCTTCCTCGAAAAGCGCCGCATTAGGGTTCTCTGCGACGGCGCGGCCTCAGACTTCCACGAGGTAAGCGCTGGTGTACCTCAGGGCTCCGTCCTATCGCCTACGCTGTTTCTTCTGCATATCAATGACATGTTAACCCTTGGCAATATACATTGTTATGCAGACGACAGTACAGTGCACGGGCGATATTTCGGGCATCCTACTGCCAAGCTGGCAGACGTTGAGGAAAAACGACAGGAGCTTGTCGCTGAGCTCGACCGGGTCTTGAGCCGCATTTCCCAATGGGGCTGTGAGAATCTGGTCGAGTTCAGCGCCAAGAAAACACAAGCGTGTGTGTTCTCTACCAAAAAGTCTCCATTCCTTCCCCTTCCTACTCTTCAGAGCACTCAACTGCCACTGCAGGATAGGCTTAGTATTCTGGGTATGGATATTTGCCGGGATCTCAATCCGCGCGATTACATCGAGAGTGTCACTAAGGCGGCCTCGCGTAAGCTCGGCGTTTTGAACAAGGTGAGACGGTTCTTCTCGCCCGAGCAACTGTGTCTTTTGTACAAGACCCAGGTTCGCTCCTGCGTGGAGTACTGCTCACATCTCTGGGATGGCTATGCGCAGTATTTGCTTGACGCTCTCGATCGACGCATTATCGACTGTCCTGAGATCACCCAGTCTCTTGAGCCTCTGCAGTTGCGAAGAGATGTCGCCTCTATGGCAGTCCTCAATCGCCTACATCACGGGGAGTGTTCTGATGAGCTCTTCCAATTGGTCCCACCTTCTCCCTTCCTCTACAGGACTACACGTGCTGGCCTGAGGAGTCACCGTTTGTGCGTCGAAAATATACGTACCCGAACTAAACGGTTTGGCTCTTCTTTCTTGTGCCGATCGGTTAAATCCTGGAATTCTCTACCAGCGCACGTGTTTCCTTCCCACTATGATCCCGGGTCTTTTAAGCGGGGCGTGAAAAAGCATCTCACCAGGCCGCCATAGTGTGGGTCACCATGCTGCATTGACTAGACATGCAATGAGGATGGTGACCACCACTCTTTGACTCCACCTATTGCTTTCCATCAGGCAAAGTGGAGTCACTATGGTAGGCTAATATAAAAAAAAAAAAAAAAAAAATCCATGCAGTCATCATATCTTCAAATCTACATCATTCTTACAAACTAAACCATTAATAGTTAAACATTTGTGTTTCCTGTAAGCATGAACCGCTCTACAAGTTTAATTGCGGCAGACAACAATATCGTTCGCCGCCATTTCTCCGACCTTTAGCTTTTTTTTTATTTTAGCGCGCACAGGTATTTGTATATTCAGCCAAATTTCGGAGAGGTCTTGGGTAGATGTATTTGAATAGGTTCATTGTCTTTTTTCTCTTTTTTTGCGACCTAGCGTTCCGGTAACTCCGGTCCAGTAATTTTGTATTTCTGTAGGTGTAGCGGTCTCTATATTATTACTGAGTAAATAGGATTAAAACAATCTGATCTACAACAGGCAAGGTTGAGAGTCTAATAGCACGAATTGTACCAAAACTAGTAACTTAGGTTAAACAGACAGAGAGTGGGTGTAAAGTTCATATTTTTAAATATTAAGTTGATTTTATGGTTACGTTTAATTGAACTCCTGTTATCTTTGTTGCCTGTTACCAACCGACGGACTTGTATGAAAGGTTTAATAGTAGAGGAAGCTCGTAACGTTTGAAGTTATAATGTTTCACTTTTAAAGGATCCAGCATAACTTTTTAATGTGGAAGAGCCATGCTTCGGTACGTATGAGCTGGCTCGACCAGAGTATCACCACCAATATTTGCATTGTGTGACCGAGTGAGTGAGATTACCGAAGGCCCAACCTCTTTCCTTTCCCCTCTACCCCTTCTCTCTTTTCCCTACCCTAGGTGGACTGCACTCATGTGACTCTTGAGTTGCAAATATTCAGTTAACCCGTCTGCTCGTTTGTCCCCTATACTATAAAAAAAATCTTTGTTATAGTTCCTTTCCATTAGTTACTCAGCATCATCGTTTTTGCATTCCAACATATAACAGCTACATAATTTACTAAAATTACAATTGAAAACTTCTAGATATACTTTTCAAACAAAAAAAAAGAATCTATATAGAAATCGATCCATCCCATTATAAGATATGATGTCTCATTCAGGTACACATAAATAACAAGACAAGAATTTAGTAAATACACATTTTTAACGTCGATGTGTAACCTTATAACGTTGCATTGTTTTGTGTTATATTGTATGGAGTCAGTATTCAGACGGAATTCATTAATTTCAATGCAAATTGACAATATATAGGTCACAATTATAAGGGTACAGCTACAAGTCAACTCATTTATTTCTTTATTTATTAGGGATTTACAAAAAGTGACACACTAAACTAAATATCATCACGTGTACACTCAAAACGCAATCCATAGAATATATGTAAAGTAGTGACATTTTTTGTTATTTATTATGTAAGTTATTAGGTGAATATTAAAAAGAAAAAATAATAGAAAAAAATAGAAAAATAGTCACTATGTGGACCAAATACTTAATTAATATATAGAATTAATATACGAGTGTATCGACATGCATTGGCACGCATAGCAATTGAAATTAAAAGACTCATTCGTAATGTAATTTTAAAAAAAATATCCTCTAAGTCCTCAATGCAAAGCAGTTGTACTTTCCATCAAACCTTATAGTTTTGAGTATTTCAAAAAATGTGACTAAATATTCGAGGGTTTCCCAGAGACTCCCCTTATCCTGACTTGTTTACAATGAAGGAGCATAATGTTTCAAACAATAACATTGGAAATCGGTCAACAATTGGCTGCGAAATCGATTATTAAAAAAAACACTACAAACATGGAACCTCCTCCTTACATAATAGGGTCTAAGGGGCAAGCCTATTGCCGTCACAAGGGGCACTGTATGTATATATATACAAACTGATAGAGGACAATCCAATCCCTAAGTCGCCTGGTCATTGGGCGGCCTTAGAAGATAAAAAATAGAATAGAATAGAAGAAAAGATAAAAACTCTTTGCTAATTCAAATAATTAATTAATAAATATACCTACTTTTTATACGATTGTTCAACTGACTGTTGGTTTTAAATAAAAGTAGAAGGTACAAATGCCTTTTAACTATTAACCACCATTATTTTTTAACGATAAAATACATATGTAAGCTATTTAACTTCTAAATTGTGCCCAAATAAAAAAATGACAAGGGAAAACGGCCCATTTAATTTCCTTCAGACATTTATTACAGTCATATTCTATAAATGTGAATATTCAAATATTAAAACACTAATTCCTTCACAGAAGATTAATTTAATGAGAAACCAGACTAGCATATTTAAGGCATACTCATGGAGACGCTTTTATTCGCATATTTCTCTCTATTTCGCCTATTGATAGGCCGATGGTAGATGCCTCAAATACATAAGCTAATGTCGTGTGGAACGTTTGTGAGCGGGCCGTTTGATAGGTATAAAATGTTAAAATATGATCGCCAATCAGTTCATAATTATAAAAATAATGGATGCTATTCATTACATTTCTTGTTTTTTTTTTTTTTTATATACACGTATTGATAATTTTTTTATATATATAGGTTGTGACAAAAAAGGGTGGTAAAATACGTTGATTTAGTTGGAAGATAAATTATATTTACTACTCTACCTCTACTCTGCGCTGTATGACCTAAAATGACCATACGTAAATGAAGAATCGTACTGATCGCCTTTGAGGGTTATGAGGGGGAGGGCGACGGGGGGAGTAAAGAGGAGTTGATGTTGTGAACTAGTATATAGACTTATCGCAATAAGTACTTTTAAATCACGATTCAAGATCTACTTAATTGGTATAAAATTTGGTAGAGCCATGCCTAAGCACGAACGGGCCGGCTCGACCGGTGCGATACCACGGCCTCATTGAAAACCGTTTACTGCACTAGTTTCACTTACAACATTTAATAATATTACTAATTAAGATAAATATCGACAATTCATTGACAGTCAATTTGAATACTCTGTACATCACATGAAACTACGTGGAGGAGCGCGTTCTAATTGAACAGCACCATTAAGTTAAACACGAACTGTAGCTCACATCGAGACGAGGGATAGTCATTTATGCTTCGTATTAAACTAGACACTTTTGTCTTTATAAATATAAGTATATATCTAGCTCACACGTATTTATCGATGAATACTCGCAAGCAATAATAGTTAAGATCTAGGATCTCTTCTCCTATGTTTCTCACCATATTCAGCTTTAATGATATAATCACAAACATTTTTTTTTATTGTTGACCGTGGTCAACTTTCGATTATTGAAGGAAGACTAGTTGGTTTATTTAAAGAAAAATGAATTGTTCAATAGTAAGCTCATAGTGTAACGACGGTTAGACCGAGGTGGTGTTCTTTTTTTCAAAAGTAAATTTTTAGGGGAACGACAAATAGGAAAAGTTTTAGAAAAATAAGAAACTCAGGGATACCTAATTGAAATGGTTTTGTTTCTTTGTATGATATTAACATATATTCATTGTTCCTTTCTTCAAAACAAGTAGTCTGGTAGATCAGCTGAACTTACCAGAAGCTCTTTTGTCAATAAAGAAACATAACCGTACATTTTTTGACAATTTTGATCTTAAAATTGTCGGTTAGAAATAGTCTATATGTAAAAAAATTTAAGCGTTAGTATGTTTATTTATTTATTTTGCAACAACCTGTTTAGAAAACCAATGACATTAATCAAGAGCATTAATTAAAATGTAAACAAAATAACTATAATAAATACTTTAAATTATATCAAAGTACGTACATATACATAAATTCAAATGATAACATACCAAATACCAGTACATATTTACATTCTATACAATTGTTGCACAATTCAGAACTTACAAAAAGCCAATAGCAGAATCACTATCACGTGTAATTCATCCCCGAATAGATCGCAGTTCGGGTAGGATTAATAGAGGTCATTTATTATTGTTATAATAAAATACAATCACATAGATCCTATTCGCCTCTTTGGTATATATAAGGCTAGTATAGTATAAAGATATTTAAAAATTACTTTTTTTCGGAGAGAAATCGTAGCCTATGGGCTACTGCAGACTATAGCTGTGCCTAATTTGATTGAGATCTGCTGAGCTGTTCTGTACCTATCTAACCAAAATTTCGCATTTCTAATAGTATTAAGATTTATATGTGACGCACTTTGGAAGATGCCTATCTCCAGCAGTGACAGGTGATAGGCTGAATGGTGATGACGATGAAGATTTCTGTATTGACCTAATGGGTTCCTTGAGTGGTTACCTTTATGATTAGACGGCTATATTAAGATCGACTAATCAATAATCTACTAGAAATATGTATAGACTTTTACAACATTGTATATTTTATTTGACAAAAGAAACCTAACACATCTTATTAAGTGACTATCATACCATATAATATAAATGCTCCCCGCTGATAATGCAACCACACCCAGTAGCGGATTATTAAAGAACTCAGCGCACCCAGACCGAATAAAAATGTACCCATCACAGAATCACGAAGTGAAATGTCAGTAATATATGGAGAAAAATTGGTTTTTACGCTTTTGCTTCCATGACGTCTTACCATTATATTATATGCGTTACTTTGCCAGATAATCTCGAAGCTTGAAGAGTTTTTACGACGGTATGTGAAATGTTATATCATTTAGCGATCTTGTTACTGACAACGGGTTTTTATTCAAGTATCATATAAATATAAAATAAGTATAAATATGTTATTAGAATAAACGATTTTATTGACAATTAAGACAATAAAGATGTAGATAATGCAGAGCTAAAAATTATTCGGTAGGTCCTTGGTGCACATCCATCACACGCGGTGCTTGAAATTTCTGCCACCAGTCAACCGCTAATATAATTATAAATGCTGTTTACATATTTACTCAGGTTATGCTATGCCCGACGATTTTTTATTTGTCTGATATATGCTCAAAATTGACGAGGAGAATGGTGTGATGATTGGTACCTGGGACCTACACAATTATTTTTCAAGTACATTATCTAATCATTATTATGTTTGTCACCATGTCATAGATATATTTAATGTGTTTCATATACAACCTTTTTGATGGTGTATTTGTTGAACAACACGATGATTATTCACGCAATTTATTGTATTATAAAATATTTATGCCATTCGTTTGCCTTAAAAATGACATCACATCGGTATTCCTACATTATTTTAGGTATTTACAGGATACACTACTATACTTGCGACTGTACAATAACAAGTATATAATTTATATATATAACTATAATACTAAAATGCACAATAACGTGTTAACAGTCAATTTATTTTCTATCCACTTATATGCAGTGTCATTTGAAATTATGTAAGGATTATTAAATTACGAGTAATGGTTTTGGGTTAAATTTATGAAATTTTTAGAACAATTTCTGATTCTGATTCTGAAACAGGCCATTCAGCCAGAGACATTAGACGACGCAATGCTCTCATCGAAGACCGCCTGGAACGCAATCAGTAGTTATGTAACAAAAGTACTCCAAGATCTCCGTTCTATCGAAAGGAAGCAAAGTAACGGAAATATGGCTTAGAAGACAAGAATCTCACCTATCTGAAGGAAGAGCGAGAACAGCTAGATCCTCCCTCGTGAAGTAATGTCTAACGGCGCGGGGTAAACAGGGCCATGAGACAGGGGAGGTTTTTAGTCGGTATTGGAATATCCGAGTCCGACATACCAGGCCAAACCACTATACCTGACTATATGTAAAAGTATTTTCCTATGTGTATAAAAAATAAAAAACACACACACATACATTTCAGCTTTGTGCAACTAATTCGTTAATTAAGTGTATCATTCTGTTAGCGTCAGAATAAACGTATTTTCTTTCTTTCATCTTCTAAGTAACATTTCGTAATAAATTTAACAAAAGTTACAAGCAAATCATGTTGGTAAATTATTTGTGGGCAGAATTTAGAGAACCATAGCAAATGATCCAAAAAGAAGGGTTAAAATTAATTGAATAAATCCACTTAAATTCTTCGTGTGATTAAATTAATTACATCTAGCAAAAAAAAAACTTTATTTTAAGAAAATTATATTGGTGTTTAAATAAATTTCGTTATAACTCTATCATGATAATGGCGAATAAACCTTAACCTTTTATAAAAGAGGTATTGATTTTTCTCTATTGACTTATTTTAAGCAACCATTAAGATAATTGGGCAAATTGGTCTGCGGTAAAATGGTTTGAGATAATGGTATAACGATACCAACAGTCTTCATTATATTCACGTTACATCGCTTAAGAGTTTTTGACTTTTAAGGTTTTTTATTAACAGGATTTAATTAATAATAATAATAATACGTACTGTACGTGGAGGTACACCGGGATGTAGTGGCAGCTGATAACGGACTTACTCTGCTATATCGGTCTGTAACATTAAGTACTGCAGGCTTGCGCCAGTTCTCTTTAGGGAAAGAGAATTGGAGCAAACCTGCAGTACTTAATGTTACAGACCGTCGGGAGATATGGAAGAGCAAAGCGCTGCACGGACGTTTTTATCGGGCCTTAAACGGACATGTCATCATGACATTTGACATTCGTCGGGCATGTCATCGCCCTGGTGAAATCCTCAGGCATATAATTTTCCGGTTGCTCTCGTCTTGCAAATGGTGAGTACTTGCACAGATATAACCGAGTGGCCAGGATAGTCTATCAGCAACTTACTCTTAGATATAACCTTGTGGATGTCGTATGTTTCCGACCCAGTTCTTGAAAATAGTCGTGCAACATTATATTGGGATCGATCTATCATCACTGACAGGACTATTGTTGCCAATAAACCTGATATAGTGGTAATAAACCGACTAGAGCGCCAAGCAATGATTGTGGACATTACCATTCCACAAGACGACAATCTCATAAAGGCTGAAAAAGATAAACAAATAAAATATTTGGATCTAGCCCATGAAGTGGTCGACAAATGGGATGTGAGTTCTGAAATCATTGTGCCGATAGTCATATCAGCTCATGGGTTGATTGCCAATAGCCTCGACCAACATCTGCAGAGGCTCACGTTACGCAGCTGAGTTAGGGGCTAATGCAGAAGACAATCCTTCTTGAAACGGCACGTATTGTGAGGATGTTCCTGTCTCTGAAGCCCTAACCTTGCTTGGTCCTTGTAGCTGATACCGGTGGGACACTATTTTTTATATTTTTAAATATATTTTGTTTTTATTTTATATTTAATAATATTAATAACTGTAAATTTATTTCTATTAGTAGGTATTTTTATTTGGAAAAGTACAATAGTTTATTCTTACTAATATTAGAAAAAAAATAAGCTTCCTTCGACACACCACTTCAGTGATAAAATAAAAATATTAATAGACGTTGTTGTTTTGTTGTAATAAAATTATATATTAAATAATTATATAGTCTATTAATATTTTTATTTTAACTTAGCTACTCGATCCTTATATCTAAAAACTAAATATATTATCATATATTTAAGTATATTATTGTTTGTATTTATTTTCTTAAATAGAACACTAGCATTGCATATTAAAAGGGCTGGAGAATTAATTTACATTAATATCTATGCCACCAAATTTTTTTATTACTCATATTTCAATCGTAGCTCGCTTACAGCATATAAAAATTGTAACATTGTAAAAGACTAAAGGTATGTGAAATAGCGTGCGAAGCTCTTTTAGATGTAAGATACATAAATCTTAATCACCTAGGAATATTCACCTTAATCTATCAACTTCGTCTTCGTATCAACAACTTTGTAGAGAAGTCCAACTCCTGTCTCGTATTGATATTATTCAACTGACACTGTATGACACATGACTGTCATTTGACCGTCCGACGTCTAAGATTTACTGTTAGTGTGTAGATGATATTTTCTACTTAACATAATTCACAGAACATTTTATAGATTACGGGATGTCATGAATTATCTTTTGTTTTCAAGGTAAACTATAATCGTAAAATAATGACAAATTAATCATCTCCCTATAAGTGTACTTGTCCTAAATGCCATTTTGTAATATATAAAAATATACGGTTTTACTCACATGTGTGTTTCGGGGATGCGACTAGTTTTGGACTCAACAGGAGAACTTTCTCAAGGAGTAAGTCATCCAGCCGCTACGGCACCGGACGTCACACAGAGTAAGCGACGTTGGCACCTGTTTTTGTCTTTCGGACCTAGCGGACGAAGACAGTTGCGTTCCTGTTTCTTTAAATGTTGCGGTGCTGTTATAACCAGGCTTTGTGATATATAAACAACTGACTGTGGCGGTTCTTTTAAAAGTAGCTATCTCTTTTGGAGCAAGTTTCAGTGCCGGTTGCCAGGTGGGAGGCAGTGACCATCCACTGTCTCTGTCTTTTTATTCCAACATTTTCTTATAGTTTCACCAACCGACAACAATATTCCGTTACTTATTAGGCTGCCAGTATGCTATAGGATAAATTGACCAGTTTTCATCCTGCTATGTATAGGTATATCCAATCAAAAACAAAAATGTGAAAATGTGAGTCAAGTGCAATATTAAAAATATGTGTGGTTTTCAACTTCGATGAGACAAAACAATTAAGAGACAAATAATTAATAACTAAATTGATGTTAAGTTCAGTAGATAATCCTTAAATTTAATTACAAGATTACACAACAATACAAAAACAATATGTTTGCCGGGTGGTTCTCGACTGAGTAGAATAGGTCGACCGCTTCTCTTCCCGTAAGTAAAATAAAAGATAACTGATGGATTTACAGTTATCCAGTTCCCAAATGAGGACAATAGGCTTGCCTACTACTACATCAGCTGGACTAAATTATGGGAGTTTTAAATATAATCCTACCTCTTCAGGGAGTGTATCTATACATGTACACGTTTAGGATATTATACATTAAAGGAGAACACTTTTTCTGTTTTTTTTTTTTCTGATAAATGTACAACAATATTTGCTGTTTAAAAAATTTACATGTTATGTTTCTTTTCTTCTCAAGTTCGTCGTTCTAAAATCATGCATATCATGGAGTTTCCATCATTTAGCAAAAGAGGAAGACCCTTATTGGGATGTTGATAAAAGAGGATTAGTAATTGGATATCAGACAGTGCATCTGCTATAGTTCTATAATAAACAGTAGAATAACTTACCAGAGGACTATTCTAATGCATGTTACTAAAGAATGTGCTCTAGGAACTCATACTCAGCCATTAATAAAATACTAACGTATAATTATTGTCAAAGGAAGTAATTTAATATTTTAATAACATTGGGATTCTTAACACTGATAAACCAGCTGTTAAACAGTGCTTGCATTGTGTGACTGAGTGAGTGAGGCTTTATATATATTATATATTAGACATAAAGTACATATCTTATTTAAATAACAATGCTGTTCGATGTTATGTTATGTTATAATATTCACTCCACAAGACTTTATTGTGTTTATTTACTAACAGAACGACCTAAATCTGGATATCATAATCTTATAAACTGATGATACACACGGTCATCGCTGCAAATGAACTTGATATCGAGCCAAATATTCAACTCGATTGTCGGGATGACGCTCGAGTGTCGTGTTTTTTAATGTAATGTATTCGGCCTAGCTCTTAAATATAGTGCACAGTATAAACAAAATGATGTCAACGTAGCTTGTTATTCTTTTAAATTTAATTTTTGAAGTGAGTCCTGTTGTATATTTGTCATTTTTATTGCTGACGAAATTAGTGATAATGTACTCATACGATTGTTGGTTAAATTTTTTATGGTTTAAACATCACCAAAGTATACATCATTATTTATTACAAATACTTTAAAAAATACAAGATTATTGAAGATAATGTAGTATTTGCCGCATACAATTTAAACAAAAATATAGGTAGAAAATGAATAAATAATCAACAATAATAATATTATCTTGATGCTATATATTATTATTCTTATTTTCAATATATGCGTTGCCCGAAAGAAAAATTCTTCGTTACATATGGTATGTTGACCAACCTTTAATTTTAGCAGTAAGTTATTCACTAACAGTAGTAATCTAAAAATACACTGTCTTTCATAAAATATTTTTTTTTTATCTTTGTGATTTATACTAACGAAGTACAATGATTTAGTAGCGAATTAGTTAACTTAATAGTATTACAATGACTCATAATCCCCATTCGCACGTAACAATGGCTTGTGATGATCATTATGTCGTTATATCCGGTGATACTCGCTACACATCATATGCACAGAGGTGAATAACTAATTGTACATTGTTTTTGTTTCAACAGCACACAATGAATAGTTGCAATATATTACGTTTCTAGTATAAATAGTTAGTTAGAAAAACAGCAAACTATACTATAGCAAACTTACGGTTTACTAACTTTACACGGTACATGAAATTGAACTAAATAGGTTAATTGATTGAGGTGGTATACTCCTAAACAAAATTCTTTATTGGAATTTCTATTGGTCGTAATTTTTATTTCAAAAACCCCTTCAAAGAATAGATTAAAACCCCTTAAAGAATAGAGTGTAATATAATAATAAAGCCTTTTTATTCCGAGTTTTGCTACAAGTTTGGCAATACATATTTTCCAGTCCTATTTACTAAATTTTGTCTCGCAACTCGGCGTGCCTCCTGGCATAGGCCTCCTCCAGCTTTCTCCACTGAGCTCTGTCTTCTGCAACTCTGGTCCAGTAAGGCCCCAAGATTAGGCGGATATCGTCCCTCCATATTGTTTTCGGGCGCCCCTTACTTCTGGTGTTCTCTCTTGGGTCCGAAGAATTCCTCTAACACTCACCATAATACAAGCGATAGAGAATGCAGAGTGAAGCTACATCTCTACGCAATGCCAAGGTCTCAAGCCGATCAGGAATATCTTGGCAGTCGATGTTGCGAGTCGCTATTTGTTGAATGTGGTCAAGAGGGAGAATCTGGTACTGGGGTGCACCTGCATAGAGATGAGAACAGTATAATAGTGCGGCTGAACCTGCATCTTATAAAGTTGCAGGCGGTGGGCCCTGAGTGAAATACTGTCTCGATCTGTTGAGCACACCAAGCTTCTTCAAGGCTAATTTGGCCTTACCCTCTAAATGACCACGAAATTTTAGCATGGCCGGTGTAAGGGGCATTACTCGTGCTATCATCAGCATAGCAATTTATGATGCTAATTTGCAGCATGTCGTTGATATGCAGAAGAAATAGCGTGGACACACAGCCTTGAAGACATCAGAATTGACAAACTTGGAATCGGAGCTACAACAAACTTGATGCTTCGGTCTGTAAGAAGCATCAAGGTTGGGTGAGAAGGTAAGGTGAGCCAGTTGCACAGTTTCTCGGGAAGCCCATAGGAAGGAAGCTTCGCAAGAAGCGCTTTGTGCCAAATCAGATCGAATGCTTTCGCGACGTCCAAACTAACAGCCAGCGCTTCCTTCTTGGTCTGGATCGCCTGTGCCCACTGGTGAGTCAAGTAAATAAGCAGATCACCAGCTGAACGACCCCGATGGAAACTGTATTGTCGATCATTGAGGAGCTGGTGGTCTTCTAAGTACCGGAGGAGCTGGCAGTCTATAATGGATTCCATTATCTTGGAGAAAAAGGAGGTAAAGGCTATGGGTCTGTAGTTGGACGGATCGGAGCGATCTTCTTTTTAGGGATCGGGTGCACTAAAGCTGTCTTCCGTGAGGTCGGGACTACGCCTAGAAAGTATAAAATATGAATCTTAATGCAAAAAAAAATGGTGGAGTTTATATTTTTATAAAACTGTTTGTGCTACTTTATGGTATTAGGGATTGGGTATAGAGAATACAGGAAAAGATAAATATTCTATTTCCTGTAATGAATCATTGAACTTTTAGGTATTCATTAAGTAAATTGAATGTCAATTGATACACAAATAACATTTAACTGCCCACATGAATAAAACAGATGCATACGGCAACTCATTTGTAATTCTCTCAATGCTTTGTGCAAATTAATTATACCGACCGTCCCATTAATGTATGAAATCATGTATGGTTTAAATTTTGAATGTTAAAGCGAAGTAGCATTAAGTCTCATAACTCAGCCTGCAGTGATTTAGATGGAACATTTGACACTGTCATTACATTATGCTGCCAAATGTATTAGGTATTAATAAATTATTATTATTACTAAAAATAGGATTGTTAAAGTAGCTTGAAATAAATAAAATATATTAGCCATGAGTCTGTTTGCTTTATTTCTTGTCATTAGGCTCCACCATTTGGAAACGGGCGTTTATTGATCAACACCCCTACAGCTGTGGTGACATTGTATGATAATCTATAATTTTAATTATTTATTTTAAACAAGATGATTGTGAAATATATTTGAGGGAATGAATGTAATAAAGGAATTGCATTTCTTGTATTATTATTTAAACGACAACTAAGAACTCCCGTCTAATATTTGAGATTAACAAGTTCAGTACACAATTATGTTAAGTCAATTTATGACACCTTACTTTCTATTCACACAGTCTCTTGAATTTATTTAAATCTTTCCTTACATCTCTTATAAATATTTATCGGAAACGGCGTTAACAACATAGACTACATATCGAATTTAGATAAAGATTTCTAAGTATGTTTACCTAAGTTCTTTTGAAAAAATTAAGTGTCTTGGTCTTGAACTACAAAGCAAACGTGATATATATTGTTCTATCTTTTAACGTTGAAACACTGAAATTATAATGTCAAAAAATACTTTCTCGCTGATTAATACCTACTATACATACAATATGTATTACCTACCTACCTATACAACATTCCAACACCGACTATTATACTAGTCGCAACCCATCAGGTCTGTTTACCTAGCGTAGACGTAGAATCATCGTTATATGGCAAGAGGATACTACGTTCTATTTCTTACGTATAACTATCTAAATATTGCCCTTAAACATTAAAAAAATAATAGGTTCAGTTAAAAAATAAATTAAATACTTGCAATTTTTCCTCTACGGTATGTTTCAACAATTTCGCATCACAGTCACATCCAAGCTTAACTTCGGCCAATAAATTGACTAATGGGCAAAGACGAGTTGCAGAAATTTGGGAGTTACGTTATTTCAAAGGTCATACACCGAAGGTAATACCACCGTATTTAACTGTCGCGGCAGCGCAGCGTTCTATTGGCACGCTGCAGTATGCTGCGGTAATGCTGTGAAGCTGTCAAATTTGCAACACTCCTTTTTTTCTTTTTTTAAAAAGAGTTTCCCTCACTCATAACCCTATATTGATAAGTGATTTTTAGTTGTTCAACCTTTCTTTCTGCTTTGTATACGACGTCCAAGTTTCGGCTCCATACACGTTTGGTACACCATCACTTTTGTCCGTTTTTCGTTATGAGATAATTATTTGTCTATACTCCCAATTTCTGAATCCAGTTATAGGTTACGAGATACATGGGAAACTCAGGAGTAAAACTTATTTGCTACATCAAGAAGTCTGTAATCTAGTAAGATTGATAGTATTTTTTGTAGCCCTTTGCCATAACAACTGCCTTTTGGCGTTTATGGATATGGAGGAGAGGGGGCAAGCATAAACTAATTTATGAAGTGGAAATATTTTAGCGCGGCCAATGAAGTTAAATTTTTGTAGTGGTAGAGCCATGCTTGCTTAAGCACGAATGGGCCGGCTCGACCGGTGCGATACCACGGCCTCACAGAAAACCGGTTGTGAAGTAACGCTTGCGTTGCATTTCCCCGAAATGAGTGAGGTCTCCGGAGGCCCAAAATCCCCCACCCCCCTAATGATAGCGCTCTTAACGAAAAGGATACCCCAGGGGGGTACCAGCGCTAGCGTTGGAGAATCCCCCCCTGGACGTCCACCCTCAGTACGGATTATGCCTGAGCGTGGACGCCCAGGCTGCCCCTCGTACTCTGGGGGGGGCTCAACTGCTCTCTCAAAATCTGCTCGGGGCAAGAGAAGGCATACCATGGCACCCCCTGTCACGTTTACCGTGGATTTTTGTAACATCAGGGGCTTACATTCGAACCTCGACACTGTCCACCACCACCTTGAGACAGCAAAGCCGGCCTTGCTCTTTTTAACCGAGACGCAGATATCATCTCCAACGAACACATCCTACCTCTGCTACCCTGGGTACGGACTGGAACACTCCTTTGTTCCTAAGGCTGGTGTATGCGTGTACGTTAGAGATGATATCACTTCTCGCCGCCTCGGCAATCTTGAAGGTAGGGACCTCTCCATCTTATGGCTACGTGTAGACTGCGACGACCATCCCCGCATCTACCTATGCCTCTACAGGTCCCATAGCGGTGATGCCGAAACGGACCGACTCATCGACCACGTCCAAATGGCTACAGACTCAGTGCTCCAGCAGGTCCCATCCGCAGAGATCGTGATTCTTGGCGACTTTAACGCCCATCACGCCGAATGGCTTGGTTCGCGCAAAACCGATCATGCGGGAAGATCTGTTCACGATTTCGCCTTGGCATATGGCTTGACGCAGCTGGTAGCAACGCCTACGTGAATCCCAGATGCAGAAAGCCACGTGCCTTCACTGTTGGATCTTCTGCTGACCTCACATCCTGACGGCTACAAAGTATCCGTTGAGGCCCCTCTTGGCTCATCGGACCATTGCCTGATTAGAAGTATGGTGCCACTCGTTCTCTCGCTGCGGCCACGAGTTACAGGCAGTCGCCGCGTATGGCACTATAGGTCAGCAGACTGGGATGGAATGAGAACATTCTTTGCATCCTACCCATGGAGGCAGGTTTGCTTTTCGCCGGATGATCCCAATGTCGTTGCTGACTCTGTCGCGGATGTTGTGCTTCAGGGTATGGAACTTTTCATTCCATTCTCCCTGATTCCCACAGGTGGCAAGTCCCAGCCTTGGTTTGGTCGAACCTGCAAAGCGGCGTCCCGCCGAAAGCAGGAATGTTACCAAGCATGGGCTAATGCAGCGACAGCACGGGATGTAAAGACCAGCACATTAAAGAAGCAATTTAACTTTGCCTCCAGGTCCCTCAAAAGAGTAATTGCTGGGGCGAAGTCGGCTCACATCGGCAGAATTGGCGAGAGACTAGTTAGTCTCCCCTCCGGAACTCGTGCATTCTGGTCTCTTGCCAAAGCTGTCCAGGGGAACTTTTGTAAGCCATCCCTTCCACCTCTGCGCATAGGAGATAATTCGTTGGCCCACGACGCTAAAGAAAAAGCCGATCTTCTGGGCAAGCTCTTTGCGTCCAACTCGACCCTGGACGACGGGGGAAACGCACCGCCGACCATACCGCAGTGCGAGACCCGCATGCCGGAAGTCCGGTTTACACAAAGGGCAGTGCGTAAAGCGCTT
The DNA here is from genome assembly GCA_947561695.1 of Tyria jacobaeae. Lineage (NCBI taxonomy): Eukaryota > Metazoa > Arthropoda > Insecta > Lepidoptera > Erebidae > Tyria > Tyria jacobaeae. The sequence goes on along the minus strand of OX387231.1, from coordinate 10,166,836 downwards.
CTTTCCCTCGACGTTCATAAGTCGAGTGGGCCCGATAGAATCTCTCCTATCGTGCTGAAGACGTGTGCTCCAGAGTTAGCACCGGTTTTAACGCTCCTTTATCGGCTTTCCTACTCTCTTGGCGTAGTCTCGAACTCATGGAAGACAGCTCTAGTGCACCCAATCCCTAAAAAATGAGATCGCTCGGATCCGTCCAACTACAGACCCATAGCCATCACCTCCTTGTTCTCCAAGATAATGGAATCCATTGTTAACTGCCAGCTCCTCCGGTACTTAGAAGACCACCAGCTCCTCAATGATCGACAATACGGCTTCCGTCAGGGTCGTTCAGCTGGTAATCTTCTCGTATGCTTGACTCACCGGTGGGCACAGGCGATCGAGACCAAGGGGGAAGCGTTGGCCGTTAGTTTGGACGTGGCGAAGGCCTTCGATCGGGTCTGGCACAAAGCGCTCCTTGCGAAGCTACCTTCCTATGGCCTTCCCGAGAAACTGTGCAATTGGCTCACCAGTTTTCTTACAGACAGAACCATCAAGGTCGTTGTTGACGGTGCATGCTCCGACTCGAAGTCTGTTAATTCTGGTGTCCCACAAGGCTGTGTGCTATCACCCACGCTGTTTCTTCTGCATATCAACGACATGCTGCAGATTAGCAGCATCCATTGCTATGCGGACGATAGCACGAGTGATGCCCTTTACACCGGCCGCGCTAACATTTCTCGGGTAAACGTCATCGAAAGCCGATCCAAACTTGTGTCTGAAATCGGAACTTCTTTATCAAAAGTTTCAGATTGGGGTCGACTTAACCTAGTCCAATTTAACCCCACGAAGACACAGGTATCACCTCAATTTGAGAGCACTTCCCTAACTGCATCAGCCAGTATCGGAATCCTTGGCGTCGATATATCAAGCGAAGTCCAGTTTCGCGGTCACTTAGAGAGTAAGGCCATATTAGCCTCGAAGAAGCTTGGTGTGCTAAACAGATCGAGACAGTATTTTACTCCGGCCCACCGCCTGCAACTTTATAAGGCGCAGGTTCGGCCGCACATGGAATACTGTTCTCATCTCTATGTAGGTGCACCCCAGTACCAACTTCTGCATTGTTGTTTGAATGTTTGTGGGATTTAAATGTTATTTTTATACTTCTTACTTACTGCTTTATAGTCTATTGTTGTAAAAATAACATACCTATTTGGTTTTAAGTAACCGACGTTGCAAGTGGGCGTCGTAAAAGGCAACTAAGAAATATGATTGTTATCTATTAGACAGTGTATATATGTATATGTAAAGCCCGAATGATGGCAATAGACTTAGAATTAAGGAATTGTGACTAAATTATTATTTTAAAAAGTGTTCGTTTATAACGCCTCTGCTTACCCCTTCGGGGATATAACAGTGACGGTATATATGTACATATACATTTATATGTATATATACACACATATATATGATGTAATCTTTATTTCTAAATTATTGAAATGCGTTAGGTGGTTAAGAGGTGGATTGAAGTGATGAAGATGAGTAGCGAAGTTGTTTAATAGTAAAAGTTTAATATAACACAAATTCCCAAAAAAAAAATGCCATAAATTTTTATACGTTATTTTTTATATATATAGAGATCATTCATGTTTCTGGTATAGGAACAACTTTTTTTTTGAAAATATTTTAATTCAATTGTTGTCTTATAGCAAGATATGAACTATAGACTTAATATTGCTGCATTATTTTAGAGACTAGATTAGTAAAACCACCATACTGTTACAAAAAATATTAGAAAAATGACAAATCCATTGGTTGAGCGAAAAGGCAAAGCCGTTGATTTGCAAATTATGTTTCTTAGTAAAATGTAGGTTAAATAAAGTCACATTAAATTGTTTGTCAATAAATATTCTCTGTTATCAAGGATTTTGTTAAACGAAGTTAACAATCAGGTAGTTTGTTGTAGGATAGTAAAGGGTATCTATAACAGCAAACGTGGCTCTACATAAGATCTCAAAATTTTGACTGCGAAAAAGTGCGAGACCTGGCAGGAACTTTTAACTTAAAATGTTTATTTACTCTGACTATGAATATCACACGAACTTCCTATCTTATCCATTACTTTTTTTTTGTGTGACTGTGGTGTGGTATGTCGGACTCGAACCGACTAAAACCACACGGTGTTCAGTCAAAACTGGGTCTATTGCAAGGGACCTGGGAATACCCTAGGAAGGATGATTCCAGGAAACCCTGCAGAACTTGGGCCCACCTCTTTTGCAAGAGGCGGCCACACCGTGAAATGCGGGGGCCTCATCCCCCTCTCAGTTTACAACACGTCGTGCCACCGTCTCAGGCCTGCTTTGCTAGGGCAAGGGGCACACCACTCGTTGCCCCTAGGCCAGCGCTCATAGAGGCCGTAGATCGTTTCGCGCTCTCCGGTGCCTGGTACGTCTTCTGCGGGTCGGGAGAGTACTTGTCCTCACCGCCGCCTCTTTGGCCAGCATGAACTCTTCACAAAACGAGGCAGCGGAATCCCACGCACTCTCGTTTTGGACCATGGACGCGCTGGTGCGCCCACGCTGTGATTTTATCTATCACATGTCTCGTTGCACAAATCAAAACTTATAAGTCGTTATGGAAATAACATGCAACAATTTGTTGCTTCTTCTGTGTTCAATTATTTTTGATTTGCAGAACACACTACAGCCGCATTTTACTCGGGATTAAAGGAAAAGTATAATAACACTGAATTTTTTATAACTTATTATCCTTAACATTCATTCAATCCCTATCAAGTACACATAGTATTTATGAATAATTAATTCATGATATTTGATGACCCAGTAGCACATGTAAGTATCCAGCTACCCTCATAACGTCAAGAATGCTCATAGAAAACAAATCGTACGTATGTTCAATCTCAATTTTTTTATATGTTCGCTGTCAAAGTAAAGTATTCTAAAACGTTAATTTTTTACACTAATTGTAAACATTATTATTGCAAAGAATTAAACAATTTGTTTCAGTCAGTCTCAAGAAAAATATAGAAATTGTCTTAGTGAATAAACGCTTGTGACATTAGTATTGACAGATGCCATTAGCGTAGTCAAGCAAGATGTACCAAAAATTACAATAAATAGTGAACACAGAGAACGTTTAACATTACTAATATATTCTACATATTAACATGTACACACTCTTAAGTTTGTATCCCTAAAGGGGTAAGCACAGGCGTAATTTACACCCACATTTTCCCGATTATAATTTAGACCCATTTACGCAATACGCAAGCCTGTTACCGTGATCTGGGCACTTTTGGTAATTAGATTTAAAAGTCTGCATTCATTGACAGGGAAGGTAATGCTTTTACAGATGGATTGAAGGAGTATAAGCAATAGCTCAAGCAAGTCAGGGTCGCACACCTATAACTCGAACTGACTGGTACCAGGAAGGTCGAGTCTGCTAACTATATATTTATTTTATTCAAAAGATTTACGTAACATATACACACGCCTATATCTAAAAACTATACTGACTATATACTGAGGCCTCCCAAATGCCCACTTCTTGATAACATTCTTTTAGTCCCACTTAAAAGAGGTAAACGGCATAGGACATGACACTGTCGCCGTCAAATTCGTAACGCTTCGTTTTATTTGATAGCACAGTAGGGAAATCGATCAGATGGGTCTCTTAGAAAGTGGCATCCGACGCCCATATGCACCTCCAACTGAAGAGTTGCAAGTGCACTACCTACTTTTGAGGTTGAATGAAGAGGAAAGCGATGTTTGAGTTTCCTATATCCTCCTTGCTTTCCTGTATCCTCGCTCACTCTGTGAATACAACGTAAGCATTCTTTAACAAACGGTTTTCTGTGAGGAGGTATTAATCCGGTTCAGACATGCATGCATGCATACATCGTGCCTAAGGATAAAAAAAGCGGTCGAAGAGCTAAAATATTTTTATAAAATAAAAAATAACGATCAGTCTTTGTGATGAATTGATTTTAACAATACCAAATCTGTTAAGGGGTTTAAGAAGTTATGGTGGAATATAAAAAGCACACATATATGAACATATACATTCTACATACCATCAGTGCATAGATAACCCCCGAAAATATATGACTCAAACTGTTATGTAACTAACTGCCCAAGTTATCTAAAATAATTAAGGAAATCTCCCAAAATCATCTACCAAAACGTCTATTTTAGTAAGCGATAAGAGTGTATCGGTTCCATTATGAATAAAAAGTATAACATACCTCATTCAAGGCACGTAAACCTTCTGAACCGTAATTCTATAATTTAAAGCATTCCGTAAAGGTTTTATTTACGGGTGTAGGGATCAAATAGTGCCTTAGAAATAATTTGTTGAGGTGGAAAATGATGCAAACATGTTTCAAGACTTCAAAATCCATAAGTGAATTTCCCTCGGCATTATGTACCTCGGTTTTTTTTTTTACTGTATTTATAAACCCCTGATGGAAACGAAATCTGATAGCTTTTTAAGTAGGTACATGTATGCAAGGTGCATATACACATCAAGTGGTTAGTAACTGTTGAACCGGAGGTAGTGGGTTCGATTCCCATACGGGAAAATTTCTGTGATCCACCTAATGCGGTAATTGTCTTAAAAAAGAGAAAAAAGAACCGAAAGACATATCTTTCAGTATTCTTTTATTTTATTGGAATTTGGTGAACCAGAGAAGTACTAACAAAAAATTAAATTAAAAAGTTATAGTTATGTACAAATATTTAGTAATTTATTATTCTTTTTATATGCTATTTGAGTTTAATTGTAGATACTTTATAACATTTTTGTGTTAGTCTATACAAAGGATTTATATGCTCAGCAGTGCATGATGATTTCACTCAATATTAGTCACGTAATTAAGATACTGATTATTGAGTTTATGTAAAAATATTTAGGGTATTCTTACACGTGTATTCAATCACAGATGGCGTCACCTACCAAATGACACATCCTTTATTTTTATAAAGCCCACTTATTACCACGCCTTCTTATGTTCTATTTGTATCTGTACAGTTGTTATGAGACGTTTTACTTTCATAACATAGAAAACACTTTACGTCCCGCTATTTATTGCTTCCCGTGCCCCTATTGATGATAAATATCGCTTGAAAAATAAAACAAACATTTACGTTACTCCGTTACGCTCCAGTGAGTGTCGAGCTGAATATTATCCAAAGATTTATTATTTATTTAAAATAGTAATATGACATCTGACATGAAGACAGTTGTAGTGTTCTGGAATACGTCCAAATTTTGAATTTGAAATTCTCCAAGAAGTAAGTTTAGCCTATGGCGACGGCTTTGAGCGCTTAGAGCACGCGTTTTTAGTGTTTACAGGACAAGTGCTTGTACATAATTACGGACTAATGCCTTTTAGCGTTCAGATGACGAACTCTGAACTAAGCTTCAGACTAATTGTATATAGGTGTAAAAATTGATGAGGTAGCAGAAGTTTATCATTATTTGTATTAGATGAATATTTATTGTAACTTACATAGGTAACTGTTTAAAAATAATAAACTTATAGTTTTGTTGTCCCTAAAAAAATATTTTCATGTTTTTTTACCGAATAGGTAATTAAACAATAGGTACTGTAGCCTATGCTTCAAATAAAATTTATTTAATAATAATAAATGATGTAATATTTCCAATTCATGAGTTTGTGATTTCGATATAAAATAATGCCAAAAAAAAAAACTGTTACGCTAATAGATATTTATAAGAAATTTAATGATGGCTTTAAAGTCTTAAAAATGTGACAAAAGATTCATAACACTATACATTATTCAAACAGACAAAAATTCTCGCTGACAGCAATGACATTTGACATCGACAACTGACAGGTATTGTCGCCATTTCGAATATCTATCATTGTGCTGACAAAGTTTTCAAATTTGTTTCTATGGCACTAAATGAATCTTTAAGTTTCTCAGAAAAAAAATTAAACTCTTCAAATAACTCTATAAATAGAAAACAACAAACAATAGTTATGCAAATGAAACTGACATTAATATTCCTAATGGTTATGAACGATGTTTAAATATATTCTTTGCGTAATGAGAATTTTGGTACAGAGAACCAAAGACTAGCAATGCAATACACTATAATGTATAAGAAAGGTAGCAAGATAAGTAATTGAGGCGAGAGCAGATTAACAGCGGTGTGACAAGATTGTAACAACATTTCGTACGTTCAAATTCTGCAGATTGCCGAAATGTATATACTAATAGTAAATTTAGCGTATTGAAATATGAGGCCTACTAATCATTCTAACAACGGCATTATTAGTCATAATTAATCCACATGACTATGTCGACAGTTTTCCATACCTAATAAATAATATTAAAATAGATCAATAACATAACAACATTGGTCTGGACCTCGTTAGAATATATGAAATAATGTTGTTAACGTAAACAAAAAACATATATACATATATTTATACTACAATAAATATAATACAATAATAGTGACCCCGGGTGCTGAACCGGAGGTCCAGGATTCGATTTCTACAAGAGACAGAAATTTGTGTGATCCACACATAGTTGTATCAAGTCTGGGTGTTGTCTTTAATTAAAAAACAATTGGCCATATCGATGAAGATGATAAGAGATGTCTTCTTTGGACTGGATGCAGAATAAGTCAATGGCGTAATGGGAAGTCTAAAAATTAAAAAATTGTCAAACATTAGCCATCAAGATGAGCCGTCAACTGAAAAAGAATATTATGGGATGATATTAAGGCAGACAGAAACTTTTGAAGGCGTTAAAAATGTTTGTTATTGTTTACCGTTCTTATTTTCTATTCTTTCGAATTTTCAGGTTATAATACATATGCTGTAACAATAGCAAATTATCGCCCATCGGTTGTGACGAGGATTATGGCCGGGTCCTCAGGGCCTCGTGAAGTCGAATGGATTAATATAATTAACTACTGTATAAATTAAATGTATAAATACAACGCGATAAAAAAATAGAGTGTGTTTCTACACAAGTGTGTTGTAAACTCCAAATAATGAAATGAAATTCTGAGGCCTTAATCTACGACCAAGTGTATGTAAAGAGCAGCAAGTAAATACACAAATCTATCCCACGATCTCAACTGGCATAACTGTACTTCATATGTGTTTAATTTTTATTTTAGTTATTAAAATAATATTAATATTTCTGTAATCACTGTTTCAATCTAAATCTTTAAATATAAGATAAATGAATACATAATTATATGATACTTTATTTACAAACCATTTCCTAACTTCAATACACACACACGTAATAATTTGTACAACTATAAGAAAAAAATATATCATTACTTTTATTTACTGTGATTTGTGATTCAAACGTAGAATTATAATGTTATTCTATTTATTCTAAAGAAACAAAGAAAACTAGGGCACAATTTTCAATAGAGATATCAAAAGAATATGGAGGACAAATAACTTTTGATTATTCATGGAAAAACATCCTAACCTGTTTTCACACTTGTATTTTTAATGTAATATGCCAAAAAGTAGATTCAACAAAGCATCGAAATTGTGTTGTAAATATTGCCAATAACAGGATGTTACTGATTTTTCATACAAAGAAAAAAAGCTAAAACTAGAACCTTATATATATTTTTTTATTTTTGTTAAAAGACAACTCCCGCACTAGGATTAGTTCCTGTGTCGCGGGGGACTTTTCAAACATTCATACAACGAACACAAAGAACACCCAGACTCAGAACAACAATTTGAGGATTACATAAAGTGTTGTCCCGTACGGGGATAGATCCAGCAATACTATTAGCGTCAAGATGGTGGCGAGGTGACCATTCAACTACGCCATTCGTGCTGTATATGAAACCAAATAAACGATGACTCTTTCACGGTATGGGTTCGTGATTCGTTTCCCAGATGGGCCATTTATTGTGGATCACATAAATATTTGACTCGTGCGGCATTATAATTCAAGCATTGTTAGTCTACCGGTTTTCTGTAAGGCCGTGGTAATACTCCGGTCGATCCGGCCTATTCGTGCCTAAGTATGGTTCTACCACTGTATCGGTTCAGAAGACGGCGAGTTGCGTCAGTAAGCCTTCTAACACGATACTTAGTACCCCACGAGACAGGACTAATTCCAATGACAGAGTTGTCTTTTTAGAATAGTAAAAGGGTATATTAATATGGTCTCATGAAGTCTTACTAAAAATATTTCACTTTAAAACATCTGCACAGGAGTACAACAATTTAATTGCTAAGGCATTTAAAATCAATTACGTTGGTCGTTAAATGAGCACGCAGCACAAGCAATGCGGTGATTTGGCATGTTTAGTTGTGTTTGATATGTCTATTTACAGTATATATAGTTGTACGTAATAGCTAAAACTAGCCACCTATCGCTGCAGTCCAGTCTTCTTGTTTTTATTTATTATTTAAAGGAAATAAAATAAGATCATAGAAAAGCATTTTATGAAACGTGTGGTTAGTTAAACATTCTATGAACTATTTTTATATACTGAAAAAACATTCACCAAAATTCAGTCATCAATCCAAAGGCAAACTCAAAGTTGGGAGTATATTGAAAGGGATACTTATACGGATAGTTGTGAGTAATAGCAAGCAGAAAGTAACTGACTTGTAAGCTCGACTAGTCAGGGTTGCGTACCTACAAATAAGCGTAACTATAAAATGGAGACAAACTACATTATATAGATCAATTCACAAAAGAATCCGTGCTTTTCAGTCCGTCTCAAATATCTAACATAGAAATGTGTAAGCTGTAAATTTAAAAATAAATGTTATTCATAGTTACAAAAAAAAAAACAATATTATATTAGATATTTGGACGGTTTCAAAATATAAATATAAACAGAGACAGCATGTCACTATTATTATTGTATCACTTAAATTATTAATGATTTTTTGATACATGTACCCATGTGTCTATTTTTGTGTTCGGATGAAGCATTATAAGTACGGTTGAGGACGTACATCGACACGAAAATGCTAAGAAAGTTATAGTAATTCGAAATATTATAGAATATCCTGCAGTATTTAAATATATATTCTGAATAATGTTGTGACTGTAAATAAAATTATAATCCATTACTAAAAGGTATAAATATAAAAAAAAAATGTTTATTTATTTACCAAAAAAAATTAAAAAGATTTGTGTGGTGTTTCGACCTCTAGTGTTAGAGCGATGATTACATGTAGTATATATTCATAACGTGTAGACAATGTAATTAATAAATGATATGCATGATAACGTGCTTATTAGCTATTGGAGCCCTACACTTGCAAGTAGTTCAGCCCTATACGAGCGCCAGTATCTTGTTCTCTTCTCATAGATAATAAATTTTATTACGGCATTAAAAATATGTTCTGCCATCTATTTCGTAGATTCACCTACACTGATAATACTATTAAATTGGCATACGGCCATCTCAGCTTATAATGAGTGGGGACACAACTATTTTTGGATGATCAGTGAGACGAGTTCACATCAACAAGGTTAGGCCCGAGGTCAATTGGTTTATATGGTGTTTTTTTTTATTGCTTATCGCTTTCTGTGGTGATCGGAATGGACTTATTCAATTATCAAAGAAGGTTTATTCACTGAAAAACTGATAGATACATTAATCTATAATAATACTACACGTATTGTACTATTCCACCGACTAGGAGACAATACGATAAATAAAAAAAAGTTTGAATAATAGTCGTGCATACACAGATATCAGCGACAGTTTTTGTGCCATTGACAGATTAAAGAATCAGATTTTAAATTGAATACCTGTTTTTATTATTTGTTGGTAGCCTATATTTTTAAGCCTTTCACTGCAGATTCAGTTCAGATTATTTCAATTCCTTTATACGGTTCACAACAGTTACTTGTAATTACTAGAATATCACTTTTTTTCTTTACCAAAACACGATTAATAACACCCATATAACATTACAGGTGTTGCAATAATACAGTAAAAGTCAACTTAGTTGTATTTAACATTTTGAATACCATTAATAAAAACCTCTGATTTGCATCACTTTGTATAAAATGGTTCTCTGTTTTATTATTCAATAAAAATAATGTTTTTTTACATTATTTTATATTTTAAAAGTCGTTAAAAGTTATTAAAAACATATTTATAATATGATTCATAAATATGTTTTTATTAAAACAATGAAGGTATGTTTATCGTACTCCTTAACGAAAACACATCAATCGACAGTTAAAAGCATGTGTTTTAAACTGCAGAAAAATAGGTATTTAAAACAAAAACACAGTATCAACAAAGCGTTATTTTATTATTTATGTTTGTGAATAGGAGAAGAAGTCAACACTCGATTTACTACATTAAATATACAATAAATAATATATTTACTTTCCTAAACGTAGAAAATCATCACTTGCAGAAAACAAGGTTCATTGAATAAACAAGTTATGATTTCGGTATTATATTTGAATGAATTAATTAATAAGTAATTTATTATTCCGAACAAAGTATTAACACACACCGATCGAATGGCGATGTTCTAAAGAAAGGACAGGTCGGAAGTATCCAAACCGAAGAGCTTGAATGAAATGGTTAATGATAGTAGAGAAAGCACGCGATGTGTGTAAGGATGGAAGGAGGGAGCGGATCTGTTGTCTCTGCCTACCCCGATGGAAGACAGACGTGAGCTTAGTATTTCTATATGTAAAATAGAATTACCTATTAATACAATACAACATAAAGTTCCAATAATATTTTTTATTATTATTATTTTTATGTTATATACATACTTACGCTCAATCCTATATCCAAAGGGCAAGCAGAGGTGTACCAAACAGCCACACTTTTTTATATTCGTTATATATATATAAATGTAAATCCATATGTACATATATGTAATATTATTTAATAATATTGTGTTCTAAGAATTTTCACTTCAATTAAGATATATTAAGGAAGTTATCGAACTAAATTTTAGTTCGATAACTTCCTTAAAACAAAACAGACAGTGTTATTCATCAAAGCAACCTTTAACTTGACCTGTTTCAGAAGCGCTTGGCCTAATAATCGTTTTATGCACTCAGATAAACGTTGCCAAGTTCACTGCTACTATGAAAATAATATAGCTCTATAGAGCTATGTATTTTGCTTCGAAATGATACAAAGAGGTGATGACATAAGATTATCATTTTTGGAATGATTTCTGTTGCCAGCCCCGGAGTAGAATAGGGACCCTCGACCTTCTGCCGAGAGTATTGTAAAAGCTGACATCGTAGTGTTATCTAATAGACAATATATATACATATATATGTATATATAACATACCCAGATGACGGCAATGGTTTACCCTCTAATACGTAGAGCTAAATTATAGTTGGCATAATTTAGCCCCACAAAAAGTGGGCGTTTGTTGTAATAATACAATTTTGTTATACAATCGCATATCAAAATCTTTCGACTGTGTAAGATGTGAGAGAAAGCTGAACTATTTAGAACCCATAGTCAGAGATGGATTTGAATTCACATATAGAATACGAAAATAAGTAGACCTGACGTCGGACAGCTATCACTGATTGGCGAATTTATTAATATGTGAATTAATATTGATAATTTTACGTTAGAAGTACTACTACTTATATAATAACAAGCAGTCATATTTTATTTCAGCTACCACAAAATACACATTATCAATTCCTACACACCTCGCAAACGAGTCCTTAATAAAATAGTCTACGTCCTTAATAAGTGCTACATTACATATAACTTCAATAAATATAAATGAGCTATGCCTATACCCTCGAAGAGGTAGGCAGAGTTGTAAATATAAATTAGGTATATGTAGATTTTTCACTCTGTTGAAACAATTTATTAGTTAGATGCATTAATCTTATAACTAAATTTCAATAGTTAAGTTATAACTTTAATTGTAAAATTTAATTGTAAAATATATGTAAGGTTTAATTTGGATACGACATTTAGAAGTAAGAAATAATGTCTTTTTTTAAATATCTAGTTACAAGAAACGTTAATAACGCAAATAATGCGTCTGTTAGGGGTGTTCTAATGATGTTATGACTCGTTGCATCTAAACTACATACTTTCGATGACAATTCAAAAATTTGATACCTTGGAGCTGATATCATAGTGGTGTAGTACTTTTCAATGGTTACAAGTAAACCCCTCGAGGCTTATATGGCTTAAATTTTTTTTTAAATTATCATCATTCTCCCTATTTTTTTCACTGTTTGTTCCGTCTGTTTTTAATATTTATACCAGTTAGAAGATGAGAAACAGTAATATAAAGAATGAATTTGCAAGTTAAATAGGTACCTCACTTTAGGGAAAAAGTGGTATGTAAATATAATAAATAATTATCGTTGTCGTTATTTTTACAAGTATCCGCGTTTTGGCAATAAAGACCTCATCTAATGACTTTTACTTTTTTCCTCGAATTATGTAGGTTTCATTATGTTAGGAATAATTTCGACTTTTTCTCGCTCAAGAAGAAAAAAATACTCGTAGATATTTGAAATGCTTTACATTATATTTCTTAATACTGTAGATATCGTTATAGGTTAGTGCCTGAGTAAATAGTTTTCGAAATTTGACAATTTTTTTTATCATATGCAATAAACGAACTGTTACTGAATTAAACTATTCCCATATCATAAATGAAAAAGTAGTACCATCTACCAATGTGTATGTTGCTTTTTCACGACTACACCGATTTTATTTATAAATTGACCTACCGAAATTGGTATACGGGGGTACTTTGGACCCTGGAGAAAGATATACTACTTCTTTTTATCCTCAAACCTTCTCCCTTTCTCTACACGACAACACGTGCTGGCCTGAGGAGTCACCGGTTGAGAGTGGAAAATATATCCCGAACTAAACGGTTCGGCTCTTCTTTTGTATGCCGATCGGTTAAAGCCTGGAATCCACTACTGCAAGTGTAGTCAATGCAGCATCATTGACTACACTTGCAATGACGATGGTGACCACTACACTTAGACACCACTTGTTGCTTTCCATCAGGCAGGCAGTAATTATGTTAGGCTAATATAAAAGAAAAAAAAATATACAGTTTCTCTATTTATTTTTCTCAAATATTTCAAACTAGAAAAAGAACCGTATTCCTGTGAATTTTCACCAGTTAATTTAAGATAACCTTCTGTAATAGTCGTAAATAAAAATGACAAAAAGTTTCTCATGCATATGATTGAAGCGAACAATATAGTTTTAATTGACACGGAGAAAATAAAAATGTAATAATGAAAATAAAAACGGAATTAAATGCGGAACTACAAGTATAAGTGTTTTTTGAAACTTTGCCAATGAAACGACACCGTGTAGGAGATGAGTGTCATTAACAGATTGCATGTATATAGTAGACAGACATTTGATCTCTTGATTAACAGTTGAGAATTTATCGTGTTTATACGTTGCAAGTATTTCTTATTTTTAAACAAAATAAACAATTACAGAATTTTAACTTTTGCCAAGCTTCACATGACAAATGCGTTCAATTGACCAAACAATCTAGCGGTAATAGGATGACTTTTAAGACGTTTCGGAAAAGGTCTCGGATCTAACGCAGCTACAGCATGTCGAGTTACAGTTATTCGACCACGATCGAGCAATATCCCTTTCTTTTCATTGCCCTCTTTTATTCTTACTCTTCCCTATTAACATACTGCCAATTTTCCAAATATAAAGACTAAATTCAAATTGGCTAAATGTTTGTGTTTAACATACCTCTGCCTGCCCATTTACGTCAGTCAATATCCTTAGTTAGGACGATGAAGGATTTATCTCATTCTCTTATGAACACGAACTAAACATAATGAGTATTCTGGCAAAATTTTGAGAGACGAATTCCAGTTTCTTAAGACAGCATTGGCCTTGGGTATTTGCCAAATGTTATTATTTTGAAGAGTTTTCTTATGAGGGTTATGTCTGTAATAAAAATGCAGATGTTTTCTGGATTGTCCATGATCCATGGTATGTTAGTTGTTAGATTAAATTTGTCGCCTTTCGTTTGCAACCAATACTGCAATATTCTTCCACCTTCCGCTTACTTACTGTGTATACATTTACAAATTAAGATTTAATAAGTCGTTGTTGATTATTGAATGACTATAAATCCTGGCATGAGGATACAAAGCCACTGAAAACAAAAAATATCATATACATATAAAGTATTACTTGTAGCATAAAAATATTTTGCCAGTTTCAAGCGTTTTAGATACTTTTTGTTAATAAATTAATACATTTATGTGTTGTAGCTTAACATTTTAGTTTCCAAATCATCATCATCTTCTTACTCTTATCCTAATTTTATTTGGGGTCGGTGGAATGTGTTCTCTTCTTTCATTCCACTCTATCATTCGTTATTTTACTGCTCATTCCCTTTCTAGTCATATCTTCTTTCTTTGTCTGCTACTCCAGTATCCATGAAATCATATACATAAAACTTTTCGCACGATATTTTTTTTCACCTTTTCGCATCACATGTCCAATAAAAATATTTATTATTATTATCTTAAATAACATAAATTATGTTATTGAACTAGCTATTCCCCGCAGTGTCATCTCTGTTTATGCTCACTAGTCAACTTCTTTGAGTTCTATTAAAGTGATTATATATAGCACAAATCAACCGCAATCTGAAGTTATTTATATACCAGCTGGGATACATCTATTAGTGCTTAATTAGTCATGTTGTATCATGTCAAAGAACAGTTTATGAATCAAGTGGGTGTGGCTTGTTAGCTGGTTAGTCACAACAATGTGCGTGTGTATTGGTTTTGTGTGGTATAGTTATATAGGTACACACAAAAGGACCACATGATGGAACTTAGATTGGTTTAAACTGTCAAAATGTTTCAGGTTTATGCTGATGGTAACAAGTTCAGACTTGTGTTTTTCATGCGTTATATTGCTTCGTTGGCACTAATTTATATTTAAGAATCTATTTTTTTAAATATATTTTTTTCATCGTTTCTCGGCTCGTAGTTTTGGTTGTATTTATAAAAGCTTTTCAATGGATATTAAAAAAATGCAGAGGTCATTCCACGTAATTAATTTTTTTTAGAATGGTAAAATTTAAAAATATAGGTTACATTTTCTAAAGACCATAAAACGATTGTCGGGTGGAACAATGGGAGGTTATCTAGCAATTACCTAAATTACCCTACGTACAGCAATTAAGCTTAAACCAGTGATTCCAATCTTCACACTATCCTTTTCATACCCAAGACTGTATCGCTGCTCTGATGTACAGATAGGATGGCCAATATATTTGTTATAGCTCTGAATTGATTTTCCACACTATCAGCACAAGGTATTGATTACTCGGCGTTTCGTATGTCGGAACATATCCGTTTCCTTTCCTCTTCAGATAACACAGCAGCAAGTGTTGCCATAGTGCCAACTGAGAATCGGTAGAAGAGGGACACTAAACTTGAAAAGTTACTAATTTAGTGATGTAGATACATAGATAGTGGATTTTGTGCTGAACTTACCAGTTCTTGATCCCGACACCTGCAATAAAAACAAAATTTGTTAAAAATGTGCAATAGTAATATTAATATGAATATAAATGAAATGTACGATTAGCTAAAGTGAGGTTCCTGAACGAGGTATTTTTGTAAAGGATTTGACTAGACAGTTGTTGCAGTCTCTATAGACAAGCAAAAAATTAGTACGTTATTAAAACGTCAATACAATATTCTTGTTGCTCACCATATTATAAAATTTGAGTTATCTTTTACTTGTAATCTATGAGTTAGGCAAAAATAAATATAAGACAAAATTCTACAAATTTGTCAAAATACTGCCGTAGATCTTGGAAACAAAAAGAGCCCTAAGCAAAGAGCGAACCACCAAAAATTAACATTTTGGCTGCGAACATTAAGCGTTTATTTATTGTATCTAATGCCCTTACTATATAATACGGCTATGAACATGCGGAATAAACACGCGGCACACTAATTACCTAAATAGGTATGTAGACAACTACGGAACGCAGCCTCGTAGACTCTGTCGAGCGCCATCAGATGGCGCTGGGGTCCCACTGTTAAATTATATGTCCTACTATTGAGTTCAAGATATATGTATATAGTTACCAACATTAAAATCGTATCTGTATATTATAAATTACAAATTGCAGTTTTGCCTGTGTAATAGTAAGTGTGCTTATCATTCGGGAAATGTAATGTTTGGGCCTTACCCCTGGCAAAGAGTTTGAAAAAATTCATAATGATCCGCTTAGTAGTTAAGACGTTAAAAAAACCATCTAAATCTGAAATTGCGTTAAAGACGAAAATTGCTTAAAACTGTCACGTTCAGCCAATGATGAAGGACCAGAGCGATCCTGAACTCTAACTACAGTTAAATCTTTATTTGATTTACTGTTTAGAACACGTATCCATTCAAATACAGGATAATTAGTTAGGGTTGCTTTACAAAATAGACAAATGACTCGTACTGTAACTATATATGGTGTCTAACTTGAGCTCAAAGAGAATAGCACATATCTATATGTCTATTTGTAAAAGGTAGCACCGTATAAATGAACACGACAAATCCAGGACCACAGAACTAAACAGAAACACTTTTGTTATTTGGTTTAAGTTAAAAGCTTCAACCGTGGATACTTTTATTGAGAGTATCTTAAGAAGTGGTGTAGTGCTTATAATTTTTTTTATTGATGAGTTTTATGCCACATGTTTGAAATCTGATTGTAATAATCCCATAATTCACTTAAACATTTAAAATGTGTTTTGAATTGGTAATTTGAGTGAAAAGAGACATAAAGAGATGCTTTCGATGGATTCAGCTTACTTTAGCAGGCCATCTTTATTAGTGGACATGACAATGATGATGAAAATTTAAAATACAGATATTAAAAAGTTACATATAGTACGCTCACACCTGTATCCCCTAAGCGGTAGGAAGTATATAAAACACCCAAATTTTGCCAATAAGGATTTGGTCCCACTAACATAATATAGGGCAATCGGGCACTTTACGACTGTCTGATACATAAAAGTCTAATTCCTTAGTCGACTTTTACGACACTTACGGGGGGAAATGGGTGTCTCTATTTAACTCCACCAAGAACGACACGGCAATTAATGCGTATGTAAAACAAAGATAGTTTAGAGCAATGTTTTGAAAGTAAATTATTTTACTAACTATATTCGTTTACAAATCAAGATGAACACCATTGATTTATATACATTTTCTTTCCGTCTCGCTCCCGCTTATGCCGTATTTCTAGCACCTGTATATTTATGAAGTGTAATATATACATATGTGTATCAACTATTATACAAAATGATCCGATTTAAAAGTGGCTTTCGCATACAATTATATTATATATATTTTTAACTTTATAAATCCTCAAGGGCTTTGTTGTTGTATATACATACAATCAGGCTATTATCCCCGAAGAGATAAGCAGAGGCGTTATTTACGCAGACATTTTGCGGATAACAATTTACGTGATAGGGGTAGGATATTGCTGTCATCTGGGCACTTTTGGGAATTAGATGGGAAAATTGAGGTATTCTGTCCACAAAAGGGAAGCTAAAAAGGGAAGGCAAGTTATATTGCTTATGCAGATGGATTGGGGAATATAAGCAATAGCTCAAGCAAGTCAGGGTTTCATACCCATAACTAGAACTGGCTGGTGCTAGGAAGTCCGAACCTTCTAACTTGTTGTTTTTGTTAATGTACTAGTTTATTTAATAGTTTTGCGACTAGTGATCCTCCCGAATCTTCAATCACCTTTCATGTAGAACGATATTTTTATAAAACCCAAACGCAAAATAAAGTAAATAATGTTTGTAAAATGGATATCGTAAACTGTGTAGCAAATAAAGTAATTCTCATGAGGATACACGAGCCTTAAGAACCTTCAAGAGTAACATAAATCAAAATAATTTAAATATACACTCGGAGCCTACAACACTTATTCTAAGAGCAGAAATGGGGACAAGAACCATATTTCATTCACTGAGAAAACTACATAGCTCTCATAATATGTAGCTTTTTGTAGTACGGCCTAGAAAACCATCTACTCTGAAGCGAACTGAGACACACAATTTTATTTTTACGTTGACTGTATACGGATGATGAAACATATCATGGTGAGAGGTTCTATTTATAGCCATTAGCTATGGATAATTTTATTTATAATGTGACTATAAAGTTTGTAAGCTGGTTTAATATTGTAATTTTTACACCATTATGCGGTAATAAATATTCCTAATAATTTAAATATAATTTTTGAATATCGAGCTTCAAAATTTATTTGAATTTTTTGACTAGCCATATAGCCTTCAAAATTTGTTTGAATTAAGAGATTCAAAAAAAATTTGAAGGCTATATGTATATAAAAATAATTGTTTTTAAACTTTACGACTTTTATTAATATCAGATATGTTACTTGGGACTAAATGACGATGATCACAGAAATCGAAAGAATTAGATTTCTGTTGCGATAATATTGAAAAGGTACAATAACTTTATAGATAGAGTCCACTCGAGATCACCGTCCGTCGATGCAATTTGATCGAAACGTCGCGACGTCGCACTGTGGTGTATCTTTTAAATATTATGCCGATAAAGTCCCGAGTACTTATCTAACATGTACATAATGATGTCAATAACTTTTACATAAAAAGTAAGTAAATTGTGTGTGTATTTTTAATAACTAGTGTCATGGACAATAGATAAGCGTCACTCATGTATTACTTGCAGGAAAACATAGAGGTGACCGCAGTAATACAACGAACTCAAAGAAAACCGCTAGTCAAACAATGCTTGCATTGTATTGTCTAGTGAACGAGGGTACCAGGGCCCAACTAGGTGGAGTTGGGCCCTGGTGCTCTAGGCTCCTCTTTCCCCTCCTCTCATCCCTGTCAAAGGTGGGCATCGCACTTAAGACTCGTGAGTTGATCTCAGAGATCTACAGACGGTACTGACGGTTTCACTGTCATTTAGGTGACGCGTTAGTTCCTCTATCACACTATACAATAAATAAAATAAAAAAATACACACTTTAGCTAAGTCAAATGTTAAAAAATTACACAGTTTAGTTAAATAATAAATGTACTGTATAATTTTGCACCTCCGCTAAATATTATAAAAAACCTTTGAACCCACACCTCAGGTGACATGTTATTTGGTCGTTTGAACCACCCACGAAAATAAAAAGAAACGATCCCGCAGGTAAAAGGAAAACACAGTAACAAATATATATTGATAGAAGACAAATTTCTTACAAGCTGAAATATTTCTTTTATTTGTTGTCGTTTTCGGTAGAAGTATTTTAGCAATTACGGCTTATTCTCATTGGTGGCAGTACGTGCATGAGCAAATGGTCCTGTAATAGCTATTTAAATATGGATCATGAGTCCTAAATACAACATAATTATAGAATCACAACTTTTGCCCCAAAGCCAGAGGTGTATGATACGATATGTCTTATAAATATCACTACTTATGGTATATTGGACATAATTGAAAAAAAATAGTTTAAAATTCAATATTTCTTGCATCAGGGAAATTTGCCACTTGTGGTAGAAACAAGAAAGCCAAGCTTTGTTCGTGGCAAAATCAGAAATCACATGCTTTCTTAAGTGGTAAATTTTAATTTAATGGATCTACTACTATAAAAACTATTAGAAATATAGAATGGAAGTTACTAATTAAAAAAGCACAAGTATCTGACAACAAATTACAGTTGATTTAAATATACGGTTTTACTCTCGTGTGTATTCCGGGGATGCCTGACCAGTTTCGGTCTCGACAGGAGGCCTTTTTCAAGAAGTAAGTCGTACCGTCGCGACTTACTCCTTGAAAGAGGCCTATTATTTAAATAAATATGAATATAATTCACGAAAGTCTTTATTCTAACAAATTACTGAACTATTTTATTTTTTTAAATGATTTAAAGAAATCCGTTTAGGGTATAAGCATTACAATCCTCTTTTTCACCGTCTTGTAATTAGAAAAAAATGGTATTAATTTCGGTACAAGTTTAATTTTTTCGCTTTTTATGTACATATTTGATGTACATAAAAATATGCTAAAGTAATATGTCGATCTTTACAGGAAAAAAGTTCTAATATAACATATTGTACGAAATAAATATCTAAAGGAATCATTTGTCACGTCAATATAAATTTTTAATGTTTTCTCTTGCTAAGGAATCAGAAATGTCAATTATATTATGATTATAGAATAAAAGCAAGGTAATATTATATCCATCAATGCTTGTTGCCATGTATTTAGTCGAGATATATTTTCTCCTAATTTATTTATTTTACCGGCATTTGTTATTAAAGTCATGTCAATGTTGAATGAATATTATTATGTTGCTATTACTTAAAGTACTGCTTAAAATAGTATGACAAAATGAATATAATTACATTTATTTTTATTCTTGAAATTCATTTTGCTAGTAGTTTCAAAAGCTGCTTATTTCCGTTATAAAAAGGGATAAAAATGTCTATATTCAGAATTCGTTGTCGAGGGGAAGCAGAAGCACATATAGACACTGACACCTATGTCCGTAAGGGGTAAGCAGACGCGTCTTAAATACACCACCACTTCTTGTCAGTCATAATTTATTCCTACTTATGTAATAGAGCGCAAGCCTAAGTCCTCAAGACACAGTATACAAATGTACCTTAATAGTATCGGAGTTAACAATGGATTTAACAAATGTATGTTTTCTGAGTAGAGACCATGTTGTTCCAGATTTTAATAAAACCCTTCTGATTGAATATAGTTATAATGTACATATAAGAAAAAACCTATATTAAAAGTGGAACATACACAGCCTTTCAATATTATGACGGCACTTTTGCAACGGTTTGAAATATACTTTGACATTATTTCTAAGAGGCAAACAATAGCACTATTTAATTAAGCCTTTTTAGAGTTTGAGATCAAAGTTAGTAATGTTTCAAAAATTGGTAAACGAAACAAAAGAAGTAATTACGAAGTAAGTCCTAGTAGTTTCTATACAGAGGTCTGTTATATTAATACTTATTATGTATATACTTTTTATATAGAAAATAAATAACAGACTCACAAAGCTGTGCAAGTTTTTTTTTTATTGGGTGGTAGAGCTATGCTTAGGCAGAAAACCGGTTGTGAAGTAACGTTGCATTTCCCCGAAATGAGTGAGGTTTCCGGAAGCCCAACTCCACCTCTCCTCTTTCCTCTCCCCTCATCCTCACTCTCCTCTTTCACATCCCTTAATCCCCCTCTCTTCTTTCCCCTCCCCGCATCCCTCATCCCTCATCACCCCTCATCCCTCACCATAAAAATAAGTCTTGGTTGTATGGCCAACATCGTCTAACATTATTTGTAAAGCTTTGACGATGTTGGCCACACAACCAAGACATATTTTTGCTGCGATAAGAGAATATTCTACGAATAGTGCTTTGTGCATATCCAAATTGTAATGCCAAAATTACCCATTTTTAGGAGTAGGAATACGAATGTCGTTTAATTTTTTGATTGCCTAAAAATTCAGATTGAAAAACCATAAGATGCTTTATCATCCAATTCCAGATCTAATCCAGCTCAGACTAATTACTTTAAAGTATTTAATTTCATGTATGCTTAATGGCTTTGTCAATTTTATTTTTGATGGATATATTGTAACAACGACGAGTTTTGAATAGAACAAAAGCAGCTTAAGTTTGTTAAAATAATATCTACTGATAAGAAGTGCTTTTTGAGTAAGTAGATGAAGTATTTGATTGGTAATTCCTGTCTTCCTGTCTCTGTATACCGTATACCTTTTGTTTTAATATTTATGTATTTGGATTTATATATGATGGATATATATAGTCATAAAAGTTTCTAAATACTATCACTACACAGCTTAGATGTATTAGTTATAAAGAACAATATCTACATCGGTGAGACTGTTCCTACTGTCATTTAGATTCGTTATGGCAGCTTCTAAAATTCATCCAATTATGTTTGTGATCAGAACACAGAATAATTTATGGGCCTGTTTTATCTTGGGCCTATACAATATTTTTATAGTATACTTAATTGTAGCTTCATCAATGAAGTGCCTTATAGTGCCTACGCAAAATATCTATAAAACGTTAAAATTTTCTATTCGTTATAAGATTTATTATGTCGGGCTATAAATTAAGAACTAATCAAAAAAAAAATACAGGGATAGGCACTGTATAAATGGTTAATAATAACGTCAAACGCAGACATTCTATTTAAAAACCTTTAAGTAGAACAGATGATTTAAGCAGACTTTGGGAAAACTTCAAGGAATTTTCATAAAAACGTAAAATGACTTTAGTAATTAGTAATTTAGTAGTTGTTAGGATTAGCCTAAACATAAAAAAAAATATAGACACTTAAGAAGACTATATTACTCTTATATTGTTCAAACATCAATCAATCAATGATCGTAGTATTGCTGGTGGACATCGGCCTCTTCCAATGTACGAGATAGCATCCGGTCCTCTCCACTTTCCGCATCCAGTCTAGTTCAAAAATGTTTAAATTTATGTATGTATTATCATTTGAAAAAGCGACCTTTAGTTGAGGTGACAGTGTCTATAATTATTTTTTTATTTCGAAAAATTGTGGAGCAATTGAATTTGATATTGAAGTTAGTGTTAGTGTTAATTTGTGTATATATAGGTGCCGAAAGTATATGTAATGAGTGCGTTTTTTTAAATATTATTTTACAGTGGCTAAAAAATTCGGAAAGATTAAGTCGGAAAAATTATATATTGTGGTCATAATTTAGAAAGTGTTACAATATTTATAAAACTGAGGAACGTTATAAAGAAATATAAGTATTTTGTCTATTTAGTAGGTATCTGTAATTATGTCAAAAGATGAAATAGCATCTAGATAGTACATATTTTTACACTCATAAGCTCAAATTACATTAGTAAGCTTATTCTTTATTAAGAATTTATCAGGTTTTCTCATACACTTATTTAATTTAGTTTTGTATTTTTAGAAAACAATTAATCATTTTTTATCATTGATACCCAGTCATTCGAGAAAGACAACTTTAATGCTGTAGGATTAATACCGATTTACTCAGGAGTACAATTCAAATGAAAACAGCATTAAATAACAAAAAATATCAAGGCTTTTCTTCAAGAGTAAACAACATAATAAATAAAAGAACCTGCAATTTGTGAAGCAAAATGTGAACGGAACGGTAATAAGGCGTACTTTATTCAAGGCTTGAATGCCATGCTCATTCGTAGCGAAGCAAATCAATAGTTTATAGCATTCATTTATAGTAAACGATCTGTAAAATACGTATAAAATCAAAAGGTAATAAGCAACGTTCGCAGTTCAATCAAAATGGTCCTTATGTTTATGGTTTTAAAAGTCCATACTTATTTTTAATAGGACTACTTTTGGACCGGGTTACGAGTCTGGCAATAATAAAATCTAAGCATGAGTTTAATTCTCTATCTTTAACTCCATGAAGTTACAGGTGCCGATCGGCGGTGATAGGCACTTACCATCAGGTATTCGTTTGCCTCCTGTATCATTAAAACTGTATACCACTTATAATACTTTTCAATCTAAGACTCAGTAGGTACTTCAAAGGAAAAACGTAAGCTTAATATGATGGTTTTGTTATCTATCTACTATAACCGTTTTAGTGAGACAACAAAGTACTTTTTATTCTATTTCCATTTAATCATCCAATGTTTAAATTGACTCTTGAATAGGCTTAAATCATTTATGCTACATAATATATCCAACCATATTAATTAATAATTCAATCAGCCAAGTGCAGTCCTATAATGGAAACATGGCACAAATCTATTAACGTATGCCGTAGCACAGCATAGACTTGTATGGTCATGAAAGAAACTGGATATATTCTTTTTGTGTGAAAAAAATATGACTGAACTGTACAATAATGAGCTGATGGTTGAGCTCAGCAACACTAATATAGAGTGTCATGTAGATGGGTTCTGTATCAATAATATCAGTTATGCCAACTATATGATGTTGCTGAGCCCACTAGTTAGTACTCTGAGAGGACTCGTCCCTATTTGTGAATCATATCCACTGGCTCATGGGCTTAAGTACAGTGTGAAGAAAAGTTAGCTATTAGGTTTTAAATAATGGAACAAGAGCTCTACAGCAATACCCGATGTGTTACTATCTGGGGCACCTCTATCTAGGGTAAATAAGTTCAAGTACTTGTGCCACTGGGTCACGGAAGATCTAAGTGATAACTTAGAAATAGATAGGAAGCGCAGGTCACTGGCTGTGCCCTGTAACATGCTGGCAAGTTTGCACGATTTACGAACGCAGTGAAGATTACGATTACGTTATGTAAAGCCTACTATAGTGTAGAAGCCTATTATAGTTCAGAAAAGTTTGTTAATGATATGTAGTAATGTAAGAATTGATCAATTAATTAATTGTTGTGTTAAGTAATAAAATTGTAAATATATTATATGTATATACAAAACTTTAAATAAATAATAATAATTGATACTGAGTATTGAATAATGTAATCGAATTTGAAATTTTCATGACAGATTGTAGAAGATTTTTTCTATGTGTGATTAATATTATTATTTTTTAATAATAATTGTTTTGAAATAAATGACTTATGACTTATCACTGCATCTCTTTCACGTGTAGCGCAGCCTGTGGGTGAGTTATGGTCGGCGAGCATATAGTGACCTACATCTAATAATCTAATACAATAACGCATTTAGGGTGTTGTTAGGGTTGCCGTAGAGGTGCAGCATATCAAGTATGTTCGCAGAGGCGCAAATTGACGGCTTTGCAGCACTAATGAAGAAAATGGGAGCTTCCCTGATGATTCATTGCCACGCCAGCATCAGCACGCTCCTGAGTGTATTCACAGACCGGTGGGAGAAACCGATGATGTGCTGTTGGATGTGGCTACATGCTGCACTATAATATTAGTCTATAGTAAAGATAATTATATTTATACCAACATAAATATGTACTTAAATAATTGCTACTGATATAATATGGAATTTTCTGTAGTAAATGATTATTATTATTATAGCATTGGGTTGTCCGCCTTTCACATGCAGTTCATCATAAATTAGCAAATACATTTTTTTTTGTTTATGATTTGCAAACCAAAACCGTAGACAACACTTTGAACCAGCCAGAATAAGCTTAAGCATTTTGCCACTTTAGAAATAGATACAAATCCAAAAACTATGCTTAAAGTTCTGCTAACATATTATATAGTTATAATTATAATAATTTTAATTATACATAAAGAAATAAAAAAATACATTATGAAATAAAAATAAAGACTATATACATGCATCGTAAAATTCTTCAACATCGTTACCTACTGGTAGCGTTCCCAGGAGGCTGGCAGCATTACCCCTTTGAATGGCAATGCTTATTCTCTAAGCTAGGAAAAGGCCAGCCTTCTGGTGACGTGAAGTGTCGATCAGTGGTTTAGATAGTTTCTTGTGAACTGCAAGTTGCGACCCACACCAAAAATCTACCTATCTTCCATGGTATTAATGAGATACCATCGGGTCTCTTCCCATCGTCTTATACACGGTGGTGACATGAGCACGACGGATTATATCATTGATGTTGGCATATCGACATATACCGCCAGCGCTAGTTAATAATTATTTAAAAAATATTTAATTATGATTAAAAAAATAATTAAATAATCAAAACACAGAAAAGTGCGGCCTTCAAAGATATCTCTTGAAACAAAATATAACACTGAACATTTCAGCAGATATGCACATACATTTTTTTTATTACCCTTATATTTTATAAACACCAAATATAAAAAACATTTTTAACATTATCGTTATTAGTTGTTTATGGACTCTCTCTCGCGTGTAGATTTAACGCAGAAATTCCGTAATCAATTCAATGTCAAAATTCAATTCCAATATCAAGTATTTCGAGGGAAAAAACAGTATATAAAAATATAATCGTGATGTTGGTATAAAAACTAATTTTTATTTAAAATATTGCATTTTTTTATAATGTGTTTAAAAACTAATTTAATATTAATATAATAAATATTAATTAATATTAAGTAGAAATTGGTGAACAGAATCATGTCATATTGGACGTTTAAATTGAGTCTAGAAACGTATGGTGTGCAAACGCATCGCTATGCGTAGTTAATTCTCGAATTACATATACATGTATTAAAAAACGAACCGTAATATATATTAAAGATTTAAAGTTAAATATCAATAAAATAATAGATATTTAACAAATACAAAAATTGAATATAAATTATTCTTCTCAAAAACCTTGGCATCATATCAGTGCTTCGAATGTACTCTAAAACTCTCACAATTTAAAGTAGGTTTTAGGAAATTAATTTACTGATAGGGAAGTAGCTATTTTTCACGAACCTTATGTACAACACGTACAAACACCATGCAGTGCAACATAGTTAGCGCAGAACCCACCTACCTACTTCCTGTCTAAATCTAAATAGACATTGATAGATAGATAGAAACTCTTTAATGTAAACAAAAAAAAATATTAATCAAAGTAGTAGTTTGCGGTCTTATCACAATCTGCGATCTCTTCCAGACAATTTGATTGACTAAACTATTAATGAGTTAATGTAACCTATCTAAATTCATATCAAGCCCTAGCTAAACTCTCTTTTGATGCCTACCGCAAAACCGCCACAAAACAATATGAATAAAGTTATAATAAAATATATTACTGAAACAGATATGAACCGGAAAATAAGCGAAGTACGCTTCACATAACATAATGAGGTAATAAACATGGGACATTACTTCAAAGGCATTTACGTTAAATATTGTCTGAATAACCAATAATTGCATATCATTATTCTTAAATAACAAAACTAAACGCGTATTTTAAATATTTGCATTTGTATGAAAATGCCTCAATATTTTATCTGTTAATAATAAAGAATATTTGACTACTATTTTTTTACATCTGTGAACTAGGTTGATTGTGGAAACTTCTTTGACGGTTCTACCCTTACCAAAGTTTTAAAATTAGAGTTAGGTACTCCAAACGTAAGACAGATTGATTGAAATAGAAAACTATTTATCTATTAATCTGAATATCACAGTTAAACCTGTGGGGTACTACGATTGCCTTGTTTGTACATATTCAATTTCAAATTATTATTTATTTTTATATAAAATTGCCTCACATTTATCTGAAAACGACTTATTTAAGAATATTTAAAGTTATAGTGCTCAATCTTTACTTGTTCGCCTTTCAAACCTTACTTTTGATATAGTGTTGTGTAAGAGAAATCTCGCACTGGTGCTTTTTATTCGGTCTATAGTTTGATCACTTTGGCTTTTAGTAAGAAACTGTATAGGGTTGAGCGCATTTTTCTTTTATATCGAGATAAAATAGGACAGCTACATAACTATCGTTCAATTAAAAACCAATATGCAGTGACTAACCCTATAGCTAGTGAATCATAGGGGATACAATACAATACAGGTATCCAAACTTTCATACATGTCCAAACCTTTGCATCGCATCTCATTAAAAATATGTACCGTCGACATAACACAAAAAACAAAACACAAATACGTCTATATCGCATACAATTCACATTATGAAATTCTATCTAAATTATTATCGGATTACTGAATAAGGATTATTGGCTTAAACTGTATCGGATGACCGGAAAATGTGGATATAGATAAAACGAAGATTAATTAAGCTTTATGAACTACTTTGTCCATATCATGTCTAACCAGTATATGTGAAAGATAAATCAATCTAATTATAGTTTATATATATTTTTATAATATGTACACTGTACAGACCTATGTACGAGTATAGTAATATAATGTAATAACATGTTGATGAATATAGTTTTCGAGAAAGGCAGTCATATTTTTTTCAAACATATTTGCTATCGCTAGAAATTAGGACGGAACGTATTGCCATATTTTTTTTTTTGTATGGATAAGTGGTAAGGTGGTATGACGAACCGACTAAAACCACACAGTGTTCCGTCAACGGGTCTTATGGCCGGGGCCTTAGGTGTAAACAGGCACGCTGCTGCACGCACGCAAAGCACTCCACTAACGTGTGGAGTCCGGTATCCTCGCAACAGCACCCGCAGTAGTGCCACACAGACGTTGGCTATGCGATATATGCGATACAGTTACTTACCGAACCATGAACATGAACATGAAACCGGTGAGTACCTGCAGTAGCCAGTAGGAGAGAGTACCATGTCGCCTCTTCAGCCAATCCTCCATGGTGGGTAATACCGCCACACTAAGTGCACAACCGCATTGTAAATATTTTTAACATTTTCAGGAAATACTTCAACGTGTTTGGAATTCTGTATATTGACTTTATAAAGTAAATAAAATGTATTTAACTTAAATATCATTTCCCGTCATATAAAATCTGATTCGTTATAGGACGGCTATGAAATTCCCTAGTGCAGTATGCCAACAAAGCATCTCTCAATTGGTGCATCGGGATGAATGCACAATCGCTCGAATGTGGGTCGCAGTCACAGTGAGTTTCCGGATTCGATAAAATATATGTTTTTCAGATGCGGCATTTTATAAAATCCCTTATGACATACACATATAGATACACTCACGAGATCATCCACGAGTGATCCCTCATCTATATAACTGTCAAGATATTCCACAAGAAAAAAAAAACAAGGGCAGAGGCGTTTGAGAAAAACCTTGAAGAAAATTATGTATTTAAATCTAATTGTTTTTTATATAGTGCCACAATGATTCCTCTAAACTTGGGCAATCAAGAGTGATTGTATAAAAACAAAATTATTTTATTTGCTTATTTGTAATCATCACAAGCTAGGCCGATGTGACCATGGCTAGTAGCAGCTGGTCGAGACGTAAAACAATTCTTAGATATTTAATATTTTTTACGTGAGGGCGTTAACTATCGAATACTTAATTCGGTAGAGGGCTCAGGTTTCCCGGTTACAGCCAGTGTGGTTATACTTTCCAATCCATCCATACAAGCAGAATCGCTTTCCTTGTATGGCCTTTCTTCGTTGTGTTCCTGTCGATATATGTACTTCTAATTTTTCTTTATATAACCTTAATTGCCCAGTTGTTGGGAATAAACTTGCCCCATATAACGTTACTGGCACCATATTGTATTCACAAAATGTGATAGTTTAAAGTGCAGTGCAGTTGTTATATTTATAGTTAGGATTGTCACCTTAATAATTAAATGTTTTTGTTTCACTATATTATGATAACTGACATCGGTTGCGGTATCGTAGTGCATCATTATAGATAGGGATTGTAACGTGGTTAAGTGACAATACATTGTGCATGAATTAAAAAGCCTACTTTGTATACATACAATACCTAAGTATAATGGTAGTTATTACGCGCTGTGAATTACAATAATAATTTTATAGCATACCTTCTATTATACTTACTTCCTAACAGCATGAGTAACGTAAGTTAATCTGTATGCATATCATTCTCTTAGATAGGTTTAGGTTGGTAGGTTTTAGATAGCTTAGGTTGTCGGTTCGATCCCCGCACGGGACAACACTTTGTAATCCTCAAATTGTTGTTTTGAGTCTGGGTATTCTTTGTGTCCGTTGTTTGAATGTATGTTAAGTCCCCCGCGACACAGGAATTAATCCTAGTGCCAAAGTTAAAAATGAAATAAAAATTATATAATGTCAGAGAAGAAACGAATAGTATTTAAAAAATGCTACCACTTGGCTTATATTGATCTAAAAAATAATGATCTAAATAAAAGCGGCGGTAGCGTGATAGCTGAGGCGTCAGACTTGCGATCAAGTGGGTGAGGGTTCAAATCCCGTCCAGTACATTACCGTCGGAAACCCACCCATAACACAAGCATTTAGCTTAGCTGGGGGGTTTAACAAGAATACTAGTAATGTGTGACCCACGTTGCTAGTATTCTTTTTTTTTAAAGAAGAATGCACAGAATGCCTATTTTTGCCACTATTTACAATAAAGTTTAAACCAAAGCAAGGAACCTGACTGGAATTGGAGATGATTTAAATGGAAAAATAAAAGTTGGATCAGTTCTAAGCCCTAAGCCCCTATCTTTTAATCTAGCCATAAAGTAACTTATTGTAAGTAGACAGAATGGAATGCCTTGGGACTTTCTTTAAATACATTAAACTTTTGCTTTCACTCTCCAATCCACCCGTACAAGCCATATACAAAAATCTATTCTATATACTGCCATTTCGTTCTTAAATGTGCCCCTTTTACGGTAAGAGCCTTGCCCCCATTTTGTTAGTGATAGTAAATTATAATTCACAAAATTCGGACACAATATAAATGCCTTTGGCTACTTCCTCTGTAATACAGGTGTGATTATGTGTAATATATAACTGTATATAGTGATGATGTCCTTCACTTTATTTGCCTTGTCTTTTATTGTTTCGTACAAAAGTGGCCAGTGGCCATTTATTAGCATATACATAGTTCCCCTACCTAGTCAATTGCGTTTCTTCCGTTCATAGTTCAATCTATTCATTTAGTTCGTTAGTAACTAACAATGTAATTTTCAAATTATATTGCATACATTCAAAAGAACATTTGTTTTTAACTCTGTAAAGGACAGAATGCTCTGTTATTAAAGGTTTACAACTATTATAGTAATATCCTGAGACAAGACATTACTAATTAAGCAGAGCCTGTATAGTGGGTCTAGAAAAATGATATACATATATACACACATACATACATTCACTGTCGCATGTATCCCCGAAGGGGTAGGTGACAAGCCTATTACCGTCACAAGGGTACTTTTAGGAATTGATTGGGAAAATTTGGAATACATAGACAGGAAAGTGGGTATAGAATAAGAAGGAGAGTGATATTGCACATATATGTATATGGATTAGGGAATATAAGCTACTCGAACTGGCTGGTACCGGCAAGTCCCAAGTCCTTTAACTGATATTATTATATACATTTTTTTTTATATAAATCCATACACTCACAACAGATATTCAAAAAAATATGTTCTGATTGTGTACCTTTTTGTCTTTAACACATATACACTTTTTGGATATACATAACTTACATACAATCTTGTTAAGACATATAAATATGGGATACTGTACTAATAGGCGGGGAAAAATGTATTTTCTTATTTTTTATATATAAAATTTATGAAAAAAATGTGTTATATCGTCTGGTTTTAATATTTATAAATATAGTATACATATTAAGAAAAAGAAAAATAAAAATACAAAACAATTTTTCCCCAATTAAAAATTGTAACGTTAATGGATCTAATGCAATGTCAGAAACAATAACACAAAGTTGGTTCAAGAGTTTTCAATCCGGGAATTTTAATGTCAAAGAAGCAGCTCGCTGTGGTCGCCCTCATACGGATAGTCAATGCCATTTTTTAAAAGTATAGCAAGACATCAGTAGTTACGACATTTTTGACAGTTACGACCGAACGGAACTGAGAATCATCTACAAAACAGTTTTGACATATTTAAAGAAGTCTGGCAATACAAAAAATATGTGTGTGAAAGAAAGAAACGCTTCACCCTAAAGGCGGATTGCGCACTTTGGCATGAACCATTTTTGAATAGATTGATCACTGGTGATGAATAGTGGATCATCTACGACAAAAACGAGCGAAAAAGATTATGGTCAAAGTGTAGTCAAGCTCCACAGGCAGCTAAAAGTGATGCTGTGTGTATGGTGGGATTGGAAGGGCAATATTCATTATGAGCTTTTACCATCAGGTAAAACTGACAATTCGGATCTCTATTGCCATCTTATTATTACAACCTTACTAATTAGAATTAAACAAGAAATTGAGAAAAAAGGGCCCAAATTGATAAATAGAAAAGGTTTTTTCATCATGGTATCCAGACCAGATGGATAGCCAGACCACACACATCTTTGGCCACGTTCTTTAATCTTTTTATTTTAAAACGGCTATCTTCGAAATCGACTTTGATATTGAAAATGACACACATTGCAAATAAAAGCCGTGTTGCCAAATCTCTCACTGCATTGACCTTAAATACATTTGGGACCTCGGGCAAAACGATGATGCTTTCTATTATATTATATCTATTGCCGATAAAACATAAAAAATTTCGAATCCTCTTTAAAAAAATAATGATTCTCAGAACAATGGAATTAAAGCAATAACTCAATTTATATATATCGCATTCAGTATAGTGTACACAATAAGTATATGGTACTTCAGAAAGCGTGATCATGATTACGTTCAATTGGTAATTTTTTGAACATTTAAAGTATCATAGTAATACAACTTTACTGCTTCATTGCGCGTTCTAGTTCTTTTTAAATAGTACAGACATGGTTTTATCTGACCATTATAGTAGAAGATACCTGAAACAATTAAGATTACTTAAAGAAAAACAGTAGAACTAAAAACAGCAGTTTTAATCCAAAAATCACATACTGATGCATGTACTGGTGTATATTGATTTCCAAGCAATCATGAGAAGTACTCTTCAGAAACTTCACACACTTCATTGAAAGATAAATATCAAATTATAATCTATTTTCTAGTTAACAGAATTAACGAAAAAATTTAAGCATTTTAAACAATACATTTAATATTTTTAAATGTCATATTACATTTTCATTGTTAGTCAAACGCTTGTCAGCAGTCTACTTACTTATAAACTTTAAGATGTTTATTATGCATATTTTTTAAATAAAATTAACTGGATTTACCTATACTATATACGTATATAGCAAAATTTTACGTTATTTTTAATAAGGTCACTTCTTACTCGAACGGAATATAAATATATGTCTACACATCACTTTATAACGCTTGGACGTTGTTCATCAATATTGTCACAAAATATTAAACTTTAAAATTTTACTTTTAAACAGGTCTTCTAGTACGGAAACCAGTCTCTCAAATAGAACGATTATAACAATTTGAATCTAATTTATTAGATTCAAATTATATTAATGATATATCATAATTATATATATGATATTAATTTATTAGAATCTAATTTAAGAAACATTTTCACTAATAGATAGTTATTACAGAAGTATAAAAAATATATAAGCAAGCCTCCGCGGCACTGGAGTCATTCCTAGTGAGGGAGTTATTTGAAAAAAATAAGTATAAGTATGTGATTTGTACCTTTAACCTTAGACAGATCAGAATATGCATTTCTCAAGACTATTGGGCGACGTATTTCACAGTTTTTAAAAGCTACATCGCAAGGGCTGTCGAAGTTTTGCAGGCCTAGTTCCTTACTATAAGCGCACACTCGCTGTTGTGTTGGAATACTGTAAGCGGATAAGTCGATTAAATTTTTATGTTATCCAGATTAGTATGTTAGGCTAATAAAACATTCCATTAGTTTATTAATGGATAAGCTATTAAGCTGGAAAGGTATTTGCACAAATCTCTGAAACTACATATCAGTCAGATTTGAATAGTTGTTTTTATATTAGTTAGAATATTTATTAAAGAGTAATGAAGGGTATCAAGTGTTATGTGGTGATCCTTAGGAGTGGAGCAGTGACCATAAATACAAACGCGACTGAATTTCCGAATGGGCTACTTAAGAATATTTTTCATCAATTCCAGAAGTCTATAACTTGAAGCTTGACAATCAAAATCAAACTCGGACAAAGTAGATTCCTAAGACAATTTTTGTAATGTTACTGTATCTTTTATGACTTTTTCTATATTACTTCAGAACTATACAGAGCCGTTAATTTGATTATGGTTGGGTATAAATATGGACTTTATTAGTACCCTACTGTCAGTTTTAAGCTTAAGAGTAACCTTCTACTCTTAATCATATAATATCCACCCACAATTACTTTTAAACTTTCTAATACGAACTATTGCAATGGTTCCAATGTGCACATAAAAACATGTGCTGCCGAACTGCCGACGTAGCTACTAGAGGTTACAAGGACCGTAATTAAAAGTTGTCCCATTCAGGCTGTGACTATGGCCGATGCTTTTACTACTTATTCAACATGATTGTCGTAAAGATTTATAATAGTATTATACTATAAAGAAATACTCATATATATTTTTTTTTATTTCAATTTGAAATGTAATACCTCTGTTTCAATTCTTTTTTAAATTTTAAAAGTGTAATTATATGTTTGTAAAGTAAAATTAAATCAATAATAATAACTTCAGACATCTCACACACGGCAGTCTGAACGCAAACTAAGCAGAGCTTGTAGTATATGTTTACGGTCTTTTACTAAAATAGGACATATCACCAGTTGTGTTATGTTATGTTTATAGATGAAAAAAAAAACAAAAATGCTGATTGTTTGATAGAAGTAAGACCCATAGCGCTTTTAAAATTGTTTTAAAATGGGTCGATATGGGTCTTACTTAAAGTTTTACGAATATGATTACGATTTCCATAACAAGATGTGGTTTGAAACATGTGAAACTATTCGTTTTTGTAAATGCAGTTTAAGAAATCCCAAATATCATAAATTTGTATTTACTGTAATAAATAAGAAAATATATTTGTAAATAAAATTGTTCAATAATCAACATGTTTACATCGGTTGAAATTTATATTAAAATAGTACTATAGCAGTCGAAATAGACAATTAGTCATCATATATCGCAAATTACGATAATTTGGTAATACATGTTGTTATTTACCACAATTGTTACGTTTACGTGTTTATATCGTTTTACATGCATATACATACACTAACACCTGAATCTCCGAAGGGGTAGGCAGAGTAATTAAGGATCGCATCTTTGACTTTATACCTTAGTCCCATTTATGTAATATGGGGGGCAAGTATATTGTCGTCATCTGGCCACTCGGGGAATTAGATGGGCAAGTTTGGAGTAGGATACTGACAGGTAAAGGAGGATAAAAAAAAAGTGTATTGCTTATATAGATGGATTCGGGAGTATAAACAATAGCTCAAGCAAGTCACGGTCGCGTACCTATAACTTTAATTATTATTTCTAGTACTTTTTTCGCAACAGAAATCGTTTCAGTACTAACTTTAGTGATTAAGTGATATAAAAATAACAGCAACATTCCGAACTGGTGTGTTTTTACTTCATGCAAAAATCAGATTTATTTTTTATATAACAAAATTAAAACACTATGAAAAATCAAATAACTTATGACGTGGCGTGAAATAACACGTGGACGTTCAAACTAAGCAAAGCTTGCTGATAAACATATATTACTATTTACATATGCATTTTACATATAAATAATATTCAGACACAGAACAAACTATCAATTGGTCTGTTGGTCTAGTAGTGAATGACCTTGACTGCTGAACTAGACGTCGGGGCGTCGATTCCCACACGGGTCACAAATTAGTGTGATCCACAATTGTGTGGTTTGTAAAGGTTCCAGTGACTCAGCCATAATTCGTAATGCTTTATTTTTATTTTTATAATAAACGTGGACAGACGAACAGACGGTCATTGATGGGAAAACACAACAGCCGTCCATGGACACCTGCAACTCAAGAATCATAAGTGCGCTGCCCGCCTTTAAGAGTGATGAGGGATGGGGGGTTGCGGAGATTGGAAAGAAGACAGGGTGGACGAGGAGATGGCGGAGGAGAGGGGGAGTTCGGCAGTTTTATTTAATAAAACATAATATATAAAACTCAACACACGATTATATTTACTGGGTCGGTTCCACAACCCACACGACCAACAGGACAAACAGTATCATTTTATTACATTTTATCATCGTGTTCGTGAATCATCACAGGAGTCGGCTAACACAAATAAACACCTAACGCTCAGAAAAGGTGAACACGATAGACCATATGTCACTGTGTTTAATTGTAAATGTTTTAAGGTTTCATTTTCATTATCCCTGAATAGTTGTAAATTCCTATCCGTTTCCGTAACCAATATTTGACGATACATTTTTCTCAACATCACATATCAAAACAGAGATATATAATGACGAAAATGAATGAGTATTGAAAATATTATCTTGAATAGTGGGCCCAACCATTAATATATCATTTAATGAAAGGTCCGACGACGTTTTTGCTGAGGCGTCAAAAACTACACGACATTTAGTTGTCTCACTCTTATTGCAACAAGCAGTAACATCATAATGTTCAACTTACCTTCTTCTAGCATTCATCTTTTGTACTTCATTATAATAAACATTATGTTTTAAGCAGGACTGGTGATTCTTTATGCAATAATCGTCATTATTACCAGAAAATGCATTTTGCAATGATTTGAATGGTACTGATTTATGTTCGAGTTCAATAGCTTGTATAACGTTTAACTGATAAAAAACTGAAAACAAAAAACAAAGCGATATGATATTTTAGGCATATTATTATGATGTTTACACATTTATAAATATATGTGAGAATCGACTTTATTGTCACATAAACTTTACAAAGACCATACTGTGCTGGTTCTCATTAGAATATAATAGGACCACCTCATTTCTTCCTGTGGCTGTATTTGGACTATTACCTATCAGGGTACTGCCTGATATTTTTCTGGTGCGTGAGTTTTAACAAAATGCCGCTGAGAACCATGCTTAAGCAGGAATGAGCCGGCTCAACATGAATAATAAATACCACGGTCTCACAGAAAACCGGATGTCTAACAACACCAGCGTTGTATTTACTGAGTCAGTGAGGGTATCGGAAACTCTAACACAAGTGTCTTTTTTCCAGGAATTACTGGGTATTTTCATTACTACTTAAATATTGGTACTTGACTCAATCACTTGGAAAAAAAATACTACAATATTGAATTATTTAAACAATAAAAAAATGCCATACCGGACAATGTAATAAGAATTTTGGGTAGGAAATAATCTCCCATCATTGAACACGTTACTCCCTTGTTTTAAGGCACTATCAGACTAAGTCTTTAAATTAACACGATAATAGACATATAACCGTATTACGAAGTTCGAGAGACGTTTTAATTAGATCATTCATTTGATTACTTATTTAAGAGTATTAAGTAAATTAAGGGGAATACATGGGGATTTTCCTTTATGAAAATTATTTTACTAATGTACCCCCTGTAATGTTACACACAGTAGAATATATGTGAATACGTAAAAAACGTGAATCGTGTCTCGTGAATTTCTTACAAGGCTTCAGGCCTGTTGGACTGGCGAAAAAATTTTGTGACCCAGATAAAGTTCTCCTTAATTTCGGTCTTCTTTGTGTGTTGTTGTTTAAATATTTGTGAAGTTAGCCCACGACATAAGAATAATTCCTAGTGCGGGAGTTTTCCAAAAAAGTAAAACAAAAACTTGAATATCTAAGTAATGAAAAACATATTTATTTAAATATACGGTTTTACTCACGTGTGTATTTCGGGGATGCCCGATTAGTTTCGGTCACCTGCGTAAAACATGTAAATAAAAAAAGGTATGTAATATCATTGATTTAACATTAAAAACGTGAAACAAATAGACAAACTCTTTGGCATATAAAATAGCACGATTTAGGTGTAGCGTCTATCAGCTTTCAATTAAATTACCTAGCAGTTAATAACTCGTTACGTTAATTAGCATCTGTTGTAAATTTACATTCATTCGCACTTGTGCCCTGGCATTGTACATTATGAAATACATTGTTATTTCTAATTATTTTGTGGTGTTTATTATTTTATATAATTTCGGTAAGTTTTTCAGTATATTGTTATTGTATAAATTAAGTTCGTTGTGTCATACATAATTTTTTTATATTTAACCGAATTTTTTTGTTGCCATTTCTCACTTATATATATATATATATAGCTATGTTAGCTTATGTTACGTTTCAAATGAAATAAAATAAGTTTCTACTTAATTTTCTTATTATTCATCACTTCAATATATCCAAATGCACCCGAACAAAAACTTAAACAATTGAGGTACAGAACCACTACTAAGCGTTTGAGGGCTTGGACTTCCCGTCACCAGCGAGTTATAGATATCCGACCCTGACTTAATTTAGTAATATTCTTCTATCTTCCTTTTAATGTTAAAAAACTCCGAATTTTTTATTTTCTGATTCCCATAACTACCTGGATGACGTCAATAGTCTTGTCTCCTATTACGGGATTAAATTATGATTGGCAAAATGTGGGCATTATTTACGCTTCTGCCAGCCGACGTTAGTGTATTTATGTATACAGAACTACTTTCATACATGTACATTCTCGATCTTTATTTCAATTTAGATTTTAATCTAGATGTAAAATTGTATTAAATATTTTCCTTTATCAATAAATTTACCTCAAGTTTTTCTTTTTCCAAAGTTACATTGTTGGAGCTACAAAGGTCAATTTTCACTATTCTAAAAACAGATGAAAGTGTCACCATTATCTCATTTATTTATTACATCTCTTTACAGCATTTACTATTAAATAGTGTATAAATCTATTATATATTATTCCACGTCCACATTTTCATCTATTCTCCAAAAGTTGAAGTATGTACAATGAAAATATGGTTGTCAACATTTAGGGGAAAAAGATCACGTACATATATGCACGGCTCAGCAGCCACGACTGATAGTCTGAAAAGTTGACAAGTCACTAGCGGTCTACAGGCACGTACACGTCACCAGACTATTTAAATATTAACTTTTCGTATACGTATAAGTTACATATGCTTTTATACGTCCATACACTCACGCCTCTATCTTCTAAGGGGCAGACAGAGGCGCCTCAAACGCAGACAACTATATTGCCGTCACCAGGCATGTGACTGTATGTATGTATACTGTACTGTACTGTACTGTCTGACAGATAACAATCCGATCCCTTTGTCACCTTTTGCGACACCCACGGGAAGATAATGCATTATGTTGCTTTGCATACGAGTATAATTGTATACATAACTAAATAACATGCTTAAGAAATTTAAAAAGAAGTTTAAAAAGACACAAAAAATGTATTTAAAAAGAAATTGGAAAGACTCCTCTCTGTTAGTGACTACATTCCCTAGAATAGGAGAAGAGACAGTGACATATAAAAACCCTCCAAAGTACCTTGTAAATATGTAAATTTATTATCAGTAAACTTCATTTGTATATTTGTTAGATTTTTTAGAATGGCTTAGTTCATCAAAAGTCATATTTATACTTAACTAATTAATTCATATTTATAGTCACGTTTTTAACGGTATACTTATAACGTTATAACTAGCCTTATATGATTATTTTGGTTAATACAAATCCCTATTCCGTAATTTTATCAATCAATATGTTAGAGTCAAACTTTTTTTTTCAGTCCACATCTTCTGTGACGTTCTTGATTCAGTTACGAATTATAACATGTCGACTACTACAGAGGGCCCTCATATGTACTCGTTACCCCATGGGTTAATAAGCGACAGATATTCAGAGGATTATTGTATGCGTGAACATATGAAATGCATAGATAGTAATCAGTGAGTATAAGGACTGGATTATATAATAAGGGTTTTTGTTAAATACACATACCTTCCGAATTACTAATCGCTGTAAAACTATTTTCGCCTTGATATTCCCTCTCCTTTTTATGGAAAAAAAATAGAATGCTAATATACCGATACTCTTAGGAGTGGAACACTATCCAAATACTCTTAGGAGTGAATCTAATAGTTTCAAAGTGTGAATGCATCGCTAGAAGACAATTTCGATCGATTCTGGGGCAAACGTCATTTGCAAAAAGGCATTACTTCACAACCGAATTTCTACACAGACGAGCAATCAAAACAAGAGATGAGAGATGAGAGAGATGAGGGGATGCGGAGAGGGGAAAGAAGAGGGGGGAGATGAGGAGATGCGAAAAAGGAGAGAGGGGATGAGGGAGAAGAAAGAGATCTTGACTAATTTCGAGGAAATGCAACGCATGTGATGCTTCATAAACGGTTTTCGGTGAGGCCGTGGTATCGGACCGATCTTCGTGCTTAAGCACAGCTCTACCACTGCTATGTTGTTATAACACTGTTGAATAAGGAGCCGAATTACATTTATAATAATATTTATTTTCAGTCAAAAGTTCAAGTTGATTGGCACATGGGACTTATTCAATTCTAAATGGAAATTTCACACTGTATGTGAAATAAAGAATTCAAAATGTTTACTCGACAAAAGTAAGAGAATATTATGGAAAATTTATACATAATAACATTCAACAGGATAGTTATAAATTATTTTTATGTTTCAGCGACTTACCGTTACAACATCAGCGGATATTTTACTTGGATATTAGTTTGAAGAATTTTGGAACTAGTTGTCCGGGACAAAGAAAATCATTCATAACTTGAATTCTTTATCAATAAAATGTGTCATCATAAGTAACTTTTGAATATGAATTAAAATGACAATATTTTCTTTAATATATATTTCAATTCATCAATTGCACCACCATCGCACCCAATGGTCTTCCGCCTTCCGCTTCCAGTCTATCCTATCACCTACTTCGTCAGTCCATCAGACTGTGGTCTCCCTGCCCTCAACCTCGCCCTGTCACGTTGATAGTTTTTTTTTTTAATATTTATAATGGAATACTAGTACTCCTTCGACCCATCACAATTACAAGCTATGAGTTAGTGTAAAATATAAACATTATGAAAAAACAAAAAAAAAAAAATTGATTCAGTGGAAAAAATGGCAAATAATTTGAACACAATCTGATAACAGCGGCTTTTATTCATTTTTTAATTTTAATTGCTATCGACTTTAAAAAATGTCCCAATGACGGCAATAGGCTTGAACCATATTACGTTAGTGGCACTAAATTCTTATTGGCAAAATGGTGTTTTATACACATCTAGGAAGGAATACTCTACAAGGAATACCAGCGTTAACGTAAGTATGTATGTATGTATGCTATTGACTTACAACTTGTGGATTACTCTTACACGTAGTAACATACCTGGAAATAAAGTTAGGATAAATAAAAAATTTACTCCCCAAAGATTAATTCAATGTAGCTCAAGTTATTATTTGCAAAAAAAAAGACATGACAGCCGTTCGTAGACAGAGTAAGGATGTTATACTCGTAAGTGTCTCAAAATAGTCATAAAGTAGAAATGATATTTACTTTACAACGACGCATCACCTAAACATAAGTTGAACTACAGCACAGTGTAGTTAAGCTAGCAGTATGATAGGTTTCTTGCCACGCCTAGGATACGTGCCGGCCGTTCCTTACTAAAGTCGTCGGAGTAAATGCCTCGCCGGCGAAAAGATATCCTGAGACCT
The DNA here is from genome assembly GCA_947561695.1 of Tyria jacobaeae. NCBI lineage: Eukaryota > Metazoa > Arthropoda > Insecta > Lepidoptera > Erebidae > Tyria > Tyria jacobaeae. The sequence continues at coordinate 10,125,596 of OX387231.1, read as the reverse complement.
TCAGGTGTTTTTATTTTGTCAGCGGAAAATTGAACTCACCTGGAAAGTGAAAGGTTTTTAGTTTTCGGTCGCTGTAGGTGTCAACTGCTAAAGCACTGCATCCATATGAGCCTTACTGGGTATTGTATGGATATTAACGTGCATAAATATCATTTAACGAGATAAATCAATTGTAAATACTAGATTTTTCTATTTTCTCTAGCTCAAAGAATCTTTTCCCTATGACTCTTAGACCTGGATCAATTACCATACTGGACTAAACTGCAAAGAATACTTAGGAAATGGAATGCGTGGTTATTCAGTTGTTATTAACTAATTTTAGTTAGAGTATACATAATGGATTATAAGTTGTCTTAGTTAGTATATGCGATTACTGGTTAACGACAAAATATTCAATAATATTGTTGGTTCTGGTTATTTACTGTTTAACCTGAAAACCCACGCTTTGAGAAAGTACAAATAAAGATATACAATTTCGTATTTAAACAAGCAGCAAGAAATAAATAAATAATACATTTATAAAAATTGAAATGAACGATTAAAAATTATAAAAATCTTTATTGATTTTAGCCACACAGTCAGCTAAGTCATGTTTTAAGTTTCATGAGTTAACCTTTCTTTAAAACTTCATGGTTATAAAGCTTTATTGCTTCTTCAAGTGTTTTCCCTTTTCGAAGATAGTACTGGCAGTTTCTATCCTGTTCGTTGTAGTAAAAATTATCTGCAAAATAACGAACGCGAACAATTTAATCAAGTAGTAAAAAAAATCAACAAACGTTTACAAGGATATGTTAAGTAAATTTCTGTGTTTATATACAGCGAGAATTTAAATTCAAGTAATGTATTCAATATTCTTGCTTATCTGCTGATACCGAAGCGATTTTGAAGATGATTACTAAAAATGACTCTCTTAAAACATAACATACCGGGGACGTGGGGTTTCTTTGCTTTCTTCTCGATTAAATACAAACAGTTCTGAAGATACACTTCACAGAAGTTGGCAAAGTTAATCAGCTTAAAATTTGTATGGTAAGCACAAACTTCGTTATCTTGTTTAGCTCTAAAAGAAGGTAATGAAATAACAAACCATTAAAAAACTACACAATTAAAATGCATGCGGGGATGGGAAAGAAGAGTGGGAGGTTGAGAAAATTGTGAAGAGTAGAAGGGGGATGATGGGAGTAGAAAGGGAGAGGGGGAGCCCTCCGGAAACCTCACTCATTTCAGGGAAATGCAACGCAAGCGTTATTTCACAACCGGTTTTCTGCGAGGCCCTGGTATCGCACCGGTCGAGCCGGCCCATTCGTGCTTAAGCATGACTCCACCACTGTTAAATTTATAATACTTTTGTCAAACAAAAAGGTTTAATTAAGGAGAATAAAGGACTCTTACATATGTGAGCTCCTTAAATGAAAATAGGCATACCATATCAACAAGAGAACGTTGGCATAATGATGATGGTAAAAAAAGCGATCTCAGATTGATAGACCGACCAGATTGATCGACCACCTGGTCAAGATAAACTTTGTGGAAATATTTAGCATAAGCCTATATTAAATAATGCCTATTGCTGAGAAAGACACATAAATAGGTATGTATTCTAAATTGTACTCTATAAAAAAGTGCAGTGTTATTATATCCGGACTTTTAACAAGTTAAAATCGTTACAAAGTGATTAACATATTTGACGATGAACGATGCAGCCCTGTAGCACAGTGCTGCACATTACGGCTCTGAACTAAATCATATGAAATAAATTACAGTAATTTAAAATATCTATGAAACAGCGAAAGAATTGTTATCCTTAGTTCCTACACTATAATTGCAGCTTTTACACATGGTACAAACTTTAACCAATGCGTTCTACATGTTGTCTTCTAAATTAATAGGTCTTATCTAAGAATTTCTCTGTCTGGTGTCATTTGCAAGGACTATCCGACTAACAACAGAGGTGGGGCCATAACGAGGGTTGAGTGACGCGTCTTTTATAAGGGTATCACGTTACCAAAACACTTTCGCTATCCCCAGGAAGCGACTTAAGTAATTTATCTAATTCAAAACTTTAATAATCTTTTCTTTTATAATGTTTTAACCCGCAAATCTCAATAAGTATTTAATGAACTGACTTGAAATATAACAACATTCTTTGTTTTTGCAGCACAGTGTTCTTGTATACTTTTAAATTCAAAGATTCAATTCTGATGATTTGGCGTAGTAACGTTGCGTTGATATGATAATGATATACCTACATACACTTACACTTGTACCTAGATCAAGGAGTCAGAGGCTTATAAACACTGATTATGACTGACTCCCATTTACGTAATAGGTGGCAAGCTGTCATTTGGGCACTTTTGGGAATTAAAGAACTCTACTTCTTTCCTGTCCCAAGTTGCCAGCAATAAAATTGCTCCATATTACGGCCTTGGCCTAAATTGTAGTTTATAAAATATGGGCGTTTTAATAGGCCACAGATTCAAGCGTGATTATGTGTTGGTGTCATGGAAATAGCGAACAACAATAAAATCGAACCTGTAATAATATAAGCACATGGAATGGCCAATGTAACATCCCTTTTCGGTATAAGCAAAATTAGTTTTTGGTTTCAATGTTATTGGCATTATGTTATTTGAAGGAGTACTTTCTGGTATTTTCTCGTCATTGTCCACAAGATTATATTTTATGTCTAGCGTTACATAGGTATGAACTGAAAAAAATATTGTTTACAAATTATATTTAGTATGACAATTATAAACATATTATGATCTATTATCTATATTATCTAATATTATATTTAATATTATATTTTGGGGCAGGAATACCATCAGCCATTAACTTCTAAACGGCAGAAATGGCGGTTAAACGGCATAACCGATTTTAATTAAATTGGGTATGTGGATACTTCAAAACTTGGCTACATTTTATAGGAATACTGTGAAATCTAGTTTCATATAGAGTTAGTCTTTAAAATTATGAGGTTGTGAAATGAATATTGTATAGCTTCATTATAATTTGTGAATGTGTATACACAGACAGACAAGTTTATGTATTTATTGTATTGACATGAGTGTCATACGGACTGAGTTTCAAACTATCAATTACTTGACAAAAGGTACAAGCAAATATAATGTAGTATGGCAAAGGTATATATAAAATTAATAATAATATATAGAAACTACAATAAACATGAACAAAGTTAAAACACTCAAACGTGTAATGTTAAGACTCATTTTAACATAACGTTATTATTAAAATGATCCCTCAATCTTTAATCGTTATACCTTCAAAGGAGTTATACCATCTATCATTACCTCAGCAACATGAAACCCATATTTCTAAATAGCTATTGACAGTATATAAAAACTTAACACGGTAAGGACTTAATCTCTTTATATTAACCAACAAAAGAGGAAAAAATTCTTAAAATGAAATTGGATCAACCTTGAACATAACCAATTTTATGGTAAAATAATCTAAATCGGTCCAGATCGAGTAAAATACACAAAATAAATTGTTGAATTTGAACCTTCTTTATTTTCGGTTAAACAGTTTTTATACCTAACTTGTAATTCCTTCTACTAAATAAAATGAATTTTATTTAGTTATAATTAACAGTATGTGCAAATCTTAAAAGCATACCATTTAATAATGTGATAAACATCCAATACAAAACTTGCCGCATTGTCGACTTCGCTTTAATTCTCAACTACTACAAAAGCCTTTATCAGGGCAACAGACTTAAGCTTGATTAAAGTCGTAAATTGATATACAGAAGACCTTATTCACGGTTTAATTTGTTCGTTAAACCTACCTGCTAATACACTGGCGAGGGTTGTAATTTTCAGGAAAGATTTTTGTACCGTAGATAAAGGCAAAGTTGGAAGTGCTGTGATTTTATAACTGAACGTTTCGTTATTATTAACTGCTTTTTTTGTTTAACATTTTAAAATAGTAGTAAAAAGTTCTAAAGTAAAACGTAAACCGTTAAACATTTGGGGAAGGGTTTAATTAAATTTCGAATAACATTAATGTAACTGTCTGATTAGGTTTATAGTTAAAATAATCGGAACATAATGAAATTCTTTTTTTAAAACGTCTTATTATTCTTTTGCAGACGCTATCTGTAATCTGTAAATATCACAGTAAATGTCATCCACTATTATGACGATTGAAATGATACCTCACATGTCATAGAAGTCCATCAAGCCCTCTAGGAAGCGACCAATAAATATAATACATACGTATATAAATATCTACCTCTAGCCGTGTAAAAATAATGACTGAAGAATAGTATATATCTTATTTTGTCTGAATACACACAAGATTTATGTGAAAAAGAAAAAAAAAACCAGCACATCCTTTTAAAAATTTGAACTTTTTCTAACAAGAATATTGTAACTGAAGATATATATCTTCATGATGACATTTTCCTTAAAATGTTACACTAAAAGTCAACAGTCGTTTAAAAATATTGGATTTAGATGATCTTATTACAGGCCTTATTACACATCGCCATTTTCAAAATATCAAATCTTCATTTTCAGAAAATAAAAAGCAAATGCGTTTTTGGCTCTTTATTTCTTTCTTTCTGGTTTCAAAAACAAAAAAAAAATCTAAAGGTAAATTATATTATATATTTTAGGTCACACAAGATTAAAGATTTTATTAGAGCTAACAGGCATTTTCGTTAAGTGCGTTTTGCTATGTTCGTTATGGGGCATGTACAGGTAGTTAAGTAGTTATGGTTACGCATCTAAATCTAGATGTAAGTTGAGTAATGTATTTAAGTATTTATTTGCTACGGGAAACTGACTACAAATGGCAAAAACTTACTCTAAAAAAAGAAACCTTAAAACTGTTCCATTCCCGAAGAAATATAAAAAAAGATATAAAAGACGAAACATATATCGAAAGCGACGTTAAGTGATAAAAAATAAAGAGAGGCAGGGGTATGCCTTTTAGCGAATTACAAAGACACTTTGCAACTTCAACACTTTATATTTAACAAAATCTCAAAATCTCACGCTTGCAGTCCTTGTGCTACTAATTAATATTTTATACGTGGTAAGTTAATATTTCTATGGACTTGAATTCACTTCGATCGATTAACTGTTGTTTCAGCAATTAACGCATAGATGTAATCAAAACGCAGCGGTAATAGAAAATGTAATCGTAATGAGTATTGCAGAAGAGTTTGAAATGGCGATCGCACATATTTTTGTTATTTGTATACTTAAAGGTAAATCTATATACCAGTTCTTATACGTTTAATAATTTTTTAAGGACAATTCATACAAGTGAATGGTCCTTATAATTTTATAAAATATGAATTGTATATGTATATATTATTTTAAATTCAAAGTCAAAGTCAAAGCATTTATTTCAAATAGGCCCAAAAGGCACTTTCGACTACATTTACATTTAAATAGAACTGATTCTAGTCGCCCATTCCAAAATGTAGTTTCGTATGGAGAAGAATGAGCAAGAAACTCCACCGTAAATTATACTTATGCTGTATTTTTTGCTTATCATCTCAATTTTTTATCGACATTACAGTCTTTGTGCCAAAGTTATTTAGGGTGGGTGCAACATGTACGTAACAGGTTTCTAGTGTTTGTTAATACATTAAAACAACATTTATTTAAGCAATTATCTTTTTTGTCTTAAATTCTTTTGGTATTGGTGCAACATTTACCGTATAAAAATGTATGTATATTGCAAGAGAGTTTTAGGCAGTTTTTTTTTATGGTCAGCTGTCTGTCAGACTTCAGCTCTCCATGGGAATGGAGTCGTTTTAAAACGGGAGAGAAGAAATAAAACAAGATTTTTTGAAGTGAAATGTGTAGAGAGAGGAATTTGTGATAAGGGATACCTCAAATCTCAGATGAGGAAACGGGACAGCAGTTCACATATAATCATGTACTATTCTTCGTTTTTTTTCTTGTAAGAATGGAATGAATTTTTCTTGTGTAGCAATATAAAATCAACATCACCTTGTAAAGAGACAAGTAATTTAGATTCATTGCATTTTGTATTTCAGTATACATTTGTACAGCAAATGATTTTGAAACTACTACAGAAGAAGTTCCATTGCGCGTATGGAATATTAATGAATTGAGTGCATTTGACGAATCACGTATTTTGAAATATACTCAATATAGTGATGGAGTGCCACCGTTGAAATTTTCAAACCATAAAATTGAAGAAACTGAAGCTGGGTGTTTTGAATACAATCAAATGTGCTTGTCTGAGTAAGAAACAATTATGCTTAACCTGACTTATTTTATAATATGCTAATTAACTTATATTCAATATTGTGTAACAAATTATTAAATCTTAAGTTATTCATTCTAAAATAACCAAATATATTAATTAAATTTACTAAAAGTTCAAAATTCTTTATAAATTCAATTAATTATTTCTATTTATTTTTAACTTCACATGTCAAAATTGTGATGAAAAATGTTCAGCATACATCAACATTCCGGACACCTATTAGGCATGTTTGGAAAAGTAGATTTTTGAATTAAAAGTTTGCCTTGCTCAATGTCTCAAAAAATTTGAATATGGTTTTTGAGTTTCCCAGAACAATAATATACAAAAACTGAAAAAAAAAACTGAAAAAAAAAAAGATTTTCCTATTAACACAATATAAACGTTATATACGAATTTACAGGAAAAATGGTACAAACGAAGGTCCTGTGTGCAGTTACCATAGAAAATATGGTTTGGTTGGCTTTCCAGTTGACTGTGATATAAATCTCAAAAATTGTTTAATCAAGGCACACGAGGAAACGCTTGGAATTAGGAAGAAAAAAGGTATAAAAATCTGTACATATACATATGTATGTAGGGTTAACTACATCTACGTATATATGTCTTCCCGACAGTGCAAGAAGGAGTTTTTAAGCGTATGTATGTGTATCTTTGATATTTCTTTGGCACGTCCTTGAGCCTGGACATCGAAATTGAATCGTTTTAATAGTGGCAAAGACAGGTTTAGAATGAAATTCACAAAAAAATAGACCATAAAAAAGTTCATAAAAAAACTATGTTCGAGTATGTAATTTAGTCGGGTTTATATTAAATAATTGTACTTGTTTGGAAGAAAGCAATATAGATCTGTATGGCGCTTTATTTAAACAAATAGTTGTGTGTTTCATTTAACACGTTTTTTTGCAGATACTTTTTACTACAACGACCAAGGAAAAGACTGTAACTACTATACGGAACAATCATTTAACATCCAAAATGCAATTAAACTTTATTTATTACATGGAAGCGTTAGAAGACATCTAAAATTTATACAAGATAATCTATAAACTTTAAATAGAGTAATAAAATGTGTCTTAATTATATTTAGATTTTATTACATATTAATACAAAATATTTCTTTTAGAAACTGTGGCTTTACTATTATAATAACAATATTATGTGTGGTATCTAGTACTCTGGAATCTTGTCGAGGCGACATGGTACTCTCCCGTTCTGCAGAAGACGCACAAGGCGCCGGAGAGCAAAATGACCTTCTGCTCAGCTCTGGCCTGAGAGCAATGGACTGGGCTATCTATTGCCTAGCATACCCGAGATGGAACGATGGAGGAGATGGAGATGCCTGTCTAGTATAAGGGAAGGTCATACCATATTGGGGTTGCCTTGCTCAAAAGGCGGCCAAGTCTGCTGGAGTACATAGGGACTTCCTTTCTAGGGTACACCTGAGGCCCCGGCCATAAGACCTGTTGACGGAACACTGTGTGGTTTTAGTCGGTTCTATGTTAGTCTGACATACCACCTAAACCATTAGCCCCGGTAAGGTTTGGTTTTAACCACGGGTTTAAAACCAAACCTTAGAGGGGTTTCCAAACAAAACAAAAAAATAAGTACCCTGGAATCTTAAGAGACCATAGCTAGGGGTAGCTTACCATCAGACGAGTCAAATGCTAACGTGCGAGAGCCATGCTTAGGCACGTAGCTATGGGACGGCGCGAACGGAGTAATATCAGGTTCTAAGGAAGATCGGTTGGGAAGCAATACAATTGCATTATGTTTCGCCAAGTGAGTGAGAGCCAAACCCCTTATGGCAAATCACTTTTAACTATCGAGTTGTTTATTTAGGTGTCCGTCCGGTGATAGTTACTTACCTTTACTATTAAATCGTAAAATGTAACCGTTGTTTTATATAAAACAAAATTATAATAAACGTGTTTTTCTGTATAAGTATAATATTTACTTGTACAAATGAAACCAAGCAATAACTTCCAACGACAAAGTTTGCCAGCGCCGAAGAAATTAATAATCTCAGATTTATGTACATTAAGCCAAGAGACGCCGCGTGCTCTTTATTAGTTAAATCTTTTGGAAGTTGTCTGATGCACACTTTATATAGGCCACTCAGAACAGTTATCTTTTATTACGACTTCAAAGTTTTAAACAGAAAAAGAGAGCTTTTTGCTTGTTAGAAAAAGATGTTGTCTGTAAAAATTGTGAATGAGCCGCGTGGTACTCGGTAGAGTAGAATAGAACCACCAAATGTCTTCCCGTGGGTTGTGTTGTAAAAGGCCTTGGACTGTTATCTATCAGACAGTATGTATACAGTCTTATAGATCCCGGTTGAGGGCAATAGGCTTGCCCCTGTTACGTTAGTGGGACCAAATTGTAATTGGCAAAAGGTGGGTGTTTGATACATCTCTACATCCCCCTTAAGGGATATAGTAGTAGAGCCATCCCTCTCTCCTCTTTCTCATCTCCTCATCCCTCCTATCTTTTTTCTCTCCTCGCATACCCCATCCCTCATCAACTTCAAAGTGAGTTGAGTTGCAGGTATCCATGGATGGCGGTTGTTAGTTATATATATATATATACATATACATATATATATATATATATATGCATGAGCGTATGTATGTATGAAAATTGTAAAAGTGATTGGTAGGAGATAGAAAATCCTTTATTGGACACCACAATAAGAGACGGTACGTACAATAGGCGGTCTTAAAAAAATTACAAAGTAGCTCTATTTATCTAGCACATTTAGTTTTATTTTCTAAATGAAAACTACGCTATAAGTCCTTTTATATATTCACAAAAAAAAGGCGTTATATGTATCATAATTGGTTATTTTAAGTGGGCTAGCCATGATTAATGCAGGATTACCAGCTCAACTAGAATTATTAGACGGCCTTGCAGAAAATCGGTTGTAATGCTTGTGCTGTGTTTTGTCCACTGGTGACTCGTTTTTCGTTTACCATAAAAAAGTAGTTAAGACGTGTAAGAGTAACAAGGAAACTAATCAAACTCTTATTTGAAATTAATAACTTTATTAGAATTTATATATTGTGTGAAACTCATTCTTATAATAATATAGTACGTATACACACGCATGGTACACTTAAGTGTTTACCCCATAGAGTAAGCTAATGTATATCAAACGGCTACAGTTTGACAAACGTAGGAGAGTTGTTAAACAATGCTTTTATTGTGTTACCGAGTGAGTGAGAATTCAAGAAGCCCAACCCCTTTTCCCTTCCCCTATTTCCCCTACCCTAAAAGGCGGATAGCACTCTTGTGCCTCTTGAGTTGCAAGTATACATGTACGGCGGCAATCCATCAGGTGAACCGTCGGCTCGTTTGTCCCCTATAATATAAAAAAAAAACATAGTTCATTCCCACACCGGGCCTACCATATACTGTTTAATAGAACGTCTAATCTTCACATGAAAAGATCATACAATATTCATTATTGTTATATTATAGTATAGTATATAAATATTATAATTATATTCGCATATTACACACATTATATAGAAATATTGACAAATATTGACATCGACGGACGGACGTCGACGTCACTTTTTTAGGAGTCTTGAAGACTCCTAAAAAAGTGACGTCGATGTTGTTGTTAACCCTGTGAATAAACATGGGATTTTTTTAGACGGATCATCTGAATATAAATCACAATGGCCGTCCATGGACACCTGCAACTCGAGAGTCGTAAGTGCGCCGCCCGCCTTTGAGGGTGATGAGGGACGAGGGGAGGGAAAAGGGAAGACAACGGTGAGGAAAAAGGAGAGGGGAATTTGACTTACTTGACTTATGTTCCTGTGTCCCCTAGATGGGGCAAAGGGCGTCCACAGTGTACTGCCATCCCGTTCGGTCTTGAACTTCGCGCTTTTACACAGGTCTTCCCTATGTTCTTCAGAGGGGGAGTTGGGCATCCAAAAACTTCTGTATGGCCGTGGTATCGCACCAATCGAGTCGGCCCATTCGTACCTAAGCATGGCTCTACCATTGTTTACAGCCAGACATTACATAGAACTAAATAAATATTATAACGAGTCGAGAAATCACAAGGTTTGATGAGACCGTCGATTGTAATAACTAATTATTATTAACGTTTGTATTGCATTCTGTATTAAAAAAAAACAAACAATAAATTAATAAAAAGTAATAGTAAGTTATTGTATGTACTCATAAATACAAAACTTTTACGATTAATACTCATATATACAACACAGATAAAATAAAACAGAAAATATTCTTGTTCTGATATTCTCATTACACTCGTAGCATAAATTCAAAACAACTTCCATTACTTTAACACGTGGATTTGATATTGCTTCTCTTCGTAAAATATGAGATTTGTGTTCAGTTGTCGCAAAAAGATTACCTGTTTGATATGAGTTACTCAAATGAAATTGAGCTGAATTATAATATACACATGTTAAATATACAAATAAATTTAAATTAACTATGCTAACTGCTACTTGGATTTCTTTTGCGTGGATAGTTAGTACAGTACAATTTACCGGAATTAAATGTAGCCTATATGCTGTTCCAGAGTATAATCTGTGTGCGAAAACTTCAATCGTGTCCATTCAGCTATTTCGGGGCGATTTCGTTACAAACGCATCTAAATTTGAAATAATTAAAATATACAAGGACGATAGTAGTATAGTAAGATTGTAAGGTCAATCAAAGGTGGCCTACCTACAGTACTTGTTTTATATAAAAAGCTAACAAGACTGGGTGGACAACACTGAAGCTCTTTGTTGACAACCCAGTTAGTACACAGAAACGCCATGCTAAAGAAGATTTATGAAACGAAATGGTACCTGACCTTTTCGTTGTGTTTGTGTAATGGTCGTAATATATATTGTGTCGATGGTGTATAGAACAATTGGCATCGCAATATTTACTACTAGTAAAATCGCTTAGCTTCTAGTACCTACCAGTAATGTGGTCATTAATACTTCTCACTAGACATTTTAAGATAATTTTGCAAATATTTTTCTAATAATAGTAATATACTTTTCTAAAAATTAAAACAATAAAATGTTAAACTCCCGCATTAGAATTAATTAATGTGTCACGGGGGACTTTACAAACATTCATACATCTGACACTAATAACACCCACACTCAGAACAACCAATTGTGGATCATACAAACACAATACAAGATCATACATTTTTGTGCTTTGTGGGTAATTGAATCCAAGACCTCAGCAGTCAGGGTCACTAACCACTAGACCAGTCTTTTTGGTTTGGTTTGTTTTAGCTTACGTATGGTAATTACTATAATATAAAGTTATATAACTTTGGTTGTCTGCATGTTCGAAGACTGGTTAATTTATATACATTAATGAAGTTGACTTGTTGGATGTTATCAGACGATTACAATTTTGGTTACACAAATTATTGCCTGAAACGTTTCAAGTAATGGCAGCGTGGATGCCGTGATTGGGTCAATTGAGTTGCGTCGCTAATGCTCAGGTACAGGTAAGTACACACAACTATAAAAAGATGTTCAGGATGTTTGGTCCCATCTAGAAATGTCCTTAAAATAATGTAACAAAATTATTGAAAGATACTTCAAAATTCACTAATCATTTAGCCTGTACCTAAACATTATAACACTAATAGGAATTCCTTATAAAAATATCAAAACTTATTTTTGTGAAAGCTCGACTTTTTATCGGCTACACCTATAAACTCTTAAAAGGCGTAGCTAAAAAGGCAAAACATGTGCTAAAAATAATATGTACATTCGTTAAAGCTTTTGTTAATCATTATTGCACAGCAAATTCTAGTACGTCAAATCATTAAATAGTAACCAAAGTACAGCATCATTTAGTTCACTAAATACCAATACATTATATAATTATTCAATGAAAATTCTATTGTTCAGCCTACAGAACCGAATTTAGCCTTTTAATATTCAAAGCCAGTAAATTTGATTGCTAAAGTATCTCCAATAGAATAAATTAACGACCGTAATAATTAATTCTATCAACAGGGCGATATCAAAGTTTGATAGAATAACTGCAGATTTCATTTATGAGAATAATGTGGTGAAAATATAAGGATACGATCAATACGGCAGTCAATTCGGTTGAAATACAAAATGAACGGACCTTTTCTTAATTATATGGAGCATACGAGCAGACTACTTCAGGGCTCTCACTCAAACGCAAACATTGCTTCACAAGCGGTTTTATACGTACCTAAGAATGGCTCTCGCACGTCTGAAAACTTATATACTATATAAATATATTTATAGAAATAACAATCTAAACATACTAGTTTACTAAAGCGGTTAACATCTTTGTGCCAAGTGGAACATCTTTGTGCCAAGTTTTATCAAACTCCGCCAAAATTTACAATTAGATCATTTGTAAGTTAAAAGCAAACGTATTCAATAAATTACATGGCACGTATGTACGACGTACGTGAGATATTGCATTCCACCACTTTACAAAAGTATTGAAGTCAGTAACGCACGCGTGACAAAATATTATAAATGAATATTCATAAATGCTGCTCTTCCTTATAATCAGATAGGACGTTACACTTATACATCTTGTTTTTTTCTGGCATATAAAGGGTCACTAACGCTCATTTTTTCCAAACAGTAATTGGTATAGGTCTCCGTTTCCGCATTTTGACTCTTAATTGGTCCATTATGTGTATTTTTTATTATGGACAAGCAGTCTTAATCTTTCTTTTTTCTTTATACTATTGGAGGACAGACGAACAGACGGGTTACCTGATGGCAAGTGACAACCGCCGTCCATGGATATGCTCGCCTTTAAAGGTGATGACAGATGGGGGTTGCGTGGAGGGGAAAAATGAGAGGAGGGATGAGTTTGACTAATTGGACCAGCCTTGCTATTTTAAGAAGTGCAGAAGCCTCCTGGGGCATTCACAGGCTTCTAGGAGCATCCTCGCACCCGCAAGGATACTAGCCCATTTTGTAGCCACTCCACTCCTCGCACTCCAGGATTCAAAATCGTCATGGTCAGACTAAGTCAGTCATGAAGCTAGATGCTTGTTCCGAAACGTAGATTATAATGGAGAAGAACAAGCAAGAAACTTGGAGTTTCTTGCTTGATCTTCTCCATACGACAAAAGGATTAGAACTGTTTTCTATCAAACAGTATATAGTAATTTTATTTTATTTTAAATTTAGAATGCTTAAAGTTACACAGTGCAATTGAGTATTACGAAAATGTTTACCTGCATACCACAAGAATTCTAAAATTATAATTGTGAAATCCCTTTTGTGAAATTATCCAATAAAGTGAGCCTCACAGGCGATACGGTTTTGTCCAAAACTAATAATAAATTTGTTGTACGCGGCACATTCCTTCAGGGGATCTCGGTAAATCGAACTTTAATAAAGCTCTGAAGCTCTGAAGAACAAGTTCTCTATTCCACATACTGTATGTATATAACATTTCATTTGTTTAAAAATATAAATATAGTTTGCCCTCTAATCTGTAAATCCAAATAATCCTTCACCGGGTCCGGCATTTGTTTGAATAGGGACGTTAATACTTTATTAATTTTATTCTTCTCTAGTTTTTTAAATTTCACTCGAGATTTTCCTTAAATTTATGTATATTTTTCAATATTTCACTTGAAAAATTCAAAATAAAAATATAATTTTGTACATTATTGCTTTTTTTATATAAAATATATTTTCTTATTTTTTTAAATATAACATTTATATTTGAATTTATTGTATTATTAGTTGGATATGTTGTATATTAATTTGGTAGCTTAATGTATTGGATGTATTCGTAGTATCTTTACGAGTACATACAATGTATTAAGCTAAGAAGTAAACAATAAAGTCGAACTTTTATTCCCTTCATGAAAGAAAAACGACTCCCATCATTAATTTTCTATCTCTGATCTGTATTTATAAAACAAACAAAGGCCTTGCCGCATACCACATGAGTAATGGGCACAGATATTAAATCTCGCAAATGCTCCACCGTACAAGCAATACAAAGGATGTATTTGTGACATATGAAGTTTCAAATGAGAAAAAAATGAGCCGTTGTCGTTGGAGAATATAAAAGTAAAATAGGTATGGTTAAACTTTTTACTTGACATTTGTTTTGATGTTTGCTCTTATATATGCGAATATAATATCAATTAGGTCTCGCGATTACTTTCTCAATCACAATATTACTTATTTTTTCCACATCTTTGATTTTGTAAGATATTCCTGCTTAGTATGTCTGCATTTGCTTTTATTACGTAGAACCAAAGATATGCCTAAAAAAATATGTTTGTATCCCTGACCTCCAGAGAAGTTTGAATATCCGTTAGAATAAATAATGTGACCACTAATATCGTCGTGGCAGGAAGTTCAACTCCTTGATTAAGGGCCCTCGTTTTGAAACTATTCGAAACTCGGAGTACCTATATATTAATATATTTATATTTAAAATATATAAGTCTTTACACTTACTTGAAGTTGTATATAGTACACCTATTAATTTAGGTTAAGGTATTAATTATTTTTAGATATTTTTAGTTTTATTACAGTATTCATTCACCTGAATTACCTTTTCTGATATAAAATTATTATTAAATCTGTTATTGATCCTGCTACCTTCCTATTATAAGGAGGACACCCGGTATTTTAGGGTCTTATTTAAGGACACAGATCAAACACGCAGAGGCCCTAAGAGAATTTTAATCTAATTTGGGATCTGAGATAAAATCTCAGTCAGTTTTAAATAAATATGAACTAGGGAAACTCCCCTAGTGTACACTCCGTTGTTGTAAAACATGTTAATTCAGTAGAATTGAGCTATATATATGATCCATCGGAAACATGGATCATAATACGGGCCATTTCAAGAAGAACTGCCTTCTCATCAGTCATTACTATCATTAACATAAGCCGAGCAATAGCCTCTGGTAACAATCTGGCTATAAAGGAAAAAGTTACAGTTGCCTCTCATAGTCAAGAGAGACATTAATATAAAACCATTTTTTATAGACTAACTGTTCGATAAACGTCGGACAATAATATAAAAATTACTTTATCTACAGAAGCTACACCATACTTTCACGTTCATATTTTTCTCCAAAAAACTTGTACTGGTTATGAATGAATAAGGATGGCTGTCGGTAGGCATCTGGTCCCGATTTTTATCTAGTGTTCTGATAAAAATACTCAACTACTTATAACTAACTTAATTACTCATATACGTACATATGTTAGTTAGAGGGCTCGGCCTTCCAGGCACCAGCCAGTTCCGGCTATAGGTGTGGTACCTTGACCTGCTTTACCTATTGGTTATACTACCCAATGAATCCGTATAAGCAATATCCCTTTCTGTCCCTTTCTATCCTTCCTTCTCCTTTCGATATACTCCCGAATTTCCACACTGATTCCCAAAATGCCCAAAGGACGGAAATAAGTTTGCCCCTTGCTTAAAAAAAATCTTACTAAACTTCTTTTGGCAAAATGTGGGGTTATTTATGCCTCTGCCTACTCCTTCTTAAGTTCTGTCGTGAGGGAATGTATGTATACACTACACTAAACAAGGAACGCTATTTGAAAATTCTTAAGGATTTCGCCATACCCAGTGGACTGAATCTTATTGGTCCTGGGTTCGTTTTTCAGCAAGATAACGACCCGAAACATTCGTCCAAACTGTGCCAGAACTTTTTAAGGAAGAAAAAAGATGTGAAAATCATGCAGTGGCCGTCTCAATCACCTGACCTTTCTCCCATTGAACTTGTTTGGGATGAACTAGATAGAAGGGTGAAAAATCAATCTCCTACGAGCTCAGAACATTTGTGGCAACTATTACAGAGCGAATGGAAGAAGTTAGATGAACAGTATTTTATGAAATTAATTAGTAGGATGCCTAGAATATGCGAGAAGGTAATTAAAGAGAGGGGTGGACACTTCGATGAAGCTAAAATTTAATTTAATTTTTATATTACTTATTTAATTTCATTGTTGTAGAAGTGTGTTTTGTCTATTTTTTTAATTCTGTATCAATAAAAAAAATTTAAGATGGCTTACTTTTATTTTATTTGATTTTATCTTGTTGCTTCCAAACTTTACAAACTTATGTACGTTAGTACATTGTTGTTCGATATATTTACCTAATATACACATGCTCTTCTAAGAAGTTTGTGTTATTGCTCCGCTCCTAAGGGTCGCAGCGTAATGAAAATCGTATTTACCTTTTATTTTTTGTAATATAGGGGGACAGAACAGACTGGTCACTGGTGATGGACAGTGACAAAAGCCACCCATGTACACCTTCAACCACCCTTCCCGCTGAAGGTGATGAGGGGTGTTGTGAGGGGATGTAATGGGGATATAATATACGCCTGAATGGCACAAAGAATACCGTTGTATCTTATAACAGCCATTCAACAGTTAAAATATTAACGGTTAGTTAAATAACAATGGGCTTCACTAATTATATTTAATGATAATTTTCATTCATATTGTTGACTACAATATATCATGTATGTGAAATTGGCAATTATATTATTGTATCATATTGAACTAGCATCACTGGCTTGGTCTCGACATTCATTTGATGAAAAGCCACCGCGTAACATTAACTCATCGATTTCGTATTCAGTAAAACATCACCAAGTTAACTCAAATAATGTACATGATGAATAGAAAACCCTTTTTATTAGAATATGTAATATTATGTAATATTTTGACGTTCAGCAGTTGTTCTGACTTTATGGGTAAATAGGTATACAATACAAGTCTATCACTTGTTGCTTTGCTATGTTTTATATTTATCGCAAAAATAAAAATTTCAATTACTGATTAATTTTCTCAGATAAAAATTTGGTGAGTTTATTCAAGAAGCTGGTGTCATAAACGACTATTTTTAAAATAGTATATCTTATTTGTAGAATAGTACTTTATTTTCTTTTTGACAGAAGCATATGGGTACACATTCAAAATCCAACATAAATTTAGACTGAATACGTAGAATTTTCTACAAACCGAATGAAATTATGCAGAAAAACTGCAACATCCAGACAATGGGTCGCTAACGCCTCACTTTACACACGCTTGTAAGCTCTATTTTATTTTAAGTTCTGAAAAGTATAAAAGCATCATAGTTATGCCCGTATTTGGTATTCTAAGTTTATTATTTATGAAAAACGTACAGTTTTGACCACATCGAGTAACTTACGAATTGTGAGTAATAAAAAGAAATGTTATCATACGCAATATTTTAATTATTTTATGAACTCTCATAACCTGTCAACAACTTTTGTGAGAGTTTGAGATTATTCGATATATAAATGTTGACATTGAGAATCCCTAATATACATCAATTATAATAAAGCCACTGTAAATTAACGATTAGCAACGTGTGTCACGCATTACTAGTATATCTTGAAGTAGTCTTGTAAGCCCCCCCAGCTAAGCTATGCTTGTGTTAGGGATGGTAGTGTACTGGGTGGGGTTTGAACCCCCAACCACTTGATCGCAAGTCCGACGCCTCAGCCATCACTCTTACTGCCCTTTTATTTAAAGCTTTCGGAATTTAGATGCTTATTAAAACTTAATGAATATATTTAATTCTTATGCCATTTGTAGTTAGTAGTATTAAACATTATTAGTATTCAACCGTTCTTGATGGATATGAAACCGTAAAGGAGTTCTGTCTAACTGTCTGTCTGAAAGTCTGACTTAATCGCTTAATATTGATTTTTAAGGATTTTTTGTATAATCGATCTAATATAGGTTAGATTACTATATGTACGAGTATAATTATCGGTATTCGGTAATAATAGTAATAACAATATCTAAATTTAAAGGTCGTTTGTTTGTTTCAATAAAACTATCGTCTTTAAGTTTAGTTGTTATTGCTAGATAGGATAGTGAAAAAATACTAGTACTATTTCATGATTCAAATTATATAAATATTTTTTAATTATTAATGTTCAAGACAGATGCAAAAAAAAATTAACAGGAAAACTAAACCTATTTACTACCTCACTTCGAAATATTGAACTGAAAAAACAGGCAAAACGGAACGACGACTTATCTGATATAGAAAAGAGTATTTACTTAAAAATCTTTCAGCCGTTAACAACATATAACCGCTACGAGCACTTACCCCTATAGACACCCGATACATGCAAATTTAAAAGAAACCAATTCTGTCAACTAGCTGCGGCACGGAGGGAGTTGTGATCGCACCGAAGTATTCCGAACCCGATCGCTAGGGCGTTCGTTGTAATTACTTTATGTTTTTTATCGACATCGATAAGTAAAAGGTTTTGCACTTTCTTTTAATACTTTAATTTCAAACGAGTAATACAATTTTAAATGACCTGGTAAAGGAACTCATATCTTCAAGTAGTACAATCAGGCAAAATAAGCCAATTTTGAAAAATGTTTAAGCTTAAACTAAACTTGTTAAAAAAAACTTTAAGTGACTTGTTGAACTTATGAGGATCTAATTTCATAAAACAAGGCCCCGTAGGAGATACGCAAGATAGTTCGGTCGAGGTCGAGGCACTACGAGGCAGTACGGGTGGATTGAAATGGACATAAAAAAGATTTTCACATTTATTTGTTAAATTAAGAATGATCATTATTTTACAAGGTGCTATTATTGATTTTTAATATGAATTAATTTTGTACTATT
Organism: Tyria jacobaeae; assembly: GCA_947561695.1. Classification (NCBI taxonomy): domain Eukaryota; kingdom Metazoa; phylum Arthropoda; class Insecta; order Lepidoptera; family Erebidae; genus Tyria; species Tyria jacobaeae. The sequence goes on along the minus strand of OX387231.1, from coordinate 10,106,645 downwards.
TTATATATATATGAATTAATTTTTTTAGCTATCGCAGATGAGCAGTATAAGATAGATTTTTTTCTAATGATATACAATTACCCGTGGATGTTTCGATTTATTCTTTGTAGACCACCACCACCTTTTTTTTATTTATCGCCTCGGACAAACGAGCAGTCAGATAGTCATTTGAACCACCGTATGATCCTTTTCTGAGGAGGAGGAGCTGAAAAAGTCGTATTGCAATACAAACCCCGATAAATCCATTAAAACGCGGAGAATCAATCAATTTAAGCGTTTTGATTTTATTTCATGATAGGATATTTGTACTTTCTGACAACAAAATCTGTTTACATTCGTCCAAATTTTCAAATAACTCCACATGGTTGTTGATATGATCGAGACAGTATTAGGCAGTTACATAATATGTTGTTGCTAACAGTTCTCGGTAAGAATAGCGTAGGTCCTGCACTCCTATCCGGCAGTGATAGATGTTTTTCCGCGGTCGCATCCCTCTGCGAGGATGTCATCTCGCAGAAGGAGGCCACGAAACGGGCCCGGAAAGATCTCCACTATTATTCGACGCCGGCGAACCGGGTGGCAAAGACGCAATTTCCATCGCCTCATGCCCTGAGTGTGGCCACGGGTGGTCGGGACGGGCCTTCCCCTCCGACCGCTATAGTGGCCAGCCGCGAGGAGACGACGTCCACGTGTGCATGTATGCCGTCGAAATGAGAGCGATTACCCTAAGGTGATTCCGACACACCACCCCACTGAAAGCCCCGGGGGGGGGTGACGGTCCGTGGGGGTTTTCACGCGTAAAAAAAAAAAGTCCTGCATTCTTATCCTTATTAATCGCCGCTTGTTTGTCTTGTTTGTCTTCAAAAACCAATCCTCAGTAAAATTTACTTATTATTTAAATTTGAGCACATGACGCTATATTTTGATGAAAACCAATTTTCTCTTTTTGTAACATTTAGTTATTTATTTTTCATGTCACCGCCTTTGGAAATCTATAGGAACAGAAATCATTCAGTTTCAATAAATTAACATTGCAGGTGTGTTAATAACTATTCAATAATCATACACGAAAAGAATAATTAAAATTAATATCGTAAATTATTACTTACAGTAGTAAATAACAACCACAAAATAAATCCGATATCTATACATAAAATTATCATTTTAATGATAATTATTGACAATACTAAATAAATGCACTGAAGCACTGTACATTGGCGTCACGAGGCTAATTACGATAATGAGAGATAAACATACATGTTTTGCAGTAATAGCGGAAAGGACGTTTTTGGTAGTAATTGACAGAAAACAAAGGTGTAACGAAATATATCAGTGACTAGTCACTGACGAGTTGACAGGATCGACCCGATATTATACCCGACCGATTCTCTATAGGGGTAGGTGCTCGTACTATAACTAAATTCAATCAGCTCAAAATTCAAAATTAAAATCAGCAATACTGTCAAAAACTTAGGAATCTACATGGATAGTACAGTATCTTGGGGTCCACAGCTGGAAGAAGTCAGCCGCAAGGTCTTTGCTTCAGCAAGGCAAGCTCTACGAAGGCTACACAATTTTCTTCCAACTGCCACTAAGGTTACACTTGCACAATCGCTTCTTTGAGAAATTTGAGACTAGAGATGCCATTGCATTCCACAAGGTTTTATGAGAAATCTTTCACTGTTGAAGCTGTATGCTTGTGGAATATTTTGCCAAAGAAGATTAGCCTAGCGGAATCATTGGACATTTTATAAGAAAATGGTTCATGACTATTATTTATCACTTTAGTTCTGTTATCTAGTATCTATTATTTCCATATTAATGATATGTATGTATGTATTGTTGTATGTATTTATATGCGTATGTATGTATGATTATCTGTATGTGTTACTATGTATGTATGTTTATCTGTATGTATGTTATATGTTGTACGTTTATCTGTATGTTGTTTTTTATATAAGTTTTATATTTGAACATAAGTTAGTATAGTTTTCATTAAAATATTGAAGTGATCCTCCAACTACCTCTGTCTCTCCGAATGATTATAATCCATTCTAAGGTTGCCTGGAAGAGATTGCATATAGCAATAAGGCCGCCATTTGTACATTATATAGTTGACACGTGTATTATATGTATTGTATATTATTGTAAGAATGGTGTACAAATAAAGAGTATTCTATCTATCTATCTATCTATAACCGTTATCAGCATATAATAACGCGTGGGCCGGCTCGACCGGAGTATTACCAAGGCCACACAGAAAATCGACTGATAAACAAGTCTGTCATTGTGTGACCGACTGAGTGAGGTTACCGGAGGCCCAATCCCCTTACCCTTCACCTCTTTCCCCTCCTCTCTTTCCCTTCCCCTTTTTCCCCTCCTCGCTTTCCCCTATCCTAAAGGACAACACTCTTATGACTCTTGAGTTGCAGGTGTTCAAGGGCGGTGGAAGTGTCTTACCATCAGGTGATCCGTCTGCTGATTTGCCCCCCTATAATATAAAAAAAGCGTTTTTTTCACTATCAGGCTACAGCATTATATATTTTTATGTTTGTATATATGTTTGTACGAGTATGTGTGTATGATGCTTACTGGTCTTGACCTGGAGCCTGAATGGCATGCTGGATTTCGAAATGTGAGGTGGAATTAAGTCGTCTTAATAGTATTGTGTTGTCAGAAAAAAAAAGAGGCAGTGAAGAAGGTTAGAGACGTGAATAATTGGTATGTTGCATACCTACAGCATAAAATGAAACTATTTTTATAAAATTCTTAATACGTAAAAATCTTAAGAATTTGTTGATTATAACTTGTGTATAAAATAAAACGACCATAACTACTAAATAAAAAAATCTAAAAAGTTAAAATTCCAACTTAAATCGCTTTCAAACATTTTTATTACCGAAGATCCACTTTAAAATCAAATGCGGTCTCGCCACATAATTCCTGAAGTGGTATCACACAGTAGGTACAGTAATAAAAGCGTTGTATTAAGTGAAGAATAGTTCCCTTGGGACGCCAATCCTATACTGTCATCCGGGGCATTATGTTAGGAATGTCCCACATACTATGAATACCTCATAGCGCTTTATTAAACCTTATATTTACTTGAGTGTTATAAAGACTCCGTCTATTTGTCTTAGTTCTCAAATATTAGATAATTCCTTCTTAAGTAAAAATGCATTTTAGATGCCATTCTGAATTCTAGGTATGCGACCCTGACTTGGTTAAGCTTTTGTTAATAATATCTTTTATTTGTCTAAAATGTGGTACCAGGATGATAAAGAATTATGAGAATTATGAGAATTATAGCCATACATAGTGGCATGCAAATATTAGGTAGGTACATTATGATCAAGGGGGCTCAAGAGCTGGGAGTCTGAGTCCTTTCGATGAGATCGAGACACATCGGTCCCAACTCCGACAGGTGCTCATGACCGAGTGGAGAGAACGACTTGGGCGACCAAGCGCAGGGCACGCCATAATCATGCCGGTAAGACCCGTTATGGAGGATTGGCTGGAGAGGCGACTTGGTAGCCTCTCCTACCGGATGACAAAGGTACTTACCAGACATGGCTGCTTCGGAAAGTACCTGTGTCGAATAGGCCGGGAGCCAACGTCTGCGTGCCATCACTGCGGGGGCTGCCGCGAGGACACTGCACTGCACACTCTGTGGACTTTGCGGCGGCCATAGGTATGGGTAGCCTCTCGTTGGAGACCATGATTATGTCCATGGTCTCTAGCGAGAGTGCATGGGATTCTGCTGCCTCGTTTTGCGAGAAGGTGATGCTCGCCAAGGAGGTGGCGGAAAGGGAACGGGAGAGGTCTAGTGCTCGCCCATCCCATTGGACAGCGCAAACTGATTTCTGGCCTCCATAAGCGCTGGCCTGAAGGCGACGGATGAGGCTATCCACCGTTCTAGCAGAAGCAGGCCCAAGACGGTGGCGCCGTGTTCCGCGCGCGCCTCTATGAATAGTGATGCTACACCACAGCGGGGTCGTCTGATGTTCAATAGGCGACCAAGTCTGTCGGGGTGCACAGGGATTTCCTTTCAAGGGTACACCTGAGACCCCGGCAATAGGACTATGTGACGGAATACCGTGTGGTTTTAGTCGCTTCGAGTCCGACATACCACCCTACTGATCCCAGTAGGGTGATGACCCGTGGGGGTTTCCACATGATAAAAAAAAAAGGTACATTATGATGACATTGAATAATAACAATAAAAAATAGAAAATACAATTACGAATTAACTTAAAACTGACACGCATGCAAAATTATACATGAAGTTGAAATTGTTAAAGGAATTTATCCAATATAGACAATTGTTCATATTAGTACATTATAATGCCTTGCTAAAATGATGGGAGCTAGTGGCGAATTTCTTCAGAAATTCATCGACTGAATAAAAGCTCTCTTCTAGCAAACATTTTCGTATAGCTGGACAGAATTTATAATACGGTAGGGAAACTATATTTCAGATAAGCGGTGCCATATACACACAGCTCACTCTAAACATCTTTAGTCGAGGTACTGGCATTTTTAAAGGTGTCTGAGTAACTTTACGCTTAGTTACATTATTTTGTATTTCGAACAGTTCCTTGTTATACTTTACAAATTTTGCTACTTTGTAGATAAATATACAAGGAACGGTCAAAAGACTTTCCGATTTAAAAATCGGCTTACAAAATTCAGTGTGTTACCACAAATTTTCTTGCAATTAATGATGGAAATTGACTTGGCCTATTACGTAAATGTGACTTAATTGATATCAAAATGTGGGCGTTATTACGTCTTTGTCTTCCTGTGCTGGGACGCAGGCTTGAGTGTACGTATGTGTGTGCACATTTTATTTTACATTAGTGTAAAAAAAAATCAGACCTAGCTCTAAAGGCAGATTTTTATTACTTTTCTGATTGATTAATGAAGGTTTGCTAGAAGCCCAAAGCTTTTACCAAAGTAATATGACTAAAATATTTATAATCTCACTTAAGGACAAGGACAAGGTAAACAGACAGTCATTTAGTTTTAGTTATCAAATTCACATCCCACACAGACATACTCAATATAGAAAAAAATGCATCTTTCCGCGCTGCTGCTATAGATTTAATAACCTTTATTTCGACAACAGCTTTTATTTATTCGCAGGTAGTATAAGAGCCCCTAAGAGTGCACTCACTAGAGATTTCATCAATAGTTGAACGATTTTAAATTAGTAGTTTAAGCATTTTGCCTTTACATGTGAAAGCTTGTAATTGGCATGTGCTTCTTTTTCACTATTTCAGTGTGATGCTGTTTAAGACGTAAGCTTCCTAAATTAAATTAAATTAAATCATTTTAAATAAAAATAAAAAATACGAATTCAATATCTAGAAGCTATGCTAGAAACTTACTAAACACGCAATCCTGCTCGAAAGGAGTGTGTCTATGGGACTATTCCTAAACAACGAAACCTAAAACTTGATTTGGCCTAAGGCTAGTAACCGCATGGAGAGCCAAGATGAAAGTCGATACGTAAAGTACTTATAAATATACACCAAATAAATATATATGTATATATATATAGTGTGATCTGATAACATCTAAATTAACCCGCTAAAAGGAATAGAATTATCTTTACTGGTTCTACCTTCAAGTTTTAAGTCTTAAGAATACATAATAAAAATATAAAAAAAACAAAACAAAAGCTAAATAGGCCAATTCACTGTTGTCTAATAAAGTCGGTCTAAAATGATAATATGTTTTCCGTTTGAATGAGATTGCGCTATTCTACTCGCCCTAGAAACATTCACACCACAATAGCCGCTAAACTTCTCATGCCTCACGCTTTGCCTCTCATCCTGCCTGGCAATCCATTTTTTGTTAGTTTGAAGGCATGAATTAAAAGATTCCAAATACATAGCAACACGAGTAGAGCAGTATGAAGCAAAGAGGTAAATATTATATACCATGCAAGGTCGAGCGCGATCTTCACCATCTGGACGCACCATAAGCCTTACTCGAATTACCAATGTCGACCCGAAGCCTTCGTTAGGAATGCTTCAAATAGTTAAAGATTATATAGATTCAGCTAGAGTTACAGTGATTTACATCACATACTGTTTTGAACTCGTCTACTTTTTTTTATACAAAACGCAAAGCAGCCTTCACTCTACACGTCATTTTATTGAAACGGGTTAAACGGGAAACAATTGTTATAATATCATATATTTTAATAATTTTATTAGTATTAACATTACAATTGTGAAAAGATTGCAAATATATATATCATCAAATATGTAATCAGACAGTATTTTTTCCTCTATTCAAGTGTAAAAAAACCAGCATGTATAAGTATAAGCATGCATAATATAAGAATATTATAAGAATAATATAAGCATGAAGAGTTATAAACTATACATCGGTTACTTAGAGTTATATTACTTATAGTTATATTTGAGACATTGATAATGCATCTTTGGCTCAAGGAAAGTTATTTACACAAAATGTGTTAAGGAAATGCGGTTCCCTTGCCAAACAAAATAAAATATTTTTATGACCGTAAGATAGCTTATGATGATTGCTTTCATAATGTACCAAAATTCTTTTTTTATGGTTTCTATTTCATCTGCGATTGTACTATATGTTTATATGTTGAAGAAAATGAAACTTGTATTATTTTTATTTTCAATGTTACAGTGACCTATAGATGTTTTATTACGACTTCTAATAAACTTACTCTCTAGTGGCATATTATCTAGAATATACCCGACTGCTCAAGAAGTAGGATTATATTCTTCTAATGTATGTATGTATGTGTGTTGTAAAGAAATCACCGTGAGTGATATGACCGCCAATCGTCATATCTGTGTAACGTAATAAATCTGTTTTACATTTTCCTGTACCAACTGTTGTGCAATAAAGTAATATAACTAAGAAATAAAAAGTAGAGCGAAGAGAGGGATTGATGGATTTTGATAAATGAGGTATCATTTGAGTCATGTTAATAGTGGGAGTAATATAGAGATAATATTTCGAGGTAACGTCAGGAAAAAATAATAGAAATGTTGTATGTTATTTGTCTGTATATATTTTTAATTTTATTTTCTTTCTCATAGCCTCAAGTTCCACTTCGTTAAACCCTCCAAAGTCTACGTTTTCTACATGAAAAGCCTATCACATTAAATAATTACATTTACTTAGGGCTGTCGCGTATGTTTGCCGCAAATATTTGTATGTTGTACGCAGTTGAGCTAACGTGACTCCCATATTGGGAACGGCGGTTGTTAAATAAACTTCTATATTTTGGCATTTAATGTTTGTTTATAGACAATTTATATTAGAAGTAAAATAAATAAGTGTTTGTCAATAAAACATCCTTTAAAAAAATTTGGTTACTGATTGATTTGATTTCATTTGGTTTGTGAAATAATGATGTTTTAACATTTTTGTGTGTTTTACAAATTCCTCCTCTAGTCCGTAACTTATAAATATATTCAATTTTCTTTTGACAAAACGTATATATACTTACTATAAAATATTTGTGGAATCGCATTAAAGCCCAAAATTTCGATAATTATAACTAAATCCCACTTATTTTACAGGGGCAAAAAGAGTGCCCGTCATCCCGGTCTCCGTAAACCTCACTAATGTCGGAGAAATGCAACGCAAGCGTTGCTTCACAACCGTGAGGTCGTGGTATCGCAACGGTTGAACCATTTGTGTCTAAGCATGGTTCTACCTAACTCTTTCACATTTCCAATAAAAAAAAAAATCAAAATCGGTCTCATCTTTTGAATAGTAAGGAAAGCACGTATAGACAAAAGTCGAAAAAAAAAAATAATGCAATTAAATACATAACAAATCGTGAACATTTTGTAAAAGTTAATTGCCACGAAATAAAGTAGGACAAAAGACGCTTTCATCAAGAGTGCTATGATTTTCCCAACAAACTATGAAAATGGGCACAGCAGACAAGTTAATACGCAATACTATTAACTGTCTATATTTTATGGTTAAATATTATTTCAAATTTTTTTTAATGAGCTCTACTTTGAGTTCATTTTGAGTTTAGAATTAATCGTGAGTTAGTAAGGAAAAATTCTAAATATCCTTTAGGTAGACAGGGTATTCTTTAATATCTAACAGTTGAAATAAATCTTATCTATCAATATTTTAATTTAAAAAACAGTATACATACTGACTTCAATGTTTCATAAAAGTGATTATAGCAGTTACTACAGTACTATATAGTAATTTTTATTTATTATTTTTCCATCTTAAAAACAGACTACTTTGTTTATATTATATCTTTACCAACTTCGGGTATAATCAATTCAATTAAATACTGAATAGAAAAAGGAGAGGGGGAACGAGGGCAGAGAAAAAGAAAAGGGTGATTTAGGCTCCCGGTACACTCACTCACTCGGCCATACAGTGCAAGCATTGTTTGTCTACCGGTTCTCTGTGAGGCCGTGGTAATGTTCCGGTGAGCTAGCCTATTCGTTTTTAAGCATGGTTCTAAAACTGGATAAAATTAAGTATAAAGAATTACAAGACAAGAAAGAAGAAAGATTAACAGGATTTTAAAAAAGGACAGAGGTTACTTTTTTATCTCGAAAGTAAACCATGATGAGGGCAAAATAGGGGATCATGTTTTTTTGGGCGTATCATGCGAAAAAACTACCTGAAATACTGATGCTATGTAATTGTCGTGGACTTTAGCTAGTATTAAACAAAGGAACATGCAGCGAATAAAATATGTTTGAATGCAAAACGCGCGTAAACTTCGCTTGCACATTCAGGGTCGGAATCATTGAGCGCTTATTACCGACACAATTGTAAACGGATATTACGTTACGTAATGTGGGATCTGTGTATTACATTCGTATTGTTAGTTGATAGTCATTCGCTGCGATGCTAGTGACGAAGAATAAAAGAAATATAAAGATTTTGTTTGAAACTTTCGCGACTTTTACATTTTATCTTGTCTTGATAACTGTCACTGGCACTACAGTACAGTTCGAAAGAGTCCAGCTGTGCCAACCAACCCACCAACATAACACGATAATTGCCCAATCACTGTTATCGATTTTTATCACCTTTTATCTTAAACATAATATAATATGCTTCTGCATACCCGTTCCGAGGTTGGCATGGGTGTATATATGTGCTACATGTATACACAATACAAATATAATATATGCTTATTTAAAATATTGTGGTAAGGAATATTTTTATATCAAGATTTGATTGATGTGAATAAATTGGATTACCGTTAAGTAAGTACTGACAGTGCGCACCCCGGATTAATCAATCAATCAAATCAGTCCATCACAGGCGACAGTCAACAACTAGAGACCTCGCCGTACTGCCCTAATTTACGTTTCCCGTATTGGGAGCTCAATAGTTGACAAAAGGCAAACTCCATAATCGGTAATACGATTTTGACAAATAAGTGTTAAGTTTAATGGTCCATGCATGCACATTACTTTACCATTACATCTACTATTCGCAAAATTTAAGAACGGCGAGCACCATTTAGAAGTCCGAGGAAGATTCTTATGAAAAGAAATTGTAGGATTTGTTCATTTGTTTTTGTAGACTGCCAAAGTGTAATAGGTTTTGTTAGAAAGGTGTTTGTCACGCCAGCTAGAATACTAATAAATATACTGTGACCACTAGTTACTGTATACAAAACCATGGACATTGTCTCGACTAGTGTCCGTTTTTTCATGAGCACTAGATCTTTGTAATTTGTGGTTCTCTTAAAGTATAAATTTCAACTGCCATGCCAATATATTTCTGAGTAAAATTATTTATGATCGTTTTTATTTTACTCTGTAGTCATAGAACTAGAATTCCATTTGCGTACGAGTTTTCTTTAAAAAAATATTTCAGAACTTTTTGAATATAATCGTCTTGAAAAAGGTATTGTAATGACACAAATTATGTCCATAAAAATAGGACATTGCCTTTTGTCCACAAAAGTAAATACATTAGAGTCGGCTTATCACAATTAATATGTATATATTTGAAGAAGAAAAAAGCAGCGTTAAAAAACTTTTGACGGAGAAATTTCTTAACCAAATCACGAGATGGCCAATCAAAACACGAGGAATACGCAAATAATCACACTATTAGTGTTTGTTTGTAAAAAACGAAAACAATATTTCGTGATACCCGGGTCACAATGACAGGTCGTAAACCAGGGATCTGTGTTGTCAGAGTCCAACTTGACAACATGGATTTCTGATATTACAATTTCATAGTCAGTAAGTTAACTTTATTTTTATTTGGTTTTGTTTATAAAATGAAGATAAATATTTCGAAAATAATTAAAACAAAAAAAGTTTGTTTTTTATTGGGTAAGAACACCCAGATTCGAGAAAACTATGTGTTGATTACACAAATTTTTGAGAAAGTTACCGTTTGGTAATCAAACCCACGACCTCTGGTTCAGCAGTTCGGGTCGCTAACCACTATACCAACAGGCCCATCATCAGATGTATCAGATAAAGATGAATTAGTTCTTACGTTTATCTGGGATCCCAGAAGTTCCAGATGATTCCAGGCTACTACTTACGATTTCTGAATCATACTTAGTACAAAGAGCAGAAGTGCCCTTTCCTTCTATGCTAGGTGTAAGGCGTCAACAAACAAACAAGAAAAAAACAAGTCTTAATTCAAATTGTGGATTGTACCCGTTCTGTCTAAAGCGAATTATTTTGCAGAGGAAAACACGTAAAATATATCAAATGACGTACAAGAATTGTGATGTTAGGAAAAAAATGACACAAACAAATGTAACACGTTCCGCTTAAGTGACGTAATGACGAAGATTGTTAGACAATGTGTGGCTGCGTGTGGTATGAGTTACAAGATGTCACATAAATGTACTACATAGAAAACTTTAATATGAAGATTTTCTCGCCTATCTCAAACGTTACGGATGTAGTAATTAGTAAGTAATTTAAACATATTATCTGATTACTATACACACAATAAATTAGATCTCAACCAATCAAAATGCTAATCAGTTGTAACTTTCAGCAGAAAACCAAAAACCATTATATATTCAGAATATATCTCAAAGGGATTGCGACTTCAAAAATATTCAGCAATACGTGAACTCCGCGTTACGATTCTACTTGCTTTCTTTTTCCCTACTCTTTCTTCTTTTGATTAACTTTTCACGACCACATGAAAAATAATGACTGAGAAGGCTTTTCAAGAATTAGGTTCTATCATGCGCACATCATCTAGTTTCACTCACAAGAAAAATCGAAATCAACAAAACATTCAAATTCTTATCCTGCACTTTTGTGCTCAGTAGGTTATATTACGCTAGTTAAATATGGAACCCACAGTACTGCGTATATGTATATGTATATGTATATATATTTTTTATATTTATGTTTAAATACAGTTCAAACAATTATCCAAAACTGTGTTAAGTTTCACATCCTAGTTTCATTTAGAGATATAGCCGAAGTCACTTATATTTTAAGTATATTAAGTGACAAGGTTGACTGCCCTGATCTTTTATCTAAAATTATATTTAATGTGCCTGGTAAAGTCATAAAGCATTACACTACCATTTATCTTTCCTTAGTATCCACCAATGTTATCGGCAAAATGCGTTTTATGGTGAGCAAGCAGAACTAGAAATAAGCACTGTAGGAATTTTAATATTTATATTTATAATTACAAACTGGAACCTCTGATATGGGTTTATTTTTTTCTCAATGCATAACTTTGATTGTTATGTATGTGTAATTGGATAGTGTTACTTGATCTTTATGTTCACACATTATTTATGAACTTTTTTGCCTTGAAGACCTTTAATTGGCCTTGAGTTTTATGAGCTGTTTTTCTTTCTAAGATAAATAAATTATAATGTAGAACTTTTTAACAACGAACACTGATCAAAGTTTACGAATATAATATGTTAAAATATAAAAGCATTCGTTTAAAACTGAGAATTTAGGTTGGTGATTATGAGCACAGCTACAAGTAATTTATCGCAAGCGACAGCAAGGACATTGGAGCAATTTATAAAATTATCCGGAAATGTTCGTATAAAAATATATCTAAGCAATCTTTGAACACTGGCGTGAAAACTTACAAAACATTGTTTACCAAATAAACATCCTTCAACTAATTATTGTGTATCTATTTTTATCGTGGTAAAGCCATGCTTAGGCACGAATGGGCCGGCTGGACTGGCGTGATACCCAGCCCTCATCTCTTTCTACTCCCCACATCCCTCATTACCCTCAAAAGCCAGTAGCGCACTTACGACTCTTGTCACTTACCGTCGGGAGACCCGAAAAAAAAAAACTGTTTATATATTTTGCTTCTTGGTTCTACCCTTACCGTGGCTGCCTTAAGAGGTGGACTTAGGGACCAGACTCTTATCTATCATAAAGAATAATATACAGGCCTATGACGATAGACGACTAATAATTTGTTAATAATTTTGTTATTCATTCATTCTAATCATTAACAAAAAAAAAACAAAAGATTGCGTTGGAAGCGCCTCTGCCCACCTCTTCAGGGATATAAAGATAAGTATTTAGTATGTATGTATGTGTGTATGTTTTTAAACATATTTTTTTTTAATGGAATAGGGGACTTTCGAGCAGACTTGTCATCTGATGGTAAGTGACTATCGTCGCCCATGGCAACTCAAGTGTCACAAGTGCGTTGCCAGCCTTTTAGGTAGGTACATTTGGAGGTAGTGCCGTGTTGTACCAGTATCCACTTCAATCAGTGAAACTCCAATAAATCAGACTGCCTGTAATACCTATAAAATAAAGTCTGCCGACGGAAATTAAAATAATTCTCTTTTAATAACAGTATAGCGTCTTAAAAAAATGTTTTAACATTTATTAATCGAGGGGTTCATTACAATACCTTGTACCTCTGCCTTCATAGTTCTTGTCCTTTTATTACAAAAGTTTATTGGCAAGACTACTTTTATCGTTTTACACATTAGCAAAATTGCGGACAAGGTTAGTACAAAATAATAAGTCGGTTTGGATAATAAACGTATTAAATTGCAAAACGTGTAGACTAGCATATCAATTATCAATCAAAATAAGTGACAACACATTTAACTCAATTTGCAATACTAATTAAGTTGTCTTTATTAATTAAATACACTAGACTGTTCACTGTTTATTTATATGAACGATTATCTGTTACATGTAAAGTTCATTCTTCATTTTTTTTTTTTAAATTGGGAGAGAGTTTACCAGCAATAAATAATAGTTGTATAGCCACTAAAAGGCATATATATTTCAACAAATATGGAACCAACTAAAGCCGGTAGCGGTTGTTGCAATAATACGTCTAATAGTTCCTGTTATACCTGTGGACCTGTTACAACAAAACGTAATAAATATAAATTTTAACGCTAACAGTGTTAGAGCCATGCTTAGGCACGAAAGGGCCGGCTCGACCGGTGCGATACCACGTCCACACAGAAAACCGATTGTGAAGTAACGCTTGCTTGTATTTCGTCGAAATAAGTGAGGTTTCCGGTGGCCCATTTCCCCCTCTCCTCTTTCCTCTCCCCTCATCCTCCTCTCTTCTTTCCCATCTCCTCATCCCTCCTCTCATCTTTCTCCTCCCCGCATACCCCTCAAAGGCGGGTAGCACACTTACGACTCTTGAGTAGCGGGTGTCAATGGAAGGCGGTTGTCACTTACCATCAGGTGACCCGTTTGTTCGTCTGTCCCAGATATAGTATAAAAAAACTTATTAATTTATTATATGCTCCTAAAAAGTATTATTTAAACTTTAGGTGTGTAAACTCGATTGAACTTGAAAAAGCATTTTACTTTTTAAATTTTAGCATTTGCTGTAACTTTAAAAACAATAACTTCGCCTGTCATTGTTATCTTTTTCAATATATTTTACTATTCAAATGACAGCTTTGTTGAAATACTTTGTAGGAAGTCCATTTTTTTATTGGTAATTTTCGTAGGCGCTTGTCTTCTAAAAACAAATGATGTTAAATGATAATCATATAATCATAATTGATATACCATGGTTACCATATTTTTATACCTGTCAAAGTTCATCACCACTTAACCTACCGCGATTGGGATTACTTGCTACCCGACTAGTCTACAATCGGTATAAGAGAATGACTGACTATTTGAGATATGTTGAAATATGCAGGTTCCTAGTGAGCTTTGTTACAGGCTTTTTTGAAATAATGAAAAATTTGAGAAAATTTATTTTACATTAGCTATTCATAAAATGCTTCCTATTTATAACTCGTGTTTACGGGAATTCATTCGGACTTTCGTTTACAGCATACCATATATATATTTATCATTCAAATTTAATATTTTGGATAGTAAATGAGAATACGTATTTTAATAACATAATTAAATTTAATATTTTACAATTTCTAAGAATCTGCTTTGATCAATAAATTTGCTATAAAACTAAACGCTAATGATAGTAAACGCTGATGATAAGATAAGCTTCCAATAGTAATAAAGGAGGAGCATCAATTTGTTACATACATACATATGCTCCCGCTTTATAACCGTCCAAGGTAGGCAGAGGCGGAAGAACACCATTTGTCACGATCCTTACATAACTCGAGCTTCTTCTACATTAGTTAGAACCTTTATACACGCTCGTCAGTTACGGGTAATTTGTTCTAGACTAGTCTAGACCTCGGATTCTTATGAATCATGTGGTTAGCTTTGGGAAAGGCCACCGTTTCTCTTTATTATTATCGTAAAAATAGTATTTTATATAGTTGAGCAAAAGAAAATAAAAAAAAAATCAGAGAGCAAGGTACATTTGAGCAGTAGTGTGTTTCTGTCGTGACAAATGAGATACGGCGGTGCAAGCGCACCGCCGTATGTGTGTGTCGGGCACGTCATCTTTAGAGGACTTCCCAATATATATACATATACGCGCCATGCTACTACCGTTTCTGTTAGCAAAATGTATGATATTGGAGACGTTGTGAGGGTCGATTTGACTTAGCCGCTTCGTAGTGCCCTCGTCGGTGAACATGGTAATATATCTAAACTAATTATTTTTTGAAATTTAGTTTATATACCCCCACTATAATGCAAAGTTTTGATGCTTTTGTAAAGAATTTTAAATTATACTCATGCGTATGCTTCTGAGAATTACAACTACTTTTGCGCCTACTTTATCAAGTGGTGAAACGAAATTCTGCACCGTTTTTAGGTCTACATTCGCCCTTATAACACCGCGCCTCTAAGTAGACCTTTTGCGATACTAAGTAGCAGGATACGGCGACCTCCACATACGACAATAAAGTAAGATACGTCAACCGCATATACCGCTGACTAGTTGAGCTATCTAGAAAGATCCCTGTATCGCGATACGAAAGTTCGCCGATTATTCTATATACAAAAAAACTTTCGTTGCTGCTGACTTAAGCCACACATCGTCCAAATTATTTATCACCATGGCTGTCAGTGGTCCGTTTCTGACACATTGTGTGAAGCATCGAGCAGACTTTTGTTTCCGATCATTGTTATGAGACCAATGGGGTTTTCTACCTTTGTCAGGTTCTAAACGTTTGTACGGACACCATATTTTATTTTTATGTAGAGATATTATTTTAGAATATAATTAACATTTTAATCAATGCTTCTTGTGTCACGATTGATTGGATATGCTTGATATAAAATCTACGAATAAATAAACATACACTAACAACTATAAACCGAATACTAGGCGCAGGCCTACCAAACGCGTATATTTTGGCAACCTTCATTTAGTTCCTCTTAGGTATAAGGAAGACAAGCCTATTGAGTTCGACCGGGCACTGTATATAATTATACTGTCTGATATTAACAGCTTTTTCTTATAATACACAGTATACTATAATATGTTTAAAAAAAAATGTCTTTTTTAATAATCGGTAAGTAAAATATTTTAGATTATCTGTTGAATTTTGTTTTATATTTGATAATTTCAATTAATTACTTCAATTAGGTACAAAATACCGAACATACCTAGTACATAATACAGTAGAGTACATAACATAATACAGTGCAGTAATGTAGGGCTTTTAGGATCTTTTGTATAGGATGACTTGCTTGACAAAATGTATAGAGATTCTGATTTATATTTATTGCGCAACATTTGCCCAATTAAAACTTAAACTTAACAAGAACTTTCAATTAAATATCATTTCCATTTTTGGTTCAGCGATGTTATTTCATTTTAATTTGTACGAAACCCTCTGGCTATTTTTACACTTATCCGGTTTTATACTTTGTTGTACAATTCTAATATATGACCAACTTCAAATTATATTTATGAAAGAAAAAACTGACTCGTACAGGTTTTTTCATCAAGTATCAAGAACGATTTCGTGTTATCAACATAAACTAATTACATGGATAATATTTCCCTCTTCCTGATCAAAATTACGTAATTTTGATCTATAAGCCAGTAGTGTATCAACGTTCTTTGCTAGCATTTGGTTTTTTTGTAGTAAATGTATTAACCACGTTAGTTTGACATGCAAGTCATGTTGAAGATTACCACCAAGTGTTGTGGGTTCGATCCCCACACGGGACAACACTTTGTGTAATCCTCAAATTGTTGTTCTGACTCTGGTTGTTCTTTGTGTACGTTGCTTGAATATTTGTAAAGTCCCCCGCGATACAGGAATTAATCCTAGTGCGGGAGTTGTCTTTAATTAATAAGAGAAAACAAAGAGAAAAAAAGGAGAAAGGAAAGGCTTAAGTATGAATTTTTCCTTTTTAGACTAATTACAAGTAGTTTTAAAATGAGAGGTGACAATTAGCAGCAGCAGAACAAGATGTAAAACGGGCTTATATCAATGGTTATAAAAGTTTAAAAAACAGGTAAGTGTATATATGGATAGTGAATGTGTGCCAAATTTAAAGGTACCCTTTAAATTTGGCACACATTCACTATCCATACCACTATACTATTGCATTGTTATACATTATATATATGTATGTATATGAGTTAAATAAGTTGTTTATTGTACTTCAAGACGACTATTGGAAGTAGTCTCCACTCTAGGATGAGTTATAAGGTATGAGTTATCTTAATTCAGTTGTCCTTGAAATACATACAATTCACTATGAAAATAGTTTAATGAATGTATTATTTTAAAAATCCTATATGAGCACAATGTTGTGTTAAATATAAAAACAAACAAGAAGGTGTGTAATTATTATCAAAAATAATTACCAGTTGTGTAATTTTTTTATTTAGTCTCGACAATTATCTACATATGTAACGTAGCTCTAGAGTTTTTTTGTTTCTGATACGTCGAAACAGGTTCAAAATAATACATCGTTTTTGCTTTTCAACAGACATTGTGTCTATATTTGTTTATATATATATTTAATAAAGGATAATGTTTAATCTAGTATTGTCGTTTTTTTATAAAATATGCAAAATTGCGCATATAACCTAAGTGTTAAAAAACTTTAGGTTTTGATTTTCATGACATATTATGTGATATCAGATAGATATATGTAATTATAACTATATATTAATGTCTCTTAGCGGAGTCTGTTGGGCTGCCTAAGACCGGGGTAGTTGTAGCTCATTCAAGGAGGCCTTCATCCGGCAGTGGACGGGTGATAAGCGGACCACACGGTAATGGCTGGTGCCGGGAAGTCCGAGTCCTGACTAAAAAACTAAATTTCCATACTATTATAGATAAGAAAGTAACACTCTATGTCTTCTTGTTAACGTATTTTACACCTTAGCTACCCAATAGATCATTATGTATTTTCGTCAGAGAGTACATAAAATAAGATACCCAGTACATTGAATCTTTTGTAGTACTGTTTCTGAGGGATAGAAAATAACTTAGCTACATGTTAATGAAATTTTATGACTATCTTTTCTCTCTGTCTCTCTCTTTATTCGTAAAAAGAAATTATACTTTTGCATGCAAAATCTTCATCGTAATATATTTTTTTTCATATAAGAGCAGTCTTAAAAATAGTTTTTTTTTTTTTCAATTATTGCTACCAAGAAGAACCAGTTAACAAGTTATTAACTACGTTAACAAGTAATTGCTAACGTAGTTAATATTCAGTCATGTAAATTTGACATACATGTCAGAAGCGGGACGAAAGGCACAGGCAGTCAAAACCGACTTCACAAACGCATTTATAAGAATACTTATGTAAATTTACAAATATTTATTAATACCGTGTAGTTTTAAATATGACAGCCTTATTATGAACTGAGACGTCAACACAGGAGATATTGTGTAACATCGTACCACATATACCACGTATTGAGACCGTTTGTTGATTGTCGCGAAAATATTTCAATTATTCTCTAAGCCTTCTTGGAGTTAAATGATTTTATAATTAAAGAAATTGAAACTTAAAAAGTTAGTTGCTTGTATAAATATTCAAAGAACTACTACTTAAGTTAAAACTAAGCTAAAACTACTTAACTTAAATTATTTTACAGACAGTACTTAAAAGTTGAAGAACAAAACAAACAACACAACTATTTGTGGTCTTTGTTTTATATCTATCCCTTTAATAGTAATAAATAATTATATAATATTCCTTTTTAATGACTTATAAAAGGTATGAGGTTCAACAGTGGCTATTTTTTATGTAAATATGGATAAAGCATACTCCTGCGATGGTCCCATTGCAGCCAAATAAGGTTTTTATCATGGGATCATCATGGTTTAGGGAAATTACGAAAATGTTTTTAAATTGTACGTTTTTACGATTTAAAGTAATGCGTAGATTTTCCTTTGCTTAATAGTTAATTAAAGGTATTCCTAATACATTTAATAGGCACAGAAACAGACAAAAGATTAAAATAATAATGAGAATAGACAATTTCTAAATTAGTCTAAATAATATAAGTATACATAACATTTATAAGTTACTTTTTGAGAAAATTAATTTTAATAAAAAACTTTATTACAGAATCCATGCTCGATTCTTAACAATTTATGAATAAATTTTATCTATATACATATAACGTTTTCTTGAAACTATGAAATTTTGTCATATCAACACTACAGGATACTTAATTCTATTGCTTAGACATTCTGCCCTCAGGACTATTCCAGGACAAATGTTTTTTTTTTTTAATTTACTTCATTTAGAACACATAAAATCAGGTTTACAATAATTTAGATTTAGTTTAATTTTAGTTTAATTTGATTTAGTCAAACTTTGGTAGCAGTTTGTAGACGTAAATTCAATAACCATTTGAAATCTTAAATGCTACCTAATTACTAATACCACTTACCATTTTTTTTCTTTACACATTCAAATTAACAATCTACTTGTTATTTATTATTTTAACGAGTATATCAGTTTGGGATTTTGCTTCTTAGAATTTTTTTATATAATTTACCTGTCATCTTTTAAGAAGCCATATTTATTACGTAACCTTGGTACTATATCCTGTTCTTTCTCCATAATATTTATCTTGAATAATTTAAATTAAATTGATCCAGCACTATATTTATAACTTTTCATTGTTTTAAATTGGTCGTCTTGGTATGATTCTAGCGGTACTAGGTAATTAACTTTAATATCAACGATGTTGTTACAAATTGGTATTATTGGAGTATTTACAGAACGTGCAGGTATTTTAAAGTGTACCTTACTTATAAGATTACTAACAAATGAGCCATTAAACAGGATTAGAATAAATAAATAATCAATACTGGCCAGTTACTAGCTCAACTTTATTCAAGAATTCAAAGCACGTTTTTACAATAAAGTCATGATTGTAATAGCTAGCTCCTGGTCAGTCATAGATGTTTTAATAAACAATCAATGTCTATCAATTCAGTTACAATTTATGATCCTTTGTTAATATTTAAATCTACTACATATTTCTTTATATGAGGTAATAGAAAGGCTTCTCTCCATTCTGATTTCTCATTTAAGAACTCGGTTTACCTTACCTTAAACTCTTAAACGTGTTTTAAGAAAATTTAATTTAGAATAGTACTATTTCTACTTATGTTAGATGTGGTTGCCTATAATTGAATGAGCACAAATAACGTATTCGTATTTTTGTACTTATAGAAGATATGTGTATCATTAGTTGGCTATCCAAATAAATAAAAAAAACATGTGTGCATGTCCACACTCGCTTACTGTATTCCAATACAGTAAGCGAGTATAGACTATACCAGGGAGTAGTAAACTACCGTAAGCGTATGAATGTCAGCCGAACGTCTGAGTTCGGTTAATTTGTAAATAGGTTTGCTAGTCCTTGCAGTCAGAGATTCAGTGTGTTTATCCCAGCGAAGACAATTGTCTACTGAGTTCCTAAGTATTTTATGTGAAGTATTTGTGTGACGAATTTGCAGCTACAGACAACATATTATTGGTCACAGGTATGAGTTTTGAATATCTTGCTAGTTGTGTGGAAATTATACAAGAAGATCATTTACGTTCAATGTAAAAATATTGGCAGCAAGCCTAGATCTAGTAGTAAATATATTTTTGTCTGCATACGAACAAACCTGTATTACCTGCGTTAGTAATAATTCTGCGATTAGGTATGCACAGTTGACACATGTCATTGACGTATATTAAATAAGAGTCGGGCCTAACACGCTTCCCTGTGGAACACCGTAGGAAAGAGATAATTCTCCACTATAATGAGTGCCAATCTTCACGCACTAAGTTCCTTCACTATGGGTATAGATGGAAAGACATGGCACGCCTGTTGGTCTTTAGTATGATGTGGTAAAGGTAGATGCGGGAAGCGTGAAGATGCACGTTGAGATATTCTTAAGAATAGGAAGTTAACTGATCGGAAGCTGTGTTAACATTAATGACATCTACTATTGTTATTGTTTTAAAAGTGGGTAGCGAACTGTGAATATCACCCACACTAGTCAAAAAGCAGTCAAGGTCATGTCAGCAACATCGCCACTTGTACAGACAAGGCAATTCGAGTCTGGCAAATGGGGCTCATACGCTAAATGTTTCATATATTTTTTATATATATATATATAGCCATAGCCGAGAAATTGAGGATTGACCTGAAAACAATTTTGATAATATTAATATGGGAATTTAGCGTGCTATTTGGAGAGGCCAAAATTTGCAATATACACCGTATCGGATCTACTTAGATGCTAGCAGACTCCTGGTGTGTATTCTAATATATCTGTGGTTTGAACCATTTAAAAAAGGTCTGGTTGTACAAAAACAAAAAAAAAACACTGGGGTTCCACACAAGTTTCCTAAAAGAAACTTTATGAAACTTGTACTCATTTCCTATTTTCTATTGAAATGTAATGAAACCGAAACATTTTTGAAAATATAGATCACTGTTAATGAAAAGTGGATCATCCACTATAAGAACGCGTCACAAGTACGCTGCTCGCCTTTTAGGGTGGTTTGGTTGGGGAAGGGAATACATACGGGGAGTGGAAAGAGGAGAGGGGGATTAGGGAAGGGAAGAAAAGGAGAGGTAAAGACGAGAGAAGGGAACGTTGGGCCTCGATTAACCTTACTCACTCGGCAATAAAATGCAAGCATTGTTTGTCCACCGGTTTTCTGTGAGTCCGTGTAGTTATTGCGGTCGCACCGGTCTATTCGTGCCTAAGCATGACTCTCAAAACTCTATTGATATGTACACATTGCATGATATTAAAGTGTCCCAAAACATATTTTATTCCTATTTTATGTTTAGTATCTCGGATATAGTTTCAAAAGAACAAAATGACATGTTTCAATTTGTTGCAGTAAACTTTCTGAAAGTGTTTTATAGCTAAAATATTGTTTATTAATTCATAAAAGTTTTTTAGCATTTCTATTATGAATGTTTGACACGTGTATAATAAATAAATAATGTACTATTGTTATATTGTTATCGATACATTTTAATTAAATTATTGTATTGTGCCGACGTTAGCTAAATAGTTACTTAAAATAGAAATTAGTTTTGCTTCTTCTGCAAATCAACTTTTCTTAATCTAATAAATTTACCAATGTTGTAATAATTATATTTAAAAATGTTTGTATTTTCATAAAGCATTGCTATTGAAGGTTCTCTACAAGAAAAATCAATAGATACAGTTAAAACTATTCCCTACAATTTAAGGCTAATCTCGAAGATATGTCAAAAAAAAGCCTTGTGACGCTTCCTTTTCTCTTTAGTGCCTTGCGTTTTTACCTTTATCTTTCCTTTTCATTTCGTCTATTATTATTTTATTCTTTTGCTGTGTCGATTATTTGATAAAAAATGTCTCGTATTAAAAATAGCTATATGTTCTTTTTTCCTTCTGTCCTGATAAAAAAAATCAAAATCTGTGGTAGTTTCGATTACTTAAATAACATTTCAATTTATTTTTCTTTTCGATTCATATAATTACTCAACTATGTAACAATTTTAATTAAAAGTTATTAGTAGCGTTCTAAAAAAATAACAGCATTTAAGTGACCATGCTGTTTCATAAAACCTAAAAAATATACTAGATAAGAGTAGCAATTTTATCTTCTATCTTTTTTTAGGTTTTTTATTATCGCTTACATATGTATATCATATTCAGCGGACGTATTTGCAGTATTTATACAGAACTGCGTAAAAAGGATCCGGTATATCAAGTGAGTGTATATATTTAGACAATAATTAATATATGTATGTATTTATGATCTAAGTATAGGGTATAAATACAGGGAAGTTTTATGTATTTCTTTAAAACTTAAAGGATTTTAGACAATATAAATATCGAATTAGGTAAAAACTACATAATCGGTTACATGTACTAAATGCAAATCTACTAGCTATTTACTGGATATAAAAGTTAGACCAATCCATTACGCTCTGTGGTTACGTTTAAATGAAGAACAATAGTTGTATAGTATAGAATAATGTTATGTCAAAGTACGGAGTAGTAATTTAATAGCAATGTAAAAGCTACTGATGATCAAAGCGCATTTTCCATATATGTTGGTTAATGTCGACTGGGAGTACAGGCAATTCTCATATCAGAGTCTTGGATCAAACCATCTCTGTACTACATTCCTGAAAATTACAAATGACATGTTCCTTACACAATCTTTAATATGTCACCACAACCGCCTCCAACTATCGCTGGCGAGAAATTTTATTACACCAAAATCTTACTCGGTGTATATTATGGCCCTTCTACATGCATAGACTGCCACACTAAAGCCAAAATATTATTAAGGATGATTTGAACACATGCCTTGTGCAAAACGATCTACGTTCATCACTATTACGGGCGATTTCAGAATCCTAAAACCTCTCAATCCTTTCTCTTAGTCCAACTCACCATTTTCCTACAGCTGTCTCGTCGCATCAAGACCTTATTCTAGGTACTGCTGAAGACCAAATAGCAAAACATGGTCAATGTCTTGTAGGTGTTTTCTCCTTTAACGACCTACTTTTCCTTTCTTACACAGTTCGCCCACCTGAATCCACGTTATAAAACCTGATGTTATTTAAACATTGACTAGACTAATAAACGTTTCTCTGCCTCATCCTGTTTTAATAAGACTACTTCCTCTTTACTTCGTTACTTCTTTACTAAAACTAATTGTCCATTACCAACTCAGAATGTTTCTTCAGAAGAACAATCTCCTGAATCCTTATCAGTCAGGTGTCAGGCCTGGTCACAGTATCACTAAATGTTCTAGCACTACTAGATTTTTCTTTCATCGCATATGAAACACGGATGCCAAACTGTTGTGTTTATAAGGTTACACATCTTTAGGTGTGAGAAGTCTCTCACTCGGTGTAGATAGCCTCTCGCTGGAGACCATAGTCCTGTCCTTGATGTTTGCTAAAGAGGTGGCGGAGAGGATATGGGAGATGACAAATACTTATCCGTCCCGCCGAAGACGCACCAGGTGCCGGAGAGCACAGAACGATCTCCAGCCTCCATGAGTGCTGGTCTAGGGGTAACGAGTGGGGCTGCCCGTACTCTAGCAGAGACAGGCCTGAGCCTGCAAATTGTTCCTCACATTCAATGATGTGGCCACCCTAGAAAAGTGTTGATCTGGAGGGGTTTCTGAAAGCATCCTTTCTTAGGTATACCCAGATCCCTTGCAATAGACCCACTTATGACAGAACACCGTGGTGGTTCGAGTCCGACATACCACTTCACCGTTAGCTCCAGTGAGATGAAGACCCGTGGGGGCTTCCACACGTAAAAAGAAAAGGTTACACACCTTTAGTCAGACTTACAAATAATTCTCCGGACGTCCCTCAAGGTTCGTGGTTAGGACCTTTGTTATTTAATATATTCTTCAATGACATAAGGAACTGCTTCATAACTTCTAAAATTATTCTACATGCTGATGACTTGAAAATATTAATAAATGCTAAGTGTGCTCCTTTACACGTGAACCCAGTCTCAATTTATTCCAAATTATTATTTGAAACACTTATTGACAATATTGTTAGCAAAGCTTCCAAAGCACTTGGGTTCATACTTCGAATCTCAAACGACGCATGAAAACCATAAAAATACTTTACTGTTTCTTCGTTTGCAGTCATCTAGAATACCGTTCACAAGTGTGTAGTCCTAAATATAATATCTACATTGACCGAATGGCGCGCGTTCAAAAAAGGTGTAAGTATACAATATCGTTGTAGTTGTTACTTACCTAATTACATCGGGCGATGCAAAAAAAAAAAAAAACATTCTTCCGCTCTTTAAGAGCAGAAAAATAGCGGACCTGTCATTTTTACATTATGAAAGGAGCGGGCGACGAGTCAGAACTGTTAAGAAAAATGGCTTTAAATGTTCCGTCAGCACATCTACGACGATTTAAGTTACTACATGTTCCTGAAGCAGACTGTAATTACAGGCAAAACTCATACTTGGTCAGAGCAAGTCGCATGTACAATGTGGTGTGCCGGAGTGTTAATATTGACATTTTCTTCACTGGTGTTGCTAACTATCACATGTCTACTTTTACATAACTACGTTGTAAATTCTGTAAATTTAATCAGTGAAAACTTTTAATCGGTCATCACCTTATGAGTGGTATGATAACTGTATTTCTACCTCTTCGTTTTCCGATCAATCGATTAATCAATCTGATATTATGTTAAAAGTGCCGGTGTACTCAACAACTTCCTTTAAAATATAATTTTAAGTTATGTCTATTCGTTGGTCGAATGCGTAACCGGTACAAATACAGCAAGTACAGACTCTAACAGCCTTTAAAATTTGGGTTGAACGACAATATCTATCACTCAAAAAATATTTATACTATTCTTTTTAATAATTAAGATATTAACTGCTACTATTGTATTATAAATGCTGCGACTGTGTACTTTTTATATACATACACAGTCTCTAATTATAAGTATTGTACTAACTACAATGTTTTCATAAATGGTGTACAACAAAAAAATATTGTTTTAAATAGTTGTTTTATCACATTTGACTGAAGTGTCCAACAATGAAATCGTCGGTACGAATTATTAATATATATCTAAGGCCAGTTGTTTTTTTGATAAAAATACAAATCTTATACTGTTTATTGGTAATAGGGGATTTAACCAAAAGTAAATTAAAATTACTTTAAAACTTCAGCCAAATTTAATATAAACTAAATTGCAATGTTTACATTTCCTCTGAGTAAGAGGGGTGTCACAGGAAAAAAATATTATTTGATATACATAATTTAAATATAACATTGCATAACTTGACCTGGCAAGTTAATTGACTTTAATAAATTCCAAATAATTGACACTAACAAACTTGTTAGTTATAATGATGCTCTGACAAAAGGTAGCCATTGTCTTTCTTTTTGTAGTAAGAGACGGATAGTTTTGTCACTAACATATTATTTTACAACATCCAAGAACTTTGCTATAAACATTGCTTTTATTGCGCAACTTGATAGTTATAATATTCATTAATCTGCCTGTACAATTTTACTGACATTTCAAATAATATTATGTAATGTAATGGAATCTATGATATATCTTATAATTTGAGGACAAGATAATAGACAGTACCTCTTGCAATTATATATGTATATTACAAATGCAAATAATAATAATATAATTCATCATTCATTCAAATAGTAATAATAATTAGATGTTTAATAATATTCGTAGAAACCATATCCTCTTGTTCATCAAAATATTAGAGGGATTATAGGCAAAGATTTAGAAATTGAACTGTTCATGAACTATAATGTAGTTGAAATTCTTTGTATCACAGAACACATGGTGGATCTATGATGCTTATAAATAAAAAGCTTAAATTTAAAGAGCGTCATGACATTGTTAGGTTGTCTGTTGGGCGGACTTCAGAAATAGCCTGCATGCAACGCAAGCGTTTCATTGTTTGATTAGTGCATACAGACCGCCTTCAGCTTTGTATGATTGTATTGAGTGTGTTATGGATTCAGTCTTACAGAAAGTAATTAAATCTCAAATTGTTTAGAAGAGTTACTGACTATTCGGAGAACTGGTCCCATATTCTCTTTGGCCTTCAACCTTTTGCCTTAGATAGGTATCCAGGGGAGGAACCCACGAGACGAGAGTCAAAATATCTCAAAACACGCTGTAGACAAAATGATAATATCAGAGACCATATTTATGTGTCAATTGTTTAGCAATACAAACCTAATAGAGGCGACATCAATACAACTACTGTTATAATAGTGGTTGTATGGAGGGTAACTGACATACGCAAAGATAGCAGTGAGATATAATAAGTTTTGTTAGTCTATTCATTCTATCTCAAATCATTGGACGTGTCAATACAGCGCCTGAATTTGATATATTTGTAATTGTAAGGATTTTATTAGTTTGATCAGTTAATGAGAATCTTAATATTATAATAAATTCCAAAGATTGATATTTATTACTCAATTACGCATGAAAGGCTCAATTGATAGCCGGACATACATAGGATCAAGTCTTTATTCTTTCGGTATGAGCAGAGACAACAGCCCGCCCCTGGATAATGAAATTGCGGACAACAGTTAGTTATATCAATACGATATATGCAGTTTATTGGCTGTCTCTTATTTAGTCTCTAACTTAAGAGGTATGTCGGAATATTTTTCTAAGATCCATCTCCTAAAAAAGTTAAGTAAAGTCATTGGCCTGTAGGGGGTTTTAGCCTTAGACCTTATATCTGTAATTTCTTTGATTTTTGTAATTGTGTTGAAGGATCTTTAATACAACTTAAAGAATCAGGCCATCTACCAGCTACTATGTATTTACAGTAACTTTAATATTACTTATCAGATATCATAAATATTTTATTTAATATATAATACTAGCAACGTGTGTGGCATATTACTAGAACTCTAGTTAAACCCTCCAGCTAAGTTAAATGCTTGTGTTATGAGCAGATTCACGACGGAAGAGCACTGGTTCGAACCCCATTCGAACTAATAAAATCTTTATCGCAAGTCCGACGCATTAGCCATAACGGTACGGCTTAGATTTAAGAGCAATCAAAGCAGCAAGACTTAGGCAGTAAGTACCAGTAGTTGGTGCTTCTTATGGGAGGCGTACAGCAGTGGACATCGATAGGCTGATGATGATGACGAAAGCAACAATTGTAGAACTTAGCATACTAAAAAGTGTGTTTAAGTGAGTTGGGAATTAATATTTGACGTTTTTACGTTGACGTTGATAATTTCAAACTTTTATATTCTGTAAATGGAATATCAGGAAGTACCAAACACCTATATTTCGTTAGCCTAGATTATTTTTCAAGAGTATGTGGTAATTTTAATCCCCATACAGTGGGGACTGTAACTACAGTTAAGTAGTTTCTAAACTATACATTGTCTAAAACTGAATTTTGACCCCAGTACTGTGGTTTTCGCTTGGTGCTACCTAGAATTACAAAATCAGGATTTAACAATATTCTAATTGTATTAAGCTAATACATATTGTGCAACCATATAATATATTATATAAACGCCCTAGATTATGTTCGTACTTTTAAAGACATTATATATGAAGCTTGAGTAAAGTTGTTTTCAAGTTAATTATAGTTAAAAATAACTTGTAGAAAATACAACTCTGAGACCACCTATTGTGCTCATTAAATTAAATATACACTTAATTGTATTCCTTCAATAAAAACTTTTTTTAAGAGCAAATTAAAACGTTGGAAAATGCATAAATAATAATGCTAAAAGCCACGAGATATGATAATTGATAAAACGATAAAGTGTTCTCCTAATGCCTTGCGAAACAACATAAAAACGAACTCGGAAATTCAACATTAGCGGTCGTGCCTCAGACACTATAATATGGTTTTAGCAGATCGTTTGTTTTCATCTAGATAAGAATACTGGTAAACAATACTATTCGTAGCCATCATATAATTTTTGTATGCTCTTGAAGTATTTTTTGCTTTGAAACGTGTATTAAATTGTAACGTATTAAATATTTTCATTTGTTTAATTTTTTTTTAATTGATTGTTATTGTGTGGTCTTAGCATAATACTAGCGCTGTTTCTTATGAAGTGTAATAATGCTGAGCTAACGGCTATTTTTAACTCATACAGAGGTATTTGTAATACTTTTAAGCTTTGCACTATTCGTTGTTTGTCTTTGTGTGAGTACAAAATAAATATTTTGCTTTCTTTTTGCTAGTTTTATATCCTAGTAGCCATATATGTTATACCAAAATTAAGTAAGAAATGGTTATTCTGAGGTGATGAATTTTTAGCAATAGTATGATATGCCATACATATATAAACTCATGCCATTTCCAATTCAGGGTAGACAGAGGCAAGAGCTCAAAACGGAGATTAACAATACCAAAAATGAAGAGGAGAACCTTCAAATACTATAAGGATGGTTTTATTTAACGTTTAAAATCAATACCTAATATGAGTCGATTAAAAGAAAGGAAGTCCATTAAAATAAAAAGCGAACTTCTATGTACCAAAATATGAAATTGTTACTACATACGACTAGTTCTTTTTTAAAGATTATAAGTTAGTAAACGCTGGTGATACAAACCGATCTTAGAAAGTATTATTACTGAAATGGATACCTTGCCAGTCACATAATTAATCGTTCAGCTAAAAAATAATCCTTCTTGAATTTCAAAGTGTCTGAGTGTTCTAGTCTTTCTTAGCCTAAACAACTTTAGATAAAAATCAAAGCTAAACTTTGGACCGAAATGGTAAAATGTGATTCATATCTAAATAAAAAGAGCTTAGTTTTGGCGAGCTTTTATTTGAAAGATTAAATTTAGCACAAAACTCACATTTGTTTATTTAAAAGGAGCTGTATAAGTGGTAAGTTCCAACTATAGACAGCGAAATGACATTTTAACATTAATTAGACTTGATTGTTCCTGATGACTATTTTTATGTCACAAATTATCATATCATCATTAGAGTCACGAAATTATCTGATGAATTAAAATGTTTTGGTGATTTGGCATTCATGAACGAGAATTCAGTAGCTTGGAACGACTACAATTTAAAGAAAATGGAGGTATCGGAAAGGAATTGTTTGAGAGAGAAAGCAAAGAGGATAAGCCAGCATAGCTAATGAACCGTAGATGATTGCCTGAAAACTGTGTTCATATTTTTTTTATATTAGCGTACCATAATGCCTGATGGAAAGCAACAAGTGGAGTCTAAGAGTGGTGGTCACCATCCTCATTGCAAGTGTAGTCAATGCAGCCTGGTGAGATGCTTTTTCACGCCCCGCTTAAAAGACCCGGTATCAAATTGGGAGGGAAACACGTGCGCTGGTAGTGAGTTCCAGGCTTTAACTGATCAGCACAGAAAGGAAGAGCCGAACCGTTTAGTATATTGTTTCAAATAACCATAATAGTTACTCTGAAAACCAATAACGTGAACTGCATTTAAGTTGCACTTGTCCCTATTTGTTTCATACAAAGCTTAGAAAAATTACTTAATTATTAATCACCAAACATTGTAACTTAAAGAACGGTCCGATCTCTTAGTCGTATTTTACGACTCTGCCGGGAATGATGGGGTCCCCCTTTTTTATTCAACCGGGAACCACGCGGTATAATTACATTAAATTAATAGACAATATTTTCATGAATAAGATTTGTTAATTTTAGAATGTTTCTTCTACAGCCAGTTTGAATTACAGGTATACGAAACCGACGTCCTCGAGCTGTTCTTTACTCTTGACAATCCCTCATTTCCTTCCCTCGTTCTTACATTTCTCTTTCATTTTACTTAGAATTCTTACATCTTTCATTCCTAAAGTGATCGGTTGACGGCAAAAAGCTTGCCTTCTATAACGTTAGAGTTCTAGTTGGCATCTATACTTACCCCTAAAGGGATACAGGCGTGAACGTTAGTATGAATATGTATGTGGAACGTGATAAGGTCATAACAATCGATTTGTTACATTCTGTATCAGCATTAATTAAGTAGTGGTTCTTGTTTTTTTTTTTAATACTCTTATACTAGGAATTATTCCTATATTGTGGAAAACATTCAAAGAACGGTCACAAATTTATAAAAAATATCATGCTTTTCATGTGCATTTTTAGATACAATACGTGTGGACTCGTAATACTGTACACTCTTAAACAGCAATGAACGAATTTTACGAATTGATTTTTATGTCATGAAAGTAATTTTGCCTAAACTTATAATGTGTAATAACTACAGCTACTTAGTCCCAGACTATTTTTTTTCCATTTACTGATGTTAATCATTACATAATGAAAATAAACAATATAACGATGTAACTTGTTTTTTACAATTTATTGCAACTACAGATATTGTTGATAGCATTTTCATTCATTTGGTAGTAGGCTCAGACTTGTCGGCTACAGCCAGTTCGTGACATCACAACACACATCACATCACACACATCACATCATTGATCATCGCACACTTCCCAATCCATCAGTATAAATAATATCTCTTTGATTATATTGCCTCTGCCTTACTGTGTAATTGTCATTCCGCGAATATTATAAGAAGCGTTTATTTGAGTGTACGTCATACACAGCAATAAATATGATTGAGGTTCAAAATATTATACTGCCTATGCAATAAATCCCACTATTAATATATATTAACATTATTCATGGTAATAAACATTATTCAATTCATGTATTGCTTCGAAATTAAATTCGTAAAATAAAAATCATAATCAACGAACGCAAATATGTGCGTAAGCTCAACGATTAAACAGACAAGTGTTTTTTTTTTATAAATACGTTTGTACATATCTTCCGTCGTGATACTTGTCACACAATGTCGGATATTTTCTAAAATTTTTTTGTCACATTTTAGTCACCCTGTCATTCCATTCATGGGGGAAAATACTACAGTGATTGATACATAGAATATTTTGATTGATATACAGGTCATAATCAGTTGCTTCTGCTTTATTGAGTTGTCGAATCATCTAAAACACGCAATAATTAAGTGATTTAATTGATAACTTAAATAATATACCGTAAATTATACCGTAGTGATGACGATACGTGTTATTTCATCAATATATCGAATGCTTAGAAAAAATTTGTATCCTATAAACAATACGGTAATTAAACCCCAGTTATGCAAGTAATGGTATGGATTTCTAAAGAACACTTTTTAAGAATAGAAAATATATTCACCTTTATTTGTGTTGATACCAATAGTTCCGCTGGTCCTGAAACAAAATAGAACAATCTTAGTATTAAGAATGACTAGTAGAGTATGTCATCTTAGCTGAGAATAGATAGCATTGTGGATGTTGTAATAGGTACTCGTAATAGAGGCCAAGTGATTTGTCGGTATGACCAGAACTGTTATCTGATTCATTTGTATATATATGTATAACAGAAAACCACTAACATTCCCTTTTCATTCTTGATTTAAACACAATTCAACAAGTAAAGTCATTAAAATAGTATAAAACCCGACTGCATTACATAGAAATCTTATATTATTCATACTATTTAGACTATTCAAGTACACCTCACATGTCAAAATTCATCAATATGACTAAGCTCCAGAGCATAACAAAGAGACATCATACATATACACATTCGAAAAACATAACCGTCATGTAAAAAGGAACTATGTGTTTACTAATTTTAAGTGTTACGCCCGGTATGTTACCTTTTTAATAATTAAAAATAGATTTTAAAAATTCTTTTATACATAACAAAGAAAGTAAAGAATCTCACGCCTTATTCCCTTTCGGAGTAGTCAGAGATATCAGAGCTCTATCTTGACATACAGCTTGTGCTTCTTTCCCTTTCATCAAACCTTTTATGTAGATATGTTCACCGCTTGAGATAGCGACAGAAACAGAACAGCAGTTTTTAACCATTATATAATATATATATATATATTTTTAGGGTTATAGACGGCCAAGCGGGTCACAACGGTAAGTGCCAACCGCCTATTGCAACTGAAGAGTCGTACAGAACAACAATTTGAGAATTACACAAAAGTGTTGTCCCGTGCGGGGATCGAACCCACAACAGTTTTCTTTTTAAATATATTTTTTTTGATTATTAATTTATATTAATCGTCTAAAATGATTTATGAGACCTCACTTGTAGAAATTCATCAAGTCATCTATCTATCTTGTTATGGTAGAGCCATGCCATAAGGTACAAATCGGTTACGTTGCGTGTATTTCCCATAAATTTGTGAGGTTTCCGGAACACCAACACCCGCTCTCCTCTTTCGATTCCCCTCATGGGAATGAATAAGAGGGATCTTACCATCCTTAAAGGTGGGCAGCGCCCTTACGATTCTTGAATTGTAGGTGTCCATGGACGGCGATTGTCACTTACAATGTGGTGACAAATCTGTTCGTCTGTCCTCAATATTATAAATAAAAAGGCTCTAGGGCACGACAAAGAAACATTATACGTACATGCATTCATACACACATACACACACATTTACATTCGAAAAACATAATTAAAATATATTCTAAAACAAAGCATATTTCTTATAAAATTACAGAAAAACGTGTCATTGTATCGTCCTCAATTTCTTTGAAATCCTTGAACCTCGCTGCTGATCATTAAACATGTTATGACAATGATGAATATATGTACATATGTATGTATGTATGTGTATACTTTTAGGTAGAGAACTGTTTTTACAAACATTCTATATTTTATGAAAGCAGTTTAATAGTATGCTGTTTTTTCATTGAAATAATTCTTAGCACATCTTGTGGGTGTTGTAAAAGGTGACTCAGGGATTGGGGTAGTATGTAGTATATATTATACATTATCCGGTCGTAAGTTGGAGTAAATTATTTTAGGTGGCAATATGTTGGCGTTTGTTGTGCTTCTGCCTACCCCTTCGGGAATGCAGGCGTGTATATTGTTTTATTATGTTATTGAAACCATCAAAATAAAATAAAAACATAATATCTAAAAGTAAAGCCGTTTTATTTTTATTGCGAAGGAGATCAAACCTAATGGAAATGCGCCCTCTTAATCAAGTTTCAAACGAGATAGAGATAGCAATCAAACCAATCTATTACTGAGTTTTACATTTATAAAAGTTTAATAACTCAGATAGATCGGGGGGCAGTGGGAGAGGGCCCTTATCGAGGACGAGGTGTATATGTATTTTACAGTTAAGGCATGACAAGAGCACGATCGTACATTTAGCTAAAGTGGGGATGGTCGTAGCTGTGACGAAGCACACACCCGGAACGCTGTAACTCGTGACATCCATCCAAATATTTAGTAAAAGAATGTTACCTGTAATAATCTATCCTAGAACTGTAATATTTAACCACTAAAACCATTTATACTAAATATAAATGCAGTAAAAAACATAAGTGCAATGAAATTATTAGATTTTATTAATATACGTTCTTCTGAAGTACATTGGCAAAATATTTAAATCAGAAGCGTGTACAAAAACAATAGTGTCAGTCACCTTCACCTTGCACTTCGAGCTCTCACTCTTTTATTCTGTATTATTATGAGCCAAAGCGAGATTAGTTTTGGTCTGGATGAGTAGGCATGTTTGAGAGTGTCGTTTTTAGATATTTATTTAGTAAACATTAAAAATGTTTCTTGTCGTTTCAATTGCAATCGTATAATAATTGTGTTAATGTAATCAATGTAATCCTATAATAAGTGTGTTAATTTTTTTTGGTGCTACTTTTTTATTAATGTCAAGTTTGCTGTATAACTGACATACACTGAAATTTAGGAAGATATATAATAAAAAAACAGTGTCCTTTTTTAATTGTCACTTTTTTAAATATTGAAATGACACCTCACACGTTGCAATCCATCAAGCCGTTTAGGCTACAGTGTGACAAAAAACCTCGTACACCTTCAAAGGCGGTCAGTACACTTACGACTCTCGAGTTGGAGATGTACATGGGCGGCTACTGTCACTTAGCATCAGATGACCCCTCTGGTCGTCTGTCCAACTATGTAGTAAAAAAAATTCGTTATTTTTAAGAATCGTTGTTTATTTTACGTAGTGTACGATAAAGTGTATTATATTTTATTCTTAAATATCAGTTGCGATGTTATGTCACCATTGATACATCAAGTGAAATGAAAACACAGAACCTACTACACAACATATTATTAATAACTACCTACAACAAATAATTAATGACCTCCTAACAGACGTACACAAACATATAAAGCTAATCTATTTAGTGGTTATAAATCACAAAAACTAGAACGTATGTAAAAAAAGTCCAGATCCATTACCCTCGTACATAATGGATGACTAATGACCAAAAAAGGAAAACGAAAAAACTATTTTTCTTCTAAAAATATTAAGTACCTGAAGTGCTATGAAGTCCGCCTAATGTACAAATAATAACCCTTTGTATAAGTAGTTAAATTATATAATATATATACATGTTTTTATATCCATTTAAATTTATTTGTTTTCCTGATTAATGTTTACATAAATAGTAGTATTAAGGCCTTGGTAAAGTTTAACCATATTGGAAAAATTAAAGTTAAAGGTAGCTCATAAGCACCAACAGATAATTAATAGCAGATAAGTTTGTTTAGTCAGTTGTTACTACGAAGCGTGGGTGGAGGCAGGCCACTACCAACGAGTAGAAGTTCTTAATTGAAGCAAAAGAAATGCAGTGAACGTGCAATTTCAAGAATAATGACGAAGATAATGTAACGGGCAATATTTTAATTTAAGACTATATGGGATATGAAGACAATTTAAATAACACCACACCTGTCAAAATCAATGAAGCCGTCTAAGCATACACTTGAAAAACATAACTATACCTGTATTTACACAAGTTAACATTTCATACAAGAAATGTTTTGAAACCACCTAATATCCTAAATAACACGATTCGAAGAAAAATCTAATACAGACATAGAATCTCTAAAACTGGCACAACATCTATTTTGCTAAAAGACCTCTATTGATTTGCGGACCCAACCTAATAAAGTTAAGGGAGCAGCACCCGGAAAAATTGTCGAGAAAGTCAAAGTTTCAAACGGATAATATCTATGAAGGGACTGGATTAAGCTATCTAAACCCATAGGCGAAGGATAAGCAATAGCAATCCAGACGACCAATTCGATCTCTAACGTTGATGATGTGCCAACGACGTCGTGTTAGTAATGAGGTATCCCTTCCGTATTATCTCAGTTCCGTTAAACGAGCTGTTATATTCAGCTGATTGGGAAATACTCATTTATATTTGCCGAGAAGGGTTTATGACACTATCACTCTGAGAGTAAATTAAATCGCAAATAGGGAGAAAAGGATTTATGACTGCTGCCTTTTACTCAGTTTTGTATTTAGGTTAGTTAAATAAGTTCCCGTTTTTACTAAATGTTGTTATCATTAACAGTAAGCATAAAATTCGAACATACGTGAATAGCTGAACATAAGGCAAGACACAACAACTACCAGCACTAACGACTTGAAACAGCCAGCTTGGATGGGGACATGTGTAAGGGGACTAGGTGTAGTTTGCGTGAGCTCTATGATTAAGAGTAGACCGCGATATGTTGATTGATAAATATATATGAATTTAAAAAGAATTCTACAGAATAATTTTATATAACATTATTTATATTCATACGTAACTAAAATAATAAAAAAAATAACTTTTTACAAACACGCATCGTGAAATTCCTCTGCATCTTCGTCTACTGGTAGCTTTCCTAGGAGGCATCATAACCACTTAAATGGCAATGCTGATTCCCAAGAAAAAGGGCCAGGTTTTTGGTCACAAGAAGTGTCACTTGCTTGGCTGTACTTGGAAGATGTGATGGGCCAAAAGTGTTGGCGATAATGGCGTCCCACACCAAATTGACATACCATCAAATTGAGTTTAAATTACAATAATAGTTATTAAAACTTTATCCTCGATAAAGAAATAAAATCTGTGGTTTCTTAAAATATAAAATATTCTTCTAAGATAACGTAACAACCATTTGTAAACTAAACAAATACTTATTTTATGTAATGTTTAATGAAATTGTGGTGATGTGAATGATGAGGTTATTTAAGCATGATTTAATTTTCTGTTTTACTGACATGGTATACATATATGAGATGCTAATGGCATTTTCAGATTTTGGCATGCGTTGTGCAACAACTGCGCTGTTTACTAAAACGAATAGCATTAGGTATAATGCGGTTATTGACTAAGTTATCGTTATCTGCTATAGGTGCAAATAAAATTAGAGGGCGTATAACGACGTGAGCTCAAATAGCTGTTATTTTGGCAGTTGGATAAAAAGGAAAACTTATGGGATCACTTCTTTATTCCGTTGTCTATTTACAATCAATAATTTTATAATTTCTATGAGGTATTTTTTGTAATAGTATGGTATGTAGTTTTATAGCTGGATTCGTAAATAATACAGACAGGAAAATCTCAAACAAACAAAATCTTTCAAAAATCCATTTGATTGATTGAAGGCATAACAATTTGGCACCTATCACAACCATTGACATAAAGAACTGCTATAATATCGGTAGCACGGTGTTGAAATTCAATAAAATTTATATAAAAAGATTTCCTTGAACAATATGGATGAGTCTAACGAAAAAATATATTCAAAACAATAGGCAGATAACTAACTAACTTCGAAACTTGGAATTAGGTAAATTCATAGTACAAAGTTTAATCAAGCAAAGCTCTTATAATTCAATTGGGGGTGAGTAGAGAGTCTTGACTTCTTAGTGAATTGATATAAATATTTATTTAAATTGATGAATTCGAATGATATTAAAGTGTATTTTAAATAACTTCTAAATTAATTTTCTTAGTTACAGGTTACAGTATATAACAATGATAGAATATTTGTTGAAGAATAATATAGGATATAACACGTACTTTATACTCTGGAGCGGACAGGGACCACAAACCTAAGTGAAACTGTGCGTGATCTTGTTTATGGTATAAGTGTGTACAAGAAAGGACTTTTAATGTCCTTTTTGATATTTTTATTGAATACATAAACATTAACCTAAATATTCACCTACATGTGTCGGGACTGTAAGGAAGTTCAAGTAAATCTGAATTGTAATTCTATTACTCTATTACTCTATTACCAGTGGTAGAGCCATGCTTAGGCACGAATGGGCCGGCTCGACCGGTGCGATACCACGGCCTCACAGAAAACCGGTTGCGAATTGAGTGAGGTTTCCGGAGGCCCGATTCCCCCTCCCCATTTTTCTCTCCCCTCAAATCCTTTCTTCTTTTTTCCATCTCCTCATCCCTCCTCTCTTCTTTCCGCTTCCTGCATTCCCCATCCCTCATCAGTCATAAAGGGGGGCAGCGCACTTGCGACTCTTGAGTTGCAAGTGTCCAATGACGGGGGTGACGGTCCCCCTATAGTATAAAAAAAAAAACTCTTTCTTTATAAAGTCTCGACCGAAACAGTTGGTTTCCAGTAATTGGCTCCAATTAGGATATTTATTCTGAAATAGTCCATATCAATGATAATTAACAGAGACATCCATTAAATTCAGGAAATCATACTTGAACTGCCAACAAAATTTACTTTGTTGTATTCGTCTGCAGACGGTTTTGGAATTGATAAAAGCCTTCACATTACACCATTTTAAATTTATGATAATATATTCATTTATTTCGTTTAAGTTCGTATTAATTCCTTTAAAAAAAAGTATTTTCTCTTTATGTAATAAGTAGCTTTTGGCTACAGCTTTGTTCGACAAAGTTTGAATTTGCTTTTTTTTTTTACAATATATGACCAAAAAAGTAGACGGGTCACCTGATAGTACCTAATTGACGCCTATAAATGTCATAATCATCTTAAGACTGGCAAGTGTAGTGTATGTGTGTGTGTGTGTGTGATACTTTTGATTGAGAACATTTACTCGTACGTGTTAACGGTTTAACGTTACAAAAAATATCGAAAATGTCAACGATAATCTTTTATTAGACTTTTATATCTTTATATCTCTTGTTGCAATTTTTTGCGACATAGCATGAAACACGTGATTATGAATTTGTTAATATTAGATATTCTGGTTCCGTCTAAGCATAAAATATATTGTCGTTGGCATAACGAAATACAGCATAGTGATCATTACGCATTATGTTATTAGGCATTAATGTTTTGCCACAATGTTTATCGCCATAAATGCTGTTGTCATAATAATAATGATTCATAATTTTTTAGTGCATAATTTCTGTAATCATAATAATGTTTAGGCACCCTGAAGCATAAATTTATTTACAAATTTGTGTGTCAATAAATCTTTTTCCAAGGACAAAAATAAATAACCATAACCTTGTAGGCTGTCTGTCAACGAGTCTAAAAAAACACAATATAGTATATTTATGCAACTCCAAATCATAACAAAACAAATTAGACCCAATGATAGTGATAGTGTATTTATTGCGAAATAATAGTCTATAAAAGATGATGACCATGACCCTTAGAAGCGGAAGGTCCATATACGTAGGTGAAATTGCGGAGTATGGCTAATGCCTATTATGTATTTAAATTCTACAAATTAACTATATACGACACATCGGCCAGTTTCTCACCAAAGTGGAGACGAAACGAGATGTATTTGTGTGTGTATTTGTTACAAAACGAAGATATGGCGATAGTAAATTATAATAAACAAATACGTGCATATCAAACAAATTAAAACGCTAGAATAGGCACGGGAGCACGCGGCGGCGGGTAGCGGGAAAAGAAGCGCGAGCGCCGCGACGCCCCATACTTGCGCGCGCGATGAGAAGTCTTCTCGTCCCCGCTCCGAATACTAATGAGACGTATTTTGTATGGAAACACCGCAACTATTTCTACTAAAGCCGATAGGAGACGAGACGTGTAAATAACGAAACTATATTGCTTGCTTATAACACATCTCGTCTCCTCTCGTTTCGTCTCTGCTTTTGTGCAAAACGGACCTAATTATGTTAAGATCATTAGATGAAGGATTTAACAAATTTTCCTGATTTTTCTTTTGGCAATAATAGTAATTACATCATGCGGAGGAGCAATGAGGCCGATAAGCTCAGCCAGACTTTCGTTTTCTTAGGATAACCCTCATTCTTGAGAGGTCGGGAAACAAAACAAACTTCGAAACTATCAGCTGATTTAAAATCGTTAGAGCGCAGTGACTCTAAATGTTATGAATGTAATGACAGATGTTACCATTTAACTTAAACCTATAACAACAAAAATATATTTTATCTCAAACAATCTGCCAAGGTAACGGAAGATTATAATATTATTATGGCACGTGAAACGCGAAATCAGTGAAGGGAACTCAGTTATAATATTATATAAATAGGTCACTGACCTTTCAGTTTGAATACCTCCTATGTAAGTTAAAATAAAGGTGTTGATTTATAAATAAACAACTGAATAGAAACAGTATTTCTATACCTAGACCTAGCTATATATGATTCATCCCCTGCAACGCAAAAGTTTATCAGATGTATATCGCATCTGCTATGTTGGTTTAGTGCTTGTTGATCCTGACTCCTGAGCCAGAAGTTGTGGGTTTGATTCTAAATAAATAGTTTTTTCATGATACACATATATGATACTTATATCTCACGAGTGTTTCATACAAGCCCGCGCGCCGGTATAAGGTACTTCTGACCTGCCCTTTTTTCAGAACATCACTGTGATTCACAAATAGTTGTCAAGAATCCGATCCACTTTTGTAATTTTAGCAAGTCCATAGTGAAATAGAAGTCATTCTTAACGCAGGCGACTTAAAATAATTAGGCTTCACCAAATGTGATAAGTCATCAGAAATAATCAGTCTCCTGATAGCAAAGTAAGACTTTGACACGTGTTTTCTACGTCAGTAATTTTCAGTGGTTTTAGGCAGCAAATTAATGCTGTATTTGCCTTATAATTTATGTTTGTTACAAAAGATGTTTTGCAAGATATTATTTACCATTTTACATGTTGCCGTTTACGATATTTAGTTCATTGAAAGCGGTGTAATATTAAAAATAGGAACAGTTTTGTTAATAAAAGTAATGAACGAAGTAGAGTACTAATAATTACCAGTAGGAAAATGAACTTTATTTTGCTATGGAACTTTAGAAGCTAGCACTTCTTTTTTGCTTTAAATAGCAAGCACTTGTCATTGAGCACTAATGGGTAAATTTTAGAAATGAATAGATATAGTGTAATTAACTTGATATAAACAATGTCTATAAAAGGAAACAGATGTTAAACAGGGAACGTCATTACTTTGCAGTTAGGCACAACTGTGCTAACACGTATGACGTTAAATTTTTTTTTAGTTTCAATAAAACCAGAATTTGTATAAGACAGTTTACAGAACTTTAGCAGTTGTTTATACTGGGTATTCATAATAATTACCAGTGTAAGACTAGAATTTAACATTATAAGTTGCTAGCTATAGGCATACCTACTATACATTAAAAAAAAAACAATTCCACTTTCAAATTAAAACAAATTTACTGTAGAAACGCTTCAAAAATGTTGTTTAGTAGAACACTCAATAATTTGAAAGGACAGCTTATTTACTTCAATTATATATTGTTTATAATTTCTGAGAATATGAAGGTTTATTTAACACCCATAATAGATTTATATATAGTTACATTTTGGGTACATTACTTACATGTTGTAAACATGATGATGTAAGTAGCAGTTTTTTTCTGAGGTTTAATATATACAAAACTGCACTACGGTCAATTAATGTATTGTTATTTTAATACTTACATTGTACTTGTCAAGGGTCATTGGTTTTTAAATTTTAAAAGAAATGTACTACCACGGCCGCACAGAAAATCAGTAGAGAAACAATGCTTGCATTGTATTGCCAAGTGACTGAGGGTACCATAGGCCCTTCCCGCTTCCTATTTCCCCTCCCCTCACCTCTTCACCTCCTTCCTCCTCACCTCCTTCTGATCACTCGCCCCCCCTCTCCCATCATCACCCGCAAAGGTGCACAGTGCACTTACGCCTCTAGAGTTGCAGGTGTTCATGGGAGGCGTTTGTCAATTACCATCAGATGAACCGTCTTTTCATCTGTCTACCTATACAATAAAAAAAACTTAAAAAAATATTTAAACATATGTCACTCCTAATATTCAAGTGACACCTAACATTTTAAAATTCATCAAGCCGTCTAGCCTGTATCTATCTTATATACACACATATATACATGCATACACTTTACACCCGTATTACTCCGTCAGATAAAAAATAAACAAACATATACATACACACATACCCTAGCGCTTGTATCGTTCATATCTGCAAAGGTGTATTAAACACCACATGTTGCCGTAATAGGGGATAAGAGTATTGTCGTCAATAGAGCTTTAAACATATACTATTAGACTATAATATGCAACAAAATACTATTCAATTGGATATTTCTCTATATTATTGAACTTTGTAAAATCAAGGTTTCAACAACAGCACTTTAAAATCAGTTTTATAAGGAGATTTTTAAAAGTAATTCATTAACAAGGTTATATATAAAGTAAGCATTGATATAATCATATAGTTATAGTTTTTGAACATGTTCACACAACTAAACAATGGATCATTTAGGCGGCAACTGTTTTGTTCTTTACATTGTACCACCAGAACATAAAGTACACCTTTGTGATATAAATATGTATATTTAAGAAACTGGGTAATCGTTAGTATAAATAAGTTTATAAAAACATTTTTGTTATTACAATACACAATGTAAGTTTCAAAAGATAAGATATCTATACAAACGCAAAACTCTTAAATAACCGCCACAAATAAAAAGAATAAAAAATGATTTACTTATAAAGTTAACAATTCTCTGTTAAAATACTATTACATTTAAAAAAAAAATCCATACTAGGAGTCTTCGCTGTGTAAGGACTCCATAAATATGCAATGCTTGAACGAGAGAAAGAGAAAAAGGAATGGAGAGAAAGAGAAGAACAGGATAACGGGAAGGGAGGGAAGAGGAGAGGGCGACTTGGGCCACCGGTACCTCTACTAACGGTACTCATTTGGCAAAACAATACAAGCATTGTGCTAGAACTTCTCATCTTCAGCCAGTTCGAGTTACATGGTATGGGGCCCTGAC
The DNA here is from genome assembly GCA_947561695.1 of Tyria jacobaeae. Lineage (NCBI taxonomy): Eukaryota > Metazoa > Arthropoda > Insecta > Lepidoptera > Erebidae > Tyria > Tyria jacobaeae. Next base: position 10,064,142 of record OX387231.1, on the reverse strand, counting down.
TTGATGGCGCTTCTTTCCTTGCCTTCTATTGTATCTGTACTTTTCAATGTTCTTCTAATTTGTACTTTAATTATAGTATATCAAAGTTGTAATTTAATTATAGCAAGCAAAATGTGGGTTTATAATACTGTAACTTCCCTCTGCCTGCCCTTTGGGCATAAAGACGTGATCATTTCAAAATATAAATACCAAGACAGTTGCTCTTTATTAAATATCAAACGATACACTAGTAACTCAGCTGCCTTAAAATCATCTACTTTTAACGTTTTGTTAAAAAAAAATCGAATGATATATATGAATATTTTAAACAAGGCGAGCACTTAGCACACATATAAGACAACACAAAATATCCAGCCTTTGACCTTTATACTGGATTAGTTTAGCTAACGAGAATAGTGGCCTAAGTCCTAGAGGTATTAAAATGAATAGAGAATAGACTACTTTTTACTTCTTCTTAATATCATGATAACCTTTAAATAATGTTACAAAAATATGATTCCTTAAACTTGTTTTTCTTATTACTCTGAAAAGTAACAAATACAATGAATTTGGTTAGATACACAAATATCTTCCCAGCCTTTTGAATATAAAGTGAGATTGCGTATTTCTTTGTCAGATTTATGGCTGACAGAAATAAAATATTTAACTTTATCTACAGCCGCCATGATGTCTACAGATTAAAAAGCGGACACAGATTAATTTAGATGACAGAATTGAACTGGACTAATGAAAGTTGTTGAAATAATCTTGAATGTTGTTGGTTCAAAGCGATGATTTAGTAGGACTATATTTTCTCAACTAATGATTATTATTAACATGTTTGTGACATTACAACATTTTTTAAAAACAGTTTTATTTTGCTTATGAAACCGTGTGGTCTTCGGTGGGGTAGAATAGCGCCACAGCATCTTTTCCCGTAAGTGTCATTCTAGGCGATTAAGGGATTAAGAGACAATATCTATACAGTCATACAGTGCCAAGCAGCATTACGTAAGTGGGACTAAAATTATATTTGGCAAAATTGGGCGTTTGAGACACATCTGGAGCCCAATTTTTATGTTTTTGAGTGTTTATATGACTTAGAGTGTTATATAATAAAAAAATGTTATAATATATATAAAATAGATAGTAGTAGTAGAATAGTAAAATAGATAAAAAAATAAGATCTATCAGTTTTTTAACTTCTAGGACAGGATTTTATTAATTTTAGTCTACTGAGTTGCTTGTTTATACTCCCCAAAATTGCACATTTGACGGCAATAGACTTTCCCTCTATTAAGTAAATGGGACTTAATTACTATAATTGTCAAAATGTGGGCGTTCAGTACGCCTCTACCTACACCTTCGAAGACTCATGTGTCAGTGTATGTATATATTCGATCCACCAATTTCAAAACAACAACATCCACTACTTATAGCACTTCGATGATGAAACAAAATGATTTGTAATTTCCAATTTCAGAGAACTAAATAAAATGTATTCCCTATAGCTTTACACATCTTACACAGGGCCATCTTACATTGGCCGGATTCCAAACCTAGAAGAGCTTTTACTAACCAGACTGCTCTCTCTCTCTCCTTGGCGATTATTATTAACATTCGATGGTCCTCTTCGCCATGTTTGACTTGTCTATCTTAATTAAGTAATTAAGATATTTCTGACCACCGGTTTTCTCCTTCTTTGCAACTCTTAGATGTGTCACTACGACGAACGTACTCGCTGCGTATTTTGTCGAGGCCAGTTGATAGTAACCACACCGCTTATAAACATATTTACATACTTCTAAAGCTAATTTACGTCAACTTTGGACTCGGACCGGAATCAGAAAATTTCAGTTACAATGAAGAACCTAACCTGATTTATATAGATAAATTATTTGCCAGCCATATATGCAATTTAGTTTAATTTCCCTTTTATCCTGCTTTTTATTTATATTTCAAGCTTTTCTATTTAATTCCAAAAGTTACCAGTTGTTGGATCCCCTGTGGGTAGGTGATCAATGTGGGGTTAAATATGCTCTACTTATCCCTTCGGAGATAGGGGTGTGAGTCCATGGACAGTTTTTTTTTTAATACTAATCACGTGTGATATACTCCAGATTGTTTTCAGTTTTGTCAAATGTGTATAAATGTATGTTTCAGGCTATTGTTTGAAATTAGTGGCAATTGTTATACTATACAAAGCATCATACACTTAAATTATAACCTTAAATTGTTGGTGTTTCATTTTTTGAAATAAATACATGGTTACATAATAATAAATAATAATAATAACTTGACACATCTCACACAAGGCCGTCTGATCTCAAACTAAGCAGAGCTTGAACTATGGTAACCAGACAGCTGATAAACATACTTATATAGTTCTAAAACATACATATAACATATAAATTAAATAATACATAAAATATAATTTTACCTTAGCGCAAATTTGAAGTACCTTTAATCTATGACGATGAATTTAAAGCTCAACCTACTTATGAATGTATACCTTTTCAAAATGTTGTCTGTGTTATTTGAGTATTTTCATTCTTCAAACAACCATGACAAAGTTACAAATAAGTGGTAACTACGTCTGCCGTAAATACGGAAACACCTTTGTTAAATCACACCCTCACTTTACGCTTATTCAATATATATTTTTATATATTACATTCTATTCCGTGTAACATAAATTGAATCTTTCTGATCGTACAGATAATACAAGAGTAATCCGTTTATCGCGATACGAATATCAAATAATACGTTAAACTAGACATATTCTGTTAGATATTTTATCAATAACGCAGAAAAGTGTTAAAACAATAGAAGCGTAAAATATATAAGAGTAATCTAGAAATTATTGAATGATTTCATATAAAATACGAACATGTTTTTTTTATTTGAGGTTGGAGAAAATTGTCAAATTAAATATTCTTTTAACACAGTGGTCCGATTTGTTACTAGGCAGAGCTTGTACTTTGGTAACGAAACTGCTGATAGACGTACTTAAAAACTACTAAACATACATATTATGGATAAATAATTATGGTATGACCTCGGGCTCAGCCATCAGGATCACTAACCACTGGATTTACAGTTCTATTCTGTTTATTCTTAACGGATATTGATGACTGAAGATTATCTAAGACATAAGACGGCATATTTTTAATAAAAAGCCGGTAATAAATAAGGAAAAAACTTATAAGATAGATAATTTTATTGTCAAACTTTTGCTGTGAAGAGATACTCTACCTACATTCAGGAAAGGAGGTCGTTTCTGCTTGCCAGAGTGTAAGATATTGTTCGATAGGTACAAAAAATATAGAAACATTCGTGTTTTTTCTATATCATCTTCTAACCCTTATCCCAATTTTATTTGTGGTCAGGGCAATGTGTTTTCTTCTTTCATTCAACTCTATCATTCGTCATTTAACTTCTTATTCACCTTCTTGCCATATCCTCTTTCACGCAGTCTCTTCATCTTTTCTTTGGTCGTCCCCTACTCTTATATCTGCCAACTTTCAAACATAAAACTTTCTTCGCAACATTTTGTTCATCCCTTCGCATCACCATACCATTTTAGCTACATGCAGGCGTCTCTCGTCCGTTCTCTTTGTAAGCCAACTTTTAGACGACAACAACGACAGGGTATAATGATAGTCTTGTAGACGTGTCCCTTCAGTTTGAAGTGATACATAAAACCTGGGATCCCATATTGTTCTTCTTACCAATTCATGCAACTTGTATTGATTTAGTGCTGTACAGATTATTCAATTTCGCCATTATTCACTATCATACATCACTGTTTCATTCAGTGAAATCGTTTCCGGACCGGAGAGACCTCTGAAATTGCAGAAGGACCTCTAATACTCTGGACCTCACGCCCATCCTTACTGACTACCACAATGTCGTCTGCAAAGAGCATGCACCAAGGTGCCTCTTTCTGTATGTCTACTGTCAGAGCACTAATTATTAACAGGAAGAGATACGACTTATTTCTATATCTTATTGTAAAATATGTGATGGCAAGAACAAAAGTTATGGCAAACAAAACACCGTAATCATTTTAAAGTATTTTCCTAAGCTACCGTCCTCCCATTATCATATCTGACCGGCATTATACCATGTAGTACTTACTAGGTGAGCGACGTAATGCAGGGATAAGTTAAAGTTGTATTAAAAATATTTAAACAAATTTATTTATACATTATAGTTGACTGGAACATTATAGATGCAAATTACTGCATTGACCCAGTTAAAATACATATTTATTGTGTTAAAAAAAAATGGGTTCTTCAATTTTAATTCTCAGTGTACCTTTCTGTTGTTAGAAAGGCCATTGATCTTTCTGTTGTACAGTTAGTATTAAAAATAATAAAATGGAGATTTGACATATTTAAACGTGTTTTTTTTACTTTGTGTGTGCTCCGTCGTATTATTAAGAATTTTATGTGTATTACTTCGTAAAAATATACGAACTTTATAAAGTTGCCCATGACTGCTTACAAAGCATTTGTATTGTAGCAATGAAATAGTTCAAAACATTCATTTCCTGCTTCACTGCAAGTTAACGTCTCAGTAGTCAGTACCGCGTAAGACTTTCCCAAAACACACTTCAAGTAATCCTTTGTTCTTTTAAGGTAAAGCCGTCGTTGGCTTTTACTACCGCTAAGGTGTTTTCGTGGTGCCTTCCTTGGTCTCTTTCGTGTGATATATATATTTTTTCCGATAGTTTCATAATAAATAAGAAATAAATATATGAGGATGTAAAGAAAAGATACTGTTTGTCAATAAGTTGTCACAGTTAATTGATCAATAAGATAAAATAATAATCTGCTGTAATCGTTATTATATGTATGGTGTGGTGTGGTTAACTAAAGAGAAGTTTGACTAGAAGTATATTAGATAGATAGATAGATAACTCTTTATTGTACAAAAAAAAAAACAAAAAAAAAACAATATTATGATTTCTTCTTGTTTTGTACAGTTGTACACATTGCTATAAGTCTTATGAGCTAAAGTAAGAAAGGTGAAATAAATAAAATAAAATATAAAAGTTGTATAATTGGCGGCCTTATCGAGATTAGCGTAGCGCGTATATTATTTGTTTTTATGACTGTTGTTGTATAATCTAGATCATTAGCCATTAATAGCAGTATTGAATGTAGAATAATGGAGAAGTGAATCTGTTAGCTTTGATAACTATGTTTTAAAGGTCGAGGGAAATGGCACTGCTTACCGAAATACTGGCATTGCCTACTTCAGTTATAGTAGCTAATTCAGTTATTAAAAACGAATAATATCAAAATTTAAGAAATAAATATAACTATTATTGTTATTAAAAAGATATCTGAATTATATAAACCTTTTACAGCGACGATTGCTAATAGAGAAATACTATATTTTATCTGATTGTATCTAATCCTAGCCACATCTTTTATACTAACAAATTTAGCCCGTTGACTCACAAGGCATTTAAATTTATTAACAAGAATATTATATTAGACCGTGGAATGAAGTCAGCATCACTTGATTAAAAGTCACAACTACAGATTTATATACGAGGAATGTGCTAAAATTATATTATTTTAACAAAGTCGGGCAATCAGATAACAAGAATAGTTTACAATTCGTACAAAAATGTCCTCAACCTACCGTTTTAACGTTTACTAAATAGATATTAATTTGGCTTGACAGTCATATCTCCTATTGTATCATAAAGGTACACCTTTATGGTACAATAGGAGATTGTGAATTTTTCATTTTGTATTTGATGGTAACAGTAGAGGTATCGTATGAAATAATAATAGCTATTATGGTATGCCTATCCTTGGGAAAAAGTATTTAATTTTAATATTAGTTTTTACAGTACTTAATATTACAGACCGTAGAGAGATATAAAAGAGCAAAGAGGTGCATGTTCTTTTTTATCGGGCCTTAAACGGGATCTATGTCATTTGCAGTCTGGATATGTTTTGGTGACCTTTTCGGAGAAACTAAAGTTTACCTGTGCAATTACAGATGAAGTTGTTACGAACAATTATCAGGAAAATTATTCTGAAGGACGGCACAATAGACATTTATTGGCATGACATCGTTTTGGAGAAACCCTCAGGTTTCCCTAATCTCTTTCTCTCCTCTTGCATATAGTGAGTACTTCCACAGATATAACCAAGTTGCCAGGATAGACCATCGGCAACTTGCTCTTAGATATAACACTGTAGCCGTCAGTCAGCGTATAATAGGAATGTGCCCAATCCAGTTCTTTAAAATAGTCGTGAAAGATTATAATGGATCGATCCAGGATCACACAGGACTATTGTTATCAATAAGACCGATATAGTGGTGATAGACTGAATTATTGTTGATATTACCATTCCCCAAGACGACAATCTCATTTAGGCTGAGAAAGATAAACAAATGAAATATTTTGATTTGGCCCATGAGGTTGTCGACATGTGGGATGTTAATTTGTATATTTTATCAGACAAAGAGAATAATAATAAGAACTTGAACATCTCTAACTAAGCAAAGCTTGTAGTATTGTTACCAGACTGCAGATAAACATACTTATATATTTCTAAATGCATATATATTGTAGATAAATTACACCCAAACACAGAACAAATACTTGAGCTTATTACAAAAATATTTTTCAGGGGCGGGAATCGATCAGATTTAACAGTCAGGGTAACTTACCACTGGAGCAAAGGACCAAAAGAAGCGTCCGAGAAATTCTACTACCACCTTACGTTTACCATTTATTATGCATAAGTAACAGTCAAGTCTAAAATAATTTATTTTACAATATTCATTAAAATACTTTATTAACTAAATTTCAAATATTCTTTTCTATCATGCAGCTTTACTTTAGTTATTATTATATGTATAATTTAATTATTCGAATATTAATTTATAAGTTTTATATTATCCTCAAAAAACATATCGAAGGAATAGGGCATCTATAGAGTTTCTCACATACATATATTGATATAAACTATTGATAGATACTCGTTAACCCGTCTTACTGGAGTGGATCCATGTCAGTTGTTTATTAAGTGGAGTTCAGACCCGCGACCTCTCAATTACTAAGCTTGTTGGGATGACTTGTTTATATTGATTGTAGTTGTATGTGCGTAGAACTAAATCATTCTGTCTACTATGCACTGTAGATAGTGCAAGTAACTCAGTATTGTATGAGCCGTCCACGAGCGCTGTTGTGTCAACTTGCATATCTATTGTGAGTTTCCGAGCAAGTAAAGTGTTCACGTATACGTATCTTACATTAAAGATAGTGGACAGAACATTGATAAATATGTCTAACTGTGACTAAAAGAAGTCATCACACCAAAGACCATAAGATATTTAACCCATTCCTCCCCAATGTCCTATTTTTAGGACACCATATTCAACATTTTTTATTTACATGTTAGGTCGTTTATTTTTATTGTTTCTGACAAAATTCGTATGCTTGCACTGTTCTTCTGATATAATATTTTTTTCTTCTGAAAAAAGTGTATCCGTAATTTTAATGTATTTTTTTCAAAATATCATTTTTGTTGCCTCAAAAAGAAGCATCATGTTCTGATTTTATACATATACCATAATGTAAAAAAATTGGCAACTCCAATTTACATAAAACTGATTCTTAGACCTTTACCAAATATATAAGAAATGAAAACAGAAACATTCATTCAAACATTCTTGGATGAAAAAATCGGAAGGCAAGGCAAGCAAACCTACACCAGGTACATCAGAACGTCTTATACATAATGTCATAATCATCGATCATAATAGTCAAATGGTTTACATATTGAACTCAAATTTGAGTGGCCTGTTGGTTTAGTGAATAGTGACCCTGACTCTGATTCCGAAACATTTTTGTCACGGTCTTTTTGAGAACCAAAATGACCACTCCGTTGCAACAGCGTTTGGTCTTAATAAAACAGTATCTTTCAACAAAATCTATACATTTATTTACAATTCAGCAACATAGTAACACTATCTTATGTAGCGTGACATTTACAGCGGTTTTATGGCTTTCCATTGTGTTATGGTGTGTTTTTCTCAACATCTTTACAAAGTAGACTTATAACACGTAATTTTATAACAGATGTAACTGTAAATAATTCATTGACCGAGGGAATGCTTTTGTCATTGAAATGAAGTGGTTTGAGTTGATTGTGTATGTTATTTAATGGGGTTTAACATGTTTGAGCGCTGGCATCCTTACATGACTAAGGATGAAGAAAAAGTTGACAAGTTACATACATAATATGACAGAAAACTTTTCTATATCACTTTCGAGTACCTATAGCTAGGTCTTTTAAAATATTTTATAATGGTTTAGATATATGCCCCTGATAGATGTTTCACAAAATTACATTTAAAAAAGATATTTTACAAAAAAAAAATGCATTGATTTTGTAAAAAATCTTAAATCGAACAGTACATTCACATAGACGTTTTTTTCTTTGGTATTGACATCTGGTGTAGCACTTATGTCAGTATATTTTATTCAGTAACATTAACTCCGTTTTACGTTACATGTAATAGAAAGCTATTCCATATAGAAAACTTCTTATACATTTATTTTCATTAGCAGATGTTACATTATATTTATGTATGTTACAAGTATAAAACATGAACCTGTAAACCAGTCACACCAAATAGTCAATTAAAACTTTCGTTAAATTACTTAGTTCGATAATTTTAGGTTTACATACGAGTTATATGTTATATGTATTACCATATGTCTAACATGAAACCTGTCAGAGTTCAGTATATAATATATTCCAGCAAGTGTTATGTAAGGATGAATTGGTACCTATTTCCAAGCGATATCCATAAAATATTACGTTGGCTGACAGACTGACAGTCAAGGTGTAACCCGAACCGGCAACGATGGACATTTGAAAGGAGTAAATATATTTCTTGACAGTGTTTTCCATTAACATTCAATTGCTAATTTTAACTATGTACATACACTCGTTAAGCAAGGAGAGTTATGTGCTTGGGTATTGGTGGGAAAATTGAGTACAAGTTGACAAGCTATATAACTTACAGCTTGGCTGAAAAGTTCATAGGCTAGGATAGCTTTTTATTATAGAATTTATTTTTATTGTTTAATATAGTTCCCTTTGAGGGCGACACAACGATAATATCGAATCGAAATTTCCGACCAGCATCCTCTTGAGGTCTGACAACAGAAAAAAAGTTGCTGGAGGCCAGATCTGGGGAGTACGGTGGATGCGGAAGCAATTCCAAGCCCAATTCTTGCAATTTCACCATCGAAATCATTTATATGTGTAACACAGTGCATTGTCTTCTTCTTGGCTTCTTAGTGGCTCTAGGTCGTGCCAGTCGTCGTCGGTTTCGTACGGACATACATACACTGGAAAATAATAACTCTCCTTCTCAGGCAATCCGGTAAAAATATATGAATAAGGAAAATAATGTATAACTGTCACGGAAAAGATGTTCAGAATAGACATATGAAGAAATTCCAGATAGATCCCTTTCGTTGGGAGAATTACGCCAATCATCGAACCGTACATTAGTCATCGAAGAGCAAAACATCCATGTTCGTATAAATATCCCCCAGTAGCCTAGTCGCCGTAGTCGAAATCGGCTAGGAATATTATTATTATTATGAACCGTTACGCATGGGTATAGAGATTATAGAAAACATTAATCAGAGTGATATAATGATTGTATAATGCGTGTAAGTACGTACATCACTCTAACATTACCAATCCACCTGCCAAGTACTTTATCAACCAAAGTGCATGAAACGTCATTGTACTCGCCTCGGCGCAATGCGCAAAATTCCGTTCTGTGTTGTATTAATCTCTCAACTAGTTCTATTGTTGGAAAACTATAATGTTATAATTATTTAGATGTAATATATGCTTCAGTGGCACTTTTTATATTATAGTGATAACCGCCTCCCATAAACACCTGCAACTCAAAAGTCGTAAGTGCACTGCCCGCATTTGAGGGTGATGAGGGATGAAGGATGGGGAGATGCAGAGAGGGGGGATAAGGAGATGGGATGGAGTAGAGGGAGAGTTGGTCCTCCGGAAACCTCACGTACACAACCGGTTTGCTTTACAACCGGTTTTCTGTGAGGCAGTGGTATCGCACAGGTCGAGCCAGCCCAATTCGTGCCTAAGCATGGCTCTACCACTGTTTTAATAATATAAGCATAAAATTTTGACACAAATTACCAAACACATGGGTTCTTCGTTTTTTCTTTAATGGTATAGAAGGCATACTAGTAGACGGGGTGCCTGATGGTAAGTGACTATCGCTACCATGGAACCCTGCGGCTCAAGAGTCGCAATTGTATTGCCGGCCTTTGACCCGAGACGGGAGAGGTTAGGACACCGGTAAACTTACTCACTTAGCAAAATATAACTCTAACAATACTTCACGACCGATTTTCTGTGAGACCGTGGTATTACCCCGGTCAATATTTGACTAATGGCTTTCTATAATCAGTCTACAACTCACAGCCCTGCGTAGCGTTCTATACGGGTCTAGTATGTTTGTAGTAAGTTAGGAGTAATAAACTAAAAACTTTCCTAATAGGTTAATTAAAAAGAAGAAGTATGTTACGTCTCCGTACGACCTGATTTCCTTCGTGCTCTAATTCTGTTTTAGTTACTAAATTACAAGTTTCAGAAATGTGGTCCGTTCGTTGCCTGGAAATATATAAAAGACAATATGTTAAAAATTATACTGCGAAATTTTGGGTGTATCTATGCTTAATCCTTGGGGAATAAACACATGTACGGACACGTATATATCTAGAAGTAGCAGTGGATTCATTGATTGAAGTAAAGAAAATTAATTTAGACAAACTTTGAACTTTCCTTTAAAAACCAACAGAAGTTGCTGTATTACTTTAATGATATCAATATTAATGTACACACTTGTTAACTACAACTTATGTCCTACTCGTAATGCATTTTTTTTTCATATTTTTTTATAAATTTATTTTTAGTTTGACACGGCTGTCTTTATATACGCATCAATGCTTTGGCGCAATTTCAACAACTGTGACAAATCTGGGTACCTTGATGTAAATATATGTAATTATGTAGGTATTTTATAGCAAAGTAAACACTGAAAGCAATAGAAATATAAGCATGATGTTTGTTTAAAACATGTGTTTTCCCTGTATACGCTAATATTAGATTTATTTTCATCTTTTATAACAAAATGAGGTTGAAGTAAATAATTTGTTTTGAAAAAATTGAAAACTCAGTAGTTGGAGCCGGGATTGTAGAATTTAAATTTGAACTTATATCATTTTACCTATTCCGTAGGTGGTACTAATGTAAATTCGGCAATATAAGGGAGATTAATACGTGCTTGCTTTCCTTTAGAAGAAACAGGCGCAAATGTATTTATGTATGTAGATGTGGCCTAGGCAAAAATTCACTGCAACCTCTACTTTTTTAAGGAATAAACAAGGTCTATTAAGTTTTCTGGCATAGGCATAATTTTCTAGGTAAATTTTAGTTTCAAGCTTTGGGAAAACGTGATGGAGTAGTTGATTACAGAGTTCAAACGTTCAAAATTATTTTGTCTTATCTTTAGTGACAAGAAAGTTAAAGGAAAAATATCCAATGAAGTATTTATAGCTTCTATTTTTAAATATTGACTGTACCGTAGCTCTTTGGTATGTGAGATGAGGCTGAACTGGCTAGTAATTATTTTATAATTAGATTATTGTAAGTGGGTTTAAATTTAGAAAGCGTGAATAAATAAAAAGGTAGAGAAGACAGGTTACATGAATAAATGCCAAGACTAGCAAAGGAAAAATTGTGTTTACATTAGCAATCATACCGTGTTAGAGAATTAATTAAATATATATATAATAGTAGGGTTTACTTTCAGGAGCCCTAAACAAAATATCTAAAAGTTATAAATATCCCGTATTTCGACCTCTTGCTGCGAGTGAGCACTACCCTGATGTTACAATACTATGCCAACAGTTAAGTATGACTCAAATTAAATGTTGCTAGTTATAAAATTCAAATACTATATTATTAAAAAAATATTAGCAAGTATAAAATTAAATGACATTTTACTTCGTTCCATCCCCGGTTGAGAATTGATGAGGGTTGCCACAACCGGGGTAGTCAACGTTTCTTGGGGACGGACTTCGACCAGCAGTGGAGGGCGATAGGCTGATAATGATGATGTTATGTATAATAGTAAAATTATTTCATTTAAAGCGGTTGGTAAGGGAAGTCGTTTAATACACATGTGGGAGTCATAAAGTTACAAGAATTCGATCACAGTATCAATAAAAAAGACCACAAGGAATAGCTATGAATAAACTCTACATTTTGTGGTTATTTATACTAATAACATGTACAATGTTCTATACATGACAGTATTGTATGACTAGCTAGTTTATTTTTACTTTACTAGGGATCAAAGAAATATTTTGAGAAATATGTTTTTATCGTCATGGGTCTTAAGGGAAACAATTTTATAAAACTATTTCTTTTAACATTATACTTTAGAAATAGCGTAAATATATTATTACATGTTTTAGATAAGTAAAAACTCTTAGCTATAAATTTTATTGTATTAGACTTTTAACCTCTTACTTTCTACTAAGTTCTGCTTACTTTCTAGATAGAACAACAGATTAACTCTTACTACTACTCTTTGATATTCACATAATAAGTATTATACTAGTCACCAAATTACTATATACATACGTACATTGCACCCGTGAGAGGAGGTGACCCCTAGTAGGTGACAAAATACTTATGTAACTTTTCACTAGAATGCAATAGAAATTTGCTTCACAGAAATTGGTATACTCTTGAGTGATGTATACTTGCTTCAAACATAATATGGAATGTGAAATTTGGGACTGCAATATTTGCCTGCGAATAGAGTTTGCCTAAATCAATAACTACGTCTGTTCGTTAGCAGTGTTGCATTGGTATATACGTCAGCCCTGTTTGTGGGACAATGCTATATATATATTATGATTATTTTCTTTTACGTTTCAAACTTCTACCATCTGACTAGTTTATATACCATGTAACTAGACTATATACTTTTTATATTTCCACATTGTATAATATGAAAGTTTTAACATAATTATAGTGTTCCTGGCTGGGCCGCTGTTTAAACTTTGCTACAAAATTAAATTTACAACTTGCCTAAACAGTATCTAATTACAAACTGACTAAAGGGCTATTGTAAAACATATAATTAAAAAAGGTTCATCCCTGCGTGTGTGTAGTATAGAGTAAAAATTGAGTGGTTAGCTGATTTGAAAGTGATAGCTACAGTTTTGAAAGACTTAATTACTTTAACAACACGAGATTTAGGCATGCATCAATACAATTTTGAACGGGATAACCCACCGCTTCTTCTTTGACATATGCAGGTAATTACGACAACTGACTAATATTTATAAAATTTATCATAACTTTCTCTTTCGCCAAAAAATTCATAAATCTTGACAGTTGAAATTCCTATCTTATTGAGATTATCGTATTCTTATAATAATACACTGTATATAAGGAAACGAACATTGGAATAATATTATTTAATAAAATGTATATTAATAATGACTAAAAAGGTCAGGCAGGGATTTTGCCAATAATATGTTAGTCGCATCTGTGAATTGACGCCATTCTGGCACTGCACTGCACATACTGTATATATTGTTTCTGATATACATGAACCCTTAGCCGCCTTTTACGATGCCTTCGGGAAGTGATGGGGTTGCCCTATTCTACTGGACCGAAAACCACACGGTATATTACAACCTTGTGAAGGTTGTTTATTTTTATTTTTTATCGATAGACAAAAAAGTACTTTACATTAATAATACTCTCCAAAATTAACAGGTAATACGATCAGATAAAAATTGTCATTTTATTCTGAACAAATTAAGGTGTAGAAGACAGATACCTCAGTGTCAGTGTAGTCTCAGAGTTGCTAATAAATGTAGAGCCATGCTAAGGTACGAATGGGCCGGCTCGACCTATTACAAAAGACGGTTGTGAAGCAACACTTCCGTTGCATTTCCCGGAAATTAGTGACCCTCCGCCCCTTTTCCCATCTCATCCAACTCTTTTTCCCCTCCCCGCATACCTTCATCCCTCATCACCCTCAAAGGCGGGCAGCGCACTTACGACTCTCGAGTTGCAGGTGTCCATGGACGGCAGTTGTCACTTACCATCAGGTGACCCGTATGTTCGTCTGTCCCCCTAATAATATAAAAAAAATGTTGTCCTGTAATTCATAGTTTTTAATGGTTTTATTTATTTACATTTTTTGTAAAAGCAGTAGTGAAATGCAATGGCACGGTAACTGATTTTCTATTTAAACAGAACAAAATATATTTTAGTACAAAATAAAATTACCTTATTGAAGTTAATAAAAAATCCAACACATTTATTGCAATTATTAGACATTCAATTCACAATTGAAATAAAATTTTAAAAGTATCATGACTTTTCTGTAGCTAATATCAGAACCTACAATTCAGTCTACTCGTGAATACTTGCACGTAACTTTTCCTAAATACGTGAGCTTGCTTTAATGAAACATTGTTCCCTTTTAAGCCCAAAATAAGGGTCGCTCTCTGTCTCCTTACAAAGTATCTACTTATTAACGGTCCAACCTTTTGGGTTGACAGAGTAAAATGGTACACACAATGTGTCGATACTAATTTTTTTTTAAATTTTGAAGAACGAGTGACATGATTAAAACCCCGAAGGGATAGGTGAGGGCGTTTATAAGCCCACTTTTTAGCCATTCATATTTTAGTCCTGTTTACATACTTAGTCGCCTTTTAGGACAAGCATGTGAAGAAATGCTGCGCCCTATTCTACTCCAGCGAGAACCACAGAGTATGTACATAAGTGCATTAGTTGTAATAATTCATTATTCATATATATTTTGGTTTTTTATTTTTGTTGCTAAAACATAATAATTACACCGTTTTAATTTATTGAAACGAAGTTCCTTATGGGGAGAACGAAGTTCCTTTCTTGCGGAGGGGTACCCTAGCTGGGGTACCCTAGCCTACGCCAAAAACCGTCCGTAACGTTAATAAAAGCGTAAGATTTTTTTATGTATTGATAAAACTGCCATCTATTGTTTCTATTATAAACTGTAAAGAAGTTAAGGGATTTTTGTTTTAAAACAAAACATAGTGTAACACTGCCCGTTAGTTACGAAGTTCCTTATTATATATAAAGGTTCAAGTTTCCGTTGTTTAAAATACTTTTACTAGAAAGTATTACAAACAATGGAAACTTGAACTTTTTTTTATAATAAGGATCTTCGTTCCTATGTGGTGCCCCACATAGGAACGAAGATCCTTATTCTGTAGTTATGAGTAGTTATCCTTATTGTGTAGTTTTTATTGTGTAGTTATGAGTATCTAGTACAACTTAAAGTAAAAGTTTTTTGAGCGGCTAGAGCAGAGCAGTTACCATAAACAAATTTAAACTACTGTAACATTTATTCGAAAATATTTTATGACACTCGGATTCTGTTTTTGTTTTCTGGCTATACTGGGTACTTTTATTTTATAATAACATTAAACAAAATTAGAATTCATCAGAAAGCAATAAGTTATTATTATTATTTAAATGGGTTTTGGTACCGAGTTTGTCCTCAAGAGCAATAACACTTTGTAAAGGAGGTGCTAAAAATACACGAGCTTCATTTTATACAACATTCATTCTTAAAAACGTAATGTAACAAACAGAATAATTAGTTTTTGTACAACTGAAGCCAATCAGAGCGCTTAACAGAGGCAAGTTTTAAAGTTGTCACTAGTTTGTTCTTCCTTATAGAGTCTGGACGATAGATATAAAATAATTTGTCAACAAGGTACCGTATGTGTTTATGGTATAGAGGGCAAACGGGTTGACGGGTTACTTGAAGGTAAATGACTTCCTCCCCCATGTAACCTAATAATAATTCTAGAGCTGCAAGTACGCTACCTGTCTTTAAGAATGCCAAATTCTCTTCTGTAATCAAACAAAGTCGTTTGTTCTCGGTTGAGTAAAATAGGGCCATCCTATCTCTTCCCATGAGAGTCGTAAAAGGTGATTAAAGGATTGAACTGTTACCTATACGTCCATTTATATACAGTACCTGGTTGACGGAATTAACTTGCCCCTACAACTTAATTGACACACAAATTATGGTTATATATGTATATACGACAATGTATGTATATGATCAATCAGCTATATGTATAGAATAATGTTTAATACACATTTTATGTAACTTAATATACGCTATTTATTTAGATATATATAAGTACAAGTACATAAAAAAATACTGCAACAAAAAAATTAACTTACAAAATATACACACATTTAAGCCTGTACTCCCGAAGGGGTAAGCGAATGCGACTCAAACCCCCACTTTTTATCAATCATTTGATAATTTAGCATAATTTTTATAAAGTCCTACTTTCATAATGAGGTAAGTCTATTTGCCACCACCCTGGCACTGTATGAATGTATATATGTATACTGTGTGATGTATGTGCGACAGCCGAAATTAGATCTAAGTGGCGTGCAATTGTAGAGGCCTATGTTCAACAGTGGACTGCGATAGGATGATGATAATGATGATGATACTGTGTGATAGCTAACAGAATAATCCCCTAGTCGACTTTTACGATACCTACGGGAAGAGATACCCTATTCTACTCAACCAGGAACCACCTTCTTAAAAATATATATTTTTATTCTAAGTTACTTCTTACCAAAAAGTAACTGTATATTATTGTGTTCATAATAGCTTGGTATGCATTTTTGTAAAAGAGTTAGGCTCTAACAAATTGTCCGTTTCATTATAGCAGCACTAACGAGACCAAGACTAATGGGAGGAACAAATGAAATACTTTGACCATGGAACAAAAAGGTATAGTAGCCGAGATAATGTAGGCGTATTGAGTGGCTGAACAATAAAAAGAAGTGAAAATTGTTGTAGTAATAATAATTAAGTGTATTCTGACGTAGTCCTCTTAGTTTAATACATTTTAATAGTTATTTTGTATAATATTTGCATTTTAGGGTTACGTTGGGAATTATATGGCTTTGATTAAGAATTTTTCTTAATCCAATTATGAGTTTGTTAGTTTATTTGTTTGTAAAGTGTAACACTTTCGCGATGGGCTGTTTCACCGAATACGCACACGTATACAAGTAAAAAAATATAAACTATATAAGTACGAAAGATCTTCTAAATAACTATAAGGAAGTAAATGCCTGGCCATGCCCAATTCCAAAACTGAAACTCAATCTCTTGTGTTATAAAAGATGGCTGAGACTGTTATCTATCAGACAGTAACTAAAATATATTTGCCAAACACCTGGTGTTTAAGACCCCTTCATCTACCACTTCGAGAATATAGCCGTGAATACTTAATGTATCTATGTAAGTGTATCCAAAAAAAAGAAGTAAGTTAAAATAAAACAGAAGAAATAAGGGATAAAAAAACAATTTCCACTTAAAAAATCAAAACATTATCGTAAAGTCAATAAGATCTAATTTGTTAGAGCCTTTTCCGAGATACAGACATACGCTCACGTCTCTATCCTATAAAGATAGGAAAATTGTGAGTGAAGGGGACAGGTTTGAACTTCACACCTTCGATGCTGTCTAACATTTTCCAAGACAACTGGTAAACACTGAGTGACGTACCAATCGGCAGTAACAGTCTTTTTATTTTATGTCCAAAGAATGAGGCAATCATCTTTTTCCCTTGACTTCTTCCCTTCTTTTGCCATTAACATTTAAATGGAAACATCCATTGCTCAGATTGTCTTTTGGTTTCAGGTTCGTAAAAAATATATATCCAGCTTTCATCACCTATGACGATATCAAAACAGCATACGAGTCCCCTCCGTCATAAGTTTCAAGCATTGAGTGGCATCAATCCAAACGACGGTGTTTTTCATCTTCCGTTTAATTTTAGGTATCCAACTAGTACAAAGCTTTCTGACGAGTAGATACTCATGTAAGATTTTATTACTATATTTTATACTTGACTTATACCAATGCCTAAAGCTGCCCGAATCTCTCGATATGTCACCCTTCTATCAGCTTCTATTGTCACATATCACATTATCTTCAGTGGTCGCAGTAGAATGACGTCCTTTTCGAGAATCATCAGTGAGTTTGCTTTTAAACTCATTAAACTAGTTTCAAACAGTGGCACATGATGGGGTGTCGTAATGAAACCCAATCGAAGGTATAAAGATATCTTTCTATCTACCTTGCGTGTTCATCTATCCATATAGATGAACACTTTACTGCACAGTCAAATATAAACAATATTTCACTTTCGTGAATTAGATTCATAGTTATTTAAACATACTTTTATTATATCATTTTTTTATTATTATTTCATTATTTATTTAAATATACTCACGTGTGTTTTTCAGGGATGCCCGACTAGCTTCGCTCTCAACAGGAGACTTCCTGTCGACACTGAAACTGAACTAGTCGGGCATCCCCGAAATACACACGAGTAAAACCGTATATTTAAATAAATATTTCACTTGTATATATTTTTATACTCATGTTATGTTATCGCAATTCACGATCTCTTCCATTCAACCGTTGGATGGAGAGCGATATGTGATAAGAAAGAGAGACTACAATGTACAATAGAAGCGTGAAATACTTATATGTCACGTGGAAATTAAACGTTCTTTCATTACTTTATTGAAATTGGTTAAGGTTTGTGCACGTCTGATGGTCAGTAGCAATTCATTCCACAGACGGGCAGCCTTTACTGCAAAAGGGTATAGTTGTCAATACATTTTGTTGTATACGAGTATGAATATTAGGTCCAAGCCTTGTACCCAAATATATGATATAAATGAGATATATTGTATATTTTATGAACGTCTCTGAACATACATAATACAAGGCACATACCTACATTAAATGTTTGAGTTTAGGAAGGGTAAATTAATTAACATTATAGACCGTTTGAGAGTGGAAAATATACGATCCCGAAGTAAACGGTTCGGCTCTTCATTCCTGTGCCGACATATGAAAGCCTGGAATTCACTACCAGCGCACGTGTTTCCTTCCCACTTTGATGAAAAACCCACTTTGAAAAAGCATCTCACCAGGCCGCCATAGTGTGGGTCAACATGCTGCATTTATTATATTACTACACTTTCAATGAGGATGATGATCACCACTCTTGGACTCCACCTATTGTTTTCCATCGGGAAAAGTGGAGTCATTATGCTGGGCTTCTATACATGTATATATACATATGTATATATATATATATATATAAAATTAGTCAATGTAGTACTCAGCCACTATGTAATAATGAAGTATAATGCTTGTTATCATAGGCTCCCTTAGCCTAAAAGTTTGTTTAACCTTAATTTCATCTTTAGAAGCTGTAGTTTTGATAATAGTCTTACAGGTCAAAATGACAAAGCTTGTAGTTTTTTGACCCCAGTATATATTAAAGTATTCCTTCACTTTCTATCGTCCCTTTTCTGTCAATATAGTCTAAATTTTCCCATCTCAATCCAAAAACTTACGCCTCCATCCCCCAAGGGGCAGGTAGACGCAAACTAAACACCCACATTTTACGATTATAATTTAGAACCACTTACGTGATAGGGGCAGACTTGTTGCCGTCCGGGAACTTTTGGGAATTAGGTGGGAAAATTTTGAGTATGTTGACAGGAAAAGGAGGATAGAAACAAACCTTCAAGAAAAGAGCGTACTCCTACCTAAAAGGCCGGCAACGCACTTGTGACCCTTGAGTTGCGGGTGTCCATGGGCGGCGGTAGTCACTTGCCATCAGGTGACCCGTCTGCTCGTTTGCCCCCTATCGCATAAAAAAAAAAGAAAAGGATATTGAGGATATTGCTTATACAGATGAATTGGGGAGTAAAAGCAATAGCTCAAGCAAGTCAGGGTCGTTTACCTATAACTCGAACTGCCTGGTGCCGGGAAGTCGGAGTCATCTAACTCATTACGTATTAAGAAAAAGGGACCAAATTATAATGTAGGAGTATTAAGCCCCTACCTAACCCTTCTGGGATACAGGCGTGTGTATGTATGTATGTACATATACTGACTCCTTGATCATCTAGCTACTAAAAGTAATAAAATTATATTTAACTAGCGGACCCAACAGACGGTGTCCTAAAGTTGCAGTATTGATAAAAAACATAGATACCGACTGCAGCGCCATCTGCCGAGCTGATTTGTGAATCTGAAACATCCAGGGCGCCACCCAAACTCCTCTTCCGCCTCCATGAACACTTTTAGAGTAGGGGAAAGGGAGGAGGGGATGGAGAAATAGGGAGGGGAAAGAGGGGAAGTTAAAGGGGAAAGGTGGTTAGACGGTAACCTTAGTTGTTCGGTCACAAAATGAAATCAATGTTTAACAGCCGGTTTTCTGTGAGACCATGGTAATACTTCGGTCGAGCCTTTCCATACGTGCAACCGCAGCGTGTTTTTCCCACGTTTAAGATATGAAATAGAACAAAATATTTAAAAAGTAAAAAGTATCGTCCAATATCGCCCCCCAATAGACCTTCTTCAGTACTTGTACAACATTTAAGCATATTTTGTTAACAATTTCTTATCACCTTATATATAGTCACGTAAAGCGTATATTAGTTTCTCTCACAATACCACGACGTCTTTGTCTTATTTGCATCTAGTTATGTTCTGCGGTTTCGCCTAAGTTGAATGTAGGTCATACTTGTGTATAGTTTATTAGATAGTTTTATATTTATGTTTATTCTAGACGAAAGTTTATACTTAATATGTAACCGTAATGCATAAGTGAGTTCATTTTCCAAGTTAGATTTGTAATATTTTCCTCAAACGCTCTTCTAAATAAAAAAATAGAATCCTTGATAAATGACTCATGTGTAACAATCATAAAAAAAAGTTTTTTTAAGTAGGTACTTACTTAAAATTAAAGTGTGTGTAATGTCATAATAACAGTTTACTTTACTAAATGCATATGAATATTTTGTCTCTGCTACCACCTGAACAGATCAAAGAGCAAGATCGATTTCTACAGAACTATTATTACATATAGCTGATGGCGTTTTTTGAGATAAGATGCAAACGAGCAGACGGGTTACCTGATGGTAATGGACTACCGCCGCCCATGGACATTTAGGTAGGAGTACTCTCTTTTCTTGAAGGTTCGAAGGTCGTATCGGTCCGGAAATACGGCAGGCGACAATTTGTTCCACAGGCTGGTTGTGGGAGGAAAAAAGCTTCTGGAGAAGCGCACAGCGGTGGAGTGCTAATCATCCAGGTGATGGGGATGGATATTTTGTAGCGTAGGACTATGGCGAAAATCTGCGGCCGGTATAAATGATACAAGCGATAGAGAATGCAAAGTGAAACTTTATCTCTACGCAACACCAAGGTGTCAGGGCGATCAGACATATCTAGGCAATCGATGATGCAAGTCTCTCTCCGTTAAATGCCGTCAAGAGGGAACAGATGGTACTGGGGTGCACCTGCATAAAAATGATAGCAGTATTCCATGTGCCGCCGAACCTACACCTTATAAAGTTACAAGCGGTGGGCTGGAGTGAAATACTGCCTCAATCAGTTTAGCACAACAAGCTTCTTCGAGGCTAATTTGGCCTAACCCTCTAAGTCACCGCGAAACTGGACTTTGCTTCATATATCGACGCCAAGAATTCCGATGCTGACTGATGCAGGTAAGGAAGTGCTCTCAAAGCGAGGTGATACGACCAATGGCATGTTTTTAGTGGTGAACGCGTAAACCTGTGTCTTTGTAGGGTTAAAGTGGATTAGGTAAAGTCAATCCTAATCTGAAACTTTTACTAAGGAGGTTTCGATTTCAGACACAAGTTAGGATCGGCTCTCGATGATTGATGAAATGTTAGCGCGGCTGGTGTAAAGGGCATCACTCGTGCTATCGTCCGCTTAGCAACGGATGCATAGAAACTCAAATGGGAAGGACCAGGCAGCTAAAATAATTAGGGTTCTGAGCAAAATCCATTCATATGTTGCTACATGCTAGAGGAGCCGTGCGGCACATAGCGATTACTATATAATCGCATACTCTAGACAATTCAGGAGACAGAACAGTACAATTGGCTACTCAGTCTTAAATTTGTAATGAATGCCTATGTTCAATAGTACTTATTTTTTTTTTCATCTTAGTGTAATCACTTAATGATTCGGATTAACAAATATCTTGAAAAATTATTGGCTCTGAGAACTGTAGAACAAATTGTAACTTTTTCTAACAGCTAATACAATGTTCATAATTGAAACCCGTAAAATGATTATTTACTTTTGCCTATCTTTATGATTTTACGATTGTTGGTCATGATCTATGAGAAGATAATAACTTTGTAACTAGTATTATTGTCTGTTTTTGTAATATTTAAATAAAAGCACACAGAATTGTTTTCTATATAATTATTTCAAAATAATGAGAATGAAATGAAGGCCGTTAAAAGAGAATAAATTAAATGTGAAATAGATTTGAGACAATACAAATAGGTATGTTTATAAAATGCTTACTGCTTCTATATAT
Source organism: Tyria jacobaeae (assembly GCA_947561695.1). Taxonomy (NCBI): domain Eukaryota; kingdom Metazoa; phylum Arthropoda; class Insecta; order Lepidoptera; family Erebidae; genus Tyria; species Tyria jacobaeae. The sequence goes on along the minus strand of OX387231.1, from coordinate 10,041,557 downwards.
TTTTATATAGGACATATATGGTGACAGACATTGCTTACAATGTAACAGTTTATTATTAAGAACCCTAATCTAAATCAATAAAGTGCAATATAGTTCATGCAGCAAAGTTTCTCAGACCATATCCTTCACAATTTATTAAATCAATTGCAGAGACTACAGCCTAGTAAACTTTTAACTGTATTCTACAAATTTATCCACCCCATATTGCCCCACCAACCCCAGGTGAGAATAAATACTAATAACACGCAATTTTCAAAATGGCTACTCCTTCTTTGCAAACAAATATTCCATATTCTATTTATATATTACTATATTCTATTTCCTGTCTAATGGTACATGCTTATTTAAAGCCAAAGTTATGTATAGTTTTTTATTAATAGACTTTAATTAAATTCGTGTTTCTAAGGCTCAAGACCAGGATAGAGAGACAGAAATAAAAGTATTGAAAGCCACTAACGTCCCAATTACATCTTTCAATAAAGCAGTTCCAATTCCACGTCTTTCTAATTATATTTTCATTCTATAAAAACACTAGTAGTAGTTTCTGATATTATCAAACATTTTCTATTTATTTCTTTAATCATATTTCATAAAATACAAGTAACATTTAAAGATATAAAATTAATAGGAATCGATCGATATATTTATATGTAACTTTAAAAAAAAAGGATCTTTTTAAAATGGTAAAAGTATGTATAGCCGTTACTTTAAAACGCAATATCTCTATCGCTACTCTGTAATCTCATCTCGTCATAAATTATTACTTCGTGTACAGATGGCGCTGTGGTTTAATTAATATTCTAGTAAAATGCCATTAACAATTTTGGATTCACAACGGTGTCTTAAATGTTGTCCTGTTTATGTCACAATAAAGATACTTATTGAGGCGCACATTAAGTACACATTATGTAGGTCTGAGCCCCAACTTCATTCTGAATGGCGGGCTCGGACGTCTAGATTACAACCAGTTTAAGTTAATGAGAACCCGACTTCTTCGAGTCATTACTTACACTTACCAAATTCAACTTTTCTTCCTTCCTTCGTTTCCCTTTCAACATATTAATTTTTTCCATCTTTAAATCTTAAAGTGTCTGGTTTACGGCAAAACGCTTGCCCTCTATTAAGTAAGTGGTGTTACTACGCCTCTGCTTAACCTTTTTATCCAACTTAAAGGCCTAAAAGCTAAGCTCTGTAATTAAGCCCACCAACAAAGAAATATCTACGCCTTGACTAAGTATAAGGTAAAACACAAGTTTAATTCCTGGTCACAGATTTTGACATATAGTTATACCGAGGAGCTTCTAATGCACACGCGCATATACACACACACGTATATATTTACATATTTTTAGATAAAACACAAATCATTAAGGATAAAATCAAAATAACTCTTTTCTATTTCAAGGCAAAACTTAGATCGCCAGTAGTATGATAAATTGATAGATTTTTTTAATACTATGGGGGGACAGACAAACATCCGTCCATGGATACCTGCAACTCGGAGTGTTAAGTGCACTGCTCCCCTGCAAAGAGGAGATGTGAAAGATGAGGAAAGGAGGATGAGGGGAGGGGAAAGAAAAGAGTTTAAACAAACATACAGCTTTATTGTATTAGTAGGCATGCACCTAAAATTAATAATATTGTTTACATGCAATGCATTTAATCTTCATATACATACATACCTACAAAATGTTCCTGATGTATTCTATTTGGCTATTAACTCATTTTTATTTGTTTTTTTTACTTAGTTTCTAATTTATAAGCCACATAAGTTGAACTAGGTTTTATTACTTTTTAAAAGTCCTTTAATGTAATAATTTGCATGTCAAAAGTGATGAGCTAAAATGAGAAAAGAATAGTGTGATGAATTTGGGCATGTTCAAAGGATACACGACAAGAACTGCTGAATAGCAGTTCTTGTCGTGTATCCTTTGTATTACGTATGTATAATTACGTATGTACCTTCTTGTCTGATGTCTTCAAATGGAACATACATATATTGTTCTATATCTCTTTAAAATAATAACTAAGTTTGTTACGCATACTTCGAATACACTAAAGTTCATTAGTTTTGTTCGCCAATAATAATAATTTTAAATGGATCGTGAAGTGTTAAATCAACTGCAAGGCGGTGTTAGTATGTTTTTAATGACCGACTTGACCATTAATATCTCTTGAACGCACTAGTGAACTGTTATAATTTAGAAATATAAGAACATGTGTACTATAATATATTCCTTAGTTTCATGGTCTTTCAAGAATGAAGATTTAATTCATACGTATGTAAGTATTCGTACGATATCAAACTGAATGCAAAAAGGGGACAAAAATTAACAATAAATACAATCACGACCTGTATCAAAGATCGTATTAAACTTTAAGACAATGTAGTAAAGATAAATACTCTTTTTATAACTAAAACTTATTTCTTTTAGAAACTAATGATACAAGTATATTAAAAGTAAAGCCTTTAGTTTAAAGCACAGTCAACAAATATAATAAATACATATGCACATAACCACACACACATACACGCTTTCACGATATGTGTGAATGTACTTTTTTTTTTATACTATAGGGGGACAGACGAACAGACGGGTCACCTGATGGTAAGTGATAACCGCCGTCCATGGACACCTGCAACTCAAGAGTCAGTAGTGCGCTGCCCGCCTTGAAGGTGATGAGGGATTGGCGTTGCGGGGAGGGGAAAAAAGAGGAGGGATGAGGAGGGGGGGATAAGGGGAGAGGAAAGAAGAGAGAAGGAGTTGGACCTCTGGAACATCACTCATTTCGAGGAAATGGAACGCAAGCGTTGCTTCACAACCGGTTTTCTGTGAGGCCGTGGTATAAGGCCGTGGCCGTTTAAGATAAACTTCCGCTTTTTAGTAATCATCTCAAGGGTACGTCATCGTCCTCAAAGAGGCCGAAAAATTTAACAGTGGTAGAGCCATGCTTAGGCACGAATGGGCCGGCTCGACCGGTGCGATACCACGGCCTCACAGAAAACCGGTTGTGTGGCAACGCTTGCGTTGCCTTTCCCCGAAATTAGTCAGATTTTCGGAGGCGCAACTCCACCTCTCCTTTCTCTTCATACTTGTTCCCTATTCCCTTTTCCCACATCTTCACGCACCTCTCTTCTTTCCCCTCCCCTCATCCCTCTTCACCCTCAAAGGCACACTTACGAATCTGGAGTTGCAGGTGTCCATGGACGGCGGTTGTCAGTTACTATCAGATGACCCGTCTGTCTGTCCTGTCCCACTATCATATAAAAAAAAATACTAACGTAGCTTATGTATGGTAGAATTCATTTATTGGTGGTGGTGATGTGGTTTTCTTAATTTCACCAACTTATAAATGACATAATCGAATTAAATATATTGGTGTTAACAAAAATCGTCCTACTACCCATTAGTCACACTGGCTATAATATTAAAATAATCGCTTTAAAAAAGTAGACAACCGACTTCAATGCAAAATAATGTGAGTCTTAAATTTTATGATGTCTATCATTGTTTTCTCATGGATGCCATTGTCAAAACCTAACCAAACTCTCACCTAACTACCCTTGAAGTACATCCTATACGTCGGTTTACGTGAAGTTAAGTTATTCTTCCATTTGTCGCGCATACACTTAATGCAAATTTAAGACTTAAATGGTTTTCTTCTTCTTTTGGAAAAAAAGAATTACTAAATTTTTTTTTTGTCAGGACACGAACATATTATCTACATATTATGTACGCCTCTTACCTCTTAATTAAATTTTCTCTGGAGTCAAGTATTGTTCCTGCTTAATATGCACAGAAACAGTAGTACACAGTTGAAATTTGAAAATTAAACTGTACGTCCACCCAAACATAAAGCAAATCCAAATTAAAAGCATAAAGCACATAGCCCGCACAGAGATGGACATTTACCGCATCCTATTAAGGCTTACCCACAACACATGCTATACCAGCAGCATATTGGCAATCCTATGGGAATCCAATATACTTACTAACAGGCATATAGGGCATTGCTATTCGATTGTAGTCAGAGTTGAATAATTTAAGTTGCTACGACCGGCCTTCTCGGTGTTTAGTTTACAAAGATTCATATTTGTCAATGACGAGTTGAGCTTGTTACCTTGTTATGTTATACGCATTTAAAAAGAAGGTGCATTTCTCCGCCATTTTGTCACCCTTTTCATTAATTTTTTTTCGAAAGCTACTCTGAGGTGGTCCCTTTATCATCAAGTAGTAGTATTTGATGATGGAATCCCAGGAACCCCAAGGTAAAAATTTAATTTAATTTATTAAAAATAAATTCTTAAATACTAATTGAATTTGTAAATTTATAGCGCATATCATGATAAATATGTGCTATATATTTTTAAGTTCAATTATTATTTAAGTAATTATTTGTTTGGTGTTATTTTTATTGTGCATACTATACAATCAATAGTAACGTCGTCACTGATATTTTTGCGTGTATAAACCCTCTTGGGCCGTCATCTCAATAGGATTTTTGGAGGAACGTTGGCTAAGGTAACCATTTACCAACAATCAAGTCGCAAATATTCTTTGCTTTCTCGGTTGGGCAATTGTAACAAAAATCTTTGACATATTAGCTACGATTTTTTAAAATTTAAAACTTCATTAATTTTTTATGTACATATACTATGTATTTAAACATCTTATTACAATTCTATAATAAAGCAAAGGATGTGCAAAATACTTTTGTAATGGCTTTTGTAATATTTAATTTACTGCATTTTGTAAGAAAAACAAAATACATTACGTACATAACGATTAATATTTGTCATCACTTACATATTAAAAAAAAAAAAACGCTTAACCTCTAACTGATTATTGTAAATCAGTAAAACCATTAACCAAGTACAAATATCACGTTAAAATTGATCTTGTTTATTAACTAAGCCTATAAAACACCAATTTCAATAAAGAGGTTTTCCAGTAGATACAAAAATCGCTGTGTATTTTTATTACAAATTGTAAAAGTCTGCGCTTACACATTCTGTCGTAAAATATTTTGACACATTAAATAATAATTATGGAGGTAGACATTGACATAATCAATCAAATGCCGGCTTACACTTTAAATCAATAATACGATAGCTTTATCTAACTTTAGAAGCTACATTTCCATATTAAGTCACATACATTAATCATATTATTAGATAGATTTGAAAATTATTAATAAAAATATATCCATATATTAAGATCAAAAATAACTTCTTTGGTAAAACTCCTTAGGTTAAAATAAAATAACTCATTACATCATGCAAAATAATTTAATTTTGTTTAAAAAAAAAAATCAAAATGTATAATTAGTTAATTGCTTACCTTTTCGTCTTTGTTTCGCAAAAATCTCAAAAAAGAACAATTAAAAAAAAACTTCACCACATTCACATCACGATACACTATAAAAGAGATAGAAGCACACTGTCACACACTATATTAATTTATCTGTCACAAATAAATTGTCTAAATATACATTTTCAGTCACAGCTACGAGAATAGTGCTCCCGAAGAGCGAATTTCACTATTTGGATATCGTAACGCTGCGACGTTCGTACGATGCGACGACCCGTGAGCGACTAGCCTGGGACTTGGCAATTCGCTAGTAGAAAAGCGCGGGAAATGTAAGCGAAAAACGCGCGAAATATGCCACGGCCTAAGTGTGTTCCCAGCACTTTTTTTTCGAGATTCCACAATGTTAGTCTATGGTTTGGGCCGTCATTTATTTTATTACTTGAATTTAAGACCGCGCCGCAAAGCCTAAAATCGGTTGGGCATTTGTACTAGACAGAATACTTTTACTTAAATTATTCTTTTACTTCTACTCAGATTTAGTGATCGTTAGTTTTTTGGATAAGATATCTGTAAGATAACAAGATTTTGTAACTTAATAATGCTAAGTGCATCCATTAGCTATAATGGTCTGTTAGCTTTGAAGTTGTTTATATCAGACTTCGTAACACGATCGCTATTTACTTTTGTATCGAGCCCGCAATCGTTATTATTGTATTCTTTCAAAAATATTTCATTAGCCTAAGAAAATACGATTTTGTCAACATCTCATAAGGGGATTAACTGAATTAATTTTGATTAAGCTAAATGGTATTTAGTTAGAAACATGTATGTATGTATGTACATGTATGTATAAATTCATACTTTTTTAAGTAGCTATTTCAAGTCCCGAATTACCAAGTGCAATTCGAAAATAAGGCCTCTACAAAGTAAATAAGCGGCTTTATTCCCGGCAAGTCTTTTAACTTCGTTTGTTTTTTACTTTGGAAATAAATAAGACCCTACGATGTAATGCTTTAGATACATCTATTAAGTTCTTTAACTTTCATTAGTCATTCTCTAAAGTTTTTGTATGTAAATAAAAAATTCAAATGTATCTCATACTTATTCGTGTATAAGGGCGACCCAGCACTTATGGATAGATTGATCGTTCTGGCATTCTGTATGATGAAGTTGGTATGATGAAATGAGTAACCAAATCAAATCTTTTTTACTTTTTACTTTTTAAAACTTCCAATTTTATTTATTCTTTTTTGATTCATTTTTTAATCTTCCTCCATAAAACTATATATTGGTCCAAAGAAATCCGCTGACTCTAATATTATTGGACTGCTATTAAAAATGAGTTGCAATATGGTTTAAAATTGCACTTACATTACATTGAGAATGTTTCGATAATATGCTGTGCCATTTCTCGTCAAATTTTTTTGAGAAATAAAGAATAAGTAAATGGCTAGAAATAGGCGGTTGTACTTAAAAAATATATTTTCATAATCTTATCATATGCACGGAAATAACAATTAAAAATCTAAATTCCTTGAGCTTGAGTTTAGAATGCGTATCCAACAAGATTAGATTCGAATAGATGCATCAACTGATTATATCATACTTTTCCTTTCCTCCTCTGTTAGTAAATTATATATATATACATATATATATATATATATATATATATATATAATATCCCAACAAATTAGAAAATAAATTTATAATTTAAATGACTTATAGTATCACATAGAATCAGATTTAAATCTTAAATTGTCCACTAGATCTACAAAACTCCCACATTTTGAAAATAAGAATTTGGTCCCAATAACGCATTGGGGTCAAGCCTATTGCCGTCATCGCGGCACTTTGGGAATTGGATGTAAAATTTTGCAGTTTACTGAAAGGAAAGAAAATTACTTATAGAGATGGATTGTTGCGTAAAAGCAATAGCTCAAGCGAATCATGATCGCATACCTATAACTCAAACTGGCTGGTGCCCGGCGAGTCTAAGCCCCCGAACTAATCTAGTTTACTAATTGCTATTACCGATGCTTTGACCGTATTGGTGACTTTGGTTAAGTGTTTACATACCCAAATTCTAGTCGGTTAGTTTATTTTTGCTGCTTAATTTCATACAAATTATGTTATTATTAGTGCATGCTTCAATCTTAATGCTTGCTCTTGATATTTGCAGCCTTAGAGGCAACACATGACTGACCTATTATTAATTTCATATTTACCTTGTATACTTTTGTGTGCATTACACGTGTTTAAACGAATAAAATTATCTAATCTTATTTTATCGTGTTATTCGTTTTCAATGTCTAACAGCTTTAGCCCACGTCTTCACCTCAATGTAGATTTGCTTAATTAGTGTTTTTATGATATAGGAGCGCAGATGAACAGATGGGTAACCTGATGGTGACTATTGCTGCCCATGGATACCTGCAACTCAAGAGTCGCAAGTGTACTGCCTGCAGTTCAGAGGGCAGAAAAGAGAGGATAGGAGACAGAAAAAGTAAAGGGAAACATGAGAAGGTAAGCTGGGCCTCCGTTACCCTCACTCACTTGTCAATACAAAGCAAACATTGTTCGTATACCGGTTTTCTGTGAGACCGTAGTATTACTTTTGTCGAGCCAGCCCATTCGTGTCTAAGCACGGCTCTCCACGGAAAGATCTCTAGTGTATCATAATATGTATATTGTTAATACATTTAGTAATAAAATGTATGTATATCAGAACTCGTTAGAGCTAATACGCAATGCATATGCAAAAATTAGATTAAACTATGATTTATTTAAATGAATATGAAACGTAGGCATATTACCTTACATAGATAGATAGATAAAATCTCTATTGGTCAGCCAAGAAAGTCTTACGCATCTGAAGCGTAAGTAGAATTGACTACTTTATCGCAATTTGCGATCTCTTCCAGACAACCATTGGATGGAAATAGGTAAAGACGACACAAACTCCATATTTAATTATCTATAATTAAGTCTCATTTAAGTAATAATAACAGGCCTAATGCCGTCAGCCGGACACTATAATATCTGATAGTTATCAGTCCAATCTCTCAGGCGTCTTTAAGGACACCCACGGAAAGAGATAAATTAACGATACGCAATGCAATTACTTGTAATCTTTATACATAGGCTGTCTATCTGATATCTATAAGATGGGTTAAAACTATCCTTATTAAAAAGTTGTAAAATTATGACTGGAAATGGTAAATGCTTTAAACGATAAAGACACTTTTTGTATATTCTAAAGGTTATATATAATAAGTTTACGTATGTCTGTATTATCCTTGCCCCTTAATGGAAGCTTGGTATTGTTTTGAAAAAATGATTGGAAATAGATCATATTCTTAACTATAAATTTCAAAGTGGTAGAGCCATGCTTAGGCACGAATGGGCCGGCTCGACCGGTGCGATACCACGGCCTCACAGAAAACCGGTTGTGAAGTAACGCTTGCGTTGTATTTCCCCGAATTGAGTGAGGTTTCCGGAGGCCCAATTCCTTCTCCCCCCTTTTATCTCCCATATCTCCTTTCTCCTTTTTTCCATCTCCTCATCCCTTCTCTCTTCTTTCCGCTCCCCATCCCTCATCACCCTCAAAGGCGGGCAGCGCACTTGCGACTCTTGTGTTGCAAGTGTCCATGGACGGCGGTATCACTTACCATCAGGTGACCCGTCTGTTCGTCTGTCCCCCTATAGTATAAAAAAAAAAAAAAAAAAAAATGAAAAACTGTTCAGCCGTCTCTTTTCTTATCATGCAATTATTTTACATTTCTTTCTACATAATTATATGTTTCACATCTATATCTCCATGATTTCAAAATTGTATTACTTAAATGTATAATAATGAGTTATAGTTTGAGTCTGTCAATGTTACAATTAAACAAAAAACTGTATTTTCTAATTATATAAAATTGGTAAATGGCCGTCATGGACTCAGGGTAAAAGACTTTAAATTCTACAAGCTCCTGAAAACAGATGCAAACTAAAAACCCAGATATAAGTTGGCAAAGCCAGCTAGTTAAGTCGTTAAATTTTAAATTACTGTTTCGTTCTCGGCGGTATGTTTCTTTGCAATAGCATCTTGTTTAAATATTTAATATAAAATAAAGCTTTACATATAAGTTGAAAGAAGTAGAAAAAGTAAGAGAAACGGCCAACATTCTGTAAAAGGTATTTCTCGCCCTAAGTTTGTTTAACTATTCCTTAACGTAATAATCACAATGTTGCCTAATTGCAAGCCAATTGCCGTCATCTGGGCACTGTATGACAGTGTATATACCGTCCGTGTGTATAGCAATCCGATCTCTAAGTCGCGCCTTACGACACCCACGGGAAGAGATGGCTGGCTCATATCACTCATTTTCTTTACATTCATTCTACTCCACTGAAAACCACACGGCTGCTGAACATGTTTCAACAATTTTTTTTTTTGGTCTATAAAGTTAAAACAACCAAAGTACCACCCAATACCTGCCACCTTTTTCCATTAAAATTGAGTAACGCGATTATGATAAATGATAAATGATCTTTATTTTGTAAATAGGTTACAACAACACTTTTACACGTCAATATATTATTTTTTTCTGTTAGTTTATGCTAGATGAGGCCGGTGTTTCCTAGCTGACTACCCTGAGAAGAAATACCGAAACAAACTCAGAGGTCAAAGTCTGTTTTAAAGTTGGATTGGAAAGGGTTTAGTCCGTACCCTATTCGAGCATATATAGTTGAACGCATAGCGCCTTGATAATGGAATCTAGCTATAAATCTCAAGATCTTGCAAAAGGCAAACGCCAAGCTGCGCGCTACGTCTCAGCCGGGCTGCCAATTTCCGTTATTCACGGAAACTCTCCCGGGAATCGGGCAATTGTAAGTCCCATCAGAATTCTCATCTTTTAACGATACGATATGCTATTTTTTTTTATTTATTTATTTAAGGATAACCAACAAAGCATACACCAAAATACATGTTAACGTGACCTTATTTTAAGATTCAATAGTGCAGCCTTAATTAAAGGCTGCCACGGCATGCATTACACATAGTAGGAAATGCAGTTACTAAATAGATTTTGCTTACCTAGAGATTGATTTTACATAAATGCAGCTACTTGTTAGTAATGAAAACGTATCGCACTTATGAATAGATAATAACTTTAGAAGTAAAAACCTAATAACAACTTACTATCTAATGACATGTTTGTTTATATAGTTTTAAATATAAGGACATTTTGTGAATTATTAAATATACAAAAAAAACTACGTTTTGCTGAAAAAAAATAATACAAAAATATCAAAAACTTTGTCTAGGTAGAAAAGACAATAGAAACCACAATATTCTCATTTTACCCTTGTGACAATGTTCTATGCAAGACAGACTTAACTTTATGTAAAGAGTAGGACATATCCACATCAGCACTCTGTGACCGTAACAGGCGATTAAACTGAACTTGTATTCTGTTGATTATGGAAAAATTAACTAGATTGGTTTTAAAGCCCTTAGCACAAAGCAACAGATATCTAGACAAACGAGCAAATTTGTAAGGCACATTTATAATATATTTATGTGACTGAGTAACAACAGACAATCAATGTGACTGTTTATTATTTTGTATAGTAACAAATGATCGACTTTTATTTACCATAAAATTTAAATTGTGTAAATCGTATGTGAAATATTTTAAAAAACAATTTTAATGTTCTCATTTAGGGGCTAATTGTGAGGCCGGATTATTTATTTCTACACAATGGCCCATTTTATGACAACTATAATTAAGTCCTAATTACGTAATAAGGGTAAGTCTAATGCCGTGATATGGGTACTGTAGGACTGTAGTCACCTCTTACTACACCTGAAGAGAATGAGCAGAAACTGATTTAAAATTCTCCATTCGCATCTTTATTGTTGTTATTCGTTTGTGATAAAATATCATGAGCAAATTCTTTCTTCTTTCTTACTTTTCTTTCTTTCTTCGATGGGAAATAGCCTTATAAATATTGCCGTCAAACGGGCAATGTAGTAATTAAACATATTAAATTTCTGCATGCTCTTCCGGGGAAAAAGGAGGACAAAAAATATATACACCCAATTGACTGTATATTTTAACTATATTAAAAACGATAGGGATAATGCATTTGCATAGATTGAGAAGTGTAAGCAACCATTCGTGGACGTTGCATACTTGTTACTCGAACTGGCTGAGGCTGGGAGCAAACTTTTCATATTTCTTTTTTGTATTAAAAAAAAAAAAAAAACTAAATTACAAGACATACACGGGAAGGTAAATGAAAAAAGTATGAACAAGGGCGAGCTCAACCCATAGTTGAGTTTTCTTCCAGCAAAATGGAAATGGATTTTACTAGAGAACATTTTCACTCAATGATTTATTACGACTTTCGTTGCAGTATTATTCAAAGACAATGTTACCATAGACTTTGATTGGCATTTCATTTCAAGGCGCACATCATGCCGCTGTTTACAACTGGATGAATAGGTTTTAACGCTGTCGAAACAAACTCACTGATGATTCTCGTGAAGCACGTCCTTCTACGACGATTATTGAAGATAACGCGAGTGCTGCGGGGCTAATGATAGAAGCTAATAGAAGGCTGACATATCAACAGATTCGGACAGACTTAAGCATCGGTAAGAATCAAGTACAAAAAGTCTTACATGATGATTTAGGCGTCATAAAGCTTTGTGCTAGATGGATATCTTATAATTTGCGGATAGATCAAAAACGCCGTCATATAGATTGGTGTTGCTTAATGCTTGAAAAGTATGACGGAGGTGAATCAAAATCTGTATATGTCATCGGCACAGGTGATAAAAGACTGTTACTGCCAGGGTACTAGTTTTTTTTTGAAAAATGTAAGACGAGACCAGAAATGGGAGCTGCTCCCAAGAAGCAGGATCATCCTCCACCACGACAATGAACCAACTCACTCCGACCGACGTATTGTCGAGTATTTGTGTATCGAAAGTGTGGAGTTAGTCAGTCATCCTCCTTACAGTCCTTACCTGGCACATTGTGATTTCTATTTATTTCCAAAAATAAAAAATAAACTTAGAGGAATTAGTTTTATGAACTCTGAAGATGCCATGGGTGCATTTGAAAAAGGCAACCAAGATATTCTTAAAGAAGAGTGGGCTCACTGCTTCCGTCAATGGTTCTGTCGCATGCGACGGTGCTGAGAAAGGAACGGAGACTACTTTGAAAAGCGATAATAATATTAACAGGCTTCTATATCATTGTTTGTTTGTTTTATAAAAACTTTCAGTGTGACACCCCCCCCCCCGTATGCATAAAATCCTAAACACCTAAACTAAGAAAATATAAGGTATACTTTCCTAAATGTTTAATGTAAATTTAGTAACAGGGCTGGGGCTTCGTGGTACCAGCTAATTTGAGTGATAGGTATGCGGCGTTGACTAAAAAAGTGAAAACTAGTTGAAAGTGCCAAATCAGTGGATTTAGGACTTTGATGTATAATCAACATCTCTTCCCTACCTTTAACATCCTTCCTTTCCTGTCAATATACTCCAAATTTTTTACTTTAGCCACACATACACTCCAAACCTGAAAAATAAAAATAAATGATTTATTAATCATAATGCTTAAGATGCTGTATGGCTTGATGATGTTATTGAAGACACTTATATGCTGCTGCTGCTGCTGTATAGTCCTATTACAACCTAAGTTGTCTACCTGATCACCTAATTAAAAAAAAAATACTTGAAACACTTGTGAAAGTGCAATGAAAACAAAACATTCTTTTGGGGTGAGGCTATGGATAGGCATGGCCAAAGACTCCCCGTCTTTGGCCATCAGCCTCGACATTGCCAAGGCCTTCGATAGGGTCTGGCACCGCTCGCTTCTCTCCAAACTTCCTGCATTTGGTCTGCCACCTAAACTCTGCAACTGGGTTGCTGCCTTCCTCCATAAGCGCCGCATTAGGGTTCTCTGTGACGGCGCGGCCTCAGACTTCCAGGAGGTAAGCGCTGGTGTACCTCAGGGCTCCGTCCTATCGCCTACGCTGTTCCTCCTGCTGATGAATCACCACGTTGAAACCATCACAGTGAATGCCAGAGCTGCGCGGACGAAGCTGCGACCCTGCTAGCCTCCAGACTACCAGCAAGTGCCTATACGTATTTACAAAACGTATATCAGATCGCACCTCACCTACGGTGGGTCGGCCTGGTACAACCTGATAGCAGGGGCATCGCGCCAACGTTTGCAGGCTGTAGAAAACAGCTGCCTTCGCATGGTGGTCGACGCCCCCAGGATAACGCCCTTCAAAGAAGGTACCTCAGGAATGGAACAATTTACCGAGACCTCAAGTGGGAACCTCTAAAGGAGTTTGTGAGCAGACTTACCACGGGGATTTGAGTGGGCTGACCGCTCTAATCTTCCGCACCTGGTAGGCATTGCTCCACTCCCACATCCAGACGCAACGACACTCATCCGGAGGCGACTCAAACGCCCCGCTCGAGAGCTCATATCAGTTCCCTCGAGTGGGGCATTGGCTTCGCCATCGGATACAGACAGCCAACCACCAACCTCTCGCAGGCGGCTCGCATGACCCCTCTTCGGAGTAGCGATCGGCGAGCAAACCTCGAGGCCGGTGAACTAACCCCAATGACCGGCTCACAGTGGTGAGCTGCGAGGAAAACTACTATAAGGAGCTCAGAGCTCCAAATAGTCTCCCCACCCCCCTCAACAGGGGTGAGATGATACCACTATGTAGCGCAAGCCAATCCCGCTAGAGCTGTCAGTCCGTTCGGATCTATATACAACTGTTAGTAAGAACTAAAAATACATCTTTAATTGATTTTACTGTTGTTTTTATTTACCATTACAATGAAAAACCAGTGCAATGTAGAAAATACTGACGTCACGCTTTTTAAAATTAACACACTAATCACTTAAACTGGGCAGATTACTTTACTAAAATGAGAATTGCATGTAATTTTGTTTAACATTTAGGATAAGTTTAATCGCGATTTACTTACTCTGCCCGGAGGAACATGAATTATTTTTTCTAGCGCTGCAATCTATTTTTATAACCCTAACGCCATCTGGCTGTCTTTTACAGGCTTTAAAATTTAAAATTAGCGTCACTAATGTTTTACAAAATAAATTAGGATTACTACTTTAATTTACAAAAGGTTTTCTGTATTCGATTCGTATGTGTGTACATTTAAGTATTTATGTACGTCCAGGATTTTCTCAAGTTACTGATCCTATTTGAATGCAACTTTCGGTACATAAATGCATGTTTTTAAGGGAATATTTCTGTGTATAATATATTAGTAGCTGATGAAGACAGACTTAGTGTCATTTGAGTCGCCTTGATAGCGAAATCTAATGAGAATGACATTAGGCATAATAAGCTTTCAAGAATACAGTCGGGTGTTGTATTTATTTAATTATTTTTTTTGGTTTTATTATCTTTTGATACGTAACGTTTCCGACTCTTTATAAGGAAAAAGAAGAAGCGGGCGAAGGCTTACGATGCCCGCCCGCCTTATAAATTTGCCACAAACTGAAAATGACACTATCATTAATTCTAGGGAATATTCGTTAACAATGAATGAGTAAAACATTACAGTGGATTTTGATTTGAGTTTATCGTAATATACAAAATACTTGCTGTATTTGGTTGAAAGGAAAGCAAATATATTTCTTGACAATTAGACTACATAGTTACGGTGTTTCAATTTTTCGGGTTTTCAATTTCAAATTAAAAAGAGATCCTGTCTAATAATATCGATTGACTTTTTACTGAATAGGAGAATTATTTCACTGTGGGGTTTTATTTCATCGACTTTGTTCATCTTACACAATTTTTTTATAATGTTCTTTATTTTTTAAACTAAATTACAGGGCAGCACAGAAATCGCCGATCACTTTATTTAGTATTATCATGCTCATTAATGTTTGATAGGCGATATTATTATGTAGTATGTTTCAAGATAACATATAAATATAAAAAAAAACGAATACTTCAAGGTTCTAAAGTATAATAATGACACTAACTAATTCAGCTTGTGTATCTCTCCTTTTCATTCTCGAAAGCTTATTTGTAAAACTTGCATTTAAAGTTGGCTACGTGCGTTGTTGTAGGTAATAACAAGCAAACGCTATACATTGAAGTTTTTTGTATCAAACTATGTCGTTGGGCGCGTTTTTCCTTTGAATGGATATCAAATGTTGGTGTTAGCGTGTAAGCAACACTATAATATTTTTGTAGTTTCGTTGCTACGGAACTAAAATCAGATTTCTGAGGGTTTTCCCTGTGCAGCTTAGGCTACGCCTATTTTAAGCCACATATTATTATTTTTCGACATAAACGCAAACGAAGTCGTGGGCGCAGCTAGTTCCAAATAAAGGTGAACATGTGTATCATATACATATCTTTTTAATTTGTTTTTTAGTAATATATATATATATATATATATATATATATTATAGCATAGGGGGATAGATGGGTCACCCGATTATAGGTACCAACCGTTATCCATGGACACCTGTAACTCAAAACCCGCCTTTGAAGGTGATTCGGGGTTGGTGGATGATTGGAGAGAAAAAAGAGGGGGGATGAGAAGATGGGGAACAGTAGCGGGTAATAAGGGGAGATGAAAGTGGAGAGGAGGAATTGGGCCTCCGGAAACTGGTTTTCTGTGAGCCGTGGCATGGCTCTGCTCAAGCCTTAACATGGCTCTTTCACTGATAAATGTGAAATGTACTTTTAAAATAAATACATACATATGTACACTCACACAAATACATACAAATGTAGGAGGCAAAGTAGACAGAGGCATGTTCAACTTCTTAATTTAAAAAAATCTGATTAAAGTAATAAATTTTTCACACCGTTCTTAATTTTGTTCACTTAATAATGAATTAATTCAAGAACACTACATCGACTGATATGAAACCAGATGCTGAAGGTAACGAAACTGTCACACTCCATTTCCAATCATTTTAACCGATACATGCCGATGTTTTTATGGCGATGTTAATCTGATAATATTCGACAAGTATTGCAAGAAAACGAAGCATTTCAAAGAATGAACAATAGCATCGGCAATGTCATCCTTTAAAACTATACTAAAGCTCTGGTATTTTCTCATTATGATGTGGTAACTAAAACTTACATTTGTTACAAAATTTAGGCTGCGGGAATTGCTGCTTTAAGTTGGCATGCTCAAAGTAAATAATGATTTATGATAATATACATATATCTCTATAAACGTTTCTCTGGAAAATTCCTAGTGTCTTACAAAATATAATTTCTGCCAATTCACTGTAATGCTGAGTGGTTTCATAACAACCGGTGTGACATATTATAGTGTTGGGTAAGATTAATTATTGAATACGTAAGATAAATGTCATGGGAATTCTCATTTCTTAAATCCATTTATCAACTTCCTTAGTTACATGTGAACGGTTACCGAAAACCGAACATATATGAAAGAACCTAGCAGTTATCTATTTCAGTTCAGATTTTAAAAAATCTGAGCGAAATAACTCCTATTTACATTAGTTTATTTAAAAATAAACTCCTTCCAGCTGCTTAATAATTTCATTCAAGGTCAGTTTTTTCAAAACGATCAAAAGTTCAGAATATTGGACAAAAACTATTCAATATGTTCAATTGGTTGAACAGATCGTTGAAGATATTGGAGTAGAGAACTTCTGCTACCCACAGACCTGCAACTCATGACACGCAAGTGCACTGCCTGCTTTTGATAGTCCCTCGCTCTCCCCACGGGATAAATGTAAGAGAGATGAGCAGTGGGAAGGGTTTGGGCCTTCAGTAATCTCACTTATTCAGTAAAACACTATATGGTGTATGGTGAAACTAACTCATACGTGCCTAAACACTGCTCTCACACGTTGAAAATCAGTTATGGTATCTATTATTCCTAATTCATTTTAATGTTTTCGTATTTCTTATAACTCTGCACTTAAAAGCAATAACTAAATACACGACTTGTATTACTTCCTCCTAGAATACTAAGCATCTACAACTAACACAATGCTGCCCTTTTTTGACACAGAAATGTAGTTCAGTGAATATTTCACTCTAATCGATCTCCACAGAGATTGTTTTCTACAAATCCTTCTCGGAACTAGAAAAAAATATAATGTATCTTATTGACAGTGACACAGGATTTTGGGTAAAGTAATATATTCAGTTTTCAAATAACTTCACTTTGTTGTCAATATGTCTTCTTTCATTTAAGTTAATGTGTCTTCAATGAACTGATAATACCGTTTCTAACTACTATGACTTCTAATATATTCAAAAGAAGACGTGTTCTTGACATGTAATATTATGTATGGTATTCAGTACTACAACAGTCCAAGCCTTGCCAATGTTGCTATGAGGTTTCTTTTATGTTTTTGATGTCAACTTCTTATATTAAACTGAACCTTGTACAGAAGCAGCCAACGCATGTCATAAATGTTGTTTATTGTTGTAAGTGGCCAACTTATTGTTTATTTAGGCCGAAAAAAAAATCTTCCTATTTCTTAACCACATTTTCATGGTAATAAAATACAAACACACACTCACGCCTGTATCGCTAAAAGGGCAGGTCATGTACATTACACTACATTCTAAATTTTAGCAAACCATGATTTAGTCACACTGATGTAATGGGGAAGCCTTTTGCCGTCAACCGGGCACAATATAATTTTATATGTACTAGTGCATGACACCCACAGGATAGGGTGGCAACAAAGATTTTCATATAAAATTTCAACAATAATAAAATATACCCTACTTAAAAACAGCTGTCTTAATATTTAAAAAAAAATAGCCAAAGTCACCTTGGATGGTGTTAGTATTTTAATAATACCCTACATCTAAATCTGTTCAGCATTTAGTTACGGTGCAATAAAAACTCACGTACATCTTTTTTTTTATATATGTTAAGTGATTTCTCCGCGAATTGTCTACCGTCATTAAATGTTATTTTTATTCGAAACACTACTCCTACGATGGTCCCATTATAACCAAATCAGGATTCGATAATGAAATACTAAGTAATTACGAATAAGTTTTGAAATTGCACGTTTTCGCGATTAGAAGTATTGCGCAAAGGAATCAGACAGGCGCATTAAAAGCGGTTATCCTTTTTTGAAAATCAATGATTTTTACGTCTATCCTCGGAGCTTTTTTTAATAAGTAGATGATAAGTAGAAGTAGATTATATATGTAGTGTATTGATTGGAAATAGATACACGAACATAGACATGGAAGGAAAGAAACATTGCGTATACAGAAAATTTGTGAGTATAAGCAATAGCTCAAACAAGTTAGGGTCGCACATTTATAACTATAACTTGTTGCCGGCCTGCTAACTAGACGTTAGTAAATGTCTAGTAAATCCAATTTGGGCTTATAAGCTAACGTAGCTGATTAAAAGGTACCCTTCTTATTAAGAACTAGCTTGAGCAGCTTTGCTTGGGTGAATGTAGTATTTGTCTTTTTAATTGCATTTCAGTTATTTCAATTTATAAACCAGATATCACATATATTATATATTATATATTATATATTATATATTATTATTACATCATTTCAAATCGGTCATGTCATTATGAAGTATTCATGAGAGTAATGAAAGATTTTTCATTTCATATATATAGGATTTAATTGACATTAGAGACCTCTTCCATAAAAATGGTCACCATCATTCCACGAATAACTGAGATAGGATTGACAGTACATAAGCGAAAGTGTTTCTTGGCAGTGGTAATATTTGCTGTTAGGTTTTTGTTTAAGAAAAAGCGTAGATTTAAACATCATTATTATTTTTTATGTTTACAATAAATATTTAAACATATTCGGAAGATTAGAAACCTTTTAACAATGCGATCTGTAATGAATAATAATTGTGCCAAGTAGAAATAAGGTTTTCCTCCTGATTAAACCCGCGCATGTCTTTAATAGCGCTATTTCGCTTTTGCTTCTAACTGTACTACTATATTCCCTGTAATCATGTGCCCGATTATACTTTAGGAGACAGTGAAAATTGTAGTAAAATGTACATTATTAATAGATCGATCAGAGGCTTGTTCTCAGTCGTGTAATAATTTTGTGAAATCATCGTAAAATGTTTTACATAAGTCAAAGGCTGCTTTAGGATAATTTAGACTCAATTGTGTTTAATTTAAGTTTGATATAATAGTCTACTAATTTTATAGAAATTAATTGAATGGCCTGTTGGTCTAGCCTAGTTCTAGACTGCTGAGCCAGAGGTAGTTGGGTCGATTTCCACACGGAAAAATGTGATCCACAAAATATTTGTTACAAGGTCTCTCAATGTTCTTTGTATCCCTCTTATGTATGTTTGTAAAATCCCCATCGATACAGGAATTCTTTCCAGTATTGAATTACAGTATCATACATAGGAATATGTTTTGGAAAGATAATGTACAGAGGGCGGCTTTATTGCTAAAATAAATTCCTACCAGGCAATCTTAGGATGGATCAAAATTAAGCGAAGAGACAGTGGTAGTTGAAGGTACTTGCTTAAGTATTTAAAACACATACTATACGTACATAAAATAACATACTATTAATGTGATAAATAAAGTTTGAAAACCATTTTCTTAAACCTGGCCATTGATTGCGCTCGCCAGATGTTAGGGGATAACGCATTCTATAAACTAACAGCTTCGACAGCATATTGATTATAAAAAATTTTGACACGCAGTGGCACGTTTCAGTATCAAATCATCGGATGACCTTAAACATTTTTCGTATTTAAATTTTTATTTTAAAGAAGAAAATAATTATTTGATTATTTGGTACAAAATGAAATAGTTTATTTAATGTAAGTGACTTCTTAACTACACTTTTTCATAATAAGGTTTCAAACCGTACAAACTTTGTGTGTTCTTCATATAGTACAGGAAACGTTCTATATTTTACATCATTAAAACAACTTCTTTGATATCAACAACTCTAAACTACTCCTCCGGACTAAAGGAAGACAGTTGTTTATAAAAGTAACTTTTAGTTGCCACCACCAGACACTGACGTACAGTCGTTAACTACATGTAGAAGGTGCAATAAAGTCTTGGTAGGCATTTCAAACACAATATACTTAAAATATTTATGACTATTTTGGTTGAATGGATTTGGCGTTTAGCTCTTTGCCTATAAACTGTGGCATTTGCAATTAACAAGCACAAATTGATAACGAGCCCGAGTCATTCAACACAACCGCTCAGTAGTATACTACTGGACCAACTTCAAGCACAAATGAACTTGAAGCGTTTACTTTGTCTCGTCTAATACTGTGTTTTAAACACAGTATTAGACGAGACAAAGTGACGAATCAATGATTTAATGCTGTACGATTTATTTATTGAATAATGAATGTTTTTTATCCACATTAATTGATATAGATGTCGCCTTTATGGCAGTCCTCTATCGCCTACATCACGGGGAGTATTCTAATGAGATCTTCCAATTGGTCCCACCTTCTCCCTTCCTCTACAGGACTACACGTGCTGGCCTGAGGAGTCACCGTTTGTGCGTCGAAAATATACGTACCCGAACTAAACAGTTTGGCTCTTCTTTCCTGTGCCGATCGGTAAAAGCCTGGAATTCTCTACCAGCGCACGTGTTTCCTTCCCACTTTGATCCAGGGTCTTTTAAACGGGGCGTGAAAAAGCATCTCACCAGGCCGCCATAGTGTGGGTCACCATGCTGCATTGACTAGACATGCAATGAGGATGGTGACCACCACTCTTTGACTCCACCTATTGCTTTCCATCAGGCAAAGTGGAGTCACTATGGTAGGCTAATATAAAAAAAAAAAATATTTTGGATCTGTATTATAGAGGAACTGGTGTTATTTCCCCTTATATGCTAAGGGAGGAACTTCCTACCAGATCCTTCTACCCGAGTTGATCATGCCTAGCGGACCACGGCCCGACTGTTATGTTTCTACTTTATGTGTACGTCACCACAATATAATATACATACATATGTACGTTGTTGAATAATGATAAATCTCATCAATACTTTGACAGATCATGAACTCAAATTAGATTTTATTATTAAAATCTTTATTTTTAGTGGAACCCACGGATCGTCACTTCCCCGGAACTGATGTTGAAGTGGTATGCCGGTATAATTAAAATCCATATTTTTTTTATGAAATGTATCTTTTCTGAGCATTTACGGTGATGAAATTTCGACCATAATTTATTTAATTCTTAAACTTGAACTGTCCTTGTCAAGTATACAGAATTTCAGATAAATTTATATATTAGACACTTGTAGCTTGATAGAGTCATGAACATGCAATTTTTTTTTATTTGTAACACATAATTAAGCTTCTGCACTTTGTCTATTAATTTGACTTTGGGGTTGTCAGGACTGGACATCATGTCGGTCTTTGTACAAATTTTGATAAACAATTAACGAATCCCTTTGAAAGGTTTCGTCAAATTTTAGAAACTTATGTGGTCAGCATTTGTTGATTTAGTTTGAAAACAATTTTTTTTCTTCTTCGGAAAATGCGTTTTGGTGTGGGATACCCATTCCTTAACTATATTTTCATGGTAATAAAATGTGTACATACATACACTCACGTCTGTATCTCTGAAGGGGTAGGCAGGGGCGTCTCGAACACCAAAAAAAATTTGCCAACCATAACTAACTAAAACTAAAAATAAAAAATTAGTAACATTTACGTTGTAGGATTTATTAATACCTTCTGCTAAGTATTAATAAATTACTAATTGTAGCTTAGGGTTTTTATTTTTTGTGTCCATTAAAATAAGGAGTCGTAAATTTTAATATTGTATTATTTAGTTTTATCACATTAGTCGTCATCGTCCTCACTAGCATCTGCTACAGACCAAGACAAATATCTTGCAAATTGTCCAGTTTTGTGGTATGCTATTTCCAAATGGTTTCCAAATGAATTGACTACTTCTTGGATTTGTAGCGCCATATCATTTAATGAGTCCATAATAGATGAATATGCTTCGGTTACGTCGCGTCTGTTTCTTAATTCAGCAGCATCTACTGTAGATAAATGTTGAATCGCCTGAAAATTGTTAAGAAAATGATCATCCACGTGATTTATGAGAACACAGTGAGCTATATCCACAAGAGTGTTATTGTCAAGTATGATCAGACAATGAGTATCTGTGGTAGTAGTAGTATAGTATATAAAAAAACAATTAAGTATTTTAAATAAAATTAAACCATCTATCAATGCGATCCCCTCGCAATGACAATTTAATTATGCACATTATGTATTATGTCAATGAAAATAAAAACTAATTATTATGATAAATGAACAAGTAGGTATATATGAAACATTTAAAATAACTCTGGTTTAAATATTTTTGTAACGATAAGAAAATACAAGTGTTCGATCAAGAACACTCTTGATAAAGTCAGTTTTCAAACAATGTTTAAAAAACAAACCACCCTATCCAAAAAACGCCTGGCGCATAATTGACCGGCAGGCAGCTGTTATATTAAAAGATTTAAAAACAGGGCTGGTATGAGTATTCAAACAATACCCTACATCTTAATCTGTTCAGCATTTAGAGTTACGGTTGAATAAAACTCACATACATATGTACATACACGAGCTTTAAAACATGACACTCCTTTTTCGGGCAGCCTTGCAAAACACGGGCCCAAGTTGCATTTTATTTAGTAACGAGATATGAAACATTATATCAATTTGAAGTAGCCAAGAAACGAATACTAATAGTATTTTTTTCTAATGAAAGTAAGATAAAGACTTAGTCGATGTCTCATGTTTTTATTTTTTTATTATTGTATTCTTTATTTTGTATAGGATAGATAAATAGATCCGTTTAATTTTTTAATAAGAAGAAGTAACATAAAATATTATCAATCAATTTTCTTGAGATGATTTGTGGAGTATTATGAAATTAAACATATTTACTTTTAAAAATGCAAAAAAAAAACAAGTATATTTACCAGCAACGCCAATAATGTCAAAACTACTTTCTGCATTTTGCATATTACGATGATGGTAATGTTCAATTTTTTATTTGTACAGGCTACGTTCTGCGGTTGAATGTTCCCTTAACAGAGTTTATTACTTCGTAACAAGATTTGTTTTCAGAGTTCTGTGTTAAAGAGAAAAGATCCGTCGCAAAAAGAAGGCATATTTGAGTTTAACATGTGTATCTGTGACAGACATACATATAAGTATATACACATATTCTATGCATCATAGCTTTTAAATGAATGGACGTATTTCGAGTTAGATGTTTTTTCTGTGTGATGGGCACACTAATCAAGTGATTAGTGTTAACTACATATAATTCAAATAAATATGATTTGCCTTTTGAAAATGTAAACAGAGAGAGAGATAAAATAAAAAAAAACAATTTAAGTAATTTTTCAATTTCATGGATGATATATTCAAGTCTCTCATGGTTCAGGGAATTTTTACTTGAGCTCATGTAAAAAACCCCATGAAATAACACCGCGTGTGGACTTTATCGATACCATATCATGAACACTTCACCGAGTACTCGCTAAACATGGTTCGAGGAGGAGGAGTCTCCACTCGTGAAAATGGATATATAGGTAAATACATTTTGTTATTTTGAGCATAAATCTTATTGTAATAATTTTCCATTTAATCGTTTTTTTAAGCGCTAATGTTGCTGTTAAGGGTGTTTATGAGCTTTGGCAACCAATTGTAGATATTTTAAGTTCCAGGTTTGAAAAATTTGTAAGGAATCCTACCTGCATACAGACTTGATCAATCCATAATTAATTTACCTGTTTTCTAAACGAATGCTTGGTAATGAGATCGCTTGATGTTAATGAAAGTTATTTGATTGAGTATTTTCTTTTTTAATTACTATTTAATAATGGTTCAATTTAATAGGCTACTGTCACCATAATCATTAAAGAAGCACTAATCGTTGTTTCAAACTCATTACCAGACAGAAGCGAAAATATGACACTTTCTACAATGACGTCATCATTAACATGATTCAGCCTATCGCAGTCCACTGATGGATATAAACCACTCCCAACGTGCACCTGGACCTCGTTTCATTTATTTCTAGACTAAATATAAGTTATAAAGAGTGCAGTTCGACCGACAGTTGTCCCCCTGCAGCCGCATTTCTACCATATTAAAAAACTCGGCAAAAAATGTGAAGATTAGATCTAACTATGAAAATTCCAATCATGAATTGAAAGTTAAAAAAAAAAGTGAGAATTGATTGGTTAACTAATTAATGAATCGTGCTGTGAGTGGATGTCAGAAAACTAAAGTTAGACAATCAAAAAAGTGATTCCATCCAATTTTACTTTTTTGGAATCTACTCACAGCACAAGGAACGAATCAATTCTCCCTTATTTCATTTCACTCCCCATTCGGAGTGACAAAAATAAACAAAAAAATTTATGTTTTTTGTATTGTTTTTATTCAAATATTAAGTTATTAAACTACTAAATATAACATTCTAATATGATAACAGTCGTAATATAATTAAAATTAACGTTAAAAACGTAACTTAACTTCCAGAATGACAATCACAAAATAGTCACAATTTCAATGGGAGGGATGTTCTTGATTGATTTACAGTAAATTAATTATCAATATTTGGCTTCAGTTTTGTTAGGAATAACCGCAAATCTCCCCGTTCCGTGTTTTCAATTTGCTCCTTTTTTTTTTTGTTAAAAGGTTTGTAACGACACTAAAACTTTTTTTGAAAAGATTTGACGAGGGTAACGCTATCAAAAGCTTTCTCTGCAATTCCCCACAGTTCAGGATTTATTTTTTTGGTTATCGCTGTCTGCAGCCAAAAAGTTTGCTAACCTCTTTTAAATTTCACCTTCAGCTCCTCAGTAGTGCTAAGCTCGAGTAGCTTCTTTTGTTTCATCTAATTTCAATCATGTGTCACATTCTCCAATTCCGTTTCATCAAAGTGATTTATGATCAATGGTGGTATTTCCATCGTCACAATATCTTCAAATAGAAAGTCATCATGCAGGGTAATTCAATGTTGAATGTATGTCTCCTCAATGCATTCTACTTGTGACATGTTTGACTAATACACTCCTTCTTAAATTTGTTTTTATTAAATTGAGGCTTTCCTCTTGTAATCATAAGTTGAAGTCATATTTTTTAACAAATCTGTCAAATACGATGTGTAGTTTCAAATTGGTTAGGTTTTCTTTTAAAACTGGATCTTTACTTTTCAAAAACCCTTAAACTGATTCAAAAAGTGAGTAAAATCTTGTCAAACATGCACCTTTCGACAACCTTTATGTAAGAGCAATCGTTGGAAGTCATCATCAATTGTGCAAATAAACGCATATTCAACGCATTGATTCTTACTTTGTTAACTGCATTGTAATTGTAATCTATGACTAAAATTTTAGGTATTGTCGGCAAATGACACAGTGAATTGCAGTTACCTCTGGTATAATTCTATCAAGATGGCTTATACGATATCGCCCGATTAG
Organism: Tyria jacobaeae; assembly: GCA_947561695.1. NCBI lineage: Eukaryota > Metazoa > Arthropoda > Insecta > Lepidoptera > Erebidae > Tyria > Tyria jacobaeae. The sequence continues at coordinate 10,015,725 of OX387231.1, read as the reverse complement.
GTAGGACCTTCATCTGTTACCACCGAAATAGTGTCCGTCTCCAAAGTTTTCGCGAATAGTAGCTCTTCATGAATTTCTTCGTCTATAACTTATCGAACAAATGCCAGTACTAATGCTTCATTACCAGGTAAAGTTGTTTTGTCCAGTTGAATAGAAAAATGAGTTGTTTGCAGATAATCACACAAGAAACTTTCTATATCAAAGCTCATTTCATCAATACGACTTTGTGCAGTATTATTACTCAAAGGAATTCTTTTGAGTATGTCAAATGAAGATTTGTGCAGAACAGTTTTTAAAACCTCTTCGACAGCGGGTAAAATTAACTATTGTCCAATGGTGTATGAGTATTGTAAGATGCCCGCAAGCCATCGTCGTTAGTTTCAGATGTTGAAGCGAATATACTGTGCTCGGTGGGTTTTTTTTCATCGTCGTGGTGACAACTCACCAGGGGGCGCTGCAGTAAACATTTGTTTGTGCAAAACCAAAACTACTAGTCCGGTTTCGTTGCAGTTTGTGGTTGATTAGTGAGGGTTCTTAAAAAGATTTTATCCTTTTTCCATTATTTTTAAAAGTCGTGGGTTTTTTAAAAAATAATAATTTAGCTTTTCTTGTAATATAATGTAAACCAGTTATTTATATATCTTTCTGTCAATTCGATAAAAAATGCTTGTAAATAACATTTTGATTTCAAAACTCAGCGATTTTAATTATTTATTTATTACTTTGATGCACGTTAAGGGTGCGTAAAGACGCGTACAATTTATGAAATATATTTGATTAAGTCATTTAGCAAATAACAAATGAAACCAACCTGATTTTTTTACAATCATACAGGTCAATCATAATATATCTCTTCTCTAGTGAACCACCATACAGTTCGGTAAAAAAAATATTAATAAAGTAGGAAGAAAAAGTTCAAGGTCTCTCGGCTTTCTGTTCTTTTATGGAACTATCTAATAATGACTCTGTTCAGTATTTAATTTTTAATTTTATATACAATAATACGTACCTACCACACGCAAACATTACAAATATACTGATTACAACATAAAATATCATTAGTTTGTATAACAAATAGGCAGATTAATACTTACTTTTTCCGACATTGGCAAACGCTAATATCGTTCTTTACTTCACTTTTCTTTTCGAAATTCCGGAAACAGATGAGTAACGTTTATCCTAAGCATTCGTATTTCTATTGGTGAAGAATCAAACTAGTTTATGCAAGATTGCAAGGCCACAAACCACAAGTAGTATTTCGTCCCTTTGCACGTCTGAACAAGCGTAGCGGACGAAAATATTATCTGCCTTATAAGTGAAGTCAAGCCAACATTTTAATTCTTCACTTCACAGTAATTTGTGACCAACCTTTCTAGTGTCTGAGGTTTGCGTTCATACTTACTTCTCAGTTTTTAAGTAACGTGGTTATAATTGAACATACATTATTTGTTTTAATTTTTTCATGTTCCAAATAAATATTATTATTATTATATATGTGTAAGGTGATGTATGTAAGGTGTTCGGTATAGCGGTTACTGCGATAAGAAACATACAAAACGAAACCGAATTGGGGACTCGTTTAAAGTTGGTTTAAAAAGTAAACCGTAAATAAGTTCTTTATTATTTTAATTTTTTGAAAAGATCAATATGTGATATGATATAAATATAGTATTATAAAAATCTAGGAATCTTGTAAATCAGAAACAGCCCACGATAAGATTCTTGACATCTTTCCAGATTTGTGAAGGTTTATTTCCATATGATTTCCGAGCTTAATTGCTGCCTCCTGTATTTTAGTACCAAGAAAGTGCACCGATTCCATAATTTTTGACCATCCTTCACTTAATTTATGTCTGTTGACCATTTTCGACGAATCCTCTGCAAAGACCCACTGTTCAAGAATAATACCCTGTAACACAAAAGAGCAAATTAATAAAATAAAAATCATTATTAGTGTACATGAACGATGATAAGAAAGAACACCTATTTAAACGAATATCGTCTTTCTGTTAATAATAAATGCTGTAACAGCGGACATACAGGAAGAGGCACCTTGGTACATGCTCTTTGTAGACGACATTGTGTTGTTAGGTGAGGATGGGCGTGAGGTCTAGAGCAGGTTGGAAAAATGACATCAAAAAGACTGAAAAATTATGGCTTGAAAATCAGGAGAACAAACTGAATACATGTTCAGTTCTTATTCGGCAATTACGACGGTCTCTCCGGTCCGGTAATCATTTCACTCTTTTAAATAGTGATACCCGTCTGCTCCAACCTCAAGTGCCACGACTTTCTCCTGTAAAGTGGTGATGAAATAGATCGAACTATACAGCAGCAAATCAATACAGGTTGGTTAAAGTGGCTACAGGTATCAGGAACGATATGCGATCCCGGGTTTCATGATAAATTGCAGGGGCAAATCTACAAGACCATCATTAGACATGCCGTCCTGTACGGATCTGAAAGTGGGCCCGCAAACAGAACGGACGAACGCATGTAGCTGAAATGCGAATGTTGAGAGGAATGTATGGTGTAACTAGGAACAACAAAATGGATGGATGAAAGTTGAGGATTAGGAATATACTATCAAGCTTATCGCATGTGATGAGAAGGAATGAAAACATCGTAAGGAAAGTAAGATGTATGGAAGTTGACGGATACAGGAGTAGGAGATAACCAAAGAAAATGTGGATGGACTGCGTGAAAGAGGATATGGCTAGAAAGAGAATAACAGATAAATGACGAATTATAGAGTGGGAAGGAGTAATAAAATACATTGCAACGATCCATAATAAAATTAAGGTAAAGGTAAGAAGATGAGGACCTGTTTGAACAGATACTTTAGGATATAAGAGTAAATAACTAAATGTAGATATTTTAAATGTACCCAACATATACAAAAACGAAATAATCAAAGTTTAATCTAAAAAAAAGTCCGACTATTACTTATGTTACTACTATAATAAACTTACTCGATCCCTCCAGAGGAGCTGAGCAGATCTACATGAAATATAGCACAGAGATAGAATCTAGTCTGGAATAGTCTGTTAGGTATGCGACCCTTCGCATACCTATTAAAGGAAGGGTCGCATACTTATTATAACTCGAACAGCAGCAACACACCTCTAACTAAATAAACTGATGTTGAAATATGAACAATATACTATTATAATTCATATTTCATTAAAAATCATTTATTTCAATTAAACCAATTATATTGATTTGTCATGAGTAGGAATCAGTCATACTAAGTCAGTCGTGAAGTTTTAATACGTAGACTCTATAGAGAAACTCTTTTTCTACGTTTTGTATACAAGTTTCTTATTAAATTGTTTATACGCGCATGTAATATGTGAGGACAATGTATGTAACAAAAAACCATGCGATGGTTTTGAACGTATTTTATAATAACATTACTCTTACAAATATCACTGAAAAACCTACCAATGAACAGTTTTAACGTTTGATACAATCATTATTTATATTCTTATAATATATTTCGGTTTTCTATTCTCAAAGTTCCATGATTCATCTAGAAATTTTCAAGTTTTCTGGCGTTGGTAAAATTGTTTAGCATAATTGACTGATTGAAAAGTGTAGATTTCCGTGTTTAATCATCGCGATATTAAAATAATATCATAACACTAAAAAACAGGAGTTATCTCTAACTCAATTATACACTTAAACATAGAACCTTTTCTTTTTTGAAGTCGGTTAAAACATAAAATTTGCTATTAGATTAAAAAATATAAAACCTGTTTTTCTAAGAATATATGCTTAAACTTTCAAAATATGTTCTAACATCCATATTACGTTGCCAACTTGATTGAAGGTGTTCAATGTTGCTCGATAAAATATGTAAGAATTTGCAGTATTATATAAAGATTTTTTTTTTAAACAAAATGTAACAAATGGTACAAGTATAATGATAAGAGAAGAGGGGCTGGTGATGATGTACATCAAATATAAATAAATCACTAAGCTTCACTACACGTAAGATGCTCAATATTTACCAGTAACATTGCAAAGAGTAATGTACATTGATTTCGAATCATCTCACTTAATTAGAGAAATATTCACAGTCAGTGTAAATCTATTAATGAAGTGAACATGTCAACTATTGATGAAATGTAAGCACTTTATAAATTAATCAGCACTTTTGGAGTTCCGTAACTTTTTTTTTTAATGTATAGGACCAACGAGCAGACAAGTCATCTGATGTTTATTGAGTTCCGCCACCCATGAACACTTCCAACTTAAGAGTCACAAGAGTGCTGTCCACCTTTTTGGGTATGGGAAAGGGACGAGGGGAAAGAGGGGAGGAGCAAAGGGGTTGGGTTGGGTCTCCGATAACCTCACTCACTCGGTCACATAATGCAAGTATTGTTTAACAGCTGCTTTTCTGGTAGGCCGTAGTAATACTCCGGTCGAGCCCTTCTATACGTTCCGAAATGTGGCTCTCCTTCGTAACTTTTCTCGCTTTTATTAATTTGGTAAAATAAAGGGTTAAAGAAAACATAGTAATATGGTATGCAGAATATGGTCTTAATACCTAATACAAACACGTGTAATAATATAAGTTTAAAAACCAAAGTAATGATTTGATTAGGCCTAAAACTAAACTGAAATGAACTGAACATGTACATTTAAGATATATACAAGGTTATTATCATTTGAGAGCCAGATACAAAGGAATTCGGAAGTCTACTTCTGGTAAGGTACACCAGAAGTAGACTTCATACTTTTTTGATCTTAAACTGTAATCGATAAGTAGGTCAAAAGGTGTGCTTAATTATACATCAAAATATAAACATGTCAAATTATAGTATAATAAAACCTTCCTCTACTGTCGGTGATTAAAATTATGTATGCTGCATATACAGTCGTGGTCAACTAATTAAGGACATTCAAGATAGTGGACAGCAATAACCGGATATGTACATATAAATATAAAACCCTGTTGATTTCTCAGTAACTATTATTTGCATAATTTGATCCGATTATTATACTATAAATGGCTGTAAATAAAAGATTAAATAAATATAAAAAAGTGTTTAATATCAAAGGTTAACCATGTATTCAATTTAAGGTACAATTCTGTAGCTGGACATTTAATTAAGAACAGTAAAGTAAAATGAAAAATAGAGTTAAACAGAACTAATAATCTGCAGTATTTTAATTTCTTTAACAACTTCATTTTATTACGGGTAAAATCAGTACCCAGTAGCAAAACCTTTGTTAGTAATTACCGCTTGACACCGATGTGGCATAGACATTATCAGTTTCTGACATATTTCAACAGGAATGTTTGCCCATGCCTCACAAAAAGCTTCATTAAGTTCATCTAAAGTTGTGGTACGATAAATGGCAACTTTTTTCTTAATTTCGTGCCAAAGGTGCTCGATTGGGTTGAGGTCGGGGCTATTTGCTGGCCAATCTAGCACTGATACCGACTGTCTGTTAAGAAACGACTTGACTGAACGGGCTGTATGTTTTGGGTCGTTATCATGCTGAAAAGTCCATATAATAGGAAGATGTTCCTCAGCATAGGGAAGCATAGTTTCTTCTAATATTGCCTTGTATTGATGTTGGTCTAAGTTACCCTGAACTTTCCTCACAGGTCCCACTCCACGTCCAGAAAATGATCCCCACATTTTAATGTTTCCTCCGCCATGTTTCACCTGCTTTTTTGTGAATCTTGGATTCATTTCCGCTTTTACAGGACGCCGTACGTATTGCCTTCCATCTGAAGAAATCAAATTAACCTTGGTCTCGTCAGAGAATAATACATGTTGCCATTGGTCGTAGGTCCAATGTCCATATTTACGTGCAAACGCCAAACGTGCATTTCTATGCTCTTTCTTTAACAACGGTACTTTGCGAGCCACTCTTCCGAACAACCCTGCTTCTACCAGACGTCGTCGAACTGTCCTCGCTGATACACTGACTCTTTCGTCTGCCCCAAACACTTCATGTTTAATTAAAATAGAGCCTAGAAACGGATCTTTCTTAGCTAACCTGGTTATCATTCTATCTTCTTGCGGAGTTGTTTTTCTCGATCTTTTTTTCTGGGCACATTTAAAGTTGTGTTATTGCGCCTGAAATGTTGCACTGCATTGCATACCATAGTTTTTGAACAATTTGAATATCCTGCTATCCTTCGGCATGACCAACCACGCTCGACAAACTTCATGATAATTTTTCGTAGTGTTGCATCGCAACTTTTATTTTTGCCCATTGTTCTTCAAGATAACTCTCAAAACTTGAAATTACAAATCTAGATTGCCGCCAAAACTACCACAAAGAATAGGAGAAGAAAGAAAATAATAATTGAGATTCAGATTTTGAAACTAGAACGCAATATCTCAGTGTCCCTAATTAAATGGCCAGCCAGCATTCTTTGAACAAATAGCACTGTGATCATCTATCAGCTATACTGTAAAGAGGTTTAATGTTTAAGAAGTTGTTATTGTTTGTATAATTAGGCACATAAATGACTAATTATACTTACATGTAAAAGATGTGGAATATTGTTTAGACTCGTTGGAAAATAAAAAATAAATTCACAATTTGGATTAACTAGAGAGTGTCCCTAATTAGTTGACCACGACTGTATATATATATATATGCTGCGGCTAGTGCTATTTACTAAACTTGTTCTATTGAAAAATCTAATACGGAATTCAGTTCACGTACCAACTTGTAGAGTACATTACTTATCTGTAATTAGTAATTTACGCTGCAAAATGAGAAATTCCTTATAGCACCGCATTGTATCAAACTCATATCCATTCTATTTCTTGTCATTATTAATTATTTCTGTTCAATATTTTTTTCTGGACAACTCCTGTCTTATGAATTATTCCTGTGTCGCGGGCGCGACATACATACAAACAACGAACATAAAGAAATCCTGGACTTGGAGCAACTATTTGTAAATCACACAAATTTTTGTACCATGCGGGGATCGAACCCATGACTTCAGCAAACTGGGTGAGTGACCACTAGACCAAGAAGTGGGCCAAATCCATTTTTTTATGTATGATTAATTTAGTTAAATTCACTGCCAATTAATTATCTTATTGAAATGTGTAACCTAAGACATAGTTTTAAAGAGCAACTTACTTTTAAAGATTCTTCTACATGCTTGTTCCCGTAGGTGTCGTACAGGTAACTAAGGGATTGGACTGTAATCCATCTGTATACAGTCTGTGCCCAGTTGACGGCAATAGGCTCGCGCCCTATTACGTAAATAGGACTCAATTTTGGTTGGCAAAAGAATGATATTCAATATGCCCCAGCCTACCCCTTTGGGGATATAGGCGTGAGTATGTGGCAGACACACATACTCACGCCCTTCTACATATTCTGACATAAATTAATACAAAATTGTCAAAAATTAAAAAAAATACTTTTTCATATAAAAATACGTTGTTATTCAATGTAAACATTATGAAATACCATTTCAGTTTACTCAGCTTAGTCCCACCCACAAACAATATGTGTATGTGTGTTTCGCATTCCGGTATTTCACGGAACAGTATACATACGAGGATCTAACATGGTCAATTTCATGAAACTTACCATGAAGTGGACCTTTGGTTCAATTCACAAGAATATCGTTGCTTTTTTTTTACTTATAAACAAGCAGACTCATTTTATATTAATTGGATATGATGGCAAACTTTGAAGCAACCTTCATTTTACCTTGTGGTCAATATTACACTCGTGGTTGGTAATCGAAACGGTAAAACCGCAGTGTAAATAAAAAAATAAATCCCTTGTATACAGTAAACAAGTGTATTAACAGCTTATTTATTTAAAATTTGTACATATGTATGTATGTACATACGTACATACAAATGTAGAGCAAAAAAATGTTACTACGATGAAGTTTAAAATTAAAAAAAAACTTTTTGGTTTCGTGGCAATCTTAAATAACTGGATATAGGAAATAAACAAAATTGCGGGTAAACAACAGTTATGTATAAGAATTAAAATAATTTTGTATGATGCTGAATATTGCTTACTGAAAGAATAGGCGGGATATAACTTATTCCTTCAGTAACAGGAGTTCTTCAATGCAAATGGTTGTGTTAAACTTTCCAAAATCTTGAAACTTGTACCACAACAATATTGACGGTAAGAACACAATACTGAAACTTTGCAACATACTAAAGTGTCGCAGTTGGAGCGTGGCATCCTTAGTGCTCATCAAACTTTCACCCGTCTAGTGTTTATGTGGTATATCTAAAGTTTACCTTAAGTCAGGTTAATGTGTCAACTTAACAGGTAGCATGTATGAAATATCTATTGGGGTGTACTTAGTAGGGCAGGTGGGTTTCTAAGAACAACGGTCAAGGGGAATAAAATACTTGCTATCATAAGTACCCACATCTATATATTAATATATACAGGCTATAAATTAATATATTCTTTTATATATACATTTTTTTCAAAGACCTGTATCGTGGGGGACTTTACAAACATTCAAACACCGGATACAAGGAAACATCCAGACTCTGAACAACAATTTGAGGATCACACGAAGTGTTGTTCCGTGCGGGGCTCGAATCCACAACAATCGGCGCGGCAGTTATATATGTATATATATAATATATAAAAGATAGTTTCCAAAATATTTTTTAAAATAACCCTCATAAATTTATTATTATTGAGTGAGTTAGGGGAACCGGTGCCTAAACTTCACTTCCTCCTTCATCCTCATTAAATATACATCCATCGTGCACATAGTCTACAAAAAAAGCAAGAGCATTTTACAGAAAAAGTAGACTTGTCAACAAAATTCAAACATTTTCCAATAGCATGTAAATGAGTTTGACAGTTTTGTGTTAGAGAGTCCTCAAAGCTTATTAAAAAGCGACTTCGGTAAGCAGAGTAAAACTATTTGGCTAATATTTCTTTTTTATACTATAGTGGGACATACGAACAGACGGGTCACCTGATGGTATGGAGTCTCTTTCAATGCATGGTTATAAATTACGCAGCTTTGCTTTGCTTTGTCATGCCCCACGAGTATGCAAAATTAGATTTCAGATTTATTTCTCTTAACATTAAACTGTTACATAGTATTTTGGTTTATTTCTTGACTTGACTTTACTAGCAAAGCATGAAAATCAGTCTCTTCAAGGTTGCGAGCAAATATCGGTATACAAACACAAACAAAATGTTATGCATAGTTTAGATGGTGCATCGCAGTATCTTCACTATAGATCTGACAGGATCTCTAAGTACATGGGTCAATCAATACATACATCCTTTTATAATATTAGTTGTCATTAGGGTTTGCAGGATAAATAAATTTATTAGAGGGAGAAACCACTTATATTCTTAATTATACACCACAATATTAAGAAGTCAGATAATTACAATCAGATGGTACAAGGCGCCTTTACATAGGTACTCCTACATAGGGCGCTCTTATCGCTAGGACCGATGTCTTCCAGACAACCTGTGTATAGAAACAACGGAGAGAAATAAGCAATAGATGGTGGCGTACTGTAGATGTTAAGGATTTGAGTAATAATTAAACAAATATCAAGATACATTGAGGATCTGAATTCACATCCATAAATATAGCAATACTCATAAATAAACAAGAACAAAAAAAGGTCAAGGGTTCCGAGTGCTCGTTTCATTTATAAGGAACTACTAGCTAAACGACTGATTGATACTTCTCTCGACCAGAAGGCTGGCCTTTTGTTTGCACAGCCGCTATGCATTGCTATTCATCGTGGTAATGCTGCCAGCCTCCTAAGAACGCTACCAGTAGGCGACGACGGAATTCATATTTGTGAATAGTCCCAATACTTATTTTATTATGTTTTCATTTTAATTTTAGTCAAATGTAAATATTAAAGAACACAAGCAAAACGAGACTTATATATATTATATAAATACAAATATATATAAATAAACACACATGTGAATTCCTACATATACATATACATACATATGTCAATACTACATTTTTCATGTTATATTTGTAAAAAAAAAAAGTTAAAAGACAAAACAAAATTAAAAGTTTTGAACATTGTTACGACTGATACAATAATCCAACGTGACTGATAATGCAAAAGCAAACATGGCCAATAGAATAAATTATTAAAAAAGAAGCTATATAGAAGGGAAGAAAAAAAAGAAAAGCATTCCGTAAGTGTCGTTATACAAAAATATTAAATTAAAATAAAAAAAAAACAATATATAACCAACAAGATAAACCTTTAATATAACCAATTGAATTAAAAAAAATATATATTGAAATCGATTTACAAACTACCATTAATAAAAACATTCTAACTGGATAGGGTACAACATTTTATTGTGTTTAATACAATGGTGGCCTTATAGCACTGTGGCAATCTTACAGGCAACCATGGAATAGAGATAAAATTAAAAATCGATAAGGTCAGTAAGGCAGCTCATTCCGATAAAGGCCACTAAGGTGTAAGCTCCATGAATTGTGTAAAGAAGTAAATATAGATACTTAACGAGTAATATACACTAAAAAATAATAAGGAAACCTTCTTCTTTTTGAAGACTGTTAAAAACATATTTTTTATCACTTTTACGTGTAATACTAATAATTTTCTATGGCCTAATAAAGATTGGCTACAGACAGTGTCGACCACTTGATAACAAGACATATTAACTGAAATTAGTGTGTCTAAGAAAACAGCCGATTAGGGGTGACGCCTCAATAGTCCGACAGTGACGCAACCATCAATTTAAGCCCAACCTTCTTTATTTCAATCTACTTACTGTTAATGGACCACTTATTTTTCCTTACGAATTTGTTATCACCACATCAAAAACTACTATTTATTATATTGAAAATAGGGGTAACTATGAAAGATATATAAAACAGAGGAGTTTTTAATAAAATTATATAATTAATAAACATTATTTTGACAAGTTATTAAGTAATGGAATGGGGGAGCGATAAGACGAGACCTACTTTATAAGTTGTATAATAATCACTTGAGTTTAGATCGAGATGCGGATAAAATTGTGGTTACGATTATTACGGTTGCTACTTAGAATAATATTTTTAGAACTACACTAATATAAAAAAGTGATCTAAAAATAATTTCTTAGAATTCTATAGAGAGATTTTTTAAACGATAGGATGAAACTAAAGAATTCTAGTTACGGCATTTAGCCGTATCTCATATGATAAATGAACTGTAAAACATAGGTATAAAATATATACCTACATACACTCACATCTGTATTCCCGAACTGATAGGCAGTTTTGTAATTAGCTCCTTTACTTTGCCGCTCATAATCTAGCCCAATCAACGTACTAGGGGGCAAGTCTATTGCCATCATACGGGCACTTTGGTAATAAGATGGGAAAAATGGGAGTTTATTGAATAGGAAAGAGATGATAGAAAGGAAGGAAATGGATAATGCTTATACGAATGGATTGTGTGTATTAACAATATCTTTAGCTATTCAGGTTCGTACGCATAAAACTCGAACTAGTTGATGCCGGGAAATCCGGGCCCTCTGACGCAAGTCGAAGTAGTTGGTGTTTGGTGATGTTATAATTCACTTTAAAAAAGTAGACAACCAACTTCAATGCGTCCGTCATAAAATTTAAGACTTAAATGGTTTTCTCATGGATGAATTCCATTGTCTGAGCTGGACCATTTTAAAATGGGACCACACGGGAAGCAGCAGGATTCATCAAAGTCTATTCACCCAGTCTAAAAGTTCTGAGGTAACAAACATGAAAAAAATAAAGTCGAATTGAGAACCTCCTCCTTTTTTGAAGTCGGTTGAAAATATAAACCCACATAATAATTAATTTTGTTTACTACAAGTTTCGGCCTGATGATAATATTTATTTTATAATATATGTATACTCACATACGCATACCACACATACACATGTTATTAGTGAATAATACATACTACAATTTTTTTTTAAATATAAACATTATTATTGTTATAAATAATAGGCTACAAACATGACACACACTTCGAAGTGGAACAGTAGCCATAAACGCAGGTCAAAAACGACCAGTGTATTTATTTATGAATAAGTATTTTACATATTGAAACAGTAACGCAGTTATGTTATACCTTAGTTCAGCTAATAAAAACAAAGTTAAATGTTAACAAGGAACAAAGCTCAGCCACTTAGTACCTTAAGTTTTTTTTTATACAAATGCCAATGACAGACATTTACTGTTATTAAGCATTATTACCATAGTTAAGTGATCACTCAGGGGGACAAAACTCTACAGTTATTCACCCAAATTTGGCTTTAAGTCTTTCAAATAGCAGTGACAATCACTGAAGCCAGTTTTCTTCAATCATGATTTAGTTTGGACCATAATAATTCTACCACTTTGTGGGTTTCATATCGTAGCCACTTCTTGTTACACAGTCAAATATATGAATCCCGAAAGGTTATCTTGATATAAATGTGGCGGAACTTAACAGCTAAAAAAATTAACAACACTTTTAACACTTTTCAGCCATATAATTTCAACAATATTATTTTTATAGTCCTTTTCATCAATGAATGATATTTTAGACCCCCGACGAAAATGAGGAGTTATAGTACGTATATGGAATCATAGCTTCTGAATGGATGAACCGATATTAATAAAAAAAAAAAAATGAAAGGGGTCTTAAATAAGAGCTTGGTCTTAGCTTTACATTCAAGAACATCTGCTCAGCCGTTTGACTGTCATTAGGTATTTTCTAATCACTGGAAATATTTTCAGCAGCATTGATTCTAATTGTGTAATAATATATTTTTGTTTGGGAAATTTAGGGTTTGTCCCAAGAATAATTGCTGTCAATGCATATAAACTGTACAATATGCATTGAAGTGTCGAAATATTACTATATATATTCAAGTTGCATCAAAACTATTGTAACAAAAACTCTTTAAGCCTTTATCAAATCTCTACTCAGCAAATACATGGTAACCTTAAAAGAGCGTTTTATTTTCTAATCTCTATAAAAGTTTCCGAGTCTCAGGGCTATTCCATTACTTCAAAGAAATACTCCCGGATCGAGGCAAAGTAGATTCGCTTACAGAACGGCAAATCTAATTCTGTCTGCTTAGAAACTAGTTATTTTCTTGCAAGAAATTATTTTAAATGGACTGACATATTTATTTATGTTCTTTGCTCTGTCCTAATAATTGTTACTGTATCTTTGAAACTGCGATTTTTCTCAAATGTTGTGTTGTCCTTTGAAGTTGCGTTACAGGCTTGTCATTTTCTTTTATTTGGTGTCATGCCTCTTGTTTTTATATTTATTAATAGGCTATTCTGGTTTATACTATTAAAATCTATTTGAATTAACTATGAAAACATTTATATATTATATAAGGGCAACTAGACTTTTACAAACACGACTATAATTGTTTCCATCCGCAGACGATGCACCGGACGTCGGAGGAGGGCCGACAATGCCCAATTCCTTCCCCCGTAAACGGACCCGAAGGCGGTGAACCGGGGATTAAGTTCACCGCCCCAATCACTTAGTGTAGTGTTCCACGCGTCTCTCTCAAGGAGTGATAGGGGGGAGAGGCAACATCCTTTCCTCCCTTCAAAACAAGACGGGGTCCGATCCGGCGGACGGTCACCAGCTGGTCGCGGAAGACTGTCGTGTTCCCGCGGCCCTCGGTAGCAGGTACGAAGAAGGAAAAAAGAAAGAAAGAAAAGAAAGAAAGAAAAGAAAGAAAGAAAAGAAAGAAAGAAAAGAAAGAGAGAAAAGAAAGAAAGAAAAGAAAGAAAGAAAAAATGATTATTTGGCACACAAAAAAATACAGGTACATGAACAGTTTTACAAAAAGACTTACTGTCAGTGCCAAAAACGGACCCAATTCAGCATTGTGTCAAACGAAAGCCTGACGCTGGTTTTCAATTGGGCCGTTGCAGACCATACCATCACAGGCCAATAGGTACATACATACTAACTAGACAATAAATAACAATACAAAACAGAGAAGCTCATCACTCCAACATACACAATAATATAAAACAATAACAACACATTTTGCACACACACCCTTTCACTCTGAAAATGCTCGACAGCATTCACCACACCATGCATCGCTTAACGCTATATAAGCGATGTGTTAACAGTTGCCATATTTAGTCTCCGCTGTGCTTCTATAAGATACTGCCGCAGTTTATATTTAAAAGTGCCAATAGTATTAAAGATCTTAAAGGCTAAATTGTTCCATATCTTAGAAGCCGCATAGCGGAAACTACCTTTAAAAGAGGCTGTTTTATGAGGTAATATAGAGAGTTGCTGCGAGCACTGTCTCACGGTACAATGACGTTTGTTGGAAACCCATTCTAGTTTACGAAACAGGTAAACTGGTTCGCGGTATTTAACAATGCCAAACATTAGGGATGCTAAGTGAAGCTTGCGCCTAGACTTCATTTTTAATATTGAATTGTCGTTAAGGAACGGTGTGACGTGACTTTTAGGTGGTACCTTAAAGCAAAAACGAGTGCAAACATTTTGAACCCTCTGAATCAGCCGATCCGTGCGGGCTAGAAGGCGCGGCCCGTACACAGTATCCGCGTAGTTTAATTTTGATAGTACCAACGACTCAACCAGTCGCATTCGCAAGCTCTCGGACAGAAACGGTCGTATTTTGTACAAAATGCGCAACCTATAAAAGCAATTTCGAACCAAGTCAGCAACATGTTTTTCGAACCTTAAATTACAATCAATAAGCAGGCCAAGATTACGGGCCTCATTCATCCGCTCAATTGACTGGCCCATAAGGGTTATGTTAAAGCTGGGAAGTGAGTTTAGATTTATTTTAGAGCCGAATATTATATATTTTGTTTTATTCGGATTGAGAACCAAGGAATTTCTCTCCGCCCAATGTACAATTCTGTTCAGATCATCGTTCAAGTCAGATATTGCTTTATCGAAATTACTTAACTTAAATGATATATAAACTTGAATATCATCAGCATAAATATGATATTGTGAATTAAGCAAACATTTAGTTATATCCGCACAATATATAATAAATAGAATAGGTCCCAATATAGATCCCTGTGGAACACCCCTTGCAATAGGGGTGATTTCAGAAACCACTGATTCTCCCCCACTAAGACGTAGTTCCACCCTTTGACAACGACCTGACAGATAGCTATGGAACCATTTAACTGTATTGCTATCGAACCCGAAGTATTTTAACTATGACAGCAACAAAGAAGTATTAATGCTATCGAAAGCCCAGGAAAAATCCAATAAAACAAGCAATGTACACATGCCCTGGTCTTATGCTAATAGTATGTTATCAGTCACGTCAAGCAATGCTGTAGCGGTCCCTTGACCCTTTCTGAATCCTGACTGAACCTCTGGTAAAATATTATTTTTTTCTAAATAGTCAGACATTTGAGCACAAACTACTTTTTCCAAAACTTTTGACAAACACGGCAATATACTTATAGGCCTCAAGTCTTTTACATCAGCCGGGCTAGTGTTTTTGGCAGCGGCCTGACAGTAGCAATTTTCCAGATATCGGGAAAGGTTGCTGTCTTTATGGAGATGTTCACCAAATGTGTGATAGCAGGCAATGTATAGGGAAGAGATAGTATTAACATCTCCAATGTAATACCATCACATCCCTCCGCATTAGATTTAAGAGCCGAAATATATTTAGAAATAATGTCCTGGCTAACAGGTGAAAGAGCGAAGACGCTTTCTCCGTGTCGATGAAATTCAAAATACGTCATAGTCGATATGTTAACTGATGTATTACCAGGGACGTTAAGGAAGTGACAATTAATTTTATCTGGGTCAGAGAAATGAGCCGGAAGGTCACCGGAACGTTTGTTCGGCAGCAAGGTTGTTTTTAAGTTCTTCCATAGTCTCTTAGGATTCTTAATTTTATTGTTAATGTTAAAATCAAAGTATGCTACTTTTTCACGGTAGAGAGAAGCCGTCACTATAGATTTCAACTGCTTATAATATTCTTTTTTGCTCTCGGTTTTACGTTTCTGAAATGCTTTCAGGGCATTATCTCTCAATCTCATCAAACATTTTATCGTGTCCGTTACCCAGGGATAAGACGGCTCCTTTATAAGGCAGGTCTTAATTGGCGCATGATCATCAAACACGACCACTATACAACTGTTAAATATATCAAGCATATCATTGACTGAACTTAAGGACACAATATAGCTCCAATCAACGCGCATCAAACTTTTACTTAGGTCATCATAATTAATATATTTGAAGAGCCTATACTTTGCTAAGTATGGTTGAAATGTATCCCGCCGTATATAAAAATTGTATATAGTCACCGAATGTCCGATTAAATTTCCACACGGTTCAACCGCAACATTTTTGGCGCGTAGGTTAGTACAAACTAAGTCAAGTAGGGTTTCACTCAATTCTGTAAAGTGCGTAGGCACTGTAACAATCTGGGATAAGCTAAGGCAACAGAGAAAATCCATGACCACTCTGGTTCGATTATCATTCTCGTTTAGTAAATTTACATTAAAATCGCCCAGTAGAATATAATAGTCAGTGTCACTGAGTGATGTTAAGGTGTCAGTGATGGCGTCAAGGAAAAGACCAAGATCCAGCCATGGGGGACGGTACGCAGTGCCAATGGTTACTCTTTTACCGTTAAGAGTGGTTGCGATCCACATTTGCTCTATTGATTCGAACCTGGGATCGACGGCTATCGATAATGTGCGCACATTGAGATCGCGCCTAACGTAGAAGCCGACACCCCCACCTCGGCCCGAACGCACATTCGCCAGTCGTGGCACATGACGCAGACGATAATCGGGAACGGTCGGTGCGCGCCCCTCCTCTCCAAGACGTAACCAAGTTTCATTAATGGCTAAAATATCGAAACTGTATCCTTCTACCATAGCTACGAAGTCATCGTGATTAGTCGCCAGGGAGCCTGCATTATAGAGTCCAACAGTTAAATTCTTTTCGAGCATTACTTATAATTATTTGTGAACCTCTCAATCGCGGAACATCGAATAAAGAAATTACATACATTTATCATATTGCAAAGCATAAGAAAAATATGTTCTGGTACGTTTTTTCTAGGGATAATATACATAAAAAGAGAGTGCAACAACAAGCTTGCGATATTACATAACTATAACACATAACTGACTGGCGCCATAATGTTTAAATAGTAAAATATATGTATAAAAAAAAAAACAAAGCACTTTTTAAAGTAGGCATATAAAATTAAACTAATACTAACGAACATATTAATGTTAGAGTTTAGAGTAACATAAAAATAGTGTAAAAAGTACAACAATAGCAACTTATGTATAATATTATAACATAGGCATAAACAATTATTGCGTGCTGCTGCCAAAGTTACGCGCAATGTCCGCCTCATTTCGTATGTTGACAGCCTTATCAAACAAACTTCCACCCGTGGTGTAGACAGACGTCTCGCACCTTACGAAACAACTCGCGATTTGACTTAGTAAGGCGCTCGTTAATATAGAATCTGCGCGGCGTACCGGTCATACCTAGATCAACCGTCAGGAACACAGTGGCGGTTGATCCCCTCCTCGAATGACTGATAGTCGATGAGGATTACATCACTTAAAAAAAATATTTAAAGATGCACATACCACAAAATTCATGTATTTTAGTTATTCAACACAAATATTTTGAAGTAAACGCTGTCCATCTGTAGAATGAATTGCAACTGCTCAACAGACGAGCACAAACCTTGTCTAATTTTAATAAACTTGTGAAAGAACTATGTATTTATTTATTATGTGCCCGTATCTATTATTATGTTTATGTGTATGTTTGTGTACATATTTGTGTATGAACATAATAGAAGTGGCGGTTGCGTAATGGCTAAGGCGGCGGCGCACCATAACACAAGCAGTTAGCTTAGCTTGGGGGTTTACAAGAATACTAATATTGTGTGTGACCCACGTCGCTAGTATTCGTTATATATATGTATATACGTATTAACCTATTTACTTTGTTTGTGTCTACGTATATTTGGGTATTAAAACAGTGAAATGTTGTCAATTGGTGTTTGTAATTTATTTCTGTTAATTAGTTTGCCTAGCAAACCACGTTTCTAGAACAAGATGGCCCTACTACCATGTGAATCTAGACAGGAGACCCCTCTGTTGTACATTGGGTTGCAATGTATATTACAATAGAGGGTTTTCCTCCTCTATTCAATCATATGTTTCTCTTGATCCAATGGTTGCGTGGAAGAGATTGCTAATTGCCATTAGTTAATTTA
This sequence comes from Tyria jacobaeae, assembly GCA_947561695.1. Lineage (NCBI taxonomy): Eukaryota > Metazoa > Arthropoda > Insecta > Lepidoptera > Erebidae > Tyria > Tyria jacobaeae. The sequence continues at coordinate 9,997,451 of OX387231.1, read as the reverse complement.
TAAGAAATAAATAAAAAAATATTGTATCTGATTTTATAATTAAGATAACATACACCCATACATTCACAACTTAATTTTTAACACGTTCTTAAATACGTTATCTGATACAATTACCTTTATCGAGATTCTGTCCCAACACTCATGCAGCTGATACGCTAATCCACGCTACTCAATTTACAAACTCTAATGATATAGAAACATTCCATAATGAGTTCAACTAAGCTCAGTTTCGCTTGCAGACGAATTTTAAATGAAAAACAAACATGAACCCGATGTGGATTTACTTCGATCATTATTTGAACAAAATTATTGGTTACCTTACTTTACATTCTGATGTATGCTAACTGAGATTGATATTACCCAATTTTATGACTCATTTATTTGAACGTGTATTTACAAAGTAGACACTCAGTAGCGCTTATACTACTCGCTGAGCTCTGGTAGACGATTGCTTGGGGCAATGAGGTTTTTGACGGATGTCCTAAATACAATTCTGAAATAATAATTGACTTTTAAAAAAAGGAGATAACCGCCTTCAATGCGCCTTTGCAATTAGTTTGCGCAATACATTCAATCGTAAAAACATTCAATTTAAAAACTTATTCGTAATTTTAATGATATACCTCATGTCCCACGATCACATTCTGATTTAGATTCAATGCAATAGTGCGGGTATAATTTTTATTACGTATGTTCGTCCATTTGTCGCGCACATATGTACTTAATGCAAATTTAATACTTATATGGTTTTCTCATGGATGCCATTGTCAGAACTGGACCAAATTGAAATATGGATATACGAGAAGCACCAGCCTTTATAAAAAAATTGGTTTACTCAGTTGAAAGTTAAAAAAGTCAAGTTTATAAATATAAAACACGTTAAAAAAATATATTGTCGAATTGAGAATCTCCTCCTTTTTTTAAGTCGGTTCAGAACTCAGATTAACTATAAATAAGCTAGCACATTAACATCAAAATATTCTTTAAATTACTTAGTGCTTCATTCGAGCCCTCGGAAGACCACATGCAATGGCTGACAAACTTTCAGTATATTTACACAATGTAGAACGATCTAAATATTACCAACAGTCAGGACGCTCCATATGCTACAGTATAGAGATACTTTTGTTGTTAATTTTCTAAAAAAAGCATTCCTTTAAAAGGCTCTAGGTAGAAGAAGATTGAGAAACCGTGTCTGGTACCATTTCTTTGCACGTTGTTTCAAAATTGTCTTAGAATATTTCACGACCATCAACAATGAATTTTCCCCCCGTTGCTTTTCCTTATATACCTTTACATTAAGCAATCTGATCTTAAATTGACTAAGGACTCGAATGGATTGACAGCAATAGGCTTACGACTTACGATAATCTAAATTATTATCAGGTCATTGACAAACTGTGGGTGTTTAGTGTCGCCACTACACTAACGCGCCGAGTGTTGTGGGTTCGATCCGAGCACGGGATAACACTGGGTCTTCCTCAAATTGTTGTTCTCAGTCTGGATGTTTTTAGTGTCCGTTGTTTGAATGGTTGTGAAGTCCCCCGCGACACAGGCGCTAATCCTAGTGTGGGAGTTGTCTTTAAAAAAAAGATACATACATATGTGTACAATGTTGCAAAATACCGTTTTTTTTTACATATTCTCTGGCTAGAGCCAGTCTCACTAACCACGACTAGACCTTTTTATGATTTTTTTATAAAAACAACTTACACAATAATAATACATCCGGCCTCGCGGGGCTTTACAAACATTCACACAACGAACACAAAGAACACCCAGACTCGGGCAACTATTTGTGAATCACACAATTTTTTGTCCCGTGTGGGAATCGAACGAACGAATCATTACTATTATTTTCATTAAACCGTATCGAAGAAGGGGGAGCGTTGTCTGCCAGTTCGAATACCAGTCACTAGTTCGAAATGTGTTCAAAAGAAGTTAAGAAAATAAGATTACGGCGACCTTACAGCTACGACTTTGTAGCGCCTCGGATGTTTCATTTATTTATTTATTAAATCTTCACGCACGTATTGTACAAAGGTGGACTTAACGACTAAGGCATTCTATGCCAGTCAACCTTGGGGTGTTGCAGAGATAAATAGTGGTAGTAACTAAGACGTGTAAGAGATAGAAGAGAGAAAAATATAGAGAGGTAGAGAATACTTTTACACCATTCTACAAATAAAACGTTATCTTCATAAGGCACAAAATCAGCCGCATATGGAAAACTGTTCCCATCACTAAACAGGGGCACCTGGCAGTACAGTACCAGCTTCTCAACAAAAGAAGTTATCAACGAAAATCGATTCCCAGGATATTTCAAATCAGCTTTTGACGCCAAGGAGTCCCTTGGCGTTAGGCAGAGAAGTTCTCTGCTTTCGCTATGGATTGATACAAGATCATGGCGAGTGCTCATAGGAGTTGTTCGGACTTATACCGGCCTTTATCTTCTTGTAAGTGTAAGTATTGTTTCACGCTGCACTGATTTAATTTTTTAGAGAATCAACAACAAAAAATATGTCAGATGAATAAGTGAGAGCCGCACTTAATGGTTTCTTATAAAAAAAGAAAACATATGCTAAAGCAATAAGAAATCGAAAACTGCCTTTCCCACAGTCGGTTAAAATGTTTTGTTTGCGAACTGTCCCTACTTACAAAATGTATCTTTAGACTATTTAAAATAATCTAAAATAGAAAATTAAAACACAAAAGCTGCGGCCCAAGTCTGCAAGTCTGTTATATCATATAAAAGTAACACTAACCAGACTTTTCGAGAAAAGCTGTAACAAAACTCGTTGTAACACAAAATCAATCGGCACGGATTCAGTTGAAAATTCGGATACTGAATTCACAAAAAAAGGTAGTTTTTTTATTCGACGCGCTCCCAACTCGTTAATTGAAAGTTTCAATGTGTTTTTCGTGTAAACTGCAGTGCAAAGCATTCAATGCATGGCAGCTAATCTGTTTTATTTAATGATTGATACGATTGAAGTATATGACGGCGGCGGCGTGGAAGGCATTATTTCGTTCGTGCAAAAGTATACGATGGTATGCATTTGTAATTTTGTACGTGTAATTTTCTACTTCGTGACTATTAACATTGCTTCGAAACATTGCCATTACTCTCATCATTCGTACCGTCTATTATGCTATGTGTCAGTCAATTATTTGCTATTGTATAACAAGTTGGGGTGGTGCAGTTAAACGCTTTTAAAACCACTGGAGGTAGCTCAGAGAGCCGTGCTTAAAGTTGCTACTTTCCGCCCTATATGGTATCCCACTTTCAAATTATATCAAAACTGCAACGTTCTTAAGGTTCGACAACTTTTCATAATAAGCTCTATAGTCCAACAGCACAAGCAAGCTTAACTCACACATGATCGCACGGTACCTAAGCGAAGAATAAAAATGTATACCACACCTTTCCCTTACTTTACTTTCACAAAACGATTCTTTTACTACCTAGGACCATTTTTGTATAATACAGTCGACCAAATCTTTGTTATTCATCATTTACAAATCACGCAACATCTCTCCAGGAAAAATTTCATAGAAACAGGAAACTTCATGACTTCAAAAAGCCTTATAATTCCATAACTTCATAATAACAACTTTATAATTCCATAGACACATATTACACACACACACACAAAGACACACAACGCGCAAACATACACACATGCATACATACAGACACATACACGAACTAACACACAAATTATTCCAATCTAGTATTTAAAACTTAATTTTAATTTATAACTTAAACGTACGTACCTTTTTTCACTTTGTGGAATTCTCTAACGGACTGTTCTTAATACAGTAAGCTATGTAAGTAGCCTAGCTAGAACGTCTGTATTATTTTTTTGCGAAATAAATTATTACATTACGGAACACCACATAAAGCAGTGATGTAATCATAAACGTAAACTAAACTAGTAAATTTTAGTTTCCCGCGTCCCCTGAATTGAAATGAAAAACTGTACATTAAAGTGAGTAAGCGGAATATTTTATTAACATATATCCTCACAGACACTAATATCGCTATCTACGTCTGCGTGTCTTATAAATCAGGTATTACATGTAATCACTGAAGTAGCTAAAGCTGTGACCCCATTCATAACAAAAGAGTATGTCGATTGATAGGTTATTTATTAAATTTATTTTGAATCTAATAAATTATTTTAATAATATAAACATTCGAGATTACTAGCTCTAATAAACGGCAACCTTTCCTAACTTTTCGTAATTTTAAAGAGAGCCCATGAGTTTGGTTGCCCGATTTCCTCAATAATTTAAAAACTGGCAATTGTAGATCAACACGGGCAGGTTGTTAGTTATCTTATACTATTTAAATTAATGTAACACTTAACTAGACAACCTATGGCTGTATCTACAATATTAATATAAGCCTCGAAGAAGCTTGATGTGCTAAACAGATTGAGACAGTATTTTACTCAGGCCCACCGCCTGCAACTTTATAAGGCGCAGGTTCGGCCGCACATGGAATACTGTTCTCATCTCTATGCAGGTGCACCCCAGTACCAGCTTCTCCCTCTTGACCGCATTCAACGAAGAGCCACTCGCATCATCGACTTCCAAGATATTTCTGATCGACTCGACACCTTGGAGTTGCGAAGAGATGCTCTATCGCTTGTATCATGGGGAGCGTTCAAAGGAATTGCTTGGACTTATACCGGCTGCAGGTTTCCGCCATCGTCCTACGTGACAAAATATCCATCCCCATCACCTGGACGATTGGCACTCCACCACTGTCTGGCTTAACCAGCCTTAACTGGCTTAATATCTGAAATACAGATATTATTTCTCTAGTTCAGACATCTACGTCTCATCAACCATCAAGATATTAAAATAAAGTATCGTCTGAAATGTTTTTCTGATATTATATTATTATAACGATACCGATTTAGTTCAGCAGTAGATAGTTACATAAATTCTGCACAAAGTAAAAATCAAATATAAAATCAAACCGTTTTCTATGAATTATGAATAATTTATATAAATATTTGTTCAAAAATATTGTTAAAGATACTGAAATATAGATTAAACATAATGTACAATAAAACTGATATTCCGACTACAACATATAGATATAGCAAACATTGAAACATGTAATATATTGTGAATTGTTGCAAATCTGTAATGTGGGCTTTTTTATGAAAATGTTGAAATAATTTTTGACACAAAATTCAATTTCAATGATCAATGTAAGTGTGTGGGTGCGGGGTTTAAGAAGATGAATTATTTCCTCATAATACACATGCATATATATGCATAAACCTGTATTACCGAATGTACTCGTAGGCAGATGGGCAATACACACCCACAGTTTACAAATTCGCATTTGGTCCCATAGCGTTATAGGGGCCTTATTGCCTTTAAGCGAGATTTAGGTATTGCCTTTAACATACTTTTAAAGTTTCGGAAGTACTACTTACTTAAATACATATAATATAACTAGCTGACCCAGCGAACTTCATTATTTCCCTAGACGTAGAAAGACATCAAAATTTAAAAAGAATGGTCTCCTAGACAAACTTTGATACCCTATTTTTCCACCTTCAAGGTGTATTTTGGTCCTTCCCGAAGTTCTTATTTATCTACATACCAAATTTCATCCAGATTGTTAAATGGATCAGTCGTCAAAGCGTACGTAATACCTGCTTAATAGTAAACTTCCCTAGTCTGATTACTGTAATATGAACATGTATTTTATGTGTAATTAATATTAGAAGGAAGTGCCGAACTAATTACTGTAATATTGATAGATGACAAGATACATCAATGTAACTTCATGTATATAATCAAAGCCTAATATGTATGCCTTATCCGTACGTTTGATGGATGATCTTACCCCTCAAACGACTTTAACAGGGTCTGACGTATTAATATGCAATCATCGACGGGTTGAGGTCGTAAATCAAGCGATTTTTTTTTATAGGGCAGTGGAAATTCAATATAATACTGCAAGAATAACGTGACGTGAACGTTGACTTCAAGCATCTCTAAATTATCGTCATGGTATTGTAAATTGAACAAATTAAGTATAAGGTTTAGGTATGAAGTACTTAGGTATAAGTTTTAAATTTGATCCCTCTTCAGTAAAATGCTTTTTTCTCTCTTTTTTTCTGCACCTAAGCTACCCATATGTTCTTTGGTATCTTGTATTTGTCTGTCCATCCTAAGGTTGCCTATCAGAAATTGCATTTAGCCATAATACCGCCCTTTCATTACATATAAATTTATTTTTTGTATATACATTGTAAATGTTGTTCAAAGGTGTACACTAAACTTTATTCTGTACTATTTTATTCTAAGTCTGTGTTATTTAAACAATAAAAAAACTGGTCGTCTACATGTCTGTATATGAAGACGTAAAAGTAAGTAACATACCTAAATGTAAAAACAAATCCTTTATTAATTGCTTTCACTCTCTTTGTATCCTTTTGTAGTTGATAGACAAGGTGTAATATACAGTTAACAACAATTTTGGAGAATTAATATTTGTACCGAACTTTGTTAGCATTTCATTTTACAACTGTGCGTCAAAATTTAGCCAAAAAGGGTTTCAAATTCTGAATGTACCAAAAAAATCAGGCCTTGGCTATTTTAACGCAAAACATAAACAAAAGTAGATAATAGTGTGTTGTGTTATAAGTTGTATCTTTACATAAGTGTGCTGTGTTGTAGTTGTAGGATTACATAAATATTTTATGATTTCATAAATCCATCGTAGAATTGAAATAAGGAGTGTGCATTTCGATATTTAGACTAATTGTCGTTACCGTAAAAATTAACAAGATTGTCTGTACTGCGGATGTTTTATATTTGTATAATGACATTCAAAACAAAATTTTGGCATGCAAGAGCTATGCTTAGGCACGTATAGGTCGGCTCAACCACAGCCTCACAGAAAGCCCATTATGAATTAGATCTTATTTCGTTTCTCTTTCAAGCACTGTTACCATCGTATATAGACGAGAGAATTCTAAAGTTAAACGAAATATGTATTTGTCTTATACTACTATTGTAAGTTTAGGACAATCCAGAGACGCTTCTTGTTACCAGTAATTAACAAAAGGCGTCTTTGGATTCTCGTAAACTTACTTTGACATAGTCTATGTTATACGATGGACGTTACCCTGAAGGTATACCTTGCTATTATAATGCTATTATTTACATATGTTTCTTATGAGAAACATATGTAAATAATAGCATACGGGGTTTCGAGGTTCACTTTTTATAAAAGAAACACTGACCTTGGTGACTTTGCCAGCTGATTAAGGCACTAAACCTTTAATTCAGAACTTTGGGATCGATTAAGATTGGGACCCTTTAGCAACCGCGCAAACCGGAGGATGAAAACAGACTGACTCGTCTCCCAGTCACTGCTCAGAGCAAGGGACTGATAAAGAGGAGTCAGCATAAAAGCTGTGTGGACAGCAGTAACGCTAGCATAGTATGGATATAACAACTCCCCCTTTAAGAGGAGACTTTGGGGTTGGATTAGACAAAGTCTCTGTTAGATTCTAGTTCTAATGGGAGCAACTGACGTGGCTACGTGTTCCATGGAGTCGTGTCTGTCAGTCATGGTTATTGTCTCTGGGATAGGTTGAGGTGATCTACTAAAGTCTGGTTTAAACTGACATTGTAGGTTGCTGCCGGGTTTACATGTTTTTTTTCAAGATCAAGTAGCTTATAACTAATAACATAAGGATTACAATAATAATTACTGTAACAGAATAATGTGTCCCATATTTAACAATGTGTGGGGATTGTAGATTTTTAATATCATTAAAGGGAGATTGCAGTTTGATTTTATTTTGGAAATAGGATGTGAATAGGAGGCACATGTAATGGAAATTACATTACTTAATCTTACAGTGTTACAACAAGAGTCGTTGATTAAATTAAAGTCTGGTATATAATTAATAGGCGAAGTAACATTTAGAACATCATATTTTGGTGTTAATGTAGTGCTTTTACAATATCCAATACAGTCATTGGGGATGTGTAATATACCAGTACCTAATATAGTAGTCTCGTACAGGTTAGAATTTAGACAATCAATAGAAATCTTGTTAATTTCTGATTGTATGTAAATCCACTTATTATTTATCAATGGTTTCCAAATGTCTACTTTTCCTAAAAAGGTTTTAGTTTCACACTGGGGCGGTTTTTTATTGATCACTTTCGCTAATAATTCACTCTCACACGTAAGTTTTGCATCGGTGGAATACACATTTTCAATGTCACAAATATAATTTCCGGGTCTTATAATTTTGCAATGTTCTAAATCGTCTAAAACACAATAATGAGATTTGTCTTTGGTCATTGCTATGTATCTGGAATTCGGAATGATCAAACTGAATGAATTTGGTTCTTTGGTGTTATGTGGTATTGGTAAAGCAATATTATGAAACAGTACATATTCCCTGGTATTTACCAATGGCACTTGTAGAACAAACATTAACTTATGACTAATATAGTAACACGCTAGCTTAGGAATACTTAAAATAAAATGAACAGAATTAATATCTAGTGTTACAGGAAGCTCGAGGTCACTTGATAAATGCCGGTAGTTATTGGCAAGCTCTCTGTAAATTTGTGTTGGGGTAATAATTGAGGGATGCAATAAATTTTGACCGCTAAATAGAATAGCGTTAACTATATCCTCTAGTTGGAAGGACAAGGTGAGTATGGAAGTCTCTAGAGCGTTTAAGATTTCGTTAACGTTTGAAAATATTAGAAATCCATTCGTAATTTCTGAGCTGTTTCTTACTCTGACAGAGAGTTTATCAATAGCTCCGTTTAAATTAATTTCATTGTCCATTATTTTGTTCAGGGTGTTATTGAAACATGTTATCACAGAGCTTGTGACCAAAATATTCTCTTTCATCAGTGAAGTCAACCGATCCTCGTTATATTGTATAGAATTAATAGCTTCGTTATACTTAATGGCGTCGTTTTCATCTAGGGTTCCAAAAATTTGTTTTAATACTGTTCCTATACCTCCAATCCATGCGCCACGCTTGGCTCGATTATCTACTAGATGTGAAATGGACTTGAATTAATTGTTCATATCCTCGAATCGAGCTGTCAGTGGTTGTAACACGTTGTAGCATTCTACGTGAACTTGTATAATTCGAGTTTGATTACATAGGTGTCTTGTGGTATTTAGGGCAAATTCTATATTTTGTATGTGCGGTCCGAAATGTGATATGTCGATTGGTACCAAGATTTTTAGTTGTACATTATTAATTTTAAGTTTACCTAGGTAGTCAAAATAGATGCCAGAACTTGTTGTGATCGGCTGGATGATATCTTGAGAGGGTTGACCTCGAACTGGACTGTAATTAATAACTAATGTTAACTTTAAGGTAATTATTAACTTAAATTATTTATATGTTTATATATATACGTATTTTAATTATATTTTATTAAGTTAAAGTACTTTTACTTTTAGTTATTTTTAGTTTAGGTCTTACTACTAGTATTACATTTACATGTCCGCAGTGACATCACCGGGTTTTAATTGGTCGTAATGATGCGTGATGTGGCGTCGATTGATAAGCAAGGTAAGTGTATTGTTACCATTTATTTTTACTACTTTGTACGGCCCTTTCCAGACAGGAGAGAGTGCTTTACGCAGTCTTAAATGGTTTTTTACGTAAACGTAATCGCCCACCTTGTAGCTAGTTGGACGAGTACGGGCGTCATAATAATTTTTGGAGGATTCTTTGGATTTCCTTATAAATTCAAGGGCCTTTTCCTTTGAATATTTAAGTTTATTTTGTAACATACGGACATAGAATAACTTGCGCCTGGGGCTTCATTGTAAATGGAGTTAGGAATGAATGGTTTGATTCCAAATTTTAGTTCATAAGGTGTGTAATGAGTAGTGGAATGAACGGTTGAGTTGTAGACAAGCATCGCTGTGTAGACGTATCGGGGCCAATTCGTCTGTTCTTCGTTGATATAGGATTTAAGGTATTCTTTGAGAGTAGAATGACTACGTTCTAAAGCACCTTGTGTTTGTGGGTGATACGGGGAAGACCACAGGTTTTTTATCTTCAGGAACTCACAAGTCTTTTTGAAGAGGTCTGACGTAAAATTGGTGCCTTGGTCTGTAAGGATTGTTTTCAGGATGCCAAAGATAGATATATAATGAAGAAGGCATTCGGATGTTTCTTCTGCTGTGGTGCTGCGGATAGGATATGCCGAAGAGAATTTAGTGAGGTCATCCTGTACGGTTAAAATATACTTTAGTTTGGCAGGGCCAGCTTCTGGGAGGGGACCGACAACATCAAGGGATATCCTTTGAAAAGCTTCTGTTGATGTGCTGGTTATTGTCATTGGGGCACGATTTATTTTCCTGAGTGTTTTATTTTCTTGGCAGGACTTACATTGTTTTACGTAGGATTCTATATCACCCCGCATTCCTTTCCAGTAATATAGTTCCTTGATCCTATTATACATTCGATTGGAACCAAGATGACCTGCGATGTCCCCATCGCAGGTCATCTTGGTTCGTGATTGTCGGATAGTATTTTCTTAATTTCGGATGGAGTTGTGTATAGAATGTTATTATGATAAATTCCAATTTTAATATTGGTGTTGTGAAAGAGGTATGAAAGGATATTGTAAATTCTAATAAATGAGTGTTTTTCGAAAGGGTTTCTTAGGTCTGATATACCTACTACAGTAGTGTCTTCAAGGATAATCAATTGGTTTCTAACCGACCTTAAAGTGACAAAAATTTCAGGATAAGAGGCTTCGTCGAAATGATGCACCTTAGTGAATAATAAGTAGATTATTTTATTGTTACGTTCTATCCTTAGGAAGGAAAAGAGTTCTTTTTCAGAATTAGATACCAGAGTATTAATTTCAGGATCACTTAGAATATCTTGGATATAGGGGTTAGATTCGTCTAAGTCAATAGAAGTAGGCACTAAGATGACTTTTAGTGGGCATTTAATTAGGCTTCCATTATGTTCTTCTATGTAAGTGTTAAAAGATCGGTTTTTGTCCGCTATTACTTTCAGGAATGAACTATAATCATCACTTGTTAAGTTTGAGTGTGAGCTTGTCGATGGTTGAGGAGAGTAGTCAGGTTGGGTGTCAAGAATTTGAGGTTCTTCATGTACGTGGGGTGTTTCGCATCTTTGGGTATCTGGGACGCCAAATGGTAAGTCTAGTTCGGGTAGTGGCAACACGTCTTCTGGGTTGATTTCGATATTTTCCGGGTCTGGATGAGGTAAAGGTAAGTCTTCTAAGGTTAAGGAGGATGGAGAAATTAGTGGATCTATTAAGTCACTGTCTAACTCTTGAGTGGATTCTATATGGCTTTCAAGTTGAACCGGGTTAACAGGGAATCTGGATAGAGCGTCGGCGTTAGAGTTGATTTTACCTTTCTTGTATTGGATATCGTATTCAAATTCTTCTAATTTCAAACGCCAACGAATTAGGCGGGATCCCGGATCCTTACAATTGAACAACCATTGTAATGGTTTGTGATCAGTGAGGATTTTAAAGCGGTGACCGTATAGGTAAGGTCTAAATGTTTTTGTGCCAAACACTATGGCAAGACATTCCTTTTCAGTGACACTGTAATTGCATTCTGCCTTGTTTAGTGTCCTTGATGCGTATGCTATAGGGCGATCCTGTCCAACAGAACCTTGGGACAAAATTGCTGATATTGCGTAGTTAGACGCATCGCACGTTAGAAGGAACGGTTGGGTAAAATCTGGATATGCAAGGATTGGGGCAGAGACAAGTTTTGTTTTCAGGGATTCGAAGGCAAGCTGTTGTTCATTCTGCCATTTAAAAGCGGTGTCTTTTTTCAGTAGGGATGTAAGAGGTTTGGCCAATTTGGCGAAGTCAGAGATGAACCTCCTGTAGTAGGAAACTAGGCCCAAGAACGATTTGACGTCTTTGGGTGATTCTGGAATGGGAAATTCGGTTACAGCCTTTGTTTTTTCTGGATTTGGTTGAACCCCATTTATGCTAATGATGTGTCCTAAGTAGACAACTTCCTTACGGAGAAATTGACATTTTTCTGGTTGTAATTTTAAATTAAACTGGCGAATACGGTCGAAGACAGCTTTTAGATTCCTGATTTGGGAAGTAAGGTCATGGGAATATATGACAATGTCATCTAAATAAACAAAACATCTAGTTCCTTGGAGGCCAGAGAGACAGTTATTCATTAGCTTTTGGAATGTGCTGGGCGCATTCTTAAGTCCAAACGGCATTCTATTAAATTGGAAATGGCCTTGAGGTACAGAGAAAGCTGTTTTAGGGGCGTCCTCTGAGGATATTAAGATTTGATGAAACCCGGAAGTGAGATCTAATGTTGAAAAATATTTGCTGTTTCCTAATTGGTCAAGGATTTCTGATATCTGTGGGATAGGATAGGTTTCCCCTATAGTTATGTTATTTAATTTGCGATAGTCTATCACTATCCGCCACTTACGTTTCCCTTCAGAGTCTGCCTTTTTAGGGACTATCCATATTGGCGAGCTCCAGGGTGAAAGAACTCTCAAGGTCTCAATGTATTCTCGATGGTCACAAATCTAAACCAGCCCATTTTCTAAGTGGTTCAATAGTTTGTTCCTTTTGGGTCTGGAACTATTTGCTTTAAAATGTACGCTGCTGTAATTTGTATATTCAATGAAATGCTTTACTAACCTATACTAATGTCTTTCATAAGTTATACAAATTAGAAAATTACTTCTATATAAATATTTATAAGCATTTTGTTTTACGCATAGAAGTCCTGATCTGACAACATTACCTTTGGTAAAAGGCTTAATATCTGAAATACAGATATTATTTCTCTAGTTCAGACATCTACGTCTCATCAACCATCAAGATATTAAAATAAAGTATCGTCTGAAATGTTTTTCTGATATTATTATAACGATACCGATTTAGTTCAGCAGTAGATAGTTACATAAATTCTGCACAAAGTAAAAATCAAATATAAAATCAAACCGTTTTCTATGAATTATGAATAATTTATATAAATATTTGTTCAAAAATATTGTTAAAGATACTGAAATATAGATTAAACATAATGTACAATAAAACTGATATTCCGACTACAACATATAGATATAGCAAACATTGAAACATGTAATATATTGTGAATTGTTGCAAATCTGTAATGTGGGCTTTTTTATGAAAATGTTGAAATAATTTTTGACACAAAATTCAATTTCAATGATCAATGTAAGTGTGTGGGTGCGGGGTTTAAGAAGATGAATTATTTCCTCATAATACACATGCATATATATGCATAAACCTGTATTACCGAATGTACTCGTAGGCAGATGGGCAATACACACCCACAGTTTACAAATTCGCATTTGGTCCCATAGCGTTATAGGGGCCTTATTGCCTTTAAGCGAGATTTAGGTATTGCCTTTAACATACTTTTAAAGTTTCGGAAGTACTACTTACTTAAATACATATAATATAACTAGCTGACCCAGCGAACTTCATACCGCCATATTTTATTTCTCTAATCGCAACTAAGGAAATAAAACCCTTCCGGTAAAATCGAATTAGCTAAATTGAAAATAAAACTGGAGTACTCAATTGAAAAATTCATATTGTTCTACAAAATGCGTGGGGTGCTTATTATAATTACTACAGGTATACTAAACTATCGTTAAAGTATTTACAGCAATGAAAATGAAGCCCCCCACGCTTTTTATACAACAATATGAATTTTTCAATTGAGTACTCCAGTTTTATTTTTAAATTTTTAGTTCAATTAGTTTCAAAAGCGTGTTTTTTTTTTAGTTTTTTCACACTATAATTTATTAAATGTAGATTTTATTTTTCTTATCTTTAACTATTATTTATAAACAATGACTTCTTTACAAAGTATATACAAAAAAATAATTGATAATATTTAAAAACTCAAATTTATAAATGAGGTAGATAACATTGATTGTGAACAGTGAACAGTGAAACACGTACTTTCTAAGTCTAAACCGCAAGTCAATATTGTTTGACCTCGATCATCATCTCGATCGAGAGAATTTAAAAATTCAATGGGAAAGTTTACGGCTTCGTTTTCGTCAACAACTGTATCGATTGATTTAAAAGTCATCAAATCACTGGGTAATAATTGTTGTATCTGGAAGTTAATTTCGTCTACATAAATTTTTCTTGCTGCCAAAATAGCACGATTACAGAGCCAATCATGATCTAAATAATTATTTAATATATCCGGGAAGACACTCTCAATTAGTTCACTTTTCGTCTCAACAGAAGTGCAGAAATTATCTAGTAGTTTGATATATTGGGTATTTTGATACAGTTCAACTTCACCGTTTCCAATATCCAGCAGTTGCTCAGAAAATACTTGTGCCAATGAATCATTTTGCACTTGTACTCGCATGTTTATGGTCAATCGAAGAGTCTCGACGATTCACCATAAAAACGATTGTTTTAGACATGCGTTTATTTCATCGGCAAAAGTAGAGTGAGGAATAACTGGTAATGTATGTCGGAAGTCACCAGACTAGTAAGACAGTACCCCCGAAAAGTTTATCGTTGCCTTTCAAATCTTTCATACTTCTATCCAATGCTTCAAGTGCATGCTTATGAGCCATAGTACACTCATCCTCAATTATAATTGCTCTCATTTGCAACACTGAAGCCATTCCACTTTTCTTTTTAATGTTACACACTGCATTTGGATTGTTGTGAATGTCTAATGGCAACTTCAATGCTGAATTTGATGTTCGTCCACTATCTAATAAAGTGGCAGCAATGCCTGACGATGCAATTGCCAATGCATTTTTTTGTTGCGACCGTATCTTTGGAAGGATTAATGATATTAAAAATGTCTTACCGGTTCCACCTGGTGCATCTAAGAAAAACATCCACCTTGTTCAGCATCAACAGTCCAAAATAAATTTCATTGTAATGTTTTCCCGTTGCAAATCTGTGTTTGTGTTGCCGGACGATTAGGTGCTGGCATACCATAATGAAAAGTGTAAAATAAGTGGTAAATTTGAAATTAAAATTCATAAATCTTCAATGAACACCAATGCTTCATTCTCTAGTGTGAAATCTAGATTTGGACATTGGTTTATTTGTTTGGCTCGATACATGATGTCTTCAGTCATATAATTTTTATATTTTTCCCATAAAGCCAATGAATGTGTTGGATAACATGTCATCAAAATTATTGCAATTAGTTGACGTATACTATTTGGTGTGAATGTTAACGCTGCATCAGCAAGTGTCAAGTCCCAATGATTGTCTGCCTCCAGTAATTTCAATTCACAACATGGTTCTTGATATGTATTGAGCATTCGACCATTAACAACAAACGCAAAAAGAAACATTCACGTTGTTTTGGATGTACAGTGTAAAGTCGTCCCAATGTCTGGGCTTTAAATAATACTGGTATTGATGGATGTAGTGTTCCTTTTTTACGTGGTTCCTATTTTATGCCTACTTTATTCCAGGTAAAATAGCGTGGAACTTCGGTGTACAATAATGTTTTGCGAATTGGCCAAACTCATCAGATTTTTGACACACTTCAGAAAAATCAGTTAAAGTCGTATTTGGTGGATCAGGTGCTTTTTGGACAATATTTTTTTCAGTAAAATATACTCGCCGACCATTTTCGAGATGTACTGCAAGATGCTTGACAGCAGGGTCTCTTTCGTGTATGGGAAAACTAAAAATATGCCAGATAGCCTCGTTACTACTAATATATCTCCCCATTTGGTATTGTGTTATTTCGTTCAAATAAGGCCAGATCACTACCTTTATTAACGTATTTGCAAATGTACTTAACGGATTTCACGGAACTACAAAACTCGACATTAATATGAACCTTATATGTTTTCGAAAGCAGTGGTGAGTATGGGACTACCCACCGATTATCAATTTCAACTTGATTTGTAGAATTTGACATTTGCATATAAAATGTGCGGCCACCATGGTTAGTGTCTCTACGGCGATACAATGGATAACCATCGATATCCGTAATAATATCATTCGTAAATGGTTTTGGTAAACGTTTATAATGTAATAAACGTTTACATTCTCCATGCATGGCGACGTCATGTTAAAAGTACCACATGGTCCATGGATCATCTGACTGGTAACAAACTCAAACAACTCTTGGTCAGTTGATGAATTCGGAATTTCAGCAGAAATTATTTGATCTATTTCTTCTGGACGAATTTTATTTTCAAGCCAAATCAAAATGTGAGCATGATGTAAACCTCGCTTTTGCCACTCAATAGAATACAGCCATCAACATGTTTTACCAAAAATTGAATATTTAACCATAGATCAATCATAGATTTAAATTTTGGTCTAAATACGATGAAACGTCGCCATGCATGGAGAATGGAAACGTTTACGATATCATGGCGATGTACTGATTGTTGGCCTGATAATAACAAAGTTTGTATTTCTTTCCAATTTGGGTTACACGTAAATTTAATAAACAAATCAGGTCGACCATAATGACGTACGTAAGTCATCGCATCTTGTATATATTCTTGCATATTCCGTAAAATAAATACAGTTCCAATATCATTGGTGCTTAAGTTCTCTTCGACGTTTCCGATAATAGCATCTCGTAAATGGATGTATTCCTCTGATTGTAATTTAGCGTGATTGAATCTAATGAATCGTCAACATTTGTTCACTTTCGATGTTAGCGTACATATCGACAACTTATTGATGGTACAGCTGACGCTATCGGAAGATATAATTGTCTTGATTAAATCTAATCATCAATCGGTGCACATAGTAGTTCATTGAACTAATGTTTTTATTTGTTTCATTACCAGTGGCTGGATCACGCTTTTTTTTTTTTTTTTTATGCTATAGTGGGATAGATGAACAGACGGGTCACCTGATGGTAAGTGATACCGCCGTCCATGGACACTTGCAACTCAAGAGTCGCAAGCGCGCTGCCCGCCCTTGAGGGTGATGAGGGATTTGGGATGCAGGGAGCGGAAAGAAGAGAGGGGGGATGAGGAGATGGGAAAGAGGAGAACGGCGATGAGGGGAGAGAAAAAGGGGGGGGGGGATAATTGGGCCTCCGGAAACCTCACTCAATTCGGGGAAATGCAACGCAAGCGTTACTTCACAACGGGTTTTCTGTGAGGCCGTGGTATCGCACCGGTCGAGCCGGCCCATTCGTGCCTAAGCATGGCTCTACCACTGTTGATGTTGATGTGGTATTCATCTTGCCCTTGCCAGAATATCAAAGGATACTGAAGTGGGTCATATGAACGATGTACATCTGAAATTACATTAACAGTTCTATCTCGACGTGTGATTCTAATGTCTCTTTTGTTAGATGGATCACCAACCATAATAATAGCAACTTCATCTACAGTTGGCGCGTTGAACCTGCCAGCATGTTCCCCAGATGGTACTTTGTCGGCTTTGATGACAATTTGACATTTGTCACTTATCAATTGTGGCGATACGCTTTTCAATAACTGAATAAGTTGATTATAAGTTTCGAAAAAAACTTCCAATGATTAAACAATTGCTCTTTCTTCTGCTTTTTCTATAAAATTATGCAGGCACCTAGTTTTTACACGTTCCTCACAACTGTCCATAAAATAAATTTGAAGAAACTTTGAATCCTCATCAGGCATCGGCATTAGTGACCCAATGTTATGATACACTTGCCCTTGGATTTTGAATGTCGTTTCAAAGTTACGTCCATCAGATGTTAAATCGCAAATTACAGTTGCACCAAAAGATGTCTTTTGTAAGCAAGAATTAAATTTAAATGTCTTACGTAAAAATAATTTTGAATCGTCTGATTTGCCAGCAAGAAGTGATTTCAAAGGTTCCGGTTTAGTAGGAAGAGGTGGCAGTACAATTTTTCCTGATGCACAACACATACCGGTTGTTTCATTTCGGAATTTCAACGCGTAGCAATATTGGCATATTTTATACATCGCACCAATTGTAATCTTCGAATATGCAGAGTAATTAATGTCTGGTTCATACTTGAACGCAAGGCGAAAGAATGATGCACGTGTTAATGCGCGACTGGTTTGTTGCCTCGTTCTTTCGAGTTCTCTAAATCTGGCTATATTCTGTTGTCGCGCAGTTCTTGTCCTTAATACATTTTGTCGCAGGCGTTTCTCACGCTGTTCTTGATTGATTTCTGCTGTTCTAATTCGATGAGCTGCATTTCTTGCTGCAGTTTCTTCCTCTGATTCTCGAGCTCACAGAGCATGCTGGAGTCGTGCCTTTCTGCTACACGCATTGTCGAGGTTAGATTTTTTCCGCGGCATTATTCTGAAATTGAAAATATTTATAATTGAAATAAATTAATAAATTAGATCGAAATTAATGAATGGATTAATTAACAATTATCAGATTAAAAAATCAAAATAAAAATGTGGTTGGCAATAATTAATTTTTATGATTGAAGAGAAAATTGTTAAAATATTAATAAGTTAAAAAGAAAAAGTGCACGATTATAAAGTTAAATCATTTATTCATAAGTGCGTTTATTTTATTTTCATTTATTTATTTTCTTTTATTTATTATTAAAAAATGAATTTACGTCTGCGAAATTTACACTCATGAAGAAAATAAAATAAAATGCAAGCAAAAAAATACTTACATGTGTATAAAGTTATGATTTTGCACTGATTGATACTTGCAGAGGTTATATACTTGGTAAATGCACAGGTATATTTACGTAGAGACTGACGCAGAGAGTAGTACTAAGACTTGCACTGAGATTTTACTGAGACTATCACTTTCCGGAAGATAGTATTAAGTCACTCGTTTAAAAAGGAACTGAACTGCGGTGACACTCGGCGCCAGTATTTATACCTGAACCTTGAATTTCCCGAACGTTCTAGTTCGCATGCATCGAGAAGAATCGTTTGATCGATTGTTCGAAATAGTTGGTCTCGATGGTTCGCAAGGGAGCTTTGTTTACGCTCAGAGGAGGTCTCGAGAACGAATGAGATACCAAAGCTTTGGACATGCAAAACAGAGATGGCGACTCGATAGAATTTGATGGCCAGATCTTGAAACTTTGATTAAAATTTGGCGCCAAGACTTTAATAATTCTCTAATAAAAATAGTACAATTTTTTTTTGTTATTAATGGTAATAATATTGTAACATAATACGCAGTATAATTATAAAAATATCAGTCACAAACCATTAAAATAATACGGTTATATCGTGAGCATAAATAAATATTACGTGAAATAAAGTAATAGAATTTATATTCTTAGAAACAGAACACAGTGCCATCTATTGGGTGTATTTGCAACCTAGGTATCAAACAATATTGAAGAATTTTATCGATGAATCAACGTACGTGAGAACGAGAACGACGTAATGAGAACTTCATAAAACTAAACAGTAAATAAACACTTGCTTAAGAAACAATTAATTGATACATTTTATTCGTTTACATTCACGACATAAGCGAATAATTGAGATGATAACTATGCTATCCAGTAAGTCAGACCAAAATACGGGTACATGTGAAATTTGATTAAAATCGGTTTAGTAGTTTTGGAGTTTATTGGCAACATACATCGTGACACAAGAGAGCACAAAATGATCTCCGGCCTCCATGAGCGCTGGCCTGGGGGTAACGGGTAGGGCTGCCCTTACCCTAGCAGAAGTAGGCCTGAGACTATAGTGCGATGAGTTCCACTCTCTCCTCGCAAACTGGAGAGGTCTAGGCCCCTCGTATTCAATGGTGGTAGTGCCTCTTGCAAAAGAGGTAGCCAAGGTCTGCAGGGTTCCTGGAAGCATCCCTCCTATGATATACCCAGGTCCCTTGCAAGAGACCCACTTATGACGGAACACCGTGTGGTTTTAGTCCGTTCGAATCGACTTACCACTTCACCGTCAGCTCCGGGAAGGAAAATAACAAATATATACATAAATAAAAGAATATATACTTACATACATATATAAATAGGTAGACAGTCAAATGCATTGTGGTTATTCTGCTAATTCAGTGAGGAGAAGTTCACGTACTTTGTTCTTAAACGTTAAACGGCTTTTAGACATTCTAAGCTCGAGAGGAAACGCATTCCATAAAAGAACTACTCGCACGAAGTGTTCGCAAACTGCGACGCAGCGACTTCAATCATTCGTAAACGTAAATATAATTACAAAATATGTAATAAACAAGAAAAGGCTGACATTAAATCATTTTGTCTTTCAAAATACGTGGCAACGCCATTTTTATTAAAATAAGTGAAAGTACAATATTCATTAATCAAATATACTGTTATTAACTTATTATAATTACTTTTGTTTTCAGACTTGCTCAGATCTGGAACAAAATTGGAAAAAAGTTACGAAATTATTTAGTCTTTAATCATAATGAAGACTTTTCTAGACGCTTAATAATTCCATGAACTATTAATTCGCCATTGTCCTTTCTAGACAATATTTTTTACAAATTTAAACAATATGTAAGACAGCTCTGTCAAGCTTCAAGCTTTCAGTATAAATATTAACCTGTTATGAAACAAAATTCTATACAATGACAGTCCAAGTTCCACTGGCAAATAAAATTAATTATGGTCCAAATTTGACTTAATTTTATTTGCACGTCTTGTAAACAAACACTTGCACCTGCTTTACAAATAACCATTTTAAGTACTAGATTTTGTTTCAACGAAATAACATCAAAGAATATTGTTGTCAATATCGTTATACTTTTTGCAGGTCCGATTTATATAAGCTGTTCACCCATGTTAACGGGTAATGTAATTTTTCCGTCCGACATGATTTCAACTCTAAAGAGCAGGTCGTACGAATTTAATCAGTTCCATTCCGACGTAATCACGTTGCCGTACCCAAGCTGAGATGAAGGTTAGGGGTATTCCCATAATAATATAAAAAAATACTTACGCTCAAAGTTCACGAAATGCAAATCATTTACGTAATAACATTTAAACATTGAACGATGTGTTAGAGAATTGTTTTTTTTTTTGTATTATTGGACAGACAAACAGACGGGTCGCCCGATGCTAAGTGACAACCGCTGTCCATGGACACCTGCAACTCGAGAGTCGTAAGTGCGCTGCCCGCCTTTGATGGTGATGAGAGATGATAGTCTGCGGGGAGGGGAAAGATAGAGGGATGAGTTGGGCCTCCGGGAACCTCACTTATTTCGTTGAAATGCAACGCAAGTGTTCCTTCACAACCAGTTTTCAGTGAGGCCGTGGTATCGCAAAGGTCGAGCCGGCTTATTCGTGCCTAAGCATGGCTCTACCACGTATGAATACTGAGCTTTATTTACCCGAATGTGCAAGAACGAAGGTTATATTTTTGGTTTTATGTATTTAAGTATCTATTTATGTGTTTGTATGTATGGTGTTTCTATGTCTCTCTACCTGTTTGTTACGTATTATTTGAATTGACATGCTATTAGGTATAATACGTATGTATAGGATGTAATATTTTAGAGATAAATAGTGAAAGTTTATATCAATAATTTTGCTGCACAGAAGTAAAGTGTCTACACTATCACATGCCTGACTGCAATTGAAGCCTTTCGAAGACTTTCCCTGAGCCTTACTCTCACCCTTCATCCTTTTAACTCTAGTATCTGTAATATCAATATGTAATAGCTGCCTAATTAAAATCTGTGAAATTTCGTTCGTTCTAATTTGTCTCCAATAATTAGTTTTCCTTTTCCGACCACGTGCCTAGAACAAGGCGGCCACACCCTACCACGTTACAATTTTACTTGCTAGTTATTGTATAAATAAGTTTAAATATTAAGAATAAATTAATGTTAATTTAGATAGCAAAATGTAATAAGATATAGTTAAAATAACATTGATTTAAATAAAAAAAAAAAATGAAAAAATGGTTACGTTATTTCATGAAACATTGATTGAAAAAAACTGCTTTTTAGCTTTTACTGGTTACTTATAATTTAAAGCCTATGGTATAATTAATTTACCACAAAATATACTGAGCTTTTTGCGTATCTTTATAAACTGTTTCGTTTTAATTCATATATTTTACAAAGAACCTTTACAAGCTTTAACAAGTGTCGGTAGGATCACAGAAAAACGGTTAATTGGGAATTACTACAAAACATAATTCTAACAAATTATAGACCAAAAACATATTAAGTTAGTTATGTTAATTCGGGTGTTAAAACAACATCATGTACGAATGTAATAGACTCAATTGCGAGTATTCTTGAATTTTTTACTAAAAGTAATATTACTAGTGAGTTGGTTTTAAAGAAATGTTTATTCATAATTATTGCTAGTCAAACAACCCCTTACTCGGTGGAACCGTATTATTTACATCGCCACATTGCATAATCGGATAAATTTATTTTATGTTTCGGATTTCCAATAAATTACAATTAGATACGACTTTTTAAACTAGCACACACACACATAATGCAGGATTTACAAAATAAACTATATACATAGAATAAAGGCTCGGTATGTTAAGGTACCTACTGTGCAGAGCAATCTGCTCCAGTGTGTCATCCTATTTTTAAAGTTACTTTGATTTTCTATTTCATTTTTTTTTATGCGATAGGGGGCAAACGAGCAGACGGGTCACCTGATGGTAAGTGACTACCGCCAATACGTAACGTCTTCGTCTGATTTCGAACAACTTTTTACTAGAAAATTTCATATCCTAGAGTATTCGTGAAATAAGTGTACTATTAGGAATACTTATTTTGTCATAATATTTTTTAGTGTGGTTCTTGGTAAAGTAAAAACGATCTCTTATCTCTCCCCGTGGGTGTCTTAAAAAGCGACTTAGAGATTGAACTGTAATCTATTAGACAGTATGTATACAGCGCCCGGTTGACTGTCCCACTTACGTAGTTTAGGGGCAATAGGTTTGCTCCTATTACGTAATTGGGAATTAATGATTTTTGGCAAATTATAGGCCTTTGATACTTTTTACCGTTGGTATAACAATAGAAATCATAATTAAATATAATATAATGCAATTCATTGTTATTAAATCCATTTAATAATAATGCGAATAGTAATTAGAATAAAGGTAATTAGAAAAATCTGTTATAATGTAGCTCATTTAATAAGCTCTTATTTCTGTTACTTATTTAGAAAAATTATAAGAGGTTCAGATATCTCACACACGGCCGTCTGATCCCAAACTAAGCGGAGCTTGTACTATGGTAACCAGACTGCTGATAAACATACTTCATATATCATTTATATCCTAAATACACACATTTCATACATAAATCACACTTACGAACAGAACAAATATTCGTGCTGTTGAATACGAATGCAAAAAAAAAATACGAATGCACATCAATTCATTGATGTGCATTCGTATTTTTTGTCCTGGGTGGGAGTCCAACTCGACTACCTCAGCGGTTAGGGTCGCTTACCACTACACAAACAGGGGAATTAAATAACATTTTGGTATTATATAGGTGCAAACGAGTAGTCAGGGTCACTATTTCCAGGGTAAATATATTTAAAATTTCCAATTGATATTTTCTAGTAAATAGTTGTTCAAAATCAGACGAAGACGTTACGTATTGACAAGTATTTATTTTAAAAAAAAATACTATATAATAATATGACCCACCGTTTCATGAAATAATTGGCCGCATCATCAGGATGTCAATTCTGTGATCTGGAAACGACTTTTTTTTTTTCACCATTTATACAACCGTGCTTTTACATAGTATACACGTTTTTATTCTGTATATTCATTGAACAGTTTTCAGAATACGTATGACATACTCGACTACAATTAATTAATTAGTTCAACTACTTTGATCTGCATATCATTGTTAATTATCTATTACTGAATCCTCTACCACAGTACTACGTAAATATATTTAAAATTTCCAATTGATATTTTCTAGTAAATAGTTGTTCGAAATCAGACGAAGACGTTACGTATTGACAAGTATTTATTTAAAAAAAAATGTGAAAATTTTAATAATTAAAATGTCCGTTGTCATTGAGTTTATATATATATATATATATATATATATATATATATATATATATATATATATATATATATATATATATATATATATATATATATATTTAATTTTGAGCAAAACATAAATAAGCGAGGTTAATTTGTCTGTCTAAAAGCCAAAAAAAAATATTGATATGGTATGCTATGCTTAGGCACGAATGGGCCGGCTAGACCGGTGCAATGCCACTGCCTTACAGAAAACCAGTTGTGAAGTTACCGGCTTTCGTTGCGTTTCCCCAAAATTAATTAGGTTTCCGGAGGCTCAATTTCCCCAACCCTCTCTCCCCTATCTTCATCCCCCTCTCCTCTCTTCCCTTCCCTCTTTAACCTAACCCTATCACTCTCAAAAGTGGGCAGCGCACTTGTATCAGGTGACCCGCCTGTTTGTCTGTCCCCCTATATGGTATAAAAAAAGAAGTCCCAACGCACGTATTAAAACGTAGTTATTGTAACCCTAGAAAATAAAATTTGTTCACTACTGGCAATTAACAGTATAATTAATTATATTGCCACTTTTAGATGTTACATCTTCATTATCTATTGAACCTCTTTCAATAGACCAATTAAGATTTAATATTTATTATTATATTATTACAAGTAGTAAGGTCTCGCTCAAACGCCTTATAGACTACTAGGCGTATTGATTTTCACAAAATTGGATTTGCCGATCATCACAGATCTCTGTAATTTGTAAGCGATAATAATAGCAACGATTTTGATGTTACGAAATTGACTAATTTCGAAGTTATTAGTGCCTCCTCTAAACAATTTAATAGGAAATTCGACTAGTTGCTGTTACTACGTTATAATGATGTAGATGAAATATTGATGTTCGAAATTTCATAAGTATAAAGTCAATGAAGGAAATGGACGCGGTCACTTATTAGGTAAACCTTTGAGTTGCCTGACGTTGTTACTAGTCGTGGTCACATATTACACGTGAAAGTATAAAAGTTAGTATGCTTATAAGTTACATTGAAAAATTTAAGATTTAAGGCCTCATAGACCTTGTAAACATAAAACTTCAAGAACTGTGGGTAGCGGCAAATTTTTTAGGAGTGGATAATAAATCGACATGTTTTTTACGTGGTACAGCCATGCTTAGGCACGAATGGGCCGGCTCGACCGGTGCGATACCACGGCCTCACAGAAAACCGGTTGTGAAGTATCGCTTGCGTTGCATTTCCCCGAAATGAGTGAGGTCTCCGGAGGCCCAAAATCCCCCCCCCCCCCCCCCAATGATAGCGCTGTTAACAAAAAGGATACTCCAGGGGGTACCAGCGCTAGCGTTGGAGAATCCCCCCCTGGACGTCCACCCTCAGTACGGATTATACCTGAGCGTGGACGCCCAGGCTGCCCCTCGTACTCTGGGGGGGGGGGCTCAACTGCGCTCTCAAAATCTGCTCGGGGCAAGAGAAGGCATACCATGGCACCCCCTGTCACGTTTAACGTGGATTTTTGTAACATCAGGGGCTTACATTCGAACCTCGACACTGTCCGCCACCACCTTGAGACAGCAAAGCCGGCCTTGCTCTTTTTAACCGAGACGCAGATGTCATCTCCAGCGGACACATCCTACCTCTGCTACCCTGGGTACGGACTGGAACACTCCTTTATGCCTAAGGCTTATGTATGCGTGTACGTTAGAGATGATATCACCTCTCGCCGCCTCGGCAATCTTGAAGGTAGGGACCTCTCCATCTTATGGCTACGTGTAGACTGCGACGACCATCCCCGCATCTATGTATGCCTCTATAGGTCCCATAGCGGTGATGCCGAAACGGACCGACTCATCGACCACGTCCAAATGGCTACAGATTCAGTGCTCCAGCAGGTCCCATCCGCAGAGATCGTGATTCTTGGCGACTTTAACGCCCATCACGCCGAATGGCTTGGTTCGCGCAAAACCGATCATGCGGGAAGATCTGTTCACGATTTCGTCTTGGCATATGGCTTGACGCAGCTGGTAGCAACGCCTACGAGAATACTGTTGGATCTTGTGCTGACCTCACATCCTGACGGCTACAAAGTATCCGTTAAGGCCCCTCTTGGCTCTTTGGATCATTGCCTGATTAGGAGTATGGTGCCACTCGTTCACTCGCTGCGGCCGCGAGTTACAGGCAGTCGCCGCGTATGGCACTATAGGTCAGCAGACTGGGATGGAATGCGAACATTCTTTACATCCTACCCATGGAGGCAGGTTTGCTTCTCGCCGGATGATCCCAATGTCGTTGCCGACTCTGTCGCGGATGTTGTGCTTCAGGGTATGGAACTTTTCATTCCATTCTCCCTGATTCCCACAGGTGGCAAGTCCCAGCCCTGGTTTGGTCGAACCTGCAAAGCGGCGTCCCGCCGAAAGCAGGAATGCTACCAAGCATGGGCTAATGCAGCGACAGCACGGGATGTAAAGACCAGCACATTAAAGAAGCAATTTAACTTTGCCTCCAGGTCCCTCAAAAGAGTAATTGCTGGGGCGAAGTCGGCTCACATCGGCAGAATTGGTGAAAGACTAGTGAGTCTTCCTTCCGGAACCCGTGCATTCTGGTCTCTTGCCAAAGCTGTCCAGGGGAACTTTTGTAAGCCATCCCTTTCACCTCTGCACATAGGAGATAATTCGTTGACCCACAACGCTAAAGAAAAAGCCGATCTTCTGGGCAAACTCTTTGCGTCCAACTCGACCCTGGACGACGGGGAAAACGCACCGCCGACCATACCGTAGTGCAAGAGCCACATGCCGGAAATCCGTTTTACACAAAGGGCAGTGCGTAAAGCGCTTCTTTCCCTCGACGTTCTTAAGTCGAGTGGGCCCGATAAAGTCTCTCCTATCGTGCTGAAGACGTGTGCTCCTGAGTTGGCACCGGTTTTAACGCGCCTTTATCGGCTTTCCTATTCTCTTGGTGTAGTCCCGAACTCATGGAAGACAGCTCTAGTGCACTCAATCCCTAAGAAAGGAGATCACTCGGATCCGTCCAACTACAGACCCATAGCCATCACCTCCTTGTTTTCCTAGATAATGGAATCCATTATTAACTGCCAGCTCCCCCGGTACTTAGAAGACCACCAGCTCCTCAATGATCGACAATACGGCTTCCGTAGGGGTCGTTCAGCTGGTGATCTTCTTGTTTACTTGACACACCGGTGGGCACAGGCGATCGAGACCAAGGGGGAAGCGTTGGCCGTTAGTTTGGACGTGGCGAAGGCCTTCGATCGGGTCTGGCACAAAGCGCTCCTTGCGAAGCTTCCTTCCTATGGGCTTCCCGAGAAACTGTGCAATTGGCTCACCAGTTTTCTTACAGACAGAAGCATCAAGGTCGTTATTGACGGTGCATGCTCCGACTCGAAGTCTGTTAATTCTGGTGTCCCACAAGGCTGTGTGCTATCACCCACGCTGTTTCTTCTGCATATCAATGACATGCTGCAGATTAGCAGCATCCATTGCTATGCAGACGATAGCACGAGTGATGCCCTTTACACCGGCCGCGCTAACATTTCTCGGGTAAACGTCATCGAAAGCCGATCCAAACTTGTGTCTGAAATCGAAACTTCTTTATTAAAAGTTTCAGATTGGGGTCGACTTAACCAAGTCCAGTTTAACCCCACGAAGACACAGGTTTGCGCGTTCACAGATAAAAAGATGCCATTGGTCGTATCACCTCAATTTGAGAGCACTTCCCTAACTGCATCAGCCAGTATCTGAATCCTTGGCGTCGATATATCAAGCGAAGTCCAGTTTCGCGGTCACTTAGAGAGTAAGGCCATATTAGACTCGAAGAAGCTTGGTGTGCTAAACAGATCGAGACAGTATTTTACTCCGGCCCACCGCCTGCAACTTTATAAGGCGCAGGTTCGGCCGCACATGGAATACTGTTCTCATCTCTATGCCGCTGCACCCCAGTACCAACTTCTCCCTCTTGACCGCATTCAACGGAGAGCGACTCGCATCATCGACTGCCAAAATATTTCTGATTGACTTGACACCTTGGCGTTGCGTAGAGATGTAGCTTCACTTTTCATCCTCTATCGCTTGTATCATGGGGAGTGTTCAGAGGAATTGTTCGGACTTATACCGGCTGCTGGTTTCCGCCATCGTCCTACGCGACAAAATATCCATCCCAATCACCTGGACGATTGGCACTCCACCACTGTGCGCTTCTCTAGAAGCTTTTTGCCTCGCACAACCAGCTTATGGAACAAATTGTCGCCTGCCGTATTTCCGAACCGATACGACCTTCAAACCTTCAAGAAAAGAGCGTACTCCTACCTAAAAGGCCGGCAACGCACTTGTGACTCTTTAGTTGCGGGTGTCCATGGGCGGCGGTAGTCATTTGCCATCAGGTGGTCACCTGTCTCGTCTGCACGTTTGCCCCCTATCGCATAAAAAGAAAAAAAAAATGTCTAAGAAGTTTCATGAATTTACGGTGATTTACGGTGTAGTAGAATAGGGCCACCCCATCTCACTTCACTATCGGACTGTTATCTATAACACAGCATATAATATAGCCATACAGAGCCCGGCTGGCGGCAGTAGCTAGCCTACTGCCGCCAGCCAGATTCTGTACTGCTGTGTGTTCCCACTGTTACGGTAGTGATGTGTTTTTTTTTTATGCGATAGGGGGCAAACGAGCAGACGGGTCATATGATGGTTAGTGACTACCGCCGCCCATGGACACCCGCAACTCAAGAGTCACAAGTGCGTTGCCGGCCTTTTAGGTAGAGGTACGCTCTCTTCTTGAAGGTTTGAAGGTCGTTTGGGTTGGGAAATACGGCAGGCGACAATTTGTTCCATAAGCTGGTTGTGCGAGGCAAAAAGCTTCTGAAGAAGCGCACAGTGGTGGAGTGCCAATCGTCGAGGTGATGGGGATGGATATTTTGTCGCGTAGGACGATGGCGGAAACCAGCAGCCGGTATAAGTCCGAACAATTCCTCTGAACACTCCCCATGATACAAGCGATAGAGGATGCAGAGTGAAGCTACATCTCTACGCAATGCCAAAGTGTCAAGTCGATCAGAAATATCTTGGCAGTCGATGATGCGAGTCGCTCTCCGTTAATTGTCGCGTCTTATATGCGTGAGCATATGTACATGTGTGGACTAAATTATGATTGGCAAAAATGGGCGCTTTAAAAGCGTTTGCTTACTTAAGCGTTTTGCCCTTCGGGTATATAAGCGTGAGTGTACGTGTGTACTCGTATGTATTTACTTATATAATTATGCGTCCAAATTTTCATAACTCGTTCCGAAAAATCACAAATTATGAATATTTGGCAATAGCTGTGCACAAATTCATGGTATAGGTCAGCACAGTACGAGCCTGAGTAACGAATACCACAAGTCTTGGATAACAGCTTTCTCATCCGAGGCTGCAATTATAGTAGCTTCCAAAAACTACGATTGCCTAACTAAGTATTCTGAACTTCTTGTGATTGCAGAGGCCACTATGATAGGATTATATAAATATAGTACCTATTATAATTTCATATTCTATTTAAACCTCTGTGCCACTGGTAATAAATGTTAGTTCTGTGTTTTTACTGGAAACTGTATCAAAAGATTCCGTTTGACATCCTGTGGCGCTCCAACGCATTTCAAGAGGTCCAAGATAGCATGCTTCTGATATTTAAGTTTTGATATTTGTAACATAGTATTTTGGAAACACTTTCAAAGCAAAAAAAAACTATTGGCAAATAAAAAAATCGTATTTGTAATAAGTCATTCGTTTATTTTTCTATGTGGTAGAGCTATGCCTAGGCACGAATGGGCCGGCGCGACCAGTGCGATACCACGGCCTCACAGAAAACTGGTTGAGAATTGCTTCTCAACCAGTTTTCTGTGCACTTGCGTTTCATTTCCCCGAAATTAGTGAGGTTTCCGGGGGCCCAACTCCCCCTCTCCTTTTTCCTCTTCCCTTACCGCCCACCCCTTTTCCCATCTCCTCATCCCCCTCTCTTTCCCCTCCCAGCATACCTTCATCCCTTATCACCCTCAAAGGCGGGCAGCGCTCTTACGACTCTTGAGTTGCAGGTATCTATGGACGGTGTTTGTCTCTTACCATCAAATGACCCGTCTGTTCGTCTGTTCCCCTATAAAATAAAAAAAAACTTCGGCTTCAGAAAATTTCTTAAAATCATTGCCACTGTAAATTAATATTCGAAGATATCATTGAAGAATCATTTTTTAAAACTGGTGTAGAAGCTTTGGAGAGCAGATGGAAGAAGTGGATAGAGCTAGATGGAGATTGATTGGAAAATCAAAATTTTTTTGTCTCGGCCCAGATTAGAAGACAAGACAAAATGCTTTCTTTTCTAGGCCGAGAACTTTTCAATTCCCCCTTGATTAACTGAATTTTTAAACAAATAATTGTCAAAGAATAAGGGGCGGGCTAAAAATTGCATCCTTACTCCAAAAACACTAAACCGATTCAATTAAAATATTGCAAACATCCTAAACATCACTATAGCATAAACGACTAAAATATATTCACATTGTTTTATATTATATTAATTCCACAATTCCACACGTCCCACATGCGGCCGTCTGATCTCAAACTAAGCAGAGCCTGTATTATTATTTTCTCAAAGTAACCAGACTGCTAATAAATATACTTCTATAGTCCTAAACACATACATATTATGCATAAATAATTACACCCAGACACAGAACAAATGTTCGTGCTCATAATACAAATATTTGTCGTAGGTGGAAATAGAACGACTCGACCAACAGGCCAGTCAAATTTTCTCGTTGACAACGGACACAAATAACACCCAGACTAGGGTGATCACACAAATGTTTGTCACGTATGGGAACCGAAACCACAAGCACAGGCACAGTAGTCATGTTCATTTATTAAACATCTCCAATAGAACACACATACAATATATTTTTACAAAAATGGGAATAAGGCTTTATTGATATGTACTACGTAAAAAAAATAACAAGTAAATACGTAGTAGAACATTATTTTTAAAAAGAATTACAGAGTTAACTCAATTTGTCCTGTTCCAAGTACGCGTACTTCAAACATCGATGTAACTACGTATAGCACTGAACCGATAGGATTAGTTGGCTCTCAAGAAAGCTTTATTTGATAGCTCTGTTGGCCTCTGATTTCTTGGCGTAAACCCTTTTGTGGCATAAAAGAAGAAAAGGTTCTTTATTAGAATTGCGTTAGAATATCTGTGGTCTGTTATATCATAATACTAAGTTGCTCGGAGAAGGACTCGTGAGAATGAAATCAGATAGTAGTGTTATTTCTTACGTATCGGATTTATATTTGAGATTAGAATGAGGATTAGAAATGAAAAAAAAAAGAAGATTATTCATACTTAGGTTATTTTTCCATAGAGTTGACACACATGCTTTTTTTTTTTTTTTTTTTTTTTTTTTACGTGGGGAAATCCTCATGGACTATCCTCCGCCGGGGGCATCAGCGGAGGGGTGTGCCGGACTTGACCGGCTAAAACCACCACGGTGTTCCTTCCTCGCACCTGCTGCCGAGGGCCGCGGGAACACGACATTCTTCCGCTGCCAGCAGGTGACCGTCCGGAGCGGACCCCATCTCGTTTTGAAGGGGGGAAAAGTGCCACTCCCCCCACCATCACTCCCTGAGGGAGGCGCGCGGAACACTACACGCCTGCAACCTCGGACCTGCTAAACGATTTGGGCGGTGGACAGTACCCCACGTACACCGCCCTCGGGTCCATTTACGGAGGCCGGAATTGGGCATTGTCGGCCCTCCTCCGACGTCCGGTGCGTCGTCTGCGGATGGGGAGGGTAGTCGTGCTTTCCCTCTCCCTTTCCGCAGCCTCCTTCTGTGTCATAACAGTTTCACAGAAGGTGACCACTGCATCCCATGACCTCTCGCTCCCGACCATGGCGCGCACAAGCGCTGTGAGCGAGAGGTCAGTTCCTATCTCTGTTACTAAGGCACGGCGCGGCTCAACCCAAGCAGTACACTCTTTTACCGTATGCCGCGCCGTGTCTACCTCGCAGGTGACGCAGTGGTGGCACCGGGCGTCCGGCTCCCTGCGAATATCCCGCAGGTACTTCCCAAAACATCGGTGACCGGTAAGCACCTGCGTCACCCTATATGACAGGGAGCCGTGCTTCCGTTCGACCCAGTCGCTGAATACTGGCCGGATGGCCTCGATGGTGTTGAGGCCATATGACGGACGCAGTAGTCGCACCCGCCATTCCGCCACTAGGACCCCCCTCACTTCGTACCGACGCCTCTCGTACTCTCTAGGCGTCGGTTGGTGTCCTCTCTCTCGCGCCTCTTCACGCCACTGATGTAGCGACGCGAGAGCCTTCGCCTCCAGGTCGCAGGGTAGTGATCCGGCCAGTAAGCACGCCGCTTCATAGGAGATCGTGCGGTATCCTCTCACGACTCTGACGGCCATCGCCCGCTGCGGCCTGCGCAGTATGGCGACGGTGGCTGCCGTCAGATGGTCGGCCCATACTGGGGCCCCGTAAAGGGCCATGGCCCGCACGACCCCAACGTATAAGTGCCGACACGCCACACTCGGCCCACTAAGATTGGGAAGCAGCGAAGACAGTGCGGCTGCAGTACTCATTAACTTCGTCGACAGCTGGTTGAAATGTGGGCGGAAGTCCCATCGACTGTCAAGGACCAAACCCAAGTATTTGATAGTGTCCTTGACAGCCATCCGCACCCCGCTGACGACGATGTGGAAGTCCAGCGGCCGCGGGTTTCGAGGACCGTGAAAAGCTATCGCCTCGGACTTTTCAAGGGCCACCTGTAGGCCGAGCCGCCGGATTCGATCTACAATTTGGGAGACTGCAGCCGCAGCAAGCAACGCTGCCTCACCATATGTCGCCCCCCAGGCCGTGACCAGAGTGTCGTCTGCGTAACAGGTGAGGTTCACGCCTGCGAGGACAGCAGCCCTCAACACCCAGTCATATCCGATGTTCCACAGGTGTGGTCCTAGCACCGACCCCTGTGGAACACCGCAAGACATCTCTCGACGGCCAATACCATCCTTCCCCGCGTAGGTGACGCAACGCCCTGACAAGTAAGCCCCGACTATACGGCGGAGGTAAGAAGGCACCTGATGGTATCTTAGGGCCTCCATTATACATGACCAGGGTAGGGTGTTGAACGCGTTGGAGATATCTAACGAAACTGCAAGCAACACCCCGCCCCGGCAGACCGCTTCCTCCGCGAGAGTTCTCACACGTTTAATCGCGCCAATAGTGGAGCGCCCACGCCGAAAACCGAACTGATGTTCATCCAGGTCCGGCCCAAACGTGGATAAGTGGCCGACAAGGCGGTTGGCAATGATCCTCTCAAAGAGTTTGGCCACCTCGTCGAGCAACACTATGGGCCGGTAGGCAGATGGTGAGTCCGCTGGGCGTCCCCCCTTTCGGAGCAGTACCAGCTTGCCGGTTTTCCAAATAGAAGGAAACCGGCCCTGCTCCAGACATGCTGTGAAGAGCTCTCTGAGTCGAGGCTCCAGCTCTTTAAGGGCAAGTATCATTGCGCGGCCGGGTATGCCATCAGGCCCCGGAGCGGTTTTCTTCGCTCCGAGTCGTAACACCGCGACCCGAAGATCTGGTTGCGTCACCTCGGGGACACATTCCTCCTCTCTAGTCTCTGCGACTATGGGTGGAGCCATCGTGGGAGGGATGTGCGCCGCTCGAGCGGGGAAGAGGGCTGTAACCACTTGTTCCAACAGCTGTGGCCGGAGACTCTCTGTTAGAGGAGGCGCCCAGGGGCGAAGTTTGCCCCTTACCAGATGGTAAGGCCGCCCCCACGGATCCCGATCGAGAGTCTCCAGCAGCTCTTCTTTTCCGCTATCTTTGGCGACACCGATGGCTAGTCGCAGAGCTAGCTTGGCCTGGCGGTAAGCCTCGTACCGTTCCTCCTCTTCTTCGAGAATACGTCGACGTCGCCTCCTATACCGGGTGTACTGCCGGCGGACCGCCACGCATTCATCGCGAAGCTGGGCGATTTCATTTGACCACCAGTACACCTGTTGCCTCTTGTGGTGGGATCGGATGCGGGGCATAGCTGCATCGCAGATGCTAGCCATCGCCGATCCAAACCATCGCGCTTCCTCCTCAACGTCGACTTCTCTCTCCGATAGGGAATTACGGATCCAGGCCGCAACAATGGCGGCTTCCTCCAGGACCTCTCTGTCCAGTTGTTTAAGGGCCCATCGCGGGCTGTTGGGCCTCGAAGATGCGGTAGTTGGACTACCTGCGGTTAGAGGCGAGACATCGAACCGGATGTAGCGGTGATCCGATAGTGTCTCCACCCTATCCTCCACCGTCCAACCTTGTACTCGGCATGCTAGGGCAGGGGTTGCGAACGTTATGTCCACAATGGACTCCCCCAGCCGTCGCACGCACGTGCCAACCGAACCTCGATTTAGAACAGAGAGGCCTGTGGTCAGTGCCCACTCCTCCAGGACATAACCCCGACGATCTGTGATGCGGGAACCCCATGCCGCAGACTTTGCATTGAAGTCCCCTAACACCAAGGCTTGTCGAGGATGACAGCGACCAACAACGGCACCCAAATTAGTGAGGAAGCCGTCAAATTCGGCAAGGCTCCTGTTGGGTGAAAAGTAAACCCCAACAACGTAGATGTCGTCCAGGAGGGCGGCCACCCATCCGTTTCCCCTGGACACGTTCTCAGGAACCCCACCAATTATGGCCACCAGGCCGTCATTGTCCCCAATCCAGTTACCCCTGGGGGGGATGTAATATGGCTCCGCCACGACCGCCACATTGATCGACCACTGTGCAATAGTCTGGAGTAATAGATCCTGTGCTCTGGCACAGTGGTTGATGTTCCCTTGAAGGAAATGGATAGCCATACCTAGTGGCATTCCATTTCCTCTGCCGCCTCATCCCTGGCTACAATTTGCGCCGGAGAACTGCCAGCGTGCCCTGCAGCCGTAGCGTTTTTGGCACTCTTGGACCCTGACCCACTCTTGCCTTTTTTGGTGGCAGAGGCGGAGCAAGCCTTCGCGCCAATTCTATGCCCTGCGGGCTTTTCTGCGGCGTGGCACAGGTTGCAGTGTGGCTCCGCGGTGCATCCTCCGGCTTTGTGACCGTGCCGACCGCAGCGGTAGCACTCATCACTGCGGTCTGTGTCGGAAGTGCAGAGGGCTCTTACGTGACCCTCTTGTAGGCATCTAAAGCACCTCATGGCTCTGGGTTGCAGAAGTTTTACATGCGCTGCTACCCATCCCACGAGTATTCGGCCGCTTTCTGCCATTTTTTTTGCGGCGGTAATAGGGCATCTTACCCAAGCTGTACCCAGGCCAGTTGTGTCTCGGCGGATCTCACCCACTCTAACTTGGTCGCCATGACACTGACAGTCACGAACTATAGCCGCCGTGATTTCGTCTTTCGTTACTGAGTCATCCAGCCCACCTATGCGCACCTCCGCGCTCTTGGTAGGTCTGGAGACCCGTATGTCGTCCTCAGTTATGGACTCACGAATTTTGGCGGCCAATGCGTCCGCCGTCGGCCCGCTGGTGGCACCAGGGATCTCTAAAATCATTGCACCTGTGGCCGCACGTTTGAATTTTAATCCTTGGAAACCCTGGATGCCCACGCTGGCGATGTCCACCTTGTCCTTTGCCTCTCTCAATATAGAGGCATATGTCACTCCTCTTTTAGCAGCCTCCGGTGTCATTGTGATTACCACAGCTGTCGACTTCGGGGGGCGAAGTTTACGGGCCTTGGCCTGGGCCTGTCCTCCTATTTGGGAGCCCTTTTTCTTCCCCTTCTCCTTTTTTTTTTTCTTCTGGACTAATGTCCAGGACCCTGGCTTTCTAGCCGTAGACGACTGGCTAGGGGTTGCAATAGCTGCTGATGCCGTAGTTGTGGGAGCCATAGTAAAAGCGACTGTAGGCTTCACAGTTGCGGTTGTGCCAGTTGTGGCTTTAGGAGCCGTCTTTTTTCCCTTCCCTATTCCTTTGGCAGCTTGAGAATAGGAGGAAAGTTCAGGGGGATAAGTCTTTTCTCTAATCGCTACAGGCTTTTTAGTGTCTGCAGCCAACGGAGGGCGGCATGGTGTTGAATTCGGGGGGAGCAGCCTCCCCTCCATCGCCAGGGCCTCGAGCCGGGCGTTCACCATGGTCCCCACCTGAACCATGATGGAACGCTCCAGTTCCTGATTTAGCAGCGGACGCGCTGAGCCCGGTTCAGGCACCTCTCGTTCTCCCCGCCTATTAATTTCGGCTTTGATAGCGGCAAGCTCCTCACGCAAAACTTGTATGTCCTGCTTGAGCCGGGTGCTCTCCCTTTGGCGGATTCCGTACTCCTCTGCGGCTTCCCCGATAGCCACTGCTGCATCCTGGAGGGCCTTGATGGTCGTACCCTTCAGATGCTTATTGGTTTCGGCGACATTCAGAATGGTCACCGCATTCCTCCTGAGTCTCTGCTCTAGAGCATCTGTCGGGTCAACAGCCACTGACACCTGTTGCGCAGTCATAGCTCGGGTGCAAAGGTTACTCGCCACCTGTTCTTTCTTTTTCCTCATAGCGGTATCCAGCTCTTTCTTGGCCTTATAAAGGCCAACATACTTCCCCGTCGTAGGGGGCCGACCTCTGCCACGCTTGGCGGTAGCAGCCTCATCCGGGGCTTCATTCTCGCTCGAGGTTGAACCTGACCTTGCACCATCGCTATTCCTCAAAAAATTTGAGGAATTAGCGGCACTATTTGGCTCACTGCTATTTTCCACCTGCATCGAGCGGGGGGAGTCACTTTCTTCACCCTGACTCGGTTTTGGAGTATTGGGGCGAGCAGATCCCTTCAAAAAGCGACCCTTCGCATCACGTGAAAGCGCTATCGCTCCACCACGTCCCCGCCGTGCCCTTGGTACTTTAGTGACCGTTTGGCTAGCCATCCTTTTGCTCTCCTCATCTGAGGAAGAGTCCAATACGTCAGCGCTGCCCGAGGATTCGGGCTTCTGGCGCTTTTGTCTTAAAACATCCCCGGAGGGACGTGCACCGCTGCTCCCCTCGGAAAACGAGAGGTTGACAGCCACTCCTTTCTTCATGGACTTATCGCCCATCTCCTTTGTTTTGTTTTTGTTTTGTGTTTCAATGTTATTTTCCATATTGAGTCCCACGAGTACAACGGAATTAAACGTCGACCCGGGCAGAGCCGTAAGTACCCGAGCAAGTGTAAATTTGTTTCCCAACTAGGGGGTCCACAGGTACCCTGGCTGGGGGTGCGCTCGTGACTGAGTCCCCTCTGAGGTGAGAAGCATAATTTGTCAGCCATTCATCCCGTCGCCGCACACCAAAACTTGAGATTCAGATAATTTTTTATAGAGGTTTATTCCTCGCAGTCCAGGCAGTTAAGCCAAGACCCTCGGTCCCAGTGCCGAAATTATGAGCCATGACCATAACACGACATTCCTACTGGGATTGCGATTTGACCGCGAAGGCAGCAAGGGACTAGTTCCCGCACTGCCTGCTCGGAGGCAGGGTAAGTACGAACCGAGCTCGCCTCAAACTTCTCCCCTCTAGAGAAGCCTCATGCTCATCCATCACGCATTCTGCTAAATCAGAGGGACGCATGGAGAGCGACAGGTCATCCAAAGAGTGGATGTCCCGCTCCGCACGATAGTCCAGGGTGGACTTCGTCGGGTATCCCTCTTGGTCTGGTCTCTCCCTCTGAACCTATCCGGCATGAGTAACTCTACCGGCAAAGCTCCAGAGATCATCAAAACACACAAGCCCCCCCACGACGACAACGTGGGGATACGTTCGGGGGGGGACACACATGCTTCAGTTTAACCTGTAAATAAGTAGTACCTCAGTATGTAAATTTTTAAAAAAATTATTTTATATTTGACGAAGCAATATATTTTTATTAAATTATCGATGATGTAGTAAGATCACGAATCGCGATTGATATATATATAGAACTTCATAACATCAACCGAAGAAAACATAGGCGTGCGCGTTCTCCACCAATTTTTTTCCGTTTCTTCCCCTTTCTACTCCTCACAACACTCAACTGCCACTACAGGATAGTCTTAGTATCCAGGGTATGGACATTTGCCGGGAACTCTACCCTCGTGAGTACATCGAGAGCTACGTCAACACGACATCATAGTCTTGTTCGTAAAATTTCATAGAGTTCGGTTTAGTAGTTAAGAAGTAAACGTAGGTAACGATATCATAATGTTATAAATGTATATGATTTGCTTTTCCAACAAGACATGAGGCTTTAATATCATGAAGTATTAGAACCTTATAAAGTCATTCACAGTGAGAAGATATTTCAAGAAATCTCTTTAACTGTAGCGAGTCGGGTTTCCTTATCCGGCGGAAATGAGTAGCCGGAAGTGTCTGGCAGTGGTTGCCTCATTGGCTTGGCTGGTTTGGATTAAGAATAAATTATTAATCTTTTCATTAAATATATATATAAACATACTAAGTAGGTGAGAAAATTTGTAATACTATAGGTGTTTTTCCTACAGTTAGTCCGTTCACGAAAGTCTAAATAAAACGGCAAGCATCACAATAAAAATATGTAGGTATATTGCAGTTCTACAAATGTAAACTTAACTTAGGAATACCACTTAACTAATTCTGAATTGTTCGGTTAACACTTATAGATATATATTACAGTTATTATTCCACGATTAAATAAAACCTAATCACTGCACTCTTTAACACTTCTGTCGCCATGTGGCACAAGTTACCGACCGATAGGGAGACGAACGTCCGAACATTAACTAGCGATCGCTTTAATATAGTGACGCTACAGAAGCATTGAACGGTAAGTCCACTTTTAGCTATGCTATAAGGATAGTATTATATTATAATTATTTTGAATGAAATCTATTGTTTACTATTTTTGTTTATATTCTAATGTTAAGTTAGTTAGTTAAGTTTATGTTTCCGTATTATTATTATTATATTTTAGTAGTTGTTTAGTTTAAGTTATTGCGAATAATTTTGTATTTATTAATAATTTAAATTTCAATTAAATGTTTGCAAATAATGATGTTAACTTTTTTTAGAAAGGTGCGCCACATCACTTCCCTGCCGAGACCGGTTCACGGTCGATAGTAGTCCGGAAAATGTACTTTTCTACCGCTTAGCGTTGTTCTTTCCGGTGGTTGTGCTGCGGGGAATGGGTCTGATGGCACTGCTGGCTTCGTTGCAGTGAGTATGTTTTCTTTGCAGGTGTCTTCGGTATTCAAGTATGCTGGTTTTATTCTGTCGATTGTTACTGTATTTTCTTTGCCTTGAACTTCTATTTTAAAAGTCTTTGGACCGCGCTCTAAGACTTTATAAGGACCTGTGTACAGCGATTGCAGTGGGCGTTTGTCAGGGCCTAGGCGAAGAAAAACGTATTCAGAAGTCCAGATGTCTTTAGGTACCTAAAAGCTTCTATTACTATTGTGGCTCGATGCGGGTGTTGGAACTTAATGGCTGAAGTGCTTACGAAGACGTTCTACGTAGTTGGTTGGGTCAAGCGCGAGGGACAGTGTTGGTGTAAAGCACTCACCAGGTAATCTCAGTGGTTCACCAAAGACAAGTTCTGTTGACGATGCTTTCAGGTCTTCTTTCCAGGCCGCTCGCATCCCTAGGAGTACCAGTGGCAGTGCCTCCGTCCAGTCTGCGGTATAATGGCAAACGATGCCTGCTTTAGTTGTCTATGTAGCCGCTCCACCATTCCATTACATTGCCGATGGTATGATGTGGTGGGGCGATGTTTAGCACCAATGAGTGTTGCCAAGCTTTTGAAGAGTTGTGACTGGAACTGCTGCCCTCAGTCCGTTGTTATTGTGGCGGGGCATCCAAAGCGCGACACCCAGCTGGAGACGAAAACTCGTGCACACGTCTTGGCTGTAATTTAAGCTAGCGGGTAGACCTCTGGCCAACGTGTGTAGCGATCTTTTGCAGTTAGACAGTACCTGAAACCATTAGCGTACGGCAATGGGCCAATTAAATAGATGTGGACCTGGGAGAAGCGTTGGGATGGAATGGGGAAAGTTGAAAAAGGAGATGCAGTGTGGCGGGTCAGTTTAGATATTTGGCAATCTGTGCATTCTTTCGTCCACATTTTGCAGTCTTTTTGCATTCCAGTCCAAACAAATCTTTCAGCCACCAACTTTGATGTTGCTGACGTCCCTGGGTGACTTAAATTATGCATTTTGGAGAAGATTTGCTTTCGAAATTTTGGTGTTATGTAAGGACGAATTCTCTCCATTGACACGTCGCAGTATACTCTGCCGTGTTTTCTCAGCTTTAGGGCCGTATCTTTCTTCAGTAGTTCTTGCAATTCAGGGTCTTGTTCCTGGTCTCTTGCAAGATCAGCGTAATTGACGGCCTCTGTTACGTCTTCGATTCATGATAGTGCGTCCGCTACGACGTTATCGCTTCCAGGTACGTGTCTCAAGTCCGTAGTGTACTGTGCGATAACATTGAGGTAGCGGAATTGGCGCGGTGAGCATTTATCTCGCCTTGTTGAAAATGCGAAGGTAAGTGGCTTGTGGTCCGTGTATATAGTGAACTTTCTTGCTTCTAGCATATATCGGAAATATTTTATAGCCTCGTAAATAGCTAGTAATTCTCTATCTAAGTTTGCGTGAAAAAAACGCTAAAGGTTTCCACGCTTCTGCCACTTTCTGTTTTAGGACTGCACCAATAGATATGACAAGTAGTAGGTTAGTAAGGTAGCTTCTACAAGGCTTCGTTTACATAACTCAAATGCTTCCAACATCTCTCCTGTCATTCTTATAGGAGCTGCTCCCTTAACATTACCTATCAAGGCTTCGTTAAGGGGGCTCTGTAGTTGTGCAGCTTGTGGGATAAATCTCCGGTAGTAGTTTGTCATTCCTAAGAATCTTCGAAGCTGTTTTGCTGTATTTGGTGGTTGTAGATTTTTTATTACTTCTACTTTTTCTTCCAGAGGTCTTGTACCATCTGGTGTTACGTGGTAACCAAGAAATGACATCTTTGAGACACCAAAAATGGATTTTGAGGTGTTTATTAAAATTCCGTATTTTTCAAATCTTTGAAATAGTTCTTCCAGGTGTTGCAGGTGGTCTTCCGCTGTGCGCGAATACAAGAGTACGTCATCCAAATAACTGTACACGTTGCTCATCCTGCAGTACTTCGCCCATAAACCTTTGAAAGGTTTGGGCCGCATTTCTCAGACCGAAGGTCATATAGGGGAATTCGTATAGGCCAAAAGGAGTTGTTATTGCGGTCGTAGGAATGTCGCTCTCAAAAACAGGGATCTGATTATAAGCTTTGATAAGGTCTACTTTTGAAAAGATTTGAGCTCTCGCAAGGTCGTATGAGAAGTCATTGATGTGACGGATTGGGTACCGGTCTGATACCGTTCTTGCGTTTAAGGCGCGGTAATCGCAACACAAACGCCATCCATCATCTTTTTTCTTTGCCAGGTGCAGCGGCGATGACCACGCGCTCTCGGATCTGCGTGCGGTTCCAATGTGTAGCATTTCCTCAAACTCCTTGTTTTATTTTTCTTCGCGGGGTGCGGTCAAGCGTCGGATCAGCTCGGTTTTTAGAACGTCGTATTTATTGTCTTTTGGCGGATTTTCTATTATGTCGGCAAGCTCTATGGCGTATTTATGGTCCAAGTTTCCACAAGCTATATAAAATTTTGTCGAGTCTGTTGTTATTCCGGACAACACAAACTGACAACACAAATTGTGCTGACCACAAGGCAGGTCGCTCTGGCCAAAATGGGGGAACTTTTACACCAACCCTACAAACCTCGCTTTGTTGCACACTTTCACTTGCCTCCTTATGACTCTGGCTCGTTAAATTTTGCGGCATCGTGGAATGTTTATTTTTTTTTTTTTTTTACTGCACTTATTCACTAGCACTAAAAGTCGTGGGTCAACACCAAGTAAAACTATCGTAAAAATTTAGTTCCACTTTCAAAGATGTTCACTTGCGCTTGATGAACGATGTTGTGAAGACACACTTAAAGCTGTTAAGGGAATGCGGGTACGTAAATATATACCGAGATAGTATAAAGTACAGATGGTAAATAAGGTTTTAACTATGTCTCAAAAACTGTAATGGCATGTATGTTGGTACAGTCAAAACTAGGCGGCTATCAGAAAAATAATACATTAAAATTCCTTGTAACATGGGACTGAAGATTTTAGGGTAGGTCTGTCATTAAAGCTCTTAATGGAAGGAAACTGTCGTTATCATTATTGTCTATAAGACACATTATTATGTAAGTATTAAAATAAATATATTTGATAATTAATTTAAAAAAAAAAGGTCCATATTAAATACAATTTCAAACAATCTAAAAGCAATAATAATAATTTACCCGCCAGTTGCGTGTTAAAAAGTTAATAATCCTAATTTTTTCGATTTTCTCGTTTCTAAGAAATAATAATAATAGGAAAAAGCACGGTGAAAATTAAATAAAAAAGTATATACTACTTTGAAACATGACATAAATACTCTAAAACAACACAAATGTCAGAGTAAATATTTAATATTGCCAAAAGCCTATGTTAAAAAATTAGATTACTAATGCTAAGAGATAAGATTTACGAAAAGTCTGGAAAGTGAATCCGACAGATAATAAGTCTTTCTATTATGATTGAATAATTATTTTGAGTGAGGTAGATAATAAATACAATCTATCAGGACTGTCTTGATAGATTATATTTGTACTATGTAAACGAAATGTTTTATAATAGATTGTTGTTACACAAAACCACTTATTGCTTGGAAGCTTCTTGGTTTGGAAGCGGGATTTATAGATTCAGTAGTCTTATCGATATCCATTGCCCTTATTTTGCTAAGTTTGGACAGACATGTTATACCTTTGCGTGAACCATAGGATCCTAAAACATAGATAAAACCTCTGGTCCAACTATCAGTGGTAGAGCTATGCTTAGGC
Source organism: Tyria jacobaeae (assembly GCA_947561695.1). Taxonomy (NCBI): domain Eukaryota; kingdom Metazoa; phylum Arthropoda; class Insecta; order Lepidoptera; family Erebidae; genus Tyria; species Tyria jacobaeae. The sequence goes on along the minus strand of OX387231.1, from coordinate 9,954,510 downwards.
ATGAATGGGCCGGCTCGACTGGTGCAATACCACGGCCTCACAGAAAACCGGTTGTGAAGTAACGCTTGTGTTGCATTTCCCCGAAATGAGTGAGGTTTCCGGAGGCCCAACTCCCCCTCTCCCCGTTCTCCTCCCCTATCGCCCCTGTCCTCTTTCCTAACTCCTCTCTTCTTTCCCTTTCCGCATCCCCCATCAATCATCACCCTTCAAGGCGGGCAGCGCACTTTCGACTCGAGTTGCAGTTCGCACGAGTTGCAGGTGTCCATGGACGGATATTTGTTATAATGACAATGTTACGTACTGCATTTTATTCAATATTTGCGCTTTTTATCTTTAATGAACCGTTTCCAACATCAAAACCACATAAAAAAAAATATATTATTATATTGAGCAGAGTGCATGGAATCATTTTTTTTTTTGAAAATTTAGTTATAAAATAAGTTTTTCATCATCTACTGTTAATATCCTAAAATAAAAAAAAAACCCAAGCTGTATAAACAGTACATAAAATCTTATTATCGCAACTCATAAACACACCCTAAAGGATTTTTTTAGAAGCAATCAATTAATATTACAGTCACCCTCTGTATTTCTAGTCGCTCACTTAGTAATTCTACTAAAATTTCAATATCCGAAAGGGATTATACGCATCACACTTTTAGAAGCTTGTTATTGTTTTATGAATCAGTATAAGTCATCAATTTAGTTAATCTTTCGCTAACCCAAACTCATGTCACTCTAGTGATTAAAACAGTATTTATTCGCTCGTTTTATTATTGTCCTTTAATAAAAAACAAATCATAGAGTAAACGTGTATATATGAAAGCCATATTTTCCCATTACTAATGTAAACTTATTATACAAGTCAGTCCAATCGCCCCAAGTGATTATCCAGCCGGTAATTAAATATTTCGGTACTCAACGCTCCCGATTCGGAGAGTATTACGAATAAGCTCATCGATTCCAATTACGGGATTATAGAAGATACATGTTGTGTGTATGTTGAGGCAGTGAGCTTTTTTATCTAAAATATTTTAATATTTCCACTGTCAGTTCCAATACTGATACCTGTCATCATATATAGGCAATCTCCTAAGCACAGAGCATCGTTACGTAAAAATACATAAATTTTTAATTTTTTAGCAAGGTATACCGATTCCAAGAGGATGTTGGATGTGACATGTGTATGACATCTATCTAGCAGTGTTGTCTTCAGTTAAGTAGGTTAGGGCCACACCATCTCATTCCATGGGTGTCGTTAAAGGCAGCTAAAGGATCAGAATATTATCTATCAGATAGTCTATGTAGATTACATACATATACAATGACGGATGACTAATAATGATTGGCAAAAGTAGACGACTGAGTCTCCTCTCCTTGCCTCTTGGGAGATATAGGCGTGACTGTGTTTATCAGTGTGTATATACGTATTAAGGACCGATAACAATACAAGACTAAAAATGTATAATAAATTATAGAAAAAAAGGTAAAAAAAACATATACAAAAATGCAGACGAGTTTTAGTAGCAAATGTAACTAACCGTAGAAAATGCTATTTAAAGTGTTGACAAATATTCTTATGATTTGATAAAAAGATTTAAATAATATACACATCATAGTTGTGCAGCCCCCGATAATATTGTGCTTTGAAAAATATTTAAGCTCACTTGTTGTTATTACAACATCACGAACTATAAATAAAGTGTTGTGAATACGGCAGAAGTGTTGATTACACGAGATCCTATACATTAAACTGCATTATTTTGTGTTAAAAAGTCGCCGGCTGGATTACTGAGGTTAGAAAATGTGTCAATCATAGATTCACCACAATGTGTCATTGCCAATACAATACTGTCAATAGTGCCAAGACGTCATATGACATTACCAGTACCACCACCACCAGCGTCGCATCGCAGTTTTGTGTACAAGCCCTTAAGGTTAAAAATAACGTCAACGTCAATACTCACACTAAAAAGAAAACAAATGATATTCAAATAGCAACCATCGACTGTCGATCTCTTAGAACACCCGAAAAACTGCACTGCAAAAATGAGAAAAGACTGGACAGCTTTAGAGGAGGCCTTTGTCGGAAGACAAGTTGTAAACGAACTACCGTTTGCCGATAATCAATAGATATTAAAATAGTTAGTTTATTAGTTAAACTCTAGTTAATAGTCAAAATGTATTTTTTAGATAGTAGTCATAAGTAAATTATTTTAAGGCACACGAAACTACTCTGTGTAAAACTTGTTAACAACAATAAAGGCTTTTTATTTTTTTATTTATTTATTTATTAGTACTTTTTCCATATTACAAATTTCAAAGAAATATAACAGTCACTGTTTTTCGATGTTTTGTACCTCACTCAAATAATTCCATTTGAAACGAGAACGATACATATTTATTATTCATATAAATATATATTTTTTTGTTTAATTTAATGCAAGTAACGTTGAGGATAATTATTGACCGGGGACTGCGATGAGCTAAATTATGACGTCGATGAAGATTATAATGTTTATAGATCTACAACTAAACCGTGTAGGTTATTTAATTTTATAACAAACTAATATACTTCGAAGTGTAGGTAAACTAAATTGGTTCTCTATTTTTTAATAAAGGGGGACAGACGAAACGACGGGTCACCTGATTGTAAGCGACAAGCGCCATCCATGGAAACCTGCACCTCAAGAGTCGTAAGTGCGCTGTCTGCCTTTCAGGATGAGGGGGGTTGGGGGAGGAGGAAAGAGGAGAAGGGGACGATGAGATGGGAAAGAGAAGATGGGGAACGAGGTAAAGGATAAGAGGAGATGGGGAGATGGGCGTCCGGAAGTTGTTGTTGTTGTGTTGTTCACAACCGGCTGTTTATTGCACCGGTGGAGCCGGCCCATTCATAAGGTTAAATTTATACATATACAAATATAAATATATACCCAAAAACTTCAAACAAATAGTAACTAGATTCCAAGACACAAGGCAAGGGATCTTCAAACCGTTTATACAAGTATAATTTATGCATAACAGTAATTATATGGAAACTAAACCAATAACGTAGTACTGAAATAACCCTCGTCTTGAATTACAAATCGACAGATTATGCAAATTTAAGGTCCTTACTCCATATATTGTTTAAGTTTAATGACGGACCCCCGATTTTAATGATATATTGTCAAATAATTGAGGTGTATAAGATAAGGTAGAACTTTGCCATGATATCAAGTGTTGGTGTCTTTGTACTTCCTTCAATGTTGGTTGCTATGTAACTTTAAGTTTAAGATTACGAAGGCCTAATAATCAAGAATTAATATTAAGAAAAGTGTTATGTCACTTTTGATATTATAGGGGGACAGACGATCAGCCGGGTCACGGTGATGATAAGTGACAACTACCGTCCAGAGACACCTGAAACTAAATAGTCTTAAGTGTGCTGTACGCCTTTGAGGGCCGTGAGGGATGAGGGGATAAGGTTAGGCCTCAAGACCTCACTAATTTCATGGAAATGCGACGCAAGCGCTGTTTCACAATTAGTTTTCTTTTTCATAAAATATTAATAACTATTAAATCACACATAAGAAACGTTACAATTACTTCAGGATTAAACCTTTTATTTAACCAATATATATTCATATATCAATAAATAAAATTTCTCTTATTTATTTTTTTCTTTGCTTTTATTTTACCTGAATATTTTATTAAGACAGTTCACGGTTTCCGTATATTTTATGTATGAAAATATAAGAAATCTAATTATAAACTAATAATACACTCTCAACACCAGTACCATGTGTGTTCTACACTTATAAATGTTAGAGTCAACCATTGGTAAAAGAAGACCATGTAAGTTGTTCTGTTAAATCGTGACCTAAACATGCTTTCTCAATAGGATGGTTTCGATTAAACGTTCTATTATTACAAAAGTAGTATGTAGAGTATGAGAATCGGAAACGATTATCAAAATACACAAACTTTAGATACACAAAGTCAAAGGTGTCAATGTTCTAATAAACAGAATCTAAATTGTTTACTGTAATAATTTAGCAGAGGAGATGAAATAATAACTTGCATGCCTATGTCATTACGACTATTTAATTCCTGTCCCTCAATAAATATATATGATTATTTAATTTGGGTCCTTCCTTTTTATTTATATGTTAAGCATATAGAGTATTTACATAAAGATTAACTTATGTGACATTTACCACGCATCATTAACATTTAAAACGTTTCATTCTTTCATTTAATTTTTTTTCATTAATGATTTAATTTATATTAATTAATTAATTTGAAGCGTAAACTTCTATAGGCGCGATTAGCACATTTTGGGTGAACAAAAATCATGAAACTCACGTCATCATCATCGTACGCTTCCCATGAGCTATATTTATATTGTGTATAATCTAATAACTCGACGATACAAATAACAAGGTACAGAGTTTTCACTTCTATCGGCAGTCCCCAAAGACTGCCCGTATATTTTTTGTTTCATATATGTATATCTGTATTTTTATATATATTTTTTTTTGTTTATTTCAGTTTATACTCACATACTAATAGTTGTTAATGTTAACACAGGTAAGAAATTATTCATGATATCTTGCAATCAATCATTACTCTACCAGTAGAGCTGTCATCAACATGTTATCTTATACAAGTTTAGGTAATCCATCATTTGGTCCATCAAGTCACTTTGTACGACTTTAGAGCGACGCTTTGGACACTCTGAACCTTTCCGTAACCTTCAGTGGCCCTGGTGACCTTATTTTAATTATCGTAAAGTCCGGAGCTTAGAGCTGGTCTTATCTGTTAAAGCCAAGATCGGCTTCCAGATTAGGATAACACACATCACATTAGAAATTAGTCGAAAGTAGGATTTTAATCCAAATATTAAATTTGAAGATAAACGATATCTCATGTCACATCGTTCTTGGGGTTAAGAGTAGTATGTTTAAATAAATGATGTAAATTGTAGTTCTCAATATAAGGTCTTAATGTGAAATCACCCTTATACATGATAGGGGCAACAAAAGTCTAAAAATTAGGGTTAAGACCCATATCATAATTTTGGAAGCTGGAGCTTCACCAAGTTTTTTTTTTGCTATCGATTACACAGAAAAATTGTAACAATCTACTCACCAAATGTTTTCGTTTATATCACACATAATTATGTGAAAGGAAAATTTGCATAAACGATTTTACCTTCCCTTTATATGCATAAAAACTCGCACCTGCTGCAAAAATACTGTTAATTAGCAAAGCTCAGCCAAAAGAGAATGAAAAGACTTTAAGATAAAAAAAAAATCCAACCTGAATCCTTCGCGCTCATTACCCATCTAACGAGGAAAATGATTGTCACCGTAATAAAGATGCTTTGAATATCTTTCAGAGGATGTAACGTAAATCACTGTTGAGGCTTTGACATTCATAGAGAATAAAATTGTAAACTCTGCATAGAAAAATCAACTTTAATTAGAGATGACTTTGTGTTTCCCATGTATAAAAGTTATTACAATGTTCGATATTTTTATATACCATTACAAGACAAATTGGAATGAGCACCATTTGCGAATTCAGGGACAAGTGAGGGTTGTCTCATAAGATTAGCGTTGTAAATATTACGTATGTGTATGCGTAAGGCCGAATTAAAACTAATTAATTCAGAAAGATGATGAATTTTGATAATGAGCATCTTGTATTATAATTTGATAGCCAAACTGGACAAAATACATCACATTTCACTGCTGTCAGGTGTTTTCAGTGACAGTTTTTATACAGTTATAAAGTATCCGTATGACGGCAACAGGGTGTAACGTATTCCATAAGCTGGGCCAAGATTGTGATTGGGCGTGGGTGTTTGCAACGCCCCTGCTTCTCTGCCTGGCTTCTGCATTCCAGGATATTAGGTGTTTAAGGCAATTAATAACAATTACTTGCCTTAAACCCTAAAATGTTAAGAATTTGTTTTAGTTACGTTTACGTATTACTGCACGTCACGAAATAGCATCGTCCTGTCGTGTGGGACAACTATAAATGAATACATTAGTTTAGAATATTTCATTTTTACATTTTGTGTCTCTATAAAATGTTGGGTGGACTGCCTGTTGTGAACTGTTTGATAAATAATGACTGGGAGCTATAATAACGATAAGGTGTAAAGGTGGGCGGGCTTCCAATAAATGTAGGTACATATTTATAAGGTTGTTAGCCTTATCGGGAAATTTATCAGAATAATTTTTGGCACCTTAATAATAAATAAAGTTATATGCTCACGGATTAATAGCTAAGAGCCTCGACCAATACCTTAAGATGCTCTGGTTAGATGGTTGGATCAAGGGACTGATGCAGAAGGTAGTTCTCCTTGACACGGAACGCATTGTGAGGAGATATTAGAGCAAAGCTGATCTAAACTAGACGTTAATGGACACTCAGTTCCTTAAACTATATTTTAAATTAAAAATAAATATTCTATAGAGATACTAGCGGACCCGACAGACGTTCTCCTGCATGATATTTCAAGCGATTAGGATCAATATAGATAAATAACCTAGATACCGACTGCAGCGCCATCTGCCGGGCTGATTTGTGAATCTAAACCATTCCCAGATCCCCTTGAACACACACAAAAAATTTCATCAAAATCCGTCCAGTCGTTTGAGAGTAGTTCAGTGACATACACACTCACAGAAGAATTATATATATAAAGATGACATTTAAAGTTTCGGTCAATATAAGCTTGATGCTGTTAAAGAAATGAAATTTATATTTATTAATGGATTTCAGATGCAGCCTGCATTTTTAATACAAAATGAATAATATTGTTACTGTAGTATACTGAGAAACTATCAATATCTAAGTATCTAATACGGAAAAATGTAGTATATAAATAATTTTTTGTTACTTTAGTTCTGATATGTTTAGAAGAAGTTAATTATATACTGACGTATATATTATAATAATACGTCTGCGCAGTAATAAACTTTGGATAGGTTGTATATATTTTAGACTTTTAGACGTTCTTTGTTTCCTTGGTCATATTATTGCAGAGGGGCAATGGAGGCCTTTCAAGGTAGAGCCACGACTTGAATAAAGTATTATGATGCATTTTAATCTAAGCAGTAATAATTTTGCAATTGTCGATGCTACAAATGAAATCTTCAATTATCAAGGGCAATTGTTTTCACTATATGTTGTCACTATGTGTTTCCTTAGTATCATAGAGATAAGAAAGCCATTCTTAGGCACGTATGGACCAACTCTACAGCTATAACACAGCCTCCTCAAAAACCGGGTAAAAGAAATGCTTGTGTTGTGTTACCATACGGTGACCTGCCTGTTTGTTTAATGGCAAACTATAATAAAAAAAAAGACACAAAAAGAATCCAATACGCATGAACGTTATAACAGATATAATAGACTACCGATGCAACACTCTAAACTAAGTAGTTACCTGGATATAAAAACTGTCACAATTAAAGAAAAAATAACATTAAATTACATTTGAATTATGAATCTGTCAATCTTATATGAAAATTCATTGTGATTTCCCATTTTTGCGCCAATCGGTGTTAAATATTTTAGTGATATTAGAATAGTGTGGTGATTAAGAGTACCGAATTACTGTGATTGTATTACACAAAGTAAGTATGGTGCGAAATGGAACGTCCCCTGTTGTGATAGGCAATTATCTGGCCGACTACGTAGTATAAGTACAAAGAAGGTCACCAAAGCTGAAGACTGGCCTTCATTTAGTCCCGATCATAATCCGCTGGATTATGATTATTGGTCAGTTTTAGACAGAATGGCATGCTCTAAACGCCATGCTAATTTGGCTTCAGTAAGACAATCCATAAGATTGGCAACAATTTTCCTATCGAGAGAGTGCGTGTTTCTAGTGATAACGTTTCAACGTTTTAAGGCCTGAATAAAAAACAATGGAGACAATTTTAAATGAAGTTCATATACAATATTTTTAAAGCTATTATACTAATGTATAACCTAATATACAAATTACAGTAACAAATATTTTATGCAATAACAAAAAAACCTTGTAACAATATTTATGACAAGACTAAGTATTTAACTACAATGTTTTAAAAACTGACCTAACGAACATATTCTTTGTCGTTTAAAGTTATTAAAGAAAAACCTTTTTTTATTTGTGTGGAAACCTCCACAGGTCGTCACCTCCCCGGAGCTGGTGGTGAGGTGGTATGTCGGACTCGAACTGACTAAAACCACACGGTGTTCCGTCACGAGAGCGTCCATTGCTGGGGACCCGGGATAGCCTCAGAAGGAAGCTTCCGGGAACCCCAACAGACCTTGGTCACCTGCCTAGCAGGCGACTACACTTTGGCGTATTGGGGCCTTACGCCCCCCACATGAGATAGGCGCGTGGAACACGTACGTCACGCCACCGTCTCAGACCTGCTTCTGCTGGGGTAACGGTCAGCCTGGCCCGTTACAGGCTAGCGCTCATGGAGGTGAGAGATCAGTGTTCACTCTCCGACATCTGGTGCATCTTCTGTGGGATGGGAGAGTGCTTAAAGAAAAACCAGTGAAAATACTATTTAAATATTTTTTTCTAATCTGCATAATGGAAGATGTATAGAAAATAATCAAGGAAGCAGTCATGATTATTTTGTCTATATTTTCAGTGTAATTCCTAAAGTAATTTCTAAGTAATTTATGGATAAGATTAAGCTTTTGCTTAAGTGGTAAGAGTTAATAAGATTTAGTATAACAGTATACAAAGTGAAGCAAACCAAGAATGAGTTAAATCGTATATTGTGTTATGAAGTTTTCAGTGCTACCACACATGACATCTTTTATCAAACGTTTTGGACGGGAGAATTTCAAGACGTGTTTCACGAAGTTCATATTATGAACTCAGACTTCACGCTTTCTATGGAGAGAACGTAATTACGTTAAGTCACAAGGAATTTATTTCATAACGATAAAAATTGTGTTGAAGATTTGTACCTTAATTAAGTTTTAAACATTTAATTATATTAAATTAAATAATTATATTACAATTTATTACACTGTACTGTATAGTATAATGTAAACGATAAAATACATTAAAAAATAATTAATCTAGGTCATTAGTCATTAACTTAAATAAATATCTTTACTGTCACCTACTGACAGTGACTTAAGAAATAAATATTAATTTCCTAAAAAATTACAGAGAAGCAAATAATGAATTACGGTTTTTATTTAATTAAGGCATACTTGGCGCCTCCTTAAAATTGTCCTAGCTTTTTTTTTAATAGTCTATCATTAATTTTATTTTTTGTTAAAAAGCTGTAAATCGTTCCCTGGCTGCTGGCTTCCATATCTATCATAAAATGACTATAGATCTCATTTTCTTGTGTAAATTGAATTATACATGTATGTGTGCCAATTTTCAACCGAATCGATTTACAGATAAAAAGTCAGCGTGTGAACCAACAATCAATCTTAATTTTTCTACTCAGGATTGAAATTTTCAACTATGAGAATCGGTCTACCCTTGCAAATGTTATTCATGGTTATAAATAAAAACCGTCCAAGTGCGAGTCGGACTTTCACACGAACGTCAAAAAAATCATGTCTGTTGTATGGGAGCCCCCTTACATATTTGTTAAATTTTAATGTAATTATTTATTTTTAAAGTAAATACATAACTAAATATTCTGTAAATATTTCAAGCGTCTACCTGTAGCCGTTATTAATAACGAGCAAAACCGAGCAAAAAAATTACGGTTGTTGTATGGGAGACCCTTAAGTAATTATTTAGTTTTAATATTTATTGGTATAGCAGACATAGATCATCTGTAAAAATGTCAACTGCCTAACTATCACGGTTCATGATATACAGCCTGGTGACAGACGGACAGACAGAGAGACAGCGGAGTATAGCGGAACCCTAAAAAAAGTACGGTTCAACTGAAGACCCATCATCTTTAAAGATTTTCTTCTATTGAAAAAAAAAACGCCTCCGGACGAGCTAAATCGAATGCACATACACATAACATACAGTATAACATACATATTTGTACAACTGGTAGTTGGGTATTTCTACTACCAATTGTACAAATTTGTATGTTATAGTATTCAGTAGCTTGCGTTTCTCGATAACGGCTCCTCTCTTTCTTATTTTAGTTGCCGGAAAGGGATAGATGAACCTATCATTGGTTAGGATTAGTCAGGCTTGTTAGGCCGGGTCACCCTTGTAATCCTTTGGGATGGATGGAAGTTTGACGCCAGGGTTTATTTGAGGCAGTCATTATACTAAAGTAGGGTTTTGGGTTGGTAAATTTTTTACTCAAGTGACTCTGTTTTTATTTATTTATTACTGGTGTAAAACATGTTTGAGTAAAACGTTGTGGATCTACAATTACGTCTAAGCATATATTTTTAAATAAAGTTTGATAACGAAAATACGTTTTGCTTTTTCATCCCTTCAAATGGTTTTGCCTCTGAGACTAGATTTAGTATATACGACATCCAACGCCTAAGTCTTTAAGCCTTAGATGTGTTTATTTTTATAAGTGCTTACGTTTGCACATATATTTTTGCGAAGTGTATAATATTATGTATTTACTTTAGATTTAAGTTTTCTTGACCACTATTTTTTATCTATAGAAATACCTTTATGTAACATATGTTATATACTATTTATATATCTACTAACCATTTCATTAGGTTATTTATATTATTCTTTTCCATCTCATTGGAAATGTACTTAAATAAGTCTAAACATTCTCCATTGCCTCATACACATGTTAACTTAAATTGCTAACCCATCAAGTATACGAAAGTTAATTTTATTTATATATTTATTATCCACACTTACTTCTATCATTACAGATATATCTCAATGCGATAGTGTAACTTATTATAAAAATACACTGCTTTACATAAGTACTACTAACTAAGTTAGTGTCTTGTAACATATGTCATGTAATGTTTGTCTTGTGAACGCATTCAGTGTACAGCTAAATAAGTAAACGTCTGTAGCTACTACTTAGAGGTGCTTCTTCGCCAAAATCGGTGGACGGCGTCGCCACCACACATACCTGTCTGGTGCACACGTGCCTCTCAATCCTAATATATTACTGTCGTGATTTTCCTCTTAGTATAATAAATATATAGGAAGCAAGGCTTAGTTCCCTTATAACTTTGAGCTCGTTATATATATCCGACTATGCCCAAGGTGTACAGAGTCGTATCCATAAGTGGGTAAAATGGATAAACCCCGTACTGTCGCAAACTTAAAAACGTCACAAATTTGTTTTGAACTCGGTCCAGCATGTGACTATATTTAATCTCACGCGGAGACCATATGACTGCCTTGGACTTTAGTTAACTTCGTACTTAAGCATTATATGGAGCGATTACGGCTTTCATTTTAGAAAAGAACCAGAAGTGAACGTTACAAAACCTAGTTTCCAGTACTTTTTTTACAGCACTCGACTATGTGGTGTCAAAATGTTTGCCCTGTGCTAACACTTATAACTAGATCCTTAACTATCGGGACTCTAACCATCCTAACCACATCGACGTTATAATTATGTAAAATATGATTACATGCCCGAGAAGGAGTCCTGGTGGCACATTTATTGGGATTAAATTGCAAACGATTTTCCTTGCTCCAGGGCACCACATTATCAACGCCTACAATCATCTCCATCGCTCACACAGTTTAAAATCACCTGCAAACAACAAACAATTTGCGTACACATAACGCTTCGGCAGATCTTTTATCATTATTATAAATTGCAGAGGAAAAATTACTGCCTTGCCTCACAACAGACAAGGTATAGTTTTTTTTTTTATGCGATAGGGGGCAAACGAGCAGACGGGTCACCTGATGGTAAGTGACTACCGCCGCCCATGGACACCCGCAACTCAAGAGTCACAAGTGCGTTGCCGGCCTTTTAGGTAGAGGTACGCTCTCTTCTTGAAGGTTTGAAGGTCGTATCGGTTCGGAAATACGGCAGGCGACAATTTGTTCCATAAGCTGGTTGTGCGAGGCAAAAAGCTTCTGGAGAAGCGCACAGTGGTGGAGTGCCAATCGTCCAGGTGATGGGGATGGATATTTTGTCGCGTAGGACGATGGCGGAAACCAGCAGCCGGTATAAGTCCGAACAATTCCTCTGAACACTCCCCATGATACAAGCGATAGAGGATGCAGAGTGAAGCTACATCTCTACGCAACGCCAAGGTGTCAAGTCGATCAGAAATATCTTGGCAGTCGATGATGCGAGTCGCTCTCCGTTGAATGCGGTCAAGAGGCAGAAGTTGGTACTGGGGTGCACCTGCATAGAGATGACAACAGTATTCCATGTGCGGCCGAACCTGCGCCTTATAAAGGTGATGAGGGATGGGTATGCTGGGAGCGGAAAGAAGAGAGAGGGATGAGATGGGAAAGAGGAGAGGGGGATGAGAGGAGAGGAAAGGGGATAGGGGGAGTTGGGCCTCCGGTAACCTCACTCATATCGGGGAAATGCAACGCAAGTGTTACTTCACAACCGGTTTTCTGTGAGACCGTGGAATCGCATATTCATCGGCTTATTCGTGCCTAAGCATGGCTCTACCACTCTAAATTATTTAAGTATAATTGTATTAACTAAGTTTAGAGATCAGGATTTGTAATAATTAGATTCTTAGACACGTAATTTCCGTTTTGTAAAGAAAAATTAAAGGTTTAATATATAAAAAATACTGTTTAAGTATATTTGTTTAATAACACTACTTCCTTAAATCAGATCCTGTGTTCTTGTTATTTTTAAGTAATTTTTTGAAAAAGTTTGAAAAAGACCATGTTAGGCTCACTTTTTGAGTATGTTTATTAACCATTCCAGTAGTAGTAGCATAGTTAAATTAAAAGTATTCAAGCTGTTTCAATGCGCCAAGTATATGTTACAAATTTTCTGGCGGTTATTGATAAACTCAGTTTTTTGGTTGTCGATGAACAAGCCAATTTCAAATCAAACGATCTTGATATAACTAAGGGTGCAGGGCCTCATGGAATATCGCCAATAATTATTGCAACTAGTAGTACTGCACATAATCTTCTCTATCTCGATTTCTGCTGTAATCTTGGAGTGGAAATTCTCAAAAATAGTACATATTTTTATTTTTTTTAAGATGCGGGAGCATAACAATGAATTCCCTTTTCGCCGGGGGCTTTACAAACATTCTGCCAACGGACACAAAATCCCCCAGACTCGAGAGAACAATTTGTCGATCACACAAATTTTTATTGCGTGTGCGAATCGAACCCACTACCTCCAGTTCAGCAGTCAGGGTCACTAACCACTAGACCAACAGGCCATTAAAATAAATATTTATATAGTAGTATCACGTAAATAAATATCATCTTATATCACTATTCTCCACCATGGAACAGGTGTTTGAGTCCATTGTCTGTATACAAGTCTGAAACTACTTTAGACGATAATATATGTCACCTATCAGCATGTACTTGTCAAGACAAGGTCTACCTGTTCCAACTTGGTCACATTCGTCAAACACTTCGAGGTGATTGACCATAATCAGCAATACCGGATGGATAATCACGTGGGCTGATTTTACCCGACTAGTCGTTATTAAGGAAAAAATGTGACTAAACATATACACAACTTTATTTTGTATTTAATTTTTTATGACTGTTTAGGGGTAAGAAGTAGATAATTAATAAAATAAATTTACCCTCAACAATGTACTTTTTCGCGTGTTACCTTCAATTGTCATCCAAGTGAAATGGGGCAACCCCTGCTTGCCGCTTCCGGCAGCTTATTTCCGGCGGATAAGGAAACCCGAACCGCTTCCGGCGAAGAGGTTTCTTGAATTAACTATATATTTCTTCTCATCTTCTCACTGTTCATGTCTTATCAGCTTCTTATGCTTGTGACTAATAAATCTTGGTATTTGGGTAAAAGTTTAAAAAGAAACGGTTATGACATAGTAACTTAATATTATGAGAAAGTGAGTTTGTTATGCTATAATCGTCAATTTTGTAATGTTTTTTTTTACAATGGAATACATATATTTATATACTGGAATATGGAATACGCGACACCAGAGGCACAGTAATAAACATATCATACTTTTTTTGCAAATATCTTTAGAACTGTTTATTTTAATACACCACTTCGCGTTTGGGTTTCGCCATTATTATTATTATTCTCTTTATTCACATTAATAAACACACAAATTAAATTTTTAAATATAAAATAAAAACAAATTATATTTAAAAATATAAAAAATAGCGCCCCACCGGTATCCGGTGCAGGGACCAAGCTACCGTTGGTTAGGGCTCCAGAGACAGGAATGGAATGGAATGATGGACTATCCTGACCACTTGGTTATGTCTGTGCAAGTACTCACCATTTGCAAGACGAGAGCAACCGGAAATTATATGCCTGAGGGTTTCACCAGGGCGATTACATGCCCGACAAATCTCAATTGTGCCATCCTTCAGGATATGTCTCCGATAGCTGTTCGTCATAACAACTTCATCTGTAATTGCACAGATAAAACCTTCAGTTTCTCCAAAGAGGTCACTGAAACGTAGTCAAGACACAGATGATAATAAATCTACATCGGGCCCGTTTAAGGCCCGATAAAAACGTCCATGCAGCTCTTTGCTCTTCCATATCTCCCGACGGTCAGTTATTATTACTATTATTAGCCTTTATTGCTGATACCAAACAATGATTTTTACACACAGTAGCAAATTGTTTTAACTTAAATCTAATACATCGAGTTTCCCAGTTCAGTAGTCAGCGTGTCCAGTGACACACAGGCCTCTTCCAGCTGTATCCATTCTTCTCTACTGGCAGCTTTTCTAGACCAGATTGTACCTACAATCATCTTGATATCATATGTCCATCTTTTAGCTTGTCTGCCTCTTTTTCTTTTGCTATCACGTGGCTGCCATTCTGTTATAATTTTAGTCCATTTCATTCCGCTTTCCCTTGTCATATGTCCTGTCACTCGCCATTTTAATCGTCTTATTTTATTTAGTACGTCTTCCACCTTTGTTGTAGATCTAATCTCTGCTGCTCTTTTGCGTTTTTTTAGCGTCACGCCCAACATATTCCTTTCAATTCCCCTTTGACACGATCTTAGTTTTAAAAGATGTTTTTGAGTCAATGCCCATGTTTGGCACATATACGTAAGACATGGCAAGTTGCAAGAATTAAACACTTTTTTCTCGGCTGTCATAGGAAAGTGTTTGCTTTTAAATACCTCTGTAAGGGACCAGTATCTTTTCTAAGCACAGGCCACTCTGCTTTCTATTTCTATCGGACCGGTCTCTAAAAGATATTTATTAACCTAAGTATGTATAGTTTTTAACATATTCAATATCTTCATTGTCTACTTTTATGAATATTTCTTCTCTGTTTATCATTACTTTTGTTTTTGATTTATTTATAGTAAGAACAACTACTCTGCCTGCCTCAGTTAGCTGTTGTAGCATATGTTGAAGGGTATTCGCGTTGTCAGTTATTAGAACTAAGTCATCAGCGAATCTTAAGTGGCTAAGTTGTCTACCGTTGATATTAATGCCAAAATTGTCAAAATCAAGATCTCTGAATATACTTTCCAAGACTGCTGAGAAAAGTTTTAGCGATAGCGGATCTCCTTGCCTTACACCTCTGACTATTGGGAACTCTTCACCGCTTGATTCCAGTTTTATTTGCTCTGTGCTACTTGCGTATATATTTTTAAATATACATACGTATGTATTTTATTTGGCACTCCCTGCTGGGTTAGAGCCCTCCAAAGCGAATTGTGTTCTATAGAATCAAATGCTTTACTATAGTCCACAAATGCAATGTACAAGGCTTTACCGTATTCTTGTCATTTTTTTATTAGCTGTTTGATGACATGCATGTTATCAGTAGTTGAAAACCCCGCTCTGAAACCAGCTTGTTCAATAGGTTGGTGTTCGTCCATTATTCTTGTTATTCGGTTCAATATCAATTTGGAGAACACTTTATAAATATTCGACATAAGGCCTGTAGTTTTCTATGATATTCCTATCACCTATTTTGTGTAATAGTATAATTGTGCTCTTGGTCCATTGCAGTTGACACATATACATTCTGAGCTTAAAATAGAATTGTATACTTCCGTGAGTTTTCTTAGCTTTTCCGGTACTCAAATTGACATTTTGATCATTTCATTTGAAATCTACTTTGTTCCAGGAGTTTTGTTGTTCTTTTGACTGTTGACAGATTTTTCTATCTCTGATTGTAGGAAAACTGGTATGTCTTTGTCCATGTCGTCATTATCGAGATCTATAGTTAAGTCTCTAGTATTTCGTTCTGCTGCATAAACTTTTCTATAGAAGCCAGTTGCTGTCTGTATTATAGCTTTTGTTGTCGTTTGCTGTTTTCCTGCTTTGTTAAAAAATTTTGGATCCATTTTTTCACCTCTGTCAGTTCTTTCAAACCTTTTTTAACTCCTCCTGTCTCTTGTTTATATTGCAATTAAGTAAATTAGTTCTTTTCTTAATTCTGTCTTTTTTGATTCTGTTACTTATTGTTTTACTTAGTTCTGATATGGCCCTTAGATTTTCTTCATCTTTTCCAAGTTTTCGATATGTGTATCTTTTATCTTATTGTTATTATATATTTCTATATGACGGCGCACACATTTATTTAGTGGGTAGTTTTTGAACTAGCGGTTGACGGTTGACATACGATATAACACCGAGCGCTGGGGAGGCGGCCATTATAATTTGAGTGGTGAGAGAGCGCGCACGCACCCACGTGTTCTGGTGGAATATCTCAAATATCCTTTATAATTAAGTGTTGAAGATTAATATGGTGATTAATTAAACGAGTGTAAATTATATTTCAAAGTGTTTTAGTGATTAATACTTCCTGGTCTCCTCGCCCAACTACCCACATTTATATTATGGCTGACAAATCAAAGAGTGATAATGTGCTACCCCCCGACGCGCCTTTATCAGAAGTGGGATTACGAGGGCCTAACCTGGAGGGAACCAGCGACGAAACCGCTGGCCAAACAAACAGGAGCGGCGAGAGTGCAAGTCTTCTGACCAGCATGGAAGCGCATTTATCTCGCCTACTTGCAGCGACGCAAAGTGTTTCAACTAGTTCTTCACCGCCTCATCTCGTTAAGTTTGTCCCAGACGAATCTGATCGGATATAGAAGGTTTTTGCAAAATAACCGAAATTATTGTAGATAGTCGAAAATTGACCGGACCCGAGCTGCTTCTTTCACTTACTCATGCATTAAGAGGTCGTTCTGCTAAATGTTTGACTAAAATCAGCAGCTCAGAGATAACGTGGCCTCACATAAAAGAAATGTTACTTGCCAAGTTTGTGCGTCCTATGTTGATGCAAGATTACTTCGATAATATAATGAAATTTCAAATAGAAAGTAGGGAAACCGCTTGTGAAGCAGCTGTGCGGCTTTGGAATCTCATTGAACGTATACCCAAGGTTGAGATGGGTGAAGATGTTATCAAGGGATTCGCGATTTTTGTGCTGTCACAAAAAGACGCCTTGATACGCAGAGAGCTGAATTCTCACCTTATTACTACAAGAGCCCAGCTATTCAGAATACTCAGTAGCATTTACACAAGATCGAAGAGTGCCGCAAACGTCGAGAGAGCATGAAGTCGAGGCCAACGGAGAATAAAGAGAAGAATGTAACCTGCTACGTGTGCGGCAAGCCCAGACACATCAGTACCAGCTGTCCAGAGAAAAACTCAGGCAATAATCCAGCGGCACGTAAAGAAGTCCAGATCTGCGAGCGACGTGCAACCAAAGGTACACTGTCGACATCTGGTGAGGTCATTTCATTTCTATTTGATAGTGGTTCGGCCTGTTCTCTAGTAAAAACTAGTTTTTTTGAAAAGTTACCTGGCCCTAAACGCAATGAAGTGGTATATTTAACCGGCATTGGTGGGGAAGATGTTAAATGTACATCTCAAGTTATTAGCTCCATCACAATACAGTAGATTCCTTTATCTATATTGTTTCATGTCGTATCTGATAACTCCATATCAGAAGCAATCATCATAGGAAGGGATGTACTCGAACAAGGCATTCATGTTGAAATTAATAGTGATAGACTGATTTTCTGCAATATCGATACCGATTTTAGCAATATCGATACCGATATTGCAGGTACCGATAAGCTGGCACTGGTAGAAATTCTTAAGAAATATAGTGCTTTCTTTATAGATGGTATTCCAAACCGTCGCTTTTCAACAGGTACCCTGAAGATTGATTTAATAGACCCACACAAGGTAGTGCAGCATCGCCCATATAGGTTATCACTCGCCGAAAAGGAAATAGTTAACGAAAAAGTGCAGTCTCTTCTACACGCAGGCGTTATTCGCGAAAGTTCCTCACCATTCGCCAGCCCCATCCTTTTAGTTAAGAAAAAGGATGGTTCTGATAGGATGTGTGTGGATTATAGGGAGCTTAATACCAACACTCGTCCCGAACACTATCCCCTCCCGAGAATTGATGAACAGGTAGACCGGTTAAGTGGATCCTATTACTTTTCTTCGCTAGATATGGCATCTGGCTACCATCAGATCGTGGTCGAGCCTACCTCAATTGAGAGAACCGCCTTCGTAACGCCGGATGGACAATACGAATACCTTGCAATGCCATTCGGTTTGCGAAATGCGGCTTCTGTGTATCAACGCTGCATTAATAGAGCACTAAAATCACTCCGGGACACAGTTGCGTTGGCCTACGTTGACGACGTGCTCTGCTTCTCATCAAAGATTTCAGAGGGACTCATTCGTTTGGATGCAGTTCTCGAATCTCTCTCTGAGGCTGGTTTCTCTTTTAACATTCGTAAATGCAAATTTATGAAGAATGAGATCGACTATCTGGGTTATGTTATTCGCTCCGGGGAAGTAAGGCCTAACCCGCGAAAAATCCAAGCTCTAATTGAAGCACCATCTCCAACCACAGCCACACAAGTCAGGCAGTTTCTAGGACTTGCTTCCTATTTTCGAAAGTTCATCCCCAATTTCGCTACACTTGCCGGACCGCTCTATCCACTTACTAAGCTTAAGGGAACCATTACGTGGATTGACAGACACCGCGATGTACACGCGAAAATCGTTAAAATCTTAACCTCCGAACCGGTTCTAACCATCTTCAATCCTAAAATCCCAATAGAATTACATACAGATGCAAGTAGTGATGGCTATGGAGCTATTTTAATCCAGAAAATTTCGCGGTCTCTTTATTATCGCCCAGGTCCTTAGTAACTATCTGTATGAACTCAAACCTATTAGGGGTGGCAACCGTATCTACAAATACTCACACGAAAACTTGCGCTTAGTGCCAAGGGGTTTTGAAGGGTTAGTTGAAGTCGCTAACAATATGACTAATGACGAGGTGGCCGAGACGGCGGTCGATGGAGAACAAACTGACCTTGTAATCCATGTTGATGGTGACAGTGATACCATCTCTGTATCGAGCGAGAGCACCTTAACTGCTGGCTCCGATACTCTTTCAGTAACAGATACTAAACAACATTTATGAGAATCTGAAGTTGAGTTACGTAACTGAAAGTAAGTTTTATTTTGTCTGTTCATCCTTTATTTTTAGAACTGAAATCAGTATCGAGAATAAGGAGCCGAAGTGAAGATTGACTGAAAAGGTCACATACGCCTGAGTCACGTCTTAGTACTTATAATGGCTGGTTGAAAAGGCCCTGAACGCCTGAATCACGCCTGAATGAATGGTCAAAACGGGCCTAGTATGCCCGGTCCAGGGCTCGAGGTTGGCTTGTCGGCAAGGGCCTAGTGCGCCCGGTCAACGCCCCTAGGTAGTTTTAGGCTGGTCGGCAAGGGCCTCGTATGCCCGGTCCACGCCCCTGAGTAGTTTTAGGCTGGTCGGCAAGGGCCTCGTATGCCCGGTCCACGCCCCTGAGTAGTTGTAGGCTGGTCGCAAGGGCCTTACGCGCCCGGTCCACGCCATAGGGAATTGATTGGAGGTCGAAAGGGTCACATGCACCCGGTCCTAACAGTGCGTGTAGTGAAGGCTGGTCGAAGGGGCCTGATGCGCCCGGTCCATACCACAGAGAAGTGTTTTGTTGGTCCAAAGGTATTGTGCCCTTTGTCGATTGGTGAAGTTAACATCGGCCAAGCATCAAAAGCAAGCTTCGTGTCAGCATGGACGAGCGGACATTAATACCTTGTTGTAACTTTTCAGATGATTCTGCACGAGACTACTAATCGCACGAGGACGTGCGATAGTCAGGGTTGGCCGTGACGGCGCACACATTTATTTAGTGGGTAGTTTTTGAACTAGCGGTTGACGGTTGACATACGATATAACACCGAGCGCTGGGGAGGCGGCCATTATAATTTGAGTGGTGAGAGAGCGCGCACGCACCCACGTGTTCTGGTGGAATATCTCAAATATCCTTTATAATTAAGTGTTGAAGATTAATATGGTGATTAATTAAACGAGTGTAAATTATATTTCAAAGTGTTTTAGTGATTAATACTTCCTGGTCTCCTCGCCCAACTACCCACATTTATATTATGGCTGACAAATCAAAGAGTGATAATGTGCTACCCCCCGACGCGCCTTTATATATTTCATTTCTAGGTATATTTATGAAACATGTTTGTTAGCTTTTGCATTTTATTTTTTTTTTCTATTCTTTTTAAGTTGAATGATATTTATTACTGCTCTCACTTTCCGGTGGTTGGTATTAAAGTTGGTATTAAATTGGTTTAAAATGTTTATATCATGAAAAAACATTTTTTATTCGTTGCTACGTAATCTATTTTGTTTCTGTATGACCCACATGGAGACAACCAGGTCCACTTTTTCTTCGCATCTTTTAAAAAAAACTGTTCATGAATGCAAGATTGTTTTCCAATGCCATTTTAATCATTCTTTCTTAATTTTTACTTCTTTTACCGTAGCCAAATTTACCTATTATATTTTCTTCACTAGTTCATTGACACCCTATTCTACCATTAAAATCTCCGAAAACCATATATTATATAACATGTTTTTGTGTGCATCTTGCAAGACTGATGACAGCTGATCATAGAATATGTCTTTAACCCGTTCGTCTTGTTGTTCAGTGGGAGCATATACTTGAATAATCGACCATTTGTATCTGTAGCCGACAGATGCATATTGAGTACATCTATTCTCTCTGATATACCTATAAATTCTTCAATATTTTTTTCTAAGCGTTTTTTTACCACGATGTTGAAGGTTTCTCCTTTATAGTATAGGACGTATTCCTTTCGATCTTCAATGCTTTCACCTAATCTTCTTACTTCACTTAAACCTATTATGTCCCATTTTATTTTTGAAAGAGCTAACTCTAATTCCGTAAGTCTCTCTTGTGTTCTCAGTGTTAAGCAGTTTAATGTAAAAATATATAGTTTCCTATTTTCTTGTATTTCTGGTGTTTTGGTGCTATTGGTATTTTCTTTTATTGGAGCTGTAAGGGTTTCGCCAGTCAGGTAAAAATAAAGTTATAATGTCATATATCTATAATAGCTTATAAAACTGACTTCAAAAAGGCGGTTTCTACATTATTCGTGTTAGGTAGTATCGAGGTGGATTTCATTGTAATGGGAATAAAATTTTTCACCTCCACACTAATTGCAAACGTAATTAAAGGTGAATATAGCATGCATCAATTACTTTAAGTTACAATAATAATATGAGTAGTAAATAATGGAAATACGACAGAATTATAACAAACCGAATTGGAAAATGCTAAATTAAATGACAGTCATTATATACATACCGTTCGAGTAAAAAGAGTCGTCACACGTCTCGTCATTAATTCATAAAATATTGCAATGACATTCGGAACAATATTATTCTTGCAGAGTGGCTAGTTGGTCAAGTATTCCTATTATGATCTGCGAAATTTATGTGATAAGTCCACAAATATGTCAATAGAGTCAGTGCAATAGGTATTGACAGCCCTGCACAGTCTAGGATTAAGCGAATTATATAAAAGAATAGTTTTTTTTTATTAGATTTACCACCAATTCTAGCGATATCGAAACACCAAAGAAAAATAAACACCAAAGACATTTGAAATTAAATATACAAGGTTAATCGATCTCTAAAGGGCAACCTTTGGATGGACAAAATTGACAGTGGATTAAAGCATAATGGGTAGTTTGTTGTAAAATAGAAGGAAACAGGAGTATAATTGGCAACAGTTATCTAAGCTCAATAACTATATAATACAAACTCAAATAAATTTCCTACCAATAATTATATTGCAATCAATATATTTATCGTGGTAGAGCCATGCTTAGGTACGAATAGGCCCTGCCCGACTGGTGCGATACCACGGAAACACAGAAAATCAGCCAAAAATCGAATCTTGAGTTGCAGGTGTTCATAGGTTTCACTTACCAACAGGTGAGCCGTCTGTTCATGTGCCCCCCTATATTATATAAAAAAATGAACAATTTTTAGTCAACGAGAGACTTAGATCCTTGACACACCTTGTTTTCGTTCAAAAGTTTTCGTAATCAACTTCATACGACTTTAGAGTTACGTTTTTAATAACACTGGACCTTTCTCTAAGTTTCAGGGAGCCTGGTGACCTTATTTTAATTATAGTGAAGGCCGGGAGCTTAGGACTGGACTTATCTGTTGAAGCCAAGATCGGCTTCTAGATTAAGATAACACACGTTACATTAAAACTTGATAAATTTAAACCAAATGTTAAATTGGAAGATAAATGATGTTTGTTTGAATAAGTTATGAAAATTATAGTTTTAATATCAAGTCTTAATGTTAACTGAACCTTATATTTGATAGGGGTATATAATTACAAAGTAAAGTTCTATTTATAGTTTTTTGAAATAGGAACTGAAGTTTGATAAATTAAAATACTATTTGTTAATAGCCGGTTGCTAATGTCACATTACTTTGGAAGCTCGAGCCCTTAAAAGATTTTAATAAAACATATTATACACCGTTCCATGCGAAAAAAAATCATAAAAATCAATTGACCACATGTTTTCTTTTACATCACACGTAATTACTTTGGAAGGAAAATTTACATAAACGATTTTCCCTTCCCTTGATTAGCAAAAAGAATCGCAATTGCAGCAAAAATACTGTTAATTAGCACAGCTAAGCCAAAAGGGAATGAAAAGCTTTCGAGATAAAAAATATTTTTTAATTCAACCTGAATCCTTCGCGCTCATTAAATTTGTACCCAACTAACGAGGAAAATTATTGTCACCGTAATGAAGATGGTTCCAATTTTTTTATTATAAAAATAGAACGTAAATCACTGTTGTGTCTTTGACATTTTTAGAGAAGAATTGTAAACTCTGCAAAGAAAAATCAACTTTTATCAGAGATGTCTTTGAGTGTCCCAGGTAAATAATAAACGTTATCTTTGATATATTTTAGATAAAATTACAAAACAAACTGGAAATAAACACCATTGGCAAATTGAGAGATAAGTGAGGGTGTGTTCATCAGATTAGCGTTGTTTGTGTTTCGTAAGTGTATGCGTAAGGGCGACCACACATTAGAATGGTAATTCTGATCGATAGAAACTACGAATTTATAATGCGAGTCGTTTTACCAAATATAACACGAAAATATGAATTTGAATCATTAAAATTGAATTTGAAATAGCGACAGACCTAAACGTATTGTAGTTCTTCTGTATAATTGTATACTTCTGTAGTGTGGAATTCTAATGGGGATTCTCATGTGGTATATTGCTGGCATACAGCGGCCTGATGAGGGTAATAACCTTGGCCCCTATTATGAATAGGCGACTTAGATGTGAATGGCAAAAAAGGTCTACTGAGACCTCTTTTTACCCCTTCGGTGATATACATATATACTCAGGGATATAAAAGGTTACGGATTCGTTTTGGTTACAGTTGCAGTATGCACGTCACGAAATCCCACCGTACTGATTCGTGAACAGCCTTATAAGAGAATACATTACGTTATACTATCTTAGTTTTACTTTTTTTGTCTCTTTTATATGTTGGGCGGACCGCCTGTCTTGAAAGATTGGATAAATAATGAGTGGGAGGACGACGAGGATAATATGCCGGACGTGTAAAGGCGATGTGATCCAATATTATGTAGTTATTTCGTAGGTTACAGAATGTGCTGTACAATATTTTGTTAGCAATTTTGGCAGTTAAACACAAGATATTGATAACTAGGTATTTTTGAAACTTAGCGCATAACTACACAATAACAATTTTTTAACAACTTCTAATTGGTGGTGGTCACCCGGAAATCGAAAGACCGCGATTCGTTAAATTGTTGTGACAAAAAAGTTTCAACAAAAGTAGAGTTTTTTATCAATGATACTAAACATTTTACATAGCTACTTGACAAAGATGATGATCGTTTGACAGAAACATTTTTTATTTTTTAAATTGCAGGAGGACAGACGAACAAGCGGGTCACCTGATGGTAAGTAAGAACTGCCGTCCATGAATACCTGCAACTCGAGAGTCGTAATTTCATTGCCGCCTTTGAAGGTGATGATGGATGAGGGTATACGAAGAGGGAAAGAGAGGGAGATTAGGAGATGGAAAAAGTGAAGGGTTTCAGGGGAGAGGAAAAAGGAAAGGACGAGTAGGGCCTCCGGAAACCTCACTGATTTCGGGGAAATGCAGCGTGAGCGTTGCTCCACAATCGGTGTTCTGTGGGGCAGTGGTATCGCACCTGTCGAATCGGCCCATTCGTTCCTTAACATGGCTCTACCACGTGTTTTGTGTTTACCTGTCTACTTATTTATATTCAAATATTGGAGTTTTACTCTATGCTGTAAATAAAATAAAGTAATTCCTATATGATTATTTTTACCCTTCGTAACAATAATGAATGTACACAAATACTATAAGTAATGAGTAATAAAGTTTCGTTATTGGTAATGTCTGCAATTTGCGAAAAAAGCAAGTTCATTGCTCATACAACAAACGAGATATTCATACAATAAGGCTGTCTATTTATTGCCAGACTTTTCTCATTTAGCGGTACGTGACCTGAATCGCCAACTTTACTTTTATTTGTATTTGTGTAACAAGCTGCTTGAATAAGAACAAATGTCAGTCTGTTCGGTTTTGCAAATAAAGTTAAGTTGAACTAAGCTTTAACATAGAATAGGTAATCTGATATATCAAAATCACTTAAGTTGTATTACCTATACTACAGGAATTAACTGGATGATTTAGACATTGCACCTTTGAACAATGTTTATCTAAAACGGGTAACATAATGTTAAACCGAAAATAGATATATTAACATGGTAAAAAAAAAGGATTTTATATATACATATACTACCACACTTCCCTGTCAGTTCTTGTATTCTCTTTATACTCTTCCACATAGGGCATCCTTTGCTAATGATGGGTTTTTCAAAGACGTTTATTTTAGCATCAAAAATCGTTTTAGCCTTTCTAGGTTACAATGAAACATATTTTATTCTAAAACATAGCCTTGTATCAAAACAAGGCTATGCTTTACCTGCTTTTTAAAATGTTGAACCTTGTGAGCCTTTGTTATACACAGTGTTGAAATCTAGTTAAAAGTTGTCCCAAAGTATCCTTAATATATTTTGCTTTTTCAAAAACAATATTAATTTTAAAAAAATCTAAATACTTCATTAATAAACATAATAATAAATAAACATCCATGTTTTTCAAATAGATATCACGTTTATCTATTAAACAAACCATCTTCACCTTTATAGCCTCAACAGTAGAGAATGCATTACTTAAAAGAGTCTTAAATAGTCACTTTGTTGGCATTGAATGGGCAGCTTTAGACGTTTCTAGAGCAGGCTTTCAAGACGATATTTTGTAAAGTGCTCGCTGTAGTCACCTAGCAAGCCTTAATGAATACAGTCTCAGCAGAAATGCATTTTACGAGAACCATCTTGTATTTTACATAAGTAAGTTTTGCTGCACCTGCTTGCTTCTATAGAATAACGATATTAGAACAACGCTCGTACTTAACGTGATATAATATGCACTCACTTCTTTTTAGCTATATTTTAAATTGAAAAATAAATATTATATTGAGATATAATGATTGAAGTTTTCTTCAAGTCAGCTGCGGTCAATATGAGTTTGATGCTGTTGAAGATATGAAACTTATATATATATATATATATATATATATATATATATATGCTTGCTTCTATAGAATAACGATATTAGAACAACGCTCGTACTTAACGTGATATAATGAGCACTCACTTCTTTTTAGCTATATTTTAAATTGAAAAATAAATATTATATTGAGATATAATGATTGAAGTTTTCTTCAAGTCAGCTGCGGTCAATATGAGTTTGATGCTGTTGAAGATATGAAACTTATATACATATATATATATATATATATTTAAAAAAGTTCAACTGCAGTCGGTATTTTTAATACAGAATGTATGATATTGCTACTAGTAAGGGCAAAATGTTTTATTAAGTTTGTGTTACTAAAATTACAGTAATTACTACGCTTTCTACGGAAAAGTTTTACTATATTAATCATTTTTGTTACCTTAGTTCTGATGTGTTTAGAAAATGTTACTTACTAACCGACGTATATATCATTTTTTATGCTTATTACTTTAGATAAGCATATTTAAGTATGGTACGTATGTTCTATGGTCACATTATTACAGCGTTGCGTTTGAAGCTTCTCTAGGTAGAGCGACGAACGGGTTATGGAGCTGTTGAATGAAAGCATACATATCAGAGCTTATGAATGAGCTTGTATATTGTAATATGTATACAGATATTATAAGTAAAACTTTTATTTATTAAATAAATCATTATGAAGAAATAATGTTCTTTAAAATCTGTTCAAGTACAAATTTTTACTACTTACCATTCTATGGAGTTCCAGAATTTTAGTGTTCAACCTACTAACTACATACTATAAATGTAAGTGGTTAACAGTGGTGCAGCCAAAGCTGAAAATGTTTACTTATAACGTATAGATAACTGTACCGGATTTGATATTTGTCCTCTTCGGTATCCTCTCAGCCGCCTCTCTAGCCAACATGACTTCCTCGCAGAATGAGGCGGCGGAATCCCACTCGCTCTCGCTTTGGGTTATGGACAGAACCATGGTCTCCAGCGAGAGGCTTCCCGCACCTAAAGCCGTCACGAGGTTTTGGCACTGGTGCGCCCACGCAATATACATACGTCATATTAATCAGAAACATACAAATGCGAGCCAAAAGGTGCTTAGAAAAAATGTAATAAATATATAAATATGTATAAATAAAAAAATACTGTTAAACAAAATTTTATTTTACGCTATAACGCCATCAAGGATATGTTTAGAAGGCTGTTTTCACATGAGTGTATATATTTTAAAACTTTTCAATAAAATCTGGAGATACTCAATTTATGCAGGATTTCCCTTCGATATAAGGTTAAGGTGTTTTTTGGTTTTTAGTACATATACCTAAACTCCAATGAACACAATAATAAAATGATTGAAAATCCCTGCTTTTTAAGTCAAGGGCGAACCCTTGACTTAAAAAGCAGGGATTTTATAAGTTTCCATGTGTCTGGATGAGACAGCATAGTACTTAAAGGGATAAACAGATTTTGATATAATTTTCATTCACTTAAAAGGTGACTTGTTCAAAGGGTTCTTGAGACGGGGTTTGTAAGAATAACTGCAATCTGACTTGCTTGACGTCATTAAAGTCATTTTTAATTAAGACATAAAATTAATTTAGTTTCAGGTAAATGGCTGTGGTGACTTGTTATAGTTTGGCCTAGATCTATCAATGATACTTTTTCGTAAAAAAATACCTATATGATGTCACCATCAATTTCCTAGCACCCACGTAGTAAATTGATGTGCCAATTTTTATTATTATTTTGTAACATTTATAACGTTTATATAACTTACATAAGCACACATTGCCTACAAAATGAATTAAGATCAGTAAAGTATTAAATATGAGAATTAAGACGCCTAAGGGAAAATGAATATGTTTTTGGACCCGCAGCAAATTTACTAAGAAATTTTATATTATGTATAGAACAAGAATTGAAGGGTTAGGGACTATGATCAAAAGTAATATTATAACATCTAGTTGTCTTTATAAACTACGTTGCGCTTAAAAGGAAAGGACCTAAAATGATAACAGACCGAAGTGTATTTTACGAATTAATATAAAACTTTATAAACACGTTGTTACAGAAAGCCATGATCATGATTTAAGAAAGACCCCGTGAATACTTTTAGGAAATTCGTGATGTTATAACTATAGAAATCTTATTTTGAAACTGACAATTGGAATATTCAATTTGAGAGATGGCTGACATGCGTGAAACTATGAGCACGAAGATGTTGGTGGAATATCTAGATTTTTCTGAAAATATATTTACTGTGACCTGAATTCTTATAATGACTAGATAAAAATAATTAAGCAGAATAATTAAGAATAGAATAGAAAGATGAATAATTATTATGTTTAGAAAATAATTATACACGGTATGTAATTACTTAGTGCTATATGTACTAAATACGACATCTAATGTATCCTTAATCAAAACAAATCATTATCATCATCAATCAAAATCTTAATAATAATAATATATATTTAAATTGTACAAGTGGTTAGTAATAACTTTAAATAAGTACACACATACATACATACACTTACGATTGTCCCACAAAAGGGCAGGCAAAAGTGTATTAAAGCAGATAAGTGTCGCATACCAGGTATGTAGTAACTACTATAAATGTTGTAAATTTACACTTTAAATCTTCAGTATAAAAGATCATATTCCATTACTGGTTTTACGATCCAACACAACAGAGACAAACATTGCGGTTTCATCCGGATAATATACCCTAGGTGTGATGGAAACTGCAGTATAACTTCACGAACTAATTTCAGTATTGAACGTCTGGAAAATAAAGTGTAGGTTATCGTGCAAATATCCAATTCCGATTAAATGGAAAAGGGAAACAAAAACAAAATAATGGTTTAAAATAAGTTTGGTGCAACAGTTTTGAAAATGGCATCTACACTAATACACGTAATTTCAGTTTTGTACCGACAGATAAAGTTTATTAGTTAAAGAAAAATGTACAATTATTTAATAGTTGTTCTAATCAATATTATGGTGGAGCAAGATATACCTTCAACGCATTTCATTGATACGTTTGTAATAAGTATAGATGCACTCTTTACCCTTAAAAAAGGTTATTCAAGGTTTTGTATAAATAGACTCCTGGTTGTATTAAGCCCTGCGGTTTTGAAATGTTCATGCTGCGGCTTTCATTTATTTGTTCATGCTGGTTCCTTATATCGATTTTGTGTTTCTGTCGTTTATCAGTGATTTTATATGGTCACTGGTTGAGGATTTTTAAGAGTATTTTTTATCAATAATTTCTACTCACAAAGTAGTAGAAAAATTATAAGATCGACTTAAATGCACTTGTCATGAAATATTACAATAAACTGTATTTTCAATCCATCACACATTACCATCTTAGAGGTGAAATATTTCATTACATAAAATCAACCTTATAAACTAATCAACTTTCCGTTCAAGACAATAAATTAAGTTGATTGAAAAATGACGAAGCGCAATTTAAATACGCAAATAAATCATTAAAATTTAGAACTCAGTTTATTGTAACTTTATTTTTATCCGACTATGGCGAAACCCACAGGTGAAGTTTTAATGATAATTATAAAAAAGAAAACATGTGTACTGCTGTATCTCTTAGATAGATTACCTCCTCTTGTATTTAAAAATCCATTCTTAAAGTACATAATGAAAATGATATTGATATCATATGAAACAAATTCACTTTCTTCTAATACTTATCATAACCGCTTCTTTTAATCTTTCACCCAAAAGGGATTTTATACTCAGAAGTATATGAAGCTGATAAGGAGTTGACAGTCAAAAGATATGAGAATAATTGAGAATAAATTTATTTCATCAATTATCTACTTCTTACTCCCAAATAGTCATAAAGATATCATCAAAGGATAAAATTATAGAACATTTTTATTTTAAGTGGATATTGTAAAACGTAGTAGTAAAAAGTGTAGGCTACAGCCTTAACATGTAGGTATATGTTTAGTCCCATTTCCCTATTTCTAATGTAAACTTATAACACAAGTTGGTCCAATCGGTAATTAAATATTTTGGTACTCAACGCTCCAGATTTGAGGAGTGGTAGGCCTATCGATTCCAATTACTGGATTACTGATACGTGTTGTATAAATATTGAGGCAGTGAGTTTATCTATCGATGTTTTAAGTTGTTAGTCCCAATATTAATATCTAAGACTGAGAAAGCCCCGTACATTGTACAGTACAAAGCGTTATTATAGGACGACCGCCCACTCATTATTTATCTAACGGTACAGGACAGGCAGTCCACCCAACACATAACAGAGGCACCTAAAGTCAAACTTATATAGAATAACGTAATGTATTATCTTATAATGTTGTACACACATCAGGACGATGTGATTTCGTGACATACTTACTGCAACTGTAACCAAAACGAATCCGTAAAGTTTAAGAGTGTTTCCCCGAGTATATATGTATATCCCCCAAGGAGTAGTCAAAAGCGTCCCAAAGGACCACTTTTTACCAATCACAATTAAGTCGTAATTTCATAATAGGCTATTGCCATCATCCGGTCCAGTCCCCATTTATACATCATAACTGTATAAATACTCTCCGATATATTCCTTACAGTGAAATTACTTAACCATGTTTTACGATACTCACGGAAGAGATTTTTTGGCCCTATTCTTCTCCACCGACAACCAACAGCAACAACAACAACAACAATAAAAAATCCAAACAACAGAAGTATACAATTATCCAGGACTACAATACGCTTATATCAACTCAATTATTAAAATTCATATTTTCGTTTTGTACACAACGAATAGACACGCAAGTGCTTTAATTTCGGCGTCTAAATTCGTAGTCAATTACCATTCTAACGTGGGGTTTGCACAAACACTTAAGTAACTCTAACAACCCTCATTTATCCTTAAATATGCCAATTGTTCTCATTTTCAGCTCGTCTTCTCATATTATTCAAGAATCTTAAGAATTCCACACAACAGAAGTATACAATTATAGAAAAAACCTACAATTCGTTTAGGTCTGTCGCTTTTTCAATGTCAATTATTAAAATTTATAATTTCGTGTTGTGCATAGTAAAAAGATACGCATTGTAAATTCTTAGTTTCCCTCCATCAGAATTAATTACCATTCTAATGAGTGGTCGCTCTGAGACATACGCTTACGTAACACTAGCAACGATAATCTTATATAACAACCCTCACTAATCCCTCAATTTGCCATTGATATTCAAATCATCTCATTGTCATTTTGTCTTGTAATGTTGCTAAAATATATCAAATAAGAAATATACATTCATTCTCCATGCTTACTTACTACTTACCTCTCAATGGTCACTAATCACTACGTATAGTTAAATTTTTGGAGTATGGTAGATGTACAAGTTTTTGTGCCTCCATTGTAGTTCCTGTCTTTTGAATGCACCTTTAGCTTCAGTGAGGTGATGACGCGTGGGAACGCCCACACCAAAAAAAATATTTCTGTCAGAGTGTGCTGTAGCAATTCGAGGAACTCTAAAATGAAATTGCTGGATAAGTTGGCTAGAGACTGCGATAATTGATAAAGTTATCTACACAGCACCTGATGGAAACTTTGTTCAGTGAATTTTATATTTTTTAATTTTTGTAAAGAAAAAGTTTACAATATTGGGCTTAAATCTAGTTTAATTAGAATCTTATATAATATAATACTGTATAAATTATTTAGAAAAATCGTTGGTGATCTAAAATTAAATTTATAAGCAATATGAAAAGCAACTACTCCGACACAAAATATTAAATTTAGTAGTATTGGTTTACGTGGGCTAATAACCGCAACTTGATGTCTTCTGTGCGCCTGTTTTGCGCTACAGGATGAATGGTTACTATTGCCATCCTAACTCCTCAACATAATTTGTCAAACCTCTAGTGTCACCAATGACCTTGGGGAGAGTCCCTGGTAATCTCAGGTGTTTGGCCCGGTATGTGGCCACTTTTGTGCACTCGAGAAGGATGTGGGCAGCCGTCTCTCCCTTCTGTGTTCCTCCGATATTTGTTATAAGGACCAAAACCCGTTATTAAAAAGGTTAGTTTCTGCAGTTTTAGTGGCAGATTTAGAAGCTTGCGGGAAAATCTCCGTTCAGTCAGGCACTCACCTTTGTCCAGTATTTGTCATGAACTACCTTAGTAAGATACCGTATAACTGATGTAGGCCATCCAGAAGGGAGGGGAACCTTTGGTTCAGGATCTATAGCAGCCAACTCTGATCCTTTTCTAGCTAGTTTGTCTACGCCATAGTGGGTTACGTGGTTATTGTTATTACATACCTCCGTCAATGACTTGTGACAGTCGTATATAAGCTTTGAGGTAATAATGAAAAAAAGAAAGGATTCGAATGGAGTAATTTTTTACCTTTCTTAGTAGCATCGCTGTGGCCTCCGTGATGATGCCCGTACACTCAAATTAAGTATATGCCTCCCTGAGTAAGTTGTATCCTGTGTTTCAGGCAACACCTTTTTTATTATTTATTTATTTTTTCAAAATATTAAATAAAAATGTAATAAAACTAATAACAATAAAAAACATATACAAATTAACAATGAAATGAAATGAAACAAAAATAAATTAAATTAGTTATTGGAAATGATATATTTCAAAATTTCTATCATCTTTTCTGTATATGCACAATATTTTCACCCTACGAAATATACATTTAGTACCTTACTAAAGTTAGCTTACAGTTGTGATGGTAAAAATTTAGATTAGTAAACGGCGTTCAATGTAAGTACATTTTGTGTATGTATGTGTCGGTTCGATGTCATGTTGAAGCCAGTTTCGGCACTTCCATACGTCTCAACATGTGATTTAACATAATAAGAGAGTGATGTCATCAGCAAATATAACTAAGTCTACGGTTTTGGATACTAAAACTGCAGAGACATGAAAATATATAAGGAAAAGGGTTTGCCCTGAAGTACTTCCCTGGGGAAAGCCATAACTAGTATTTTGTAGTTTAGAGCTCGTATATGGACCGATTCTCACACACTAATTTTTAAAATGATGGTGTAAATATCTCAGTGGTCAACATCTGAGATATTTTGCAAATAATTTAAATTTTAGTTATCCCAAGTGCTGAGTTTTTCCAATAGCATAGGAGAAGATATGGTGTCAAAATCGTTAGCAAGGTCTAGAAAGATCAATATGGAGTGGAACCGATGTACTGCCTGGCTAATTGATCTTTTCCTGAACGCACACTGATTATATGAAAGCAAGCTATTACTTTTATGATAATTTACAAGGCTGCTGTTAATTATCCTTTCTAAAAACTTCTACAGATCTGCCAAGATCGAAATAGTCTATACTTGGTAATACATTTTTTATCACCGGTTTTGAATTTCCGGAGAACTATCGTTCTATAAAGTAATTAAGAAAAGACGTTATCTAATCAAAATTGAAATATATTAGTTAAGACGGGGGCAAGATAATGTTTAAAAATTTTGAGTTCGCCGTTAGAGACATATTATTCCATCCAACTGACTACAGACGCCTAACAACATTGAAATACCTTTAAACTATGTGATATTAAACTACACGTGACAATAAATGTAAATACATTGTGAGAAACTGATGTCTATATATACTAACCCACCTCCCACCTCGTTCTTTATTCTCTATATACTCTTCGATATAGAGCATTCTCTGTTGAGTATGGTTTTTTCGAAAAACCGTTATCGCCTTATTTCTAGGATACGAAGGAACATGAATATCAGAGTAACTTTAATATATTATCCTTTTTCAAATTCAATCAAATTATATATTTGTTGTTTCCTTATTATATCAATTTACAGCGTAGCATTAGAGAGGCCTTTCTAGGTAGAACAAGGACTTGCATAGAGTGTTATGCAGTCTGAAAGTACCGTATCGATACTTATATGAAGGAGCTTCTATTAGCTTAGAATAATCCCAAGGCAAGTGCCCTCAGAAAATGGGTCGTGAAGTAATGCTTATGTTACCATCAAGGGAATCGTCTTTTTTTTATGGTACAGGGACACAAATGAGCAGACGGGTCACCTCATACTCACAGGCACAATTAACCGCCCACCTATATTTTTCGTCACCCTGTTTGTTTATGTTAACTGTGGCTTATCTACTGTTTTGTTTTTAGTTAAGTGGGTACTTTAGCAATAAACTAAACACTTAAAAACCCTTATTTCGACCCTTAAACTTGTATCGCCGAAGCGTTTTTAGAATTTAGTCTCTGTTTGACATTGTTGCAGTAACGTTACATTGATTACATTTCTTGTTCTTGTCTGCTATCGTGTACGAACATTGTTTAATTTGAGTTTTTAGTGTACGATTATTGTTTGTGACTGAAAAAAATGCCCCTGGATGCAACTGGTGCTGCTAGGGCAGTGACTTTAGCTGACGCTGGGTATAGCCAACGTCGCATCCCTCGTACGCTTGGTGTACCTCGAACTACAGTGCGGGATGCCATCAGACGCTTTCGGGAGACTGGTTCATACACGAGAAGGCCAGGTCAAGGCCGACATCGGTGCACCTCGGCTCTGGATGACCGCTTTGTTGTCAGTAACGTGCTAAGAAATCACTTTTGCACCGCTACTGAAGCGCGCACACGTCTGTTTGAGGTGAGAAATGTCACTGTAAGTGAACGTACGATAAGAAGAAGACTGGCTGAAAGGAATCTGAGAGCTTTTCGTCCAGCTCGCGGTCCACAGCTGCTTGCACAGCATCGTAGAGCAAGACTTGCCTTTGCACGAGAATATGCTGACTGGACTACGGAACAATGGAAGAACGTACTGTTCTCAGATGAGAGCAGAATAGCCTTAAGGGGTCCAGATGGACGTCAGCGTGTTTTTAGGCGCCAAAATGAACGGTTTGCTCCATGTGCAATAATCGAAACCGTGGGTTATCAGGGGGGATCCATAATGGTTTGGGGAGGTATTTCTTACGAGGCTCGTACCGATCTAGTGGTGTTTGATAGAGGCAGTGTGACTGCTCAAAGATACGTGGAGGAAGTCTTATAAGACCACGTCATACCTTTCGCACCATTTATTGGTGAAAACTTTAAATTAATGCACGACAATGCTCGATGCCATACCGCAAGATCCGTCACTCAATACCTCGATGAGGTCGGGATTCAAGTTTTGCCATGGCCGTCACGCAGTCCCGATCTTAACCCAATTGAACACATTTGGGACAACCTAAAAAGACGTATTCGAGCAAGAATATCAGCCCCTGCGACCTTACAGGAGCTCAAGACGGCTTCGATAGAGGAGTGGCATAATATCCCTCAGTCGGATATTCAAGACCTCGTAGATGGATTGCCAAACCGACTACAAGAAGTCATCAGGGCCCGAGGTAGTAATACTCATTATTAAAATTTAAATAAAAAGAAAGCGGACGATTTTTTTTTGTTTCATGCAAATTTTTTGCAAAATCGATTTTTGGCATATTTTTTTTTATTAAACGGTTTTGTTTAAAGACTTTTGTGATTGAATTTATCCTTAATGGCTGCTTTAACATAACTTCCATCAAATGTGGTCAAAATTTTCCGACTACTGAAAATTGAAAGAAATACAAGGTGGGCGGTTAATTGTGCCTGTGAGTATTAAGTAACTTCCGTCGTCCATAAACACTTGCAAATCAAGAGTCACAAGAGAACTGTCTTGTTTACTCCTGTACTATATAAAAATGTATAACAAAAAATATTCCATTACTTATGAAAGTGTGTAATGAAGACTGCTACAATTTATATAAAAGAAAATGCAACGCTTTAAACTATTTAAGTACAAGGATTTGAAAACTTACCAAACGAGCATATAATAATAATAATGGTGTACTTAGATGGACACAGACTGAATAGGATGCCCTGGATAGAAGAGTCCGTACTCTTTTAACCGCATATCGAATGCACCATCAACGTTCATCAGTTATAAGATTGTATATCCCGCGGAAATGTGGGGATCGTGGTTTTTTAAATGCCAGGACCCTCCATAATCGCGAGGTATACAATTTTAGAGATTACTTTGTCTCTGTCAACGAGGAGGTGCACCGGGATGTGGTGGCTGTTGATAACGGACTTACTCCGCTTGGTCTATGTAAAGAAAACTGGCACAAACCTGCAGTACTTAATGTTACAGATCGTAGCGATGTACGGAAGAGCAAAGAGCTACATGGACGTTTTTATCGGGCCTTAAACGGGCCCGATGTAGATCTCTTATCATCTGTGTCTTGGCTACGTTTCGGTGATCTCTTCGGAAAAACTGAAGGTTTTATCTATGCAATTACAGATGAAGTTGTTATGAAGAACAACTATCGGAAACATATCCTGAAGGATGGCACAATTGACATTTGTTGGGCATGTCCGCGTCCCGGAGAATCCCTCAGGCATATAAGTTCTGGTTGTTCTCGTCTTGCCAACGGCGAGTACTTGCATAGACATAATCAAGTAGCCAGGATAGTCCATCAGCAAATTGCTCTTAGATATAACCTTGTTGCTGTCGAGTTACCGTACTAGAGGTATGTGCCCGATCTAGTTCTTGAAAATAGTCGTGCAACATTATACTGGGATCGATGTATCATCACTGACAGGACTATTGTTGCCAATAAACCTGACATAATAGTGATAGATTGTTTAGAGCACCTAGCAATGATTGTTGATATTACCGTTCCCCATGACGGCAATCTCATAAAGGCTGAAAAAGAAAAATAATTAAAATATTTGGATCTAGCCCATGCGGTTGTCGATATGTGGATGCAGCAATCATTGTACCCATAGTCATATCAGCTCATGGGTTGATTGCTAAGAGCCTCGAGGCCACCTTCAAAGGCTCACGTTATATAGCTGGGTTAAGGGCCTGATGCAGAAGGCAGTCCTTGAATAACACGTATTGTGAGGAGGTTCCTGTCTCTGGAGCCCTAACCATTGGTAGCTTGGTCCCTGTATCCAATACCTGTGGGACACTATTTTTTATATTTTTAAATGTATTTTGTATTTATATGGTATATTTAAAAATGCAATTTATATGTTTGTATTAATTTAAATATAGAGAATAATAATAATACTTTTTATTGTACACCATCTATTAAATACAACAAAAACTTAAAACTACAAACGAAATGTACAATTGGCGGCCTTATCGCACGATCTATTACAGCCATATAAAATAGGAACAAAAATAGTATAAATATATACAAGTCAAGGATACATAAAACTTGCATACATACAGCATATGATATGCATGTAATAAACATATAATAAAATATTAATTACTAGGGTTAGACATAATGTTTAGACTGTAGCTGATATGTGGCTAGGATTCCAGATAGTGTGCTTTCACTAACCCTTTGAACATTGGCAATGACTGCGCACGCCTAATAGGAACAGGCAACGAGTTCCACAATCTAATAGCTTGAACTGTAAGAGATTTCTCAAAAAAATTAGTCATATGAGCCTGCATGCGGCATGTCAAAACCTCAAGTTGTCCGATGATCTCAAGGACTTTGAATTTGTTTCATGAACGTAAGCAAAGCGTTCTTCTAGGTAAGATGGAGTTTATGGATGAAATAGAATATTGTACAAGAGGAAAAAAATATGAGCATTTCGGCAAAAACGTATGGGTAACCACTTGAGCTTTGTGCGATACTCAGAAACATGATCTTATTTGCGAAGTCCAAATATGAACATTATACAAAAATTCTGGAGTCTGTCAAGTTTATTCAGCTGATCCTCGGTCAGATCTGGATAACTGACATCGGCATAATCAAGAATGGGGAAGAGAAGGGATTGAGCAAGTGCTATTTTTGTGGTAAAACAGTTTGTAGCCTACGCAGCTGCGGACCCCAGGAAAAGCATTTATTGATATATGTATATACCTAAGTTTTTAACTTTATCACTGTTTTCGATATTTGTATGATTACAGGAGACTAATTGTCTACCAATTGGGCTACCAATTACTGTGGCCTGTGTCTTCTCTGGATTAACATTTAATCCGCTAGATTTACTCCATTCACAAATTTCAACCATATCCTTGTAATGGTGTTTATGGCATCGTTCAAATCATTTAGTTTAGACTTCGAATATATTTGGAGGTCGTCCGCATAGAGGTGGTAGGAAGAAGTCAGATGGTTTGTGATATAGTTTATAAAAACTGCTAAGAGTAGAGGAGATACAACGCCACCCTGAGGGACGCCAGCAGATATTGAACACCAAGAGGAAACGGTGTCTTCAATCTTTACGCGATGCCGTCGTCTATACAGGTAACTATGAAATCAGTCAATCGCTGTTGGAGATATGTTAAGGGAAGCCAATGTGCTAAGCAAAATGTCAAATTCCACGTTATTGAAAGCGTTGCTAAAGTCTAGCAAGGCTAACTGTTAACTCACCGTGTTCCATTCCCTGATGACTGATTGACCTGATGTCATCCGTAATGTGAACTAGTGTAGCTGTACTACTGTGTCCAGTGTACGCGAGATCCAGATTGGAGAGGGTTAAGGAGAAATTAATAGAAAGAAAATGATTGAGTTGATTATATAAAAGACGTTCGTGGACTTTAGAGAGAAAGGTGAGGATAGAGATAGGTCGGTATTCAGAAAAAGATGAGGGATTACTCTTTTCGGGAATAGAAATTACTTGGACATCTTTCCATACAACTGGAAAAACGCTATTGGTAATGGAGAAGTTGAATATGTTACAGATGATAGGAAGGATTTCGTCGAGGATGGGTAGGATTATATTACGATAACAGAGTCGGTTCCAGTTGAGTTCGAGGTGATCGACATTATGCTCTTCTTAACATCACAACTAATGAATTGAGAGAAGGAGAATTAAGGACAGTCGGGAGTGGATATAAATGAAATATGTTGTAATGTTTTTAACTTAGTTACTGAATCACAAGCTAACAGTACTCAAAAATACTGATTTAACAAATTGATATCAATGTTATTCCTAACAGAGTCTTATCAAGATTTACCAACTCCCAGTGACCTTTTGACTTGGGCTGGATCCCCGTTTTCAACGAAGGTGTAGATATGTCGGCGTTGAGCATTCCTACACACTTTGCTACAATAATTACTAATATCTACTATTTATCCCAGTTAAAATTCTATGGTCGTCTTTTATGCAATTTAAGCATTTTAAGCATTTTTTTGCAAGGAGCGCTTTTATTTCCGTAGTCAGCCAAGGTGAAGGGTGATGTTTTACCTGAAAGGATGAGCATACCATTTGACTAATGGTCAATTAAAGTGATTACAGG
This sequence comes from Tyria jacobaeae, assembly GCA_947561695.1. Lineage (NCBI taxonomy): Eukaryota > Metazoa > Arthropoda > Insecta > Lepidoptera > Erebidae > Tyria > Tyria jacobaeae. Next base: position 9,915,119 of record OX387231.1, on the reverse strand, counting down.
TAAACCAATGAAAATACTAATTCAAACGATATTCCACACTAGCTGATAGATAAATCTTCTATATTCTGTATTGTAGAGGTACAACAATCGTTTACCTTTTTTTCTTTACACATTTTTAATTCACGAAATTTCTGACCAGACAGGATGACGTAGAGTAGAGAAGTTAAGCTATTGCTGAAGTAAGATCAGAGTTTAATGATATTTAGTATTACATTATACGAAGTGGAACCAACCAACAATGAGTAAAATAGTTCATTGAGTTACGAAGTTTTCCACGATACCACACATGCCAACTTCATCAAATGGTTTCGACGGGATTATTTCAAGACAAGTTTCACGAAGTTCGTGTTATGAACTCTGTTTGGTCTATATTACAAAATGTAATTACCTTACGCGAACCCACATACTAACCAAATTTTTAATTTTATCTTTTCATATTTATTTATTTATACAGGGGCATAAAACAGTTACACGTTGTGCCTTAACATAAAGAACGCCTTGTAAAGTGTACTTAAAAACAATGATATTACTGTTTTTAGTTAAGGATATAGTATAACATTTAGAGAAGCTGAGTTAAAGTCTATTGTTAGAGCAGTAGTATCATATATCATATCTTTGGATAATCATCAAACACTTAGACGATAAGTCCTCAGACCTCCAGTCTCATGCTCCTCAGAACCATACGAGTACAATAAAATACGAGTATATATAGTGTCTCCTTAGACAGTCTCTTATGTTCACGAGTTTCAAAAACTTTCTTGAAATCTGAAAATATCCAACAACAAAAAAAAGCATGAAAACACAGTTTGGTTCTAAATTTAAGCTTTGAAATAATTTTAAATACATTTTTTAAATATTAGTAGTTATATAAAATCAATCAGTCCACTGAAAACAACTGTTGGATATAAGCCTCTTCAGCCTTCAGTCTATCCCAAGTTATATACACAGAAAAAAAAACACTTGTTAGATATAATTTGTAGACCGACAAGTTCATTAAAGAACTTCCGCCTACACACTGTTCCTCCTCTAAAGTTTAGCAGTTGAACATAAAACTTTAAATCCAATATAAATTTTAAAACAACTCCAAAAGTCATTAATTAAACTGTAAACTACAATAGTTTCGGTTTAATAGACCACTCTACCGCCTTTATCCGCAAATTGTTGGAGCTTCAGGTTTAAATACTGGTAAGTTTGTTTAATATTTATATCGATAGCAAGTTGGTGGTGGGTAGCAACTTTTAAATTCTTTTCTGTTTATTTCCTTATTTTATTACTACTTACTTACAAAATTACTCCAGATAATTAACAAATCTAAATATGTATTTGATGAATACTCTCACGGTAACTCGTGTACAGCTCGGTCATTCTCTGTGTATTAAATTATGTACGATTATATTATATACTTTGTTTTCTATATGTATTATTTATTTTCTTCATCATCACCTTCTCCTGTTTAAACATGTTCAACACGTTGCTACTTTGAACACCTTGAGACTTGTAACATGGGATTATGGCCGCCTATTACAGATTTTGTAACTAGATATTAAATGGAAACGAGAGATTTTTGAAAAGGGCACCATTTAATGGTGTTTTGTAGTTTGTATATTTGTATACTATTCTGCTTGGTAAGCTAAATTTGACCATACATTTATTGAGTAACAATTTTGTGTTAAATAAAATATAATCTATATTTTATGCTAACTGATATTTCATCCACACTATATCAAAAACTGTATCCTGTTTTCTGTAATTTTGTCATCATTTCATTTTGCCAGATCGGTATCATTGGAAATAAGAAGAACCAGAACCGAGCACTAAGTCATTCATATCAAACCATAAAAGTTTCGAATTATATTAAACTACATAAAGGTATATTTTATATATGTCATAATTTGACTGTTGTAAAATACAAATTGTAAGAATTGTTGACATTAACGGATCTAAGTTTTTTTTTTTAATCAAACATTACTGCAAAACGTCCGCGCCTTAGGATATTTATGTGTGGTTTGAATGATACATGAAAAGAAAAAGAGAAAGAAGATTGTCAATCAAGTGATGTTAAATAAAAGTGAGGCACTATGCCTACTGATTGCAAGTAATACAGTAGCCTAATCAATTCCTGTAAATATATATACATTTCATAAACCAGATCAAAATCAAGATGTCTGTGGAAAACTGTCAACGTTCACAAAACAATAATAACAATTTTACCCAACAAACGTCTTTGTATTTTTGATTACAATAGAATATAGTGAATTGTCTCAGTACCTGTAAATACATTTTTGACAAGAGACTTTTATGTGTAATGTTTGTTTCCTGAATAAATGTTTGCTTCGACAATGGGATATCTAAATGATGTAAACATCCTTTTATGTATGGCTTTGGCTGAAGCTTTGTAAACAGTAATATTCTTATGCTAGCAACGTGCCGCGGGATTATTTAACGTATATTTCACAAACCAGTATGTTTTAACGCTCGTTGATACTATATTGACATTTATCTCGTATAACAGTAATATATACCATGGCTTTATATAAGTTAAATAAAACCTGTGATTATGAGAGACACTACAAATATATTATTGCTTCAGTGTTAGTATATCATTTAGTTGTTGCCTAATTCTGAATATATGAAATAAATATATATTTATATTTTTTTAGTCTGAAGCACTATTTTGTCTTTTCAATGTTAAAACTATAAGAGTATTTCCCCATAACAGCAGTGAAAACTCGTGATGTATGTAGGGATAATAATAATAATAATAATAATCACGTTTATTTGGAACTAAAACACATACATTGATAGAAACAAGTATCTGGCTGTTGTCTCTGCCTACCTCAGTGGGAGAAAGGCATCGCATGTATGCATGTAGTTCACCATGTACGATACCACATTAAGGTAGAATTAAATAGACAACAGCAAGATGAAAAAGTTTCATTTTAGTAGGAAAAAAAAATTAGTAAATAAACACATAACTTTTTGAAGTCTGGAACGTGTTATTATTTGCAATATATTTAGTCTAAAATTATTGAAAGTAATATATTAAGGCGAATGGTTGGTTATTTTTTAATGTTTTTTTTAAAATAATAAATGATTAAGATGCGTTTTATCTGATTGCCACTAATTTGTAAATTTCTGACGAAGACCATAAATAATATCACCATATATTGAATGGAAAATTAAATTTAATGAATATTAAATTTTAATAGTTTATGACTAAACATTTTTGTATTTAATTGTCTAAACTAAATATAATTGACGTACCATTCATACCATACCAATATTACAATTATTTTACTAAGCATATAAAAATTAAAAATTGACAGACCGTATCAAATTGTAGATTCTGTTAATATGAGATTTTAATTCAGTAGCTATTACACAAACAAAACTAACTTTCTAATTTTTCAATAGATCAGGGTTTACTCAGGAATATTCCACAATCAAAACCACGTCATACTTAAGGATTACCGGACTTACAAACCAATGAATATGTATCTGGACAAATTGGATTGGAGTAGGTCTATTTAGGTTGACTCACATTTAATTATAACTAAATATGTATATCACTAAGGCTTATTCCTTATCTTTAAAATATATTTCATTTCTTGCTCTTATGGCTTTCGTAAGTTCCAAGATACATACATACGTTAGGGTAGGCAGAGGTGTCTTAACAGTGGTAGAGCAAAACCACGGCCTAACTGAAAACCGGTTGTGAGACAAAGTTGTGTCGAGCCGATGGGTTGAGCCGACCCATTCGTGCCTAAGCATGGCTCTACTACTGTTATTATTAAAAGGGTAATTTGTTGTCCGATAAATAACAATCCGAACCCTTAACCGCGTTTTACAACACCCACTGAAAGAAATGGGGAGGCTCTATTCTCCTCTACCAACAACGACACGGCAAATTCCTAGGTTTTATTTCCATTAAAAATATATTTAGTATGTGTCTCCATAAGAAAGACAAATAAAGTAAATAAAAATAAAATGAATTAGTCAATTTCAATCCAATTGAAGGCTAAGTGCTTGTCAGTACCAAAAAGATGACCTGCCAAACCTTCAGAAGATTTTTGTTTTCTTTTATCATAATATAGAATGTCAAGCGGGTGGAAGGGTCACCCGATGGTAAGTGAAAACCGTCGTCCATGGAAATGCAACTAATAAGTGACAAGTCGATGTTTAAATATGGGAGGTAATAAGAGGGAAAGGCAAGAGGCGAGTTTCAAGAGGGAAAGCGGAAGAGGAGATGTTGGTACGGCGTTCAGTAACCTCAGTTATTCGATCAAACACAATACAAGTAATGCTTAAAAACCTTTGTTTTTTGTGAGGCAGTAGTTTAACTCAGTCGAAAGGGCGCATGCGTGCCTACGCATGGATGTCCAGCGTCATATTACGTCATTCCCTTATATTGTTGTTCTGCCATAAAAAATCTGTATAGGGTCACCCTTATCATTTAGGGGTATGAAAAATAGATGTTGGCCGATTCTCAGACCTACTGAATATGCTTATAAAATTTCATAAAAATCGGTCAAGCCGTTTCAAAGGAGTACGGTAACAAACATTGTGACACGAGAATTTTATATATAAGATATTATTTAGACTCTTTATAGCAGAAGAATGACATCAAACATTACAGATATCAATCGGTATAAACCAGTAAACGATTACATATAAGAGCCAACTAAAAAATTAGTTTGTAATAGTATTTCTTTCTTGTATAAAACAAAGAAGAAATTTGAATTTAAATTTCGTTTCCCGGTCAGGTAGGTAAATGAATTTTATGTTATTGACTGGGATTTGAACTAGCCCGATAAATAGCCATTTACTTGGCTTCTGTACAGACGAAGCAGAGAATCGATATTTCGTAAGTCACACCGAAAAGTTCAGTTTAGTTTAATATGGAAAAAGTTTTCAGATAAGCATTCTATAGATTTAATATTTTGTAAATAAGTGTTATTAATTTATAATTGAAAAATCTAGTCATGCCTAGGTACGTATGAGCCGGGCGACTGGAGTACAGAAACCGGTTGTTAAGGTATACATACATGCCTTGTATTTCGTTGAGTGAGCGAGCTTTGCGGAAAATAAAAAAACAACGCAGTAGTGACTCTTGCAGACAGTGCGTTGCATGTGTCCATAGTTTGCCCGAAAATTTAGACCTTAGCAGACGTCGCTGGTTTCTAAATCAATCTGGGTTTGATTGTTAATTGTGTTATATTTGCATTGCGTATTTGTCTATTAGCTGTAGGAAGTTACAAATAACATTTGTTTGTGTCTTGTCATAAATCTCTAGACTGGATCGTCAATAATTAACCTTTACTTAGAACCGACTTGAACACCTCTAAATTATGATACATCGCACTAAACTCTATTCTGCGATCCTTAATTTTCTACGGTTAGTAGTAGAATAATTAATATAATATTTTACAAATAGTGGTAGTATAAATACTTGAGTATCACCCTATCCCTTGAAAAATTATTATTATATCATCATTATCGTCGACTTGGCCGGTTAGTGATCTCTAATTGCTGAACCAGGGGTTGTGGGTCCATTTCCCAATCGGGACAAAAAAAATGTGTGATCTACGAGTACAAGTGTTATATATTTCTGTTGTATTAATTTAAAATGCGAGAGTTGTCCTACATACACATAAAAAAATCTTTTGAATGAACCTCTTTTTTTTATAATCAGATATAATTATAAATTATAATGATATTAGTAGAAACTAACTAAACTAAACGGTACCAGCCATTTCGAGTTAGAGGTATACGACCATGACGTGTTTGAGCTATTACTGATACTCCCCAAAAGAGCCCGGATGTTGGCGATACGCTTGCCCTCTATTGCATTATTTATGTGTTAGTTATGCTTCTGACTACCCCTGGACACAGGCATGAATATATGTATTTATGTAAAATAACGGAAATCAGTAAATTTCACTATTATTTGTTCCACCTGTTAGATGACAAATTTATTCTTATTATACTCTTTGGATTTTTGTACAAAAAAATATATAGACGAACATCTTACACATGTGTATAAAAAAATGTTTCTTATATATTGTGAGGCGAAGCAGTTTATTTCGCACCGCTATTTTTGTTTAGTCACCCGAGGCTAGTAACTAACTAGACACCAAAGATCCCTACCACCAACTCCATTACGGTAAACACACTAATGTCTTAAAAATAAAACAAGCCAGTAAAAATAAATAAGATATTCTTAGACTTCTAATTGAAAATCTTAATAACATTTGAAGCTTATACAGATAAGAATTATTGGCTCTAGATTCTCGTCGATTCCAAGATTAATTCTAACTACTTCGAGAGTCTTTGATAGCAATAGTATTAATATTGCGGTTCTTTTAAAAGGGTAGAATATTAAAGAAACAAATCAAAAGTAAAACAAGTTGTTAATTTTATAAAAATTATAGAAAACACATGTATCTTTTTTTAGTATATGTCACTTTTAGAGGTAGAGCCATGCTTAGGCACGAATTTATAAAATTTATAAAAAACCGGCATGACCGGTGCGATATACGGCCCCACTGAAAACTGGTTATGAAGCAATGATTGCGTTGCATTTTCCCAAACTGAGTGAGGTTTCCGGTGGCCCAACTCCTCCTCTCGTCTTTCCTTTCTCCTCTTTCCTCTTTCTTCACCCCTTCTCCTCTTTCCCTTTCCCGCTTCCCCCATCCCTCATCACCGGCGGGCATACTACTTTTGAGTCTCAGGTGTACATGGACGGCGGTTGTCACTTACCATCAGATGACCCGTCTGTTCGTCTATCCTCCTATACTTTTTAGTATAAAAATAAATAAAACTTGGGAAGATGGAAGAACTCTACGATATCCCATACATTCAAATCTGTTGAGGCATTAAGCAGTTATATTGGTATAAAAGTCCCCATATATTCAAATACGTAAACATTCATTAAAAATATTACAATATTACAATAAGCAGTCACGTAGGAATTGACATAATGATTGGCACAAAAATAAAAGCAGCTTTTTTCAATATAAAAATATAGTGTCAGTTTAAACTATTCATACATGGTTCATACCAACGTACCTATGTACATAAACTTATACTCAAACTCTTATACAAAGTACGTTTTTAAATAAATACAATTATAATACAAGACTTTCTTATGTTACCTCATTTATAAACAGAATGGTGAAAAAGGATATGAAGGAAATTTATTCGTCCGATCCGCTTTCCTTTGGGTAAAGTTGAAAAATCCTAAATCCTTAAAAAAAAACAGTAAAAGTTTCGAGGCAATTTTTTGCCTCGACGGATAAAGAAAAAGAATGATCCGCGCATATTGTCGAAGACAGCCGAAAAGTTTAATGCTTTGGTAACCATGACGGTAGCGACTCATTCTTAAAGGATTTACTGAAGCGATATTTTGAACACGGTAATGCGTCTTTATAAATTGAATTTATATTTCCCTTCAGCCTGTATGCTAATTATATAATCTTGTTTTGTCTAGTTTATTGAATAAATCAATTACTATGTTAAATTTATATAGTAGCAACCAGCTGCGCCGTCGACTGCGTTCGTATAAAACTTCTTCTGCAAATAGAGTATATATCAGCCAATGATATATGTATGTATTTTATGGTCTTTGTGATTGCTTATAGACAAAAGAGCGATATACCTAGCTAAAGATGGCCTTGCAAAAAGTAACTAATAGCAAGGTCTCCTAACCAAAGAAGAATCTGATTTTGCTAATTGCCAGTGAATAACCTAGCCTGACTTTTTTTATAGGTGCATAATAATGAAGATATTAGGAATGTTAAAGAATTTTGCCGGATTATGTAATCCCTCACAAAAATGTCATAAACTTCATTAGGTTTTTCGCTTAAAACCACTTTTTAAGCAATTTCTTTCCGATATTTGCAACTCAGGCTTTTTAATTATGTTATAGACGACCGTGGTTTTACGATTTTTTTTTTTTTTTGGTGATGCGCACAGTGGTAGAGTGCCACTCATCCAGATGATTGGGAATGATATTTTGTCACGTAGGACGATGGCGGTAACCTGCGGCTAGTACGAACAATTCCTCTGAACACTCCAGATAGTATATGTTTGTTTAAACCTATAACTATTTGTTTATAAATGTATGTATGTATATTCGTTATTTATGTTCCTGTATTACGTACTTATCCTTAAACATGTTTGAAAATTTGATCGAGTCAAAGATTAGAACCTGAGTAGTTTCTGACATGTGTGAAATCACCAAACATAAAATAACATATTATTTTTACTACTTCATTCGCCTTTGCTATTATTTGTACTTTCTGCAAATACAAATTTATAAAAAGGAGATAAAGTTAGAAGCTAGCAAACTCACTAGTGATTCTAAAAGTAATTTATACAAAAAACACTAATTTTAATGTTGGCCAATTTTAACTACTAAAATATTTTTGCTGAAATACAGAAGATTTATTGCCGCGTTGAAGTGGGAAGTCTTGAAAATAAAAGTGGCGGTACCGTCGTGTTACTGAAGTTGGGGATTTAACGCTTGCTGCTATACTGGGCTTGAGTTGGTGCAAGTATTAAGCGCTCTAGTTTTTAAATGTAATAAACTGTAATCAATCTGTTTTCTATGGATTAGAATCAACTACATATCTTCTCGTGAGTAATTGGGATTGATATCTATCAGGTAGTATGTTTTATATATACAGTCATAGAGTGTTCGAATAACGGCAAAAGCTTTGCCTCCTATTACTCAAGTAGGATAAAGTTATAATTGATTATACCCTAATCACCTAGCGGTATGTAATATACTTTACTACCTATTCTCATACCTACCAAATATATGTACATATATAAAAAAAAAAACTTCATAAAAATCAGTCGAGCCGTTTCGTAGTAATAGTGTACGGTGTTCTGTTATGGGTTATGGATAGATGCTAAAAAGTTAATCTTGTGTTATTAGTAAATAAACACGACTATCATTTACAAGTTGAAAACAATAATAATAACAGCATTTACAATATAAGTTAAATTGGGCTTTTCATAGTAATCCATACATAAATACAATCACGATTATATCTCAAACGTCCACTCTTTGCAAACCATAAAATGGGATGTGGATTCAGCAATCATTGTAGGGATAGTCATATATTATTAGCTTATATATAGTCCTGGCAATGTTAAAAAAATCATGACAGTCAGTGACTTTTAAAGTCACGGAATCATTACAAGCGAATAAACAAACTCTTATTTGCATTAAAAATATGGGTCAGGATGAACCTTACGTAATAACATATACATACACATATACTCATGCCTATACCCCGAAGGGCTCTTTGCCGACCATCGTTTGATATAAATTATACCAATAAACATAAATGCCATATATAGGGTGGCCTACATGTTCTCGTGGCATTAGCCGTGGTATTAGCCATGTGGTTTACGGCTCATAATATTATAGTCAATAGTGTTAGATCGCTGACTTTTATGTATCAGACCGTACCCCGTGCTCTAGTTTCCAGGGCATCTCTTGCGATGACAACGTTCCATGGGACTTATGCGCCTCTCAGTGGTTATCGCACATATATGCACAGATACGATAGAAATTACTTTAATAGTAATTGTCGCGTGACGTATTTCCGGACCGATACGAACTTCAAACCTTCAATAAAAGAGCGTACTTCAGCCTAACAGGCCCGTAACACACTTGTGACTATTGAGTTGCGGGTGTCCATGGGCGGCGATAGTCACATACCATCAGGTGAACCGTCTAAGGGGGCTGGGCCTCCGATAACCGGAGCTTGCTTTGTTCAGCCTTTTTGTGAATTGATTTTGTTTATATTTATATACAAAATACGTGTAGTAGCGCATAAAATCTAAAAATAACACACGTAAGTTGCAGTTTTAACCTGCAAAATTAGAGAAGTGATACACAGAAAATTAAATTAAAGCAAAACAAATTGAAGTAGTTACAGTATATTTTTCAATAATAAAATGTATTTTTCGGGTATGTAAAGTTATTTTTAAGGATTGGAGTCAGTGCCGGTTGAAGTTAACTTTGTTAAACAAAAGACTTTTGCATTAACTAAAATTGTCTGTGTAGCAGTGGCTTTGTGAAGTTGTACAAGCGCGCTGCGATACTCGGCTAACTGGTATTGGCAAGGTGCCCATTTGTTTTCGCTGCACCATATTGCAAACTTTAATAGCTAAATAATATTTAAAAACTTTTGTTAAATTTTACCAAGCCAGCTAAGGTTATGAATATTTCATTTATGTATAGTAAAACAGGTTACATACATACATATATTGATATTTTGTATATTTTTATACTTGACATTGGCGGAATATCTGCGTTGAATCTACACGCACGAGAGAGTTCTTAAACGACTAATAATACTCGTAATACATATATTTACAAATATACATATCTAGAAGAGAGATACAACCGCCGCCCAGGACCACCTGCAACTCAAGAGTCGTAAGTGCGCTATCCACATTTGAGGATGATGAGGGGATGGGAAATAGGATAAGGGGAGTTGGGCCTACAGTACCCTCACTCACTCGGCAATACAATGCAAGAATTGTTTGTTTACCGGGCCTAAGCATAGCTCTCCCACATATTTTATTTTCACTCGAAAGGTGGGACTAAGCTTCATGTTTAGACAAATATAATTTTCGATAAAATGTGTTAGAATGAAATATTATTTACCAAAGAATGATACAGAAAATACTTAATACTTTAAACGTCAGTTGCATCAGGTACGCAGCTCATCTGGTGTAAAGCAGTGACTGGTACGTTTAAATACCAGAATATTTAAACGTACCAGTTACTATGGCTAACGTCTTTATCGGTGTTTGGAAATTAAATTCGTCTACCCATGAAACTTAGTGCCAAATCTCTAGTGAAAATAAAATATCATTGAAGAAATGCCAACTTAATGTTGGTTTAAGGGGATTAGGTACTTTTTTCGTGAACCTTATTTATGTTATATAATATTTAAGTAGACATTGCCAAGTGGTCGAATTACAATCATAATTCAATGATATAACAATTTAAAGGTCATTATAAACTGAGATGTCAGGGTATGCCGGCCGTATTTAGGTTTTTTTTTTAATTTTTCACACATATTACTAACAGTCATGACTTGTTTGTTTCAATGTACTATGCTCAGAAACTACTAATCACATACGAAAAAATCTTTGCATTAGGCAATTGCCAGTTTATTAAAGGAAACAATAAGCTCATCATGCTACTACTCAAGAGAGCATAGCAGTAATGTCAACAAATTCGGTAACCATACACTATATTTCATATATTATATAGATGTGCATGTATAATGTAGTATTATAAAACAGACCGTTGTGTAAAAGTTCTATATATTTTTTCCTTCGTTCATACTATATTTATTTGTTGTGCACCGCGAGTTACCTACTACTACAGTATTATCCATCCACGCTTGTTTGTAAGAGGACACAGACTGATAAGATAAGATAAGACCGCTCGCTGTGCCGATACCCGATATCTTTGATATTTTTTTTTGGAGTGCAATAAAGAATATCTGTATCTATTACTGTTAAACAAGTGTGTCGGCATATAAAAGAGGCATATAAAAAGAAAGAAAGGAAAACTTTTTTCGAGCACATATAAGACTCACAGACTTTTAATGCTAAGTACATAGACATAGAAAAGTAATAAAGCAGTATAGGTACAGTATATCACGTGCTCATCGAATAAGATCCGTTTCAGCATTAGCTAGATTAGTTACAGCAACAATTAAGCCTACAGCAATTAAGCTGAATAGCATTACAGCCTAAACACAAAATGAAAGTTTCTAAAGATTATTGCTACATCCAATCTGTTCATTTGCTTTTTTTTTTCTTTGCTAGTTTTTAATAATCTTATGGGTTAAGCGGCATCCGATTAAGAAATCGATCTAAAGATATAATAATACCATAATTAGAATGTGATGCACTTTGGTACTATCCTCGTCCGAACTTATATATAGATTTAATTAGGTGAAATTATAATTTTTATTTCAATAATATTTTTTTTTATTTTAACAATTACGGCTCCTCAGGCTGCCATCTTCATGTTTAATAAGAAAACGTGTCTTTGGAGTTTCTTGCTTGTTCTTCACCATAGGATCTACGTATTGGAACAAGCAACTAGCTTCATGACTGACTTAGTCTGACCGACTTCCTCTCTTGACAATTCAAAAATAGCTATGATTGGTTCAGTTGAAATAAACGATTTTTACGAAATTATCAAAACACAACAGAAGAACATAACAAAAGTTTGAATGATTCACAAATAGTGGTCCCAAGTCTTTGTGGTCTTTGTGTCCGTCACTTGTACTGGTATGCTTGTAAAGTCCCTTGCAACACTGAAATTATTTCTAGTGCGGTAGTCGTTTTTAAACATCTAAAAGATCTAATATTTGAAACAAGTATAAGAGACTCAAACAGAAGGTTCATTTCAGACAAATATCTATAAGCCCCTGTTATATAATTGTGAAGGTGAAATAGGTTATTGGCTTCACAGTGTCGCAGTGTCCTAGTTTCCAGTCGACTCAGTGCTAGACAACATGTCAAGATCAACTATTCAGCTGACTAAAACATTGTATTTTTATCATAAACTAGCTGTTGCCCGCGACTTCATCCGCGTGGTATTTAACAAAAAATTGGTTGCTTGGTTTTAATATTTTTTTTGGGTTCAAGGAGTAACATTTTAAAAAATCGTTTTGGTATATGTACCGTGTATACGTCCTTATGCACTTAGTAAAAAGCGGTTATTTTAATATTACAAACAAACACTCAAATTTTATTTAATTGTAGTATAGATAAGGAATATTGTAATAAGTACTGATCCCTTAAAAGTATAAGGCAGACAACACTCTCTAATGACCAACCGCCAAGAAAGAGTAACATTATTTATTTTATTTATTTACTTACATGTGCCTCGCAAGGGTGAATATATTATAGAATGGTACGTAATGTATCATAACACTTCTTACGACTCCAGAATTTCTTATACGATAGCAAAATAGTCGTAAGTCAGTTGGTTATAATTTTTTTTTATTATGTGTGTGTGACAAGTGACAACCGCCGTCATATACACCTGCAACTCGAGAGTCGTAAGTGCGATGCCCGCTTTTGAGGGTGATGAGGGATGCGGGGAAAGAGAGGGGGATGAGGAGGAGGGGGAATAAATACAAACACGGAACAAAAAATTGTGTGATCCACAAATAGCCGTCCCGAGTCTGGGTGTTCTTTGTGTCCGTTGATTGAATGTTTGTGAAACCCCCCGCGGCACAAGAATTACTTCTAAAAAATTTAAGGAATTTCGTAAAACACATTGGACTTATTAACTAACTTAAAAAAAGGAGGAGGTTCTATGTTCAACTGTATATATCTTTTTTTTTATGTATGTTGACCGATTTCTCCGCTAAATAAATTTTGTTATTTCCATCGAAAGAAGGAAAGATCAGCTAATTTTTCGCCAATGATAGTCATGAAAATTCAAAGTATTTATTGAAGCCATGTTACTGCCTGCCTGCCATTATACTTATGTGAAGTTTAGATATTGACCTTTACATTTATTCTAAAAAAGTAAGAAAAAAATTGCAAGTCATATAAAAAAAAACATTAAACTTGGCAAATTCATTGAAATTTTGTTATTTTAAGCATTTATTCAAACTTTAATGAAAAAACTAACTGTGAAGCGCTCTATGTACCACTATATTTTTAGGCTCTCCAATTCTGCTTTAAATAGCCTTTTAAACTAGCATTCATTTGTTTTGGTGCATCGAGCGCCTTGATGTTATACGAAACAAAATAGCTTTTTCGCAAATCAGTCAAACTCATACGTCACCTGCGTGTTCAAACGTGTCCACCTCACGCGTGTCATATTGTAATACGAATATTTCTTTTGTATTATTGCCATTATTTTACGTAGCTTTTTATGTGTTTTGTGTATTTTATTAAAAAAATAATGCCTGTAAATCAGTGCGATTCTTGTAAAAAGTGGTTAAAAACCAAAAGTGATTATCGTGTTATTTCTAATAAAAAATACTATCTGTTCTTATTAGACACAAAAATTACGATCAACAAAACAATGCCAATCAAATCGCACTTATTTAGCTATATTGCTTGTGAAACTTCGAACCGGTCTCTCAAATGGTGTTCTCTCCGTGTTATTAAGTTTAAAAAAAAGATTGATTTCTTTTTCTGTACACTCTGCTCAACAAGCTTTGATAAATAATTTCGTCCCACTGCATCTTGGCATGCAGCATGTTACCAGAACGAAAATTATTGAAGAACACACGCGACCATTGGGAAAAACATTATTTGTCTCAGACAATAATAATGACACTGTTTTTCTTGTCGCTGATGGTACATATATTTACATTCAGAAAAGTAGTAATTATTCTTTTCAAAGGCGATGTTATTCTGTACATAAAGGAAGACCATTGGTTAAACCCATGATGTTGGTAACGACAACAAGACACATTTTTGATGTTTTTGGACCTTACTTTTCAGATTCTATAAATAATATATTTTTGCACATATATTGGAAAATGATGTCCATAATATTAGAGATGGCTCAAATCTAATGATGTTATTATCGTTGTTAGAGGTTTCCGAGATTGTTTGGAGCTTCTAGAATAAATGGGCCTAGTACCTAAAATGCCTGCATTCCTGGACAAACAAGCACAATTTTCTGCAGAAGACGCTAACGAGACACGTTTGGTGACATCGATTCGTTGGGTAGTTGAATCAGTAAACGGCCAGTTTAAGAACTGGAGAGCTTTAAATAATGTTATCCCAAATGTTCAAATACGGCGCCATGATCAAACTCAGACAAAAACACCAAGTCTTGGATGTGCTGATACACTTCAAGATGCTGCTACTGGATGGTTCAGTGACGATTCAGCCAGTGAAAACCAGAACCAAATATAATCGAAGACGTTTGTTAAAAATAGTTTAGTTAAGTTTTTTCTCTCTGTTTTGTCTATTTAATAAAAATATTTTTTGAAAAAACCTAGAAATTTCATTTCGTCTGAGTACAGTATTACAAAAACATACTCATAATATAATTTTATCAATGGGCGAAAAAAGCCCGATTTGTACCCACCTCCTTTATTTTATTTTCTTGCGGTGGTCTCATTATAACCAATCAGGATTTGATTATGGAATACCAAGAAAATTATGAATAAATTTTTAAATTGCTTGTTTTTATGGTTGAAGGTATTACGCATACTAATTGTCAAGGCATATTGAAGGCGGTTATCTATTTAGATACAAAGGAGTTCCAAAATTCTTCTTTTATCTGACTGTTTTCCTTTAGTAATGTACCTGTAAGCTCAATGCGCCTAGTAAAGCATTATCCCTAAAGGGCCGTAGCTCGTAAGTGGTATAAAGGAAGGGAAGTCTAAAGCCAGTATGTACAACAGAGAATTTGCAATAACTAGGAGTTTAATATCTGATTATATTGAATATTTATTAATAACGCTTACACAATTTTATTGACTTCCTGTATTCTGTTTCTCTGCCAGCACATCTTGGAAGTGATAAGAGGATATTATATGTACATATATGAATAAGAAGCAAAGCTTTGCCGGCCAGTACTTTAAGCTAATAGAAGTAGAAATATCGAAGTATATATACAAATAAAACCAAAAGGAGGAGGAAGAAGGAAGAAAAGCACCCGAAATATTTATTTATTGTATTGCAATTAAGGTTTGCTATTTGTGTTCTACTATTATAAATTTTGCGAGATTTAACACCAGATGGTTTGTTAACACAGACTGACCGGTAGAGGCACCAGGCACCATCATATCGAAGTCGGTTAAAATTTGTCCTACCAACCTATTTGAGATTTTTCCTGTGCCATATACTTTGCCATATATGGTCCCAAATTCCTGTATCTCGTAAAGCAAACCATGCACGATTTTTTTTGGTTTGTAGATTATATTTGATTGTTTAATTCTGTATTATGTGGTTCCCGCTGGTGTCGTAAAATACAACTAAATGTGACTAAAACTGTTATCTATAAGACAGTATGTATACAGTCATATGGTGCTTGGTACCATAGTAGTGTACCTAGTACGTTAGTGGGACCAAATTCTATATTCTTCACCTCTGCCTACCCCTTATAGGACACAGGCGTAAGCGTCTGTATGTTACGCATATTTTAATAAATATACAGTGTTTGCGGTGGGGAGGATGTTAGAATAGCTTAAATTGATCACTTAGGGAATTTCGTTAATTGATATTCTTTTAAATAAAATAAAATAATTTTCTTTTTAATACATGTAACTTATCTAGTAATACTTCTATTCAAAGTATTCGAAAGCCTACTTGAGAGAAATTGTCTGTTATGAATGTAAATAATATTTAATATATGTATATTCTTTTACAGAAAAGAGGATTTTGGAAGCAGTTATTATGATTCAGACTTCAGAGAAGAAAATACTCTTAATGTCGTTTTCATGCCGTAATGTAGTTATATTATGTAATATATTATAACTTTATTTCCTGCTGTAACATGCTGTATAAATCTTATTGAATATTATATATGTATATATACGTTTTTGTCACAATAGTCATGAATTTCTTTATATAGGTTGCCAGGGGTATAGAAAAGCAGTATTGTAAACTCTATATGGAATAAGTCGTCGTTTCAAATGAATTTGTCATAACAGAATGCTTTCACGTTACACTATCATCAAGACAGTGATTATTTTTTTTACCCTAAGTGGCATCAGTGTCTCAATAACATAAACTTTAACTGAATGTTTAGACAAAATTTTAAAGTTCTAATTTTCAAAATTAATATTTTTTTTGCGTTGGGACACTATTTAAGAGAAGGAGCCAATATGTTAAAACAGGAGACTTCCATACTACTAAGTAAAAAACAGGCAAGCAGTAAATTAAGGTACATTTATTTTATATTAACTAAAGTACATTGTATTTCATCAAAACATTTGCATCCCGTAAAATGATATACCGCAATGCCACATTTTCCCAAATTACCACTTACAAGTGCCAATACATTAATATCGATACATTCAGAGGGTAGACGCATAAATCACGGTATTATTTTTAATGAACACTCTAGGATGAGAGATAAATCCAATAATTTAACGATTCGGAACATTAAAGGTGGTCAATGGATGATTCATACTGCAATGAGTTGAGGTCAGTTGGGGCGCATTCATGTGGCAACTGTATTTGAGAGTTGAGCTTTAAAACTGCCTATTGAAAATAAGCGTTATTATTGACAATAAGTATCTTAAAATACAAAAATTTAATTTCAAAAGTTCATACATACATGTCTGTATCCCGTACTCAAGTGAATTTGTCATTAATTTCCTCTGGATCACACAGTTCGATTAATTTCTGGATCGCCTAGTTGTATTATCCCGTATGAGTATTGAACAAATAACATTAATGCAACCATGAAGCTTTCAAAGTTATCGTCGATCGGTGTGCAGCATAAATGAACCCTAATCGACCCAATATGGAAAGCTGCCATAACAGTCGAACTCCATTTTAATTGAGCGCCAACGCCAACTGACCGTTAATGAAAATCTTTGATAGTTTCGATGCAAATTTATGTCTAATTGCTTTTATCACTGAGTTGGGAATAGAATGGTTTGATCGTGATTGGTTATTTATAAATATGTATTAGGATCCATATTAACCTTTTTAGTCGTATCATCATCAAGTAAAGAATGGTGATATTATATGCTATATATGTATGTATATAGTCGATACCAATGATTGACGATGTTACAGTAGGATCACGCCTATATCTCCTAAGGGGAAGGCAGAACTGTGTAAAATACCCACATTTACCCACATAGGGCCAAGCCTATTGCCGTTAATCGGGCACCTTTTGACTGTATACATACTGTCTGAGAGATAACAGTCCGATCCCTTAGTCACCCGTCAGTCAGCTGTCAGTCACCCGTCAGTCAGCCTCTACGGTCAGCTCTATTAGAATAGACTCCAAGGAGAACCACACGGCAAATATACAAACAAGTTTAAAAGTATTACTGCGCTATTATAAATACAATTAAATTTAAATATGTACTTTTGCAAAATGAAAAAGTCAAATATTAAATTTCCGTCTTTTCCGTATGGACCTAAGGGAATGACCCTCAAACGAAGTCGTTATATTTAATTTCCTGAAAATAAAATCACAGGTTGTTTTCGTCAACTCAATTTGTTCACGGCGCGGAGGGGTTTGCTTGCTGTAGGAATAGTTTGCTCAAAACGGCTAAGTCTTGCTTGAGTCGTATGACTCCTGCCAAAATTCTTATAAATATATAAACACATTAATGTGTTGAAACCTACATAATACATGTAAATTGAATATAATAGGTATTTCCAGTAATATATATTGGATTCATAAATATCCAATTAATTTGATTGGATTTACTAGCTTACATCATGCCACGAGTGGAGCCCTGTATGCTAGGAGGAACACAAATTATTTATTTTCCATTTTGATATATAATTTTTTATTAATTTGTTTGTTTTACATACAAATATACTTATGTACATATGTTGATACCTCTATACACCTCTATAAAGGTGATTTTTTGCAAAAAATCTTAACACTATTGAAATGTTTCATTGAAGGAAATTTAAGAATAAAATAAAGAGAGACTAAAATTGAATTCAAGAATAAACATTTTTACTTAATAAAGGAGAATTTCATATATATTTTATTCATAGAAAATGGGTATCTGCACTTTCAGAAAGTATGAAAGGACATATCCACTTTTAATTTGAATATTGGTTTTTACATACACACATACATTCACTCACGCCTGTATCCCAAAAGGAGTAAGCAGACTCATTATTATCGCCCACATTTGCCGAATAAAATTAAGTCCCATTCACGTAATAAGTAAGTCTATTTATTGCGGTCTTCTGTGCAATTTTTAAATAAGATGGGAATTTTTTGAGTATATTTCAAGAAAGGGAGGATAAAAGAGAAGATAAGGGAAATTGCTTATATTGATGGGTTGGGGAGTATCAGCAATGGCTCAAGCAAGTCAGGGTCACATACCTATAACTCGAACTGGTTTGTGCCGGGAAGTTCAAGTCCTTTAACTGCCTACTAGTGTCAGTTTTTAATTCGAGTGAAGTCTAACAGAGATCAAATTACTAAATATCGCCCAATAAAACTAACAACAACACCTACTCTCTCATGACTCTCTGAATATCTCACTCACACATTGACATCCAAATATAGTTTAATAATACATTTTCTATAGGTACTAAAATTAATTATATATGTGTGTCGAAATCGATATTTACCTTACAATTTTTATTGTTTGTTTTAGTTATGTTGTCAAAAAATTAACTTCCAATATATCTACCTCACAGCCACAGAGAATACAGACAACTACAGTGAAATTTTTTTTTTTTTTTTACCATTCATTAGCCTGGGATAGAATAAGAAACGTTTATTTTTATGTGGCTAACAATTACACAAAAAAAGATTAATGTTCTTTAAAATACTATTAAAATAGTACTTAGAAATATAAGTAGTTAATATAAGTAAAGTGTAAGTTTTAATTTATTTCAAAATTTAATAAAAAAATGTTATTTTTTAAAATAAAGGAAAATTAAAGTTACACGTCAAAAATACTATCAAGTATATTAATTTGCCCTTATCACATTATAATACTGAGATCTACTGAACTAAACTAATACTAATTGAAATGCCCTATGCCTAAAAGCTAAAAGATTCAAAAGTTTATTTTCTAAAGTGAATAACGTAAAACATCTATTACGCATGATGTGTGTAAAATTGTATTCGAGCAAAAATATGTAATTATCATTATTTTACATTACCCATAACGTATTATTTATTGGTCTGTGAAATATAGAAATAGTGCAAATCCTCAAATAGTTTTAAATTACCTGTAACAAGATCGCCCTAATAAAATGCAGGAATAAATATCCGACAGTATAAATGACACAAATATCAGGTTTTTTTTTTTTTTTTTTTTTTTTTTTTTTTTTTTTTTTTTTATAGGGGGACAGACGAACAGACGGCTCACCTGATGGCAAGTGACAACTGCCGTCCATGGACACCCGCTTCTCAAGAGTCGCAAGTGCGCTGCCCGCCTTTGAGGGTGATGAGGGATGGGGGATACAGGGAGCGGAAAGAAGAGAGGGGGGATGAACTGCGGAAACCTCACTCATTTCGGGGAAATGCAACGCAAGCGTTACTTCACAACCGATTTACTGTGAGGCCGTGGTATCGCACCGGTCGAGCCGGCCCATTCGTGCCTAAGCATGGCTTTACCACTGCTGAAAAGGTAACGATTTACTTTTTCTTGGAAATTATAACTTATTTTTGTATATATGTTCCAAACATTTTAACAAATGCTTAAATCTTATTCCGAATTACACACAACATATGTGTATAAAGAGTTGCTATGACAATTTCGTATTTATTACGTATTATTTATAACTATATAAATCTATAGAACACAGAAACAGAGACTAACTGTGCTCTGCGGTTTCACCCATCACATTTATGATTACTGCTCTTCTTTCTTGGGTAGTTAAACGATCTATCCAGACAAAAAGATTTTTTAATCAGTTTTATAGTTCCGGAGATTCGCATCTTCAAATAAACAAACAAACTAATTTTAGGATGTAAAAGAGGAATCCTGAAAAAAAGTTATTAAAACGTTTGTGTGCAATAATCTTTGGTAGGAACAGGTACGAAGTTAGTTTTTTCCTATATATGATAATGGGAAACGTTTTTATCGTATAAACTTAATGAGTCATAGTAACACTAGAGAAGACAGTTTTCATTAAGTGTGTGTGTAGAATAGAATGGCGCGAAGCCGCCCGCCGAGCCACGATGGCTCGTTGGTCGTCCCGGCTGGAGGCTCCACGGGCTGGCTTTGCCGCCGTGGAGGCTCTCCAGCCGATCATCTTCCAGTGGGCGGGGAGGCAGCACGGGACTCTTCCCTTCCGGCTGACGCAGGTGCTTTCCGGGCATGGTTGCTTCAGCAAGTACCTGCACTCGGTTGCCAGGAGGGAACTGAGTCCCGCCTGCCACCACTGCAACTGCAGTGAGGACACGGCTCAGCACACGCTTGTGGATTGCCCAGCCGGGGTGACGCAGCGTCGGGCCCTCACTGCAGTCATTGGAGTAGATCTGTCACTGCCGGCCGTCATACGCTCCATGGCCGGTAGTGATAGATGTTTTACCGCGGTCACATCCTTCTGCGAGGATGTCATCTCACAAAAGGAGGCGGCGGAACGGGCCTGGGAGGAAGATCTCCACTCGGACCCCATTTGCCGGCGGCGAACCGGTTGGCAAAGACGCAATTTTCAGCGCCAAATGCCGCCCTGAGTGTGGCCGCGGGTGTTCGGAACGGGTTTTCCCCTCCACCCGCTATAGTGGCCAGCCGCGAGGAGGCGACGTCCACGTGTGCATGGATGCCGCCGAAATGAGAGTTACCCTAAGGTGGTGCCCGCTGTTTGCGGGCATAGCGCTAGGAGGGATCCTGATGTCCTACCAAAGTTGTTCCCGGATTCCTCCTATTTTAGGCCCAGTGTCGCACCGTGTGGTTTTAGTCGGTTCAATTCCGACACACCACCCCACTGAAAGCCCCGGTGGGGTGACGGCCCGTGAACGTTTCCACACGAAAAAAAAAAAAAAAGGGTGTGTTTACGACGGTAGTGTACGGGAAGCGGTTTGAACCCGCAACCACTTGATCGCAAGTCTGACGCCTCAGCCATCACGCTACCGCCGCTTAACTGACTCAACGGAGAACCACACGGCTTAACAACTTAATTGGATTCCATGAAATTATATATACACATTATCAGGGGTACAAAAGAGGCATCATTCCTGGTCGATAACACCCTGTCGTAAACACTTTTGACAATTGGGAAAGAAAAGTTGCGTTTGTTCTCACGGTTGACGAACGTATACTCTAGCTAGCTAGATTTAGGTTTAGTTAGAACTGCGACCATAACGAATTCTTAACATAGCGAATGAAAGAATATAAAGTAGTATTCGTCAACACTGTGAACGAAAGCAAATTGTTTTACCCGGTCGTCTATTATTTATTTTTTCCCATATATATTTTTTCCCTTATTTGTTAATATTATATTATAGCATAATGTTAGGCCTAAGGTCCTAGGGCACGCCACTATTTTGGCGGTAAGACCCATCATGGAGGATTGGCTGGAGAGGCGACATGGCAGCCTCTCCTACCGACTGACGCAGGTGCTCACCGGACACGGCTGCTTCGGTAAGTTCCTGTGTCGCATAGGCCGGGAGCCAACGTCTGCGTGCCACCACTGCGGAGGCTGTCGCGAGGACACTGCACTCCATACTCTAGCGGAGTGCTCAGCATGGACACAACAGCGGCATGACCTCGTGACGGCTATTGGTGTGGGAAGCCTCTCCCTAGATACCATGGTTCAGTCCGTGGTACGAAGTGAGAGTGCATGGGAATATGCCACCTCCTTCTGCGAAGAGGTGATGCTGATCAAAGAGGCGGCGGAACGGGAACGGGAGAGGACTAACACTCTCTCGTCCCGCAGAGGACGCACCAGGCGCCGGAGGGCGCAGGATGACCTCCGACCTCCATGAGCGCTGGCCTGGGGGTAGCGGATCGGGCTGCCCGCTACCCTAGCAGAAGCAGGCCTGAGACGGTAGCGCGTCGTGTTCTGCGCGCGCCTCTCTAAGTTGGAGGGGGGCTAGGCTCCCCGCTTTCCACGGTGTGGTCGCCTGAGCATCAGGCGACCAAGGTCTGCAGGGGTTCTCGGAAGCTTCCTTCTTAGGGTATACCCGGGTCCTCTGCAATAGACCTCGTGACGGAACACCGTGTGGTTTTAGTCGGTTCGAGTCCGACATACCACTTCACTGTTGGCTCCAGTGAGGTGATGACCCGTGGGGGTTTCCACATGAAAAAGAAAAAAAAAAGGCCTAAGGTCCCACAAGCTATTTTACAATTCAAATTAATCCTCACCGTCGTCATCCGTCGTTTATGATAACGATTTCTTTAGAATTACTGAATGCATTTTAAATGCATGATGATCAAATGCAGATTTTGTTTTAATAATCTTCATTTATCCTACTTATATTCTTGGCATTTAAAATTGTACAATATATTTGTACCAAAAATTGTACAATATATTTGTACCAAATTTAAGCTACACAGATTGTTGTGTAAGACACAAATAATGAATTCAACATTGATTATTTTTTTAGTAAATATATTTGAAAATATAGATTTCGATTTATGCTGTAGTACAAACTATATTGGAGGAAAACATGTTGGGGCATACTTGTAACTAATGATGATTTTCTTATTAAAAAGTCTACACTCACCTAAATATTAAGGTAATTTAACTATTGCAAAGTTTAGAACTTTAGGTTAAGTTGTATAAATAAAAGGATGAAGGAGGAAGAAAGAAGAAAGGAAATAGAAAAATGGAGAGACAAATAACTCTAAAGTTTAGACGGTGAAATAAATTCAGTGGTTTATATATATATATCGTATTGTATATCGCTTGAAAGGTAAATGAAAACAAAACGTTTACTTATGCCTTAACTAAAACCTTTTTACCGCAGCTCAACAGTAAGTCTTCTTCATCCACTCTTTGAATAGAACTTAGCAACTGTTAACAACGAGCCCCCGAACCTGTAGGGTTAATAGTATAGCCATTAATTCCATTACGTTGACTTAACTGTAGAGTTGCGGTGCCAAGGCTTTAACTTCAGCCATATTTACACCGTTCTGTAATATTTACATGTTTACTATCCTATCAATATATCATTTTGTTTTTTATACTATTGGGGAACAGACGACCAAACGGGTCAACAAACGGGCTACACAAGAGTCGTAAGTGCGCTGCCCGTCTTTGAAGGTGATGAGGGATATGGGGATGGGAAACAAGAGAGGGGGGATGAGGAGATTAGAAAGAGGAAAGGGGGTGAGGGGAGAAGAAAGAGGAGAGGGTGAGTTAGACCTCCGGAAACTTCACTTATTTCGGGGAAATGCAACCCAAGCGTTACTTCACAACCGGTCGTGCCTAAGCATGGCTCTACTACTTATAAATTAAAAAAAATAGTAACAATCGCGTCAACTGAAGCGTAAAATATATAAAACATGGCTGGGGCATAGGCCATATACCAAGGATTAGTCTTTATGTTTTACTTCTGTCTTCTAGGCCACATTGTTTTTTTTTTAAATAATCAGTTTTACCCATATTTTAAATAAATCATCTTCTATTTCACTTTGATATTAAGAAATTTGACTCTAAAATTCTTATTTCTAAAAACCTTGTCTGTCTTTTATTTATGTATGTGCCAATACACAAGTATAGGGTATTCCTTCATAAAAGGTTTTGAGTGCTGATAATTACCAAGAAATCAATAATAAAAAACAAGCATTGTCACTATTCTAATGCTTCTTATATACAAAATATGGACTATGATAGTACTAAAAAGGTCTACAATATAGGCTCATACATAGAATATAGTCTTTTGTAACGTAAATTCTAATAAATGAATATATTTGAAACATTTGTATAACTAAATATATTTTCTTATTGTGGAGGCTAGAACCTCCTGGTTGCAGCTAATTCGAGTTACATCTATGTTACCCCGACATCCACGAGCTCTGGCACATTTTTCCAAATACATCGATATAAGCGATATGCAATTTCTTCCTCTTCCAAAATCTTTGCCCTGTTGACGGCAATAAACTTGCCCCTAAGCGTTAGTGGGACCAAATTGGGGTGTGAGCGTATGTATGTATTTTTTCCTAAATAACTTCAGCTAGTGTCATACTTTCTTAACAGTTCAAAGTAAATAATAACTCATGTAATATACACATTAGATTTCTGAGCAAATGTGAAGTCAAGTACAGTTAAAATGTGTTGTAATGTTCCGGTGTAATAGACAGCCTACAGGTAAAGGGGTGGGCTAAGCAAACCGGCTTATCGCGGCTGTCTGACAAGCGTGGATTTATGTGCAAACTTTATCTTTTCCGTTACGTGCGCCGTCCTGGTCGGCAGCAACGAGCTTTGTTACTTGAGTTTATTGTTTGATCTCTTTATATCGTACATACGGTTTCGAAAGAAATGTTGTCCAGAATTAGAACATTAACTTTGTTTTTTTTTTTAATTTCCAAATAAAATTCAAGCGCAAAGATATGTCATGTACCACGTGATTTGGAGTGAATACGAGAGATCCACACAAAGTTTTATACATAGATGGATACAGAACACTTTATTTGTACACCACTATTACAGGAGAAATTTCAAAGAAATTTATTTGTTATTTTCATAATCTATTTCCGCCTTTATTGCTTAAAGCAATCTCTTCCAGGTAACCTTAGGATGGATAGAAATGATTCTGAAAGACAATTGTAGTTGTAAGTGTATATAATGACAATGATAATTAAGTAGTACTTGTTAAAAATAATAAAATAGAAATATTCTATACAATTAATCTACCTATTCTATACAAAACCACCAAATGTATATACACCTAATATGTATAACTACTCAAGTATATACATTATGTTTCAAACATACATATTATTATATTATTAATCAAGTGGCTCCCAATTTGTATTTGACGGAATACTCACTTTCTATCCCTATTTCACAGTGTCCTGTTCAATCCCTGTACCCCGATTTATTTAAAGGAACGTTTTACGTTCCTGAATGAAACACACGCCAGACCTTAAAGTCGTCGGAAACGCTGGAACTGGTAGTACCTTTGCATTCTACCAGGTTTTATGACGAACCCTTTACAGTGCAGGCTGTTCGGCTGTGGAATGCTCTCCCTGCACCCATGAGACATGTTCAATCACTGCCAGTATTAAAAAAAATAGTTAAAGAGTATTATTTATCTTCCTGATTTGATTTATCTCTTGCTGAATTTTACCTGTATATATGTATGTAAGTAGATAAGATGTACCTAGTTTTATGCGTTGACATGGCAATTAAATTACATTTTCTCCTACTCCTTACTTCTATATTGCATCAAGCTACCCATTAATCCACCATCAATTTTGTCCATGAAAAGGTTGCCTGTAAGAGATCACTCTTAGCGATCTGGCCGCCCATTGTACATATCACGTTGTATATTTAATTTTAAGCAATATATCTTTGGTGTACAATACAGATTATTCTTATCTTCTTATCTTATAATTAACAAACACATACATACATATACTCACGTCTATATCCTAGAAGGGTTAGGCAGAATCGTCTCATACGCCCACTTTTTGCCAAAAATAGTCTGTGGTCTAACTTCCGTAACTGAAGGCAAACCCTCCACGTATAGCAGATATATTTTAGTACCATCTAGCGACGCAAGCTGAACTAACAACTACTGAAATGACGTAGTATGATCCTGAATCACTATAATATAGTTTTTATTCCGATTAATATGTATACAACTACCCAATATTAACCTCTGGGCGGTAGCCTTGGAAGCAGCCTTAATGAAGCAGAACATCAGCATCACCACTGTCATTCACACTGCAGCAAGGAGCAGTATTCAAGTCTCCGGCAGCCAACATCCTCAACCTCAACAGGGACGCCACATGCATAAACTACTCCAGCCTGGTTACCCTTATGGCCTGTTTATCGTCTAGGCACAGTACTCTGAACATACAGTATTTGTGCAGCTCTCTCCCCACTACGTAACAAACGCCCCGACTCACTGGAGACTTCACCGCAGCAACGCATCTACCCCGACTCACTGGAGACATCACCGCAGCACCGCACCCACCCCGACGCACTAAGACCAGCGGAATATAGAATCCGACTTATTAAAACTAGCAACATACACAACAAACATTTGTTATCCCGAACTTTCTAATACGATATCGCAGCTGCTTTTATTTCGTTAAAGGTGATATCTAGCACCAGGGATTACCTCAATTATCATGAATAAAATTCTTAAGCTGAAATCTAATATGGGAATATTGTAAGGAGTCAACCACGCGAAACATACACTGATCAAATGCAGGTCAGCAGTTCAGAAGTACCTGGAACTGTCGCGCTTTTTATAAAGATTTGAAGATGCAAGAGGAAACTCGTAAGGTATATAAGTATAGAAGCAAATAACGGGCTGTTGTCTCTCTCTACCCGGAAAAAATAGAGGTATCAATATATATATACATATATGTATGTTTTAATGTATGTATACAAATAAATCAGGATTTAATTCTCTTAACTGATTGGAAACTAAAGGAATCTCCTAAGTAACAAAATATACATGTAAGATTGATTGATCAAAAATAAGTTAATCGTTTTCCGTACTAATAAATAAGCTTCAGTTCATATTTTCTTTACAAAAATTCTCCGAAACCAAAGCGTAACAAATAATATAGGCCCAAAGAAATTTTCTAACAAAAGCTCAAAGACCGAATCCCAAAACCGGAGACATCGTATTTATTTTTAAGAGGGACAAACATTTGTTATGGTAATATATAACGATTCATTTCTTTAATATTTTATGAACGACCGACTAATCTTGAGTTTCATGGAAAACGGATAAATAATGTTGTAGAAATAAGACGACGAGTAAGTGTAATCCAATCCAATAATAAAAAAAACAAATTGAGTTCTTGTTATTTCAGTTTCAAAATATTTTCGCTCTGGATCTCTTCTATAAATTGATAAATTGATAATGTGGCTTTTATCTTGCATAATTTATAACTAAATTATTTATGTAGCAATAAACTAAACAATGCATGCCCAAACCCGACGGTTTTACATATTGTTTAAATAATGCACTTGGAAACTTAATAACCATTTTTTTTTTTTATGCTTCAGCCTGTAACAGAGTCAGAATATTTAGTCATCTTAAATGGTAACACTTATATCGACATAAGGGTACAATGGTTTTTTCTTTAAGGGTTAATCAGCACCAAAAGTAGTAGTATTCATACTGACTATCCTGTTGGTCCAGTAGTTAGTGATCCTGACTTCTGGACCAGAGATCGTGGTTTCAATTCCTTCATAGTATAAAAACTTGTGTTTCTTTTTTCAATTTATGGGTACAGACGACCAGACGGGTCATCTGATGTTAGTGACAACCTTCGTCCATGGACACCTGCAACTCAAGAGTCGTAAGTATCGTAAGAGGGATGATAGATGGGGGATGCGGGGAGGGGAAAGAAGAGAGGGAGTGTGAAATGCATCGAAAGCGTTGTTTCACACCTAGTTTTCTGTGGTTCCGAGGTATCGTAATAGCCCATTCGTGCCTAAGCATGGCATACCACTATTCAAATTAAAGATCAACACACAGTTGTCTTAAATTTGGCTGTCATTTGTGTCCGCTATGAAAATGTTTGTTAGGTCCTCTTCAACACAGGAGGAATACCTATTACAGGAGTTGTAAGGACTGCAAATAGTCTTCTACACTTCTTTCCTGTGGGCACTAAAATAATATTTAAGATATGCTTCCACCCCCTCTAAGTTCACTTTCCCTTTTATACAAAAATAGCGGATCCGGCGTGTGCTAATTAAAGTTTAAGTTGTCTTCAACCATCTTCGCAATATTGCCTTTCTAATGAAATGGTTTGGGGCACAATCCAATTAAAATAAATTAAATTAAAATATCCATCCCCATCACCTGGATGATTGGCACTCCACCACTGTGCGCTTCTCCGGAAGCTTTTGGCCTCGCACAACTAGCCTGTGAAACAAATTGTCGCCTGCGTACTTCTGGACCGATACGACCTTCAAACCTTCAAGAAAAGAGCTTACTGCTACCTAAAAGGCCGGCAACGCACTTGAGACTTTAGATTTATAACAGACTGCAATCGTAGGGCCGCTTAGAATGGGCTCACGATCACAGATATCTGGACGAAGAAGACTGGCGTGTTTTCTTTTCCAATGAATGAGAAATTCTCGTGTCAAAATGAGACGGATACAAGCTGTACTCGATACTATCAATGAATTTAAAAGCTACTTAACAAAAAAGAATAAAGGAAATCATTAATAATAATAGATTTTTATTTTGTAATTGCGTTTAACAGTCGAACAAACGGTTAAGTAAGTAAGTTAACGTTAAGTGACCACTGCCGTCCATGGACACCTGCAACTCACGAGTCGAAATGTTTATAAACTGTTTTATTCTGCCTATTTGTATTATACATAATGAATGGGGTTTACCTCTGACATATCCTACGTGATCCACTTTCCTGTAGCAAAATATTAGCTGGCTAAGTAGCATTTTAAATTAAATTTAAATATTTTATTAAATTTAAATACGTATACGTATCCCCAAAGGGACAGGAAGAGGCGTAATTAACTTCCACAAAGTGCGGCCTATCATAATCTAGTCCTATCTACGTAATAGGGGTCAAGCCTATTGCCATCATCCAGGCTGTTTGGTAATTAGATAGAAAAAAGAGAAATGGAAGTTAATTGAATTGGAAAGAGGGGATGGAAAAAGAAGATAAAGGATGTTGCTAATACGGATGGAGTGAGGTGTATTCGCAAAGGCTTAAGCAAGTCAGGGTCGCATGCTTATAACTCGAACCAAGTAGTCGAGCCCAATTCATGCAATCAATTAAATTAAAAATGTAATAAAATGTAATTTTATATTTTTTTTTCATCTCTAATAAAACGCAAAGTTGCTCAATGACAACCCATACATGCACATTTATGAAAAATTAAAGTATAAGAGTAGTTAAAGGTCCGTCACTCACATAGTCAGCGATGCCGGGACAAAGTATACACATTCACAGAAGTAAACAAAACACTGTGTACTGAGTAAATATTTTAAATTGAAACCTTCTTCATTCTGAACCTTTAACACTATTTTAAACATAAAAAGACAAAGTAAGTTCCCACTTACAAATTTTAAAGTTGAGTAAATGTGTCAATATAGAATCCATTTCAGCTTTGGTTGCGACGGCTTTGAATTAGCATTAATGAAGGCCTGTTATTTACTGGTTTGATTGCTACCACGTTTTGTGGTTTCTCAACACCAATTTCGCTTGAACACATGAAATACATGGCGGCCTAAAAATGAGTATATTTTATTAAATGTTTATTTTAATAGGTGTTTGTCTTCCATCTCACCAGGGGAAGTGACGATGAAAACGAAGATAAAACAGACCTGTCCCAGATAATCCTATTTACTCTACTCTTGAAAGTTCCAGGGTTATATTTCTTTTGTAAAATAATTATCTCAGGGTTCATGCATTTATGTATTTAAGTTTTTTTTGTTCCACATAAAGTCTAAGTGCCAAAACATATGTAATACTCGTATATTTATTGATGTATCCTGACATCATACCGAAAAACACAGGCTACATTTTTATTAATGTCCAATATTGCTTTTTTTACGTATAATTTTTTTTTTTTTTTTTTGATACCGCATTCCCATTTTTAGGTTTTAAAAGAGTAACATGTCGAACTAAGAAACCCTCGTTCTTTTTTTAAATAAAAATCGAGTGACGAAGTTTGCAGAACAGTTTTAATTAAAAAAGCACAATTGTGTTCAGTCACTGGAGTAATTAATTAGCCAATTAGTATGCCATGTGAAATTGTGTAATATTATTTAAAACTTAGAACGCAAAGGAGCGTAGTATTTTCTACATTAACATTATATTTTTTTAAGAAAAAGTCAAAGCATTTATTTCAAATAGGCCCAAAAGGCACTTTCGAACGTCAGCATTTACATTTAAATAAAATCGATTCAAGTCGCACCCTCCAAAATGTAGTTCGTATGGAGAAGAATGGGCAAGAAACTCCACCGTTACTCTTTTAAAATGTTTTATTTATTATATATATATATATATATATTATATGTGAAAACGATGCACCCAGAATAAAATCACTATACCAAAATAGGTAAGAAGAATTAAAGCAAAGCGACGACAGATAAATTAATTTTATTATAGATACGTGCTCACACATTAACAAACAGAGTAAAAGTAAGTATACGATTTACATAGATATAGAGAATATTAACAAGTAATAAGTTAAAATAATCGTGTAAACCAATGTTACAAAAATATAATTCCTTATACAATACAATTAGCCACCAGTTTGATTTTGTCTAGACTCAAAATTGTCCTATGGAGCAAGACCAGCATGTATAACTTGACTCATAATAAATAATTGTGTATTGTAACGCAAATTTTCTATTACATTCATTGATGTGGCTTTCTGATTCGTCAGGAGACAAATTGATACCAAGAAAGTGCTTTTGAATCATGAAAATTTTTATTTTAAGACAATATTTCTTATAATCTATAGATATGTATAGTTTTACATATACACTGATTCTAAACAAATTTGTTTGAAAGCATATAGTATGTACATGTTACAAGTAATTACAAGTAATTCATATTCATAAAAGGAGTATGTATTCAATTGAAAATTGTATAATAATATTATAAAATTAACTATAAATGTATTAAACTGAAAAGTCAAGTCTACCACTTACACTAAATGTAACCAATTAAATTTAACCCAATAAATAAAACAACTTAAATCATTCCTAGTATGTACGTCGTAAACGTCATTACTACCCGTCGAAATTGTTCTCATTTCACATGTATCTTTTCAGTTTTGTTTGTTTCAGCATATTCAATTCGTTATCGTCAACATCACCATCAAGCTTTCTTTCACCTAACCTGTACGCCTACAGTTAAGTAATAAAAAAATGTACCTACAGTAGATCTCGACATCGCCCAAATTGGTAAGACAAGTATTTCCTAAATACCTTCTTAGATACATGTATCTCATTTTCTTCCATATATTTTGACAGTTGTATCTTCAAATTGAGCTTTATCTTTCACTTTCAAAGCCTTTGTCAGTATTCTGTATATTCATGTTTGTATAATCACCTGGGGGTTTCAATATTTTGTTTCGTACAGAAGAGCACTTGGAAAAGATATACATTGCATCAAAACCTGTTGTTAATTTGGTAATAGATTTTGTGTTATTTAGTTGCAAGTACATACATGTAATTAATTGATTGTTCGGCCATCGTCCTACGTAACAAAATATCCATCTCCATCACCTGGATTATTGGCACTCCACCACTGTGCGCTTCTCCAGAAGCTTTTTGCCTCGCACAACCAGCCTATGGAACAAATTGTCGCCTGCCGTATTTCCGGACCGATACGACCTTCAAACCTTCAAGAAAAGAGCGTACTCCTACCTAAAAGGCTGGCAACGCACTTGTGACTCTTGAGTTGCGGGTGTCCATGGGCGGCGGTAGACACTTACCATCAGAAAAAAAAAAACTATCTGCTTAAAGGCATATGGGAGTTTCATTTTTTCACTATAACTTCTTAATGTCTGAAAATATTTGGAATTCTCCTTGCTTATTAGAATTCTTACATAATCCAGAGTGACACTATATTGAAAAATATCAATTTTAGAAAAGTTTTTACGGGACTGTTTTCGGGAATGTTGTGTATTTTAATTTTATCTGCTTCTCTTCCAGCTCACCTGATGGGAAGTGACGATAAGTCAATCAATCAATCATTTATTATATTGCGAACATTTATTATCATTAAGGTCTTACATATTAGAGGTGTTCTGCTATATTCTACCTTAGAACACAAACATCATATTTTTAAATAATATCTTTAGACATCTTACACACGGCCGGCTGATCCCAAACTAAGCAGATTGCTAGTATAGAACAGAAAGGAACTTTATTGCACATAAATTACAATTTCTTTGCACGAAAACAGGAAAACCAATAAGTACAATGGACGGCCTTATCACTAAAATCAATTTCTTACAGAGCAACCCTTGGCTGGACATCGATGACAGTAACTGAAAGAAATATATTTTTACTTAAAAATTTCTAAATACATACATCCTGCGCTGTGTAGGAATCAAACCCACTACCTCTGGCTAAGCAGTCAGTAACCACTAGACCAACAGGCCAGCTAATATATTAATAATAATAATAATTATTATTATTATTAATATATTGATTTAATCAGAATCGTATGTTTCAAAGGAATGAGAGGTGGGTTTACCGAAAATGGGAACAACCTGATCCACGTGTGGGTGATGGGTGTTTGCCAGATGCTGATGCTACAAGTACATTTTGGCGTAACATCTGGTCCATACCTGTCACCCATACAGAAGCTGACTGGATGCAAGATGTCAGACGATCGTGTGAGACAATACAACAAATGGAACCTATAACCATAACCACTGAGGACGTGGGTTGTGCAGTTCGTTCATTATCAAATTGGAAATCACCTGGTGCAGACGGACTGCACAACTTTTGGCTTAAATGGTTCCGTAGCTCACATGCTCGTTTGGCATCTCAGTTCCAAGCAGCTCTAGATTTAGGTTCATTACCCGAATTTATGACCACTGACCCACTTACTCTACAAATCTGGTGGTGCCATGGATCCTAAGAATTATAGACCAATAACATGTTTACCAACTGTCTATAAGCTTCTTACATCTATTCTGAGAGTAAAAATTACATATCATTTAAATAAAAATTCGATCATTTCTGTTTTTCAGAATGGATGTAGGAGTGGGACTCGTGGCACCAAAGAGCTCCTTATCATGGATATGGCCATTAGCCAACAAGTACGTCGTAATCGCAAGAATCTGGAGACATGTTGGATAGATTACAAGAAGGCCTATGACTCGGTTCCACATACATGGCTTTTGAGGGTGCTGGACTTGTACAAAATTGATACAACTCTATGCACTTTCTTGAAGTCATGTATGGGCCAATGGAGAACGGTTCTTCGTTATCCAGGATGTCGGCAGATTATAGCTAACGATGTACCATTAGAGATCGAGCGAGGCATATTTCAAGGGGATAGTCTGAGTCCCTTGTGGTTCTGTCTAGCTTTGAATCCTCTCAGCACTCTGTTAGAGGGTTCAGGGCTAGGTTTTAAGTTGCGGAAAGATGATCAAGTTATATCTCACTTTCTATATATGGATGATTTGAAACTATTTGCCCCCAGTAAATTACAACTGACAGCGTTACTAAAGGTGACTGAAAACTTTAGTAAATCTATCAAGATGGAATTTGGTGTAGACAAGTGTGCAGTCATGCACGTAAAGAAAGGCGTAGTAGTAGAATCTGAAGGAGTTGAACTTTCAGATTCAACTAAACTTAGATCTCTTTCTGCTGCTGAAACCTACAAGTATCTGGGTATATCACAGTCATTGGGAATACCTGAGTCTAGTGTAAAACAGGCATTGCGGGACCGATTTTTTGGCCGCCTGAAAAAAGTACTCAAAAGTCTTTTATCGGGCGCTAACAAGATACGCGACTGCAATAGTTGGGTTATACCAGTTCTCACGTATTCCTTTGGTATGCTCAGATGGATTCAGACTGAACTAGATGCTATTGATAGGCGAGTTCGTACACTGATGACTGCATTTCGAATGCACCATCCGCGGTCATCGGTAATGAGATTGTATATCCCGCGAAAGTTTGGAGGTCGTGGTCTTTTAAACATTAAGACCCTACAAAATCGCGAGATATACAACCTCAGAGAATATTTTCTTCATACCGATGTAGAAGTGCATCGTAATGTTGTAGCAGTGGACAAAGGACTTACTCCGCTCGGTCTGGCTAAAGAGAACTGGCGCAAACCTGTAGTACTCAGTACTAATGATCGCACGGAGGTATGGAAGGGCAAAGAGCTCCATGGTCGGTTCTATCGGGCCCTAAATGGGCCTGATGTAGACGTAAAAGCTTCTACATTCTGGCTACGGTGTGGTGATCTTTTTGGAGAAACTGAAGGTTTTGTCTTTGCAATTATGGATGAAGTTGTTATGACGAATAACTATCGGAAATTTATTCTGAAAGACGGTACGGTCGACATATGTCGGGCATGCCACCGTCCC
Source organism: Tyria jacobaeae (assembly GCA_947561695.1). NCBI lineage: Eukaryota > Metazoa > Arthropoda > Insecta > Lepidoptera > Erebidae > Tyria > Tyria jacobaeae. Next base: position 9,880,250 of record OX387231.1, on the reverse strand, counting down.
GGTGAATCTATCAGGCATATTATTTCTGGTTGTTCTCGTCTTGCAAACGGTGAGTATTTGCATAGACATAACCAAGTGGCCAGAATAGTACATCAACAGCTTGCCCTTAAATACAATCTTGTGAGTTTAGAGGTGCCATATTACAGGTATGTGCCCGACCCAGTTCTCGAAAATGTTCGTGCTACATTGTATTGGGATCGATCTATCATCACTGACAGGACTATAATTGCCAATAAGCCTGATATAGTCTTGATAGACCGATTAGAGCGCCGCGCAATGATTGTCGATATTGCTGTTCCTCATGATGATAATCTCGTGAAAGTTGAAAAAGATAAACAATTAAAATATTTGGATTTGTCTCACGAGATTGTCGATATGTGGAATATCGATTCGGCGATCATTGTTCCGATAATCATATCTGCTCATGGATTAATAGCTAAGAGCCTCGACCAACACCTTAAGAGGCTCTCGTTAGATGATTGGATCAAGGGACTGATGCAGAAGGCAGTTCTCCTTGACACGGCCCGCATTGTCAGGAGGTTCCTATCTTTGGAGCCCTAACCACCGGTGTCTTGGTCCCTGTACCCGGTATCGGTGGTCTACTATTTTTATATTTTTAAATGTATTTTATATTTATATTGTATATTTAAAAATGTAAGTTATATGTTTATTAAGAGAATAAAGAGATAATAATAAGACATCTGCAACCTCTAATACAATGAAAGCAAATTTATCTAGTCACATTATACTGACAACTTCAAGCGCATAAATAAGACTGCAAAAACAATAACATCCTGGTTTTTATTTTCTTGTTAGTATTTCTAAGAAGTAAGCAGAACAAGAAAATAAGACCCTTACGTTTTGTCTGTTGTCGTGTATTAACGTCAAGACAAACAAAATTAATGAGACAGTGTGCTACCTTTGTCCTTGTTCTACTTATTTGTATTCATATTTTGGGTTCTAACACACTGTTCTGCTAGCAATAAGTAGCAGCATTTATCGCTTTAGATATAATAATTAATGAATGGAAAGCCTATGTCGTTTTTGTCTGTCTGTTGGACTTCTGTTAATGACTGGTCAATTGTTTTACACTGGATTGAATACATATATGTATACGCCCACGCCTGTTATTCCTAAGAAGTGTTTTAAACACCCACATTTTGCATATTGGAATATAGTCCACTAACATAATAGGGCAAGCCTATTGCCGTCGACTGGGCACATGCTGTCTGATGAATAACAGTCCAATCCCTATGTCACCTCCACCGGGAAGAGATAGCTGTTCGATTCCGATGTGAATCACAAGGCACTGGATTGCAATTTTTACTTAATACCTATCCTTAATTTTTATAAATTAGAATGTGTAAGGACATATGTATGTGCGTATGTATATACCAATGTACGTACGTATGAAAAGTTAATTACAATAATAATAAAAGAAAGAAATTGTTCGCGACAACCCTGCTTCAAAATCGTGTGACAGCCCTGTTTCGAATGTGTGATAAAATGTGGACAATAAACTGTAAAAAACGCAAGTGAAATCCGTTCAATACAGACAGTGTAGTGGCATTTCAAAGATATTACGGTGCATATACTCGTATACGTGTAGTTACTATATAGTTTAGTGCTTGTGTGAAAAACCTAGTAAGTCTAAAATATTGATATTTGTAAGTAGCTACGTTTCCTTAACGTTTATTGTTTGCCTTTCCATGCAAATACTTTAATAATCGCTTAATGTACCTGAAAATAGCATTTAGAATAATGTTCTTTCAGTAGTTGAACAACATTTAGCTGTAAGTATCTACACTTAGGTTTTGTTTCGTACTTAGTGCTTATGATTTTGAAAAAAAAAAAACTTTAATTGTGTTTTCCTTATAGCCAGCCTAGGCAAATTACCTAAACCCGTAGTTTTTTACCGTATAGATATAGCCATTTTAGTAAAATTAAGAGATAAAATTAAAGAAATTATAAAAATTGCCTAGGTTGAGATCAAAATCTAAAAATATTAAGAAATCTAAATAATCTCAGTTAATGGTGATCACAGGACCTACCTTAATGATTAAATAAAATGCACTGAGTTGGAGGCGATGCGCCGATCCTCGTTATGGTAAAGTTTCGAAGTACCTATGCAAACGCTGTCGATCGCTCGACGCGGACGTCGACAGCTAACGGGTATCAAGATTCTCAAGAAAGAGAAGCCTCAAGCTCGCCTTATTTTTATGGACCTAAGCAGAATCCTCAAGCTCGCTTTATAGTTAAATTCCTGCTGCCGTTGAACACTACAGGAACATCAAGAATAGTGAACCTGAACTTCACGACCATCCCGGACCCTATAGGTACAGGGCATGAACGACTCGATCCTGAGAACGAAAGTCTGACACGTTTCATATCACAGAAAGTCAAACACAAGTCTACTTGTTTTGTTTACGAAAGTTCTCAAAGGCCCGAGCCCGTCTGTCCAGTACAGAAATATATATTGAAAGAAAAATTCCTCATTAAATCTGTGTAAAATATAAATGAAAAGCTTTCTTCTTCATCATTCCACTTTTAAATCTGTATAAAATATAAATGAAAAGCTTTTCATTTGTACAATTTGCTTTACTATATAAAAGAAATGTTTAATTCAGAAACTATTTTTGCTTTAAGTTCGGTTTCAAATCATTGTTAATTAGTTTACAAAAATACTCTTATCACCTAGTATTATCTGAATATAAACTTACCGATAAATAGAGAGGTCATGCCCGGTATATTACAGTCCTTGCCTTGTTTATGCAAGTCAAGTCTATATATTAATGTAATTAATCCCTCGCTGGCTATTAGTTTACAGTTCTGTAATCTGTTAAACCATATCGATCGGTATGTAAACATGAGAGCTACAATTAACATTTAATCACATCGTAGTATTGGCTACGGCGTAGACAGAGAGCGCTACGAAGATATCCGACATTTGATTGTGATAAGACTGTTTTTAAAATCAATCTTATATTCAACAATAATCTATACTAATATCAAAAATGCGAAACTCTTTACATCTGTCTCCTACCTTTTCATGGCTAAACGCCTAAACCGATTTCGGTGAAATTTGTGGATACTTCCAACACTGGGGAGGTTACAGGCTACTTTTTATCAACACATCATCGGGTTCAACATAATATGTACGCACTAAATCAAAAACCAAAAACAAAAATATTTTTAATTTTGAAATGTCCGTGAAACTGACTGATCACATGATGGTGAATGAAAACCGCCGACACCTGAAACTCAAGAGTCGTATGCTATGCAATACTATAATATTAGCCATGGTTTTAATACTAATATTCCAATCAAAATCTATCATCAAATCAAAAAAAAAATATTTTTGAATTGTCAAGAGAGGAAGTTGGTCAGACGAAGTCAGTCATGAAGCTAGTTGCCTGTTCCAATACGTATGGAGAAGATTAAGCAAGAAACTTCAAGGACACTCTTTTTCAGATATTTTACATAAGTTTTTTGTATTGATTACGTTTATGGTAATGACTGTTCTATGTTAAGTAACAGCAGGCCGGAGAAGAAGTAGGAAGGTACGTTAATAGAAGAAGGTCGTAAGTCCGACTACTTATAATGCTATAACTTCGTAAGTATGAGACTGGACTTATGACCGCAACCGTACATAGGCAGTTGGTAGTCACTTATGCCATACATCATTCTAAAATAACGTTTATGGTAATGACTGTTCTATGTTAAGTAACAGCAGGCCGGAGATGAAGTAGGAAGGTACGTTAAAAGAATAAGGTCGTAAGTCCGACTACTTATAATGCTATAACTTCGTAAGTATGAGACTGGACTTATGACCGCAACCGTACATAGGCAGTTGGTAGTCACTTATGCAATACATCATTCTAAAATAACGTTTATGGTAATGACTGTTCTATGTTAAGTAACAGCAGGCCGGAGAAGAAGTAGGAAGGTACGTTAATAGAAGAAGGTCGTAAGTCCGACTACTTATAATGCTATAACTTCGTAAGTATGAGACTGGACTTATGACCGCAACCGTACATAGGCAGTTGGTAGTCACTTATCATCAGGTGACCCGTTCACTCATTTGCCCCTATACTATTTAAAAATATCATAGCAAGTTCATCACCTAAAAGTCTATTAAATTATTAAACACTAGCTTTACACTGACGCTTGGCTCTCTTAATGTAGATTATGTCAATTATTTATATTATCCTCTCCCGATTTGTATACATTTTTAAAAGTTATTTAATGCGGGTCTTAAACACGTATGTATTTAAGTTATAAATACATGTTAATTGCTCGACGTTTCGTTTTGTTTTGTCAAAGAATCGTTGGATAAAATGTTTTTTTTTTTTCTAGATGTACCCTATGTCTTTTTCTGTTTCTTTGACAGCATGTGTGCAAAATTTAATTATCTGTTGATTAGCTACCGCATAAAAGCGCAAATTATAATTACTCACCATCCCATTTGTACAATCCGCAGATTGCTCTTGATTGTCACCTCATTAAATCACATCCTGTTGTTCACACATATCAATCATGTGTTTAGTCGAGTGACGCGTTAAAATATTTAATATAGTTATCACAATTGGATGACAATGGCTTTGGTCCACCCTTTAAATGGCGGGAAATGGGGGGGTGAGATTGTTTCTTTTTTTATCATGAGCATCCCCTACTTAACGACATAGGCTCATATCAATAAATAAAAAGAATAAATTGATAGTCAAAACTGCATTACCTCGAAACTCCCTCAAACAATTAGGAAAGAGAGGTGATACATATAATTATTTACTTATCAAACATAAAAAAAAACATTTTAAATTTAGTCCTACCGTATAGAAGCTATAATAGCACAGATATACACATAAACTAATTAAAACGATAGCATTCTACATTATTATATAGCATATTCAAACAGGTCAACCGCTATTAAAATAAAGTTAAAAACACAATATAATTATAAACTGTTTTATATTTAACTAATTTAACAATTAACCTTTGTTAAATTGTCTTGAATATTCTTATGATCGCGTGTAAATTTTCTCGACATACTGTAAGCGGTGACTGGCGTCTTTATCTCGTGGTTAGTGACTCTGACTGCTGAGTCAGTCGCAGTACTCAGCTGTATTCGATACCCACGGAACGAAAATTTGTTTGATGTACTAATAGTTGTCCTGAGTCTAGGTGTTATTAAGTCCATTGCTTGTATATTTAAATCCACCGCAAAACGGGAATCATTTCTAATGCTAAAGTAGTTCTTTCAAAAAGAAAGATATTTTATCTCCTCTTCTTTTATTTCTTTTAATTAATTAGTTAACAAAATTAAGCTAGAGAAGCTTGTGGTCTACCAGTTAATAGAAACTAATATGAATAGTCAGTGACAACGGTTATATAACATTTGTACATGAATAGTAATGAACACATGTATAAGAATATACAGCGTGTCCTAATGGATGAAAATGGAACACTTATTTAAACCGCTGTATATACACCTCAGACAAAACATCTATATTTAAAACTATATCTATATATTTAAATTATAAAAACTCGATACAGTTATTGAAACGGATTGAAATATCGCAAAGCAAATAATACGTAAGATTTAAAATCTTGAAAAATATACAAGCTACCTGCATTTACGAGAATGGCTTTATAAGGTGGTAATACTTGGAAATTAAGACTTCTAATATTTTTTCTAATCTTTTTTTTTTACATATTTTTTTCCCAACTACATGCTAGAAATGTATCATTACAGTGGTTAAAATGAGTGTAATATTTTCTGGAACACACTGTATCTACAGTATACGTACATATATAACATTGTGGTACAAGAGCTTTAGTGAAGTCATGTGCGAATTAATATTCGAAAGACTACTCATTACTAATTAATGCTAATTAATAATTAGCGTTTCATGGCAGACCTATTAGTATATGTTACGGTACGCATCTTTGATCTGTACAGTTATCCAGTAGACATATGTACATATATTGTTATATGCTTGTTCATAAACAATTAATCTCAGTGTAAAATGTAGTTGTTTTTTACCTAACTGCTCAAGAGGAAGGGATTATAGATATATTCATATAATATAGAGATATATACTCGTACATAATGTATATATCTAGTAAATATATATATTATATTTTTTATGATATGGGGGACAGACGAACAGACAGGTCACCTGATCTTAAGTTCCAACCACCGTCCATTGACACCTGCAACTCAAGTATCGTAGGCGCGCCGCCCGCCTTTGAGAGTGATGAATGATGGGGAGATGTAAGGAGGGAAAAGAAGTTAGGGAGGATGAGGAGATGGCAAGAAGGAGTGGGGTAGTTGGGCCTCCGGAAGCCTCACTTGTTTTAGGGAAATGTAACGCAAGTGTTGTTTCACAACCAGTTTTCTGTGAGCTGGCATGGCTCTACCACTGTCATATATTTATGCATTGCATGTATATATATCATGTTTTCTCTCACGCCTTGTATGGGTCCCTGTCTCTTATTTATCGAAATCGTTTTCAACCGCATAATATAAGTTTGTAATTGCAAAAAGTATTTTTGCAATTACAAACCATCCATGGACGGAGGTTGTCACTTACCATCAGGTGACCCGTTTGTTTGTCTGTACCCTTACAGTATAAAAAAAAAACTACCAAAAAGTGACAGATGAACTATCTAAATAACATAAGTGCCCGGATTACGGCAATGTTACGCAATGGGACTCAATTATAAATATAATATCAAAATTTGTTTTTTAATTATATCTCTGACTACCTCTTTTGGGATACAGGCTTGAGTGTATAAACATATGTATGTATGCATTTGTAGTAAGATCGTAATGAAATAGGGCCATGCATACATATATCATCCGGAGTATAAATAAAGATTACATCAATCATGATAATATGTGTTATGATTATACCTAATATTAGAAATGTTGAAAGTACATCATTTCGAGTGGTGTATAATCCGCAAACTATAATCTGTCTTTGGGCCTAATTTCACTCGGATCCGTTCAGGCGTCCCTCCATCTATGATTGAGGAACAAACATCCATCCAAATAGTCGGATATCACGAAGGATATATAGTGCTCACTAGTACTAACCCCAACTATGCACTACTCTGAAAAACCGACTACGTAAAGAAGCATTTAACTTGGATTTAACTAAAGTACTGGTAGTGTGTGATAACCGTTACAAATAAAAAAATCTTATACCATATTTTAACTCCTCTCAACTTGCATGTGTTTGCCTGGTAACACAGTATTTTGATTAACTCTGTTACATGTCAAAATATGTAATGCCAGCCAACAAGGTACAGCTAGCACAATGAACAAAGGAAAGAATCCATAAATGAAATTTGTTTCTCCACCTTTGGTAACAACCCTACTTCAGCATACTAATTTAAGCTTAGTCAGATATTTCGTAGTTTGGGCCGGAGCCAGAACAGCGTAATTAGTTTGTCTTGTTAGCTAAATTATTAATTAATGTCAAAATCATTTCTAACAATGGAGTAGTTTCGAACTAGATATAACTATTGGCTTGGTACCGGTGATATTGAAAGAGTCGGTGACGTCAAAGATTTCTGAACGGCATGTGTATATAATTGGAACGAAATTTTCTAAATGGGTTTGATAAATGTAAGCAACAACAAATAAAAGTTAGAATTGAAGTCTTCTCCCAAGATTTATACTTCTTGACTTTAATAAGCATAATTATATTATAAAAATTATAAAATGTTAAATTGTCTACAAGTTTTTTTTTGTACGTTTAACCGCTTTTAGGATCAGATGACTATATTATCATCAATAATTAAAATATCAATAATTAATAATAAAAATGAATAGCAGTAGTGCAATTTATTGCGAAGATGCCATAAAATCTCGGCCATTGTACGCTAACAAATCCAACGGAGGTCATAATCAACTAAATGATATTACTGAGAGTATCCCTTGGTAAACGACTTGAGTAAAATCTTGCGAACGGCTGAAGTTATAAGAAATCGCGAATTTGTTTAGTTTAGATTTCTTAATTTATTTTAACACTTTATGCATAAAAATGTACAATTACTACCAATGGCAATACCGAGTATTCTACCCATCTTAGTTAGGGTGGTTCAGAAACAGATGATTAGTTGCACTAAATAAGATTTTGTGTTTTTCTTTTTAAATTATTGAATAGTTCTTACCTTCAGCCATAATAGAGATTAGTGAGATTAGATCCTTTGTGTTACTTCCTTTTTAGTGCCACGGCTCACTGAAACGCATAAATCTACATTATTTTATCAAATAATTACTAATAGCTTATATATGATATTTTACTAGTTGTTACTAATAGTTTTTATACGCTATCTAACAAGTATTTATGACAGAACATTTTAGTTGATGATAATGGTTAAATCATTCATAATACTGTGTATAAAATATACTAAGATAATTTTAGTTACAGGTTCTCTGCTGTCGGGCTTTCGAACAAAATAAATCCTTCAATTAGGAAGTATTTTCATTGAAGACTTCATTTTATTTTCAAAAAAAGTATCGTTATGTAAAATAAATAAATCAACTCATTATTAAATAGATTACGTACATAAATAGAATACTCCTGTGCAAAGTTATGTGTAGGTGTGGGTACAGTAATTAGAATTTATATAAATTAATTTATTTACCCTTAAAACGTCATTAACATTAGGTCACACTTGGGACTATATTTTTAATGATATACATACATATATGGAACTCTAGAGTAACCTGTGACAGAAACACTGTATAATTTAGTAAGTTCAATGCCGACGTACCGTACTTCTTGATATCTTGATTATAATACGTGTGGGTTTCCATATCTAAAAATGCGTAGTATATACGCATAATAGCAGACGACTCATAAAAATATGAAATTAATGAAAATAAGTATTTTAATTTTTGTTATACATTTATATTAAACCTTCGTCCAAATTAATAGTAATTACATTTTCCCGAATTTAGATTTATTTCCCCAATTGCGCCACCGGGCTAAGGTCTGCGACATCATTATCTGCCCAACACAAGCGTGAGATTAGGGAAGACTATTTCATTATATTTTTCCGAGGGATTTCTTCCTTGCAAGCTCGGAGCGGAGCGAAGCGAGTGAAATTAATGTGTCTTGTCTGGATGGCAATCACACTTATACGTGACCGAAACTCGGGACCAAGTGATTTTGTTAGATGTGGAAAGGCAAACGTGATTGGGTAGATAGGGTTTTGTGATTTCGTATAGAGATATAAATCCGAGGCGAATACTATTGGGGAGAGGTCGGTTTTATAATTTAATGACGGTGTCAATGTAATGAGGTTTCGTGCATGACTTTCCATTAACCAAATTATTATTATCTTTACAAAGTGATGTAAATAAATATGTCCACAAAATACTATAACGATTCTAATAATTTTATGGTGTCTATTATCCTAACAAAAAAAAAAACATGTAAATGTGGTAGAGCCATGCTCACGCACGAATGGGCCGGCTCGACCGGTGCGATACCACCACACCTCACTATACCGTTACCATCTTCATTTCTATTTATTTATCCTTTAGATATAGACAACAGAAAATAATTTTGTAAGTATAATTTAATAAGTATATTTATAAAAGTGTGTATACGTGTTTATTTGCTTGTTTATTACAAAAAAAAAAGATTACAGTGTAATTTTTGACGCACAGATTGGCATTGTTACAGAGAAGGATATAGGGTCCTTACTTGAGCACTTTGAAGTACTTTTTATGAAGGATAGACAAAATAAATTTCATGCTTTTAATCATTTTAAAAAGTCAAAAAAAAAGGTGAAATTTTACTGTCGGTTAAATGAGAGGCTACGATCCATCCAATCTTACAACATATTTGTTATACATATTACAGTCCTAGCCTTATAAAGATCTACTCCCAATCAAAAAGCTCAGTAATATCCTTATTATTATTGAAATATAATAAGAAACCGAATCTGTTGGGTTACTACTTACTTTTATTAGATGAATTTAAGGACATTCAGTACACAAATCAACAACAGACGTAAGTAACAAACCTGGGCAACAATATAAGAACGAATATGTATTAAATAGTTTTCCAAAGCGGTAAATATGGAAGGGTAAAGAAAAAGTTTGAAATTAGTTAGAAACACTTTGGTACATGAGACTTTTTTTAAATTTTACGTTTAGTTATTGTCAATATCAATTTTGACTAATACAAATAATAATAGACTAAGGCAGCAAGCATTTGTCTTCCACCACCCTACATATTTTAACATCAAATGGTGCAGACATTTTTTATATATTTTTTCCGCAAAGTCGCCACTCCAAATTATTCGCTGGAAAAATTAGCATCAGTGTAATAGGGTTTTCAGATGAATATCCAAATAAAAAAGAGAATTGTTCAAAGTTTAATGATGAGGAACGGTCTTGATGAGCCACAGTTGTGTTCCAACTTGTAAGAAAACTCCTCACGATAGAAGTTTTACTCTCTTTCCTTCCTTATAAATGTTCTTGGAAAGAAATTTAACGTTGAAAATAATGGAGCTGGATATTTGTTGTGTAAGAGACCATTAAGAATTATAGCCATGATTACTTGTTTAACTTAAAAGGCGCTTTCACATAAACTTAGAGGTTAAATTAGTAAATTATGAACAATGTAATTGGTTTAAATTTTGTAATTGTTTAATAATCTTTAGGTATAATAATAATAGTAAATTCATTTGTTAGAATATTGTTGTTAACAAAGGTGTTACACATAATATGACGTCCATAATAATCTACTGTTTCCAGCGTACAAATATTTCAAGGAATTAAAATTAAATGTAATAGAACAATATATCAAAATTAGTTGTTTAAACCATGTAAATTATAAGGAAAAGGTTAACTATTATCAAATCAAGGATTATTAAATACAACATAAAGAATCTTTTAATACAGTGTAAAGTGTTTTTCCATACAATGTCATAGTTATTAAATTCATTTCAATTATTATGAATATAAAGGAAAATCGTGTTCTAACTTGAATTAATTGTTTTATTTAAAAACTCATTCGTAGAGTTGTAACGTTCATGCAATACAAAACTAACATAAACTTTTTGATCTATGTCCATGTTTTATTTTAATTTCAGTAACACTGCTCTGTTCTACAATTGTTTGTGTACATTGAAATATTTTAAGCATATTCCAAATATGTGATTTTTTAGGCTAGTTCTTGTTTTTGAGAAAGATAAATGACGGCCTCATTAGAATGTAAATCACGGTGGTTAAGAAACAATACTTTCTCTGAATAATAAATGTATGCAAGAACATATTGTAATTAAATAAATGAATACTCGTATTTAACAAACACATAAAAACATACACGCACTCTTATAGCCCCGAAGGGGTAGGTAGAGCAGCTAGCAAGCTGAGTGTATATATGTACTGTGTGATAGATATGTCCAAAAAACTTTTAGTTTACGACTTCCACGGGAAGAGATGTGGCGACCATATTTTAATGCATCAAGAACCACAAGGCAATTTAATTGTTAATTCGTACTTTATAGCTGCACTGAACGTATAGATATGCTTATTATAGTAAATACTGAGTTATTCGTCCATTTGTTACGCACATGCTTAATACAAATTTAAGACTTATGGGATTTTCTCATGGATGCTATTGTCAAAACTACACAAAATTAAAATGGGACCACACGGGAAACACCAGCTTTGAAATTTAAAAAAAAAACCGTCGAAATCGGTTCATGCAGTCGAAATTTCTGAGGTAGCAAACATAAAAAATAAAATCGAATTGAGAATCACCTTCTTTTTGAAGTCAGTTAAAAATATGAATGAACGCAACAAGAAAATCAAACAAACTGTTCGAAACACTGTCTGAATCAAACAACAAGTTGGTACAAATATTTTATAAGAAAAATAATACAGTCCGTGTTTATAAAAAAGTTATTTATAGAAATGAAAATATCGTCTTCTAGTTCATCTATTTAGCTGTCTGGTTCTCGCTGGAGTAAGAATCTACTAAGAGATAGAACAGATATTTATCAGATAGTGTACATACAGCCGTATAGTGCTCGGATGTCGACAATGGACTCGCCCTATTACGTAAGTTGGACTAAATCGTGGTTGGCATAATGTGAGCGTTTGAAGCGCCTCTGCCTTACCCTTCGGGGATATAGGCTTGATTATATGTATCTATGTTTTTCTATTTATCCAACCCATTTGCTCACGCATCTCGAGAATCACGCAGTAGTTTCTCCTTCCAATCGTCTGTCATAAAACTATTTGTCGCAAACAAAGTCACAAGTTTTGCCATAGTTGCAGTTATGCTATAAACGTAGCAATGTCGAATAGGGTAGATAAAGTTGTAGTCAGAATTTACGATTTTTAGTCCGATACGTTGATGTCCCACGGGATCACTATCTTAACGTACCTATCTTTGCTTCCACATTTTTGTAGCAAATATTTTCCGACGAAATGTAAATGCTTACTAAGGAAAGTAAATCCTTCGTTGTCTTTGTCATTTCGTTCTGTTGTTTTCAATTTACTTTTGCTAGTGCATGTAGTAATTGTTCACAGAAGGAATTCAGAATGGAAATGGCTTACATAATCGGGAGTTCTGTGCGCTCCGAAAATGCCTATGAAAACCAAAGGCGAGGTCTGTAAAACAACCGTAAGACCGTTGTTTTACAGACCTTGCCTTTGATGACCGTTTAATAAATGTTAGCAAAACGTGTCCCACAAAAAATGCTGAAATGCGCATGTTACGTTGGGCAGGTAAAGTAACGCTCAAGGACAAAATCCAAAACGAGTATGTCCGAGGTACTTTCGAAGGTGCACCTATCGCTGATAATGTCTATCAACAGAGCGTGTGGTGCCTTAAGATCAGGAAAGCCCACCCTGAGCAATGGGAAGTGACGAAGTGGAAGAAGAATAAGAAGTGTGTGTATTTTGAAGTACGCAGTTTCGCAAATAAATGTATATTGATATATATTCCTGAAATTGAAATGAAATTAATCTAAATTACTCCTTGTACAAGAGCGATCCGCCAGTGAAATTATCGGGCAAGCAGATTTTCCGTTCTGGATACTAGTTGAACACAGATGTGTACACGAAAATTTTAAAATAGTTTTTTATGTAAATGTACTCAGTAAAAAGTTATTATTAGAATATTGTAAACAGACACTTTAATTATTTATTTATATAGATTGTAGAAAACATTGTCTCATGAGGCGTAAGACGACTTTGTAGATGAAACTACTGATTTACAATAGTTTTAATTATGACCTGCTACATACTCTGAACCGTCTTAAAATATTCATGTTCTATAATTAGGAGAATTTATGAAACCGAATAATGGTAAATACAAAATCTATGGGAATATACCTACATAGCTATATTTCACATATTCCTACGAATTTAGAATATGAATGTTTGGAATAAGCAAAATTAAACCTTTTGGAGTTAATAACTCCAAAAGGTTTACTTTTGTTAATACAGCTAAACAGGCCAGAATTCCACTCATTAAATCACTACACAACTCCCAAACTAGCACACTGAACTAACTTTGCTCATTTACATATATGCATTTCAAGTGACGTGAATTTATCTGCAATGTACTTTGTAACAATACCGGTACTGTATCAAAATGACAACTGTACGGATGCCGTGCAACTGTCCGGAACTAAATAGCTTTTCATGTAGCTTTGGGAAACTGTGTCAACAATGTTGAAGGCTAAATAAGGTAATAAAGCTTCTTAGTTGTGTTGGATAATTAAGTTTTTAAATAGTTATGTTTAGCTTTTAAGTTTCATACAATACCTAACTTCTTTGGTCCTTCGAGCTATTAACACGTAGGATCTTGATGTCTTCTTAAGAGTAGTAGATTTTACCCAAATTAGTTAATGCAGTCAATGTTTTTGAAACTCTCGTGACACAAGAATTATTCCTAATGCAAATTAAAATATTCACTCAATACTTTAACAGATGCCTTAAATACATGTCTACATACGTCAATTAAGTACTTTAAATTTAAATATGGTTTTTAGTGTAAGCAAAATAAAAACACTGTTCATAGAGGAGTACCTTAAGTAATTGAGAAAATCTAAGTGACGGAATCCATAGGCAAAAGCCGGCATTTAATAATGACAATAGGCTCCTAACGCAAAACTTGATCACTAGTATTCATTTAGAAGACAGTCATTTCGTTCACAGTCATCTTTCTTACTAAAAACTAGCACTTAAAGGAGATAAATAGGTGATAAATATGCTTAACGCAATAAACTGAAGATAGATGCCTCGTTACATGTATTTATGTAAGAGCAGAGAACGCCTGAGAGAAATGTCTCGAATCAAATTAGAATTTTGATCACTACGTTAGGAGCATGAATAATTGCATTGGCGATGGCCGAGATGCTCTATATTGGTGAAGGAATTTTAGTCGTTTTATAAGGGAAAATATGATTATACCTATATAAGACGAGACCATAATTAAGTTTTGAACCATTTAGATCACAATTACTTCAAATTTCTAGTTGTTATCAATTTAACTTGAAGTTTAGTAACTAGTAGTAATATAACTATAATTTTAAAATACGCTCATCTTGAAAACTCATGTAATCATTAGATAAGAGGCGATGATTTTCAAAGGGGCTGAATAGATTTTATTAAAATCAACCTAAGAACATACTCGATCAAGTCGGTTTTGAAAAAAAAATAAAACATCAAAGCCGGTAAATTCGTTGAAGAGCTCTAATACCACAGACACAGGCAGACACGTCACACTTAAAACATCCCTCTTTATCGTAGGGGGTTAAATAGATTGATTTGTCTTTAAAAGAGAGTTACTTACTTTTCAGTGGTAGAGCACGCAGAGCAGTGCTTAGGCACGAATGGGCCGGCTCGACCGGTGCGATACCACGACCTCACAGAAAACCGGTTGTGAAGTAACGCTTGCGTTGCATTTCCCCGAATTGAGTGAGGTTTCCGGAGGCCCAATTCTCCCGCCCCCCTTTTCTCTCCCCTCATCTCCTTTCTCCTCTTTCCCATCTCCTCATCCCTCCTCACTTCTTTCCGCTCCTTGCATCCCCCATCCCCCACCACCCTCAAAGGTGGGCAGCGCACTTGCGACTCTTGAGTTGCAAGTGTCCATGGACGGCGGAGTCACTTACCATCAGGTGACCCGTCTGTTCGTCTGTCCCCCTATAGTATAAAAAAAAAACTTATTACATACATTACATACTTGAATCTTATTATGCTTGAATCACTAAAACTATTTAATAAATTTATTGTGGTAGTGCTGAAGTATAAAATGTAACAAGAACTCACCAGGCTTATGAGTTGAGGTTTCTTAACTTCCTGGACCTGGATTGTATTTTAACAACTCAATACGTTGTATTTAACAAAAATAAAACGTTCTTATAAAAATACATGGTTTATCTGCAAGACAGATTGCCCGAACAATTTACTGGGGCCATAAAACGTTAGTACGCAATTCTGCAGGCGTGATAAACGCCCGATGAAGCCAATTACCACGTCAGCTTACCTCGGTTACTGATAAGTTTTTAAAAGTTCACGTACTTTCGAACCCTTTGGGAATGTGAATCGTGTATGGGTTATATTTATTTGTGTGTAAGGAACAAATATATTAAGGATATACCCGTTCCTACAAAGATATATTCTTTTTTCATTCTATTTTCATTTCCAATACATTATCATTTCGCATAACCGTTAATGTGTGTATAGTGAAGAAGAAAATTATTGAAGCTGTAGCATTTTAATATCAACAGTTTAAATTTCTATTTTTGACCAACCTACAAAAGAGGAGGGGCTTCTATGTTCCACAGTTCTTTTGTAAAATTATGTACATATATAAATCGATTTCTCCGCTAATTGTCGACTGATTGTCAATTTTTTTTTATTAGAACGAGTATACTCTTGGGTAGTTTAATAAGGATTTAATAGTGAGATCCCGGGAAAATCGAAAGAAAAAACTTATTTTTTATAGGCAATATCAATGTTTATTTGCTGAGCTGATGTTGCAACATACAAATCCTAAATGTTTGAGAGATAGACGATAGTTCTTTAAATTACGAATGAGTCTTTAAATCGCACATACATATAATGTTTTATCATTGGAGGTGGTTAGAATAGATAGATAGATAGAGAACACTTTATTTGTACACCACTAATAGAGGAGAAGTTTCATACAAAACATTTGGAAGCGATAGATATACTATTATTATATATATATATATACATACATATATATATATATATATATATATAATATATAACTAACGAATACATTCAGATACCTGCAGCATATCTTAATATGGAAATTATGAAAATAATTTGATAGATAATATCCAATTTATATAATATTTATTGATTGCGCTTTCCTAATGCTTAGTTAAAACTCATTACACAAACGCATAGCTTGGACAGTAAAATATAGGTAATAAAAATTGTGTGTGCATTGAAAGCCACTTGAGCTTTTGATGGAATTCAGAAACATGATTATATTTACGTAGCCCAAATATAAATCTTATGTAAAAAATAATAAGTTGCTCAACTTGACCAAGGTGTGCTTTAGTAAGATTCAGATAGCTGACATCAGCATTGTAAGGAATTTGAAGAACACAAGATATGGTACTTGTTTTTTACACACACACAGATCATCAGAAGAATAAGGTTGAGAAGAGAGGTAGTGCAATTAGGGAAATGATGCGTTGCATCTATTGTTAAGAGTAATAAATTACTAGAATTTTATGCTGCGCAGCGTAGAGGAGCGCCAATCATTTTTTAAAAGGTAAGTGTTGAAGTCACCCTTTACAATTGTAAGACTATAAGATGGAGTTAAGTTTTCGAAAATGGTCTCAAAGGAAAAAAAGTTGGGTTGTAACGAAAGAGAATAGTACTGCTAAGTAAAACTTAACATGATTAAGCTTCACCTCCAAAAAAGGTGCTCATCCGGGTTTTATGGTGGTGTCTGAGAAGACATAATTTCAATAGTAAAGAGAGTGTGGGTTCGTAGATATAGACCGACACCACTGCTACTGCCAATCGCGCGATCATTCATTGTGTCAATTAGTTAATTTATTAGTACCTAATTAAAAATTTCTTTGAGTTTAATCATACATACACAACCTTACATTTTATTCACACATACATCCATAATATGTAAAAGCGGCCAGCATATCGTCGACAACCGGTATAGTCGTACTTGATACACTGTGTTAATTTTCTTTTTTTTTTTAAAGTATACTAGCAACGTGCGTCACACAGCTAAGCTAAAATACTTGTGTTAGGGATGGGTTTACGACGGTGGTGTACTGGGTAGGGTTTGAACCCGCAACCACTTGATCGCAAGTCCGACGCCTCAGCCATCACGCTAACGCCGAGCGTTTAGTAAAGTGCCTATGTTTTAGTTGGTTCGAGACAAACATACCACTACAGATAATTTTTCTTTCAAAATTTTTGCTCTAAATTTAATAACTACTAAATAATGTCCAATTAAATTTAAAAAGCAGGACTTTTTTAAAGAGAACGGTTAAAAATTCTTAATAATATATTTTTTTTATTGTTATGGCGCTCATTCGTTACATTCCAATGACAAAAACAATGATTGGAAACAGAAGCAAATTAATTAAAAACATTCTGTTTCAATTGAAAATATTCGATATGTGTATATATGTATGTTTTGTTCAATAACTAATTGCGTACTATTTGTTCAGAGTCAGAAGGTCGCTTTTGTTTTAACCCGTTACAGTTCGTTTTAAATTAATATTTAACTTTGCAGACTAAAGTAAATAAATTTGAAAATGCCTTCAACTAAGTTATGTGGTTGGAAGTATAAACACGGGTACACATAATTAAATTATTTATGCTAATGCTAATGTTAGCTAATTAAGTTAAACCGAGGTTTATTGTTAGCACATTAAATTAAAACAGTTTTCTGTTGTAGCAAAATGTCACACGGTTTTTTGCATATATGAATGCTGGAATGATTATGGATTGTGGATGTCTGGGAACAACCCCGTTTGTCTACAGCTGCGTCGCCAACGTATATACATATATATATGTTTTGTTCAATAACTAATTGCGTACTATTTGTCACGAAGCCGTCAAGAAGAACGGCGATATTTCGATTGGAATTCAAGATAACGTAGCTGCGATCTTAAAACCGACCTTGATGTACATTACGCAATACATTTGGTTATTATGAGGGCACTGGGATGACGACAATGCATTGAACAGGCAGAAATAGCAAATGTATGTAACTTCAGTACCGCTGTTTCATGCACTTCAAATGTTTCGAAAGTAAACCAATAGAACGTGTATTTTGGAACCCTCTCATAAAACTTAATTTAAACTATTATAAAATCAACGGTCTAACAGTCTTTAGGAAATTAAATTACTCAATTAGATTTGAAGACTCTTTGTGAATTTTTGTTAAATTATAACAAACTTAACTAGTAACTTAGTAACATTTGCTATATTTTTTCTAGAAATCAAAATACTTATATGTTTTTTTTTTTTTTTTTTATGCGATAGGGGGCAAACGAGCAGACGGGTCACCTGATGATAAGTGACTACCGCCGCCCATGGACACCCGCAACTCAAGAGTCACAAGTGCGTTGCCGGCCTTTTAGGTAGAGGTACGCTCTCTTCTTGAAGGTTTGAAGGTCGTATCGGTTCGGAAATACGGCAGGCGACAATTTGTTCCATAAGCTGGTTGTGCGAGGCAAAAAGCTTCTGGAGAAGCGCACAGTGGTGGAGTGCCAATCGTCCAGGTGATGGGGATGGATATTTTGTCGCGTAGGACGATGGCGGAAACCAGCAGCCGGTATAAGTCCGAACAATTCCTCTGAACACTCCCCATGATACAAGCGATAGAGGATGCAGAGTGAAGCTACATCTCTACGCAACGCCAAGGTGTCAAGTCGATCAGAAATATCTTGGCAGTCGATGATGCGAGTCGCTCTCCGTTGAATGCGGTCAAGAGGCAGAAGTTGGTACTGGGGTGCACCTGCATAGAGATGAGAACAGTATTCCATGTGCGGCCGAACCTGCGCCTTATAAAGTTGCAGGCGGTGGGCCGGAGTAAAATACTGTCTCGATCTGTTTAGCACACCAAGCTTCTTCGAGGCTAATATGGCCTTACTCTCTAAGTGACCGCGAAACTGGACTTCGCTTGATATATCGACGCCAAGGATTCCGATACTGGCTGATGCATTTAGGGAAGTGCTCTCAAATTGAGGTGATACGACCAATGGCATCTTTTTAGCGGTGAACGCGCAAACCTGTGTCTTCGTGGGGTTAAATTGGACTAGGTTAAGTCGACCCCAATCTGAAACTTTTGATAAAGAAGTTTCGATTTCAGACACAAGTTTGGATCGGCTTTCGATGACGTTTACCCGAGAAATGTTAGCGCGGCCGGTGTAAAGGGCATCACTCGTGCTATCGTCTGCATAGCAATGGATGCTGCTAATCTGCAGCATGTCGTTGATATGCAGAAGAAACAGCGTGGGTGATAGCACACAGCCTTGTGGGACACCAGAATTAACAGACTTCGAGTCGGAGCATGCACCGTCAACAACGACCTTGATGCTTCTGTCTGTAAGAAAACTGGTGAGCCAATTGCACAGTTTCTCGGGAAGCCCATAGGAAGGAAGCTTCGCAAGGAGCGCTTTATGCCAGACCCGATCGAAGGCCTTCGCCACGTCCAAACTAACGGCCAACGCTTCCCCCTTGGTCTCGATCGCCTTTGCCCACCGGTGAGTCAAGTATACGAGAAGATCACCAGCTGAACGACCCCGACGGAAGCCGTATTGTCGATCATTGAGGAGCTGGTGGTCTTCTAAGTACCGGAGGAGCTGGCAGTTAACAATGGATTCCATTATCTTGGAGAACAAGGAGGTGATGGCTATGGGTCTGTAGTTGGACGGATCCGAGCGATCTCCTTTTTTAGGGATTGGGTGCACTAGAGCTGTCTTCCATGAGTTCGGGACTACGCCAAGAGAGTAGGAAAGCCGATAAAGGCGCGTTAAAAACGGTGCTAACTCTGGAGCACACGTCTTCAGCACGATAGGAGAGATTCTATCGGGCCCACTCGACTTATGAACGTCGAGGGAAAGAAGCGCTTTACGCACTGCCCTTTGTGTAAACCGGACTTCCGGCATGCGGGTCTCGCACTGCGGTATGGTCGGCGGTGCGTTTCCCCCGTCGTCCAGGGTCGAGTTGGACGCAAAGAGTTTGCCCAGAAGATCGGCTTTTTCTTTAGCGTCGTGGGCCAACGAATTATCTCCTATGCGCAGAGGTGGAAGGGATGGCTTACAAAAGTTCCCCTGGACAGCTTTGGCAAGAGACCAGAATGCACGAGTTCCGGAGGGGAGACTAACTAGTCTCTCGCCAATTCTGCCTATGTGAGCCGACTTCGCCCCAGCAATTACTCTTTTGAGGGACCTGGAGGCAAAGTTAAATTGCTTCTTTAATGTGCTGGTCTTTACATCCCGTGCTGTCGCTGCATTAGCCCATGCTTGGTAACATTCCTGCTTTCGGCGGGACGCCGCTTTGCAGGTTCGACCAAACCAAGGCTGGGACTTGCCACCTGTGGGAATCAGGGAGAATGGAATGAAAAGTTCCATACCCTGAAGCACAACATCTGCGACAGAGTCAGCAACGACATTGGGATCATCCGGCGAGAAGCAAACCTGCCTCCATGGGTAGGATGCAAAGAATGTTCTCATTCCATCCCAGTCTGCTGACCTATAGTGCCATACGCGGCGACTGCCTGTAACTCGCGGCCGCAGCGAGTGAACGAGTGGCACCATACTCCTAATCAGGCAATGGTCCGAAGAGCCAAGAGGGGCCTCAACGGATACTTTGTAGCCGTCAGGATGTGAGGTCAGTAGAAGATCCAACAGTGAAGGCACGTGGCTTTCTGCATCTGGGATTCGCGTAGGCGTTGCTACCAGCTGCGTCAAGCCATATGCCAAGGCGAAATCGTGAACAGATCTTCCCGCATGATCGGTTTTGCGCGAACCAAGCCATTCGGCGTGATGGGCGTTAAAGTCGCCAAGAATCACGATCTCTGCGGATGGGACCTGCTGGAGCACTGAGTCTGTAGCCATTTGGACGTGGTCGATGAGTCGGTCCGTTTCGGCATCACCGCTATGGGACCTGTAGAGGCATAGGTAGATGCGGGGATGGTCGTCGCAGTCTACACGTAGCCATAAGATGGAGAGGTCCCTACCTTCAAGATTACCGAGGCGGCGAGAAGTGATATCATCTCTAACGTACACGCATACACCAGCCTTAGGAACAAAGGAGTGTTCCAGTCCGTACCCAGGGTAGCAGAGGTAGGATGTGTCCGCTGGAGATGATATCTGCGTCTCGGTTAAAAAGAGCAAGGCCGGCTTTGCTGTCTCGAGGTGGTGGTGGACAGTGTCGAGGTTCGAATGTAAGCCCCTGATGTTACAAAAATCCACGGTAAACGTGACAGGGGGTGCCATGGTATGCCTTCTCTTGCCCCGAGCAGATTTTGAGAGCGCAGTTGAGCCCCCCCCAGAGTACGAGGGGCAGCCTAGGCGTCCACGCTCAGGCATAATCCGTACTGAGGGTGGACGTCCAGGGGGGGATTCTCCAACGCTAGCGCTGGTACCCCCCTGGGGTATCCTTTTCGTTAACAGCGCTATCATTAGGGGGGTGGGGGATTTTGGGCCTCCGGAGACCTCACTCATTTCGGGGAAATGCAACGCAAGCGTTACTTCACAACCGGTTTTCTGTGAGGCCGTGGTATCGCACCGGTCGAGCCGGCCCATTCGTGCTTAAGCAAGCATGGCTCTACCACTAAAAAAATGTTGCAATATCATAAAATTTCTTAGAAAATAAAAAGAAATTTATTTTTCTTGAGTATCAAATACCGTAATGTGATATCCGTAGAGAATA
Source organism: Tyria jacobaeae (assembly GCA_947561695.1). Lineage (NCBI taxonomy): Eukaryota > Metazoa > Arthropoda > Insecta > Lepidoptera > Erebidae > Tyria > Tyria jacobaeae. The sequence goes on along the minus strand of OX387231.1, from coordinate 9,858,310 downwards.
TTTAGGCTTTGCACTGATAAAAAAGTCGGTCAAGTTCGGGGATCGGTGAACCTAAATTAAAAAATAACATACCCTTCGACTTAAAGATACCTTCAAAGATTAGAAAGGAAAGAAACAGTAAACAGTTTTTATTTGAATATAATTAAGAACATTCTCGATTAAGTCACTCTGCAGCAAACAAAGACAAACTAAATGAAGATCGGTTCATCCATTTAGAAGCTATAGTTAAGAAAACAGATAGTCACAGTTACACTCGTTACACCTATACTGAAGAGGGAGTAAAAAGCACAAACCATAATTAAAATAAATATCATGCAATTACGTAGGTATGTGTAAAGTTCTTAATTAGATTCATTACATTTTAGGTCACAAAGTAGGCCCTAACCGTGTAGTTTTTATACATGTTGTTGTTTTAAGTTAAAAAGTTTATAATTATTCTGGTGCAAAATATTTGCACTCGGTAAATGTTTGGTTCGGGAACCATAAACAAAATTAACTAAAACCTAAATTTACCATTACTCGTTAAGTTCTTTAAAATAAGCTGTGTAATACATATCTTTATTGATTCACACATTCGTACCCTTACGGCTCTATGCCAGATGGGGTAGGCAGAGACACGTGAGAGACACAAAAATTATTCTAATCGTAATATAGCCGGCTGTAATATATGCAACTTTATAGACGGCCCTTTTGAATTCAAGTAATAGTAAAGAAAGGAAGGTAAGGAATATTTCTTATACGGATAGATTGGGCAAGCAGTACCTAAAGCCGAAGAAGAAACTTGTATATTTATTACTTAGTCAATTGAAGTAGTCAGTTTCTCATTAAACTTGTTTGTAATCGTTTCAGACTTTTAAATTCGTTCACGTTATATCTATTCCACACACAAATGAAATAAAGCTGAAAAGTATTTGTTTCATTGAAATTAATCATTATGTTTTACTTATTATTTAATTCTTGATAGCTTTAGACTTTAGAACGTTTTACGATCTAATTTCTGAAGTTATCAGTAAAATTTGATTTTATTTTTGTATTTTATAGAGTATTAGTTTCTGTTCACAGCTTCACCCTTGTGATATGTTGCTCTAGAGTAGCCATGTCCTTTACCAAGGTTAAGTATATACGTAACAAATTTTAATAAAATCGATTTAACCACGTTTAAAGTAACAGACAGAAGGATAGATGGATTTACTCTCGCATTTATAATTTTACTACATACATGTACTTATTTAGGCTCGGCACAGTCACAAGATATGTTAAAAAAAAACATGTGCTCAAGTAAATCAGGCCTAAAAGCATAAGTTACATATATTTTCCAGTTTGTAATGTACGTTTTCTTTGAATTTTAAAGTATATTATCACTTGAGAAGTTAACTTTTTTGATGGGATGGAGGCAAACGAGTAGAGAGACAACTCAACAATCATAAGGCGGCCTTTTGAGTGGGAGTACACTCTTTGTGTCCTACTGCGACAAATTGTGTGAAAGAAATACTAAAATAGTTTCTTCTTGCTGCTACGTATTTACGGCTGTATAAAAGGTGTTTGCTTAAGTGTTATATGATTGGGTTTGCCCTTAATGTCTGAATTTCTACAGAATTACATATTAGAAAATTTATAAATTACAACAGTGTTGTAATTTATAAATTTTCGTGTGTGCACGACCGGTGCGATACCACGGCCTCACAGAAAACCGGTTGTGAAGTAACGCTTTTGTTGCATTTCCCTGAATTGAGTGAGGTTTCCGGACAGCGCACTTACGACTCTTTAAGTTGCAGGTGTCAATAGACGGCGGTTGTCACTTACAATCAGGTGACCCGTCTATTCGTCTGTCCCCCATAGTATAAAAAAAAAACACACACACATACACACACACATATGTATATATATATATATATATATATATATATATATATGTGTGTGTGTTTTTTTTATATGAATGTATGTCTGTATATATATATATACATATATATATATATATATATATATATACAGACATACATTCAGAAGGTGAAGGCAGAAGTGTATTAATAACCCTAATTTAACCGACAGTAATTTAGTCCCACTTACGTATTACGCAACGGCTATTGCCACCATAATTAATATGTCCATGGGCATATATATGTATTTAATGATAAACACAAAAATATGTGTTGTGTATTCAATTAGCTGTGTACACATGCAAAGCAAGAAATTGACCAAAGCAAAGATGAATTTGAAATTTGTCATCTTCAGCTGTAAGTATAAACCTTCAACACAGCAGGATTTTAATTGGTGAAGTGAAAAAGCGGATCTTTAAGTATCAAAAGTTTTGCTCTTATTTATACTTAAAGAATGAAAGTAAACTAAACTGCGTACAAATGTAGAAACAGTTGTACTGAAAACAGAATTGTCTGAGTATTTAATGAGGTCGATAATTACTGAGTACATATGTATTTATGTTTCTTAAGTATAGACCTGATTAAAGTGTGTTAAAAAGTTTAAATGCAAATAAATTTTACTCCTTTTTATTATTGCCTTTATTACCCGCATGACACGATTCAGACAAATATTTATGTCTGTAATCTTAGAGATCGGGGTATTTTATTACTTTCTCCTTTGGATATTGCCTGGGTCGCAGTTGTAAAAAGATCTATTAATCTTACTCTTAACGGCCATAAACATTGAAGATCTGGTTCTAAAGACACTCGCAAATGGATTTGAAATTGCGAAAGAAAATGTCATAACTCTTAAGTTGCCTGCTGTAAACTTGTCGCTGATACATACCTATAACATAATAAATTAATAGTCTAAGTCTAAGACTAAGTCAAGAGGATTATTCTGTTTTTAGTAGCCTGAAAAATTGCCATATTTTGTATTAAATTAATTGACAGTACGAAAAAGTAACAGCCGCTTAGCCAAGACTTGTATTTATTTATAAATCAGGTCTTGGCTAATGCTGTTAGTAACATGGACCGTATTTTACGTAGGTATTCCTGTTAAACCTTCTAGTTGAGCTAAGCTTATGTTGAAAGTGAGGAATTCAAATCGATAATGTACTTGAAAGGGTTCAAACCAGCAATGATAATAACCATTACGCTTCTAACGCATTTTTTTACTTAGCGCCTCCACCTAATAGATTTCTGCTACCTAAATCGAATCAACTAAAAACAGTGACCATTAGTCAACAACATGAAAAACTAATGCCTAAAAATTCATTTTAAACTTTGATTTATTTACTACATTGGTTTTAATATTAGAAAGTCGAATAATTGTGTTTGAGATAGCTATAATGCTGGCGCAGCCTTGATACAGAGTCAAAAGGATCAAAGGAGAATTGTTTTTAATTTAAGACCACTTTTAATCTACAGATATTAAGATAATTAAGTATTCTATTAAAAATAAATGATTTACGCAAATGACTTACTGAGTTAAGTGATTAAATGTCTCCAAAAGATATTTTTTTCTTAAATTGAGTGTCGCATTTGTTGAAGCTACAAATAAAAATAAATTTGCTGTTATATAAAGAATGACCCAAACTGAACATAGTTTGTCACTATAGATTAGGAAGAATACTTATATACAAACATGCACAACATATAGGACAATCATTAAATATCTACAAATAAATTTATATAGAAAAATTTGTAATCTTTTCTTTATAAATAATATATACTATAAAAGTACTTGTAGTTTTTTGTTACGCTGTTGTTGTTTGTTTCGCTCTAAGGATACATAATTCTAAATATATGTACATATAATTTACATACATTTTAACCATAAACGTCACAAACTATACTCAAAGAAATTATATAAAAATAATATTAGATTCTCAACATTTTTTTCTATCCATATATAATGTTGAAAAACACTAGGTTGACATGGAAAGCAATTTAAATAAATCAAAGTGTACATACATATGTATATATAGAAATAAGAAAAAACTGGTACATCTCGAACGTTTTATGAGTTTTATTCAGCTTACTTTTTGAATCTTGTTTTTCTGCGGACGGTACGAGTACAGTATACCGTTTTATAATATTTATTTTTATTTACTGTCAGTACGAGATTGCTTGTAATAATATTTTTATGAGTTTAAAACAATAAACTAGCAGTGGGTGGGTGTGGGTACCATTTTCTTTTCTGAAATCTGGCTGGTTTTGGCAAATTAAAGCCATGACTTTTATGGATTTAAAAAAATATTGTTTTGAAAACTTTAGTCTTTAGCAAACTCGTACTTAATCATGTTTTCTTTCGAAAAAGCAAAAAATAAATATAATCATTGAAATACATAGCGTTATATCATTAGCTTATACAATAATGTTATTGGAAATGCAGTGCCACGCAAATATGATGACAAAAGGTTACTTTCTTTTGGATTTGAGGACCGTTTATACATTTTTTTATTTTTCATATTAACAAAATGGAATGTTTGTATCACGAACAGTCAATTATGAAGAGAGCAGACATTAGAGTTACCCTCGAGAGAAACTTAAGGCATTATTTCAAGACACTTTTATTTGTGCCACGCAGCAGTTTATAAAAAAGAAATGGAATCTCGTTGATGCTATGATAGTAGGTTAGATAATTTTATATTTCATTTATGAAGGTCTTGTACCCATGAATTAAGAATATTAAAAAAATGCTATAATGCAGCATAGCGTAAAGTTTAGTCTTTTAGTTTTTAAAGTAAATAATTTTTAAAATGCAAATAATTGCGTGGCCATAAATTGTCTAAATCTCAAAATGTATTTCTTTGTATCCTACTAAAAAAATATCATCAGAGTATCATCAAGTTTCATTTGTTGTTTTGTTCTTATTAGTCACGCCTATGTCCCCGAAGAGGTAGGCAGAAGCGTCTCTGACTCCCCTTTTACCAACCAAAATGTACTCCCACTTAGTAACAGAGGCAAGACTAATGAAGACATCCAGGCACTATATGACAGAGAAATATTTATTGCAATGTAATTTTTTTATGTATTCATAAGAAATGTAGTAGAATAAACATGAAAACAAATTTCCAGTGTAATATTATAATTTTTTTTTTTTAAATATCAACTGAACCGGGCATTTATTTTCAATCACCCCGACATGGTTGTATAATAAGGTTATTAGTACGACTATGTCACAACTCAAAGTATATTATTATATATAATAAAATATTATTTATTATTATTTGTTTATGGAGATCTCACGTGTAGATTTAACGCAGAGATTTCGAGATTGTCAAGTATTTCGAGAGAAAAAAATAGTTTTCAAAAAAAAATCACCGTGTTGGTATACAGGACACAACAACTTACTATAGAAAATAATTGAAAGTCAAATAATAAACCATTTATGTGCACTATAACCAGAGGGACTCTTATTTACGATTTTTTGTCTATATTCATCGTCAATGATCATCCATCTTTCCTATTTCTTAACTCTGCATCTTTCTCAGTCCTTCTCTGGAATCCATTCATTACGCCTTAGGCATTTCATCACCCTACAATAAAAACAACAACATATAATATGTACATGAAGATTTAATCAACACTTATATTATAAAGCTTGGTTGTTTGTTTGTTTGTTTGTAGGGCGTAATCTCTGGATCCACTACGATCGAAATTCGACGATAGCAATTTTTTCAATCATAGGAAGCTGGACTCCTTCTGAGTGACGTAAGCTATATTTTATTATCATGTATACCTTTTTTTTTTTTTTTTTATGCGATAGGGGGCAAACGAGCAGACGGGTCACCTGATGGTAAGTGACTACCGCCGCCCATGGACACCCGCAACTCAAGAGTCACAAGTGCGTTGCCGGCCTTTTAGGTAGAGGTACGCTCTCTTCTTGAAGGTTTGAAGGTCGTATCGGTTCGGAAATACGGCAGGCGACAATTTGTTCCATAAGCTGGTTGTGCGAGGCAAAAAGCTTCTCGAGAAGCGCACAGTGGTGGAGTGCCAATCGTCCAGGTGATGGGGATGGATATTTTGTCGCGTAGGACGATGGCGGAAACCAGCAGCCGGTATAAGTCCGAACAATTCCTCTGAACACTCCCCATGATACAAGCGATAGAGGATGCAGAGTTAAGCTACATCTCTACGCAACGCCAAGGTGTCAAGTCGATCAGAAATATCTTGGCAGTCGATGATGCGAGTCGCTCTCCGTTGAATGCGGTCAAGAGGCAGAAGTTGGTACTGGGGTGCACCTGCATAGAGATGAGAACAGTATTCCATGTGCGGCCGAACCTGCGCCTTATAAAGTTGCAGGCGGTGGGCCGGAGTAAAATACTGTCTCGATCTGTTTAGCACACCAAGCTTCTTCGAGGCTAATATGGCCTTACTCTCTAAGTGACCGCGAAACTGGACTTCGCTTGATATATCGACGCCAAGGATTCCGATACTGGCTAATGCAGTTAGGGAAGTGCTCTCAAATTGAGGTGATACGACCAATGGCATCTTTTTAGCGGTGAACGCGCAAACCTGTGTCTTCGTGGGGTTAAATTGGACTAAGTTAAGTCGACCCCAATCTGAAACTTTGGATAAAGAAGTTTCGATTTCAGACACAAGTTTGGATCGGCTTTCGATGACGTTTACCCGAGAAATGTTAGCGCGGCCGGTGTAAAGGGCATCACTCGTGCTATCGTCTGCATAGCAATGGATGCTGCTAATCTGCAGCATGTCGTTGATATGCAGAAGAAACAGCGTGGGTGATAGCACACAGCCTTGTGGGACACCAGAATTAACAGACTTCGAGTCGGAGCATGCACCGTCAACAACGACCTTGATGCTTCTGTCTGTAAGAAAACTGGTGAGCCAATTGCACAGTTTCTCGGGAAGCCCATAGGAAGGAAGCTTCGCAAGGAGCGCTTTGTGCCAGACCCGATCGAAGGCCTTCGCCACGTCCAAACTAACGGCCAACGCTTCCCCCTTGGTCTCGATCGCCTGTGCCCACCTATATACCTATATTTTAGTATAAAGTTTCATAATTTGTGAACCAAGTTGAAGAAAATTTAACCAGTTATATGCTTTATCGGCGTGTTTGACAAACGGTTTCAAATAAAGGAATACAATGTTCCAGTACATTATTGCTTTTAAGTAGAAATATTAATCTATCAAAATATCAGTCTTTAGTAGATCTACCATTAACGCCCACGACACCATACAACTTTTATCTTTGATACAGATTTTTTATAAGAAAAATTAAAAATTGCAATTTAATGTTTAGGTGGATTTATAATTATTATATACATTAGTATAATATAAAGAGTTTCGTCATCACGGAAACTTTATGAAGATATCATTTGCTTTTTACTGCATTTAATTTGGGCGGTTACTTGAGAACATAACTTGAGATAACTATAAACACAAGACATGCTATTGCAATATACATATTATTACATGGGCGATATATGTATGTATGTGTGTGTATATATGTTCCCTATGGACTGCGAAACGGTTGGACCGATTTCGAAGAAACTTTAAGGAAATCTTCAGATTAGTCCAGCAGGTGATCCTGTAAAGTTTGGTAAACATCGTTTTTTTTTACACCGTTCAAGTTAATTTCTCTCTCTCTGGGGGAGGGGTTTGCTAGTAAATAGTAAATTAATAATAGGTGAATCGAATTTAAAAAAAAATTAAAATTTTAAATACCACAATCTCGTACATACTCAAAAAAATTGAGAGGTCCTCAAATAGTTAAATAGTTGTTAATAGAGTCAGGGTGTTCTTTCGTTAAATGTTTGTAAAGTCCCCCGCAACATAAGAATCATTCCTAACTTTGGTTGTCTTTAATAAAATAAGGAAAAATATGTAGTCACGCATAAAACGTATACATATTATCACACGTCATTAACGTATTTTACCTAGAAGCTGGTAACATAGAAAAACGTTTCCTCATCTTATCCCCTTAATGCGTGTCATAAATATTAATTAAGACTCCTTTTGCAAGTAGAAATATTCTACCATTTAAATGGAGCCATGGTTAGTGAAAAAAACGTGTACTTCGTTAAAAGCGCTTGTTACTCTTATTTTAAAAAAACCCGTTTTGCTATCCATCGTTGTCAATTTTCAATTAATCTTGAATGATACTACCATGAAATAGAAAATTCAAATATGTACTTTAAAACAAATAATTGTTTACTTATTTTATAAACCAGGGCACTCGTGTAATCTAAAAACAATAAAAATAATTTAATTTTAGTTAAAATCTTTTTTAAAACTAATTCATTGTATAGGCAAGATGCCTCAATATAGTAAAAAAGTGAATATACAGTCGTGGTCAACTAATTAAGGACATTCAAGATAGTGGACAGCAATAACCGGCTATGTATATATAAATATAAAACCCTGTTGATTTCTCAGTAACTATTATTTGCATAATTTGATCCGATTATTATACTATAAATGGCTGTAAATAAAAGATTAAATAAATATAAAAAAGTGTTTAATATCAAAGGTTAACCATGTATTCAATTTAAGGTAAAATTTTGTAGCTGGACATTTAATTAAGAACAGTAAAGTAAAATGAAAAATAGAGTTAAACAGAACTAATAATCTGCAGTATTTTAATTTCTTTGACAACTTCATTTTATTACGGGTAAAATCAGTACCCAGTAGCAAAACCTTTGTTAGTAATTACCGCTTGACACCGATGTGGCATAGACATTATCAGTTTCTGACATATTTCAACAGGAATGTTTGCCCATGCCTCACAAAAAGCTTCATTAAGTTCATCTAAAGTTGTGGTACGATAAATGGCAACTTTTTTCTTAATTTCGTGCCAAAGGTGCTCGATTGGGTTGAGGTCGGGGCTATTTGCTGGCCAATCTAGCACTGATACCGACTGTCTGTTAAGAAACGACTTGACTGAACGGGCTGTATGTTTTGGGTCGTTATCATGCTGAAAAGTCCATATAATAGGAAGATGTTCCTCAGCATAGGGAAGCATAGTTTCTTCTAATATTGCCTTGTATTGATGTTGGTCTAAGTTACCCTGAACTTTCCTCACAGGTCCCACTCCACGTCCAGAAAATGATCCCCACATTTTAATGTTTCCTCCGCCATGTTTCACCTGCTTTTTTGTGAATCTTGGATTCATTTCCGCTTTTACAGGACGCCGTACGTATTGCCTTCCATCTGAAGAAATCAAATTAACCTTGGTCTCGTCAGAGAATAATACATGTTGCCATTGGTCGTAGGTCCAATGTCCATATTTACGTGCAAACGCCAAACGTGCATTTCTATGCTCTTTCTTTAACAACGGTACTTTGCGAGCCACTCTTCCGAACAACCCTGCTTCTACCAGACGTCGTCGAACTGTCCTCGCTGATACACTGACTCTTTGGTCTGCCCCAAACACTTCATGTTTAATTAAAATAGAGCCTAGAAACGGATCTTTCTTAGCTAACCTGGTTATCATTCTATCTTCTTGCGGAGTTGTTTTTCTCGATCTTTTTTTTCTGGGCACATTTAAAGTTGTGTTATTGCGCCTGAAATGTTGCACTGCATTGCATACCATAGTTTTTGAACAATTTAAATATCCTGCTATCCTTCGGTATGACCAACCACGCTCGACAAACTTCATGATAATTTTTCGTAGTGTTGCATCGCAACTTTTATTTTTGCCCATTGTTCTTCAAAATAACTCTCAAAACTTGAAATTACAAATCTAGATTGCCGCCAAAACTACCACAAAGAATAGGAGAAGAAAGAAAATAATAATTGAGATTCAGATTTTGAAACTAGAACGCAATATCTCAGTGTCCCTAATTAAATGGCCAGCCAGCATTCTTTGAACAAATAGCACTGTGATCATCTATCAGCTATACTGTAAAGAGGTTTAATGTTTAAGAAGTTGTTATTGTTTGTATAATTAGGCACATAAATGACTAATTATACTTACATGTAAAAGATGTGGAATATTGTTTAGACTCGTTGGAAAATAAAAAATAAATTCACAATTTGGATTAACTAGAGAGTGTCCCTAATTAGTTGACCACGACTGTATATGTATATATGTATATTGAATCAGTTACAATTGATAATCTTCAATTTGGCTGTGATCTCATGTGACAAAACGAACCTATTACTTTGTAAAGACTATAATTAAATAAAGACTGTAGTATACAAGAATGCATTCTTACGATTCAAAAGTCTTTGATGTTGTAATCCCTGATAGACTCTTTATAACAAGGTCCACTGAAGGGAAGAAAGGAAAAGGTCGAAAGGATGACTTAATTGGTCCCAAAAATTCCACTTTTTTCTATCTTCTTTTTAATTGACACTCACATTTATGTGCCCTCCAATCTCGGTAAAATCATTACACACCCGCTTAAGATAATAATAGGTACAGATAAAAAAATAATGAATGTGTCCAAAAGAATTAGTGGTCAAAGTATACAAAAGAAAATTTGGATCTTTGTCCCTTGTAGTAAAAAGTTATAATGAGTTTCTTGGACTTGGTTGAAGGTACAAAACCTTGTGCAACTGACGAGCAAAGACTTACAATTAACTTACTTATACTTCAATAAATAGACGTATTTCAACTGAGTAAGATTCAATATTGAATGAAGACTTCTATATGAAATAAGTATAATTTGAAAATAAAAAAATATTTTATGTAAATTTATTCTATAGTTCTGGTTACGTAGTCTATACAGTATCATTGTTTAGCTAACTTTTTAGTATTTTCATACTTGTGGATCCTTATTCCTGCATACCAAGGGTATACAAAAAAATTACTGTGTTATTTTTCTACAGCTTGAGCTTAGAGTAATTGTTTTATCTTTAATACCTAAATTATTAACTAATCACATACATTCAACAAAAGAACATAATAAAATTTAAAAAAAACTAAGCAATACTCGTATTTTTACTTAACATTACCGATACGACTTTCAAAGTTTCAAGAAAAGAGCGTACTCCTACCTAAAAGATCGGCCATGCACTTTTGACTCTTTGAATTACGGGTGTACATGGGGGGCGGCTGTGTCCCCGCAACGTGGGTGGACCGTGGACTCACGAACTATCAGGTGACTCGTCTGTTCGTTTGACCATAAAAAAAGTCTTAAAAATAAAGTAGCGCCTAATGTAATCTCAACTTAAATAACTCGATTATGTATTCAATTCACAATATACAAAGACGGTAATTTGAAGCAAAATGTCGAATTGTTTTGTTTAAGAACAGTTTTTGTTTATTCTACTTTACGTTAACGGCGTCGTTTTGTAAACAGCAAAGCAATAAAATGTAAGTGGTTATGTCCAGGAAGCGATGGCGTGTTCTATGAAGCGACAACTTAAATCTTTTATTGAAATAAAACTAAACTTTCTAAAAATAAAAATAAATACATAATGTACACAGTAATTTACACGTTAAGAATAAAAAAACACAAACATTTCATTTTAAATTCAATAAAATTAAATGCGTGCAAAGTTCATGTTTTTTTAATCAGCTTTTTATTCATAATTAAATTAAGTTTATATAAAAGGGTCTATGGACTTTCAGGTGAAATCTAAAGTAAATTATGAACAAGTGTTGAATACAAGTCAGCCAGTCCAAAGAGAGTAATCTATTACAAACCGTCTCAATAAATAAAATAGCATAACCAATAATGCAATTACTACTATAAAAACTAAAATAAAATTAAATAATAATAATTCAATTTCATTGTAACTACAAAAACAATAATTCAAATATTGAAATTATTATGAAAACGCTGTCTGGGAATCCCTAGACACGCGTAGAAGATACAACTATGACTGATAAATATAGTCGTAAGGATTTGGCATGAAAATATGTACTGCAGATGGCAATACAAAAATTAGGTTCCATCGACCTGATCTGATGTTTATAATCAAGAGATGGATAGTGGAATTCTTAGATTTTACAAGTTACATGTAGCACGAAGAATTCATTCTGCACTCTCCGGTGCCTTGTGCGTCTTCTGTGGGACGGAAGAGTACTAACTCTCTCCCGTTCCCTATCCGCAGGTTCTTCTGAAAGCATCACTGCCTCGCAGTACGAAGCGTCGGAACCCCATGCACTCTCGCTCTTAACCATATAAATAACAATGGTCTCCACCCACGCATAGCACTCCACTAATGTGTGGAGTGCGGTATCCTCGTGACAGCTCCCGCAGTGGTGGCACACAGGCGTTGGCTCCCGGATCCGGTCTATATGTTGATAAATTGTAATAAATTTGTTATTTTTTTTTATATATTAGCCTACCATAGTGACTCCACTTTGCCTGATGGAAAGCAATAGGTGGAGTCAAAGAGTGGTGGTCACCATCCTCATTGCATGTCTAGTCAATGCAGCATGGTGACCCACACTATGGCGGCCTGGTGAGATGCTTTTTCACGCCCCGCTTAAAAGACCCGGGATCAAAGTCTGAAGGAAATACGTGCGCTTGTAGAGAATTCCAGGCTTTTACCGATCGGCACAGGAAAGAAGAGCCAGACCGTTTAGTTCGGGTACGTATATCCTTAGGCCAGCACGTTTAGTCCTGTAGAGGAAGGGAGAAGGTGGGACCAATTGGAAGAGCTCATCAGAACACTCCCCGTGATGTAGGCGATAGAGGACTGCCATAGAGGCGACATCTCTTCGCAACTGCAGAGGCTCAAGAGACTGGGTGATCTCAGGACAGTCGATAATGCGGACTGCGCGCCGCTGCAACCGATCGAGAGCGTCAAGCAAATACTGCGCATAGCCATCCCAGAGATGAGAGCAGTACTCCACGCAGGAGCGAACCTGGGTCTTGTATAAAAGACACAGTTGCTCGGGCGAGAAGAACCGTCTCACCTTGTTCAAAACGCTGAGCTTTCGAGAGGTCGCCTTGGTGACACTCTCGATATAATCGCGCGGATTGAGATCCCGGCAAATATCTATATATAGTGCTCTGAAGAGTAGGAAGGGAAAGGAATGGAGACTTTTTGGTAGAGAACACACACGCTTGTGTTTTCTTGGCGCTGAACTCGACCAGATTCTCACAGCCCCATTGGGAAATGCGGCTCAAGACCCGGTTGAACTCAGCGACAAGCTCCTGTCGTTTTCCCTCAACGACTGCCAGCTTGGCTGCATGATGTTCAAAATATCGCCCATGTACTGTGCTGTCGTCTGCATAACAATGTATATTGCCAAGAGCCAACATGTTATTGATATGCAGAAGAAACAGCGTAGGCGATAGGACGGAGCCCTGAGGTACACCAGCGCTTACCTCCTGGAAGCTTGAGGCCGCACCGTCGCAGAGAACCCTAAGGCGGTGCTTATGGAGGAAGGCAGCAACCCAGTTGCAGAGTTTGGGTGGCAGACCAAATGAAGGAAGTTTGGAGAGAAGCGAGCGGTGCCAGACCCTATCGAAGGCCTTGGCAATGTCGAGGCTGATGGCCAAGGACTCCCCATGCCTATCCATAGCCTCACCCCAAAGGTGTGTGACGTACGCTAGAAGATCACCCGTGGATCGGTTCGGCCTAAAACCATATTGCCAATCATTTAACAAGGAGTGATCCTCTGGGTGGCGGATTAATTGGGTATTGATGATCCGCTCGAGCACCTTACAGAGTATGGAAGTGACGGCTATAGGTCGGTAATTGGCTGGATCAGAGCGGTCGCCTTTTTTGGGAATGGGTTGAACATTCGCTTCTCTCCAGGCCTCCGGAACAATCAAAAAACGGTCGCAATAGTGGGCGTGTGCGCGCCACGGTCATCGGGAGTTAGCCGCAAAGAGGCTAGTAGATTCGCTTTCTCTTGCGGCTCGTGGGCCAGTGATTCGTCAGGGTGGTTCAACGGCGGCAGCGAAGGTTTGCAGTAGTTGGACTGCACGGCTTTGGCCAATCGCCAAAACTTACGGCTACCCGTAGGGTATGCGACGGTTTCTTGACTAAACCGTGCAATACGCTGGGCATCTGCTCTGATGTAAGTTCTCTTGCATTTCCTAGTGGCTTTAGTGGCGTTAGTGCTGCTTTTAGGCGATCAATGTTTGGGTCACAATGAGCGCGGGCCCGGGTCCATGCGTGGTAGGTCGACTGCTTTAGAGCAACGGCGCCCGTGCCGTTGCTCTAAAGCAGTCGATCTCGCGATTGAACCAGGGCCGGGTCTTCGTGCTGGCGACTTCACTGTAGGGGATATAATACTCCATGCCGACAGTGATTTCGTCAGTCACGGCAGACGCACTTTGCGACAGATCCCTGTCTTTAAAGCAGCGTTGAGCCCACGGAATGGATGCAAAATAATCCCGCATTCTATCCCAGTGTGCTGACGAGTAGTGCCATAACCGCCGCCTTGTTACCACGGGTCGTGGAGGGGTAACAAGAGGCACTGAGGTCGACACCAGGCAGTGGTCGGAGGATTCCAGAGGGGCGAGAACCGATACACTGTACTGCGCTGGGTGATTCGTCAGCTGTAGGTCCAGCAAAGAGGGCGCTTGACCCGTTATGTCTGGTATCCTGGTGGGCTAGAGTACCATTTGGGTAAGGTCATGGGTGAGAGCAAATGCATGGGCAGTTCGACCAGCGTGGTCAGTTTTGGAAGATCCCAGCCAGGACTCATGGTGGGCGTTAAAATCTCTCAAAAACACCAGTTCGGCGGTCGGAAACTGCTCCTGCGCTTTATCCGCTGCTTGACTCAGATGGTTAAAAAGTCGAGTTGTTTCGGAGTTTCCGGAATGGGAGCGATAGAGGCACACGTAAATCCGTCTCGTAGAGCCAAAATCCACGTGGAGCCAAAGGATGGAAAAGGATGTGTCTTCTAGGCAATGCAGACGGCGACAACAAACATCCGGCCTGATGAAAAGGCACACTCCAGCCCTTGCGAGGAAGCACTCCTCGAGCACGTAGCCGGGATAGTGGAGGTATCCGGCCAGCGGCACCACCGTTTCTACGGGTCTCCCTGGCCGACGGCTCGATCCATGCCACCCTCACAATGACTCTACAGCACTCTAATGCTCTCACACATACCACGATAACTGTCACCCCTGCATCGCTGGGCCTCCGGTCTCTCACTCACCAGCGAAAGGCGACACCACGAATGTTGTCACTTTAGGCTGGTTTTCTGTGAGAGGGTAGTACTGCCACCCATTCGAGCCGGCCCATTCCTGCTGAATAAGTCAGCGTGGCTCTACTACCTATGAAAATATCAATTTTTTTAATTAAAATGAGATCAACTTCGAGTAATTACGAAACAAAATTCAAGTACAAAACTTAAGTAAAATACTTACAGTACTTTACATTTTTTTTTTATTATTTAATAAACTGATATTATACCTTACCTAATACTTAAACATTAGTAATAACTTCATTACAGTGTGATTCCGCTATGCGCTTTACTTGTAACCTCTCCCTTTAAGTACGAGTGCTCGGTATTAGCTGTCGATGTGGGCATTAAATAGATTTATCACGGGTCGATCGTAAACTCGCCTTAAGCTCTTAAGGGCAAGGCATCGCTTTATATAGATCGCGTCATTTGTACGTATAATATTATTTTTTGCTTCATTAAACAAGACCTTTTGTTCAGTTTTTCAGGTGAGACTGAAATTTGATTATGTTTATTAGCCTTTATTATTTGCCGTCTGGTTCTTCTCTAGAATAGGGTCCATCTCTTCATCTTTTCCTGTAATCTCACTATTTTATCAGACATTCTATTCATACATACTTATATACAGTCCTACAGTGCCAAACGATGGCAATACGCTTAAACTAACAAATACACTGATGATAAGCAGTCCAACATTATAATATTAGATAGGATTATCGAAGACTAATCTAAGAAAATAACATTATTTAAATTAAAACATATAAGCGCAGTTAGTCACTATAGCTTAAGCGTCTCCCCAGGCTTCTCCACCCTTAATGACATTTCAATAGACATCAATAAATAAAGCATAAACCCCTGTCCCGATCACTTTGTTCTCTTAATAAAATGACTGTTTTATTGCCCATTATAACATAATTATTGATCGCAGTAACGATAAAATTGGTTAACACGCCTCAGTTGCTTCTGACTGCTTCCCTAGATAGATTGTGTAACAATTTACAAAAGTCGTTATATATGTACGTTCACGCACATATACACACAAACACCCACTCTTACTTATAAACGATCACATACTGCCACTCGGTAGTAGTTTTACTATATACACTCTCAACAATATCACTTACCTGACATATATTACTGGACAAATCCAGAGCTGGGAGAGGCTGGTAATTTGCAATACAGATCTCTTACATAGAAGCATAACAATGTGTTAACTGTGAGTTAGTTTTTGTAATGACTCATGTATTTATGTATGTTGTACGAGAAACAATAAATTATTAAGTACATATATAGGTGGGATACTCTGCTATCTGTGATACTCTGATAACTGCTATCAGAGGCTGATCATGACCTGTACATACATATAGTAACACCTATATTACCGACAGGGTAGGCGAAGATGTTTTAAAGGTCCATCTTTGTTAAGCTATAATTTAGTAAAACAGTTTTAATAGTGGTCAAGAATATTTCGCTCAACCGGGCACTTTGGGGTATATCTGGGAAACTTGGTAGTGTATAGAAAGGGACACACGCGATAGAAGTGAACAAAAAGAATATTAACTTTTTTCTGGCTTTTCGAAGTTATAATGCCGTCTAAGGTTACAAAATCTTGGTAGTGGATATTTCAGTATGGTTTTAAAAAGAGTTAAAAGAGCTACAATTCTAAGAGAAATTATTATCTTGTGCTCCACCTTACTTTGCGCTTAGTAGCTACTTAATGCTACTATTAGATTAAAGAAGCATAAACATAAATGATGATTTGATGCTATTTACTTTAGCTTATTAATAAACGCTATATTAATATTCCCATGAGCACAGCCAACCAATCTTTTGGCGATAGGCGGCCATTTAATGGCAAAATAAATAACTTTGTACTTTCATTAATTTATAGACAATCTAATATGGCACTTCATCTTCGTTTTTTTAATATTTTTAAGTTAAAGTAAGACTGTATTTCTTTGTTGTGACTGCACTGGTGGATTTAATGTTTCAGTGGGTGCTCGAAGTCGAATTTTAAACAATCAACAGCCTGAAGTCACTTAATTATTTTTTATATAGTTATATCTTTTTAAGTTAATAAATATTTGTAACTCTCAGATAGTTATGTCATGTCCGACTGTACTTTGTGTCCGTTTCATCATTTTAAGTTCCACGATACACGTGTATGTGTGGTTACGTGGGTAATTAAAAAGTTAAAAAAATATTGAAGTTTTAGTTTAAAATTAAAGGTTAAAGGTGTCTCTCTTCGAAGGATATTTCATTATAAAGGAATGATAGAATTGTTTTTTTGTTCAATGTTTTATACGAAACTGAAGTCCCCATCGACCTAAAGTATTATAAAAATTTCTTCCAGAAAGTTCTAGTTTGAAATCGAATTATAGGTACGTCTCAAAGGGCTACGTTCACTTTGACTTTTTTTATTGCTCTGATTGAATTGCCGAGCGCCGAATGGGAGTTTTATTTTATAGTTAGTCACATAATACTATATTGGGAGCTGGGTGCACAACAAAAAAGTATTTTTGCTTTTGTATTAAAACAAAAATTTGGAATGGAAATAAAATATTTACTTTTATAAACCTATTCTTTCCAGGGAAATAAATTCTGAATGCCTTTAAAATATCACGCCAGTTTACCAACATATATTATATATACTTTTACAAAGATTCTATTTTAAATTAAACTATATAACAATTTCCCCTTTTCAACAAAAGATTCACTAAAATCACTTTAAAAATGTCGTTGCTTTTCGTTGCAATGACTAAAATTCATATAAACAGGAAGTGTGTCTGTGAATGATAACATTTTTTTTTAAGTGATAGAGGGGTCGGCTCGACCGGTGCTATACCAGGGCCTCATATAAAATCCGTTGTGAAGCAACGCTTGCATTGCATTTCCCCGAAATTAGTGAGGATTCTTTAGGTCCAACTCCCCCTCTCCTCTAAACTCTCCCCTCATCAATACTCTCCTCTTTCCCCTCCCCAGCCCCCATCCATCACCCTCAAAGGCGACAGCGCACTTACGACTCTTGAGTTGCCATCCATGGACACTGGTTGTCACCTACCATCAGATGACCCGCCTGTTCGTCTGTCCCCTATATTATATAAAAAAAAACATTCCGACATCATCAAAACTTTTAATTTATCAATCTGACCATTTCAATTTCAAAGTTTTATATGTATGTACTTAAGCTTGTTGAATCTTAGAGAATCGTTACTTTTTTGAAGTGATAAATATCTACAAGATTGTCAATAGATGCAAGCAGAGTGAAAAAAGGAAAGCAATTGGCGTACACTTTACAAAAAGGTACTGAACTGGTATGGCTTTACCTACTTACTTATGTTCGATCTTCCCTTTAAAAAAATATTTGTGTAAATTATGTTCGTAATATAAAGTTCGTACTATTGAAGTTTTAAAACATGTTATGAATGTTTTAAAACTTCAATAGACTAAGTCCAACCAGTTTACGTGATCTGCCTACACCGTTTAATTTTCACCTTTTATTTAATATTAAGAAGACATAAAGCTCAAGAGTTTGTGAAGGTAATCTCCAAAACCGGACTATGGTTTTAAAGCATCGAGTTTCTTTTTGCGTCCCGAAAGACTAGCTGAATTTTAAAAGTGTAATCGTGGCTTGCCTGAATCTTTAATGTTGTTTCGCAAGACTAAGTAGAAGAGTTATGCACACTTAGACGTTTAAAAGCTATCAGCAAGCAGTTGATAATTAAGGAAAAAAAAGTAAGTCCAAGTTGTGTTTTACACTTATTAAAGTTATTACACAAAATAGTTTTGAATGTAAAACTGGCAGAATATTAGGTAGCTATGAAAGCAGCTTATTATATAGTGTGGTCAATAAAGGCTAAACCCTCTCTCTTCTCTACTACCCTGTCACCTCTCCTCTTTTTCCCCTCTCACTTCACCTCAGAAGCAGGCAGCGGTGGTCACTTACCTTCATTTGACGCATTTGTTGTTTGCCTATAAGAAAATCGAATTGAATTATTTTATTGAATTTTATAGTTCAACTTCTTCAACCATTGTCAAATTTACGCACAGCATGGTGCACACCGACATTTAATAATCACATAAAATATTAATAAATAATATTTAATATGTAGTATCTTCGTTACCTATAAACAATCAAGGCGAACGACGTGTTTGGCACTTTTAGTGGTAACTAATAAAACACACGAGACACAATACTTGACTGCGCGGATGGCGTAGAGGTTTAAGTGGTCATCTCGCCAATACACTGCTGCGCCGAGTGTTGGGCGTTAGATCCCGCACGGGACAACACTTTGTATAATCCTCAAATTATTGTTTTGAGCCTGGGTGTTCTTTGTGTCCGTTGATTCAATGTTTGTAAAGTCCCCCGCGATACATGAATTAATCCTAGTGTGGGAGTTGTCTTTTTAAAACAGAAGAAAAACCGTACTAAATACTATATTATAGATCCTTTGATTTAAGTATAGTATAATATTTGTATTTAATAATAATTTATTTCATCTTTTTTTATACTGTAGGGGCCCAGACGAACAGACGATTCACCTGATGGTTAGTGACAACCGCCGTCCATGGACACCTGCAATCGGGAGTTGTGGGTGCACTGGCACAAAATGGATCTGATATTTTGGGAGTGAGTAATAAAAATATATATGGCAAATATATCATCCATTTCCTAAAAATATGAGATATATATAGTATTAGCGAAAGAGGTCTAGAAAAAAGATATTCGATAGATTTGGTAGTGGTAAAGATGGCTCTATGACGAATAGGACATTTTGCCTTTGAGGGTGATGAGGGATGAGGGTATGCGGGGAGGGGAAAAAAAGGGGATGAAGACATTGGAAAAGAGGCGGGGGGTCAGAAATGCAACGCAAGAGTTGCCTCACAACCTGTTTTCTATGAGGCCATGGCATCGCACCGATCGAGCCGGCCCATTCGTGCCTAAGCAAGGTTCTACCACGTAAAAAACCTATTGATTATTAATTATTTAAAAATATAATTTTAAGTAAGGGTCGATTTGCACGTTTCGTGCTGAAGGACTAAGTCCACAACCATTAATAAATGATAGCAACATTATGGTTCAAATTGATAATTTCATTATTCTCCATGTTCTCGTGTTCACATTTATTTATTTTCCTGTAACAGTTTTGAAAGACTAATATATATTTTTTTGTTCGATAAGCTATTTCTCTTTCTATACTCGATGTACATATGAGTAATTATTTTGTACAAGTGATAAGCAGAACGTTGACATAATTATAATGTTGTAGAGATAGCTCCAGTGTTTTGTTGTTGGGACATAACTTAGTACAAAGTGTTATTTTCACTAGCAACTTCAGGTACAGTCTATGAAACGTTCAAATAAGTCCCAAATCTTTCATGCCTTTTTCCCTGCTGACAAAACCCCTTTTTGAAATAGCAGGAATTAAAATTGAATATTTTAATTAGTATAATTTGAAGTACGGAGTATGTTCGAGACTATATGTTAAATATAATATTTTTAGTTCGTCAATGATAAAGATGATGATAAAGTTTCTCCTGCGTTTCGTCGAAATTAGTGAGGTTTCCGGAGGCCCAACTCCCCCTCTCCTCTTTCTCCTCTTCCCACATCGCCCCTATCCACTTTCACATCTCCTCATCCTCCCTCTCCTCTTTCCCATCCCCGCATCCCATCAAATTCGGCCAGCGTACTTGCGAGTCTTGGGTTGCAGATGTTCAGTCCAGATTGCGGTTGTCACTTACCATCAAGTGACCTGTCTGTTCGTCTGTCTTCCTATATTATAAATAAAAAAAAACAACAGATTACAGTTCGTGAAAAGTGAATAGAGGATTCACTTTTCACGAACAACGATTTCACAAAATACGTGAATACAATCCAGTAGAATATTAAACTCAAACTTTAAATACGTCATTAAGGTACTTCAGAGGATTTTCAAACGATCTAATGAACCTCTAAGCAATGTGTATACGTTAATTTAGGCTATTAAAGACGTCTGAAAACTACGTATATAAGTAATTTAGTACCCATTCTACGTTTGTTGTTCGGTGAAAATCGTTTGTGAACATTATTTTGGCCGTATTCCTTAATGTTATATATTTTTAAGATCCTTTACAGTGTCTTTATTAAACACGTTTTGTACCGTCTCTTAACTTTTTTCCTTTAATTGCATGTTTAACATGTATCTCACTCATGTTTAATTGGTACAATAACAATTTATAACACGAACATATGTATCAGTTAAGATTTTTCATGTGCTCAGCAGCTCATAAAAAGGCTTATTCAGTCTTCCAGACTGTCTTGTTACTTTAATTTCTGCGCGTAAAGTAACAACTTATCAATATATTTTGTAATCCTCTCCGCATAAATTGAGGTTGCCGTTGATACAAATGAGATCCGCTCTTCCAATGATCCAAAAACCAACTAAACCAGTATTGTTTTTCTCAATGTGAATCAACGTCCTGACAAAATCCCATAGCTCTTGACTTCCAGGAGGGGTCCTTCAATCTCGAGTACGTCTTGTATCCGGCCTCACACTCATACGAGATTAATCGGAAAACAAATAAAAGCCAGTCTTCTTCTTCCGAATTTCAGTGTTTGTGAGCCCATTGAAAACAGGCCCTACGATTGCGGGGTGCTATAGATGGAATTCTCAGCGGCCTTAAAAAACACAGACCTTCTTCACGAAAACGATTTCAGTTGTTTCGGTCATAACGATCAAGCCTGAAGAGCTGTGGAGCCTCGTAGCCAATATCATAGCGGTCATGGAACGATTTCGTCAAGTAGTATTTTGGATGTAGCGGTCTTGTCTGCGAGTGGTGATGCGAAGTCGTCCTCTATGTAGCTCGGCCACGCTATCCGTGATACAATAGCGTCCAGAGGCGACTTATGGAGCTTTGCGTAGTACCAAGAGCGACCCTGGAACTAGCTTGCAACATTCTTCTCGTGTCAAATGATGTCGTCGAAATTTTTAGCAGCTCCGGTGCAGAAATCGTAACAGTATTGTAAAAACGCTTTTATAGCAACCCTGATTGACATTTCTCTTCTATTATCCATTTTATTCAAATTTTGATGAAAGTTCTTTATTCAGATGGTAAAATTCACTAAAAACAATCAATAACGATCAAAGAAGGTAATAAATTTGCTTCGATACTCTAAAAGGTCCTTGATCCCTAGACACTTTTGATGTGTGTTTGTGTACATATGGTGTATAAAACATCACTCTTTTACCTTTTAAAATGAGTGCTCGCCATGGGTACAATCGTATTCCCTAAAGTCCTATTTACCAAAACTCCGCCAACATCACCATCACCTGACCGTAAATTCAGAATACACCTTATATTCTAAGCGAAAAGGGTTATTTTCTGAAAAAGGAACTATATCGTAGAGATTTTTTCCATGAAATTTTTATCGAAAACATCCTTTTTTTATGAGAATTTATAGGTCTCGTCAGACATTTGCTTGTCCAATGAGGGAAATTTTCAAATTTATGTTTACACGTTACATTTAGACAGCGCTTTGTAATTGGTTATCTAAATATCACAGGAGAAGCACCAGGTAATCCTGTATCCTGTAAAGTGTACAATTATTAATTAGTAAACAATTAATGTACCCAACCTGCACACAGATCCTTTGAGCGCATGATGAATCGCACGCAAGGTCGCCCGTGTCTACATACAAAAAAAAAAAACTTAAAAGTAACTCAAAACTTACAGAGTATTGAGTGACTCAAAATGTACGGGGTTTGAGTAACAATAAACGAGTTTTTTATAGCACTAGGCAAATTTTGTAAAACTGTTCTAATGGTTTCATAAGTGCCATAAATTATGTCGATAAATTAATCACTGGTCGTAATACTAACTGTTTTCTTTATTATATAGGAGGACAAAAGAATCCGCCCCATTTATGTCTAATCAATCTCCTACTAAGTAAAACAACGTTTCGACAACTTATTAAAACACGTTCTAAAAAAGTTGTTGAAAATGTTTCAATAAAATTTAAGCAATATACAAAAATTAAATATCCAAGATATATGTACGTGTTGGTAACATATTTTGTATGTAATACTTTGTAATGGTAGCATATTTTGTATATAATAAACAAAAGGTGTTATGTGTTATATTTGTATTGTACATTAGCAGTTTATTTGGTCGTTTGTGACAATATTGTCTCAATGAACGATGCGGTATGTAGGCTGAATATGCATGCAATGATCGATCGATCGATTGCAAGTACTCGTAATATATAAATTGTTTTGTATGCGCCAGCCAATAAATAGTTATCGAATTACTACCCTACCATTTGCAGCAAGGGGAATGTTGCAATAATTTCTATTATTTTTTTAATTTTCGTGATAAAAAGGAGCCTAAATATTTGTAAGTTTGTATATCACATATGTGGTATTCAGTTAAAAAAAAATCTGCCATTTCGGCGTGATTAAGTTATAAAAATCTACCCAAACCTTCGTATTTATGAAGAGTAGTAAAATGTGTGAGATAATTTGGACAGTTTTAAAACAAAGGTAAGAAATATAAATACATTATTTGAGCAGAAGTGAAGAAAATTAGGGCGGAGAAAGAATAGTGTAGATATTTTTTTACTAAAATAGAACAGCGTAAAGAGCATTTACTACACTGGCTAAGACATACACTGTGACGTGGCTTGTTCCGATCCCATGAAGTATTTTTATATTAACCTAAAATAAACTAGTAACTGAACAAGTTATTTCTGAAGATAATAGTAAAAGACTGGAAGAAAGAAGGTTGGTTATTTTAATACATTCGACCGACGAAGGTATTACCTTCGTCAGTCAAATGTACGTGTATAATCATAATAATAATTTAATAACTAATTTTAAAGAATTTATTCTTTTACTTATTTATTTATTTATTTATTTATTTATCTCTTTATTGTACACCATACAAGTAATGGAAAAAAATATATATATATAGACGCATGTATTACGGTATAACAATTGGCGGTCTTATCACTCACGGTTATTTCTTACAGACAACCTTTAAACGGATATTATTACATCATATTTGGGGTAGTCTAAGGTGTACTATTCTAACAACATGAATATATGTACTTAATATCATATATAATACTAACATATAAGTAAATAAATATATACATATATATATATATATATATAGAGTATATAGGAACATACATATTTATAATGACAAGAAGTAGTTTACCACTTGCTTTTTAAATATATGTATGGATTTGGCTTGTCGAATTTCTAGTGGTAAATTATTCCACAGCCTGACTGCTTGCACCGAGAACGATTTGTCAGAGTGAATTGTGTGGTATGTCTAGGCATTTTCAGCTTCAAATTCTCTGACGATCTCAGGTTCCTGCAATGTGTGTTATGTAAAAACTCAAAACGTTTTTTAAGATAAGAGGGAGTATGTGGATGGAACAGAGTACTGTAAAGAAGAGAAAGAATATGAACATTCCGGCGAAGGCGTATAGGTAGCCACTTGAGCTTTGAACGATACTGTGAGATATGATCATATTTCCGTAACCCGAATATGAATCTTATGCAGACGTTTTGGAGAAATTTTGGTATTGACAGGAAGAAAGTTGCGAAGCCTTCGCAGCGACCCCGCAGTGGCAAATATTTTCCGACTGACTTCACCTATTCCATGACAAGAACCGATCCATATAGATCCCCAAGTTTTTGACTTTGTCACTATATGGAATAATGGAACCATCGCAATAGATAGCGGGTAGATGTTGCCTGTTTATTAATGAGTTCATCCTTTGACTACCGATGATAATTATTTGAGTTTTTGAAGGATTTACTCTTAACCCGTAATTCCTACTCCAGGTACATATTTGTATCAAATCCTGGTTGATGTCATGGATAGCTTCAGTCAGGTTATCCGGGTCAGCTTTAGAGTAAATTTGGAGATCATCTGCATATAGGTGGTAGGAAGAAAGGAGTCGATCAGTGATTGAGTTGATAAAAACTGAGAAAAGTAGTGGGGATAATACGCCGCCCTGAGGCACGCCCGCAGATGTAGTGCACCAAGAGGAATATATGTTTTCAATAGAAGCACGCTGCTGGCGACCATACAGGTAACTACGAAACAAGTCAATTGCTAATGGAGATATGTTAAGGGAGCGTAATATAGCAAGCAAGACATCAAAGTCGACGGTGTTAAAAGCATTACTGAAGTCCAGCAAGGCAAGGACCGTCAACTTTCCGTCTTCCATGTTAGATCTGATGTCCTCCGTAATATGAATAAGGGTTGAGGTTGTACTGTGGCCGGGACGGAAACCTGATTGAAAAGGATTAAGGAGACAATTTCTAGTAAGGAAGGAGCTCAATTGAGCGTGGATAAGACGCTCAAAGACTTTGGAAAGGAAAGGAAGGATAGATATGGGTCGGTAATCTGAAAAAGAGGAAGGATTACCTTTTTTAGGGAGAGGAGTGATTTGAGCCATTTTCCACGCAGTTGGAAAAACACCTTTGGATACGCATTAATAAAAAATCTGGCAAATCACGGGTAGGATTTCATCAAGGATAGGAAGTATCATATTACGGCTGATATTGTCAGTTCCTACTGCATTTGAGGTTATTGATAAAATGCTCTTCTTGACATCACAAGCAGAAAATTGACTGAAAACTAACGGTGAACAGTCGGGAGTCGGCAGAGAAGAAAGATAATTTATCGTTGCAATTTTAGTAGTTCCTCCAAAGTTGCAGGAAGCAGAGAAATATGAATTGAGGGAATTTATATCAATATTATTTGAAACAGTATTAGGGCGCGATTTTCCGACTCCTAGTGACTTCAGAAATTTCCAGACATGAATCGGATCTCCATTTTCAATAGCTTTATGGATATGTCGGCGTTGAGCATTCCTACACATCATATTGCAGTGATTTCGAATATGTACAAATTTTTCCCAGTTCGATGTACTAGGGTGGCTCTTATACCTTGAATGTGCCCTCGCTTTCCTTGTCTGTAGAATCTTGATTTCATCCGTTAACCAAGGTGCGGGTAGATGTTTTACTTTTATTTGTCGAATAGGAGCATGTTTGTCATATAAGCCAATTATGTTACTAGAAAAATATGTGAGTTTTTCGTCAATACATCGAGAGGTGTACAGCTCGCTCCAGTCTATGTTGTCAGCATCTCTGCGAAGGTCATCAAGAACCATATCCCGAAAGTTACGGTGTGAAAGTATTTTAGCTTTAGGTTTAGGAGTGCGGATTTGATATGAAAGGAGCAAAAGATCATGGTAAGAAAACGAATCTGCAGAACACTGACCATGTGCAGCGACGTGTTCTAATGAGGAAACGAGTATGAGATCAAGGAGAGATGGATTTCGGTTAGGAAGATTATGTGTGGGATTAAGTGGGAGAATGGATCGATTGTTGGATTCCAGGACAGATCGGAGAGAAACAGAACGTGAATCGTTTTTAAGTAAGCAGGTGTTAAAATCACCCATGACTATGGTATGGCTGTACGAAGGTGTTAAGTTTTCGAGGATTATTTCGAGTGAAGAGAAATAGTCTACTCGTAGCGAAGGGCTATAATATACACCGAGAAGAATTTTTGAGTGTTGAAGTATGACTTCTACGAAAAGGTGCTCGCCAGCGTTAATGGGTGGTGGTTGAGATGACATACTAATGATGGAGAAGGGAATGTAAGATCGTATGTACATGGCAACTCCGCCGCCCCGTCCACAGGCACGATCGTTCCGTATCAGCTGAAAGCCAGGTAACGAATACGATTTAGTAAATAAGCATGGTTTAAGCCATGTTTCTGATACCAGAATTGCATGGATATTCGTACTGTTAAAGCTTGTCAGCATATCAGAGAAATGAGCCGGAATGCTTTGGGCATTTATGTGAACAACATTGAAGTTCATGGGAACATCAGAAAATCTAGTCGAGATTGTATCTGCTAGGGCAGGCATACTGGTAAAACTATCATCATCGCTAAATGCCGAGAAATAGTCTTCAATGTCGCTGTTGGATGCAGATGTTGTCATAGCATAATGATAATAAAAATAAAAATAAAATACTGTATTTTACAGACTAACTATAAAAAAAATACCTAAATAAAATATATATTAATATATAAAGCAATTCGAAAAGTAATAGTAAATAATTTATGTTACCTTTGACTTCACCAATAACTATATCCTTCTGCCGGTTGTATCTTAACAGAAATAAACTAAATACATTAAAAAAAAAAGGAGAATAAAAAAAAGCCAAAGAACAAAAAATTAAAACATTAAAAAAAAATCATTTGCAATTATAGAATTTAACTTGCTATTCTATTTTCTGAGTAAAATAATAAGTATATACAATATAATAACTTAGTGCACATCAGTATAAAATTGTAATAATTTTCTGAAAGACAGATTAATTTAGAATTGACATAAACAAAACAATTTATGCTAAAAGACTCGTACCCAAAAAAATATGAATAGCTCAAACTAAACGGAACGCAACCCGTTTTGACAGTTTATAACATAATGACCATATAGAGGTTAATTTATAAATTAGATAATTTAATTAAACAGGGTACATACTTGATCGATATAACATTGTGTTATGTAATAATAGCAAACAGATGGAAAAGAAATAGCACTAGATTAGGGTAGTTTGCAATGCAAGAACTTGAAGAACATGGATATATCAATTTAGGATAACAAATGGCCTAGAGCTAAAAAAAAAAAAAACCCTATGACTTCTTACTTTTTAGCAGCACGCCTGGGCTTAGTAGCACCTATTTTGGCCGCAGCAACGGGTTTCACTGGTTCTTCAACTATAGTGGCCAACTCCATAAGCGATGAGACACGTTGTCGTCTATCACCGGGTCCCATGACGAAGACGTTGCCCTGCAGAGTCCAGCATCTGCCTATACCGAGTTTATCACGAGCCGACATAAACAGATCATGTCTCGATTTTGTGAGGAACTCGGAAACAGTGACGCCAGTGCCTTTCAATTTGGTTTTTGTAAACCATACTGCATCGCGAGTCGCCATCTGTTGGAATTTAATAAGTATAGGCCTCGGCTTACTTGTCGATGAAGTGCGGCCCATCCTCTGACTTCTTTTGATGTCTGATGTAGTGAAACCGCTGATCTCAAGTTCTTCAGTGACTTATTTGCTTATTAACAAATTAGTGTCTTCAGTCTTCTCTTCCGCTACACAATGGAACAACAACATTTTCCGTCTACTCCGCATCTCCATATTGTCTGCAGAGTGAGCCAGCATTTGCACCTGCTGTTGCACGTCACTCAATGCTTGAAGAACAAATTTCTTGAAATTTTTAAACTCTGCTTCAAAACTAGTGTTTGCAGTGCTCGCATCATTTTGCTGCCGATCTCTGGCCTCAAACTCAGCCATACGATTGTTGAACATAATATTCATGTCAGCAATTGATTTCATTAGAGACTCCATATTGCAGCTGAATGTGATAGTGTTAATTAAGGATAATTTTAATTGAGGATATAACAATTTCACCGGCAGAAGGTCAAGTCAGGTACTGATATAAGTCATTAACTGTGATTAATTTATACTTTAAATAATTTTAATTATATATTAAAGCTGGAGCTAAAAAAGTTTTATGTTCAATCTTTTACGCAAAGTCGTCTTTAAAAAAAAAACATAAAGTAATTAAATAATATATCCGAAATTAAAAATTAAGAATATTGATTTTGTCTTGCATCCTCAAGTTCGTTAAGTAAAAATTGGAAACCAACAAATATATGTATTATATTTGTCACCACGTAGAACCTAAACTAAAACGTAAGAAATAATGTATGGCTTTTTAATAGTGATGGCGTAACATTGGCTGGCCGACTCACAAACTTGTAGCTGAACAGATTCTGGGAATAAAATCTCTCTATGTCATTGGTCAGTGGTAGAGTCATGCTTAGGCACGAATGGGCGTGCTCAACCAGCACGGTACCGCGGCATCACAGAAAAGCGGTTGTGAAGCAACGCTTACGTTTCTCACGCATTTCCCCGAAATGAGTGAGTTTCCCGGAGGCCCAACCCCTTCTCTTCTCTTTCCTCACCCCTCCTCTCTTTTTTCCCCTTCCCGTAACACCCATCTCTGATTACCTTCAAAGGCGGGTGGTGAACTTGCGACTCTTGAGTTGCAGGTATCCATGGACGGCGGTTGTTACTTATCATCAGGTGACCCGTCTGTTTGTCTGTCCCCTATAGATAAAAAAAAAAAAAATGTAGTTGAGTGGTGGAGATTATTGACTTACCAATAATATATCGTTTGAAAGGTAACAAAGAGTTGAATTATTATTTTTGCTTTTTTAAAATGGATTATAGCCTCTGAAAGGCACGCGTGATTCATGGAATCAAAGAACTTTAACGAATATTTGTTGTGTGCGAAAACATATATTTTTTCTAGAATGAAAAGAAATGATGACTCGAATCGCATTGGTTTCTTGAATTCTCAATTTAATATCCATGGTAAGGCCTCACGTATAACGTATTCAATTTATAACGCGCTCATAGCAAATATTTGCTGGCATACTTTGAAAATTTTCCCATCGAATACTAGAAAAGCATTTGCGCAGTGTGCAGCGAGCTTGTCGAGAATGATACACTCTATTGTGAGGCGATAACGCTGTTAAATATGCTTACTATTGAAAGTAGTTACAAGATAGTTGATTTCGTCAAGATATTACTTGATTCCGAAAGTTCTTTAGAATTCTATTGATGGATATTGGATATTGGATTATTTTTAACTAGTTGATGACTAAATATTTAGGAATCTTTTAAGTGAAAACACGATAGTTTGAAAACCTAGTTTAATAAACAATATTAGCTGGTTGCTGCCTATGCACGAGCTACGACTATAGCCATTTTCTTTTCAAACTACTCCTAAAACAAGGTTCTCAATTCGACATCTTTTTTTTGTCTGTATATTACGTATAGTCACATTTTGTTATTTCAAAAAGTCTTTTACTAAATAAAAGGTAACCAGTAGGTACTCGAGGTTAGTACTATTTCTATCTGAAAAAACTATTCAACTCTAAGATGGAAAATTAAGCTATGAAAACTACAACTTTATTAAATGTATCCTGATTTTAATGTCGAAATTATACATAGGAGTACAACATATACTTTTCCAAAAGTGAAATAATTTATTTTACATTAAATAAATATGTTTAAGAACCGACTAAATTTAACATAAGATTCATTAAATACAACATAACGAATAACATATTAACGCAGTAGAAAGGTAGAATATGGTAAATCAGATTCATTTATTAATTAACATTTTAAAGTATGAACCATACCTGAGCGGTCTTTAGTCAAGCTAACAACTAGGAAATTTACCAAAATCGGAATCGCTTCATAGCAAAAGAGCATGGCCATAAAGGCATACTTATAAATTATAAAATATTTTTTAAATTTTCTTCGTTTATTTAATCAAAATCATTAACAACCACGGATATTTAGAGACGTAACTACTTTTAAGTGTGTTGAAATTTTTAAAAACCCGTAATTGATCTTCACGGATAGTATAAGGGCAGACACTGATTTTTAAAATTAATTTAATTTTATGTGTGACATTTTTGTTCGTATTTAATATTTTTCATAATAAATATAACTCAACTCATATATATAACTTAAATTATCATCTTTTAAATAAAATTACTTTATCCATATTAAAAAGACAATTGTTGACAAATCGCTTATGGTCAGGGTGATTTTGATTAACTGTTAGTAACTCTATCACGGGCATAAGAAAGGTGTACTGTCAATTTGTCAAAGAAACAAACAAATTATTGTGTCGACACTCGGCTTCAGATAATATATTGTATTTATATGATGTTAATACTGACTGATAAAACTATTTCATTCCTATACCTACAAACGTAGGTAAGACATAGGTAAGACACGCTAAATGTAGATTTAGCATGCCTATGTAATATTATTTATTTGGTTCATTCATTGCTTTGTTGGAACTATTTTCTAGTTTCATATGAAGACATTGTTTTGCATACTAATGGTAAAACATATTCATGCAGTTATGAATTAATAAAGTTCAGTAGACAAAGGGTCGAATGTTTACTACATTAGTAAAAAAAGACGTTATTCACTGAGCAATTAGGACGCCTTTCTCAACATATTACTGTGAGAAGTTTTACAAAGGGATTTGACTTTTATCCATGGTACCCGGGTACTGCATAAACCGTTTATCACCATTCGCATAAAAAAAATTAAAGCGATTGATGCGCACCTAAAAAAACCTTTCGCAGATATATCGCCAACATTTAATATAGTGTGTACATTTATATGAATGTATGCACATTTAACTAAAGCAGTCTGAATTTACTTCGATGTAGACACACTAGTTATCATAACAAATTCTAAAAAATAATTTAATTATTTCAAATATCTTATGTACAGTTTTGGTAATCGCAACTTTTCCACAATAGAATATTACTATAGGTGAATACTTCATCAAAATTATATAACTTGTGTTTTATTTGATGAGAAGATTGCCAATAATTATTATCAGTCGTTATATATTTCAATAACTTTGTACAAAACTTTTTGCATGAAAACACTATTATTTCATTTGTCATGGTAGCAAACTAAAAACGTAGACCGTGGAAATGCCATCGTAATGGGAGCAGTCAATCCAGTCACGAACAACATACAGCCACTTTACCGGATGAATGAATCCAGTTAATTGACTAAATCGTCCAAACAAAGCACGACTTTGTACAGACGTTACATTTAACTTATTACGATGGATAATGTACTTATAATATTTGTTAATTGTGATACATTCGTACCTGCTAATAGCCGTTCTTTTTCTGAGTACTAAGCAAAGTTTTTTCAAACTTATGTTAGTTTGAAAGAAAAAATTAAGATTAATCAATTAATCCACTACCCCACTCTGGTTGACTGCTGCCATAGCACCCGATCTTCCGCTTTCCGTATAAAGTTTGTCCGACATACTTGTATCTACCTTTTTCAAGTCAGTATACAGTCAGTAGCCTGATACAATAACGTTTAACATCCCATATTGCAATCTTTGCTACAAAAAATACGCATACACCGTAATTTGGTGTGTGATTGTTTTTTTTTCAGAACTGTAGAACTCGTACTATATGTACTAACTAACTAATTAAAAAATATAAAAATGGAACACGCGTAAAAACTGTATGCGCTAGGTGCATAGCCATATTAATATATGTCACTACATTGAGATTGAAAATTCACTTACATATTCGCGAAAAATGTTTTACAACATCACCACTTTTAATATTAAAATATTGAAGCTGCGACTGCTCAAGAGAGAGGGGAATAAGTTAAACCCTGGGATATAAAACGTATGTACTCCTATAACATTTTATATTTCATTTCAGTAACTCCAAGTTGCGGCGCTGCTAGGCTTTTAGGTAAAATACTGTCGGTATCTTTACGAGCTTTTTAAGGCTCTTTTATAAATTACAGATTTAGCTTGTAGTAGTGCTGATGAATAACTTACTAATGCTATACCGCAATTTAGTGTTCTACTAGATAAGCACTCTATGTACAACTAAAAAAAAGCTGCTCATTTTACGGAAATTACAAGAGAGTTTTCAAATGCAAAACTTAATTTTATTACGTAACTTGGATTAAATGAAAGAAGATTATCTTTTATAAGAGTCACATTTGTCTGCAATGCCAGTTTTTTTTTGTTTTGTTGTTTTTTATCAGAGTTCTAAAGCCATCATCCTATCCTAATTACGTATTTAAAAAAGAGGCTAGTTCACGAAATGCGTAGTACTGCAGTTGTACGCCTCATGGTAAACTTTATCACCTGAATCTATATTTCTATGTACCAAAGTCCCAGTATTAAAAAAGTGATATATATACTTCCAGTCCTGAACCAAACAGCGGTGTTCAATATCGCCTCTCGTTAATTAGAAAGTGGCGGCGCGCTCGATCAATGCCGTGCCACGTAAACTACGCTCAAATCATCTCTATAGGTAGGTGCTCTGTAATTATCAACGCGGTTTTAGCACTTAAACCTTGTTTGATATAGTATACACATGTCTCAGTAAGTGTCTATATTTCAATCTGAAATTGGTGATATACCAATATATCTAGAAAATAGAGAGAATGGTGTCTTTTTTTTAATATGATGTTGAAAAGAAGGAAGCAATAGGGTGAGATAAAATAAAGGTTACAAGAAATATAACATCAACGATTGAAACACTTGGAACATAACAACAATACATACTATTGTCACATCGAGACATTAAAAATGTGAAGGAAATTAAGTTAAGGGCAGAAATTAGATTTCAGTTCTGCTTTTTATACTATAGACTCTGAGTTACTAATATAAAAGCTTTTAAAATTAAGGAAGCTAAAGTAAGATAAATACTTAATGGCAAAGCAGATTTCTGTTAAAATTTATATTGGTAATCTTTTCACCTTTAAATAACCGCGACTACTGTATTATACTGGATTAATACGTTAGAGAGGCGTGAGCTTCTGTGTTAATAAAATTTACACATCACATTTTCTTTTAATAAACTTTCGCATGACATGTGAAAAATTATATTTAAGAGTCTGTTTATTACAAAAACAAGCAATGCAAACTTTACCTAGTTTTAACCCTCTGAAATAGGAAGTTAAATAACAATATATATAATTATTTGTTTTTTTTTTTAAGTATATAAAAATAAAGCTAATGTATACTTTAAATGTTTCAAAAATAATACTGACATTATCGTGGAAGAGCCGGCTTGACTGTAGTATTATCACGGCCATAACACATTGTTAAACAATGCAGGCATTTTATGACTGAGTGAGCGAGGTTACCGGAGGGCCTTTCCCTTCCCCTCTTTCCCCTCCTTCCCTTACCCTAACCTACAAGGTAGACAGCACTCTTATGACTCTGGAGTTGCCAGTGTACATGGGCGTTGGAAGTCACTCATCAACTCATCAACGGGTGATCTCTCTGCTCGTTAATCTAAATATACCATAAAACTATACTATGCCATACCATATAAAAAATAAATAAAGCGAAAGTAAACACCGCTTGCACTTATTCTAGAATTAAAATTCTGATATAAAATTTAAACATACATACATAATGTCAAGCCTTTCTCCCATTGGGGTAGCATTTCTTACCTGTTCTGTTTTCAGAACATCACCAATGTGATTAGCGTACGTTCTGGGTGGTCAACCCCTACCTTCCATTTCCATACACCTATAAGCAAATGTATTGCCCTTCTTACGGCATTTTCTATTTTCCGGAAAGGGTAGATGGACTGGTTAAATACACAACAACTTCGGGAATTCAGTGAAAAAAAATTGGGAGTATATTAAAAGGTTTTTTTTTATGTTATACAGGGCGTAAGTAAGAAGGAAGGATAATGGAACAAACATCGGGATTAGTTTATGCCCAGCAGTAAACTGTAGTAGTACAATTCGTCGATTGAAATATCTTCATAAGGCTGATATAATTCGTCTTTAACAACAACTACAGATGATCAGTCACGATTGGGCAATATAATAACAGATTTATTGTATAAATGTTTTCACTTTTTAATAAAATTATTACCACATGAAATACAGAAAATATGCCACTAAATACGTTATCGCTAACATCTGTGAAACAACGGAAGACATTTGAGTCTCGGTAAAATCACAAAAATTTGGTTACTCGAAGGAGTTGAAACGCTTATAAAATAATGTGACGTTTTCACCCATGTAGTCTTAGTTGTAGTCTAATCAATTTAGTATTTGACTTCCGAATGGAAACGGAATAATATTTCGTACACTCTTTATGTATGCATTCTAAATATTTTCTCAAACGATTCACATGGTTACCAAAGAGATTAAATAAATATTCAAGGTAACAAAATCTGTTTTTTGAAATATCTCGCTTCGCTTGTTTCAAATCGTATTTGCATGAATATTAAAGTGTTTGGGATGCAATAGAGTATTTATATTATATATCCAAATACTTTTTTCTCACTAACGCGTATCTGTATAAAGCAGAAATCAATATCAAATATTACGTCTACGGTCCCTTGGAGCAGTAAAAATATAATCTCCTAAGTCAACTCAATAAAAATAAAGCTTATAAGTCAACGCAACGGACTCTTTTTGCTTGATACTTTAATACAAGGTACTTCTCATTGAACTAGAAAATTTCAGAATTTGACACAATATTATCACATGATGACACGTACGGATAAGTCACCCATAAAATGCGATTTTCTCTATCACATAATGCTTGTTATCAAAACGATTTCGATCAAATAGGTCATGTTAAAGTTATATCTTGCAACGCCAATTATAGCGACTATTGTGATTGTTTGAGTTGATTTTTTCTTTTTCTGTTCTCGTGTGGGACCCCACTTTCGTTGGCACCCCGTCATCAGGGTACATCGAAGCTATTATTTAGGATTCTGGTCGACTATACATGCGATGCAGTGATTAGGGCGCCCAGCAGGTGTGTAAATCTTTATCCGACAACACACTTTTTGACAGGCGACGTATTTTCCTTGTTGAGGACGTATTTTACTTCTCTAATAAAAGCAATAAGTGGAGTCCAAGAGTGTTAGTCACCATCCTCATTGCATGTCTATTTTGATTATTATTTATATTTTAATCGAAAAAAAAAACAAAGTTTCTGTTAATTAAAAGTGATATATAAATTACTCTGATAGGTACCCTGAAGGAACGAGGTATATTAAAATCTCACGCGTTAGGTGAAACTTTCGTAACATAACCATTCCTTATTTAAATATTACATATTTTGAAATTAATAAATTAAACTGCTAATATAGTCAATGATTTCCATTTGTTGTTGAATATTTTGTTTTTGTTGGTTGTTTTGGTTGGTTTGTTTAATAAAAGTAGTAGCATTTAAATCTGTGTAAAAGTGTATTTAAACGACAGGAAGAGTGTTGTAAAGAGCGTTTTGTTGTGATTGTCACAAAAAATACAGCGAGTGTGTCGAGTGTATCACCGTATAAATATTTCTGAAGTCACAGCTATGGTTAGAACACAACTGCGCCAGACCGTATCTTAACTCTTAAAACGAATGACGAGGACGAGAGAAATCTTCACATATGTCAGTAGTGCTTTCTCATCCCCAAACATATAACATTTTTAATAAATCGATGTATATTATGTATTGAGAAGAATGAGTATTGTTGATAAACATGGCAGAAAATAATTTCTACAAAACAAAATCAAAATCTATGTTTGTTCCACTGTTGAAAAGCAGGCAGGCCACCTAAACTTTTATTCGTTGTCGCCTGTGGAGCTGGAACTTATAAGATTACATACAACATATCATCTAAGAAACTGTTAGCAATTGAAACGATCAATATATTTGAAGTGGTTCTGGGATTCAAAATAGCTGCAACTTAAATTTGTATTAAAACATTTTGAAACATTCACCGCAGGCAAATATTCTATCGCAAAATTCAAAAGGAGAGACTGCCATCAAAATATTAATTTGGCCATGTCTGGCGGCTCTCAGCTGCGATAACCTCAACAATCGAGTGATGTTTTATTGTAACTATACTGTTATAACTTTTCCATGTGACAATCATATGGCTGCTATAATGTTGGTGAACAAAATTACACCATTTCCTTTTATATTATTTTCTTCTTTTCTTTTAAAATTATAACTCCTAATTAAGTATAATTCCTTCACAACCTTGACTTAAGTCAATGGGAAAAAAGAACAGCCAGACTCAGGATAAATGTTTGTGGACCACATTAATTTTCGTCCCGTGTGGGCATCGAACCCACGATCTCCGGTTCAGCAGTCAGGGTCACTAACCACTAGACTAGCAGTCACATCAAATTCAATCATAAGTGATGACGACGCCTTAAAGAAGAGACACAAGATAAACGTATTTAAATTGTGCTTGATATTGTAATTAGTTTTCTTCAAAAGTATTCTCACTCAACTTAGCTAAATACTCGTATCTCATCTTTTTTAACAGAGGTAGAGCCATGCTTAGGCATGATTGAGCCACGGCCTCAGAAAAAACTTGCTTGCGTTGCATTTCCCCAAAATTAGTTCGGTTTCCGGAGGCCCAACTCCCCCTCTCCCTTTCCCATCTCCTCATCCCCCTGTCTTCTTACCCCTGCCCGCATCCTCTCATCTCCCATCACCCTCAAAGGCGGGCAATGCACTTACGCCTCTAGAGTAGCAGGTCGTCTATCCCCCTTAATATAAAAAAAAACTATCTGTAAAAAGTATCTACCTAAAAACGAAATCACTGTGAAAAACAAAAAAATCACGTCATACTGATTTACATTATATTATAACGATA
This sequence comes from Tyria jacobaeae, assembly GCA_947561695.1. NCBI lineage: Eukaryota > Metazoa > Arthropoda > Insecta > Lepidoptera > Erebidae > Tyria > Tyria jacobaeae. Next base: position 9,821,017 of record OX387231.1, on the reverse strand, counting down.
TATCATACTGATTTCCTTAAAAAAAAAAAAGAAAAAAAATCCCAGCGATCCAAATCTGTTAAGGCATTTAGGGGAATGGTGAGTTAAAGAAAATCGTACTGAATATTGACTTCGTACTTCTATTGAGAACGTAATCAATCAAACAAAATATTCTCGTTCTAATAAAACTTGTTCGTGTCTCGTTCTAATGAAAAGTACACATCTATCATCAAAGGCGCTTCATAAAAAACCAATTCCAGGAATATAACATTTAAAGTTATGAAATAAAATAAAAAATACTTACTTCATAATTTTATAACTAGGGGCATGGAAACTTAAAGAAGAGGTCAGTTGAAAGTTACGACTTCAATCTAACTAAACAGTTCATCAAAGTAACTATACAGGTATAAGTTTTGCAGGGAAATGTTTGATACTATATTTAATGGGAATAAAAGTTTTTATTGCAATTATACAGTGCCCGGATGACGACCTGGACTTAACCCTATGACGTAAGTGAAACTATATTATGGCTGACAAAAACTCGAAGTTAGGGACTGATATACATATAAGGTGAGTAAATGGACATGTAATAAAAGTTCTGAAGTCAAACCCTTAATTAGATTTCGTTGTGAAAGTAATTTATATACACGACTAGCTGTACCCGCGACTTCGTCGCCGTGGAATTTAACACAAAAGTAATTGTTCAGGTTGCAGAGTTTATGAATAAAATCTTACATATTTTTTGTATAGATGTTGTTTGACCTATTTTTTTTTTAAATAAAAGTAGCCTAAGTTACTCCTTATTACATCATCTATCTGCCCGTGAAAGTCCTGTCAAATTTGTTCCAACTATTTAAGAGATTAGCCAACAAACAGAAAAAAACAATGTTGTTTTGGTATATGTACCGTATATACATCCATATGCATTCAGTAAAAAGCGGTTTATTAATATTACAAACAGACTCCAATTTTATTTATTTCTATAGATGTTTTGGAATTAACTTCTTACTCAATTTAAGTGATATTATAATTATAGAAACAGATACAGACACCAGCCACAAATCGGTCCAGCCATTTAAGAGATTAGCCGGAACAAACAGACAGACAAAATTGTAAAAAAAAATGTTTTATTATATGTGTATATCCATATGCATACAGTTAAAAGCGGTTATTTTAATATCACAATAAGACACTCCATTTTATTTATTGGTATAGATGTTTTGGAGTTAATTTATTACTCAATTTAAGTGATATTATATTTATACAGACAGATAAAGACATACATACGCTTGTGTCGAAGTCTCCGAAATGGAAAGTAGAGTTGTGTTAAGGGAAATATATAGCCTTCTATAATTTAGTCCCAATTACGCAATGAAGTCCTTTGCCATCATCCAGGTACTTGGGAGATTGAATGGGAAAATTTGAGTATATCTAAACAGAAAGGGAAGGAAATGCTAAATCTTTATACTTATATATTGGAGGGTGTGAGCTATTCCTCCTCTCCTCATAATTACTGAAAAACATCTTTGTCTTTTAGAACATTTCCAGAAAACATGATTTGACAACAAGAGTAATCGTATAAAGCTTCTATTTTTCACCAAATATATTAAGGTGTTACTTTATATACAAAATGTTATATATCACACAGAATAAGTTCTTTAAATGTCCTTCTGCACGTTAACCTTACTGAAGTCTTGTTACAGCTGAATGCAATAAAATAGTGAAGAAATCTTTTTATTTTTGCCTAGCCACAAACAACTTCTAGCCTCGTTTTAAAGCCCTTTGCCGCATCCGCTCTGGATTAAGTATAGAACCATTCTATTTGAGGAGGCTTACTAACGCTCCACAGGTTTGATTGGAGTATTGGAGTCGAGTCCACTTTATGTCCAGCCATCTGTTTTCGATAGCTTTCGTACTTGTACTTAATATGATTAGGACGTGGCTTTGAAAACAGCGAGATAAAACCACTTCAAAAACCGTGAATATGGTTTGATTTTGTATCTTCGTACCTTATCTTTAAAAGACTCATTCTTTTAACGGAATTGAGTTATTTTGAGAAATTCCATCTTATCTAAAACAGGAACACAAACCATTCGATACTTGTTTTCATACTTTACCGACTTTTAAAGTTATTTGATGAATTTTATTTTGTTAAATCCACATTTACATATACAATTAAGTGGTTAAGTCATGATTGATGTACTATGCTTCTATGAATATACATTCAAACATTGCAAAACTAAAATCAATAATTCAAACAAAAAAAAAATTGTTCTATTTGAATATAAACCCACATCACAAAATTTAAGCAATACATAAGATGTAGTTAATAAAGAGGGTATTTTTTTATATCCTGGATACTAACATATGTTAAAAAACTATCATACATAGATACATGCATACACTCACACCTGTTTTCCCCAAGGGGTAGGCAGAAGCATCATTATCGCCCCCATTTTGCCTATAATAATTTAGTCCCTTTCACGTATAGGGCGAAAACTTGCCATCGTCCGAGCACTTTTGGGAATCAGATGAAAAAATCGGGGTATATTAATAGGTATAGAAAGAGAAGGAAAGGAATATTGCTTATACAAACAGACTGGGAGTTATAAGTCATAGTTCAAGCAAGTCTGGGTCGCGTACCTGTAACTAAAATTGGCTTGTTGCGTAATATCTGAGTGCTCTAACATCAGAACTATAATTGATATTGTTAATAATGATATATTTATTATATTTATGAAAGATATTTTTTTGTATTCATGCTGTTGGAGGCAGTTGCAGTTTAAAATACTTCTCTAAAACTAATGTTTTTTTTTTTAATGATATATTGGACAGACGAACAGACGGGTCACCTAATGGTAAGCGAAAACTGTCGTCCATATACACCTGCAACTTAAGAGTCGTAAGTGCGCTACTGGCTATGAGGATAATAAGGGAGAGGGCATGTGGTGACGGAAAGAGGAAACGGGGCATGAGGAGATGAGAAAGAGGAGAGAGGAGATGAGAAGATAAGAAAGAAGAGAGGGATGGTGAGATTTCTGTAAGGCCGTTTGCACCGGACAAGCCGACCCATTGCCAAAGCATGGCTCTACCAGGGTAGTATACGTAGTATATAACTTCAGAGGGAATAGAGACTGTCACACGCTTGTTAAACTCTTGGTGTTAAGTTTTTATGCACCTGCACTTTAAAACTTATGTAATAATGTAACTGACTTACTATTGTTATGCCGCATGTAGGTGCCTTAAAATGTGAAGAAGGATTTTTGACTATTATCTATCAGGCAGTAATATGCAGTACCCGGTTGACGGTTAAATTATAGTTGCCAGAACGTCTTTTGATACGTATATATAGACGATACACTCATCAATTACACGGTAGCAAATACTTTTTTCACATCTAAATATGGTGTTTAGTTAGCTATTAGATATAAATATTTCGTGTTTCTGACGCCCTGGCTGTTATTTTGTACTTCAGATTATTTTGTAGACCAAAACTTTGTCTTGGTTTGTGTGGTTCCTTGCACTAAAATCAAATCCGCTTGTTTTATGGCCTACATCTTTCGTTACTCTTAAATGGGCTAATTACTTTTGCTTAATACTATGCTACTTCAACATCAACTTCGTCCTTTATTTCATCACGATTTTGTTTGTTAGGCATGCAGATCGATAATACTCGTGTTAGACTTTAAAACCTCAATCATATTTGAAGTTGAGGTAGGTTTATTTTAGTTTGTAAATTAATCTTTTTTTTTTAAATAAAACGTTTATTTGACACCAAAAACAGTAAAAAACTAAAATAAAACGGAAACGATGGTAGCTGCAAGAGTTTGAAACTGTGGCACCGCTGCCAACTCCCCGCTCCTAGTAGGAAACTAAGTTGTTCCAGACAAAGACTTTGAATGTAATTAGGTTAAATTAAATAAAGTTTCTTAGCATTTAGCAAAAGTATTTAAAATAATGAGAGCGTGTGTGTGTTGTGTTTTTGTGTGTGTGTGTGTGTGTGTTATGATTACTTATGATCATTTAGAGAATAAATATTAAGAGTTTTATCGATTCGATAATACACTTTAGAGCTTAGCTTTAGCTTTAAACTGAGGAGCTTGCAGATGAATAGTTCTGTTTCGTGACTTTGACGTTCTTCGTAGGAATCAGATGTTATTTCTTGCCAATACTTTGAAGATAGCCCGTTTTCATTTTCTACGCGTATTAAAGTTGATTTAGTAGCTCATCCCCGAGGACTAAACAGTAACCTCTCACCGACTCTGCAAGTGCGTACAAGATGGATATCTTACTTTTTGATATTAAGCTATCAAAGTCCACTGACTAGGCATGCCATGAGGATGGTGACAACCACTCTTGGACTCCATTTATTGCTTACCATCAGGCGAAGTGGAGTCATTATGGTAGGCTTACAAATAAAAAAAAAACTACGGCTGTAAGTTTCTTAAAAACATATATCAACTTTTTTAAACGTGCTACTGTGTAACCCATTTACTATTTCCATTTAAGGTAGTTATCGATAATAATGGCAATGTATCTGACAAACTCAGCACTGTCCAGTCTGAGAACTGCCCTTTTGGACTTGAATTGTAACAAACTCTTCATTACTGAGTTATTTTTCCAGCTTAGCAGACATTTTCTGTTTTTTTTTTTTTTTTTTTATTCGTAAGCCTACCATAATGACTCCACTTTGCCTGATGGTAAGCAATAAATGGAGTCCAAGAGTGGTCGTCACCATCCTCATTGCATGTCTAGTCAATGCAGCTAGGTGACCCACACTATTGCGGCCTGGTGAGATGCTTTTTCACGCCCCACTTAAAAGACCCGGGATCAAATTGGGAAGGAAACACGTGCGCTGGTAGGGAATTCCAGGCTTTCACTGATCGGCACAGGAAAGAAGAGCCAAACCGTTTCGTTCGGGATCGCATATCTTCGACTCGCAAACGGTGACTCCTCAGGCCAGCACGTGTAGTCCTGTAGAGGAAGGGAGAAGGTGGGACCAATTGGAAGAGCTCGTCAGAACACTCCCCGTGATGTAGGCGATAGAGAACTGCCATAGAGGCGACATCTCTTCGCAACTGCAGGGGCTCAAGAGACTGGGTGACCTCAGGACAGTCTATAATACGGACTGCGCGTCGCTGCAACCGATCGAGAGCGTCAAGCAGATACTGCGCATAGCTATCCCAAAGATGAGAGCAGTACTCCACGCAGGAGCAAACCTGGGTCTTATATAAAAGACACAGATGCTCGGGCGAGAAGAACCGTCTCAACTTGTTCAATACACCGAGCTTCCGCGAGGCCGCCTTAGTGACGCTCTCGATGTAATCACGCGGATTGAGATCCCGACAGATGTCCATACCCAGTATACTAAGCCTATCCTGTAGTGGCAGTTGAGTGTTCTGAAGAGTAGGAAGGGGAAGGAATGGAGACTTTTTGTTTGAAAACGCGCACGCCTGTGTTTTTTTGGCGCTGAACTCGACCAGATTCTCACAACCCCATTGAGAGATGCGGCTCAGGACCCGGTCGAGCTCAGCAACAAGCTCCTGTCGTTTTCCCTCAACGTCTGCTAGCTTGGCAGCAGGATGTCCAAAGTATCGCCCGTGTACTGTGCTGTCGTCTGCATAACAATGTATGTTGCCAAGAGCCAGCATATCATTGATATGCAGAAGGAACAGCGTGGGCGATAGGACGGAGCCCTGAGGTACACCAGCGCTAACCTCCTGGAAGTCAGAGGCCGCGCCGTCACAGAGAAACCTAATGCGGCGCTTGTGGAGGAAGGCAGCAACCCAGTTGCATAGCTGAGATGGCAGACCAAATGCAAGAAGTTTGGAGAGAAGTGAGCGATGCCAGACCCTATCGAAGGCCTTGGCAATGTCGAGGCTGATGGCCAAGGACTCCCCATGCCTATCCATAGCCTCACCCCAAAGGTGTGTGACGTACGCTAGAAGATCACCCGTGGATCGGTTCGGCCTAAAACCATATTGCCGATCATGTAACAAGGAGTGATCCTCTAGGTGGCGGATTAATTGGGTGTTGATTATCTGCTCGAGCACCTTACAGAGTATGGAGGTGACGGCTATAGGACGGTAATTAGCTGGATCGGAGCGGTCACCTTTTTTGGGAATGGGTTGGACGTTCGCCTCTCTCCAGGCCTCCGGAACAATTCCCGAGGAATAGGACAGGCGATACAGGCGCGTCAGTATAGGAGACAACTCTGGTGCACAGTTTTTAAGAACCACCGCCGGAATACCGTCGGGTCCACTGGCTTTCCGAACATCGAGTGACCGAAGCTCCGCACGGACATCCCTCTGCCGGATGCGAATATCCCGTATTGCGGAGTCGCAAGATGCAATGGTGGGCGGGTGAGCGCCACGGTCGTCGATTCGGGAGTTAGCCGCAAAGAGGTCAGCAAGTAGTTTCACTTTCTCTTGCGGCTCGTGGGCCAGTGATCCGTCAGGGTACTTCAGCGGTGGCAGCGCAAGCTGGCAGTAGTTGGACTGCACGGCTTTGGCCAATAGCCAAAACTTACGGCTACCCGTAGGGTATGCGACGAGTTCTTGACCAAACCGTGCAATGCGCTGGGTATCAGCTCTGATGTAAGCCCTCTTGCATTCCTTAGTGGCTTTGTTAAATGCTGCTTTTAGGCGATCAACGTCTGGTTCACAATGAGCGCGGGCCCTGATCCATGCGCGGTAGGCTGACTGCTTTTGAGCGACAGCACGGGTGCACTCGCGATTGAACCAGGGACGGGTCTTTGTGCTGGCGACTTCACTGTATTGGATATAGTACTCCATACCGACAGTGATTTCGTCAGCCACGGCAGACGCACTTTGCGACAGATCCCTGTCTTTAAAGCAGCGTTGAGCCAACGGGATGGATGCAAAATAATCCCGCATTCCATCCCAGTCTGCTGACGAGTAGTGCCATAACCGTCGCCTTGTTACCACAGGCCGTGGTGGGGCAACAAGAGGCACCGAGGTGGACACCAGGCAGTGGTCGGAGGATCCCAGAGGGGCGTGAACCGTTACACTGTACTGCGCTGGGTGACTCGTCAGCAGAAGGTCTAGCAAAGAGGGCGCTTGACCCGATATGTCTGGTATCCTGGTGGGCTGGAGTACCAGTTGGGTCAGGCCATGCGTGAGAGCGAATGCGTGGGCAGTTCGACCAGCGTGGTCCGTTCTGGAAGATCCCAGCCAGAAGTCATGGTGGGCATTAAAGTCTCCCAAAAACACCAGATCGGCGGTCGGGAACTGCTCCTGCGCTTTGTCCGTTGCGTGACTCATGTAGTCAAAGAGTCGAGTTGTCTCGAAGTCTCCGGAATGGGACCGATAAAGGCAAACGTCATACCCCAGCCCTCGCGAGGAAGCACTCCTCTAGAACGTATCCGGGATAGTAGAGATATGCCGTGTCGGCAGGGCGGCGTATTTGTGTCTCCGTAAGAAAAAGCATGGCCGGCCGAGCCGTCTCAAGGTGCTGGTGTACGGCGCTGAGGTTTGCATGGAGTCCACGTATGTTAGTGAACTCCACCTCAAAAAGCGGGTTGGTGGGAGAGGAGGATGCCGCTGTTGGACCATTTTTCTTTCTTTGTACTGCCATGATAAGAGTTGGGAAAGGGGGCGTAAAAGGCATGACAGTCATCGTGACTGTGTAAACTGAGACTGAAAATACTGTGTCATCATGTAACGGTGAGGCATGGCGGAGACCGAACCGCCGGACGGAAGGGCCCCCGTACCCTCCCGGAAATGGACGCCGGGTCCCACCGTCCGGTCACCAACCGGCACGACGAGCCACTCCGTGGATTATGCGCGACCTGACGGGGCAGCCTCCCAGGGTGGTTAGCCGTGGTTGGGCCCCTCTCTATGCCGCGGGCGGCCAGCGGCACCACCGTTTCTACGGGTCTCCCTGGCCGACGGTTCGATCCACGCCAACCTCACAATGATTCAACGAGCACTCCACTGCTCACACACATACCACGATAACTGTCACCCCTGCATCATTGGGCCTCCGGCGTACTCACTCACCAGCGAAAGACGACAGCACGAATGATGTCGCTTTAGGCTGGTTTTCTGTGAGCGGGTAGTACTGCCCCGGTCGAGCCGGCCCATTCCTGCTGAAGTCAGCGTGGCTCTACTACCTAAAAAAAGTCTTTCTGTCTGTGAGATAGCTCTTGAAAATCTCACAGCAGCTACGAGATGCTGATGCCACGAATGCTGATTTTTCTAGCTTTGAAGTAAGTACAAAGACAGTGTCAAAAGCCTTGGTAAGGTCTAGATATATAAAAACGGTTTCCGACTTTATTAAAAATCATTGTTGATTGTATCTGTTAGTTCTATAACAACATCTTCTGTGGATGTACCACTCCTGAAACCTGATTGATTAATTTAATTTTGTGAGATATTTAGTGAGTGTTTGTTACTTTATATTAAAAATCTAGATAGTGTAGAAAGTACTGATATACGTATAGAGTTAAATACTCCATGTCATGTCTCTACCTCCAGACTTGTAAATAGGATGAACTACAGCAGTTTTAAATATGTACTATAACAGGAAAAATACCAGTTGCAAAACACGAGTAAATAATAGACAAGAGCTGGTGTTATAAAGTCTGGTCTGTTCTGTCAAAGCTTTGACAATGGAGCTACTCATACTAACAAACCCTACAGCGAATTTGCCTCTAAAACCGATGATATTTTCAACTTTGATACCATCTTTGCTATGTAACAACACTGAATGTAGTGGAGTAGAACTTTTAGAACTAGACTGCATTATGATACTGGTCAGATTGCTACATTTTAAATGCTAATAGTCAAATTTATGCTTACAAATACACACTGTTTAACGGTAATATTATGAATGAATTGTATTGAATTCAATATAATTTGGGATGAGATTGACCAGATACGATCGTTGTCAACATAAAGTCCATTTTCTATATCTCATAATTATTTTTTATAATTAGTAAACGAGTTCGAGCTATTTTTAATTTAAATAAATATTGTGTCATAATAATTAACTGCGCTTTATATTATTTGTTTAATGAATTATAGAACTCGAAACTTTTGAATAATTTTCTAGATTACCAGTGTATTTTTGACACTTCCAAATCTTATCCTTTTTTACTATGAGCGGTTGTATTGCTTAAAATCATGTAGAAAGTAATGTGAAATGAGATTGAACTCCTTCTAAATAATTTGCAGGCATCAGTATTTAAACATCAATGAATATGTACAGAGAGCCCTGCTAGTAAATGGGTTAACCGCATATAATGTTAGCGTACCATAAAATCTTTTAACAACCGCACGGTAGGTAAATAAACAATTCTCCTGCTTCTGAGTTACTTGTACTCACTGGTCCAGCAGACGACCAACCTGTATGGCAACAAGCTGGGTAAGAATTTTACTTTTATTACTTATTGTGACATTACAAGTTAGATAGAGGCAACAGTCTCTTAAGTGTTATTAAACTGGTTTTAGAGACTATAACATGAATCCGTAATATAGAATATTTTGTGTAATTGGAATACACCTTAAAAATGTTAAAGGAAGCTTGTTGTGTTATTGAAATTGGTGTATAAACGGAAAAGGCCTAAGTATTTATTGTTTCTCACCGGCTTCATATAGGAGATTCTAAACTCGACTGACTTTAATAAAAAGCTTTTGGTTTTCTTTGTAGGAGCAGTATATTATTTTGGTACTATTTTAATTTTTAAAAGTCATTCTACATCAGTGTGTCATAATAGTCTCACTGAATCGCACTTTGCAAAAGTTAATTACCGAGTAATAGAGAATAGTTTTATAACAATTTAATAACCAACTTTGCAACTTACACTTGACAATCTAGTCATGGGTCAATCTAGTAGAGGTGGCATCCCCAGCTTTGATATCCAGAATGCGGTCGCCATTCGATAATATCATGTATAAAAAAGTCCAATGTGGTAATCTTTTAGACACGTATTCTATAATAGTTCAGTTCACGATTAACATGTTTAAATTGTCTGGCGATTGCTTTTATTACTTGATTGCTAAAGCAAAAGTGTTCGACATATTCAACCATCGTGTACATTCGTCTGATTAATTCAATTTGTCCATGACAAATATTTCATCAAACTAATGATTTACCTGCAATAAAAACAGAACTGTAATACATTTCTCTATGAACTGTATGTGTCGAGCCCAGAGGAGTCAGCGCGATTTTATAGCGTGTCTCGGAAGGCCTATATATCCTTGCGTTTTGGCCACCAAGACATCTTTATGGAGTTGGCGAACGAGAAAATTTTGTACGTTGTGCCATTGCGCTCCTATAACCTTTTAGTTTTCGTGAGGTTCATTTTTCTTTATATCTTATCGGTATGGGTCCCAATGTTTTATTATTATATTGATTGGTATTTCTACGTGTACTTATTTGTTTAACTGCTTATTTAACATATTTTTTGTATACAAATTTAGCCAAATTATAATAATTCAAAAACCTCTGTTAAGATTTTTTCTATTTATGTAAATATACGGTTTTACTCACGTGTGTTTTTCGGGGATACCCGACTAGTTTCGGTCTCGACAGGAGGACTTTTTCAAGGAGTAAGTCGTCCAGCCGCGACGGTACCAGGCGATGTACTGATTATTCTACTATTTTTTCCACAGAAATCTTTTTTTTTTATTTGTCTATGATCAAATAAAGTCCTTTACCTCAAAAATACTAAAACTTACTCATAATCGTAATGCACTCGCTCTACAGAACACTCTGATTCGTGAACAATGTGAAACCTGTAATGAAAACTAATTTTTGTGTTGTTTTATTATATAACAAAACGTGTGGTGTCGTGGGACACCAGATAGAATCGAAGCTCCTTATTATAAAAATATTAATTTCAAGTTCTATTGGAATAATTATTTGGGTATACATTTTTTATTGTTTTTTTATCGACAAAAATAAAAAAAAAATCTTTACAAAATTATTTTAACACCTTTATTTTATTTACAATGTTTTATAAAAATATATAATAATAGTATACAAAGAAACAGATGTTTACCGGAATAATAACAGCAAACGGCACAACAATACCAGTCATCACGTAGACTATACTTTAAAACTGTATAGCCATCATAAATAGGCTATACTTAACAATCTTACGCTTTTTTTTTGCCTACTAGGCTACCCCTCCGCAACCCCCCCTAAGGAACTTCGTCCCAATATTTATTTGATTGCTATGATCCCGATTAATTGAAGGAGTAGGTACTTAATATTATTAATACACTATGGCGAATGAATCTTGTATGATAAATTAATGGAAAACAATTAATAAAGCTGAATTCAAAATTGCAGATTTAACTTAGTACCGTATGTAATACTTTTACTTTATTTTATTTTTACTTTATTTTTATTATTCTTAAAAACAAGTTATTGCCGTGTGGTTCTCGTTAGAGCACCACCGATAACATCTCTTCGTGGATATCGTAAAAAGCGACTAAAAGATCTTACTGTTAACTTTCAGACAGAATATCAGTGCACTGTATCCCCGGATAGTGGCCGCTCTGCATACCCCTTCCAGGATGCAGGCGTGAGAGTATATATACATATGTAAAAATAATTTATTGAATCGGTTCTATTATATTAAACATGTTTTTTTATTCTTATTGAAAATGATAACCTGCATTAAGAATAATTTGGCTTTAACATTCAATCAACGGACACAAAGAATACCCAGACTCGGAACAACTATGTATGGGTCACATGAATATTAACTTTCTGACGTAGCAAAGATTTTTATAACTCTGAATCCAATATCCTTATTAGATAATCACTAATCTTTCTTTTCTTCTTTCATTTAACTTAAGTTTATTAGTTACCTACAGTTTACTCCCTCTTTTTATTCATTTATGCCTTCACTTTCTCACATTTTCCGCTTTTCTAACAACACGCACACATTTCTTTACCAGTTGATCTTATGGCTCACAGTTTATTTTATCTAAACATGTACAATATTGTAAAATGTAAAAACAGAAACATTCGCAAATCATTTATTGGTAATCGACATGACGCCTCAGTTTTGGAAGCATAATAAAAAAGGTTAAAATCTTTCAAAGGCCCTTACAATTTCGCAAAATATAGAATCTTGTTCGAGCAAACGGGATTTATGTATTGAACATAATAACATACATATATTTTGTGTGTTTCACACAGAAAGCATATCTTTTCAGAATGTTATTACTTGAGCATGATATAAAAATGGTATTCTGATTTACATGTTGCTCTGCGCGGCCTCTGACTTCCAGGTGGTTAGCGCTGGTGTACCTTAGGGCTTATTTTATATTTTTATGGTAATCGATTTTTTCGCCAATTGTTTACCGATTTACGATGATTTTTTGTTGTTTTGGTTTCGAAATTCCATGTTTTGAAAAAGGGTAACTTCTTCTTTTAAAATATCAATTATTGCTTAAATATACGTTATCAGAGGTACGTTAAAGGATTACTGTTATACGTAGGGTACCACTGCTATTGAAACATTAAGGCGAGTGAAGCGGAAAGGCGAAATCTAGTGAATAGCAAATTGTCCGAGCTCCCGAGGTGCGAGTCACCAAACATTTATTAATTTTTATGAAAACTCAGAACGCCTATCGTTTATATTTCCAATGTCAATTAACTAACTAAATTTCCCAGTGTTTTTACTAATACGAATAATCAATTTAGTACTAAAACACGGGTGATAAGCTGAAATTAAAATTGTACCACAAATGTAATGAACACGCAAAATTAGATCCCGCACGCTATTTGCCAAAATTAGGGCTTGTTTATATTACTTACGCTTACCATCTTTATGAATAAAGTATATAAGATTCATTTTTGGTTACACATGCTAACTCTGCAGTTATAAAATTTGATTAGGTTAGATATAGTGAGAAAGATAATAACGCTGGAAAATAATGTAAGGTTGTTTTCAGAATATTAATGAAAATTACGTTATATAAAGATATTTTTGCAAAAGACGGTCTTAGATAAATTAAAACGTTTTTTACCACGTGATGTTAGCAATTTCTACTTTAACTTATTGAAATTATACACTGTTCGTCGTATGAAATTTTATCAATAATAATTGATTTATCGCTGAACATAATACATAGTCATTTAATATCTAAGGTATCACTGGATGCGAAGTAAATCATTTCTGGCCGATTAGGCATGCATAATAAGTTCCTTTTTTTATTATATTGTAATTAAAATAATGTTACTTCTTTTTTTAAATTGTACAAATTGCCACAGAGTAAGATAAAAGTCTGGAATTGAATATGCATTTTTTTTTCTTTAAGTTCTGGATAGAGTAAATTAAAGTTATATAGGTATGTATATAGGTATTCATGCTTACAGTTCCCAGTCTATCTATGCAAGCAGCATACTTTTCCTTCCATTGTCTTGCACATTCCCAGTTTCTTCACTTTTCAATGTACTCTTTTTTTAAAGTGTCCAATGGATCGTTATAGGTTTATTATTACAATAGTAGGACCTAATTCTATTTACAAAATGTGTATGTGTAATAAAAAAAATCTGTCTGAATCTTTATGTCCTCAATGCCTGAATATAGGCACGGATGTCAATCAACTGTGTTTTCACATTTATAATGTTTTGTTTCTACAATTTTAGACAACCTTTGCTGGAAAGTGTCACCTGTTATGAGTATAATACTGCTAGAAAAATATTAATGCAAAGTTAAATCATTTCCTAGTTCTCTGTGTCGTAGAAATTAAGCAAAAAATCTGGACAAGTTACACCTTGATGCTCTCGGCAACGCTACAGTGCAGATTATACGCGTATTTAATGAAAAAAATAAAAAAAAACATTACAAACTCACCTTGTCAGCAAGTCCTTAGGGTCAAATTTATATACAATATTGCGACATCGTATCAATGACTTTATATTTAACTTAAAAAAAAAAGTGTTTTCGATTTGAATGAGCTCATTGAGGCGTATCGTGATCATTACTAAGCCGAGTGGTTCCCGGTGCAGTAGGGCCACCCCATTTTTCCCGTAAGCGTCTCACGGGTAAAATGGGGTGGCCCTATTCTACCACGATTAAGGCATCGGACCAGTATATATATCAAACGGTATATAGACAGTCATAAAGTGCCAAGCGGACGGCAACAGGCTTGTTCCCAATTGTGTAAGTAAGACTTATACATATCCGTACGGGAATATAGTGTGAGTTATGATGTTAATTTTCCTACTTGGAGGTGGACTATTTTCTGCAAATTCAAATAGGACCAACCTCATACCAACCAACCCTATCCCTTTCATTTAAAACAACTATATTGAAGACGGTTTAAAAAGTAATGTTTGTCCCGTAAAGTTTATACACAAACCGTTTTTGGCTTCTAATTCGGTTTTAATAGATATATTTTTTATACATAATTATCGAGTGTTATTCACACCCCACTACAAATAGAAAGGCTCAATAAAAACCGGCCACTGAAAATAGAATTAAGTACCCTTCCCTCTCAATTTAAATAATGAACGAAAAAAATATCCGAAATACGGTGTAAAAATATACAACCCAGTCCGATAATTGCTTCGCTCAAGGGCAAAGCTACCCACCCATAATTTAATGTGATTTATATGAGGGGCGGATATTTTTTTCTAAAATTACACGCATTCGACGCCGGGCCTACTTCAGCCTGAAATTGAGGTCGGCAGACGTTTTTAACTAGTCGGGGAGATTTTGGTGTGGTTGAGCACAGAGGAATAATGGGTTTGTTAATAGTTTATTTTCGATTTATTGTAAACAATTATAAAAAATATTTGTATAATTTAATTAATTGCAATAATGAAGGAAATATGACGAAGGACTTTTTTGAGTAAATTAGAAAAGCGCTATGGAGAAAGACAAAATCCTTCAAGATAAGCAGAAGGGTGGCGCAAAAAAAGCGACTATTTTTTGTTTTTTTTTTTTTTGAGTTGCGAGTGAAAAAATTTGAGTTTTTAATTTTTTAAGAGCCCTCTTCAAAGGACAGTTAAAAAAAAATTAAGAGGTCGCTCCAAATTTTTTTAAATTTCAAAAATCGATTTCAACTGTTGTAGTTGATTAAATAAAATTATTAAATTAAAAAATATATATGTTTTCTATGTTGTGTTTGATTGTTAGTTCATCTTGCGCCAACCAAATAAGCAGTACTAGAGTAGTCTTTTTATTCCGATTACTTCCTTCCCATAGATTTTTATCGTCATCATTGTCCATCTACAGATATATTATATAATGTCTTACAATATATGTATGTATATGTATATTTCTAGTTCATTTTAGCTACGGTGACTGCTGCCAATTTGTTATGGGGATTTTATGATAAGATGATTTCGATAATAGCACACAATAATATAATTTAGGAGAGCAGACTTGTGACTCTTGAGTTGCAGGTGTCCATTGACGGTTGTCACTTACCAACAGGTGAAACCTATAGCATAAAAAAAAACATATAGTCATTGGCGATCTGGTTTTATGAGCATTTCCCTTTTATTTAAAACTACTCCATCCTTCTTTAAAAAAAAATATAGTAACCATATTGTAATCATTGTTACTTAAATGTCAATAAAAAGACTATATTCAAAATATTTGTAAGTGTCTCGTGGGCTTTGTACTGTCAACATGAAGTCATATTACTATTTAAACTAAAAATTGAACCACAAATATATGTCGTGAGCACTTAGGATATGAAGATGTGCATGTTGAGAATATCTACAATAATACAGCATTTTCAAAAATGTCTTAGTTGCGCTCCGGGAATAAACTCTTCCTAATTGTAGCTGTAAATATGAAGTTTATTGTAAAAATGTTGTTGTTCTTACTCTCTATGTAAACTGCAGTTTTTTTTAAATTTAACGTGGGAGAGGCACGGCAGGAAACCATGCTTAGGCACGTTTTGGCCGGCTAGACCAGATCCACTCGCAAAAACAAAAAGGCTTAACCTCTTTTCCACTTTCCCTTCCCGTCTTTCCCCCCTCCACTTGCCGATGACCTCTTTCCCCTCCCTAATTTCCTGTACCCTTAAAACTATTTAGTTGCAGGTGTATATGGGCGGCATTAGTCACTTACCGTCAGATGATCCGTCTTCTCATTTGCACACTTCACCATAAAAAAATCTTGATTGAAATTGGAAATACAGTACAAAAAATTTCATATTTTCTTTCTTTTATTTCATATAATTACAATAGCAGTAAAACTAGCCTTATAGTCAAATATTGTGTCTTTATCAAATATACAGTTGACTATTGTACATTCAAATATAAATAAGACCACTCATATCAAATTCTTCTTTAGTACACCAAACGCTCGTAGGTGTACATACCTCATCTAAGTATCTAAAACTATCCCGTCTAAGTTATGTCTAAACTTTAAGTCCTAAACTACTAGGTTCTTAGCTGAAATGGCATTGGATGCTTTGAAACCCAAATTATTGCTTGACTAGCTTTCGCTCACGGTTAGATTGCGTAAAAGTTAATTTGTCTAGAGCAGTAGGTACATTTTTTTTTGATGATATACCTAGGTACCTACTCATAGGTAAGAATAGAAATAGAATACAAGAAAACTAATAAGTGAGAACAAATTTAAAGGTAGCATATATTACCAGAAAAGTAAACACAATTATGTAGTAAATGAAGTTTTTACTATTTATATGAATCACCAAAACATATTCCTTTTTTAATTTCTGTTCAGTAACTACTAAGCCCTAACTAAAGCCGCCAAGTCATTGCGGATTTTTTTTATTTCATTCCTTTCAATAAAGTAAAATTCATATACTGTTTCTGCTATAGGATATAATTGGGTACTCACAGATACAGAGTTCCATATTTCAAGATTCGATACCGTAAAATACAATGATAATAAAGATATAAAACATAAATCAAGAGCCTGTAGGATCACGAGATCAATGATAAATTAATAATTACTGATAACAATTTACATGTAAGGGTGGTTTTAAGAGTTGTTTGCTAAGTTTTATTTTGTAAGTAGCCAAACTAGTGTTAAAAAATCGAAACACTCACAACTTATTATTTAATCGTCTGTGAAATTTACTTGGTTTTTTAGTGTTAATTAATAGATGTTATATATCTATCTGTACTAAGTAGTCTGTGTTGTGTTGTGTATATTGTTTGTATGTATTATATATTTTGTGAATTTTAATTTTAATTAGTTTTAATTGACAATCAAAAAATGTAAATGTTCCGGTTAAAAATATTACTCAAGTAAATGAACATTTGTTTTCTTATGAGAACATAAAGTCATCTCATACCCAAACTGAATTATCTGTAATGATAGATGAAAAAAAAAAAACAACCAGAACGAAACAAGTATACAAAACAAAGCAGCATTTTTTTTAGGATACTCTTGAATGGACAGGAGTGTGTTATACAACGTTGATAGATTTGATGCCAAAACAAGATCATTATAAAGCGTACTAGTCATGTATTTTTATCACTTCTACTATACGTCCATATATAAACAAATAAATATAACGATATATAGGTATTCAAACCAATTGAAACATAAATAGAGATACATAAAATTAAGAATATAAATAAGACAATGAATCGTAATTGATAAACAAAGTTTATTTTAACTTTAATTTGTCACATAGTAATGTTTAACCATTTTTTTAATGAGTGTGAGAGAATCAGTACTCTCTAGCAGACGAGCTCAAACATTAGCCTGGGTAATAAAAAAGGAAAATGTAATTCTATCTCAAGGCGAGCAGCTTCAACAGTGAAACACTTATTGACGAACTTTGTAGAATGCACTGGAATTTGCTGTTGAAAGTTCTCCAATGATATCAAGAACTTCGAATGTGTGACACATAGGAACCTAAAACTTTCTTTTATGTAACATGCGGGGGTAGGGGGGGGGGTTTGAATAATATATGTGAGTATTTCGATTAACTCAGAGTTACACGCAATATTAATGCGTAAAGAGTTAATATTATGTTTGATGTTTATTACGTAATCTGCGCACAAGAAATTCGGGTCTACAGATTTTTTATTACATATATACACAGATGTGTCAGCATTATGTCTGAAGAACTTTATCACTAGTAAATGATTCTGTTGTGTAATGTTTTTATGAAGAATTGAATTTATTTATTTAAAAAGTCTTAGACAAATGAAAATGTATAGCTGTAAATGACTGGATATAACGCATGCCTTGCATCACGCCTTTTTTTTTATGTGTGGACACCCCACGGGTCGTCACCTTACCGGGGCCGGTAAGGTGGTATGTCGGACTGACTAATACCACATCACACATCACGCCTTATGTCACTTCAGGACATCCCAAGAAACGTTTTATAATAATAAGCAGATAATGATAACACTATATAGTAAAATTTACTTTTTTTTTACTTGTTTGCAGATACCTCGTAACGAAAACAAAAAGAAGGAAATCCCTGTCAATATTGATGTTACAACTTATTATTTTATTTTTCGAGCATTGCTTCTACTTTCTGCCTTAATATAAAATAAATCAATATTAAATAATGAAACTCTCATTTGATTTATTCTTATTATTAATTAAAATAAACTTCATTCTCGAGTGTTTGAAAGATTCATGTCTCCTTTTTATATTATTATAAAGACAAGGAAAAGCTTTCACAGCCCTTGTTAATGTCAGATTTTGGAAATTTTATGCTTTAAATTAATTGAAGTGTTGAGTATACTCGAACAATGGTAGCGCCTTCTCTAGTCGAGTGCAAATAACAGTAAACTGTTTTTACGTCCGCAGCTGTATTGCGAATCGTGGAATTAACAGTGAAAGGGTATAATCAAATATGTTTTAACCCAACAGCACTAAGGATAGTTTTGTTTTTATAGTGTTATGTATAATGTGCCGTTGACTTATTACATCTTAGATTGCTTGAAGCATTTCGATATGTAAGGTGTTATTTAAATCGTTTTATAGTGGGATTTCTATATGGTATATTTTGGGAACTCTTCCGTTTATAAAAATAGTAAAGAGGTTAATATTGCAATCGGATTATATATATTTTTAAATAATTTTACTTGTCTGTACCGCTCATGCAATGCAGAAGTCTATAGATAGTTATATATCACGTGGATTGATCTCTTTGAAGCACAATTAAAATACAACTTCTCATTAATACTTCACACTCAAAAGCATTCTGGAAACCTAAAAGACATTACTCAAGTATTTACGCAAGTGACATTGCCTATATTAAGGAAGCAATGAAGTCTTTGTGTCGTCATCTTTGATTAAATAATAATAAAATGTGGTTAATTAATAATATTTAAACCAGACTTATGTATATTCTAAATTGAAGACAATTATACTACACTACAATATATTAAATTACGTACAATAAGTATTCCACAAGAAATTTTAAAACCTGTCTATCGACAAATCTTTAGTTTCTTTCCGAGTTTAGTACAATTCCACTAGACAACAACGCTTTCAATTCTATTGTACAGCCAATCAGTAAATCAATTATTCCATTGCTGACAATAGGCCTCTGGTAAGATGTACAATTGTACACTAAAGTAAATTTTATTACAAGAGTACATCAGTTATATCATTACAAATGGCGGTTTTATCGTTGAAATCGATCTCTTATAAACCCTTAAACTTGGTAAGCCCTTATTACCAACTTTTAACAACCTCTTTATAAAATATTACAAAACAGAAAACAAGGGATATTTTTCAGAACTTAAGTTATAAATTTTTAGCCGGCTTAATAAAATCAAACAGCTATTTTAGTATTTAATTACTCTTTATTAGATTGTTCGTTGTGTTTTGATATTTCAAAGAGGCTTAACTCGTTTAAGATGATCTCGCTTGTTAATTAACTTAGATACGCCTTAAAGATTTACAGAGTTTATGTAAAGTTTATATACACTGTCGGACATCAAAGAAGAATTAGCGTTAGAATGAGTACTTTATGAGATTCGTGAGAAAATCTTGATCAAAGTTGTCAAACATCAAATTCGATAATAGAATGCCTCGCTTCTGAAGATAAACTTGTTCCTAGTATTATTTAAGTGCTCTTGTCTTACATTATCATTAAGGAGGCAGAGACAAATCAAGTCAGTAGTTAGCCCTCCTCTTTTTGTGAATTAATTTTCTTTCGTTTATAGTACTAGTAGTCGTAACTTAACTCCTTGAGCGAAGTTAAATCCTTGTTCTTGGAGTAGGTTCACATCGACCGTACGAAACGCAAGTCGGACGCCCTACCGCTACTTACTAAATCAATATGTTATAAATTTTAAGGTTCCGCCTACATTTTTTTAATTCTCCATATATTTACATTGATACAAACTCGGCTTGTATACTGCACTAAAAGAACTCGTAAATTAATTAGTAATATTCTCCACGTCGTGCAGCTATGTTTTCAACTTTCTGACATACTTTTAATGCCTTACATATATTATTATAGGTGTGTGTTACGTGTTTACATATAGATGAACGATTTTTCAACAGACAGAGTTTAGGAGCATAAAAGTTTATTAATGAACACACACACAGTCCATGGCTGAACCCATGAAGAGAGACTGAAGCTGATTAGTTTAAATATGAAATATCAACCTTCTCCTTAGCAATGGGAATAAAATTTTCATTACACCCATATTTCGACACATACATACATACCCTGACGCCTGCATCCCCGAAGCGGTAAGCAGAGGAGTAATTACAGCCCAATTTTTACTGATTATAGTTTAGTTCCATTTACGTAATAGGGGGCAAGCCTATTACCATCATTCAGACACTTTTGGGAATTGAATGAGTAAATTTGGAGTATATTCACAGGAAATAGAGGAAAGAAACTTAAGAAAAAGGATATTGCTTATACAGATTTATTGGGGAGCATAAGCAATAGCTCAAACAAATCCGGGAGGCAGGTATTCGGTAGTTCGAGATCTAACTAATAGTAACATTTCAACAAATGAATATGTATGTAGTTCTTAAGCGGCTTCTGCCTCAAATGACTAACATAAAAAGCATACCTCGTTTATAAATACATTTGATCGTTAGAGCCGTTTTTGAGATACAAGAAATAATTTGATTATAGATTTGCACGTTTAAGGTATAATATAATTATGAATATATATACTAGCAATGGTTATAAAAGTTATCTACTCAACTATCCTCCCAAATCAAAAGCAGTACAGGGCAAATTTTATCTCTTTGAAATTTCAGTGGTGTTGAATTTCTTTATTTTATATGAATGCATATAATGTATGTCATAAATTCACCTAAATATTTCTGAATTCTTGTGTCTTTTAATAAAAAAAAAATACATTAATGTGTTAATATGATGAGATATATTTTATTGCGGATTTTATTGTAGATATACTAAAGACTTATATTTTTCCAGTTAATTGTATTCCTTTATTTGGACCGTTTCAGGCTCCCTTTAATATATTCATTTCTCATCTTGTCCATTCTAGTCACAGCTCATTTCAGCTAGATGTAGCCGACTCTCGTCCATTCTCTTTGTGGACCAACTTTCAGATGCGTACTGGACGACAAATAATGGTCTCCTAAATTTGTCTTTTAAATTTAGCAGGAAACCTGGGATGGCGTATCGTTCCTGTCACCTGTCGCCACTTAATCCAACCTGTATTGGATCAATGCTATACAGTTCAGACATTAATTTGTATTACGATACAGTACAACAGGTTAATTTTTCTTTTACATGGTTCACAAATGTTGAAATTTTACACTGAAATAAAGTATATATTATAATAAATTATAGCCTGTATCACATAGAAAGAGTCTATGTTCCTCTCAGACAGACAGATTTTTATAGAATCGAATCTGTGGATACAGAGATCACCCATTACAAAAAAACAAACAAATCATTTTACCTCTTTATAATATTAATGTAGATATATTATGTTATCTGTATTCCGTCATAAATGTATATTACTTAAGTCCGAAACAAAACTTGTAATTGTTCTGTTTTCAAAATAACTTCTTACATATACCTATGTAAATGTTATTGCAGATATATATTCATTGTTTTTGATAAGGTTTAGTGTATTTTTTTTGTTTTTAGGAATTATTTCAAATAAGTCTTCGGGCACAATTTATATCCTATCTGTAGACATCTCTTTTTTTGCCATATTTTTTGGCAATCGAACCCATGAGATCTTTTTCAGCAGTTATGATGACTCACCACCATATCAACACGCCAGTTACTGTTACTTTTTACTTATTAGTGAGGTTAAATTATTTCAAGCTCACTATAACTAATATATCTTAACAAATAAAGGAAGTACCAACTGTTCTTTTATAATTAGATCAATCAAACTCAAGCTCAATATTAAAGCGATAAAATATTAATTAATTGATAAACTTTGATTAGTTTTTGATTAAAACTCGAAGCGTTTGACCGTGAACGGTGATGTTAGAGTTAATAAACTGTTATTTAGTCAACAAGCACAATTCATATCTCCTAGACTGTTTACAATTCTTTGTGGATCACACAATTTTTGCCATATTTTTTAACAATCAAACCCACGACTTCTGGTTCAGCAGTTAGATGTTGTCAAGATGTGTTAAGATTTATAGCATTTGTTTTTGCCTACGGCTTAGCTACCCAAGCTTGTGTGAATGTTGACTTTCTCTATCTGCAGTCCTAAAATAAGCTGAGCAATGAAGACTTGAAAGCTTAACAAAGATATTAATTTACATTACCATTTAAATATTACTAACTTCTACTATTAGTTTCATTTGCGTTAATGTACTGTAAACAGAACTATGTAGACATTTCAATACCTTGTAAACATAAACAACAAATCTTAAACTAATTAAACTTATCTCAGGAAAATGTTGCATGTTAGTTATTTAAAATTAATAAGCAATATGGTAGTTTGACAAATATTTTGTTATTTAATACGCATCGTATAGTAGAGATATTTTTAACGTAGGAGAGCCGTGCTTCGGCACGTATGGGCCGGCTCGACCGGAGTATTACCCTGGCCTCACAGAAAATCGGCTGTTAAGCAATGCTTACATTGTGTGACCGAGTGAGTGAGGACCGAAAGCCCAACACCCTATTCCCTTCTCCTCTTTCCCCTCCTCCCTTTCCCCTACGCTAAAAGGCGGACAGCACTCTTGTGGTCCTTGAGTTGTTAGTGTTCATGGGCGGCGGAAGTCATTTACCATCAGGACCCATCTGTTCGTTTGTTTCCCAGTACTATAAGACTACTATAAGATATATCATATTTAAGCTAAAAGATACCTGTACTTTACTCCTGATAACAGTTTTTAAAAATGTAAAACACTCATCCCTGTATCTTTAAAAAATTAGCAGTCAGGTCAAGTTTTATCAAACTATCTAATTCTATGCAATTAATTTAAAAAATAACGAAGTTAGGGACGATACTGCGAGATAGCTAGTGTAAAGAAAGTTATTTATTTGAGTTAGTATAACCAACTGTAAAATTTAATTAATCTTTTGAACTAAAACATAATAAAAATAAAACTTTATAATTAGTTTGTTAGTGAATTAATTGTATTTTAAATTAATATCTGTAGTATACTATGTCAAAAAGCAGCAAACGAGACGTCTAGTCCACAAACAACGGACATACCGTACTGTTTCATTAGAAAAATAGGCATTTCATTCCAGACATTGGCAATTTAAATCAAAAAGGGTCTGTAAAAGCGCTTAGTTCGACAATTATTGACGTTGCTTCTAGGGATTTACAGCTTTATATCTATACAAACCAGAGCTACTAGCACGTTTACAATTTAATTTCCTCCCCAGAATACTCTTCTATACCTCTATTCAAACAATTACACAAACATTGTGGAATTTATGACCCCATTTCTTTAGTACAACACCCCAATTACGAGGATGAAGTAAATAATGGCCGTCAATCGTCACTTGCCGTCAATCAATCAGTCTCTCAAGCATTCTGTCAATAACGGTGCTTGATCTCTTTTTTATTTTATTTTTTTTCCGAAAGAATTGTGCTCTTATTTTTGCTAATCTATGATTTTTTTCAGGGGTAGAATGTTTGACGGGAACCTGGGAATCGATAAGGGTCATTTGGGAAATTGATTGGGATTCTTCAAATCTGTCCATTTCAGGATTGTAGGAGAACTTTAAATACAGCATATGATTTTTATATTGATATTGACATGATTCTTAGATATAAAAGATATTGATGATAAGGGCCAGATGCAATGTACATACTACCCGAAACAAAGGTTAGTGAATTACAAAACAAACACTGTCACATGACTGCCTTTATTAATCCCAGCTTTTTAAGTCATACTTATCTTAATTTAATAATAATATAAAAAATGAAAATTGAGTTGTTTGTTTGGCTTTACTCCTAAAGTACGCAACCTATATGCGTGTTAATTAGGGAGAGATTTAAGGCGAGCGAAGCCGCGGAAAAAAAAAAGACATACGTCCAAGACCAGTACATTGCTCTAATCACAATTCTCTATTAACGACCTTAATAATACGAAAATTAACAATCTGGTCAATCGAAGTAATACAACAGAAACACTAAAACACAGTTCTAAAGCAATGCCTGCGTTGTGTTTTATTAAATGAGTGACCACCACCACCATCAAAGGCTGACAACGCACTTGCTAATCAAAAACAATCAATCAATAATGATTCGCTTATATTTATTATAATAACTATCAGAATCTCTTAATAAAGAAAGCTATCGCAATTAATTGAGCATAAACTTAGTTATTGCAAGTAAAACTGTAGGGAATAGACGCCACTAAGAAAATGATATTTAAAACTTGCCACGCAATTATTATAAGAGACAAGGTATCATAACTTTGTCAGAGCTAAGGATAAAGTAATCAATTTATCTTTATCAATACAATTGAAACAAAAATATAAGATACCATAGATAACAAAAAACTTGTGGCTTTACTGGCTTTAATCTAACTCTCACCATTTTATTACTTTTACAGCTATCTGGCATTGCTTATAATTAAATTATTATGCCTCAGAACTTTCTTGTGACCTTCATTCGTCATTTTAGGACGCTATACAAAATTAAAATTATTGTTGAAGTCGTTGAACTGAAAAATGGAATCGTCTAGAAACATAGCTGGCACATAATAATTATAGATCATAATAAAAGAAGAAATTCATTTAAATGTTATTTTTATTCGCAAGAAAGTTATAACAGTAGGAAAGAGATGCATTCGAAATTTAAATAATAAAGTAAGTTTCGGCTCTTTACCACTATATTTTTTAACGTGTTCCTACGCGGTAAAGGAAATGAAAGAAACTCATTTAAAATTTAGAACGAGTCGCTTACTGTTTATAGGACTTATTCTATTTCATTTTTCAATTAAATATTTATATAACTTCAAATTAAAGGTAAGATTATAGAGACAGATATCAGTTATTTAAAAATGCAATATTTCACTTAGTTACCAAGTAAATAACTTTTTATAGTTTATTTGTGTATAATGTGCTGACTATAAGTAATTATTTTAATAACTATGTCATCCACTAATTGCAACAACTACTCTAGAACATAAACCTTTTTGTACTATGACAGAGGGAAACGAGTATACCTAATGAGAAGGTTTGCATTTGTCAGGACTTTCTGTGGTCATCACAAAACAATGCCTAACTTGCTGAAACTGTTCTTTTTGAACTCGTTTTTTTTTTAAGAAAACAGAGTACTTGAAAAGATTTTTTGAAGAGGATATTTAAAAAATATATATTAAAAATCATAAACGCAATGCGACAGCATTAAGCATAATAGCTTTCTTATTTGTGGTCGAGGTAAAAGCAGTTCATCAAATCTTTTTTACTACTATAAATTTGGATGTATGTTTGTTGTTCCATGATCATCAATCAAAAAAAAAAGTATATACTATATACTTTTTCTTATATATACATATTAAAGATAAACTACACCCATACGCAAAACTAAAACCTCTGATGGTAGGGGAAAGAGGAGAGCAGATATGAATAGAGTGGGAAATAGGGGAGATGAAATTGGATCTCCAGTACCCTCACTCATTTGGAAATTTAAACACAAGCATTATTTGTCTACCTGTTTTCAGTTAGGCCGTGATATTAATCTAGTGGAGTCGGTCCCTTCGTGCCCAAGCCTTTCCTCTTTCCTCTCCCTTCGTCCCCCCTCTTCTCATTCCCCATCTCTTCTTTCCCCTCCCCGTATCGCCCCATCATTCATCACCCCCAAAAGCGGGTAGCGTATTACAGCTTTTGAGTTCGTTCATCGATCACACATATAATGATTGCCTAGAAAGGTTTTGAAGCTTTAAAAAGATTCATATACAGATAAAGGATAATATCACATAACACACACACATTTTTTCAGTGGTAGAGCCATGCTTAGGCACGAATGGGCCGGCTCGACCGGTGCGATACCACGGCCTCACAGAAAACCGGTTGTGAAGTAACGCTTGCGTTGCATTTCCCCGAATTGAGTGAGGTTTCCGGAGGCCCAATTCCTCCTTTTTTCCATCTCCTCATCCCTCCTCTCTTCTTTCCGCTCCCTGCATCCCCCATCCCTCATCACCCTCAAAGGCGGGCAGCGCACTTGCGACTCTTGAGTTGCAAGTGTCCATGGACGGCGGTGTCACTTACCATCAGGTGACCCGTCTGTTCGTCTGTCCCCCTATAGTATAAAAAAAAAAAAAAAATATAAATATATGGCCATTTACTAAGATAAACTTTAACTATAATAATAACATGGGGAGTAATGAAGATCGTTTGGGGATCTGACAATTTCCAAAACCAGTAAGACGTAAATGTGTTATATAATTTGCATGCTTAAAATATTTAGCGCGTGCCATGGAAGTATTCCGTAGCCTATTTGAATATTTTAAATTATCACGATTACTTGATTTTATTAATTTAACACAAATAATTTTTGTATATATAACTAGTCTCTGTAATTAGAACAAGAAAAGTTATAACAAAAAATAACTGCATTGTTTACCTTATCCTCTATTTTTTGTTGCCGTTATCACAAAGGTTATCTCAAAATAATATTATGTTGAAACCAGCATGTAAATGTTTTATAAAATGTAAATGCAGACGTGCAGACTCTAGACCGTGACAAAAAAAAACATCAAATATACATACACTCGAAAAACATAACCTTTATTCATGCGGAGTCGGATAGAATAGGAGCTGTAGAGTCGAGGGTTAGATTTCTGCAAAAAAGTATATGTATATGTTTATCCGTATTCTATAGGAAGTAACAACGTCTAAGTGTTTGTATTTAGAAAAAAACAATGTAATATTTTTTTGTACCTTTAATAAAATAATCGGACTTTAAAAAAGTAGACAACCGACTTCAATGCGTGTATCATAAAATTTAAGACTAATATGGTTTTCTCATAGATGCCATTGTCACAACTGAACCAAACTTTCATCTGACTACCCTTGAAGTACATCCTTTCCAATAAAAAAGGAATCATCGAAATCGGTTGGCGTAACGTTGAATTATTCGTCCATTTGTCGCCCACATGCTTAATGCAAATTCTAGACTTATATGGTTGTCTCATAGATGCCATTGTCAATTAAAATTCAGCACCAGCTTCCAAATAAAAAAGAAACATCGAAATCGGTTCACGCAGTCGAAAGTTCTGAGGTAACAACATAAAAAAAAATAAAAAAAAAACAGTCGAATTAAGAACCTCCTCCTTTTTTAATTCAGTTGAAAAGAATACTAGCTACATGGGTCACACATTTTCAGTACTCATATTAACTCCCCGAATGCTTGTGTTGGGGGTGAGTTCACGACGGTAGTGCACTGGGTGGGGTTCAAACCACTTGATCGCAAGTCCAAAGCCTCAACCATTAGGCTACTGCCAATTCAAGTTCCTAATAAATCTACCTTCAAATATATCTCTGGATATATTATTGTTGTTTACAATTTCACCACCATTTATTATAACTAACTATAATTTGTTTTAACATGTCCAAGTAATATCATAAATTAATTATAATTATTATACAAGATATTAAGGAGCGCAGTGAGACATATAAGCACAATACTAATGAGTAGGGTTGCTAGATCTCTTATGACAAAAACGTTGTTAAATAAATGAGCGTCAGTAACTTGCGGTCCGTTTACTTGTTTAAAACTTAATAGAATAAAATAAATTTCTAAACTACATATTGTGTTTAACAGACCGTAAATAGTGTGTAGTCAGAACCATATATTTCAAATACTTAAAATTAGACTTTAGGTCATTCACATAGATTTTATTTTAAACTGTATGGTGCATGTGTTATTAAAAGTCACCGGAGCGTCATTGATGAAGTTGCCACTCTAAAGCACATTATTGGAAAAAGATTTAGAGTCATAAAACTTCACGGTCCCTTGCATGAAACTGATTCTACGAAAACTGCTGCCTCTTCGCATTGTCTTCATGTGGCTATAAAAGTTTTATAATACATAGTCAAAAGGTTTAAATTTTAAAATAATTTTTATTCTTTTATCTCGTTGTCACGTAAAAAATTAAAAATCTGCATTTATTTCAGTTACCAAAAAAGCTATTTTTTTATAAATAGACCTTTCGAAAAAAGAATGACCGTCATCAGTGCCATTAAATGTTGTTCGTCAAAATTGTTATTTATTATTTTCCCTTCGTTTAGTTAATTTACATAGAATCACTGTAAATACTTCACCAACCTAAGAATACCATACGAATATACTCGAATTATGATTATCTTCGTTTATGTGATGGTAAAATATACTATACTCGTATGCTATTATTTTTATATCTTATCTATCTATCTTCATGCTATCACGTAATCGAATAACGTAAATCATAGTTCATACATAAAAAAATGTATAAAGTAGACACGACATTTGGTAATAAAATCCTTATATTTTTTTTAATACCGAAATACCCAAATCATAGTAAACATTTTTTAATTTGAACCTAAAACAAAATTATTCCGTAAGCCCTTATTCGTAATGAGACGTCACTCGAAGTCGAACCATCAGAATAAGTCTCCAAGACTATATAGCGTCTCATTGAAACGCAAATTGGATTCGTCGCCGCAGCAAGTGTCCCTTTTCCTGGAATTTGCATAAGAAACTCGTGTTGTGACGTCATCGGCACAGTTCCACCACTGCCAACCCTTGCCGAGACAGCGGTTCTCAACAAAAACGCTCCCTACTCGGGAACGTTTTTTGACATAAATTTATATTTTTTTAACTAACTTCAAAAAATGAGGAGGAGGTAATATTTATCTGTATGTATCTTTTTTTATTAACGTTACACTATTTTTCAATTCTTATATTCGAAAGGGTATACTCAAAGGTCCCAGGGTACACAGGGACTTCCTTTCAAGGGTCCACTTGAGGCCCCAGTCATAGGACCCGTTAACATACCACCTTAGCCACCATTAGCCTCGGTAAGGTAAGGTAAGGTTAGGATCCGTGGTGGTTTCCACACAAAGAAAATAAATAAAAAAGGGTGGTCCCATTGTAATAATCAGGATTTGATTATGGGATACCAGGGATACGAATAAATATTAAATTGCACGTTTTCGCTATTTAAAGTTATGAGTAGTTATTATTTTTTTTAAAGTCAATAATGATGATTTGATTGCAACCCTGTCTGGTCTTTATAGAAATATTTTTTATTTTTATTTATAGGACAGTAAAATACTAAGAAATAGAAGACACGATATCCGTAAAAATTTAATGAATGATGATAACGCAATAACATTTTATAAACTACGGGTCATCCAAAAAATGCTATGACAAAACACCGACAGAAAAAAGGTTCAATCGGATTCAATTTATCAGCCGTTGGATTAATTTAAAGAAAAGTAGCTTTGACGTGAGCAGTAGAAATTTAGGGAATAAGAAAGACATCAGACACTAACTTTTTTTGTCTCTGCGTATGAGGCAATGACGTGTTAACCCCCTTCCAATCCAATTCTTCTTAACCTCCTTCATTAAAAATCTGCATCGGTTAGGTGTCTCAGTAAAAGTGCACTTTTTAACTTTAAAATATTTTTTTTTTCGTGCCTCAACTGGACCACATGGATCTGAACAACATGTGATTTCAGTAGGACGGCAACACCTGCTACATGAAACCCGCATGAAACAATTGACGTATTGCAGCAACGATTTCCAGAACAAATTATCTGACGAAATTCTTATGTCAACTGGCCACCAAGACCGTGCGATTTAACGCCGTGGGATTTTGTGAAGTCTCGGGTTTATGCGAATAAACCAGAAATAATTAAAGATCCATCACGTCATCGGTGAGATACAGCCACATCTCTGTGTAAAAGTCATGGAAAATTTCATGAAAAGAGTAAGAGCCGTTAGGCCATTTGCCGGATATTTTATTCCAAACTTAATCGGAACATGTCTTCTTTACAATCCAATAAAAATATCACAAATCTCTCTTGTTTTTATTTTAAAATGAAAAAGTGCTCTCTTACTGAGACACCCTTTATTTTCAGTAATTTCGATGTATCTTAAAGGCTTTTCTCACAATGAATTGATTGGAATTATCAAAAAATAAAATGTTGTTCCCAAAGCAAGTTGTATCGGAGCCTCTTTCACCATATTTGCTGTAATTTTACACTAAACACTAGACCAATACACCAGTCAACAATATAATTCAAAAAGGGACTGGCAGTTACAAAAAAGTCACCAAAGAAACTTTGAACGTAATATTCATGCGCCTATCAATTCAGTAACGAAAATGGATGCAAACAAAACTAAAACTAAAGGAAACGGAACAAACTTCAAGGATCATTTCATTTATATTGTCCAGAAATTTGTAACATTATGTTCAATAAATCTGGGAATTAAGAGCCATGTACAATTTGGGTATTGACTTTGTTTTGAAACTTTCAAATTGTCGAATTCTCGCTAAGGAGGTAAAGAGCGTCGTTATTTTAAATAACTATCGATAACATTTTATACTTCCATCTAGTACAAGTATCTAATATTTTCTTTATATAATATAAGGGCACAGAACAACAGACGGGTCACCCGATGGCAAGTGATTACCGCCGTCCTTGGACACCTGCAACTCAAGAATCGCAAGCGCATCGCTCACCCCCTAGTGCGACAATGGGGGATGTGGGGAAAGGAAAGAGGAAAGATGGACTTGGGCCTTCAGAAACCTAACTAATTTCGTCGAAATGTAACGCAAGCGTTACTTCACAATTTGTTATCTGTGAGGACTCAGCATATTTATATATTTTTGAGTGTTGAAAACTAGTCTACATTCGCCACCGGTGAGAAACAATATCTGTCGTGTTTTACATCATGTATGCAAATTATCTATTGTACATGGCTTAGAATGCGCCAACTTTGATTTTGATTAATAAATTTTAGTTTTAAAATTGACGTGATCAAAGTCTACACAATCGTACTAAATAAAACACATGTTGATTTTAAGAATGTACCACTTTTAACTACCTATAAAGACATAATAGTTATTCTTAAAAAGTAAGAAAAATAATAGCATATTCTTTTAAAATTAAAAATGATAGAAATTTATTTTAAATTATTTCAATCAATTGCAATTTATTTATTAGATAATGTAGATGTCGTAGACGACGGTTGATTGCCTGGTTATGAAGTGACTACTTAATGTGTACATGTACATATATTTAATATTCTAAAAAATGCCATTAGCTTATTTACCTCGACTTTGTTAATATCGGAAATAAAGCTTTTTCAATACTAATATTCCTATTTAAAGCCGCTCAACGTCTGTTACTCTAATTTTGCTAGATTTTGCGCCCTTAAGCAGTTTTCCTAAATATACAAATCATACTAACAACACCGCTTTTATCTAGGTTATCCCCGGCTTTGTGTTAGTAAAAGTTCGTGATTATTGTCATAGTTCTTAGTTAGACGTGAGATCAAATAACAAATATGTTACCACATTAAGCATGTGTACTACATGAATAAGAATAGTTAGAATTACATATGCGTCGCATGGAGTGATGATAATGTTGATAATAACCCTAATCGTTTCAATCACAGTGAAATCTCAACAATAAACAGGGATAAGTATCTTAGTATCTTATATGGATATGTTGACTTTGACTGTTCTTCTGCCAGCAATATAAAATTGTAAAGACATACATATGTACATGTCGTCAGTAAGATCAATGTAAGTTTATCTTTGAGCTTAGAACTTCACATCTTTAAAGTTTAGTAAGCATTTAACCTGAGCTGTAAAATAGCTTTAGTTTGAAAGCCCTACAAATAAGATCTTTATTGGTTCCTTACTTACCTTACTTCAATGCTATCACGTTCAAATATCTCAAACGGGGTACTCTTTTGTTTGTTTTCTGTGAAATCTTATTTTATAAGTGATTAAATGCGTTTTGATATGCAAAATCTATAGTTTAGTAGGCGAGGTTAGTTAACTTATTAGTATACACTTTACAATTTATTTTCATTACTAACATGGTTCACGCCTCTATCCTGGAAGGGGTAAATACATGCGTAAATGCCGATGATAATTCAGTACCAGTTACGTAATAGGAGAGGGAATATATATACAGTCGTGGTCAACTAATTAGGGACACTCTCTAGTTAATCCAAATTGTGAATTTATTTTTTATTTTCCAACGAGTCTAAACAATATTCCACATCTTTTACATGTAAGTATAATTAGTCATTTATGAGCCTAATTATACAAACAATAACAACTTCTTAAACATTAAACCTCTTTAC
The DNA here is from genome assembly GCA_947561695.1 of Tyria jacobaeae. Taxonomy (NCBI): domain Eukaryota; kingdom Metazoa; phylum Arthropoda; class Insecta; order Lepidoptera; family Erebidae; genus Tyria; species Tyria jacobaeae. Next base: position 9,788,347 of record OX387231.1, on the reverse strand, counting down.
AGTATAGCTGATAGATGATCACAGTGCTATTTGTTCAAAGAATGCTGGCTGGCCATTTAATTAGGGACACTGAGATATTGCGTTCTAGTTTCAAAATCTGAATCTCAATTATTATTTTCTTTCTTCTCCTATTCTTTGTGGTAGTTTTGGCGGCAATCTAGATTTGTAATTTCAAGTTTTGAGAGTTATTTTGAAGAACAATGGGCAAAAATAAAAGTTGCGATGCAACACTACGAAAAATTATCATGAAGTTTGTCGAGCGTGGTTGGTCATACCGAAGGATAGCAGGATATTTAAATTGTTCAAAAACTATGGTATGCAATGCAGTGCAACATTTCAGGAGCAATAACACAACTTTAAATGTGCCCAGAAAAAAAAGATCGAGAAAAACAACTCCGCAAGAAGATAGAATGATAACCAGGTTAGCTAAGAAAGATCCGTTTCTAGGCTCTATTTTAATTAAACATGAAGTGTTTGGGGCAGACGAAAGAGTCAGTGTATCAGCGAGGACAGTTCGACGACGTCTGGTAGAAGCAGGGTTGTTCGGAAGAGTGGCTCGCAAAGAACCGTTGTTAAAGAAAGAGCATAGAAATGCACGTTTGGCGTTTGCACGTAAATATGGACATTGGACCTACGACCAATGGCAACATGTATTATTCTCTGACGAGACCAAGGTTAATTTGATTTCTTCAGATGGAAGGCAATACGTACGGCGTCCTGTAAAAGCGGAAATGAATCCAAGATTCACAAAAAAGCAGGTGAAACATGGCGGAGGAAACATTAAAATGTGGGGATCATTTTCTGGACGTGAAGTGGGACCTGTGAGGAAAGTTCAGGGTAACTTAGACCAACATCAATACAAGGCAATATTAGAAGAAACTATGCTTCCCTATGCTGAGGAACATCTTCCTATTATATGGACTTTTCAGCATGATAACGACCCAAAACATACAGCCCGTTCAGTCAAGTCGTTTCTTAACAGACAGTCGGTATCAGTGCTAGATTGGCCAGCAAATAGCCCCGACCTCAACCCAATCGAGCACCTTTGGTACCACAACTTTAGATGAACTTAATGAAGCTTTTTGTGAGGCATGGGCAAACATTCCTGTTGAAATATGTCAGAAACTGATAATGTCTATGCCACATCGATGTCAAGCGGTAATTACTAACAAAGGTTTTGCTACTGGGTACTGATTTTACCCGTAATAAAATGAAGTTGTTAAAGAAATTAAAATACTGCAGATTATTAGTTCTGTTTAACTCTATTTTTCATTTTACTTTACTGTTCTTAATTAAATGTCCAGCTACAGAATTGTACCTTAAATTGAATACATGGTTAACCTTTGATATTAAACACTTTTTTATATTTATTTAATCTTTTATTTACAGCCATTTATAGTATAATAATCGGATCAAATTATGCAAATAATAGTTACTGAGAAATCAACAGGGTTTTATATTTATATGTACATAGCCGGTTATTGCTGTCCACTATCTTGAATGTCCTTAATTAGTTGACCACGACTGTATATATATTATGCTATAGGGGACAAACGAACAGACGGGTCACCTGATAGTAAGTGACCAATTCAGTCCATGGACACCTGCAACTTAAGAGTCGCAAGTGCGCTGCTGGCCTTTGAAGGTGCTGAGGGATGGGGGTTGCGAGAAGGGGAAAAAAGAGAGGAGGTATGAGGAGATGCGCAAGAGGAGAGGGAGAAGGAAACCTTACTCATTTCGGGGAAATGCAACGCAAGCGTTGCTTCACAACCGATTTTCTGTGAGGCCGTGGTATCGCACCGGTCGAGACGGGCCATTCGTGCCTAATCATGGCTCTACCACTGTTATATATATTGAATATAAGATCATATAGAATAGGAGGAATTGACTATGATGCAAAATGTAATATGTAGTATAAACTGCTAGCAATGTGAGGGCATCACTACTCATCGCTAACTCTTTTTCTTTCTTTTTTATTTACTATTTATTTATCAGTGGAAAATTGAAAGTGGTTAGTGTGTTGCATATTACATAATTATGCAAGTATTTGTATATATAGTAAATTTTTATGCCCGTATTGTGTGTTCGCAAATCACGTAACAAATACGTTATTTTTTATAGCAACTCTTTATGCAATAATATTGTGTGTAGTACAGAGTAACATTAAACTGGTTTACTACTACTACTACTTCTACTGCTACTGGCATACCAGGAAATATTAAAAAAAAATGTCTAAATTCGTCACTATATGAAAAATCACCAGCAAGATTAGGATTCGCAAGCATGAGAAGTTTCATGATTTCTGGCAGGAAGCAGTTCACTCATTTTCTTACTCAGCCTCTTAAAAATGTTTTTTTACAATTTTCGTTTTTTAAAAGTGATACATCTACATAGAACGAATTCCTTCAAAACGATACATCAAATACTGATACTCGTATTCTGTGATATATCTGATGATCCTGATGCTCAGTTATTTTATGCAGATCTGTTTCAGGGTTCTGCTCTCGAAAATGACAATATGCGACGATAGCTATGACGATGAATAACATATAATAACATGAATAACATATATCACAATATGCTTCGCAAATTCAACGATGATGTTATTATTTTGGTTTAATCATGTGTTTGTTTTTTTTTTGTTTTGTTTCCTGTACAAGTTAATAGTATATCAGTAACATAAATAACTTAAATTAATCGGCATTTTAATTTAATATACCCTATCTAAACCCTAATGAATAAATAAATTACTTTATTGAAAAATAAATGATTTCATGATGTAACGTTTTGTAGAAACGCTCTTTAAGTTGTTTTTAATTTTTATTCAATAAAGACAAGATTTCATCAGTAGGCGTGGAAATACGGTTTTAAGTGAAACTACTATATTACGTGTATACTTTTATTCGCAACTTTATAATTATTTAAATATGAGATATCTTACACACAGTCGGCATATATTTTGCATAATATATAATACTGGGAAACATCACAATACATTCAATAACTTTGATCACATATTCCAAGTATAAATGATCGAACTTGAATAACGTCATTTAAGTAAATAAGATTGATTGTGTGATGAATTACTAATTGTATAGATCCTTAAGACAGATTAATTTAGCGCAGAGACATTAAATTATTTAATAGATTTATTTTGCTTTCAAAGATGATTAAACATAACATAACTATAAATAAAAATAAATATAATCAAGGCAGAGCACATATAGTTATCTAACGCACTTCAGTCTTCACGAGTGCAATGAAATACTAGCATTTAACTAAGTTTATGAAAAGTTAATTAGCAATAAATTATCATGGTATGAACAAGTGATCAAATCAAATCAAAACAATTTATTTCAATCGAACCAATCATAGTTATTTTTGAATTGTCAGGAGAAGAAGTCAGACAGATTAAGTCAGTCGTGAACTAGTTGTCTGTTTCAATACGTAGATCCTATGAAGAGAAACTGGCAAAAAACTCCAAAGACTATTTTCAAATATTTTATACCATTTCTTGTGACAGTTTAAACGTGTATAATAAAATATGAGGACAATGCAATACATAATTCTAAAATATAAATTCTAATAATAAATACCTATTAATATATAGGATATATTAAGTAGTAGCAGTCCTGAGATGACCAGCCTCTATGAACGGAATTGATGCAGAGGGATGATTAATATAGGGAATTTTTAAATGTTATTGTGATTTTAGTTTATAGTATCTAAAAATTTAATCCTAGTTTAAAATGTAAATTAAGTAGCCAATATGATAACATATAATTATAGGCACATCTTTATAAACATTACACAAAATTTACTACCTAACACTATGTCTATAACATAGAACAATAATGATCAACATTTAAATTTATAATACACTAGAGCAATTAATTTAATCACTCTTGTCATTACATTTAAACTGAGTTATTCAATATTTACAAAGGTACATGCTAGTATCACATGATTTTAAATCATAAAATACAAAGTCTGAAAACTTAAAAAAGAAAAAAAAAACATTTTTACAGTTTATTTCGGGCCACAATTAAATATTTATTAATAATGAAAAATATAAAAATTTAATAGAAATGTGAAATAACCTGTAAAATTGATTATATTTCTATAAATGTTTTTAATGCTTATTTTATAGCAGAACTTGTCTACCTCTACCTCTATCTTGCTCGGTTGACAGTGTCATAATTAGCATTTAAGTAAGACAATCTATATAAATGGTTAGAGGGCTCGGACAGTCTGTCATCAGTCAGTTCGATATACATAGTATGTGATCCTAAACCTGCATGAGCTATTGTTTACACTACCCAATATATGAGTTTAATCAATTCCTTCACTTCTACCCTTCCTTCCTCTTTATATACTCCCGTTTTTTAATTGAATTTTCCAAGTGCTCGGTAGACGGCAATGGACTGGAAACCTGGACTAAATTATAGTTGGCAAAGCGTTTGATATGTCTCTAATTAGTCCCTTTGGGGTATGGGAGTGAGTGTATGTATGAACGTAACTTATATAAACGTTATTAAAGATAAGTTATCTCTAAAATTAAAATATCTTTAAAAGTTTGACTCTTAACAGGTCTTTTTCTATTTCGATTTCTTTGAGGTACTTTAGGTACCACATAAGTACTTTAATCAATTATTTTGATTATTAACATATTATATTTTTATTCTTATTTGGTCCACATTAGTTTAATATTTGCACTTCATAGAAATCTATCATGATCATAGTTTGTTTCGAAATTATATTTTCAGATTTTATTGTTTAACAATTTTAGCTGTCTATTAGTTACATCTTTTATATATTTTGATCAACATTGTTTCTTAGATACAACGCTATGTACTGAATATATTACAAGATTGTTTCTTTAAGAGTTGAGCAACATTTTACACAGGCATATCTTTACAAAACATTAATAATTTGAAGCTATTAATGATAATCATGTTTTCACCATAGTAGTCAATAACTCTCAAGGGTTAAACAGTAAACGTATTACTGTTTTGCTCAAAACTTAACCCTTACCAACTAGACACGAACATATTTAAACATCGCGATCAACAGTCGAAGACATTATTGACCAAAAACAAATTCATGGTCTAGTCTACCAAGACTTCTTTCTCTTCAAAAATGGTAATCAAACAACAGTAGTAATTCCACTTCAATCGTGTGGGTCTAAAACACCAAATGATTCATTCTAATTTCATTAGAAGGAAGATAACGATTGAAATATATTAGATATAACTTCAGAACAATGTGATAAAAACGTCTCGAAACTACTAGACAAGTGCCAAAATATTTACAAACAAAAAAAATATTTATACTTATTCTATATTTCTATAATTCTAGATAAATACTTATAAATCTAGAATTTAAGTTTAGGCACCAAAATTGCATACAAAACTATAATAATGACTAAACTAAGTATTGCATAACTGCAGTCATAGAATCATACAGGTGATTCTTTTGGACACACTTGAGCATCTTTGTATTTTTAATACATAAATAATGATTAATAAATTAGCAAATCACAAACGAGTTCGTATTGACGAAGGCGTTGGTGAATTTCTTACGTCGTATACATCAAACAGTCTACTCCCTGTAGCTGCAAAAGAATTTTGCTTAACCGTTTCTTCTGTCTCTTCTACTACCGTTACATCGGTCTTTTCTGAACATTCCTTTGATACTACTTTCTCGTCCACAGTTGGATTTTTATCAGTAGCAGAAGTTGTAAATGTTCTTTGTCGTCCTGGTAATTTTCGGCATATTTTAGCAACCAACGGATGCAAAAGATGTTCATCAAAGGCATCATTTTCATTTCCTGTTATGAGACCAATAACATTGCCTATAATAACGCACGTGATTGTTCCAATGACTGCATACCACATATAAGAGACTGCGTACATATTCTGGAGAGCGCTTGTTCTGTAATTAGTAAAAAAAACATCACTATCATCGCCTTAAGATTAGGGAAATAAGTCTATCCAAATAAGGAAGATAGTGAAAATGGATATGATACGGAAGGAGCAGGACCGAATGCTGCGCGTAAATTGGAAAACAAATGGAGAGAAGTTGAATTCGATAGGCTAATTTCTTAATTCAAATACGAATGTGTTTTTTTAACTACAAGACAAAATCACATTTTTAAAACAATACTTACACAACAGTTTCAGTCGGTTCCGCATGTGTAGTATTTAAAGCTCGAAGAAATGGCGCCAATTGAACCAGTGTTTGGTTCACTTCCACAGGCAAACCTTTGTGGTATATGGCAGAACTAAGTGTTGCGTTCGTACATCCCTGAACAAACAAAAAAAGACATGTTCAAAATATTAACCATGAAACTCCGAAATTGTAAAATATTCTTTGTATCTTTTTTTATTTTCCAATTTAATGTTAAGAAAAGCGCCGCTTATTTTACGAAATGTAAAATTTTCTTTGGGGGTATTATTTGAAATTAATAATTTAGGTTGCATAAAAAAAATTACAAATATATATCGATAAGTGCATATGTATGTTCTTACCTCAGTAGACACAGGCAGCATAGCAACATGTTTGTCAACATACAGCAATCTTCCCGCTGCCATCCACGTGGTGATTATATGAGACGCAATCATACCCCACAGGGCTCCTTTACCGTTGGCTACAGGACATAAAGCTGCTAGTACAAATACTCCAAGCAAAGCACCAGAAGTAGCTGATGTGACAAGTAGTGAACCCTCGACAACACCACCGACAAGGCCCACACATAAGGACAGGCACATTATGATAATGGCTGAAAAAGAATAAAGGTCATGAGAATAAATCCATAGATATACAATTAAAATAAATATAAGATATAACGTGAATTGGAATGCCGAGAGGGGTCGACAACGCAGAACAAACACCGATCAAATTGGCGATGTTCTGAAGAAAATGAATTTCAGAAGTACCCGAAACCGACGGGCTTATATGAAAGGTTTAATAACAGTAGGGGAAGCTTGCGATCTATGTAGGATTAAATGGAGGTGGTGGTTTCTTGTCTCTGGCTACCCTGATGGGAGAAAGGCGTGAGCTTATTTATGTATGTATGTAGTGTAAAGTAACATATGTATGTACATCAGAAAATTACGATTAACTCTCATCCTAATTGTATTGCATATAAAAGTGAAATATCTAATGATTTATCTAAATAATGAGATGAATCCGCCACTAAATCAATTATCAGTAATTGCAGTGTTAGAGTAAGCTGTTTATCCATCACATCAATACACTTAAATATTTGAGCAATTCTTATTTTAATACATCGAAATACTTACCATATAAAATACCAATAATCTTGATAATTGTTAGCTGTTGCTTGTCGCTGATGCCCTTAAAAGCTGATGCAGAGGATACGAAATCTTCCCATGTTACAGTTGATAAGGAGTTCACATTTGATACCAAGAAGCTGCAATACAAATATAACTTACTTTACGATATGCAGACAGTTTAGAAAATATGTACTTTTTAGAAACCAAGAAATGTAAGAGCCCTAAAATTTACGGTATGGGACTTCAATAAACGGCAAAATCGTAGCATAGGCTTTTTTAATATATCATATTACAACTGTTGAAGTATTTAATAAACGATTTTATAATAAAGTGCAATGGTGGTGTATCTAACCTCAAAGCTCCATTAAACAGACTTCCTAAAAACAGTCCAAGCATTCCAGGTAAGAAACTGTACTGATCCTGAACGTAGAAGGGCAAAATCTCATCAGTTGCAGAAATCTGGCCAGAGGACAAAGGGTCGCAATACTTGTACAATGCATACAAGGCCATGCCCACGAACCACGATAAGCTGAACAGTATTGTTACAGCAGGAACGTTAGCTAATAACGTTTTTCGGACTCTGGCTTCACTGGACATCGAACAGTATCTTTGGACAAAGGTCTGCTGGCAACCGTATATAGACACAGACATAAAAAGCTGGCCGATTATTGCTGATAATGTGTCAACGCGAACTGTTGGGTCGCCGTGAAATCTGAAACATATAAGTTTTAAGTTGATCTACTGGACATTAATAACATATGACAAAAGAAACCTTTTACTTTTTTTAAAACTCTATCTCATAGTGTATATTTAACAAAACAGTTTATCGTCCATATAACACCCATAACAATAGCAAGATATTTAGTGAATAATTATACTCACTGCATGAACTTCATACGTCCACCATTAATATTAGCATCCAAAACAGTCCGAGGTCCGCCAGCTCGTACTGTAGCTTGGATAATGAAAGCCCCGCTCACAAGAATCATTGTCAGAGTCTGAATAACATCAGCCCTGAAATAAATACCGTTAGAAAATGAGAAGAAAGAAATTAAAGTAAGTAAATTGTGCTGAAAAAGGCTATATATAAATAAATATAAAAAGAGGAAAATTTTGAATATAGACATTACTTCGCCATACATTCCACATAGCATGAATTCATTGCACCGAGTGGCAAAAAACATGTGTGTTTAAATATAAAAGGAGAGCGTGCATTGTTACAAGTTCGCATTGTCGTCGTCGCTCGAGGAGGCAACATCTCAAGGATTCGTATTGTGACTGATTATCTATTCCTATTAGCTGTTATTATTGTGCGAATATAGTGTGAACTGTGATTAACATATTGGTTTAAGTTTTGTTCCTTGTATTTATTTCAATTACAAAGTTTTTTAGTTGTAATAAATAAAAAGCGACACTTCGTGTGACGTCTAATATATTTTTTTTAATACCTTTGCTTCTGATTCCTTACATCAGAAGTGGGATTCGAAGGCCTTATCGACCTGAATACCGATTTATTTTATAAATTTGAAGAAGTAGGTAGTTCTCGTTACTATTTAGTGTTTTATTTTCTGTCGTAGAATTGCATTTTGAGGTAAAGTTGGCAAGATACTCAATGCCTTTCGATACTTGAGGAAAAAGCAGAAGTCATGCGCAGACTCCCTCACCTCCTAATACGTTGACCGAGATTTTAAAGAGACTACAAGATCTGGAAGAAAGGACGCGTGGGAGCGAGCTTCGTTCTGCTTCAGTGGCAAGCCCAGAGTCGTGCAGAGCTCGCCTGTGAAGCCCTCCACAGCACCTGTCTGCGAACGCCAAGCTTCTAGCGCTTCTGCGCCAGACATCGCTGCCACACTGACGCCATCGACGAACGATGCCAAAAGCGTTGCTGTAGACCCCTGGGACACTTTATCTTAATTCATTTATTTTGTTTTGATGCTCATTCAAAAGATTGTTTATTTTTTGACCTACGCAGACAGGATTGCGACGAGTTAAAGAGAACAAATATCACAGTTACGAACTGCGGACTAGCGGTCCTGAAGGCCTTGCAACATTTCCGTCACTATTTGGTGGGTCTGCATTTTAAGGGTGTCACTGACTGCAATGCTTTCAAATCCATGCCGTATGCGGACTACCTGGACCTAAGCTAGAATCCCGTTGTCACGTGTGGAATGCACTCGTACGTTTGAATACGGTCTTCGTATGAGTGGGTCTGTTTAGCCAGTCCCAATGTGTTCCCAGCGTGTGTCGCCCAACGTGTAGGTTTCTTCAAACGGCGTGTGTCGACTGGCGTGTGTCAACGAAGATTCCCGGCACCAATACCACACTATATCCTTGCTAGGTTTACCTAACCATTATGAAATACTTAAGTTCAATGTGTCTTTGACAATGTGTGAACTTTTTATAAACATTTCAGACGATGAAACAGACAATAGCGATACTTAGTCGGAGCAGCCTGCGTACAATCAAACTTTAGCAGCCGGACCATCTATGCCCACTCTTCACGCTGCCGTCGGAATTGTAACGCAGTAGAATCAAGACGAGGACGCCTTGCTGTCAGGAGAGGCCATGTTAGAGAATAAGATTATGTAGAAAACAGTAAAAAGGAGAACGCGCATTGTTACAAGTTCACTTTGTCGTCGTCGCTCAAGGAGGCAACTTCTCAAGGATTCGTATTGTCATTGATTATCTATTTCTATTAACTGTTATTATTGTGCAAATATAGTGAGAACTGATTAACGTATTGGTTTAAGTTTTGTTCCTTGTATTTATTTCAATTACAAAGTTTTTTAGTTGTGATAAATAAAAAGCGTCACTTCGTGTGACGTCTAATATATTTTTTAATACCTTCGCTTCTGATTCCTAACAATATTAGATAGTAGACGACCAAAGATCGCCAGCTGTTTATTATTATTGTTGTTTTCAGATGCAGGATGCTTTCAACCGTTTTTCTTGGTATTCGTTAGCAGTGGATGACGATGATAAGGAATATCAAGAGTGTATACCTAATTGCTGCAGCTAGTCCACCGAGCAAGTTGAAAACAATTCCCACGATAGTTAAAGCAGCTGCTGATGCCCAGTGTGGTAGCGCCAAGACAGCATGGAACGCCACAGTCGGAGTGTATACCGTCACAGAAAGGTTCAGAACTTGTCGCACCAGAAATGTTGCTGCAGCCATACGCCGTACCCACGGTGAGCCAAAACGCATCTGAAAAGAAAATTTGAATAAAATTGAACAAATTATTACGAACAAATTACTAACAAATTTTGTTGTTTCGAGTTGGGTCGACCAACATGGTGATTATATTTCAAAAGTAGACTATTATTTTATCACTCGAAATACATGACATTGGCGGTATCTCTGGGTTGAATCTACACGCGAGAGAGAGTCCATAAATAACTTATAATAATAACAAACAAACAAAACCTCTTGAGCTTTAATATATTAATATATGTAAAATATGCCAAAATTTACAGAAGTAGCCCAAAGTTGCATTATTTCTAACATGTAATTTATATTATTATTATAAATTATTCATTATTATTATTATTATTAGTTAAATATAAGTAATCAATGTATATAATTAGTTATAAGCTTGCAATATTGCCTTGGGAGTTTTCCTGTAATAATATTGTAAATGTATCTAAATATACGATACCTGTAAGTATTCATACACAGAGTTGGTATGTAGCCTGTAGTAGACCGGCACAAAGATCCAACACACCAGTGGAAAAGCCAATATAATGCCGTACAGAGTCTCCCACATCGCAGACCCATAGTATACCAATTCAGACGGGAAACCTGGAAAGGAAATAGTGAGGTCTTAGTAATATTATTATCTTTACTTACTAAATAAATATAATGTCTTATTCTTATTTCTCTTAACAGTTGCGGGGTCTGGAGACTGATATGGGCAATTTTTAGGACCCATCGCTATAACTAATAGAAAGTAATACTGAATAGTGTCTGCTGCGTATAATTGGTTCTTGTATGGATATAAGGACTGCGAGAAAAAAAAACAGCAGTTGCATATTCAATACTAGCTGTGCCCGCGACTTCGTCCGCGTAGAATAGTGTCTTTGGGTAGCATTTTTAATGATTTAGGCTAATTATTTTACAATTACGACACAAATATATAAATACTTTAATGAGCTGTTTGCAGTGTTTTGGTGCAAAGAGCTAAATAAATTATATAAGTATATAAGGTATAAAGTATTAATATATCAAACGGGTCTGAGTGCTCTTCAAACTCTTGGCTTCTAGCAATTTTCTTAACGCGAGCTCCGCTAGAACTACGCGCTAGGTTACAAACAACGTAATTAAACAGAAAAAAAATTGCTATCTAACGTACACGAATCAAAATGTGAACCTCTTGATTATAAAAGTATTATTATTAATACAAATTAACAATATACCTATAACTATTTACACTTTATTTTACTTTTGACCGTAAACACAGATAACAAAACTTCCTATTAGAAAAATAACTTATTTACATTTATTCAATTTTACAACAACCTAAATTATATTTAAGAACCTAAATAAATTAGTATTCAGCTACTTTTAAGAACCCAAATAAATAAAACCTCTACTTATACTACAATTTTTTACAATTAACTTAAGAACATAATTAAAGCAAAATAAACTTACTTATTTTTTTTTTAGGAACAAAGAACTCAAAAGATTATGAAAACTACGTTTTATGAAAATACACACGCAAACCAACTACAAAATAAACAAAAAGAGTTATCGTTCTCAGGTACCTAGTTAATAATATCCAAATGTACAACAAATAATAGTGACGTAATAACATCGTAATCTACTTTTGACGAATGAAATCAACAAAACAATGGCCCAAGTAATAAAAACTTAAATAACCTAACCCAAAAACTTAAAAGTATTTGTATTTCACGAATAACAACAAACATCGTGAAAGCAAACCGAATTGTAATCAGTTTGCAGTAAATAATAATGACTGCAAAAAATCAGTATTCGCATACGTGTAAATCGATTGTGTAAATCGTTTGCCCTCACTTGTCTGCCTGTTCGGATAAGCACACTTAAGGCACAGCGCTCATTGTGTACGACATAAACCTTACATATTTCTATACAAACTTATCCCTTTTTCCCTATTGTTATTCACCATTGAGGGTAAAACTTTTACAAACTTTGAATGTCATATTTATTTATATCGAATCTTTAGCCAAAAAAATAAGTTTCAAGCTTCTAGCTCAAAAATTTACGATACTTCTATACAATTTTTCATCCCCCCTTTCAACCCCTTTTTCGCATTAAAAAGTAAAGTAGCATGTCCTTTCTCAGGCTTTAGACTATCTGTGTACCAAATTTCATTTAAATCGGTTCAGTAGTTTTGGCGTGAAAGCGAGACAGACAGACAGAGTTACTTTCGCATTTATAATAGTAGTAAGGATAAATAAGAAATATCATCAGTAGTTGCACACTACATACACATATAAAACCTACTCAGTATGAGTACTAGTTTTGTTGATAGGATGCTTCGAGTTGGGGTCCTGATTTAAATATAAATAACACAGAAGGAGCTTCAGCAGATATACGAGATGAAATCTAGAGCGAGCCAAACCTGTAGTGGTAGAGCCATGCTTGCTTAAGCACGAATGGGCCGGCTCGACCGGTGCGATACCACGGCCTCACAGAAAACCGGTTGTGAAGTAACGCTTGCGTTGCATTTCCCCGAAATGAGTGAGGTCTCCGGAGGCCCAAAATCCCCCACCCCCCTAATGATAGCGCTGTTAACGAAAAGGATACCCCAGGGGGGTACCAGCGCTAGCGTTGGAGAATCCCCCCCTGGACGTCCACCCTCAGTACGGATTATGCCTGAGCGTGGACGCCCAGGCTGCCCCTCGTACTCTGGGGGGGGCTCAACTGCGCTCTCAAAATCTGCTCGGGGCAAGAGAAGGCATACCATGGCACCCCCTGTCACGTTTACCGTGGATTTTTGCAACATTAGGGGCTTACATTCGAACCTCGACACTGTCCACCACCACCTTGAGACAGCAAAGCCGGCCTTGCTCTTTTTAACCGAGACGCAGATATCATCTCCAGCGGACACATCCTACCTCTGCTACCCTGGGTACGGACTGGAACACTCCTTTGTTCCTAAGGCTGGTGTGTACGTGTGTGTACGTTAGAGATGATATCACTTCTCGCCGCCTCGGCAATCTTGAAGGTAGGGACCTCTCCATCTTATGGCTACGTGTAGACTGCGACGACCATCCCCGCATCTACCTATGCCTCTATAGGTCCCATAGCGGTGATGCCGAAACGGACCGACTCATCGACCACGTCCAAATGGCTACAGACTCAGTGCTTCAGCAGGTCCCATCCGCAGAGATCGTGATTCTTGGCGACTTTAACGCCCATCACGCCGAATGGCTTGGTTCGCGCAAAACCGATCATGCGGGAAGATCTGTTCACGATTTCGCCTTGGCATATGGCTTGACGCAGCTGGTAGCAACGCCTACGCGAATCCCAGATGCAGAAAGCCACGTGCCTTCACTGTTGGATCTTCTGCTGACCTCACATCCTGACGGCTACAAAGTATCCGTTGAGGCCCCTCTTGGCTCTTCGGACCATTGCCTGATTAGGAGTATGGTGCCACTCTTTCACTCGCTGCGGCCGCGTGTTACAGGCAGTCGCCGCGTATGGCACTATAGGTCAGCAGACTGGGATGGAATGAGAACATTCTTTGCATCCTACCCATGGAGGCAGGTTTGCTTCTCGCCGGATGATCCCAATGTCGTTGCTGACTCTGTCGCGGATGTTGTGCTTCAGGGTATGGAACTTTTCATTCCATTCTCCCTGATTCCCACAGGTGGCAAGTCCCAGCCTTGGTTTGGTCGAACCTGCAAAGCGGCGTCCCGCCGAAAGCAGGAATGTTACCAAGCATGGGCTAATGCAGCGACAGCACGGGATGTAAAGACCAGCACATTAAAGAAGCAATTTAACTTTGCCTCCAGGTCCCTCAAAAGAGTAATTGCTGGGGCGAAGTCGGCTCACATCGGCAGAATTGGCGAGAGACTAGTTAGTCTCCCCTCCGGAACTCGTGCATTCTGGTCTCTTGCCAAAGCTGTCCAGGGGAACTTTTGTAAGCCATCCCTTCCACCTCTGCGCATAGGAGATAATTCGTTGGCCCACGACGCTAAAGAAAAAGCCGATCTTCTGGGCAAACTCTTTGCGTCCAACTCGACCCTGGACGACGGGGGAAACGCACCGCCGACCATACCGCAGTGCGAGACCCGCATGCCGGAAGTCCGGTTTACACAAAGGGCAGTGCGTAAAGCGCTTCTTTCCCTCGACGTTCATAAGTCGAGTGGGCCCGATAGAATCTCTCCTATCGTGCTGAAGACGTGTGCTCCAGAGTTAGCACCGGTTTTAACGCGCCTTTATCGGCTTTCCTACTCTCTTGGCGTAGTCCCGAACTCATGGAAGACAGCTCTAGTGCACCCAATCAGTAAAAAAGGAGATCACTCGGATCCGTCCAACTACAGACCCATAGCCATCACCTCCTTGTTCTCCAAGATAATGGAATCCATTGTTAACTGCCAGCTCCTCCGGTACTTAGAAGACCACCAGCTCCTGAATGATCGACAATACGGCTTCCGTCAGGGTCGTTCAGCTGGTGATCTTCTCGTATACTTGACTCACCGGTGGGCACAGGCGATCGAGACCAAGGGGGAAGCGTTGGCCGTTAGTTTGGACGTGGCGAAGGCCTTCGATCGGGTCTGGCACAAAGCGCTCCTTGCGAAGCTTCCTTCCTATGGGCTTCCCGAGAAACTGTGCAATTGGCTCACCAGTTTTCTTACAGACAGAAGCATCAAGGTCGTTGTTGACGGTGCATGCTCCGACTCGAAGTCTGTTAATTCTGGTGTCCCACAAGGCTGTGTGCTATCACCCACGCTGTTTCTTCTGCATATCAACGACATGCTGCAGATAAGCAGCATCCATTGCTATGCAGACGATAGCACGAGTGATGCCCTTTACACCGGCCGCGCTAACATTTCTCGGGTAAACGTCATCGAAAGCCGATCCAAACTTGTGTCTGAAATCGAAACTTCTTTATCAAAAGTTTTAGATTGGGGTCGACTTAACCTAGTCCAATTTAACCCCACGAAGACACAGGTTTGCGCGTTCACCGCTAAAAAGATGCCATTGGTCGTATCACCTCAATTTGAGAGCACTTCCCTAACTGCATCAGCCAGTATCGGAATCCTTGGCGTCGATATATCAAGCGAAGTCCAGTTTCGCGGTCACTTAGAGAGTAAGGCCAAATTAGCCTCGAAGAAGCTTGGTGTGCTAAACAGATCGAGACAGTATTTTACTCCGGCCCACCGCCTGCAACTTTATAAGGCGCAGGTTCGGCCGCACATGGAATACTGTTCTCATCTCTATGCAGGTGCACCCCAGTACCAACTTCTGCCTCTTGACCGTATTCAACGGAGAGCGACTCGCATCATCGACTGCCAAGATATTTCTGATCGACTTGACACCTTGGCGTTGCGTAGAGATGTAGCTTCACTCTGCATCCTCTATCGCTTGTATCATGGGGAGTGTTCAGAGGAATTGTTCGGACTTATACCGGCTGCTGGTTTCCGCCATCGTCCTACGCGACAAAATATCCATCCCTATCACCTGGACGATTGGCACTCCACCACTGTGCGCTTCTCCAGAAGCTTTTTGCCTCGCACAACCAGCTTATGGATCAAATTGTCGTCTGCCGTATTTCCGAACCGATACGACCTTCAAACCTTCAAGAAGAGAGCGTACCTCTACCTAAAAGGCCGGCAACGCACTTGTGACTCTTGAGTTGCGGGTGTCCATGGGCGGCGGTAGTCACTTACCATCAGGTGACCCGTCTGCTCGTTTGCCCCCTATCGCATAAAAAAAAAAAAAAAAAAAAAACCATTTCTAACCAATTCTAAGTTTAAAACTAAGAAATGTTCAATAACAATTTTTTGTATATGAATTAGGTCATATGTTATTGTGTGTTAACAAAAGAATAGAAAAATGACATGGAAAGTTTTTGGCCTATTTTGGAAAGCGTTTATTTATTTTATTTAAAACTACGAATGAAATGGGATTTTGTAGTTTGCTAATTAGCTATGACACACAAAAGAAAAGTTACTGAATACGCAAGAATATTTTTATGAATAAAAAAACAGGAAAATTGGCATTCATTCGAAGTTGCACAAAATATAAATTTTCGCAGAATTTGTTTTAGCGATAATATACATATTGCAAAACTTACAATTATTTAGAGGAAAATGTTGGAGAACCAATAAAGTCAAATAAATAATAGTGTATATATAAAACTTAACGAATTGTTTCACCAAGCTTTATCTATTATAGCTCTAACACGTTGCGAAGATCGCTATGCATGTTTTTGACCGATTCAACTTTAACTTAAAAACCGACCAAGTGCGAGTCGGACTCGCGCACGAAGGGTTCCGTACAAAAAAATCACGCTTCAAAAAAATCACGTTTGTTGTACTGGAGCCCCCTTTAATATTAATTTTATTCTGTTTTTTTAGTATTTGTTGTTATAGCCGCAACAGAAATACATCATCTGTTGTGAAAATTTCAACTGTTTAACTATCACGGTTCATTTGATACAGCCAGGTGACAGACGCACAGACAGACGAACAGCGGAGTCTTAGTAATAGGGTCCCGTTAAACCCTTTGGGTACGGAACCCTCAAAATCCTAATAATAGATAAGGATTTAAAGTGCTTAACCTAATGAAACAAAGTAATAACCGTAAAGGGAAATCATACTTCGGAAATCCTCACATACTTGCTTGCTTTGCTTTGCTTGCTTTCTAATTCTGAGAAAATACACTTGGCTTTGTATATAAGGTAGTAAGGTTCGTACTATGATTCCACACCTGCAGTTAGGAGTGATTGACCCCTTAGAATCCGTTGAAGAACCTTATAACTGGTAACTTAGAAATCAAACTCACGCTATTTTGTCGCTGTCGTATCTTTGCCGTTGAAGGCAAAGAGCCCTTTGCAGTAAAGAACGTTGAAGAATAACTGTAATCACACACCCTCTCGCCCATATTCCCGAAGGGAGCAGAGGCTAATTAAACGCTCACAATTTTGCCAACTGTTGATTAGACAAGGTTACGTAATACATGGAAAACCTATTACCGTCAACAGAGTTCAATATGAGTCCAATATGAGACATAAGTAATATACTACTACGAGTATACACAAGTTCGAGACTACAGGCTACCTATAGTTACACTCATAATGTGGTTATCAGTCCAGAACACAGCAAACACGATGATTGAAACCTGATTAGTTTGTCGACCCGTAAATGAAATGTAAGTTTAGAAGCCTAACAAAGAAGACACATTTTTACACAATTCCTATGCCGTATCAATTTTTTTATCACAAACAATCGTTGTATTTTTATACGACTGATCATCGGGAGGGTTATGTTCGAATATGAATGTATGTATGTATGTTTGAATGTATTTATAGTACATATGCCATATACATATGCCATACATATGCATGAATGTGCGTATGATATTTATTTGTCACGCTCAGAGTCAGAGCCTAGACGCATTAGTGGATGGATCGCGATGTGTGGTGTTATCTGGATCGTCTTGATAGTGAGTGGCATATGATATTTCGTGATAGCTTCAGTAACTAAATACAGAACGATAATTAATTATAATTAAAATAAACTCCATCGATGCAATTACGATGGAAAAGCTCCATAAACAAAATATGCCTTTTAGATGTTATTTAGTATGTATGCAAACAAGCAATTCTAAAACTCGTATATGTCTGTCTCCATTGGACTTTTAGCTACCATTGTCGGCACTTTCAATTATATTACTACCCCAGCAATGTTTTTTATCATATAAAGGAACAGATGAACAGACGGATCACCTGATGGTAAGTGACAACCGCCACCCATGGACACCAGCAGCACAGTCTTTGTTTTATCGAGGTTGTTAAAAGGTTAAAAAAATATCGAGTATCAACTAGAAATCTATACATGAACAAATAATATTTATTAGTAGACGCGAGGAAAGAAATAAGCTGAATTACCATGACTTGTAGGGTAGATGCAATTGCTTTAGTAAAACGGTACAAGGTGTCACATTAATTACATTTTTAAATGAAACATATTTTGTCGTGATATATTATTTAGTATAGTAAGTTAAGTACTAATGAAAGTGAATAATGGGTAATACTTTTATAGCGCGTGATGTTATAATTAAATTGTTATCGTACACGTTTTATTATTTTTCGTCGAAGTAAAGTGAGTCATTTAGTGTAAAATTAACTCGCTGCCTCCTCCTTGACTTCTTCCTTCTTTACCCGAAACCTAATTTTATTATAAAAATAGTAGTGTTAAGGTTGACACATAACTTGTGTTTTCATTTTTTTTTTTTATCGTCTGGAAACCCCCTCGGGCCGTCATCCCACCGGGGTTTTCGGTGGAACGGTGTGTTGGAATCGGACCGACTAAAACCACACGGTGTGCCATACTGCGCTTAAAATAGGAGGAATCCGGGAGCAGCTTTAGTAAGACATCCGGACCCCCCTAGCGCCTGTTGCCCGCAAAACGCGGGCACCACCTATGGGTAACTGTCAATTAGGCAACGTCCAGGCACACCAGGATGTCGCCTCACATAGCGGGTGGAGGGGAAAACCCGTCCCGACCACCCGCGGCCACACTCAGGGCGGCATGAGGTGCTGGTAAGCCTAGCTAGTAAGCCTAAGTCCGAGTGGAGATCGTCCTCCCGGGCCCGCCCGCTCCGCTTCTCCTTCTGCGAGATGACCTTCTCGCAGAAGGTTGCGACCGCGGTAAAATTCCTGTCATTACCGGCCATGGAGCGTATGACGGCCGGTAGTGACAGATCCTCTCCAATTACTGCAGTGAGGACCCGACGCTGCGCCGCCCAAGCTGGGCAATCCGTGAGCGTATGCTGGGCCGAGTCCTCACTGCAGTCGCAGTGGGACAGACGGCACTCAGAGACGCAGACGGGACTCAGTTCCCTCCTAGCGACTGAGTGCAGGTACTTTCCGAAGCAGCCGTGCCCGGAGAGAACCAGCGTCAGTCGGAAGGAAAGGGTCCCGTGCTGCCGCCCTGCCCACTCGACGATGACCGGCTGGAGCGCACACCACGGTGGATAAGCCAGCACGTGGAGCCTCCAGCCGGGACGACCAACAAGCAATCGTGGCTCGGCGAGCGGCCTCACGCCACTCGCATACCTCTTCGGGCGGGGGCCGATTGCCGCTACCCGCCCGGAAATTAGTCGTCCGCCGATAAACTTCGGCGAGCACTTCCGCCTCCAAGTCCCACGGGGGAGTTCCGGCCAACGCGCACGCCGCCTCCGTCGACACGGTGCGGTAACCGCGTATGGCTCTAACCGCCATGACTCTCTGAGTACGCCAGAGGCGTGCCCTATTCTGGGCGGTTAGAGCCTCCGCCCACACCGGTGCACCGTATAGTGCCATGGACCGGACAACCCCCGTGTACAGCCGTCTTGTGGCTACGCTGGGTCCACTCAAGTTGGGCAAGAGTCGCCCAAGGGCGGACGCAGCATAACTTGTGTTAACCTAACCCCTCGAGCTAAGCTAATAGTATTCAGTGGGTGCACTTGGGGTTCGAACTCGCAATCACGAATGAACGAAATTTCCAAAATTCAACTGCTACCACTTAATTCAATAAATCTACAGCGGGTTAGAGGCTAAAGCTTTAAAGTATGCAATGTATATTATCACGAACCACTTCTACTAACTACTATAACGAACTCAAACAAAACATGGGGCTGGAAGAAATTAAATAAGTCACGTACATTGTTAAGTCTTTAGCAGCACGTTATAATCAGGAGCTGAGCTGTCGTTCCCTTTTTGTTACTAAATCTATAAGATTTTGAAAGTTTACCTTTTTGTAAATGATTATACCCAAAATACTTAATTCACGATGTGGCTTGTAATTATATATGTATTGTAATTACATATATATAATGTGGGTGGGTAATGTAGAATGCTTCCTTGGGAAACACTGTACTGTAATGTACAGGTTTCTCATCGCTAGTCATTTCATTAATCTGTACAACTTGAGTTATATGTGTTAAATGGACTTTGAATAATCAGTAAAGAAACTGTGTCAAATGCCTTTTTAGGTCCAGGAATATGTCTATTACTTTCTATTTGACATCGAGGTATGTGAGTTCATGCATAGCATCAGGTGTAGTTCGGTTGCCCTAAAACCAAATTGTGATTGAGAGAAGTGATTATTACTTTCTAAATAATTAATAAACTTTTGTAAATAAGATGCTCTAATACTCTGCACAAACTTTGTGTAGGCAATATAGATATTGGTCTGTAACTATTGAGACAGTATCTGTTTCTTATGAATTTGAACAATTTTTGACTTTTTGTAGCCCTTGAGAAAACACAGGTCAGATTGCAGATAATTAATAGAATT
Source organism: Tyria jacobaeae (assembly GCA_947561695.1). Lineage (NCBI taxonomy): Eukaryota > Metazoa > Arthropoda > Insecta > Lepidoptera > Erebidae > Tyria > Tyria jacobaeae. Next base: position 9,767,558 of record OX387231.1, on the reverse strand, counting down.
TATAAATATATTATAAACATAATGTTACAAACTCTATCAGAAAGGTTAGTCAACACTGCCGTTTTGGTGTAGTATATTTTGATATCTTTCAGACACAATATATACTGTTATACAGTGTTCCGGTGATGCCAATAGGCTTACATAATTCTAATTTGCAAAATGTGGGTGATTAATACCCCTTAAGGGATACAGGAGTGAGCGTATGTATATGCATGATTTTTTTTTTTTAGATCTGGGTCATGTTCAAGTCGTTTTTCTTTACTTTGCACATTTACAACATTCAATAACGACAATCCATTTTGGGAATAGAGTAAATAATTTGAGTAGTACCTTCACGGCATCTATTTCAAACTTATTTATATTGACTACTCAATTAGAACATTTGGAGTCCAATCAAGGACTGATGTTATCAGTATGTGTATTCCCAACCTTTTATAATAATTGTGATGAGTACTTTTATTTGATCTGTGGACAGATGTAATTTATCTGTATTATACCTTTATTATTATTATTAACCTTTAAAAAATACCCTAATCAGTAGTGAATAGAGGACTGCAAATTATTTCTGTACATATAACGATAATTAGTTTAATACTTATTCTAAATATTTACTCTAAGTAATCGTTGATCTCACGGTTAGCGCATACGACTGCCGATTAAGAGGCCTCGGGTTCGATTCCCGGGTCGGGTCAAAAAGTGCTATTAGGTTTTTCTAATACAACGTTCTCAGTAACCACCTGGAGTTTGGGGTGTTATATGCCCAAGTGAGCACGTTAGTTAAGCCGTAAATAGATAAAAAATACAGACAGTAGACATGTAAGAGCCAGTTTCAATTACCATCACGAGATACAGACGCCAATCTATCCGTAAAAGCAATTACCCTTTCCTGCAATTGTAATTGGCTCCCTTTGTCACCGTTCTTGACATTTTAATATACTCCCAATGTTCAAATCTCTAATTTCATAAGTTTCCAATTGACAGCAATGATTCGCCCCTTGAGTTAAGCCCCGTAAGTTGATCCAAATTATAGTTGGCCAGATATAAATGTTTAATCCTCATCTGCTTATCGCTTTGGCGACACGGGTGCGAGTATACTCGCACCCGTGTCGCTATATAAAATGGAAAACATACTAGTACTATATAAAATGAGTTATTATTATTTTTTGTTATAACAAATTATGACCGCGTATAAACGTTCAGTATTTCATGGGCTAGTGTCCACGGTAATAGCTCTGTTGCTTTTATGATGACATTATTTTAATAATCACTATTATGTTCCCATAGAGGCAACTATTTGTGAAGTATAGTCACAATTTAATGTCACAGTATCTCTTTATACTATGATAATATGAATGGTAAACAACAAATATCTATTTGAACACATGAATTTATTGACGCTCTAGTAAGATTGTAAAGTGTTCAAAATCAATAGTAATATACCGATTTATAACACTTGAACATGGCATAAAGCTTAAGAACCACACGCCAATGAAAATGTAAAAATTCATATAAAAATTATGAGACTACTTCAATATTAGTTTTTTGAAAGCGATGACAGAGCAAAACGCATGATTTTACGGCCCGTGTAACAAATTCTAAACTATTTTTTTTTCTGCACTGATAGAGCAGTGGTTTAAGTGCCGCGACGAGTGTTGTGGATCCCCACACGGGGACAACACTGTGAAATCCTTAAAATGTTATTTTGAGTCTGGGTGGTTTTTGTGTTCATTATTGGAATGTTTGTAAAATTCCCTACGATGCAGGTTGCGTTGCGGGTTCCGTTGCGGTTGACTTCAGGTATCCCCCACCCATTTTCGTACTACTAATTGTTCTTCCATTTGCTCATTTTAAAACTACTTAAAGAAAAGACTAAAGACGGCGGAAACCAGCGCTATAAATTAAACTAGCCAAAACTATCTGGCAATGTACGCACTCCAAATAAATTTGGGACTAGAGTAGCAAGATGATGGTGAAATATGATAGTGAATATCCAAGCAACAAGCAAGCAAGTAAGTTTCGGGTACCGCCGCCCTGCCGTTTTCTCAGAACTTTACATAGCAGGGTATGTTCAACGCCTACCAATATTCCCGCTATCGTTTTGTTTACTTGTTTATAACATTTAGTAACAACATTTAATACCAACATTTAATAACATTTAATAACAGTTAATAACATTCAACATTCTATTTCAAGAAAATTAAAGCATACTTTAAAAAAAGAAGAATATAAAAACAATAAACTGAGCAACTTTTTCTCATTTTTTTAAATCCTTCAGTTTTGTAAATTCTATTCGATTTCTCTTACAATATCTTTTTACAGAGGTCGTTAATTTCCATATAACATGTGTACGTTTACAAAGCCGATAGAAGTATATTACAATTTTCATTGTCACAAAGAGTTTCCTTTTAGTTATTTTTACAACAATGGTTCATTCATATTGCTACGACATGCTGGAGACGTATGTATGTATCTATAAGGTATACAAAAGAAAACTGTTTTTAGCATTATGATACTGGCGCAATTGTTCCCATTAAGAACAATACAAAACATTATACACAGTATACATCTTAAGAATTCTGAAACAATACATTTCAAAAGTTCATATTTCTATGATTCTCTGTGAGAATCAGCTATTAGCACGGAAGTAGATAGAAGATATCTATTATATAGTATTTATTTAGTTATCAGTATCTAATCACATTACTAATTATGAGTTTTGAAATCATAATCCGTTTTTTTTTTAATTTAAATAATAAAATGATGCTAGTGTTTCAGGCGACACACTCTCAATAACATATAATCATACGTAGCAATATCAAAGTTGTCTGGAAGAAGTAACCGTGTGTGATTACAACGCCAATTGTTATAAAGTATTATTTGTTACATGTTTTCAATGTATTCGATATAAAAGTTTATACATACACTCAAAAGGAATGTTTTTGAAAGTGTTTGGGTTTTTTTTTTATACTATAGGGGGACAGACGAACAGACGGGTCACCTGATGGTAAGTGACACCGCAGTCCATGGACACTTGCAACTCAAGAGTCGCAAGTGCGCTGCCCGCCTTTGAGGGTGATGAGGGATGGGGGATGCAGGGAGCGGAAAGAAGAGAGGAGGGATTAGGAGATGGGAAAGAGGAGAAAGGAGATGAGGGGAGAGAAAAGGGGGGAGGGGGAAGTGGGCCTCCGGAAATCTCACTCAATTCGGGGAAATGCAACGCAAGCGTTACTTCACAACCGGTTTTCTGTAAGGCCGTGGTATCGCACCGGTCGAGCCGGCCCATTCGTGCCTAAGCATGGCTCTATCGCTGTAAAAAAATTAAGAGAAATGCTTCTGAAATATTTTTTTCAGTTTCTTTTTTTTTGTATATCTTATATACATCTCATATATCTCATATTTTAAATAGCTGAACACTTTTGATTTTAAAGATATTGTCTTATAAAAAAGTGACGGATTATATCTAAAACATACAGACATACATATATCGCAAGTCTGTCTATATCTTACAAATAAAATAACTCCTCCGCTCTATTTATAGCATACACTCCACGGAGGACCTCGCGCCGCACTCTTTCTGTCCGGCTCCATGAAAATGAGTGTCTCACCTACCATCAGCTGGACCACGGTCAAAGCCTCTCAAAGCCCTGCTCTAAGCCTAATCTAATTTGTCAATAAATTTGAAATTGTAATAGTTTACTCTTTTCTATTAAGAACTGTAAAATTTAGTGAGCTGTAGTGAGAGTGTTTTTTTAATTTATCCCTGTTAATGAGTTTTGGCCAACCACGTTTCTAGACCGTATTATGGCCATATTATCGTTACAGTAGGTAGTCGATAAAATGATAATTCTCAATGTCAATATATACCATAAAACTATTATGTTAAATATTAATTATATAAATCGGTTCAACAATTTAAGAAAATATAGGAATGGATGGGAGCATATATTCAAGTCACACATGTAACAATTCTTTGTTGGATTCGCCTTTTTAATAATTATACAAAAAAAAAACACACTCACCTAAAAATGATCGAACTCCCAAAGTGCCTCTAGCAACAGACAAAACCATAGCTAATGTAGAAACTCCGCCGCTGGCGAAGATGTATGCCTGCTTAGCGCTCCCTCCAGCGGCACTCACATCCCGCCTTCTCCTCCAAAGAGGGGCGCATGACGTTGCACAAACGAAGATGCCGAAGACAATACACTCCCATGCCAGCCAACCGGAATGCATGATTCTGAAAAAAAAAAGTAAGTTCCAATGTTACTGTCTGTTTCTTGTGCTGTGGCGTCGATACGATGAGTACATGCAATTTTAATTGCAATAAAAGCAATGAAGAATACAACCCTTATACTAAATTAAGATCGCTATCAGAGAGCTAAAAGTATAAATATAATTAGTATTGTAGTAACACTAGGTACCTAACTACATACACATCAAATAATAGTAATACTAGCCACAAACAATAAAATACCAGCTGTATTATGTACCGTGTATATTAAACAAGCGAAAACACGCAAGTAGCATCATTACTTTTTTATAAATCTCAAAACATCGTGTACGTTTGATTTAGAAACCAAAACACTAGTCATTGAAAAATTTGTACTTCTACTAGATGCTTGTAAGTTTAGTAGTTTGTAGGCATCTGCAAGACATATCTATTTCCATGAACAGTGTTTATTGTAAGTATTTCTTTAATACTCTTTTATTGGTTGTAATTTACTTAGTGCCTATGTAAACACATCTAGAATGTTAATCTACTTATAAATGTCGTATCGCAATGAAACTTTGTATATACATACATACATATATGTAGTATGGATTGATATACCATTATTTGGCATCTTAAAGCTGATCTAATGATAGAGTCAGGAAGTGGCTAGTGGAACTTTTCAAGAGCTTCGCGTCACAAATCGGTTTATGGTTTAGGCCAGTTTAGTCGAATACAATTATTGACAAAGCGTGTTGAAGGACTATTATTATGATTATTAACCAATTTTACAAGATGTGCCTAGTTCGGGTCTAAATGGCGAATTAAATGTACTTCTCCTGATTAAAATAATTCATCTGCCGAAGGACCGATAACCCTTGCACCAAAGGGGTCATAGTGTAGAGAATGCGACCGGCGACAAAGTAGCTACTATAGACTTGAGGCAAAAGAGGTGGTGGACCGACTGAGTTAAAGAGAAAAGAGTTAAGATTTGACTGCACGAATGGCTCAGTGGTTTAAGGGGTCATCTCGCAACGACGATGCCGAGCGAGGTTTGTGAGTTCGATCCCCACACGGGACAACATTTTGGACAAATTGTTGATATGAGTCTGGGTATGGACAATCATTGTGCTCGTTATTTGAACGTTTGTAAAGTCCCCTGCAGTACAGAAATGAATCCTTTTTTCTTTGAAAAGAAGTGTGTCTTATCGAGCCTAGTAGTTGTCTTACATAGTATAAATATAAAAAATTCTGAACAATCGCCCTATCTATGTACGTCACTCAATACCTACCTAGTATTGCTACTACTATAGCAAGCAAAATGTTGAAACAACAAAAATGATTTAGTTATTTATACTACATTCGCCTTAGGTCTTTAGATTTTGCTCGAATCTGTCTGACAAAGAAATACTGTATCAATAGTGAAATCAAATTCTATATTTAGATTTTTAGTCCATCCAGGTAAGATTTAGGACAACAAGTAAAATTATTAAAAATTTATAAATCCTGAATGCATTCTATAAATAGTTTACTTGTTAATTGTCTCTCTTTTTTTTCTGTCTTCAAGTCATCTAGAAATCTTTCTTCTCTCATCTTCTTCATCACCATTCAAAAGACACCTCACAAAATAAAAATCCAGCAAGCCGTGTAGGCTCTAGGCCGCGATAATTAAACGTCATTCTTACATACATACGTACCTATATATACACCCAAAAAAAAACATAACCCTCATTTGTGCGTAGTTGGTTACATTTTTATACCATGTAATAGAAATCGGCTGTGTCAGATTTATACACGTAATGTAGCAGCACACCGGTAAAATTTATACGTTTCTAACCCAATAATCAGCTAAGAACAGCTCTAACCTACAAGGACTGATAAATCGTAAGACCTTGGAACTCAATGCCGTAACTTCTTAATATTGTTTATACCTGAAATAATGGTCGTCCTTTAAACCCATCTACAAGTTAATGTTTGCAATAAAAACTTTATCAATCTAGTTTATGCATAAATATGTAACGTTAAAGGAAATGTTTAAAATTGCAATTAATACTCGTTTGATGACATTTTCACGTTTTCAAATGTTTTAGAAATAAAAAATGGGTTTAGATAATTAGGTATTTTATGATATGTTTATGTATAAATTTTTGAGTTGTACATGTGAGAACGGTGTAATCAATTTTCTATGTCTCCTGGCAGTTTTGAGTGTGTCATGCTCGTCTAGAAGTCCTGCCAATTATGGCGTATGTGTCGGGTCATTCAGCTCCCTTTAATATTGTTAAGGTTGAAGATGGCTGGCGCGTCATGTGCGTCATGATCGTGAACGAGTGCCGTTGATTGGGGTTGGTCATCTCCGGACTGCTATTAATTAAAATATACCTGGTACTATTAGAAGTCTTCTATAATTCTAAAATTATTAGAATTTATATTTCAGAATGATGTATTGCAACGTCCTCACATTTTATTATATTCTTTTAAACTGTAACAAGAAAATTGTATAAAATATATGAAAAAGAGTGTCTTTGGCCTTTCTTGCCTGTCCTTCTCCATAGGATCTACGTATTGGAACAGGCAACTAGCTTCACGACTGACTTAGTCAGACTTACTTCTCCTTTTGACAATAAAAAAGTATCTGTTTGTTTGGTTTGATTGAAATTAATGGTTTTGATTTTTTGATTTTGAAGGGATCTGAGTATTATCTATCAGACAGTATATATATAGTCCATCTGTGCCCGGATGATGGCAATAGGCATTTCACTGTTTAGTGTTTTATATTTCTAAAGTTATTATATTAGACATCATTCAAGACAGGTTCTACTCGATGGCCAATCTTAATGATTATATTATTATCAAAATCCTAATTATCATAGGAAATATGTGTTAATTTATTATGCTTTCACATCTTAACTTTACAACAGATCAACATGTTTTTTTTATAAGTTATAAGTTCTTGTCAAGAGTACAGAATATGAAATACACCCCAAGAGACAAAAATAAAGCTCACTTAATTCCATAAATTAACTTTCTGTCACATCACTTAATAAATCGGAAATGTTATCACATATAAGACTATCCTACAACTATAAGACAGACAAAGATCTTCTCAAGAGTCTCGAGAATCTTTTTCTCAAGAGTCTTATTCATTTTATTCAAACTTTTCGAATGATTCACTCCACTACACATATGTATGTATAACGGCGATGGCGTAATACCTAAGGCGTCGAGCTTGATGAAGCGGTTGCGGGTTCGAACAACCAGTGCCTTACCGTCATGAACCCACTCTTAACACAAGTAGTAGTAGTAGTAGTCTTAACTGTCTTTATCAAAGAAAACTAAAAATTAAATATATACATAATGAAACATAGCTACAAAGTGTCGCTAAGAATTTTAGTTAGTTTTGTTATCTAAATTTAACCGAAAAATAAAAGTAAAAAGCTTTTAATTGTTTTTAACGTGTTAAGACATTATTAACACCATCTTCTTACTCTTATCCAAATTTTATTTGGGGTCGGTTTTCTTCTTTTATTTCATTACGCACTCTATTCATCTTTTCTTTGTTCGACCTCTACACCTGTATCCGTGAACTTCCATACATAAAACATGTCCACACCGCTATAATTTATTGCTTCTCAACTTCTCATACACTGGCTTTCAGGCTCCCTCTAATATAATAATTTCTCACTTTGTCCATTCTAGTCACACCGCACATCCATCTCAACATTCGCATTCCAGCTACAGGCATCTCTCGTCCTTTGTCTTTGAGGGAAACTTTCAGATTCGTACAGGACGAAAGGTCTGGGTGGTCTTAATTTATAATATTATATTAAGTACATGACGTGAAGACAACTACTGACAACAATATCGTTGAAACTACATATATAACTATATATATATATATATACATCTATATCCCCGAAGGGGTAGGCAGAGTCGCATCAAATACCCACATTCTGCCATATTTGCTATATCATATATTTTAGTCCCACTTACGTAATAGGGACCAAATCTATCACCGTCAACCGAGCACTATACCAACTACAGTCAAATCCTTTATTCACTTTTTAATACACCCATGGGAAGAGTCTAGATCCTAGACCTAGAGACCTTGAGTACCTACAACCCACTACTGTTCGAAACATGTATTGAATTTCTAAAAATCCATGAAAATGCAATTAATACATGCGTCAGCATTATATTTTTTTACATATATTTTCTCTCTTCTCGTTTAAATAAGTGTCACATTTGCACCCATTTTTAAACCCCGACGCAATAAGAGAGGGGTGTTATAAGTTTAATGTTTCTGTCTGTGTATCTGTGTATCTGTTTGTAGATCGTAGCTCCCAAACGGATGAACAGATTTTCGTTTAGTTTTTTTGTGTCATATATAATTTTATTCTGTATAAATAAATTCTATTTTCGATCTTCATTTTTCATACCATAAGAGTAGTAGAGCCTTGCTTAGGCACGAATGGGCCGGCTTGACTTCGGCGATACCACGCCTCACAGAAAACCGGTTGTGAAGCAACGCTTACGTTGCATTTCCCCGAAATTAGTGAGGTTTCCGGAGGCCCAACTCCCCGCCTCCCCTTTGCCTGTTTCCTCATTCCCCTCTCCTCTTTCCCCTCCCCTCATCCCTCATCACCCTAAAAGGCGGATAGCGCACTTAACACTCTCGAGTGGCTGGTATCCATGGGCGGTGGTTGTCACTTACCATCAGGTGGTTGTCACTTACCCCTATGTTTGTCCCCCTATAATATATAAAAAAAATATGATCGTAATTGTTATTTTCAAACGACTTCAAAAGGAGGAGGTTCTCAATTCGAGGATTTTTTATTTTTTATTTTATCTTTGTTACCTCAGAACTTTTGACTGCGTGAACTGATATCGAGGATTTTTTTATATTTGAAAGCTGGTGCTTTCCGTGTGGTCCCATTTTAATCTCCAGTCCAGTTCTGAAAATAGCATCCATTAGAAAACCATATACGTCTTAAATTTGCATTAAGCATGTGCTCGACAAATGGACGAATAACTCAATATAACGCCAACCGATTTCGATAGGGTAGTTAGATAAGAGTGTGCTCCAGTTGTGACAATGGCATCCATGAGAACACCATATTAGTCTTAAATTTCATGATAGACACATTGAAGTCGGTTGTCTACTTTTTCAAAGTCCGATTATGTAGTCATCAATTTATAACATCATATTTGTCGTCAACATGTTATTATAAGCATATTTCACATTATGTAAATATTGTTAGAGCTATAATGAAAGTGTCAGATGTAAGTTGATTGCATCTTAAATGATAGATGGTATAAACATACTTAATACCGCAGACTCTTGCTTCGTGTGAATAATTTGTCACAACTGGACCAAACTCTCATTCCTCTCACCCTTGAAGTACATCCTTTCCAACAAAAAAGAATCATCGAAATCGGTTTGCGTTATATTGAGTTATTCGTCCATTTGTCGCGAACATGCTTAATGCAAATTTAAGACTAATATGGTGTTCTCATGGATTCCATTGTCAGAAGTTGACCAAATTAAAATGGGACCACACGGGAAGCACGAGCTTTCAAATAAATAAAAAGTCGTCGAAATCGGTTCACGCAATCGAAAGTTCTGAGTTAACAAACATAAAAAAAAAAAAAAACCGTCGAATTGAGAATGTCGAATTTTGAAGTCGGTTGAAAAATGTGTTAAAGCTGCAGTAACTAAATCAACACAATAATTAAAACAGTAAATAGTTAGTTAATAATGAATAGAATTTTGGGGTGGTAATGAAACTCCCTCATTATCCGCATTCTACAGAATATAATAAGATGATTATTTCGTTAATATTTCTCGAATTAGTCAATTCGAGAGCCTCAAATGAGCTCTACTTTGTATTAACATAAAGCAATGTGATAATTAGGATATGATGATTATTACTAGTTGTATGGAAAAAAATAATATATAACAAAAATATAAAAAGAAAACATTAAATATAACATAATAAATTAAATCTTTAATCAAACTATAGTCACCATTTTCTAAGAAGAAGAAAATCAGTTGATAAACAGAGTTAGACAGTGTTACGATGTGCCTGTTTATATACAACTTTAGGTCACTTGTTTGTTGTTACCTTGTAAACAAAGAAACAACTAATTAACTCTCAGGTATTCACTTGCCTTCAATTGTACTAATTAAACTTTACAATGACTTATTATATCTTGTAATAAAAGATGAAGTCAAAGATTTTTTTTCTTGAATTCACTAATCCATTTACATTATGATATGTGTTTATATGTAACTGTAAGTTTCCCCTGACCTCCCGCCCCGATTCCCATCTCCTCGCATACCCTCATCCCTCTTCACCCTTAAAGCAGTACACTTACGACGTGGACGGAGGTTGTCACTTACCATCAGATGACCCGTCTGTGTGTCTCTATAATATAAAATGAAAAAGTTTGCAACAGTTATAGTCACCAAACAGTTATTTATGGTTCAAACAATTTATAATTTCCTTTCGTTTTAATAATAAAACTCAGCATATTGCTATTGATAACACAGGTGTGTTACCTGTGTTTAACACAGGTGTTACACACTGTATCATTAGACAGATACATATAATGACCGCTTACAATTTGTCGCGTCATTTGTTTATTTGCCGCTATATTATTTGCTACAGTGAAAACCGCTTAAATGACATCACAGTTAATGAGTCACCAAATTTACTAAACATGCATTCAGATAAGATAAATTATTATATGATTCTCACAGCTTATCCATATACAATCATATACAATATTACATTACATAAATCACGCCATCCTACCCTTGTCCCAAATTTGTTTGGGGTCGCTGAAATGTGTTTATTTCTGAGAGAGTTTTATACTATTTTTATAGCTGTCAACCTGCCTAGCACCAGCTATCGTTAGAAATGAAGTCGTGTCAAGACGAGAAAGAAGAAAGAAAGGAATGTATGTAGAAGGAAAATAGCACTCCTTTGAGTCTTGAGTTGCAAGTGTTCGTGGGCGGCGAGAGTCACTTACTATAAGGTAAACCGTCTGCTCTTTTGTCTGTCCCTCTAAAAAAAAACAAATAACTGTAAAAACCAATAGATTTCCTTTTAAGCAATTCAAAATCTTGCTTTAATACATCATTTTGTAAAGTGTGTCTATATAATAGATATACACAGATTAAGAGGAAAAAGACATTTCAAATAAAAACAGTTCGAATAAATTCGCGTAAGGATAGCATAAAGTTAAGACGAGAAAAGTTTACCACACATTCGTCAAAATAAAACTGATCATTAAATATCACTACCTACAACTAAAGCTAAAACTGAGCTTTTGATTTCGGTACTATTGATATTATAGATAGAAACGTATAAATCGATTTGTATTAAATTATATTTATACTTTATAAATATAGAACACCTATAAAACGTACCTATCGTAACCATCTAGAAAAAAACGTCATGAAGGTTCTGAAAGCCTCCTATTGTACATATTTTATTTTAGAACTTTTGAACCAATCGTCAGTAGGTATGAACATATGACACATCAAACAATTTTTGACCGACTTAAATGTGTAAAAACCCATATTTTGATAAATAAATCTAACAAGGTTTTTATTAGAAACTTAAGTGTCACGGATGGAATACACTTCAGCTAACAAATAAAAAAAAACAGCAGTATACATTTTCCAAAACAAGATACCACTTAATTTTATGTTGGGATAGAGGCGTCGAACCCGGCTAAGTTATTGAGTGTCCCCTCGACGTCCACGAGACTGTCTATCCCATTAAGTAATATCCTTTCCATTTCCGTTCATTGCCTTTCCTACTTTTTCCTTTTAATATACTCCCAATTTTCCCATTTTTAATTCCTAAAGCTCCCGTTTGATGGCAATAGAGTTGCCCCCTATTACATTCAATCAATAAATCAACTAGCATACTACCTTTAGGGGTACAAGCGTTAGCGTATGTAAATTATATTTAAATATAATTTTGGGAATATGGATTGCCGCGGATAGCTCGAATGAATCGTAATAGGGATATCTAACTTTCAAGAATTTTACGAAGTTGATATACAGCTGTATATCAACTTTTACGCCACATGTGTAGTTTATCTTGTGTGTAGTTTGTTTACATATATCTGAAAAATCCAAAGAATCCAATAGTCGGTAGTCCATAAATGTAATAAAACAAGATTGTGCACACAAACTCACAGGTCCATTACGTAATGTAATCCTTATGTACTGTGTAAAATAAATTTAGGGTTTGCTAAAAAACCAATGTTAGAACTTGTACTTTAATATTGTTTCATTATTATTGATAGAAAATATTTGCTATAGAAATATTTCCCGAAAGAAACTGTTTACTGTTAATGTTAAATACCTCTCAGATACTAGTAGAACCACATTGTGTTGCGGACATGTGATTCCCTAGGTCCGTATGTTACCTACATATTTAGGAACTATAAAATAACTCCGGTAGGCTTTGGCTAAATAGTTTATGGCGTCAAGGAAGGTAGGTGAGCTATGAAAGACACCGTGTAATCCATATTGAATGTGTGTGATCCATATTGAACCTTTCAGATCAGGCTCAACGTTACCTACGCATTCTTAGAAGCGATACTTTTATTTCCCACTAGAATCAGAAATCATACTCATGTTTGTTTGGAATTGGTTATGTTTTTACAAACATCTATTCAATCGAAAAAGTCAGAGCACTTCGTACACAAGATTCTCATAAAACTCGTAATTGAAAACAGAAAAAATATTGACAATAATGAACTGAACAGTTTCTGACAGTTATATATGGTGTAAAGATGTTAACTTTATCATTCTTGATAGGTATTATTTTATATAACATTAGAGGCAAAATAACATAGCCATATAAGTAGACTATCATCATCATTTAATTTAATTTAACACAACAGTTGCTTAATTGTAGTTTTTCAAAAGAAGTATATATAACTAAATCTGTTATATGTAGTTATAAGTATAACCTAATGACTAACTTGCATTAAACAGTTTACTTATAAAAGAAAAAATACACAAAATGAAAAACTGGAAATATAAATAGTTATATAAAAACGCAACAGCTATACACATAAATCGAAGCAGCTTTTGAATCATAATATTATTGTAGATATAATACTGAATTACAAATAATTAATATTGTTAATGCGAAATCGTGTTTTAGATAATTATACATTCGGATAAAAAGGTTACAACTTTCTTTTAGATTTCAGATTATTAACTACCTTTAACAATTTAATTAAGTGGTTATTTTAAAGAATTCAGAATGGAATGGTATGTTGTATTGATATTAATTATATAATGTAAAGAGTTTAACAAAATAACAAGATTTAATATACATACACGCATACAGTCTCATTTACGTAATAATGGCCTTTTGCTTTCATCAAAGCATTTTCGGGAATTAGATGAAAAAATTGGAGTATATTGACAAGAAGCGGAGGATAGAAGGGCAAGGAAGGGGATGTACTATACAGATGGATTGGGGAGTATAAGCAAAAGCTCAAGCAAGTGAGGGACGCATACCTACAACGCGAACTGGATGGTGCCGGAAAGAACATTCTAACGTAAAATTGTGCTTGATGCATTGCTTTTTTTTTTGTGATGTTGTTTGACATACTAGATAAAACTTTCAGTAAATAAAACATACTAGACTTTGGCATTCTTTATAAGTAAAAACTAAGTTTGGCAATGGCGGATGTTTTGACAATTCAGAATAAAAGTTAATAATATGTACGTTAATTTATTAATTTCAACGATTTTTTTATGAGTTCATCTTCAGCGAATATCACACCAATACATGCCGCTATTTCTATTTATACGAGGCATGCCTTTTAAGTTCTGTCGTTTCCATATTTCCCGGCAATTTTGAATTTGGAACTGTTTCTCGACTGTTGTTCGAATTTGTTTAAATTTTGAATCTCAAAACAGTTGCAAGTATTAGGATTAATGCTATTGTTTAGTCACAGCGTCGATTGGAATCTGTCAAGTTACGTAGGAAAATGAATCTTTCTAAGGAAAATGTTCGTGCAATAATTTTCTACAACTTTAGAAGAGGCCTGACACGGCTTCAGTGTTTTGAAGAGCTAACATCTGTGTTCAGTGATGAAGCCCCATGTCTGCGGACTGTCGAACGCCGGGATTTAGAATTCCAGCGTGGGTACTAGTGTTAGTGACAAATCGCGCCCAAAATCCGCCTTCACTGAAGATAACATCATTGCTGTGAGATAATTAATTCTCAAAGATCGTCACGTGACGAAAGATAGAGGCATTGCATGAAGCAATCTACAAATAAAATTGAAGATCGTAGAACGGTTAACGCAGAGTGATATACCACAGTTTGTTTACCACTAGTCATCGCCGAACTTCGAAAATCTAACTCAAAGCGATGCATCATCCTGCACCACGACAACGTAAGCTCACATAGCGCTCGTCAAACGATTGAGTATTTGAATCAGGAAAAAGTAGAAGTTCTTGACCAGCCTCCATACAGTCCTGACCTAAGCCCTAACGATTTCTTTACATTTCCTAAAATTAAGAAAAGTCTTCGTGGTCAAAGGTTTCAGTCCGGTGAAGAAGGAGTCGAAGCTTTCAAATCAGCCCTTTTGAACACCCCCACTTTAGAGTGGAATAAATGTTATAATAACTAGTTTGAGTGAATGGAAAAGTGTATTAAGCTACGTGGTGAATACTTTGAAAAACAATAAAAAGTACTATAAGGTTCTAGTTGTGTTTTTTCTTCAAACGACAAAACTTAAAAGGCATGCATATGAGCTCTCTCTTTCGAAATATTCGATAAGTATATCGATCAATTAGGTTCAAGTCTCAGTTTCAAAGTAGGACTTAGTTAGTTACTAGTAGGACTAGGATATATTAAATATCACGAATTTTCACAAACTTCATTCACGAGGTCTACTACGCAATAATTAAATATGCATTCCTTTCTGTGACATCCTATATTTTCATTACTAAGATCGATAAATAAATAGATAAAAAAATTAAGGGCTAGGTCTTACTGATGAGTAGTTTTAATAGTCTCCTTATGAACTGAAATAGTGTGGAGTGTGTACTATGGGAACTTGTAATTGTATAATGTCTCGGTATTCATTGTCTCCGTCAGTTATATATACAGTACAAACAATATGCCTTGCGGTACGGTATTAACGAGATAAACTTGAAACCATTTCACCGAATTAACTTAAAAGTTTTTGAGATGCCGAGACGATTAATTGTTTTGGTAATAATTAAGTATTCGTAACTGGATCGGAAGCATTATATTCAACTGGCAATATTAACAACTCTTCTCTCTTCTCTCTCAACTTTCAAATTATTTCGATGTTTGATTTTGTATCATGCTAATTATATTTTCAATATTATTATATTATTATTTAAAACAAATATTCCAACTAACTGATATGAAGTGACGATCAATTCGAATATGGTACGGTGCAGGCCTATCCAAGGGATCTCTAATTACTCTTCTATTCAAAATTTCATGATTATTGCTCTTTATAAATAGATACAAGCAGTTTATTCCAAACCTCGGTGACCAAAATAAGAGCTACTACACCAAATAGATCTAGGTGTTTCTACGACAGTAAGATTGACTACGTCTACGTCTAGAAGTAAGATGAAGGAATGGCGAGAGTTCGATAAGTTAGAAGAGAGCTTTCGCTTATATTGTTATAATTTTTTTTTCATAATTTAATCTTTATATAAGTCGACCGGTGCGATACCGCGGCCTCACAGAAAATCGGTTGTGAAGTAACGCTTGCGTTGCATTTCCCCGAAATGAGTGAGGTTTCCGGCGGCCCAAATCCCCCTCTCCCCTCATCTCCTTTCTCTTCATCCCCCCTCTCTTCTTTCCGCTCCCTGTATTCCCCATCCCTCATCACCCTCAAAGGCGGGCAGCGCACTTGCGACTCTTGAGAAGCGGGTGTCCATGGACGGCAGTTGTCACTTACCATCAGGTGACCCGTCTGTTCGTCTGTCCCCCTATAGTATAAAAAAAAAAAAAAAAAAAAAGTGGTGATTACAATATTCTATAAATAACATTAAAATGATATTAGATTTCTTGTTCATAAATAAATATGACGTTGCGAAAGTAAGAAGACTTTAATCATAGTATTGTATTAATTAATAAATATTGTTATAGATTTCTATCATTGTGACTTTATAGAGTTTCTATGTGATTAAAAAAAAAAGGTTATATAATCTGGTAAAATATTTATCGTCCTGATTAAACATCCACATATTGTATCAGTTAAAATACTTCATACTATTTAAAGTTAAAAAAAATAATGAATGTTTAAACAAATTTAGATAAATATTTTAATTTACAGAAACATGTTAAATTATATTTAAATGTTTTAGTAGACATAATGTTCAGCTTAATAATGTTCTGAAATAATATATACATAATAGATTTTCAAACTGATCACATAATATTTATAATAAACATAAAAGATACATAATTTATGAACCATTTTATACGTTAATGTTGTTATATGTTGTATTAAATTGTAGAATAATTACCTTAAAGTTATTAAATAATTTCGTTTTTTATTATTGGTTTACGATATTGTATTGAAGAATGTAATATTGAGAAAGGTATGATCATTATTAGTTATTATTTTATATTATTATTTATTATATCAGTGTCTATGTTCATGGAGCGATAACGGTTGTTACGGTAACCTAACTAAGCAAACAAAAAACAAAAACAGCTGTAAATAAAGAAGAATATGTACAGTCTTGTTTTGTAAATGTCCTTGATAGCCAACTTATTTGAACATGAATATTTTTAGCTAACCGTAGTGGTGTAAGGATGGAACTAATTCAATTTTGATACAGTCAAACGATTTCATAATTTTTATTTAATATTAAAGTATTAGAAGAAATAGAAACGAATAATTAGCATAATCATCACACATTTCTCATTATCAAGCGGAGTTTTCCCATTGCTTGGAAAGATGAGCAGGTCACCCCATATCAAAAAGACCAAATCCTTTATCCACTCTGATTACCGTCCGATCTTAATTGAGATCTTCTCTTATCATCCATATTAGTTAAGCTTATCTTAGTTGAGCACCCCATTCATGATCAACTCAGTTCATTCCTTACCAAAAATAGCTTTCTTAACGTCCATCAATCTGGTTTCCATCCCGGTTATAGTATTGTCACAGCCCTGGTGAATGTTACGGATGACTTTCCTCCCTACTGGTACCTCAACTGCACTTGCAAACACGTTATTACACACTTTCCTTCATTATGCAGATGTCAGCAATACAGATCTGACAGAGAACCAATTAGTCTAAACCCAAGCGACTCCAAAACAACTGTTTTAGATTTATATTTGGTTTACACCAATATGATCATGATTGTCTCTGAAATTCATCAAAAGCTTAAATGGTTACCAATACGCTTTCGCTGGAAAGCTCATATCCTTTCATTCCTAAAGGAACGCTTTGAGTTCCTTAATTACACACAAGCACGATGGTGATCAGAAAAGATAGAGTTAAAAATGCCTTCACTTTCTTCCTCCTTTTTCAACACCCCGTTCACCATTGAACCAACGACATTGTGGAAGGCCCTACCTATCAAAATAAGAAAGCTCAGACAATAAATACCGCCACTACTTACTAGTAGTATCACTAAACCCATCCTAAGGTAGAGATCACTTTTAGTGATAAGACCGCCCATTCTACAACTTTACTATAAGATCGATTGTAATTTTATATTTTATATACATATATGGCGTACGATAAAGAATATTCTAATCTAATCTAATCTATAATCAAAATAGGTCTTCTAGGATACAAGAGCAATAAATTTACAATTTAACGCATGCAAACTATACTTTAAAATTTAAAAAATAAACAACAATAACATTTACAGCAGTAACTCTAATCTGAGCAACTTATAAGAACCATTGCATTCCATTGCTGTCTCGCAATTTGCTAAAAATAGATTTAAGTGTTAACTAAATCTAGTTAGGCTTTAGTTACTTGACAATGGCAAGGCTACGTGCCTACTGAGACCTAGACGCTGCAAGCGCATTTTATAATAAAAGCTCAAGAGGGCGTTGCCGCTAGCTTGTAAAATAATACCCACTTCATGTTAAAAGTAAGTAAACCAAAAATTTGATGCAGACTGCAATTTAATTTGATTGAATGTTATTTCAGGTTGCATAAGGACGTGTAAAGTAGAATAACCCATAAGTGACCCACAAGTGTGAATGTTGTCCTGAGTCTGGGTTCTTATATGTCCGTCTTTTACTTGTTATAAAAGTCCCGCGCGGCATAAGAATCATTTATATAATTATTAAACCAAAAAAACATTATCATGACTAGACAAATTACAATGTTTAATTTTGTTAACAAAAAAATCACATAGTAACTAAATCAATGATATCCTGATGTACCCACATCTCAAAGAAAAAACTTTTTTACATACATGTAATTTGTTTACTAAGAACTTTGATCGATGTTTTGCGTGATTGATTTTTAATTAAATAAGAAATATACTGCTAAGTACACGAAATGAACTCATACGTATATTAATAACAACACCCTTTTAAAATAAACTATATAGTAATCTATTACTATTTAATTAAAACTAAATACCCATAAGCATAATGAAGTAATCAATTAAGATTTCACATACCAACTGGAAAACACTGAACTCTGCTCTACTCTACTTTACTCTTAAGTAAACTGCAAGTGACATCGTCTAATAGCAAGAGCTTCTTTAAAACATAGCCCGCCCACATTCGAACTCGGCTTTACATAGACCAAGTACGTTCTGTGCGCGTCCCAAGTCCCAACCTGTTTGACCTGCCACGCATCCCGTTAGTTTAAGTTATCGCAGACTACTCCCATCCGTGGCCAATTATAACTTGATTTACGAAGACTCGAACCTTGCACTGCACTTTATCACTTAAGTATTTAATATAATAAGTTAACATAAGTTGAGATGGGATCAGTTTTTCGTAACCTTAATCTGTTCTATTTAATTTATGAGGAACTAGCTTTTTTGTGGATTAAAGGTACTATGTATTTTTTGCACTAACTGGTTATGTCTAATAATTATGAAAATTGGTTTACATAACCAATTTTAAAGTCTTAATATTAATATAATTCGTAATAAACAAACAAACTTACATTAACATAAATTGATATACTTTATTACTTTATTATTTGGCTAAATTTCATGGAATCTTTGATCATCATGAAGTTCAACATCAATTTAAAGATGTCGACGCGACATTGCAAGTAATAAACACATTAAAACATCCATCCACAGAAAAACATCCATATTCTAACAGAACATTCCTTACTTTTATTAGCGACATTGAAAACAAGTATGTTGTAATATAATAATATGCAGTTATGATAAGGCCGGAAAATTGAAATAACTTCTTAATATAGATTTCATGTAAAGAACTGAAGTGAATATCGTGCATATTCGAACCTATTGGATTTGAAAAGTACACTATGCCGGTTCAGGTCAATAAGGATGCATTGTGTGGTACTATAATCCAGTTATTTGTAATGTTTGTGGATAGGATGGTGACCACCACTCTTGGACTCCATTTATTGTTTTTCATCAGGCGAAGTAGAGTAACTACGGCAGGCTGATATATAAAAAAAATATGTCGTGAAGGTGCCAGGGAATGGTAAGATAAGGCATGATGTACAGAACGGCTTATGAATCATATTTGTAAAAAAGTAAAAATGGGGAAATTGTAATTAAACGTTCAAATAGGAATTCGGTGAAGCCAATAAACTGACCTATAGTAGGAAATAAGACATTCTTAATGAAATCAGATTCCAAATGCGCGATGGAGCTTAAAAGTAAACTATAAAACGTTACTCATTAATTTATACCAAATTGGAAAGATAAAAAGTGCGTTATGTATCGGTTTTAGATTACATATAAAGTTAGAACAATTCAAATAAACTCTAAACCTTTCATGCCAACCGCAACTACTAACAAGAAGAAAGCAGACGATGTTGCAGTTAATTGTACTGCTGATATAGTGGTTAATGAACCTGAGTTCTGAGCAGTGATGTCTTGGGTCCGATTCCAACCGTGGAAAAAATTGAATTATAACAAAAGTTGTGCCGTGTCTTGGGTGTTTTTTGTGTCCGTTATAACATTAAACTGAAACTAATATAATATATGTTAAAAATTAGGACTAGATATTAACAAAACCATTTTTTAACAGCCTAACTAGATATCCTTAAAAAAATTGAAATCATCACTATAAAATTTGGTTATTAAACAGTTGTAAACCGTGTCTAAAATAGGAGAGTGTGCGCGAACCTTATGTAAGATAATGAATGCTACATAAATATACACGATGATTGATATTGCAGTATGCGATATCACATAACGTAAATGTTACGTTGTATAAATTAGTGATACAGGTTAATTCTACATGTATGTTACTATCCTATCAATTTCAATTAGATAGACTAATTAAACAATGCTTGCATTGTGTAACCGAATGAGTGAAGTTACCGAAGGTCTAACCCAATTTCCCTTCCCCTCTTTCCCCTTCCTATTTGCTCATCCCATCTCTCCCCTACCCTAAAGGCGGACAACATTCCTGTGATTCTTGAGTTGTAAGTTATCAAGGTCGGCGGAAATTACTTGCCATCAGGTGACTTAGGTCTGCTCGTTTGTATAAAAGACTAGCTGCGCCCGGCGGTTTCACCCGCGTTAAATTTGAATCTACATATACGTGTGGCTGTTATATATACATTATATATATACGCACGTTTAACGTACCTCGTCTCAAAAACTTAAATATTGTGAACATCTGTTTTACAATAACGAATGCACGACTTTTTGATTTGTGCTCCTATCCCTTAGGTAGTAGCATAATTACTAACAAACGAACAAACTCTGCCTCTTTATCATTTTTTGTATTGTATCCATAATACTAAAGTTATATTGTAAAACTACAAACAAACTAACAAACACAATATCATAAATGAAATATCTTGCATCAATGAAGATAAACGTTTTTGTATGTTTATTAAATACTAGCTGTTACCCGCGACTTCGCCCGCGTGGTATTTAACAAAAAAGTTATTGTTCAGTTCGCAGAGTTTACGATAACTTATTAATTCTGTATTTAAGAAATACCTATACTAATTTAAATGAAATTCTTCTTTTAATCGAATATTATAAAATTTTATTTGGTTTTAATTATTTTTTCATGAGGTCCTATTTTTTTATCTAAATTAAAAGTAGCCTAAGTCACTCCTTGTTACATCAGCTTTCTTCCAGTGAAAGTCCCGCCAATATCGGTCCAGCCATTTCAGAGATTAGCCACAGAACAAACAGACAGACAAAAATTGTAAAAAATGTTGTTTTGGTATATGTACCGTGTATACATCCATATGCAATTAAAAAAAACGGTTATTTTAATATTACAAACAGACACTCCAATTTTATTTATTTGTATAGGTGATAGGAATTCACTATTTTTTTTTATGCGATAGGGGCAAACGAGCAGACGGGTCACCCAAGAAGGTGGCAACTCAAGGGTCACAAGTGCGTTGTCGGCCTTTTAGGTAGGAGTACGCTCTTTTCTTGAAGGTTTGAAGGTCGTATCGGTTCGGAAATACGGCAGGCGACAATTTGTTCCATAAGCAGGTTGTGCGAGGGAAAAAGCTTCTGGAGAAGCGCACAGTTGTGGAGTGCCAATCGTCCAGGTGATGGGGATGGATATTTTGTCGCGTAGGACGATGGCGGAAACCTGCAGCCGGTATAAGTCCGAACAATTCCTCCGAACACTCCCCATGATATAAGCGATAGAGGATGCAAATCACTATCATATGTCATGTAAATTATTGATTCTGTAATGTAAATTATATATTGTTAGGAATAAGGTCTGTGTTGTCTACTAGCATTTAATTAACAGATTATGTATTCAAATTGTAATAAACTTACGTTACAAACTTCAATGTATCATTGGAATGTGGTAAATCTAAAACATAATATTTATAGAGAACTAGCCCGCTGCTTCGCCTGCCTAGTATGGCGATAAAAAGTTGCCTAGACAACTCCCGCACTAGAATTAATTCCAGTGCAGTGGGAGACTTTACAAACATTCATAACAGACACAAGGAACACGCAGACTCGGAACAATAATTTGTGTATTACACAAAGTGTTGTCCCATGTGAGGATCGGACCTTAACTCCTGACGGGGCAGCATAATGGCGAAGCAACCATTTAACTAGTACATTTCAGTCAGTTTTTCATAATGATTTCGCATTATTTAACTAAAATGTTTCAATTCTGTTCAACATTTTTCTCACGTTTACATTCATAATGGATTTATTTCCCTGTCGCACCTCAATTAGGGATAATTTGAATAAACGGTTGAATTAATCATAAAAACCTACATATATGACGTTACTACTGACTTCTTTTTATACATAAATATGTATGTTTTCATTTACTGTGTATAATCTTTATATATATTATTCTACTGTACGTGTGTATGTCACTGAACTCCTCCTAGACGGCTGGACCGTTTTGAATGAATTTTTTTGTATGGACCTGGATGGTTTAGATTCACAAATCAGCCCGGCAGATGGCAGATGGTATCTAGGTTATTTATCTATACTGCAACTTCAGGGCAACGTCTGTCGGGTCCGCTAGTATGTATATAAATATATACATTCTATGTGATTCTCGGTGGAGTGGAATTGTAAAAAGCGACTAAGGGATCGGACAGTATGTTATCATATTATATTAATATCTTTAAATATCATATATCAATATCATTGCTGTAATAGTCTCGCCCCCAATTAAGTAAAACTAAATTATGGTTGTCAAAAAGTAGACGTTTGAAACGCTCTGCCTCTCCGCCTCTGGGTAATATAGTCGTTATATGTATGTTTATATATAAATACACAAACCAAGTTAAGTAAGTCAAGTCAAGTAATATGCATTTTAATTTAAAATTTAATTCGTTTAGAAAGAGAAGATAAGCATGCAATGTAATAGTATTGTTTAGTTTTTACTTTTATACATATGTGGAATAACTTGTGTAACTTTACTGACGACGACGACTGTATTCTACTATTTCGACGACTATAATTCAAACTGTTCCATTTCTTAGTTCAAGCTGCATATACGTATTGCAATTGTGAACTGTGTTTTTTATAAGATTATAATTCAAAAATATAGTATATTGATCGTAGTTCTAGAATTCATAATAAATTCATATGCTTATGTGTGTTTATATGTAGGTAACATTATCTACAGAGACCATGGTATTTTATTTGTTGCAAAGCGAAATGCGTGGGGTTCGACGTCTAATTCTGCGACGAGGTGATGCTTATCAAAAAGGCGACGGAAAGGGAACGGGAGAGAATGACCCCTTCTTCTTTCATGATCCCGTAGGAGATGCACCAGGCACCGAAGAGCGTTTAACAATCTTCGACCTGCATAAACACTGGCCTAAAACAAGATGGTTTGGCAGCAAAGCCTGCCATTGAGGCAAAGTCTCTCTAATCCTTCTAAGGCATACCTGTACTAACGACTACAGGCGGTATATGTCCATCAATCGTCATTTTACCAAGTAATTAGTTCTTTTAAATTTTATACATTCCTGGTATTTTATGAACTGACTTTAAAAAGAAGGAGTACAAGATAAGGAAATAAAGGAGAGTTCTACAAATCGATTGTACTTTTTTATGTTTGTTACCTCAGAACTCCGTCATTTATAAGCCTATTAGAAAAAAAAACTTTTTTTTTTTATATTATGGAGTACGAATAAGTCTTTAAATTGCACTTTTTTTTACTATTTATTACGACAGCATTGAAGGCAGTTATATACTTTTTTTAAATGTCAAGTGTGGATTGTGACTACCACTACCCATGGACCTGGGCTGTGATGGCCTTCAATAAATATAAAAATATAATTAACTATAATCCTCGTAACATCCTAGGAGCACAAAGGTGCTCTGTTAGGATATTATTTTATGGTAAGATTGTGTTCAGATTACCTATTTCCTATTTTTACCCGACTGACAGGAGGGAGGGTTATGTTTGTCAAGTGTATGTATGTACAATATTTAGACGGCTTCATGGATTTCGACATGTAAGGTGTCATTTGAATCTTCTTAACAGTGGGAGTAAGTTATAGGTATATATATAGGTATAACAAGAATATATAACATTTCGAGAAAACGTCAGGAATATAAAAAAATAGAAAGAACTTAATAATGTAACAACAAACTTAAATACTATGTGTTGAATATATAACACATAACAATAATATAACCCACTAAAAAGCTGACACGTAACAATATCTACATATGTAGGTACCTACATATATGTAAATGCGTTTAACGCTGATTTTGGCACTGCTTTGACAAAACGCTTAGCCGCAATAAACATATGATAGTACAAAGTCGCGTCATCACATTTAAAAATATACGCCAGTACCTCATAGTAACTAGCTACTATAAATAACTCGATACTGATATTGTATAGAACTTGTGATTGTGAATACTTTATACTTCATTATTTATTGCATTCCACAACTGATGAGTACTCAAAAAAGAAAGTGGCAGTTTATTGTTTCATTCTAATATTAAAACAGCTTCCTTTTGTCATTTAAACATATAATATGTTACTGTGGTAGAGGGGTGTTTAGGCACGTAAGGGCCGGCTCGACCGGTGGGATACCGCGGCCTTACAAAAAACCGGTTTCAAAACAACACTTACGTTGCATTTCCTGAAATTAATGAGGTTTTCACCGTCCCAATTCTTTCCCCTCCACTCATCTTTCTCTCTTCTTTCAAATCTCTAGATCCCAATTCCCATCTTCACCCTTCCCGCACTCAATTATCTCTCCTCACCCTAGACGTGGCCAGCGCACTTAGAATTTAGCTATGAGTTGCTGGTCTCCATGGACGACGGTTGTCACTTACCATCAGATGACCCGTATGTTGGTTTGGCCCCCTGTATTATAGAAAAGGCATAACAGTAATGGATCGTCCATATTCCACCCCAAACACAAGCTTTTAAGATTAGCTTAGGGGATTTACAAGAATACTACCCACGCTGATAGCATTCGTTTCTATAAAAGTTATAATTTTTAAATGAAGTTAAATTCCTAAAATTGATGACTTCAATATCCTAATTTTATGTTCAGCCTGCGTCGCAAACGGTAGACTGGAACGGTGTTAATTCAAGGTCGTCGTCTACCTTGAACTTCTAAGTTTTTCTATTTTTATGGACCAACAGTATGTACACTGACATAGAAAACTATAATTGCTAAAGGAAGGAAAACCCAAAAAAAAAACATGCACTTGTACCTGGTTGAGGAGAAAAGTTTGCCCGTCTCAAGGTTGACGAGTAGTATTAAACGCTTTAAATCTGGATAATGACTTACGTGGGTATGTTGACTAATGGTCACGTTTAAAATTAGATGACCGTCTAATGCAATTTCTTTAAAACAATATTTTAAATTGTAGTGTGAAAAGTAAATGAAGTACCTATTTTTTAAATTTTCCCTAATCGACTACCGTGTCACAAGTGCGCCAGCCTATATAGTTAATAAAAAAATAGGTTTTTAATATTGCCACAGATTTTTCACCTATGCGGTGATCGAAGTACGTAAATTAAACAGTAAGATAGTTAAAGAATTTCACATATTTATTTTTTAGGATGTTTGAAGCCACTTAGTTTATCACTTAGTGTACATTTGGTTCTGTAATAAAGTCAACTATACAAAGCATAAAATTACTACAAAACTTCAAAGAACGTATTACACACAGAGTATGTGCGATTAAAGGATGGGGCAATGTAACACCGCACGTTTCAAAGCCAAGAAAAAGCCAAAACAACTTTAAAAGTAAAGCCAATTAACTTATGAACGTTCCTTTGAATTTACGTGAACTGTCTTTCAGTGTCCGGCTGACCGCAATAGGCTTACCTCTATTACGTAACTGAGAATCAGTTATGGTTGCCAAAAGTGGGCGTTTGAGACACTTTTGCCTACCCCCTTGGTGATATAGGTGTGAACGTATGTATGTTTAAAAATCACAACCTTGTCAATATGACATCTTGAATATATAAAATTAAAGTCATCATTAAGAACGCTTTACTGAGAATTTAAACTTCTAAGCATTTTAGGAATTACACTAACAACAATTAAATTACTTGAATAATTAAGTATATTTTCTTACATTTATTGGATTAATGATAACTAATGAGTGGCACGTGCGCTACACGTGTCATAACCACATTGATGACACATGCTCAATGTTGACATTGTCGTCTTTACAAATAAAAATTTAATCTGAAATGCTATTAATGTAACGGGCTATAATTAAAACACATTATTGCATTCAAGGGCGAACACCCAAGAAGACAAGTTGCAGTTCTCCTATTAATTTACAAAAATTATAAGTTATTATACCAATATGTGTCAATGGGCTATTTACCTTTTATAAGAAAACTTCCTTAGCTAACGATCTAATAATTTAAGCGGACCACGAGCCCTAACATATATTTATTTTCAAATCAACACCAATTTGTGTACCATTCAGACTGTAAGAACTAAATAGCAAATAATATTACCATCAAAAGATAGTCAGTGTAGTTCTGAATATTCTGCGCAAGTCGTGGATAAACGACGAATGGAGAGTAGACTCGTGTTAGGATTTGGACAACCTGGACATACACCTTGGTACCTACTGCTTTAGGCTTGAGGTTCTGATTTAGACACAAAAAGAAGGTCTGAGCTCTCTCACCTTCTTTTTATGTTTGAAATACCAATAATATTAAGTTTATATTTATGTTATATAGTTTATAACCCTTTTTATTATAAAAGAAAATGAAGGTTTGAAAGAGCTCATAAGTTCGATCGCAAAAGATATTACTCAGTGTTTCACTATCGTAACATTTCCGCAATAATCAGTTAAACGAGTATCCGCTGTTGGAACTCGACACCTTTGCATAATTGCTCATGTTTATTATGTAAGAATCTATGATTAAGGACAATGGGAACCCTTAAAGTTGTTGATATGTATGTATATTTATGTTTACGTAATTTGAGCAATTGAAGTGCGCCGCTACTGTGATGACTGATGATTCTATCGACTTTTTATAACATTGTGGTTGAGATATTCGACTGATTATAACATTGTGGTTGAGATATGTTACCGTTTTAAGATATAGGTAGAAAAATTGTAATGCACTCAAATTTAGTAAGATCTAAGGACCACAGCTTACTGATTGATTAGTATTCGGCCGATATTTTGATCGTTCTGTCATTCAGTAAGAAACTGCATGTATCAAACCAACTTGAATACGCCTAAATCATGATAAATTGTAATGAGCTGTATTCTTAAACCCTTAATTTTCGACCCTAAGGGATGAAATATATTCTTCATATAAAGTAACATGGACTCAATTAAAAACATTTTACTAATGGCTAAATATCAAATAAAATACGCAAAAAACAGTTGATCTGAGAAAACAGTCGGTTAATACAAGTACACTAGATAATTATCATTCGGAAGATCAATTAATGCTGCGTACTTATTATCGATGACGTGTCACGACGTGGTTCGTTTCGGTGATCTATTATCTGATTTGTTAGATATTGTATTTCATATGATATTTTTTTTACATAATATGTACTTATATGACGAGTTTAATTGCTATTACTAATCTAAAGCACGCAAATTGCAATTTATATTTGCTACAGTTTAAGACTTCTTATTTAAATCACATCCAATTATAAATTCTGCATGTTAAATTTGAAAATCAAATTAAGTTACATTTTCATATCAATTAAATGGTCATCCTTCATGGTAGTGATCACATACGTACAGATTCACACATGCCCATAGACACATACACAAATGTACCTAGGAGTGTGATATTATTTATAAAATTATTGATCTGAATTAATGATCTTGATTTATCTAATTTAAATATCTACACGCTAGCCCGCAGGAACAGGATTGACCGTTTTGAACGCAACGCCAAAACTTAGTGACAAATATAAACTTTACCCAGGTTAGTTTTTCATCATCTTGAAATAGTGTGGATTTGTATTCTTGCCAAAGTTTAATTTCTGAGATGAGAGAAAAGAGGTTTTCGACGATATCTTCCTTAATAATTCAAACAAGAGTTCATAATTCCTAGATTTACTAGTAGGCACATTAACTATGATTTTCAACCAATGCTGCACCTGCTTGAACACCAATATTTAGATCTCACATCATACTTTTTTACCACATAGCGTTAAAATATATAATTATAATACTGAACGCAATGAGATAGTTCAAGGATTTGTGTTCATTTTATACATATATACAGACGTTTTTACCCGACTGCGCAAGGAGATTTATGATTTTCTAGTTTAGGTATGCATGTATAATGAGCTTAGTCGGCTTGTTGGATTTCAACATATCTTTGAACCTTATTAATTGCAGTAGTGGAAGTAACGTAAGTTATGTCAATTTCGAGATAACATCAGCAGGAAAAAAAATTGTTAATAATCTAGATGAATTGTATTTTTAACAATAATAATCTTTTTTTTTAAACATCCGACCATTACAGATACGTCATATGTCTGACTGAGGTATTGTAATGATACTATTATAGAAATATAGGTTTTATTTAAACTAAAATTTCACAAAATATAATATCATACAACATAAAGATAATGATAATACTATATTGTGTTTTATATTTATTACTAGCAAACCCGGCATGCTTCTCTGGCCATAAATAATATTGCAGATCAATAAAATAAAATATAAATAAACAAATTTGTACTTGTAAACTAAATAAATATGTCCGCTATTACAAATAACCTTACAAGTTAGTTACATCCAGTTTATACTTTATATTATTATTAAGTAACTTCTTAGTAACGGTTACGGTATGGTCTGTTTAAGTCTAGTTATCCTATGTAGTGATCGTATATCACGGATCTGTAACTTAGTTATTATCATAATATCATTTAAAAAGTCTAGTGAAGAGACATGATGTTTTTATAGCAGGAATAAATACAGAGAGGTTTGCTTCGGAAACTGTAACTGTAGCTAGCTAGCTCAATATGACAAGCGTTTAGGATATAGTCTAGTAAAACGCTTTAAACAGAAACAGAACAATAATCTTGCAAATATTAACAAATTCCATGGTGAAAATAAAGAAGAAAAACATAGAATATAAAGAACTTGTCCAAGATATTTATTGCTT
Source organism: Tyria jacobaeae (assembly GCA_947561695.1). Taxonomy (NCBI): domain Eukaryota; kingdom Metazoa; phylum Arthropoda; class Insecta; order Lepidoptera; family Erebidae; genus Tyria; species Tyria jacobaeae. The sequence goes on along the minus strand of OX387231.1, from coordinate 9,738,071 downwards.
TATAACATTGACGATTGATGATAAAAATAAAACCTCTTCGTTTTTACTTTTATGTATCACTTTTAGCGATCGTGAAATTCTGAGCTCGATTAACACTCCAGGAATTTCTTATTTTTATCTTTACAAAATTCTAAGCAGAACTAAGTAATTTAGAAGTGTTTCCGATAAACGCAAAACAACCTATTAGCTAGCAAATGAGGAGACCACAAGTTGTTCTTGGACCTACAGCATTTAGTATACTTTTAATGATATTTTAAATAACATAATTAATATTCCTTAACTGCGTTCACACTGAACAGATTGAACTTCTTTTAATGTATATTCCGTCAACTTTTCAATGAATAATGAATTCATATATCGTAATGGGCTTACAACAAAAATCGATGCGTACTTTCTGTCACGGTCAGGGTGATAGGCAAAGTGCCAATCGCCAAACAATCGAGTCAAGTTCAGGGATGGATCAGGTGAAATGATTTAAAATGTTGCGAAATGCCAGCTGGGATGTATTATAAAATAATAATGTAACAAAAATAGGCGAAGAGGATTGCCCTTAAACGAATTGGTTGCAGTCCCTTTTGATTGTTGTTGAACCTGTCATTTAAAATAATTATTTTTACTACTTACGCTATTTATTTTTTGGAAACTATACGTATTAGGATTGTAAAATCAGGCCATCCATATATACATATATATATATATTTATGGCATTGGGGGACAAAAGAGCAGACGGGTCACCCGATGGTAAGTGACTTCCGCCGCCCATGAACACCTGCAGCAACTGAAGAGTCATAGCAGCGCTGCCCGCCTTATAGGGTAGGGGGGAAAGAAGGGAAGGTAAAGCGAGGGGGGAAGAGGGTTGGGCCTCCGGTAACCTCACTCACCCGGTCACACAATGCAAGCATTGTTTAACAGCCGGTTTTCTGTGAGGCCGTGGTAATGCTCCGGTCGAGCCGGCCCATACGTGCCAAAGCATGACCTCCCACGTTAAAAATATATAGCATAATATATGTATGTATGATATTCCTATATAATATTAAAACTCCTAGTAGTTACATAGATACTATATACACCTACTTATTGATTATTACTTTTTTTACAAAATACAAACACGACTAAAATAGCGAAAACAAAGTACTATATATTAATAATTATAATTACTTTAGTTTTATAATTCTGTATTTTGTGAATAAATTTTAAGCATTGTATCATTATAATTTGTTGACATCTTAAAGAGGATTTTCGACGTTGATACAAAGCAAAGACCCATGACAGTACCAAATATTTGTTTTGCGTTAAGTGTATGTAATATAAGTACTGTCTTAGAACACAATGGCGCCTCAATAAAAACTAAACAATCTTGCGGTTGTGTTAAAATTCCAGAAGCAAATTCTTCTCCTGGATTCCTCGCAAATTTGTTTTTCAAACGTAATATTTTAGTTTACCTTCCGTTTTTGACATCACAACAAAAACATAAACAGATTTATGAATATACTCACAGTACTACTGATCCAAAAATAAATAACAAGTATTGGCTGCCGGCCACTTTAGTCCCGCACTATAAAACCACGAATTTAGCAACACACGTTCGCACGCGATGGATTACGGCGTGCTACTGGCTTGCGAGTACTATTGTCCACTGCAGTCGACTGTACCTGTATTTTATTTATATGTACTACCATGTGACTTATATGAAGCACTTTTGTTTGCGATGTAAACATCTTTAACGGCAGTTAATGTCTCATGAGTTGGGTATTAAGTATAAAAACTAGTCCGATGCGTGTTGTGATGCAAGAACAAACATAGCAGATTTTATTATCAATAGATTATTGTTTTATTATTATTTAGCCTGAGCTGTTGCGTTGTTGCTTGTAAGGTCAAAACTAGTAGAAATACTTATTGAATTATACTTTTATTAATGTACAAAGTGATTGATGTTGAGAGTGCTCCGATTCCTATCCGAAAAGAAGTGATTATGTTTTAGAATCGTACTTATAAGTATATCTAGTTAATAACATGATCGATTGATGTATTTGTTCTTAAAAAAGAAGAATAATACGAATAAAACTAGGAGTAGGTAAAGAGGGACATTGGTGGGAAGTCGTGATTATTTGGAAAGTATAAGCATTGCTAAAAATTAACATCGTCGAATTGTTGTCCATTGTGCAAAAATTATGGACGCATATACAAAAATATTATAATATATTAAAAATATACAAAATTCCTTTTAATATTTTTTTTGTTTTTAGTGTTTTTTTATCGGCTACTCATAACACTTCTAAAATATGGCTAATTACATCAAACTGCATGTGATTATTAGAATCTATTCACAATTGCCAAAGATATTGTGTAATGAGTAACCAATTTTAATTTTTATTATTTTTTACCCAACTGCGAAAGAAGGAGGGTTATGTTCTTCGAGTGTATGTATGTATATTTCTTTGGCACGCCCTAGAGCCTAAACGGCTTGTCGTATTTTTATGTAAGTGATGTCAATAGATTCGTCTTAGTCGTGAAAGTAACACTGGGTACAACAAAATTAAGGATTTTTGGCGCCAAAAAGTAATCTAAAAAAATGTTTTCAAAATACATCGAGTGCGGTATGAAAATATCGAATTTTTAACGATGATTACGAATATATATATATATAACGTATGTTTTATTGGAGTTTTTAATAGGAAATGCTAATAAATCACATCACACTTCACACTAATAATATAAATACGTAGTTTGTTAGTTTGTTACTTCTTCACGATAAAACGGCTTGACGGGTTTGGCCGAAATTTGGCACACAGGTAGTTTATAATCTGGATTAACACATAAGATACTTTTTATTATCCCGGTATTCCCACGGGAATGGGTAAAACATGATTCAACCTATTTCCTACCTCAAAAAAATCAGCGACAACTGTTCCATTATAATTGTGTTTTAAGGTAAGGAGAGGGGAGAAGGGAGGGAGGAGAGAGGGAGGGGAAGAAACGGGATGAAGAGGGAGGGAAAAAGCCAAGTCCTGTCAGTGAAGATGAGTAACATATAACATATCACAGAGACAAACGGGAGACAAAGTTGTACCACCAAACTAATCCTTACTAATACATACAAACAATATATTATACATTAGTGTATGTACACATGTTATATGTACATGTATTAGAAAAGATGATTGAAAACTAAAAAGATTAAAAAAATATATATATTTAATAATCGGAATAATCGGTTTTCTTATGGATGCCATTGTCATAACTGGACCAAACTCTCATCTTATCATAACTGGACCAAACTCTCATCTAACTACCCTTGAAGTAAATCCTTTCCAATAAAAAAAGAATCATCGAAATCGGTTGGCGTGATATTGAGTTATAAGTCCATTTGTCGCACAAATACTTAATGCAAATTTAAGACTTATATAGTTTTTTCATAGATGCCATTGTCAGAACTGGACCAAATTAAAATGGGACCACACTGGAAGCACCAATTTGCCTTGCGATCAAGTGGTTGCTAACTGGTTTAACTGGAGGGATTAACCAGAATAATAGTAATGTATGACCCCCTCTGCTAGTATTCTTTATTAACCATACATTGAATATTATGTACAGATTCTAAAGATATCCATGCAAGTGCAAGTGCAAGTGTAAATCTCAAAAGAACTCTCTGTTAAAGCATTAAAAACGTATGGTGGCACAAAGAAACTCATACACACAACATATGAACCCTTAAAACACTGTAAAACAGGGTCTTTGTTGTTGATCATGTGAAGTTTGCATCTTTTTGTCTACAGGTCATATCTATCACACATAGAGTAAGTTTTGTAGAGTAAGTTTATTAAAACGTTTACAAAAACACAGATTACACACGTATTCATTTATTAACTCTTTCAAATGTAAACGTATAATTTATAACGTTATTTATAATCTAAGGTGTGTGCGTAAAGGTGACGCACAGAATGCCACGATGTTACCACGTCACTTCAGTGTTTTATTCGACGTACAACCACCATGTACATTTAAGTCACAGATCTTAAACACAAAAGACACTTGACATTTCTATTTCTATAAATTTTCTGCATCTTCATTACAATCAAGAAATAAGAAATATTGATAATAATCGTTTAAAAAATTAAAGCCGCATAAGCATATAATACACAAACATAACACATTTTCCCGAAGGGGTATGGAAGAGGTGTATCAAACGACCACATATTGCGGACCATAAATAAGTCTGAATATCGTAATATTATAATAGCTTATTGGTTTCTACCAGGTACAATATACATATATGTATGTACAGCTGTCTCTTCGACAAGTTAACAGTTCAATCAAAGCATCCTGAAAGTATAGCCAGAGAATGAAAAATTGAGGAGCAACAGATTATAGTTGTATGGACATCTGATGCGAAGGAATGAACAAAATGTAGTGAAGGGAGTTTTATGTATGGAAGTTGACGGATACAGGAGTACAGGACGACCCTGCAAAAGACGGATAGACTGAGGATATATCTAGAAAGGTAGTAAGCAGTGAAATAACGAAAGATACAGAAGAATGGAAGAAGAGAACAAATTGCAAAGACCTCAAATAAAATCAAAATAAGCGTAATAAGTGATTTATTAAAAAAAAAAGGTTTTATGTGTGTATATTTCGGGAATGCCTGACTAGGTTCGGTCCCGACTGGCGGCCTTTCTCAAGGAGTAAGTCGTCCTGCCGTGACAGTACCGGACCTCACACGATGATGACGTCAAAAAGATGATGATGAGATAACAGATCAGTCCCGTAGCCGCCTTTTATATCCTATCATTTATATATATTTTACAACCATTTGTGATGTCATCACTCTTTACTCTCTAATAATCGTTAAGTCAGTCAAGGGCCAAAGCCAGAAGGTCAAGGGTAAAATCTGACCACACCTTTGTTTTAGTTCATATTACTGAATGAGGTAGTCAGGTTTTTTCAAGAAGAAATTCTTTCGGAATTCGGTGATGTATACCCAGGAACATATCACCACCTTACACGGTGAAAAATATATAACGCTGTTTACAAACAGCGTTATATATTTTTTATGTTCAGTTTTAACCACGAGTTTTCCATACCTATTAGTTTTATTGCCACACTGTGTGAAGTAACACATAATGTGCGTTTTTGTTTGTTGGACACGATTAGTGATTCTATTCAAGCACGTTTTAGATATAAATTAATATTAATAAATAAATTACCCATCAAAATCTATTTGCTACTGTAAGGAAAATAAAATAGAGATTTAACGACACGATCGGAGTACTACCATGGCTTTACAGAATTCCAGTTGTGAAGCAATGTTTGCGTTCGTCGAGTGATTGAGGTTACAGGAGGCCCAAAGTCCCTCTCCTTCTTCTACTCTCAAAGGCCGGCCACACATTTGCGACTCTTGAGTTGCTAGTGTCCACAGGTAATGGTAGTTACTTATCATCAGATGACCCGTCTATTCAATTGACGACATGGGAACACTGGACCATAGGTATTTCTTGTTGCTGCTATTAGATATCCTACACTGTCATACCTTTTTATGACCTAGAATACGTCATACCGTGACACGCTGATAAGTTACTATGTTAGCAATAAAGTTTGCAAATATTTGTTGACATATATTTAAATAAATTTTGTCTCGTCTATGTATGAATCATAACTATTTAAATAGTGATTGTGATTTCTGTAATTCAATCATATCACGTGATCACGCGGGTTTAAGATAACCATCACGCTACTGCAATGCGACAATGGGTTATTTGCTTAATTTTTAATTATTTTGTACTTAACGATACTTGTTGTTATTTGTTTTGTTTTTTTATTTAATCTTACTATTCTGAATTGAATTAAATAAAGCAAAGAAGTTATAAAACTAGTCCTCACTGACATATTTAATGAGATATACAGAATCAAACATTATTCTTCTATATAAAAAAGGAGACAAGTATGAAATTGGGAACTACCGCCCTATCAGCCTTATGTCCAAAATATACAAGGTATTTGCCAAGATCATACTTAAACGGAACGAAAAAAATATTAGACGAACACCAACCTATCGAGCAGGCGGGTTTTCGTGAAGATGATATTGTGTTATTTGCAAAATCTCCGGAAGACATAACAAAAATGATAAATGAACTGGCAACGAAAAGCGAGAAGGTAGTATTAAAACTGAACCCAGAAAAAACAAGTGTAATGACAAACGGAGTGAGAATTACCATAAACTTGGGAAACAACCATATTGATTATACAGATGAGTATATTTACCTGGGACGCTAATAACAGATAATAATAAGAAGTTGAAAGACGAATTATCAATGGCTGGAGAAGGTGCTGGGGTTTGAAAGAGATTATGAAAGATAAAAACCTTCATATGCATATCAAAAGCAAAATATTTAAAACTATATTACTATTTTTCAAGCACGGCAGCCAAACATGGGTCACAAAACACGACTAGCAAACTTGCAACATGTCGCAATGGAAAGGACCATGATGAATGTGAAAAGTCAGACCTACTGAGAAACCGTGTAATAAGCAGCAAAACAAAGGTTATAGACACAACATGCAAAATTAGCAAGGTTAAATGGCGATGGGCAGAGTATATGGTAAGAGGAAAAGACAAATGGAGCAAAATTGTGACACGATGGTATCTTAGAGAAGGTAAAAGGAAAAGAGGTAGAACACAAAAAATAAAGGGGGACGACATAAGACAAGTGGTAGGCGTCACATTGAATAGAGTGGCTCAAAAAAGACATGAGTGGAAAAGGTTGGACGAGGCCTTTATCGACTGCAGGAGGTCGCGCGCCTGGCCACCAGGGGAGCCTCACTGGTGGTCCAGCGCATCGAGGCGCTAGGCTTGCGGGTGGCCCTGGACAAGACGGAGGCCCTTTAATTTCATGGTCCCCGTCGATGTATACCCGCTGGCGCTGCCATCATGGTCAACTCGGTCCTCGTACCGGTTCGGACCCACATTAAATATCTGGGCCTGATCCTTGACGGGAGGAGGCTCTTCGACGAGCACTTCCGGCAGCTTGCTCCAAAGCATGGCGGTTAGAGCCATACGCGGTTACCGCACCGTGTGGACGGAGGTGGCGTGCGCGTTGGCCGGAACTCCCCCGTGTGGTGGCAATCGACCCCCGCCCGAAGAGGTACGCGAGTGGCGTGAGGCCGCTCGCCGAGTCACTATGGCTCGTTGGTCGTCCCGGCTTAAGGCTCCACGTGCTGGCTTAGCCAACGTGGAGGCGCTGCAGCCAGTCATCGTCGAGTGGGCAGGGCGGCAGCACGGGACCCTTTCTTTCCGACTAACGCAGGTTCTTTCCGGGCACGGTTGCTTCGGAAGGTACCTGCACTCGGTCGCTAGGAGAGAATTGAGTCCCGTCTGTCACCACTGCGACTGTAGTGAGGACTCGGCCCAGCATACGCTCGCGGATTGCCCCGCTTGGGCGACGCAGCGTCGGGCCCTCACTGCAGTCATTGGAGAGGATCTGTCACTGCCGGCCATCATACGCTCGGTGGTCGGCAGTGACAGGAATTTTACCGCGGTCGCAACCTTCTGTGAGGAGGTCATCTCACAGAAGGAGGCGGCGGAGCGGGCCCGGGAGGATAATCTCCGGAAAGGAGTGTGGCTGCGGGTGGTCGGGTTTTCCCCTCCATCCGCCATATAGCTAGCCATGAGGGGGTGACGTCCGCGTGTGTCTGGACGCCGCCTTATTGATAGGTTACCCGCAGGTGGTGCTCGCATAGTGCGGGCAGGCGCTAGGAGGGGTCCGGATGTCTTAATAAAGCTGTTCCCGGATTCCTCCTATTTTAAGCGCAGTATGGCACACCGTGTGGTTTTAGTCGGTTCGATTTCGACACACCGTTCCCCCGAAAACCCGGGTGGAATGACGGCCCGAGGGGGTTTACTCACGAAAAAAAAAAAAAAAATAAGGCCTTTATCGACTGGCAAACAGATCTACAGAAAATAAGTAAAATTCAAGTAAGAGACTAAATTAAGGGTTACATTAAATTTAAGTTTTTATGTATTTTAATCATATTATTGTAATATGGATCTGAAGAAAAGGTTCTGAGGATCTATTATTAGTATTATTATATTATTCTCAATTGAGTAGTAATATGCTTATTTATTATTTGATTAATTAGTAATACTTATATTTTTATAAAAAGGTAACTATCGTGACTTAACTGAAATGCTTTATGATAGTCACTATTGATATTGGGTGTAAGTAGTGTACAGCGAAACGATACCGCTTGCTATTTAAACGCATAAAATATGTAGATAATTCTAATATATACATACATATATTTCGGAGAGAAAATATCTGTATCGGGAGAAGAATAAACAAAGCATGGAATAAATAGTGGTCATTTAAAGATATACTTAAGTCAAACCGTCCTGTCCGCTTGAAACAAAAAGTATTGTTCTATCCACGCTATTGTATGGGTGTCAAGCCTGGACCCTACGAAAGACATTGTTCAGAAACCAAACGTATTCCAGAGAGCTGCCAAGAGAAGTAGTAGAAAGAAAAAGGCAAATAGATATTAGGCAAATAACAAATGTGACGGATGCAGTAGAACTACACTAAAACGACTACTACTACTAAATCAAAATTAAGATGGGCCGGTCACGTAGCCAGGACAATCGATGGAGTGAGAGAGTGTTACATTGATACCCGCGCAACGGGACGAGACCTCGAGGAGACCTCAAAGAGAATTTGGGAAAGCTGTTGTACACATATCTATAACCACCTGGACCAGCCAAGTAAATTATAGAGGCTACCAAAAAGGTTTGGAGGAGGCCTATGCCCAGAAGTGCCTCACAGAGGAAATTAATCAATAACATAAAGCAATTTTTAAAATGACATGTTAAATTAATATTACAGTATGTAAGTTATTTATCATTCTAATTAAAAATTGAAATAGTTGATTATAAATTAATAAATATTGTATACAATTTACGTAAATTAATAATTGTTGTGGTTATACTCACACTGGTCGGTTTTAACTAATATTCGTGGTTTGTATCTATGAGATTTTTTTTTTTTTTTTATGCGATAGGGTGCAAACGAGCAGACGGGTCACCTGATGGTAAGTGACTATCGCCGCCCATGGACACCCGCAACTCAAGAGTCACAAGTGCGTTGCCGGCCTTTTAGGTAGAGGTACGCTCTCTTCTTGAAGGTTTGAAGGTCGTATCGGTTCGGAAATACGGCAGGCGACAATTTGTTCCATAAGCTGGTTGTGCGAGGCAAAAAGCTTCTGGAGAAGCGCACAGTGGTGGAGTGCCAATCGTCCAGGTGATGGGGATGGATATTTTGTCGCGTAGGACGATGGCGGAAACCAGCAGCCGCGCCGGTATAAGTCCCAACAATTCCTCTGAACACTCCCGATGATACAAGCGATAGAGGATGCAGAGTGAAGCTACATCTCTACACCATCCCATCATTTATTACATCCCTCCAAAAAATATCTGGTTGCAGAACGGGGTTTGTATACTTATATTAAGCAGCACAGTAACCAGCCAATAAAACTGAGTATTAGTTTAACATCAATAAAAAATAGATAGAAACCTTCCTTAGCAGAATGTTTACCACAAATACAAATTCCATCAAAACAGACTTACATCATCTAGATAACAGTTTAACAAGCAAATATTACACATAAGTAAACAGGAACTTGTCGTTTCTGGGATATTAATGATTTATCTTTTTCATGTGACTTTAAAACAATACATATCAGTAAAAAAAAAAACTAACAAAGTCAATATTTATATCAACAAATGTATTCCCCAGCCTGACGACCTGAGGAATGAAGTGGGTATAGACTGTTTGCGAAAAGCGGTAGATAGGGTAGATAGTGGTAGATGTTCGGCTCTCGACTGCGATAGGCTGAATGATGTTGATGATGATGTATTACAAATGTATAAATATAATGAACATCGTTAGAATTTGAAAACAAATATAGACAACTATTTTAACCTTAAAGTAATGCCGTTGTTAAGAAGCAGGTTTTAGTTATTGTATTGGATCTAGTTACATTATGGGAAAATCAGTTCTCAACATAACTTTACACTCCAATATCACAAACAGTAATGAGGTTTCAATTACTGAACACAATCGAACTTCCCACGGAAATGTGATTATCATATTATACTCAGTTTCATATTAAATCTATGTTCTATATACATATATTAATAAAGCGGAAAAGGTTTTTGGTTTGTTCAATCGCGTTAATTTTTACAACTATCATTCGTATTTGAATCATTATTTCTTTATTTGATAGAGTATTTATTGAGCAAAAACACAGGCTTTAAAAAAAATATTGCGATCCCCAGGGGCATAGCAATTAGCATAAAGAAATGTGAAACTTCGGGGAACAGCTTTTATATCAAGATATGAGCACCGAAAATGTGACTTCTTGATTGCCCTTAATTTATGATGCAAAATGTGGGCGTTGAACCTATTAAACGTTAGACATTATATTTACTTTTGTTCAAAAAAATGTTAAAAAGTAAAAGGTGTGATTTTGTATGTGTGTAATAAAAAGGAAAAGAGTAGTATTTTAGTTCTTCCTTTTCAATTTAAATACATTATTTTCAGTTGCATTCAATCTTGTATGTTAATGTATTAGTGAGTCAGCTTATCTATGCGTATAGTAGGCAAAACAAACAAACATAAATTAGATCATTGATAATAATCGTGTTATCTCAGTTATTTAAAAGCAAACAGTGAACAGTAGGTTAATATTTTTAAGACTTCCGTTACGGAAGAGAAACAAGTACACATAAATGTTATATTCTTAGTTCACCACCAGTAGGCCAAAAAAGAAATTGGATACTCACAAACAATGTTAATTCCACTATCAACATAACCTTATCTTATCATCAAGGTGCAGTTGACTTGTAAAATAAAGTTCAGTATTTCTGGCATCTGCACTAGGAGGCCTCGTACTTCAGCATAACTTAACACTATCGGATTTGAACGCAGGTCAACTTATTCTATCGTAGTCAGTTCGTTGTACTCACGCCTGTGTCTCCAAAGGGCACAGGCGTCTCAAGCGCACACTTTTTGCCAAACACAATTAGGTAACATTTAAGTATTAATACAATATTGCCAAAATCCTGGGACTGTCCAGTCACACTATATACTCAGATCCCGAAGTCACCAGTTTTATGACCGTTTATGACACTTACAGGCAGACTGTATTTACTCAATCGAAAACCTCTTTTTTGTGTCTTAAATCCTATTATTGATATTTAACATAGTAAAATGAGAATATTCAACTTCTTATAAATATAGATATACATTTGTGCGACAATATAAGTATGTCGTACGCTGTATGACTGTAGTATGTTGTGAGTTTTTTTTTACAATATAGGAAAGACGAACAGACGGGTCACCCGATGGTAAGTGGCAATCGCCGTCCACGGACATCTGCAACTCAACAAGCGGAAATGTGCTGCCTGCCTTTGAGAACGCATAGAGATGGGGGGATTCGTAGAGGGTAGAGAAGAGTGGGGCATTAGGAGATGGGGAAAGAGGAGTGGGGGTGAGGGGGAGGAAAAAGGAGAGTGATTGACACTAATTTAAAAAAAAGTTTTCTAAGGCCGTACTTGCACCGGTCTAGCCAGCCCATTCGTGCTTAAGCTCTACTTCTGTTAAAGGTTTGTATTTGTGTGTTCTGCTTTATCTGGTAAAAAATAGTATTATTAAATATTTTTGTTGGTATGCTGTTGAATCAAAAGGTACTATTATAAGACCTACTTGTACACATCGAAGTAATAAAATTATCTCTTTCTTTATAACTCTTGGAATCATAAACAAATAAAATACTATATATTCCAAAAATAAACGAAATGTCAATATACTTTAAAATTATTAATACATTTAGACTTTGACTACATTTAGACTGATAAATCACGGTCTCTCATTAAGTGTCGTTCAGTATTGCTATAAATAGCTAATTGCTATGTGTGTTTTTCCTTTAGAAAGCACTGATGTTAGCAGCTCCAGGGTTATCACGTCTGTGTCCCGGACTTTTAAATATCCTCTCAATGCCCACTTTAATAAACAGCACACTGTAACTTCAGTTCAGAAACTTTAACAGACCATCCATGGAAAGCAGTTTCTTTCAGGCTTTAACGTGGACAGGTGACTCTTTGTTAACGGTGCAACGGTACGTTTATGCAACACACATGTGTGACTGTCACAAGTGGGCCTCGATCTATCTAATCTATCTCATTCTCGTTAAATCCAATACTGCCACCTTCGATCACTGTCATTGTCACGCTATCTTCTGCGTTCTGCATCTTCTTTTCTTCTTTCTGATGATATAGGTAGTAATACATTCGATTCACCTGAAGACCGTATATGACTATCACCACCCAACAGTTAGAAATTTGGAGTCACAAATGCGTTACCAGCCTTTTCTTACAAAGTATTAAGTCGTATATGAAGTATTAAAATGCTTCTTAAGGAATGCCTGCTCTATAGTATGGCTCATCTTTCCCTTTACTCACAATTATTACATTTATATACAATAATTGCCAATTGAGTTAATTATGATCTTGGACTCGTTCCTAAAAAAATAAAAGACTCTTTTACCAATACCTACACTTTAATAGGAAACTTAACACTTAAACAAATGTTATTATACTGTCTTAGTTATGTTGATTTGGTTTTTACTCTTCAGTAAATATTTATTGCTATTCTACAATGTTTGGTTAATTAAAGAGATACCTAGTGATCCCGCAAAAGATACCAACAGCCTCCTGAACTTACACCCCAGCCGGCAAAACTATGTAACACAAGCGTCAGTCCAACGCCCTTTAGTGAAACCGTATTGTTTATCGTGTAGGATGTTGTTTGTATTGTAATTAAGTTGAATTTGATTAATAATAACCTGTCGAGAACCTTGCTAAATACGTGCACGACGTAAACAGGCCTACGATTATGTGTAACTTTACTGTCTCTGGATTTAAAAAGAGTGATAAAAATTATATCATTTAACTCATTGGAGGACTCATCTGGAATATACTCGTAGTAGCGTAGTCTGTAGAAGTGTAGTTAGCTTATAGCTTTAACGTGTCAAAAAGGCTCAACTCATACAAGAATATACTTTTTTAAATTTTCTCCCCTCGAAAGTCGCAGGAGAATGATAGATTTCGTTATTTTACATAAATTACTGACCGGGTACGTTAACTGCCCGGAGTTGCTCAGTAATTATAGATTACCTTTAATGTCCCAAAATTAAACACTAGTTCCTGTATTGCTGTACTAGGATTTTTTTTGTATACCCATATTCCGTACAGACCTTAAATTGAACTATTCAATAACCCGATTGCTTGCAAATTTTGAACTGTATGCTGACACCATAGATATTAATTCTACATCTGCGCCTGGAATCAAAAGAACTGTACTGTATGACAAATAAATTAATAGTATAATTGTTACTTATGGTTTTGAAATCTACATGTTGTTATGTTACTACTGTCTATTTCTATTAGTTTTATTATTATTACACCTTGTATCTGTAAGTAGCGAGATGCTTAATCCTAAGATTTATAAATTATAGGATATGGCATTGTGGACTTTGACTTTTTGTTTATATAGTCAAATGCGATACTATGTTGTGTCTTCCACCCGCTGATTGGACTACCACCGGCTCTGACCCCACCACTTTGCAAAGGTTCGTGCCACAAGGGTCAATCCTCGGTCTAATTTTGTTTCTTTTGTACGCAACTACCCTGTGTATGCAGATAATCTGTAAGTCTACATCTCATTTAAGGCTGATGAATTTAAAGGAGCTGTAAGAGCACTAACCAACGACCTCCAAAGGATTCTCGGGTGGTCTGAAAGTCACTCCTTGTTACTCAACCCCCTCAAAACAAACTCTGTTTTCCGCCTACACTGAACATTACACTTATGGGATAGAAAATTTAATTATATACTCCAATCTGAGGTTCGGTAAACACATTGCCGAAATATTTCTTAACTGTTTTTATCATCTAAAATTTTAGTACAAACTGATACCCCATTTGTCAGAGGATTTACAGGTGCACTTAGTCGACTCGTTGGTTCTGCCAAAACTGAACTACGTCGAAACTATTTATGGCCCACGTTTATATTCACAGACAAACCAGCTATTCCTAAGAGTACAAAATGGCTGTTCACTTTTTCTGCATTCAGGGGAGATTACGTTACGCTTCAAGTAAAATCTGGAACAGCGTTCCACCTACGCTAAGGCTTTTAGAATGAGATTACGGACGTACTTAGTCGATGCACAGATTTCTTTTTTTTTTTTTTTTTTTTTATAAGACAACTCCCGCACTAGGATTAATTCCTGTGTCGCGGGGGACTTTACAAACATTCAAACAACGGACACAAAGAACACCCAGACTCATAACAACAATTTGAGGATTACACAAAGTGTTGTCCCGTGCGGGGATCTTACCCACAACACTCGGCGCGGCAGTATAGTGGCGAGGTGACCACTTAAACCGCAACGCCATCCGTGCAGTGAATTTGATATGGTAAATACAAATATATAATCTCTTATCTGATTCCACATGTTAGAGTGGGATGGGAGCGTTTCATTTGTACGTATTTATCTATAATATAATAATAGTAAATGTTATATATTTATGACATTCCAATGTTGTGGTTGTGTGAGCAGGTACTATTTAGGTGGACAATCGTTTTGATGTTTTTTTTAAACTGGTACTATATTAGACATGTCTTAGTACTTGTAAAAAAAAAGAAGAAGAATTGCTGAACTGAATACCTAGTATTGTTCAGCTGGCGTGTGAGGTACATAATAGAAAACAAATTTATTGTAACTTAGTACTTATTTATTGTTTCTTTTGCACGTGTATCTCCAACGTAGATGAATAAAATATTTTTCTTTCTGTCTTTCTTTCTTTCTCAGTTTAATAAAAATACTTTTTCTTTTTATTTACATTAGATATTGAAATAATATTACTAGTAGTAGACTGCACGGATGGCTCAGTGGTTGAAGTGCTCACCTCGCCACTACGCAGCTGCACCGATTGTTGGAGTTTGACAACCCCACACGGGACAATACTTTGTATAATCCTCAAATTGTAGTTCTTTGTGTCCATTATTTCAAACGTTTATAAAGCCCGCCGTGATACAGGAATTAATAACAGCGTAGGAGTTGTCTTTAAAAAAAAAGGAATTAAATATTGTAAACGTATATGTACGGTTAGAAGGCTCGGACTTCCCGACATTGGCCAGTTTTAGTACAGGGTATGCAATCCTTTCCGTCCCTTCTTTATACTGTAATACTTAGTCTGTCCCTAAAAACTGTTACGATAAAAAAACACTAATATTACATTTGAATTTAGAATATTTCATTCTTATATGAATACTCATTGTGTTTCCTCATTTTCGCGCCAGTAAGTTTTAAATACTTTTGTGATATTAAAATGGAGTAGGGTGATAAAGAGGACCGAATTGCTGTAACAGCATTACACAAAGTAGGAATAGAGCCAAGTACAATTTAAAAAAGAATAGGGTGGTAAAATCAGATGAACGCCGTTGCCTCTGACCTCTTGTCACAGAAAAAAAAAATATTTACTGACGAATAAATTTTTTCTATTAATCAATTATTTATTATTTTAAACAGAAAACTGACCGAATTTATGCTCAAAGCTCTGTAGAAGCTTTCCAATTAGCCTGCAGAGTACAACGTGTGCATTATCCGACTTCAGTAATGTTATAGTGGGGTGTTATCTATAAAGGAGTTACTGAGTCTTATTTTTGTAAAAAAAAGGTGTCAAGTTAAGTGTTAAGTGTATCAAGATAGGATCCAAGGTGTTTAAGCCTTTTAACAACATCATGTCCCATAACCAAGAATTGTCTTTTCAGCTACACTCAGTACGGGTTCATAAAGCTCGATAAACCCTAACGTGTTTTCAAAACGAATGTTTCTAACTTCATCAGAGCAAGACTGGACGTCATATAGTGACAATCTTAATCTACAGTTATAAATGTTTTATGCAAAAAAAAAAACTTTGTGACAATGGTTGTGTCAAGACTTACATGAATTGTTTAACCCTTCAAAGCCTACCTACCTGAAGAAAAGCTTTGAGTTCCTTCATGATGCACATATGAACAAATATAGAGTTTAAACGCCTTCATATTCTACATCGTTTCTTGACAGATCTTACACCATTCTAGCAAATAGGTTGTGGAATATCCTACCTATCGAAATAAGAGCATCTCAAACAGTAAAAGCATTCAAAGCAATCTTAAAAAATCACCTACCTAAAGTCCTAAAAATATGGTTCCATCAAACGTTAATATGCCAAATATGCTATGCTTTCTCTCGTATATATACATACATACGTATATATGCGATGGTTGGCATAAGGAAGAAGTTTCGATTTGTAACCGTCTTGGGAGTGCCCCAACTCTGTGCTTTAATTAAAGTTATTATAATTCCCATACAGCTATCCATCCGGCATTGTGCCTATGCAACATCAAATGAGTCCCCCCGCCCCTGTAAACAGAACAGTTTTACAATAGCGCCTTGATATACGCTGGACCAGATCAAATACCTTGTTTGTTGTACTTATGTACAGTCCCTTTAATATCGATGAATATCATATCGTATTTAGAGAGACCAAATACACATGTGTATATTTATAAGTACGTTTATATCTATACTATAGTGCTGCCTTCCGGTTTCCGGATGACCCTACTCTAAATGTTTATTTTAGGTCAGCGATATAGCAACAAAAGTTTTTAAATTCATTTTTATTTTTTGCTTGAGAGCATGGCAAAACTATTTTTTTTTGTAGAATAAGAAATTCGCCAATTTTCAAAAAAAAATAAGTATACTTTCATGTGCCGTGCCTTTGTACATATGTACCTAAAAGATACATTTTATACAAAAGGTATTTAATTTCAATTCATAGCTGTTTATTAAAACTAATTGTGTTTATGTCACAGAAAAGTCTATTGTGAAATGTATATTTATTATTCCATACTAAAATTTTCAGAATCTTTCAATTTTATTATGTTTGCAAATTGTTATGTCCTTCTAAGGCTTTGCTTGCTATTTGTAAATGCTTTTAAAAGCAGGTGACTCAAATTATTAAGAGTGTCAGTTAATTATAAAGACCGCAAACAATTATGTCTTCAGATAATATCTATTTACAAAGAAATTTTCCTCTAATCTGTTGAATGTACACTGAGTTCGGTTGTTTTTAACTTGACATTTGTTTGGTTTGTCTTATCGATGTGGGTGAAGGCTTATAACGTGTAGTTAAAAAACAATTAGAAGCATTTTAATATCTCTATCACGTCTCCTAAACGTGAGGAACTAATTTTAGAACGGTCCTTAGGAAGTAATTTGCTATTAAGAATATCGATACATTTAATTAAGTTCACGAAAATAGAATAGAAAATAGAATTTACTATAAATACATACTTCCATACCATTACAACGATACCCCTAAGGGGTGGGCAGGAGAGGATTAACCGTTCATATTTTAATAATCATAATTTAGTCGCCTCACCTGAACGGCCGGTAATTACACTTTAGGTGACCCGGCTGCTCGTTTATCCCTATAACATAAAATAAAAATACGTAATAGAGGCAAGCCTATTTTCATGCAATGGGGACTGTAGAACAAATACTGTCTAATAAATACTTATCAGACCAATTCCTTGGTCACCTTTTGCGACATCCACGGGAAGAGATGGAGTGGACTACTCTCACACTTTTTATTTTATCAACAAATGTTTTCACTTTTCGACGAATATAAATATTTATAATGTGAAAAATATATGTATTTCGAGGAGAATAGAAGTTAATTTATTATACAATTCAGCACATTTTGTAACAAATCCTTGAAACCTATGTCGATATACACAGAACACACACTGGTAGGTAGGTTAGTACCTACATACGAAAGGGACTTCAAGTCGTTATGAGTAAAGTATACTTTAATGAGCAAAGGTGCTGAACTATGTTCTGAGAATTAAACCCTTGAATTAAAAAGTTTATAAAATAAATCAAACCGGTGGATTCCGTTATACATTTAACTATTTAGAGTTTCATAGGTAAATTTTGGTGATTTTGAAATGATTGATATGCTACATTACAAAAAGTAATTACATTATAAGTTTAAATGTTTAGTTATAATAGGTATAGAATTTTAAACTTGTATCGCTACACTAGTTACTCACCGCCGCTTTGCATTGGTAGCGTTAATACTTTGTTGATCTGTTGTTGAATCGCTACTAAACTACACAGGGTCACGAGTTGGACTAACTTAAAGCACTAAAATCGCTTCAGCCGTTTTGGAGCCTATGAGGATCATACAAAACAATAAAAAAATATGTGTATAGGTTCGGAAACCTCGACGGGTCCTCACCTCACCGTGGATAATGGTAAGGTGGTATGTTAGATTCGAACCAACTAAAACCACACAATGTTCCGTCACTGGGTCTTATTGGCCTGGGCATGAAGTGTACCCTTTTTTTTTTTTTTTTTTCTCCGTGCGGAAATCCCCTCGGATACCACCTTCTGGTGGCATGTCGGACTCGAACCGACTAAAACCGCACGCCATCTTGGGTACTAGATGCCGGGGAACCAGGTACACCCTAGAAAGGAAAACCCTGGAACCCCGACGTACCTCGGGCCACCTACGGTTTGTAGACGGCCCCCTCCAGTGTGGGAACCCCAATGTTCCCGTAACTTCCCCCAAGGGCGCGCACGCTCTGCAGCGTCCGCGCCGCCACCCAAGCCTGCTTCTGCTAGGGTGACAGATGGCCTCATATGTCACCCCCAGGCCTGCGCTTATGGAGGACGGAGATCATTCTCCGATCTCCGGCGCCTGAGTCGCCTGTGGTACCTGGCCCGTTCCCGGGCCTGGCGGGCCGGAAGAGTTCTAAACCTCTCCCGATCCCGCTCCGCCGTCTCCTTGGCAAGTCCGTCTCCAAGCATAATTTGCTCGCAGAAAGAGACGGCGGAGTTCCACGCGTTCTCGCTCCGCAACATGGCCGCAATCATGTTACCGAGCGAGAGAACCACCACCCCGATGGCCGCCACGAGATCACGCCTCGGCTCCTCCCACGCCGGACATTCTGCCAGCGTGTGGAGCGCCGTGTCCACGGTCTGGCCATCGCAATGATGGCACTCAGGCGTTGGCTCCTTGCGAATCAGACACAGGTGATCTCCGAAACATCCCTTTCCAGTGATCACCTGCGTCAGCCGGTATGAGAGGGTCCCATGACGCCTCTCGAGCCAATCCTCCATAACGGGTCTTACCGCCGTAATAACAGCGTGCCCAGCGCTCGGTTGCCCAAGTCGTTCCCTCCATTCCTCCACGAGGACCTGGCGGAGTTGGGATTTCTGATCGTCCATTTCACGCGGTTCAGGACTTCTACCCAACTCCCGCGCCTCCTTGCGCCACTGGTAGAGAGCCGCAAGGGCTTTCGCCTCCAGGTCCCATGGTGGAGTTCCGGCCAGGAGACTCGCCGCCTCAAAGGAGATCGTGCGGTACCCCCTTATGATCCTGATAGCCAGCACTCGTTGCGGTCTTCGCAATAGCGCGATATTGCTGGCCTTCAGGATCTCTGCCCATACTGGGGCCCCATAAAGGGCCATGGATCGCACAACCCCCTCATATAGTCTCCTGCAGGAGTCATCGGGCCCCCTCATGTTTGGCAACAACCGTGCTAATGCACGCGCTGCGCCAACCAACTTGGGGACCAGGCTTCGGAAGTGATATCCGAAGTCCCATCGGCCGTCGAGTACGAGCCCCAAATACCTCATAGAGGGCTCGATGCCGATGCGAGTGCCTCCTACTATGAGGCTGAGTCCTTCAGGCGGCTTATTCCGAGGCCCGTGAAAGAACAACGCCTCGGATTTGTGCAGAGCCACCTCAAGACCCAACCGCCGGATTCTCTCAACGACTTGGGCAACCCCGACCGCGGCCCTCAGGGTTGCCTCACGGTGCGTCCCGCCACATGCCGTCACAAGCGTGTCATCCGCATAGCACGTGACGGCGATACCATCTAAGAATGCACCGCGAAGCACCCAGTCGTAGCCAATGTTCCACAGGAGTGGCCCTAGGACCGACCCCTGCGGGACACCGCACGAAATTTCACGCCGACCGAGACCGGCCCTACTTGGGTAGATGACGGCTCTCTCCGACAGATATGCCCCGACTATGCGGCATGAAGTGTACCCTAGCAGGCAGTCTTAGCCACCTCAACTTCTAATTATATTGACTTCTCGTTAAGACTCGGTCTCTAGTGTTAGGAATAAAAAAATTGACAAGATCTGATTTTAAACGGAACGACTTGCGACGGCTACACTATTGTTGGAGATTCGTCTTGGTTATACGTTTATGTAGTTTGAGTTAATATAAATGGTAAATCTCTCTTTCTAGCCTCATTGTTTATGGTTGGTTAAAATGTATATTGTCCATAGCGAGATTTCTCAACATTAACCCTAGATTACGAACCCTCGTCGGTTCGACGACGCGGTTTTAAAAAAGTCGTTGTATCATCCGCGCGCGCGATCGTAGTTGTTCCATACTTTGGCAAATCTTAGTCGAACCGTTGCCCCCACGATGAACGGTAGTGTTTTGTGCGTAGAGGGGCCGTGAGCGCCATACCAGCAACCATGGCTCGTCGCATCGACGAAGGTACAATTTATATTGTGCATTTTTGTGTTATTTTTTCTTCTGTGGTTTTATTTTATTGATATTTATTGTTATTATTGTAGATACAATGCGTCAGTTATTATTACAAGACGAAAGCGATGAGAAAAATTCATCAGGGAGTGAGAGAGAAGACCATGTCGAAGTTGATCCACCTTATAAAACAAATTTTAATCATACCAGGAAGTAGTACTTCAAATCTTTCAAAGGAGACTGAACAAAATAATGCGAATGATGTACCTCCTGTACAAAAAAGAAGGAAAATATGTGCCTTATATCGGACTTATATATGACTAAAAGTACTTGCACCAAGTGCAATAAATCGTTGTGCGGAGAGCATAAACTTGACGTATGTCACAAATGTATTAGTATCTAGATTTTCATACAAATGTTTATTTTATTTGTTAATTAGATTCATTGTTTTTAATATTTTAAGTTTGTTTCTTACAATTTTGTTATAAATTATACTAAATTAGAGCTTTAAAAATGTTACAATTGTTGATTTTGTATAGAAATTATGATCTAATTCATAAGGATGTTTGATTAATAAATATGCCATATTTGTTATTTTATTTATAAGAAATAATATAAATAAATATTATTCTTTCATATTAAAAACAAAACTGTATATATTTCATTTGAAAAAAAACCCTTTAATCCCCTTAATAAAATACCGTATTCGAAACGACGAAGCTTCGTAATAAGCGTCGAAACTTAAGGTTAGTGATCTAGGGTTAAGTAAATATTAAGACGATAGCGCTTCAGACTGCGCCGAGCGTAGGTGCGGGAGCTCTGTTAGGTATTTAGCTTGATGCGTGAATGAACGTACACAAAACGAGTGTGCCTAGCTTGTAGTCTTTTATTAGAATTGCGGATGACTAGGCTATGTAAGCAAATTATTTGTTAATTTTGTAATGTCATACGGTAATAATAGTATAATAACTGTTTATATTTAATAAAAACTATTAATATTTTAGTTATTTCGTAAATAATAAAATATAATTGATCCTTAGTTTCGACTTGTACGTTGGTTGTCTATATATCACATTGGATTAAAACGACTGATATCCGTATGGTGATTTTTTTTATTTATTTGCCTACCATAGTGATTCCACTTTGCCTGATGGAAAGCAATAAGTGGAGTCAAAGAGTGGTGGTCACCATCTTCATTGCATGTCTAGTCTATGCAGCATGGTGACCCAAACTATCGCGGCCTGGTGAGATGCTTTTTCACGACCCGTTTAAAAGACCCGAGATCAAAGTGGTAAGGAAACATGTGCGAAAGAAGAGCCAAACCGTTTAGTTCAGGATCGTATATTTTCGACTCTCAAACGGTGACTTCTCAGACCAGCACGTGTAGTCGTGTAGAGGAAGGGAGAAGGTGGGACGGATTGGAAGAGCTCGTCAGAACACTGACCGTGATGTAGGCGATAGAGGACTGCCATAGGTATGCGTATAGCTATATGTAGGTTTGTGTGTATGTATGTAATTATGTAGATAAGTTAATATATACAGGCTGTAACAGAAATAATATTTAAAGAAAAACTCAGCCGTAGTTCTTATGAAACAAAAATTTATCCACAAAGGACATGGCCTGAGACATGAAGAGAATCAACTTTCCATTATATAAGCGGCGGTAGCGTGATGGCTGAGACGTCGGACTTGCGATCAAGTGGTTGTGGATTCAAACCCCACCCAGTCACTACCGTCATAAACTATACTAATATAGTATACACTAATCTGAAAGAGGGTCAGCATTTTACCAATCATTGCGAACAACTTCTACTAACAGACCAAACCTGTAATCGGGAAAAAAACAGCATGAAATTACGAAAAAATTTGCTGTTCCACACATTCAAGGTCATCGGACAAAATGTATGGAACAGCAGATTTTTTCGAAATTTTAGGTTTGGTCCCATCGTAAAAGTTGTTCTTAATGATGAGTAGAATGCTGACCACTTTTCCAACTAACCTTGTAATTTAAATATGCCTGAAGCTGAGACACCACCACCTCCTGCAATGGGTCCTGGGTTACAATGTTCTTTCATCAAGATTTGACACTCTTCGTCAACTCTATACTCTTCGTCGTTCGACTTCAAGATACAGTAGTGCAAGTCCTAATATATCTGCAAAGGCTGGTAGAAAAATAGTAAAGAGAGATAGATCTAAACTATTTAGAGAAAAATTGAAAATGAAAGAAGAGAAAAAAAAAGAAATATAGAAAGATACAATAGAGTTCTACGAAAAAATCAGGGAAACCACGGACATGAGGACAGATATAATGTTTTATGCAATCCAATACAATAAAATTTAAAGGAGAGACACATTATTCAAAATATATTTAAAGAAAATAATATAACGCAATGAACTAAGAAAGTGCAAATTATCAAAGAGTGTTTAAATACTAATCAGGAATCTTTTAGAAAACATGAACCAAAGAATGAGAAAAGCGTATTACGAGTTAAGTTACACGATTTTTTTAATCGTGACGATGTATCCAGGGCTACCGCGGATAATAGAAACTGAGACCTATAAACAGTAAAAAAATGCAAAAACGCTATCTGTTGAACAGTATGAAGAATCTATTCCATTCATTTCAGCGAGAAAACCCTAACCAAAAATGTTGTTACAGCAATTTCACGGCAAAAATACCATTTAAAACGACTACATTTACCTTGGCAAAGCGTTAAATGAAGTAGACCATGACGGAGATGTAAAAATAGTATTCTTGAAGTCTGTTGACGATACCGGAAAAGCGTTTAAATTGGTCGAAAATGATATACATCTCTTATGAACAATATGAAAGTTTGATATGAAAGAAATAAGAATTTCCCGAACCTAAAAAAGTAATTAAGGTTCCCGACTCCAACCGACCGACCGAATATTTTTAGAAATATTTCAAAAATAACATATCAGCTAATTTTAATTTGATCTCAGTTAGGTCGAACTTGTTTTTTTGAAGTTCTAATGTCTAATTATTATATAAAAAAGTTTTATAATTATAGTTACTAAATAATTTGTAGAATTACAAATATATTACTGTTCCTACAACCCTGTTACTTTTATGTCCCTATTTTTAAAAGAGTAAAGTTAGATTTATTATAAAAAGTTGTTACTTGATTGTATATTTTTTTATATCAGATATATATTACTTTTATTTACGAACAGTAACTTATTTATATTCTTATATTCTATTCAATTTAAGGTAAAAATGTTCATAATACATACAGAGTAACAGAGTATCCAAAATTTTAATTATAATTCATAATTAAGAAACAATACTATGATTTTCCATGTCAGACATGAGAATAAAGACTTAATTTATGTTAATTCCAAAAAAGATCATAAACAAAATATTTTTGTTCTTTAACTAATAATAAATAAATGATGGTAACAGCGATGTATTTTTTTTTTGTAGCCTGATCTAGTAAATCCTCTAAAAATCTGAAAATAGAGACGAATGATTGAATCTTCAAAATTGCATTTTATAAAGTTATGCACGTAACATGAATATCTTTACACTTGGAATAAACAAATTTCTTTTTTTAGAATTTAGATTTATTGCCACGTTTTTCTGCAACGGATTTTAGAATGACCCATATACATTAGCCGTACCGTTAGCCGTACTCTTGGCGCCATTCTATCGAATCTAGCTGCAGAATGAAATCTTTCTAGTGCATGGCGATCATCTTCGGATAATGTGGGGGTGGTCTGGTATGTGTTTGTTTAGAGTTCTGTTTTAGTAAATCCAAAATCAGAATCGCTAAAGTCAGTTTTTTGAGGAGACTCGCCGTGGTTCTCGCCATTATGTCTATTAATATAGTTTCGTGTTCAAACTCTACGATTTGCTGATACTGCTCTTTTCACGTTCCTTTTCCATTGGAGTCGTTTGATCCGTTTGTTTGGACTTCGCAATATAACTTTTTTGTTGAGGTAAGTCGTACAGCCGCATCTTGAAATAACTGTTGCAGCACATCGTCCTGAATGCGACTGTCTGCCTAAAGTTAATGCGTTGGCCACAAATAAACTTCGCATTCACGCTCTTGAAAATTTCTGCCATACTGCTATTCACACAGTGCATCAGGCTTTTGCATTATTCACCAGTTTAGAAAGGATTTTTAATATTATTCGCTGAATTAATGCGTTGGCCACCAATAAACTTCGCAATCACACTATTGAAAATTTCTGTCATACTGCTATCCACACAGTACATCAGGCTTTTGCATTATTCTCCAGGCTAGCAAGTATTTTTAATATTTGCAAAAAAAAAAAACAATCCATCTTCTCTACTTCTCATAGCTGGAATAAAATTTTCTATTGAGTTTGGTGCAATAATAGGGTTTACGTGGTTACTATCTGGTGAGGTGCATTCAACAGATCTTTTTGGGTTTAAGTAAAGTTGTATCTTTAGCATCTATATGTTTTACTGCCCTAATAACAGAACGCCTTAACCGCAGTTGATTGTTTTGAACAGCTCTTTTATATTCAAAATTCATTCATCTAACTTTGTGCAGTAATTCCGTAATAAATGATTGGTGCATTCAATCTTTTCAACTAATAAATTGTCATAAGGTTTAATGAATATTATTATGGGTACTTGTATCAAAATTTTACTGAAACCATTAATATTATTCAAATTTAATATCGAACAATAAAAAAAGTTAGCACTAGTTTTGAAATTCTCAAAAACATCATTTTGCGGATGCGTACACGAGATGAAGAGTTCGGTGGATTGATCTGCAAAGTGATATGCTCCCACTTTGAACACTCGTGGACAACTGAAACAGTGGGTGGGGGGACACTGCCGTACTTGATGTAGGTGTCCACTTTTCCGCTGAGACATTTCCGCCATCTTGTAGCAGATTCGCTCTAACTTACAAGTAGCTTGTGTGTAAAAATTAACATAGACGACGCTTACGCCAATATCAATAAACTTGCAATATAATTATAATTTCAAAAAGACCTGCTTCATAAATCGTGAAAAACTACTTTCGGCGTTTGTTGTTGTAGTAGTGTGTTGTAGATTTTTCTTTCTATTTTGTGTGATTATTGGGGTTTCTGGCTTTTGACAAAGCTTCAGAAAGTGTAGGTAAGTTGAGTTGACTATAGTCCTCCGCTTCCTGTGGAGTTTTTTTTATCTGAGAACTTCATTCAGTTTAGTGCTGTTTTGGGAAAAAGACGCTTTTAGTTTTAGCTCTTGTGTATTTATTACAATAAACATCGACATAACAAAGTAAATAAATGACTTCAATATTTACATTATAATTTTATTTTGTGTTTGTATTATAAAATTTACTGTTTTGCAAACATTCTGCGTATTAGAATTAATCTATTTGAAATTTTATTTTGCTTATTTATTTCTCATCAAATATCAAGCGCTAACTACTGCACTGCACGAGCAAATACATAATGTTTTGCACAACTGATTTTTTTTATAATGCATTCATGCTTAAATTACCTACTTCATACTATAATATCAAAACCTATAGCTATACTTATATTATTAATTTAGAGGATATGATATTAGGTAGCGACACTTCAATATAGGTGTAAAAAATTCTGGTGAGTGGTTTCTCCATTCCATCTATATCTGTACTACTATATATTAAAAATGTATGGCGGATTTAAAGCGGTTTTTGATAAATAGAGAACTCCATTGCCGGACAATAATTCAAATATTTGAGACGGATAAATTGTAATATAAACATTTATGTTTCGTTTGATCTTAATATATTGATATACATACATCAACTGTTATATTATAAAAAATCACTTAACGACAGCTTAGGTTTTTGATGTTTTTGACTAACTTTGCGTATTTTTGTAGGCAGAAGTATTAAAAATGTTTAGTTTTTTTTCACGGATTTATTGTTCACACTTCCTTATCATGATAAATATATATTTAATATATGAATTGAACAAATATTGTAGATGTAATCAACTCAACCGTGACATCTGTTTTGTGAATTTTCGCTCGGCTCAATTTCAACGTCTAGGTATTTAGGTACTAATTACGTTTTTGCAACGACTTATAGCCAAATACTCTAAAAATACAATATCATCATCCCACCTAATGGGATTACTTACCCTACCTCACCACAACCACCACATTTTACTACAAAAAATTCAAACGAAAAAAAAAAGAGCACTGTGATTGTAGAATTGCTAATAGTATAAATACAATAAGTAAAAGATACTCACATTAGTAAGTTTATTAACAAGAGAATGTTCTATTTGAATGTATTTTAATTTTAAAACGTTGCTTCTGGAAAGTGCAAACGTCGCTCGGTCGTTTGAAGGGTTAAAAGCATCTGAACTTTTGCGTAAATGACACTCGAATATAGAACTTTTAACCGTTTTAGAAAGTAATGTCATCATTTAGCTTTACATTAAGAATTTTTTTTATAACTTTTTGCTTATATTTTGAATAAAAATTAAATTACATTTTTCTTAGAGAACCTCTAAAGAGTGTTAAGCCCATACGGGTGTGCACTCCAGAGAGTCATGCGCACCCCACGGCGCGGTTTGCGGGAATATAGAACTTTTAACCGTTTTAGAAAGTAATGTCATCATTTAGCTTTACATTAAGAATTTTTTTTATAACTTTTTGCTTATATTTTAAATAAAAATTAAATTACATTTTTCTTAGAGAACCTCTAAAGAGTGTTAAGCCCATACGGGTGTGCACTCCAGAGAGTCATGCGCACCCCACGGCGCGGTTTGCGGGGGTGTTATTTACATCAACGCCTTAGAGTCAGTGCTCGACGCCTAAGAGTCGCAGCATAATGTATTACAGACTATATTATTCCTCATTAATTCATTCTATCCAATACAAAAACAATCATTAAAATCTGACTAATAGTTCTAGAGATTAGCGCTTTTAGAAAAACTAATCAACAAAAAACGATAGCTATATAGGTGGTGGCATTTTAGATCACTTTGACGTCATATTTTATGTAAGAATCATTTATAACAATATATTTCAGTGGCGGAGGTAGCATATCAGATTTTTAATCAAACTGGCGGTGAAAAACTGGTCGAGTCGTACATTGCAGTTCGAAAACCGAATTTAGGTATTAGAGATCAAGGAGCGCTACCTGTCACTAGATGTTTATAAGTAATAACTTACCCTCTGCCCTATATCTATGCAATATGTATGTATCTATTATTTAACCTAAATATATTTCTAAAAATACGTATTTATATGTTGTATATAATTCTTACATTACTTTAAGGCATTTTATTTAATGAAATAATTTACTTAATGTCTACCACACTGTGTTAAAATTACAGATTAATATCTCCATCCCATGGTTCCCTGTAAGAGATTGTCATAGAGCGATAAGGCCCGCCAATTGAGTAATCTGCTATTGTCATTTATTTTATTCTTATTGGTGTACAGTAAGGTATTTATTTACTGCTATCTACTAGGTTAAATCAGCGGAGTTTTACGTATGGGTAGCGGTTGTTAAAAAAATATGCTGACGAAATTGGTGTGCAAACCTGCATTCTTGTTTTTATCACAATCTTTGCTTTATTGTACGTACGTATTGTGTCAGGAATTATTTACGTAGCAAACAAACTTATGAAGATTTGTGTTTGCTTATATAAGGTTTACGAAATTGTTAAATTGTCACGGTTATTGCCCTCGTCAAGTAATAAAATGTTAACAAAAAATAACAACAATAAGGCCGCACACTCGGGCGAGACAAGGTTATGTGAATCTATTAGCTTCAGACGTTATGAAAAATCATTCGATACACCTACATGTATCGAATGTTTTTTCCACGCTAAGTACCTACTGCACTAAAGGAACACCTGTTACCTTCATGGAATCAAAAAGCATAGATTTTATGATTTTTATATAAATAAATTTAATAAATGATGATCTATACTAACTTTGACTCCCTATTTGGCCACTATCAAGTTTTATTTAGGCTACAAAAAGTAGATAGTAGCCTATTATGTAGATTTCCAATGTCCAGTTTATTAACATCCAGATAGGTTTTGTGCACAGATATCTATTACTTAGATTTCTATTGTTTAGTCATTTAGTTCCACAGAAAGAGTTACTTTCTATTTATATATATATATTTTAAACCATACCTATGGCACAAATAAACGCTTTTCGTTTTCATTTTACAATCGGACCCGCTATGCGTTGAATTCGGTTCCGGTCGCAGTTCTAACTTAACCTAAAGTTAGCTAGCTGTAAATAATGGTTACAGTAAATCACTTGTGCTTAGTTGTGTCATCCTGGGATGGCACAAATAGTTGTGCTTACATAGTCGGTCCATGAGGAAAACGCTCTACAATGTCATCATTTAACCCTGACCATACTTTTATGAAGATGTGACCTGTGAGTGAGTGTGCCTATATGTCACCTAATATAGTGTTTCCGAAGGTGGTACCCGCGTTTCTGTTGGCAGGCACTAGGAGTATGTCATACTAAACCTGTCCCGAATTCCTCCTTTTTCATACTCAGTATGGCATACGGTGTGGTTTTAGTCGGTTCGATTCTGTTGATTCTGTGATTCCCACCACAGAAACCTCTGGTAAGATGACGTCCTGAGGGAGTTGGCAGACCTAAAAAAAAGAGATATTTTTTATATTTAAAGTAGGATGAACCTCCAGTAACTTCAATTAGTTTTTTTTTATCTGTTTACAAATGGCGAAGATATCGCGTAACATGTACACACAAAAAAATGACTACTTGAAAACATCTTTTTTTTTAAAGTCGGTGAAAATGAAAAATCCGAACAGGTCGATGACTTTTAGTGCTAGACCAGACTGGCAGCGCGGTGTGGGTAGCGGCGTGGGTGCCACGCGCGCGATTGTGCCTGTCCGCACTCAAAAGCGGCGTCATTTCAAGTATTGTCGTATCCAATGTTTGGCAAAATATAATATGAACGAAGAAGACTTGTTTTAACTGGAGAATTCTTACTTTAAATAGCAAATGCTACCTGTGAAAAATGAAATTAATAACATTAACTTAACGAGAGAAGATGAAGGAGAATTTCACACACTGTATGAAAAATTGCGAGAGCAACCTCAAAAGTTTTTTGAATATGCAAAAATGTCAATGAATACGTTTGACTATTTGTTAAAAAATATAGAGAAATCTTTATATATATAATTCTTCTGTGAGTGTGTATGTCACTGAATTACTCTCAAACGAATGGACGGATTTTGATGAAATTTTTTGTGTGTGTTCAAGGGGATCTGGGAATGGTTTAGATTCACAAATCAGCCCGGCAGATGGCGCTGCAGTCGGTATCTAGGTTATTTATCTATATTGATCCTAATCGCTTGAAATATCATGCAGGACAACGTCTGTCGGGTCCGCTTAGTAGTCTTATAAAAAATACCAACTTTCGCCAAAGCATTCCAGTTATTCATATGTTTATGGTACTTACCGTAACGTTATGAATAACTTTACGTATACGATATCTGAGTTGTTCTTAATTATTATGTGTATAGTAGGTACCTATTCACACGGATGTAATGTAGGTGATCTGATGAATGGTGAGTGAGGTTATGTTAAGTTGATGGATTGGTGTACTGTGGGGTGTGGGGGTTACTATGTAAGATAAACTATTGAAAAGTAATGTTTCCCATACAAATGTTTCGACATCCACAGTTCAGGACGTGCTTAAAAAACTTATTAACTCTTCAAAATTTAATTGTGAAGACGCCATCATAAGAACGAGCGCGATCAGCTCCAACTACTTTCAGATACCCGCTTCCGCGCGGGTTGCCGCTCGCCGCACGCGCATCCATTGCGACCACTTGTATGAACGGGCTATGGCGTAAGTTGACGCGCGTGTCCCGCGGCAAGCAGATCCCGCCATTCCCCGCATCCGCGTGCTCACTATGAACACTCAAATGAAATTCTTATGTTTGAATACGTCGCACCCGCCCCGCGCTTTTCATTCTGGCAAGCACTGACGGCGTTCAGAGAATCAGTACCCAAAAAACTGGAAAAGCATTTAGTCAAAAAACCTTTAAACCCTTCAATTAAGAATAACCCTGAAATTAACATCTGGCATTATTGGTTACCCTGATGATAGCGCTATCGTGAAGAAGTACATTTCCAAAGCGCGGCTATTTATCTAGAAATACAGTCTTCAAAAGAGTCCATGATTGAACGGGTTAATTTGACACTGCAGAGTGTCTGATTGGTGTGATGCCAATCTTGCCACACTTACAGTAATAAGTAAAGTAAATCAATTTTTACTTTCACTTGCTGTAATATTATAAGAACGATTTACTTTGAAATCGATTTAAGTAGATCACAGAAAATAAGAGAACAGAGGAGATAGAAATCTTGTACGTGGTAGAGCCATGCTTAGGCACGAATGGGCCGGCTCGACCGGTGCGATACCACGGCCTCACAGAAAACTAGTTTTGAAGCAACACTTGCGTTACATTTCCCCAAAATTAGTTAGGTTTCCGGAGGCCCAACTCCACCTCACCTTTTCCCTTTTCCCATCTCCTCATCCCCCTCTCCGCATACCCTCATCCCTTATCACCTTCAAAGGCGGGCATCGCACTTACGACTCTCGATTGTCCATGGACGGTGGTTGTCACTTAACATCAGGTGACCTGTCTGTTCCTCTTTCCAAATATAATATTTAAAAAAAACTAAGGGGTTGAGGATATTCGAGTATATGAATTGACTCGAGGTGCTGAAGCGCTGCTAATAAAACGTCAGCTATATAAAATATCTGTTTATTTGTTGGTAAACTACTACTATTGAGTCAACACGAGTACGCAATAATATCAATAAAACTAAACTAAAATATATAATACAGTATACAAAATAAAAAACACAACACTTCATATTTGGTGTTCTATGGCCGCTTGAAACAAATGGTAAGATATTTAAAATAATTATTTTAGAATATGGAAGACAAAGAAATTTACAATAAAATTGCTCTATAGTCGATTGGTTAAAATATCGAATGATGTTACTAAAAGACACCGATCGATCATTGGTCGCTTTCATTCTACAATCAACCGACTAATAATCGATTACTGTGGTAACACAAGAACGGAGATGACTTTTATTTCATATTAAGATAAGGCTAGGGATACAAATATATTTTTTCTTTTATTGTTTTATTTTTTTTATTTAACAAGTATCTCGAAGTTTCCTACAAAAAAATCAACAATGTCTTAGTATAAAATAAAACTAAGTGACACAAATGATGAAATAATAATGCTACAAAATATATAAATAAACATTTGTCTTACATTATTTTGTTCTTCACATGTCATATACCTTTTAAGTAAATGATACTTAATAAGGAACATTTTTAAGTCTAAAATATTTTAATGTAGCCCAATTATGGTAGACATTTTAACTTATAAACACATTAATTTAGACAATCGTGGTTACATTTGTGAAAAGTTACAGTTAACGTGATATAATTCGTATGTTTGATACTGTTACCAAAAAAATGAAAGACCCTGGTTAACTCCAAGCTAATGCTTAAAACTTCGGGATGTGAACAGTTTAATAGTATAAAAATACACAATTGGATTCGTACACTTAAATTTTAAATGTAAGAGGTTAATGTATTGATAAATTATGTTTATATTTATATACTGACAACAGTCTAACTAAGCTTTGTATAATTTATACCACCAATCACTGAAGCGTTTATTTAAATGAGGACTTACATATATGTATGGCTACTTTGCCAGAGAGGTAACTCTGTACTGCATAATAGAAATGTATCGTAAATTTGAGGAGAGTACAGTACGGAAAACTAACCTGGCACTTTTAATAAATCGATCTTAAAGAGAAAGGATATCGAATCTTAGATAATTACTGCTCAAAGGTTCTTTAATCTCAGAATCTTATTTTTATTATAATATCTTATATAATATTGTTAAATTGACTTTATGTCTAAAAATATACACAAAAATAAAATGTTTTGTATTTTTGGTAATATATTATGGCCGCAGTTTTGTTGAGGGTTTTCCTTTTATATACGATAGGGACATACGAGCAGACGGGTCGTCTGATCGTAAGTGACCTCCGCCGCCCCTGAATACTTGCAACTCAAGAGACACAAGAGTGCTGTCAGGGTAAGGGAAAGGGTTAAGAGCGGATGGGCATTAGTAGTATTTGTTTTAAGTGGTATCAGTGTCAGAATCAGTTATTAGTAATATTGATCCATTTCGAGTTATGCATACAATAATAAAAAAAAATACTTGTTTTGTTTATTCAAAATTAGATTAAGTATATGGGACTTTAATACACGTCAGCCTCTAAAGAGTTTTCGGAGACATAGTGAGCGTGTATTTAACATATTATTTATAAATATAGATTCTTACAAATATCTTAATATCTATCTGCACTTTACTATATTATTAAGCTGTATTGTATAAGAGCGTTTTGTCTACGGTCTAATTGGTGTATTATATGAATGTATTTTACATTCTAACGCGCAACGAGCCATAAAAATAAGATATTAAGAATGAAAAGCCGTCTTTCTTTCTTTTAATTTTATGACAACCAATCAACGGTGATTTTTGTTAAAAAAATTGAAAATGAAATGAAAATAAGTTCTTTTTAAGTTCAAATTAACTACTGGATTAGTTTGAACTTAAAAAGTTTAAAACATTGATTATTTATTGACTTTATTTTAATGTTGGATATGTTCTAAAGTATGGACAAACCAGAAGTATCCGCAACAACTACAAAAAAGGTTTAATGTGTGGCGTATTGTAACGGGCTGTAGACTCTGCCTACCCCGATGAGAGAAAGGCGTGAACTTATGGTTATAAATTGCTTTAAAATGTGAATATAAACATACATATAAACCAAGCGCGAAATTCATTTTTTTTAATTAAAACGTGTTCAAAACTGAATCTTACACAATATATCAGGTATTAACTTATAATCATAGATAATTAACTTAATTACTATTAAAATACTGAAAATGATTTCTCACGATTTATATAACTCCCTTGGTCGCTACCTATACAGTTGATTAAAAATCTATATCCTTTTTAATATTCTAAGTTTCAGTTAAATTTCTACTTTAGCACATACAAAATAAGATATAAATTTAAAAACCCGGCCAACTCCTTACTGCTAACAATATTTTCGGTAACATCATAATTTATATCAATTTATTACTTATCTAAAAAAAAACTTTGGATAAATGGCATCAAGTGAACTTTAAACATCACACAAAAAGTTATTTATTTGATAAATAATTACAATTCACTATTATTTGATATCGTGTTTAATTTTTGTTAGTTTGATTTTAAAATATCGTTAAGGACTCGCTTAAACTACCTAAAACTAGGACACAATTGAATCATTTAAATATATACGATTAAAAAATATTGACGAATAAAGGAATGTATTTTATAAGTAAGGTTCAACAAGTATGTATAAGATAATTTCCTACAAATTTTACGAATTTAATTTGAAAAAAAAAATGTCTTATTTAAAAATTTAATAATTATGAAAGCAATAGGTATACACCGTTACTAGCATAAATATTACCGATTTTTTTTTTTGGGTTTAGTAAGTCAACCGATTAGAGTTATAAATATGCGACCCGACGTTTTCGATCTATTGCGTTTATTTTCCTCAATCCATCCACATAAATAAGATTAATATCCTTCAATTGTTCTTTCCCGTTCAATATACTCTCAATTTTTCCATTTTTAATTAATTTCAAAAGTACCCGTTTGACGGCATAAGGCTTGCCCCCTATTACGTTAGTGGGCCAAATTTTTAATAAAATAACGTGGGTGTTTAATACAGCTTACCCCTTCAGCGATATAAGAGTGAGCATATGTACTATATACACTGGACACAATATCATAATCAAAATATGTACAGTATTCAAATCAGGAAGTAACGTTACTTAATGAAGGAAGGTTACTGAGCACACGATATTTTATACTTGGTAACTTTGTGTGTGATAAATACTACCGTATTGAAGGAAGTGCGTTAAAAACGTTACTTATCAACAGCGTAGGATGTAAAGTAAGTTAATTTTATGTTTTTAGTAAAGTTGGAAAATATCAATATCAAGTTAATTGTCAACACGATATGAAAAGTTGCCTTAAGATCTCAGAAATTAAAACGAAACATTTCTGGCTAGGCTTATAAAAAAGGTTTGTAAAGAGGGTTATGTTTATCGTCTACACATCTATCATATCGGAATCGAGATATATACACTTGCAGCAAACAACATTTTAACTCTGCTTTGTAGATCAGTTGAGAATAATATATAAATGAAAGAAAACGAGTTAAAATATTGTTGTTAAAAACATATTGTCTAAAACTATTATGTATAACATATCTTTAGTCTTTACATTATAGTAGGTATTATATAATATATATTTACGAATTTGTTTATTGACAGTAAAAAATACATTTGAATGCATTCTACAACTGAATAGCTACATCTCTCCATAAGTTAAGTGTATAATGTAAGTATATTTACTGTGCGTATCTTTTCTTCGGTGGTGGTGTAGGAGCTTTGTCACTGTTAGCCGTTTTCTTTTGTACCATGGAATTGTACAAAAATGAGCCACGTGGAGCCCAAACTGTGTCGTAGTTATACCTAGGAGCCAACGGATTTGCTGACTCACCGTTGTTGTTTGTATCGCTCTCTAACTCCATGCTTCGGTGGGTGGATTTTCTTGGGAGTGGGGGAGGTTCTTCGTCGTCTTGATTAGAGTCAGTTGTACCTGTTTATTAACAAAAAAAGATTTAAAAACAAAATTAAAATAACCTGGTACATTAATTGGTCTGGAATTGTTTCTATTAATACCTACACTGTACTTGCAGTACAGTATACAATATATAAACGTTAAGTAGCTAAGTATTTGCAAAAAAGTAAAGCAATGCTAAATCAAATGTAAACTACAAATGACAAAATAACGTCTAGTCATAAGATTACACTTTAGAGAAAAGTTCATAATAAACTAATAACAAAAACTGATATTCTAATATTATGAATGGGAATGTGAGTTTCTTTGTTTCTTACCCTACAACGTCAGAGGAATAGGACAAAAGGAAACTTTCATGAAAAAAAAAACTGTTATGGAAGAATATAACATTCACGCACGTGGGTAAAATTATGTTTCTATTATAGGCGGAAAAACGGACAAGGCCTTGTGTTTTGTTGGCGACGCCGATACTGAACAACGATATGTCTAAAGTTTTTTTATTTTTTTTTTTATATTTTAGGGGCAGACGAACAGACGAGTCACCTAATGGTGAGTGACAACCGCCGTCCATGGACACCTACAACTGGAGAATCGTAAATGCGCGCCCGCCTTTGACTGTGAAGAGGGATGAGGGTATGCGAGGAGAGATATGAGATGGGGATGAAGAGATGGGAAAGCCGGGAGGTCAGGAAAGAGGAATAACGAGAGGGGAGTTGGGCCTCCGGAAACCTCACTAGTTTCGGGGAAATGCAACGCAAGTTTTGCTTCACAACCGGTTTTCTGTGAGGCCGTGGTATCGCACTAGTCGAGCCGGCCCATTCGTGCCTAAGCATGGATCTACCACATATGTAATACGTTGACAAAGGCGTAACAAATATTGTTTTTAAACGCTAAAACTTAAAAATAAAGTTTTTATGTATTTGACTTGAATAAAATGTCCGTTTAAGCCTGTAATAGAATTTATATTTGAAAAATAATAATATTATATTTTGCGTTTTCTTTATGGAACAATAATGTACTCACAACTAGTTGTGCCATCCCAGAATCTGTTACAAATGACAACTAATCACAAGTGATTTACTATAACCTTTCCTTTTAGCACAACTACAGCCCTAGATAGGTTTAGGTGAGGTTCGGACTGGGCGAAGCGAGTGTGCCGCGGCATTAGTCGGCGAGTGCCAGGACCGAATGCATACATAGCGGGTCCATTAGAAACTCTTAAAGGCAAGCCTTATTAGCCTAGTATCATTAGGCACTACAACTCTAAAATAAATAGCATTCCTCGCCTATTATACAAATAGAGGGTAGGCAGCTAGTTTTAAAAACCGCGAAATACTTTTCATAACATTTTCACGATTTAGTACTTTGTAGAGCATCTAACTTATTAGTATTAATAGTAATAAAACAGATAAATATAGAAATACTGCAATATATATTAATCGATTTGTTTATTCAATATATATTATATTAATATAGTGTAACTAAAATAAATCACTTTTTATAAAGACAAGAGATTCTTAACATAAGCAGCCGTGTGGTGCTCGGTGGAGTACAATAGGACCACCTCATATTTTTTCGGCGACTAAGGGACGGACTGTTATCTATCTACGTCATATAGTGCCCGGATAGGCTTGCCTACAACGTAAGTGAGACAAATTGTAGATATAGGCGTCAGTGTATTTAAGCAGATATAATACTTACCAAAGGAGTCTCTATTGGATGGAGGGGCTGAGGATGAATTTAGCAAGCTTGTCCGTTGTGATAACCGACGTTCACGCTCGGCATCGCTTCGCAAAGGTCGTTCGGTGACCAACTGACAAATAACAAAATATAGCCGTCAAGCAGAAGCTTACGAAATAATCTAGATATTATGGTGTGTATTGAGTTTTGTAAGATTTGGATGTTATATTGATTAAAACATCTACTTACTAGGTGTATGATATAGTATAATGTGATTTGCGGTATTGAAAACTTAATAAATATATTATGATTGTATACTTGTAAAGATTATTGTGAAAGGATATAGATGAATTTATGTTTAGTAGTAGACGTTTTATAGCTTAGATGATTATGAGGACAAATAAATTAAAAAAAATAATGATGTTGTTTATTATCATATGTTTCAACTTTTTTAAGGATTTATCGGAACGTTTACTTGAATTTACATAAAATTAGATTATTCTACAATATATAATAAAAAAAAAACGATTAAGACCACTTCCCCATTTATTTTGTATGCAAGCAGTTGAAAGCCTTAGGTTTTATTTATTAAATTATTATCATTATTAATAAAAGCTGAACTTTAACAGGCATTAGTTAAATGCTGAAAAAAAATTGTACAGAAATTGTTTTATATATGTAAGTATTCTATAGGGTGTCTCAGTAAGAGAATTTAGAAGAGAAGAAATTTAGAATCATTTTTTTTTTGCAAGTGGCAACTCTGACATTTGACAGCTGTCACCTATGTTTATTCCGATTATTAAAAATGGAGCGCTTTTCGAAAGAACAACGCGTTATAATTGTGAAAAATAATTACAAAAATGGGAACAGTTACGCCAGTTGGAACAGTTACGTAAACTTCGGTCGGTCTCTTGAAAACATTGCTGCTGTAAACGAGTGTCGCCGGAAACCCGAAAACATCAATTCGGCATCGTTCTCAACAACTTCAAATTTCACGAAGCACTGCGCTCCGAATTTTGACAAAAGACCTCCACCTTCATGCGTGCAAGATTTAGCTTACTCAGGAGCTCAAACCAGCAGACCATGGAAAGCACCGGCAATTCGTTTAATGGGTAATGGAGCAAAGTGAAGTCGATGCCATTTTTTCGAAAAAAGTCATCTTCTCCGATGAAGCGCATTTCCATCTGAATGGCTACGTTAATACACAAAATTGTCGAAATTGGGGCTCAGAAAATCCTCATGCAATGTTTGAGCAACGTTGTACAACAACGAGCAACTTTCTGGTACGGATTTTGGCCAGGCGGCGTGATTGGGGCTTACTTTTTTGAAGATGAGGCCGAAATTGCAGTGACTGTAAACGGCATTCGTTACAGGAAATGATGATGGATCTGCACAACATGTGGTTGTTTTTTGTATTTTTTTTTTTTTATTATTTTTTTTATGCGATAGGGGGCAAACGAGCAGACGGGTCACCTGATGGTAAGTGACTACCGCCGCCCATGGACACCCGCAACTCAAGAGTCACAAGTGCGTTGCCGGCCTTTTAGGTAGAGGTACGCTCTCTTCTTGAAGGTTTGAAGGTCGTATCGGTTCGGAAATACGGCAGGCGACAATTTGTTCCATAAGCTGGTTGTGCGAGGCAAAAAGCTTCTGGAGAAGCGCACAGCGGTGGAGTGCCAATCGTCCAGGTGATGGGGATGGATATTTTGTCGCGTAGGACGATGGCGGAAACCAGCAGCCGGTATAAGTCCGAACAATTCCTCTGAACACTCCCCATGATACAAGCGATAGAGGATGCAGAGTGAAGCTACATCTCTACGCAACGCCAAGGTGTCAAGTCGATCAGAAATATCTTGGCAGTCGATGATGCGAGTCGCTCTCCGTTGAATGCGGTCAAGAGGCAGAAGTTGGTACTGGGGTGCACCTGCATAGAGATGAGAACAGTATTCCATGTGCGGCCGAACCTGCGCCTTATAAAGTTGCAGGCGGTGGGCCGGAGTAAAATACTGTCTCGATCTGTTTAGCACACCAAGCTTCTTCGAGGCTAATATGGCCTTACTCTCTAAGTGACGGCGAAACTGGACTTCGCTTGATATATCGACGATCTGATGTCAACTAGCCACCAAGATCTTGCGATTTAACGCCGTGTGATTTTTTCTTTGCGGTTTTGTGAAACCTCTCTCTATGCAAATAAACCAGAAACAATTCCTGAGCTCAAATCAGAAATCCAACGCGTCATCGGTGAGATAAAGCCACATCTCTGTGTTCAAGAAAATTGTAATGACCTGTCATCAGAGCCGTGGGGGCCATTTGACGGATATTTTATTCCGTACTTAATCGGAACATGTCTTCTTTACAATCCAATAAAAATATCACTACTATCTCATAAAATACGTGTTTTTATTTTAAAATGAAAGAGTGCACTCTTACTGAGACACCTTTATATGCAGACACATTACCCTTAAGACGTATTTAAAGTTTAAATTGAATAGGCTACGACTGTCAAATCAAATCAGCATCTTTTTGATAAGCGTCATAATGATAGGTTTGCTACAATAAGATACTGATATAATGAAATACATAGGCGTGAGTCATGCCTACGTATTTTATACAAAAATTTAAAATATAAAAATGAACATTTATCACATGATTCCCTTTTATGAAATTATTGCCAGACTTAGTGAAATAATTTAATTTAAGCAGAGTCATTTACTCAATTGTAATAAAAAAATGTTATATGACAATGTATCCCATAGTGCAATTATTAAATTTTATGCTAATTCGTCCAGATTTTATTTAGTACCAGTAAAAGAGAAATTCGTGTTTGTATAGAATTTTGAGTTTTTTATAGTTATAGTATAGTTGAATTAAATTGTGAGTATGATGAAGCTGTTTTAGATATTTTGTAAATGTTGTTGCACCTGTTAGTGAAAACAAATATATATATATATATATATGTATTTTTATTACATTTTTACATATGTTTACCATTC
Source organism: Tyria jacobaeae (assembly GCA_947561695.1). Taxonomy (NCBI): domain Eukaryota; kingdom Metazoa; phylum Arthropoda; class Insecta; order Lepidoptera; family Erebidae; genus Tyria; species Tyria jacobaeae. The sequence goes on along the minus strand of OX387231.1, from coordinate 9,698,000 downwards.
GGTTATTAAGTACCCCAACGTTAAACAACTAAAAATCTGATATATAAAATAGGCTTGTCCCCTGTTATATTAGTGGGACACAAATCTAATTGAAAAAATGTTTGTGTCTACCTCTGCCTACCCCTTATGTATGTAAAGTATTACATATAAATATTTATGTATCCTCTAACATGATTTGCGTAATGGCACTGTATATTTTATAAATGGGCAGGAAAGCATTTGCTATAGCAAACAAACATTAAATAAAATGAAAACCAAGACATAAATTTTGTACAGCCAATTTTCAAAATGCAGATTTTGTAAAAACGTCCAATTTGTATAATACATTCAAGTAGATCTGTAAAACATTATACATTAGTAACAAAACATTAAAAAATACATTTTATACACAATTTGTTGTTGTTGTTGTTGATGTTAGATACATTTGATAGGGTTTATCCACATTGGTTACTTGTTAGATTCACAAGTATAAGAAACTTTGATATTTGAACTGACCTTATATCGTTTGCTCACCTCTTGCCTTAGTTCCCTGAGAGGGGAAGAGGAAGGCGTGTCGCTAGAGTTGACAGAGTTGTTATTGAAAGGCGAGTTGTTGTTGATAGGGGTAGGAGAGTTGTTGCCATTGGGTGTTGAGTGGGAGGTGTACCATTGGCTGCCGCTCGCCGGTGTACCGATTTCACTCTGTGAGAATATCAACTTGAAGTTAAGGTTAGAACTTCATCAATATGAAGAAGGAAAATATTGGTTAGTTAAATAAATAGGATTGAGAAGTGTAATTAAGATAGTAAGTACCTAAATTAAATTTAGATAATTAGTCAATTTAAGCGGATAAAGAATTTGTTTTTCTTAGTAATAAAACGTAGATATTTTTTTTTTCTATTTCTTTTTTAAAAAACGAAATTTGTAAATAGTTCCTTGTACAACAAAATGCGTTAGTACAGTAAACATTTCTCTATAATTTATACTTAACAAAAGTATAATCTAATATTCTAGACTAAATCAAGTTTCTGTTAATTTGTTCAAAAAAAACTCCCACACTAGAAATTATTAGCAGGGTACTTTACAAACATATAACGGACACAAAGAACGCCCAGACTCAACAATAAATATTTGTGGATCATACAAATTTTGTCTACAGTACGAATCGAACACACGACCGCTTAGCAGTCAGGGACACTTAACTACTAGACTAACATGCTAGTCAAATAATACAATTGACATTATAATCACTGCATTTTAAGTTAGAGTTTTGAAATAAGAGTAGATCATAAGTCTATAGAATCAGTTTCTCACAAGAACATTTATTTATTTACCTTTCTCATATTATTTCGTTTATTTCTTCTGCCTGGTGAGTTTTGAAGCGTTGCAAACCGGTTCACGACGCTCGTGCTACTGTTCCTACGGGTCATGTAAAGAAAATATGGGTATAGTACTTTTGTATCACAGTTATTATATGTAGACAGAACAACCTAAATGCATAAAAAATATAATTTAGCGACAAAAAAAAACCTTTTAAAATATTATTTTTTTAAACTTATCTTAAACTAGCTGATAATATTTAAAGTCTAATAGTCTAAAGTCTAAAGTCTAATAATATTTATATTATTAGACTTTAACTTCAGTTAATCTGAATTATTTTTATTAGGTTCTAATGTGAGAGAGTATAAAAAGGTGCGAAGAACATACTCTGATGAACTTGGTAAAGGTTCTGCAGAAAGATCAGGTCACAAGTACTAGAAACCGGCGGATTTGTATCAAAGGTTTAATGACTGCAGAGCATGCTCGTGATATATAAGAACAGAAACAATTGGCTGGCTTCTTAACCTACCGCGAAGGAAACGAGTACAATTAATAAGAAAATACAAAACCCGACTGAACTAAGATTGATTTCTTATACCCTATGTCACTCCAACGCATCGAGGCTTATAATATACAAAGTTAAAGAGGATTATCTTGAAAAAGATAATCCTCTTTAACTTCATGTGTGTGTATGTACAGAATATCGGAACTTTACTTTTGTGCAGCAAAACCTCTTCAGTGTGTGAGAAGAGGCTGAATTCTTAAGATCGCTAATATTGCACTTTATAAAATCATAAGGAGGCTAGAAGAAAACTAATAGAAGAGAGAAGAAGACGGTGTCTTGAAGACGATTAATAATGATTTTTTTTCAAAGGATGAATAACTCCTGAGTTGGACACAAAGAACACCCGAACTCGGGCTAACTATTTGCGGATCACACAAATTTTTATCCCGTGTGGGAATTGAACCCTGAATCTCCGGTTTATCAGTCAGAGCCAATAACCACTACACCAATAGGTCCGTAAATCCCTGTACTAATTTATTTAAAAAAATAGATAAATTAAAACGACCAAATAAATTAATTCCCGCAAGCGAGTCGGCCTACCTCGGGTGCGACTGTGCCATGACAGCAGGGGGAATGATATATTAAAGTAAAATAAAAAACCGTGTAGTGTTTAACCAGATAGGAACGAAGTTCGTTATTATATGGAACAGTTCAAGTTTCCGTTGTTTGTTATACTTTTACTAGATTGCAATGTTACACCATATATGGTACAAAAATCCCTAAACTTCTTTGCAGTTCATAATTGAAACACTAGATGGCAATATTACCCATTACGGACGTTTTTTGCCGGCTAGGGTACCCCTCCGCAACGCCCCATAAGGAACTTCGTTCCAAAATATAATATTCAGTGGTTTACATACCTTATTGACAATGGATTAATTGCACTGACACTGTTGAAGCTGAAGAACCTGCCAGCTTTTGCAATTGTGCTGAAAAAATATATTCTATTTAATATTTTGTTTGTGCATATTTTTTTATAAATCAGTAGAGTTAGGGAATGGAGAACAAAATTGCTAATGTTAGAATGGATTCAAAAATACATTGCAAAAATTAAAGCAAAATTTAATGTCTTAGGGATCATTAATTAATAACGTAAGGATGCTGAGAGGAAATAAGTTAAAAAACTAGGGGGATGAGGGAAAGGGAGAGAGGAGGGAGAGTGAGAGCCGCCGGACACCTCATTATTTCAGGCATTTCGCAAGCGGTTTTATGTGAGGAGGTGGTATTGCACCGGTCGGCCATCTTATACTAGCTTGTTCTAGAAACAGCCCATTCGTTTCTAGAACAAGCTAGTATAAGAACTACTTTTTAATTATATAGTCTTAGAATGATATGGCATGGTAAAAATAATACTTACGTAATTAATTAATATTCAGTTAATAAAATTATTGATTTCATTTGGTGTACTTACACAAGGTGAAACGTGTGGGATGTTTATTATTTAAATAAAGTGGGCCACACATCACACACACATTTCTTGTATTCTTGGTAACCCTTCCAGGTAAGTTAAAAGTTGGTTTACGAAAATTGTGCACTACACTCAATGCACTACCTTCGTGAATGAACCCCACTGGGTTCGAACCAGATGATCGTAAGTCATACGCCTTAGCCATTAAGCTAGGGCCGCAGCTTTCATTTTATGTGTTATTGAGTATTCAGTAACCAATAAAATTGATAACATGCCTATATTGTAATAATACAATATATAAACTAACTCATTATTAGTGGATATGTCTGATATCCTATTATTGTCAGTCGCCGTGCAGGACTCTTGTGCCAGACTGTCTCGGAACGGCATACGAAATTGCACCTCGGACGACTCATCTAAGTCACAGTTCTGTAAAATTAAATAAAATGTATAAAGAGATCCGTGTGCTGGTAGAATTGTGACATTAATTTATTTCAGTGGCCAGCAGAACTTCAACTGCCTCTGTTCAGTCGTTGATTATTTTTAGTGGGTATACATAGATTCATAGAACCCTCGCCACCTAGTGGTAAAAAGCTGCACAGTCACTATATAGACTTATGAAATAAAACATGAAAGTTTAATATATTATTATAATAAACTATGAAAGTTTAATATATGCACAGGCTGTTCCAGAAAGGTGTGGTCATATTTAGGGTCATATGGTTGAATAACGTATATCGCTAACAAAATTCATGATCATTAATACAGAAATCTTAAGCTGAAACTGACAATAGACGCATTTTTTTACGACTGGGGAAACGAGCAGATGTGCCACCTGATGGTAAGTGACTACCGCCGCCCATGGACACCCGCAACTCAAGAGTAACAAGTGCTTTGCCGGCCTTTTAGGGAAGAATAAACCAAACCACAAAATGTATGCATAAAACAAGAAAAATTAAAATCCTCGAAAATGACAAAGAAAATTAATTGATTTTAGAAATGCGTACGTTCTAGGAAAATCATACGTATAAAAAAACAAAATCCCTTTCTTCAAGCTAAAAAGCTAAAATTTGACAATCTTCCACATATCTGAAACAAGCTGTATACTGGACGCGGATATCTAGTCGTTTTCAACTATTGTAAAGATATAAGTAAGCTATAAGAATAACATTTATTACTTTCTTAAGTGACCATGGCATTAGATGTATATGAAAACATAAGTAGCCAGTGTCACTAGGTACGATGTGAGGGTTCTAATTATCACCACATAACTAAGTCAGTTTAAGTACTTGAAAGCTTTGTGGAATACAAAAACTCACTCTGAATCAATAGGAGTTCGATATATATATGTATTGTATTGAATTATATTATATATGTAGAAGCAGCAGTAGAAGAGCATGTATTGTATGTATTTATGTATTCTGTTGTTGGTTAATTTCTGTATTACCTCGTATCTTCCAAAATCAATCTATCCAGCTGGAATGGATTTCAACAATTAAGTTATTGTTTGATTCGTCTCAAAAACTCAAGTGTCCTTAGATTCAAAGTGCTTACAAAATTGCTAATTTTTGTCGTTAATAGATTTTTACGTACATGTTCAATGTTTCATTTTTGCGTTAAATGTTTTTACAATCATTCACCGAGCAGTCGTGTAAAAAATCCTAACTTGAATATAAAATACCTTTCGTCCATATCGTTGATGTACGTGCTGTTGTACTCGTCGGAAGCACTTGTCCATGTGCGCGTGCAGCTCGGCCAGCTCGGGCGGCGCGCGGACCGCGTGGATGTCCAGGCCTGATAACAACATGTTCCATTATATTATAGTTCAGCCTTACATCGTACGTAAATAAGTAACATATATACATATAATCACGCATATAACCCCGAAGGGGTAAGCAGAGGCCTCTTAAACGCTCACTTTTAGCCAACCATAATTTAGTACCACTTACCTAATAAGAGGCAAGACTGTTGTGTTAGATGAGGCAGCCTACAACTAAATGAGCACGTTATTGAAGTATTGAAACTTCTGCTCTTGTAAAAAGTGGCTAATAATAGTTCGATCTCTAAGCCGCCTTTACGGTACCCACGGGTAGAGATGGGAGTGGGCCTATTCTATTTCACCGAGAGCTGCTGTGTAACATACTAATATTTTATGTTTGGAGGCCGTAGATCGTTTTGTTTCTCCGGCGGCTCGTGCGTCTTCTGTGGGAGAGAAGAGTACGAACTCTCTTCTGTTCCTTTTAATGCAACCATCACTGCCTTGCAGTAATAGGCGGAGCTTTGGACCGTACACATAACCACGGTTTCTAGCGAAAGGCTATCCACATCGATATTGGCTACGAGGTCGGCACGCTGAGCATTCTTTGTTACGCTCCAGGGCCTAGACGATTTGATGGATTTCAACACGTGAGATGTCATTCGAATCTGATATTTAAGCAATAACTGGTTGGACTAGCAGCCAACCCAAATATACACGTTAATAATAAGACTAGGAAAAACACATTTCGAGATAACATTAGAAAAAAACTAGGAAATTAATAATGCGGACGGGTTTTATATTTTTTAAATAACTTAATTAGTTTGATCAGTACTACCATTCAGTAAATAACAAACATTTACTTAAATATATTTTAGGCTTAATAGCTCCACGAGCAAAGCTAGACTTTTCAAACAAGCCTATTGATTTTTATATTTCTATAAGAGCCACCGCACACTGGTGATTTTTACATACATATTGCTACCGGTTTAAACAGTCCCAACTCAGGACAAACCTCGTAAAAAATATATATAATCAGATGGGGATTCAGCGTTGGTACAGATTTAAACTACTTGTGCCGTACTACCCAAACGATGACCAATGTCCTACCAACTGCAAGCAGGAACATTTATGCTGCAATGCGGTCATTGTTACCCAAGTTTTGAACTCTTTTTTTTTTATTTCTTCTTTGATTATGACTCACCGTGCTTCAGGAGCGGTATCTGATCAGCGATGAGGTCCTTGAGCTCAGTAAGTAGGGCCGCGTTCTCCGGGTGCCGCGCCTCGTACGCAGGCGTCAGGAACGCCTTCTCATAGTTCACTATACCGCCTTGGACAGCTGGGTCTAGGATACCTGTCATATACATTCAGATCTATTAAAACTGTGTATATATGTATATGTACATATATATATTGCGATACTTTGTGTGAAATTTTAATCCTCTTAATATTAGGAGTAACTTAAGGTATATTTACATACATATGTATATATTTTCTTTTTTCTTCATTAAAGACAACTCCCGCATTAAGATTAGTTAATGTGTCGCGAGGGACTTTACAAACATTCAACACAACGGACACAAAGAACACCCAGAGTAAGAACAACAACTTGAGCATTAAATAACGTGTTGTCCTGTGCGGGGATCGAACCCACAACACTCGAGGCGGCAGTGTGGTGGCGAAGTGACCACATACCACTATGCCATCCGTGCAGTCTATATATACTATGAAAAGGCACATATATGTATATGTGGCCTTTCCTAGTATGGTATGTTTGTCTGACATATGTTCGTTGGTGTTGATATGGTTCTAATGAACTTTAGCAAGAAAAAACAGTGGCAAAGCAGCATCATGAATAATGAAGTGTTGGTTTAGCATTTTTCGTTGTATATTTTTACTCGTTCAATTAGTTGTTGATAGGTTAGGTTAATATATATAAGTAAGTGCAATGTAGAACACGATTTAAGGATTACAAGGTTACAATGATGATATTTTTTTTATGCCAAGTTTCAGTTGTGACACAAAATGAAAGTGACAAAAACATTAAAACTTTGTAATTCATTAAGACGGAATATAGATCAAAAACAGAGGTAGAGAAATAACATAACTCGGGGTAATCATTTCTAAATTAATGTGCCAAGTTATAAAAGTTACTTCACCTACAGTTCAGGACTCAAAAAAATCAAGAAATTTATTGTTTATTTTTTTTCTTCACTTTAATAACCTAATCTGATAAAAATATCATTCAGCCGTGGGCCACAGCATAAAAAAATATCCTCAAACTTATAGATTAGACTTTATAAGAACGTTGTATTAAAAAAAAATTGTCGGGAATGACAATCAAGTCATCAACCAGGTGACCGTCTGCTCGTTTGCCCCCCCCCCCCCCCTATACCATAAAAAAAACACTTATAAAAATATTTTTGTTACTTTGCCATATATGCCGTGTGGTTTCGGTGGCGTAGAATAGGGCCGCACATCTCTACCCGCGGGTGTCAGAAAAGGCGACTAAAGAAATGGACTGTTCCCTATCAGACTGTACATATACACTCATATAGTGCCCAGTTGATGGCAGTACTGACGGGCCTGTTGGTCCAGTGGTTGCTGACCCTGACTGCTGAACCGGAGGTCGTGGGTTCGATCCCCGCACTGGACAAAAAATTGTGTGATCCACAAATAATTGTCCCGAATCTGGGTGTTTTTTATGTCTGTTGATTGAATGTTTGTAAAGCCTCCGCGACACAGGAATTGATCCTAATGCGGTAGTAGTCTTTAAAAAAAAATATAGGCCTCCCCCCTATTACGTTACTTTAAAAATATGGTTGTTTAATACACCTCTGCCTGCCCCTTCGGGGATACAGGCATATCCCGAACATACGTGTATGGGTACTTTGTCATTATGGTTTACGTACCGGTTAGTCTCATTGTAAGTGGATGTAGTGGTGAGTCAGGCGACTTGGCGTCTACGATAAGAGAGCGTAGCTTCCTGTTGGTGTCTCGTAGCACCTCTACGGCGGCCGCTACGGGCGACACTTCGTACGTGCGCTGCGAATGGACTTCGAACCACCGGAGAATACCTACCACATACAACATATTTGGTTACTCACAATCTTATTTTAATCTACAAGATTCTAAATCACCAACATTTAAAGTCATTTAATATTTTAAATTTTATTTTATTTGTGTGCTATATATAAATAGAGAACATGTCTTAAAATAAAAGATATCTTAGGTATTAAATTTGTAAATCTGGAGTGCAATAACACCTGTACACATCATTTTTTCATTATTAATCTTCGTTAATTTATTTGGAGGAGTGAATGTAATACTTCGTACTTTGTTTATACATCACATGGTTTTATTACTGCTTGCTAATGTAATATAAATATGTTTTGATATTTATATTACATTAGCCAGCAGTAATAAAGAAAAAGAACAAGAAGTGTGATGTATAAACAAAGTACGAAGTATTACATTCACTGGTACACGAAAAAAAAATCTATAATTTGTTACAAGAAATATATTTTTCTCGTTTTAGTCTTCGGGTCTATACAACCATGCAAGCTATGCATTAAATAAATCTTTCAAACAATTACCTGGTAACTTTTCACTGATTTGGAGTTCTGTTCTAGAGAACCAACGAGTTGCAAATTCGTTTTGGTTAGCGAGGTCATCCGTAGAGCCCGACAGAGGCTCTTCTGTAAAATAAAATTTAATTAGAATATTCATAGACATAAGACCATCTATTCTAACAATAATAAAGGAGTAATAAATGCTTATTAAATAAGTATAAACTTGAAATACCCGCGACTGAAAAACTCCTCCAACTATATAAAAAGAACTGAGGATCTTTAAACGAATGCTCAAATTTTTATTAAACATATAAGAATACTCTTGATCACACATATTTCAAACCTATGAAAAATAGAAAATTGGCATCAAAATTGGTTCAGTCGCTTGGGACCTACGGTGTCACAGACAGACACATACAGACACATCAAACTTATAACACCCCTCTATTTGCACCAAAATGTGAAATTTTATGAGGTGTATTTAACAAATAGATACAAATATTTAATCTATAAATAAAAGTAACTATTAGGTTTTTTTTTGTTTTGGATTTTCTATCCAACAATGATGTCAAACTCAAAACTACATACAAAATAATATTTAAGACTCATGTCAGCTCACCACTGTAGACCATTGTTAAACTACTGTAATAAGATGACTTAAATTTCTAGACACTTCTGACCCTTGGCACCTCGTGTAGGTTAATTCAAGTAACGCTTTGAATTAACCTACATAATAATAACTAAGGAAACAAAAAAAAAAATACGAACAAAAATTGATTTAAATCTAAAATAACTCTTGTCTTGTAAATAAAAATAATAGTAAGTGGGTGGCTTAAGTTGCAGATGTCCATGGAAGGCGGTTGTCACTTACCATCAGGTGACCCGTCTGTTCGTTTGTCCCCCTAGCAGTGTAGTGTAGAGTAATATCAAGGGTATATTTACCATATCTATGGAATGGTCTGGAGAACTCAAATCTGTCGACATTATTATGTTTGTAGTACTGAAGTATTTGCTCTGCTATGGGCTTGCCGGATAAACGCTTCAGCTTGTCACCCATCACTGGCTCTACGGCATTTATTTGTAGATCTGTTGTTTAGTTAAGGAATTCCGTATACCATTTTTAACTAAATTCAAAATAAGAATATGGTACATAATTTAAAATATTTTAATTATTTTCTGATCGGATATAACATATCTTAAAAGAAATCTTGAAAAATTAAATATTAAAAACTACCTTCCACAATCCTATTTTGTAACAAATTCAAATGCGAAAGTAATTTTTGGCTACACGGATGGCGCAGTGGTTTAAGTGAGAGAGTGCTGTGGGTTCACTTGAGGACACTTTGTGTAATAAAAAAAACAAGGAAATTATAGGACATATTAACCCTTGTGGCAAATTACATGCAGATACTTTGACACTCCCGTTTATAATCTAGTATATGGAATCAATAGTTCTGGTTGACCGATTTTTATGACGTTTGATTTAAGCTGTCTCAAGGAGCAGAATAACTATAAAAGATGCGAAAAAAAAACGATTCTTTTGATAATGGATTTTGAAGCGTTACGAAGTTAGCCGGGTTAGCTTGTTTTATATAAAGGATACATTGTCCATCAGACTCGGTAATCTCAGGGCCGGGCGGGTCGAGTTTAGGTAACACTTCAGCGTCGGGCCATTCGTCGAGAAGTCTGTCCTTGAAGTCATGAAGCTGTTCGTATTCATTGCCTCTATAGATATAACCCTGCATAAAGTAAGTTGGGTTATTAATTTAAGACAGGTACTAGATGATACAGTCTCTAATAGTTTTTTATTCAAAGACCGTGGCAAGCAATTTTTAGAAGAATTATTTCATAGTCAGACACTTATAGGCCAATGCTAAGGAAATTTCGCAGATTAAACATTAGTTTCATAAATCTTATTCTGTATAAGTCGTCATTAATTTTATTTGCAATGAAACTATTCATTTGCAAAAATAAATAAATAAAACAATTAACTTCTTTTCTACCTATTAATGCAACCCAAACAATATTTTTTTCCAATGTTTAGAGATAATTTTGACATTTTAATGTTGAGTTCGAATAAAAACTTTTGTGATATATTGAACCAAGTTATAATATAGGGCCACTAAGCCGAGACTAAAAGTAATCAGGCCCTAACATGCAGACTCTTTTTATCGATAACTTCAGACATCTCACACACGGCCGTTTAATTTCAAACCAAGCAGAACTAGTACCAAGGTAACCAGACTGCTGATAAACATACGTTATATTTCTAAATACATCCATATTATTACTGACACAGAAACAATTACAGTGTTACTGGCCTTTATATCAGACATACATACAGTCGTGGTCAACTAATTAGGGACACTCTCTAGTTAATCCAAATTGTGAATTTATTTTTTATTTTCCAACGAGTCTAAACAATATTCCACATCTTTTACATGTAAGTATAATTAGTCATTTATGTGCCTAATTATACAAACAATAACAACTTCTTAAACATTAAACCTCTTTACAGTATAGCTGATAGATGATCACAGTGCTATTTGTTCAAAGAATGCTGGCTGGCCATTTAATTAGGGACACTGAGATATTGCGTTCTAGTTTCAAAATCTGAATCTCAATTATTATTTTCTTTCTTCTCCTATTCTTTGTGGTAGTTTTGGCGGCAATCTAGATTTGTAATTTCAAGTTTTGAGAGTTATTTTGAAGAACAATGGGCAAAAATAAAAGTTGCGATGCAACACTACGAAAAATTATCATGAAGTTTGTCGAGCGTGGTTGGTCATACCGAAGGATAGCAGGATATTTAAATTGTTCAAAAACTATGGTATGCAATGCAGTGCAACATTTCAGGCGCAATAACACAACTTTAAATGTGCCCAGAAAAAAAAGATCGAGAAAAACAACTCCGCAAGAAGATAGAATGATAACCAGGTTAGCTAAGAAAGATCCGTTTCTAGGCTCTATTTTAATTAAACATGAAGTGTTTGGGGCAGACGAAAGAGTCAGTGTATCAGCGAGGACAGTTCGACGACGTCTGGTAGAAGCAGGGTTGTTCGGAAGAGTGGCTCGCAAAGTACCGTTGTTAAAGAAAGAGCATAGAAATGCACGTTTGGCGTTTGCACGTAAATATGGACATTGGACCTACGACCAATGGCAACATGTATTATTCTCTGACGAGACCAAGGTTAATTTGATTTCTTCAGATGGAAGGCAATACGTACGGCGTCCTGTAAAAGCGGAAACGAATCCAAGATTCACAAAAAAACAGGTGAAACATGGCGGAGGAAACATTAAAATGTGGGGATCATTTTCTGGACGTGGAGTGGGACCTGTGAGGAAAGTTCAGGGTAACTTAGACCAACATCAATACAAGGCAATATTAGAAGAAACTATGCTTCCCTATGCTGAGGAACATCTTCCTATTATATGGACTTTTCAGCATGATAACGACCCAAAACATACAGCCTGTTCAGTCAAGTCGTTTCTTAACAGACAGTCGGTATCAGTGCTAGATTGGCCAGCAAATAGCCCCGACCTCAACCCAATCGAGCACCTTTGGCACGAAATTAAGAAAAAAGTTGCCATTTATCGTACCACAACTTTAGATGAACTTAATGAAGCTTTTTGTGAGGCATGGGCAAACATTCCTGTTGAAATATGTCAGAAACTGATAATGTCTATGCCACATCGGTGTCAAGCGGTAATTACTAACAAAGGTTTTGCTACTGGGTACTGATTTTACCCGTAATAAAATGAAGTTGTTAAAGAAATTAAAATACTGCAGATTATTAGTTCTGTTTAACTCTATTTTTCATTTTACTTTACTGTTCTTAATTAAATGTCCAGCTACAGAATTGTACCTTAAATTGAATACATGGTTAACCTTTGATATTAAACACTTTTTTATATTTATTTAATCTTTTATTTACAGCCATTTATAGTATAATAATCGGATCAAATTATGCAAATAATAGTTACTGAGAAATCAACAGGGTTTTATATTTATATGTACATAGCCGGTTATTGCTGTCCACTATCTTGAATGTCCTTAATTAGTTGACCACGACTGTATATACAACTCACGAAAGTATTTCTCGAATAATGACACAAATTAGACATTGAAACCTTAAAAATAAAATATAAAATTACAAACTTACATATTTAGCCTTCGTTAGTAACTCAGGGAAGCCCTTTCCATGATATAAAACCCTGAAATATCCAGGATGTGACCTCGCGGTTCGCAACATGGCCGCGTACAGAGTAGCCAGTTGGTTGTGTAGTTCGGCCAAAGGACCATAGCCTAATGCTTCTTCTTCATAGACTGTGACAAGCTGCTTCACTATTTCGACAGCTAGCTCCCATTGGCGGCCGCGGTTTAGCAGTTCAGCTATTTCCAGGTAAAGGTGTTGCTGTAACAAATATAATAGGCATTTTTTAGCTTGTATGGGACATGGTTTTCAAGAACAATGTCTTAAATAAATTCACGTCCCTTCATATTTGGAGTGCTAAAAGATGAATTTTCATCAATAATCAAGACATATATAAAAAATAATATGAGAATCGTCTATCACCACCAACCGTAAGTGTGACGTCAGTGCGAGTCACAATTAGGTGCGGCAGTTCGGAGGGGGGGCATTCTATTATCGAAGCTTGGACCTTCTTTTTATGCAATAGTGGGCAAACGAGCAGACGGGTCATCTGATGGTAAGTGACTACCGCCGCCCATGGACACCCGCAACTCAAGAGTCACAAGTGCGTTGCCGGCCTTTTAGGTAGGAGTACGCTCTGCCTACCTAGTACCTAACGGAACAACTTGAAAATCTCAACAAAGAGAGAAAGAATATATATTTATTTTGTACTCATACAAGGCAAGGATACCAAATTCATCAAACGTCAGTGCTAACAAGTACCACTGTATGAGACAAAAATGGCTGTTAGCTTTGTGCTACCTAGTAAGAAACATTGCTGGTATTATGCTAACACCTAGTGAATATCACGGAGAGAGAGCCATCTTTTAATATATATATACATATATAAGAGTGAGTGAGAGAGAAAGAGTGCCTACATAGAGTATAATACATAACCAACTTAATCAAGGCTTACTAAAGTCCAAGTTTTATATATTACGTATATATGTATAATTGTATATATTTAAAATATACTACTTATCCGAAAATTAAATTAAGAACATGTTTTCTAGCGTGTTCGTTTTACGTGCAGAGACTAAACACAACGTCATTCATTTCTATTTAATCTGTGTTCAGTAGTTTTAAGCAAAACTTATAACACCACTATTTTTATGTCGAGGGTTAAACAATAAATGTGTTCGAATTCGAAATTCGGCAGTTTTTATAAAGTTAACTTGGAGAGGACAAAATTAGAATTATGTTTATGGGACTTGGGTTTGTCGTAGCTCTTGACAGAATAACGTGTCAGCTCAAATCTCTTAGCAGCTATAAGTAAGAGACAAGAGAGCTCAAATAAATGAGAACTAAGATAATGCAAATGTTCTATGGCTACTTTATTCCACTTACCTTCAAATCCCGATGTGTAGTGGTATGAGCGTCGTGTTCTAGGTTTGGATGCCGTAATCGAGGCGGCAAAGGGTCATGACTCCACGATAGTAACTTCGCATGTAATTCTAAAGACAGGCCTGCTTCAGCCCACTGTTGGGCAGCAATGTGCATTTGCGCTAATTTGTGCACGTAACTAAAAAATAAAAGATTTTATAATGATAAGAAAACAAAATACGTCAATCTCGGTCCAATATTAAAAGAAGGTTACATGAGTGGAACCAAGTTCTATATGAGTGTTTAATTGCCTCTGCTTGCATACAGGTATTTTCTGTATGTATGTGCATACGTATCTATACTAATCGCGCTATAGTTTGTTGCGCAGGGGAGGTGCCTCTGCGCAACAAACTAAAGCGCGACGACAATGTAATTTGTGTGTATTACTAAATATCTTACTCTGAGGTAGTGCACTTTTTATTTGGAGTATCGCCGGAATCTTAGGCAAATTGTACCGATTCTGTACAAGGCGTTAATCTCTGGAATTATCAGTCAGATTTTAATGAGTATATTGTAATGATTTTTAAATCGGTATTTATTGAGGAATAATATAGGTTATTAAATATCACTAGAAGAATGAACAGTGCAACAGGTGGATTGCTTTACAACACTAAATGAAATACCTTTATATTTATTACCTAGCCGTTTCAATCAGTTCACCTGCATTTATGCTCACTGTTCCGCTTCTAAAGATCGCAGTGTGATCTCTTATAGCTTATATTATTCCTCAATAAATAATCTATTCAATACAAAAAAAAATTAAATATAACTGATAGTTCCACTGATTAGTTCGTTAAGACAAATAATAAAAAAAACCGGTTAATAATATAGATTGATAGACGTTTAGATTGAATACAAAACATACATATGCGTGCCGTATATATACAGTCGTGGTCAACTAATTAAGGACATTCAAGATAGTGGACAGCAATAACCGGCTATGTACATATAAATATAAAACCCTGTTGATTTCTCAGTAACTATTATTTGCATAATTTGATCCGATTATTATACTATAAATGGCTGTAAATAAAAGATTAAATAAATATAAAAAAGTGTTTAATATCAAAGGTTAACCATGTATTCAATTTAAGGTACAATTCTGTAGCTGGACATTTAATTAAGAACAGTAAAGTAAAATGAAAAATAGAGTTAAACAGAACTAATAATCTGCAGTATTTTAATTTCTTTAACAACTTCATTTTATTACGGGTAAAATCAGTACCCAGTAGCAAAACCTTTGTTAGTAATTACCGCTTGACACCGATGTGGCATAGACATTATCAGTTTCTGACATATTTCAACAGGAATGTTTGCCCATGCCTCACAAAAAGCTTCATTAAGTTCATCTAAAGTTGTGGTACGATAAATGGCAACTTTTTTCTTAATTTCGTGCCAAAGGTGCTCGATTGGGTTGAGGTCGGGGCTATTTGCTGGCCAATCTAGCACTGATACCGACTGTCTGTTAAGAAACGACTTGACTGAACGGGCTG
Source organism: Tyria jacobaeae (assembly GCA_947561695.1). Classification (NCBI taxonomy): domain Eukaryota; kingdom Metazoa; phylum Arthropoda; class Insecta; order Lepidoptera; family Erebidae; genus Tyria; species Tyria jacobaeae. Next base: position 9,682,331 of record OX387231.1, on the reverse strand, counting down.
TATGTTTTGGGTCGTTATCATGCTGAAAAGTCCATATAATAGGAAGATGTTCCTCAGCATAGGGAAGCATAGTTTCTTCTAATATTGCCTTGTATTGATGTTGGTCTAAGTTACCCTGAACTTTCCTCACAGGTCCCACTCCACGTCCAGAAAATGATCCCCACATTTTAATGTTTCCTCCGCCATGTTTCACCTGCTTTTTTGTGAATCTTGGATTCATTTCCGTTTTTACAGGACGCCGTACGTATTGCCTTCCATCTGAAGAAATCAAATTAACCTTGGTCTCGTCAGAGAATAATACATGTTGCCATTGGTCGTAGGTCCAATGTCCATATTTACGTGCAAACGCCAAACGTGCATTTCTATGCTCTTTCTTTAACAACGGTACTTTGCGAGCCACTCTTCCGAACAACCCTGCTTCTACCAGACGTCGTCGAACTGTCCTCGCTGATACACTGACTCTTTCGTCTGCCCCAAACACTTCATGTTTAATTAAAATAGAGCCTAGAAACGGATCTTTCTTAGCTAACCTGGTTATCATTCTATCTTCTTGCGGAGTTGTTTTTCTCGATCTTTTTTTTCTGGGCACATTTAAAGTTGTGTTATTGCGCCTGAAATGTTGCACTGCATTGCATACCATAGTTTTTGAACAATTTAAATATCCTGCTATCCTTCGGTATGACCAACCACGCTCGACAAACTTCATGATAATTTTTCGTAGTGTTGCATCGCAACTTTTATTTTTGCCCATTGTTCTTCAAAATAACTCTCAAAACTTGAAATTACAAATCTAGATTGCCGCCAAAACTACCACAAAGAATAGGAGAAGAAAGAAAATAATAATTGAGATTCAGATTTTGAAACTAGAACGCAATATCTCAGTGTCCCTAATTAAATGGCCAGCCAGCATTCTTTGAACAAATAGCACTGTGATCATCTATCAGCTATACTGTAAAGAGGTTTAATGTTTAAGAAGTTGTTATTGTTTGTATAATTAGGCACATAAATGACTAATTATACTTACATGTAAAAGATGTGGAATATTGTTTAGACTCGTTGGAAAATAAAAAATAAATTCACAATTTGGATTAACTAGAGAGTGTCCCTAATTAGTTGACCACGACTGTATGTACATATGTATGTATATACAGTACGCATATGTATACGGTAGTTCAATATGCTAGCAGAAGTGCAGCACACTGGTGGTGAGGTGCATGCGGTGCGGCCGATAAGACGCAGGAACAACAACACCTAGCTATATATCTTTAATTTTGGTGCACTGACCGTATATACATATGCGGTCGCTCAATCTGCTGGTAGAAGTGTAGCACGCAGGTGGTGAGGTGCATGCGGTGCGGAGTGGCGGAGCGGCGAGCGGCGGCGCGGTACTGCAGCAGCGCGTCGAGCTGGCGCGCCGCGGCCGCCACCAGCGCCGCCGCCGCGCCGCGCAGCGCGCCACTCGCCGCACCACACAGCGCGCCGCACAGCGACACGAAGCGCGCACGCCACGCCGCGTCGCCGTACCCGCGCTCCACCAACACGTCCACCTTGTCGATCATTTCGCTTTCCAGATCCTTTAACGGACTGTCACCTACAATACATTCGATTAAGCGTTGAAATTGAGGTAATATTTTATGCACGGATGGCGCAATCGTATAAGTTATTACTCGCGTTGAGTGTTATGGGTTCGATCCCCACACGAGACAGCATTTAGTACATACATACATATATAAACTCACGCCTTCCCCCACGCCGCCCGCTTCTTAGTGTAATCGTCCATTTTTTTTTTAGTCTGGGTGTTTTTGTGTCCGTTATCTGAATGTTTTTAAAGTCCTTCGCGATACAGTTATTTAACTGCCTTTATATTTTTAAGACATATTCCGTTTACTTAATCATTACAAAAAAACGTTAAGTATTCAAAATCAACTGTCAGAAGGACAAGAGGCCCAATACCCACCATTTCACTCATATTAATACATAAATTCCTCATTCTTATAGACTACGGTTTGCCCACAATTACAACGCAATTTTATTCTAGGTGGCACGCCATCTAATGACAGAAACTAAAACTATTTTTGAGTTTAGGTTTGGTCATGCGCAACAAGTAAAATTGTTAAAAAAGATATAAAAGCTGACTACATTATTAACTTCATCTCTTTTCTTGCTGACGTTACCTCGAAATGTTATACCTTATATCATTCTCACTATTAAGATGGTTTAATCGACACCTCACACCCATTTAAGCACGCCGGCCGTGACAAAAAACATACCCACGCACTCGAAAATTATAACCCTTATTGCGTAATCGGGTATTAATATACACAATAAATACAACATTATAATATGCTTCCAAAAATACATTATGAAAACAATGTTATACTTTTTTGTGGTCTTTTTCATAAAAATTGAATACTATATAAATCAAATTATTATTGTAAATTTACAAAAAGCACATAACATAAACCATTTTCTCAGCAAAATTCGCACTTACCTACATCACCATGTGCTACACTATGACTGTACTCGGTCTGCATCATATCAAAGAACAGCGGGATCGTAGTGTTTCGTACTTCCTCGTCTCGTAGAAAACTTACTTCCAGGAACGGGCCCACCAGACAAGGAATGAAAGAGCGTTTGTGGTAACCTGGGAAGAAACATGTCTTATCAATCGGTGGCATGGCGTACGCTTAGAAGAGCCCTTAACTAATTAGGTATGTACTACGCGATTCAAATAGACGATAATAGTCATCTTCATTTAATATTTGTCAAAAAAGTACTAATTTATAATTACAAAACATCCATACATATACTCACGCCTGTATCATCGAAGGGGTAGGGATAGGCGAGAATAACGTCCAAATTTTAGATAATAGTTTACAAGCGTATTGCCGTCATTCTGGCACTTTTGGGAATTGGATGAGAAAATTTGGAGTATATTTACATGAAAGGGAGGAAGAAATATACTCCATTTTTTTTTAAATAAGAAAGGGAATATTGAGATAGAATAGATGTTGTTTATATATATGAATTGGGGAGTATAAGCAGTAGCTCAAGCAAGTTAGGCTCGCATTTATAGCTCGAACTGGCTGGTGTCGGGAAGTCCGAGCCATCTAACTTATATAACAAAACATGAATTACATATAAACATTAAATCTTATACCACATAAAATAATGATTCCGAATAAAGAACTGGTTACAAGTACGTCATCATCAATAGTTAACAGTATAACTATAATCCTTGGTAGTGACTTTTAACCATTACTTTGAATTTATACATATGCGAGTTTTTCTTATTTCCGTTGACATTGCATTCCACAACGTTGCAACAACCGTTAAATATTTATCAAGAAATATAGTCACGTTATAGTATTAATTTTAATTCATTTATTCATGCATTAAATTTAAATTATAATCTATTTTTATATCTTACTTAAGCTGTGCCACATTTCACTCAGACAATCAGCCACACCTCGCCTAATATCACCGTAAAGCGCAGTAAGTCGCTGCTTCCTAGCAGCCGGCAACGTTTCTAACTGAAGGGACTGTGATGTAGCTAGGGCCGAGCCAGCTTCGAACCACGTACGACACATCGTGTGGATTGCTGTTAGAGATTCCGTGTCATCTGCAGATAAGAGACGGTCGCGAAGTGTTTGTGATAGTAACCTGAAACATTTATGTATGTCAAAAGAGTTCTTGGAAGGCAGACGATTGTATGATGGACGTTAATCAGCTTAAAAAAATAGTCCCTAATAAAAATGAAGCAAACCGGTATGAAAATTAACTTACCGCAAAGCGTGTAACATGACATAATGTTGTAGATGTAACATATCGGCCCAATGAGGTCTGAACACGGGTCGCTGTAGTAGAGTCAAAAACAATGACAGGGCATCATTTACTAAGGTCCCCGGACCGCCCGCATTGTCAGCTTCTAGAGCCTGAACTACCATTGAGTACTGATGATCAGACATTTGGCGCACCATGTCCAGGAGAACGGAGATAATTCTTCGCTAGAAGTTACAAGAGTATGATTAGTAGCGTAATGGTTTTTTTTTTAGTACTAAAGGGGGACAGACGAACTGACGGGTCACCTAATGGTACGTGATGACACCATTGACAAATTATGACACCATTATTAAATTAAAGTTTGTGTGAAAACACGAGTTGGCTGTTTGGTATGTTAGTTACATATTTTTTTTCTTTATTCTAATTTGTCGACTTGAAATAAACAAAAGTTAAATATATTTTGTTTTATGTACCCAATTATTATGAAACAACAACGACTATTACAAAATAAAAATAGTAAAGCGATCTTAATCTTCTACCAATTAAAATAAACTACTTACCAACAAAGCATTATCGGCGGTGTTACTATCTCTATTACTCTTCCGATCATTCAGCATATTTGCGGCTGTCTTCAACACTGTTGGCAGCAGTCTCTTTGCCAAATCACCCCTGTCGGCTTCGACCGGGCCGACATCATCGCGAGCAAGGAGAGACATCACTTCGCCCAATGTTTCCACACAAAGCTCCACCTATAAACACTTATTTATTACAATATGTTAAGAATATACTCAACGAAATGATAATTTTAAAACTCCCCACTGGGGAAAACACGCAGGATGTTCAGTCTGATAACAACGTAGTATTACATCTAATATGTACCATGTACCATGTATTCATTTGTACAAAAATGTGAAGTTACAGTACGTTCTGAATGTTTTTATTATCTATTTACCAGCTTAGGTTAAGGCCTTTTCTTCTGTGATTATACCTTTTTAAATCAATAACAATTTTTTTAACTGAAAATTAAAAAAGAAAATTTAAACAAAATATTACAATATTAAAATTAAAATAAAATCGTGAGTTATATTCATATTAATTAAAATAATCAGTTTTACCCACGTGTGGATTTCGGGGATGTCTGACTAGTTTCGATCGTCCCCCATTCGGAAAGCCCCCGTCGGGACCGAAACTCGTCAGGCGTTCCCGATGTACACAACTGAGTTAAACCGTTAATTGTCATAAATCAAAATATAACAAAGCCAGTCTGATATACGGGAGTCACACTGAAAGTTTTTAGAAAATAAAAAAACTGAAATATCCTTTCATCTTCTAAAATGATTGTTGCGAAATGACCCGTCCGTCCAAAGACTGAGGTGACTGAGATCATGTTTTTACCTTGACTTGACCTTCACGGACCTTGGCGGCACCAATCCAATCGACGAGGTTTTTCATTTACCATCAAATTATGAGGTATCCATCTGCTTTCTGATCTAAATGTTCATCTAAGGCTTTTTGTACTTGACTCATAACAATGCCTAAAGCTGCCCGAATCTATTGATATGTACCCTTCTATCAGCCTCTACCATTAGCCGCACAGCACTCTCGTTATCTTCACCTTAGAAGGATTCACCGTCATTCCCGAGCATCATCGTGAGTTTGCTTCGATCACGTTTTCACTCATTAAACCAGTTGTAAAAAATATCACGAGATGGGATTTCGTAATGAAATTACAATCAAAATCTATCATAAAATTCTTGTTCGGTAACACCACGACGAAGTCGTGATAATTCCTTAAAATATTTTTTTCTTTAGTGAAATCCCTTTCGAAGCACGACAGACACTTTTTAAAATTGAAGCCGATTTGTAAAAATAAATTAAGTGTTTTCATAGGCTGCTTTTCATAATGGGCTATTATACAAACTTTCAGTGTGACCTACGTACATAATTATAATGTTTAAGATTTGTAGTTATTTAAGATGCCATATATATTTAATTTAAGTAACTACTTTCCTTTTTTGTTTTTTTTTTTTATTTGTAAGGCTACCATAATGACTCCACTTTGCCTGATGGTAAGCAATAATTTCCTATTATACTTACGCTATCCTGCTGATCTTGGACACGGCTGCGTGAAACCAGAGTCATGATTACAATACATATATATATTTTACGCACAATATAAATAAGTATTACCTATAGATAAACTGGCATAGATTTTTTTTTTAATTTCCATATAAATGAGCGTTCAATATATCGTGGGAATATGCGAAGCTTTTCCTGGCACTTGAGTATGATTAGGATATCTTGATTGATGAGACTTCAGTTAGCCGTGCAATAGAAATCTAGCAGTAACCAAATTTTGTCTGTGGTTTCACCCAGAATTTTGAAGGAACAAACAGAACTATATCACACATTAAACCAACCTTACAGTCTTATAGTTTTTGTACAAAGTATTTTTGTATTAATAACGCAACATGAACACTTGGAATTCACATAGTGGTGGACCCGAACGAACATGTATGTATCTTACCAGAATATCGATGATCTGCAAAATCTTTATTGACACATATATGGTTAATAATAGATGAAAGAGCAGAAGCATACGTAGATATGAGTGGCATAACAATACGTTTAGAAATTTGGATCGATTAGACGATGGCGCAAACGCAATAAAAAAGCAATAGTAATGCAGGCATTATCGAGAATCTTATTCATCAATACTCTTTGAAACTACGTTTGTTACAGCGATTCTAAGTAAATATTAATTAAACATTTGCAAATAAAACAATGAGTTAACAACATTTCAACATTGTTTAAACGAATCGCGATCTCAGTAACTCAAATGAGGGTAGATATATTTTCGTGAGACATAAACTAAAATCTAAATGTTAATACATACGATCTGCTGATGATGCGTGTCGTCGTGTAGCCTCGCTGTGTCAGCACCGAGGAGCCTCGCCGCCTTGCCGACGGACCGCGACTTGAGGGCGGCCTCACGGTCCCACTGCCACACCCGACACATTGCTAGCGCACACTGACTTATCCCCGAATATAGGATCACTGCTAGAAATGTGTCGAGGCCTTTAGGCTTGCTCGTGTCACATTACGATACATTCAAAAATGGAGTAGAGACCATATTCATTTTGAGACCTATATTTTTCTGTTGCTACTAGAAGTTACTTGAAATATATTTTTTTTGTTAAAATGTGATTCTAGTGCTTATGTTTATTTAAATTGTATTTTGTATCGCTTATATATTTATAGTCGTAATGTGACTTTATTTGAATCTAATAATAATAATAGATTACTATATATCGGGAATTCGTCTCAAGCGTACACCAATGACTGATCATTATAAATATAAATTCACTTTTGAAATTATTTATTACTTTACCAAATTTTATTACAAAGTTATGAGTAAAAAAGAGAGCTATTTATATAAAAAAATAAATTAATAAATATTCTTTAGTTTTATAATAATCAGTCGTCACGCTTAGCAATCTGTCAGTTAACAATCAGTTTTGACAGTAAACGTCAACTTTGAGAGCTGTCAACTGTCAGAATGCAAGCGCAAAACATGCAACACATCAAGAGTTTGCACACAATTTAGTTTCAAGCGACATCGAAGGCGCTTGTTACTTTTAAAATATTTATTACTTTTTTAATTCGAACACCAACATCAAATTGTTGCAATGTTATTTCGAAAGTGAAGTGTAAATGAAGAATAATATGAGAATAATTAAACTAAACATAGTATTAAGTTTATATTAATTACGTACATGTTACGATATGAAATATATAATGCAAATAATAAATTGTTGTTATGTAAGGAGTGTGAGTTAATATATAAACATAGTTAATAAACACAGTAAGAAGACACTATTTGGTTACAAATAATATACACAAAGATAAACATACATTTCGAAAGCAAAGCATGGTTCGAGGATACCCTAAAATGGAATTTAAATACGAATATCGCTGATTCTTCATGGTTATCTAATATGCATTTATTTATAGGTTTAGATCGATGCGCACGCGCATTAATCGTATATAGTAGAACGCACAAATAACAAATGCCAAAAGACTTTTTTTACACCAATGAAGCCAACTCAGACAGAAAAAAAAAGTGATTGCCAGATTATAAAACTCCCTTTGTATTAGCCGTACTCGAGCCTTATTGGTATCTCAGACCTCTGTTTGGTGTAGTGATGCTCTTATCGGTGTCAGAGTTCATTATATATCATTTTTTCGCTACCGGTTAAATTTACTGGTCCCCATTCTATGTTTCAAATGCGAATTGTGATTAATACAATCGTCTCCTATTAGTTTCATTGCTTTGGTTAGGTTAGCAATAATTTTCCCTGGTATGTATGACAGTGATAAGGATGACTATGTTTTCATTGTCATCCATATTTAAATACTTTACAACAATTTTCAAATATACTGTTTTTTTAGCAGACCTCTGAAGACCTACCCCTCAGATGGAGAGCGGAGGGGGTCGGGTCTCCGGTAACCTTACTCAGTCAAGCACGCAAGCATTGAATCACAACCGATTTCCAATGAGACCGTGGAATTAGTCTGGTCGAGCCGGCCCATACGCATGGCTATCCCAAGCCAGCTAGAGATATCTGACGTACGATATTCTAATCTAGTTTGATTTGGGAGTACGACGATATGAACGATACTGTATGTAAACTCTACAAAAACATTAATAACTACATTAACAAAATTCATCAATTTATGTAAAATGAACCATCTTTTGCTAACCTTACCACATTGTGACTGAACACACACTACACACACGTGACATGTACACTCGACATGCACACACAAACATAAAGTCATGTTAGTAAATAAATATTAATAATGCGATAGCGTGAGGATAGACTAATATATTTTTCTAAAGTGATAGTTTAGATGTTTTTTGTAACGATTTTCTTTTTTTAATTTAAGAGTTGTGTGCATATCTCACGATGCGGGTGCTACGCGTTATATGGATAAACAGTTAAATTATGTTAGTACAACGTTGCGTGACGCAATATATGTATGTATGTACATTTTTATACGTCACATCACACAACCGTATTGCGGAATTATATACAATATAAATATAGTACATATTCATATCAATTATTTACAACCTTTATTTGTTTTTTTTTTATTTATTTAAAAACTGGAACAAATGATGGTTTCTTTATCCTCCTTATAGTTTATAATGTAATAAACTTTTTGCCAAGTTGCTTACAAAAAAACTATGGAAATTAATGGATGCAACTTTCAAACATTTATATGTTGTAAAGATATATTGACATGAGTTCGTTAATAAGATCGCCTATAACATATACATACATATGTACGGTTAGTTGCGTCTATCGTTAAAACATGCAAGTTATGGTATGGTAATATTTACTATAACGAAATCACTGATTCGTAAAAAAATGTATTTGAATTAAGACTTGTATAACGTACATCAACAAAGTGAATCAAGTGATATCCTTCACCATAAACTTAACACCTTCCAAAACCAAATGTTATATCATCTTTACTCAGTTTATTATTAGTATGTCTAACAACGAATTAGTATTTTCTACAATTATGCTTTTATTTGCTGATGTATACCATATAATTTTCACTGCGAATGTACAATTTCGTTAAGATTCCATAAATAATAAGAGAAAAATATATTCAGATGTATATTAAAATGGAATCTTCATGATTGTATGAAATATATTTTTCGTGAAATTAATTCGATCGCTCTTATTTTGTAACCACTATAACAGAAATTGTTAAATTTAGCTGATTCGGCTTGAAATAAATGTATAGAATACTTTAATTTCCAATTTGACTAGCATATAGGAAGACTTTTGTTAGTTTAAACGTTAGTTTAAGGGTTTTTATCTTAAATCGTGACTAATTGTAATTTAAGTTTACACACAAATCGCAGTGAAAACTCCAACCAATAAATACATCTAAACAAACAACATAAAGTGCAAATCGGGCTGCATGCATCAGCGAGCGGTGCTTACCTCGGTGACTCCGCGACGCGCCACATTGATCATACATATACCTGGCTGTATGGCTGGCAATGGGTGAGTGGGCGACAAATGTTAGACTGAACATTGATTGTAAACCACGCTATCTTAATAAACAAAGACACTTCTGCGTTTGCATTTTATGAAGTAAATTCTTAGACGACCCTTCGGTTAATCGATGATGTAAGAGAATCGAAGGTGAAAATTTCGTTGCAGAAGAGAGACAAAAGATATAACATACAGAGAATAAGAAAGAGAGAGGCGTATATTTTTAAAAACTTTACTTCTATCACATGTATGTATGTTGCTGGACTACTACTACACATGACTAATCTTATATTGTAACGTTTTGCGTCGGTACTATACTGGATGTTCTAGTGTACAAGGGTTTCTGAATCTGTAGAGGGCAAGTACCATGGTTTAGTACGTTATTGGCATAACGCAACCGTTGTGCATTTTTCTAATGTGGAGTTTACGTATATATTCACTTGTGATTTTACTTTTAAAATGTTATTCTCTCATAAGTGAAGTCAAAATATAAAATAGTTTAGGTTTTTTAAAAATCAGTAACATTTTCTTTTCAATAGAAAAAGAACAAAATCTATGTCAGAAAATAAAATGCAATTCATTGTCGTATTAAAAGTGTCTGCAAGCACATTTGTCCTAAAAGCATTTGTTTCCCAAACAACCCAATGTCGGCCAGTAGGTAATCCACGAACGAATACACAAACATATAATACGTAGTACATTACCGTTGTGCGGTGCGTCATACCATCACACGAACCGGTGGGTTTAGGACACTAGACGAACACAATGTTATTGACGAAATATACCTTTGGTACTGTGTAACCACGAGAACACGCGAAATTAACCCTTACAACGTATACAAAGATTATTATTTTACAAATTCATAAATGAAAGCTCAGGATTAGCACAACAGAAGAAAAGGTTGATGAGTTTTTAGGTTCAATGTAACATTTAACAGATACCTGTTACGTTTTCGATCTAGGTCACAAACAATGTTGCCACATATTACTTACTAGTTATATTTCTTACCACTGCAAAAAATATACTCATAAGACGAACTATGGCGGCCATTGTACATACAAATGCATATACATAAGTATTGTAAGACATACCAGTAATTTTAAATGTTATCATGAATTTATAAACAATCATAAAATTTCTCCTGGTTACACTGTAAAGTGTTGCCAATGCAAAAAAAAATGAAAATACTTACCAATGTATTTGTTAAGTCATAATTATTATTTTTAAAATTGTGTTGAAAATATGTTTCTTGGTCTACCCAGACTTACGATACAAAAAGCATGAATCTACTTAATTGCATAAAAAGTTATTATTGAATATAAATTGTGTACAAAATCTTTGATATTTGCATAAAATAAAAAAGTCGTTAGAACTAATAAAAGATAATCATTTAAAAGAGAAGTAATTGTATCGGGTTAAAAGATGTTTTCTCAGTTACATTCTTTGTTATGTTGAGAAATTACATTTCACAGTATTAAAAACTCCTAAAAATACCGCAGATGTGTTATAAGAATTACTCCTTGCAAATGTTTAGTACAATTTCGTAGCACATCGTATAAGCTACGATATCGTAGCACAAGATCAAGATATTCTACAACTGACACATATTTTATGTATAAAATTAACTTTTTTCTGTAATTTAGCTATATTTATAAATGTCTGTGTATGTGTCTTTGTGAAAATTGTTATCATAGTGTGATATTCACCTCGGCCTTATCTCGCAGCAAAGCTTTGGTAGTAGTGGCCAGGTGTGGTAGTAAAAAGGACCTGGCTGCAGGGGCGGCACACAAGGGTCCCCTCACGAGATCTAACAGCGCGTGCATTCTTTGCTTGCTGAGACGGCCGAGAGGAAGAGCCTCGAAAGCGGATACTATGAAGGCACTGTTAAAATAAACAAAAATTTAAAAGAAATCTTATACTGAGTGACAGAAAAAACTAAACGTTCTCATTTATCTCATAGATAGCATTAGATATCTTTAGAATAAATAACATTTGATATGCATATGCACTGATGCCTGTATCCTCGAAGGTGTTGGCAGAAATAAATGCCCACAATTTTTTGACCGTAATTTAATCCCACTTACGTAAGAGGGGGTAAGCCTAAAACTGTCAACTAGGTATGTTGGGAATTACATTGAAAAATTGGGTGCATATCGAGTATATTTGATGAGTATACTTATTCATATATTTTTTCTTTGACATTGACTACAAACTACAACTGCAACTAGTAAAATGAACTTTTTTATATCTAAAAATATTACACCATTTGTGATGTGAATCGTTGTTTTAAAGGAACTAACACTGAAGTTTCTGCTAAATGATATAAACACGTGATTGAATACAAGTTACCTCAATTCTGCATCAGGATAAACTTTGATAATATGTGGTACGGCATGAGGCAAGTATTTGAGCGCAGAGCCTTGACAAGTTAAAGCGTGATCGCCACATTGCATTAGCCAAACTAGAGCGTTTAGTAACATCTGTAATCAAAATACAGTAAGGAGTCATATACAATTTACAAAGTGCTCAACACTGCTCATGAAAGATGGCATAAATTGAAGGAGACCTACACCTTAGCAGTTGAGAATCGCTAAAGAAGATACAATTTATCTGAATAAAAAAAAAAAACAATTTATGTTAAACCATACTTATTTATTTATTTTTAATAGTATACCCTTGGGAGCAAACGTGTGGACGGGTCTCACGATGGTAAGTGACTACCACCGCCAATGGAAATCTGCAATTTATCAAAAAAGCAATCGCGCACGATCGTAGTTGCTTACATCCTAACAATAAATCAATATGTTGTTGTCCACTGATTTAAATTGTTGACAAATGTACATACCTTGGACTTGTCAAAGAAAATAAATTTAATTGGAATCATCATATTGTAAATGTATGTACGAAATTGAGAAAAATCCTAGCAAATATTACAATTCGGACGTACACGGATACACTGTTACAATTCTTGGCAATCGTATTACACACCAAGTAAAGTTAATGTTGTTGCACTTGCACAGTCTCACATCCAGTATGGACTGAGCAGTTGTGACCGAACTTATTTACAAGTACCTATACTTAAAATTAATCATAATATAAAATTTATATTCTAATACAATCCTAATATTCTTCTCCAACACTGCAAAAGTGTACCAATAGAAAAACAAGTTCATTTTAATATATTAAAATAACATTTTGTTATTGAATCACTAAAATCAGCATTCAAACATTCTGTTTACACTTATACCATTTCTAGGACCGGTTGCGTACGTCATATATAATTATATATAACAATATTTACGGCAGGGAACCACCGGCTATCTTGTACCTCGACGTATGAATATGAATGACTTAATAGTGTAACCGACAATAAATATTATATGTAAACTAAACGATACTTCCTTAACATATTGTAAGTATTGTTTGTTTGTATAAAAGTGTAAACACTCGACAGCTCAAACATTAACCTGTGGTTTCTTCATATGCCGTAATTTTGTAGAAACCTAGTCAAGTTGTTTATGTGCGCTGTCCATCAAGTGGGTAGGGGAAAGAGAGGAAGAGAAAGGGAAGAGGCTTGTACCTCCGATAACCTCACTCACTCGGTGAAATACAACGCAAGCATTGTTTAATAACCGGTTTTTTTGTAAGGCTGGCTCTCCCATGTTTTTTATACTATTATAAATATACACATTTGCTCATAGCGATATCACCGAAAGTGTAAGTAAAAGCGTTTAAAACTCATACATATTGAAAACCATCATTTTGTATAATAAACGTAATAGAATCAAGCCTATCTCAGTCTACCGGTCACCGTATATATACTGTCTGATAGATAAAAGTCCAATCCCTTAGTCACCTTGTACGACATCCATGGGAAGAGATCGGGGATACTTTGACTAATATGAACGAACATGTGCTTCGATTAATAAAAATAAATGAAATCGCTTACCTCAAATAGAGAATTGAAATCACTTGAATCGTTGATTTCTTTTGCTTCGGTTTTCAAAGCGGTTCTCAACTGTCGGCTCCGCACGATAAGTCTCATGAGGCTCTCGATACATTTCATACAAAGCAGTAAACGTTTGAGAGCAACCTCGCCGGAATTCGCCTCAGATATCACCCACACCATTACTGAGATCAGCTTCCTAATAAAAAATAAATAAACAATCATACATGAGCTTGAATTTAACAGATAATCAAATTGTAGGTTTGAAATGAAAATTATTTTCAGGCAATTGATTTTTTTATTTATATCAATTTAAAAAAAAATTAAAAGTGTGATATAATAATATAAGACATTTTTTGCACTTGCCAGGTCTATTTAATAATTTTGTACATTAGAAAACTAACCAGGAAACGTTCTTAATTAGAATTACTTAATAAGAAATCTACGCGGACTTAATGCCTTCGAGAAATTAAGAAGAAAATACAATATGTAATGTGTCGAGAGCCTCATGAATTTAAAAACAATACCCCAACGGGCCGTCACCTCATCGGAGCTGACGGTGACAACCGTCGCATGTCGGACTCGAACCGACTAAAACCACACGGGTTCCGTCACGAGAGCGTCTATTGAAAGCATCCGGAAACCCAAGCAGACCTTGGCAACTGACTAGCAGGCGACCACACTTTGCGGTATGGGGCTTTACGCTCCCCACATCAGATAGGCGCGCGTGGTCTCAAGAAATGAATGGCTAGGTGCAACGGTGGAAAACGACTGGTCTAATTTTATTTTATTTTTGTTGAATTCTGAGGAAGATTATTTAATGGGATTGGCAAAGTCTAACAGCTTCTGAAAGTAGGACGTATGTCGAGTCGACTAGCAATTAATAGAAACTTACTCATAAGCGATAGCATCACAGAAACTCTCGTCGATGTAAACGTGGAGGACGGGTTGGAAGTGTTGGTACTTGTGGTCTGCGACCAGTGATATCACACGAAGCAGACAGTCCAGGACTAGAACTTCATAACTATCTTCTGATAGAGACACGTTAGGCTCTTCGACCTATAAGGAAAACAAACTTTTATATAACAGGTTTATATAATAAGCACGTTCTGTTTCACGAGGGACTTAACATACATATGAACACAAAGAACTCCCAGACTCGAGCCAACTAGTTGTGGATAACATATATTTTTGTTCCGTTTGGGAATTGAACTCACGACCCCTGGCGCAGCAGACAGGGTCACTAACCAATAGACAATGCCAGTCTAGGTTTTCAAGTCTATGTTTGTATGTAATGTTTTTATAACGCCGCGCCGTACATTCTACTATATATAAGAAAAAAATATTACAGAGTTTTAATGGATTTGAGGATTAATAGTCAACTCAATATATATCTATAAAACCAAAATGTTCTGTATACAAATAAATGTAATAACTAAAATTGTCTAAACTCTTAATAATTACTCGTTATAATTGTCATTATGAAATTAAATAACAATCTTAAACTTTATCTGACCGACTCTCAACACAGATTGTTTTAAAGACTGGCTAAGATCGTATCTTAAAAATTGTCTCTTGCTTGTTGACGTTAACCCATTATTTCTTATTACGAGGAGGAACACCTGCTGCTAGATTCAGTTTAGGAATCAAAGTGAGTACAATCATAAAATCTGTGTTTCTATATATTTGTATGCTAATGTTAATGATTGATTGTTTATTATAAGATGAAGTATCAATTTATAATAGTTTTGTATACAGATAATTATATTAATTATTTTACTCCCTTTAAGAGATTTCACTGAGCGACTATTCTATAAGCTAAATGCACGAGATTAGGATTCAATCTTTCGTCGTAAGGAGCGCGTCAAATTTAAGTAGATTTCATTATGTGAGGAAGGAGGATGATACAACGAGAGAGGCGTTTATATTTTTACAGTTTTACTTTTATTACGTGTATGCTATGTACTTGCAATATGTTTCTTGAAGAAACCAAGACCGCAATTAGTACTTTGTTTTATTGAGCTTTTAACACAACTTTTCTCCTTAATAAAGTAATCTGTTCTAATGTAATAAAGTTGAAAAGTTTGTTTGTTTGTTTAAACGCACTAGATTCTCAGGAACTATTGATTCGACTTTAAAAAATATTTTTGCTGTAGATAGCCCATTTATTATTAGGAAGGCTTTAAAACATCACGCTGTGACTATTAGGGGGGAAGCAGTGAGCATAAACGCAGGTGAAATTTACGGGGAACGGCTAGTAATTAGATACGATTAAGTTAAGTCGTGGCATTTAGGTAATCAAATGATATTAAACGAATAAGATAAACACAGTCTATTAAGTCAGTCTCAAAATTTAAGCACATACCTGTGTCAGTATATTGAAGAGTGCATCCAGAATGTCTTGTAGAAACTTGACGAGCTCTTCACTCGGCACGTACATAAGCTGAGTGAGCGCTTTCCTTAGCGTCTTTTCGGCGTGGTGCGTACTCCATTTGAGGACTCCGAGAATTTCCTCTGTCAAAATAGTGAATTAATATTTAGTAGTGTATATTTAGTATAATTAATACGAGCGCAGAATTCTACACAAAAAAAAAAATACAGTCAAGCTCCTCAGCTCGTGAGAGAAGTTTTATAAAGAAACACTAAATAAAAATTACGCATTAGCGTTGATGATCTGGAAACTACTTAACAGGCAACTAGCTTAACTACTGCCTTTGTCTGACTGACTTCTACTCTTGAAAATTCATACATAACCTACGATTAGTTTAAATAAATGATTGTCATTGAATATGTTTTTATTTAATTAGCCTTCCTTTAAAGATAAATCGAAGAAGTATAATACTGATAGTTAAGGAATATGGGCAGTCTTTAAGGACTGCCGATAGAAGTCAAGCTATAAGATTATACACAGTATACATATAGCTCATGGGAAGCGTTCGGTGACGATGGCGCGAGATCCATAATTTTTATTCACCCTAAAAGTACACATATACACACAGTATGCATATAGCTCATGGAAAGCGTTAGATGACGATGACGCGAGTTGAATGATTTTTGTTCACCCAAAAGGTGCTCAACGCGCCTGAAGAAGTTTTCACTTAAAAAAAAAAGAGAGAAACACAAGTACCTCTCTGTGTGAGCTTTGTAGAGCAGAGCTTAGTAGCAACAGAGAGCGTGTCTCTATGTACCAGCGAGAGTGGTCCACGTGTGAGTCCGTTCTCTGCTCCAGCTGGCAGCTCGCCTCGCTTGGAAGGCACGCCCAGACACGCCGCAGACGCCTCCGCATCTATATCAACCTGCAACTGCCTTTGCTGTCTGTCCGTCTGCTGCTTACCGTGCCTATCCTCTTCCAGCTTGTTTTGTTTATCGTTTAGCATGGCGGATAAACGTTTCGCGTCAATCTGAAAAAAATATAAAATACATAGTGCACATTAAAACAAAAGTCAACATAAGGCTATAAGGCCGGCGTCTTTAATTGCAATAAGGCCGCCCTTTTTATATTATTACTTTGACTTCTCCATCTAACACTATCATTTAGATTTTTTTGTATGATACTTCTACTGTAACAATGGTGTACAAATATAGTATTCTCTTTCTATCTACTCTTCTTTTTAGGCAATTTGAATAACATTGGAAAATGGTAACTTCTTTTGGTTATAGGCTTTAATATGAATAACAGATTCCATTTACTTATTAAGTACAAAAACAATAAGTACAAACAATTATAACAGGAATATTGCGGACTATTTGAATATAAATAATGTATCCAATTGATATAAAAATACATACTTATTTAAACTGCAAAAATCTGTAAACACTTAGAAAGTTTATAATAAACACAAATCTTTACAGCGACAATCCGGCTCAAAGGACCACAAAATATAAAGCATTTTTAAAAAAGTAACATTAGAGTTACTTTTTATACATACTTTTGAGTTAACTTATCCAAATTGATTTAGGATACCTCAATGAAATTAATGTATGTATATTATGCCATGTATAACTCACCTTATAAACGCACATATTATGTTGGGTATCTGGAGTAGTGGTGCCCTCTCGTTGCATTAGCCGCAAGTACGACAAAGCAAAAGGTTTCTCCGCCCTGTCCTTCGCTTCGTTAGACGAACGATGTCGGCAAAGAAATACTAAGTGTGCGTCTTTGAAGGCTTCAATGTTTAGGCATACCTGTTGGATAACACTTATCAACCTTTTTAACTGTACTTATTAAGTACAAAAATATAAATTTTGGCAATACGTTTTTAAGTGAAATTTTCATGCCAATTGTTAAGCAAAATGGCGGTTTGAAAGTTATCTTCTTAATTGAAACGTGTAGTATACTTGATCGCCAATAACTGGTATATTTACCTTGAAGACTTCTTGCCACCGTGGTCTATCGTCGTGGTAGTACACAACGGATACATACTCGTCCACCAAGGGCACGCCAGCACCTATTGATATAACGCCCTGAAATATACATGTTTAATGGGTCAACAAATATAATATTTATTTGAGTATGTCACTCTATTAGTACTCCTGTTAATAAAACTTAGAATTCGAGAAAAACTACAGTTAAGTTAAGGAAATCCGAATTATTAATATTGAAAAAAAAAGGATTTATAATGTCATTAGAAATGATTCCTTTCTCGCGTCTAACTTTAAAATTATCGAATCAACGAACGCGTGATAGAACCCATGACCTATGGCTCATTAGTCATGACTACTAACCAGCAGATCACAGGTTAAAGTCAATTATCATATCGAGTCGGTTAAAAACAGTGAATCGATTCGATTCGAAGCGATGGAGTTCTGCTGGGGGGGTTACTGGGAACTTTCTTCTTAGGTTATAGTCAAGCTACTAGCAAAGACTTCGTTATTGAAAGAAATTCGTTTTAAATTCACAGACCGTGTCATCACAAGATAATATGAATTTGCATATCCAAGAGTCCAAGAAAACAATAATGTTATTATAACCATTTACTACGCAATGACAATAACTAAAACGCAACAGTCACATTGTTTGAATACCAACCTTTATGATCTGTCCATCTTTATCAACGACCCTTGCGATTAACTCAATGTTTCTCTCCGATGACTTCCCCCCACCCTTAGAGAAAGACCCCCCACAAACCGTGACGTAGAGATCGTTCCGAGCATCTCCGGGTAAGATCACCTCGGGAAATCCCATCTTGCGGGCAACAGCTGTATTGCCGACTACAAGGTGAGGATTTTCTTCGCGAATCTGTGGGTAAATGCACACGCACAAAATTTGTGTTTGTAGTTCATGTAAAATAATAATAATTGTTATAAAAATGAAAGAATGAGTGAATTTGTTACGCTTTAACGACCTAACTATTCAACCAATCCCCATAAAATTTTAATTTGTTATAGTAAAGGAAAAAAATTCTTCCATAAAGAGAAATAAAGCTAGAATGACATATTTTAATAAAAAAATAATAAATAAAATAGATACAGACGATTAGGTATTCACCGCTGTTTTTGTTTTTTTTTTTTCAGTTAAACTGGTACTTCACGATAGAAGCCAAATTTAAGCAAACAAACTAAAACTTATTTAGCTTTATTTGACTATTATAGATATGCGGTTTATGGTAAGATGCATATATGGCAATTAGTCTAAGAGGCACTAGAAAAGTCAAAACGAATATAAAAACGCAACATTAAAAAAAAAACAGTACAACGTACGTCTGAAACTATTCCTTAAAATTACTTATATGAGATTCAGGCTCTCAATTTCCTTGTTATTAAACTCGCATCTTACTTGTTTGAGATCGCCTTCGACGAGCCGGACCGACACGAACAATCCTTGCGAATGTTTTGCATCTTTGATATCTCTGTTAGTTAACACTTTTTTTAACAAACTATCCAAATTTTCTTTCTCATACCTGTAACAAAATATTTCATTAATTTATATACTCATAATATAGAACAATATATCTTTCTTTTTTTTTAAGAAAGACTACACTCGAACTTAGATTAATTCCTGTGTCGCAGGGGAGTTTACAAAGATTTAAACAACGGACACAAAGAACACCCAAACACAGAACAACAATTTAAGGATTACACAAAGTGTTATGCCGTGCGGGGATCGAACTCGCAACACCCGGCAGAGTCTTGGCGAGATGACCACTTGAACCGCTGCCATCCGTGCAGTCACATGTGTCACATGTGATATAACAATAATAATTTCAGACATCTCCCACACGGCTCTTATCCCACACTAAACATGCTTGTACTAAGGTAACTAGACTGCTGATAAACATACTTATATCTTTATAAATACCCACATATTATAAATAATTATTGTTAAGATATTATTGTGTTCAAGTTTATGATGATTAATTATAATTCAAAACAACAGTATAAATAAATAATACTCACGCATAGAAAGGCACTTGTATATGTTTATCTGAGCTATCAGTAGTGACATATCGCTTGATGTCCGCACACGCGACACCGAAAGGTCTTCTCATTTGTCGACCAGATGACACGACCGGCGGTGTTTGCGCTACCGAACTGCGTCTAAATATTAAATAGGTTGAATTGAACTGGTTAGGAGAGTTAACTTGATCTTCAGTTTCCGAAATACACACAGAAGTTCTTTCTTTTCGGTTCGACAAAACTTAAATTGTTGCGGCCCAAAACTTGGCGACTTGGTCAAAGTCAAAGTCTTTAGCAATCCCATAAAAAGTAATAAAAAGAAACTACAATTTTGAAAAAAAAACCTTCTCTCAAGAATATTTGTAAAAAAAAAATTACCAAAATATGTCCTAGACTTAGCAACACATTTAGCCATTCATTTTTATTTATACATATATAGATGTGAAGTTTAAAAATTTGTACTGCAAAAGTATTGTTATAATACAGTAAAGTGGAGTGTGGTGAAGTTAACAACATACATACACACATACGCTCACACGCGTATCCCCGAAGGGGTAGGCAGAGGCGCAATTAACGCTCATATTTTGCCGATTACAATTTAGCCCAATTTACGTAAGGGGCCAGCCTATTGCCGTCATCCGGGCCTTATTGGGAATTAGTTGAAAACTATGGAGTATATTGACAGGTAAGGGAGGAACGAACGGGAAGGAATGGGATATTGCTCATACAAATGGATTAGGGGAGTATAAGCAATAGCTCAAGTCAGGGTCGCCATGTATGTATGAGCCCTCTCACTAAGTGAAGTTAAGTACAATATATAGTATATGTAGGATAAGATAGTGAAATAGTGTGATGTACTTTGTAATTCAATTGTATTTTATATAAATACTATAAGCTATTACTCTTGTTCCATTACACAGTTACTCATGCTTATCACCTTATTACTAAATATCTCATCATAGCGTTAAACGAAGTGAACAAATGTAGAATGAACCATACACACGAGCGAACAGACACGCACACGAAACTACAACTACAAAATACAGTCTCACCTGTGGTCTACATTTTGTGCCTCCATTGAACCTAATCGTACTATGTTGCACACTAGATATATCTTTTCGCTCTTCAATATATCTGAGCCGAAGTCCTGAAATAATAATAATACATTATTGCAAAGGCCGTGAAATAGGCAATTGCAGGTCGAGGATAAGTTAGGCGAGGACTTCACTAATACGAGACAGGCAATTGCCATTTCCGCCGAGGCATATATAATGTTTTTCTCAAAAAAATGCAGGGAAATAAAACATTCATAATATAAAAAATATTATACATTGAATGTAATTTACCTTTGTCGCTAAATATATATCATCTGGTGCTTTAATTAAAAATTGCTTAATGTTCTCGACAGTAAAAAAATTAGATTTTTTGCTATTGAATCCAGCCGATTGTCGTTTAAGAAAAGTAGTTAATTTTTTTTGTTTTTTTTTTTTATGCGATAGGGGGCAAACGAGCAGACGGGTCACCTGATGGTAAGTGACTACCGCCGCCCATGGACACCCGCAACTCAAGAGTCACAAGTGCGTTGCCGGCCTTTTAGGTAAAGGTACGCTCTCTTCTTGAAGGTTTGAAGGTCGTATCGGTTCGGAAATACGGCAGGCGACAATTTGATCCATAGGCTGGTTGTGCGAGGCAAAAAGCTTCTCGAGAAGCGCACAGTGGTGGAGTGCCAATCGTCCAGGTGATGGGGATGGATATTTTGTCGCGTAGGACGATGGCGGAAACCAGCAGCCGGTATAAGTCCGAACAATTCCTCTGAACACTCCCCATGATACAAGCGATAGAGGATGCAGAGTGAAGCTACATCTCTACGCAACGCCAAGGTGTCAAGTCGATCAGAAATATCTTGGCAGTCGATGATGCGAGTCGCTCTCCGTTGAATGCGGTCAAGAGGCAGAAGTTGGTACTGGGGTGCACCTGCATAGAGATGAGAACAGTATTCCATGTGCGGCCGAACCTGCGCCTTATAAAGTTGCAGGCGGTGGGCCGGAGTAAAATACTGTCTCGATCTGTTTAGCACACCAAGCTTTTTCGAGGCTAATATGGCCTTACTCTCTAAGTGACCGCGAAACTGGACTTCGCTTGATATATCGACGCCAAGGATTCCGATACTGGCTGATGCAGTTAGGGAAGTGCTCTCAAATTGAGGTGATACGACCAATGGCATCTTTTTAGCGGTGAACGCGCAAACCTGTGTCTTCGTGGGGTTAAATTGGACTAGGTTAAGTCGACCCCAATCTGAAACTTTTGATAAAGAAGTTTCGATTTCAGACACAAGTTTGGATCGGCTTTCGATGACGTTTACCCGAGAAATGTTAGCGCGGCCGGTGTAAAGGGCATCACTCGTGCTATCGTCTGCATAGCAATGGATGCTGCTAATCTGCAGCATGTCGTTGATATGCAGAAGAAACAGCGTGGGTGATAGCACACAGCCGGCGATGCGTTTCCCCCGTCGTCCAGGGTCGAGTTGGACGCAAAGAGTTTGCCCAGAAGATCAGCTTTTTCTTTAGCGTCGTGGGCCAACGAATTATCTCCTATGCGCAGAGGTGGAAGGGATGGCTTACAAAAGTTCCCCTGGACAGCTTTGGCAAGAGACCAGAATGCACGAGTCCCGGAGGGGAGACTAACTAGTCTCTCGCCAATTCTGCCGATGTGAGCCGACTTCGCCCCAGCAATTACTCTTTTGAGGGACCTGGAGGCAAAGTTAAATTGCTTCTTTAATGTGCTGGTCTTTACATCCCGTGCTGTCGCTGCATTAGCCCATGCTTGGTAACATTCCTGCTTTCGGCGGGACGCCGCTTTGCAGGTTCGACCAAACCAAGGCTGGGACTTGCCACCTGTGGGAATCAGGGAGAATGGAATGAAAAGTTCCATACCCTGAAGCACAACATCCGCGACAGAGTCAGCAACGACATTGGGATCATCCGGCGAGAAGCAAACCTGCCTCCATGGGTAGGATGCAAAGAATGTTCTCATTCCATCCCAGTCTGCTGACCTATAGTGCCATACGCGGCGACTGCCTGTAACACGCGGTCGCAGCGAGTGAACGAGTGGCACCATACTCCTAATCAGGCAATGGTCCGAAGAGCCAAGAGGGGCCTCAACGGATACTTTGTAGCCGTCAGGATGTGAGGTCAGCAGAAGATCCAACAGTGAAGGCACGTGGCTTTCTGCATCTGGGATTCGCGTAGGCGTTGTTACCAGCTGCGTCAAGCCATATGCCAAGGCAAAATCGTGAACAGATCTTCCCGCATGATCGGTTTTGCGCGAACCAAGCCATTTGGCGTGATGGGCGTTAAAGTCGCCAAGAATCACGATCTCTGCGGATGGGACCTGCTGGAGCACTGAGTCTGTAGCCATTTGGACGTGGTCGATGAGTCGGTCCGTTTCGGCATCACCGCTATGGGACCTGTAGAGGCATAGGTAGATGCGGGGATGGTCGTCGCAGTCTACACGTAGCCATAAGATGGAGAGGTCCCTACCTTCAAGATTGCCGAGGCGGCGAGAAGTGATATCATTTCTAACGTACACGCATACACCAGCCTTAGGAACAAAGGAATGTTCCAGTCCGTACCCAGGGTAGCAGAGGTAGGATGTGTCCGCTGGAGATGATATCTGCGTCTCGGTTAAAAAGAGCAAGGCCGGCTTTGCTGTCTCAAGGTGGTGGTGGACAGTGTCGAGGTTCGAATGTAAGCCCCTAATGTTGCAAAAATCCACGGTAAACGTGACAGGGGGTGCCATGGTATGCCTTCTCTTGCCCCGAGCAGATTTTGAGAGCGCAGTTGAGCCCCCCCCCCCCCCCCAGAGTACGAGGGGCAGCCTGGGCGTCCACGCTCAGGCATAATCCGTACTGAGGGTGGACGTCCAGGGGGGGATTCTCCAACGCTAGCGCTGGTACCCCCTGGGGTATCCTTTTCGTTAACAGCGCTATCATTAGGGGGGTGGGGGATTTTGGGCCTCCGGAGACCTCACTCATTTCGGGGAAATGCAACGCAAGCGTTACTTCACAACCGGTTTTCTGTGAGGCCGTGGTATCGCACCGGTCGAGCCGGCCCATTCGTGCTTAAGCAAGCATGGCTCTACCACTACAAAATTTGAATAATTTTTCAAGTTAATGCCGTTTTTAACACGAACTGTACATTTCAGCATGGAATAAATTGCCCACAATGAGATGGCATTTTAGTTTTAGCAATCTCATTAAAATACGCCAAAAATACTGTTTCGGACGAAATGTTCCCCTTTTTTTCTCGTTTTTCCAACTCATAAAATGGTCATATACTTTCATCTATTTTTCTTTTGAATTCGCTGTTAGCAGGTTTTCTATTGCCAATTTAGCTTCTGATCTTAAATCTAGTGGAGTACAATCAATCGCCCCTTCACTCTCTGAACCGTTGGAACTCATTTTAAATACTAAATTTATATTTATTAAGTATGTAAATAACAAATCAAGACGAATTTTCAGCTTTGCCGCCAATTTTTTATTTATAATCTGTGCCGAAAGGCAAACGCATTTATGCTGTTGCATATATAGCTGTTGGTTAATCTATGAAATAATTAAAAAAACTTACCGTAAATACAACAAGCATTGGGCTGGCTGGATGTACAGTACTGAGAGGACTGGCGACCGGCCATACAAGCAACAAGTGTTCCGTGAGCTTGTTCCCACTTGCATCGTATAGAGCAAGCGCTAACTCTGCTGGCTCGGACATGCGACATACGAAGTTGTGTACGCGGACTGCTATAGTGTACGTTCTGGCACCCGCAGGGGTTGCAGGAGGGGGAGTGATGGGCGTTGTTTCCTGAAAAAAAAACCACTTCAAATACTCATCACTATGCAGCGTCGAATCCCATACGGGTCAAAATATCGTGTGATCCATACATACATACATTCAAGCCCGTGTCCCCGAAGGGGTAGGCAATACTAATGAACGTTGCTTAAAGTAATTTAGTCCCATTTACGTAATAGGGGGCAAGCCTATTGCCGTCATCCGGGCGCTTTATGGAATAAGATGGGAAAATTTGAGGTATATTGACAGGAAAGGTAGGATACAAAGGGAAGGACAGACAATTGCTTATACAGCAATAGCTTATACTCCCCAAAACATCTCTCAAGCTCAAGCAAATCAGGATCGCTTACCTATAGCTCGAACTAAAATGGTGCTGGAAGTCCGAGTCTTTGTGTTTCTAGTATATATTTTTGTAACACTCGTAGGGTGGTAAAGTACGGTAAAGTTAGGTTTAAAGAAGCTGTATTATTTTCGACGGGTGTTGTAAAAGGCGACTAAGGCTAGCTGTTAACTATAAAACAGTATACATATACAGCGCGTACTAGAAAATGGAATACTATTTTATATACATCTCTAGCATGCACTTGTAAAAAAATTGTTAAAAAAACAACCAATGTAAAAGTTATGACCATTTTAATTCAAGGTACCTTTTTTTCGTGTGGAAACTCCCACTGGTCATCACTGGAGCTAACAGTGAAGTCGTATGTAAAACGACGAACGTATCGAACCGACTAAAACCACACGGTGCTCCGTCACCAATGGGTCTATTGCGGAGGACTTGGGTATACCCTAAGAAGGAAGCTTCCGAGAATCCCTGCAGACCTTAGTCGCCTGACCATCGGGCGACCACACCGTGGAAAGCGGGAGCCTTGCCCCCCTCCTGTGTTGTGTCGCTTTTGCTCTCAATGACAGCTTTAATGCGAAGAGGTATGGTTGCAACCAACGCTGCACACTTCTCAGGCGTAATTGACCAGACAGCCAAGAGTTTAGCCTTTAAGTCGCTCTTCGATCGTGATGGATTTTTACGGAGAACTTTTTTCATTTTCCACCATAGGATTTCGATCGGCGACAAGTCCGGGCTGTCAGATGGCCATTCGCCACGTCTTTGTTGTCCTTGCAGTATGGCAGGAAGCACCATCCTGTTGAAAAATGAAGGAAAAATTCTCTTCCAAAAGGTTTTGATACCTTGCAGCTTTGATAGAACCATCCACAAACTGCATACCACCAACACCTTGTGCAGATATGCAGCCCCATATCATAAGAGACGCCGGAAACTTCACTTTGCATTTGAGACAATCAGTATAAAATGCCTCATTTTTGTTCCTAATCACTTTTTTCCTTTCATTGCCGACTGTCACTTCAAATTTGGACTCGTCACTCCAAATGATACTACGCCACTGATCGGAAGTCCAATTTAAATGATCACGAGCAAACTTCAACCTCTTTTTCTTTTGTACAGTAGTCAACAGTGGTTTCTCCTTAGCGGTGTAAAATCCGTAACCCATTCTTTTTAGGACTCTTTTGCAAGTATCAACTGAGACGTCTTTGTAAATCATGTCCTTCCATTGCACCGTGAGTTCTCCAGCTCGAGCACGAAGATTATTTTTGATAATTTTCTTCAGGATTCTGTTTTCTACTGCACTTGTGATGCGTGGTCAACCAGTTAGTATTCTTTTTATAGTGCTGAATGATAGATTGGACTGTAGACCTGGGAAGTATCAAGTCTTTAGATATTTGGTAACTTGATTTGCCAGCATCGACCACACAAACTATTCGCTTTCGAAGCTCTTCATACACGGGTTTGCCACGACCCATTGTTATTTGAAAACTAATGAAAAAAACTGAAATTTACAGAATTTATACTGTCTCACTTTACAAATGACTCAGAATTACTTTTAAAAATTTTAATTATGCAACACAATTGTACAAAGAAGGAATAATCTTATTTAACTCACCGATAGACGAACTCTTTTGCATCGATTAACAATTAGGCGAACTATTTTGCTTATAACTTCTTCGAATTTAAAACAGGATATGTATAAATTTAAAAAGCTAAAACAGTTTATTCGTTCATAATAAAAAACTGGCATAAGTAACGCGACATGTGATAGTAGAACAGCTTAATATTTTATACAGATATACAAAAATAATGAAGTTAGAAAAAATCTCAAAGAGAAAATTTTACTACTAGACGAACTATTTTGCATCGGGGCTCGTATACACTTTTCTTGTGACGCCAGTATATACACCTTTTTGTAAAACCGGTATTTAAACTTTTTTGTAACACCAGTATATACAGTACTGGTCAAGAAATAATGCACATCGACCTCTAGAAAGAGACATTCGGCTAATTTCGGCTTTGTAGAGCATTGTCCCTTTCGCACACAGTGGGACTAACCCTGTTTTCCCCTTTCGGGTATAATGGCGTAATTATATATGGAACAGGAAGGTTTATTCGTTCTGTAAAACAACTCAATATTAACTATATTTTAACATAATTTTATTACGCAAACACGAATTGGTTGGAGAACCAGAGACTGTGTATTAGTCTCTGGTTCTCCGAGGAGCGATCAAAAAAGTTTCCGGTAATGTTTAATGTGAATGTTGTTGTTATTTGACGTTGTGAACGATATTGTGTAAGAGGCAGTTTTTCTTTTTGACGGGAACTTGTTAAATTTTGACGGAGATGCAGAAGGAAAACTTCTGCACCTCCGTCAACATTTTTGGGAACTCATCAAGCAGAGACCTTTCTGAAGTTTAAATATTCAGAAAGTATTAACTGAACACTCCGATAAAAAATATTTAGACTCTCAACTATGTGAATCTATCTATCTTTAAGTACACCTTCGGAGCACCAAAATTGAACCATGGAGTACGGTGGAGTATTTTCTTATAAAGTACTTGAAATTTTACTAAAAATGTCTTTGGTAGACTTTTTCTGCTTTAAGTACGATGTATTATATCACGGCACGTATTTCAAACTTTCTATTTTTGGCTTAGAGCGACGATTCACAGATTAAAGAAAATTATTGTAAAGCAGAGAAAGGAATTGCAATATTGCACTTTACAGTGACAACTACCAAAGACAGTCAAAATAATATAGAAATAATAACAAAATAAACGTCAAACAATTTAAAATATCGAATATCGAAAACGTATTGACCGCTCATCGTATATGCAAATGATCGCTGTTACAAGACACACAATCTCGTACTGA
The DNA here is from genome assembly GCA_947561695.1 of Tyria jacobaeae. NCBI lineage: Eukaryota > Metazoa > Arthropoda > Insecta > Lepidoptera > Erebidae > Tyria > Tyria jacobaeae. Next base: position 9,654,068 of record OX387231.1, on the reverse strand, counting down.
CGAACTTAGAATTGTAAAAACAAAAAATATGTATTGCAAACTCACCATATTTTTTTCAATACGAGTATTGGCCTCATCGTGAAACGCATTCAGTTTGTACGTAGATATTTGAAATGGGTCCACTAATTGACCGTTTGCGGTCCGCACTGCCAACTCCATTCCTAAGGTTCTATAGAATAAAATTAATGGAAAAGATAAATAAAATTATATAGTATAGTTTCTTAAAATATATATATATATTAATCTTAAATAATGCCACTACTCGAGCAACGTTATGCATAAAATCACAAGTATTGAATCTATTAGAAAAAAAAAAGGAAATTTTAAAAATTTTAAGTGCGCAGGTATCAAACACTTTAATTTATTTAATATGGGAGAAATTACTTTCTACGCATAATACATACATGATGTTGAGTATTTTTTAATGCATTTAAGAGCAATATTTGTAGCATTTTTTTATTCATGTTATGAAATTAGTTCTTTTGTATGTATTCTGTAAGCCTACATAGAATTGATACACTAATGCCAGTAACGTAATCATAGATTGGTATTATCCTTTTTAAAAATAAGTTTTTACCTATTGCCTTTATCTATAGTGAAAACGGCAGTTCTAGCTACTCTTCGCAACTGGTCTTGTGGGAGGGCTCCAGAGGCAACTTGAGCTCTTAGTTCGAGGAGAGCTCGCATGCTCACCTCCATGAACTTAAGCCGTTCATCGTTGGTCTGCACAAATAAAAAAAAATACTGTAAAAAGTTTATAACTAAAAAGTAAATATGGGTGTCGAAACGACTGATTGATTATTTCTTAACTAGGTTTTAGCAAAATTAAAACTAAAGAAGGTACATTTTGATGTTAAAAATGCAAATGTTTAGTGTGGTTTTCTTTGGATTAGAATTGGGCCATCCCATTTCTTCATGAAGGTATCGTAAATGGCGACTTAGCAATTTGAATATTATCTATCAGACACTATGTCGACAGTCCCAGTGTTCGGACGGCGCCAATAGGCTTGCCCCCTATTACGTACGATGGAATAAATTATTGTTGGCAAGCAAGTAATTTAATTTTCGTGCTACTCAGTGTTCTGCAAATCCCCGGTTAGACCACGCGTGTGAGTAACTAGTAGAGTAGTTTTATGCGGTTTTTAAACAATATAGGTACTTTCCCAATAAGTCGACTTTAAAACTATAAAGGGATTGCCATAATGCATCACTCTCAATGACTGGCCTGTTGGTCTAGTGGTAAATGATCCTGACTGCTGAGTCGGAGGTCGTGGGTTCCATTTCCACACGGGATAAAAATTTATGTTAGTCACAAATATTTATCCCGACAGACACGAAGAACACCCAGAAGTGTCAGGAAGCAGGTCAGGGTCACATACAATTTAACTCCAACTGGCTAATACCGGAAAGTCTGAGTCCTCTGAATTATCAGCAATACGATGCATCATATTATGTAGCATAAATATTCAAACCATTTAAAACCATTGAAATTAATGTCTTTAAAAGCAGTGAACACTATATTAAACAATTATTATATAGAGTTCTTTTATTTGTTTAATGAGTAATATATTAATAAGGAAATAAATGAATAAATCTGATGTCCGGGACTCGACTTCAAAATTTATTATATTAATTGCCTATAGTATGTGTAGTTTATTACATACAAACATGTATGCAATAAACTACATGTCATGCCTGTATCCCCTAAGAGGCAGGCAGAGGTGTTAAAAAACCACCACATTTTTCCAATAAGAGTTGGGTCCCAGAAACGTTGTAAGGGGTAAGCCTATTGGGGTCAATGGGACACTTTACGACTGTGTACATCCGATATCTCATAGATAACCGTCCTATCCCTTAGTCGTATTTCACTACATCCTCGACACGGGAAGAAATTGGACGGCTCTAGGCTCTATTAGAAGAAAGAAAGAAAGAAAATATATTTATTTTGTACTCATACAAGGCAAGGATAACAATTTCATCAGACGTTAGTGCCAACAAGTACCACTGTATGAGACAAAAATGACCGTTAGCTCAGCTTTGTGCTACCTCGTAAGAAGCAGCGCTGGTATTATGCTAACATCTAGTGAATGTCACGGACAGAGAGCCATCTTATTAGTATATACATATATATATATATACATATGTAAGAGTGAGTGAGAGAGAAAGAGTACCTACAAAGAGTATTCATAACCAACTTTATCAATGCATACTAAATTACAGATTATGTAAATGACATTATTATGTGTATATATGTATAATTGTGTATATTTAAAATATACTACTTATCCGAAAATAAACTAAGAACATGATTTCTAGCGTATTCGTGTTATATGCAGAGACTAAACAAAACGTCATGTCATTCCTATTTAATCTGTGCCCCATACGCGGGGTTTTCAGTAGTTCTAAACAAGAGAAAACTGAGAAAGTAAAAGTTTTAAAATTAGGTAAAAGGCAAACGTTTATCCCCGGCAGAGTGAACGGTTAATGGAAATTTAATAATCCTTTCCTATATAATAGTATACAGTAGACTTAATTATTGAGTGTTATATATATACATAGTCATTGTGACTTTGAAGTAACAAGAGGAATTAGAGATGCGTCATTCAACACAAAGCCGTTGTTTATTGTTATTATTTTTTTGTTGGTCTGGTGACGGTACCAGACAGTAGCTGGTGATGAGGAAACCGAAAGTAAGTTATAGTCATTGTTTTTGTAGAGTAAGCAGATGTTGTTTCAGTTTTTTGCCAAAGTTTCGTACTGAGTTAAGGGTTCGAAGAGGTGGTGGCAGGTTGTTCCAGCACCGAGTACTTCTTAACCTAAAACTACCACGGAAGGCGGCTGTACAATGCCTTGGTGTGACCAATAAGTATGAGGAAGCTCGAGTTTTATGTTTGTGTTGTTCACAAGACCAAGCAAGCTTTTTAAACAAGTACTCGGGCCGCTGAGTCAAAATGACACCAAAGAGAAGTGTAGCAAAATGGAGACATTTTCATAATGTTCCTATTATTCAGTAATGGAGTTAAATGCGAGCGTGGCGGCACATAGAAGCAGAACCGAGCACATGCATTTTGCACACGTTGTATCATTCTCTCAGTTCTACCCAGTAGGCAGGACCCATAAACCGTGTCAGAATAATTCAGTTTGGACAGACTAAGTGTTTCACACAGCATTATTCTCAGATCTGTGCCAATATAACGCCTGATTTGGTAAAGCAGCTATTCTACTCTTCTCTTCAAAAATAATATAAAATAATTTAGAGGCGTCAGCAAAAAAACTGTTATGAAAATTAACGGCTATTAAAAGCTAAATTGCGTGAATTAAACCTGAAAGAGTTGAGAGATGACTTTAGAGAAATTTAGTATCATTGTATTGTATTACTTAGATATACATATCTATATCTATTGGTACGTATGTGTATGTTAGTTTATTTCTATGTATATGTAACTGTACTTTATTCTATTCATGATTTTACAATAGTCATTTTTCAATTCAAATTTTCATACACCTGCTATGTCCCTCACTGAACCATCCTAAGGTTGACTGGTAGATAATAGGATGTTGCACATTGAGTCCGCATCGTGCGATGTAAAATATAGGAAGTGTTGAATAAATAAATACAGACTCAATACATTGGTTCACAAATTGCTTTTCTACCAGGTAAATCTGTAAACATTTGGCTTTACCTATTTCCTGAAAAAATATAGTTTTCAATAATATATGGGCATATATTTAAAACTTTATGCACAATTTTGGGCGCTAAGTTATGTCCAGGATTGAGGTGATGTTTAGTGAACTGTCCGTAAATAACAATATTTTAGGTTTAGTTTAGTTCTTGCCTGGACATGCATTTCAAGACCAAATCAAATACAAAAACATACATTCTGTCAAAAAAGTTTCTGGAATAATGGGCTACTGGACTTATATCAAATATTACGCAACTAATATTATATCCTATGCTGTTTGTTCCAGGAAACCGAAATATATCCACGTAATTGAGCAAAAGTCAAAGATATCTTTACAAATTCAATTTAAAATGTTTGTTATTTCTTTTTAACTTGAAACGCTGTGTGCCATGATGTAACGTTGCACCATTGGTAAACAAATAATCGTCATTCGTTTTTATTTCTGAAACTTTCATTTAACGTTAAAACATCACTCCTTTCGCGTTATCAAAATTGTCTTAAAGACTCAGGAAGAAAAAAAAGAGAAAGTTGTATGAGCGTTATGCGGCGTTTAAGAGAGCAAATTCGTCGAAGAAGACCAAATTTTTGGAAAGAAAATTCTAGGACATCACACAACGCGCCACCGCACACGGTCATAAGAGTGAACGAATTTTTGACCAAAAACTCAACAAATACCATTGAACAACCAGTGTATTCACGAGATATGGCTCAGGCTGACTTTTTTCTCTTTCCAAAACTCAAATTACCACTTTGAGGTACCCGTTTTCAGTCGATAAAAGATATCAAAGAAAATTCGAGGCGAGAACCGAAGAACTTCGATTCCGGTAAATGAAATGTTTTGATTTCTGGATAATTCGTTGGCATAACTGTATTATTTCTAATTTGAAGTCGATACTATAAATTTGGAAGATTAGTTAAAATTTTGGGTTTTATTGACCTTTTTCCGGTACTTTCTTGACAGAGTAGTATGTTTGAATATATATTTTTTTTGTCAATGTCAATTTGCATCTAACATTTCTCATCTAAAATTCCTCTTCTTCAATAAATAAAACTGATGAAAGATTAACATACGATATATAACTTTTTCCAATGCTGCAACCATTCTCTAAGGGTGATAGCGATATCGTGAACCACGCCACCACCGCCAGCCGAAGCCACGACGGTTTCATCACATCTGAAACAGAAGTGGTACATAGGTCAAAGTCCTTGCAAAAACAATTGTTAGGATCAACACGCCACCATAGTTTTAGTAGTATTTAAAAAAAAGTCACACATTACTAGTAGCCTTATTAGCCCCCCTAGGTAAATGCTTGTGCTAAAGGTAAATGTACGTCGGTAGTGAGCTGGGTGGTTGGCAGTCAAAGAACTTTGTGGTATGAAAACAGATTATTAATAAATAGTTAGTTAGAATAACCGTGACCTTCAGATCAGATCATCTTCATTATTAGGGACATCCCTAGATCTGTTTGGGGGGAAGGTCATACAAAATAGCCTTACAGGATATTTTGGCTCTTTAAAAAGACGTAGATTGAACACTGAATCAATAAAATTGATGCAGTAAGCGCTGGTTAAAAATCTGTTAAATTTAGTGCACCACTTGAGAATAAAATTCTGGTCTTTTTGCTAAAAATATAACATATTTAACATCTTGTTGTTATATTATACAACAATAATAGGTCAAGGTCTTAAGAGCCACAATGTCTAGAGGCCTCGAAAGTGCTCCCGTTAATCATCATAAAAATATACGAAATGACGAGGTCGATGACCGTGATTGATAGTTACTGCCCATTGACATAATTGTGAGTCACTACTATGAACTATACCTATATAACCATACACATGGACTTGTATGTATGTGCGCCATTTGTTTACTGCGACCAGTTGCCCTTTAATTAAATATTATCAGTGACCAGTCGTTTGCTACTGTATGCTTTGATAGTGAAAAATAAAAGTAATCTCTAAAGTCCATTTAAACAAATGGAACTTTTTGAAGGGTTTAATATAAATATTACGTAGAAACTAACATGAAGAAATGCAACTGAACGGTAATAGAACTACAAGACATAACTCAGGGGACTTAACTTTTTTCGATTCCGATGAATGGAGTTCACCAATGTCGGGTGGTTTAAGCTTCTGAGTAATGGCCACGTTTAGCAGTGAACCTTCTTGGAAGATTACTTGACATTTAGAAATCGTAATTCTTAAAAATCCTAATGTATGGTATAAAGATAAATCAAGCCCGTTTAATTTATTATTGAATGTTATATTTTAGATAAGTGAGTCTGTCTTATACAATGTCTTAAATACAAAACCTAAAAGTCTTTAATACAATACCTGCACTATATTTTTATAAACCTTTTTTTACAACACTACCATTATAGAAAATGTTCTTTGAAGAGTAACAAACTCACCTATCTACAATACAGTCTCTGATGACGACGTAGTTCTTTGGAAAGGCACCACTTGCGTCCCTCCTAAGACTCCTGCCCCAGTACCACTCTTCTGTCTCCCGCTCAATGTGCACCAACTCGCCGACTTCCAGCGAGAGATGTGGGAACCCAGACTTACCCTGGTAATTGTATATGGCTGGGAAAAAAACAACGTTAAGGTTACTCTCACAACAATAGTTTTATGTCAAACAAAGTAATCGTATAACTGAACTACAATGGTTTGAGGGCAAAAAAATCCTTACACTTGAAGCTACCTATTCTGTTTTGCAGCATATGGTACACAGCGCATTATATAGATTTTTCTACGCTCGTCAATCAGTACTAGTATTATTGCTAACCCATCAAACAAAATTCATTATATTATAATCAGTTCTAGTTTGTAAATGTGACCGAACCCTTTAGTTGCAATCCTCTAGCTTCCGATCTTAATTTAGATAGAAGCTTTAAAACATTACAAATATAGACATAGACACTATTCTAACATCACTTACACTTAAGCGTCGATATAAATTTAATGAAATTATGCACCCCAGTCTTCTCCGTATCATATCTGTTAGCCTCAATAGTCAGAGTCAAAAGTCACGCTCTATAGACGAACATTATTAGTGGCAATGCCATTTGAAACTGTTTAGGGCAAAGGTATAATCAAAGTCATCCCTCTTTATTACTATATAATATTATATGACATATTGCTTCTTAACTAATTTAGCAAGAAGGATAAATAAAAAACAATCTTGTACCTATGTATACTTAATTATTTTTAAATGAGATAAAAAAGGAGGTTGTAGACGGTAGGTAGGTTCTCGAAAGATGGAAATTAAGGCATAAAATAAGAGCTTCTGACAATTGATCATTATAGGTGCTTTGCAATCGGTTTGGCATACCTACCTATACTTTTTTAGGTTAATTATGTTTCTTAGTGTCATCTGTTGCTCTTAACAACACAATGTAATCGAATTTATGTACTTTATTTTTAAAAATAGTATTTGATCATACTATATTATATTGTAAACACCACATTTAGAAATACTCAAAATACTCGTACTTCAAAACATCCTATGGATTTAGCCTTCATTGTATGATTAGCATATTTATAAAGTAATTAACGCAATTAGTAGAAACTAGTTAAGTACATTTCTACATACAAACTCTAACCACACATGTGCTTGCGTTAGAGAGACAGTACAGGACAGGCTTCCATTAGGACATTTTTTATGAAATTTCTAGTACTTCAGAAGAAAATGCTCCACCCATATTATGTTTAAATTTTAGTGTTCCGAATTTGGAAGAGCAAGGTGTAGAGTTGAAACCATGCACATCTGTCACCGTAGAAGATGTTAAAAAGTCAAGGAGTCAGTACCTAAACATAGACGTTTAACCATTCATTGCATAGCTGAGTCTTTCAAGGAGATACAGCCAAATTTATGCAACGATCCGTGACCGTAGATGAGACATGGGTAAACCGCTTTGATCCCGAAAAATAAAAACAAAGTGTGGCTTGGAAAGCTTTCCGGAGCAAAGATATGGCTGGCAAAGTTATTCTGGGACTATTCAATACTGATACTAAAATTACGTGAGGAAATTAAGTTGAAACGACGAGGAAAGTTAAATGCTAAGGTATTCTGTTTGGTGGACTAAATTGAAATGGGACCACACGGGAAGCACCAGCTTTCAAATAAAAAAAAAACATCAAAATCGGTTTACCCAATCGAAAGTTAGGTAACAAACATAATTAAAAAAATACAGTCGAATTGAGAACCTCCTCCTTTTTTGAAGTCGGTTAAAAATAATCTGAGGCACCAAACGCCGATTATTGATGTAGAAAGAGAGTCATATTATTTAATAGTGGTAGTGACATGATGGTATACTCGTAACATTTCGAGATAACGTCAGCAAAAAAATACATCGATTTTAATAATGCAGTCGGGATTTTTATTTTTTTAACAACTTGTCCTGAACATGAACATATGCATTAAAAATAAAAACTTTACTTATTTTTTTACTTTTAATTGACAGGTAAAATTATGTTATGTTGAAAAGAAGTAACTTCTTACATTCGGAAAAGCATTTTCTGAAGGCAAGAAAAATTACAAAATCTATTTTTTAAGCTGAATCTAATATTTCTCGGCTACACAATGCTCCTAAAATTTTACTACGCCCTTTCACCCTATATAAATCTTTCCTCACTGCATAATTAATATTCTTGTCCTTTATCCTTGTGATTTATCTATTTGATAGTAGCATCAAGATAAAAGGAAGTACTTGTCAGTTTAATTCATTCAATGTTTGAGTATTTTTTATCGCTGTTTATATGCATGTATACATATATACGATTCATTCCGTGTTCTTATTCAAATATGAATGTATACAGTTATATTTTTATACATTTAAGATCAGCAAATGAAAGCTTAAATCCATAAAAGGTAGTAAAGACTCCTAAAATCCGTTAAGTATACAACTACATGCTAATCACTTGCCAAGTACTATGAGTTAATGGTTAAAGCATCCTGTGACGAAAGGTAATGGAGCAATGCATGGGTGCTAATTTGGCGCGTAACAATACATTGGCCAAGACACAGAAACAAACTATAAGTACAGTCGATAACAGAAATCGATCTATGCCAATAAAATAAAGCTAAAGGTTTTATTTCAGTTAGGGTTTAGGGTATAGTTAGGGTTTATTTCAACGCGCTAATCTCTGGCATATAGTCAGGTTTGAATAATTCTTTTTTAGGGTGCCGCTATAACAAACAACAAATACTAAAAAACAGAATAAAATAAATATTTCTAAGGGCTAATTGACCATATAACAAACGTGGTTATTATGCTCCCTTTTGCTCGACATTGATAAATGCAACAGGTAGACGCTTGGGATATTTAGTTACATATTCAATTAAAAAAAAAAATTAAGGGGGCTGCCATACAACAAACGTGATTTTTTTGTCGTTTTTATAAAGGGTTCAACAAGAACTTTGTTTTTTTTTAAACAAAATAAAACAGAATTTAGATGAAGATGATTTAAATTTTTATTGTATCACAAAGAGTAAGATTTGGCCATTATGAAAAATGATATCTGGCAAAGTAAGCACTACCAAGCTGGCAGATGGCGATTCTTTCATCCAAAATTTTTAATCACTTTTTGAGAAAATGGCGGGTCTGTTACGTTAATCTTGCCACGGATTTTGAGTTTTAAGGCTGCAATCGATTCGATTGGCTCCTTATAAACTCTGTCCTTAACATAGCCCCACAAAAAATAATCCAGTGGTGTTAAATCACACGATTTGGCTGGCCACCACAACAGCTGAATTTCGTGAAATTATGCGCTCGGGAAATTTGGTTTGAAATAAATTTATCGTTTTTATGGCTGTGTGACATGTGGCACAGTCCTGTTGAAACCACATGTCAGTGATATCTACTTCATCAATAATAGGCTAAAATTAAGTGGTTAACATCTCTCTCACTGACATCGTATTTGCGACTAAATAGCCTTCAAAAGCGGGGTAACAAATTAATTAAACCCTTTCACATCAAACTTATGAGTAACACCCTAACGAATCTCATCCGGTACGAGAGTCATAAAAAAGGAATAACCCGTATAAAATACACGTATAAAAGAATAAATATATTTAACATTCATTGTACTTACACAAACAATTAATACGGGACAATAGGGGCGGTATGCGCGTGAGTCAGGAGACAAGACAAGTGCGATCGCGCACCAAAACCTTGTTCGTGCACTACTACTTGAACGTCGTTTGAATGCTGATTCAAATGATAGATCTAGTGATTGCTTAGACACGACCAACTGCTTTATGATTATCATTATTTAATAAAAAATAATATAAAGAAAAGAATATAAGAAAGTTTAAATAGAGAAGAAAAGAAATGGAACAGTGAGAGAGACTAAAAAACCTTTCAAAATGGTAAAAAGTATCCGCCATAAGTACATATGTATTATAAGCTATATACACTACCGTCCAAAAGTTTGGAAGCAACAAGATAAAATCAAATAAAATAAAAGTAAGCCATCTTAAATTTTTTTTATTGATACAGAATTAAAAAAATAGACAAAACACACTTCTACAATAATGAAATTAAATAAGTAATATAAAAATTAAATTAAATTTTAGCTTCATCGAAGTGTCCACCCCTCTCTTTAATTACCTTCTCGCATATTCTAGGCATCCTACTAATTAATTTCATAAAATACTGTTCATCTAACTTCTTCCATTCGCTCTGTAATAGTTGCCACAAATGTTCTGAGCTCGTAGGAGATTGATTTTTCACCCTTCTATCTAGTTCATCCCAAACAAGTTCAATGGGAGAAAGGTCAGGTGATTGAGACGGCCACTGCATGATTTTCACATCTTTTTTCTTCCTTAAAAAGTTCTGGCACAGTTTGGACGAATGTTTCGGGTCTTTATCTTGCTGAAAAACGAACCCAGGACCAATAAGATTCAGTCCACTGGGTATGGCGAAATCCTTAAGAATTTTCAAATAGCGTTCCTTGTTTAGTTTTTCGGTTATCCTCACAAGACTTCCGAGTTTATTGTTGCCGAAACACCCCCAAACCATGAAATTACCACCACCATGTTTGATAGTAGGCACTGTACAAGCTTCTGAAGCTCTCTCTCCTTTAGATCGGCGCACAAAAACACGTCTATTGGACCCGAAAATCTGAAACTTCGATTCGTCACTCCAAAGAACTTTTTTCCATTGGTTTATTGTCCAGTTTTTATGTTCCTTTGCCCATTCTAGTCTGTTTTTCTTATGCCGAATTGTTAGTTTTGGTTTTTTAACTGCAACACAACCTCTTAGCCCCGCAGACAGTAGTCGTCTTTTAACTGTTGTTATTGACACGGGTGTTCCTCGCGTTTCATTCAGAGATGCGGTAATTTGTGGTGCAGTTAAGCGACGATTCCGTTTAGAAAGAACTCTGATGAAGTTATCCTCTTGACTTGTAGTGGATTTGGGCCTACCAGACCTTTTTCTATCTTCATTTTTGCCAGTTTATTTTTTTCTAGCGAGGGTGTAGTGGACACCTTTACAAGAAATTCCGAGTTTTTTTGCGATTTGGCGTTCACTGTAGCCTTCCTCACGCAGAGTACAAATAGCGCTTCGCTGTTCAAGTGTGATTTGCTTGCGTTTTGCCATTTTCAATAAAAAAAGACGGTCAAGGAAGTAGTCGAAATCTTTTGAATACAGACGATGTTAATATCACAACCTTCGCGTTCTAATGCTCAAGTGTGACTAAATAAGGTCCAAAAAAGATAAAACTACAAAATATTTTCAATAAAACCGCATCAATGCATGAAAGAAAGTCCCCGGCGGATGAAGTAATAAAACACGTGTTTCGTCAAAATCCAGGAATTTGTTAAAACTCAAGGAATATGCACTAGTAATCCTTTTGTTTTGTGTTAAAAAATCACAAAATGTCATAAAACTTTATTTTATTGCTATTATTTACCGCAGGGAGTCGGCAATCTTTTGTTTTGTTTGAAATCAGGTGTGCTTCCAAACTTTTGGACGGTAGTGTATATATATACTGTAAATATTAAAAATAATATAGCATATCAGGCTCGTTGGCCTGATATGCTTTTATTTTTTATATTATTTTATTAGCTCTCTGAATATTTTCCAAACTATGGCTAAGTTGCGACGATCGAATACGATGAAACACATTAAATTGGTACTTAAATACACCACACATGGTGCGAGGTACGTACGCTGTGGGCCATTTCTTAATATTATAATAATAATATATCGGTCTACCCGTCAAAGACAGACACACATCAAACTTATAGCTTAAATAATGGGGTGTGTTTTATGTGTGGGTACCTCTCATATATTAACGTAAGCCTATTCTGTATCAATAACGAATTTCGTATCAGTTACTAAAAGCGCTTAGACTATACCGATATAAAAGTTTTTGAAACCCTTGCAACTCTTATCTTAGCAAAAACTAGCTAAATCCCACTTATCCAATACACCCAAATCCATTTATTTTACGATTTTATTTCGGGTTTCAAGAGTTAGCGGAGCGAGTGAGCTACAATTTATTAAAGTCTATAGAATCAATGAAAAGACAACAAATGTTTAAATGAAACCAAGAACATACAATTTACTTACGACTCATGTGTGTTTAATCCTTTATTAAGATTAGTGGACAAAAAGTGAGGTTCTCTTTATGCATTTTTTGGAATAATGAAACCTTGAATGTTTATTATTTAACCCAAAAGTCTTTAAGAAACACCTTAACACAACACAACAGTTTGAAGTAGAGTGAAGTTGATGGCGTACGATAAAACGTCTAAGAGACTTATAAATCTATCAGACATCAGATCTATACACCTGTCACACGATATGATGTAATGAGATATCCTAGCAATATGGCCACCCGTTTCTGTATTCGGATGAGAGGATGCAGGTCCGATTTTATAGGTCATTGGGCACATTGTTGAAAGTAATTAGTATTGCTTGATGAGTCGTCAATATTTGCCGATTTAGGTGCATTCAAGCGATGCATTAAGCTACGGACAACACTTTATTTCAATAACAGTGAGTATATATATTCTCTGGCACGTTAAGGAAAATCGTTTATTTCAGAGACGAGACATTACGTCTAATTTTCAATGATTTTTATTACACACGATGAATTCATTGAATGATTTTTATAATGCCGATGGAACAACTACATTATTGGCAGGTTAGTGTTTTGACAGACATAATTGGACTTCCTCAGGTGACGGAAGGGGACTGACTACCGATGATTGGCACACAGGGACGTGTGCGCGAATTTTTATTATATTAGCTGGGATATTTTGGTAGCGTATAACAAAATATTCAATTCAATAAAATTTAAAACTAGAAACCATAAGCTCAAATTAAGGTAGAAGACAGAGCATTTGAGGTCTGCATGTGAAAAATAACTAGAGAGGAGCGAAGTGCTTTATATTACAATATTTAAACTTTGATTGCTAAAAGATATTTCCAGAAGTGGTTGCTGTTAATTATCATACTAAATTTCTCCGTGGGTACATAAGGATGTCTGTGCAAACAAACACACTATCGGCGTGTGATGATCGGTAAGATTAGGAGATGAGAAAGTATTGACTATAAGCAACAGAATACTTATCATCATCTTATTAAATTCACCGAAAAACAGCTAGTAGAGACTCGGCAGCAGGAAAAGAGCACTAAAGTAGAAGCGCTGATTACCCACGGCCGTCGGCGGTTTGGAGAACATCAGAAACGGTCGGCTCAAATTTGATAAGAACCCTACACGTATTTAACTAATAAAATCCCGCTATCATTTGACAACGCATATCCGCAATACTAAGCGAATTTGTGTATAAATAAAATATGTTGAAATCGAATCCCTCGAACAAAAGCGATCAAATTATTATTAGTATTTAGTTCAAGCAAATATGGCACATCTGACCGGTTCGGTAAGTGTTAGGTATAAAACAAAACAAAAAAGAAAACCAGATTATGTCTATTCAAGTTATAATGTTCGAAAAAGGTATTAATAAATAGGGTTTTAATTGAGATAATGTAATGTTTGAACATTAAAACAAAATTCTAAAGTAATTTTTTTCAAATCTTCTATTCTAAAACTAATTTGTATTTGTGTATTTGTGCCAAAATATACAATTTAGGTTGAAATTTTTTACATTAAAAAAATATTTTCCCTTTCACGAGGAAAGGTTCCTGTTGAAAAGGCTTGCGGAGGCACGATGAATTTTTTTGCTTAAGTTTTGGATGCAAACATTGCAGTTCAAGTCATGCTATTATGTACTATAGGTATATGTCGACAATCCGAGACGTCGAAGCTAAACTCAATAACATACTTTTTAACTTCTTGCTTACTTACTCACTTAATATATTGCAATTTGAATATAGTTTAAGAGATAACCTGACCTATTTGCTAAATCTGAACTAGACTTTTAGCAAAATAAAAATTTACTATAGGGGGACAGACGAATAGACAGGTCACCTGATGGGAAGTGACAACCGCCGTCCAGGGACACCTGCAACTCAAGAGTCGTAAGTGCACTGTCCGCCTTGGAGGGTGATGCCGAGAGGGGAATGAAGAGAGGGGGGGGATTAAGAGATGGGGAGTTGGGCTTCCGGCGACTTCACTCATTTCGGGGAAATGCAACGCAAGCGTTACTTCACAACCGGTTTTCTGTGAGGCTGTGGTATCGTACCCGTCGAGCCGGCCCATTCGTGCCTAAGCATGAATACCTACCACTTTTATAAAAAAAAATATAATTCTTCATTAAGTATAGTTCTCGGTGGAGTAAAATAGATGTCGTAAAAGGAGACTAAGGGATCGGATTGTTATCTATCAGACAGTATATATACAGTCAAACAGTGCCTAATGACGGCATAACCTAGATAAATAACCTAGATACCGACTGCAGCGCCATCCGCCGGGCTGATTTGTGAATCTAAACCATCCAGGGCGCACAAACGCATACAAAAAAAAATTATTCAAATCGGTCCAGCATTTTAGGAGGAGTTCATTGACATACACACGTCCAGTAGAATTATATACATAAAGATTATCCAAAGTTTTTGGTTTACTTAAATACCTAATAATTTTCAATTATTCCACTTTGTCGGATAGAACAAAGAGCGAAAGTTATAGTAGAGCATTTTTTATTTTCTTTTGAAGTGAAACAACTTTATGAGTAGGCGCGTTGGAGCACTTTTTGGGTGAAAAAAGCCCGAAACTCGCGTCATCGTCACCGCACGCTTCCCATGAGCTACATGTATACTGTGTATAGTCTAATCGCTCGACGATACAATTCACAAGTTACTTAGTTTTCACCTGTATCGGCAGTCCCCAAAGACTGCCCGTACTTTTTTTTTAAAGTCAACTCCCGCATTGGGAATAATTCCTGTGTCGCAGGAGACCTCAAAAACATTCATACAACGGATACAAATAACACCCAGACCCGGGACAACTAATTGTGGTTCACACAAATTTTTGTCCCGTGTGGAAATCGAACCTAAGACCTCCGGCTCAGCAGTCAGGTTCACTAACCACTAGACCAACAGGCCAGTCTACTATGTACTTTACTTCAATTTATTATTCTTAATATAGTAGTAGTAAATTATTGTTATTACGCTAGTCTGTTAGTAAGGGACAAATGACGTAACCCATAACATATTTCCCCATAACACTTCCTCATAAAGATGTATCAAAGAATCCCATAAATGAGTGCTTACTGGGTGACCATTACTGACCGGTAAATGGTTAGATATACATAAGACAAAAGTCCAAAATTACCTTTGAAATTGTATATACATATGTGTGTATATAGCAATAACTTTATCCTAACTATAGAGAGTGCTGCAGAAAGGTTTGCTCGTGTTTTGGGAAATTTTATAAAAAACATTTTAGGAAATTTTGTGATTTTTTTAATACAGCAATCTTATTTTCAACTGACTACTGATTAGGAACGCGAGGTTTTTACGAAATACTCGGGTCTGCTTCCCCTTGGAGCAAAAGCTTTTTGTCATTACAAACTTATATTTTGCGATAAGACAAGTTAAGTTAGTCTTTTGAAAACCCGACTGCGCAAGAAAGTGGGTTATTTTTTCGGGTGTGTATGTACTATGTAAATAGATATTTATGTACGTAGTATTATTTATATGACTTTTTCACAAAAATAAATAAATTAAAATATATTATATTTATGATGTTTCTGTCATACACCCTGGAAGCCTAAACGGCATGATGGATTTCGATTTGTGTGGTGTCATTTAATTTATTCTGACTTCAAATAGGGACAGGCCTTTTTTGGAGTCAGTTCTCTATTAGAATGATTTTTTGTGGGTATGTGTTACTATTTGTACATCAATTTTTTTTTAATGAATTGGTTCTACTCGATGTTAGTTGTATTTGAATTCAAAGACAATATTTCTCTCTAAACAAATAAGGTGGTAAAGTAAGGAATGAACAATAATAATATAATAACTACTAATAACTATTCGTTAGTAAATCATTCTTTTATTGAGTTAGTTGTACTCAAGATTGATTCAGGTTACAAAATAAAATCATAGACTACCTCCAAAGTAGAAACTTAAGAAAAAAAATACATGTCACGATATACCTCCGTCATTTGTGAATCTATTTCAATATTTTAAATGGAATTGGTTGTACTGAAGATTGTTCTGGTTTAAATTAGAAGGAGGTTTTCCTCCTCTGAAGCGTAAAATTAAATTATTACAATTTACTATGAAGAGAGCGCTGAAGTCGGTTGCATATTTTTTAAGTCAAATATACTTATTATTAAATACATGACATTTGTTTGCATACGGAACCCTCGGTGCGCAAGTCAGACTTGATCTTGTCCACTTTTTTCTATGTAGATCCTCGATTATTCAAAGCCGCATCGAACGATTTGGATTTTTTTTTGTTTATAAGGGTGGTACCCTTACAGGTGCTCTCATGGCCCAGGTTCAGGTGATGGGATCCCAGAGAAATGGAGGAAAACCCTCAAAATTTATAGGCACTAACAAAGCTTTCTTCTTATACTTTCTTACTAAATCTATAAAGATATGTGTGTCATGTGACTGAGCTGATGGTGGACGGTACTACTTGGTTTCAGCTATGGTTACGTTTAGATGTTAGGCGATTTTTTTTTTTATTACGTTCCGAATGAGTGATTAAAAGACAAATAGCTAACATTTCAACAGAGTAAGGGCTGTCATAAATGAAACTGTAGGTATTTAATACCAAAGAAGATGGTGGTGTATCCAGATTTTTGGGAAAAAAAAAGTTTAGAAATATTAATTGCTGTTTAGTTTAGTGTGTACCCACAGAACCAGAAAAAGCATTTACCGAGAAATTTCTTTTTTCAACCCGCTTTTTTTAAGCTAAACCAATTATGGATGGACACAACAATCCCCACATATTAAATAACTTGATATACATATTTATGTTTAATTACAAATATTCATACCATCAATGTAGAACAAGCGCAATCTAAGTGTACTGGGTTAAAGTTATCTGCGCCTGTTCTCAACTCTCATTTCTTGACACAGTTATACACATTGAAACCTGCTAATTTTAACGGGGTCAACTTAGAAAACATTAATCACTACACATCTACCCAAGAGATACTTATCATATATATCATTAATTAATTAATCAGTTAATTATTAAATAAATTAATTAATTAATTAACCTACATACGCTCACGCCTATATCCTAGAAGGGATAGGCAGAGAGGAGTTTATTATTTGGCTTGTTACGATGGATCAAATGTATTACATTTGTGACAAAGGTTTTTAAATATAACTGTTCTCTGGTCTGGTCCGGTGTGGTCTGTAGCATAGGATTTATAAGTATGCATTGACTCTTTGCATGTTCCATCATTACAAGGTACTCTATGAAAATAAGTTTTTTTTTCTTAGTTACTCAAGATGTAATGATAAAATAAAATTGAAATCAAAAATTAATAAGGTTCCATTTACAATAAAAATGTAACAAACAGGCATTCCCCACCGTCCCCACATTCAACAAACCACTCATAAGAGTACCAGCATGATATTTTATAGCCTATTTTATTCCTCAACATATCATCTATCCAATACGAAAAGAATAATTCAAATCCGACTGCTGGCTCCAAAGATTAGCATATTTAAGTAAACCAAAAAAAAGTAAAGCAAAAGATAGATAGATATAGCTTTCGGTAAAGGATATAATGTCTTATTTATCAATATGTATGAATGTACAGATATCATAGTAAAGTGGTTTATGCAGTTAAATTACGAATAGTGTCTGATTGTATAATGTTTGTTATGTCACTGCAGCACTGTAATTTGCATGTATTTAGATATAATTAAATAAACTACCAACATGATACAAACTACAAAACCCTCATTTTTTTTTAACAATATCTCAGAATGTTAAGACACATCCCAATATTAGCTTGATTAAAAACACACCTAATATGTCTAAATCTGTCTAGGCTCGAGAGTGTAACAAAGGAATATTATTAATACAGATACTAAAAGTAACTCTTTCTTGCAAACATGGGTGAAAAGCATTAAAAACAGTGTAATACTTCTGCCCCAGGTGCAAGTACTAATTATTTATAATTCAGGGGAAGTACAATAAATTTAACAACAGTGAAGGATAACCAGTCAGGAAAGATCGTTAGGCATTAATACCATAAAAGGTGAATTTAAGTGATCATTCCTATTAAAGAAAATGACCCCTTTATATGGTAATAAACTATAGAGTTATGTACATATAGTATGTTTATTTAATCAAAGGTTATGATTGATATTCTTTACCATTGGTTATCATGAAGAAAACAAGAGTAAATTGATACATACATACCCTCAGGCCTACGTCCCCAAAGGGGAAGGCAGAGTCTGAGTCTCAAAACTTTTAGCAACTATAGTTAAGTCATAGCTATGTAAAAGGGGCAAGCCTACTATACTACTACACAGTAGTATATCCAGTAAATATAGCAGTTGTAGAAGAGATAGGGTAGCTGTATTCTACTCTGCCAAGAATGTGTGGTTCAACAGAATAAGTTGAATAAAGAATTGAATAATTAGGTAACTAAACAGAGTATATTGGGGGTTTACTGCCAAAACAACTAAATGCTGACAAATTAATTTCGAGTTATTGCAATTTAAAAGTTTATACATACTAAAATGCTTATTTTTGGTAAACCTTTAATAATTTACAAGTTACTACTTGGAGTATATCATAAATATTTAATTATTGTATAGTTTTATGAAAAATAGTGGTAGAAGTGCATTTAATTTGAAAATTTTATCAATATCAATTCAAATCTAATATATTATAAAAGTATTTATATACTAAAATATTTAACATAGCTCTTATTCAATTTTACCAGAACATGAAGCTCAAAGAGATAAGCATTTTTATGTATTTCATTCATTATAAATGAAAATGTATAGCAGGTTTGCACAGTAAACCCTTGATATAGTGCAACTAGAGATAAACATAAGCACAGCACATATGTTTAATCTTACGGTAAATCCATAAGCACTATAAAAAAGGGGAAAATTTGTTCTGATAACTCAACTGTGTCTTTTTATATATCTTACAATAAGATGCATCTAACTAGTAATCAACTATGATACAAGTCTTTCTTATGTAAAGATTTTAAAATTATTGCAATTTTGCAAAATAAATCTTGATCAAATACTCTTTATAAAATTCAGTTTCAATTATTTAATTCAATAACAACCTTTCCAGTATTTAAATATTTCCATTCTCTTATAAGACAACTGGGACAGTGTTAAAATAAAACCCAAACAATAGGCTGTGTATACAAATGGAATGTTAAATAAAATTTATAAACAATGGAATATCACCAAAAACGAGGAAACAGAACGTTGTGAATATGGGGCCTTGGGTTGTATCAGTATGATGATGAAGTTAATAGTTTACAAAACAGTTTGACTCATATCAAAACTACAGAAACATAAAAACATTAGTACTTGTAAGATCACAGCTCTGTATTATGCAGTTGTAATAACTTATTTGTATAATAGAACGAACAACAACGTAATAACCTTGTAACTCTTTAATTAAGACCTATAAATTAGTTATCAATTCACTTATTTAATCACTGCAGTGTAAGGGAGTGGTCAATGACAAAGTAATGGACAATATGACAACTATTTGGCCTAATTTAAGGAGAAACGAGAACAATCCTTTTCAGGACAACGGTGATAGGAACTTCAGAGCACCAGTTAGAATATCTGATACAATGTTTATATTTATCTCATCTCTGCGGGAGCCACCAAAGACTACTATTCAAAACTATCTCGCCTTTCATTACAAAAACAATAACGTTTGGAAAAAACACTTACCAACGCCGTAAAGTTCTCCATTTTTGACTTCACACCAAACAGTCATACTGATAAATACACGATTAATTTATAATATTTTTCAATATTTAGATAAAAATTGTATAGCTCGTCATTTTTAGCGAACCAATTTTGACCACAGATGAATGTCATGTTTGTGACAAGTTTTCTCAGTGTTGCCACTGTACAACATTTCTTGAAATTGTTAAATGTATACTTTGATATAAAATGTATAGATGATTAAGTGTATTATATATTATAAATAATTTTAGTTTACATTTATCTTTGAATAAAGATTGTGACACGTTATGAAATCACTTTTTGAATTATCATCGAGGTCAAAAAAGGAGATCTTTCAATGGATTCCTTCTCATATTAGGCTGGCAGGTAATGAGGAACTAGATATAAGCGCAGCAGGCTGCTAGTGATGGTGTGCCCACAGATACATTGTCTTTTTTTATTGATTGTATACATTTGATTTAAAAACTCTGTTATCAGCTTTAGAAGGTTCATTTTGACGACAAAAACGCTTATGGTATAGAACATTGTAATATGAGCTTTGAAAGACTCCATGGTTTGATGGCCTTTAGATTATGTTCCGAGCACATTCCACTTAATGAATTCGCTAACATGATGAAAAGTTCCATCTCCCCTTTGTTCTGAGTGTATGATATTAGATAAAGTCGAATGTGTTCAGAACGAGGACATTAGAAATGATATGTTGTTTATAACAGAGAATTTGAAAGACCTTCCCCTTTCAGAGGCAGCAAAAGCACTTTACAAAATTGTTAGTATCGGTATAAGGCTACGTACGGGTACCTCATGCATATGAATTTTATAATAATTGTTAATATTTCATGTACTGTATCCTATTTGATGGTCTATTTTTTTTTGTGTAAGCCTACCATAATGACTCCACTTAGCCTGATAGTAAGCAATAAATGGAGTCCAAGAGTGGTGGTCACCATCCTCATTGCATGTCTAGTCAATGTAGTATGAGATGCTTTTTCACGCCCCGCTTAAAAGAACCAGGATCAAAGTGGGAAGGAAAAACGATCGGCACAGAAAAGAAGAGCCAAACTGTTTCGTTCGGGATCGCATATCTTCGAATCGCAAACGGTGACTCCTCAGGCCAGCACGTGTAGTCCTGTAGAGGAAGGGAGAAGGTGGGACCAATTGGAAGAGCTCGTCAGAACACTCTCCGTGACAAAGGCGATAGAGAACTGCACATAGAGGTGACATCTCTTCGCAACTGCAGAGGCTCAAGAGACTGGGTGACCTCAGGACAGTCTATAATACGGATTGCGCGACGCTGCAACCGATCGAGAGCATCAAGCAAATACTGCGCATAGCCATCCCAAAGATGAGAGCAGTACTCCACGCAGGAGCGAACCTGGGTCTTGTATAAAAGACACAGATGCTCGGGCGAGAAGAACCGTCTCACCTTGTTCAATACACCGAGCTTCCGCGAAGCCGCCTTAGTGACGCTCTCGATGTAATCACGCGGATTGAGATCCCGACAGATGTCCATACCTAGTATACTAAGCCTATCCTGTAGTGGCAGTTGAGTGTTCTGAAAAGTAGGAAGGGGAAGGAATGGAGACTTTCTGTTTGAAAACGCGCACGCCTGTGTTTTCTTGGCGCTGAACAAGACCAGATTCTCACGACCCCATTGAGAGATGCGGCTCAAGACCCGGTCGAGCTCAGCGACAAGCTCCTGTCGTTTTCCCTCAACGTCTGCTAGCTTGGCAGCAGGATGTCTAAAATTTATTATCCGCTCGAGCACCTTACACAGTATGGAGGTAACGGCTAGAGGACGGTAATTAGCTGGATCGGAGCGGACGTTCGCCTCTCTCCACACAACAGGCGATACAAGCGCTTCAGTACAGGAGACAACTCTGGTGCACAGTTTTTAAGAACCACCGCCGGAATACCGTCGGGTCCACTGGCTTTCCGGACATCGAGTGACCGAAGCTCCGCACGGACATCCCTCTGACGGATGCGAATATCCCGCATTGCGGAGTCGCAAGTAACAATGGTGGGCGGGTGAGCGCCACGGTCGTCGATTCGGGAGTTCCGCAAAGAGGTCAGCAAGTAGTTTCGCTTTCTCTTGCGGCTCGTGGGCCAGTGATCCGTCAGGGTACTTCAGCGGTGGCAGCGAAGGCTGGCAGTAGTTGGACTGCACGGCTTTGGCCAATCGCCAAAACTTACGGCTACCCGTAGGGTATGCGACGAGTTCTTGACCAAACCGTGCAATACGCTGGGCATCAGCTCTGATGTAAGCCCTCTTGCATTCCCTAGTGGCTTTATTAAACGCTGCTTTTAGGCGATCAACGTCTGGGTCCCAATGAGCGCGGGCCCTGATCCATGCGCGGTAGGCAGACTGCTTTTGAGCGACAGCACGGGTACACTCGCGATTGAACCAGGGACGGGTCTTTGTGCTAACGACTTCACTGTAGGGGATATAGTACTCCATACCGACAGTGATTTTGTCGGCAGACGCACTTTGTGACAGATCCATAGCAGCGTTGAGCCCACGGGATGGATGCAAAATAATCCCGCATTCCATCCCAGTCTGCTGACGAGTAGTGCCATAACCGTCGCCTTGTTACCACAGGCCGTGGTGGGGCAACAAGAGGCACCGAGGTGGACACCAGGCAGTGGTCGGAGGAGCCCAGAGGGGCGTAAACCGTTACACTGTACTGCGCTGGGTGACTCGTCAGCAGAAGGTCTAGTAAAGAGGGCGCTTGACCCGATATGTCTGGTATCCTGGTGGGCTGGAGTACCAGTTGGGTAAGGTCATGCGTGAGAGCGAATGCGTGGGCAGTTCGACCAGCGTGGTCCGTTCTGGAAGATCCCTGTCAGAAGTTATGGTGGGGGTTAAAGTCACCCAAAAACACCAGTTCGGCGGTCGGGAACTACTCCTACGCTTTGTCCGTTGCGTGACTCATGTAGTCAAAGAGTCGAGTTGTCTCGGAGTCTCCGGAATGGGACCGATAAAGGCAAACGTAGATCTGGCTCATAGGGCCAAAATCCACGTGAAGCCAAAGGATGGAGAAGGATGCGTCTTCTAGGCAATGCAGACGGTGACAATAAACATCCGCCCTGACAGAAAGACATACCCTAGCCCTCGCGAGGAAGCACTCAGGCGAGGCAGGGCGGCGTATTTGAGTCTCCATAAGAAAAAGCATGGCTGGCCGAGCCGTCTCAAGGTGCTGGTGTACGGTGCTGAGGTTTGAATGGAGTCCACGTATGTTAGTGAACTCCACCTCAAAAAGCGGGTTGGTGGGAGAGGAGGATAACGCTGTTGGACCATTTTTCTTTCTTTGTACTGCCATGATAAGAGTTGGGAAAGGGGGCGTAAAAGGCATGACAGTCATCGTGACAGTGTAAACTGAGACTCAAAATACTATGTCATCATGTAACGTTGAGGTATGGCGGTGACCGCCGGACGGAAGGGCCCCCGTACCCTCCCGAAAATGGTCGCCGAGTCCCACCGGCACGACGAGCCACTCCGTGGATTATGCGCGACCTGACGGGGCAGCCTCCCAGGGTGGTTAGCCGTGGTTGGGCCCCTCTCTATGCCGCCGGGTCTCCCTGGCCGACGGTTCAATCCACGCCACCCTCACAATGATTCTACGAGCACTCCACTGCTCATGAACATACCACGACAACTGTCACCCATCATTGGGCCTCCGGCGCACTCACTCACCAGCGAAAGACGACAGCACAAATGTTGTCGCTTTAGGCTGGTTTTCTGTGAGAGAGTAGTACTGCCCCTGTCGAGCCGGCCCATTCCTGCTGAATAAATCAGCGTGGCTCTACTACCTATAACTATACCTATAATCATGGAGTGACGTAGTCCTAAAGGACTAAAACTAATTAAATAAAAAAAACTTTGAATATCTTAGACTAAAGAGAAAGACTAGAAAGACTAGGATTTCTTTAGTTTTTATATTTTGTTGACTACACATACAGTCACATGGGCTTAATCTTAATATATTAAAAAAATATTTAGTAAAATTTAACTGATAATTACTTTTCTTATACCATTAGTGCATATCTAGTCTGTTATAATAAATTGCTTGTAATGATTTAGAAAATAGATAAACACATATTTAAATCATAGTAGTTACGTATGTTTAGAACAAAACGCAATGTATAGTTTATAGTATATGTAAAAAAAAAACAGCGTATCACAGCACACTAAGCATGCGTGCAATAAAAGTGAATCTTCCAAAAAATATATATGCTTGCTGCTCTGCTCTGAAGTGTCGTTGCGTAATGTTCTTTTGCCTATATTATCCCTAAATAATATATACTCCTTCTAAAGCAAAATAATAATTTGCATCCAACGAGTACTACCAGAGATAAGCGCGTTTAAACAAACAAAAAATTCAAATATATTTATGTAATATATTTTCTTTCTATCATGTGAAGAAATGTGCTAATCGCGTCACTACACACTTATACTATAGATAACTCTTCTGTAATTTTAACTTCGGTAATGAATAAAAATATATGCAGTAACAAACGATGCTAAAATAACCAATGTTATCGTTGTGTACAGATAAAAGCTCGTTATCTCACTAAACTTATGATAATGCGATAAGCACAACACTGACATTGAGCGTGGATTAGAAAACAAAAATGCTATCGTTTTTATCTGCCATTGCCAGTATAAAAAATATATTGGTATTTTTTTATTTAACTGTGTATACTCACATACTCCATTGATTAAAGTAAACTTTAAACGTTAGTGCTTGTAATAGCTCGTTTTTTTAGTAGTAATTTGCTCGAGGTATATATAATTGTTTCATATAAGTACATATTTTGTAAATTTAGAAACAGATTATTGTATTAGGTAGAGGTAGTAATGTCCAAGATACTTAGATAATTGCTGACAAATGTACAGTCTCAGTTTAAGTACAGTGTAGATTAGTCAAATCATATACGAACAACTTCAACTTCCTAATAAACAATGAATAGTACCTATAAACAGGACTGCTTATTTCGCAAGCCATACGAAACTTTCCAATAACAGCGAACTTATTTCATCATTGAACTTCCACAGGCGCATCTTCTAGCATTTTTATACGAGTTATAAATTGCTAACACTGTTTGTTCAGGCGCCATATTACTATACTATCGTGAGAACTTCATGATTTGTAACGCGGTATTAAGACATGAGTGTAGCTTGTGTAAAGTTATATTTGTTTAATTCCAGCACTTGATGGATGTAATATAAAAATAATAATAAAACAATTGCAAGGGATTTTTTAAACTTAAACTATTTTTTATTAGAGCAGACTAACATGTTCCACAAACGATAGACGGTATATTCACACCTATTTTGATTTTTGAAAGAGGTTTTAATCAAATAAATGCAAATAAGTTCAAGGTTTCCATAACATCCAACGGCGCCTCATCTTTTTTGAGCAGATTACCCCTATGATCATATTTAACTTTTACAGGAGAATAATTTACTAGTATTTATATTTTTATGCTATTACTTAGAGCAACAACACTAGAGAGCTTAGAAGTGAGAAAACAACTGCTTAACTAGAACACTGCTTGCGCTTTGCGTACCTAGCAAAAGTTTATAGGGTTATAGGGTTAGGTAATAACGTTTATTGACCCAATAAACTTTTGTTTTATGATTTATGTATATTAGAAATCTTAACAGACTCACAGTATTTTACCATATATCACGTATTTCTTCAAAGCACATAGCTCTTGTTGTCTGAATAATAAATGAAGGTGAGAACAATCTCAGTAGATTTCTCGTGAAATGCTTCTTTAAGATTTCTCTCACACACACAAAACAGTATGTAATTGTAAGTGGGAGTTTTCAGGTCCATTATATAAAATTTGATGAATCTACGTAGACCGCTATACGTAAAGAATGGAATGAAGTAAATATTTAGTTCTGACATGTTAGACTAAAATACATAGCCACAAATTTTGTACAAATCACACATTGCATTATCAAGTTTGTTACTAGAGAGTTAATGTGAAATGTGTGAGCTGAAAGTTTTTATTATTTATAAAGATAAAAGAACTATAACTATATTGTTCTAAAATTATCTCAGTTTAGTTTGTAAACGGATTAAAAGTTTTTCAGATTTGTTTACGTCAACCAAACACCCACACTTTGACAATTGGAAGTTGGTCCCGCTAAAGTAATTGGGGGAAAGCCGATTGCCGTGAACCGGGCACTGTATGACTATATACAAGCTGTTTGATAGATAATAATCCAATCCCTCAGTCGCCTTTCACTTATCATTCATGTACCTAAAAGTATGTGAAAACAACAAAACAAACATTCAAACAACGTACACAAAGAGCACCCAGGCTCAGAACAATAATTTGAGGAAGCTCGGCGCGGCAGCGTAGTGGTGAGGTGACCACTTAATCCAAAGAGCAATCCGTGCAACAAAAAAAAATCGTCGAAATCTGTTCACGCAGTCGAACGTTCTAAAACGGTAACGAACATAAAAAAAAATACAGTCAAATTGAGAACCTCGTCCTTTTTGAAGTTTGTTGAAAAATGGCTGACGTTCTTCTGACAATGCTTTGGCTATTACTTGTACAAAAGCCTGAGTCTGTTTTGTGGTGCTCAACTTCGTAAACCGATAAATGAAATGATGAATATTTCTAACAAATCCATAGTGCATTTAATAATGTATTTCTTTTACCTACTTACATATTCCCCACCATTTTAAATTATTCTTGTTGGAAACGAAATCTTATATCAAAAGCCTGATTACAATAAAATAATGCGTACGGATTAACATTCGATGTACATTTATATATAGATTTATTATACAATACATAGATTTAAACTGTGTAAAAGCATCAAGAGGGCTTCCGGAGTGTTCCTTCTCAATTTATTAACCATGGGTGCAATGACGGTAGGTACTCCAAAATAAAAATACAGTCACAATGTTACATGTTATTATTTGATTTTAGCACGCTTTTACACACAAAAACTTAGCACGTGTCCGCTTTGCACTCCGATTTTCAAAAGAATGACAGCAGAAACTATTTAATTAACCAATAAATTATTTACAAAATAATTGATATTGTATAATTAAATTAAACAATCGTTCTGGACTAGTATTTAATAACACACATGAAACAATCTTATTTCCCTTAATCCACGCTCGGTCAAGTATTTCACCTATGGGTGTCTGATATTACATTGAGTATAAAACACAACTTCATGCACATCTGTACATCGCGGACTTAATGGCCAGAGCTTTCTCTACCAGTTAAATTTGGGGTGGTGTAAAGACAGATCTGAAGTTAATTATGGGAACAATTAGAGAATGCATTTAGGAAGTTTTAGTTTTAATTGGAAGGAAGTTTTTTAGACTCTGTAACGTTCAGAGAGCAACAGTGACTCTCTGACTCAAGTGTGCAACCTGGGCTTGCCAATCAAGGGTCGAGTCAATAGGACCAATACCGAGGTCCTTAACCCCAGATATAGGTGAGACATTGAAGACAATCGACGCAGTGGATATGATCGATGGTCTAGTCTAGGTCTAGTCTGCCTTGAAAGAAGCATGATCAACGATGCAATTGAATTGAATGATCAACGTCGCAATGCAGTTGAAACGACAACCAGGATCTTATAGTTTCTAAAGCCTTGTTTTTGTCTTTTCAATGACCTCCAGTATGTTTTCTATCTTACTCTGTGAGTATACTCGTATTTGCAGGACATCAGCATACAGATGATACACACCGCCTTGAGTGACGCCTCTGCAGAAAACACTCCAGTTGATGACAAGTCATCCCCCTGAATATATAATAGGAACCCTTCTATACGGATGTCTTCTTGCCGAATTTCTTATAAAATATTAAGTAATCAGGACACAACTACTAACTAGGTATGGATAAAGTGTTGGACTTAATGCATTCTGGAATTTCGAATAAACGTCTATTCGTGTTTCCCTACGGTCATTTTCTTCTTTTGCCCATTGATTAATTCTTTTTTGTGATTTTTACCCGACTGCGCAAGGAAGAGGCTTATGTTTTTCAAGAGTCTAGTGACCGAGCTTATGCTCAAAGCTCTATAAAAGTTTCCCAAATAGTCAGCAGAGTACAACGAGGGCATTATCCAACTTCAGTAATGGTTTGGTGAGGTGTTAGCTATCAAGGAGTGATTGACCCACATGCAGGGAGGGGAAAGAAGAGAGGGGGGTGAGGAAATGGGAAAGAGGAGAGAGGGAAATGGTCAAAAAATGCAAACAAAAGCGTTACTTCACAACCGGATTTCTGTGAGGCCGTGGTATCGCACCGGTCGAGGCGGCCCATTCGTGCCTAAGCATGGCTCTGTCACCGTTTTTTTGTGAAAAAATTGTCAAAACATAGGCATAAGTCTATCAAGTTCCGTAACCAAGCATGGTCCTTTCAGCAAGAAGCAGCACCGTGTCGTAGAGCTCCATCCAGCCAAGCGTGGTTGGAAACGAACGTTTCTGACTTGATGAGAGCTGAAGTCCGCCCGTCATCTAATCTTCTCATCTTAATCTGCTGGAATATGATTTATGGTCAGTTTTGGATTGGCATAAGATTGGCAGTGAAGAGTTTTCAAATAGATAGAGTGTATTAAAACTAATGGAGATAATTTTGAATGACTTTCATGTATATTTTTAATGCTATTATATTAAAGTATAAACTAACACATTACAGTAATAAATGTTTTATGCCATAGAGAAAACTAAGGTAATAATATTTATGGCAAATATAAAAATATGGCCGAAAATTGAATGAAAAATGATAGGTCAACGTACATGTAATTTCTTTCAATATCATATATATCATATATTAAATTGTTGAACTTGAACACTATTGAACCG
This sequence comes from Tyria jacobaeae, assembly GCA_947561695.1. Taxonomy (NCBI): domain Eukaryota; kingdom Metazoa; phylum Arthropoda; class Insecta; order Lepidoptera; family Erebidae; genus Tyria; species Tyria jacobaeae. Next base: position 9,625,202 of record OX387231.1, on the reverse strand, counting down.
GAAGCCGTGAGTACGATTCCCACACGGGACAGTTTGTGTGTTCCACAAATAGTTGTGCCCAGTCTGGGTGTTCTTTGTGTTCGTTGATTGAATGATTGTAAAGCACCAAGCGACACAGGAGTTGTTCCTAATGCGGAAGTTGTATTAAAAAGAAATAGAAGGCATGCTTTTGTATATTCAATTAAGCTATCTATAAGAATAGTAGTAGCTTTTGTGTTTGAGACAAACAATGAAAAAAATATAATAAAGGGAGATATACACAAAGGAAAAATAACTTTAACACAGTTGCAAGTTGCAGTAAACGTTCTTATGTAGGTATTATTATAAACTATAATAGTGAAATCGTTAAATAAAGGAAAACACTTTTAATATTAATTTATGAAGTTTATAACGTAGATAATACGAGTACTTATGCATACAGACGTAAATGTATTTTGAGATAGAAAATAATATTTTATTACAAAGATTTAATAGCTTTATTTTTTTTACGTATTGTTAACAAATAAATATGTATTCAAACTAGAATTATTAATTTATAAACTTTTCAACTTTATTAGAATCACATCCCCAACTGACCTGTTAACGCTTCACAACGTCCCAAACCATATGACGTGGGTAACAAAACTTGACGTAATAAGCTATGAGGGATCGTTGAGGGTTGACCCTTTCAAATGAAGGCCCGAAATACTTTGTGAGCACTTCTCGAATTGTTATCAGGACATTGTGGCACGAAGCCCGTTTAGAAAATAGACTTCGTGCGGTGACAGAGTTACACAACGGTGGTAAGCGAAATGGTAGTTTTTAGAACTCTTAAATTAATTTCAAATTGTATCTCCTAGGTACCTACTAAATATTTAACCGTATGTAGTATTATAGATATAATTAAACGATTTAATTATTTAGTAATTAGGTATTATTACATACGCTTTAACAAAAATATCTCCTTTAAGCTAGTCTATTCGTACACAAACTGACTACACTAAATTATATCAGAAATTTTCGTATTAGGGTTGTCTGTATGAAATCGACGGCTGTGTGATAAGACTAAGCTGATTTTTATACCTAAATCTTAAGTATATCACTGTTTTGTAAATTACTCAAAGGTTTTCAATAAAGAGAGAGTCTTCAATACTAGCAAAAGCAAGCTCAGCTCAAACACATTAATTTTTAAGTAATGCCACTACAAGTACATTTGTACCAAAAATAAAATAAAAATATTCGCAACGACCTGTGGTCCCTACATATTTAAAAGTTGCTGGCGGTTGAATAGGTATCGAGTTGAGATTTATCGATTAAAAAAGCAGTAAGTGGTATGCGACAAAATATTCTGGTAATGTTAGATTTGGTACTAGAGATACTGTAAATCTAAACAGATCTAGTCAGTAATAAACAAAGCTTTGCTAGACTAGTTTGAACCCGAGACAAGGGCTGGTTAAAAGAGAAAGCACCTGGATGGGTACAAATAACAAATTAGAGAAAGAAGGTATTTTGTATGTTGACATATATAAAATATAAATATCACGTGCTCGAAAACACGTATATAGCAATATACATTTGTATAAGCTTGTTATAAGCGTTATTGAGGTCGAGGTACCGTACCGAGGTCGAGATTCTGTTGAACTGACAATAATACAATACAACACAATACTCTTTATTGTACACCATTATGAATAGTTTACAGTATTTCACACATAAATATCATAGTATAAATGGTACTGATCGCTAGCTGAGAGCTCTTACAGACAATCTTTAGATTAGAGGAATGGATACGTACATAGAATGGGCAGTTAATTGATATACTTAGAAGTTTAGCTTAGAAACAATTTCCATAATTATAAAAGGGAAATTTAAAATAAAAACAAAATATATATACATATATGAATATCCATACATACATTACCTACACATACAAATACTACTACAGATACATATGTATATACTCGTACATACCAATATAATAAATAAATATATTCAAATATCCAGGATTGCAAATAAGTGACATTTCTGTGTCAGATGGTGATCAATTGGTTCATTGGAAGCGACTTTGCATGTATAATAGATTCCAGCAATGCATTCCAGAGGCGAGCTGCCTATATTGTAAAAGATTTATGAAGGAAGTTTGTGGAATGCAAATAAATTTTTAGTTGAGGGTTTTTTGATCTAAAAGGGAGTAGAGGGAAGCCATTTGAGCTTAATAAGAAGGAGGATTTAAAAGGTAGTTTTGATTAAAAAATGTATTAATTTGAGTATAAGCAGGGCCTTCCATAACATTGGAAATGAATTGTAGTATGGAGATTGGGCAGCAATCAGTACAGGAGACGAGGTAAGGTTTTTTTGGTAAGGGAATAATTTGTGTATCCTTCCATGTAGTGTGAAAGATGCTACTGGTTAATGTGTAAGTGAGTTAACATACGTAAAATGATGATAATATTTAATCTCATTTTAAAACACGTACAAAATTAAGAACAACTTGCCATTGAAACATTTAAAAATATTTTCCCCTCTCGTATTGTGAATACTAGCGATATTTCCTCCACCATGATGCGGAAAGTACCACGAACGCGTACAGCCGTTAGCAATTACACGAAACTTTGTGATCGCGTATGTTACACTTGCGGTCAGACGAAACAGCCGCGCAATATGGCCTACAAATAATCCTCACTAAAAATAATGCTCTAAGTTACAAACCACGAAACATTTCGCTCAAGTTCCTATGAAAGGAATTACTTGGTACGAGCATTTTTGTTTCATAGGTACCTACTAAGTATTAAGTACCTACCTAATTTATCTTATCTTCAGTAGTAAGTACTAATTCTAAAACACTAGCCTTAACATTTAGTCATTTATGTTTATGACGCAGATATACACATTCAATTATAAATGATTTAAAAATAAAAACCACATTTTGATGGTTGATAAGAAATGGAATAATGCTATAGTTCGTTCCGTCCGTTGATGGAACTGCAACTCAAGAGTTGTAAGTGCGCTGCCCGTCTTTGAGGGTGATAAGAGTGGGGTTATGCGGCGATGGGAAACAAGGGGGAGTTGGGCCTCCGGAAACCTCAATAATCTCGGGGAAAAGAAACGCAAGCGTTGCTTCACAATCGGTTTTATGTAAGGCCGTGGTATCACACTGGTCGGGCCGGCCCATTCGTGCCTAAGCATGGCCTTACCGCAAGAAGAAAGAATTCCATATTATAAAGTATCTATACATATTTCATTAAGTTTAAGCGCTAAACAAGTTGTAATGCAGTTTAGCGAAATAATGAATATGTCTTACTTTTGTCAACTCGCAGTCCATTGTAATGTGATTAATTTTCTATATTCATTACCATTTATAGCCCTCTGATAGAAGGCAAAATAGATATGACAATAAAGTTATGACCCCGAAAGTTTTAGTTAGGTATATTAAACCTAAGATCCAAAATTTTCAACCAATTATAGCAGTACTATTAGCATAGTACGTCCGAACTTCTATGTATATAATAACAGGTATAATTGACCTATAAAGAGCTTAGATATTGACTCTACTTACTATAGACTGTTTTTTTTAATCTTCTTACCTTTCTTATTTTACACGTCAGAGGTGGAATATTTTGTTGTTCATAATTTTACCCTTACCAACATTGAATATAATCAATTCAATTAAACATAAATAAGGAAGATATCGCGTAATGTATTAGGGGCTGTCTATTTTTTTTTTAAAACTGAACTGACCTTAAAACAAGAATCAATGAAATCGATTTACTAATAAGGGAGTTATCACGTAATTAGTATGGATCATTCCTTAGAGTCGTATAGGGATAATTTTCAAATTTAAATTCCTGAACCATTCTCTAGAACTATTTCAATGAAAAACAAGTTTTTAGAAAACACAAGCAGGAAAGATAGCAATAGCGGTATACCCACAAAAATGAATTAGTGGTTCTAAAATCTTGATCACACAGCAAAAACAACAGTCTACTTGGAACTTACGCTTTTTTGAAGTCGGTCAATAACTGTTTAAAATCCTGTTTAAAATCCGAATATATTACAAATAAAAAGACGATTTCATTCAACAATATGACGGTGTCACACTTGATAAGTCGATATCCATCAGGCCGGTAGGGTTCTTAGGAAGTGACAAAGAGACATCGTACAAACATACAGCATACACACATACTTACATACAGTAGGAATAATGACATATATAATTTTTACGCAATCAAATGCAATTTTATTCAGTTAATTTATCTTTTTTCTAACACAGATAGAGGGGTTTTACGATATACCAAACTGGCTGCTATTATTTAGTTTTTCAGATTAACTGTTACAAAGTAAAATAATAAAAAAAATGTATTTAAATAGTGGCACTACAACATTTTGCTAACTCAGTAAGTAATGTGAATGTACTATTTTTTTTTTATGATGTAGGTGGACAGGATTATTAATTAGGATTTTAAGATTGTTTAATTAGGATTTTTTAAAGTGGGAGAGCCATGCTTCGGCACGTATGGGAAGGCTCGACCGGAGTATTTCCACGGCCCCAGAGAAAACTGTCTGCTAAATAATGCTTGCATTGTGGGAGTGAGGTTACCGAAGGCCTAACCCCCTTTGCCTTCCCCTCTGTCCCCTATTCTCTTTATCCTATCTTCTTTCTCTTCACTTCTTTCCCCTCCTCCTTTTCCCCTATACTAAAAAGCGGACAGGACTGCTGTGACTCTTGAGTTGCAAGTGTTTTTACGATAAAAGCAAAAGGATCATTTAATTTTTTTTCTGCTTAGAAAATCACTTTCCACCCTGTTTCAGATTCATGCCAGTGGACCGGTTTGTTACTTGCCACTCAACGTACTGCGAGGAACATCCATTACCTCCGACGAATTGTTTTGCATAACTTGTCTTGATTGAGGAAGATACTAAGAGGTATTCTAAATGTATGCGTATCGTCTTACTATATGAAAAGTTAAGATACGGATGCGGGTCCTTATATCTATATATGATAAATGCTGATAATATAATGTTACCTATTAGAATAAAAACGTGCGTCAGTGGTATTCATATTAATCTATTCTAATATAACAAAGCTAAAGATTTACCAGTCAGAATTGAAGATTGGCGGAAAAACGACCAGTTAGATATGTACAAGTAGGTATCAGTAGGTATCACCAGGTAGGGATGCCCAAGAAGTTTCTAGAAGTATTTACCTAGAGACTAACTTTTGTACTTGTACGTTGTGTGTGTGTGCTGTATGTGCACTTTTCAATAGAGATGTGTAAGTTTGTTGTTGTTTAACTTTATTTATTATTTTATACTTTTACTAAGCTCATCAGACATTATGTTAAAGTCATTAAGGATGAAAATCGTCGGATATGTGTTTACGCCGACTTATTTACGTACACAACTCTCTGCAGAAAGACACATTTTAATTCCTTATACATATGTATACTTACAGGTCCTTAAGCGCGGTTTAGAGACCTTTTTACAATAGAAAATGCTTAAGGCACTAAGGCCTTCCTTGTTCACTATATTTTATTAAAATATACCAGAATATTATTTATCGTATAGAATATCTACCATATAAATAAATGTCCAGCTTAGAATTAAAGCTAATGATGTATAAATGGAGTTGCTTACATCAACTTTGTAGTACTCGCTTAATTAGTTTATTAAATTACAATGCCCGGCTCATATTTATTGTGGTACAGATCGAACTAATATAACAATGTCAGGCTTAGATGTTGTGGCAGTAACGTAATAGCCACCGCGTTTATGCTGTAATAGAACTTTTCATATTGAGCAATATTTATTATTACTTTGTCTGTGGGTGGACAGACCAGAACATTTTATCACGTGCATTAAATATGAAGGAGTATTTTGTTATCAACATTTATATATACAAAAATACGTGGTTTTATAATATATAAAGGAAACCGTCCAAATTCAGCTCGATCGTGAACAACCATTTTGTAATCAACTAATCAACGTCAAATATAAGAAATTGGTCCCTGTCTTGTAATATCGAAGTGACAAATAATAAAAATGGTTTATTAATTGATCATTAATTTAGCTTTTCAAATGACCTGTTTGTGTTGCCGACTAAATAAAAAAATGAACATATTGGGTGAAACTGTTCCAAATTAAAAATAATCACATTATCAAATTATTTACAAATTTTACAAAAAATCTTTAATTCTTACTTTATTTCATTAGATTAATATTTTTAAGTTGAAAAGTATTAAACATATGAAAGTCGTTTTAGGTAAATTATTTTCATATTCTAGTAGCAATTGAATCTGTCATTCGCTTTGCGCGCATTTTTTTTTTAAGATTTCGTGTTTTCTTTTCTATTTCGACCTGTGCTATCCTAAGTAGACTCCGATTATAATTTCCTCACGACTATTAGCCTATGAAGCGGATTGACATACTAATAATAATATAATGATGCCTGCTGAATGATTGTAACCTGAAAAAATACAAAATAGTAAACACATTGTTAAAATTTATATAGATAGATATAAATATTAAATTATATATTATATATATATATATTAAATTATACATAGATATCAATATTAAATTTTTCATGCTTGGCCAAGATTCCATACATAGTGGTCAGTCCCCTTTGTGTACATTTATTAATTTATACATATATACATATATTTAGTGGATTTATGTAATATAGATCGTTGTTCTTATGCAAAGTAGGCACATAACAAAACCTCAAAAGTAAAAAATTAGATTAGAAGAATTTTTTTACCACACAACAAAGTAATTCTCAACCCATAGGAATTTATAAAAATATATTATAGATTTACACATTTTACGATACGATATTTTACGATTAGTGTTATATATGTTTTTATACGATTCATTTTACCCATGTGTGTGTCTATCAAAATCCAAAACGTTCAAGGTTCACTCAAACTGTAGGTTACATTAAGAAACTGATTTACGTCAATCAACAACGTATCGACTCTTTGATGTAGGCCCATTGAACAAAAATGAGAGTTCTTTGCTTACAGTGTTATTTTATTGTTACAAAAAGATATATCCTACACTAGGAATGATTCTTGTGTTTACACACGAAAAAACACCCAAACGAGGCAACATATTTGTAGGTCACTAACCAGTAAAACAAAGGGCCAGTCGAATTAGCTTTTGTCCGCGGTGGTAAATCCTTCTTCTCGAAAACTACTCACGAGGTAAACATAACACTGAATGTATTTAGTAGTGCTGTTAAATTTTAGAGTTCTGTACACTAGAAGATCTTTCTAGATCAGACCAAAAACCTGGACTCCACACCACCACTCTAGTCCACTCTTCAGAGAAGTGACTTTCAATAAATTATTAGTCATTCTGATCAGTATGACCACTGATTACATTTCTTGCGTAAGAAGCAGGGTTATGTTTTTCGAACGTATGTTTGGATGCATGCATGCCTATGTATGTATGACATCTAGAGCCGCTACGACTTGATGGATTTCGACATAAGAGGTATCTTAGGAAACGTCTTAATACTGGGAGTGATACTAGGCACAACATTTTGCACAGCATCTCACTAATCAAAGATAAAAAAGAAGTTGGGTTGTGTACTTTTTAAATCATTTCATTTCTCAATTCTTCAACTTTCGTCATATTCAGTCATGTAAATATGACCTTAACTCTTATGTACGTCGTGACATAATCATAAGTGGAAAACGTTTAAGCTTAATTCGCATATATTTGCCTCACGTCCATATTCGCCTCGGCGCGTCAGATCTTATATCCGTACCGCGAGAAGCCAGTTTAAGAATATTAAATAAGTATAAAAGTGTCGTCTGCATAAAACATTTTGGCAATCTGTGACTGCACCGATGCACGTCTTTTAGTCTCAGTTTAATCTCAATTATTTTTTATACACAACCTTATAAAGGGAAAAATAAAATAAATGTGACTATTATATATTATACAAATTTAGATTGGAAAAATGAATTGGTCCAGTTATCATTGCCCCAAGAGTTGCTAATTAGGTAAAAAAAAAAAATTGTAAACAGCTGTACTGTCTGAGGAGGGAAGGAAGAAACTGTTCTCACAATGTTATGTACGTTGGGCGCAAAACAAGACAAATTTTCTGTAAAAACAGTGAAAAGAAAAATAAAACAAACACCGACTGTCCTACAGCTAGAATTTACATTGCTGCTACACTTTTTAGATAATATTGACGCACTCTCATATCTTATTTCCCCAGAGGCTGAACATGATAAAATGTTGATGTAAACAAGAGACCACGTAGTACTCCTATACGATACGCCTAATACATGAATGCGCCACATTCGATATGTTTTATGAGCCACAAACCATCCCTCCAGTCCCTTCACAGCCTCCACTCAAACGTATTGGCATTAAATTATGCAAGAAAGCCTTTGCCTTGACAGATAGATGGACGAGGCTTTAAAAACCCGAAAGATATTTTTCTGGCCTACTCGTAATGTAGAAAGGAAATGGGGTAAATCAATACAAGGTATAACGTATTTCATTTATGTAGACCATATTTTAAATGATTTTCAAGATCTTTAAAAAAAGTCGCAAAGCTTGCCTTATTGACAAAGATTACCAGTATTTTTTTTTTTTTTTTTTTTTTTTTATGCGATAGGGGGCAAACGAGCAGACGGGTCACCTGATGGTAAGTGACTACCGCCGCCCATGGACACCCGCAACTCAAGAGTCACAAGTGCGTTGCCGGCCTTTTAGGTAGAGGTACGCTCTCTTCTTGAAGGTTTGAAGGTCGTATCGGTTCGGAAATACGGCAGGCGACAATTTGTTCCATAAGCTGGTTGTGCGAGGCAAAAAGCTTCTGGAGAAGCGCACAGTGGTGGAGTGCCAATCGTCCAGGTGATGGGGATGGATATTTTGTCGCGTAGGACGATGGCGGAAACCAGCAGCCGGTATAAGTCCGAACAATTCCTCTGAACACTCCCCATGATACAAGCGATAGAGGATGCAGAGTGAAGCTACATCTCTACGCAACGCCAAGGTGTCAAGTCGATCAGAAATATCTTGGCAGTCGATGATGCGAGTCGCTCTCCGTTGAATGCGGTCAAGAGGCAGAAGTTGGTACTGGGGTGCACCTGCATAGAGATGAGAACAGTATTCCATGTGCGGCCGAACCTGCGCCTTATAAAGTTGCAGGCGGTGGGCCGGAGTAAAATACTGTCTCGATCTGTTTAGCACACCAAGCTTCTTCGAGGCTAATATGGCCTTACTCTCTAAGTGACCGCGAAACTGGACTTCGCTTGATATATCGACGCCAAGGATTCCGATACTGGCTGATGCAGTTAGGGAAGTGCTCTCAAATTGAGGTGATACGACCAATGGCATCTTTTTAGCGGTGAACGCGCAAACCTGTGTCTTCGTGGGGTTAAATTGGACTAGGTTAAGTCGACCCCAATCTGAAACTTTTGATAAAGAAGTTTCGATTTCAGACACAAGTTTGGATCGGCTTACGATGACGTTTACCCGAGAAATGTTAGCGCGGCCGGTGTAAAGGGCATCACTCGTGCTATCGTCTGCATAGCAATGGATGCTGCTAATCTGCAGCATGTCGTTGATATGCAGAAGAAACAGCGTGGGTGATAGCACACAGCCTTGTGGGACACCAGAATTAACAGACTTCGAGTCGGAGCATGCACCGTCAACAACGACCTTGATGCTTCTGTCTGTAAGAAAACTGGTGAGCCAATTGCACAGTTTCTCGGGAAGCCCATAGGAAGGAAGCTTCGCAAGGAGCGCTTTGTGCCAGACCCGATCGAAGGCCTTCGCCACGTCCAAACTAACGGCCAACGCTTCCCCCTTGGTCTCGATCGCCTGTGCCCACCGGTGAGTCAAGTATACGAGAAGATCACCAGCTGAACGACCCTGACGGAAGCCGTATTGTCGATCATTGAGAAGCTGGTGGTCTTCTAAGTACCGGAGGAGCTGGCAGTTCACAATGGATTCCATTATCTTGGAGAACAAGGAGGTGATGGCTATGGGTCTGTAGTTGGACGGATCCGAACGATCTCCTTTTTTAGGGATTGGGTTCACTAGAGCTGTCTTCCATGAGTTCGGGACTACGCCAAGAGAATAGGAAAGCCGATAAAGGCGCGTTAAAACCGGTGCTAACTCTGGAGCACACGTCTTCAGCACGATAGGAGAGATTCTATCGGGCCCACTCGACTTATGAACGTCGAGGGAAAGAAGCGCTTTACGCACTGCCCTTTGTGTAAACCGGACTTCCGGCATGCGGGTCTCGCACTGCGGTATGGTCGGCGGTGCGTTTCCCCCGTCGTCCAGGGTCGAGTTGGACGCAAAGAGTTTGCCCAGAAGATCGGCTTTTTCTTTAGCGTCGTGGGCCAACGAATTATCTCCTATGCGCAGAGGTGGAAGGGATGGCTTACAAAAGTTCCCCTGGACAGCTTTGGCAAGAGACCAGAATGCACGAGTTCCGGAGGGGAGACTCACTAGTCTCTCGCCAATTCTGCCGATGTGAGCCGACTTCGCCCCAGCAATTACTCTTTTAAGGGACCTGGAGGCAAAGTTAAATTGCTTCTTTAATGTGCTGGTCTTTACATCCCGTGCTGTCGCTGCATTAGCCCATGCTTGGTAACATTCCTGCTTTCGGCGGGACGCCGCTTTGCAGGTTCGACCAAACCAAGGCTGGGACTTGCCACCTGTGGGAATCAGGGAGAATGGAATGAAAAGTTCCATACCCTGAAGCACAACATCCGCGACAGAGTCAGCAACGACATTGGGATCATCCGGCGAGAAGCAAACCTGCCTCCATGGGTAGGATGCAAAGAATGTTCTCATTCCATCCCAGTCTGCTGACCTATAGTGCCATACGCGGCGACTGCCTGTAACACGCGGCCGCAGCGAGTGAACGAGTGGCACCATACTCCTAATCAGGCAATGGTCCGAAGAGCCAAGAGGGGCCTCAACGGATACTTTGTAGCCGTCAGGATGTGAGGTCAGCAGAAGATCCAACAGTGAAGGCACGTGGCTTTCTGCATCTGGGATTCGCGTAGGCGTTGCTACCAGCTGCGTCAAGCCATATGCCAAGGCGAAATCGTGAACAGATCTTCCCGCATGATCGGTTTTGCGCGAACCAAGCCATTCGGCGTGATGGGCGTTAAAGTCGCCAAGAATCACGATCTCTGCGGATGGGACCTGCTGGAGCACTGAGTCTGTAGCCATTTGGACGTGGTCGATGAGTCGGTCCGTTTCGGCATCACCGCTATGGGACCTGTAGAGGCATAGGTAGATGCGGGGATGGTCGTCGCAGTCTACACGTAGCCATAAGATGGAGAGGTCCCTACCTTCAAGATTGCCGAGGCGGCGAGAAGTGATATCATCTCTAACGTACACGCATACACCAGCCTTAGGAACAAAGGAGTGTTCCAGTCCGTACCCAGGGTAGCAGAGGTAGGATGTGTCCGCTGGAGATGATATCTGCGTCTCGGTTAAAAAGAGCAAGGCCGGCTTTGCTGTCTCAAGGTGGTGGTGGACAGTGTCGAGGTTCGAATGTAAGCCCCTAATGTTGCAAAAATCCACGGTAAACGTGACAGGGGGTGCCATGGTAGGCCTTCTCTTGCCCCGAGCAGATTTTGAGAGCGCAGTTGAGCCCCCCCCAGAGTACGAGGGGCAGCCTGGGCGTCCACGCTCAGGCATAATCCGTACTGAGGGTGGACGTCCAGGGGGGGATTCTCCAACGCTAGCGCTGGTACCCCCCTGGGGTATCCTTTTCGTTAACAGCGCTATCATTAGGGGGGTGGGGGATTTTGGGCCTCCGGAGACCTCACTCATTTCGGGGAAATGCAACGCAAGCGTTACTTCACAACCGGTTTTCTGTGAGGCCGTGGTATCGCACCGGTCGAGCCGGCCCATTCGTGCTTAAGCAAGCATGGCTCTACCACTACAATATATTAGTATCTAAAATTCAGCACGTTAACGATGTTAATTATGCGTTGTCAACTGAGATACCTCTGGTGACACCTGTAAGACATGACACACTGATTTAGGTTTTTTCTCTAAGGAGAAAGTGTACACATAAAATGAAGTTAATACATCTTTTAAATATTCCATGCAGAACTGATTTTGTATTGCATTTTTAACGCTAAGCGATTTATTGTAATTTTCTTTAACTTTTATTCATTATTCTTGATAATTAACATTCTGAAATAACTCTGTTCTATAAAGTAGACGTTTTTAAGTACTTGATAAAATTTAACATAAGCTGACAGATACGTTTATAAGGTACAATTTGAACACGTTGGTATGTTCGTAGGTATTGCTATAATTCAATCATAAGTACTAATTTAAGTCATAAATAATATTTAAAATGAGATGAATTAAATTGTCAGTATATTCCCGAAATTTGTTTCTCATTCGCATTAGACATCTGAGGTCATCACACAAAAAAATTACAGGGTTTTTCCCCGTCCAAAGTAGTTTGTTCTTATGCGCAACATTAAAAAGATGAGATAAGATAAGATCGGGAGAGAAATAGAACCAAAAAATATCCAATAATTTGCTTATGGTGCTGTGTAATGACGAGATTTCAAACGGATATCTTCTTGTATTATATTTCTTTTTTTCTTCCTTTTTAACTTCTTTATCCCGGTCTATTAGTTACCTCATTTAAGTATTTTTTATTTACCTTTAGCAACATAACAGCACACGATAAAATAGTATTTTACTGTATAGTATATGTTGTACTACATTTTGTTATATCTATCTGGTAATTTAAAAGAGTGCCCATGAGTTTGTTTGCCTGATTTCTTCTCATAAATCTCAACCATTTGGAAGTTTTTAAATATTATATCTTTTTAATATTAATTTCAGATAAAAAGGCAACCTATAGTTGCGATGACAGTTGCGTATATTGATATATATATATATACAGTCGTGGTCAACTAATTAAGGACATTCAAGATAGTGGACAGCAATAACCGGCTATGTACATATAAATATAAAACCCTGTTGATTTCTCAGTAACTATTATTTGCATAATTTGATCCGATTATTATACTATAAATGGCTGTAAATAAAAGATTAAATAAATATAAAAAAGTGTTTAATATCAAAGGTTAACCATGTATTCAATTTAAGGTACAATTCTGTAGCTGGACATTTAATTAAGAACAGTAAAGTAAAATGAAAAATAGAGTTAAACAGAACTAATAATCTGCAGTATTTTAATTTCTTTAACAACTTCATTTTATTACGGGTAAAATCAGTACCCAGTAGCAAAACCTTTGTTAGTAATTACCGCTTGACACCGATGTGGCATAGACATTATCAGTTTCTGACATATTTCAACAGGAATGTTTGCCCATGCCTCACAAAAAGCTTCATTAAGTTCATCTAAAGTTGTGGTACGATAAATGGCAACTTTTTTCTTAATTTCGTGCCAAAGGTGCTCGATTGGGTTGAGGTCGGGGCTATTTGCTGGCCAATCTAGCACTGATACCGACTGTCTGTTAAGAAACGACTTGACTGAACGGGCTGTATGTTTTGGGTCGTTATCATGCTGAAAAGTCCATATAATAGGAAGATGTTCCTCAGCATAGGGAAGCATAGTTTCTTCTAATATTGCCTTGTATTGATGTTGGTCTAAGTTACCCTGAACTTTCCTCACAGGTCCCACTCCACGTCCAGAAAATGATCTCCACATTTTAATGTTTCCTCCGCCATGTTTCACCTGCTTTTTTGTGAATCTTGGATTCATTTCCGCTTTTACAGGACGCCGTACGTATTGCCTCCCATCTGAAGAAATCAAATTAACCTTGGTCTCGTCAGAGAATAATACATGTTGCCATTGGTCGTAGGTCCAATGTCCATATTTACGTGCAAACGCCAAACGTGCATTTCTATGCTCTTTCTTTAACAACGGTACTTTGCGAGCCACTCTTCCGAACAACCCTGCTTCTACCAGACGTCGTCGAACTGTCCTCGCTGATACACTGACTCTTTCGTCTGCCCCAAACACTTCATGTTTAATTAAAATAGAGCCTAAAAACGGATCTTTCTTAGCTAACCTGGTTATCATTCTATCTTCTTGCGGAGTTGTTTTTCTCGATCTTTTTTTTCTGGGCACATTTAAAGTTGTGTTATTGCGCCTGAAATGTTGCACTGCATTGCATACCATAGTTTTTGAACAATTTAAATATCCTGCTATCCTTCGGTATGACCAACCACGCTCGACAAACTTCATGATAATTTTTCGTAGTGTTGCATCGCAACTTTTATTTTTGCCCATTGTTCTTCAAAATAACTCTCAAAACTTGAAATTACAAATCTAGATTGCCGCCAAAACTACCACAAAGAATAGGAGAAGAAAGAAAATAATAATTGAGATTCAGATTTTGAAACTAGAACGCAATATCTCAGTGTCCCTAATTAAATGGCCAGCCAGCATTCTTTGAACAAATAGCACTGTGATCATCTATCAGCTATACTGTAAAGAGGTTTAATGTTTAAGAAGTTGTTATTGTTTGTATAATTAGGCACATAAATGACTAATTATACTTACATGTAAAAGATGTGGAATATTGTTTAGACTCGTTGGAAAATAAAAAATAAATTCACAATTTGGATTAACTAGAGAGTGTCCCTAATTAGTTGACCACGACTGTATATATATATTTTTTCCATAAGACTATTTCAAATATTTATTAAGTAATTATATGAAATAAAGAAATTTAATTTAAGTTTGATATCAAAAAACCGAAATTTCAAATTAGTGTATTGCATTTTTTTTTTTTTTATACTATAGGGGGACAGACGGCTCACCTGATGGTAAGTGACACCGCCGTCCATGGAGACTTGCAACTAAAGAGTCGCAAGTGCGCTGCCCGCCTTTAAGTGTGATAAGGGGTGGGGGATGCAGGGAGCGGAAAGAAGAGAGGAGGGATGAAGAGATGGAAAAAAGGAGAAAGGAGATGAGGGGAGAGAAAAGGGGGAGTGGGAATTGGGCCTCCGGAAACCTCACTCGATTCGGGGAAATGCAACGCAAGCGTTACTTCACAACCGGTTTTCTGTGAGGCCGTGGTATCGCACCGGTCGAGCCGGCCCATTCGTGCCTAAGCATGGCTCTACCACTGAAAAAAAGCATTTGTAATAATTTATTAAAAAGTTCAAAAGTTGTTCCTTATTAAGTACTAACCTGAGATTTATTTATGATATGGAATAAAATGCTTAAGAAAATTTTTAATCCAACCTTCACGTCCGCGTTTCTTCTAGCATCGACGCTTTGTTACCATGATACTACATTCTACATAAAAAAATGTCTTTATAATGATGTTATTTGCATTCAAATAGGTGCATATAAGTACATACATAATTTATATCATGTTTAGAAATACGAAATGCAATCTTGGAAAAAGGACGGTCAGCTGTGTTATATGCGATTTTGCAGGAACACAATACGTCGTTTATTTGATTGTTGTTTCCCGCAAGCGTGCGTTTTATAGGACTAGAAGTATAAAATATGATTTATTATAATAAAGTGTATATTATAAATACCGAGCTAAGAGTAAATGAGGCCAGGTGGTATATCAGTCGATCACTAACTCAATTGGAAAGCACATGTAGAGTATGTGTGTAAACGGCTTAATAAATCTGCTCATGCACTAGCACAGCTGCCGAAGAAAGTTAGCAATGAAGTGTTGTTAACTGCGTATCATATGATGATAGCTTCAATTTTATAATATACATAACTTTTTAAATCACAGATGACGGTATTTTTTTAATTTCTGCTTATGTTCCTAATTCTAATATAAGTCAATTCAACAATATGTAGTAATTTATAATTCAGTGTCATAATCTAATATTAATGACATTAACAGTAATAATAATTAAATTTTTATTGAGTGCGTATTATTTATGTCTTGATGACAAAACCTAGCGCAAATAAGATTCATGTATAAGACCATATTGACCATTTTGTTTTACAAATAAATAATTTGACTTGATTGGAGCTTTAAAGAAGAAACGTTAAACGCAAAGTCTGAGCAAGCATTTACCAATATTTATAATATATTATTATTTTGAGATTTTTTAAACTTAGTTAATTTATCAACCCACATCTTGCTATACAAATGGCGTTGAAATGCATCTTATCGAGGTATCGAGAAAGGGAAAAGAGGACCGGGGGTTTTGGGATTCCGATACTCACTCGGTAAATACAACGCAAGCATTGTTTAACAACCAGTTTTCTGTGAGGCCCTGGTATTACTCTGGTCGAGCCGGCCGATTCGTGCCGAGTATAGCAGTAAGAAAGAAATATACCAACTTAGGCTTCATCATCAGATCAGCTCCAAGATGCCGTATTGTCATCAAAACTAGATATAAATACAAAATGTTAGGTTATAAGGATATTCCAAACATACCATTGGAGATTTACAAATACCTACTGTTCTAACTTATACTCATGTATATAGCTGGCCCACAGCTGGCTGGCACTTTTATCTAAATTGATTAGATATGTAGACAGATCTCCGTACTAATACTTATTAATCAAAAGGAAGAAATATTATGTTATAGTAATTACATACATTATATAGATGTAAAAGTGTGCAAAAATATGGTAAAATGACGTGGAAATTAAACCGTAAGAAACTTTATAGTGCTTTTTTCTGAATGAAAGGATGGAAAAAAATCCTAAATCTTTCGGAATTTGCCGGACCGTCTTGTGTTACTAAACTCAAAAAAATATTCCAATTTCAACACATAATCTAGTGGAGACTAACTTAGAATAAACAAAGAAGGTGGCTTAACGACACTAATATATTCAGGCTCGGTGTTTCTCGTACAGACGTTTGGCAGAGTGCCAAATTGTCAACGCATACCCACTTCATATGTTGGTTCTATCTCAATGTGGTATTTTTAACTAATGGTTACGCATATACAAGTTTTTTTTACCTTGTAAGAGCCATGCTTAGAAGCGAATGTATTACAGAGAACCGGTAGACGAACAATGCTTGTATTGTATTGTCGAGTGTGTGAGAGTATCGGAGGCAACTTCCATACTCCTTTTGCACTTGCCCTTATCCAACCTCTTCTTTTTACCGTCTCCTCTCCCCTTTCCTCTCACCTCATCACTCTTGCTGGCGGGCATCGCACCTTAAGTTGTAGGTGTCCATGGGCGGTAGTTGTCACTTACAATCAGATGACCCGTAAGAACATGAATCATTTTAGGTCTTTTATTTCTTAAATACTTAATGCATTTTATATTAAACGAAATGGACGTAATACCAAGAGGCATTATGTATGCAGTGGTCACCTTCTGTGAAACGATTTCGTCTCAGATATGGAGACTGCGAAATTGGAGAGGGAAAACACGACTACTCTCCCGCAGACGACGCACCGGACGTCGGAGGAGGGCTGACAATGCCCAATGTTGCCCAAGGTTGTTACCCGAGGGCGGGGAACCTAGGGTTCAGTTCACGGCCAATCGCTTAGAGGGTCGAAATTTGGAGGCACGTTATTTTCCGCGCGCCTCCCTTAAGGAGTTATGGTGGGAGGAGAGGCAAGGTCACATCCTTTTCCTCCTTCAAAACGAGACGGGATCAACTCCGGCGGACGGTCGCCTACTGGTCGCGGAAGAATGTCGTGTTTCCTTTCCCGCCCACCCCTCATCCGATGGCCCTGGTGGAGGAAAGTCCATGAGGATTTCCCATTTTGGCGGGTCACCGTGTTCGATCAGACAGTTTTCCGGTTACTCCAGTGGGAAGATAAGGCATAGAAGATGCAACTCAATAGTCACAAGTGCACTGCCTTCCTTTGAGCAAAAGGTGGAAACATT
This sequence comes from Tyria jacobaeae, assembly GCA_947561695.1. Lineage (NCBI taxonomy): Eukaryota > Metazoa > Arthropoda > Insecta > Lepidoptera > Erebidae > Tyria > Tyria jacobaeae. Next base: position 9,607,402 of record OX387231.1, on the reverse strand, counting down.
TTTAGAAAAAAAATGCGGTCCCACATGGAGGAGCGAGGGGAGCCTGCTTTGCCTTCAAGGCAACTTCTGCACCCAGTATAGTTGTAAGATTAAGATCACTGTGTGGTTTTAGTCGATTCGAGTCCGTCATACCACTTCACTGTCAGTTCCGGTCAGGTGATGACCCGTAGGATTTTCCACACAGAAATGTATAAATGGAATAATATATATTTATAGAGAAATAGAAACATCAATAAGATAATATCAATACTTCAAAATTGATACTCTTGATGCTAATGCAGCTTTTTGTTCATGCGCTCAAAAACTGATCTCTGAGATAAATTACTTTTACAGTTGTTCTGAATCTAATATTTGCAAATGAGGTATTTGGTAATTAATAATAATAACCTGACACATGTTACACTGGCTGTGTCTTTCTTAACCTACATTTAACAGTGCTTCAAACTGTTTATATACATAATCGTAAATTCCTAATGCTGTATGCATTAAGAAATTTTCTTTAGTAAGTATTTATACTTTATAGATGAATTACACCCAGATACAGAACAAATGAACAATGGCATCACAAAATTATCTGTCCTGGATGGGAATCGAACTTTGACTTAGTAGTCGGGATTACTAACCACTAGTTTAATTACATCTCTAGGCGTGGTGATACCACAAGTGACCAATCGTAATTCAGTGCCTGTAAAGTTCTGGAAAATAAGGAATCCATACTTCACACACTGACTAATGATTACACAGAAGATATTTTTGGTAAAGTTCTAATATATTCCACAAATGTCGCGGTGTAGTTGTGGTGTAAGCATGTACTTATAAATAAATAAAAAGATACGAGTATAAGTTATTTCTGAATATGTGTACGTGTCGAGAGTAACATCGAGGTTTTTCAAGATAAGTCATAACAAATTTATCACGTCCACAAAGACGTGATAAATTTGTATGAGCGTGTGGTTTTAAATATCTTTATACTGGTAGGTTGTATCACTACTGACTTGGCTTGTTGTAAAATTAAAAGAAAAAAGTTAAATATCATAAAACCCTTAAACTATCATGACTCAATCATTATGGGCGATTTGAATACTGATCTCCTAGCATCTAATTCCCAATTTTCACTGAATTTGGGGGCCTGTCCTTCGCAGTGGCATAAGTCATTAATCATTCCCCTCCCCAAAATCCGTAATCCTACTCTTTTCAGTCACTAACAGCGAATATCCATTCCTCCCTTCTTATCTAAAGTGCTTATGTGCTGCATCAGTCATTAAAATTTCTGTATCAGAACAACTTGCTACATTATTTCCAATCACGGTTCGGGCCTGGTCCCAGCACAACTTCTGCTTTCCTTAAAGTGACTGGTGATATCCGCACTGGAACTGAAAACTTCAACGTCACCGTGTTAGGCTTTGGTCGATTTTTCGAATGCATTTAACACCATCAGTTACGATACGCTTCTGTTTATTCTCTCCTATAATATAATTCAATCGCATTCAATCTGTCTTCCTCTGAAACTCTCTTGCACAAGAAATCAGTCACCTATTGTTTAAGATGAAGGCAAGTCCTTTTGTGTAATCCAGCAGCATCATCATAACATTAAAACTTTATTTATTATCTGTATTAATATATGTATGTATCTATATGTGTATATGCATGCGTGTATTTGTATTTTAATGTATATTTATATATTTAATATATATCTATATACTTTTCTTTTTTACCTATCCATGTATTATAAATATTATCATTCTCTTGGTAAAAACTACACCACCCTAAGGTAGACTGAACTAAAGAATACCTACAGCATAAAGTCAGCCATTGTACAATTTTGTGCATAAAATGTTAACAAAAATTAAAACTATTGGTGACCAAAATAGATATCTGCCGTATTGGTAGAATAAAAAAAAAAGATAAACTTTTGTGTAACATATATAATTAATATGAGTAAATCAATACGCATATTTTTTTTTTCTTCCAGAATCAAAAATAAAATCACCCAGATCTCGTATTTGGACGGTTAGAGTTAAATCGGGCAACTGATGTTGTATCTTTCTAGTTCGACGGAGAAACTCCAATAAATTGCGTACACTGCTCGCTGAAGGATGAGGCAGATCATCTTCCGGTACGAAACATTGGTCTCTCCTATACATCTTTACCAGAAAAGCTTTACGAGATATTTTCTAATACATCACGTTACTTAAGGACAATGGTTCAATATATATTTCAGTACTGATCTATTTGGGGCCAACCGCATACATGATATTATGTATCCTTTTAAATGGTATCTTGAATTATTTGGTCGGTTTCCGGAAGTCCAATACAAACATTTTACAATAAGCTCCACATATTTATTTTATGATAGATATACTCTATTTCAAGTAGACGCATTAGTAATTGTTGTGATCTCTCTGAGTAGATCTCATTGATAGCTCTTTTGTAAGATTTTGGTCTGGTTAGGGTCGGCAATAATAAGACAAAAATCCTATCATGCCTTACTCATCCTATTACCCTTCACAATAAATCATACTTTAGCTAATTTTTATGAAGACAGATAACAATCTAATGACTTTCTAAATACACAGATACACTCACGCCTTTATCCCTGAAAGGGTAGGTGGAGGAGAGATTATAATTTAGTCCCATTTACGTAATAAGGAGCTGGCCTATTGCCATCATCCGGGAATTAGATTGGAAAATTTGGACTATGTTGACAGGAGAGGGAGGACAGAAGGGGCTTGAAATCGATATTGCTTATACGGATAGACTGGGGAGTATAAACAATAATTCAACCATGTAAAGATCGCATGCCTATAAATTGAACTGGCTGGTGCCTTTAAGTCTGAGTAGAGGACTCAGACTTAAAGGCACCAGCCAGTTCAACTTTGTAAATGTAATAATAAAACTCGACTGATGATGTCGAATTTACTGAGTATACTTATAAACAGCTAGTAATGACTAAATATATTGATAATGCAACAAGAAATAAAAAATAAATGTTGAGAATACGTCAAAGTAATTTGTCAATTCACACGTCTGTCTACGTATGCTATGACGACAATATTAAAAAAAAATCAAATTGTGATATATTTTTGAACGTGTTCTTTAGGTGAATCAACAATATAAAAATAAGCTGCCTTAGAAGAAAGCCCTATTGTAGTCAGTTCACGTAGTATGGTAATCTCTTTGCGATCTTCCACGGATATTTTGCATGTCGCCCGCCTGCCTCGGACCGCTACCGACTTATTTGATTGTTCAGCCGTCTGCATTTTTTTGAGAAAGCCTTTGATTTTGTCGTAAAAAGCAAAGTCCCAGTGACCTACGAGTCTCTCACAAATATGTAGGTACCTCAAGTCACGCAAAAAAAAAAGTGACACTTGAAATAATTTTTTTTTGACTAGAATATTAAGTATGGTGGAATATGAGTAAGATTAAAAGTGATTTTTTAAATTATCTCTTTTCTTTGCCTTTATTTCAGTTTTGAAAAAAAGGCAATAAATGGTTAAGACACTAACAACGTTAGGCGACGACAACTCTATCTCTGAACGGAAGTTTAGTGATCCTACTTATCAGCAAAAGCCTTACAGTATACAAGTAATAATTTTAACCGCTGTGTCCTCTTTAGCTTTTATTGTACTCACCCTATTCATTCTATACACTAGGTGTTAGCATTACACAAGCACTGAATTTTACGACAAAAAAAGAGGTATTTGTTAGCTCAAAAATGTAATATTTTATATTTACCGTGCCTTTGTGTAAGTACAAAATAAATATATTTTCTTTCTTTCTTAATATGAACTTTTATAGGCTATCTACCTGAGATTTATACAATCCTAACAATCTAAACGTCAGTAGGATTGATGCATACACTATCGATTCAGTTAACCAAAACGCGGACTATATTTGTTCTCGTCACCGGCTGCCGGTGTTAAGATTTTGTGCCTCTCCAAATTTGGACCTAAAGCAGGAAATTAAAATTTGTAGCATTTTTAATGAGTTGTGTGTTTTTATAGTGTAATGGTTTATTACCGTTTCACGTTGTAAATGGAGTTTTCGGATAGGTAACTTTACATACATAATCTTGATTTAAGACGACTCATGAATGTTGATTACTAATCACATCATTGCAGGAGTATACTCTTTTGAATAATCATTTTGAAAGTCGGCCGACAATTGGTGGAAAAATCGCTTAACATACATAAAAATAAAAATAAGAAAAGATAAATGCAGTCCTTTATTTCCGAAAGAGTTCAGTCTAGTCTAGTTTCCTCTAATAAATCGATGTCGCCTTTGACCGCAAAATATACTAACAACCTAAGGACTTTCGGATTTATTCATGCTTGCTACTTGCCATTTTCCGGGATATTTTTATATTCGGTCTGATGTCATTTGAAGCTATAAAAATCTCTATATTTGATGTAAATTTCAATTTAATATCTGAACGAGTTCCGGACAAAAAGGGTCTTGACCGACAGATGAACTACCGAGTGATTACATAAGCTAAAGTTTTTTCCTCTTGAGGAACGGAACCTTAAAAATAGAAGACTGTTTGTTGCAAGAAACAGTCTCCTGCTGTGCATTGATTATCTAAAAAAAAATCAATGTTTTTCTCTCAGTTACTCTTCGACTTCATATCCACTCTCTTACTTGTCATGTTCTGTTATATATGCCATACCACAAAACAATTTACTTATGTTTCTCTTGGATTGTCTGCTCTTGTTATTACAAAGCCTATGTATTAATTAGAATTTTCATCTTGGAATAAGGTCAGCTGTTACTGTAATACAATTTTTGTATTTTCTTTTTTAATATTTGAGAGAACCTTCAGACAGTATGATTTCTACTCAAGATCATTAAAGTTTATATTGCTTTTGATGTAAAAGATGCTTTTGATGTGTCAATGCTTGAACTGTCGACTCATCATCGACTAATTAAAGTATTGTTCATGTTGTTCTTTTTTTTTAAACATGCATATATTCAATCACTTGTTTTCCAAATATACCAAACTCGTCCATTTATCTAAAACTACAAATAATGTGGTTAACTTATTACTAATATTATACCCAATTAAATAAATAACTATCTTGTGTTTTGAGTGAAATGGTTACGTTATAGGAGAATGATATGATATGAATTGATGTGATTATATTGGATTACTCAAATATAATGTATAAGTAAAATCACACACAAATACATATAAATAAACACACACACACATACATAAAGATACAAATACTACATAAGTATCAACATTCATATATCGAATTATACGCTAACGCTGCGACAATTCTAACAATTCATTATGCAGTAGATCGCGTACTCTTCTTTTAATTTTTATACACGTACGAAGTTACTTTAGAATAAATAATAAACACTCTATGAGTTTTATACACCGAATTTAATGTGCAAACATAGAAGCTATGTAACAAGAAAATAAACTAAGGCTAGGTAAGAAACGGTAAGACAGTTCACAGATATGTTCACTCGACGGTCGACGTATCGTGAATGACGACTTGCCGACACGAGCGATCATACCTTGGCTCTGCCGGAAGAGCACCGACCGAAGTGAAGTTGCAGCGATTTGCCGCGCGACGGTGGCGCCTCTCGTATCGTTTAAAAACCGTTATCTTTTCCGGATACGAAATATATAATTGAAATTATTTGAAGTTTTTGTCAAAACAATGACTTATGTATACCTATCAAATCATTGCTTCTATGTAATAGATTGATAAACCTTTAATAGAATATATACCAACAAGTAGGTCCAATATTAAGGGCCGAAGTTTGTTTCGCTTAGTTATTGGTTTATCCAAGAGTGATAAGAGGGTGTGAGCCTCAAATGCTTTTAGAATGAGGAGGGTTTAGGTCATAATATGCTTCTACTAAGTATAATTGGAAAACTTTGGACAACTTGAGAACACTCGTGATCAATCCACACGTATATGTATGTCACTGTTCAAGATTCAACTTGTAAGTGCATGTTTCAGATTCCGTCTATTTTGCAAAATAATATAATCCTAGAGCCTTAACCAGTATAGACAATAGGTTTTCTTGAACAGGCATGCCTTATCTTCCATATCATTATTACTTCCAAGCACTGTTAAATCGTTAGCTTTTTGAGAATTTTCAAATTGGTGGAAAACAAGTTATAATATTTGGGACATGCTTTCTTTTATCAGTGGTATTAAATTACTATTATTGTCATTTCATGTTCGCTACGGTATATAGGGTGAGCTAACTCGTGCTTATAAACGAACATATGAAACAGTTATAGGCAAAATACATAAAAAACTGAATTGTCCTCGGTATCATATAATAGCATAACAATATAATCTTACCTTAGATATATGTTTATTAACACTGGTTTTTACGCTAAATAAATAATTAAAACATCTGCAAACTAAATACCACAAACATTTTTAAATCAAACATTTACAGGAAAATTCAACAAACAAAACAAAACAGCTGCTCTCACTACCAAAGGGAAGACAATTTATGCTACATACTCTTGATATAGACCAAAGTTATGGCTTCCCACCAGTTAATGTAAATATGCTCATCATCTACTTGCCACTTGGTGTTATACCCTGAAAAATAAAGAGCCTAGGAGGCTGATCGTAAATCCCGAAACAGATATGAAACAAACGCTATAAAGGAATTGGGAATCGACTATTAACTTGAAACCGCCAATAACTCTCAAATTTGAATATTAAATTTCGTCACTTGGTAAACAAGCTTGTGTATTCATACTGCCAAAAGCTTGCCGATTTTATAGTTGGTTGGTTACTTTGTAGTTGTTTTTAAACATTTTCAGTGCAATTCTTTGACACCTATTCTACTTTTGTTGCATACCTAAATAAATTAGTATATTTTAAATATTTTTTTTTTGTTTCCGATATGATTTTAGTTAATATCAATGTCGTTGAAAGAACGACTTTTTACCTTAGGCTTATCTAAAGGTTTCCTACTAAATTACCAAATTTAAGAGGGAACAAAAGGTTCGGCGGAGAGAACAATAAAAGAAGTATTACATTATGTATTAATAAAATTTAATTTATTTCAGATCGGACTTCAACTAATGACCAGTCGCTTACTGCAGACGTTTGAAATGATGGCCTCTGAAAAATACAGAAATACGTCGTTTTGAAAATTGGAGCCAGATCTTTATTTCTTTTGCGTACATTTATGTTTCAAACACGATTCAACTTCCTATTGTCCAGACACGATCTTTAAAACTTCTTTTTATTTAGTTATAAATAAACTTATACCTAACTTTTAAGAGAGGTTAGAATATCTAGTTTTTAAACTATTTGAAAGTATTCAGACTCGTCTTGTTATAACAAACTTTAATGCAGGTGCATTTTGTAGTAGATCAGGTAACGTTGAATATAGTTAGGGGTGACTATTGTTGTTCATTATATATTTTAGTTATGTATCTATCGGACTCTTTTACATTAAATAGGCACAATAGATATCATTCTATTTAATGCGAGACTAGCTTTTGGTAATCAAAGATTACTTAATAACACAATTAAGCTCTTCATTTAAACTCAACAAAGATGATGTCGAATATGCGGAGTGCAGTTCTAGTACATTTATAAATAACCAATAATCCTTTACAAACCTGATAATGCAGAAATCAAAAGTGACTTATTTCAATTCCTTAAACGGTAAATTTAAAAGTAATATTAGTATTCAATCTGAAGAATACCTACATCAAAGTGATTTGTCAGCGTCTGACCAGTACTAAAATGGAACTGTCTGTGCATGTTGTACTGTGTCTATCTACCTATGTACCCTTTGACGACAATATTAAACAAATCAAATGATGATATGTTTTGTACGGTTTCTTGTTGAAGAGTCAACTATATACAAATACGCAGAAGCTTTAGAAGAAAGCCCTGTTGCAGTCGGGTCACGTAGTATGGTTATCTCATTCCGATCGTCCGTTTAAGGATATTTTGCATGTCGCCTACCTGCCTCCGATCGCTTGGATCGATTGTTCTGTGGACTGTATTTTATTGAAAAAGCATTTGATTTTATATTAAAGAGAGAAATTCCAGTGATCTCTGACTTTCTTACAAAAAGGTATCTCTTATTTCACTCTAAAATATCTGCCACCTGAAGTGAAATAGTAGTAATAAATTGGAATATGTAAAGAATTGTACACAATTTCTTTTAGATCTCTTTTCTTGCCATAAATCGTTGTACCACTAACAATGTGAGGCGATTACAACTCTATCTCTGAATACAGAAATCTAGTGACCATAACATTAGTCCTTTACAACTACACAAACTAACTATAATAACTGTTAATTACAGAAAATTTAAACTTCAAAGAAATAAAAAAATAAATCATTCCAAATGTCTACAAACCGCTAACGCAACGACTCTTATCAATGGCAAGTATAAATGAATGTAAAGTTCTAATATATTTTTAGGTTAAACAATAAGGAACGTCCTTGAACATTCATTCTATTGCTCACTTTGTAAAACCCATGTATTTTTCCCTTACACAGTAACGAAGAGGTGTACAAGAAATATGTCTCATTTTTCGTGACGTGTCGAGTTTTTTATTTTGCTTTTATTATATTTGTTCTTGTAATATCACTGTAGGAATAAGAATTCAACGGTCACAATAAACATGATTAAAGACGAACATTATACAAGTATGGGTACAAATTCGTTTCCCACGTTTTATATTGTTAAAAATATAAAAGCTTCAGTTAAGCGTGAAATAGAAAATCCCTTAGGTTATGACAAGGCTAACCCTAAAATACATTGGCATTAAAGTAAACATATCGGTAACACAATAAAAATTGAATATACATATATTATACACTTTTTGAAGGTTTACGACAATAGAGAGTGTAGTAGCCCTGCACTCTAGAATAGGTGACAAACCACATCATATATTTGAACAACACAAAATAACTAGCCAATTATAAAAGGCAGATAAGCTTTAGGCTTATGCATACAAGTTCATCCATGTCATAATTTAATGTACATTTATGCAATCCATTTGCGATTAAAATGTGTAGTCTATTTCCGATATAGCGCTTGTTTCATATCTATTTGTGGATTTACGATAAATATCAAAATCGGAATCTTAACGTCTTTATTTTCAGAATATTTGAATTTAAGTTAAGTGTTATTATTTTGTGCGACGTAAAGTAACAGGTGGGAAACCATAACTTTGGTTTATATCGAAGTTAATCCCCGATGTTGTTGATGATGTTTTTGTTGGCTGATGCACAGCACTGATGATCGACTGCACTGATAGGCGTAGCGGTGTAAGTGGTCACCTCGCCACCAAGCTGCGCCTAGTGTTGTGGGTTCGATCCCCGCACGGGACAACACTTTGTGTAATCCTCAAATTGTTGTTCTGAGTCTAGGTGTTCTTTGTGTCCGTTGCTTGAATGTTTGTAAAGTCCCCCGCGATACAGGAATTAATCCTAATGCGGAAGTTGTCTTTTAAAAAAAAAAGAAAAAAAAAAGGATTTACAAAAAAAAAAAAATATTATGGTTTTTGCTATTTAGTTTGCAGATGGTGTTGAGTTAAATAACTTCTTACTTAATGTGAACACCAGTGATGGTAATAAATAGATATTATAGTTAAGAAAATATTGCTAGGCTTACTTAATCACGGCTACTGTCACAGACAAGCCACGGAGAACATTTTTTTATTTCTGTATTTTAGTCATGCGTCATGAACTTTTCATTAGGTCATTCGAGAACCAGCCTTAGTTCTCCAACCAAATAAAAAAGTGTAATGGAGAGGTGGACACAACAACTTAGAAAAAGGCTTATTGACAAAAGAGAGTGGGTGGTGGAGAAAGTAGAAAACATAGAACGAAGCAGTTATATGAACGAACTAAGTATGTTCGTTCATATAACTGCGTTATTTCAACAGCGTATATATGACTGAAATTAAGTGATAATATCAGTGGCTTACGACCACTGATAAATAGAAGACATGTTTTGAATATTATAACTACAATTCTACACCAATATATCCAATCTCGAGGAGACAGGAACTAAACAGTGAAATTCTTGTACTATTTTATCGATAATTTGAATAAGCGTTTTTCTTCTATCAAATGTAAAGTGATGATAAAAATGAAGATAAGATATACATACCTATTCAAGAGAAACATATTAACTAAAGTGATGGATGTTCCGGGATTACAATTTGTTTATCAGAATAGACGAAGAGATTTTAAAACATAGAAGATACATTAAATATTGTTATGAAGCTAAAATGTCTTAGTTTCAGTGGCAAGAAGGGAGAATGCCTGCTTTTCGCAGGTATGTCGCACAAGTTTTGTGTGGCTAGGCTAGCTGTTTATACAGTAGGTTCAATGTTTTTTTTTAACGTGTGGAAACCCCCTCGGGCCATCATCCGTCATCCCACCGGGGTTTTCGGTGGAACGGTGTGTCGGAATCGGACCGACTAAAACCACACGGTGCGCCATACTGCGCCTGTAATAGGAGAAATCCGGGAACTGCTTTGGTAAGACATCCGGACCCCTCCTAGCGCCTGTTGCCCACAAAAGCGCGGGCACCACCCTTGGTTAACTCTCAATTAGGTAACGTCCAGGCGCACCAGGACGTCACCTCCTCGCGGCTGGCTATATGGCGGATGGAGTGAATTCGTCCTCCCGGGCCCGCTCCGCCACCTCCTTCTGCGAGATGACCTCCTCACAGAAGGTTGCGACCGCGGTAAAAAACGGCCGGTAGCGAGAGATCCTCTTCGATGACTGCAGTGAGGACCCGACGCCGCGCCACCCAAGCGGGGCAGTCCGCGAGCGTATGCTGAGCTAAGTCCTCACTGCAGTCGCAGTGGTGGCAGGCGGGACTTAATTCCTTCCTAGCGACCGAGTGCAGGTACTTTCCGGAGCAGCCGTGCCCGGAAAAAACCTGCGTCAGTCGGAAAGAAAGAGTCCCGTGCTGCCGCTCTGCCCATTCGACGATGACCGACCAACGAGCCATCGTGGCTCGACGAGCTGCCTCACGCCACTCGCGTACCTCTTCGCCGATAAACTTCGGCAAGCACTTCCGCCTCCAAGTCCCACGGGGGAGTTCCGGCAAACGCGCAATCCGCCTCCGTCGACACGGTGCGGTAGCTACGTATGGCTCTAACCGCCATAACCCTCTGAGGGTGCCAAAGGCGTGCCCTATTCTGGGCGGTTAGAGCATCCGCCCACACCGGTGAACGAGTGGCGGGAAACGAGCTGCCGTGGAGCCAACGACTGCCACGGAGCCGTCCCAGTCACCCAACCAGTTTGGACGAGGAGGAACATAATAGGGCTCCGCGGCTGCGGCCACACCGATCGACCACTGCGCCATGGTTTGCAGGAATAAGTCCTGCGCACTAGCGCAGTGGTTCAGGTTCATCTGGACAACGAGGCTGGAGACTTGGTTCATTATTGAACCGTCTCTACAGCCTCATCCATGGGCGACGGTGACGACGCACGAATGACGTTGGAGGCAGCCTGGATCGACTGGCTAGCCCCGACGTCGTCTGAGAAATGCGGGGAGGGTTACATCCTCCCTGCCCATCTGATGATTGGCGGGTAGGTTACCCGCCGCACACGCTGGACAGTGAGGGGCAGCAGAACATGCCGCAGCCTTGTGCCCCGGTCGACCGCAGCGGAAACAGAGTCCACTGCAGTCGAAACAGCTTTCACACTTGATGTGGGTGTGCCCCGTCGCCAGACATTTGTAGCACCTCGTCGGCCTCGCAGCCAGAGTAGTAACTCTGGCATTCACAAAACCGACGAGGATCCTGCCGACATCGCCTAGAATTTTAGCGGTTGCTACGGGACAACTGACCCACACCGTACCAAGGCCACCTTGACCGGGGCGGATGGTGCCGATCCTAATATTGTCCGAGGTGCAACCCGTCTTTTGCTGAATTGCCTCTCGGACATCGTCGACAGTAACGGAGTCTTCCAGTCCCGATATGCGCAGCTCCGCGCACTTGGTGGGCCTGGCGATCCGTACTCCATCCGTTCCTGCAAACACTCCCCACAGCTTCTCAGCAAAGATGTCTGCCGTCTTTGCACCCTCTGCCCCAGGGAACTCAAGAATACGAGCCCCCGTTTGGGCGAGGCGTAATCGAGTACCTGCGCTTTCAAATTCGGAAGCGAGGCAGTCTCGAGCCTTCTTAAAGACGGCAGCATAAGAAAGGCCGCTTTTTACTGCCTTTGTCAGCACCGTGACCACTACGGCAGCCGTTTTCGGTGATTGGAGCTTCCGTATCTTCTTAGATTCCGATGATCCCGATGGTGCTTGGGGCGTTGCAGAAGCGCTTTTGGTAACTTTTTTCTTCAGCAGCCGGGACTTATTCTTACCTCCCTTGATTTGATGCCATCCGTCAGAAGTAGAGGGGGCAGGTTTGGAGGGGCCTGGCTCAGGTACAGCCTGGGAATGAGCCTGAGGTGCAACCACTTTGGTTGCAGGCGATCGAAGCTGAGGCAATTCCTTCGCCACTTTGGTTGGGGCCTTAGAAGATCGCCCAGTCTTGGGCCTTGGAGCCGACGTCGCTGCTGCATAGGTGTCGCGGCCACCAGAGACGGGAAGCGGCGTTGGGGCTGAAGCGTCCTTTACCTTATCCGCGGCCAATGGCGGCCGAACTGTGGGTGCCGGAGGCAGCCTTGCCTCAAGTCCTGCCAGGCGCCCGTCCATCGTTTGCTACACTACACTTATGATTTGACGCAAGTGAGCATCAGGAACGGGAGAGGGGGAGTTGGTAGGAGCAAGTTGCTGTGAAACTACTGATAACTGCGCAGGGCTGTCAGTGCGCCTGACGGAGCAGGTTGCAGAGCACTCAGCTCTGCAACCTGCTCCGTCAGGCGTTGATTTGCCGCCATAAGTCGGTCGTTGGCCTCTTGAAGGCGTGAAACGTCCTCAATGAGGCTTTCCATGGCCCCCGACACAGCGGAAGAGGAGTTCTTCAGGGCTCTAACAAAAGTGCCCTTCAGATTAGTGGACTTGGTTGCTACTTTTTGAATTATCGAAACGGCCACGCTCGTCCTCTCTTTCAGTGCTACCGGTGTAGGAGGGACAGAATCCTCTTCCGCCGTCACACGGATTTTACGAAGAAGATCCGCGATCTCCTCTTCCGCAACGAGTTCACACTCTTGACGAGTCCGGGTGTAATTTTTCGCTCTGGAAAATACAGAACCTGTCGGGGCCGAGATTGGCGTGCGCGACCTTCCACGCCTACTGTTCGTCACCTTTGGTGGCAGCATATCTTGCGACGTATCGCCATCTTCATCTCTACACCGCTTGCGACTGTCTGTGTCGCGGGGCTCCAAATCCATTTCTTCGGCGGAGTCAGCCGCTAAACTGGAAGCCCTGGAACGTATTCGTTCAGACATTCTTCTGCTCCCAGAAGTCAATTCGACTCCTGGGAGCTCTTGCGATATGTTCCGAGTAAAACCTCCGCCTCAATACACGAAATGTTGCCGCCTTCTTAAATTTCTCCTTCCCTCCGTCGTCCTTTCTTCCTTCCTTCTCTTCTACGACTTCAGTTTTATTTTTAAGTTTATTTATGTATTCCATTTTGTAACCCACGAGTGGGGAAGAAATAAAGGTCCACCCGGGCAGAGATCCCCCAATACCCGGGCAAGCGTAGATTTTTGCCCAACCGAGGGGTCCGCAGTTGCCCCGGCTGGGAGTGCGCTTGCGACTGAACCTACCCATCAGCCATGCATGCCATGGTCGGCTCCAGAACACGAGATTCGGCGTAATTTTTTATAGAGGTATTCTTCCTCGCAGTCCGGGCGGTTAAGCCCCTCATCCCCGATCAGACCCGCGAGACCTAACCACGACACTCCTTTCGGGATTACGATATGCCGACGGTGGCATCGAGACAAATCTTCAGATGCCTCCTCAGTGGCAGTGCGAGTGCACGCCGAGCCCGTCCTCTTTCTCCACTGTAGACAGTGGAGAAACACCGACCCGTGAAAAGGGGTCCCAATTTAGTGATTTTTTAATGAGGTTTCCTTCCTCACAGCTCCGAGGAGCGAAGAGCCAACAGAGGGCGGCATACAAGCCCGCTCTGTTGGGCCGAGCCTTGACCTAGTGGCTAAAGAAAATAGCCTCCTCTTCTTGCCAGAATAATAGCCGTTGGCGATGACGCCCTCCTCAAAAGTAGAGGAGGAGAAGGCTGCGTCATCGCCGACGTTGCCCAGGATGCACCACGTAGAGGTTTTCTAGCCCGCACCCCAGGTTCAATGTTACAACAACATCTACAAGTTTATTCTTGAATAGTGACATACAGAAACGATATAGTGTCCAAAGTTTTCCAATTACGCGTAGTAGAAGTAAATTATGACCTAATCCCTCTAATTCTAAAAGTTTTTGAACCTCACGCCATCTTATCACTCTTGGATAAATCAATAACCAAGTAAAACAAACTTCGGCTCTTGATATTAAAGTGGTTATTATTGGTATAAATATATCTTATATCTTAAAACGAGTAATTCTTGTATATATGTATATATATATACATACAAGAATTATTATATATTTGTATATATGTATATATATATACATATATACAAGAATTATTATATATTTGTATATATGTATATATATATACATATATACAAGAATTATTATAATCTGAATCTCGGAAACGGCTCCAACGATATTCATGAAATTTTGTATGCGTGGGATTTCGGGGCCGATAAATCGATCTAGCTAGGCTTCATTTTTAGAAAACGTCGTTTTATCCGTGTTTTCAGGCAGTGAAAAACTGCTACAATATCATTAGAATACGAAGGTAAATTTCGCCACCATCTAACCAGAGTCCCGTAACCTGATTATCCCGGTTCGAGTCCTGATGATTATTTTATTTTACTTTTTTTTCGTCCTTTTACAAGATTTACCAAAAAAAGGTGGTAGGTGTTAAAGCTAACAAGTGTATGCCTGGGGGGCAGAGTCAACAACCCGCCACTTGCTTCTGTTAAGGATAGTTGTTTAAATACAATACAGTACAATACAATATTTTTTTTTGTACACAACAGAAAAGATACAACATAAAAACAAATAATAATATACAGGCAACTGGTCCAATCGCCGGTTTTAACGCTAGCTGTGATTTCTACCAGACAACCTTAATAATGTCTGTAATATATATGTAAGGATAGAAGCTGTATGTCTGTCATTAAACCTTTCATACAAGAACCTTGTTTCTGGGTACTTCTAATAAATAATAAACAAATAATAATATACAGGCAACTGGTGCAATCGGCGGTTTTATCGCTAGCTGTGATTTCTTTCAGACAACCTTAATAATGTCTGTAATACATATGTAAGGATAGACGCTATATATGTCTGTCGTTAAACCTTTCATACAAGAACCTTGTTTCTGGGTACTTCTAATAAATAATAAACAAATAATAATATACAGGCAACTGGTGCAATCGGCGGTTTTATCGCTAGCTGTGATTTCTTTCAGACAACCTTAATATTGTCTGTAATACATATGTAAGGATAGACGCTATATATGTATGTCTGTCATAAAACCTTTCATACAAGAACCTTGTTTCTGGGTACTTCTAACCTGTTCTTTCTTTAGAACATCACCAATTTGATCGGTGTATAATATATATATATATATAATTCGTGATATATATCTTATTATACTTAATTCGTGATTCATTCCGCCTTCATCCTTTCTATGTGCCCATATCACCTCCGCATACACTTTTCAATTTTCGTCACTAAGTTTTCTTTCAAGTCACACTTCTTCCGAATATTCTTACCAACCACTCAGCCGTACTTTGCAGGGATCTCAACATCTTTTACTCTACTTCTATATTTTTATGTAAACGTGAGAGTTCTTCAACCATACATTAAAGTGGTATGGACTCGTAGGCGTGCCTTTTTCGGTGACCAAACATAAAGGCATACAACTCTATACCCGATTACCCGCATGTACACCTCTTTCAATACCTGCCTTGTATCTTCCATCCTTTACTACAAACTACAAACTGTGTTATTTGTTCTACACGTTCATTTACAATTTATTTCTTCATTCTTCTCAAAAACCATAACTTTCGTCTTACAGGCATTCACCTTCATACCTTTATCACACTCATATATCCATGAATAGGTTGAAGCACCAAGGGGAAGCTACACATCCTTGTCTGACGCAGTACTGAATATTAATTGCTATTCTATAATGTAATGAATCTAAAAACATGTGTCATCGGGCATAGCACTGGGGTTTTAGAAGAGAGGAAGGTTGTGTATGTTTGATAATCATATTTATTTTTTCTTATTTGTATAAAGGAAAAAGTAAAAATTCAATATTTTTTAATAATCATATGTATTATATATTTAGTATAACACTATTTTCTAAATAATCATATTTCTTGTATTATCTATGTTAATTTTGTGCTTTTCATGTCGGTGCATAGTATGTTATTTATGTTCATATACGTATTATTGTATTATATTTCTTCAATATGTTGTTAGTACACACTTGTCTTTAAAGTACGGTTTATAGAATAAAAGATTATGTCATCGACATTGACACTAACGTTACAAACGTACATAACTATGAATAAACCTGTCAAGGTTTATTCATAGTTATGTACGTTTGTGTTTTTTTGTTTTTTTTTATAGTGTAATAACTTTTCTGTAATAGGAGTGATCTTGATTTATTAATAAAAATATTCATTTTTTATTAATTCCGGTAGTATGTTATATATTATTATAGACATTACTAAAGGTCTTGTTGAGTGCATGTTTAATCGGGAACTTAGTTGGTTCAATACATTATTGTGTATCAGTGTGAATTAAGTTTGATCCTTTTTGTAGTATAGTCTTCGGAGTATTTTCGAATAAATTTACAGATTACACACACAGACACACTGTAAAGTTAAGATATTGAGGTTCTGAAAGTGTGACCTACTGGAGTCTGTTTTCGTTTCCCCATATAATAGTACATACCGATATAGGATAGTACAGGGTAGACTACAGTTTGTAAATACATACATACATACACTCCCCTGTATCCCCGAAGGAGTAAACGTAAGTAACGCTCACATTTTGCTGATTATAATTTAATCCCATTTATGTAATAAGGAGGGAGCAAGCCTATTAAAGTTATCCGCTAGCTTTTAGGAATTAAATCAGAAAATTTTAAGTTTAAATATTAAGAGCAATAAATGTATGTGGCTAGTATTGCTCTTATTTTACACATTAATAACAATCTACAGGCCAAGTAGATCAAATTCTTTAAAAACTTTTAATTGGAGTCTTTCGAAAATAAAATTTATATTTACAGGTGTTTTTGATGATCGTGGAATGGCTTTATTGTAGTTTTACAAATATTCATTTAAAAATTATGCTGAGTCATCCCATATATTGGTTTCTATACTACTATGTTCGTATTTGAATTAAAATTTTAATCACTTTTGCACGAAACCAGGTATTTGGATCTGCTTTTAAGTGTGTGTTTTTTTTTTAAGTGGTTTTATATTTGTCTGTTTTCGTTGAACCTGGGTCTTTCTTCAAATGATTGGTTAAGTAGTACACGATGTTAAAATAATTTAGTTATGAATTAATTGCTACCATGATCTTGTTTAAGGTTTTTAGAATTTTGTTGACTTCAAAGGGTCTATAGGGCCGAGAAACAGTATTTGTCTGTCAAGTATTCATATCAATCAGCTTATGCTAAAACTATGTATTTCCCATCTCCATAAATATATCTTGTACCATTTTTACTCGCACTTTCATCTCCAAATGCCTCGAGAAGTTCTTATACACAATATTTTTGTTCATTCACAGGGATAAAAATATGAATAATTAGTCAACTATGTTATTGGTAGTCTTTAAAAACTACAAATAAAGTGCGTAAGTTTGATCGAATTACATGGTATACGACACTGGCCTATTTGAGCTACTGCTTACACTCCATAGTCCATTCCTTCCGTTTCTTTCCTTTCCTTCCCTTTTAATATACTCTCAGTTGGCCTTAAATCAAACGAATTAAATTCTTAGTAAGTGGAAAAAATTTGACCACCAACTGTTGAATTGTTTGTAGGTTTGTTTTAAAAAAGAAATTAATAGGTTGGTAATTTCATTCAAGTACATTTTACACAATGTGGACAAAACTTAAATTAGACGGTGACGAGTCGATGATTCAAGCATTAAAACATTAAAAGTAAGATAAACTTAAATGATCTTGAGTAGACATAATACCTTCTGAAGTTTCTGCAAAATTTGCATTTCACTAGCAGCTGATTTTATTTCAAAATGAAATTTAAATTGTTCTTATAAACAGGCTTTGTAATGAGAAGAGCAGACAGACGTAATGAAAATTAAGGAATTTGTTTTGTAATATGACAAGGCAACATGACAGGTTAGAGAGTTGATGTGAAGTCAAAAAATGTATCTGATGGAAAAAGAACTAAAATTTTGGGTAAGTTAACCTAACCTAACCTAACACTTATTGCTATATATTTTAGCCAATTTACAGAGCATCTTTATAAAGTATAGCCTATGTGTAATTATGTAATATGTAAGATTTGAATAAAATTTTGCGTACGCACTCACAAACTTACGCATCCATAATATTAACAGGATATGACCGAGTCGTAAAACAAAGCATAACAGTAAAACATCTGTTACTCTTTCATTAATATTAATTACAATAAAACATGTAAAGAATTTTTGAAGAAATTTTGAATATGAGGTCCTTGTATGGCAGCAGTGTATGGTTTTGACCGCAAATCGTTAATATGACCCATCTTGAACTAAGTCGAAATTAAAAGATTTGTTAAAGTCAAATTGATAGTAATGAAAAGGTCGAAAATTACTTTATTACCCCTGGAACATTTTCGTAAAAGCTTGCCTAACTTGTTGAATAGATGCAAATGAGAGATTACTGGATTAATCTATCATCTACGTCTAATTGTAATAATTGTCGCAAAAGAAGATATGATAGAAAATCTGGAAACTCTTGACCAATTTCTAACGCTATGTTTTTATCCTTTAAATTTTATGTCACACCTCTTTAATTTATTCACATCTTTATGTATTAGGCCACTGAGAGGTAACATGACGGTTTTTCGTAAAACAAGAACACAAACCCCTAATTTGTTCCACGAAAACTTGCCAAGACCAGCACTTTATTATTTAATCCAATATGAACTTTGCAGGTTGGAGAGAATCCCTGTGGTTTTGTCTTGGTTTAATTATTATAGTTTCAGTGCTCAATCTTTGTTTCTGCTTATTAAATTTATATTGTATGTCCTCGTTATTGCCAAAGAATAGAAAACTTTCAATTTTTTGGTTGTTGCATGTTCAAACATTAACTTTAATTAAAATATTACTTCAAATCTAGAATTTATTTATTGGAGTAGCAATTTCTATTTATGTATTTATTTATTTAAGGGTTTACAGTTTTATTAAATCTTAATAAAATAGTCAATTAATCAGAAGCTCTTCGCCACACAATCTTTATTTACATACCGATATACTCATTTAAATTTCCATAATATAATAAAACATATAAAAGGCTTGTGTGTATATTCTATGTTTGTATGAAATTAGCAAATCTACGTAGTTTTTATTTGAAATTAATACAGAAATGACTACATAGTTATATAGAGGTGAGAGTATCATGTAACGGTGTAATGCATTGATATACTACAAATGCATTACACCGTTACATGATGCCGAAAATTCCTAAAAATATTTTAATGGGATAAATGGTTATCTGTTGACTCAATATAGATAACATAAAAGTCTTTAGTTTTTTCATATTCTCGACGATAAGATACCTTCGAGTTTTAGAATGAAACAAGCTACACCAAAGCATACTATTTGATTTTGCATTGAAGTCTTTTAAAATTATATTATTTAATCACTTACCCGTAAACATTGTTCATCTATCTGTTGAATAGTTAGCATTTATATCATAGTTATTTGACTTCAATACCCCTGTAATGAACCCTCTGGAACCGTTTTATTAAAAAGGTCGGAAGTTCACCCTTACAGGTGTCCGCGGCCCTTCAACAGTATATACATAACTATTTTAGACCTTTAGAGGACACACTGAAACTTTCACGTTTATTGTAACTTTTAATACAATACTTTGCTTTTAACTTAAATGGTTTTAGAATAGAAGCTGTAACTTCTAATTGGGCTGAACATGCTGTTGTTTCAAGGAAGGATGGAAAAAGAGAAGAGGTAAAATATTTTTTTACTGTGGGAGAGCCACGCTTAAGCACGAATGGGCTGGCTTAGCCATTAACAATAAAGTAATATGAATTCTCTATAAAACTAAATGTTTTTAATATAACAAAGCAAAAAAGAAGTGTGCATGCAAGTGCACGTGTAGAGGTTGTATTAAAAAGCATATGGGTAGGTGTGTGTGTGCGTGCACATGTGCACTTGTGGGTGTGCGTGTTATGTTGTGAGTGAATGTATATTTGTGTGTGCGCAGGTATAGCAATAAGTTATTTATAGAGGTGTATGGCGTAGCTATTAATATTTATTTACTGTGCTATATGTAGGAGTTGTTCAATCTCTTCATAATTCAGCTTTAGTAAGTAATCACGATCCTGTATCCTTAAAATGCAGTTTTGTCAGAGTATATATATTTATAGCTTTATTAATTTTGTTATAGACGAAAGGGGCAATGAAGTTAGCAAAAAGTAAAAAAAATAGGACAAACAATATCTTTCATTCGCTACTCTAAAAGACGTGGGTTTATGTTGTAGGAGACAAGCACTTAGGATAAGTAGTTGTCGAGCAGTCAGAACTCCGGCAATCGGATATAGCATCGCATTGGGGAAAAATATAGGCTCAAACTCAAATAAGTAATCTGAAATCTAAAATTTTTAACACCTTTTACAATAAATAAAATATTTTTGTAGCGCTATGAGCGCGTTTGTTAAATTATTAGCTAAGTAATATGAAACTTTTCTTAAACATTCCTTGTTTTCTTCAACAAAAGTAACTGAAGAACTTTTCTATTTAATTTTGGTAACAAATCAGACAGTCACAAATGATAATGTTCTTCTTGTGTAAAACTTTGTTTGGTTTCCCTGATGTCAGCTAATCTTATATGACGATTATAATCGTTTACCAAGAGTCATATATATAAATGTTTTTTTAATAATTGACCGCCTCCAATGCAAATTAGTTTACGCAATACTTTCGCAATCGTTAAAACGTGCAACTTAAAAACTTATTCTTAAATTCGATGGAAACCCATGTCCAAACCCCAATCCTAATTATGTTAAATGGGTCCACCACCAGGAGTATACTGTTTCGAATAAATTAATTATTTGTAAATCGATCTTTCGGAAATTTCTTAATATACACAAAAAAAGATATATAGAGTCACACATAGAATGACCTTTTTTAAGTCGGTTAGAATATCACACTCGTTTTTCTTTGGGGACACTCATAAGGAATTTAGCGACAAAACTAAGATCAGTACTAGTGACCCCCGCAACAATATAATCTAATAATATGTTTACACATGTGATATACATACTAGCCCTTAAAGGTTTTGAAACAACTTTTACCAAATGGTCAGTTTGCCAGAAAAAACAAATGTAGTAAAAAATACATTTCCTTCTATTACAATTTCGTCCTTTGTTAGGTTATCTCTGTAGCCTAAAGAAACTATTTATGCCCTAAAATATCAATATTTCAATATGACTACTCTGTTAACACGTAACATTTTGCAAACAAATTTCTGCATTACGTCAGTCGATGTAAACTCTAAGATATATTTCCCTGAGGAGGCCATTCTATACACTAGACGCTAACACGTGTGAGGCAGCTGTTACCTAATATAGAAACATGTCTCAAAAATAAATTCTTAGACAAAATTTAGACACACGTTTTAATTGGATATGTAGATAATTTAGCTAGACTGTTACAATATATTTACTTTTACTTTCCTACTTCTTGCGCTTCTCCAGCGCTTGTAGTGCAATCTTAAATACATCAAAACAATTTTTGGTCAAGATTCTTAAAGATCGCTCATACCATCTGGCATAAACATCTCTTTACTAGAAAGTATAAAAAACTACAAAAAAAGACACTGAGACAGCACGCTAGATAAACAGGCCACTGATCGCATGGCAATCCTTTATCGTATTTATGTACAAGACAAAAAGAAGACTTGCATCGGTATAAATTTTATTAAATTAGTTGGCTAAGCCCTTTCTATAATGTTCAGCTAGCGAAAAACATGTGTGCAGTATCTCAAGACTATCGTATAACTACGTTACTTACGTCTGACTGAATACTTGATACAGTAAGGTGCCCGAAGTAAATTAGAGTGCCTGCTCCTATTACCTAAGTCAGATTTGTACTAGCAACTCTTATTCCTTAACATTATCACCAGTATCTAGTCAAAAAATTAGATTATTAAGGTGGATTGAATAAACGCGCTCTCAAAGGAATCTCGAATACCTTGTAATGGGGATAATGTTATTGCCATATAAACCTTGTTGCAATCCCAATGGAAACATGACCTTTTCGAAATACCGCAAAACAAGCCTTCAGTAAGAAAATCGAACATTAGCACCTAAACCCGCCTCTTTTATCCGAAGAGATAAATCTCACGTTTGACAGCTTAGTCCCGCGATTTATTGGGAGCCTTATCAAGAATTCGTCCCGGTGAGGGAGGCTTCATATGATGTTTGGGACTCAATTACGCGTGTTTTCTCTTTTTTATATATTTTTGGTAGCTTATGGGGATTTAGGTTGAGGTAAAACATAGATTCGGTAAAGGTTACCTTTGGATAGTAGCCGTAGGACAAGGAAATTATTTCCTTATGAGAGAGAGAACTTACGAGAACGAGTTTGTTTGTTTGGACGCGCTAATCTCAGGAACTACTAACCTTTGATTTGATTTGAAAGTATATTGAGGATGGCTATAAGGTATACGTTATCATGACATATGTCATTAGAAGTCGAGCAGTGAATAAAAAACGCAGGTGATACTGCTGGAATGGCTAGTAATTTATAAAAAAAATAGAAAGGTAACAAAAGGTCTTTCGTTATTTAACTGAACTGAAACATATGTATGTTCTTCTATATAAAACATGAGAATCAGTGTAAAAAAACTTAATCTAAAACTATTTGAAAGCAGCCATACTGAATACGAAGGAACAGAAAAAAAAAAGAAGGTAGCTGAGATCAGTTAAGCATAGTTGAGATATTAATACGTAAGGTGGGGAAACCGTTACATCATTAAGAACCTTCGAGACAAAGCCAATGTGCAAGGAACGGTCTCATCCTTAAAGCGATCTCATTCAGACCGTCTTATATATTATAAAAGCAAATAGGTTTTATTTTGTATTTTTTCTTAAAGACAACTCCTGCACTGGGAATGATTCCTGTGTAGCGGGGGACTTTAGAAACATACAAAAAACGCATTTAAAGAACGCCTAACCCCGAGACAACTATTTGTGGATCCCTAAAATTTTTATACCGTGAGGATTGGAACCCACGATTTCCGGCTCAGCAATTAGAGTCACTAACTACTAGACCACCTGCCCCGTCAAAACCAACCTGTTGGTCGACGACGACGATGACGAATTGAGATCAAAAGTGTGTTAAAGGTATTTCTAAAATAAAAATTAAATTATATACGACCGATGTCATAATTACAAGTCGATACTCATAATTACAATACATTTCCTCGCTCCACACATAAACAAATTGTTTGGAAAATGAATTTTTCGACGATCTAAAGCTGCCAATGAAATTTCAGGCTGCTTTTTTCTTTCTTATATGATGACTTATATTCTAACTTGTTAAGGTATACTTACTCGTATGTGAGCACAAAGTTTTCCTCTACATCCACAGATTTATTAGAATATATGTTTAGAATAATATAAATACGAAAAGGATTGTATGAAGCTATCCCCTAACGATCATTCCATCATCCAAATTGCCTCCTTATAGAAAATCAGCACTGTCTCTTAGGAGGACAGCAGTGTTTATAAACGCAAGAGAAATACCAGAAAAAACTAGTACGAGTAGACACAAGTACTGTGACAGCTCAATACCGAGGGAAAATAAATCCCTATTTTCGGGAGGAATGAAGCTATAGTTTACGTACCGTAAAATTGTTTGGCATGGAAGAGTAGCTCCTTTTCACGATTTATTGGTGTTTGATAATATATGTACCTACTACTTCTCATGCTAGAAAAGTTACTTATTATATGAATCATCTGTTGTGGTTTGTAACTTCTAAGAAAAACATAATCACCTATCTCTATCTATCTCTATCTATTCGAACGTTTCTGAATAAAAAAAGAACTTTATGTCAAAAGAAAATGATGGCGAAAATATTTTTGTTAATATTTTTATCTTTTATACTTTTTTTATAAAATGTACCTATGTACATGCAAGATGCATCCAAAACTCTCGGTACTTGGTACATTTCATTAAAATTTTGCATGCAAGGACTAGGTTGCAGTTTCACAGTTTTGAAAGTTCCAAAGTATACATTTCAAAATACCTACATATATAAGTGGGCAAAGTGCTGGTTACATACGCTATGTCTTAGGGTAAAAAGTGGTGGTTCTTCAGTCTTACACAAATAAATTTATACAACACTTATGCAATGTATCTACTAAATGACGCAATTGTAAAAAAAATGCACTCCGGGAGTGCGGACAGAAGTGAAAACTTATTTTGACACGTTAGACATTTTTTAGATGGGTACTAGGGTTATTGGGTTATTGGGTAATAAGTTGCATTTTATTTATGAATTGTATTTTATTAATTATTTGAAACTTTAAAATACATTTAATATTCTTTTATGAATCATCATTAACAATATTGACAACTCTTGTATCATCATCATTATCATTAAAATTATTACAATCTAAAATATAAACTATAGGTTCATGGTAACTAAAATAGGAAATAAACAATTTTGATTCGAAGTTATTTAAATATCTCTTGAATACCGGATCAATTGTACTTTTATATCTCTTTGTGTTAATATTGTGTTGATTGGACATTTGCGTCTCGTAACGGTGTCGCGAGTCCATAGATTTTATCTTATCTAAAAATATGCGTACCGCGCTAAAAGAAGTTTTCACTTCAAAAATATCAAAAACATGAACGTAAATGAGTTACACAGGGTTGAATTTCCTAGGGTAAAACAATTCAGAATTTAAGAAGACCGCATTTAATAATAACATCTTCAGACACGTCACACGCGACCGTCAGCAGCAAATAAGCAGACCTTGAACTATTTCTAAACATATACCAATTATATATGTATGTATTTTCTGTGGCTGGGTATTATTTATAAGCTACACTCAAACACAGAAAATGATTATGCCCATCACCTCTGGCTTAACAGTCAGGTCCTCTGGTTAAACAGAACTCATTATATTCATCAAAATATTTTTATTGACTGCACTGATAGCGTAGCGGTTTAAGTAGTCACCTCGCTACCACACTGCTAGCCTAGTGTTGTGGGTTCGATCCCCGCACGGGACAACACTTTGTGTAATCTTCAACTTGTGGTTCTGAGTCTGGGTGTTTATTGTGTCCCTTGTTTGAATGTTTGTAAAGTCCCTCGCGACACAGGAATTAATCAATTCCTAATTAATTAAATCTGCATTAAGCCAAAACCCACTTCTTTATTGCACTACTAGCCTAGGGCGGAGGTTTCATACATTTATCGTCTAAACACCTAAAAGTTGAACTAAAAACTTTGACAACTCTTTTTTGGTTAGCGTCGCCAAGGTTTGGAATGAGCCGCCTGAGTTTATCTTTTCAGTAAACTATAATCCTGGAACCTTCAAGAGTAGAGTGAATAGGTTTTTCTTGGATTCACTATCTTCATCGTTATATATTCCAATATCCATTAATAAAAAACGGTTTTTAATTACTAACCTTGCTAATCCTTTTTTAAAACCAAAACGTTATTAAAGGCAAGTATGGCACAGTACCTCTATGTCACGTACACCGATAAATTACTCAATTTATAAGGAGCCAAGCGGTCTGAGCATTGCTTTTTATTTAAGCATCGAAAATTTAAATAGGAAGAGTTTTTTTTTTCTTTATGATATCGGGAGACAAACGAACAGATGAGTCACCTAATGGTAAGTGACCACCGTCGCCCTTGGACATCTGCAACTCAAGAGTCGTAAGTGCGCCATCTGCCTTTGAAAGAGATAATGGAAGGGGAAAAAGGCGATTATGAGTTGGGCCTCTGGTACCGTTACTCACTCAGTTCACAACCAAATTTAATTAAAAGTTAACGCATAAACAAAAGTCTGTAGTACGCATTTCAACAAGTAGTGTACTCGATTGAATGACAACTATAGCCGACAAAGATAATATGATAATCGCAGACTACATATGGATATCAATTAATAATAAAGCATTTGCAAATGTTGTACCGATAATATTGGATATAGCAATTTTTTTGACAACTGCATTGTGGGATTAAATGAAAATAAAAAATAATATAAACTTTATTTTTATTAACACATTATACAACTTGTGTTATTGAAAAGGAAATATTTATAACCAATTACTATTAAATATTTTTGAGGCTTAAAACACGCAATGCGATGCTATATGACGTGGCATTGAAGTTGTGGCCATGTTTATTTTTTAGGTTAGGTTAGAAACTAGAAAAGAAAAATAATATGCAATTATCTAACCTACATATATGTATATGTAACCAACTTAAGTCTCTTAACTAAATTAATTGTTTATGCTGAAGAGTCGCACAAAATATATATGTGGACCCACAGCGAATACTCTAAATCTCACTCTATACTTTAGACAAAGGTAAAACAAATAGTTGAATACAATTTAATGTAAGGCAATTAAACTAAGAACAACTAAGAATATTCTCCTATTTTAATGCTATTTCTCGCATTCGACGCAAAGCGCCGTATCATTAACGTATATTTGAAAATGAAATAACATTGCTCAGGCGAGGGCGTTCATTAATGTACTAAGTTCTTTTTGTAGTTTTTTTAAATACACGTTTCAGAGCTTGGCAAGTCCCAATCTGTAACATCGTACAAGTACAATTTAAAACTGAATCCAAATCCAAATATACTTTAAAATATGTTTTTTTACAACTACTCAAAGCTAAACTTTGGTTGTTTAACAAATTAAAGGAATCCGATATGATTTGCTGTATATCAAGCAGAAGATGATAAAGTCTTTTCAGATCTTGCCACAGTTTTATTTTAAAATATTTGTAAACTTTTGGCAGCTGTGAACTGAGTAGCATAGGTAAGGCAGTACATTTTTCATTCTTAACTTTATATAACTAGCTGGATGCCAAACTGGCAAAAGGCCAATAATCACCACTGGTAATCTTATACGTCTACTACGAACTCAATTTATTGATAATATGTATGTTTTTAATTTTATTTCATCTCATGAAATATGTATAGTAGAAAGATAAGTATTATATACTAATATGACAAATGTATTTTATATTGTGCTGCTATTAACAGATAAAAGTAACATACTTACTGAAGCTTAAACAAATGTTGATAAGTATAATCGCTAAGGGGAGTTTTATTGCTATTTTAATCTTCATTTAGCCGACTCAACGGCTATTAAGGGTTGCGGAAGAATCAAATGTAATGTAATGTAAATGTAAGCAGTGGAGTACTGGGGTGATTTTAAGCCGGTAAGAGACCGACATCCATGAGCATCTTCTTCTCGTCACCTAAAACAAAAAAATATGCATAGATGTGTATGTATCAAAGTTACAAAGGTCAGTCACTCGTTGAAAAAAAAAAAACACTCAAAAGAGATTTTACTTGTATGAGCCATAATTATTAATTTAAAAAAGTTAATGCTGATCAACACACATTATACTGTATTTTTTAATTATTTCAAAGCCTCGCCTCGTATCATTACAAACAATTTTAGATTCCCTTGAAACATGATACCTACAAACAATATGCAAATAGTTACCAACAAACAAGTATGCGTAGCGTAGCGACAAAGTAACCAGCGAAGGTAAAGCAGTGAAAATATAATTCACGTTCCAAAACGTCATAGATTTTAGCTCTGACAATATTCACTATTACGAGCAATTATGAGTTCTATTCAATGAAATCATACACGAGTATTATACGTCGGTGTCTTAACCCTGTCCATAATACTCCTGAGAGTGAAATACAACGCACTATTTATTAGTTATAAAATGAAATGCCTTCAGGAAGGCAATAAATTATGGCTCGTAATGTTGGCACTTGACAACAAGATTATGGCATTTTGCTTTAATATTTTGTGAGAAATAATGTACGGATTTGATATAACCGAGCTCGAATTCAGTGGATCCAACGCACATATGTTATTTTCGAGTTTTACGTAGCTTCCTCCATGTAAGTAACAAGGAACGAATTAATACTGTGTTTTTATTACCTAATCTGATCTCATAAAAGTCTAGTATAGAGTTTCTAGGAGTTTAATTATGAAAATAAAGATTGAACTGTTCAATTCCTTAACACTTCTTTCAGTGTTTACTTTTCAATATTTGCCATAAAATTTAAGTGGACCTGCTTTGTTTTATTTACACTGCTTTTTATTTAATCGGCAAAACCACCTTTACAACTAAATATTTCACATGATAATGTAGATATTTAATGTGCAACAAACTGCCCTTCAAATTCAGATTTTTATCTCGAGCCCACGGTTGATTGTAAGAGAGTACCATAAGGCCGAAATTGTATAGACCGCTATTGTTAGTTAGCTTACTTTTCGTTGAATTGTTACAAAATCATTGGCAACATATATTTATTATTTTTTTTGTTGAAAGACCAAACCGCTATTCACGTTATGTGGACTTCAGTTGATATTCTTTACTGTAAAACACTGTTTACAATTTTGTTTAACATGCGATCGATCTTTTTTTTTTAAACAAGTTTTTGTTATCTACGAAACGTTCCTCATACTTATTCAAAGTGCTTTTAAAAATTACATATAATGCATGACCTCAATTCAAATATAAAAACACTTGTTAAAGCCAACTCTTTCTTGTAACTAATCTGATCCCATATAAATAACAGCAGCTTTTACATAGTGGCAACAAACATTGCAATGTCGTAAAACACACAAAAACCAATCCAGTTTTAAAACCTCTCGAATACAAAAGTCTCGAACATTTTATTTACACCCGTGGCTCAGAAATAAACATCGTGATTTTTTCCCGGCATAGGTTTTAACGTGTTAGCGGTAGGAGGTGACGTGGCGGGTAATCATTTATGAATATTCACAGGGGACTATTATTCGAATAATTCACATTTCGCCGCTGTCTGGTTTGTTGTGTGGTCAATACTATAGGTGTAAGCGTGATATCAAAACTCTTGTGCAAAATAATAAAGTAACTATCGTTGCCCGCCATTTGTTTGCAGAAAGAAGTTAAAACAACCGTACATTTCCGGAAAAATAGCCCATGTGCTTTTGCAGACTATCTCAGTGACGAATTTCATCCAGATCCAATCAGCCATTCTGGCGTGATTGAGTATAAAACATCCATCCAAATGTTTAATTTTGCATAATAATATCAAGAATATATATAAAATATAAATCGATGGTTAAATTGATCATTTGTAATAAAAGTCCTCTTCCTCATCATATTTTGTAAATAGTATTTTATTATTATCACTTTTACCAATGGAAACCGAAAACTTATGGAAATGAAAATAATGAAAGCATTATTTTCATTTATTGAATGTCACTTACTGTGATTTCTAGACAGTATAATACGGATTACAAAAGACACTGCCCTTTATCCAATTAACATGTACTGTTAGCTATTACAGTTTTTTTATGCAAATGAGAAAACGGGTCGCCTGATGGTAAGTGACTACCGCCGCCCATGGAGGCCGACAATTCAAGAGACCTTTTCTTGAGGGTTTGTAGGTCGTATCGGTCCGGAAATATGGCAGGCGACAATTTAAATAAGAAATAGCTATTAAAATAGTATAAAAATGAAAGTAAAAATTATTTGTCAATAGACGTATCATCAGAAGGATCAAACGGACGTTTGGATAAAATTCAATGGCAAAAGTTTGGAAGCCCAAAACTCATGGGGATACATGGAATCTATAAAATATATATATGTATATATATCATCCTATGTATTTAAATATGTATCCCTAAATACGTTTATATGGTGTGTACAACGATTATTCATGTACCTATTGCTTAGTTCATAATCTTAGTTTTTCCTTTTTTTCTTCCTGCTTTCTCTGAACCACCTGAAGTTTGACTGGCAGAGAATGTCTAAGGCATTATGTCCGCCTCTTTACATTAAGTGCATAAAGCTTGTGCTTAAATAGAACGCTGTAATCCGCTGTATTCTCTTAAATTGTAAAAACATCAAGAAAGTTTCATCAGATTACCATTTACCTGATTGACAGTCAAATGGATCCTACAGGTCGTGACCTACTTGACAGGAATACCTCAATATTTATAGAGGGCTCTTGATTTTAACATCCCGCCGTCGCTTATATAACAAGTGTTTAGCGTTACTAATGGGGGGGGGGGAGGGAGGATATTATAAACTCTCCAACACAAAGGGAGTACCCTCCAACTCGCCGAGCTGATCATGCCTGGCGGAACGAGGAACGTGGTCCAACGGTGTCGTATATATACTAAGCGGTGCGAGAACTTTAATATCATGATTCAGAATTGTACTACGTCATTGAGTGTTGCTACGTTGTTCGGCTTGTCTTCGCTAGATGTTGTTATTGTATGTTTCTGCTGTATGTGGAGGTCGCCACACTAAAAGACTTGAAACTTGAAAGAAACTTCCATACTTTTTTGGAATTATGACGTGGTACCTTACTTACCTACAAAACCAAAACCTTAGCAAAGACAGCCGTTGCACTAGGGATGAATCCTGTTTCGAGGGGAACTTTATAAACATTTAAATAATGGTTATAAATAGCACCCAGACTCAGGACCAATATTTATGGATCACACAACATTTTATACACTGTGAAAATTGAAAACAGATTCCATCCGTTAACACACTGTAGACATCGGTAAATGTTTTGTCATTAACGGGGCCGCTTGTCAAAAGTAAAAGTGTAAATATTCCTTTTATATTTTTTTAATTAATTTGGGTCTATTGAGCATCTATTTACGTAAACTATGATCATAATTAGATATATTCAGTTTTATAATCGCTACCATAAATAAAATTAAGCAATATGTAACACAAATTTTAAACTATCCAGGTACATACGAAACTTTAATATCGATACAGAGCTGCCTTCAAAAATATTTAATAGATGTCGCAGGTGGATTATGATTTTCAAGAGTTTCTAGAACTTCAGATCAGGTCTACAGATAGAAATGCAGTTACGTTAAACGTTAGGTTAGTTAACGTTTTGTTAACTTTAGCAAGCAGACGATAACACGACGTGTTGCGTTAAATAAAATTTGTTTACCATTACAATTGCAAAAGTTTGGATGAATGTTATCTAATTACGCCAGAATACTAAAACGCATTAGAAAGAATGAAGAAGGTCACTCTATGCCTTGATAAGGGTCCTTCATTTGTTCCGAAAAAAAATAAAACCGTACTTTAAATGTAACTCATGTCACGAAAGTTATTATTTCAACACATTTACTGTTAACCATTAATTTTTCTAAATCTTCCTTTTCGTATTTCTACAAATAATAAACTATTTTCAGGTTACTCTGTCTGATGTGGGTGTTTGTCTAAAGAACGTTGAAATCCACTTAAAATGCCCAATGGAGTGTAGGTGGAGTGTTCCGTGCATTAAGGTAGCCAAGAGTTCGATAACTAATGGACTAGAGCCAAACTTTGTAATAATAAATAACAAAAATGAGCATAAAACGTTAAGAGTTCATACAATGTTCACATAAAAACTGTTCTTAACAAAAAACTACGCGGTTTAAACACAGTTATTTATTCAAAGACGGTGATACCATTCCAGTGTAAGTGTGTCCATAAGCATAGGAAATGCTAAATAGGGAAAACCTCCAGGCATCATATTTTTGGTACTGTTATAATATCGTTTTGCTTACATGTGAAAGACGACACCCTAATGATAAACCCAACCAGGACAGGTACGGAAGCTAGGCATTTCCAAAATACTTGACTTTATTCATCCTTTGCAGCTGGAGCATTATTTACTGTCCTCTTTCTGGTCCTCCTAACATACTACACAAGTAGTTTCTTCTTTGTAAGATTACATTGTACTGTATTCAAGTGATGGATCTTTATAGCTTTTGCCATGTCATCAGATAACTTTAAAATACTGCTCTGATTATCACCGGTAGATATCTTTTTTTTTAATATATATAACTATATAATAGTCAACTAAAATTGGTTCGTATTCGGACGAGAAAGTTTTTGTAATTCGACTATAAAAACCTTCTCATCCTACAAAATTCAAATCTTTGGTTTTTATATGACTTTTTCTCCACCATTCGGTAATTTACTACCTAGAGTGCCTTTTGGAATACTGTAACGCAGCATATCTTAAACTATATACTGTTTATAAACTTTGATGATGCCAGTTTTCGTTCTTTTCAACCCTACGTGGTAGAGCCATGCTTAGGCTCGAATGGGACGGCTCGACCGGTGCGATACCACGGCCTCACAGAAAAACGGTTGTGAAGCAACACTTGCGTTGCATTTCCCCGAAATTAGCGAGGTTTTCCGGAGGCCCATCTCCGCTCTCCTTATTCCTCTCCCCTGACCTCCCGCCCCTTTTCCCATCTTTTCATCAACGCCTCTTTCCTTTCCCCGCATACCCTCATCCCTCTATACCCTCAAAGGCGAGCAGCGCACTTACGACTCTCCAGTTGCAGGTGTCAATGGACGGCGGTTGTCACTTACCATCAGGTGACCCGTCTGATTATCTGCTCCCCTATAATATATAAAAAAAAAGACGTCAAAAAAGGAGGAGGTTCTCAATTTGACAGAACTTCAAGGGTAGTTAGATGAGAGTTTAGTTAGGTTCCGACAATGGCATCCATGAGAAAACCATATAAGTCTTAAATTTTATGATAGACCCATTGAAGTCGGTTGTCTACTTTTTTAAAGTGAATTATTGTATTTTACATTTTTAAATATCTCCCTTCTTTGATCCTATTAAAAAATAAATACTAAAAATTTTAATTCGTATAAAGGCTTAGGACAAAACAACCAATTCTGAACTGTCCGATATAAAGGGGCATCTACCGATGTGTCCGGAAGCATAGTAATGTAACGGGGATAGGGAATGTTACATATTTCGTAGTGCATGCTAAAACTCTTTAGACAGTTCATAAGAACTTTCACAATTTATTACTTCGACGTTACCTCCTGACTGAGGCATTGACGGCCAAGTAATACAACTGTTGTTGCTGATGTACAAGGTTACCTGTGTGTGCCGTCCATGGACACCTGCAACTCGAGATTCGTAAGTGCGCTGCCCGCCTTTGAGGTTGATGACGGTATGACGGTATGCGGGGAGCGGAAAGAAAGGGGAATGAGGAAATCGGAAAAGGGGCGGGGTCAGGGGATAGGAAAAAGGAGATGGGGAGTTGAAAACCTCCGGAAACTTCGCTAATCTCGAGGAAATGCAACGCAAGTGTTGCTTTACACACGGTTTTGACGGTTTTGACGGAAATGCTTTATCATCGGACCGATTTGTGTCATCGAACGACGGACTCCCGGGTGGGTGGCGGCAATTGGCCCCAGCCCAAAGCACTTGTACGTGAGTGGTGTTCTAGAATACTATATAACTTTTGTATTTTATTTATTCTCTTTTTTTTTAACTACTACTAATTTTTTTCTAATAACTACCATGTAGAATTCTGTAACGCTGACACAGAAATATCCATCTTTCTTGCATAAAAACCAAAACTAATTTGTATATTACAGCATGC
Source organism: Tyria jacobaeae (assembly GCA_947561695.1). Lineage (NCBI taxonomy): Eukaryota > Metazoa > Arthropoda > Insecta > Lepidoptera > Erebidae > Tyria > Tyria jacobaeae. The sequence continues at coordinate 9,573,496 of OX387231.1, read as the reverse complement.
TGTAAATTAGCATGGTAAATTAAAGTTGCTTTAAATAGTGATAACAAAGCTTTATGGCTTTATGTCATAGACTCATTCATCGTCATCATCATCATCATTCTCGTAATCATGGATACCCTACGAATATTCGAGACGGCGCTTGTCGTGTGCAACTGTGTGCAAACTAGCGTTCAACTTAAAGTTTAGTCAGACCTCACATAAGTAGTAATTCAATATACCAGTTGTTAGATGTGGTCAAATGACAAAAAGAAATTTCCTTACTTTACACATTTATAAAAAAGATAATATTAGATTTCCTGTCAGTTTTAATGATTTCAATTTTAAAATATGGTAATATATAATATATTCCATCCACTTTCTTCTTAATAAATAGTTACAGTTTGTGATTAGATTAAATTTATTTTTTTCAATTAAGCACCTTTTCTTATTTCAAGTCGGTTAGCCTCGAAGGGAAATGCTATTTATATATGTATATGTGTATATGTAACGATTATTTATTTTCATTGTGTCCATACGCTTAAGTAATCACATATTCTCAATTCTCTCTCTGCACGTTTATCCACTATTTCATAAAAAAAATCTTGGTACTATGTCTTAGATATCTTGCTACCGACGTTTTAAGACACGACACATATGAAGTGAACGCATCGCGACTGGCGACAGATGGCGCGATGTGCACACGATGGAATTCCTCCAGTGCATCGCTTAGATACTCTAGAATGATCGTAGTGTCACGGGAGGAAATTAAAATTTATTTTCAGTTCTCAAAGTAATACCAAGGTTGAAAAATATCATTTCTTTAAATATTTTTAGGGTTTCGTATCTAGTCTGAATAAAAAAACGGAACTTTTATAGGACGATACTTGTGTCACTAGGTTTATCAGTCTGTTGCTCCCGATTTGCTTCGAGTCTACAGGGCCGATTGATTTGAGGTATATACATTCATGCGACCTAATTTTAGCCCACTAAACTGATAGGCTCTTTCAACTTTGTAGGCTAAATCAGGATATTAAAATAAGTATTACAAATATAAAATTATATGTTGTGTAATATCAAATAAGGGGATTTGTTTTGTGGACGTGAAATATATTTTTAAATTTTATGTGATTTTTTTTTTTTTTAGTTATGTGTAAATATATATAATTGCCGCCTTGTCTCTGAAGCTACTAAGCCTGAACTACAAAAAAAGAAAATTAAGTATCATGTGAGTCAACGTAACATGATAATCAAATCTCTTAATATGTTCACTGACTGCAAAACTCACGCTCTTGAAGTCTATTGTAAAACTTTTTAAATTTGTGCATCCTATGAGCTAGGTTTACTCAAAAATCGTACAGTACTCTCCGTGTTCAATACGGCGATGCGTTTATGGTGTAGATGGGGGGTGAAAAGCTTCTATGATAGCTTGCTCCTATGAAACTATGCGTAAGAGTCATGGATCTCTAGTGCGCAGAGTGTAATCCAGCTCCAACTGCACCCTAAGCATGATTGCTAATTGAATCCAAGAATGATAAAAGAGTATTAAAGAACCTCAGAACGCCGTTTCATAAAACATTGCTGAGCGTTGTAATGTTCCAAACTGAAAAAACGCTCCTGCAGTGGTAGTCCTCCTCCTGCAGTCCTCCTCCGAAGTATCGAATTTATGGACAATTGACCGTAAATTCGATACTTCGCGTTTTCTTTTTTCGAAAATAATGACACTATTTTTATGCATGTTTGAAAAAAATTAAATAACAAAATTGGATTACACAATTTGTTACGACTTAACTATGTATAAACCCGGTAAATGCTTATACTGAAGTGACGTACAACGATTATATACATATTCTGTTATAAAAACCAAAGTAAGTGCGTTTTTGCGTCAGCAGTAATTATGTAGGAACCGGGGAGGAACGAGGTGCCGACGCAGCAAATTGGATGTCTTTTAAAGTGAAATATATTTTTTTTTTTTTTTTTATGCGATAGGGGGCAAACGAGCAGACGGGTCACCTGATGGTAAGTGACTACCGCCGCCCCCTAAATGATAACAGAATTAATTGTGAATCAATAAAACGTATTAGCAAATTTTTTGAAAGCATTTATTTTATTATTACTAATACAATTTTAATTACACATTTTTTTTAAATCATGTTTTGTGATACTAGCTTGAATTAGTACGCTGTTAATCCTTCAACCTTTTCGAAAACATAATATTCATCTAGGAAGCTGTCAGAGAAGTAATTATAATCTAAAATAAAAAAAAAATATAAATACAATATTACAAAAATTCAAGAAGAGAGGGTACTCCCTTAAAGATCTGGATCGCTCTTGCGACTCTTAAATTGCAGGTGTCCACGGGCTGCGGTAGTCACTTACCATCAGGTGACATGTCTGCTCGTTTGCCCTTTATTTTTATTTTTTTATTTTTTTGGTGACGTTGTTTCGAAATGTTATATATATATGTATATTATATGTGTAGTCAATTCCACACTCCCATATTAAGTCGAAATCCATCAAGCTGTCTAGACTCTAGTCCATGTCAAAGAAATATATACACTCTTGAAAAACATAACTCTCTCTCTCTCTCACTTAGTCGGGTAAAGAAGGAAGAAAATACATTTATTTGACAGACAAGTAAAGTACTTTTATTTATGTATTTTAAGAGCGTATTTATACACAGACCCACAGGTAACCTAATTATGTTTAGAGAAATTTCCCATTACTATTCAAATTATATAGATTGAAATGTATAGACAGAAAAAATTACATCGCGAAATTCGTGTTATGGCTCTTATAAAACCACTTATAAAGTATTCTAGAAATCTAAGAAATACCACATACCGAAGTTCGTTTTTAGGAGATCATGATATTAAACCACAATGCGAAGAGGTTTTCGCAGGCCCAACTCCCCTCTCCTCATTCCTCTCCCCCCACCTCACATCTGACATCAGGTGACCCGTCTGTTCGTTTGCCCCCCTCAAAGAGCGATTTCAGTTTATTAGCGTAACATATACAAGCGGTCGATTATTAAATGTTTATTGCTGTCCGACACGCGATCGACTTGTTGTGAGTTCAAACCCCATACCGCTATCGACGTGCACTCACTTTTAATTAGCGTTACTAGTATCCTATTTAAATTGTCTGTTTAAGTTTAAAAAAGAAATGTACTTACATTGAATTTCTTTATATGGTTTATATCTGAAGCACTCGCCCATATGCACTACCTGCCACACTGCAATAGAAAAAACAAGCCGTACATGTACAATTTAAGTGTCAGTGTATTATATTTTTTTATTTATGATTAGGCCTAGTATTAAAAAAATGATAGAGTAATAAAGTAATATTTATTAATACTAATAAATAATAAATATTACTTTATAATAAAAATATTTAAGAAGTTTAATAATCGCCACTCACTACGCTATGGTCACCTGTCTTTCACCTGGGTCCGGTTATTAAAATCTCTCTCTACCATTTTAAATAGTTAGTTGTATAATGTCTTATTTGCTTGCAGTACTTTATTTTGTAAAAAGGGTTGATGACACTTTTTATTCTGATCAGGGCCTTTTTTATCACTATTCGTTTGTGAAGAGAGACGAACCCATATATTATACTGATCTATACGACCGCAAGAATTAGGGTTATGTTTTTCGAGTGTATTTATGTGTGTATGATATTTTAGATAGAGCCTAGACGGGTTAATGGATTAGTAGATGTGAGGTATCACTTAAGTTGACATGTCTCATATCATGATTTTTTATGAGATATAAAGTAGCCGATGTGCTATTTCAGACTATAGGTATGGCAGTTTATATCTCGATCCGTTCACAGTTTTGGTTTCATTGAATAACAAATATAAAATTATACAAATTAATAAAAATATCCCAAATTATAAAATTGTACTAAGATTATGCGGAGGTTACTTAAACAAGTAACATTATCAAAAGAATATGAAATCCAACTGCATTATTAACTTTTTCTTTAATCTCAAAATGATATAAAATATGTCACTCCCGCTTTTGAAATGATTTAAATGACATCTCATAACTCGAAACCCATTAAGCTGTTTGATTTCTAGGGTGTGATAAACAAACGTCACAAATACATACAGGTACATACGTACGTATGTACTCTCAAAAAACATGACTCTTCTTGTGCAGTGTCGCGTAAGTTCCAGTTTAACCCCACAAAGACATCGTATCACCTTAATTTGAGAGCACTTCCCTAACTGCATCAGCCAGTATCGGAATCCTTGCCGTCGATATATCAAGCGAAGTCCAGTTTCGCGGTCACTTAGAGAGTAAGGCCATATTAGCCTCGAAGAAGCTTGGTGTGCTAAACAGATCGAGACAGTATTTTACTCCGGCCCACCGCCTGCAACTTTATAAGACGCAGGTTCGGCCGCACATGGAATACTGTTCTCATCTCTATGCAGGTGCACCCCAGTACCAACTTCTCCCTCTTGACCGCATTCAACGGAGAGCGACTCGCATCATCGACTGCCAAGATGCGGCGTTGCGTAGAGATGTAGCTTCACACTGAATCCTTTATCGCTTGTATCATGGGGAGTGTTCAGAGGAATTGTTCGGACTTATACCGGCTGCAGGTTTCCGCCATCGTCCTACGCGATAAAATATCCATCACCATCACCTGGACGATTGGCACTCCACCACTGTGCGGTTGTGCGAACAAATTGTCGCCTAGCGTATTTCCGAACCGATACGACCTTCAAACCTTCAAGAAAAGAGCGTACTCCTACCTAAAAGGCCGGCAACGCACTTGTGACTCTTGAGTTGCGGGTGTTCATGGACTGCGGTAGTCACTTACCATCAGGTGACCCGTCTGCTCGTTTGCATAAAAAAAAAAAACTTACTAACTTACTAACAAAACATTGCAATATAATCTCACCTTCATGCTGCTCATTACAATTAACGAAATCCATCATGCAGTAGTTTTTGAACGTCTGATAAGTGTAATGTAAAGTTCTTGCACAAAGTCTTCCTGTTCTAAAAGACAATCAAAAACGTCAGAGATTAGGAAAATAAGTTAAATAATAAAAAAAATGATTCTCAATACGACTAAATAATGCCGATAATATTGTGTAAGTTGCATTCTTCATCTCTTTTTTCGAAATCTACTAAAGAGATTTTTAATAAAGAAAAATATACTTGAAATCGGCCTACAAATGGCGCAGATATTGTGTGACTATCATACTCTAAACAAAAATTTAGTAATTGAGAGCCTCTTTTTATTTAATCGGTTTTATTTTTAAGGTCGACTTATATATTTATATGTATTTTTTTATTGTGATTTAAACAAGCATTACGTTATACTACTTTATTTTATAATAGATGTTAATCATTGTAAAAATTTTATCGGACAACTATTAACGAACCAATAATACATTACTGATAAGTCCTTAGGCAAAACGTTCCTACACCGTCGCACCGCCAAGCAAAGCTGACAAAAAATGGTAAAGTTCTTGTACTCCTTGATGTCGATCTGTTGAATGAAACAATGATACATCACTTATACATAATTTTGACAGGTTAAATATTTAAAAGTAAGTAACTTTCCTGCACAAAATACGTAATATAAAAAAAAAAAACTAACTATATCTGGTGTCACTCGGGATGATGTAAGCATTATTACGATACTACATTCAAGCACATACATATCTGTTCATAAGTTTCAGTAAAATAAGATGAGTTATTTAATAGTCGGAGTGTAATTTCATTCAAGCCTAGTTACGGACATGCCTCTCATGGTATGGGGGCATGAGTTTGTCGAGATTTTAAAAGAGGGCAACAGAATGAAGTTCTTCAAGGAAAGAGTAGATAGTTTTTTAAAAAGTAGGCGACACACGAGACCGGTGTTTGTTTGGCAACGCCATAATATAAAAAGTAACGCTTAAGATCTGTAGTTACCACTAGTGAAGTGGTAACTAAAGCTTTTCACCAATTTCACTGCGAGCTAAGAAATAATAAAATATAATACTAACGGGGTGGATCTGACTGCTGCATTGGGTGGTGGTGGCTTTTTCACTATGTTTTCTACTTTAATCACATAAAGTGAGACTGTAACATTAGAATGTTGTAATTTTATTAGCATATAGCGATATCTAATTGTAAATAAAAGTAATAACGATATTATGTGCCAGAAGGAAACCATTCAGTGTTGAACAAATATGATATTTTATGAATAAAAGTGCATCTGTATGGGTCCAATAATATTTAATAAATTACCTAAAGACTGGAAGAGGTTAAGTAATATTGCATTCAAAACTTGCTAGAAAGACTTCCTTATACAAGAGGCATACAGGTGTTACAGGTTTTTTCTCAGATTGCATTCAGTAAATATTTATTTTGTTATATAAATTTGAACATTATTAAACATCACTTAATTATTATTAGTCTTTAGTTGTTACAAGTTTAACGTGTAAGATCATCAGGCTGAGTTCTATTTTGTTTAACTGCTATTGACATACAGATTCTGAGAAGAAGAAGCAATGACTCAGCAGGCCGGACCTACAAGAAACGAAAACCTAAGGTAACGGTTGATCCTCAAATACTGGTATACTGACCTGGGTCAGTTTTCTTACGAACTTTATACTGTAACTGTGCCTAGGCTGTACACAAACAGGCACTATGTGAATGATCTTTTTAATATTTTGACAGACTTAATTATTTCAATAATTGTGGTTCTCGCTTAGAAAAGCAAATATTTTTTATTCATATATGCATACTGTAGGAATAGAAATTGCTAAACCTAAAATAAAGAAATAATTAATTAAAATGTAGTCGGTTGCATACATCGTTTTCCTATTTACCCCAGAAAAGTAGTTGATGACATGTTATCTTGTCCTTGTAAAGCCTCTATATTTGACACTACTACACACGCATCACTAGTATTATTATTAGCACCCAAAACGGAGGGTTCATGATCTTACCCTACTCAGAACTTCGGGTAATAATTTGTTCGATAACTAAAGTTTGTATGATTACGTATGTTATGAGTATTTTACCAACATTTGGTTCAAAAACCGATACCTACAAGTACCGCCAATCGGCATGTTAGTTATCTATACACTTTATTACACACTGTTATAAACACTTTAATTCTTCTGTTCTAGGACGACTGCAATTAAGAACCTGGTTTATCTCTTCGTCACTGTTTACAATTAAACCTGCCTCGGCGGGTACAAAACAAACGGTAGTTGCAGATCAGGAGTGGCCTTACTAGATTTTTTCTTTATTTATTTATAGAATACAACTCCCGCACTAGGATTAATTCATGTATCACGGGGGACTTTACAAACATTCAAACAACGAACCCAAAGAACACCCAGACTCAGAACAACAATTTGAGGATTACACAAAGTGTTGTTCTGTGCGAGGATCGAACCCACAACACTAGGCGAGGCATTTGGTAGCGAGGTGACTACATAAACCGCTACGCCAGTCATTGTTAAGATAAACAACTAACAGTCAAGGTTTTTTTCGAGGTACAACATAACGCTTCATTCCAGAAAGGGTAAGCAGAGGTGTATTAAATACCATTTTTTTTATATAATTTGGTCCCACTAAGGTAATACGGGGCCAGCCTATAACTGTCAACTTGGCACTTTACGAAATCAAGATTGGGTATTTTGGATTGACTGGGAAGCGTCCAGGACATAAGGTGCGTACACATATGTACCTATATCAAAACTGTAACTTTAACAAGTTGCCGGGATGGCTGAGCCTTCTACTATTAACATCCCTTTTATTCAACAATGTCAACAAAAGAACGTAACTAAAAATAACCGATAGTTAAATGATGCTGGAATGGTATTGCTGAGTGAGTGAAAGTACCGGAGGCCCACTCATAATACTCAAAGGCGGATCAGCTCAACTCTTGAGTTGCAGGTGTCCATGGGCGTCGGTTATAATTTACCATCAGATAGCTCGTTGGCTCGTTTGTCCTCCTATGCTACATAAAAAACATGCACCAAACCCAACCCAAATCAGGTAAAATGTAGTATACATTGCTTCTTCACACAACAACATAGTGGTAGAGCCATGCTTAGGCACGAATGGGCTGACTCGCCCGGTGCGATACCACAGCCTCACAGAAAAGCGGTTGTGAGAAGTAACGCTTGCGTTGCATTGCATTTCCCCGAAATGAGTGAAGTCATACCCTAACGAGATATGATAATTTAAATTGTAAACGGTACAATTTTTGGTTAGTTTATAATATTTGGTAATATCCCAAAATTATTTATAAATTTACGGTGTATACACATATAACTTTTTCGCTTGTGAACAAATAAAAACAAAATAAATTTAGGTAGAATAAAGTACCTAGTAGTATCTCTTTGTGTGTAGCTAGTTTTGTAATTATTTCGTAGATTTGATAAAGTAATATCAATGCTATACTACTCGATAAATTCTAAAGAAATTGATATGTACTACGAGCGGTCTTATCGTTAAATGCAGTTTCTGCCATTACAGAAGTAAATGTCATGTTTTAATGTCATATTTACATACAAAATAACAGTTACCATCATAAAAACATAAGGTTAAGTCTCAATAGATCTTTTAATATTCAAATACAAAGTACTTACGTATTATTAAAAAAACATTAGGAAGTTTAAGCAACATGACCGTTTTTTATGATAAAACAATTAGTAAGCAAACAATCACTTAAAATTTTACGTTAACGTACACTTGATTAAAATAACTACATTGAACTGACTTAGTAATATATACAACATTCAAGCATTGAAAAATAATTGACTACAGGTTTTATTGACTTACAAAAAATATCGCTGTATGTAATGGAATGTTTGCAGATATTGCTACTAACATAGAAAGTAACTAATTGTCACTAACCACTATACCAACAGGCCATTTACAAACATCCATCAAAACCTTTGCATTTATAATAGTACTTAGTAAGATTAAGCTGGTGATATGACTTATCCTAATGACCTCTAGCAGTAAGTAACCTTGACTGCTGAGGTCCTGCGTTCATCAATTTTCATCATCTAACAATTGGAGGAAATGAATAGATGCAACTACATACATTGATGAAGCAGTAATGGTGACATACATAAAATTTCACACACAAGGAATGAAATACAGATAACTAGTCCTTAAATCCTTTAAATATCATGTGATAATGTGAGTCTTTTGATAGTGTAATAATAAATATCAATTTTTCTTAGTGTTAAATATGTGACCCACGAAGATACGGTATATACTTGTATATATCGTATTCAACTGCAACAACTTAGGACTTGAGATACATATATATTCATAAACAACATAAGAAAAATCAACGTTGTCGGTGCAGTAACTTTCTAACATATTATTATTATTATGAGATATAATATATCTGTAATTATTTAGAATATTAGTCGAGCCTTTAAATATTAGGTTCAAAATAATATCATTAAAATATATAAGCTGTTCTTAAATAAAATAGGAACCAGGAGACACACGGGTCATATTACCGTCCAGGCTTATAAAAAATCTACCCAATTTATTACAGAAACATCACAACAATCTGTTTTTTTTTTTATGCGATAGGGGGCAAACGAGCAGACGGGTAATTTTTTTTTTATACGATAGGGGGCAAACGAGCAGACGGGTCACCTGATGGTAAGTGACTACCGCCGCCCATGGACACCCGCAACTCAAGAGTCACAAGTGCGTTGCCGGCCTTTTAGGTAGAGGTACGCTCTCTTCTTGAAGGTTTGAAGGTCGTATCGGTTCGGAAATACGGCAGGCGACAATTTGTTCCATAAGCTGGTTGTGCGAGGCAAAAAGCTTCTGGAGAAGCGCACAGTGGTGGAGTGCCAATCGTTCAGGTGATGGGGATAGATATTTTGTCGCGTAGGACGATGGCGGAAACCTGCAGCCGGTATAAGTCCGAACAATTCCTCTGAACACTCCCCATGATACAAGCGATAGAGGATGCATAGTGAAGCTACATCTCTACGCAACGCCAAGGTGTCAAGTCGATCAGAAATATCTTGGCAGTCGATGATGCGAGTCGCTCTCCGTTGAATGCGGTCAAGAGGCAGAAGTTGGTACTGGGGTGCACCTGCATAGAGATGAGAACAGTATTCCATGTGCGGCCGAACCTGCGCCTTATAAAGTTGCAGGCTGTGGGCCGGAGTAAAATACTGTCTCGATCTGTTTAGCACACCAAGCTTCTTCGAGGCTAATATGGCCTTACTCTCTAAGTGACCGCGAAACTGGACTTCGCTTGATATATCGACGCCAAGGATTCCGATACTGGCTGATACAGTTAGGGAAGTGCCCTCAAATTGAGGTGATACGACCAATGGCATCTTTTTAGCGGTGAACGCGCAAACCTGTGTCTTCTTGGGGTTAAACTGGACTAGGTTAAGTCGACCCCAATCTGAAACTTTTGATAAAGAAGTTTCGATTTCAGACACAAGTTTGGATCGGCTTTCGATGACGTTTACCCGAGAAATGTTAGCGCGGCCGGTGTAAAGAGCATCACTCGTGATATCGTCCGCATAGCAATGGATGCTGCTAATCTGCAGCATGTCGTTGATATGCAGAAGAAACAGCGTGGGTGATAGCACACAGCCTTGTGGGACACCAGAATTAACAGACTTCGAGTCGGAGCATGCACCGTCAACAACGACCTTGATGCTTCTGTCTGTAAGAAAACTGGTGAGCCAATTGCACAGTTTCTCGGGAAGCCCATAGGAAGGAAGCTTCGCAAGGAGCGCTTTGTGCCAGACCCGATCGAAGGCCTTCGCCACGTCTAAACTAACGGCCAACGCTTCCCCCTTGGTCTCGATCGCCTATGCCCACCGGTGAGTCAAGTATACGAGAAGATCACCAGCTGAACGACCCTGACGGAAACCGTATTGTCGATCATTGAGGAGCTGGTGGTCTTCTAAGTACCGGAGGAGCTGGCAGTTAACAATGGATTCCATTATCTTGGAGAACAAGGAGGTGATGGCTATGGGTCTGTAGTTGGACGGATCCGAGTGATCTAATTTTTTAGGGATTGGGTGTACTAGAGCTGTCTTCCATGAGTTCGGGACTACGCCAAGAGAGTAGGAAAGTCGATAAAGGCGCGTTAAAACCGGTGCCAACTCTGGAGCACACGTCTTCAGCACGATAGGAGAGATTCTATCGGGCCCACTCGACTTATGAACGTCGAGGGAAAGAAGCGCTTTACGCACTGCCCTTTGTGTAAACCGGACTTCCGGCATGCGGGTCTCGCACTGCGGTATGGTCGGCGGTGCGTTTCCCCCGTCGTCCAGGGTCGAGTTGGACGCAAAGAGTTTGCCAAGAAGATCGGCTTTTTCTTTAGCGTCGTGGGCCAACGAATTATCTCCTATGCGCAGAGGTGGAAGCGATGGCTTACAAAAGTTCCCCTGGACAGCTTTGGCAAGAGACCAGAATGCACGAGTTCCGGAGGGGAGACTCACTAGTCTCTCGCCAATTCTGCCGATGTGAACCGACTTCGCCCCAGCAATTGCTCTTTTGAGGGACCTGGAGGCAAAGTTAAATTGCTTCTTTAATGTGCTGGTCTTTACATCCCGTGCTGTCGCTGCATTAGCCCATGCTTGGTAACATTCCTGCTTTCGGCAGGACGCCGCTTTGCAGGTTCGACCAAACCAAGGCTGGGACTTGCCAACTGTGGGAATCAGGGAGAATGGAATGAAAAGTTCCATACCCTGAAGCACAACATCCGCGACAGAGTCAGCAACGATATTGGGATCATCCGGCGAGAAGCAAACCTGCCTCCATGGGTAGGATGCAAAGAATGTTCTCATTTCATCCCAGTCTGCTGACCTATAGTGCCATACGCGGCGACTGCCTGTAACTCGCGGCCGCAGCGAGTGAACGAGTGGCACCATACTCCTTATCAGGCAATGGTCCGAAGAGCCAAGAGGGGCCTCAACGGATACTTTGTAGCCGTCAGGATGTGAGGTCAGCAGAAGATCCAACAGTGAAGGCACTTGGCTTTCTTCATCTGGGATTCGCGTAGGCGTTGCTACCAGCTGCGTCAAGCCATATGCCAAGGCGAAATCGTGAACAGATGTTCCCGCATGATCGGTTTTGCGCGAACCAAGCCATTCGGCGTGATGGGCGTTAAAGTCGCCAAGAATCACAATCTCTGCGGATGGGACCTGCTGGAGCACTGAGTCTGTAGCCATTTGGACGTGGTCGATGAGTCGGTCCGTTTCGGCATCACCGCTATGGGACCTGTAGAGGCATAGGTAGATGCGGGGATGGTCGTCGCAGTCTACACGTAGCCATAAGATGGAGAGGTCCCTACCTTCAAGATTGCCGAGGCGGCAAGAAGTGATATCATCTCTAACGTACACGCATACACCAGCCTTAGGAATAAAGGAGTGTTCCAGTCCGTACCCAGGGTAGCAGAGGTAGGATGTGTCCGCTGGAGATGATATCTGCGTCTCGGTTAAAAAGATCAAGGCCGGCTGTGCTGTCTCAAGGTGGTGGTGGACAGTGTCGAGGTTCGAATGTAAGCCCCTGATGTTACAAAAATCCACAGTAAACGTGACAGGGGGTGCCATGGTATGCCTTCTCTTGCCCCGAGCAGATTTTGAGAGCGCAGTTGAGCCCCCCCCAGAGTACGAGGGGCAGCCTGGGCGTCCACGCTCAGGTATAATCCGTACTGAGGGTGGACGTCCAGGGGGGGATTCTCCAACGCTAGCGCTGGTACCCCCCTGGGGTATCCTTTTCGTTAACAGCGCTATCATTAGGGGGGGGTGGGGGATTTTGGGCCTCCGGAGACCTCACTCATTTCGTTACTTAACAACCGGTTTTATGTTGAAAGTGTGGCCCTATTCTCCTCCACCGAGAACCTTTAAATGTGGACCCCTCTGCTTCCATTTTTAGTGATACAATATGCGTAAGCGTATGTTTTTTGGATATAAAATCAACACACACTAGTTTATGCATCACATATAGTAATTCATTGTGTATATGTAAAAATACGCATTACTTCTAAATGAAAATTTATTTCGTTCTAGCTAAATTTGATAAATAGTAGCAAACATTATGTAGCTACTCGATTTATTCAATGTTCGCTGGGACGTTTTAGTTTTACTATTATTAATTCGAAATTAATGTACTGAGAATAAACAGTTTGAAATATTGATTTTATGTTTGATTGTTTGAAATTTAATCAACTTCGAATGGATACATTCAGCTTAGTAGCGAAAACAGAAATATATATTATATACATTTATCAATTATGACTTTGTACACAAAATTGCTCGCCGTATCTACAAATACCACATTGTTACATTTATTATTGTTTTATTTATGTAGGTACTGCTTAGGTTACGTTTTTGGTCCTTCGAATAAAGTTACAGCTACCAACCGATGGGTGAAATGATGATGCTCGGTTGTGCAACTTGAGGCATTTTTTTTTTATTAGGGCAGTGACCAGTTGTTTAATTTTTTTTATATCATTTTTTTTACATAATTAGAGTTTTGAATGTGCCTAATCTCTATTTATAACAGTACGGTACCTAATATATGTGTACTGTACTAAATTTAATGAAAAAACTTAACTAACACTTTTTCTAGTGATCATTGGTGACAGTTACTTCCCGGTGTATGGTGATTCTACCAGTAAAGGACCCAAACGATCCAGAAGACCTAGAGGGTCTAGAGGCCCTAGAGGCTCTAGAAGACGATCTACCACAGGTACAAGTCGCAATATTTTAAAATCACATAAAAATATCCGAGCTCGTCTATTAAGCACAAATCATTTAACTTGGCTAACATTATTCGTTTCCGAGATTACTATATGTGACCCGGATTTATAGCTTGCTCTTCTATAATCAGTGTAAGCATATATTTTTAAGTCTAGTCAATTTATAACGGACAGCGGATAACTGGTATTAGAAGATTTTGTGCAAATAAAAACATGACAGATAAAAATCACTATGTCATAATCAATTGATGAAGAAAGAGGACACGAGTAAGGATGAAATTTTATATGTCTTAAATGTAAAACTCACAGAGGCTGTTAAAGCCAGGAATATATGTGGTGATACAAAAAAATAGTGAGAACACACAGCATTTTTGAGAAGGCTAAAAACGAAAACATCAAGTTCTAAGAAAGTAAACCATCACAATAACAGGTTTAAAATAAAATGAAAGACTGTAGTAAAATTATTTAAATTAATAACTTTTTTACAGTTACCGAAGAAGAAACTAACACGACCATGTAAGTTTATTGACTGTAAATAAACTGTCAAATTATTCTATGAAATTAATGCATAACATTTGATTTTTTTTCTTCTCATTTTATTAATCTCAAGCATCACAACTTTAGGTTAGGTATAAGAAATTAAAATACAGAGATAAATAGATTTTTTTTAAGTCTTTTTTACTTAAAATATAACCAATCAATAGGTATATTCTTTTCATTGGTATAATTAATTGAATAAGGCGTTAATTGGCGGAAATCTATTTTAATATAGTAATTGAAGTTAAGCCGAGAATAACCTCAACCACCTCATTTGTAATCCTCTTTCTTTTATTTTTGTAATAAATGTAAAACTTGAAAGTGTAGGTGTTATTCAAATTATGGTTTTGCATACTAAGTACTAGTTTTAGTCACCAGACCAGAGTAGTACTTTACTCCTCATGCCTTGCGTCTCGCAAAGGTTGACTATATTTTTTTTACATATTTTTATTGTTCTAGTCAAAGCATAATAAAAGCACGGCATACAGTATCTTTTATCCTATAAATCTTCACATGAGAGACGACATTTTTTAAACTTATTTACAACTGACAAAGGTATTGTTAAACATTCATAAAAAATGTTAAATTAAGAACGCCCTCTTCCTTAAAAACGTTTAAAAAAGGTCTTATTTAACATTCTTTATTTTCAAAATTCAACGCCGCCTAATTAGTAAAGAACTGGAGTTTATAGTTAACTGTCTGTATCCTGATGATCTCATTGATATGATGAATTGACAGATCATTTCATTTTATAATTTACTAAATGTTCCGTGCAGTTACACACGTGTTCATGCTTACTGTTCCGCTCTTAATGGGCGGAGTGCGATGTTTTACACAACATGGAATGCATTATTTTATATTACTCATTAACTTATATTATTTCTTAATAAATACTCTATCCAATATCAAATTCGACAGCATGTAATAAAGATTAGCGAGTGTAAAGAAACAAACCCTTCCAATTAATATGTAGATACCTTGTTTTGACCTCTACACGTAGCAATACTTATGTATACGACACCATGTAGCAAAGACCTGAAGTTGCGGTTGTCCGTGTGTGTTTCGTACTTACGTTAGTAAATACGATTTCATTTTTCAGTACCACTACGACGGAACTCTACGTCCCATATTTAGTCAAACGTACTGCACCTAAACGAGAAAAGTATGAAGACTTATGTACACACAAGATTAAATATTGTTTAAGGGCTTATTTGTACGTTGAACTATTTATTACCTCTATTCCATACTGTATTCGTTTATTTCTAGCTATGGGCTTCCTTTTCCTTATTGCCTCTGGAAACCTCCTCAGGCCGTGATTCCACTAACTCGGTGGAACGGTATGTCGGAATTGAATTTAACAAAGGACAGATTCCGAAACAGATTTATTAAGACATGCGGACCAGCTATGGAGTATACACCAGCCTCTTTAAGCAATGTTTGTTGATGCTGATGTTTGTTACCCAAGTTGAAGGGACTTGTATGAAATTTGGCACAGATATAGATTATACATAGGTTATTTATAGACTAAGGAAAAGTATGGTTTAAAATTTGTAATCGAACAAAGTTACAGATAACAGCTAGTTTTATATATAAACTGTAACCATGTGCGAACTCATGACATCTGGTTTAGCAGTCACGTCACTTAGCGCTAAACCAACAGGCCAGTTCATTAAAAATCAACTTTTAAGGGTCTTGTATAATTGACTATATATTTATTTCAATTATTATAGAAATTTGTTCATTATCATTATCATGACTGAAGCACATAATGGGTGATGAAGTACGTATTCATTTGGATATAGATAGAGTATTTACTAATTTGGGGTCGGTAAACAACTTTCACTGTTGCTCTAAAAGTCTTGAGATATATGATTTCTATTAGAATTTACTTCCTTTGGTCGTTTTTCTGCTAATCTCTCCATCACATTGAATATAAACACTATTATCTACTCATCTTTAAATTTATTCCTTCTTACCTACATTAATTACTAGACATCCGACGCAACACTCCATCCCTTATCAGGACTATGTATCCCTCTTAACCGATTGCAAACAGAATGCACCACATGCATGCAATACGGGAGTTTATAAAACTATAATTATCAGTGACCTGTGTGGACCTCGATGTTTATGTATGTTTTATAAAATTTAAAATTTTAATAAATGAAATCTAATACGATCGACACATAGTAAATTGCTGGTCAACACTATCTTTGGGAAAATTACGTCTATGCTTGATGTAAAAGCGATTTCGACGACATTTCTTGGTTGACCTGAATATATGGCAGTTTCATACCCCTGTAGACAGATTTCATAAACCTAGACGACCGCAACTTACGCGTTTTATGTGACATCAATTTAAATTGTAAGGTTCGCAGACGTGACTTGATTACTGTATATTAAAAATCTTATGTACACAGTCCATTGCCTTAATTATCACGAGCTATCGCCGTTACACTAGTATGCACTCTTAGTTATTTTTTATGATAAATCAACACTTCGCGTCACTATGTGTCAAAACGGTCATCATAGCATGCTGCTTGCTTTTTCTGGTTTTGTTCATCTTTAGCTAAGCTGACTGCTTGCGAAGTTATATGCCGCTAAAATTCAACAAATTAAGTAGTAAGGACCAAAGATAACCTTGTTGAGAATATAGCTGCACTCTTAAATATGCACACTGTGTGAGTTTAGTCAGTTCCAGTTGTATATTCTGCCTAACTGATAGCTCGGTGAAAAACTATAAGAATAACAATAAAAAGACATTTTGATCACAAGTCTGACGCCGGTTTTTGTGTAATCACTCTTTTACCTCTCACGGCTCTCTTAATACATTTTTCAAAGTAGGGAAATAGATTACCTATTTTATGGATTACTGTCTTTCACATCCTCATTTATTCTTGTTTTCTTATCTGTTTTACCTTTAAATATCTTACATAATTGAAGTCTTTTGAACTTTCTTCCTTACGTTTTGTAAAGTGGTAGAGTTCTTCTTTCCCGCGGTTTTACTTTGGCCACTGCTACCGATTTCATAACTTTCTTCTTTCAACCTTTCTATTTTCAAAATCCATTACTATTCGTCTTTTATTTCAATTTTCAGTATCTCTGCACTCACCTCCATTGAATTATTTTATAAAGTACTTATAATTTCAGGACCGGCAAAATTTGTGCAAAAATGGGTTGGGGTCATTTTAGAACATTTGAGTGCTACTGTTGGATGGATTTTGCAAATTGTAAGGAAGGATTTGAAAGTAAGTTTTCAGATGGCAAATAATCTAAATCCAGGATTGCTATATTTGCTTATAGATACTGTAATTGTGTATGCTTCGTGTTATTTTTCTCTATCTCTCTTTAAAAGTAAATATATATTCTAAAGATCAAAATTTAGATTAATATGTATTCACCTTTAAATAGTAGTAATAGTTATATAGTTTGTAATATACTATAATCTTTAGCTTAACAATGATGGGTAACTGTATAAATGATATTCCTTTCCTTCCTTTATCGGTCTTCCTTAACAACTTTTCCATATACTCCCAATTCTCTAGTATATAATTCCTAAAGAGCTGAAAAAGAATTAGATGCCTTCAATCACCTTAAGCTCTGATTGGTAATGGTAATGGTAATGGTAAAGGGCTCAGTTTCCGCATTTTTTTCGTTTAGACTCATGTTCGGTCCATTATGCGTTCAGGAGGCTGACTAGTTGAGCCAGCCTAGCTCCTTCCAGAAGCGCAGAAGCCACCTGGGGCGTTCACAGGCTTCTAGGAGCGTCCTCGCGCCTGCGAGGATTTCTGCCCGTTGTGCAGCCACGCCCTCGCATTCCAGGATGACGTGGGCGGCCGTTTCCTCCGCGCTTAGACAGCCCCTACATTGGGGGCTATCGGTCGCGTTAATGACGAATAGGTGTCGGTTCAGAGCCAAATGGCCTGTAATGTTACCGACCACTATTCGGATGTCCGTTCTGTAAAGACTGATGAATCTACGTGAGAACGTGGTGATATTTCTGTTAATACCAGTTGCCTGCAGCCAGGTGTGTTAATCCATCGGCTATTGTGTGCTTCTCGAGTCCTTTGCCTTACCCAGGATCGATATAGGTTGAAGGGTAGTGGCAGGAGTGTGGTAGGGCCTGCCACTGGTGTTGTGCATCCCTTCCTTGCTAGCTCGTCGGTAGCATCGTTACCGAGTGAGTTGCTGTGCCCCCTGATCCATTGTAAAATTACCCCGTTCGCCGAGGCTAGGTGAGACCGGAGTTCATGGTGTTGCCCATTAGGGCCCTTAGTACCGCCATACTATCTACCAGTACGCGGATGTTGTACTTCTTGATGCCTCTTGACATAGCTGCGTGGGCTGCGTATATTAGCTCAACACATTCGCATTGAAAAATCGAACTGTGTTCGCCCAGTGCCAGCGACATTTTTATGTTTAGGTCTAGTAAGTACACCCCGGCTCCAGTACCTGACCCCATCTTGGAGCCGTCCGTGTATATCCGGACTTCATTTATGCCAGAATGATCACTATCGTTTTCCTGTAGTTCTATACAGTACCTTCTATCGAAGAACAACATATTTAGGAATCCTGTCATATGGGGCAGCTATCAAAGGTTGGTAGTCAACTAGTTGATTCCAGATATTGGAATGTGGACCCTCTTGGTTACTCCACAGACTCAGATGTTTAAGTATGATCGTTGCCATAGCTGCCTCCTGTTGTATGTATGTTACAGGTCTAGTGGTGCTAGATGTTCTGATTGGTTGAATGTTATTTGTTTTCGATTACTTTCTTTAGATTTTTATTTTGTTACCAAACATGTCATAGTTATTTATATAAAGAATAATAAACTTACCTAATAATCTCAATGAACTGGTATATTTGCATCCGCACTTTATGGATACAGATGCAGTTACTCCCAAGACCGATCATTCAAGGGAGGTTTACAATTTAATGAGTGATTAAATCGTACAAATTATGAACCCTGCAGGATCTTTAACGATTTATCCATTAACCGTTAATAGTTATAAAAACTGTTTACAATGCTATTAATAGTATACTATATAAATATAATATACATAAATATTACCAGTTTACCAAGAAATAAATATAATTGTAATGCATTGAAAATTGTTGGTTACACCCAATTTTTTTATATTTGTTAACATCGTGAGATGGCTTATAAACTAACTAACCGGGCCGTCTGTATTAATTCCAAATTATGTAAAGGGGGCAGGCTCAGGGGTCAACGGGGTACATTGGTAATGAAATGGAAAAAAAGTGAATATATTGAAAGAGAAAAAGAGCATAAAAAGGGAGAGAAAGTGATAGTGCTTATGCAATCGGATTGAGGAGTCTAAGCAATAGCTCGCAGATTTGTTTTATGGTACAGTTTTTTACCCGTTTGTTCCTCTGTCTGTTCCCGGACGAACAAACGGGTCACCTGATGGTAGGTGACAACTGCCGGCCAATGACACCTACAACTGAAGAGTCGTAAGTGCGCTGCTCACTTTTAGGGTTATAAAGGATGGACGATGCGGGGAGTGGAAAGAAGAGAGGGGGATGAGGAGATTGGGAAGAGTAGAGGGGGAGTGGGGCCTCCGGAAACCTCACTAATTTCGGGAAAAAAGCAACGCAAGCGTTGCTTCTCAACTGGTTTTCTGCGATGCCGTGGTCTCGCACCGGTCGAGCTGGCCCATTTGTGCCTAAGCATGGCTCTACCACTATTGTTATACTATATCAGGGCCATACTACGAGTAAGTAACTCTAACTGACAGAGCCCTCTATCCATATACTGCATATTATTATTATTTTTTTTTATTCTTCTATACCATCTGGTATAATATGTGATAATATATCATTGCACCGCTTACATAACTTACCAAAATGTTTGCAGTCTGGAGACTTTATCACATGGGAGAATGTTTCGAGATGCCACCACTGGAAACCACTTTGCTTGAAGGTAAGTATAAACAGTAGGCAGGTAGGTAGTATAAACAGTTAAGATTGATCTTTTTTCCTGGTTGTCAAACGATTGTGTCTATAAGTCAGTACTGATGACCTTTTAGTGATACAAATGAAAAAAAATCGAAATTGCTTTTGAATAATGGTCGAATATAGATTGGATGGAATATACACTGGATTTGATAATGATAATAAGATACCCTTCCTACCCTTCTTGTGAGCTTTTAGTGATACCCATAAAAAATATGGTTGAATATCGACCACTGCGTTTGATAATTATGAGATACCCTTATACCCTTTTCATATATAAGTATAAAACTATTATTTAGTGAGTAGAGCCTCTCTCAACTTTTCACTAGTTATTTGAACTCTGAATCGCTTAAGACTGAACTTTGAATCGCTTATAGTTTCTTGAGAGTTTCTTGAGATTGTTGTGTCTCTTAAATATAAAAAGAAGCCATGGAATGATCATGATCATAAGCATAATCTAATTATGAGTACTTTTGCTATTCAACAGGGATGCCTACAAATGTTAAAATTTATTTAAATTATTTCAGATGGTACAATAAACGATGATACTTTCTTGGATCAAACTTATGTGTACCCATTCGACATTTAGGAGGAAAAATATATTTAAATAACGTGTAATGACTTTAAATAAATTCTTATAATAAATATGGGTCAAAACCATAAAGATAGAGTTGTTTTAATTTTTATTCCACTATCCTTGTTATGTCACAGAAGCTTTATTATAAGAATAAAATTTCGATTGTTTGTTTTTTTTTGTAACCGTCTCAACTAATAATAAGGTGATACTATGCAGTACTTACTAACCCCTGACTCTTATAGACCTCTGAACACATTAATTACCACTTTTGATGTTACTATAATGTCGGAAAACAGTTATAGCTTACAAATACATATAATAACAGTCATTCAATTTTTGATGTCAAGGATTGTTCAAAGAAACATTATTATATGAGGATATTGGTCTGAGATAAGAGTAGTTTGAAAATCTTTACACGGTATTGTCCTCAGTACGCTAATGTTTGTCTATATTATGTAGGGGGAGAGACGAACAGACCGTTCACCTGATGGTAAGTGACAGCCGCGCATCCATGGACACTGCAACTCAGGAGTCGTAAGTGCGCTGCCTTTCTTTGAGGGTGATGAGGGATGGGAGATGATGAGATTGAATAGAAATGAGGGGGGACGATTAGATAGGAAAGAGGAGAGGGAGTATGAGGGGACAGGAAAGAGAAGAGGGGGAGTTGGGCCTCCGGAAAGTTTACTAGTTTCAATTAAATGCAACGCAAGCGTTGCTTCACTTAAGAGGTAAATGTTTTTGAAAAATGATTTTAATCATATTTCACTGCAGGCTTTCGCCATCGTGGTAGCCAACTGTGTTTTCTATGTATTTCTTGACTTTCTGAAGAAACTATCTGTACTTACATCTTATATGTATATTTACACACATAACTTCACAATAATCTGTAGACGTATTGCTTGTATTCTGTACAAAGAAATCATTTAAAAAATGAGTGGCAGTGTGAAAAGACAATTCCGTTAATTTTGGAATTTCTCTGCTGTTCTGTGTTAGTCAACAAGTAAAAATAAAAAACCAAATTTGGAAACCTTTTATTTATAGTATTCTTTATTTATATTTTTTTATCGCTATCGCTTTACTTTACACATATACGTACATACAATCACGCCTATGTCCCTAAGGAGCAGGAAGAAGTATTAAGAGCCCATTTTTAAAGACTGTAATATAGCCCCACTTATTAAGAGAACAGCTGGCAAGCCCATTGTCGTTAATCTAGCACTTCTTTTTTTACTTCAGAAATTTCACACAACACCGTGAGGATCTTCATCCATCCCTATCACCGGGATGATTGGCACTCCACCACCAGAAGCTTTTTGAATCACACAACCAGCCTATGAAACAAATTGTCACTTGCCGTATTTCCGGACCGATACGCCTTTTAATCCTTCAAGCAAAGAGTGTACTCCTAACTAAAAGGCCGGCAACGCACTTGTGACTCTTGATTTGCGCGTGTCCATGGGCATGTAGTCACTTATCATCAGGTGACCCGTCTGATCGTTTGCCCCCAATCACATAAAAAAAAATGATTTCGTGACTTTTGAAGCATGTTGTGGAGGAGGGGAGAGGGAGAGACCTTAAGAGGGGTTGGGCGGACTGACTATAAAAGATGTATTGGCAACAGAAATGTATAACTTGAAGCTATATATGTTAAAAAAGTCTGTGTGTAGTCCTGATTGAAAAGCATTGTCCTGATTTAATTGCAAAGTTAGCAAAGGCTCAAGGATGTCGGGTGGCATATCAACAGCTCGAACTGGTTGTAGTCTGCAGGTACAGCTCTCCACCCAATTCGTTCCCTTTAATCAACTTACATACATATAACATTAAAATTACACCCAGATACAATACTGATCGTGGTCGTCATACAATAATTTGTCCTATTCGATTGAACCTATGACCACTGGGAAGTCAGTATGACAGAACTCGCAAATAACAATAAACACATTAGGCTAACAGAAAACTTTTAGACAAAACTAGAATAAATAACAAAGTAAACAGCACTTCAATGGACTGTAGGTTAACTGTTAGCAGACTGTCACATAATTTTTCTACTTGTACAGATGTTTGCGGTCTGGTTTGTACCATCGTGAGTCAAACCGTAAGCGCGAACCTATTTTGTATGTACAATATGTCTACAAGTAACTTTAGATAAAATAAAATTCACGTTGTACACTAATTCAATTCTACGCTCCACAGAGGCAGCTCACGTGGACTTGTAGTGCCTATAAAAATAAAATTCAATTATTTCGAAGAAATCATTTCATAATTGACTTGATCAATAATTACTTAGTGAACTTTTAAGAAGTGTGAAGGATGGCTAAGCAGAATTAAAAGGAGTTTTTGGCATTAAAATAGTTTATGAGTTCAAAATATAGTATAATAATAATAATCACAGATATTGTAAGAAGTGTACATGTCAATGGCGTTCATACACATATTATGCTTACTTGTTTTTTATTTATCTACAGTAAGGCTGCAGGGTGAGTTTCCCGGTTCTGATTTTAAGGCTGTCATTTTCGACATTACTTAACTGTTTGTTATAACAATAGAAATACAAAACATTTGACTGTTTGTCCTCAGATTTCGATTAAAATCTATACCCATAGATACTTGTTACATATGATAAAATTGTAACTGGTCTGTCTGTACATAAAAGAAATATAAAACGAAAAATTTATAATTTATAAGTCAGTCAGTCAGATAATCAAAGGGGAGTCAAAACAATTGTTTGTAACATTTTTGTATCTGATATTTCCACTAGAATCAAGCAACATCTAATGCAGGGATTTGGATGCGGTTTACCCAGTTGTATTGCTCGAGGTCTTTAAAATATGAGCATGTTTTACCTCGTCTCTAGAAATATAATATTTAAATACATTCACCACCACCACAAACAAAAACAAATAATATTTACACTCGATGAGGGGTTATAAGGGGGAGGGGTGAGGGGTGTAATAGATGGCACATGTCTGAGCATTTCAGAATTTTGTGAATATTGTACATTTTATGGACAGCATGAAATAACAGTTTACAATGACTTAAGCTGTACGAACGGCGGTCTAATAGCTAATTGCGTTTTCTAACCAATGACTTAGATGGACAGATGAAATAGTTTTGCTTACTGACGAGCTGCTTGCTTGCTGCTTGCGAGCTGATTGCTTGCTTACTGAGACTTATGCAAGAATTGGGAACGAGAGAAGTGGGGAATTGGGCCTCACTAATTTCCGGCCGGCTCATGCTTGCGTTGTATTTTGTGAGTAAGTGAGGGTACCGAAGGCCCAAGCCCCGCTTCTCCTTTTTCCTCTCCCCTCGTCTCCCACCTCATTACTCTCAAAGGCGGCAGGCAGGTAGGCACTTATAACTTTTGATTTGGCGGTGTCCGTGGGCAGCGGTCACTTATCATAAGGTCTCCTCACGAATGGCGCAATGGTTTATGTGGTCATCTTGACAATAAGCTGCCGCGTCGAGTGTTGTGGATGCGATCCCCACATGGGAAAATACTTTGTGTAATTGAGAAATTGTTTGTTCGGAGTCCCCTGCGGTACAGATGTTATTAGTTCTTCAAAAATCAGAAAAAAAAAACTCCTTCAGTCTCGATGAACTGATTAATAGTCCGGACATTTGTTCCGCAAAGATTTTTATCTAAATGATAAAATCAAAATAAATATCTTCTTCAGTTTAGAATCCGTAAATAACATACGTTGTTCATATTTTCACGATTTATTTCATTTCTATTAGGCATGAAACAAACAACCGAAGATCCCAACATGTTTATTTGGACTACAACACCCAGAACAACAACTACAAGAGATCCTGCAATATTGAATAATGAAGAAATGATGGCCATGTTTACGCCATCAAACGTAAAAAGAAGGTAAATTTCCAATTTGTTATAATATACATATAGCTTAATTATAATTTAGAAAAGAAAAGAGCGTACTCTTACCTAAAAGGCCGGCAACGCACTTGTGACTCGCGCGCGCGCGAAAAAAAAAATCGGTAAAACTCAAAAAAATAAGAGTTGTAGATTCACACATGTCACAGGCACAAAATAGGTATTGTTTTTATGAAGGAACTGAGGAACTGAGTCCCAACATGCAGCTCACAATAGTTTGGGAATCAGGGCTGCACAGTGTGTGATCACTTCTTGTTGCAATAAAGAGTTATTATTATTATTACTTAGACCCAGAGTGTTGAATTACCAGATTTGGGCTCACAGGTCAATTCCTGCTCAGTGTAACTTTGATCATCGACTTCCCATCTAGAAACAAATTATAACGAGCGACTTTTAGTTGGTTTTAGTGTTTCTATTTGTGCTTAAATACAATATTACATATTATGTATAGACTTTTTCAAAACAATAGACAGTTGAAACTTGAAACATTGCAGTGTATATCTTTTCCATTGAGTTCATTTCCGTAGACAATTGCTTGGAAAACATGTATGTTTGGAAGCATTTAAGCGTTTAAGTATCTATTATAACATTTTTATGTTTTATTATCCTTATGAAACCATTAGCCCAAAATAAAATCTAAATCAGAAAAAACGTAACTTGATATAAACACAAAATTCGAAATAATGGTTTATGTTTTTGAAAACGTAAACATAGTCTTGACTGTTTAACTTCTTGAATTTACCGCCTTTTCTGGCTCTAGAAACCAGTTTCTGATGTTTAATTTCTACGACACCAGCTATTTCTCTATTTCTGTTCATTGTTCGTCATGTTCATCGCCGTGTGTTTTTTTCCTATTGTAATGTCTTACAATGCTGATGTAGTTATCCGACTTATTAAGGGTACGGTAATAAACGGCAAAATGTCGGTGTTTATTACACCTCTACCTTCCCCTTGAGTTGTCTTGAGACCAAGTGGTTGTGGGTTCGAACGGAACTCTCTGCTCTGCCGAGATGAACCGACCCCTAACACAACAGAACAATTTGAAAGTGTAACAAGAAAACCACGTATGTATGTATGACATACCTAATTTATTTTTATTATTTTAGCACAAAAGGGGTAGAAAAAACCGTAGAGCAGCGATCATATGGAACCGGCTTGCCTCCGTCAGTTTCTTTAGAGGACTACTGTGACTATTACATTTTGCTTTGCATGAGAGCTCACGAGTAAATATCTATTTAAGGTTATGAACACATTTTTTAACCTAACATTGACTAATACATTACAAAAAATATTTGGTTGCATTCATTTATTGAAACATTGGGATCAAAAGAAAAAAATATTGGACATTTTTTGCTACTATATATATAAATATGTATTGTTATACTGTTTTTTAGCACCGGCACTATATGTGGAAGATCAATACATTACGCTTTCCACGAATTTAAAAACTATTGTAGTTTGGAGTATGTCAACTGTATGGAAGGCAATAATGGTAAGTAATTTACTTTCAAATCGGTAGGTTTCTGAAGTTAGTATATTGTTGCACTAATATTATAAACAATACAAAAATATATATTGTAATACGTGGGCTTAATTTACTTCTGTAATATTATATGGTAACTGTTCGCAATCTGCGCGGCGCGGCGTGGTGTACAGTGTTGTACCACGTGACAGGCTACATACTTCATTCCATGGTCAAAGTCAAAGTCAAGGCATTTATTTCAAATTGGCTCAAACGACACTTTTGAACGTCAACATCGACATTTAAATAGAATTGATTCTAGTCACCCCTTCCAAAATGTAGTTTGGTATGGAGAAAAATGGGCAAGAAACTCCACCGTTACTCTTTTAAAATGTTTTGTTTAAATACAATCATAATATATAATTATAAGTATATGTGAAAACGAACACATAATAAATTACTACACCAAAATAGGTAAAAAGAATTAAAGCGAAGCAACGACAGATAAATTAATTTTATGATAGATACGTGGTGCTCACACATTAACAAACATAGTAAAAGTAAGTATACGATGAACATAGATATAGACGATATTAACAAGTAATAAGTCAGTGTGTGAGTTAAAATAATTGTGTAAATCTATGTTACAAAAATATAATTCCTTATACAATACAATTAGCAACCATTTTTTTTTAGGTTCTTAAAAAGAGATATTGTTAGGGTGAAGTCAGAGCACATCAGCAGAATTGAAGTCTGTCAATGCTATAGTCCCACAAAGGCTGTACGCTATCAACCACGCTGTTTCTTCTGTATATCAGTGATATGCTGCAAAATTAGTAGCATCTATTGCTATGCAGACGATAGCACGAGTGATAACTTACATTTTGGCCGTGAAACTTCTCTAAAAGGGTTTCAGATTGGGGTTGACTTAATCTAGTCCAATTTAACCTGGGGAAGACACAGTTTTACGCGTTCACCCCTAAAAAGATACCATTGGTAGTATCACCTCACTTTGCACTTCCATAACTGCTTACACTTACATTGATATATCGTGCAAATCCAGTTTCGCGTTCCCTTACCGGCCACGGGTTTCCGCCATCATCCATCGTGGCAAACCACCATCCCCATCATATGAATGATTGGCACAAAAAAAAGGACGGCAATTCTCTTGAGAATGGGAAGTATCCAAATGCGAAGTCATACATATGAATCATCTGGTCGTTTGCTTACTATCCCGTAAAAAAAACTTTTGTTCTAGTTCGACCCCTAGACACCAATCCTTATTAGAGACAGACAGAGGTTTTTAATATTGGATTTGCCAATTTTTATCTTACCGGTTAGTAGTACCTGGATGACATGTACATACATGTACATATTTGAAAAAAAAAAGGGAAAAAACCTTGGCTCGGACCGGGGTCTTCTGGTTTCGTGACAACTCGATTTCCTCAGGTGGGAATTTCCCACCTGAGCTATTATAACCTTTTATACAGTGGCGAAATTTACCCTCGTATTCTAATAATATTGTAATAGTTTTTCACTGCATACAAAATTTCATGAAAATCGTTGGAGTTGTTTGGAGATTCAGTTCAGATTCATTCATACATATATCTATATATATACTAGAATTGCTCGTTTAAAGGTATTATATATTTATATATGTTAGATAAATAAGTTAGTCATTTATAATAGGAGTTATTCAGCAGCAAGTGTCCTCAGTAGTGGGGATTATACGCCACATAGTGGACACCTTAATGTTGTAACTGTACCTTTTATCCCTTTTGTAGTGGTAGTCGACACCCTATGCATTCATTCCTCTAAATTGATGATGTGGGTGTATTAACAAAGGCACCCTCAACATCAAGGAAAGCACATAGAGCAGTGTGCTTGTCTGAGATATGTATTCTTTAAGGAGGCTTTTATATGCCTCCGTAGGTGTAATTTTTAGGTGTGTTAGTCTGTTAGGCTCTGACGGTATAGGGCCTTGTATTTTGAATAAAATGTGCCTGTGGATGGACATAGAGTTTTTTAAATTTACATACATGCCAATAAAATTGGTTAGTTGCGTTTTAACTTTCTGGGTAGCGGCATTGATGTCAAGGACTTCCTGTCTGGTCCTAGTGACAAAAGTAGGAGTTTAGCATTAGTTATTAAAAAGTAGTCCATTGGCCATTATGATTCTAACAGTAAGTGATCCAGATAGCAGTGAGGTTTGCATTGGCGTCGCATCCTACGATTAGTTCCGTCTTTTGCGTTTGAGCATATTCTACTGCACATAACAGTTTTTCTATATGATCGTTTTCTCACCTGTAGATGTAGCCGTTGCTAAGCTCTATAACAGGCAAAAAGCTAACGCATTTTTTAAAAACTGTACCTCTGGGTTTGGAGCCTGATTTATTTACCAAAACGTTACCTGCTCTGCTTAAACCAGTCACCCTGAATTTGTTGTTAAGCACCGGTTCTTGTATAAGTCTAGGCCATTCCCGTCGTGTTTGTGTTTGTTGGCCTACAGTACCCGTAGGGTATCCCGTACCTTGAAATTGGAGAGGTTTTTAGTGAGTTTAGCTCCATCTTAATTTATTTTCTCGTTCTGTAAATTAACCTAGTTGTTGATGTGGTAACTCCTCGGCCCCTTCTAGGGAAACCTTATTCCTGCTAACAGCCAATTTCGAAGTAGCAGAGTCTTAGTGATGGTCTATTGACCCCTCCGTGTTTTCTTATACTACTTAATACAAAGAATAATTAAGAGGTGCATTGATTTCTTCATACTATACTTTAAATAGAAACTTATTACTGATTGCAGTGTGGGAAATAGCACATATGGGTGGCTGTCTCCAGATGCGGTATTCAGATCTTCATTATACTGCTTGTAAGTATATATATTTTTTATGTTTTTCATTGTTTCGTTTTCTTTTTAGTACAAAATTAGTTTGAATGGTTTCATGGTGGATTATTTTCTTTTTCGTGTGGAAACCTCCACTAGCCTTTATCATATCGTGTATAATTCATACTGGCCCTATACAAGTACAAAATTTAAAGAAATACCCCCAAATCAAAAATCCTGATGTTGAGGAACATATAAGTGCTACATCACCGATTATCTCAACATATTTTAGAGAAATATAATTAAGAACACTTTCGGTTTATGGATCTTTAAAAAAAAGTAAACTTATTAATACAGGTTGGTTTAACAGCTTTAATGTCACAGACAAACACGATATACATATACATTACTGTAAACTGTTCCTTTAGGTCGGGGTTTAAAAAATATAACATTCACCATACACCTATCATATATGCCCTTAAGCACAATCCTACCACCGACCAAACATTAAGGGATTTCCTTTGGATAACACCATTAACCAGGTCAACCAACTTCATAGCACACACGAACATAACGGCTAGATAGATGTCTATTTAAATATACAGTTTTACTCACGTGTGTATTTCGTGTATTTCCGACATAAGACCTTTCTCAATGAGTAAGTCGTCCAACTGCTACGGTACCGGACGTCACACTCGACTTTTTCATTCTAATATATAGATATAAAAAGAGTCATTTGAATCATCACCAGTTATTTCAATCATTTAATCATCCTAAAACCATATTGTTCATTGCTATTCTCTAACGGCCTATAATTGCTAGTGTCAACACTAGCAATTCCAGCAACCAAATAATTTTATAATCTACATATGAGATACTTCAAGCACCAATTTTTTAACAATGTCGCACTAACATGTAATGTCCATATAATTACACACGTCGTGAAATAAGGAGAATAACTAAAAATATAAATAACTAATGGTTACAGAAAAATAATTTTAATTTACTTAGTTAGCTTCTTAATAATTAAATGTCTTCTGTTAATTTATTTTGTTTTTAGATTACACATACAATAATGATAACCACTTGGATCAATATTATGTGTTGAACGACTGGTGAAGAGGATGCTAGCTGGATGGAAAGCTAGGCAGAATGACCTCATTATGATTCAGCATTTTATTAGTAAGTGTATATTAATCACAGTTTCCTGTCCTCTATTAAAAAAGGGTGTAATTTAACACTTTTGGACTTAAAATCATAGAAACACCTTTATTATTGTTGATTGTCTGCTTGCGACTGATATTTACCGTCTTTGGACACAATGAACTATCATTGAATATTCAAAGGTGTTAAACCAATGGTAAAATATAGAATATCTTATATATCTATATTTTATGATCATTGTATAAAAATTGTCAGTGGCTGAGAAATAAAAGGGTTCCCATTGAAATGTACTCTACATTATAATGGAAACCATAACAATTTGAAATAGAACGTGTGCGATTTCTAGAACATATTTTTGGTAAATTAGATCACATCGCATGTCAATCCTATCCTGAAATCTTGAATATCCTAAGATGTTGGATATAATAATAAAAGTAAAATAAACACTCCACACATCTCACACACGTCCGTCTGTTCCCAAACTAAGCAGAGCTTGTACTGTGGTAACCAGACTACTGATAAACATACTTATATATTTCTCAATACATACATATTATAGATAAATTAAAACCAGGTACAGAACAAATAATCGTGCTCATCACACAAATATTTGTCCTGGGTGGGAATCGAACCCCACGCTGTCGGCTTAGCAGTCTGGATCGCTAACCGCTAAACCAACAGGCCAGTCTTATAAAGATAGCTTGGGGAATAAAAGCAATAACTGAAGCATACCGGGTCGTACAGGGTCGTTTACATAGGTATGTTCCCGGCATCAACCAATTGAGTAGTGAAATGGCTAGTGCCGGGACGTCCGAGCTCTCTAGCGAAATATTTTTTTTTAGTATTTGGATTTACTTTTTAGAACTGACAAAAATAAAACCATAACCGCTCTGCCCCCGCACGCTACGCCATTCCGGAAATAAAACTAAGGACTGTTATTATGTTGCAGGGTACAAGCCAATGGGCTTGCCCCCTGGAACGTCCGGGCCAATAACAGTCCGGGCCGGTCATCCGGGCACTGTGGGACTGTATATATACTGTCTGATAGATTCAGCCTTTGGTTTTATTTTTGGTATGTTCCGCATACAACGACATGTTTACATCTCTTACTCGGTGCCAATTTAGATAGTGATTTTTTAATGCAGTACTACAATTCTGCCATTTGGTTTTGTATAGAAAATTTTGGTTTTTTATTTATGGAAAATTATTCAAGAAAATTATAGAACCTCATGATTATTATCTAAACTGATACCTACATTCCAAGTTATTCTATCTTCTACAGGGGGTATCGGGTGCCCGTCATTGCTTCTCGCAGTAAATATAATATAGAAAACACTGATGATTACGGGTTTGAGTAATACATACATACAATATTATTTTAATTATTATAACGAGCTATAAGAATAGACAATGACATGAACATTTAAAAAATTTTTTTATTACACATGTAAAGAAAATAGTCTGACGAACTGCAGCTGAGCAACTCCAAATTGCAGAGGTTTTCTTCGGGCCTTGAAATGGACACTCGCCAACTAAAGAATCAGGTCGTTTTGTGAACTCACGCGCAAGTGACGACAAAGCGTACTGATTCTAATGCCGGCGAAGTATACATCTTCTTCTGTTTTGTGGTTATACTGACGATAATTTTCTGGAAACTAAAATATCCCATAAAATGGTTTTGGTAAGTAGGTAGTTTTATGTGTATATGTGAAATGTGGATTTGGATGTTTGGAAATGTATAACGTAAACACTCAATTTCTAACGAATAATATAATCATAGCAGGGAATTTTTCTTCTTGGCCTTTTCTATTGCAGAACGATTATATAGATACGATTACCTTCGAAATGTGACTATAAAATCAACCTCACAAAATGTACCTAACTCAACAAATAAATGATGTCTCATTTATTTTTAATCTAGATGCTGTCCCTTGTTCAAGTTGAAATTTTGAAACGTACATTTACAGGGATAGAAAACCTATGTACTACTGCTTTATATAATTTCTGATCTCTGAGCCTAATTACATCCAGATCTGTTGAGCAGTTCGCGCGTGATAATATAATATAATATTGTAACAAACGTCAATAGAAACACTCTCATTTTTACCAGTGACATATATATGAGTTTTGTTACTGTTATTCATAAACGCAGGTTTGGTACGGCCTATCTACCTAATTTATTTGACTGGTTTTTATGTGTGAGTGTATATTAAGAGAGCGATAGAAAATGGATACTCCCTTATTGATTAATTTTGAAAGTTTTCTAAATTAGCGGAAACTGAAGTGTTATTTTCAGTTCACCAAATGACAAGGTTATGAAATCGGTTAATAGTGTAGAATCTATAAAATTAACATTAATCTGTTTAGTCTTTAAAACACAAGAAAATTTAGTCTCTGAAAATAATCACAGCGTCGAACAGATTTAACTTGGACTCCATAAAAGTTTACGATTGAATCTCGATAAACGGTAAAATAGGATACGTTTCTACTATTGCCGAATACTTCTACAATAAATGGTTGTATTTTGTATTGTTGTTGTACTCTGTTGTATGTAGTACTTAGATAAAAAACCGCCATGGAAACTCTGCACTATGGTTTATCGTAGAACAACGGCAGATCAAAAACGCTTTTCAAACAATTTCGCTATTGATATACATTTATAAGGTACAATTAAATTGTAATGCAGTATTTCATAAATAATTAAAATTATAATATAAATGGTATTTCTACAAAGCCTCAAATAATATTGTTCTTAAAAAGTACATATCGAGCGCTTTCACTTGTCTTTAAAAGCGATTTTAATGTTACACATTGTACTATAAGATATAAAGTTGTTGGGTTACATTATTAGACAGCCTTTTAATAGTCTTAAGAAATAATTGTAAAATAAATTAAAGTAAAAATGTTGTTTTTTTTTTAAGTTGTTCGATACTTTTGACAGTTATCCATGTTTCCGCATATTTCAAATTTATTGTTAGTTGAGAGATTACTTATCTATTTAAAACATATGTATATGAAAATGATAGAAATGCCACAATAGTCAGAAAACAGAAAACCATTATTTAGTCATGTTTCCAGTGTTGTTTTTTTTTATTTACTGTTAAGATTCATTAATATTGAGAAGTTTAGCACTATTGCACTAATTACGCATAGAACAATTTAACAAAAACCCTTTTTCAAATAGTTTTATATAAACAGTTGATTTAGACATTTCTTCATAACAAATTAAACGTATTTATTTAAATATACGGTTTTAATCACGTGTGTATTTCGGGGATGCCCGACTAGTTTCGGTCCCGACAGGAGACCTGTCTGAAGGAGTAACCCGTCCAGCCGCAACGGTACCGCACGTTACACTGAAATACGCACGGGAGTGAAATTGTATATTTAAATAAATATGTAATAATATAAACTCAGGAAAGTTTTAATTGTAAATTGAACGTAGACATTAAACAAACGTTTTTATACCTCTTTAAAATGTTATTTGTTCAAGTGTTCGAAAGTGAAATATACTTGATTTGTTGATATCGAAGAAAGAAAAACAATGACCATAATATCAACTCTTATTGAGTATTTTAGTATTTAAGTATGAAAATTATCTAGTTATTGAAGACAACTTATGCTTTATCTTCCATGATAGTCAAAGGCATTTCAAAATAGCAGCAAGCTGGAAAATAGAGACAAATTTAACAGTTCGAAAAATAATTAGTTACAATTACAATATTCAGTAAGTTCAAATTCGAAAAACGTTACAATGGATTCCATACCATCCACTTCTTCTGAAAAATGCCACAAGATAATGTGTGTATTATGCAGACTCAACACAATCCATTAAAAAAAAGTTGTGTATGTAAATATATATTCTATATACTTAATGAAATAATGACAGTATAAACAGAAGCTTCCAAAAAAATCTGAACTTACATCTGATGCAATTTTGTCTATTACTTCTTTGGTCCTCATCAAGTTAATTATCTAACTATGATATATAATACCTAGCTGTTATCAGACAAAATGTGGTACCTTCATCTGTTCTTTTTTGTCGGCCTATATCAATAAAAAATTTCAAAGAAAATCCTGTGAAAACTAAAGCTGTTGTTCATGATACAAAATTACAAATAAATTATTTGCTCCCAATGTTGCTTATTAAAGCAAGTGAGGAAGTACAAGTGTAACATGAACTCTTTTTAACAATGGTAGATGGCAAAATAGCTCCGGTATTAGCAGATACATTTTCTAGTTCTACATGTACAACGTGTAAAGCTCTTCGGGAAATGAATGATTTATTGAAAGTGACTTTCAGGCCCGAAAATAAAAAAAAAACTTACCAATACGCGCTTAAAAGGCAGTATTTATTTAGAATTGTGTATTACTACATGCCTAAATCCGTTGTATGGAAATTATATTAAACATCTCATGTATTATTGCTTTCAAACAACGGAACATGATCATTTCTATCTGAAAAAAAAAAGACAAGAATTCCCTTTTTCAAAACAAACCATAACTAATTGTTACTAATTATAGATAATAAGATATAATTTATAACGAGCATGTAGTGAGCGTAAATATTTTGACAAATAAATATAAGCCTTGCGTAATGCTTTTATATTTTTACGAATTATTTTAATATATTAAAATTATATTCATCATATTCTCAGAAATATCTCTTATCTCTTAGAATTGATTATTTAAGAAGCATTTCTCAATGGGGTTGTGAGAAGATATAGTATAGGGTTAGTATGCTGATTTTGGATATTTACGGGGATCTGAACCCGCATGAGTACAGTGAGACCCGCATTGTCTTGGGTGGGAACCGAACCCACGAATTCTAGCTTAGCAGCCAGGGTCACTAGATGAACAGTCTAATCTCAAAAAACTTTAAAAGAGATTGTAACATTTAAATGTTGAATTTTCTGTTGTAATAGTTTCTATCAACGATTATACCATATGGATACCCAATCCTCCCGAGGTCCAGCTGCTATGTTTTTGATAATAACCTTATTTAAAGGGTAACAAAAACCATTTTTGGATAGTAAATTATTTTTTACTGTAGATATCTTTAGTAATTTACAGTAAAACAGCTTTTCAACTTCATCTAGCAGCTTTATCATAACTTAAACACTTCTATCATACTAACATTGAAAACTATGTTAGTTAGTTCCTCTTACACAGTGAACTTCATACATGAGTGTTGCAAGGAGCAGTTGTCACAAGTAAGGTGCCTCTTCTTACTTAATTCTTTTTAGTCCATGTTAGGCCATACATTCAGCGGTAAGGTGTTTTCTAATATCCGTTAAAATAATTTTCAGAATCGGTTTAATAGTTTTAGGGATGACCTGGTACATGCCAACTTATAAACTAAAGCTTTTAATAGTAATAGTCAGTTATATCATCAATAGAATACACAGTACGTCCTAATGCAAATCTTAGTTACCTTCAAGATATCTTGAAAGATTTACTTACTTAATTCTAATGATCAAACCTCTTATTATAAAGGAAATAACTCACTACTTCAATGAATGATAAATTGGTCTTTATTCAGCTGGAAACAAATCATAAAATAGCTCCACATTATAAAATATTATATAATAAACATAGGTGGCACATTTAAAATATTTGATAAAAAATTAAATAAGACAGTAAGTTCAAACTACACCTGACTAAAACAAAACCACGGAACACTAACATATACGCCACGGACCTAATAAAACTGATAGGCTATTTTACAGTTACCCTTTGACCTTAGAATCTGGAGATTCAATTGATCGCAAACTATATTTTACTGAAAAATCATTTATGATTATTTCGTTATTGTTTGACATACAAGTTAAAAGTGTACAATAGAGATAACATTCAATCCAAAGCATATTGAAAAGTTGTGCAAGTTGCTAATAAAATAATAATAAATAAAAATACTTTTTTAATAACTTGATTTTATACAACTTGAAACATGTCAATATATTCGGTATAAAATATTCTGATTACTACATTATCGTCAATGTTCACATAATATATGCATATGTTTATTATACGGAACTGTTGGTATTCCGACACGTTTATGTCTTTTGACATTACTACGATACATATCAAATATCTAGACAAGGTAGCAGACAAGTGAAACAAAAATAAAATAAAGCTATACTAAATAATCTCTGTCAATAACCAATATAATATTATAACTATTGTAGCAACACAGCAGCCGTAGACAGCCTCCGAAAGAAATCCCGTTACAATTTCTCAAGCAAGTAATCCCTCAAAGATATAACTGAAATACTTTATAGTCAGAATATTTATGTTCATTGCTAAAACTCCCAATGAAAGATTCCCTTATAAACAAATTATCTCAACACAAAGACATTTTTAACAAATTATCTCAACAACGGAAGAAAAGATATTCGCCATTCAAAAAAGTTAAACGCTTTACGTGACTGATACCTATCTTTATAGTGACCTAAATGTAAATTATACTTATAATAACTATTAATTATAAATTTTATTATAATTTAGAATATTTAGCTTCTTGATGTTACGTGATAAATTACTATAAAGCGTTTGTTTTAACAATAATGTTCTTGTAGAAGGAGTTCGTCGTTTTTTACTAATATTTAGTCTAGTATTTAACTTTACTTGTTCATCCTTTTCGTAAAAGAACAAAATTGTTTACAGTTATTTAAAGTTAAATTTTCAAATTATATTTATATGTGAGTAGTCTATTACTTTGCAAGACATGATATAAATTAGGGTAGGATATTCGAATAGTTTTTATTAGGAACTGTTTAACAAAATTATGTTCTACCTTCACCCTAAATTCATATCATGTCTAGGCACTGTTAATTAAGCTATAAACTATAACTATGAAAAGAAATTGTATATATATTATTGTATAAGTTTTGTAGTTTATTACATTTTGTATTCCATTTTGAGTTTGTCAAGTGTTATGTAATAATTTTATTTAAAATAAAAGAGCAAAATTGATTGTTTAAAAAATAAACACCGACACAGATAATACCACTATATACAGTGTTTCATCGTCTTCGTAAAACAATTACTTTGTAAACGGTTTTAGTAAAAACGAGACATTAAAGTAAACCAGGTATTTTCTTTATCTATATTTACAGAGTATTTTTATAGTTTGGAAGCTTAAAGACAACAAGTTTTCGATTCTAGAGACAAACACTACAAATCAAAAAAATACGTTTTTATTTAATCGCAATAGAAACCAAATTAAGATAGAAAGAAAACAAATGGGTATTATATCGACCCTGGAGAAATTATCGAAATAGCTATTCTATTAAATGAAAGGCCTGAAGGTAGTATTGACTATTAATGCGGATTTCGTTAGTGTGATCACGTAATCTGTTCTGTTTGAGAATACCGAATACCGTTAACAAGATGAACTAAGTGCTTATTGATACAATTACTTTTTTCCCTTTAAATGAGTCTAATTGTTTTAGACGTTGGTTTCGAAATCAAAGTTACATAAGGATAATTGCAAAGGATTGAAGCTATGAACTATGTTGAGCATAATATATTATTATGATTTAAGTAACAGTAACATAATTTTAGTTTACTTCCTCAGACCATTTGGCAAAAGAAAGTTTGAATTACAGGTATCTGATGGTAAGCGACAAACGCCGTCCATGGACACTGCAACTCAAGAGTCCCAAGTGTGCTGACCGCCTCATAGGGTGATGGGGGGATGGGGATGAAATGATAGAAAGAAGAGAAAGGGGGATGAGGAGATGGGAAAGAGGAGAGAATTAAATAATTGCCTAAGTGCCAATTGCCAACCAATCTAAAATCGCTAAAGTATGAATTATTAGCTCAGTTTTATTTAAAAGTGCCTGTCTAAAATAATAGTTAGAGCGTTTCGCGTTCCTTCGATTAAAAAGTAAGGTTTTGGTTTAGGTTGCTTGTTTATTCTGTGCATTCACTTCTACAATTCTTCACGTGACATTTTACCACACATCAATAAGAAGCTTTTTGGCATTCTTACGATGGAATTTCTCAAGTCAATCAAAAGTTTAAAGTGTATAAGACTTTCTACTGTTTTGGCAACAATTGAACTGATTTTCTGAAAACGATTGGGTGATTGTTTTCTATAATAACTATTATTAAAAATTCATTTAGTAACTAAGCAATACTAACTTAGACAAAATATAAAAGTATATAAGACAAAGGACTAAATTAATAATTAGATATAAAATAATAATTAATTTGACGATAAGTGTCCTTCTCTTTTAATATTCAAAAAGAATATTTGCATCTTTGAAAATATTTTTCGATTTGATAATATTTATCAGACAAAATATACGGAACTGGATACAAGAAGGTGATGTGCTATCATAACAACAAAACGGTGTTTATTTAAAAAAATCTTTATTGCTCTTTTACTTTATCTTTCTTTACAGAAGGTTCATTTTCGAATAATCATTTTGTATTTCAATGTAAATATATATATGTATATATGAATTGTTCGTACATCTAAAAGTTACGTCTAGATATAGAAAAGAATTTGATCGTGATTTAATTAATAAAGCGTCCATTGTGAGTGATATTATTCTATATATATTACTTCTTACAAATTAAACTAGAATGTTACGTTATATTTCCACCATTTTACTGCCGTTTTATTTAATAAATCTAAAAATGTTATCTGATGCAATTCTAGACCACACAAATAATCAAAAACAATTCGTTTGGGTTCGAGTGTCTCACACACAGCAGTAAAATTACAAGTGGAATATATACTACTATAACTTCGTCTATAATTTCATTCTCTGTCCAGAATAAATCATATTTCAATTGTACGGTACCCCTTTAAATTTGGTGAAAAACTCGAATTTATAATGAAAGATATAACCATTTACGTACTTGTACATTGGCGTACGTTATCAATCAATGTGAGTCTAACTGTAAGCTGCAATACAGTACATACACAGTAATGTATTTTATATTATTGAATTGTCTCGAGTATCTTGTTATTACCCTACTGCACTTTACTTCACATATGTTTTTATTAAGTTTTATTTTATAAATACAAAAAAAAGTCCTTCTAGACATTTCGAATCGAATATTCTTTTTTTTCATTTATAAGTATATCTTTTAAAAACCAAACCATTCAACCAGTCATTAAAGATAAATATATTATTATAGTTTAAATAAAACAAATAATAAGGTATCGAACACAGGTGTACTCTTACTGTTGAATACAGAACGGTCAGCGCGCGGCCGCAATGATCAGCAGTACGGCTACAAACGCGAATATTGTCAGCGGTTGTGATTTGTACGCTCCGTTGCACTCATCTCCATCGCAGCAAAATGTACGTGCACCCCACCATTCTGTAAAATAGATTTTTAAGTAATTTTTTTGTAATGTAATTTTGAAAAAAAAAAATTTGAATGCCACTGATGTACCTAAAATAGTTTCCCGCAAAAATCACTAGAGTCTGAAAATACTATCGTTGTCTTATTGTTTACTCGTTTTAACAAGTCGCAAATGGGTTGAATAAAATTTGTTTCTTTTTTTATTTATATGTTCATTATTTTCTAATTTGAAGGTACTGATGTTAATTAGGGAGATACTGTTATACATTTATTTAGGTATTGTTATACAGATCTATTATTTTACTTATCTTTGTGAAAATTAATACTTGTATAGCTCTTCAGAGTTGTACAGGGAAGAGAAAGAAAGGCAATATATCGCTATTAAATGTTATAGAAATGTTTTCATTACAAATTAACTTAAAAAGTTGTTAACGAGTTTAACCACGTCAATTAACTTACAGATATTTTTATTTTTTATACATTGTTCGTTCTTGACAAATTTCTGGTCTAAGCAATAAACACCTAACCGTAATTTATTTAATTTATGTATATATACATATATATATATATATATATATATACATACATAAATTATATATACTTTTCTGATTTACGTCTGAGATTATATTTTTAGAGCAATTACTCGTATTTAAGCAAAGACTAAGCTTAGTTAAGACTATTGTCTAACTGTGTTTGAGGTGGTCAGTCAGTTTGACTGTTGAGCCACAGGTCGTGGGTTTGATTTCCACAAGGGATAATAAACTGTATGATACACAAATGAGTTGAGTCCTTAGTCTGGCCTGGTTTGTGCCAGACACCTGAGTCTGGTTGTTATTTATGTCCATTTGTATCTATATTTGTTAAGCCTCCCTCGATATAGAAATGCGAGCTGTCTTTACAAAAAAAAAATACTACAAAAACTTAAACCAAAGCTTCGATTGCTCAACTCCCCAGACAATCTGTATCTATCTACCTACCACAAGTGTCCGGATAGCCGGCAATAGGTAACAGTTATAAGTTAATTAGTTAATTTGTATTAAATTATAATCGTCAACATGTTGGTGTTTATTATGCTTCTGCCTACCCCATCGGGGATAAAGGCGAGTGTGAGTGTATGTATGTATATGTATGTATTAAATTATAATTGCGTAGATAACTCCACCAATGTACAGCGTATGCATAAATTATTATACGTGACAAAATCTATCGTCATGCTAGGATAGTCACGACAGAAACAGTTATCGCGTATAAACATTATTAATATTCGGAGTACAACGATCATTATTGTAATTGGTGCAATAGCGTGTTATTTATCGCTCGCCTGCAATTTCACTTATAACATATATATAATACTAATGATATAATATAATGACATCGTTCATATATGAAATGGATTGATAAATAAATATTTTCTCAATAATTTAGACATACATACTATAAATAAAGATAATGCTCAGATGTTTGCATTTTTGCAAATACATATATAGGTAAAAAGATATTGTTTCCGCCCGGGATCGAACCGGGGGCCTTGTGCGTGTGAAGCACACGTGATAACCGCTACACTACGGAAACTTAGATAAAACGTTTGGAATCCCATAGTAGTTTCTTGATAGACCTCTGTCAAATAAATTTCGATATTTTTTTTTTATTTGAAACATATGTTTACAAAACCAATACTGATTTTATACTTGTGAAAGTAACTATAAGTCGCTATAACAAATATATATTTATAATGCATTTTATATCTGTTATCTATAACAATAAAACATTTCGTCTATTAAAAAGGTAGATAACCGCCCTTAATGCGCCTAATCAATTAGTTTGCCCAACTTTTTTCAATAGTAAAATATGAATTTATAAAAATTATTTGTAATACTCTTAGTATCCCATGACTAAATCCTGATTTGGTTACTACCTCTCCCACTGCTTCAAATAAAAGAAAATTATTCTAGAAAATTAGTTAGCCATTTGCGGTTAAATCGCTTAACAAAGTTATATCACACAAATATAATTTTAAGACTGTTGAGATAGTGATTCATAAAAACATCAATAATTTTACTCAAAGAAGGTTTACAATGCTTATAATTACTTAAACACGGATAGCAATGATATTAATGTATGTACTTGTATGTCTTAGTACCAACCATCTCTGCCAATGCTCGTCAGATATTATAAAAGTGATAAATTAATACAAAAGGAGCCTGAAATTAGACCTGGTTTCTACCAATGTAGGTTAAATACCAAAAATTTTGTGTTTTCTTTTCTGACTGCGCAGGAAGAAAGTTTTGTTTTTCGAGCGTGTGGATGTATGTATGACTTTTCTTGGTAACGCGCCTAGACGTCTTCATGGATCTCGATAGGTGAGGTGGCATAAGAATAATTATGAGAAGTTAATAATACAGAGAGATGTTATATTATCACGAAATCTATGACCCCTAAAAGATGGGGGACTCAGGGGGTAAAGTTGCTAACTTACACAGCTGGCAGTTATATACATTTATTTATTTCGTAACATATAGTATTCTTGATTTAAAAACCAATCCCTTTTAAGTTTAAAACTCATTTAGCGTGTTACTTTATGTTGATTATTATTATTTTTAACCATCAGGTATTCCCGGAGGCCTTTCCAACTACGTTAAATAATTCCTTTACACTGATAAATATATACAGGTTAAAATTTAAACAAATAAATTATATAAAAATCACAACAATTATGTCCAAAACCGATCCATTTGTTATTTTAACCAATCATTATAATTAACGTTGATTAAATATTTATTTCAGAAGTATATGTCAGTTTAATTGGATTAAGTAGCTTCTCTTTCCTCACCCTTGTTAAAGTTTCTTAATTTTTATGAAATATTAGCAGGCAGTAGCTGTTTTATCTGGGTTTCTGGTCACTACTCTACTCTTTTAAGTGGTAGTACGGGACCCTTAACTTCAGTGCTGGATCCGGAGAGAAAGTAGTCTACATGAGGTCGTCCGTTCTTTTATATAGGACCTTGCGGCGTGAGGTCGTGAAGCGGGAGGTGGTCGCGTGAACAGCGCTGATACGAATATATACTATACTATTATAAATATATTAAATAATTCTAGCCAATACAAAAAAATCATTCAATACTTACAAGTAATTAGAACAAACAAAAACTTCAAACTAAATATTGCATACATACATACGCTGCCACGCATTCCTTAAGGGGTAAGCTGAGGTGTAATAAACACCAACATTTAAGAAGTAAGGAGCAAAACCATAGACAACCAGTTGGAAAGCAATGCTACCGTTGTGTTTTACAAGAAAGCCTTGGTACTTTTCAGTCACTTCTTCTTAGCCGATAGCGGCGAAGTCCAAAAGGGCTGAATCCATTTGGATGTATATCGTTAGATTTAATGATAATGCTACTAAGTATATAAACATTATAAATAGGTATATATAACTAAAAATGTAAAATAATGTTAATGCCTAGAGATAATCGTTAACTTTTTACTTTTAATACAAGTTTACAGAATATGTTATACTATTAGGC
This sequence comes from Tyria jacobaeae, assembly GCA_947561695.1. NCBI lineage: Eukaryota > Metazoa > Arthropoda > Insecta > Lepidoptera > Erebidae > Tyria > Tyria jacobaeae. The sequence goes on along the minus strand of OX387231.1, from coordinate 9,530,512 downwards.
TACAAAATTTATGCAAAATCTAAACTCTAAACTATGTCAGAGAATCTAAGCTAGGCATACATGTGGTACATTAAAACTTTGTAGGGATATGCCATGGCCGGGCTGATGGCTGGCTCGCTTATCTTTAAAAATATACGGTTAACTAATGACTCCATTCTATTGATAGGTTAGTACGCTATCTGGGTAACTCATTATTAGAAGAGAGTAAAATGTAAGCTACTTTTCTTCTTTCTTTTGAGCTGTTTCTCATTGAATCACGATTTACTGCTGCATACTTTTAATCAATTGAATCCAGTACAGACACATACACAAAAGAAGAGAGAGGAAAAGTAATTGATATTAAACTGAAATACAAAATAAAATCTCAAAGCATTCTAAGTGAGGAATAGTTGAAGTAAAAATTACATGTAATTTATCACGCATACACTGTAAAGTTGAGAAGATGTAGAAATAAAGTACGAGTATAAATACAATTGACTCACCAACTTTATGAATGACATTTATTTTTACTATAAAAATAAATTTGGACTGGTGAGTGTCGGATGATGATCAGTGTCGAAATGCCTTAAATTGATAGAAGCTTAATCTATGTATGTATATAAAGTGCTCGTGTCGAGGTGTTTGTTACCAAACTATTCCGAAACGGCTTGACCGATTTTTATGAAATTGTGTGTGCATATCGGGTAGGTCTGAGAATCGGCCAACATCTATTTTTCATACAACTTAATGATAAGGGTTACCCTATAAAGATTTTTAATGGCAGAACAACGTATGTTCGGTCAGCTAGTATTATACTCGTATATATATTATATAAGATTTTTTGAGAATAACTTAGTTACAAAAATACTAAGTTGTTTCCGCCCGGGATCGAACCGGGGACCTTGTGCGTGTGAAGCACACGTGATAACCGCTACACTACGGAAACATGAAGCGTCGAGTTGAATGTGTCATGTATTTGAAACTACGGTTACAAATTTTAATAACACATAAGTTTTACATTTTCTTAATTAGGCTTTAGACTACCTTATTTTATTCGGTACAAAAATAAACTCTCTTCACGAATAAACAAACTACTTCAAGACATCTCAATAGGTACGTTTGGACGTGGCCACTTTAAATATCAACTAAGTGTAATAACTTTAATATAAAAAAATCAAATACTTACAGATAAGTAATCTGACAGAAACGAATCAATAGCTTGTAAATCTAAAAAAAAACACTCAATTTGAAAACTTTTTTTGATATAGCCGTAATAGAGGAAAAGCCCTCACAGTATGAAATACTTTATCTTATGAAAAGGAAAATAAATCAAAAGATTTGTTTAGAATCCGCTAAATTCTTATACCCTTTCACCCCTACAGGTTTATATAAAGAAAATTCATCGCACCTTTCAAATATGATAGTAACCTATTCACTAAATGTATGCAGACACACTCTTATAACATTTTATAATAGGTGTGGGAGAGAGAACATCTGGTAGCGATATTGTGTTGTTTTATTTTTGTACAGCATACATCGGATACTGTTCTTGGTTGTGTACACTGTTTACTTTCTTAAAATGTGTACAAAATGGATGATGGACATGTTTGTGTATTGTGTTGGCAGTGGGCCCACTTTAATAGCCAGCGCTTTCTGACACCTTTTCTTCATCTTCAGCCCCAAGAGTATTCAGTTGACATTTATTTTTTTAATACCATAAAAGCTAATACCACTACCGGGATACCACTACGAGGATGGACGGACTATCGAATATGTCTCTTGAAGATTTTGTGAGTCATCCTATTTACAGTCCCGACCTGCCACATTGTGACTTTTATTTATTTTCAAAAATAATAGCTTAACTCTGAGGAATTCGTTTTATGAACCCTGAAGATGCTGAGTTTAAAAAGGCGTGGAAGAGAACCCTAAAGAAGTGTTTGCTTAGTGCTCAGTAAAGACGCAGACTACTTCGAAAAACAGTAAAAATATTAACAGGCTTGTACATCATTAAGTTTTTTATTTTCTAAAAACTTTTAGTGGGACCCACGCGTGTGTGTAAATATTCAATATAAGTTGATGTTTATAAGTTTTTAAGACAAACTCTCTCAATATCAAACATTGAGAAGTTTAAATTAATTTAAACAACCCCACTATACTTTCAACAGTCGTGAACTAGAGTCTTTATTAAATAGAACTATTTTTTTAATACACAATCTTTCCTTATGAATTATAAAAAAATATATGTAAAAAGGTTTTATTGCTATCAGCTTACATACTAAAGATTACAATGTTCATATAATACTTATTCTAATGAGGTCACGTAAATATCAGAAATTTAATTTAAATGTAGTTTCTTAGTTTCAGTATTTGTTGTAGTTTCAAGATTTTGTGGTGGACATGCGATTTTAATGTAAAACATAATATGGTACTTCAATATTTGTTTACTAGTAATAATCGATCTCTTAACCTAATACTTTAGAGCACCAAATATTAATACAATTAATAATAATAAATTTTCCCTTTACCTCATCAATAGAATTTCAATATACATAGTTCACTTATTTTTAACATTCATAACTAGAATTTATGTGCATGATAATAACATCTGTGGCGTGTATTATGGAAATATATTAATGTTAATAATACAATTATATATTAGGTGAAATGGCTCCCTTTCGGCTGTAGGCCAGAGATAAAAATAACAATAGCCACGTTTATCGCTAAAAGTAATATCTTACGAGCTTTTGGTATAACAGGAATGAAATGAGGCATAACGTTGTTCTACCATCTGATTATTAAGAATAAAACAGATACACTTACATGTATATAAATATAAAGTATATCAATTCGTTATTATTTCATGTTCATCTCGGTACCACACCTATACTAATATAATAAAACTGAGGAGTTTTCTTGTTCCTTAGTGTGTTAAGAATAAGCGCCAATATCTAGAGCTGTCAGTCAGATTTGAATTATTGATTTCATGATATGTATTGGATAGAGTATTTGTTGAAGAATAGCATTAACTTGAGCCCTGTGACAACGGCTAGTAAGTAATTATTTGTGAATTTGTTGTATAATGTACGCTTCAGTTATAAATATACATAAAATACTACCTATACCCCGTACTTTGCTTGTAGCTTAAGAGGCGTCCAAGAGATTTCTGGAAGGATTTCTGGCTCCGATGAAGTGATGACCGGTGGGGGTGTGTTTTGTTATTGTGAATTAGCTTCCAAATATCTATTGAAATATTTAAAAATTAAACTTATCCAGAAAACTAGTGTTTTATTTATTTTAATACTTATAGAGCTCCATTATACCAATAGTTATTAGCTACTTTTTAAGAATATTTTATTAAGTCTACCATTATTATTACAGACTAAACAACTTTTATAGTTTATTTTAATGCTATGTATGTATTAATTACTATCCAAAAATATTATGCATAACATGTAAAAAATTTGGGAATTTAATTAAAATCAAAATTATAAAGCAATACTAGCTACTACTCTTTTAAGAGACTTAGGCTAAGAATGTAGATAGAATAAAAGTCTTAAAAGCTATGTAATAAATATAAAGTAATTCATTAAGTCATTGGTACTAAGGACACTTTACGTTAAAGCTGCTTTCCATAGGGGTTTCCAGGGTTCCAGGGGTTGCTTTCCATTGCTGCTGAATAGTCACGGAACGCCAAGACCAAGCACTCAAAATACCACAAAGGTTTTCATACAGATACTTCTCGTCACGAATTAACGGCCTGGTAAACAAAGTCAGTAAGTGCTTCCGTAGAATGAAACGTGTCATGTCCAGGAAATTTTATTGGCCTTCCCTTCTTCAGTTTATTAAAGGCGACATATAAAATGATTTCTTGCAGTTTTTTATAAGCTGAACTAAAAAAAGTGAAAATAATTTTTGATTGGCAAAAAAGTGGTGCGACATCAACTGTTACAAATAGTTCATCGCTAACCATTTATATTTATATTTCGTATGCACTCCCATGTTTTTAACTAAAATCCGTTTCAAAGATTCCTCTATATTTTCGAATGTAGTTTAGATGAAGGTTCTCCGGACCACATTTTCTTCGACTGTCCGAACTACCCTGTCTCATTATACGACATTCTTCCCATTAAAATCTAATGCCCCATTAATTTCCTATATTTATTAACACCTTCCTTTTCTAAATACATGATTTTTTTATGTAAATTCATTCATTTATTCATTCAATTAAATAATAAATCGTATTATTATGTTTTTTAACTTTTATTTTAACAAATGAAAAGAAAATGGAAATGAAATATATATTGGAATTTTAATTAATACCGTTCAACTTATTTCTAAACGTGTCTCTCGAAACACATGACATTGGTGGAATCTCTGCGTTAAATAAACACGTAAGAGGGAGTCCATAAACAACAAGTAACTAACTATTTATAAAAGTGGGGTTATTAAAAAATGAAAATGAAATTATTTGCTACTTATTTCAAATAGTAATGACGTGAAAGCGTTTTTAAAAAGTCAAACTTTAAATTTATAAGAGTCTACTAGGTATATATGTATATATATGTATATGTATATTTGTTTTTTTCATTTACGATGCATTAAAGAAGTGTAAATTCATATTATTCACTCATCAGTAGTTTGTTGTACCTGTAATGGTCACGGATATTTTTTTTATTATTCTTTAGTCTAAGAATGATATTTATGTGATAAGGTATTTGACTGTTACCTATGAGACAGTGTGTATACAGTCAGTTTCTGAATAACGGCCCTCTTTTTTTTTTAGGAGACAACTCCCGCACTAGGAATAATACCTGTTTTGCGGGGGACTTTAAAACATTCAAACATCGGACACAAAGAACACCAGACTCTGAACAACAATTTGAGGATTACACAAAGTGTTGTCCCGTGCGAGAATCGAACCCACAACATCTACAACTACATTCGTAGTGCCGAGGTGACTACTTAAACCGATACGAAATCCGTGTCGGCATAAGTTCCCTGTCAATGTGATCACATTTTGAATGTTAAAATGTGGGCACTTAATATGCCTCTGTCTACTTTTCCGGGAATGTGAGCGTGTGTTACACATACAGTGTGTATATAATATATATGTTTATAAAATATATGTATAGTTAGGATGATAAGGTTTACCTCCGACAGAATTGTCAAAATTGCTTATTACATTATACAAATTTTGAATTCAGTGGCTGGTGTTATTGAATTGGTGGTTGCTGTCAATGATCATCGTTTGCATAATTTCTGAAGCTCGATGCTATTGAATATATTAAACGGATGTTATAAGTTTATGATATTAGGGTGCAGCTGGCAATCGTTTTATGTAATATACGTTGTCATGAACAAAGTAATATCCTTAAACGACTATACTCTACTTTTAAAGTAACTATAATTTACGCAAAAAAAATAAGATTTTACTACCACACACTTGGTGTTGCATAGAGATGTAACTTCAGTCTGCATTCTGTATCGCTTGTATCATGGGGAGCGTTAGAGAAATTGTTCGGACTTATACCGGGCCGCAGGTTTTCGCCATCGTCCTACACGACAAAATATGCATCCCCATCACCTAGATGATTGGCACTCCACTATTGTGCACTTCTCCAGAAGCTTTTTGAATCGCATAACCAACCTATGGAACAAATTGTCACCTGCCGTACTTCCGGACCGATACTACCTTCAAACCTTCAAGAAAAGAGCGTCCTCCTACCTAAAAGGCCGGAAACGAACTTGTGATTCTTGAGTTGCGGGTGTCCATGGGCGGCAGTAATCACTTACCATCAGGTGACCTGTCTGCTCATTTGCCCCCTATCGCAAAAAAAAAGTATTATATTAAGTATTAATGAATATACTTGTAAGTATTATTATTTGTCAAGCAGGTGCTCCTGTTCTAGTAGCTACTCCATGAAGTACAAGATAGACCGTTGCACGACCCTAGCATCTACGAACTTATTCAGTTTCAATCCGAATTCATCACCCGAGACTTTTGCAGCAATACAGGGTGGAACAATATATAGCTCCTGTTCCAACTCATTTTAATTTTTCATTACATTATAATGTTGCAATGTTTTTGCCTGCAAATTGACAACTCAGGGTGTGACTTCACTAAATAAAACTATGTTATACTACTATATTATACTAACTATATATATAATCTATACTAATGTTATAAATGCGAATGTAGGTTCTATTTTATAAAGCATTGCATTATTACATTCGAGCCAGAATTAGCTTTAGTCAGTGTGTAAATTCCGAACCAGTTACTTGTGACACATGTATTTTTTTTTAATAATAAACGACATAATACAACATTAATAATCAGCTTCAGCAATCCCCTGTAAGAGTTAACTTTGGTAAATTATAGGTTATAATGGCTATTTCTAAATTAGGGTTAAAAGGGAGACATTACTTGGTCTCAGTTCAGAGATGGAAGACGTTGATTTACTGTCGTGTTCGGTTTAAACTATCACTCCAGAAATTTATTATGTGGTTAATTCTCAAAGCTTTACCAAGTTTACGAAATTGTAGTAATTTATTTAAAGTATGTGTAATATAAATTGTTTTACATAATATTTTGTTATAAATATAATTGTTATACACAATAGTTATGACCCCTAATAAATTGCAATCATATTTTATTTTTTTTAACTTATATTTATAAATGTTCCAATTAAAATACTTAACATAGGTTTATTTTTTATATATTAATACTAATTTTTCCGTGGTAGTCATTTACCATCGGGTGACTTATCTGCTCGCTTGCCCCCCTTTGAAATAAAAAACCTAAGTTTGATTTTCCCCCCCAATGTACGAAATGTAAAAAAAAATCTTAAATTTGTAAATATTTGATTCATTACTAAATATTTCATTTTGAAACAGTAACATACTTAATATACAAATATTTTATAAACTTTTGTATTAGTATGTACTACACTTGACGTAAAAATTAATACAAAACTATAAGGAGTCTAATGGTGTGGTTGCATTGACTACACATCGCTCGTTATTTTAAAAGAAAGCTGCGGAACGATACGGTAGCGGTGAAATAATGTCATTTACTTTATAATAACTCGGAATATTTCTAAGTTTAATAGTTTGTAGTTGTCTACTTGGAGGTGGAATTTGTTGTTCGACGTCTAAAATGGTAATGGTAAGGGATGAAAAATACAGCGTATACCTTGGTAAGCTTAATTACTAGATAAAGAATCTGTTATTTAACAACCTCAAGCAATCTGAAGATACTACTATACTTATTTGGTAATCGAGTTATTTACCGTATCATCAAAATTACATACGTTTCTTTACGAAATTCTTTGCCGCGAGTTTTGTGTATATTTAATATTTAGTTGCCATAGGCTAACTAATGATAAAGCCATTTAATGTACAGACATACTTCGCAACAAAAAAATACTAGGTGCCGATACATATAATGTTCATTAGACATTCTACATATACATATGATAGCTTGATCGCTTATTAAACACCCAGTTAACCATTAGCTGTGAACAAAATATAACCATTTCTGCTTTTGTAAATATTTTGGTGTGAACCAACACAAAGAGAGGATCCTCCACCGAGGCGAGGTGATCATGCCTGGCGGACCGCGGCCCAAGTTGATCTTGGGAAGTCGTATATATACCAACTTTTATTATCGTGATTCAAGATCGTACTACGTCATCTGTGTCGTTGCTACGTAGTTCAACTTGTCTGCGATAGATGGTGTTGATATATTTCTTCTGTATGTGGAGGTCGCCACAATATTATGAATTTACCACAAATAAATATCTACTACAAAAATGTGATGGTAGCCTTATGTTGTACATAACAGTGGTAGACTCATGCTTAGGCACGAATGGGCCGGTTCGACCGGTGCGATACCACGGCCTCATAGAAAACCGATTGTGTAGTAACGCTTACTTTCCCCGAAATTAGTGAGGTTTTCGTAGGCCCAACTACCCCTCCCCTCATCACCCCTCTCCACTTTCCCAGCTCTTTATCCACCTCTTTTCTTTCCCCTCAATGTATCCCCCTATCCCTCATCATCCACACAGGCGGACAGCGCACTTACGACTCTTGATTTGTAAGTGTCCATGGTTGCCACTTACGATCAGGTGACCCGTCTGTTTGTCTGTCCCCCTTTAGTATAAAAAAATATTTTGTGTGCTATGTGCCAGTTGGTCTAGTGGTTAGTGACCCTGACCACTGCTGCTTTTTTTATGTAGTGTGGAAACCTCTACGCGACGTCACTTCAATGGAATTACCAGTGAAGTGGTATGTCGGACAAGAATCGACTAAAATCACACGGTGTTCCGTCACGAGTGGGTCTATTGCAGAGGATCCGGGTATACATTAAGAAGGAAGCTTCCGAGATGACTGCTGCTGCTGCTGATTTCGCTGAATACAATTTAGTGGAACTAAGTAATGAAATAAGGGTTAACCAATTTCTGTGATCTGGTACTTCAGAAATTTAAATAGGAACATTGGGAGCCTACTATAAAGTGATATTGCTAATCCGGTTGCATTGGGAAGTGTAAGCAATACCTCAAGCAGGTCAGTGTCTTATGCCAAGTATCTCGCTATAGCTATCTCCAATGCCCTCTAACTGTAAATTATAAATCTGTACAAATAAAATAAACTCGAAGCGTTTGTTTGTTTGTTTAAACACGATAACCTCAAGAACTAATTTGATAGACCGTTTCTTAAAGTAGGCTATAAAATATCACCCTGCGACTCTAATGAGTGGAGCAGTGAGAATAAAAGCTGGTCGAATTTCGGGGAACGGCTAGTAGATTATAAACTGATATTTTTTGTGTGTCAAGGTCAAAATTTATTGTGAAACCAGCATACCTTCATCTTAGCTAGCTAGCTTAGATCGATGTCAATTAACAACAAACCACTACATGTACAAGCGAAAAAAAAATCGTATCTATCTCTATATGTTTTATAGATAGATAGATAGGAAACACTTTATTTGTATTCAACTGTTATAGGAGATGTATAATACAAGACACTCTTCTTCAAATATTTAAACAATTTTCTTGTTACAGTTTATAAGCGTAATAATGTGAGGACAATTAAATACATCATTCTGAAATAAAAACATTCGAATTATAAATATATGATAAGTAATAGCAGTCCGGAGATTACCAGCCCCGGTGAATGGCACTCGTTGCCATGCCACTCAAAAATCTTACAAATGTTCAAGTAGAAAAACGATTTTTTTAATTCCTTTTAGGCAATTGATACTCGTAATATTAGCATGAAATAAATTATTTTTCATGTTTTAGATATATCACTTCTTTTTTTTTTTTTTTTTTTTTTTTTTTATACTATAGGGGGACAGACGAACAGACGGGTCACCTGATGGTAAGTGACATCGCCGTCCATGGAGACTTGCAACTCAAGAGTCGCAAGTGCGCTGCCCGCCTTTGAGGGTGATGAGGGATGGGGGATGCAGGGAGCGGAAAGAAGAGAGGAGGGATGAGGAGATGGAAAAAAGGATGAAGGAGATGAGGGGAGAGAAAAGGGGGAGGGGGAATTGGGCCTCCGGAAACCTCACTCAATTCGGGGAAATGCAACGCAAGCGTTACTTCACAACCGGTTTTCTGTGAGGCCGTGGTATCGCACCGGTTGAGCCGGCCCATTCGTGCCTAAGCATGGCTCTACCACTAAAAAGATAATTCAAATGATACCTCACATGTAGTAATCAATTAACATATATGTAACAAATATTTGAAGTATAAGTACCAACTCATTCCATCCATATCTACAACTGGTTAATTGTTTTAAAAGAATGAGACCAATATACAAAATACATGCACCCTGTATTCTGTAAACCTAGAACAGTTTACAATCTAAAGCTTTCTTCTTCAAACTTTCTTAAATATTTTTTGAATATTGAATATTCGTAGGTTAGTGGATACTTTTCAATTCCATACGCATAAGATAATGAATCCAAAACTACTTGAAGCAATAAAATATTTATGGGATCGCCAGTTTCAGACCATGTATCTCTTTTTCATGAATTTAATATACACAATATAAACATTCTTGAACGCTCATAAAAAAAGCAATACCATCAGTCAACCGTTATGACGTATAATTAATGGTCGAGTTTTTATTAAAAACGTAAGAAATCATAACAAGTAATTGCTTTTTAATGTAATAAAAAGTCATGGTACCCAGACGGGAAATTAAATTACGTATGCTAATGAGAATGGATTGAACGGTCTGTAGTTTCTGTTGGCAGTAGTTTCGTGTGCCTATTTACCACGTTTGAATAGTGCTATGTGACAAAGGGCGTAGCTTAATCAAATCGTTCACGTTGTTTAGCTGGTCTGAAATATCAGAGGCTTACTAACGTTGAATATATTTTTCGTGTCGAGATTTTCACAAGAATAAAATTATCCTACATTTTACGGACTAAAAAATTAACCTCAGTTGGAGCAATTAATCATAAATAATTATTATGATAAGCATCTTTATTGCATACCAGGGTATTATTACGATTTATAACTTAAAGATGTTAGTGAATACTACAATTCGCGACCTAAAAGAAGCTATGGGGCGAGGTCTGCTGTATTAGAAATAAGATAAGAAGACATAATATATTGTAAACATACAGGTTAGAAAAAAAATGTTAATACAAGCCATTTCTTACTTTTAGTATATATGCTAAGGTAGATTAGCATATAATAAAACTCCCTAGAAGTACAACTTATCTAAGCTGTAGAAATATCATCTACTCATTCTTTTTTTACAAACTGAACAAAAGATATATGTGTATATACATATATGTATTACCTTTTTCACTGCACGTCGGCACACAGTCGCGTACGGTCGTCAACTCGCTCACATATTTCTGAAACAAAAACAAAACACGCTAAAAGATATAATTAAGCGGCACACCACGTACAAAGGCAAACAAACTTTATTTACAAACTATTAGACTTCTTTTCAGCGGAACGCTGCCATTCCGAACACGAAAATGCAAATTTTGTAAATAGAATAAAACACGTAATGCGTACTTTTCGGCCGGTATTCAAAAGTTTTCAACCAGTTGGTTTCGAGAAGAAATGTTAATAAAATAAAATTGTTAGAAACTGTTTTTCTTGTTTATAAGTGTTATTGTAATTATTTAAACAAGAAAAACAATTGATAGTTTTTAAACATTTATTGCATTTTTTTTACTGAAAACTATTACGACGGAAGACGTTGTAACAAATGTTTAATGTCTAAATCCAATGGGGACCAATTCCCCAGAGACCACTGGCAGGATTTTGAAAATTTCAAAATTACAGATTGAGTTACTTTTGCCACTAATATAATTATATTCCGATAGCAAAGCATTGAAGTGCATACGAATACATATATCACTTGCACTAATAAGTCCAATCTAAAATTAATTTCCTTCACGGACGCAAAAACTATTTAGGAACGTCTTATTTTTATTTATTCTTGCCGTGTAGTTCTTGTTGTAGTAAAATAGGGCCACCCATATCTTCTCGTGTGTTGTAAAAGGTGATTAAGAGATACGACTGTAATATATCAGACAGTAGAAAGGTAAAGTCAAACGATGCCCGCTTGTCGTAATAGGCTTACCCCCGTAAGTGGAGCTAAATAACTGGTGGCAAAATGTAGGTATTTGAGGTATCCCTGCTCATCCCTTCCCGGATATAGGCATGCGTGTATGTTTGTATGCGTTAGGAAGGAAGGAGGAAAAGGAAGAAGTGTGAGTTGACCATTATAGAGGTAATAGGGTAGAGGTGACCAGTATAGGGCTAGTATCCACTCTGCCTGTTACTTTTTAAGAAGTCTTGAATTTGTGTAAAGGAATTTGAGTCTAATCTTAAAGTATTTCTTATGATTTGTGCTTTCATTCAATTGATGATTTAATAAAATGACATAAAATAAAAAGCACTGATATTTGTACCAGTTTATTATACTTTATATTTTTAACTTTTGACATGAAAACTTAATTTTTGCTTTTGACATACTTTATCATTTACGTTCAAATATATAATAATATAAAAACAATTAATTTTATCACTTATATTGTGATATGTGTTGTTTTTATCATTGAAGATGTCATAGCATCACGAATGTCCTTATACTTTTAAGGTATGTAATTTAGATAAGATAATTGTATTTCAACTCAATGTAATACTACATGTTTACGATATAAATATGTTATATATGTTTTTTTTAGAGATCGTAATTATGCTAGTAAAATAATATGCAACATTTAAAAAAGTATGTTAAATTAATTGAAAGCTCTGTTATTTTTCTTTATATTGTTTATTATTCAAGAAAGGTAACGATACTAGAGACTTCAACGCCGAAAGTTGTAAAAAAAATACATAGTACGTGTTGGCAATTCAAATTACAAGGTAAAAATTAAAGTACAAGTTTAGTTAAATGGAACCGGACACATCCACCATCACTAGTACAATATTTTGTAACTCAACAAATAAAACGAATTAGTAAGCATACCTCCACACAGTCATTTCACAAGATTTGTTCAACAAAATAGGTTCTAATGCTTCAGTGGTCTAGTTGTTTTTTTTTATTTGAGATAGGATATATTGGTAACCTGCTTCTTTAACTTGTATACAAGTATTTAATTTCTTTAGTAACGTTTACCCCAGCAAAGGTTTAAAGCGAAACATACCTACCTACCTACGTATACCCACGCTTGTTTCCTCTAAGGGATCCACACATACATTTTACAATCGGATAGATGACAGTCCGATCCCTTTGAGGACTTTTTCTAATCGTCAAAACGTGTGTGTTTACCACACCTCTGGCTACCCTTTATGGGATACAGGCGTAAGCGTATGTATGTATATAACTATAAAAAAATATTCTCCGTTCGACCATTAGGCCTGCTTAGCCCACTTTGATTTTAATAAAGTCCAAATTAAACTTAGAATCATAAAACCTCGAGAGACCTCTTTCGCTGAAATTTTTATTTAGTTGCACTTAATAAGTTAAAATTTTAATCTTCTATCAAATCACCCCCAAGGGTAACCTTGAGGGTCATATAAAACTTTTTTATTAAAAAGATGAAACCAAGCAAAGATTTCGGTGTACAAGTAAAACTTCCTTGGATGAACGGAGAAGAACGCATAGAAGTTTTCTAGCTAAACATTCAAACAGAAGTGACTGGGGTATTTTGTGGGTTATAATTTCTTTTAAGTTTGCTAATACTTGGATGGTTACTGTTATATTAGAGTCATGCTTAGGCACATATGGGCCGGCTCGACCAGTTGTGAAATAGTCCTTGCGTTGTTTTTTATCGAGTGACTAAGATTATAGGAGCCCCAATCTTCCCCCTTTCTTCTTAATCAAACGGTCCCTCAAAGGCGGACTGAACACTTTTCATCAGATGACCGGACTACTCATTTGCGTCAATACCGTAAAGATCTGGTGGTAGTACATATAAAGATTATAGCGTGATTTATGTAATATACTGTAATAAATGTCCCACTAAAGTAAACACTTTATCATAAACCAGGTTACCCCAATTTGCTAAAAGAGGACTGTTTAGATAAGTAATATTATGACACTTAACTTTATATAGTGACCTACCTAAGTCCCGTTAGGCAGTACAGTTTAGCTTAAGTGCTTCATATTACTAACTTAATTTTTGTAATTAAGCTTATCAGTCACCAATTGTTGACCTTTAGTATACATATAAGAAAAAGCTGAAAGACTGAGTACCTCATATAGTTGACCATTATAACTTGTAAATTACATATATCTAAGATATTACATATAACAAATTATTGGAAATGTTCTATATAAAAGTATCAGTAACATATTTATTAAATTCATAACTAGTTCCCTTCGAGTCCGAAACTAGTCGGGCATCTCCGTGGTATCCCCGTCTAGTCCCTAATTTATAACAGAATTAAGGAAAAAATTATTAAGCTTTCACTTACACTTAATTTTTTTTTGTAGTGGCGAATACTCTTTGGTTTTATAATTACTTACTATAGGTAGGTAGTGTTTTTTGTTAATTTATATGTAAGATTTAATGTATTCTTTTAGTAAAGTGGCTAAAAAAAGAGCCTCAAAGTCAAGAGGCTCTTTTTTGACAATTGCGGCATAAACATATTAAAATGAATGAAAGTTTTTAGAATAGTCTAGTAAGAAAAGCAGGCAATGAAAAATTTATTTTTTGTTTTAGGAACTCTTGGGGCATCAGTACATGTGGAATGAATTCAATGTCATTGCTCACTTAAAAATTTTCGCTCAAGCTTTTTGAAGACTATTCTCTATGAGTTAAGTACAAAAAGTCTTATATGAACATTGAGGAGTCAAAAACATTGCCATTTGGATTGGTGCTGCTCAATGCTTGAAAAACATGACGGAGGGGGTGTATGACATCGTCACAAGTTATCAAAGCTAGATGAATTGTTACGAAACCGAAACCATAAGACAATCTGAGCAATGGAAGTTTGCAATCCAAGATTTGACGAAAAATTAAACAAGGGCAAAAGTTAAAGGAAGCAGATGATTGCTTTATTATTTTGTCACACGGATCATTTCACAATCATTCTAGAAGATGAATGGACTATTACTGCAGAATGGTACATTAGTCATTGTTTGCCAGTTATCTCGAAAAAAAGTTAGACAATAGCTTTCAATAAGCAGGATCCTCCTCCACCACAATAACGTTCCAGCTCACTCCACCAGATGGACTATCGAATATTTGTCTATCAAAGATGTGAAGTTCCTGAGCCATCCTCCTTACAGTCAAGACCTGACACATTGTGATTTTTATTTATTTCCAAAAATAAAAGATACACTTAGAGGAATTTGTTTTTAGAACTTTGAAGATGCCGTGGCTGCCTTTGTAAAAGGTGTGGAAGAGATCCCTAAAGAAGAGTGCCTCACTGTTTTAGTTAATTATTTCATTGCCGGTGACGGTGATCAGAAAGGTACGGACACTATTTTAAAAGCAATAATAATGTTAACAGGCTTCTATATAATTCCATATTTTATTTTCTAAAAACCGGCCTAATCGTACCTAAGCATGGCTATCCCACGGTAAAAAGCACATATGTCTAAAATACCTATTATCGAAAATAGTATTACTCCATAATTTGAGGGAATAATATAAAAGTCAAAGTCAAAGCATTTATTTCAAATAGGCCCAAAAGGCACTTTTGAACGTCAACAAAGTAAAGGTGCATCCTATTTTATATTGCTTAAAGGGATGGATTGGGAACCGTAAGCAATAATTCAAGCGGGTCAGTGTCGCATACTATGTAACCCGAACTGGTTGATGCCGGGAAGTATGAGTCCTCTAACAGAAATCTCAATATACTCTCAATTTTCAAATTTAGGTCCCAAATTTGAAAGTGCCCGGTTGATGGAAACTTGAAGAAACTTATATTTTGTACAAAATTATAATAGACAAAATGAGCCATTTATTATGCCGCTGCCTGGGGTAGACAGCGGCATAATCCTGGATACAGAAGTAAGTGTATATTTTGTGTGTAAATAAATTTTCCCTTTTTTTACATACGTTGGAAGTACGTATATATTTTTTTAATTTTATTTTTTTCATTTAAAATTATGCATTTGAAATTTCGGTTAATGGCTGGCAAGAGAGGCTGGTACGCTAAGACATAATTATAACATATCTTTAAATATCATTTTAGTGCAGCGTCATAAAAAAGTATTATCCCCTCTGGAGATAGAACGCTGGTTAGATGTTGGCTGCAGGAGTCTACATTTTTACATCATAAATTCGAATAATGTCGCCGTCTTGCACATAAAGATTTTATTATGAGCTCTTGACATAATATAATGTTCGTAAATTATTATATGGATAATTATAATATATAGCTTTATAGCTACGAATGAATAGTTAGAGGAGTACTCTACGTTATTTATTATACTTATGCATCCAAAAAGTGTTGGGACTATTTACGAATTAACTTTGAATAAAATCCATTATAATATGCTTGTTCTCAGACTAACTCAGACTAACTTCCTATTAGACACGAAATTCGACACTGTATCAGTCAGCAAAAAATATAATATCGAGTAAAATTTATATAAACATAACTAAATTTTAAGTATTTTATTATTATTTTCTTAAGGTACAATCTATGTGCATTACACATATGTAGTATATATCATGCATGTATATTATATTTACTTTTCGTGCAGTGTTACGAGCCAAGTTTTCTTTGTTTTCGCTTTCTCTCTCATTTAAACATTATTGGAGGAAAATAGAATTAAAGTGACACGACATAGATAGTGTCACTATAATTCTTTACGAACGTAAATGTGTTAGTGCACATACAATTGGTGATAAATAACAATAAACGTGAATAACAAATAATGCCTTAATTTAAACATTACTTCATCAGATCCTTACCAAGGTATCGACCATCCTACTAAATTAGGGCTTAGGCTTTCTCGTAAGGTCTCTACTTACTTAATGGTTTAATATGTATTTACACGCTAAGGTGTCATGTAACACTCTGAAGGGGCGCAACAAACGCACGCACGCACGCATTTTTTTTTAGTTTAAAAAAAAGGATAATCCCACATTGTTAATATATTTTGCAAACATTTAATCTACGGACACGAAGATTACCCAGAAGAGAACCACGACTTCTGGTTCACTAACCACTAGACCAACAGATTACTTTACTTAGAACTTAACTATTTATATGTAATTTCAATTGAATGATACTTCTTGGCATATTTCAATACAAAACATAACTCGAAAATCAATTAATGTTAGACGTAGTGCTTCCACTGAGCTACAGATGTAAGAATATTTAATTTTTTATGTGTATTACCACACAACTATTGCTATACACTATCAAATTCATTATATAACAATAACTGCAACGTTGTTTGTATCTCAATCAGTACTGAAGTAACCTTTATAATAAATAAATATAAACTTTATATTGCATTCGCCCTTTTGTCGCTCTACCATTTCCCGCTATTTATCGACGGATCAATAGAATGGCGCTGTTGATGTGTATTTTATTTAATTGTCTATCATAGTAAACTCCATTTTTAATAGAATGAATACGAATTTTCATGTGTCGATGGAATACACTATAAAAGATAATAGAATATACTATTGTTCACCTTCGGTATTAATGACTCGATTGCATCGATCGTGGATAATCATCTACATACCCACGATCGTTGCAATTTCATCGATATGTCGGGTAAATAAAAATCGATCACACTTTGTGTAACCACCAACTCATGTAAACTGAGTAATAATTCAGGATTTTTTTATATAATAACGTTACTTTTTCTATATTAAGGTATCTTGTCATTTTAATTAATTAAAGATGTTTTATAAAATACATGTAGGAAAAAGACATGTAACACAAGCAAAGTCACATAAAATAAAGATGTAACAGCAAACTTAGGGTGAAAACACCAGTTATCGTTGTTGTCTGAACAAACTGCGGGCAATAACTTGGAGGTGTCAATACGAACGGATCATTGGGTCAACTTAATGACACAAGATGATTGGATGGGACACGTTATTGTGATTGCCACCTTGAAATAAGTTACAGTGTGATAAAGATACAACTCTACTATTTATTGCGTGTTGTAATTCTCGTATTGGATATTGGCAGAGTAACGTATTTTTTAACCGACTGCGAAAGAAGGTGTGCAGTGTGGTTACGGTTCAATGGAATATGGCCACCCCATCTTTTCCCGGTGGTGTCGTAAAAGGTGACGAAAGGATCGGATTGTTATTTACCAGACAGTATGATGGATGTATGATGTTTCCTTGCCACACCCTACAGCCTAGACGGCTTTATAGTTTTCGACTTGAAGGTGTCCTTTGGATTATCTTAACAGTGAGAGTGACGCAAGGTCGTTGTGGAAGTTATCTCGAAATGTACCCAACATTTCAATTTTTTTTCTTCTTTTTTATGGAATAAAAAGACGATGACGGCAGACGAATAAACGGGTCACCTGATGGTAAGTGACAGCACTCGCCCATGGACACATGCAATTCAAGAGTTGTAAGTGTGAAGTCCACCTTTGAGGATGATAAGGGGGGATGAGAAGAGGGGAGGGGGAGAGGGGAGAGGGGAGTTGGGGCTCTGGTACGCTTACTCACTTGGCAAAACGAATCCAGCATTGTTTGTCAATCGGTTTTCTGTAAGGCCGTAGTATAACTCCAGTCGAAAGAGACAGTTCGTGCCTAAACATGGCTCTCCCACGTTTATATCGTTTATCTATACATATGACACATGTATAACAAGTAAACAGTATTTCAAATCGGAGTATAATGGATTATTAAAGTCATGAATTTCAATAACTGCACATACAATACGTTCATATGTATATACATTTAAATAGCATAGAACTCCTAAATTAATTAATTTTCGTTTGCATATAGGTCGTATTAAAAGAGTAAGATTTTTTAATGTTAATTATATATGATTAATATAAATCATCTTTGCATAGCCCACCATATATTCCTTCAAATACACATCTTCTGTAGTAACTTTACGTGGGTTTAAATTACACGACAGAACAAATGGCGCATTACGACGAAGGGCCCTTAAAGAAGATACTAAGGGTCGTTATTTAAGGTTTCATTTGGGACAATATTTCAAAAGGGTCACACCTTTTACGTGACTAATAATTCCTCCTATCTGTCAAAGACAGTAATATCTTCTACAGCCTCGTTGACGTGCCTATAAAAATAAACTATATAATATAAATATTCGACTGTGTACGCTTGAAAACTTAAATTAGTCTGTCTCAAAAATCTCTTCCGATATATCGGTTATTCTTAATGCTTCAGTAGTACTTTAGTAGTACACAGGTCATATCGCTATAATAGGTCATATGCTGTTTTTTCAAAGTTTGACGTAAATTTGGGCGTTAAAGGTACATTGAGCGATATGCTAACCGGCTAGGTTACTAAAAGAAATGGAAAATTTAAAGTAGCTCAAAATCATTCTTAGTTAACTACGTATAATAGAATAATATAATTTTGAACAAAGTATTTAACAGAGTTCAAGAGAGTATCATGATAACTTGTTATAAATTGTATTTGTATTTTTTTTTTAATAATCCCTTCCTTAATTTTTCCGTTCCCGTCAAAATTAGTAGGTAATGTACTGTGCAACCTTCTTTTAAACAAGTAAATAACTTTGTTTCTTGTCCGCATAATTACAGACCTACGAATAATTACAGTTGCCTTTTCTGGAATTTCAACAAGGAAACCATCAGAGTTGTCAGTGCCCCGACTTATGACAGTAACAAAAGCGGTACAGGAATTTCCGTGCATATTCGTAATCAGAAAACCATGGAGGCGTGAAGGTGACAGACTGTTCTAAAACGAGAAAAGGGAAAATAACTTCACGTTAGTGCGAGAATTGAATATTTAGTGAACTTAATGTTCACTAAATATTCAATTCTCGCAGCTCTCTGGTGCAAACACTTTATATATAAAACATAAAAGAAATTTAACATATAAACTAATAATTTGATGAAGAGCAGACTCACAAGTTTAGGATTTTGAAACTAATATTGAATAAAATACAACAAATTTTGTTATTAAATTTAAACCTTAATCATAAAAAGTTTTTGCTGAGGTAAGTATAACATTAATCTTCGTACTGATAAGGTTTTACTATTTGTCTACTACTTTTCTAGAAAAAAAAATAGTTAGTGAAACTGAATTTATCAACATTATAAAAGCAGCAATTCATTATAATAATGTGTAAAGTGTTATAATAATACTAAATCTTAAAAGTCAAGCTTAATTTAACCTCTATACATTAAGACTTAATTTGTTAGTAATGCAAAAATTCGGGCCTAAAATGTTAACCTAGATAGGTACTTAAAACCTTACCTGTGATTATTGGGGTATCTTCCACGTTATATTCTGAGTTAGAATTTAAATGCCCCGTTTGGGTGTCTAAAAATACTAACACGTAAAAACCCTTTTCGGAGACCGATCGCTAAATTTGTATCACATTTACTCACCGCAAATAATTTATTAGGAAGCTTAAAAAATCGTTAAAATATATTCTTTTGTCCATTGTCCATTTCATATCAGAATTATATTTTCTCCTTTTATATAAAAACGTAACACTTTTAATGTGTGTTGTTTAATTGAATTGTGGCAGGGCTCATAATTTATACAAAAATATCAATTACGGGTCTGGTTGGACCCGTAATTGAAATTTGTGAAACGGATTTATAAATAACAATGTATATTAATTTTCAAATTCAAAATCTTTATTCCATTTCATAATCAATTGTTACTTATAAGTATATATTGTTTATGAATTAACATTGACAAGTAGAATTATATAAAACCTGACTGCATTACAAAAATAGTTTATTTACTAACTTTCTCTAAATATATTTAGTAACTTGTTCTTCCCGGCACCAGCCAGCTTGAGTTTATAGGTATGCGACTCTGACTTGTTTGAGCTGTTGCTTGTACTCCCCAATTCCTATGTATAACAATGTACCTTTTCTTCCCTTACTATCACATCCGGTCTTAGCAGAATATCAGCGCCGCCTCTACTAAGAAGTGGCTCAATGTTGGCTTATAGTTTTAAGTAATATATGTCATAGTTTTAGTGTGTATAATTTGCTGTTTGTAAAATTACTGTGTTCACTTTATATGTAATATAGGAGTACGAAATAAATATTTTTTCTATCTTTCTTTACCCTTTCCTGTCAAGATACTCAAACTTCTCCCGTATGGTAATAGGCTTGCCCCCTATTACGTAAATGGGTCTAAATTATAATCGGCTAAATGTGGCCGTTATTGACGGTGGTAGAGCCATACTAAGGCACGAATAGGCCAACTCGACAGGTGCGATACCACGGCCTCACAGATAACCGAACCGGCAACGCAAACTTGTGAAGCAACGTTTGCGTTGCATTTCCCCGAAATTAGTGAGGTTTCTTGAGGCCTAATTACCCCTCTCCTCTCCCCTCATTCCCCCTATCACCTTTCCCATCTCCTGACATGACAACTAACATGTCGAGATCCAAGATGCTACCTCTAGGATAAGTCTGGAAACTCCCTATTTCCTCCAACCCTCCCCCTGTTCCCCTCCCCCTTGGGCCATCCCATCTTTCTCCTTCCTCCTTTTACCCTACCCAAAAAAGCAGAGAGCACTCTTGTGACTCTTGAGTTCCAAGTGTTCATAGGTTGAAGTCACTTCAATCAGGTGACCCATTAACTCGTTTGTCACTCTCTACTATAAAAAAAATTAACATACATACATGAATACATTTGTAAAACATAACCCTGTATTTGGCAGTCATGTAAATATCGGTAATCATTTAGTTCGGTTATGTGACCTAAATTATTGTTCAGAATCTAAGTTTAAATAAATACAAAAAATAAGTATAATTCTTTCTTATTATTCTTAAATCGTAAACTTTTGCAACAACTTAAAGCTTTGAAAGAACCGCCCAAAAGAATACCGAAGTGTACTTCAAACTATTGCTTTGTAAGAAATCTTTAATTTCCTAAGCACAAACTATCAAAACTTCTTCTCATAGTGAACAGTTTATTAAACACAAGTGAAATCCAATAAAAAAAATATGAAAATCCGAAAGAAAAATGCAAAACATAACAAACAATAAACAAATTCTGGTTTTTATGGATATAAATAAATCGTAATTAAATGTTCAGATAGCATAAATTCTACTTCGCAACGGAATACCTTACTGTATATGACACAGATAGTATATTAAATAAATTCTCCGACAAATGATGGTTGAATAAACAATTATTTCCATTCCCGCGGGTAGATAAGCAACGCCGGTTTGCTCTGTTAACGCCAGATAGTGCTTTCTCCTGTTCCGCTCTACAGCACTGCGATGGCACACTGCGGATGACTTAACTTTGCATAAAAGTTTGAATCCATTTATTGGTTCGCTAAATGGCTCCGTAGTTTTGCATCACAGCTAGTCAGCTTCGTAGGACTTGTTGAAAATACTTGTAACATTAGACTCACGCTACCGGTGTTAGATATGTACTACACTCAAGGAAACACTCTGTCTATTCACTATAATAATATTGTTGTAACTATCTAGTGATATAAAAGAGGGTAGTGCTCGATTTCTTCTCATATGGCTCATTTTCATTAAGAAACGAAGGCGATTATAGATCAACACAAATAGCCCTGTATCGGGCTTATCGCTATCGCTACAGGGAACCGCTTATGCATTATATTAAAAGGTAAAGGGAAATTTGCTGTGCAAAACTAACAAGACTATAGACATTATAAAAAGAAACTAAACAAAGAGTCACACAATGGTGATTTGAAAAGAAAACCGCGTAAATACATATACAATATTTATACATGAACTCTAAACATGAAATCACTCTACATATAATATTTATTACTTTATGGCACAGTCCGATTTCTAATCAGTTGTGAGCAATTAACGAAATAAATAAATAAAATTTGTAACTATAAATAATATAAAAATATGATAAATCCAGACCACACACATCTTTGGCCACTTGGCAATAATAGAGAGAGCTGGTTGGGAAGTGTTGATGCATCCACCATATACTGCTGACCTTGCACGGTCAGATTTTCTCCTGTTTCGATCTGTTCAGTATTCTTTGGGTAGTCTTAGGTTAACATTAAGAGAGGACTGTCAAAATAATTTGTCGCATTTTTTTTTAACAAATATATCATTTCTACAGCGACGGGATTATGGATATATTTATGGATTATTATGTCACAAAAATGGCACATACATATTATAATTAAATTTAATTAAATTAAAAGCAAAAGTCTCAAATTTGTATATAAAATACGAAGAAACTTTTTACTTACCTTTATACGAAACACATCAAACCAAAAACGCTTTTGTTTACTTTTAGAATAAGACGCAAAATATTGGATATATTTATGAAGTTTTTAAACTCTTAATTACATCACGTCTCCCTTTAGATGTCTCTTTTTTTAGATACTTAGTATAGGTAAATATAATCGTAAATGATTTTTCTGTTTAAAACATGGTCAAAACTTTTACACTGCAGCTTTTACATATAACCAGGCTGAATTAAGTTAGTTTTGATTCCTTTAATATAAGCTTTCAACGGTATCATTAAAATTATACAGGAGAATTTCACGTTCAGCATGTTTAAAGCGAGAATTATTTGCAAAGGGAAATCTGTTGAAGCTCAAAATTCTTGTGTACAGTTTTACAGATTAGCGCCGTGGGATTGCAGTACTTTTGTGTGTAACAACTGTAGTGATCTGAATTTCCTCTTCAGATTAATCTCATCTGGAAATGCTTTGTTTCTAATATTTACAATTTCTTTTAGTCGTATATTTATTGTAATTTATTTTTATACAATTCGCAGTAGGATTAATTCCTTTTCTTCTTTCCTTTCATTCAGGATTGCGCAATGTGTCCTGTGAAAGAGTCGAACCCACAACACTGGCGAGGTGACCACTTAAACCACTGTGCCGTCCGTGATAAAAAAATATTGTAATACTCACGCTGGGATCCAAGCAGCAACTCCTAAATTCATAATTATCACAAATAATCAATTTTCTTCACTTTGATTTTACTAAATAGTAATTACATCGTGCAAACATTCTATTCTTTTATGTAAACTGAAGTAATTATGGAATTGCATAGAAATGTTCACAAACCATATGCCACCATAACCATCGGCTTCAAAACATTTCCAAACGTAATTTAGGACTTGATATAGCATTCTTGTCTTTCATCGTATGAGCCTATACCTACGTATATGCTCACTGTTCCGCTCCTAAGGGTCGTAGTGTGTTTTATTTGTTTACGGTTTGCCTATTCAAAATAACGATTAGTATTTAAACAAATAAAACATCACGCTTACTAAATTAGTGGGATATCTAATGCAAAGAGATTTTTTTCTAATCGAATTTATTGTTCCTGCGATCTTCTGCGAAACGAATAAACAAACTATGTCTCAGTATAGTATAGTAGTAGCTTTGGCCCGAGACTTCACTTGCCGTTAAATCGGTCTTTACTTACTTATTTATGGATTATGGCTTATTTTATTTTTAATTTATACCCTATCTTATTCTGCATATGCCTAACGACGTGTCTACAAAGTTTTATGCTGATCGGTAGAGTATCAAAGTGTGAAAATTTAACAAATAAGTAAACTCACATTTACAATTATGATTTTACGTAGGATGTACAAATATAAGTTCCTACGGTTTACAACGCTATTTAACGTATACTTTTAGTTACATATGTTTATTACCAATAAAAAATATTCGATATAAGTCCAAAAATTTTGACTATCGTTGTATCTATACATTATATGTATAAAACCTTAATTTATAATTCCAACAGGTGTTGATCGAGGTTCTTGACTATCAATCCGTGAGCGGATAAGACCATCGAAACTATGATCGCTGAATCTAAGCTCCACTTGCCGACAATATCGTGCCTAAAATACATTCGCATTTATTGCCATATCTATGTATATATATATATATATATATATATAAAAAGGGAGTAAGAAAGAAGGAAACAGAAAGAGGTATGCAATCTTAGAGATTACCTAAGACTGCAAAACCACGACCCCCACATTTCCATTTCCTCGGAATATACAGTCTCATTACTGAGATGAACGTGGATGGTGCATTCGATATTTGGTGAGCAGTGTACGGACTCTCATATCCAGGACATCAAATTCCGTTTGATTCCTTTAAAGTATGCCAAAAGGAGTTGATTAGGACTGGTTTATTTTTTTCGTGTGGAAACCCCCTCGGGCCGTCATTCCACTATGGTTTTCGGTGGAATGGTGTGTCGGAATCCTTCCCGCACCTTATTACCGCCTGGCAAAAGATTTTTCAATACTTTTTTTATTTTCCTCTATTGCTTTATAGTAAATTTGTAATTATTTTTAAGCTAGTCGAGGTGCGAAGTACCTACTTTTTTATTTAATCGTTTAACCATGAAATAGTAACAGACAGACAGATGAAGGCGTTATTTACGCATCTACAATATCGGTATAAAGAAATATACTCGTAGATGTGGTAATCTGTCACACGCGTGTTTGTGATACGTACATACAAACATTATATCAAAATCAGTATTGTATGAAAATCAGAAAACATCAAAACTACACAAACATACAAAATATAAGAAGTACGATCACGAACGCTATAACTTCAAACAATGAAGATAAATTTCCATTCGCGATTCGACAGCTCTTTGGTAGGAACTCTTTGGCTATGAGAATGTGCGAAATAATAATTTATAAATACAAATTTCATATTAGAAGTGACATTTTTTATGGGTTTTTTATAACTGCCGCCCCGGTATAGAATTATATTCTGTATTGTTGATGACTACAAACATTCAAATAACGGCCAAAAATAACACCCAGACTCAGGACAACAATTTATGCACTACCCAAAGTGTTTTACCGTGTGGGGCTCGAACCCACAACACTCGACGCGGCAACGCAGCAACGCGGGTAACCACTGTATTGCAACGAAATGGTTTTAAAAGTCGCTTATCTCAAGTACACTCCTAAACCAGTTTAGTGCGATGGATCATGTATGTGTGTGTATCTACCCATTTTCCCTATGGACTCCGAAACGTCTGGACCAATTTGCATGAAATTTTCAGGGAACTTTTAGATTGTTCTAGAAGATGATCCTGTAAAGTTTAGTAGCGATCTATTTTATTGCACTGTTCAATTTATTTTACCTTGTGCCCAGCAATGCGGGTCGGGTTTGCTATATATAATATAATTATAATAGTTCGAGCAGGTGAGGATCACATACCATGAAGTCGAACTGACTGATGCCGGGAAATCCGAGCCAGTTATTAAACATACGAGAATCAGTTACAAAAAGAGCAGCAAAAGCTAAATTGATGAGTACAGTTTGTATACAAACAGTCAGGAAGAATAATGTGTTTAATGACACGCTTCTTAGAAAGTTTAGTGTTAAATGTACTGGAAATTGTTTTTTCCCTGTTTTTTATGTAAGGGCATTTGTTACTTTTTCTTCGGATGTTATGACCCTCCAATACAAATAGAAGATCCTCCAAGTAGGCGAGGTGATTTTGCTTGTCGGACCGCGGCCAAACGGTTGATGTTGGCAAGTCGCATATGTATATTAATCGGTGCGAGAACTTTATTGTCGCTATTCAGGATCGTAATTCGTTATTAGAATAGTTGCTACATAGTTCAGTTTGTCTTCACTAGATGGTGCCGAGATATTTTTTAGTGGATGGTTTATTTTTTTAGGTCACCGCACTTGTATCGGTGATTTATTTGAGAAATATATGAAAAAGTATAGACTGTATAGAATGCAGGTTTATTGGGTGTATTTCCATTACAATTTCCAGTTTTGCAATATAAATAAATCATATTCTTTTCTTATTCATCCTTACCTGTGAATTTGGTAAGGACTACTTAATCCTTATATATAAATTCCATACTATTATTGGAAAATGTTTTTTTTTTTTTTGTTAAAAATACTTATTGACAAATATATATTTTTTGTGATGATGTGTTTTAAAAAAAGTAATTGACACTAATTGAATTGAAATATTTTACTTCATTTCAATAGTCGATTAATTTTGTTATAGATAATTACAAAAATGAGTATCACTTTACCGAGAATGGCCGAGTTTAAAACTAACTAACTTGACTAACTAACTTAGTCCTTCTTTTTATCTGTGATGTTATCTTAAAATGATAATTATTTAATGTCACTTCCACCCTTTAGATGATTCAAATGATACCTTACACGTGGAAATCTACTTAGCCGCCTAAGAGTATGAAAAACAAACAAACATACGCTTAAAAATATTTTGCATCCCCTTAAATCAAAAAGGTCATCTTAAAACCAGAGGAGTACATTAAAAGCCGCTTTGATTCGATCATATTTTCTATAGTGGCCCAATTTATAATAATAAAATATAATAAATAAATAAATGAATGAATGAATTCTTAGGAACATGGCAAAATTTGACAATTTTTAAAAAATATATTAAACCCTGCTAACTGCCTTCCTCGTTAATTTTTTCGGTTATGAAATATCAAAATGATATACTCAATGTCGCACATACAAACGCGCACGCCTGTATACCCTGAGGGGTAGGCAGCGAGACACACATGTTGGCAATAAGAAGTAGGTTCCAATAACGTAATAATTAATGTCACACCCATTATTTAGACGATTCAAATGATATCTCACCAAAAATTAACCAGGCCGTCTAGGCTCAAGTTTTTTAGCAGTCTGATTAAAAGGGCTAAGTCTGTTTAGGTCTCAATATTAACAATTAAGATGATCATGCTTTTTAATACAAATTACTTAGTATATAAATGAATTAGTTAGAAATTACTTTTTGAAATACATACAGATAATTATCTATTGCACTTTATATTTATAAAATTTTGTAATATTAGTTTGGTTTAAAAATAATAAATGCTATACTTTTTATTCCTAATCCAGTCTATTAGACATGTCCTTCGCTTTTAGTATCCAGTCCAGGCATAGACTGGATACTAAAAGCGAAGGACATGCAATGTATACCATATATATGTAACAAATCAATCTGAGCCCGAACTCGATGTGTTTATCTTATTTATACTTATATTAACTATAGATAAGTATACAAATTGCGAAATCTATACTCTTTAACAAATACTTTGTTGAGGTGCGCTTAACCAGTCCAGGCAATTTCCACTTCGAATCACGTTTGACTGATCTACCGTTTCATGTCAATATACCTAATTATTCGGTATTAGTGATCACAATGAATTACGAAAAAAACTCATACTTATAAATATCATAATTCTAGGCAGTCTCCGTATAACTTGATTAAATCCACATTGCATAGGTTCAATAAAACGCTATTCTGCAATGGCTCTCTATAATGCATAAAAACAGAACAACAAATTAAATCGGAACAATCGGTTAAAACTGACGTCTCTTTACAAAGAACGTCTCACTTAACAGACTGCAGCCTTTTCAATAAAAAGTTTATCGAACAAAACAAGAAAATTTATTTTCTTTTATGTTTTAAAAGCGCTGTCTTTATTGAGAGGCTAGTAATCCTCTAGACGAATTTGTTGGGATTGAAAAGAATGTGAAAAAAAGCTTTGAAAGAAAGTAAATAAATGCTAATGCTACCTTTTTCGTTATGTTATGTACTTACATATAATGTATATCCCATTGAGTATAGTGTTTATTTCCATCACATTTTTCAACATGAAGTAGCATGTTTCTTTTTTGACCTTCAAAAGGTTTTCGACTTGGCTTTGCCGCTTTTTTTAAATTTTATTTCCTTTATAGATTTTACGTAGAATGTAATTGTAATTTTAGCAACATAGCAAATGAGGTTTTACTTATCATAGTCAAACCTCTTTTGCTATTTGGCTAGAAAACAACTAATTTGTTACAGGTTTATAGTAATTTATAATGCAATATTTCTATTCTTTCTTAATATTTTTTTTTTCTTTATTTATCATTCATTTGTTCATCGTTTCGTTCGTCATGGTTTGGGTCTACAAATCCCGTTTGAATTATGGGTTTTCCCTTCTCAAAAGCTATTGAAGAAAACATTACAAATTTTCGTCACGGTATTCCCAATTCACTTAAGTAATTCACACAGGTGTGTGTGCTAATTAGCAAGGATTTAAAACTTTTTAAATAACACAAACATGAGAGTAATTCGACACACTAATTTCCGTAATAGTAAATAAAAACCAAGGAATCTACTGTTGTTTGTTAATTTTTTTACATAACATGTTAAATGTTCCTCGAAATAAAGGTTTGAAATAAATATTACTTTCCGAAACTACGAGTTTTCAAACGAGTCTGTTACTGTTAACTGTTTTCTAGTTCCAATCGCCGTTGTCATCTTATTTGTGATATAAAATGTTCTTCTGAACCATTTTCGATGCACTTAAAAACTTGCAAATCTGTGAAGACAGATAGAGCTGTCCTGTTGTTGTTGGATGTTGAAGTTCTTTCGAAAGGATCAAGGACATAAAACATTTTTAAGTACAAAGTTAAGCGGTTGGCGAATAACTTAAATATCATCATCATCATTGAAAAAATATGATATTTTCAGAAACCTCACAGACGGTCCGTCTGATCCCAAACAAGAACAAAGCAGATCTTATACTACGGTAACCAGAGCTGACAAAATACTATTAGTAAATTTATAAATACAAACATATTATAAAAAATTATAACATTTTTAAATGTATAAAAAACAAAGAAAATGATTGACGCATCCACATCCCACTTGTCGACAACCTCATTTGCCAAATCTAAAAATTTTGGTTGTTTATCTTTTTCAGCCTTTATAAGATATTCGTCATGGGGAATGGTAATGTTAATCAATCATTGGTCACCGCTCTAAACGGTCTATCACAACTATGTCAGGTTTTTTTTCAACAATAGTACTGTCAATGATGAGGAAACATTATTACTATTAAACTGTCCTTCCTGACTGAACTGAAGGATTTACAAAATCGATATAATTTCTAAAACGTGTTTAGAAACGACAGTATATAATCTTCTAGGTAGTATATCATTTCGTTCAAATAAACATAAATATCACGGCCTTCTAATAACCCCTAAACCAAATATACGGGCTCAGTTTGCTTATTCTTGTGTACATTTTTGCCAAATGTCAACGCTCTGGGACATATCCTGTTCTATTTAGTAACACAGAGTGAATGTTGTACTCGTAATATCAGAAAGGAAAGTTACGAACCGTGAATGAATGAGACATGAGGCAAGGAGTTTATACCCTTAACAAAAAGCAAATGGTCATTATCTACACGATTCCTATTTTTTTCTAAGCATTGAATGTTAATTAGTTGAAAGCATCTAGACAAGGAGTATGGTTTGGTATTAGGTAGGCATGACGGTAAGTTTTGACGTCGTCATAAGTAAAGTTTAATTACAAAGATATTTGCATTATGCCTTGTATAGATTTTCATAAATTAAATATATATACAGAGTAGTATGGTATTGGTTTAATAAATCCTAGTCCTATTATAAGCCTATTGTATTATAAACAATCATTAGGCGCAACTTGTCAGAATTAAATAATTTGAATTGGAATTGGTATTAGGCATGTAGATAAGTTTTGAAGTCATCATAATTAATGATAAGTATATATATGAATGGGCCGTCTCGACCGGAGTATTAGGACGGCCTTACAGTAAACCGGTAGACAAACAATGCTTGCATTATATTCCTGATTGACTGAGGGTACCGGAGGCCCAACTCCTCTCGCCTCATCTCCTCTCCTCTTTTCCCTCCCCTCACCCCTTCTCCTATTTCCCAGCGCACTTATGACATTGAATTGCAGGTATCAATGGGCAACATTTGTCACTTACCATCCGGTGACCCGTCTGTTCGTTTGTCACTCTATATAATTATATATTTATATGTATAATATATATATATATACATTAACATTCAGGGTATCGCAGTACGCTGTTGGACATAGGCCTCTCCAAACATGGATACATTCATACCATGCCTTTCAGATAAGAAGGTAACTGTAAAAACAACATTTTTATATTGAAATTGCCATGCAACTACAGTTAGTAACGTACTGCTGGGCAAAAAAACTTATTAATATTATTTTTGACGTTTCTCAAAAGAAGTTGGCGAAAATCTTCTTAATTTATAATACCTACCTACAGCAACTACTCTTAATAGAAAAAATAAGGCACTTTTAATTACGTCCAAATTCCGTAATGTTCTCAGTAGCTTCTAAAAGTTTTCTTTACCTAACAATGATATATTTTGTACTAATGCGGAGCAGCCGTTAGCACGTAATGAGCTTTCTAACATGCTTGTTTTTATCCCCATTCGTATACTTGCTTAAACTTTTAAAAGCGTAAATCACTTTCTAGTGTTAATTTACTGTAAATATATGTAATATGGTGAACGAATGAGTAAATTCAGCAACATATCAGTTATTTTCGTCCCTTCTCTCTTCTTTCCAATCCCTCATCACTTCCAACTTGAGTTGCCGGTATCCATGGACGGCGGTTGTCACTTACCATTAGGTGACCTGTCTGTTCGTCTGTCCCCCTATAGTATAAAAAAAAGTTGTACGAAAAACACTAGACGTTTAACTCTCTTGTAAGTAATATTGTCTCGACTTGCCAAACATAGAAACAACGGACACAAAGAATATGCGGACCCAGGACACCTATTTGTAGATCATAATTTTTTTTGTCCTGTTTTGTTCTTTAGCGATACGCACAATTAATAAATATACCAACAGGCCAGTCAAAATAAAGCAATATTTTATTTAAATACAATTACCGCTTCAGTCAAACACACAAAAAATATTAGCATTAAAGAAAGGCTTTCGTTGTTAATTCTCTTTTGTCTTCCCAAAGGGCCATGGTTACGCAATTCCGTTATATATTAAACTCTATGAATTTAAACTCCCTAATTCTCGTCCCATTTCTTGCTCAATATTTACAATCATACAGTGACGGCGCATTTTAGTGGGGCTGCTTTTTTGTGATTTAAATATGTACGAGATGATTTAATGGAGTGAAAATTAAATTGACTTTCGAAATGCGAAAGAAATCTAAAATTTAGTGATTAAAATGTTAAAGGTCTCAACCACATGGAACCTCCATATGGACATAATATAGAAATAAATATTTCTATCTTATCAAGGCAAAGTCAATTGTCACATAATTAAGCTCATTTTTTCAAAGTTTATAAATCCTTGCTTTGATGTGCTTATAATATGTATATTAGAAATAGGAAAATGTGTTAAACTACACCAGGATTTTTTTTAAACAAATTAAAGTCGTCATTCCGAGTACTAACACTAGAAGTTGAAATTGTTTGTTGTTGAAGTCAAATACTAAACTGCAAAAAGAAATCTATGTGTGTCTCAATATATAATAAGATAACGAGTGACATCAAAGAATTACCACTAAATAAATTTATTAATTCCTTACGCCGAACATCGGGCGGCGGTCAACTAACCCGACACTACTGGCCTAACAAGCCGGTCTTCAGTGGGTATCAGGAAATGAATAACCACCCCCGCACCCGCTTTGTTGCGATCGGGTGTCTTGGCTTCATCGCCTGGACACAGAGGAAGAAATCCTCTATAAAATAATTACCCCAATTCCACGGTGGGATACGTGCCAATGGAATGCATGGCTGATGGGAGATCAGTCCCTAGCGTCATCCTCGACGGACCTGGCAAACGTTGTTGTAGTAAGCCTTCTTGGGGGAATGGGCGTCACCCCTCAAGTGACCTTTATATCGACCCTACCCGTGGGAACAAAAATGAATATTAACAAAGAAAAAGAAAATAAAAATCAAAAGATGATACAACAAACGCTTCATACAAGTTTATTTAAACATACTAGGAGTTATTCCCTGGGCGTGATACCAGATGATATATCGATACAAAATATCACCAATGGGAAGATCACATCACCAATTACAGATATAACAGCAACTAGCAGCAACCGAAATACCGAACAAGACAACACATCATGGAAAAATGACCAGGTACCTACGAAAAGAAAACCTGAAATTAAGTACAAAAACAAAAAAGTACTTAAAACAACATACGCAATCCCAACTCAAAATAGTTTTGAAGCCTTGGAAATTGCAGATGATACTGAACCTCCTAAAGAACACAAAGAGCTGCCACCTAAGCCAGAGCCCATATTTGTGACTGGAGTGTTAGATATAAGGAAATTAAAAGACCTTCTTGTAACTATTGAAGACGCTAATAAATATACTATGACAACCCTGAGATCGGGTCATATAGTAAAAATAATGCCAGTAGATGTAGATACTTATAAAAGCATAAGAGCTAGCTTTATCGAGAAAGATGTGAGTCACTGACAATGAGTGTAGTTCTACGTGGCCTACACTCATCTGAAGACACTGAAGTTATAAAAAAAGAACTTCAAGAACTTGGACACGAAGTCAGGCACATAATGAATATAAGACACAGAAACACAAAACAACCAATGCTCGTATTTTATGTGGACCTTGAACCAAAACACAACAATAAAGACATCTTCAAAATTTATAAATTGAATCACGTCAAAATCTCATTTGAAGCGCTATATAAAAAATTAGACGTTCTGCAATGCAAGAGATGTCAGAGATTTGGACATGCAAAAAACCAATGCAACCGACCATTCAGATGTGTTAAATGTGGTGAAGATCACCCCACATCAAGTTGTCTAAAGAGGCCTGATACTGAAGCGACCTGCGCAAATTGCCTAGAAAAGCACCCAGCAAGCTACAAAGGCTGCACGAAATACAAGCAATATCGAGACATAATAATAAAAAAAAACCAATAATAGAAACAGAGGCACGGAACAAAAAACTAAACAACTGCCAAACTTTGAAATTAATACCATTAAACAAGAAAATAACCAAAACAAAAAATACTCGCAAACAAACTATACTACATATGTACAAGCAACAAAGTCCAACATCCCAACAGGAGCAAAAACTGACATCAAAAATCCAAACAATTTTGTCGAGGTACTAGATGTGATGTTTGAAAAAATTCAAAACATGATGAATATTATGTTAAACAACATGATGGACCGAATGATCGAATTAATCACAAGTCTTATAAAACACCCCTAAACTTAAGGGTAGTTACCAGGAATGCCAATGGACTGACTGAGACTGGAACTTGAACTTTTCCTAAAAACTGAAAAAATTGATGTGGCTTTAATTTCAGAAACGCGTTTTACTCTAAAATCTAATTTTAGTGTGCAAAATTACAAAGTATACACAACAAACCACCCTTCTGGTAACTCTCATGGTGGGAGTGCAGTTATTATAAAGGAAAACATAAAACACTATCCTCTTGAAGACCTACCTCTATCAGAATCCAAGATGACAAAACGGAGACAACATTATCTGCAATATACTGCCCACCTAGACATATTATTACTTCAAATGATTTTATAAATTATTTCAAAACACTGGGTAGGAGATATATCTGTGGGGGTGAATGGAACGCAAAACACGCTGTAGACTAACCGCACCACGTGGTCGCCAACTATATGCAGCTATGAATGATCTCAGACTGAACTGTGCATCACACGGAAACCCTACATATTGGCCTGCAGACCCAACCAAGGTGCCAGACCTGCTTGATTTCTATATTATCAAAAATATCCCGCTAAGTCATCGGATTCATCGGTTTTCCATCGGATCATACACCTGTTATAATTAATGTCATGTGCAAGGCTGTCCAGATTGAGTGTCCTCAAAGACTTTATAATAATAAAACTAACTGGGACATCTACAGAGCCAAAATATCAGAAAACATACATTTAATATCGACACTAATTAATGCGGATATTGTCGAATCTACTATTGAGTCATTTGTCAAGCTTATTCACCAAGCTGCCAAAGACTCAACACCCCCGGTAAGACCGAAAATAAGTTGCAATTCTTCATATTCTAAAATGATTAAACTTGAAGTCCAAGAAAGACGGCAGCTGCGGAAAATATGGCACTGCACAAAATGTCCACAGGACAAAAAAGTCTTCAACAAGGCATCTGAAGAACTTGAAAACATGATCTCCCAAACAAACAATGATCGCCTGCAAGATCAACTATCTAATCTAACTCCTTACGCAGACACTCACTACTCTTTGTGGAAGGTAACAAAAAAGTTCAAGAGACCTACAGCGCATATACCCCCTATAAAAACCAATGAGGGTAAGTAGGCAAGAACGGATCTAGAAAAGGCCGAAGTGTTTGCCTTAAGTCTGTATTTCAACCACTTTCTAGTAACGACTCCGAGCATGACTGAAAAGTTAGCGAATACCTACTTTCACCATCGCAAATGTGCATGCCAATAAAAAGTGCTAGTCCCAGAGAAGTATATAATGAAATAAAAAATCTACAGGATGGTAAAGCACCTGAATATGATTTAATTGATGCGCAATTGCTAAAGCAACTTCCTAAAAAGGGCTTGATGCAAATCACAGCCATTTTTAACGCCTGCCTAAGGCTCAACATCTTTCCTGCACAGTGGAAAATAGCGCAGATTATAATGATAGCTAAACCAGGCAAACCACTTCACGAAGCTAGTTCTTACAGACCGATTAGTCTTCTCTCTGTGATGGGGAAACTCCTAGAAAAGATACTGTTAAACAGGATGCGCGTCTACTTACCGGCAGTGGTGCCGCTTCACCAATTCGGCTTCCGAGAAAAACACGGAAGTATTGAACAAATCCACCGTATAACGGATACTATAAGTCGTACATTAGAACATAAACAATTTTGTTCTGCTGTGTTCCTAGACATCAGTCAGGCCTTTGACAGAGTGTGGCACGACGGACTTCTGTTCAAAATTAAACAGTTGCTTCCTCATTTATCAAAAGATGTTTTGAGGTAAAATTCAAGAATGAGACTTCTGCTTTAAAAGAGATTCTTTCAGGAGTACCACAGGGAAGTATTTTGGGCCCAATACTTTACCTCCTTTGTACTGCGGACTTGCCTACACAAGACGATGCTATTACTGCTACATATGCAGATGACACAGCCGTCCTTTCTGTCCATGATAACCCAGCTATAGCATCAGCAAAATTGCAAGCTCATATCTGCAAGATCGAAGAATGGCTAGATAAATGGCGCATTAAAGCCAACCAAAGCAAATCTACACATGTAACTTTTACCCTCAGAAAACCGACTTGCCCTTCTATAAAACTCTATAATGAGGATATTCCACAAGCTGAGGATGCCAAATACCTTGGAATGCATCTTGATCGAAGGTTAACTTGAAGAAAACACATCTGGTCTAAGCGTAAACAACTGTACACTAAAGTAAGATCAATGTATTGGCTAATAGGTCGGAAGTCTCATTTGTCACGTGAAAGTAAGATTGTAGTATATAAGACCAAATTAAAGCCAATATGGACATATGGTATTCAACTGTAGGGGACTGCTAGTAACAGCAATATTGAGATACTCGAAAGATTTCAGAGCAAGACATTGAGAGCCATGTTAAACATACCATACTATGTGAGCAACAAATACATACATGAGGATCTAAACATCAATACAGTCAAACAGGAGATTGCTAAACGTAGCGAAAAGTATCAAGCTCGAATATCCACCCACATCAATGAACTGGCCTCCAAATTACAGGGTTCAGGAAGTGTCTTACACAAGCGATTAAAGCGGCATGATGTCCCTACGCTGGTTGCTAGATTCGATCAAAGAACGCAAATGAGGAGTTCTTTGTGCTCGTATTCTCATAATCGCAATTTAATAACAACTGATTGGCGTATTGTGTCAACACAGATCGCTAAGTCGCAGATATACAAAAAAAAAATAATAATTCCTTAAGCAATGATTACTACAGAACACGTTCTACTCTGTCAAAAAATTCTTAAATTTATTATAACAAACATTAAAAAGATTGATATAAAGTTGTTTACTAAGTAATATTCTATATTTGTCCAACATATTGTTTTATGACTCTTTTGCATGCTTTTTTTTTAACGTGTGGAAACCCCCCCGGGGTAACCTCATCGAGTAAAACTCTGCGAAGTAAATATATCGGAATCGAACGGGCTAAAATCACACGGTGCTCCAACACGGCTGTCTATGGCAGGGGGTTAAGGTATAGTCAAGGAAGGATCTCCCTAGACCCTATCGACATGACTGCCTATTTATAAAACAGGTGGTCTCGAAATTGGTTCTTTTTCAGGCCAGCGGTCATAAATGCAGTAGATCGTCTCTATTGAGCCTAGAGCGTCCTCTGCGGGACAGGAGAGTGCTAGCCCTCTTTCCTCTTTTGCATGCTGTTTTGATGGCTAAATAGGCGGTAAGCATTATAAACCTAACAACTCTATATTCACTGACCCTTTAATGGCAAATAAATAATTTGTATTTTCATTGCGATTGCAGAATGATATCACTTACCTGTAAAATGGAAGACAATACTGGATGAAGGCATTGAGTAGTACATACTTTTACAGATACAACTAATATTTGCTTTCTATTTATGGTCAAACTCATCTTATTACACGACAGTGTGTGTGTGGGTTATGATTTGTGTACGTGTTATTGTACGTAGGTATGTATGTGTGTCTGTATATATGATATTTCTTTATGATTATTCTCCTTTGATGGTTTTGCGCAAGTTAGGTAACATTTGACATTGGGTATAAGATTTCAAGGTAACGTCAGTGACAAACTAAAGAAAGTTAATAATGAAATCGTATTTTATACATACATATTCATTTAAGTTTTTCTTGTTCACATCTAAAGGCTATCTTATCTAAGGAAATATCATAAATCACAATTTTCTCAAAGTTTTTTTATTACATTAACATAATTCTTCAGTCTCAGTTCTTTTTGAGAATCGAACCAACTTACAATACGGTGGCAGTTGGCGATATGTCCACTTATGTCATCAACATTTCTTTGAAGTACCAATCTACTTAATTTAAAATCAACTTAACTCGGAAATAAATGTTAAGGCTGGCAACAAAACTTCAAGTTACAATACAGAAAGTTTCTGGTATTGAACGAAGAGAAGATAGTGAAAGTTCATAATCCGTTCATTGAGACATTCAGAGCTTTATCTTAATAACCTTATCTTTGTAGAGATTAAGTAGGGTAGTGCCGCACTGTCGTCAGAGCGATTGCATTAACTTAACTTACTTTTTAGTAAAGGAAGAGTTCAATTAAAAATAATACTTGTATTACAATGTTTAGGGAATTTAACGCAATAAGGGGAAGAAAGTTTTATGTGTGCAGGTGCAAAAGTAGGAATAGATCATGGACTGCGTGAAAGAAGATGACTACATGGCTAAAAGGGAAGTAAGTATTAAATTGTGACGAACCATAGAGAAGAATGGGAGATGAGAAAACATTGCATCGACCTCAAATAAAATCATGATAAGGGTAACCGATGATAAATATATCAGATGATAGAGATACGAGTACTTATCAGAATGTAAAGAAACCTTACAAATCTTTTTTTTTTTTTTTCATAATTTTGTTTCCCTACATTTATGAATTCCTCTTTACTTGTATTGTATTCGTATATTAAGGTATCTAATATGTATTTGTAGCGAACGTTTGTATGTTACTAAAATAAGTAAGTAACTGCTACTAAACGACATTATATGGCGTTGTAATGCGTGTAAACCGATAAAAATCATTTTTTACGTTACTTTTCCTATTGTATTTAGGCAAGCTGTGTTAATCCACCCATTTTAATGTAACAAAAAAAAAATATTTTCTTTCAAAAACGCATTAGTAATTTATTTAAGTCAGATTTTTTTATATTCTAGCATTAGTAATCATTGTTGTGCCTTGGGGAAATTTACAAACACACATATTGCGAATACACTCAGACTCAGGACGACTATTTGTGGACTATACAGTTTTTTACCGTATTCACCCCACCCCACCCCCTCCCCTCTTAAACCCGTATCTGGCTCAGCGGTCAGTGTCACTGTACAATAACAGTAAACATACCAGTTTTTTTTAGGGCTGATATTGTGGCATTATTATTTATTGAAACTAAATTTAAATATTTAAAATGATTTCTGAACTTGGATGTTCTGATTTGAAAATTCGGAATATCCAGGTTCAGAAATC
Source organism: Tyria jacobaeae (assembly GCA_947561695.1). Taxonomy (NCBI): domain Eukaryota; kingdom Metazoa; phylum Arthropoda; class Insecta; order Lepidoptera; family Erebidae; genus Tyria; species Tyria jacobaeae. The sequence goes on along the minus strand of OX387231.1, from coordinate 9,491,864 downwards.
AAACACAAATAGCATAATATAGTTATAGAAATACTGGTTTTCTTAATCTTGTTGCCTAAATATTAGGTGCGTAAGAGTAGCACCAATTCGCTGGTAGTGAAGCCTTAATCAGGACGCTTAACTCCGACTAAAACCGACATCATCTCAAACCGGTTGGCGAATGATTGCCTTGCAAATGTCCGGAAAATCGTCTTGTCCGGATATTGGACGACGACCCCTATTGAAGCCTCGTAGCAAACGAAAATGGATCTCCTTGATGGGATTCTAACATAATACTAATTTAACACGTTCCTTTTCTACTAAAGATTCAAAACGTTTAACCTTTATTATGATTAACGCATAGAAGAGTAGATAAGATAAGAACCAAAATCAAAAATCAAAAATCAAAACCATTTATTTCAATTAAACGAAGTTAATTAAACGAGTTTAAACATGTATAATAATATGTGTAAATACAGTACATAATTCTGAAATATAAATTATAATAATGACTCCCGGGGATATTTTAAGTAATAATCTCGAGATGACCAGCCCCGATGAAAGGCACTCGTTCACGAGCATGACGCATGCGCCTGTCAACGTCCACCTCAACTATATTCAAGGTAGCCGAACGTACGACGACGACACATACACCATTGGCAGGACTTCTAGGCGAGCATGATTGACTCAGAACAGCTAGGTGACAGAACATAGATCCAAACAAATTACACCAGTTACACAGTTCTTACATGTACAACTCACAAAATTTGTAAATAAATCATACAATCATAGAATAACTACAATCTAAAGCCATTTTTATTCTTATAAAATTATGTAAATTTTGTATAAAACGAACCAATGTTCGCAGTAATAATAATAATAATATTAACTGAAAACTTCAAGAAATAAGTCAATGTCAAAAAATATAGAAAAAACTAATACATAGTCATTTATAGTACCTGTGGAGCAGGACCAGCAAGTTGCCAAGCATTTTTTTCAGCAATAATCATCTACCTTGTAATATGCTTGTTTACTAATCGTGCGTCTTATGCAATTTTTTAATTTCTTCTCCTTAAGTTAAAGAACATCGGAAGGTATTTTATTATATAGTTAAACACAGTACCCCATAAAAGATGTTTGTGCTTTTGTTAATCTAAATTTTGGTTGAACTTATTTATTTCTATCTCTCGTAATATAATTATGTATTTCACTTCGTTTTGTAAATAGATGCAGATTTTTTCCTGCATACATAATGTCTTTATAAATATAATGACAAGGCACCGTCAGAACGTTCATCTCTTTAAATAGTTCCCTAAGGGTTACGCGACTACCTAGTTTGTAAATGGCCCTAATAGCCCTCTGTTGCAGAATGAAAATTGATTCTATATTTGCAGCACGCCCCCACAATAAAGTACCATAGGACATAATACTGTGGAAATAACTAAAGAAAACATGTCTGTTAATTGGCGGACTTTCCTTACGGCATATGCGGCAGAACTGACCCACTTTGAAAGAGATGTTAAGGGAGGGCCCCATTGTAATCTATAATCTAGCGTAATCCCTAAGAAAATAGTTTCATTGATAAATTCCAACTTTACGTTATTCATTAAGATTTCAAATTCAAGGTGTCTGACGCTTGGAAAAGAAAACCTTACAACTTTTTCTTTTTTTTTTCATTAAATGCTTAATTATTTTCAGTAAACCAACCCTGAACACGATCGATAATATTATTTAGATCGTCAATGTAAAATACGACATACGGCTGTAGCAAAGTGACACCGGCGTAAGTTGTGCAAAGCCCTTCAGTGAAACCGAATTGTTGATCGTGAAGGATGTTATTTGCATTATCAGTATACAATATATATTATATTAAAGTTTAGTATCATTTGATTGAGTATATTTTTTTCGAAGACAGACGAAACAGGTCTATAAATGTTACAATCTTTACTGTCTTCGGATTTAAAAAGCGGTATAACTTTGCAGTGTTTTTAATGAGATTGGGAAAAACTCCTTGATCTATACACAAGTTAAATTAGCGCAAGTTGAGACACTTTTATATTAAAAAAAAATCTTAAAAGCTTTTAACACTATTGTGGGGTGTGTTTAATTGATATGTTTAAAACTCCTACCTAAAAGGCCGGCACCGCACTTGTGACCCTTGAGTTGCGGGTGTCCATGGGCGGCGGTAGTCACTGACCATCAGGTGACCCGTCTGCTTGTTAGCCCCCCATCACATAAAAAAAAAACTAAAAAATACAGGACAGATACCCACATTATTAAGTTTTAACCATATAGATCGTAAAATTTATCTCTACCTCTCTTACTTCCAGTAGTTACCCAAACACTGAAAACAAATCAGGGGTACACCTTTTTAGGTTTTTGGTGGTAATTGTAATCAAAAAATACTTTCACTATTTAACTGATTAGTTATAATTAAACATTTCACTTATACACAACCACTTCTTTTGATTCAATTATCTTTTAGGACAAATTTTGTGTTCAAGTCCGGAGAATGTTTGCAAACGACTTCATAAAAGAGAAGGTTTTCAATTTGTTTGTTTTTTTTAATCCACTTCTTTGTGTGTGCCTTATGGGACATTTTTGCCATATATGAACTGAACAAGTGTCGCTTAAATTTAAAGAAAATATACCAACTCTGACTTAGAAAATAAGTTTTTTTTTCGTAATACTTTAAAAGTTAAAAACGTGTTATTTGAAAACTTATTCGTAATTGATATGATCAAATCACTTGTATTTCGACTCTTCATTGCTACAGGAGATTTGATTCAGGCACCTTTCATTAACTAACTGCATAAACAAGTTAATGTTTTATTAATAATTGTAATTCAACTTTCGGACTGATCCGTTAGATCCAAATGTACTTGTAAAATATATATGTTGAACGCGATCACGTATTTAGTTCGTGTGTTTGAGAGGACTTGGACTTCACGGCATCACCTGGTTCGAGTTACAGGTAAGTGACCTTGGCCCGCCAGAGCTATTGCGGGTGAGCATTTTGTGGGTGAGCATTATATAGTGTTATATATGTACATACATATGTATATACGTATTTACAATCCTCAATTGATACGTACATGCCTAGAAAGGCTTTATTCCTTTCCTAAATTGCGTACTAACATTTACCTTTTAGGACAATTTAACCATACAGAGGAAATAGAATACAGGAGTTTTTGTATGTACGGAATAGGTTCTTTTTTATTTTGCCCCACTAAACTAAACGAATACTAAACTACTGTGTCACTTCTATTTAAGCTGTATAATTTTATATTTTAAGACAATGTTTATTACTTTTCAGCTGAAAGTTTACGAATACAATTTGACAAATACATTCTATAAATCGTGACATTGGAACCAAAATATATGTTAAAATAGCCGTTGCATGTTACAGGTAAAGTACTAACTTTACTTCTGTGCCTCAAGCTTTTAATATATATGCTTATATTTTCCACTTTGAATATATTATATATTATTTTAATACAATTATGACCCTTGAACTTATGTAGTACTTATTACTTATAGTATCTATTTACTTCGTATGCCTATTATGACATTGGATGAACAAAAAAGTGGTTATGCTGAACGTAGAGTATACATACCTTTTTTTATTATTATTTTTTTCATGTGGATATACCGGTGCTGAGAGTGAGATGGTATGTCGGACTTGAACCGACTAAAGTGTTCTATCCGTCCATCCTTCCCATCCGTCCTATCGTTATTTCATATTGGCTATTTCGCAGGGGACCCAGGATACCCTGACATGGAAGCCTTCGGGAACCCCTGCAAGCCTTGGCCACCTGATTAGCAGATGACCACTCTATGGAATATGGGGGGCCTTACCCCCCTCCAAATCGAAAAGGCTCGCTCGGAACACGTCGCGCCACCGTCTCGGAGAATGAACATACTTACTAAGTGTATAACAATATATTCTGTTTTTATTGAGCGAGTAACATCGGCAAAAACTTATATTAAAAAGAATAAAGGAAAATTTTCATTTTTACACAAACATGCATCGTAGAATTCCTCCGAATTTCCTAGAAGTCGTCGCCTACTTGTAAAGTTTCAATGCGGCTGGCAGCACTACCACGTTGAATGACAATGCTTACCCACATGCCAAGTACTTACTAGAATTCATTTTTAACTTTTTAGGTAATTGTTTTATATAAGAGCTTGTTTTTTCAAAATGATTTTTAATTTATATATTTACTTTTTAGTAAGTATTTTAGTGTAGATCTGATGTTTATAAATATTGAAGTATCCAATATTTACATTCATTATATTTACAAGCTTTTGACCGGCAGGTTCTGCATCTAGCAGTAAAGCGCTCTTAGAGGCGAATCAATCAAGCCTAAACTCGCCGTGGCCATCTTCCGGCTTCATCGTGAGGTCAGTTCATAGATACCATAATATTGCATTGTCACCCAACTTCAATAAAAAATCAATTTGAGTCTAATTTGATTGCAGAGATTTGATTATATTTGATTGACAGACATACTGACATCGGGACAGTTTAATCTAAATAAAAGTAAACAGTATATATGGAACACAATGTTTATATCATTAACGCCTCTCTATCTTTGAGTAATACAGATACATCAATAATTAGTTATGTGCATTTCAAATTATTGTGCTATTCGATTCAAGGACGAGTATACAAAAAACCTTGTTCCTTCTAAATATTACCATAATGTCCTGCTTTCTACATCTCATATCCATTTTCAAAGAATGAAAATATTCAGAAAGAGAAGATCGATTTATAGAATATCCAAACCTAATATGTTCATAATTTCAAGCAGCAACAATGAAATAAAAATTTCCTTCACAGTTCTTTTTATCAAATGTGTTAGTAAATGAATTTCTACTTACAATACAATATTTCGTGTTACTAGGACACTCTTCAAGCCTAGTTGCACTCCTGTTGTTGCATGGTGTAATAGATCCCACACCGTCGCTGTACTGCCCACATTTCCAACATTTAATCGCTGTTGCTGCTGCAGCAAGGGTCAGTAGAAAGTAAACAGTCACCATTCGAGATGTACTCATCGTGATCTGTAAAAGAACAATATTTTTATAAATATCTTGTACATGGCGCGGTGGTAGAAAATTGCAATAGTTACATTATGTATATAAGCTATGCTTTGCAATGTGTGTTATTACCATTCATTGGAATTAAGAAGATAACTGCCAGGCAGAATAGACAGTATAAATGTTAGATTTTGTACACAATAAGGAATTGCAATCAATTTGAATAATATGAATATTTTGTAGAATGAGACGTCTTATCGCTAAAACTGATCTCTACCAGACAACCTTTGGATGGATTTAGTGTCAGGAGTGAATGGTAATCACAGTGTACACCTAATAATTACACTTAACTAGTAGCTCGCAATTGGTATGCAACTTCACTAAAGTCACAGAGTCTGTTTTTGGATTTATAAGATGCAGTTACTATTTTTTATAAATTTATTATAAAATGCAGTTACTAATTTTAAATGAAGCATTTTTTATTTTTTTAATTAAGTGACACTAAGTCATACTGGGTACTTTTATAAAATGTAACACCTACACATGTACACTTAGGTCGCATAAACGATTTGATTTAATTTTATTCATAGGTCCTTGGTAGTCTAGGCTATTACTTTCATTTGTTTGATAAGAGATTGCTTTTTTATTGCCTGCCCATTTTATTATGGTTAGGGTACGTTTGCCACAGTAGTTTTATTTTTTTATTTTATTTGAGTAATCCAAGAATGTAAAAAATATATTACAACCTAACCGATAAAATTACGCTTTAAACGGGCTCTATTCACAAACTCAGTAGGTGCGACGCAAAATGACTAAGTAAAATCTTAAACTTTCATAGGCTTTCCTGTAAAATATAGATTATTTCGCTGAGTATTTTTTCCTCTCCAACATCGATCACATTTTAATATTAAGGTTTGTATTTTTTTTTTAATTTAAACAAAGAACGTATATGTTGCAGATACGAGTACTTTAAACCTCATTCTATTTTTTTTTTTTTAATGTTAATATAAGAATTTGTATGTTCAGATTTATTTTAAATGTTGTTCCAAATATTAGTAAGTATGACTTTGTTCTTCAATTAACAATTTCGATGCAAGGTTCAATTCTAATTGAGTCTTATAATGTGTTTGTATATGTATTTAATTATAATTTCTGTCTAAAAGACAAATGAGTTCATGAAAAGTGTACTAAAATAATGAAGTAAAATATTCAAACTTTTATAAATAATGAACTTATTGTATTTAAATTATATTTTTATTCTTAGATAAACTACCTAATAACTAAAAAAACTATTATACTATTATACTAATTGTTACAGGAACCGTATCGTGGTACAGACATGCTTAGGCACGAATGGGCTGGCTTGACCTATGCGATACCACGGCCACACAGAAACGGTTGTGAAGCAACGCGTTGCATTTTCCCGAAATTTGTGAGATTCCCGTAGGCCGAACTCCGTCTTTCCTTTTTGCTCTCCCCTCATCCCCCTCTCTACTTTTCCATGTTCTCATATCCCCCTCTTCTCTTTCCCCTCCCCGTATCCTTTATAACCCTCAAAGGCGGGCAGCGCACTTTCGACTCTTGAGTTGGAGGTTTCCATGAACGGCGGTTGTCACTTACAATCAGGTGACTCGTCTGTTCGCATGTCCTCCTATAAAAACTAAGCATATTTTATTTGCCATTTATTTTTTATTAGTAATAAGGTGCTAATGAATAGAGATATTGTCAACTCTATGTGCGCATTGGCACTCCTTGGAGGTGATCTTCGTTCAGCTTTAGGCCGATAATGCTGATGATGATGATATTAATAAAACTATATATACATATTCTCTTCGTTTTCAGTTAAGTTGATATTTCTAAAACTTAAAAAAAAATGCATACCAAGTGTAAGGTTCAAGTTTTCTGGTAAAGAAATCTTTTGAGCAATAGCTAATACACCTACATATTTTAAGGCCTATATTATTTTAATGTATTTTTGGAATAGTTTAAGGAACTATGTCCAGCAGTATTCGTCTTTATCTTTTTTTGTACAACTCCCGCTCACAGCTCCCAATTACGTCCTGTATCGAGACTTTGAATATATTCATATAACGGATACCCAGAACAACTATATTAGAATTACACAAATGTCCCGCGTGGAGATCGAAACAACAACACACTGCGCGGCAGCCTAGTGGCGAGTTGACCACTAAAACCACTGCGCGATACACATTACCATTTTTCTGGGTAACCTACACAGTTAAGCTAAAATGCGAGTGTTAGGAGCGGGTTCACGATGGTAGTGCACTGGGTGGTGTTTGAACCTGCAACCGCATGATCGCAAGTCCGATGCCTTAGTCACTACGGTACGGTAAGTCTTATTAATAAATACGTTACAGTATTTGCTCCAGTAGTACTACTTAATATAATAACATTTTTTTCTGAGAATACCAAATCTTTATATATATAATTCTTCTGTGAGTGTGTATGTCACTGAACTACTCTCAAACGACTGGACGGATTTTGATGAAATTTTTTGTGTGTGTTCAAGGGGATCTGGGAATGGTTTAGATTCACAAATCAGCCCGGCAGATGGCGCTGCAGTCGGTATCTAGGTTATTTATCTATATTGATCCTAATCGCTTGAAATATCATGCAGGACAACGTCTGTCGGGTCCGCTAGTTACTTATATAATAAATCTACAATAGTTTACTCCTCCAACAATATTAGTGTATTTTACTGGTATCAAGTAAATGATTCATAACAAAGAAAACAAAAACAAAACATAATAACGGTAATAATTTAGCAACGCTGTCAGAAGAAGGAAACCCTTAGAGGTATTACATATCAACATCATCATAAATATCGTTTTGTATCGTAACGCTATACCTCGTAGATACGAAATAACCTTAGCGATACTATCGAGTTGTCAAATTTTGCTATAAAAAAACATCCGTTATAGAACCTCAATAAGAGGACAGGGTTAACTGCCTTATAGTTAAATAAATTGACATGTTTGATCCTTGGGTAGGAACAAACTTTATCGTAGGCTAAAAGTATTTTTTTTAAATTGTTATAGGCGGGCAAATGAGCAGACGGGTCACCTGATAGTAAGTCGCTACTACTACAACTCAGGAGTCACGTTTAACATGCCTCTGCCGTACCGATTCGGAGATACAGGCGTGAGTGTTAATACATACATAGGTATGATAACCATGTTTTTAAAAAGTTATTTCACAGAAAATATCATAGATTATCTCAGTGGAAACCTCAACGTTTTACGGGTATTTTTAATTATAGCGGCAGGTCGGCTTCGCTGAGTGTCATAGAGCACTCACTAACAATGCCAGACGCCACAATGATCCCGGCAAAACAAATGTTCACAGAAAGCTGCAGAGTTATTTTTTTCGCTTTTCACATTTCTTAGCAGCTTATATTAGCTGTAGTGTTGCATACACGATTCTTTACAATCTTAGTAAAGGAATATAAGCGTCTTTAAATTAATGGTTTTAATTCTTACATATTTCATAAATGTATCTGGCACAGTTCTTTACACATACTCACATACATACGCTCACGCCTGTGGGATACAAGGGGTACGCAGAGGTGTATAAAACACCCACATATGACATTTAGAATTTAGGCGAACGTAACAGAGAGTAGCCTATTGCAGGCCCCCAGTCACTGTATGACTGTATACATACTGTTTGATAGATAAAAGTCTCGGGTTTTTTTTATGTTATAAGGGGCAAACGAGCTGACGGGTCACCTGATTGCCACCTGGTTACTGACTATCATCGCCAATGATCACCTGCAGCTCAGGAGGCGTCAGTTCGTAGCCGGCCTTTGAGGTGGGAGTACCTTTTTCATTAAAGGTTTAAAGGTCATATCGGTTGGAAATACCGTATGGATCACAGATCGGTTATATGAAGCAAAAAGCTTATAAAAGAGGGCATGGTTTGGGAGTGCACATATGAATTGGCATAGGTATTTTTTTGCTTAAGAGGAGACTCCATATTTTTATGAATATCTGCATAGTTTATGAAATTAATTATTATTATTATTATAATACAAGCTATAGATAATAAAGTTTACACTAACTACAACTCACATTATTTTTAATCCCCAACGAAGAGGTTATAAACTTTCAAATTATAAAAAGTTTTACAGTATAACAGTGGTGCTAACTTGAAATAATTCAATTAAAATTATTATTTCATCAGTTTAAAATAGCTTAATAAATAATATATAATAATAAAAAACAGATAACACAAACGCATTTTATAAAATCTTAGTCAGATACGTTGATGTAAAGAAAAATAATGAAATAAAACGTAATGTTCATTTGTATAACAGTATACAGCTTAACATGTGTATCTTGTGTTTCTTTCTGAAGCTCCTCGACCGATTGGTGGTGGCCCGATTTAATTCATATTTATTATATTATATTGTTTAAACTGTACTTGATTCATCTACATCATTCAATTACATCATTCAATTACTTGTTTCTTATCATTGAATGTGTTTTTAATTGAAACATGTTACACCTAAAGAAAGGTATTATTATTTCATTCGATATAATTCAACTAAAATAGGTCCCCATTTACCATTAAAAAAATCTGAGTTACAATAATTAATAGGTTAGATAATATAGGAGGCTGAGATTTCCTTTTTTTTTTTCAAACCTGTTTGAAATTTAACTTTAAAATGAATGCACCAAAAAGTGTTTCGTGAAGTCATTGATCACATCAAATCATTTACTCATACATAGGTACATTTTAGTAAAAACTTTTTATATATGTGACCTACTTCTTTTAACAATCAATCTAAGAAATCAATTATACAAGATGTTGGCGTACATGATGATTGCTATAATAAGCCATGTATATCCATTTTTAGACTTGCACATATTGGTACATTTAAAATATCATTGTGGTAGAGCCATACTTAGGAACGAATGGGCCGGCTCGACCGATGCGATACCACGGCCTCACAGAAAACCGGTTGTGAAAAATGCTTGCGTTGCATTTCCCTGAAATTAGTGAGGTTTCCGGAGGCCCAACCCCCTCTCTCACCTCATTTCCCTTCTTCTCTTTCCCATCTCCTCATCCTCGACAATTTGAATATTTTTTTTTTTTTTTTTTCAACTTTCACGAAATTATTGAAATCAGTAACGGCAATCATTGCACAGCGCTCTGATCGGTCTATCAACTCTATATCAAGCTTAGGGGCCACAATTGTCCTTTTAGTGACGATGGATCCCTAAACAATATAAATCAACCATTTTCAAGAGGGCACATAACTGTAAAATGGCACCTCTAAATTTACAATGTCATCATGTACTATCCTGGCCACTTGTTTATGCATATTCAAATACTCACAGTTTGTAAGACCAGACCAGAATAATCAGAAATAATATACCTGATTGATACACCGGACGGTGGCAAGCCCGACATATGTATATTGACCGTACCGACTTGCAAAATAAATTGCCGATAATTATTCGTCATAACAGCTTCGTGCATAATTGCAAAAATAAGTCCTTCAGTTTCTCCAAAGATATCACCAAACCGTAACCAGGATGTAGAAGCTTTAACGTCTATATCAAGCCCATTTAGGACCCGATAGAACTGATGATAGAAGTACGGTTTGTTTTTTATTATTAGAGTTGTAGTAAAAAAACAAAGACCGAAGTGTCTCATAAATTCAATTTTTATCCTACAGCAATTAATTACCTTATTGTAGCCTACCCTATTTATTTGGCTTAGCGCTATTAGTTTGGCTAGTACGCAAGCGAGATAAATATTTGTTAGATTATTTTAGAGATAAATAATGAAAAAAATCGTAACTCCTCATGCATAATGTTTGTTTCAGTTAAAAAAAAAAAACAATCTCATAACCATGACTATTAAAACTTACCCACTTTTATATCCATTTATTTACCACAAAACCTTTGATCCAGATATAGAAATCCATATAATAACTGACCATTAATAAATTTCTGCGACAAAGCCTACTGGCAGCTGCTCAATACTGAAAACAATCACTTTGCTAGCCACTGTCTGGAGTAAAAACAGATCACGATCTCAAACTAAATTCATCTCAACTTCTGAAGCATAAAGTCTAAAATTGGATATTGTAAAAACTGGCATCCAGCCAAAAACGAGTAATGAAAGCGATAGACGGAGTGCAAAATTTTAATGCGTTGTCGAAATTTCATGAGGACCCTGTTATTGAGTGTAACATATTTAAAGTTGTATGATGTGCAAAAGTTAATTTAACCATATCAAAACCTAGATAGAATGCCGTTCCTTACTCTATTGTCTTAAAAATCACTGTCAATATGCAGAGTTTACGTTCTGCCTAGTTCTTCTTACCACTTCCCCGTGTTCGCTTAACTTATGTTACATAATTTGACATTTAGACTTATGAGTTATTAAATTTAAATAAAATATATAAAATGTGTAAAACTTAGTTATGGAAAAACTTGCTTTACTAGTTGTATGAACCTAAAAATGTAATAAAGCCGCTACTTTACACCGATTTACCGCTACACCAATAAATCTCGAGTAATTACTGACCTATCTCCGTTCTATATATTATAATTGCATACTTGTACATTACTGCTTTTGCATTACGTCTACTACATAGGAACATATACTTTAATGCAAAAAAGCTGAAAACGATAAATACTATTACATGAAATTACGGCCTATAAACAGAATAAAACTGTACCTACTTCGAACAAACTACGGAAAGAAAAGCATAATGTACAAATGTTAAAAAATATTCTTAAAGTTTATCTATATCCAAAAATAATGTGTGAATGAAACCTTCACTTTGTGACGTGAATAATGTAAGACACATCCAGTTACACATAATCTGTGTAAATTGTATTCAAGCAAACGTATCCAACGACAATTATTTTTCATGTGGTGTGTTTGGGTAGTCCACAACACAATATCTATTCTTCATTAAAATATACTTTGTAAATCTGTATATTTAAGTGTTAGTTTGTGCAAACTGTATAACAGTTGTTTTTATTATGCTTGTAAAAATATTGCTCATGTATGTAAATAAATAATTGTATTCTTATGAGAAAGCTAAGTTGTGTTATTCGATAAAAACACTTATTTAAATATGATAAATAAATCACAATTAAAAGTTAGTGAGTGTGTTATTCATATTTATAAAGAAACACACGATTGTTGCACAGAGAGCATCGCCTGACACCGTCGCTGATAATCGCTTCACCCCATGAAAAAGGTCCCCATGGAGTTCAAAACTAGTGGTCATACCCTAAATACACAGGTGACTAAAATTGTTTCTTCCTCAATAAAGTCTATCAAAGAATAAAATATCTTACACAAATGAAACAACATTTCATAAACAAATTAGGAATATATTTATAATCTAATGAAATTGTCTACGTAATTAATTTAGTAAACAAGAATAAAGTAAAAAGAAAACTTTTACAAATATGCTACCTATGGAAAATTTTTGATCATAAAGATCATTGTTACAACTTATATTTTTACATACTAATAAAATAAGGCTAAAGAGGTTTTTTGTCTGTTTAAAAGAACTTAGGACTGGAAGTACCAGTCACATTCGAAAGTTTTTGAATTGTATAGAATTGTTGTACATACAGTATTTATTGAGGAACTAGCTTTAACTCGCGCTAGCTAGCTTTCCACGCGTACTAAGTAGGCGCGTGGAATTTAGAATAAAGTATCCATATTTTTATTTATGCAGAGACGCTGTAAAATGGAGCTTATATTTTTAGTTAGACCTCAGTATATCTGCAAAAAGTGCATTCAACTCCATGCTTTTTTTTGCGTGATGTGTCTACAAACATATAGACAGACCGACAAACATACAGAAATTCTAGTCTGTTATTTTGGCATCTGTTGCTCTAATAAAGACTATATATAGCATATAAGTTTATCTTCAATATCTGTAATGTACAGACTTCGGTCTGTTACAATTTTATTGAATGTATAGATCATTAGGGTAATAAAATATCACGTGTGTGCATAAATATATGTTAATAGAAAGTAAACTAAAGAAAGGAAAGATAAAGTATGTGAAACTATGCAAATCAGTTAGATTTTTTTAATTCATTAATTTAACCATGGAAGTGATACTGCGATGATAATGTAATGATTTATCACATTAATGATAATCACAAATTGAAAATTATTGATTTAACGCACACAGACGCACATATACGCACACTTTTAACACTATCACCGTTCATAGCAGTATAAGTGAATATAAAGGTGAAGAAAATATAGCTTTTAATCAGGTCAGAACAGCATACCTGTATGGTATTGTATTGCTATACACATATATATTATTGTCCTAATTAGCTATGTGTGTGAATTACTGATTATTTTAATATATGATGAGGTATTTATTGACATATAATGTTTTAATTATCACGCTTACAATATCACGCAACCTAGAAGCTGAACAGACATAAACGTGTACGAAACTTTGGCGTAAGGCTAGTTTAAATTAAAATGAATATTGCTTTTAGATAATCACATTAAAAAAGTATATTTACTTACATACATACATACGCTCACGCCAGTATCCCTTAAGGGGTAGGCAGAGATGCATTTGATTTTGCCAATTAGTATTTAGTCCCACTAACGTAATAGAGGCAAGTATATTGGCATCAACTAAGCACTGTATGACTGTATAAATACTGTCTGATAGATAACAATCCGATAACTTTTACGACACCACCGGGAAGGGATTTGGTGGAACTATTCTACTCCTTTGTGAAACACACACACACAAATATTTCTTACATATTAAGTTTGAGATTACCGCAACAGTGTGTTTCACATACCTCACATTGTCGACCGTCGTTAACACTGTCATTAATTTACTCTTTATGTGTTTTAGCTATAACTTAATTAAAAGTTTTCCTATTACAAGTTGCAATGTTCATGTTTGAATATTTATGCAAAACTGTCCCCGGCCCTATGGGGCCAAGTTTTAAAATAAAGTTGGAGACCAAGGGGCCAGTCACCGCGGTATAGAAGTATAAATTCGTCGTATATAAACGCGCCCTTACGCCAAGACGCTTTTGTTGTACATATGAACAAGTGTAATAGCAGCAGTTATTTTCACCCTCAAATAAAAAGAGACGGTAAGGTTTGTAGTGTTTGTTGTTTTAGCTCCTGAATGAATTATGATGATAATTGGTTGTTTTAGGTTGAAATTTGTCTTCATCGAGAGTGCTCTTAGCATGTTTAAAAAATCAGACTGCCGTTTGACCATCAAACCTGTTCTATTTGTTAGAAAGATTTTTAAGTACCTAAAATTATAAAAAAAATGTTTTGTATATTTTGTATTATTTATTTTGTTCAATATAATTGTATGACGAGTTCTGGTTTACAAAAAAAGAGAATAAAAAAGATAAGAAACAATCACGCAATTAATAAATTATTTAGAGTATATTTCCTTTTATACACACTTCATATGTATAAAAGGTATTATATAAATAAAACTACACCTAATGTCAAACTGGTTAACATAAACGCAGATTAACATAAGGTGAGACTAAAAGAAAAGCTCTTTGTCATTGGGTGGAAATAAGGAAAATAAATATACAAAATATAGTATATAGTACATAAATACAGTAGAATTAAGGAGTCACACCGTAGTTCTTCTGAAATTTTCTTTTTTTTGGTTAATGATTTTCAAACCATCCATTAGTATCGTCTTATCTCTAAATCTCATGAAACCTTATCAGTACTAATTAACTATCCACTTAGGCACGAAGGGACCGCCTCGACCATGGTAATACCGAAGCCTCATAGAAAACTGGTAGACAAACTATGCTTGCATTATATTGCCGAATGAGTAAGGGTTCAGGAGGCTCACTTCCCTTTCCTCTTTCCCTAATCACCCGCTCTCCCTAATTGCCTTCAAAGGCGGACAGCAAGCAGAAAGCAGCTTTTGATTTGCAAGTGTCCATGGGCAGTGGTTGTCATTTACCATCAGGTGACCCGTCTGTAAGATCCAGATGTATGATCTACGAGTCTCAAAGGCAGCAGAAAAAATGAAACTAATTTTATAATGCCTGATCTAAAACTTAAGTGGTTCAGCGCTACTAAATCATGTCTTAACTTACTTCACCAACTGTCAAAATATTTTTTTTAAAAGCACTAATGATGTACCACCAAAAAATATCACTAAGCGGATTTAATGTTCTTCTGTCTAAGAAGTGAATGTTGAAGAAGTGTAATTACAGTAACATTTACCAATAAATGTAAGGTAAAGATCTCAGGTAGACTAACATGAAGGTAGAAAATAATTCTTTAACACTTTACAGTCACCCGCCCATATTGTGTTAGAATGAAACTATGAATATGAATAGCCCGAACTACTGAAACCCGAAGACTTTTGATGAATGACTTTTGTAATCTCATACTTAATCTGTAAGAAATAATATTGCTTATGTGACTATCTAATAGTAGGTAATTTTCCATTATAATTATAACTAGCCGATCGCCGCAGTTTCTGGTGTGTCTTTAGCTCCTAAGTTGCGTGATTTAGTATGTATTAACTAAATCACGCACGTATTAACTTACACAGCGATAGTGGTGATAATGTGATAATGCCGTATATCCGTCTGTATGCGTTACGTCAGTTATAATGAATTATAAACGAATGTCGTACTTTGTGATCATCATTAATGTGATAATCATTATAATGTCATCATAGTGATTACCACTTTCATGCTAAAAAAATATTTAAAAAAATTGTAGCCTATGTATTGTGTAAACATCCAAAAATCTGCGACTGCTTTCTATCAGAACCATCACTTTTACCTTAGTGGTATAAAACAAATTGAGAGAATTTCCTGACATATATAAATCAGTTTAGCTAAAATATCAAGCTATCAAACTGAAAGAAAGTAAGATATCTATAGTAAGACAAACTTTTATTAATTTAACGACATATGTAAACAAAACTTGATCAAAACTTTTTTCATAATATTTAATAAATTCCAAAAGAAAAAGAAGGGAAAGAACAAAAATTACAACTTCACTAAAACAGTTGATTTGTACCATATCCGACCTCAAAACTCATTAGTATGTTTCAGATTTGATTTTTTTAATACTCGTAGTTGAATGTTGACAGAGCATCGTTTGGGTTTGAGTTGTTCAAATATTATTTCTCATTTCGCGAACCGAATTTCATGCCAGAGGGTTTGTTTCTCAAACCAAAACAATTTTTCTGCTGTACAGATCTTTTGTGAAAACCTTGTTTGGTTTAAATAAAGCGTGTTTTGGAAGCTCGAGAAGCCAAGCAATAGAAAAAGGAAAAAAAAAAGTTCGGGGGTAGTAGTAGTAGTGAAAGGCACAGGGTAAGTTTTTAAGAAGGAATAACTGTTAGAGTATTGTTATACCGTAAACGAGTTGTCTTGCAAGTGCAATGTTTCAATACCAATAGTCACTTACCAGTATAAAAGGAGGGATACAAATAATGCATTGTGTACAAATACACATCCATTCTTCATTATATCTAAGGCCATCAACGCCTTTAACATACATACATGCATACCTTCACGCCCGATTCCTCTAAGATGTAGGCAAACGTGAATGAAACAACCACATTTTGGCAATTAAGATTTGGTCCCACTAATGTAATAGGGGGTCAGTCTATAACCGTACACATTTTTGTGTATATAGATAGTTACAAAAGACAGATTTTCTTATAGTTGTGGATTTTTCCGATAAGGACACGAAAATAATTATTTACATAATTACCCTAAAAAATTGTGTTATAAAGTAGTATAAAAAATATAAGTGTACATGTATATATGTATGTATGTATGTGAGTTACTTAATTCCACATAACGTTTAAATTCCTAAACATATATTGATGTTGAATGGGGTATCGTTGAAATCTTCAATTCATCCTCAGTGACACCAGTCATAATTTCAAAAAAGTAATTAAAAAAAAACCTGCTTATAAAATCTTAATGTACCTGCTGTCATCACTACACTATGATCTGGTTTAATGTCATACGGTGTGCCCTTATGAAACTCTTATTGTAGGGAACTGGAGTATAACCCATAAAGGCAATCCGTGAGAATTCCGGCAGGCTTGATTTATTATTGGTCATAGGTATTTAATAGCCTTTTATTAACAAGAGTTATTATGTACTTTCCTAGGTTATTCTTTTGCGTTAAAAATGTGACTGGCCTTTGTACTGTGTACTGGCCTGCTGGACAAGTGGTTAGTGACTGAAGTATAAAGTTCCCACAAACACAGGATTTATTAATAATGCGTCAGTTGTCCTTTTATAAAAAAAAAGTATATTTACAATGATATAAAATAATATCGTATTTTGTATCGTATCGTATCGTATTGTATCGTATTTTTAAATGAAGATTATTACAATACAACAAAATAAATCAGGCTTAAGGATTCAGTTAAACAAGAATTACTGAACCTCATTTACAAAAAATACTTTAGTCTTTCTTTGAGTTCTTCCAACAAAAATAGTAACGATTTCCGTAATGAAGTAATACTTATACATTACCATACTTGTATGAAAGAGACCTGAATACAACATTACAATACAATAACTCTCGAGTTTGTCCTCAGAAATAATCTGTTTTACATAAAATAGTTGATATAATATAAAAATAAAGTCTAGGTCTGTGTATCGATATCTCTCTGCCAAATATTTAATGGCCGAACATAAATCTAAATGTTTTTTTGTATGTCCCGATGTCGTCATCGTCACCGCCATTACACAGACCAATAAAATATTTAAATGTGGAACAAGTGTCTGTGTGTATAATTGTATTTTGATTGATGGGGAATTTTAATTATTAGGTATAGTAACCTAGCGTTGCTTTGTTCCTGGTATTAAACAAACATAAGGGTCGTCTCAACCGATTACCATTAACGCTCTTGTCCATGACTACACAATATACATATGTATGTGATAAGTTCTAGTTACCCTTTTATTAAATATATATTAACATAGCATGGCTATGGTCAGTAATTTTTTTGTAGGAGCCAATAAAGGAAAATATACGTATTTTTGGGACCTGATTTTTGTGATTCTATAATCTGCTTGTTTGCAGATTATAAAATCACAAAAAAATTGTGTACAAAATTATAAAAATACATGTCCCCTTCCGTAATGATATAGCACCTTAGCAAAAATAACACCATATTTTAGTCGACTGGTAATTTAAAGCGCTCTTAAGCAAAATGGCAAAGAAAAAGTTACTTCCTTAGTATTTACGGACGTCTCGCCGGATATAGTTTGACTCTCTCTAACCAACAATTGAAGTGGTCAGCCGGTCGAGCTGACTGCTACTGACGAGAAGTAGCTGGCCAGTAATGGAGTGTAATGGATTCCAGATTTGAATTTAATTGAATTGTGTTCAGACGGTTGGGTGGCACAATACTTTTAAGCTGTTTTTTTTTGTACTAAGAATTAATTGAATTATAAATTCATAGTTATAGCGTACGTAATATAGTTGCATTTTTGAACATGAAAAAGGGTCAACAAAATATTACTGTTATTGGCAATTTGTGAGTTTTATTTTCATTTATATTCTATTACTTATTTATATTTCTAACTCCGATTTGTAAAATTTCTTGACACTGATATAAATATTACTTCTTATTATGTTTACAATTTAAACAATAAACGAGTATTCCCTTCTATTTCTGTTAACTGTTATTTCTAAATAGTTAAAACTTAGCCGCTTCAGTATATGTACATATTTACATTCACTGTAATCAGATAGTGTATTCCAAAGAATCAGATATTGTAAAACAAAAATTTTATAATCGAGGAACTGATTATTAGTTTCTCCGAGAATGTTTTTATTGTAATGTACCTATACATTACAATAAAAACATTCTCAGTAGTGACCCGTGACCGTGAAAGCTTCTTGTTACTATATACTCACTTTTTCTTTGGTTATTTAATTATTATTTATTTTATTTCAATCTTAAATGTTTAGAGAGTCATTACAAGCTAGTACTTTTAAAGTGCAACAAATAAAAAAAATCTATAGTTGATATTTTTTACATTTAAAGACCACTTAAGTCCACTCGGCGCCTTTCCGACGTATCAAGAGACATTACTTGGAAGCGACCGTTTCGAGACTTGCTGAAACGCCCAACAACTCAGAGTGATAGATATTTACATCTTTGCGAGAGTGATATTACTGAGGATCTGCATCTAAAGTTACGGTTCAAAACATTTACTAGATTAGATTCATTAGTAATTACAAGTGTCTGGATGATATTTTTATGATGATATCAACATTGTCATAAACTACGAGTATATCACTTTAGGTAAGGCAAGATGGCCTAGTTTGGGGTTGCGGTTTTTCAGTCATTGTCCTTTTAGAACTCAATTGAGAACTCTTACATATTTCCTCACAATTTAATTTCCTAAAATTAAAAACACGTGTCTACTAAATGCACTGTCAGAAATTAATTAATGTTTAGTACAAATTTACAGTAAAAAATGACAGCGCTTATATTTTGGCAGGTAATCAGAAACCAGTTAAATTCAAGAATTACTGTTCTGATACATTTAAATTAAGTTATAGCAGGCAATACACGTTGCTCAAAACCTTTGGTGTATTCTATAATATTGGGTAGGCTAACCTATTACTCTGCGTCTGAATGGATCAATATTCTTATATATCCTGGAGATGCGTCTTAGTATTAGTATACGACAAATATAATTTTATGTAATTAACGTAATCTTTATCTTTTATAAAGCTTATAGTAACTGTAAAGTCTTTAAACGTTTGCAGTAAAAGTTTGCCCCTTATAAATTTCGATATCTACGGTGACTTTTTATGAGCGCCTTGTTTTAGGGGCTGGTGACGACATTGCTGAAAGTTCTCTTGCGGTCCCTTGGTGCAAAATTAATGTAAAACCCGATTTAATTAAACGATGAAACGGTCCCATGTATACTGGGTTACTGCAAGATAAGAGGAAAATCCTTCTAAAGAATGTGGGGTTAATATTGTAGACCGGGATATGGGCCTCAAGTTATAGGAGTTTTAGTTCCCCTTGCATGGCCCTTATTCGTAGGGTAAAATAGGGAAAGTGCGTGCTGAGCACTCATTGTTAGTTTGGCTGTATTTGCTTTAGACATTTCTTCTGTTTACTCATATTTAATCATTTATAATTTCTTTCTTATAATCTGCTATTTGATTTTATGTTGTAATTAAAATTCACAACTAGGATTCACTCTTATCTGATCTTAGGGAATGTTGCACGGGGTGATTCATTTACGTATTGTTTTCTCTAATTTTAGTTTTTATTATAAAGTGTCGGACAAGAATACAGATAAGAATGATACAAAAACGTTACTAAAATATAATTTTCATATCAAATACATCGACCTGATAATTTGTATAAAATAAAATTCTTAACACACACGCTTGTAACACAAATACGGAAAAAAACCTTTTTTAAAAAAATACCTTGGAAATAAAATTGTCTTTTATACAAGAAATAATATTACACTTAGTAATAGAGTGACGAGTTCATTGAATATCGTAAATCTTATGAAAATGTTTTTTTTTATTTCATGATTTTATCTAATCCATACAAGTATCTTCTTATGTCAAGACCTCATTAAACCTGATAAGTTTAATTAGGTTTGTCCTCTCTTAGTAACTGTAGGATTGATAAGTGTTGTAAAAATAGAATTATAAAATTTTCTTGGGCCAGTTACTTAATTATAAAACAAGCATCAGTAAACGCATAAATAATATTTTTCTTAACGGCATCCTATTTATTATGAGTAAAAAGGAATACTAAATACTAAATCTTAAGATCTAGATTTATGATCTACGAATCTCAAACGCGTTAAAAAATTTGTTAACTACTCTAAAATATCTCAACGGTAAAAAAGAAAATAATCTGCTATTTATGAGTACCTGTCGAGAAACTTAAGTGGTTGAGCGCTACTAAAACGTGTCTCAGTGCCGTGCTTTACCACGGCAAAATAAATATTTTAATAGTATTAATGATGTACTAACAAAAATTATTACAAATTGGGTATTTAATGTTAGACTATGTTAACATTACAATAATATTTGAAACAAAAATAATATTATAAATATGTTTCTTGTTTTTATTTTAAAACATCTCCCGCATTATTAATATTTCCTGTGTCGGCTATACAAACATTTAATCAACGGACATTGGTCAATCACACAATTTTTTGTCTCGTGTGGGAATCGAATCCAAGACCTTCAGCAGTGTCCACGACCAACAGGCCCGTCATCACAAGTATAGTAAGCGTATTTAAAGTAGCATTTACGGGTAGACTTATGTACATATAGGCAACAAATAATTTTTAAACACTTTTGTCATTGTCGTTTGAGACTTAAATTACGAATAGTCAGAACTGCTGTGGTTTCAGTTCATAGGATTTCAGACTTAACATTCTTTGATTCTTGCACAACAATAACAGTTAAAGATAGTGCTAAAATAGAGAGAGATGAGGAATTTTGATATAAACTTTTAATTACGATATGAAATAAAAGAACGTAAATAACTCGGAAGAGAGAGGTAGGTAGAAGATATATCGTGATAAGTTTGTGACAAAGTTAAAAATATATTTGGCCCAAAGCGGTGTCAATAGAGTAAGGAATAGATGGATATTATAATTAGCTTAAGTACAAATACGCCAACAGAAATAAAGAAAAAGTTTGTGTTAGTGACGATAACTACAGTTACGACGACAATTTATACAAATCGGCTTAGATTTAAGACAATAAAAAATTTTACAATGAATTATTCACTCCGAATTTTTTTATACACACATCACAATTACGCAAAATTGTTGCTCTCGGTCTATGTTACTTTTTTGTTATTATGTAACGTGTATTACCTCGAATATGAGAAAATCCCACAAACTTGTACAAACACAGTATCGGCCCCTGTTCCGGATAAACATAATTACCTTTATCTGGACTCTGGACTTTTGAACAATATTATGTTAGTTTATGTAACAAGGAAGTCTGTATTACAAAAAAAAATTGATGTATCGCAGAATATAAATATAACACTCGTAGATTTTTTCGGAGAGTCAAACGTAGATACGTCAAGCGGGTTGCTACACTGAAATCGTTCAGAACTGGGGACATCGGCAACGTTTGACATTTATTAAGTGGCATTATTTGTTATCTGAGAGGGTAAAAGGCTAAAAGTAAGAAATGATTGAAAAAGTTTCGGTTCCAACGCGTTGTGAACAATTGATTTTAACGGGTCTTATAATAAATCCACTCATCTATACCCGTGCAAAGTTCTTTATACAAAAAATCTAAAAAGTATAAAAATAACTTCTGTCTAGCTCGATAGACATATATTATGTAAATCCGATCTGCCCATAATCCGCCTTTATTTCGTAATACCACGATCACACAATTTTATCTTGAGGTAACTGATTTTTACCCGACCTCAAAAGAAGGCGGGTTATGCTTTTCGACTGTATGTATGTATGTATGTATATTTCTTTGGCACTCCCTAAAGCCTAAACAGCTTGTCTTATTTTTATGTGAGTGGTGTCAATAGATTCGTCTTAGTCGTGAGACTGATGAAACAAGCCAAAACTAAATTATTCGATTCTTGATTCGAAATGCAACAAAAGCATAACAGAAAACTTGTTGTGAAGACAACAGGTTTTCTGTTATGCTGTGGTATTGCACTGGCCTTATTCCTGAATTCGACGAAGGGTAACACAATTTTTGTAAATAAGTAATTTTGAGAGTAGTTTCTATTTTTTTTAATTTCAAATAAAAATATCCAATAATCTGTAACTGCTTTCTATCGGAACCATATTTACCTCAGTTGTATAAAATAAATTGGAAGAATTTTCTTTAATATATATATATAAGTAATCCTTTAATATTAAATTACTTTTGATAAATATGAAACCATCAAAATGAAATAAAGTAAGAAATATAATAAGTTTCTGCGATAATTAGATTATAATCTAAACATGTTTAGTAGCCCGTGACAACTACACATAGACAGCTTATTACTATTATTATTTTGTTATTCTTTCTTTCGTTTAATATTATATTTAGAAAGTAATTCTAGTTAGCTATAAGCACTTTTAAAGTTCAATGCAACAAAGAAGAAAACATCTATCATTTTATCGATACAAAAGCGGTCCTATTTTAACATTTGTCGATGTCACGCCCATTCTCGCGTCATTTCTCAAAGGACCACTTAAGTTCACTCGGCGCCTCTCCGACGTATCAAGAGACATCAGTTGAAACTGACCGTTTCGAGACTTGCTGAAATACCCAACCGCTGAGGGTAAGGTAACTAAGGATCTGCATCTGAATTTTATGGTAAGTACATTTACTACATCAGGTACGAGTGTCTAACTAATATTTTTTTTTTTTATAATATAAGCATTGTTTATAAACTATATAGTACTAGCGGACCCGACAGACGTTGTCCTGCATGATATTTCAAGCGATTAGGACCAATATAGATAAATAACCTAGATACCGACTGCAGCGCCATCTGCCGGGCTGATTTGTGAATCTAAACCATTCCCAAATCCCCTTGAACACACACAAAAAAATTCATCAAAATCCGTCCAGTCGTTTGAGAGTAGTTCAGTGACATACACACTCACAGAAGAATTATATATATGTATAAAGATATGTTAGGCAAAGCCAGATAGCCCAGTTTGGGGTTGCGGCTTGACAGTAATTATCGGACAAACCTTCTAAAATACTACAAAGAACTCTCTTGAATTTCCTAATAAGTTTAATGCAAAGTTGGAGCCTATAATGTTTAGTAGCTATTCAAAGTCAGAAATAAAAGTGCTTATACATTATTTTGGAAAATAAGCAGAGAGCAGTTAATTTAAAAATAACTGTTATGATAAAGTACTGCGGTGATGCATAAAGTGACAGATCTTCTGTGTAATTTGCCTTTTCAAAACCTTTGGTATATTATAATATAATAATGGGCAATATAAACTACTTTGTGCACCTGCGTGTATCTAAGTAAATTTCTTATTATAATATTCTCTTTTTTAAATTGCCATTAAACAAAATTAATTTCCCACTCTAGTCACCAAAGTCACCAACATCATCAGGGGTCGTTAAAGTTATTGAACTCTGGTGGAGCTCAAACTCAATGTTCTATTCCAGGAATTTAAAGTATTATTAATCATACATCGGTAATAAACACTTAGTCCAAGTACTCAGCTATAGCGGCAACACATCGGCTTGCGAATATGCGGCGGCCTTGAAAATAATATACCTTGATACTACAAAACCGCAATTGTTTCGTCGATACTACAAAAACCAATTCATTGAATTACAAAAACAAATCAAATCCTTAAGTCGATTACAGTCCAGAACGCAAATAAGTTCTTTAACATTCATATACTGTAACAGATAATTACATATCTTTGAATTAAAAAAACACTTTAGTATTTTTTTTAATTCTCCCGCATTCCTGTTTCCTTTAAATAACCTTTCATTAGATTTACAACTACCATCTTTTCCGTTTTCAAATAATAATTAAAAATCGCAAACTCTTCGAAGTTTCTTTATAAAATATTTTACAAAAATCTCTTGCAAATACTTACTTCTAGTTTATAGTGATTTTGACTTTTTAACCCTTAACAGATTTCATCTTTTTTCTTCTGAATATGACTTCTATCTAGAGTCTTAGCTTTAACAATTACATCTATATAATTACACGACAAATACAATTGATTGAAATACTAATTATCTTTTTCTTTTAAAAGTTTTAAATATTAAAAGTTTCATCTTGCCTTTAAGTGTTTCTAGTAAAAGTTTTTACCTTTAAAACTTCAATATCGGTCTACGATGACCTTTTTATGAAAACCTTGTTTTAGAGGCTGGGGACGACATTGCTGAAAGTTCTCTTGCGGTTCCTTGGTGCCAATCTTATATAAAACCGGATTTAATTAAACGACGATACGCTCCAATGCATATTGGGTTACTGCAAAATAGGATGAAAATTCTTGTAAGAACTTGAGATCGTGATTGTAGACCGGGATATGGGCATCATGTTACGGATTTTAGTTCACCGTGTAAACTCTCTTATTTGACTGATAAAATGAGGATGGTGCTTGTAGGCCACTATTGTTAATTTAGCTATATGTGTTTTATTTCTTCAGATTATTCGTACCTAATCATTTGTAATTTGTTTCTTTTAATCTGATCTTTGAATTTCAAAATTCGATTTAAATTCACATTCACATTTATCTTATTTCAGGGGATATTGGACGGATTACCTAAATTACATATCTTTCTCTCTAATAAGAGATTTTATTATATGGGATATGAGCACTGTATAAGAATGAAACAAAATACCTGATCTAAAATAAATATGTATGTATAAAAGGTAATATACAGATTAAGCAACACCTGATATCAAATGTATATTTGTATGCCCGCTGGTAATACAAAACACAAAGAAAACCTTTTTGGGATCGGGTGGATATAAGGAAAATAAACATACCTTGAAAATAAGGTTGTGTTTTACAAGAAATAATATGTTAAACAGTATAGTTATATAAACAGTTAGTATGGTAGTTCTTTTGAAACTTTGTTTTTTTTTTATATACGATTTTTTGTGTAACCATGTTCTTATTTCAAGATCTCATAAAAGTTTGTCGGTTCTAATTAAGTTTTATCTCCACTTAGTTATCATAGGATTTATTAGGTATTATTAAAATATTATTTTACTAACTGTGCCGATGACTCCGTTTGCGTTTGTGTCGAAAAATGACAATATGTCGTAAAAATTGTTATGTTTGATTATACAAGAATCAGGACATTTGACACCCTATTGATAAATCCGACCACGACGTGCCTGTCCTGCAAGCTAAGTACATAAAATTTCCAAAACTTCAAGTTTTTTTCAGGTCAATTCAGGTAGACTTTAAGAAATAGTACTATGCTCATCGATTTCATAGTATTTTTAATACGGCAGCACAGTTTTGCACTACACAATTGAAACAAAACAAAAATATTGCCTATCAAACAAATAAATATGTCAAAGTCTGTAAAAAATGAAAAAATATCTTTATACCAAAAAGATATCGAATAGGCCGGGAGCCAACGTCTGTGTGTCACCACTGCGGGAGCTGCCGCGAGGATACCGCACTTCACACACTTGTTGAGTGCTCTGCGTGGATGCAGCAGCGCGTGGACCTCGAAGCGGCTATAGGTGGGGGTGGCCTCTCGTTGGAGACCATGATTGTGTCTATGGTCTTGATTCCGCCGCCTCGTTTTGCGAGGAGGTGATGCTCGCCAAAAAGGCGGCGGAAAGGATAACGGAGAGAACTAGTACTTTCCCGACCCGCAGAAGACGCACCAGACGCCGGAGAAAACAACCTGATTTCTGGCCTCCATAAGCGCTGGCCTGGATGGACTGGGTTATCCACCGCCCTAGCAGAAGCAGGCCCAAGACGGCGGCGTCGTGCTCGCGCCTCTTTAAAATGATGACCGATACACGATAGTGGGGTCGTCTGTTATTCAACAGACGGCTAGGTCTGCCGGGGTGCACAGGGTTTTCCTTTTAAGGGTACACCTGAGGCTCCAGCAATAATACTCTGTGACGGAACACCGTGTGGTTTTAGTCGGTTCGAGTCCGACATACCACCTCAATTTTCCACACATAGGTTTTAGGTTAATTATAAAAATAATATTTAACAGTGGGCCCCCCTTTCCACTTCCATCATCCCCCCTCTACTCTATCTGTCCCCATATATGTATGTGTGTAAGATGAACAAAATCGATAAATAAAAACAGTAAATTAAATAATTATTCTATTTAGTAAAAATCTATGCCATTGTTCTATTACATGATATAATCGATATAATTAGGCATCCTCTGTTTTTGTTTTGGTACGGCTCTCTTATCCCCATGTTGAATACTGTTAAATTATTCAATTTTCTGTCTGCTTGTGGACATTTGACGAAGTAGAAAGAACGATTTTTTTATTATGTGTCCTAGTGCGGGAGTATGTCATTCTCACTATCAAGGTGATTCATATGATAACCTACATATCAAAATCCATCAAGTTGGGCTGTAATGCATGATAAATAAACATCATGCATACATCAAAAAACATAACTTGCTTCTTGCACAGTCGGGTAACAAAACCGACTTCAAATAATAGTGAAAAACACCCTCAAAGGCGAGCAGCACTCTTAGCTTCTTAGCACAGCGAGATGTACTAGTAATACCGATATATGTACGTAGCTACTAGTCTTAAAATAACTGCTCTTAAATATAACAGCGGTAAAAAATTAAAATAATTTTATACTTTTTGTGAAGTCGTTTTACGGCTTTTAGTGATTACCTGACGAGAAACTTAAGAGGTTGAGCACTACTAAAGTGTGTCTTAGTGCCGTGCTAAACTTACATGAAGGCAGAAAATAATTGAATCGTTTTGTCATTGTCGTGTAAGAAGCAAAATATAAATTCCGAAGTACTGAGATCTAAAGAAAGTTGGAAATAAAGGTCTTTTGAATAAAATGGTAATAACGATACAAGTTAGAAAAATCTAAAAAAAATCTGAAGAGAGAGGTGGACAGAAGGAGGAAAGAAAGTTAAAGAAATAGTTGGGGCCAAAGCTATGTCCATAGTGCAAATGATTTATAATATAATTAGGTATAAACGCAGGTTCATTACACAAATACAGAAGTAGAAATAGAGAAAAAGTGTGTGATAGTGACAATAACTACGATTATGTCAACAATTCAGATAAATCAGACTAGTTTTTAATATAACAGAGAAACTTTACAACGAATTATTGTTTAGAGAAACTTTACAAAGAATTGTTGTTTAGAGAAACTTTACAACGAATTATGTTTTATATGTAACTAGTTATTAAAAACATGCTTTATGTCTGTGTAATCTATTTTATTATTATGTAACCTGTTCTTAATTAAAAGTAGTTTCCTCATACTCGAGGCAATACTATATTATTGCCTCGAGTATAAGAAAACCCCTCAGAGTTTTACGAACAAAAGATCGGTCGCTGTGTTGTTTATACATAATTACTTTTATCTGACCCCACAAAATATAACTTCTTTATTATCTTTCTCTTAACAATATTGTGATAGTTTATGCAACAAGGAAGTCCGTCTTACAAAAACAATTTGATATATTTTTTTTCGTTTCTCGTAGATATTTTCTGAGATCGAGCTTGGATACGTCCGTTCAGTGCTAGGGTTTGGTGATTGACATTTATAAAGTGGCATTATTTGTTATCTTAAAGGGTCAGTAAAGATCTGTAGATGTACCGAGTTTCTAAACAAATAGCAACGAAGAGTTCTATTAAGTTTGAAAAGAACTTCTGTCTAGTACAGGATATATTGTGTGAATCAGATCTGATTTAAATGAACTTGTAAATTTTCCTTTTAGTAACTGTTGATATATAAGCAATAATCAATTAATTACAACAGCCAAACCTGAATTATTCGCTTATTATTTCATACTCTTTACTTGCGTGCGAAAAATAAAAGATTAGCTTTTACAGTAATCAAATCACCACATTTTCTAAATATATTTTTGTTTCATTATATCCATCAAGGAAATAATATAGCAATCGGTTCCTAAATTCAATAAACGTTGTTCCTGAATGCGACCTCGAGTAAGATTAACACAATTTACAGATATTAAGGTTGGAGCTTTGCTTTGGGTCAACGAAGTCATTTTGAGAATCGATTTTCTATTTTTTCTTTTTATTCTGTCTATATTTTTAAGCCTATTATCAGTTAGTTTTTTACACTATATCGGTTTTATTGAAGATAAAGTCTGTGACTACATTCTATCTTAAGCTTAATCAAATTAAAATTGGCAGAATCTCCTTTAATATATAAATCGGTTTAGGTAAAGTATTAAACCATCAAACTGAACTAAAGTAAGTAATGTATTCATATGCCCACTTTTATACCTATATCTAAAGTCATATGTAAACAAAACTTGATCGAAACTTTTTTAATAATATTTAATAAATTCCAAAAGCAAACGAAGGGGAGGGGCGAAATAAAATCTTCACGAAAACAGTTGTCTTATATCATACCCGAGCCCAAAACTCATTCGCATTGTTATGGTTCGTTTTTTAACAAACCCTCAGCACTTCTAGTAGTTGAATGTTGACAGACTCTCGTTTGTCTTTTATCTGTCATCTGTCTTGTTCGGTCAATGAGTTTCTGAATTTTCGTCAGCTAAATAAGTGATTGAAGGTAAAATAATATGTTCTATATGCAATTTAAAGTATCATGGCTCTTAAGTTTTGGTTTGGTTTTGCATGGTGTCTTCAATTTCAAAATAGAAGGCTAAATGTCTGATTATTTCTATTTGTTTGATTTTTTTATTGTACATAGAACAATAAATAATCTGATAAGTGTAGCAGTAATATAATGTAATTAGTTTTTATTAAATAATATTAGCGTCAAATAAATTTTGACTAAAGTTGTTTGCACTTAAATTTTTAGCACGTAAGAGTTTTTGTACCTACCAAGTTGCATGAATATGGTACAAAGATCTTAAAAAGTAAACTTCAGGCATCACAGCATATTCTGCCACGAGTGGCGTATAATCTTAAATTCATTAACATCTAATTAACATTGTAATGGACATTTGCAGGATAGTAATTTTTAGTTTCTTTTTGAAATCGTTTATATTTCATTGTTTATACACATCAGAAAGTTGATTGTTTATTTTTTGGCTAAACAAAAAGCACCTTTCCTTTTTTATGTTTACATAAATTATTTTTTCGCCTAGTGTGTTCAACAAAGAGATCAATTTTGATTTGAGTTGTTCATATATTATTTTTCAAATCGCGAGCCGAAGACCATGCCAGGTTTGTTTACCAATCGTGTGTCGATATAACACATGTTCTGTTATATCGACTTTTTGCAAATCCTACATAGTTTGGTTAGATTTAAATGTAGCCCGCTGAGGAAGCTTTTAACCCTTTTTCTAAAGTTTTATTTTATTTTATAAAAGTTTAGGGAAAGAAAAAGGTTAAGGGCGTATACACCAGCATATAGTGAAAGTTTTTTACTTTCAAAGAGTATGTATATGTTTACTAGCTTCGCCAGTATAGGGTATCGAAAATAAGTAACGTATGATTTTTTAATTTCGTACTGGAATCTCCGAACATCGTTGAATCAAAATGGGTGCAAATGCCTTGAATAGGTAACAGATTTGTTTTAATTAAACCTTTTAACACACTTTCGATAAAATAAGTAATGTTTTATTTTAGAGTTATCAAGATTTGGCACTTTTATAATGTAGTAACACATAGGTATTAGGTATATGGTGAGAATATGGCCACAACACAACCTTACAGATATTTTTTTATAAGTAGAAATATCAGGTAGCGTAAACGAATTGTGTGTCAGATATAATGTTTAAATACCGATAGAAGTAGGGTAGAATAGAGTATGGTAAAGGTAGGTAGAATTATTTATTATACTATTAGTATAATTCATTCTATAAAAAATAGTGAAATATAATTTAAAATTTAGATTTTGTAAAAATACACATTCATTTTACAATAAATGTATAACCATTAAGGGCTTTAACAGTATTCGATTAAATCATCAAAGCAGATACACCTGTATAGGTATAATTTTTACGGTATAGCAAAGTCTGATTAAGTAATATTAGAGCATCTACTATATATACCTATACACATCTAGGTTTTATCAGATTAGAGCCCTATTTCCAACAGTTTAAAGATATGAAAGCTTAATGTGAGGCAACATAGTACACAATTATAGGTAAAAAAAATGCCTACTCAGACAACTACATATAGGTACAATTTAATTTAAATTTTTGTTGCTTTACGTTTACACCACTGCCTAAAACAAAATTGTAATTGTAGTAGGATTAGTGTATGTATATATGTAGGTGTGTGAGTATCTTTATTCAATTAACTATTGCCACCATAGCTTAAAAACTTGAACAGATTTCGATGTAAAACGGGGTATCGTTGAGATCTCAATTTCAAGTCAATATATCTGCTGTATGACAAAGATTGTGCATATATTTGTTTTATATTACAAAATTATTTGTTTATTTGAGCCCCTTTACAGGACATCACTGCACTATGATCCGACTTATATCAAATGGTGTTCCCTCATATGAAACTCTATTGTAGGGAGCTTGAGTATAAAATAAGAAAGTGCGTTATTATTTGATAGCTTTACAATTAGCAAGCATTTATATGCTCCTTTTTATGTTTAGAATATTTACCACACGGCCTATTATATGACACTAAACACTAGTAGGTATATATACCTACTAGTGGTTAGTGACCCTGAAGACGGAGTGGGAGGGCTCAATTTCCACACTGGACATGAATTTGTGTAATCCACAAAATAGTTGTTCTATGTGTCAGTCAATTGAATGTTTGTAAGTCCCCCCCCCATCCCCACAGGATTTATTGCGGGCGTCGTTTTATAATATAAAAAATATTTACAAGGACATAAAAATGCGATAAATCAATATTATAGCAATATAGCGAACTTCGTTTGCTAAAAAAATACCTTAGACTTATCTGTTTAGCTTTCCAAAATAAATACAGTACCGGTTTCTGTAATGAAGTAATACGTAATCGTACTTGTATGAAAGAGAGTTGAATTCAACATTAGAATACAATAACTCTCGAGTTTGTCCTCGGAAATAATTTCTTTTATATAAATTAGTATGCATATTATAAAAATTAAGTCTAGTTCTTTGAATCGATATCTCTGTGCCAAATATATAATGGCTGAACATAAATCTAAATGGTTCTTATACCACGCTGTCTTCAACGTCTGCTGTCATTATACAGACTAAATAAAATTTTATGTTGAGCGAGTGTCTGCCGTTATAATTGTAGTTTTTTTTTTAAAGACAACTCCCGCATTAGGATTAATTCCTGTATTGCGGGGGCCTTAAAAACATTCAAACAACGGACACAAAGAACATCCAGACTAAGAACAACAATTTAAGGACTACACAAAGTGTTGTGTCGTACGGGGATCGAACCCAAAATACTGGCGTGGCAGCGTATTGGCTAGGCGACCACTTAAACCGCTACGCCATCCATGAAGTCAATTATATTTTGATTGATTGCGATCGTTAATTATCAGGCAGGTTCAGTAAGTACATTTACAGTATTTTTTGCAAGTATTAAATACACATACCTGATTAGTGAAATGGTTACCAGTTGTCCCAATCACGCTCTTACCATGCCATGGCTATACAATGTATGTATATGTATGTCATTAACTTCTAGTTACCCTATTCATCAATATACGTATAAGATAGGAGAGCTAGTATCAGGGCTAGGTCAGCTTAAATTTTTAAGTATTTTTACACACAGCATATAACAAAAACAGCACTATATTTAAGATGAGTGGCAATTAAAAGCTTTCGTAAGCAAAAGAGGCAAATAAAAACCTTACTTCATTAGTACTTCCAGATCCTCGCTGGATAAAGTTTGGCTCTCCCTAACCAACAATTCAAATAGTCAGACGGTCAAGAAATGCTGACTGCTAGTGACTAAAAGTAGCTGGCCTGTGATGGAGGGTAATGGATTCCAGATTTGAATTTAATTGAACTGTGTTTAGACGGAAGGTTGGCATAAATATATGAAAGCTATTTCTTTTGTTTTAAGAATTTACAGAGTTATAAATTCATAGAGCGTATGTAATATAGCTGTTGTTTTGTACTTGAAATAGTATCAGCAGACGGTTACATGTTAAGGTTCGCAACGTATTAATAATACCACAGATTTTTGTTTTTCATTTTTATTTATAAATTAGCTTTTTATTTTTTTATATTAGTAACAGGAATGTTGCACATCTTATTTGGAAAAATTATTGATACTCAAATAATAGTAACATCTAATAAGGTGTTATTATTATTTGAGATTTTACAGAGTTATAAATTCATAGAGCGTATGTAATATAGCTGTTTTTTTTGTACTTGAAATAGTATCAGCAGACGGTTACATGTTAAGGTTCGCAACGTATTAATAATACCACAGATTTTTGTTTTTCATTTTTATTTATAGATTAGCTTTTTATTTTTTTATATTAGTAACAGGAATGTTGCACATCTTATTTGGAAAAAATATTGATACTCAAATAATAGTTACATCTAATAAGGTGTTATTATTATTTGAGCTTTATTGCTTAAATTGTATACATAATAATGTATACAATTTAAGCAATAAAGAGCTAAACTATTTTATTTAAAATACTTTTTCCATTTCTGTATATTTAATATTCTTTGAAGCTAGATAGTACAATTATTCCAAAGAAATCTCATACTGTAAAAGCAAAAAAAAATATAATTATTGATGAATTCCCTATATAAAGTCGTGCGAGAATACACTACTACAATGTCAACATGCTTAGTAGCGAGCACGTGACCACTCCACATAAACAGCTTATTAATATTATTTACTTACTTTTGTTGTGTAGCATATATTTTTTTAAAGTGAAAGACTTAGCTAGCACTTTTAAAGTGAAATGCAACAAAGAAGAAAAGATCTGTCATTTACCGTTTACAAAGGCGGTCCTATTTTTAACATTTGCCGATGTCACGACCATTTTCGCGTCGTTTCTAAAAGGACCACTTAAGTCTCTCGGCGCCTTTACGACATATCAAGAGAAATAAGTTGGAACTGACCGTATCAAGACTTGCTGAAACGCCCATCCGCTCAGAGTGATAGATATATCGTCTTTTCGAGAGTGATGTAACGAAGATGTGCATCTGAAGTTTTGTTTAAGTACATTTACTAGATTAGATTCATTAGGTGAGATAAGAAGAGTGTACGGATTTTTATTTAATATATTACGACAATATCAGCACTGTTTATAAACTATATCACTGTAAAGAAGAGTAAGTTGGCTTAGCTTGGGGTTGCGGTTTGTTAGTCATTGTCAGACAAACTTTCTTGGACACTATAGGGAACTCTAGCATATTTTCTTATTATTCAGATTCATACATATGTATGTCTAATGAATGTGCAGTTAGAAACGTTCGGTACGTTTAGTTCAAGTTTACAGACAGTAATTAATGCGCGTTAATTCTGAAAAATCAGTAGAAAGTATTTAAGTTAAAAAAAAATGCTGCTGCGATATATCTAAATCTATATATAAATATGTATATTTTTAGATATAGTGGTGACACATCTAGGTATTTTTCTTATCCTATTATTCTCCATTTAACTTGTCAAGCCACTGTGTCGTCGTCACCAACATCGGCTCGTTGTTAAATCTATTAGACTCTGGTTAAGCTCAAAAACACAATTATCCCATATATCATATCATTATATATAATTTATAAAAATATACTTATAAGAATAACTACATTTATGTGGAAAAGGCGCTCTATCTGACAAAATAAAACTATTATTACGTCGAGGAACCGCTTCATTGTATAGATGATATGTAAGTCAAATCAATCAAATCAATACACTGTAGTATATAATTACATTTCTGCGTACCTAATAAAATAAAAAGTTTTTATTTAGCTCGTACTATTACTTATAATTTATATAACCTTCCAGTGGGTTCACACCTATCCTCGTTTCCTTATACAAATAATAATAGAAAACAAGACAAGGTCTACTTTGATTTATGAATTAATCTGCACTAAATCATCATCAAGAATGAAGCGATTACAGGACAAATATTTTCTTAATATTTAAAGCTTATTATAACTGTAAAGTATTTGTTTCTTGTAAAAGTCCTTTAAAAACTTATCTAAACGATGTTTGGTAACTGTTTATGAAAATCTTGTTTTGGGGCTGGGGACGACATAGCTGGAAGTTTTGTTGCGGTCCCTTGGTGCCTATTCAATATAAGACCGGATCTAATTAGATGACGAAACGGTCCAACGCATATTGGGTAACTGCAAAATAGATGAAAAAATTTCAATAGAATGTGAGATCGAGATTGCAGCCCGGATATGCGCATAGAATTACTGAATTTTAGTTCGCTTTGAACGGCCCTAATTTGATGGATAAAATGGGGAAAGTGCGTGTTGACCAACCCTTATTAATATGGCCGAATTTGCTCAAATTCTTAAATTTTGGCTCTAATCTGATCTTAGGGCATGTTGCACAGGGCCAATTAAATTAAATGAGTTTTTCTTTTAACCAATTGTTTTTCTGTCCGTATCACAACAATGTTATTTGTCAGTAGTTAAAACAACCTTATAAACGTTCGTTTATTTTCTTTAATTTGTTTTATTAGTTTGAACACTTTCTTATGTAACTATTTTTAAGTGATCTGACGCGTGTACAGTCTCTGGGACTCCGGACTCTTTGGGGTTGTAGATGACTAAAGGAGTAAATACAAGGAATTATGAAACAGTTCGTTTAGTTTTTTTTTTTTTTTCATTTCATTAATTGATAAATAGCATTGTTTCCCTTTATGAACTTTATACATACATATGTTATAGTGCTTTCAAAAATTACATCAAATGTTGATTCTGTACACATGTCCAATAACGTAATCCAAACATTTCAGGGTGACATACACAATGATTTCAATATGGCATTTTATTTTGTTTACGAAAAATCCATCCTGCCCTCCTGCCGTACGTAATAAGTAACGACAACGACATACTTACATTTGTACAAGATTTCGTAGACGTACTAAAGGCAATGCCCTTACTTATTCGTATTGTTTGCACTACTCGAGCGAATATAAAAATATAAAGAATAGACTTAAAAGAAAACTATTTTAATTAACGTAGAGTTAGTATATCCTTAGGGGCTCGAAACAATGGGTAACCTTAAAAGTTGTTCGGTAAAGTAACACTAAAAATAACTGGACTATTAGGGCACAGTAGACTTACTGATTGCGAAAATTTCTACAATATAGCAAGGTAGAATGTTAAGGTGGCTGCAGCTTCATGTGAAAACAGCTAGACATCAATAATAATGCAAATAAATATTTAAATATATGTATATACATATAAACCATGAACTTAAAAAAATTATCAAGTTTGTATTGTGTTGATCCTTTCTTGTATTCTCATTTGTGTCTTCATTTATTCACAAGAAAGAAATAATCATGGAACGTTTTTATAAGCCAACGGATTTCTTATATAAAAATATTATTAATTAACATATTGGCTTATATAACTTTTCTACCCTACTGATATAAGTAAACACGTATTAGCAGTATATCCCCGAGGGGTTACCGAGGCTTGTTACTACATTTCACATACTTTTCTAATACCATACTATACATACTAATAATGTTTAACAGTAATCTTAATAATGATTTTAATCGCACAAGAATGAAACCAAGAACTTCACAAAACTCTATTCGATTCCCTTTTATCGTAAAGTTAGAAATGAGAAATCGAGGTAAAAGGCCTCTGGTTCCTTCTCATTACCACCTTTAAATTGCAGTGCTCTGACGTCACTATATTTAATATATACTAGAACACAATTATAACTTATTTTCATAATAAGTCAAGCTAACTCACATCTGTACGTAAGTGTCCCCCCTTTTCTAAGCATAATGTTGACAAAAAACTTCAACTGCCGCTTATATGCTAATTGTCGATATAAATAACGATAAGTGTGGTATAAATTATTCTAAGTAAGGCGGGGAGAACCAAATTAGATGTCTTTGAGTTTATCCGTAGGTACTTTATGTAATGTACTGTCTAGGCTGTTAAATGAAACGTGATAGTGCTGGCGTTTGTTTATTTATTTTTTGTGTGTTTGTGTTTTTAAGATTTTGTATTTTAAAATGCATATATGTGGTAAGAGTAGTTATGTCAGTTATATAGTTTTTATTTTTTAATATTTCTTATATTTGCCACAGATTTTTGTTGTATTTGTTTTTTTTTTTGCTACTGTCTCGGGGACATCAATTTCTATTGAACCATTAAGACAAATAATAATGTTTTCTATGTAAATTTTGTGAAAATATTTAGTAAATTTAAAAGGCGTCCATGATATATCTTGATCTGTCATTTAGTAGTATAATATCTTAATTAATATAGTAGATATTGTTTTTTTTTACCTGGGCAGGCAGAGACTATACAGAGCAGTACCGATATCTCGTTTTTTTTTTGCAGCCATTGACAAAAATTTGTGTGATCCATAATATATAATATTAATATTATTCAACCTCCATATTTGTTGTATTATCAAATAATGTTTGTACATACCGGCTGTCACCTACTGTTTCTAATATTTATATATATATACATCATTTGTAAGTCTATTTATAATATAGCTTACAATTAAGAATTTTCTACATGTCTATCTATCTAATACTATGGAAAATAATATTTGCCATCTGACATTAAAGCTGAATGTTCGATCAGTCTTAAAAGCCACTAGTTAAATAAAAATAAGACATGCTCTAATAAAATTCAATTTTAAAATACAATATTCCGCTAACTTCGTGGTAAAAACAAGTTAATTACTATACGATGTGAGTCAATCAACGGAACTCTATTCAGCTTTGAAGCCAGAGTGCTGCACGTGCAAAAGCGTTTTAAGAGCTTCTCATTGGCTCTGACCTGGAACGTAAATTAATATATAAAATTATATTTGGAAAGTGAATTTTAAAGCTTTGTTTTTATTAATGTCCCACTGTGTATGTGTAATTCAATGGATAACTAAAATATTTTTACTCACATAACCCAATACTCTGTTATAACCTTTTAACTAGACACCACCCCTGGGGTTATCCACCCTATGTAAGACTATTGTACAACCAGTCCTAATATTGTATTTATAGCCAAAAGCTAACAAAATTATAGTGAAACTACTAGTAGTCAAACTGTTAATTACAGCCTTTCATCAGAAGAGCAATGGGCCTGTTTATATAACAAGAAAGTAAATAAATAAAAAAAACATGTGTTATATATAACACTCAAACCGTTTGTGTCACCATAATGTCTAGACAGAAATTGAAAGATACTTTAGGTGGCTACCCGCCTACATAAGATTTACGACTTGGATTCACTACATCTGTCATAACTTTCTTCGAGTACTTTAGTGGATCACTAAAGTTTGAGGACATAAGCACGAAGCCAACGCATCAACATACAAAGGTCTAAACATTTATCAACATTGTTGAAGGAGAGGACACATATTTGTTATACTCTCATCATCTTCCTGTTCTAATCCAAATTATGTCCAACATTTTACTTGTTTTGGTATCGACGTACCAACCAAAATAATTTTAAACGTAGCTTGTATAATAAAAAAAACAAGTTGCTCCCTACAAATCGGTGCAGTGTTACTGGCAGATAGATTGATAGTACCACTCAGCCAACGAAGTCGTAAGATTAATCTGTATTGTCAAAATCTCAAAGTTCGTCCATCAACTGCGAAGACGGAACTTTGGAATCAATACGGTAAATTCCAATTTAGAATTTGAGACAGCCCCATGGCGGCAATTTATCGAAAGGCAATCCACGAAACAATCTCATGGAAAGCCCCCAAATGGCAAATAATTGCTTCTGAGAGAACAACTTTTGTGATGAAAATATATTTTTTAAAATATTTAAGTTACTCTATTGTGAAAGGCGAGTACTTACTTTTATTCCATTTAGGTGACAAACAAGCATAGTCACCGTAACTTAGAAAGTTTTGCAACTTAATTTTTATTACAAAGCAAGCAAAACGACAGCACTAACAGCAATAATCAGAATATACATAACCATTTTAAAATTGCAATAGAGTGATTTTAAAAACATTCAATACTTCTAAATAAAATGTGTCTTTAATTCCACGTACATTTGTGCTCACAGGGAAGATTAATCACTTAATGATACAAAAAAAATAATAGGTTGTTTTTCTAAGTACATAAACCCACGCGTATATCATCCCAATGGGAGGCAGAGGTGTCTAAAACGCCATCTTTATGTGAGCCAAATTTTGGTCCCAGGTTTATTAAATTGCTTTATATACATATGTATATTTATATACTGAAAGCTAAATAACTATTTCGAAATCGTTTTTTTAAAGCCTCATTATCGAAAATTTCAGTATTTTACGTTTTGTTACATCCTTGTCTTTCAGCATTCACACTTCCCATAATTATGCAACTATTATATACTACATAGAATATATACTACACAGAAAAATGAGTTCTACCAACGTTATATGCTTACTGTGAAACTCGAACCCCTATGATGTACAGTCACGCTCACAAGCGATAGATTACTGTGACAATAATACACTGATTTTATCTTTTTGATGTTAAAAGGAGTTTGTATACGACAAAAAGAAGCACCGTATTTTCAAGACTTCTATTTTTGATTACGCTTATTTTAAACTACGTGTATGTGATCTAGGAGACTTATAAACAAAGACAGATAAAAACATACACACATACATATGTATATAAACTCAAAATTCCTGTGTCCTCGGAGGAGTAGGCAAAGGCGTAATTAAAGCCTACATTTTGCCGATAATAATATAGTCCCAATTACGGGACGGGGAATTAATCCGGGTAGTTTTGGGAATAGGATGGGAAAAGATGGGGTACATCTGTGTGTCCTCTAAGTATTAGATATATATATATAAATATATTATAAACCGAAGGTACATATCAATTATATACATACATCTGTGGTGTCCTAGTAAAAGGGGATGAGTCAGAAATTTATCAAAATGAGTTATTTACACATTTCAGTGCAAAACATTAGTATGTTTTTTGTTTTTTATACGGAAAAAAGAGATCAGTCAATACAGTGTTTTATTTATTTCGTAAAACTCAAATAACAAATTGAGTCTAATCATTAATAGCAAATTCCTAACAATGAGTAAGTCTTCTTATTACATACGTAATAGTTTTTTTTATTTAATTAGACAAGGTGAGATAAGTCAATTCGTGGCAAATGCGTAATCATAATCATAATCATCATATCATACATATTTATAAAATAAATAAACACAGCGTCACCGCTACTATGTCAAGTGTGATTAACATGTTAATGTTTTAATTAAATAACTATTACCCATCCGAGTAGTACTCGAAGTACATTTGACACAACAAATAACACAAATTTTGCAATTGAATCAAACATATTGATGTGTGTATGATAACATGATTGATTGCTACTGATGCAACGCTGTATATAGCATGGATGTCCTACGCTTTTGTCCATAACTTCTCACGATTCATAGATAGATTTTCGAATGTACACTACATTCGATTCTTCTTCTTATCGTGAAAAATGTGTTTATTAAAACACATTGAAGACCAGATATGTAATATGTACTTCAAACTTAACCCGAAAGAATGTGAGATGTCATATCGATTGAATGTATAAATATTTTCCGATCCGAATAAAATAAATTTTACAGTTCCTATTGAGCTTTGATAATAACACATTCCACTCAAGGCACTGTTTTTTAAGTTCTGCTTGTGATCAGTGTGCTTATAATTTCCTGCCAATCAATTGAACTGTACTGTGTTTTCGTTGAAATAGTATTAAATGCAATTGAACTAGTAAACCAAGATCGAATAAAAACCATTACAGGTTGGTCTTTCAGATTTAGTATACAATTTATTTCTTTAAATTATCGAGTATAGGAAGACAGCTTTAGCTTTACTAATATTTGTTTATACGGAGGTGATGTACGGTTATACATTGTACTGCCTTTAAAACCTAGCTTGGACTTTACATAAAATGTCAGAAAGGTACATTTCTTAGTAACGCATATCCGAGTTAATATCTTTGTGTGAGTATTGTGCTATGATGTGCACTGCTTTTCTAATTCAACGAGAAGTTAATTGATTTAATTTTTTATTCCAATTAAACAATAAAATCCTCATATAAACATTGTTCAAGTCAGATACATATTTAGTAAAGGATATATTAAAATATAACTTGTAAATTTTATATATTTTTTTAAAGCGTCCTTGCAGCGTGGGTCACACATTACTAGTACTCTTGTTAACCCCCGCTAAGCCAAATGCTTGTGTTAATGGTGGGTGCACCGGACAGGTTTTGAGATCGCAACTATTTGATTGCAAGTCCTACACCTTTGCCAGTATACTACCGCCTTCAAAAATAATAATATAAGTACATAATTGATAGTTTTTTTTTATTATAGGGGGGCAGACGAACAGACGGGTCACCTGACGGTAAGTGACAACCCCCGTCCATGGACACATGCAACTGGAGAATCGTAAGTGCGCTGCCCACCTTTTAGGGTGAAGAGGGATGAGGGTATGCGAGGAGGGGAAAGAGGCGGGGATGAGGAGATGGGAAAAAGGGGGTGGGAGGTCAGGGAAGAGAAATGAGGAGAGGGTTGGGCCTCCGGAAACCTCACTAATTTTAGGGAAATGCAACGCAAGTGTTGCTTCACAACCGGTTTTAGTTGCCTAATTTCTAACCATTATGGCATTTTATGTTTAAAATATCGATAAACAAATTAATATGAAGTGCTTATTAATTTGTTTATTTAAAATGTTTAAGTGAACTATCAGTAATAACAATTACATTTGTATACGAAGAGGTGGAATATCAGATTCCCGGCATAGTGTTTGACACTCACACTTTGACACATATCTGGGCGATTGATTAAGGCAGCTGTCACTAAACTCAAACTTCTGAAATGCATACAACATTTTAAAATACTTATACCTTTGTTTTATTGCAAAATAAAGTTAACCTAACCTTACTTTAGAACAAAATACTTCTCAACAAATTATTTGTTCAACATGTTACAGTTTCAAACTGCTTGGTTTAACTTAGCCATTTTAAAACTGTAGCTTTTGCTGTTGTACTTTTACTATAATTTAAAAAACGATTCAAAACTTGTTTAGAGTTTCAATCGTCATTTAAATATCTGAAGATATGTATATCTTCAAAGAGTGCAACAAGAAATTCAATATGATTTTTTCTTTTATTCATCACAAGTTGTCGGTCTATTACAAATTCGAAAAAGCGTTTAGTGTACCGAATAAGATCGGTCTCAGAAATGTATCAAAGGGATTGTCTGGATCAGTCTCTTTAAATAATTGCCTTTATCCAACAATTTATGGAAATAAGAAATAAAAAAAATGTTTAAGATTATTCTCCTTCTTGTAGGTAAGCTTTTTTTGTAGGATGGTTTTTTTATATCCCTATAGTAGTAATTAATGTATTTATTGAGGCCCTAAGAAATTTATTTTCCAGCCGTTTGTAAAACAGAAAAAAACATTTAAGAACATCAAAAGAACATAATTGACGTGAACCAATTATTGAAGTGATTTTTTTATTAAATAAGGTTGCCACCTAATTGCCTAAATAGGGTTTAAAGATATTGCAGGGTACAGGCTGATATCCTCCATTGCCGGAAACGTGTGACTTCATCCTTCATCCGACTTCATTCATACTACTTCACCGCTACCTAGTTGATAAGAGGTAGATATAAATATGCGGATATGGGTGAGATTATAATTAAGCTGTTCCCGTTCCTGCCCCTGTTTCTGTATATTAGATCAAATCCATGGTAAGCCTTACATCATTCTAATAAAAACTTTAATACTTATGGATTACCATACTAAACTTATACTATTTAATTTAATCGTAAGTTTAAGGTCCATTACATATTAAAGTGCCTTAAATGACTATTAACTAAACCAAACTGATGTCTATAGATTTCATTAATAAGTAAGTAAATCAATTATGTCTCTATAGGAACGTCGGTACCTGCTCAGTTACCTTTAGAGGCGAGTGGTTAACTGATCGTGTCATTGTCTGCCACTCAATACAAACGTAGTCTTGAGTGGTAAACGTAGTTATAATTACATATATGTAATTCATCTGCATATGACAGATTTAAAGCTGTATGCGAAACATCACCCAATTACCACATTCACCAATTACTGATTGCTTTTCAATTTTATCGATTATTGAATTACTATGCTGATCTAAAGTTGTGCGATATCCATAATTACAATTCTATTACAAACTTTAATTCGCAGTCTATTATTTACGATTAATTTCATGTTATCATATATCAATTTTCAGAGATAAATGCGTTGACATTTTACTTTTTTCTGTTTCTTTAAAAAGACAACTCTCGCACTAGGATTAATCCCTGTGTTCCGGGGGCCTTTAAAAACATTCAAGAAATGGACACAAAAAACACCCAGACTCAGAACAACAATTTGACGGTGCAGATCGAACCCACAACACTCGGCGCGGCAGCGTATTGGCGAGTTGACCTTTTAAACCGCTACGGCATCCGTGCAGTCATAAACAAATTATATCTATTTGGCGTTTAGGAATATATATTATGAATATTTATTTTAATGGAATCGTTAAACATAACATAAACTAGTAAGCTACAGTTACCTTGCTATAACAACAATACAAGATACAAATTAAAAAAATAAAATAAAGACCCGAGTATCGTTTCAGAAACAGCTAATTTCGAATATTACACAAACACTGTTTTTTTTTTTTAATATACTGTGTCACTAGTATTATTGTACATATGTACATATATAAATATTAAATTCCTTTTTTCGGCAGTCGTGTAAAAATAATTAATATGAAAGAATATTACGACTTAATTTTGACTATCACGAACCAATTAAAATGGTTTAAGCAACTCTATCCACTCACAACCTATACTTTTGGCGATTCAAATGACAATGACATCCATTAACATCTTAAGGCTCCAGGCTGTGACAAAGAAACACACATATATATATACTTACACACATATATACACATGTATATAAATACAAACATGCACACATACACATACATTTTTATTTTCTATTTTTATATATTATGTGTATGTGTGTTTTAATACAATCATGTTCTTACGATTTAATTTATTCTGATGTAATTAGTAATTTAACTATAGTATAGTTATAAGTAAATATAAGATGTATAAACCTCCGTAGCCTTCAGGTTATGCACCATTTCTTCTGATTGGCTTGATTTATCTAAATAGAAAACTAAACCTAGGTATATAAAATCGTTACGCCTTTTCCTACCAACGACTTGAACACGTTAACTTTCACTTATCAGAATTGGATAAATCTATTATTGGATTCCTGTATTTTATATTACGGTAACTTAACTTGAACACTTAGCCTGATTAATTCTAATATCAGTAATACCGATCAAGTCTCATTCAGAAGTTAGTACATGCAGGGTTATCTTTAGGCGAGCCCCGTGTGCGTAGCCAATTTTACTTTCACAAAACTACAACTAAATGTAACTGAAATGAAAAATACACTCACAAAAAGTTTTCAAACAAAATCTATTTCGGCAAGTGCGGGATGAATGAGGTGCCGTTCTTGCCTCGGGGTAACGTTGACGCAATCACGACGAACTAAATCATGCCTGCAGCGTTCTAGTGAATTTTTAAAGACCACCCTATGTTGCGGTGTCAAAGGATGTATTTTGTACCTGACAGCTGGCAGGCGGGATTTACCGATTTAAATTATAGAAAGCTCTTATAT
This sequence comes from Tyria jacobaeae, assembly GCA_947561695.1. Classification (NCBI taxonomy): domain Eukaryota; kingdom Metazoa; phylum Arthropoda; class Insecta; order Lepidoptera; family Erebidae; genus Tyria; species Tyria jacobaeae. The sequence goes on along the minus strand of OX387231.1, from coordinate 9,447,351 downwards.
AGAGTCTGTTCTTTATCGTATAAATGACTGGAATCATGTGATGCGTATATTATTCAAATTCATATTCAATTTCTTTAATTCATAAAACTGCACAACAACTAGTTGAAATTGTCCTGTTTAAAAAAATATATAAATAAACTACCTAAATATCAATATATGTTTACAAAATAAATGAAGTGCAATGAAGTGCAAAACAAGTGTGATTAATATGTTAATGTTTTAATTAAATAATAAAGTAGTACTCGAAGTAGAACCCAGGTAAGGTTCTACTTCGAGTACTACTCGGATCTCTTACCGCACCCGTTGCCAAATTATTCAGCCTCAGCCTTATGAGAAGAAATTGGGCAAATAAACTCATGGGAACCATTTTAAATTACTGGATAGATATTACAACATTGATTGAATAGTATTACAACACTGTTTAATAAAGACAGCAGGGTGATAAATTTCGATTGAATATTTATTTAGTTTGAATATTTGTAAGCAGTTTAATCTTGTTCAGTGGGTAATTTAATTTAATTTTTGATTAGTTAACATGATTCAGAACGAGTAGAAAATAATTTTGTAGAGGTAATGCTAGAGAATAATATAAAACACGGTGAAAGTTAAAACATACATTTCCCAGATCCGACTTTTTCTTTTTGAATTGTTTAGTTGGCTGTTTCTAATGGTTGCTTCTTAATTCGTTGTTAAGACCAAAAAGGTCTCAAAAACGAGGTAAATGCATACAAGAAACAACGAAGTTACAAGAAGCTAATAATTCGAGGCCTCTGTGAAAATTTTTATTGGAATCTTATCAACTACATACTTATAACAATTCAGTTTCCTGAAAAGGGGATAATTATTACACAACTAAATGATTGTTATAATTAGTGTATATAATTTCGAGCCAATAGTTATAACAGTCATAAGACTGGAACGTGTGGAAGGGAATAATTTTCACCGTAATCATAAACTTACGTTGCTAAGGTAGAACATTTGAATTACACCTTAAAATTATTTTTTTAATTTATACAGCGTCTATCCATTTGCAGTTTAAAATTATACTTGTGTGAATCTCTCGTTAGGAATATTCTAACACAAAATTAAAATTAAAATGTAGAATTGTAATAAAAGTAAGTATAAAAAATTGTAGGTAATATATTCATTTTATGTATTCTCTTTTTATACAACTATGGTAAAAAATAAGAAGAAAAGTATCCTGACGGTGAACGATGGACATGGTTTTTAGTTCCTTGAACACCGATTTAAGTAGAGCTTAACTTGCACTTACGTAATAGGGCGTCTATTGCCGTCAACCGCGGACTTTGGGAATTAGATGAGACAAGTATGATTGAAAACAATTTTGCTTTTCAGTTATTTATCGGTTGAATATTTGTAATTTAAGAGAAAAAAAAGTAACACTTTGTGCACGTATCTGGTACAGAGGCGGACTTAATGCCTAGGGGACTAATGGCCTTAATACCATTCTCTACCAGTCAACTTTGGGTAAAGCAGACAGCAACTTTCTTCTTGATAACACAAATCGAAATCCATCCGGAAAGGCCTATACGATACGTCAAAGAAACTGGAAATACTAAACGCTGCTGATTGTGAGCGAAGGAGGGCAAGAAATATTGCAGTTCACAACACGTAGATACCGCCGCATGCGCAGAAAGAAACAAGTCCTAGTCTGATGTCGCCCTATTCTTACTAACATTCGTCTGATCTCGTCATGAACACTCAATTATGTAAGAACCGTCCTTCGATGCTTTCAGTAATACGTGTGGATTGGGATGTGTAAACAATAGCTCGACAAGTATAGAATAACTCTCGAGAAACGTATTACTCTAACTGGCTGTTGCCAGAAAGCGTGGATCGAAAAAATCAAAAATGAAATACTACGTTTTAATACTAGTATTAACTTATTATTAATTTATTTACGTCTCCTTTAGGTGTTCTAGTGTCCGATTTTACAATAACATCCCAGATGTACAAATGTTAATGTTTAAACAAGTTTAAGTCTACAGTAAAACGAATACTGTGCCTGAATCCCTATTACACAGGGGTGGCTTATGTAGAGTACAAAAGCGCTTGGCATTGAATTGTTTTGGATTTACAGGCTACTTGTAACACGCAATGGAAATTTAATGTTTTGCTTACATTTCATGTGATAATTTTTCTTTTCTTATTTTTATATTTTTTCTTTTATTTTTGGTCTTTTTAATTTTTATTGGTGGCTGCAAAACACTTTACTCAGTATAGTTTAAGTATCTGATGATTTGAAAGAGTGGAAGTGGAAGAGAAGCAAAGAACAGGCTGAATTTTTCTCATAAGACAACCTTTTTGGGAAACCATCGGTTATAGATCAACTGTGTTGATCTATAACCGATGGTTATATAAACTACAACACTAAAAATCAGAAACAGATTTTTACGTATTTTTTTAGTTGAATATCGAGGTTTTACGAACTTGCTATAAGGAACACTGTGATCTTACCAAGCTTTGATTCGATTATTCATACGATAGAATAATTAAGTTTGTAAATTTGTAAAAGCAGTAACTCAACATTGAATGTCTAAATTTTATATATTTTAATACTATAATATGGTTATGTATTATCTCATACGTTAAGCGCAGTGATGCTATAGTAGTCAAATTTAATATAAAAGCAATCTCTTTCGCACTATGTACTCTTTTTAACCGACTTCAAAAAAGGAGGAAGTTCTTAATTCGACTGTATTTTTTTTTGTTTCTTACCCCAGAACTATCGACTGGGAAAGCGATTTTGATGTGATTTTTTTTTTTTCATGACAACCATGAGAAAACCATATAAGTATTCAATTTTGTGATTGGTCTACTTTTTAAAAGTGAAAATTATTCGTACTGTAAACTCTCTGTTAAAGATTTAGTTTGCATACTTGCTACGAATTCTTTATCTAAACTTCATGAATAACCTTATTAACATTCGCCCTGCTTCTTTACCTTTAGACGGGCGTTGCTTGTCGTAAAACAGAATAATTAATTTCGTTTTACGACGGTCATAATATTTGTGTTGTTTCCAAAATGTTTTTTGCATTAATATTGATGAGGAAGCAGGAGATGGCAACTTCCTAATTAAGGATAATGAAATTATTTAGTTTACTAAAGAATTAGCAATTATTTAATTTTAAAACCTATTTCACTTTCAGAAATGCTAGGGTTTGATATGGTAAAAGTATAGAAATGTTATGCGAAGGCTTTCTTATGTGTTTACCAAAAGCTGTCGACTATCTCCAGTGTGTGCCATTTAATTTGTTTTATGTTAAATTTGCTAGAGACCAAGCCATGTTATTTCTGTTTGTGCAAGCAGCATTAGGGTATTGAATTAATATGTAATTTTAAGCAATACTTACATAATTACTTAGTCTCAAAATACATTAAAAAATAGAAGCAAAACAGTAGAAACTATAATGTTACAGAAATATCACCATTACGCTACTATATTAAACTAAATTAAATTTAATCAAAATGTAATTATTTAATGTATTTGGTACAGATATTTGTTGGAAAAAACTGAAGCAAGTACAAATTAACCTCAGTTTTCTTAAAGTCAGTTTTTTTATACGGCTCGCACAGGAAGACCTAGCAAAAATAACAGTTTATAAAAATGCGGTGTACATGCTCAATTTTATATGAGTATCGTATACCATACACTTTATGTAAGACCTTTCATAAGTATGGATTCTAACACCAAAAGACTCATCCAAATAGGGCAACACTTTTTATAAACTTTTCTATGAATCTGCTTACCCCTTCAAAGCATAGCATTGCCCAATTTCCATTTCCTATCTCCGAAAATCTTCATCAGATTCTAATTTATAATTAAATTATACCTTCCCTGAAAAACATGACTTCAATTTTCAAAAACCCCATAGAAACCATATCAATAAACTTTAAAAAAATCGGGACATACCAACATGCATATTTATACATAACATACATACTACGTACATGAATACAGAATCTCTTCATCTTGAAGTCGGCTTAAAAAGTCATATATATTTCTGAACCTTTCGCATCTTTAGACTAACATAAAATAGCGTAAGATAACATAAATAAGGTGCTCAGTAAAAGAAAACTTCTCCACGTAATCCAATATCATCCACAAAATTATTTATCAATATCTTCACCAGTATCTCTAATAATAAATACTAAACTCTGGTACAATTTCGTTTCACAATTTCATCACGTTTCACATCTAAACAGTGAAATTACACCAACAATATAAAACTAGAAAACATCTAAAATTATTCGTTAATATGACGATTCGTCTGGTTGCTTTTGTAAGATGGTATCTATCTACATCTAAGGCGACACGCCACAACCGTGATTATTATCGGACTATTGTCTTAGCAAAAAGTCACACGTACCTATACAATAAAGAATGGGAAAGTGGGGAAAACATTATCTGTTTGAAACAAACTACGACTAATAAGTCAAAATGCCAAGGTATGTTATAACCATTGGGCCTTGTCGGGTACTCACTACCGTCACTGAGGAAATTATCCGTGTATCTTGTGATATTTTTAATTGATGAACTCTGTTTGATTTGCAATTTATTAACCGGTCATAGTTTTCCCCCAAATTAAATTACTACTGTAAGCTTGAGTGACACTTTTGTGGCATATTAAAAAAGGGATTCGATTCGATTCGGTACCTTTAAATCGACTGAATCGTAAGATAGTCAAATATATAAATAAATTTATTTTATAGAATTTCAAAATATAAAAATACTATTGGACATACATAACACTCAGCATTGAAATAGACAAATTGATCTATTAGAGCTACAACTCACGCAATAGGGGAAAAAATCTAAATGCAATGAATAATGTATTATAAGTAGATTTATCTTATCGTCACCTGATTTGTTCATTTCAAAATCTAACAAATTGCGTTCAGTTAACCCTCTGGTATACGTATTACCAATGGGCCTCAGCGAATCGCTCCCCCTGAATAATACAGTCTGCGAAATAAGAGGACGTACAGGTTTAATTTACAACCTTAATTTAATTATGACAAAACTGTCACCTAAATCTGTAAGGTATTATTTATTCCAAAGTAGCCCAATTAACACCAAAATCAGTTGCGCAGATTTTTTCTTTTTAGAAAACACTTCCTAAACTTTGGTACAACTGGAGCAATTATGACCGACTGGACCAACGACCAACAATTGTGGTCTTCATTAAATTGGTGGTGAACTACGTTTCAATTTACTGAGTTCTTATTTATTTTTTCAATTATAGCAACATTATTCTTTCCTCATTACTTCCCTCTAATTTAGTCTTATTGCTTGCAACCGTCAATTTAACATAATAAATAGCATTATATGCATAATCTTAGCACTTGGCACTTTGTTTTACGTGTGGAAACCCCCACGGTTTTCTTGGACTTAGCTTTTCAAAAATATATAAGAGTAGAATAAAAACGTTGAAAATTCTAAAACGTTTTTCATTCATACACTTTTTCAAGAATTTTCAATAATAGTTATGGTTGAATCCCCTGTCAAACATGTATACTATACAAATAGTCCTTAAATCCCTAAATCTCCGCCTAGAATAAGAGAAAATATTAAAAATAGAACCGTTTTTGTGCTGATTGTACTTTCTGAGAGAGACAGGGTGATGGATGGCGTACTGATATTTAAAATGAAAAAGAAATTGTATTGTTTCTGAACGATTCGATAGATACAATAATTTATAAGGTCAAATCCCGAAATGACGAGACTAAGTCACGCCCGTTGGTACTTTTGTGGCTATTTTCCCCTTTTTATATTGCTAAATAAAATTTCGTCATCTCAGCTAGACAGTATTTTATTAGTATGGAACACCATATAATGTGTTTGTTTGATCGTAATGTACATATGTCTACGTACTAGGCGTGAACTCTCAGAGTCTTAGAGATAGCAGAAGTTTAGCTAAGTTGACGTGACATAAGTCGGCATTCGAGAATTAGGCTATTACAGTATTCTGGTCTCTCTAATACTGTTGGTGGCGGGCTATCTTTATTTTGAGTAAAGTACCTAATGGGTAGGTTAGATAACAAATTAAGGGTCACTGATAGTATCACGTACTTCCGTGGTTTATTTGTCACCTTGGATGGAAGATTATGACTTTACAGAATTTGCTTGAGCTGTAGCGTAAGTAAGTGATTTTCGTAGAAATTATTTTGTAATTGACTATTAAAGTGTCTTGCCGTTATATTGGTATTTTACTGTTCTACAGAACCTCCTGAAAATATTCTCGTTCTACGAAATATATTACATAATAAGCTTTCATTAACCTTACTTTATCTTTCATGACCTCAGGTCCTTTTGTAAACTGGTTGGAAGGGTTCAATCCAAGACATAAACCGAATAGACGGTTTCACGGACATCTCTCAATTAATCCTTCGCCTGTAAGAGTATAAACCTTATATACATATATGAGTAAACCTTAGGTTTATTCCAAATATAATGAATATAAATTGGCATCTTATAGCATTTCCATTTCTCTCTTTAATCAGCTATCTCAGACTTCGCATACTTGCTAAAGTTAATAAATAACTTCAAAAACTTTAAAACGCTGTTATATATATAATAATAAAGTATTAAAAATAAAAAATATATATAAAAATATCTCAAATTATTACTGCGTATGACATTAAAAAGAAGGAGAATGAATAACGAACCTCTATATCTTTAACTAGGAAATGTACCAGAATATGAGAAAAGTTACTATATTTTTTTAATAGTAGACCTAATCTAAATGTACACCGTATCTTAAACCAGTAAATGATTAAAAATATGTATCCATTCCAATAACATAACTCTCTTTGCAGCCAGGTAAGAAGAATTAAGGACTGATAAACATATAAAAACAACGCTTTTTATAGCAACAAAGTTAATAAATATAAAATAAAGCTTTAAAAATTTAGTTTTATGGATATTCTCAATAGCGGATTATATAAATGCGAACCAAAAAAAATACCTAAGATTTAAATTCTTTAACTTTACACATAACTTTTACACGGGTTTTTTTTTTTGCAACTGCATTCTAGAGATGTATATTTTCAGTAGGTAAAATAAGTGTTCCATTTTATTTATTTATTTTATTTATTTATTTTAAACTTTTCGCACTACAATATTGTACAACGGCGGACTTAATTTTCTGGAACACGTCTCAAAACTGGTCGCTGTGGTCTGTCAGTCACTGGTTAAGGCCCAATATTGACATTTATAAGTCCCTAAATAGTATTCAGACATAATCATGTTCGTCAAAATCAAATTAATTTTGTTTTACGTTTTCCCAAAAAATTTTTAACATACATATTTCTCAACAATATGGATATATTTCAAAGAGACAAAATAACGTTTACGAATTGATGATCAAAGTAAGTGTGTCTACTTCTGCTTGTATTACATTTTTACTGCCTAATAAAACGAGATTTCTGTCGAATATGTATCATCTATTTGTTTTTACATCCAAGTCTCTTCAGGTTGTAATCATTTCGACTATATTTAACTGAAATGCTGTATATACCAACTTATAAATTAAGTCAACTTATAATTTTAATGAAAAAGTAAATTTAAGAACGGGTGAGGAAGCCGCTTTATTCTAACACTGCTGTGCGTTTATGTTGTGATATAAAACTCATATAATTTTTATTTAAAAATAGCTTTAAACTAATAGACGATTAAACAGTATGTTATAAAATGAGTTAGTGGCTATAATTAAAAGTGGCACTGGAAGCACCACGCCATTGGTCCACCCGATAAATAGTGGGAATGGTGGAGATAAAAGAAGAGATATGCTTTATAAGTTTAATAATGGTCACTTGAGGGCGGATCGATATATGAAGAAAATGCGGTTACTGTTGTTTACTTATTTATTGATTTTATTTGATATTTTGTAGCAATCTTGTTTCTTACGAAATAAATGCAAAAAGTAACATGCAATCGATTTTTATATTTCTATTTACCATAATTTAACAATACATTTTATATATGCATTACAAAATCTAAGCTCACTTACAAACAAGATGATAGCTCTAAAATATCAAAATATGTATATAAATGTACATCAGTTGTGAGTTAAGCGATTATACGATTATCGGTGAACAGATTAGTTCAGAATATCTAAGAGAGTTCCACTGAACATCGCCTATAACTTAGAGGTAAATATGTAATATAGGAGCGTTATAGACTTTTTTGTGACTATATGACGTACAATGATTAGTAACAATTCTTTTAATATTATTAAAAAATATACGTCATTTAACTAATTAAACTATTAATTAATAATAAAAACAGTACAAAATAAAAAAAGGGAATTTGCATGCATGCATCTTAAGATTCTTTTTCATCGTCGCTTACTGCTAGCGTTGCCAGGAGGCTAGCAGCATTATCATAAACAATAAAAAGTTACTAAAATAAAATAAATAAAAGACATTTAAGCAAATATAAAATGCTTCACAAAATGAAGAGAAGAATCTCATAAACATGGGATTAAAGTAAAATAATTTTAAGATTGCTGACTTTTTCATATCACTTTTGCTGTAAAGGTAAGTAAGTAAGTGCAAAAGTAGATGTTAACCTCAGTTTAAATACGTCGATAATAAAGGTGGTAAGTAATAGGTGTCGTGTCGAAGTGACGAACCAAGAGGCTGTTAACTCAACACAAAGGTACAGCGTTATAGTGTAAGCAACCGAAATCAATTGACACTATCTAAATGAACCAAAAACGAAAAGGTTGCCCTCGATCACACATAGTCAAGTAATGATTATTTCAGAGCTAGACATTACCCTAGTTCCTGAGTGCCTTACTCTGCATGTTTAGGTGCAGATGCATCTCTGATTTATTCATTGATTTCTTAGTAGTCTTTTTTAAGAATTCGGTTGAAAAATTAGGGTTGTCAAATATGGAATGCGTTATATATGCAAAAAAAAATGTTTTTATTTCCTAAAGTTTAAAGAATATTTTAAATGGCGGTGATGTTATTAATATTTTGATAAACAATCTTAATCAAAAGCTCATTAAACTTAAGTTACTCTCCACTGGCAGTCTTTTTCTTAAAAAAAAACTACATATTATAAAGTATTGAATTTATTTCAAATAAACAAACTGATTTATTTATATATAATGTTCACTAAACGGAGTTGAGTAATTTTTGGGTTACTTCATGTAAATTCAAAGAGAAATAAGCGCAGTGCGTCATGGCCCTACATAAAGCAACCTGAATATTTCAGTTTAGCCTGAAAAGAGGCCTACGAGCCCTTTTCACCTTCTCATGCATTTTTAATAAGTTTTTACATTAATAAGATTTACTTGAGAAACTTAAACAACTTTGTTTTTGAGTATAATTTAAATTCAACAAACATTCAAAGGCATGTTCTGCCAGTATTTGAATCCGTAGGATTAAATTTGTGATTTACAACACTGTTAACTTAGTACTCGTTTGTTTAAATATATTTTAAATAAGTTATGTTTTTAATAATAAACATTTTATTTAAAATATAGACCAAAGTGTAACACAGCATTAGTGTTACTTACATTAGATATATATTAGTTTATTGTCAGTTTTGTGAACAAGAAAAGATCCCGGCAATAGAAAATCACGGCATACGGTTCCTTTAAAATCATCATTCATTATAATATTTATTAAGAATTTATTCATTTAACATAAGGAAAGGTGCATAAAGTAATCAAATTTGCATTAAGAGGATTTCTGTCATTGTTATTTTTCTTTTTAAGAGACATTAGGGATGATTCCTGTGTCACGGGAGCCACCACAAACAGTCATAAAATGGACACAACCAACACCCAGACCCGGGACCACTAACAAAAAAAAAGTAGCCAGCTTCATCTTTAATATTTTATGTTAAATAAAATTTATGACGTCATCGTTTTAAATCCTACTAAAAGTTATAAGATAAACCATTAATTTACGTAAAACGAAACATAAGTACAGTTTATAATATTAAAATAACATACACATATGTAATAAAGTCGGTTCTATTAGACTGTAACAAAATAACAGAATGTTATTCAGTGGGTATATAATTCTGGCTATGATAACACAATTTGAAATTTAAAAATACTCAGATAAATTTTCACAACATAGATTAAGCTTCTATTTTTGGTATACCTTAAAGTTTTATTGATATTTTTTGTTTTTTATTTTTTTATTATAAAAAATACACGTAATTTGTGTATGTGTATATATGTGTTATTCAACTTGTATTTCTTGAATTTATTTTAAAAGTAGAAATAAATGTAAACAAAACAGTATTGTATACTTTACTAATAGTACCGAAGAAGACCACATTTACACATAAAGTTAAAAAATATGCTAGATACATAATGTCCTCGGAATGAATAACTATATTTTAATTTTAAAAAATTTTGGCGATCTGCTATTCAACTTAAAAAAAAAGTGAATTCAGGAGAGCGAAAAAATGCCGTGAATATACTTATTAAATTGACTAATATTTTTTTATAATTTCTTAGAAAACATGTCTAACATTTTATTTTTTAGAAATTATAATATTTCACAAATAAATAAACATTATCAATCTACTCGCATCCGCTAACAATAATATCGTTTCTATGTATTTATACGTAATATTTTTTTAAATTGTATTTTTAAATTTTGAATAACATTTTTTATATTTTAATGAATAACCAGTGCCTGTACCTGATACTGCTTAAAATATAAGACAAAGCCTAATTTAACATAAAACATGATAAAACTATTAATTTAAACTTTAAAATTGCCTCTAAAAACCTCTCACAAAAAGTTTACATAACTTCTGAACTTACCGAAAAGTTCGCTTACTTTGTTTAACACGAACCACAAATGTTCTGATCACAGTTATAACTGAATATAACACGTTCTACATACAATTTGTACTTTATTCGTAATTTTAATACTATATATTTCATATATAGTTCTCCAAACGTCCGCACCCTGCCACGAAAGACACGATACTGGAACACTGTATGGTCGATCAGTTTCGCTTGAGCTCCGATGCTTGTCTTTGTACGTCTGCAGTGCCCTTTGACGTTAGCACACAGAGAAGCGAGGGAGCTCCACTGAAACTGGACCGTCCCTTTGCGGATTACGGTAATGTAATTTCAATTTACGATAGTGGGTAAACAATAGACAGTGATTGTCTTGGGTTACTGTGTACATACGTTGTCTCGAAAACCCGCTATTTTTATTTTTATTAGTTTGAAGTCGAAGGGATGATAAATGATTCAAGGATCTAAAGAGTTCTTTTTATTTAATGTTTTTTTTATCCAAAAGACAACTGGTACACTAGGAATGATTTCTGTATTGCTTGAGGCTTTGTTGACATACAAGTAACAGACAAAAAGAACACCCTAACTCGGCACGACTATTTGTGGATCAGACATTTTTTTTTCATTTTTATCCAGTGTGGGAATCAAACCCACAACCTCTAGTTCAGCAGTCAGGGTCACTAATCACTAGACCAACAGGCCTGTCAATATTATTTTGAAGATGTAATAATAAAGTATTTGCAAGTGAAAGCTCACCAAATCTAGGCATTTATTCAAAGATACTCAATGCAAAATTATATTTTAAACTGCTAATGTTTAAGGGTAATAGAGTTGGCTACATACGTGGGTTACAGGAATCTCTACAAAGATTAGTAGTACAGTAATTCCAACACAAATTACGTATGGTTCCTAACACTGATGATAGCTTCTGTGAACTATTTCATAAAGGATAATTTTAATATATTATAGGAGGACAGACGAACAGGCTGGTCATCTGACGGACTCTCACTTTGGACCATGTATATAGCCGTGGTCTCAAGCGAGAGGCTATTCGCACCGATATCCGCCACGACATTAGCCCGTTGCTACATCCACGCGGAGCATTGCGTCAAAGTGTGGGGTGTGGTATCTTCGATACGGTACGATGAGCCTAGGATATCCCTTAATCCCACTGATAAGCTATGATGACAGTCATATTCTCTACATCTACTTGTTTTATATGTCTATTTTTCAGGAGCTAGAGAGACCAAGCTAAGGCTTGTATTTCGGAGTATTTGCAGAATACAGAAAATGGATTTACAGAAAACGGTTATTAAACAATATTTGCTTAGTATTTCACCGAGTGATTGAGGTTACCGGGGGCCTAATTCCCTTTCTCAACCCCTCTCACTAGCCATCAGATGACTCGTCTGCTCATTTTCCCCCTATACTATGAAACAAAATCTACAATGCGGTATGGTATGCGGTAAAGGGATCTTGCATTGAGAATGAGACATTAAGACAGATTTTAAGAGATGTTTCATCTCCCACCCATTTCTCCCATTTCTCATCCCCCTCAAAGGCTGTTCTAATTGTCCATAGACACTACCGTCAGGTGACCCGTCTGTTCGTCTGTCCCACTATAATATAAAAAAAACACTATTTATAACTAAGTATACAGCATTCATAGTATGTAAGTATAGGCATTCATACATAAATATTCACGCCTTTCCCCGTCCAGGGTAGGCAGAGGTAGTAGAATTTTCCACATGCGTTAGTACTTTCATCTGTATGCTTCTGTTTATTGCCAATCTGGCAATCAGCATAAATTTTCGGGGCCAACTCGCATGGACTCCCCTAATGAGTATATAACTAAATCATTATTTCATTTTCTGAATTATACATGGTCGTTGTTCTTCTTATTTTATGGTCTCATTTGTGTGGCTAGAGACCTATATATTACCAATTAATTTTCTATATCTATTGCTTCTATTTGTTAATATTGTTAATAGTATCCTTTATGAGAAAAATATTCTTGTATTCATAAACGTAATGATATCCATATATTCCGTAATGAGGCCGTTTGTAAATATTATGTATAAAGGAAATACGAAGTCTTTTGTGTACTTTAGTATCAATAACTTATATAAGATAAAGAGTTACTAAAATCCTTTTACCCATATTTTAAAAGGGTTTTAGTCTCTTTTAATTAATGAAAGAAAAACAAATTCTCACGTGAGTTTCAGTTGATCTATTGTATTATATTTAAATGGCCAGCTTATAATTATTTTAATTAACGGCAATAAACTTATGTTTTAAATCAAAAGTATGAGCTTACATAGTCCCTAATACACTAGAACTACTACAACAATAGTTGGTTATATGCATATAATTTTTATATGTATGTACACCTGTATGTTAACAAGTGTTTATGTTTGTATTGTATATCTTCTTGTTGTTGCCGCTGACAGAAAATGCAAAAGTCATACAAAAAGAGTTACATTAATAAATAAACTTCATAGTTACTAAACTCAAATAATAAAATCGTTTAACAAACAAAGGAAAACACGTACTGAACTGTTCAAGTCAACACGTTACATACAACATATGATAATTTTAATAATAAATATTTATAATTATGATACCAGTGAATACGATTATACGATATCAGTGTATTGTCCGGTATCGTCGCGGCTGGATGACTTACTCCTTGAAAAAGGTCTCCTGTCAAGACCGAAACTAGTCGGACATCGAAAACCGTATATTTAAATAAATGTGAATCTAATTCATGAAAGTTTTTATTCTTATGGAACGATTATTGTATATAAATACACAAAGCAGCAAAAGTCGCATCAAACATTTTATTTTATTGTATAATATTATTAATCAATATTGCTATATCCGGAATCCAAATTTCTCTATAAGAATATCCACGGTTTCAGTAGAAAATTTGTATACAACATTTATATAGATGACCTTTTCGGTTTTAACGTTCACCAGCGCGACAGGCAATTTCCGGATGCTTACATTTTGTGCCGTGCAAATAAAATGCAGCGATATGTGAAACTAGCTTCCGTTAGTGGTTTTTACCCGGGCAGAAAGGTAATACATCGCTATCTAGACCCAAATACCATGAATTCGTAAATACCGATATATGTAACTATGTTTACTTAGATATATTTTGTATATATGAATATTGTACATTCATTACAATTTTATAAAAAACACGCCAGCATAATAATTTGCGTCTCTATTTTATGGACTGATGTAAAACGAAATACACTGTGTCACTTCCAGTATTAAGATGATTGAGATACAACTTCACATGGCCATATCCATCTAGGGTTCTAGGCTACAGGGCGTGACAAGTAACACCACATATAAAAAGATACTCGAAAAACATAACATTCCTTCTAACGCGGTCGATAAAAACCATTGCAAATACATATTCACGCATATGCACGGAGCTGGAATCGAACCCGACGTCAGAAGATGAAACTTTTCAATTTATGTTGTGTGCAGTTGTTTTCAAAACAGTTACATTCTACAATATACACTGTAGTCTTTTTCCCTAGGAACTTAACAAAAGGGTGTTAATCGCCCATATTGCGCTATCTATGTATAATTTAGTCCAATTTACGTAATAAGAAACTAATATTGTTTCTTTGAGAATTCAATTGGAAAATTGAGCGTATAATAAAATGGGAAAAGAGATGATAGAACTATAGAAAATAGATATTGTAATGGATTTGCGATTTTAAACAATAGCTTAGCAAGTCTGGGTCACATACTATGTAACTTGTTTAAGGTCGGAAAACGCGAGTCTTCCTCCAGCACCAATTACCCACTTACTTCAAAATTAAAAATCAAAAGTATGTTTAATAATTCACACAAACGACTTTAATCCGTCTATCATAAAATTTAAGTCTAATATGGTTTTCTCATGGATGTCATTGTCACAACTGGACCAAACTCTCATCTAACTACCCCTGAAGTACATCCTTTCCAATAAAAAATAATCATCGAAATCGGTTGGTTATTCGTCCATTTGTCGCGCACATGCTTAATGCAAATTTAAGACTTATATGGTTTTCTCATAGATGCCATTTTACAGAACTGGACCAAATTAAAATGCACACAGGAAACACCAGCTTTCAAACAAAAAAAAGAAATTGTTGAAATCGGTTCACGCGATCGAAAGTTCTGCATACAACCGACATATTGCTTTTTGTTTTATAACACGTATAGCCAGTGTCACTGGGGACGATGCAAGGAATCTCCAACAAAATCTGTCAAGCATTGAGATATTGCGGTGGAAAAAAGAAACTCACATATATACAATACATACATAAACCCTCAAAACATTACACCCTTTTTCAGTCAGTCGTATAAAAACAAACTTCGGTAAAGTTTCTGAGTGAATTGTTTGAAAGTCAAATTTTCATGACGTAGCCCAAAGCTCTTAATAACTTTCACACATCCTGGACATGCCGTACCAACTTTCATTAATCTAATAAAAAGACAACTCATCTCCAGGCCGTCTTTGTCAGAGACAGATGACCTTCCTATTGTTCTTAACAACAAAGAAAACCTCACTCGGACATGCTCAACATTTTTACTAATATAGCATGGTAACAAGATTGACGCAACATTTACCTTTCCATTGTTTTATTATACATATGCCATATTTAACGCCTTTGTTGATTGAGGTGGTTGAAAATGAATAGGTAAGTAATATTACATACACACATATACTCACGCTTATATTCCTGACTGAGTAGGCAAAGGCGTCACAAAAAATCACCTTTAAAGCCATAATTTAGTCCCTCCTACATAAGGGGGGGCAAGCCTATGGCCGTCATCCGGGTACTGTAAGACTGTATATATACTGTCTGATAGATAACAGTCCAATCCAATATTGTCCCAGACACATTATAATTCCTCCGAGAACCACTAGGTAAGGTAATGGTAGCTATAGTTTGTTAATTTTATGTATGTATAATTAATTATTGGTATTTCACTAGTTCCTAATAATCTTGCTTCATTTCATTTTTATAACTATCATAACCGACTTATGTATAATCATTTTTAACATTTTTTTGTTATATGTCTGTGTCTAAATAATAATGTTTATTAATACATCAATACTTAAGCTCAGTCTAGCACCATCGAAAAATCAAAATCTAAATCGTTTATTTCGAATGAACCAATCATAGGTATTTTTGCATTAACGTGAAAAGAAGTCAGTCAGACTAATTCAGTCATGTAGCTAGTTGCTTGTTCCATAACGTAGATCCTATGGAGAAGAACAGGCAAGAAACTGAAAGGAAACCCTTTTTAAATATTTTACATAAGTTTCTTGTTACAGTTCATTAAAACATAAAATAACATGTAATGAGTAATAACAATGCAATATATCGTTCTGAAATACCGTTTATGATAATTACTATTCTATGTATGTAAGGCTGGCTGAAGCCTTTAATTGAAAATTAACTTCATTTTGCAGAAGTAATGTATGTTAGCACATAAGAAATTTCAGGACAATTTCAGGACTTACGTACGTTTATTTATTTAGTACTTTGTATTATTTTAACCTTCTTAAACCACTCCTCAATCAAAATCAAAACACTGAGGTAAAGCTTTTAATAAGACTTACACTGCTCTATGAAAAATACTTTTAAGACCTGTGTAGCCTACAGGCCATTATTTCCCAACTTCAGAATATTTACTGCACAATAAATAATTTTCTTCATTGCACCTTCTTTAAGTCAGCGACATACCGCTGTTAAGTTCCGATGACTTTTAGATTAAATTTGGTAGTGCGGCAAATAAAGCCTTCACTTTTAGTTTATTTTATTCTGCACTGAATGACTTTCCGGATACACATGTATGGATATTCCGTCACCTGCTTAGACCGCTGTATTAAATTAATTTGGAAACGGAAAAGTTTTAGGATCCAGGAAATCACAATCGTATCAATTTAAAATTTGAATTGGTTGTGAGAGAAAGCCCGATTTATACATAAGAATGGTCATAATAGAATTCGGTTTGTTTGAAAAGTTCGAAATATGTACACATATATGTGGATACTACACATGTATGGATATTGCTGTATGAATATTTATACCAGTATGTGCAGTCCTAAGCACTGCACGTACGTTTATAGAGTTCAATTGGATCGCATTTATTATCTGTTAGAAAACGTTCGAGATGGCTGTGATGACATAGATATATCATACTACATTTTAAACCTAAACTGTTAGTAGAGCTTGAATACAGTTTTAATATTGAAATTAGCACTGATGTATGTAGATGTAAGCCGTTTTGTATACTTGCTACACATTCTCGCAGTGTGTGTTAATAGACCTCTACGTCATTCCGCGCAAATATCTAATTTCCGTAGCGAACTCGGGCGTCTCGGCCTCTCATTTATTTAATGCTTATAAACCGTCCCAGGAGTGTTCCAGTGTTCTGCGCTAATAAACTTCAGTGTGCTTTTTTGTGGGCATTTTACAAGTAGTGGGAAAAAGTATGACAATACTGTTTAGATAGAAAGTTTTTGATTTTTATCGGACTATATTAAAGACTAGCCGTTCCCATCCGTTTGCCTGTGGTAACACGTTATGGCGATTCCGGTCGCGTTTATTTTCTGTTTTGAAGCTAATTCCTCAATAGACTTTTTTTATCCGATTATTACTTCCAGTAATTATCCCGTGTAAAAAAAACTTACTTCAGCTTTGTTATGTTAATATAAGTTGGCAATTAAGATTTGAAATCGAAGTTTCATTTTTATATGTTTTACTTTTACTGTACCTATATTTTAATAACCAAAATAATGTAACAAACAAGAAATTTGCTCCACCGACAGTGATAAATTGTTGATACTCGAATAATTTTAATACTATGCCTTATCTCATTGACTGGTCCGGTGTCATAAATCGCCTGGCTGGCCTAAAAATAAATATTCAATGAAGATTATTCTATTCTATTCTAAACCTATTACATACAAAATCTGTAAAAGCGTGACAAACATATACAACAAATAAACTCACTTAGTGGTAACTACTAAATAAATCTTTTGAAACAACGTATTGTTTCAAAAGATTTATTTAATTTAAAACTTCTAAAGATATCTAGCACCTTTTTCAGCAAATCTTACGGTAATGGGTATTAAGATAAGAATGAAACTTTCGAGTAATAAAACGTTATGAGAGTTATTTTTATTTTCCTTTAGCTTGAATGATATTAGTAGCGAAATGTTCTCGCTTTTAAAAGAAATTTGACAGATGCAATTAAATTGTATACACTTATTACGCTATGAAGTCTCACTGTACGGTGGCACGATATAAAGAAAATCTGAGGGCGATATAAAGCGCATTCCTCTTTTTATTTTATATTTTTATATACTATAAAATATTGACCCTAGAAAAAATTGTCTTATTATTTTTAATATTGAAGTTTTAAGATAAATCTTACAGTATTCTATTTAATATAATTAAGTTATGAAAAATGTAAAAACCTTATTATTATGCCTGCTATAAAGCATCTAATGAAAGATTGATAGTAGAATAGAATAGAATAGAACTAGACTATATTATAAACCCAAAAAAAGAAGTTTACAATTTTACGAATTTTAAGGTAGTACATTCCATTGTCGAATAGCTTGAACAGTAAATGATTTATCACAGAACCCAGTTGAGTGACTTGATACTGACAGTTCCAGTAATTCAGACAGATAGTTGAGGGTAGTACTTTAACGAACGTCAAATACAGCCATCTTCATTAAAACATATTTTTTAATCGGATTACAAGCAGCAAAGATGTCAAGTCATAAACACAAATAAAAATGAAAAGTGCTGTCCGATTGATAAACTTTTCTTTTTTGTAGTTGGTTAAAAAGATACCCAGTTTATGTCTCTATATTTTGTGCACCCCTAACAACATGTATGCGTATTTTTATAAATTAGTTGTGTAGCCTACCAAACAAACAAATAAAGTCAGGAAGTTTACTTTTTTTTTTTTTAATTAAAAGTGTAATGAAATTTGCTTAAAAAATACATGAAATATCATACACATCTGTTTTAACTTGTTCGGCTAATAGAGTTTTATGCTCAGCGCATACTATTAGTCACAAACCTTCGGTTACAAGTTGTAGTTGTTAATGACTTTTCGAAGCGTCGGCCAGTTATAGGTCAAGTGCGAGCGAAACTATTGAAAACTGTTGTTGCAACTCTCTGGCGCAACATTATAGTGCTGCAGAAGTTTTTTATAGTGTGACTTTAAGTTACTTCTACTCATTTTCAAATTCAAATTAATTTAAATATATTTATTCTATAAAATTCCTCCACAAATACGTAAATATCAATACACACAGAGTCACCGGAACTATAGGTTGCCTTGTCAAATGTGAAATACTTGCAGGTATCAATCGTCTTGATTCCCGGTATTCTAGTTGCCTCTATCCTTGGTGGGTATTTATTAAACCTCTGCCTACCCCATAGAGGTGTGTTAAATACCCACTTTTTGCCATCTAGGAATTTAGACCCACTAACGTAATAGGTATATACAACTCACTAAATACCAGTAACTGCAATATAGGTAATATCTCGATCCGCACTCAAGTTACCGTTATTAAACTTATAATACACTTTTGTATCGCCCCTCCATTCTTGCCGTTTATCAAGGCAGTGCTGTCATTGCGCTTCGGGTGTAACTTGTCATAATGATGTCTGACTCTTTTTATAAATAATGTACTGCTTTATTACGAACATTTTACCCCTATTTTTTAAAACATAAATACTAATAAAATCTCCGTAGTCATTGCACGCCATCGGGAACAGATGACCGAGCTATACGAAATAGTAGCAGGTTTCCAGCTTAACAATGTGTTTCTGACAATACATGATGTGTGTAACCGATATGCTTCTGACACAGAACAGCACCTAGCCTTAGGCCCGGCACAGATATACCGTACTATAAGGTCTATTTTAACACATGCGATCGCAGTGACAATAGAGTTTGACAAAATTATTGGTTGAACCAAAGTATTGCATTGCATATACACGTGCCATAATTAATGAATAATAAAAAATATGAAATTATAATCAAGTCCATTTTTTCGAATCATAGTTTGAAAGTAATTCAAAACTTATAATTTTAATAATATTTGTATTTTAATAATATAAATAATTAAATTACTATGAGAACGTTTGAATTAAAAAAAGAAGTGTAATTTTGTTTCATTAGAGTTTAATCTTCTAAAATCATTCAGCACATAAAATGAAGCTAGAGGAATATTGTGATGTAATTTTATCTTTATATATTTTATTTAACCCTTCTGTACGTGTGTATGTTAATTGCTAATGTTATGTTATATGTTAAAATCATTCCGTTATAGTATTTTAAAACTATATTTATGTGGGAAACTTGTAGTAATAATCAAGTTGTCTAGTGTCTAAATAAATTGAATTATATATAGAAAGTAAATAAATTATATTTTATTATATTTACTATAAACTATATACACTATAAACTATTTACAATAAACTATAACTTTCTATAAACAATGGATATTATATCACAGATAATCTCTGCACATACGCTTTGGCGTTCAGCGCTTTTGTTAGTGAGTATGAGAGTACAGTTAGCTACCACAGTGGCGAGAGACTGCAGTGAATTTTATAGACAGATAGGTAGAGATGACAATTCTCTATTATCGATAGAGAATTGTCATCTTTCGAAAATATTTACACCTAAAGGTACAGTCGAAAAACCTTAAAAACTGTTACAATAAATAAAACCATATTTTTTATTATTATTAAAATTCATTACTTTTGAACAACGTAAAGAAAATGGAGGTTCTTTATTCCACTGTTTTTTTTTTTGTGTGTATGTAACTCGATATCTTCGTCATTTCTGAAAAGATTTCAAACTATTTAATTTTATTGGGTCTACTAAAGACCCCATTTAAGCTTGAAAGATAAGAAAATATGTTTTTCTACTAACAGAACTTCACAGTTGAGCCAAAGTGTTTTTGTATGGCTCCTCGCATTTATAATCATCTACCTAAAGCCATATTAAATTATAATAATATAAAGAAGCTTAAATTTTGACTCAAACAATTTCTTTTAAGACAAGTGTATTATAATGTTACTGAATATTTTAATAAAAAAATATAATCTACGACGCCTCCGATATGACCAACACATTTTATAAATTTTGACATAATCTCAATTATTAATTTTAAATACGAAATAATAATTACTTGTCATTTCTCTGATGTTTATTTTATGTACTTGACATTTTTTTACGTTATTTTGACATTAAAATATATTTAAAATCTCTAAATAATTTCACTAGATACCTAACTGGGTAAATAAAAGTTTAAGGAGAATTGTAAAAAAGTTGTATGCTGACTGGCCTGAAAGGAACTAAATATTATATAACATCAATGACCCTTCCTATATTTGCAATAAATAATAATTATTATTTTTATTAAAAAATAAATCTTCCGCCTTTAAGGTGGCAAATTATAGTAACTCTGATAATTTACTATGTATTTATAATGTATTTACAATATTAACAACTAAAAAGCGATTTTCGAAAATTTGTATGAAAGGTTTTATGACAGTAGAGAAAGCTTGATGTATGTAAGGATAGCAGTAAGTGGTGGGCTGTTTTCTGCCTACCCTGACTGGAGAAGGCGTGAGCTTATGTATGTGTGTATGTATGTTTAAGTGCCTAATAATTATGAAATAAGATATATTCTTTGCATCTCAATCAGCAGTAGTATTTAAACGCCAAACTGGTAATTTCGGTTCGGTTTTCTGTTAACCGAAGAGGATTATTATAAGAACTTAATTTGAACTAACTTGATTACTCTGATTACTGGGCTGGTGCATAGCTTCATAATATTGTTTTTTTTTACCAATATATTATTAACACATTTACTACCATTATAAAAACCCGATTGGTATACGATTCTTTTAAGCCGTAATGTTAATGAGAACTGGAGAAAAATATTAATAATTTCATTTAATAAATTTCGATATGTTGATAAAAAGAAATCAATGTTTTTTCACGTGTTTTGCAGTATCTACTTACAAATTTACTTAAAAAAAATCTTCTATTAATAAGTGATTTTATATTTATTTTACGAATATCAACAAACAAAAATAATAACTTAATCATTTTTGCATAAATATATATATAATAACCTTTCTTAGATTACCTACTTTTAGAATTAATTGTAACAGTTAATGCTGTTTCTGTTATATATTGGTGACTTGCTTTAATATATTATTAGTATTCCTATTGCTATTTTAAAACATGTGGTGATAGTATACCTCCAACTGACATGTAAAATCTATTTATAAATTATATACACTGTCTTATAAATTTCAAATCACCTCGAAATTTATAATAAACGTTCACGTTATAAATAGATTAATTTATAACGCTCATTAATCAAAACTGGCCGTCCACAAAATAAGAGGAAATAAATTGCCATTACTTTGCAGCACCTTGGAGGGCCCACTCAATTTAAAGTTTCCTAATTAGTCAGTAACAGCTTAACGTCTATCAAAATGGATTTTGCAATAAAGATCCCCCCGATCTGCACTTGATCAATACTCGTTTTCGTCTTTTTTTTTAAGTTAAAGTTGTTCAGATTCATCTTAAGCGTCTATATGTGGTTTGATCAGATATCAAGCTCACGTCACCCTAAAAAGAAATTACTCAATTAATACGATCGTCGACTGTTAAGCACAATCAGTTTCTCTTGATTCAATGTCAAAACACGGTACGAACGGGAAAATACAGATATGGAATATAATTATTTATAATTTAGTTATAATTAAACGTGAATAATTTAACATTACAAAAATAAATCATAATTTGACAATCGCGTCATCCTTATTGTCAATAACGGCTTATTTATTCTAATCCACTTACAGAAATCTCTAGCAGCAAAAATAATTACATTCAATTCCCTAATATGTATTTGTTTAATTTGTAATTTCTGTATTCTATGTATACAATAAAGAATGAATATTGTTACGGAAATGGGTACAGAGATTGGAAGGAAACTAATGTCTCTGACGAGAGCAGCAATTTATTTGCGTTTCACAGTCTGAACGCGTAACACTGCACCGAACGCGTAGCACTGCACGAACCGCGTAGCACTGCTCCACACTGTCCCCGCGGACTACACGAGGCCCATTCCAACGGGATTACTACACCAATTTTCAATTTTACAATATTTGTGCTTTTTCACTTCTTCTTCTTGTTCTTCACTTGAGATCGCTTTCCACTGAACTCTTTGTATACCCCTTTTTGTTATTCTTTTCGATAGTCCTCTAAAACCTTATTTATTAATTCAATTTGCTTGATTTAGTACTTTCCACTATATTCGAATTTTCTAAAGAGATCACTCCACTTACTAATATTTTCTATAAAACACCGAAATCACAAACAAAAACCCATTAAGACCCCCGGGGCTTGAACTCACGGCGATCCGTGACTCGTCCATTTTTCGAAAAACTTCTAAGCGTGGTGTCACAATATAAATACTTCCCTAATACTCGAACAGAAGTCTGTTAAAGATTTCAAAATGGTTAGTCCCTGAAACTCCCTGTCGGTCATTTATTTTGGAGTAGTACAGGCAGTAAAACTACGCTTTGAGACGTAGGAACAGAGCTATGACCATAAACGTAGGTGAAATAGTGGGAAACGTCTAGTAACTGATAACCATACCTGGTAACAGCTTACAGCTATTTTCCTAGATACACATAAAACATTCAAAGACGAAGAATTTTTTTTTAAAGGACATACGTACCTCAAGGTAGTACATTAGCTTTAAGTAACGACAGCAAAAAATAAACACATGGTTTCTATTACATGAAATCGTTACTTGTCTGTACGAGCGCAATAACTTTTTAAATTTTACAAAAACTTTTCACATAAATAACAATTAGAAGGAGCTTTGCTAATGCGAAACTCACTTTACAGAACAATTAGCTAAATGTTTCACTAGCTCCAAAATGTCAGGTACTAGTAATCTGTTAATGAACTAGAAAACAATTATTGAACAAAATTTAACCGAACAGCAATAATAATAATTTCTACAGAATAAAAAAAAATATTTTTTTTAATTACTTACAATTTTATTTTTTATAAAATGTTTTATCTTCAAAAATCATAAATAAATGCTTTTAATAATTAAAATGACAATGAATTACATTTTCATGGATGAACGGCGATTTGAAATAGTTTTTCTATTTGAATACTTCAAGCCTTGGGGAATACCTAAGCTATTTTCAATTGAAATATCATGTGGTTAAAGCCGAAGCAGAAGCTTGTTAAAACGGAAATACAAAAAGGTCCTTTATTTCTGCACATAAGTTACTGAGCAGTGGAATGGAATCAGAGTAACGGCTAAAAAACAGAAAATACTGTTTTAAAAATTACTAGACTACTAGAACACTAGACAATCATAAAATGAAGCCAGAGGAATATTGTAATGTAATTTTATCTTTATATTTTTTATTTAACCCTTCCGTACGTGTGTATGGTAATTGTTAATGTTGTTAGGTTATGGTGAATATTTTTGGGTAATTTAGTCCCTTAATGTGTATGACTTACATTTGGATCCGATAGGTGGTGATGCGTAAAGGTTCAAGTAACACAATCCTACGTTCATTACAACGTCGCGTGTGTTGCATCTCGCAGTTGATCTGTAAATTTATTTATTTCAATGATGATTTATTAATTAATTAATTATCATCATCAGCCTATCACCGTCCACTGCTGAACGAGGGACGAGGAGCACAAACTATAAAGGTCTTGGGATGATGATGTTGTCATAACTGAAAATAAATTGCAGAGTTTACGGTTAAACACTTTAAACTCAAGTTTTCTATAAGAAACATTTTTTGATTGAAAAAAATGGCAGACATTAAGTTTTGTATTACTGGCAGCCCTGCTAGATTTGTATCAGTAGATTCTTGGAAAAAACTTTTTTATCATTATCTATCTTTTATTATCATTACCAGGTACCGACTTACACGCTATCAATGCATAGATTAAATTAAGGTTTCAAAATATAATTTCCTAATGGTATTCCTATTGTACTATGATGGTTTTAACGTCTTTTTATAAAATCCTTTATTACTAGAAATAAAAATAATGAAAATAAACTTGTTCCTGAATTAATTTTTTTTTTTCTATAGTTCTTTTCTTGTTTATTACTATAGAAATATTTTAAGACCAAGCAGGCATTAAGTTGACATGCCATGTTTTTTTTTAATGTTGGCTGGACCCGAAACTAGTACTGCTATTACAAAACACATATTTCAGTACAAACATATAGTATGGTAATCATAATTAATTATTGAAACTTCCGAAAATTAAGAATTGAAAATCACGGGTATTCCAAACTGCTCTGTTTATTGAAATTTTTGTTAGAATTTTATTATTTTATCATTAATATATTACTATTACTCTTTTATTGACTTTCATAGCATACTTATTGCCGTAGACTATTCGTAGCTAAAGTCTACATATTTCGTAGCAAAACGTCGACGCTCAGTTTTCCATGTGCTACGTTACACATATTATATTATAAAGAATGATGTCATAGTCGCAAATAAAATAATTACTGAGGAACACCGTAAACCTGATACTTTATGTGTGCAGTGTGTGCGTGTGTGTGCAATATACATATATTTGTAATTATGTATGTGTGAAAGTATGTAGCCATGTCGTTAATTATTACGCGAGCTACGTGCATCTCTTTTTATACTATTAAACGTTCTGTGAATTCAGTGCAGCCTTTAATCTAGTATATTCAAATTGCAGTCAGGTTTTAGACTTAAATATTTAAATACTGGACGTAGTTTGTAAAGCACTGAACGAAAAATTTAAAAAAGATCTAGTTGAGATTATTTAATGCTTAACTATTTTCCTAATACATAAGAGGAAATGAAATATAGTTATTCAACTAGTAGCAGAGGTTTTTATAGGTTAGTCATGTAAACATACATAACAGAGCACTTCCCTAACTGCATCAGCCAGTATCGGAATCCTTGGCGTCGTTACAGTTTCGCAGTCACTTAGAGAGTAAGGCCATATCAGCCTCGAAGAAGCTTGGTGTGCTAAACAGATCGAGACAGTATTTTACTCCGACCCACCACCTGCAACTTTATAAGGCGCAGGTAAGGGCGCACATGGTACTGTTACTGTTACTGTTCTCATCTCTATGCAGGTGCACCCCAGTACCAGCTTCTCCCTCTTGACCGCATTCAACGGAGAGCGACTCGCATCATCGACTGCCAAGATATTTCTGATCGACTTGACACCTTGACGTTGCGTAGAGATGTAGCTTCACTCTGCATCCTCTATCGCTTGTATCAGGGAGTGTTCAGAGGAATTGTTCGGACTTATACCGGCTGCAGGTTTCCGAATCGTCCTACGCGACAAAATATCCATCCCCATCACCTGACGATTGGAACTCCACCCCTGTGCGCTTCTCCAGAAGCTTTTGCCTCGAACAACCAGCTTATGGAACAAATTGTCGCCTGCCGTGTTTCCGAACCGATACGACCTTCAAACCTTCAAGAAAAGAGCGTACTCCTGCCTAAAAGGCCGGCAACGCACTTGTGACTCTTGAGTTGCGGGTATCCATGGGCGGCGATAGTCACTTACCATCAGGTGACCGATCTGCTCGTTTGCCCCCTATCGCATAAAAAAAAATTATAGAATTGTCATTGAATGCGATGTAAATAGAATAATTGATGTTATTTTTTTTAAAGTTGATAACCGCGTTTAATTATAGTAAATCGTAAACACGTTCTATTAAAATACTCATTTGTGAATGTTGAATTATCTTCTAACTCCTAAACGATGAGACGCTATTATCTCAGTAGTTTTCGAAAAAAAAAAAGAAATTATTGGTAGCGCATTTTAAATTAAAGTGTTTCCTTCAATTTCCCTGGAGCCCATATGTTAGTCCTGACTTGCAAGATATTAAAAAAATGTGAAAATCGGTAAACAATTGGCTGAGAAATCGATTGACAAACATACAAAAAAAAACATACATACAGTCAAACACAGAACCTCCTCTTTTTTAAATCGGTTAAAGAATCTAACTATATATCTACTAACATACAATAGGTATATTCAATTCAATTAAAACTTTCAAATCAATTGAAAATTTATTGCATTTCATTCTTAGTTATACAAAATGTTTTTAAGTTCAAAGTTTATAATCAAAAATCTTAGATAATATATATAGAGAGAGTAACGGAATTGAAATTATAATAACTGACTTTTAAATATTTCTTATTCTGGTTAATGTTTCATTAATGGTCCATGGTTGTTACCAATCATAGCCATATAAAAATATGTTGATACAGACTAATTGACTACCATAGTGACTCCACTTTTAATGATGGATAGCAATAATGAAAAACGAAATCAAAGATAAATAAATTAATTAATTTAACGTTTTTTTATGTGTTCAAATATTTAGAAATTAAATATATGAAAAGCGTTAAATACTCAATGGTGCAGTTATTAGATAAATTGGAGCTCGATGTTCCATGTTAACCTTTACATGGAACGATAAGCAAGAAGGATACTTTAATTGTTTAGATTCACTTAATATGTTCCTCTAACGATCGCTGACCAAAAAACCCGGAATGTGTTTATTGCCGTTACTTTGCTTACAAAAGAAGACGCACTCAGTTTTGAAGATGTGATGTTTGACGAGCTGCTTTGGGTGTAATTGAACTTAGAGTTCTATATTTCAAGACGAATAAATATTATAGTGATGAGCCCGCAGTGATGGTACACAGACGTTGACTCCCGGCCTTTTCGACAAAGGTACTTCCCGAAGCAGCCATGTCCGGTAAGTACTTGCGTCTTCCAGTAGGAGAGGCTACCATGTCGCCTCTCCAGCCAATCCTCCATAACGGGTCTTACCACCACGATTGTGGCGTATCCTAGATTTGTCTATACCTAAAATAAAGAAAATTATGGCATCA
Organism: Tyria jacobaeae; assembly: GCA_947561695.1. Classification (NCBI taxonomy): domain Eukaryota; kingdom Metazoa; phylum Arthropoda; class Insecta; order Lepidoptera; family Erebidae; genus Tyria; species Tyria jacobaeae. The sequence continues at coordinate 9,419,528 of OX387231.1, read as the reverse complement.
ACTGAACATTCGGAATAAAAATGCATAACATAAAAATTTGTTGCTCCAGGCCCAGGTATCAAAAACATTTTCGAGTTAAATCAAAATAGCTTTATAAAAGCTATCAAACTTCTAAATCAATCAATCTATAAAGTTAGCCACATTGAACACTCGTATAACGAACTGACAGCTGCCGCTTCTAAATCTTCGACAGCCTTCAAGAAAATTAGTTTCTTTTTTATTGTCTTCACAATCGATTCGATAATATCGATTAGCGCGTGATGGAGATAAAGTGGAGAATCAAATTTTAATTTTATTATTATTTTGTTATTCTCGATATACATAAATTAATCTTTCTATGTAAGTTATCTGTATCTTACATTACCTAAACTACGGATCAGATTGTCATAGAATTATTATTTTTTATAGAATGTTGTAAAAATGTTGTATTCTAAAAATGCTGGTCATCAGTTTATATCGTACATGTGGTGTACTCAGGTAATTGTAATTTTTTAACAATAACAATAAGTATTATATCTGTATTTTGAGAATAAAATCAAATACTGCAAATAAAACTTGGACTCAGGACAACAATTTGTGAATCATACAATTTTTTCCTAAGCGGGAATTTAAAGTTAGACATCTAGCTCAGCAGACAGGATCACTAACAACTAGACCAACAGGCCAGTCAAAGGTTATTGTTGCACACCTTAGGATATTCGAAATGAAGTTCATCGAGGTAAACACAATTTCGTCTAATTTAACCCGACCCGTCTCCTCCGCTGCGAAGTTTTCACAATAACAATATCGTTACACTTCTTATCTTGTTCCGTATCGTTATTGCACTAACTTTGTAACACGTTGCTAACAAAACTCCAGTTCGTAAATCAACTGATGTCTTCTTCCAATTTGTTTAGTCTATTCCTCTAGCGTAACGTTTACACAAAGAACCCTTTATATCAATGAGATGGATATAATGTTATTTATAGTAAGGCATTATTACAAAGGAAGTGTACATAAACGCTTTGTTTTATTGACACTGATAAGTAACTTTTTATGTTTCGATAAAAATAAGGATTACTCAGATAAGTTTATTTACTGGCTTTTGCTCGTTGTTATAACTAATTGTGTGATTTGAAATAGTAATAATATATGAATATTACATTTTTATAAGCACTATGGGTTTCGTTTTAACAACAACAATATATTACAAGGATACAAAAAAAACATGTTTGTGATAAGGAAGGCTAAAACCAAATAAACACACATGAACATATATTGCTACACTTATTATTCCATTAATGATATTATCCTGGGGCATAATACACACTGCATAGATATAAACTAACCATACTAGATTCTAGAATATGACATACACATTATGCATATACCAATTCAATTTCATTACTTACTAATACAGACGCTATTTTTTTAGTTGAAACTCTTATTTATAACCTCCAGTAGCCAAACGGCTTGCCTAAAACAGTATGTTGTGAGCAAATCGTCAGTTCTGAAACGGTATGTTTTTAAGGGCTGACCCAGTGACAGCAATTTATCAGGCAGCCTGCAGGCTTCAAGCGGGGGACTTTGCAAACCTTCAAATAACGGACACAAAGAATACCCAAACTCAGGATAATAATGTGAGGAGGTATTAAATGGGTGTTTTCTACACACTAGCAGGAGTGTGGAGGTCTTTCTCACAGAATCGTAAAAAATACTTCTGATGCTTCTGATGCTTAGGACCGGAGTACTCTCTCAGTCAGTTAACCTCGTTTGGCTTAGTATAATACTGACATGTAGTCACACTTACTAAAATTAAATCCTAAGTATAGTACTTTATATTTTATAAAGTGGGACTATGCTGTTAAAAGCGAACGTAGAGCGTTTTTGTCTGCTGACTGCAAGGGTCACTGCATTCACATTACTATTTAAAATCTGATAGAACCGAATTAGTACTTTGCAACGCTATATGTATGCACAAATCATTTTGCATCCGAATAGATAACACATAGAATAGAATACCATAGCCAAGTTAATTTAAAGAAAAACATGCGGAAAAGTAATTATTTTGCAAAGGATCTAAACGCTATTGAGGGGTTTCATCTGAGGAAAAATACCTACTTTATTCTTGCATTTAAGAATAATCATTTGTACTTCATTATGATTATCTAGTCTATAGCAGTCCAGTCAGTATAGGAATCTCCTAACCTATCGCATCCAGTTATATCTCAGCTATCTTTCGCAAGTCGTCAGTCCATTTGGCTGGGGGATGCCCCACCTTCCTGTCGCCTTTTACATCTTTACTTGATACTAAATTTAATATAATTGATTTATAGAAAAAATGTATGTGCACTTTTAAAGAGAGTGGTTGTCCATTTTTGTGCCGGTATTGGTTTTATATTCAGAGTAAAATAACAATATTGTTACTCTGTAAAAGGAATTAAATTACTAACACACTAACAAAAACATCTAAACCCTCATACTTTAATATCCAAATTTGAAGAAAAGAAAGAAAATGTGTGTGTAAACTATTTACACACACATTTTCTAAAATTATTATATACAGGATATCATAATTTCTTTATCAGTTTCTTTATATATTTATAGATATCTCACAATTTTATCGCAAGAAAGCGAAGCTTAGGCAAGAATGGGCCGACTTGATCTGTGCGTTACCATTCCCATGCCCAACTTCCCCTCTCCTTTTTCCGATCTTCTCAGCCCCCTGTCCTCTTTCTCCTCCACAGAAAATTTATAATTTCTTTAATTTGCACACCGGGGCATAAAATTTGCGTTTTACCTTTTTACCACCATAAGTGGATCATTTATTTCTAGTTTATCAAACATCTAAAATCTTAAAAACGGCTGAACCGATTGCGATCAAATATAAATGAAAGAACACTGTCTATTGAATTAACTTTCTGCCAAAAAAATTGCATCAAAATCAAGATATTTGGGAGCTAGCACACAATCGTACAAACAGACACGTCAAATTTATTATACCCCGCTTCTTTCTTCAGGGGTTAAAACGATGATTCATGACGGCATGACGATTCATGACGCATTATTGCCTTCTTTCTTACTTAGGAAAAATATTTAATCCTATATTCAAAAATAAACAATTTTAAAAGAAAAATTAACACGAACTAAACTAAACTAGCCAATAGACTAACAGGTCTGTCGACAGCAGATTTATACCGATCGAATTTAGCTAACAATTTATCAAATTAAACCAATTTATATTAAATATTCATTATTCATATGCATTAATATTTCAATTATAATAAAGGAAAAAAAATGTTAAAAACTCTGATAAAGTATTATCTAAAGTATTCTTAAGAGATAAGCATGCTTAAGTTATTAAAATATTTCATCCTTTGAATTTGAATAGACACTCAGGCACCCCTGACGCCGATAAAAATGAAAGACATCAATTTCTCACCGACCAAATGTTAAAAGAATATTCTAAATCAGAATCCATTTATTTAATATACTTTTTAAGGACGGAGAAGTTCCATGCCGCCTTGAACAGATTGATGACGGAAGCGTCACGTACAGCGTTTCGTTACGTTACGAAAAAAGGAAATATATTGTCAACATTAATTAAATAACACTTGAAACACTCCAAACCGCGGGACTCAATGATGAATGGCCACTCTGAAGTTCTTGAAGGAGAACTGAAATCGTTGCAAATCTTCATCATAAATTAAAAAATCCATGTCATGCTAATAATAATAACAATAGGCCAGAGAACTTGGAGTAATGACTTCCCGGCTACAGCCAGTACGAGTTACAGTCTTTCCTTCCATCGCTTTAGCTTGTTCTTTTCTCACCTTTTGTCAAATTATGTTATAATATACACCTCTTATTACCCATTCAGGGACAGGTACAGGGGTTCCCGTGTAGTATATGTGTATTACACTAATTATGTGTTTTTTGACGCTTTCACGTCTAAACTACTTGACTGATCTTTACAAAATTTAGCGTATACCTCGTCAAGAGTACAGAAAGGCAAATTGAGTACCTTTCAAACGGAAAACAACTGTCTGCAAGTGAGTACACGCTCCAAATAGAAAAATAAGATACTGAAAAGCGATCAAGATTGCGGTGGACATATGTATGTATGTATGCTACTCACAAACAAATGTTTATAACTATTATCATTTTATGTTTCGCACTTTTCACACAAGAATTGTACCAAAAACTATTCCAATAACGACAAAATACTTTTGAACACAGCATATGGTTGTTAGCTTTAGGTATATTTTTTTCTCATTTTTTAAACGATGAACTACAGTTATTTTTTACTAGCGAACCATATTACTACTACTTTATATATTTGTATTGATGTTTGTTAACTATTCACGCCAGTGCGGCTGAACGGATCTGGATGAAATTTGAAACAGATATATACTAACGCCTTTTTCCCGTCTAGGGAAGGCAGAGACAGTGAATCGCCATTTGACACGATTCAAAATTTCGACGCGAACGTGGTCGCTACTAATAGCTAGTTCATCATAAAAAGTCATTCAATCAGATCAGAAGGCTAATTCTCTTAATTATAAAGGTTCAAAACGCAGTTTCGATTCTCTTCTTAATACCATAAATATCACAAATACTATTCACGTAAAATATCAAAGAACGTCAAATACGACATGCATTACAATGAGATCGAAACTGAATTGAAATTTGAATAAAGTTTAAACTTTATTTTGATATCAATGTCTGAACATACATTTTAATTCTTCATTGTGGCCGTTTTAGAGTAGCCAATAGACTGAACATAAGCAACAATTTTTTTATCCTCGTACACTAATAAACGTCTAATAGAAGATAAAATAAATATTATCGTTGATTGAAATTTGAATGAAAGTATAGTAAAAAACTAGTTGGTATCAAAGGTATCGTTTGAGAATAAGAATATAGGAGCATAATTGGTATCTATGTCAGCATCACAAAACAGCCTGAAGAGGGTTACTAAAGGCTATCATTATCTAAATGTCATGATAGAATAGATTTAATTATAAAACCTATTATTATTAAAGGTAGGTTACAATTAGTTAAGTAATTAAAATAAGGTTATGTTATTCTTCTATTTACAAACAACTTTATAAAACGGTCAACCTCATATCTTCCAATTAACAGACCGCATGTGGGTGAGCATATTGTGTTCAAAACCAGCATGTTTTATCAAAAGTTAAAATCAAACGATAACAATGGTTAGTAACATTAATAATTTTAAATTAAGTATTGAACGAACACGTACGAATGAACGAATCCTAATTACAAACACTATAAGTTTCCATATATAAAATGAGTCTTGAAACCTACGTATGTTTGCGACTTACAGAAAGGAGTAGTGCAACGATGGGCTTGACTTAATGAAATAAAAAAAAATAATCAATATTTCCAATTGACTGACGTCTATGTACTCAGTATAACTTTGCAAAAGTATTTTAAATTAATAAGTTTTGGTTTTGATTTCGATGAACTTGATAGTTCTTAAAGGTATTTATTGCCAGTCCTAAGAACAGAACGGTAATTAGTTGGTACTTTATATATGATTTAATACCGCAATTGTTTGAAATACAGTGGGGATAATAAAGGCTATTTAAAGATTTTGATTTCTTAAATAAATTTCTATGGATATTATTTTTTATAGTAGACTGACTACCTGTAACTATTTATTTTATATTATATTATTTATTATTTCTTAATTATGGACTACTTCATTAAAGGCAATTCACAAATAAATATGATAATTATGATTTTTACAAAATGGTTATATTTTTTTACCTTTCATCGGCCGTCACGTCTCTCATGACTGTTTGCGGGTTTTTGTTTTGCTGGTGGATTATTTTTGTTGTGTTTTCTTGTAGCTTTTAACGATGACCACTGGCTTGTTTATGGATATAGATTCATATTATGGTGAGCACATAAGGGCAAAGGATATGTATTCAATTGAAGTGTATCGATAAACTAACAGCAATAGGCATTAAGGGAGCTGTGAATAATAATGCCTGGCTATTAAGAGACAAAATCCAAACAAGACATATAAGTCGAAGGACATATTTTGTTTATCTATTAACTATATTAGGGTACTACTGTAATTGCAGGGTAGGGAAAAGAAATTAGGCTGCTTTGAACGCATGCAGTATATAATATGATACTTAGGTTAGGCAAGATTCCAAGCTAATTTTGCAACTTACCTCGAATGTATATTTATTATTGATGATGTCATTTGTCAATGAAATTAATTTATAGCACATACATATGTGCAGTAAAGAATTTTTCAAGAAGTGACACTTTTAAAATCACTAGATGATGACATGAGGAATCCTGATGCTTTGGACGCCTTTTCCATTATATTTTCAACGTGATCCTTATATACTAATTTCGAGTGTGAACTACACGAGGATCCCGAATATAATAAAACATGAAAATAAAATCATAAAGATATAAAGTGTGTGTTGCTTAATATGACATACATTATTATGCCTGGACCAAGAAATAATTATGCCCTTTCAACCGACAACATGCCAATTGCTGACAGAAGACATGATCAAATTAATTGATTACATTTAGTATTTTGTAATTTCCTGTAGATAATAACAAATATTAGATAATAAACTTAATTCACTTTTCCGGGATGACATTCCGTTCAACATTTTGTCTTATATCTATAAATCTGTTGATTTTCTAACACAATAATATTATTTTTATTCATCTTTACAACAAACTTTATTTCATTAGAAGCCGCAAAATTGTAAAATAAGTTTGCACGTCTTTTAAAGTTTTATTTTGTTTTTTCTATGGTGGCCTAGACCGAAATGTCATCATCAGCAAACTTAAGTTTGACTAACTTGACATTAGACTGAGATGTTATTGAAATTTTATTGACTTTTAGTGGAATAAAATGCCGATTGTAAGTCAATTTATAATAATCTGATCTCAGTTCAATCATCTTGTAGTATCAGTGTAAAAAGAATACGCGAGTAGGCCTTCAGAATACACAGTCAATATAATACAATCGTATCTGATCATTGTCGCAACATCGCAATCGTGCGTCTTATCAGTAGGTACAAATCTAGGGTATAAACTCCTTATCTCTCCTCCTAATTCTATTTTAAATTTAAAACGGCCAAAAAAGGAAATGTTTTCAATATTAACGAACTCCCCCGAATCTGAAACTCCGTCAAATCAATTTGATAAATGATCACGAAAGGGACACGACGCTACGTTTAAAATATAAATGAGCATCCTTTTATTGATTTTAGATTATTTGACAACAATCAACTCTTTACAAATATTTGTTGATGAAAAAGTTGTTTTACAAGTTAACATTTTTCCTATACGTGCTTATTTTCGCATAATTCTTTTTTTTTTACTAATTTTGAGAATATCAATTCTTAAAGTTTTAAAACTACTTTCAGCTTGCAAAGTGTGCAAAGTATGTACATAGTTGCTGATTAAAACTACACTGACTAAAGCTGAGTATACACTTACACACAAATTATTTTTAACCGAATTTAAAAAAACGAGAAGGTGCTTATTTAGACTGTTTTTTTTTTTTGGTGTTTAGGTATATCTTCGTTATTTGTCAAACGGTTTTAATAATGCTTTTTTAGCAAATATTTAGTACATGATATTGGTTCCTTTAAGGAAGGAAAATTTACAGATTCAATTGTTAAGTTATAAGTAACATTATTTAAAACACTTATAAGTAGCATTATTTAACCTTCCTATATCCGCGTTGGTCTGTGAGACCGACAAAGTACTTTTTAGTATTTATTCTTACTTGCGTATATGCTAGAGCGATTGTACGAGTATCGCATGTGGTCATATATGGTGCGAATCGGTCTGTGAGACCGACGCGGGTACATGTATTACTTTTTGTGCAAGTAATAATTTCTGTTTTATTGATATTATTACATTGATTTTCATACATATTGTGTTAGTTTCCGTCGAGATGGATGATGATCAAATAAGCTATGAAGCTCTTATCGAGGATTTTGTAGAAGAAGATCGATATGATACTGAGCAATACGAGGATTCAGAATAAGAGGAGGTTATTCTCAAATGGCGTAGAAAGGATAGTTCTCAAATTGAGTCAGAAGAAGGGGTTATTTCTCAAGCGTCTCGAAGTTTTTACCTTGGTAAGGACGGTCGGACTAGATGGAAAAAACTCCTGCTTCATTTTCAGTAAGGACACGTGCTAGGAATATTAGTAGTTCTAGGCTAAGGCTAAGCATTTGTACGAACCAGGTGATATATTGAAATTATTTTTTACGGGATCTGTTCTAAATCAGATTGCTAATTACACTAATCAACATGAATACCTAAGAGAAAGAGTCTGCTCCAAATGAGATGAGATAGAAATTGCAGTGTTTTTAGGCATTTTACTTTTTGCTGGTGCTACAGAAAGCGATCGACTGGATGCTAAATATTTATTCAAGACTAACCTGGAGTTGATACTTTGGATTAAAGGTGTGCGACTTATAACGTTGCTCGAGGTACAAGCAGGGGGCCGATGGTAGTTTTCTACAGTCTGATGAATGCGGTATAAATGCAAAAAATATATTTCAGTCCAAAAATCCGAACAAGAAAGTTGACAGCAAAAATTTTCAGGAAGCTTTATTTTATGATTTTCTGAATTTGCACCTTACAAGATAAGCTATGAGCTCTTTGCCAAAACTCATTAAACTAGGACTTGCTAAATAAATTAGGTCGTCCAGAATCATCAGCAACAGCTGTCTATAATAAAATTGGCCGTTGTGCATACTGCACATCACAAAAGACCGTAGGCAGCGGTTCAACTATCTTAAATGCAAAATATTATTAATTGTAGCAGCAAGTTATTATTATATCGTTTCCCTACTAATAGTCTAAAAGATTTAATAGCTTGTTTTAGATTTTTAGAAAAAAAATAATATTTCTATTGCTCATATGAAATAGCGTAATAAACATATATTTCTATTGCTCATATGAAATAGTTCCTAGTTTTCAGAGGTTGTTTTGAAAGACTATCAGTAATTAAATAAAATATATACTGTTCATATTTTCATTTTCTTTTATTTATTATATCCTCTATTTTAAAAATATAATGACACTTGCGGACCTGACAGACGTTGTCCTGAAGTTGCAGTATAGATAAATAACCCAGATACCGACTGCAGCGCCATCTGCCGGGCTGATTTGTGAATCTAAACAATCACAAACGCATACAAAAAAAATCATTCAAATCTGTCCAGCCGTTTAGGAGGAGTTCAGTGACATACATACGTACAGTAGAATTATATATACAATATAGATTACTATAGTTTTCTAGAAAACTAATAACGAAATTATAATCTGAGTTTTCGGTCTGTAAGGCCGTACACGGGCATAGGTGTTACACAATTTGACGTGGGTGTAGAAAGTTTAAAACTATATATGGTGTCGCTGTTTATATACACGAATAAATTTTAAAAAATGTTTATTACTAGATCACTCCAAAATAGTTTAAAGGAATTGTATGAAAATTAATTATAGTTTTTTTTTTATATATTCGTAAGCCTACCATAATGACTCCACTTTGCCTGATGGTAAGCAATAAATGGAGTCCAAGAGTGGTGGACATCGCCTATTTTATCTCGAAAAAGTAGGTTCAAAAATTCCCAGGCGAACGAATCCGCCGGCTGTAGCTAGTTAAACATAACAGTATCATGTATAATATCATAGCATCAGGTTTATCTCCGAATAATTGAAAATAATGTTTAATACGAGTACGCCACAATAGGAGCGACGACGACAACCCACCCATAAACCAAAAGAATTCTTTAATTGTCTGTAAATGACCGCATAATCATAACAAATTACAAAAAATTGTATTACATTGCATTCTAGAATTCCTAAAATACAGTAATCAGAATACATCCTTTAACCTACTAATAAAATCCAATTGATACTCGAAACAGTAAAGTTTGGAATGTATCCTCAATTTGTTTCCCAAACGAAGGCATATTCAAACTCAATAGGTACAGAATTTCCCCTTTACAATAAACAGGCAAATGTTTGTTGTTAGCTACTACGAAACCACATGTATTCTTCAGACGATCCCTTATTTATTTATTTAGCACTCGCTGCAGATAAATCGCGTGAGGCTGACTTAATGCCGTAGGCACTTTCTACCAATCAACCTTAGGGTGATACAGAGATATGCGTGGCATGAGTACAATTTAACATTAAACGCAATGAAAGAGTTTTAAGTATTTAAATCTAAATGTACAGCTCAATAAACATAGCTGTAGAGATGACGCAATGATATTATGTCACCAACTGAAATTATTTCGAATGCTTTAATTCATATTTGTACATACATGTATGTATATATAACCACTCCTATGACCTGCTATATCCGACTGCGCTAGAAATTGCAATTATGTATATATTTATGTACGAATGTATATATTATTTGTGTATGTTTGTTTCTTTTTAATGCCCTAGAGCCTAGAGGGGTTAATTAATTAATTTATTTATGCACTTAATGTACAGAGGCGGACTTAATAGGTAATTAAACATAAAAAAAAATTAAACATTAAAATTGAAAAACTAAAATTACGAACTAAGCACTAGGTATTTGAGTGTAGTCGTTACACACATATGAATATACATATACCTACAAAACAAAAGCTGTTGAGCTACGGGCAAGTTGATTCTGTCAATTGTCTGAAACAATACTTCTTTATCTTTACTCTAAATGAGTAACGATTAGTGGCCATCCTAATTTCGATAGAAAGCGCATTCTAATGTAGAACATACTGAACAAATATAGAAGAGCTGTGAAAAGCTGTCTGTAATGAATTGTACTGTAAGAACTCGCAACTTACGGCGCTGACGAATGGGCAACCGCAGTACAGTACGGAATGATAACACATGATCATATTTTATAAGGTTAAATATAAATCGATAGTAGTTATTAAGAAGATGGTCTAGTTTATTGAGAAGATCTGCATTCATGTCAGAGCAGCACACGTCACTGTAGTCAATTATTGGGAAAATGAGCGTTTACTAAAAATCAAAACAAAATCAAAATCAAAACTATTTATTTCAATTAAACCAAACATAGGTATTTTTATATTGTAATTTTATTAATTTAAGTCAGTCGTGAAGCTATTTAAATGTTCCAATACGTAGATCCTATGAAGAAGAACAGGCAGGCAAACTCCAAGGAAACTCTCTTTCAAATCCAATCCCAATCGCATCAATTTAAGGCGCAATCAAGATAAGTTCCTTCAGGTCCCAAGTCTTTCATATATAATATAGATAGTCTCTGTTATAGTCTCAGTGTGTACTCTGAGTCTGAGTCTAGTCCCACTTATGTACGTAATAGGCCTTTTGCCGTCACCCGGGCTCGGGCTGTATGACTGTACATATACAGTCTGATAGATAACAGTCCAAGTCCTAAGTCGTATTTTATGACACCCACAGGAAGAACTGATCGATGAAAGAAACAATCGGCATTGTATACCTACACGGGAGAAAAAATTGAGTAATCCACAAATACTTATCTCGAGTTCTTTGTGTTCATTGAAAAATGTTTGTAAAGCGTCACAGGAATTATTCCTAATGCGGAAGTTGTTTTTAAATAAAAATAAAGGAAAACGGGTCTGTATCTGTGTCGGTTATCGTGAAACTGGTTATTCTTAATATTTCGATAATGGATGAGCTGTTACAATAACTATTGACACCTAAAATCGTTTTTAAAGTAGAAGAAAGGAGGAAGATGTGATAGATATTTCCCTGAACTATAGAAGATACAGACGACGCGAAGATTCCACTATTTGGAATTATATTTTGGTTTGTGATATGATATGCCAACAAAAACTATGTAACACCCTGTAACTGACCACAATTTTGTTATAAAGTTAATAAATGTGTAATTAACAGTAATCAAGATCAATCACGTATTAAAATCTTCATTCCAACTTCATTTATTATAGTTGGGAGCTTTTGCATTATCCTCTAGTAGACAATGGTAAAAGTTTGCTGGGTTATACACAAGAGTTCAAAAGCTGCAGCGCTGAGTTAGGAACCACGACCTCAAAAGTGAACTTTGCAATTAATGTTTCAACATCTCTCTTCTATATTCTATATCAGACAGACGTGAATATACAATTAATTTAACAATTTCTTTAAACTAGTTTTCATATTACTTAACGCCGGTTATATCTTTCGGGTGTTTTATGTATGTTTATATGTATTGTCAAAGACTAGAGCGTAGACGGCTTGTTGGATTTTGACATGTAGGTTGTCATTTGAATCATCTTACGACTAATAGTGGTAGTGACATAGCGATATCAAGCTAACGCCTATAAAAATACAGATGCAGTTAATAATGCATCGGATTTTATCATTTATTAACAAGTTTACTTGCTTGCGTATACAAACAACGACTATATAAAATTAGTTTGACAGTAAAAAATGTACATAACGTACACAGACTATATGTATATAATGTACTATATATAAAACACCACTCTTTGATGAATATAATTTACATGATTCAACGAGTGTTGGTTTACGAAATAAGAGCGAGCGAACAATAGTTGTAAAAACTTTATTAATTGTACACATACTCCATTTACACTGACTCGTAATGTGTAATTTTCGAGTCCTTGTAAAGTTTATTTCCCAATGCAGCGGGTCCTCTGTTTTAGAGACACTGCGCTGCGTGTATTGTATAAGAATTAAATTCGTACTGGCCTCGCATTAATATCAAGAATACTTAATTAGTCTATCTATCCAATTTTATCAACGGAATTATAAAGTGATCAATTGATTATTGACATCAGCAAATACCAAATATCCTCTAACAAGTCGTCTCGATTCATATAGTCTAAATTAAATAATAATATTGTGTAGAATGTCGTAGATCATTATGATATACCTAGACTTACTTACTTACACACAGAGTAAGACAAAGTTGGTTTAGACTGTGTACACCTATCTATTAAGAATATATCATATTATCTATGGTCATGGTAGTCTGTCCCACATTTTACCTCCTGCATGAGTTAACACCTGCAGACCACTATCGTTTTTCTAATTTTGATATTAATTCTTTTATGGCATGGATTTTGTAGGGCGCAAACGAGCTGATGGGTCACCTGATTGTAGGTGACTACCGCCGGGGCCATGGGTGGCGGTAACTCAAGAGTTACATGTGCTTTGCCAGTTTTTGAGGTAGGTGTACGATCTTTTTTTGGAGGTTGGAAGGTCGTATTGGTCCGGAAATACAGCAGACTACGATTTGTTCTACGGGCTGGTTGTGATACTAGTAAGTCTGTAGTTTTTAGTCAGATAAATTCCAAAGGCGATAATATTCGGCCATTGTACGGTAGAGGAAACTTGCAACTTGTTGCAATGTTCCAAGAAGTTCTTAGTATTAATAGAATAGTGATGAGGTACCGCTGAAGTTATGAGCTTAGTTCGCTCAATCTCTATAGTTCACATGAGAAAGATCAATGTTTGAAATGAAAATATGTTCATTGAGAGTTAAATTAACGTCTTTAAAAGAACTGTTCGTTTTGATGACAAGTACAAGGTCAACTTTTAAACTGTAGTAAGTTTTGAAATATGACTTATTAGCCATTCAGTCTTTCTCAACAACAAATTGTTTCAACGACTTATTCAAATCTTCAGTCAGCTCATTACATATCTTTTTGTGGTTATGTTTTTTTTAAAGAATAATAGCGATGTGGTTCACACATTAGTAGTAATCTTGTTAATATATAAATGGATCCATCTAATTTCCCATGTAGTTGTCTAATCTCTCAAATTATTATGTGGAAAGCTGGGAATAAATCGATTAAGGGACAAATTTTGCGAAGATCGTATATTTAAAAAATCTTTTGTATGTTAAAAGCGAGCTTACATGAAAATATATTTCCTGAATATTTCAGAGCTACTTGAAAAATAAGTTGCTATAAAACGGTGTTCGGGTTTTCGAGATTAAGATAAGCTTAAGATAAGCCAGGAAGTACAAAATTTCAATTCACTGTATAAATTTTAAAACAGGAGCCTCTACTTTCTTTTCCCACATTCTGATCTGAGAAAGTATTGGAGTCCCGGGTTTTAAGTGACTTTAACTAGGCAGACCTAGAAGATACGTTGTGGTCATGTTCAATTCGTTCAATAATAGTAGTATTTGGTACGTCTTGGCAAAAGACTATTTTCAACTCATTCATAAGGATTTCGGAGTAACTTAACTACATTTCGAAAAAAATTCGAAACGCCTTTCCCAGAATCCACCGAAATTTAAATTTTAAATACATAGAACCAGTAATAATACAATATTTAAGATATAATTTTCTGTTTAAATTTCTTCAGCAAATCAACTCTGAAAGACTCTATATTATAAATTCAAGTAAAGTGTAAATGTCTATCAACTGAACATATAAAACCGCTATGTCATAATAAATTCCTTTGTCGATGGCAAATCGAACAGATATTGAGAACCCAACGGTACGCTTAACAAATCGTATGTATACTTTTTATTTATCTTACGTTTCTCCGTTGTTGATTTTGTTACATATACAGCCTGTTTCTAATTCACACCACATAATAACCTATAACCATTTACCTATTAATCATATTACGTCCATTGCAGCCTCAGCATCTTATTTTTTATTTATGTGTTTCTCATCTTATTTTTTATTTTGTTATCATTAGGATTTATGTGTGCGAACCGACGGGTCAACTAATGGTAAGTGGCAACTACCGCCATAGGACACTTACAACTCAAGAGTTGTATCGCCTCTCGGTCTAGTGGTTGAAGGTCTGAGTCAAATGTTGTCAATTCATACAAAACAAAATGTGTGATATATAAATAGTTGTACCGAGTCTATGGGATCTTTGTAACGTTCCCTGCGGCACAGAAATTTTAGACTATCAGGTTGGGACGCTTTGTTTTAGAATCTTGTATTACAGCGATTAACAACACGATTACCAAACTCCTATTAAGTTTTAAAAAGACAGGCTCTAAGGCTGCAAATATTTGATAGGTTAGTGTAATAACTATCAGGACGACACAAAGTCATTGCCTCTTGTTTTAATTAATTGCCTACTTGTGCATTAGTTTAGTGTTCTAAATTAAAAATTATAGATTTCAGTTTAACGTTTAACAGCCTGTATATACGTACGTTTTAGTGTAAATATTCTTGAGTGGTTGAGTGTTTTGTTAGCGTTTCTTTATCGGTTACTCGGTGAATAACTGTAAAACAAAATTACAAAATATGGTTAATGTTTATACTGACGGTTACTTAAAATGATATCTGTGTTGAGTAAAACTACGTACAGAAAAAAAATATTGTTGAAAATCACATAGTTTTGATTCAATCATCGATTGTTTTTACGTCAACACCAAAACTTTTTTTCTGGTACAGTTTCCTCTTATTTAATTATCAAAAGTTTTGTTCTTAAGATAGACCTAAAACTCAATCTGTCTCCATTATCTAGTGCAAAACTTTGCTATCCGTTCCGTCCAAAAAAAAATAGTAGCGATGTCCGTCTTATCTATCCTGCCTTGATAAATGTAGAATTGAATGTTAAAAGTGATCTGGAAATTTGGATTAGCGACAGAGACGTAATATCGTGACCTACAATAGTTTTTGGGGTACAAATAGTTGCAGAAATTGGTCTGTTCTTTGTGTCCGTGGTTTTTATGTATGTTAAGTCCCCCGCAACACATGAAAAATTCCTAGGGCGGTAGTTGTCTTTACAACATAACTATACATACATATATACATACTGACTGATGCCTGCACCCCCAAAGGCAGAGAGAATTTTGGCAATTAATTTTTATCCCATTTACGTAATAGAGAACAAGTATATTGCCGTCTTCTGAGCACTTTTGGGAATTGAAATTAGAAAAGGGAGAATTGAAAGGCAAGGAAAGAGATATTGCTTATTAAAGATGGATTACGGAGTATAAGCAATAGCTCAAAATAGTCAGTCAGTCATTCGTGCCTCACTGTTATTAAAATACACATAAAGGTATAAAAAAATTTCACCTACATATATATACATACGTACTTATGTATAAATAGAAGGACTACATAAAGACCTTGGATGGAGGCACAAATTCGAGTCTAGATCGAATAAACCTCTTTACTTCATCTATTTATTTAGTGACGAAAAAAACGGTATTTTTAAGGCATTGAATTTGACCGTAGTTTAATCTATACTAATACTAGCAAACCCGGCGAACTCCGTTTCGCCACCAGTTGGCTTCGTTTTATATAACATTTCGTTTGGTGATTAAAAGATGAAGAAATTTTTTTTTTGTTTTATATTTGAAAAGGAAAAATTTATTTCATTTCACAACAGTAATGAATTCATTTCGATTACAAAAATGAAGTGTTATTTAGTTGAACTTCTCTAAGTAAATGAAAGTGAATCCAAAGTAAATACTGAATCGAAGCGTTATACGTGTCCGCAAATTATCCGTTTCACTGAAGTGCTCTTTGGTAAACCACATTTTTTGTTTTTTAGTCTGACGTTAACACAAACAAAGCGGATGGTTTCCCAACTCGTGAACACGCAACGTATAACTGCCCATGTGAAAAACAATGATTTTCTAAATTTATCAAGCAAACACTAAGCGATTGGCCTTGCGACTTGTTAATTGTCATTGCGAACGCAAGGCGAACTGGAAATTGCAATCGTTTGAAGTCAAACGGAACATCAGTCGGAAGCATTGGTATTCGAGGAATACATACATTTTCACCTGCGTACTTTCCGTTAATAATGGTTGCCTCAATCAAATTCGGCATAAGTCTTTTTACCAAAAGTCGAGTACCGTTGCAAAGTCGCGGTGTATATTGTCATAACTGTACCAACTGTGAGTTGCAAGTTATGTGGTGGAAATCCTGATAACTCCAGAGAGTTCAAAAACTCCGTTGGATAATTTACTACATCATCGGGATTTGTTATGGAATCAACGGATTTGTATGTCACCAAATCGCCAGCAATTTTTGATTGAATGGTGAAATTCAGTGCGTGTATATCATTATTCTTTACGGCAAGAATTGCTCGTTGACTTAACCAAGCATAATTCTGATAATTCTCACTAATGTTTGGGAAAACATTTTCAATGAGAGCTAATTGAGAGTCTACTAATCGGCAAAAGTCGTTGGTAATAGTAATTAATCCAGATGTCGCATCAACTGGGACTTTTCCATTTCCAACAGCTAACAATTGTTTGGAAAATTGTGCAGCACTTTGATCATTTTGAAGTTGAACTCTCATATTAGTGGTTAGCGATAATGTTTTTACGTTATTCCATAAAGGTGATGCCTTCAGGCAAGCATTCAATTCATCTGCAGGCGTTTCACGGGGAATTACTGGCAACGTCTGCCTGAAATCGCCTGCCAACAATTTCATCAAGCCGCCAAAGATGTTGTTATTTCGCCGAAGATCCTTCAGTGTGAAGTTAAGTGCTTCAAGTGATTTCTTATGTGCCATTGTGCACTCATCCCAAACAATGAGCTTGCATTGCATCAACAATTTTCCCATTGCACTGGATCGGGAAATATTGCATGTTGGAGTATCAATTGTGTTTAAATTGAGTGGCAACTTAAGCGCAGAATGTGCAGTACGACCGCCATCTAGAAGAGCCGCCGCAATTCCAGATGATGCTAACGCCAAAGCTATGTCACATCTTGATCGAATAGTGGCCAAAATCAATGTAATGACAAATGTTTTCCTGTTCCTCCAGGTGCGTCCAGGAAAAATAGACCACCAGTATTATTGTCCACCGCTTGCATTAATGTTTCGTATACTTGTTTTTGCTGTTCATTCAGCAACGGCACATTATTTCGAACGAATTTCTGCAATGTATCAACATTGTATTGCAGCTCTCGATTTAATTCTTGGTTGAATGCATCGTGCATCGATCGATTTGGTGCAATCATTCCTACTTCAATAAGTAGCTTGTTTGCAATAGTCAAGCATTGATCCTCAATCAGAATCAATCCTTCATTGTAGATTTCATCGGTTATTTGGATGGCAGGATTATTCGTTTGAATGTGCAAGCGATGCAAGATATATTCACATATGTCGTCTTTGTATTTGTTCCATAACTGAATTGGTTGTGAAGGAAAACATGTGGTGATGATAATTGCGAACAGCGTTCGTATTTGGTACGCATTTGATGAAACAACTGAATCCACAAGTGTTAAATCCCAATGAGAATCGTTCTCCAGCAAACCCAATAGTTGACATGCTTCTCGATATGTTTGGCATTGGTGGCCATTCACAGTTTTCAAATGCACAAATGATTTTGGTACACGTACATTTACCAACAGCAGTCGCAAATAAAAACATTCATAATTTCTAGGATGAACAGTATACATGCGACCTATTGCATCAGTGGAAAACACCTGTGGCCAATCTGGAACTGGGGTTCCTTGTTTGCGACGTTGGAATTTTTTTGTTGATTGATTCCAAGTGTAATACTTGGGCATTTCAATGTACATCAGCGTCGCTGCGAATGGATCTGCTTTACACATTGCAAAGAAGCTAGTCAATGTTTTCGATGGTGGTCTCTCAGCTCGTTGTGCCGCATTAGCCTCAGTGAAGTAAACTCTTTGGCCATTTTCCCAATGCACTGCTAAATGTAAAACTGTGGGATATCTTTCATGAATTTGAAATGACAATAATCGCCACAGTGCTTCATTAGTACTGATGTATCTGCCCATTTGGAAGTTGCTGATTTCGTCATTCGCATTTTCCGACGCAATACCAAACACAACCATGTCGCTGCCTTTTGTGACGTACTTGCACAAATATTTGATTGATTTGGCCGAATGACAACTCTCAACGTTTGCATGTGTTTCGAAAATTCGTGATAGCAGCGGGCAATATGGTACAATGAATTCATTTCCGATCTCAATCTCTTGATTTTGAACTTTAACTTTGATAGTTCGACCATTATCCTCATTTGAACGCCGACGATAAACTGGATATCCATCGTTCCCTGTGACTGTTTCAGCAACTAACGGTCGCGGATATCGTTTTGTGCACTTTCCATCAGCCATACAAGGCGATAATGGATTTAATCCACCACACGGTCCATGCACCATCTGTGTCGTCACAATGTCGTGTAGATAGGGATCAGTGACTGGATCAGGTATTTCAGCTGATATGATGTCATCCACTTCATTTGAATGTAATTTGTTCAGCAACCAAATTAGGATATGAGCATGCGGTAGTTCACGCTTCTGCCATCCCACCGAGTACATATAACAACGTGTGTCACCAAAAACTCGATACTTAGTAAGCACATCCATCATAATCTTTAGTTTTTGCTGAAATACTCTGGCGATTATGTCATGGCGATCTTGCGGTTTTTGGCCCGGTTCCAACTCACGTTCAATTTCCGTCCACTTCGGATTGCATGTGAACGTAATAAATAAATCCGGATAATAGCATCACGCAAGTGTATGTAGTCCTCAGATCGTAGCTTTGCCTGATTGAATCGGATGAACGCTAAACGTTCGGTCTCGACTTTGACATACATGTCGACAGCGAATTGCTGGAATAGCCGACGGCACTTCAGAATGACATTCTCCTCATGTGTACGAATCATCATACGATACGCATAGTAATTCATTGCGCTTAGATTTTTATTCGTTGATACGCCTGAAAATGCAAAATTAAATGAATTGTTAATGGAAACCAATAATAGCAATAATAGCAATAATTAGTGTGTGAATATTGTACCTGTAATTGGATCGACCATCTTCAACGTGATGTCGTATCCGTCTTGCCCTAACGTGCAATGATGTGTCTCGTTTACTCGATGCATGATATTGCTTTTTCGCTGAACGACATTGTCTCGCGATTTAGTTGGATCGCCAACAATAATTGCAGCAACATCATTAACAGTGGGTGCATTGAATCTTCGCACATGTTCACCTGTTGGGGTACAATCCGCTCTTATGACAAATTTGTGCGTATCCGATGGCATTCGTTCCAATGCTGTTTTGGACATTATTAGCGTGAAAAAATGCTTGCAACTGTTCAATATTTCGTCTCTTTAACTGTTGTGTTCCCTGTATATTGCACCGCAAATTCAGCTGATCCACCATCGACGAAATGAAATATATATGCAGAAATTGATGCGGTTCATCTGGTGTTGGCACTATTGAACCATGCAAATGATATATTTGTCCTTGTATCTGTAATTGCAAACAATCATTTGTTGAAAAATACGGTGTAACTTCTGATCGTGTGATGGTGTAGTGTGGTGTATATGTAGTTGTTATGTGTTGCAATTCATTGTGTTGGTGTGAGTGATTGGTTATGTGTGTTGTATCTTTTACCTTGCAAGTCGGCATAAAGCCGCCTTCTCGAATGATATTAACTCCAAAGGAAGTCATGCGAAAGCAGTTATTGTATTCAAGGATGTGTTGAAGAAAATGGCTGGAATCGGGATCACTTCCATCGAACAATGGTTTCAGTGGCTGTGGTGGTGTAAGTAATGGATCCAGTTTGACTTTTCCACTTGCGCAGCACAATCCAGCCGTTTCTCTTTTGAACTTTAACGCATTGCAATATCGGCATATAGTCGTCATTGGTCCAATATCTAAATTTTCATCATCACTGTAGTTCGCAGTGGGATCATATTGGAATGCCAAGCGATTGTATGATGCCAATGATTTTCGTGTGCTCACGCGTTGTCTCAATCGGGCATTTTCTCTTATTATATTTTGTCTTTCTTCGCTTAAGTTCTGTGAATACTGTGTGCATTTTGGACTATGGACAGAGTGGTGAATTTAACCTCAAATGCACGATCAACATAATTTACACAGTTCAACTTACCACCTTAAAGACAAATGCCTGCTGTTGAAATTGAATAAAAATTTGCACAATACACGTGATTGATTTGATGGTTTCCAATTGAAATGTTAGGAAACGAATAACTATTTTTTTTTTACTTTTTTTCACAATTTCACAGTGAACACAATACCGGTTTGTCACATAAAATTAACTGAGCAGAGAACAATGAATAGCTATCAAACAATGTATTACGCACCGGCGCCATTTACTTAAAATATTGGTTTGTAGTACATGCAATGTATCAGAGATGGCGCTGTATGAGAAAAAGGATTTTCCTGTTTTCTGTTGATATTTTTCCTGAATTTTCTTTATTATAAACCTCACGGAGCCCGAGACCTTTCCAACGAATGTAAAACCGTGGAAATCGGTTCGTGCGTTCTGGAGTTATAGCGTCAGGAAGGAAAACCCGACTTATTTTTATATAGTAGATTATAAAGCTGCAGAATTTGTTTGTTTTTTTTTTGTTTGAACACGCTAATCTCAGGAACTACTGTTCCGATTTCAAAAAAATGCAGCGTTCGATAATCCATTTATCGAGGAAGGTTATAGGCTATTTTATTTCCAAAAAAAATTAGGGATCCGAAGAAAATTGCGATTTTGTAACCCTAGGTGTAAAATCGAAAACCTATTTATGCGTGCGCTGCAAAAACTATTGATAATAGAACAAAATGATGTACTACGGGTTTGTAGGTCTATTAAGATCTACAAAAAAGTTCGCGAGAACACATATCTAACTATCATAATTTAGTCACAATAACCGCTTTTATGTTCATAAAAAATATTAAATCGTCTGAAAAAAGAAACTACGTTAAATGTGTAGCGTAATATTAATCCTTATCCACATTAAGCATTATGTTATCAAAGGTATTTATGTAGAAGTAAAATACTTTTGTTTTATTCCAATCGGACATTTCGTTGAGAAATCATCACGAGTATAAAAACGCAAAGAATTGGTACCTAATAGTGAGTTATTTGCCAAAGAGTTTTATCAACATAATAATATTAATCTTTATCGAAATAAATGTGTTGTTGATTAAGAGTATTTCATTGTGAACAAAATTGTCATTGAAATCATCAAATCAGTTAATTTCAATTAAGATCTTACAAGGAACTACACCGGTGAAACCGCGGGTCACAGCTAGTTATTAATAAAAAGGTATTAATTTGAAGCTTAAATTACAGCTGTTGACGGCTGAACTCAACTTCTCATGAAAAACGTCAGCAGTAACGTTCTTATCTCATTCAAATGTCTGTGAAACAAAGATAAATTAAATGGAACTGTTGCTTGGAGATGACTGTTTTCCGATCGTAGTATATTTTGTTTTAGGACCCACGAAAGATTTGTCTTGTAATCATTGATTTATATTCCATTAAGTATTTATAGCTTTATATTGATTGATTGATTGATCAATAATGCTATACATCTATATAAACATGCTTTATGCGTTCTAGAATACCGACAAACGTGCTAAAATATTTATTTTCTGAAAACATACATGTTATATAGCAAAAATAAGAATAATCATACATTGCAATATTTACATGGAGCGAGAATTGATCCTGGGGCCAATGCTTAGCGTGTGAGTTCAATACTGAAATGCCCCGCAAGTCTGTTTTTTTTTATGTGTAAGCCTACCATAATGACTCCACTTTGCCTGATGGTAAGCAATAAATGGAGTCCAAGAGTGGTAGTCACCATCCTCATTGCAGTCTAGTCAATGTAGTATAGTGACCCACACTATGGCGGCCTGGTGAGATGCTTTTTCACGCCCCGCTTAAAAGATCCAGGATCTAAGTGGGAAGGAAAAACGTGCGCTGGTAGTGAATTCCAATCTTTCACCGATCGGCACAGGAAAGAAGAGCCAAACCGTTTCGTTCGGGATCGCATACTTTCAACTCTCAAACGGTGACTCCTCAGGCCAGCAGGTGTAGTCCTATAGAGGAAGGAAGAAGGTGGGATCAATTGGAAGAGCTCGTCAGAACACTCTCCATGATGTAGGCGATAGAGAACTGCCATAGAGGCGACGTCTTTTCGCAACTGCAGAGGCTCAAGAGACTGGGTGACCTCAGAACAGTCTATAATGCGGACTGCGCGTGGCTGCAACCGATCGAGAGTGTCAAGCAAATACTGCGCATAGCCGTCCCAAAGATGAGAGCAGTATTCCACGCAGGAGCAATCTGGGTCTTCTAAAAAAATATTTTAAATGTTATCTATAATTACTTTTTGTTCCCTTGCTAATAATTGAATTAAAACATTTTTTTATGACAATCATCGCCATCCTTTAACTGACACCTTCAACTCAAGAGTCGTAAGCGCGCTGCCCGCCTTTGAGGGTAATGAGTGGGGGTGGGGGGCTTGAAAAGGAAAAGGACTCCGGTAGAAATGAATGTTACTTTTAACCGTTCGTTTTTTGCAATTAGAACTGTTCAGAAACATTTACACGTCACCCTCGTTTAGTTTCTAAGGTAGATACGTGGTGGTTTTTAAAGTTAGGTAATTGATCTAAGGCTACATGGACTCAAACTGTGTAAGTGTCATTTAGAATTCGAGGAATTATTTATTCGCAATGACGACGAACAGTCATGGTAAACAGAACACTGAAACTCGACCATCAACATCACCAACAACATCTTATGAAGCTCAACAATTTCTGTATATTATTTTAATTCAATATTGGCTCATAGCTTATGTTAACACCGAAGATAATATAAAGCAGTACACCACACAGTATAACAATGACAAGAGAAATAAATAATAACAATCCTCGTTAAATTGTTTTTTTTTTATGCTAATGCTTATTAATTGTCTGGTGAAAGAGGTGTGCAGAATTTTACAAAGTATGCGATTCATGAACGACTCTAAGAGCAAAATGAACACGAACTCTTTAAATTTGTAAATATAAACGTAATTTCATTAAAATAAAGCCACCATGAGATAGTCTATAGAACATTCTGGAGCAGATTAAATTAAAAACAAGCTGCGTTATCAAGAACATAGAATAAGCAATTGTAAATATGGCCTCCTTAAAGATTCGCTTATT
Organism: Tyria jacobaeae; assembly: GCA_947561695.1. Taxonomy (NCBI): domain Eukaryota; kingdom Metazoa; phylum Arthropoda; class Insecta; order Lepidoptera; family Erebidae; genus Tyria; species Tyria jacobaeae. Next base: position 9,395,625 of record OX387231.1, on the reverse strand, counting down.
AAACCTACTTTGTGTATGTTTACTGAACAATCATTTAAAAACTTACATTTAAATAGAATTGTAAAGAAGTAAGTATTGTTGCCAGAACACAACGCGCTAGTATATTATATCTGTATAGTATATTATACCCGACTGTGTAAGAAGGAGGGTTATGTTTGTTAATGTACATATGTATTTACATGTCTATGTTCCTTTTTTAAACTCCCTATAAGGCTTGATGGATTTTTACAGGTGCGGTCGTCTCGGTCGGTAGGTCACAGTGGGCGTGACGTAAGTACAAGATATCGTTGGTAAAAAAAAGTTGTAGTTTATAATGCGATGCTGATTTTTTATAATTTTCTGGTGTAAAACATAATCAGAACAAAAACATGAAACTGAAAACACACAAATAAAAAATCTAAATGTTTTGGTTAAATATAGTACTTGCGCTGTTGGCTAGATAGCTAATATAATAGAAAATATGTGTGATAGTGATAGCGATTTTATTGCATTATTGAATAAAATCTTTTAACAGTGGCAGAGGCATGCTTAGGCACGAATAGGCCAACTCGACCGGTGCGATACCAGAAAACCACAGACAACCGGTTGTGAGGCAACGTTTGCGCTGCCGTTCCCCGCAATTAGTGAGGTTTCCGGAGGCCCAACTCCCTCTCTCCTCTCCTCTCATCCCCCACTTCTCTACCCTCTATAATCCCCATGTCATCTTTTCCATCTCCTCATCCGACCCTCTTCTTTCCCCCCATACGTCATCACCCTCATAGGCGGGCAGCGCACTTACGACTTTTGAGGTTGCAGGTGTCCATGGACGGCAGTTGTCATCTACCATCAGGTGACTCGTCTGTTCATCTGTCCCTCTATTATATAGAAAAACGCATGTAATTTGTCAAAATAGGATGATAGACGGCTATCAAATGCCCCTCCCACAGGAAGGGCATTTGATCGCCGTCTCATTTCCTTTACAGTTTACAGTTCAAATCAAAAAAAATTGTTACCTACGTTTCTGGTGGGGAATTCAATAAACACAATGAATTACTAGTATATCATTTTGCTATACTTTTGATGGTTACAAGTTTTTAAAATTTCCTTATCGAATGTTCAAATTATTTTCGCTACGCGCTGCTTATAAGATTACTATATAATAGGTAAAAATTATGTTTATTTAAAGTTTAAGGTTTACTATAGGTTTTTATGTAATTTTTATTGATAATGTTTTTCCTATTATATAGAGGGATGATATATTATTTTAAAGTATAGTAGTTCATTAGTTAAATTAAATAAGGTCGGTCGATAAGAACATCAAAATATGTATAGTACAGTTATGCAGCTATTAATACAAAACCAGCTACAATATAGCACTGAACAAATGTAAAAAAAAAACAATCGACACCTACACATAGAGTTACAAAAGCGTTTTTCAATTTTACATCAAACAACTGCGCTATGGGCGGTAGCGATACGTTTGAAAAAGTTGCCAATATGCCCATATTTGCTCTTTATTCAGTGCGTGCCTAAATATATATTTGAGCAGTTCAGCAAAAGTTTTTTGTTATTTGATTTTTTTATATAACGATTGCTATGTTAGTTTACGGGAATTAACTCAGTCAGCCTATGACCATGGTCAGTTGCACCAGGTTTAAACCTGAAGCAAATCAATTTACGTTATACCTATTATGTGACAAAGTTAATTTACACATAATTATAGGCTGTTTTATGCATAAATTCCCCGAAAAATCCGTATATCCCATCTGGCCTGTTGTTCTAGTGGTTAGTCGCCAAATATGTATGTATGTATTTAGAAGTATATAAATATGTTTAACAGTCGCCTGGTTACCACAGTACAAGCTCTGCTTAGTTTGGGATCAGACGGACAGATCAGACATGTGTGAGATGTGTGCAGTATTTATATAAAAACAAAACATTCTTGGTACTAAATAACTGTTGTTTCATTTATGTCAATTCGCTCTCTTAAAAAATATTGGCTTTAGATTCTTTTGAATCTAAGAAAAAAATGTTCTAAAGCAGAATGGATCAAGAATAAATTTTGTTCATTATGATCCGTTATGTACAAAGAAAACATAAAAAAAATTATACCCCAACCACAAGAATCTAGCCCCATAAAAAAAGGTTAAAAAAGAAAGTTAGTTCCTAATTCCCTCAAACGGCAGACCCCCTGTGCGTCGCCTAACAGTCACATTTTTTTTCCTAAATTTCTTAAAGATATTTCGTGTACGGTCAAATACCTGTCCTATCATTATAGCAAAAATCCAGAAGATTTTTGAAGGTGCCTGCGATTCGACAGTTTGCATTTACTGTCTATGGCAATTCGTTGAGATGTATCAGCAGCTGTTGTTATCCTCGGGGTCTGCAAACCGAGGGTGAGTTGTGAATTTAAAATATATAACACTAATTTATATAAATATAAGACAAAGAAGATAAACTAAAAAGGACCTTTCAATGTGTAATAAGTAATATCATATATATACGTATAAACTCAATTTTCAATCTTCTACTGCACGGGCAACGGCTTTAGATGTTCCAGATCTATTTTAAGGCCTGTCTAGTAAAAGAACCATAATTCCACTTTAATTGATGCCCATTCGATGGAAAAATGTTGAGCATTAAATCTCTTCTAGCGTTAATAAAAATGCACGGGTTGATTATGCTTGAATAAAATATACTCTTAAGACACGGTGCTCCCAATTACATTGTAGATTAATCCCGAAATTTATTGTGGATTCTAACATAAACTCATTATAAATAAAATAAATAGTTAATGAGCTCTTAAAAAAATAAGATTTTAAACGCTCATATCACGCAAATATGGACAGCATCGTCTGATCATCTGTTCACAAATATGGCAGGCTTGCCGAGCTCGAAAGGATCGCAGTACCTTTTCAAATACTTTTTCATCTAAGCGTACCCAAAAGTATTACATACCACTAAACGAATTTAATTTTCTCGTATGCCTACTTAATGACATTTCTTTTTAAGATTTAACTTATAAATCTATTTAAGTTGCTCATATAATTTTTGTGTAGTTAATCTACACAAAGGGGGCGCTGACCACTAACTACGTATTTGAGATTTGTCGTACTTTCTCTAAATAAAAAGTGATGGGATTCTATATAAAGGAACAAGCTACGAATGGGCCGTCTCGACCGGTGCGATACTACAGTGTCACAGACAACCGGTTGTGAAGTAACGCTTGCACTGCATTTCCCCGAAATGTATGAGGTTTCCGGAGGCCCAAGTTCCCCTATCCCCCATTACTTCTTTCCCAACCTGCATCCCCCTATCCATAATCACTCTCAAAGGAAGACATCGCACTTACGACTCTTGAGTTGCAGGTGTTCATGGACGGTGGTTGCCACTTACCATCAGGTGACTCGTCTCTTCGTCTGTCCCCCTATAGTATAAAAAAAAGCTTAACTTTTGTAGGTTTAAATAAACTAAAGTAGATATCTGTTTTCTTCAAAAGTCCTATTCCTATATGTCACCGTTGATGTAAAAAACACATAGCAGTAATTAATGTAATACCAACAAGCATATGTACATACATACACTTACACCTGTATGCCCACATTTCGGTAACCATGACTTAGTTCCACTTACATAACAGGGCACAAGTCTATGCCGTCCACTGGACACAGACGGCATATATACTCTCTGGCAGATAGCAAGCAGTCCAATCCCTTAGTCGATTTTTACGACACTTACGGGAAGTGCTCTTGTGACCCTATTTTACTCCACCACCATGAACCACATGGCAAATAATAAATGTCCCAGTAGCCTCGAATTTTAGTACAGGTTTTTCAATTTACCCAAAGAGAGAAGTATTTATTTTGTCTCATAACTATTCTCAATTTAAATTAACTAACATTTAGTAATTACTTAATTATGCGGGTAAAGTTCCGCCTCATGCCTTAACATCAAATAAACGGTTGTTGCAGATTACAAAAACACTTCACCAAAAGACACCAGAAATGTTTAAAATTTGGAAATTCCAATTCAGCCAACCATTCTACTACCTCAAACACAGTCCTGTTCCTTGTTTACTTAATTCTTTGGACGGCTATCACCCAGCGCTGTCAGCGCAAACACAAGGAATGAAATGGTCCATGTACTAGTAAGAAGATAGCTGAAACAGTTTCGGCGGATTTTGATTAAAAGTGAAACAGTGGTTTTAGGTTATTTTTTAAGGAAGATGTTTTCTTTCATTTTGTTCATTGAACGTTAAAAGTTCTTAAAACTTTGCTCCCTAAATTGTTTGCTTTAAAAGTAACGTAGTAGAATTAGAAAAAAAACAGGCTACATTTGGATCTAATGAACAGGTTTTAAAATTTTTTATTGTGTTCATTTGGGGTTCAGGCACATCATCCTGAAATTGATCCCAATTTGGAAGTCAGAAACGAAGTCAAATTGACGTTGTCATGTGCAAAAATCGTTAAAAACTAACATAAAATTAATTTGCTCGTGGACTACTACTATTAGAGGTATTGATTGTTTCTAATGTGTAGGTAGTGAATACCTATTAAATTTGCTACTTGTGGAGTTCGATTTGGTCAAACATTTATTTAAATAATTTAAAAAATACCACGGAAATTTCTAAAATTATCCTTCATTTTGCGAAAAAAAGCTTCTGCAGGCTTAAAACTTTTTGGAAATGTGTTTTGTATGTGTATTTAAAGGAACTTTTTACTCACGCCAGATCCTAGTGGCAGTACCGATACATTCTAGCAATTTATGACAAATCCTTTACTATGCAGGCTATTCGGCTATTCTATACTCTGCCTGTAACCATAAGATGCGCTCAATCCCTTACAGTATTTAAGAAATTGATCAGAATATTATTTGTTTTCCCGATTTCTCTTTTCCTCTAATTGCAGAATTTTAATGAATGTAAATTAATAAATACTCTAATTTACATGTATATGTGTATATGTCTTTATATATATTTAAATTAATGTATGTGTGTGTATATTATATATATAGGTAAGATGTACCTGTTTTATAACTTGACGGTGAAACTAAATTGCCTTTTACTCCTCCTCTTTACTTCTATCTTGCACCAAACCACTTATTATTTTTTTAATAATAACAATAAGAGATCTTAGCGTTGAGGCCACCCATTGTGCATATCAACCTTGTATATTTAAGTTTAAGCAATATTGTATATTATATATATGTCTTTAGTGTACAATACATTTTATTCTCATCTTATCTTATCTTATCGTAGTATCGTCGAATATTTTTATGAAGAAAGAGCCATCGTGGTATCGCACATCGCTAAGAAATTGTATTAAGGTAGTTAAGAATTTAGCAGTTTCGAAAAAAAATATCCTGTATTCTAAGGAAGGAAGGTGAATTTTACTAACTATTAAAAGATATTTGTTGTTTACAAAAAACAGCTCTTCTGAAGAAAATAATTATTTGTTTACTACTCAAGTACAGGCCAATTTGTTTTTTTTTATACTGATTTTTCGAAGTCGGCAAATATCCCCTATTTTCCTTCCAAGATAATATTGTCTTTGCAGGTCATTTTTAAACCGAATTAAAACGAAATGATAAATTGGGTAATAGGAGAATAAGGATTTGATTTTTGTTTAATACAACATTAAAAGAAAAGTATCGATCTGCTGTTCAACAGTGATATTCAGTCATTTTCAGAAACAATAAGTGTCGTTTCTCGCTTCAAGATTTCTTAAACGTTGTTTGACAATCGAGTGCGCTTTCTATTTCTCTTCTCTGTAGATTATAAAATAAAAAGAATTAGTCAATATCTATATATTAGTTGTAATAATCAACATTTTTTTTATAGTTAGGTTAGGTTAGGCTTTTTCATCAAAGCATTTAGGCAAGTATTTACTAAACAAAGCATAACAATGTAGGCGTATATAATTTTTAATTATTTTTCAAATAGGGCAATATCAAATAAAAGTAAAAGCAACTCATGAAATCAGGATTTTATAAAATTTATGAAACCTGCGATAGAAAAACCATATGATTGCAAAAGAACTGTGTATGAGTATTAAGTTAATCTATATTACATGACTATTTATTAATCTAATATTATAATTTAGTAGCATTTATGTAATAGGAGGCAAGATAATTGCCCTCATCCGGGCACGTTTGGAAATTAGATGGCAAACATTTTAGATTCGATTTTAGATTTGAAGGAAAGGGCTTTAAAGGGTTTCAAGCACGTAATAAATAAATTTTGTAAATCGATATGTGTAATTTTTATGAGTATAGATTACTTCATATAGATTCACTAATTTTTTTTTATCGTTAAAAAAGAATATGGCATACGCACGCCTCATCAATGCGGTTATTTTTGAGTACATGCATTATTAAGGGTCGTTGCTTATTAACACGTGAATTCTAACAAGAAACATCTCTCTAACGGATATCATAACATAATACCTTTTTCCTTTATTTTCTCTTTGTCAATATATAATTTACCCTTTCCGTTATTCTTCGATGTGTCCAAATAATCAATCATAACGTGACCTGAAATATTATGACAAATAAATAGGAGATAATATAAACTCACTTTCGAACTAAAACTGCAAGGATTACGCAGTTGTTAACGATGTAGATTTGAACTAAAATGATGTACGCAACAATACATACATATGTACTTACATAAATCGCTTTTTTTGTGTATGGGTCTTAAAGTTAATAAACCGTTTGTTTTTTTTGAAGTTAAAAGGTTATTTTGTTGAAAAGAGTTCACCTTTGAAGTGGGAAATTAAGCGATGTTTTAGTAGGTAATTAATTATTGTGTGTCTTCCTAATGTCATGTCATTTGCTTTCAACTATAGATAGATAAATAAAAGTCTTTATTTAGAAACCAATTTACAGCTATATGTAAAGCTCTACAAAACCGAACCATCGGTTTGTCTATGGAAGTACATTGCACTTTCGGAACCTTTTACTTAACAGGTTTTATATCATTGCGTCTTGTCGTGAACTGTTGTAAGGCTAGTATTACACTTATGTTAATATTATCTAACAATTTTTAGGTCAGTTATGAATAGGTATATAGTTAATTTCTTAATCTACATGAAATTAACTATATATCTATTCATAGTAAAACAATTTTAAAGTAAACTATACAAATATTAAGTTATAAACTGTTATCAAGTGTTTGAAACTTAATGGCGTGTATCTGGAATAGAAACTTTGCTTAAAAGGAGGGTAAAATCGTGTAATGTTTTTCAGCTTTAACCACCGGTAAACCCTTAACTGAGACGTCTGCTTCGTCACGTGAAGAGCTCATAAATATATACATTTTATTCGCGCAATCGCAAAATAACACACTCGAAAATACTAAGTACACACTATTTTTATCCAAATTATCCAACATATTGGGCAGCATAACGTATGCGAAAATACGCCTCGTTAACCATTAAATGGGGCGTGTTCTGATCCAGACTTATTTTTAAAGGCTATTGAAATATAAAAGCAAATTTTATACTGTACCAAATTGATTAACTGAAAGCAGAAAGTGTAGAAGTTACTTAGTGGCAGCTTAACGATGCGGTTAGCTATGATTAAAAATACCAAAAAAAATATTGTCATTATACGATTTAAGATAAAAGTACTGGAAAAAGCATGATTTAATATAAGTCTATAAGTTTATTTTTTAAGAAAAATACGCTCAGCCTATATCCCCGAAGGGATTGCAGAGGTGTATTAACCGCAAACATATTGGGAATTAGAATTTGGTCCCACTAACGTAATAGAGAGCAATCCTATTGCCGTACCGGGCACTGTATGACAGTAGAAATACTGTCTGATAGATATCCCATCCCTTTCACATAAAACCACGTAGTGGTATATCCACGATATGATCTGTTGTAGCGTTCCCTTTATATACCGTAAAATATGAAAATTAAAAGTATTTTAAATCTATGCTAGCCTTCACTCGAGATTCATCCATTTATACACGCGGTGCGTTCGTTCACTATCTGTGCTCTGCTTATGATTTCAATCCTGGAAACCTTTTTTTTAGTCTACTGTACAGACCGAACACCGTTTATTTATATGTGGTAGAACCATATTTAGGAACGAATGGGCCGGCTCGACCGGTGCGATACCACGGCCTCACAGAAAAACGGTTGTGAAGCAATACTTGCGTGCGTGAGGTTTCTGAAGTTTCTTATTCCTCTCCCCTGACCTCCCGCCCCTTTTCCCAACTCTTCATCCCCGTCTCTTCCTCTCCCCGCATACCTTCATCCCTCTTCACCCTCAAAGGCGGGCAGCGCACTTACGATTCTCCAGTTGCAGGTGTACATGGACGGCGGTTGTTACTTACCATCAGGTGACCCGTCTGTTCGTCTGCCCCCTATAATATAAACATATAATAATAAACCTACATATACTCGGACTCCTAGATAACCATTATGAAACGGACAGTTATAGATCAACGCAGGCAGGTATTTAATTTTTTTCTCGTTTTGATATATATTCACATTTGACAAGGCAACCTTTAGTTGCGGTAATTTAATCTATAATTTTAAATATTTTTTCAATAAGACGATTTCAAATAATTGTTAAGCAATTGTATGAAATAAAGAAATTTACTTTAAAATTGATATAATTGTTTATGAAAAGAAATGAATTGTGTTGTAACTACAAACTTTCATTAATTTCTTTTCAATGTAGAATCAATTAAATGTGGTAGAGCCATGCTTAAGCACGAATGGGCCGGCTCGACCGGTGCGATACCACGGCCTCACAGAAAACCGGTTGTGAAGTAACGCTTGCGTTGCATTTCCCCGAAATGAGTGAGGTCCTCGGAGGCCCAAAATCCCCCACCCCCCTAATGATAGCGCTGTTAACGAAAAGGATACCCCAGGGGGGTACCAGCGCTAGTGTTGGAGAATCCCCCCCTGGACGTCCACCCTCAGTACGGATTATGCCTGAGCGTGGACGCCCAGGTTGCCTCGTACTCTGGGGGGGGCTCAACTGCGCTCTCAAAATCTGCTCGGGGCAAGAGAAGGCATACCATGGCACCCCCTGTCACGTTTACCGTGGATTTTTGTAACATCAGGGGCTTACATTCGAACCTCGACACTGTCCACCACCACCTTGAGACAGCAAAGCCGGCCTTGCTCTTTTTAACCGAGACGCAGATATCATCTCCAGCGGACACATCCTACCTCTGCTACCCTGGGTACGGACTGGAACACTCCTTTGTTCCTAAGGCTGGTGTATGCGTGTACGTTAGAGATGATATCACTTCTCGCCGCCTCGGCAATCTTGAAGGTAGGGACCTCTCCATCTTATGGCTACGTGTAGACTGCGACGACCATCCCCGCATCTACCTATGCCTCTACAGGTCCCATAGCGGTGATGCCGAAACGGACCGACTCATCGACCACGTCCAAATGGCTACAGACTCAGTGCTCCAGCAGGTCCCATCCGCAGAGATCGTGATTCTTGGCGACTTTAACGCCCATCACGCCGAATGGCTTGGTTCGCGCAAAACCGATCATGCGGGAAGATCTGTTCACGATTTCGCCTTGGCATATGGCTTGACGCAGCTGGTAGCAACGCCTACGCGAATCCCAGATGCAGAAAGCCACGTGCCTTCACTGTTGGATCTTCTGCTGACCTCACATCCTGACGGCTACAAAGTATCCGTTGAGGCCCCTCTTGGCTCTTCGGACCATTGCCTGATTAGGAGTATGGTGCCACTCGTTCACTCGCTGCGGCCGCGAGTTACAGGCAGTCGCCGCGTATGGCACTATAGGTCAGCAGACTGGGATGGAATGAGAACATTCTTTGCATCCTACCCATGGAGGCAGGTTTGCTTCTCGCCGGATGATCCCAATGTCGTTGCTGACTCTGTCGCGGATGTTGTGCTTTAGGGTATGGAACTTTTCATTCCATTCTCCCTGATTCCCACAGGTGGCAAGTCCCAGCCTTGGTTTGGTCGAACCTGCAAAGCGGCGTCCCGCCGAAAACAGGAATGTTACCAAGCATGGGCTAATGCAGCGACAGCACGAGATGTAAAGACCAGCACATTAAAGAAGCAATTTAACTTTGCCTCCAGGTCCCTCAAAAGAGTAATTGCTGGGGCGAAGTCGGCTCACATCGGCAGAATTGGCGAGAGACTAGTTAGTCTCCCCTCCGGAACTTGTGCATTCTGGTCTTTTGCCAAAGCTGTCCAGGGGAACTTTTGTAAGCCATCCCTTCCACCTCTGCGCATAGGAGATAATTCGTTGGCCCACGACGCTAAAGAAAAAGCCGATCTTCTGGGCAAACTCTTTGCGTCCAACTCGACCCTGGACGACGGGGGAAACGCACCGCCGACCATACCGCAGTGCGAGACCCGCATGCCGGAAGTCCGGTTTACACAAAGGGCAGTGCGTAAAGCGCTTCTTTCCCTCGACGTTCATAAGTCGAGTGGGCCCGATAGAATCTCTCCTATCGTGCTGAAGACGTGTGCTCCAGAGTTAGCACCGGTTTTAACGCGCCTTTATCGGCTTTCCTACTCTCTTGGCGTAGTCCCGAACTCATGGAAGACAGCTCTAGTGCACCCAATCCCTAAAAAAGGAGATCGCTCGGATCCGTCCAACTACAGACCCATAGCCATCACCTCCTTGTTCTCCAAGATAATGGAATCCATTGTTAACTGCCAGCTTCTCCGGTACTTAGAAGACCACCAGCTCCTCAATGATCGACAATACGGCTTCCGTCAGGGTCGTTCAGCTGGTGATCTTCTCGTATACTTGACTCACCGGTGGGCACAGGCGATCGAGACCAAGGGGGAAGCGTTGGCCGTTAGTTTGGACGTGGCGAAGGCCTTCGATCGGGTCTGGCACAAAGCGCTCCTTGCGAAGCTTCCTTCCTATGGGCTTCCTAAGAAACTGTGCAATTGGCTCACCAGTTTTCTTACAGACAGAAGCATCAAGGTCGTTGTTGACGGTGCATGCTCCGACTCCAAGTCTGTTAATTCTGGTGTCCCACAAGGCTGTGTGCTATCACCCACGCTGTTTCTTCTGCATATCAACGACATGCTGCAGATTAGCAGCATCCATTGCTATGCAGACGATAGCACGAGTGATGCCCTTTACACCGGCCGCGCTAACATTTCTTGGGTAAACGTCATCGAAAGCCGATCCAAACTTGTGTCTGAAATCGAAACTTCTTTATCAAAAGTTTCAGATTGGGGTCGACTTAACCTAGTCCAATTTAACCCCACGAAGACACAGGTTTGCGCGTTCACCGCTAAAAAGATGCCATTGGTCGTATCACCTCAATTTGAGAGCACTTCCCTAACTGCATCAGCCAGTATCGGAATCCTTGGCGTCGATATATCAAGCGAAGTCCAGTTTCGCGGTCACTTAGAGAGTAAGGCCATATTAGCCTCGAAGAAGCTTGGTGTGCTAAACAGATCGAGACAGTATTTTACTCCGGCCCCCCGCCTGCAACTTTATAAGGCGCAGGTTCGGCCGCACATGGAATACTGTTCTCATCTCTATGCAGGTGCACCCCAGTACCAACTTCTGCCTCTTGACCGCATTCAACGGAGAGCGACTCGCATCATCGACTGCCAAGGTATTTCTGATCGACTTGACACCTTGGCGTTGCGTAGAGATGTAGCTTCACTCTGCATCCTCTATCGCTTGTATCATGGGGAGTGTTCAGAGGAATTGTTCGGACTTATACCGGCTGCTGGTTTCCGCCATCGTCCTACGCGACAAGATATCCATCCCCATCACCTGGACGATTGGCACTCCACCACTGTGTGCTTCTCCAGAAGCTTTTTGCCTCGCACAACCAGCTTATGGAACAAATTGTCGCCTGCCGTATTTCCGAACCGATACGACCTTCAAACCTTCAAGAAGAGAGCGTACCTCTACCTAAAAGGCCGGCAACGCACTTGTGACTCTTGAGTTGCGGGTGTCCATGGGCGGCGGTAGTCACTTACCATCAGGTGACCCGTCTGCTCGTTTGCCACCTATCGTATAAAAAAAAAAAAAAAATCACAACATTGCAAACCATGCTATTCCTTACACTTCCTTATCGATACGTAGCAATATTTTCACGCCTTTTTCGAGGTAGAAGGTAAGTAAAGACAACAGCAAACCATTTACTTCTATATTATTACATATAATATAATATTTATTTAACTTCTGTTTCTTTTTAACATGCGAGATCTTTCCATTTTATACCCAAAGTGCATGGATGACGTCGATAGGCTTGCCCTTTATTACGTAAGTGGGATAAAATTATAATCGGCAATTTGTGGGCGTCATTTACGACCCTACTTATCATTTCGTTATGAGCGTGAGTGTATGTGTTCTAAGTTAAATCAAATTATACATTACATCATTAACTTACCATCTATGTCAGTAATTTTGACTTTGTTATTTGCTTCTACAGCTGAAAATAATGAATTGTATCCTATTAATTAATTTATATGATATAATATAATTTTATGTATTAAATAATTAGTTGTGAATCCATTTAAACCTATTTTATTCCTTAGCAGCTTTTGGCCGCGGCTTCGATCGCGTAGAAGACATTGTTTCTATAACCGAGAACAACGTGTGTGCAAAATTCCTTAAGGTCCGATTATGTTCTTAAGGCATGAAAGCGTAAGAAACAAACTAAGGCACTATTGAATTTCAGAACAGCAGTGAGTTTTAAGACTTTAAAAATATTCTATTATTATAAAATGTTTTAAATACAACAAAAATATTCTTACCTCCGATGACAGGTTTGGTGTATCGGTCAATATCAGATTTTGGTACTCGACTGATTAATTCCTTCATGAACGCCGACAAGTCTACCTTCCATTGTGGTTCAGTGCCTTTCAGTGACCTAAGGACTTGATGAGACGTAGCTTATATTTAGTTATGTTACAACAATCTTCATTTTAAATATAATAGTGGATTTGTGGGTAGTACACGTAAACGAACATGCGTTCGCGGGAAACTTATATTTGAAAGACCCTTTTTTACTAAGATAACGGATATTATACGTCTTTCTGAATAGTCCCCTTCCTAAGATAAAGATAGTCACAGGACAGATATTTGTCATGACATCTGGGTAATAAATCCGACCGGAGGCAAGATAAATTCGAAGCCATGGAAAAAAACCCTCGTTCAAATCGGACACACCCAACTGAGTTGAACTACAAATAATGAACTAATATCTTGTGGGTGACTACGGTTTACAAGTACCTTTGATTAGTGCCGTACTGTCAACTGAGGATTTAAGTTCTTCTTAAGTTGGGGTGACAAACATTCTTTATCACAAATATCTTTAGGACACTATACAGGCTATTTCCAAAAATTCAAGCATACTTCTCTCTAACATTTTGTAATCCAAAACCTGTATTTATTTTTGGGTCTGTTGTTTATATTCACAATTAGTTTTTTTCTTTTCTAAAGTTCAGCGAGAGATGTTTTGCGAGTCATAGTTAACGTAACTTTATTAATGCAAGACGACATTTCTTGTTACCCAACAGTTTATTATTATTGCATTATTAGTAATAGCAGCTAAAGAATTTCTGTGAGTCAACATATTTTTAGAAAGCCAAGTACTGAGTCATTTAAAATAACAAATGTTTTGTGAAGCTCGGGTAAAACTTTGACAGCCTAAAAGTACTTTCCTCTATGAGTACGAGTAGTAAAGTCTGTCTAAAATTAAAAAAAAAATATACTGATCTTAACTATCTGATTAATTTTAATTTAATTTAATTAAAAAAAAAACAGAAGGTTTTCAATAGATTAACTTTGTACGTATGTTAGGTGCCCTTTCTATTTGGTGTTTTATAAGCAGTTAACATAAATTCAAGAAAGTGCAACTTAGCATTCTCACTACTTTATTAAATCCTATTTTTTGCGCTTTGAATCTATTAACATTTTCTTTCAAGTAAATGTATAATATTATTTTAGGCTTTTCAATGTGTTATTCGTTATGTCATGTCTTGTATCATTTATTGGAGGCTCTTGCTTCTGTTTTCTAAGTCGTTCTTTGCTTGGTGGCACTACGTGGTATTCCCCAAACATCATGAGTAGCTTTGGCGAATCGTAGTTCTTCCAAGAATGGGGATAGAACCGCACGTGGGCCGAAACTGTCGAATTTTATTTATTCACACTGTTGTTAGGGAACAATCATTACCCAGAGCAGTACAATAATACTGCTAAGAACAATATAAATTAAGTAAATCGTAATGATTAAATTAAAGAATCACTAAAAGTTAGTTGCTAGTCCATAATAGATAGATAAAAAAAAACGCGAAACCAAGTTATTAATTTGATTTGATTAAAGACTGAACTATTTTCGTTTTCGAATACATCTAAAAGGCTCCGGAAGTACGACAAGGTGACGCAGTGGAGGACACCGTGGCTCTAGTTGGTTTACGTGCAACACGATGGTGAAAGTAATAATATAACATCACGTCTATCGTGGAAGAGCCATGCTTAGACACTAATGGGTCGGCTCAACCGGTGCGATACCACGGTCTAACAAAAAACTAGTTGTGAAGCAACGCTTGCGTTGCATTTCGCTAAAATTAGTGCGGTTTCCGGCGATCCATCTCCCCCTCTCCTCCTTCAAACGTCCTCATATCCACTCTACTCTTTCCCCTTCCCGATTCCCCAACCCCTCATCACCCTCAAGGGCGTGCAGCGCGCTTGCGGTTCTTGAGTTGCAAGTGTCAATGGACGGAGACTGTCATTTGCCATCGGGTGACCCGTCTGTTCGTCTATCCCCCTATATTATACAAAAAAAATGTGGTTACATTTTTGAACTCCACCCAGCGCCCTAGCGACGGAGACCTACTCCTTACACAAGCATCTAGCTGTACTGGAGGGGTTAACAATAAGTAATAGTAGTAATATGTAACCGACGCGACTTTTCTAGTATTCTTTCTAAAAATTCGCCTAACTCTTCGGGGAAACACTCAGGCCTGTATCCCCGAAGGGGTAGACAGAAGCATAATCAAAACATACATTTTGCCAGTTATATTTGAGTCTCATTCACGTGACAGAGGGCAAGGCCATTGCGGTCATCCGGGCACTTTTTGGAATCAGAAAGAAAAATTTTGAAGTATATTGATAGGAAAGGATAGATAGGGTATGAAAGGGATATTAGGGCTCATACTGATGGATTGGAGAGTATAAGCAGGCTCGAGCAAGTCAGGG
The DNA here is from genome assembly GCA_947561695.1 of Tyria jacobaeae. Lineage (NCBI taxonomy): Eukaryota > Metazoa > Arthropoda > Insecta > Lepidoptera > Erebidae > Tyria > Tyria jacobaeae. Next base: position 9,380,455 of record OX387231.1, on the reverse strand, counting down.
TCGCATACTTATAATTCGAACTGGCTGGTGCCGGGAATTCCAAAACCCTCTAACTAACTTATATAAAAACAGATAATACGTACGTGTTGGGTTTTTACTATTGGCTCTGCGACTTGGCGTCTGTTTATCGGTATCTGCAAAATGTAAAACATGTTCTGTAATTAATTAATTAATTCATAATATATAATTCCTCTCCTACCGGCTGACGCAGGTGCTTACCGGACACGGATGTTTCGGAAAGTACCTGTGTCGTATAGGCCGGAAGCCAACGTCTGAGTGCCACCACTGCAGGGCTGCCACGAGGATACCGCACTCCACACTTTAGTGCAGTGCTCTGCGTGGGTGCAACAACCAGTGTGTTACGGTACAACTCTAAATCATAGTTACGGCCATAGACGAACCAGCTGCTGAGTGCTGACTGATCTCCTGCCTCCTCCTGCTGGCCTAGGAGTAACGGGTCGGACCCGAGACCTTGGCGTGACGTGTTCCGCGCGCTCCTTTTTGATCTTAAGCAAGGGTAAGGCCCCAAAGTCCACGGCGTAGTCGCCTAATAATCAGGTAGCGAAGGTTTGCAGGGTTTCTCGAAGATTTCCTTCATAGGGTATCCTAGGTCCCCTGCAAAAGACCCAGTTGGGACGGAACACCGTATTGTTTTAGTCGGTTTGAGTCCGACATACTAGCTCACCCTCAGCTCCGGTGAGGTGATGACCAATGTGGGTTTACAAACGAAAAAAAAATTAGGTATATAAAATGTTATCTATAACTATTAAAACGATTTTAATGACATTTCACATGTCAAAATGCGTGTAGCCATCTAGTGTCTCTAGGCCCGTGACAAAGAGACATTACATACATCTATACATACACTGAAAAATCATTACACAAATTTCACATCCTTACAGGTATAGACTATACATACTTAACTGGAAGAAACTTAATCGATTTCAGAACTACTGCAATTTCGGCATTGTTGGATTAAATAAACGTTTTATTAATAAGCCAAAAACAATGTAATTATGTATAAGAATGGTCAAGCCCTGAGACAAAAGTATAATTGTTACCACAAGAAAAATATCACATATTATGACAAACATACACATGTCTCGTCGCCGTTGTTCACCTTGCTGAAATACTTTCTTGGCTTTCTTTTCCCAATCTAAAATCAAGTAACAAAAATTTTAATTAATTTCAATTAATTTTGCATTCACATCACCACTTTACAAATTAGCTACATAATAAGAAAATTATTGTTGCTTGTGGTTTTTGATGTGGTTTAAATATATGAGAAAGGAGAGAAGAAAAGCCCAATTAAAATATAGTATTGTTAGTCTATTTTAGATGGTAAGGTATTACTTAAATAAGCTACATAACAAGCAATAAAACAGTGAATATACATACATCTTCTCTGACGAAGAACTTCACGAACTTTTCCCGCTATAATAACAAATCTCTGTTTCATTATTTATTTCTTGTCTTAGAGGACTTGGACAAGCAGAACCATGGCGTTCAACCAGTTCAGGCAACAACCAAGCAAGTTACCTGCTAATTTAACTAACGATGCCCACTACGCTTAAGTCTGTTCTGCCATTTAGAAGTTATTGTGTAAGAGAGACGTTACAAACGCAAACACTAAGCACACAAAGCATACACTTCGTTTTTAGGCAGTCGTATAAAAACTTTTTCCTCGGGCCTCTATCAAAACTAGTTTTAGGACTTAACAATTTTATGATCCAAGTAGAAAACTACATTATAACAGCTTCTTTTTCTTATAGGTTAGTTGACAAACTCAAATTGTGGTTGCCCAAAACTTGGCGATTTTGACGGTATTGTCGGTATCAGGCATTAAATAAAGCTAAACTCAAACAGTAAGTTTATAGTGCTAGCCATGCCAGTTTCAGAAGAATAATAAAAGGGGGCATTTAGCTTTGGAATATACAAAAACTAATGTTGAATATATTATAAGAATATTTTACGTAAATCAGCATGTTATCAGATCATAGTTCCTAAATGTGTAATTTATCAAATAATGTGGTATATTATCAAATTATACACTAATTTAAACTGTTATAAATTAGATAATACCTTCAGCGTGCACTTCTGAAATAAGTAAACATTATATTTATTATTTACAGAGCTTTCAATATTTTCAAATTGTTTGGATTCAATTGGTTTGAAGTCTTCTTCTTCAAACCATTTGCTCCATGAAGAGCACTGAAATTCGCAAAGTAGTCGCGGTTAACAGTAAATGAAGTGGTATATATATATGTAGTTGCGATATAGATCTAGAAATACATACCACTCACGTACGAACGTCGCTGTGGAATTAATTCGATTTCTGAAAAAAAAAAAAACATTCTTATATATGTATTATATGTAGTACGTTTCATATATTTTTTTTAAGTTTAAGCTATTTTAAAAATTCTATATTTGAGACTAGATGTTTAAATTTTTAGACAGTCAGACTCACCTTAATGAATCAAATGGCGATGAAGGTTCAAATTCTCAATTTTTAGGTATTGCATACAAACAGACAAATATATACTCACACCTGAATCCCTGAAAGGGCAGGCTAATCATATGTTGGGTAACCATAACTTATTCCCCCTTACGTAATAAGGGCCAAGCCTTTTCCGTCAACCGGACGCTTTATATCTCATGGCCAGATCATAGAACTGATCACTTCATGATGTGACCAACCAGTTTATAAAATGATCATATTTCATGAAATGTTCGATAACATCATGACAGTCAGGCCAGAATACTGAATAAGCGATGTGGTTAACGTTTGTTATTATATAATGAAACGGTTACATAATCTACCGTTAAAGACGCTGATGTCATTTTGGTTTAGTTATTTATAATGCGGTTGATAATTATTATGTTCTAAAATGGAAAAGTAATGTGCAAATAGCATGTAAAAGTTAGGACTTAGTCATGTGATAGAGATTTTTAATTAATGAAATGACCAAACGTTTTAACGATGCGGTCAGTATTAGCTGACCATTCCATGAAAAGGTTGGCTACATCACGTATATTATACGGTTTGAGAAAAAACAGCCAAATTCTAAGTCACCTGTTACGACACCGAGGGAAAGAGATAGGGTGGCCCTATTCTCACCATATACCTAATTATACTTATTGTTTGAAAAAGAGTGTTATTTTTGTGTTACTATATTATAAAAGTGAAAAATCTTGGTAACGGCCAAATGAAACATAACTTATTTCATCGAAAGTGTGTTAGAAGTTTGATTCAAACAAACATAAAATAACTATCAGAGTATAAGAAAAGGAAACAATTTGTAACGAGCATCATCATAAAACTTGCCAACAGGGTTTAAAAGTAATTACATACAACAACCGTAACTCGCTTGTAACAATGTCATGTTTTCTATATTTATTTAAAATGAATAAAGAAATGAATACCTATTCGTTTTTTTTTATTCAAAAGTTGACCAAGATGGCGATTATTTTTTTATAGAGAGATAGTTTTTTCCTCTCGAAATATTTGATATTGGCGGAATCTGCGTTGAATCTACACGAGAGAGAGTCCAAGCAATTAATAATAATAACACCTATGTATTTCAATAAGATAGTAGATTATTTAAATCCGCATAAATATCCCTCGAACTGTCGAAGTCTCCACCAGGCGGCATCTTTCTCATTAGAGGGTCGTCGTTTATAATTCAAATATATATATTAGAGAAACTCTTATTACAAGACGTAATAGACAGAATATATGAATATAGTCGTGACTTCAGTTCATCATCAGCTGTAAGTTATTAACAGTTTCTCTTTTAGTGAAATATACCACTTTTACAGAGAAAATCATTGCATCTGTCCTATTTTTATGTATTTCTACTAAAAACTAAAATATAATATTTATATTAAATATACGAAAATCTTGAACATTTATGTTTTCATTGCACAGCTGATCTCTCCAGTACCGTCTAATTAGATTTAAAAAAGAACTGCAAATTAGCTTTTGTTGAAAGTTGCATAATTTATACTTAGCCAGTGGTCAATGAATCAGCAACATTATTTTGTTTCATAACCATAAAGTTGAAGAAATTTCAAATAATTTTATGAGGTTTTTTTATTTTCATCATTGTGTAACATTTATTTCTAAAAAATAATTATTTATATATGATAGCTTTATTACGCACTGAAATGACGGTATTAAGTATAAAATTGTTAAAAACATACAAATGTTTACATTTACAATGGGGACTTCAAGGGATTTAAAATAAGGTCAATTTACAAACATGCTTCATACAATTCCTCTGCATCGTCGCCATCGAATGGCAATCACGAGAAGTTTCGATAAGTCGTTTAGCTAGTTCTTTATGAATGGAACGAGCGAATTACCAGCTACTAAATAACAGATTTAAATAAAACTTAGAAACCTAAAAAATACAATTGAAATTTGGACACGTGAAAACCTATCCATAAGTAGTTACTACATTAGTAAACATCTACATCTCAACTACAGTTAAATATTAAATATATTGACAAACGAGACGACAATTTAATCAACTGCAATATGGACTCCAATATGGTTTGAATTCAACTTTGAATAATTTAAATACAAATTATTTATGCATCACGTTTGTGTAGATAATGCGTGATCTTTTACTAGCTTTATAGATAATTAAACAATACTCCTGTGTATGTACCTCACACAAGACCTGTGTGTGTACCTTCCTAAAAAGAATTTGTATAGTTATTGGATCTTTAAGCTTTTCGTCATCAAACTTCATTTAACAGCCAAATCAAACGCCATTTAACAGCGATAGAGCAATGTTTAGGCACGAATGGGCCGGCTTGACCGGTGCGATACCACAGCCTTACAGAAAACCGGTTGTGAAGCAACACTTGCGTTGCATTTCCCCGAAATTAGTGACGTTTCCAGAGGTCCAACTCCTCCTCTCCTCTTTCCTCTCCCCTCATTCCCTTTCCTCTTTCCCATATCGTCATCCGTGCTCTCTTATTTCTCCTCCCCGTAACCCCCATCCCTCATCACCTTCAAAGGCGGGCAGAGCACTTGGGACTCTAGAGTTGCAGGTGTCTATGGACGGCGGTTGTCACTGACCACCAGATGACCCATCTGTTCATCTGTCCCAATATAGTATTAAAAAAAAAACTAAGCCAGTTACATTCTCAAGCCTTGATTGACCAATTCATGGATTGTGAGGAGTGAAAAAGAAATCTATTGACATCTTACCTGTGCGTCTAGTTCGTTTATCAATCTCATAACCGTACTTTTTAATCAACCAGCGAATCAAGACAGTGAGATCATTTACCACTTTTGATGTTTTCGATTCATTATTATTAGTTTCACTTGCATCTTCGCGGATTATTTCCATATTATCTAGACCACAAGGAAATACGTTAGTGAGGTTAAATTTCAGTTTTTATGTCATGAATTTTATACCAATTTAAAATTTATCATTTTCAAACTTCATACCAATCTCAGGAAAAAAACTTCATTTAGTAATAGGGGGCAAACTCCTTACCGTCATTTGAAAACTGTATGGCTGTATGTAAACTGTCCTTTATATAGAAACGATTTATTTGCAAACAACGAATTACGAATTTGCAAACAACCACAACACCTTAATAGTACTAAGTATAAATATAATACCTACAATTGCAAAACAGTTTTAGACTCTACTGCTACAATATGAGGCTCGTTTCTCTTTAGTATCTGAAGTAATTTAATAATAGAGCCATGTTTAGGCACGAATGGGCCGGCTCGACCGGTGCGATACCACGGCCTTACAGAAAACCGGTTTTGAAGCAACACTTGCGTTGCATTTCCCCGAAATTAGGGACGTTTCTGGAGGCTCAACTCCACCTATCCTTTCTTTTCTACCCTGACCCCAGCCCCTTTTCCCATCTCCTCATCCCCCTCTCTTTCCCATCCCCGCGTACCCTCATCCCTCATCACCCTCAAAGGCGGGCAGAGCACTTACGACTCTCGAGTTGTAGGTGTTCATGGACTGCGGTTGTCACTTACGAAACGAATGTATCTGCTATGTAATAATATTTTAAAAAAAATGACAAAATGTGAACAGAAAAAAATTATATATTCCTTATAGTTATCCAAAAATCCATATCCAAGAAATACTTTGTAAATAGTACCTGTTTGAAGTTTTGTCTGTTCTTCTTCAGGTTCCGGACCACCACTACGCAATATTGGTTTTCCATCTGTTATTACACCTGTTGAGAAAACATTCCAATTATCATCATCAATTAGCCAATTGCAGTCCACTTCTGAACATCCGCCTTTCCGGACGTGCGTATAGACCCCGCTCCACCAATACACACCTTTATTTCTTGTAGGTATAATTAGTGTTTTGCTACACTTCAAGCTATTAATAACATTTTATACTATATTTTGTTAGAAGTTTTATTTTCTTTGTGTTTGACCTTTCGCATATAATGCTTTTAAATGAATATGTACATATGTATTTGCATAACTGACCAAATGCAAGTGTAAGTATACAACCAAGTATAATATGAAATAATTTTAGATAAAAATAGCCATATTTTTTGTTCCGATTAAAAGATCTGGTTTAACAATAAGAGAATAAATATTTTTAAGAAGCACCTCTCTACTTAAGACTTTTTGAAACAGCACTTTGTACTTTTAGTCCGTCCCGTTTATTGAGCGTGGATTACACGCTAACCCTGATAATATAAATAGCTAGAGATTGTTAAAAGCAGACGTTTTGCGATACAGACGAAGTGGTACAGAGATTTGTTGAAATATTTACATACTATATAGTTATGTACCTTTCAACAATCTCAAAATAACACTAGACGGCCACCCAGCCACGGTAGGTTAAGCGGTACTCAGTGTGACGTATAGAAGTCACATACACTTCGTTTGAAGTATTTCAACAAAGTTTATATTTGTATATTTTAAAATATAATAGACGATTGCGGTGGTTCGTAAAGTCACGGCAAGCGTCTGAAGAATTTCATGTATTTTTAAATTAAGAAAGTATTTAAAAATAACTGAAATGTAGACGTTAACTTCAACTTATCACGTTTTCTTTGGTCTGCAGGTCTGCAGGTGTAATAGGACCTGTTACATGGGACGGCATGTACAGTATGTAGACGGGAGTGAATTGCATAAAACTTAAAATATGTAACATCTGCCTTTCGGGGGCTCTCTAACTAAATACAGTACGACGGATATAAGAACTTACTTGACCTAAAGCTGGGCAAAAACTTTGTTTCTGCATGTAGACTTAAAGGTGTTGCAGATATCTAAAAATAAATACATTTCATTTATTAGGATTTCAGTATAGTATTAATATAAGAATATTTGTACTTAATACCAAATAATAGGAACATACTTAGTAATAGGTACGTTTACAGACACTTTTATACAATTTTGGCAATATGGCTGCTTCAAACAAATTTTATTAAAGAAAACTTGCCTGGTAACCAACTAACCGATGAAAGACGGAGAGGGTTCTCAAGTCAATCGCCAGCACATACACTTTAGCATACACCTACCTCAGATGAGAGTTACGAATCTATTGTAGATGTAAGTAATCAAAATACACATTATGAACCTAGCGCTGAATGCTCATTTGATTGTTCATCCAATTTTTTCATTGTATTTATTGAGACCACTTAGAAGGCAGATTGATTTGGAAGATGCAGGAGATTTATATGACTCTTGTTGGACTCCTAGTCAAAATCCTATAATATTAAAGGAAGCAATGTCTTGCTCAGAAACCAGTCTCTGCTAGAAAGCCGAATAGTATAAGTCCTTAATGAAAAATAACTTGGTTTTTCGTGACTTACCAACTGGAAGGAAAGCTATCCCTTGGATTAGGTTTTTAGAAAAAGGAATGAGAGAGGAATCATAGCAGAATAGAAGGCAATACTAGTGATTATTACGTTGTGCTTAGAGAAAAACGAAAGGATTTTGACAGGCCTGTCCGTCTAGTGTTTAATGACCCTGACTGCTGAACCGGTGGTGGTGGCTTTAATCCAACAGAGGATAAAAATTTGCGATGCACTAGCAATGAAGATGACCGCAGATCATGCATCGGCTATGTATTTATATTTCAGGGTGGCGCAATCGCGTGGAGCTCACAGAACAGTTGCGCTATCCACTAACGAAGCACATGTATTAATCTGCCTAGCTGTGCCCAGTAAGGGATGTGGGTTGGTCAAATGCAAGAAAAGCTTTAAAGAAAAACTCTGGTATACCTGTTACATACTTGCAGGTACTCCAGGCTAAAGGCATTACAGGTGTAAACATACGACACCACTATTAAAAAAGATTGTCATTGAGATCATTCAGTAATGTGAGATGGTGGCGGGTTCGCTGTCGAAAGGAACTCCGCAGTCCAAGTTACAGCTGCTCGGAAAAAATGGGTTTATGTCTAAGGGATCCTCCCTTTCTTTTTTTACTGAAATATGAACACAAACCTAAATGCACTGTAAAGAAACGCAGGAATAAACTTTCACGTTTTGTTGTACGTGTGATTCAAGCGTCGCTAGTTTCATCTAATTGAACCTTTACTCTGTCAGCTGAGGTAAAACTATTATTTACTATGTAATTGTTATTACAATAGTTTTTAGTAATAACTTGGTCGTTAAACAATGTTCTTCAAAAAATACATAACAAAAATTAGTTTCAAAAGATTACATACCAATATAAATAGAAAAAATAAAAGCATATTTAATATAAAATAACATCGACTTTACTCAACAATGTTGATTTAAGTCAATAACTCATGAAATTAAAATTCCAGTCAATCGTTTCATTGCAATAACTGATTGTGTAGGATTATTGATTAATATAAATTAGTTTTTCACTTATGTTAATATGAAGTCTTCGCTTACTTCTAAAATAGTAACCTACACCTTATAAAAATCGAAGGGAATATTTAATATAATATATATATATTTACTCCTAAATGTCCTGCCGATGGTAGTATACTTGTGATGTGATTCGTTTTATTCGGCTCTCTTCGATGTGCTTGAGTTGAACGATGACTGGCGCGTGCGTCATGCTCATGTCATGAACGAGTGTCGTTGGTCAAGACAGGTCATATCCTCACTGTTATTACTTCAATAGCGTAATAATTTGACCATTTCTTATATATTTAAGAAAAAAAGGAAACATTGTTCTCACATTTCGTTTGCTTACAAACAATGTTGCAAAACCTTTTTCAAAAGGCTGTCCATGGAATTTTTTGCTTGTTCTTCTCCAAAGAATTTCCGTATTTAAGAACGCAACTAGCTCCTCCTCTGTACATTTTTAACTTTATTGTATTAATGATTCATTATTTTATATCGTTAACAATATTATACATGTAAATATGACCTTACCTGCGTGTCTGTTAGTGTGTTTGTTTTCAGCCTTTCCGATAAAATTTGAAAAAAATTTGGTATATAAATAAATAAATCTTGCGAATAGACATAGGGTACTTATTGTAACAAATAAGTACCCTATGTCCATTATAAAATTTGTTTGGGAGACCATTCATTTACAAAGTTTTTATGGGTTGGGTAATAGTAATTTTAAAACACAGCTGTCAATGTGAAGTAAACTACGTCTGATTAATCTATATTTTGTGAATCGTAGAATATTTGTATTTTGTAAAGGCTTTAAAATTAAAACTTTACTCTGATATACCGATTTCTGTTCTCTGTTCAACAAATAAGCAGGTGGAGTAGGAAACTATCATATTTGAAGACTACAGTTTGAATGACTTTTGTTACAGAGACCAATCTCATCGTTGTATACACATCCGTATAAGTATAATAAAATTATAACTGATCGATGTCTGTACATTGGCATGAATAATTGAGAATAATATAAAGACCCATGCGGCTATTTCAACATGATGGTTCCATGATGGGCCAGAGGAGCAATAGAAGCCCAAACACCTATTTTAGTATCTACAAAAAAAATCTATTTGTCTATCTATTTATTATTGTATTGTTGCAATTTGTATTTGTTTGCCCCGTATATGAAAAAAAAGCAAAAGTAACAAAAAGCAAATTTGTTTATTTGGCTCTATACAACATAAATCATTTTTACTTAATGTATTATTTTTCTCTTCTGACTCTTTTTAATAAAATAATGAGTATTTCTCTTTTTAATTCTTAAGTATCCCTTATTTTTTTATAGTTTCCTACTTTGACTGTAAGTCTCAGTACTCCCAACCAATAAGCGGTGGACTATGCAGGAAATATCTAATTCTTTTTCTTGGCTTCATAGGGTTTTACGATGTAAATAATCCATCACAACCTATCTCAGTCATCATCAGTGGTATCTTAAAAGCTCTTAGAGGTCCTAGTCCGTTATCTTGCTCTATTCCTCCCAACGCAAGTAAAGGTGCTTACTCATCACGAAGCTGACTGTATACAGTGCTCGGTTTCTAAAACTCCTGTATCTCTTCACTACATGGCCTCTTATTAAAATATGTCTCAGGAAACATTTTCTATAATGATTACATATAAAACACGTAGTAATTATAGTAGAAGTGTTTGTGGGGGTAAAATCCGCTATTTGTGGGGGAGCCAGGTAGGCACGAATGAGGCAACTCGACTGGCGTAATACCACGACCTCAGAAAACCGGCTAACAAATAATGATTGCGTTGTATTTACAGACTGAGTGAGGGTACCATAGGCAGAAACCCCTCTCCTCACCCTCAAAGACGGGCAGCGCACTTACAACTCTTTATTTGAAAGTGTTCATGGGCGGCGGTTGTTCCTTACTATCAAGTGACCCGTCTGCTTGTATGCTATATATGTATATATTAGCATAGGCTGCTTATATCATAAACGAAAGAAATTTAAGTGTCTTTAAAAACTAATTTTACTTTCTAAAACAAAGTTTATAGTACCTACTTTATCTACGCTGTAATCAACAATCAATCAATATTTTATCATTTTCTGAGCTAGTTATAATCAATAGTAATTATTCCGATTCCGCAATCATCTCAAACCCATTGAGATGGGTAAGTGTCAATGTAGTACAAATGTTTATTCTTGAATGCAGGAATAAAGTAGGTATTCAGTTTTCTCCAATGAAACACCCCAATAGTGTTTACGTTATTTGCAAATACCTTCGCGCATGAATTTGTAGCGTACACATGCCACGTACTGTGAAGCCCTAAACATGCATCTAGAGAGCACGCATCCGCTCGCACTGCATACCAAGCGTCGAATGAACGCGATCCGCGTAACACCGCGTTTTTATACGATGCATAATTTATACTCACTCACACAAACAACGCAAATATCAATCTGATTGGTTGCCTACCCAGCGATTATTGTAAATATAGCATTAGAAATCTTAAGTTAATCCATGTACTGGCATACTTTTAATGAAATACAAGTCGATTCAAACCATTCCCTGGTGTTTCACTTCAAACATAGGCACCTTTCCCTGCTTCTAGTATTATCTGCTTAGCTACTCATCTCGATCAGCCAGCTGGCACAGACGTAGGGAAAGTACTTTTAACAACTTATCGGGTCAGCTACCCCAAAAAATCTGATCTGAAAAATTCTTTAAATGAACTTGGCAACGCTTTAAATTCTGTAGTAAGGTGCCTTGTGGTGTATTGCCTATTAGGGCGCAAAATTAATATAGAGTTGCAAAGTACTAAATTACGTCTGTTCCGGCAGATTTTCAATCGTAATATGGCATATAGGAGCGTATTTATCTGCTGACCGCGAGTGTCACTCACTGTAACGTAAGACTTAATTAACTTAATTTAAGTCCTAAGTGTAAAATCATACTTAGGACTTCATTTAATTCAGTGTATCTATATTTTAGTATTACACAGCCAAACGAGGTTAACTGACCTCCGACTTCGAAACCTAGTAAACGATGGCACACGCACCGACCGACGGATGAATTTACGGTGCTTTTGAGAGCAGATTATGGAAACATAGGGAGTATTTTCACGATTGCGGGAGAAAGACTTTCAGAGGCACGCAAGCGCACCTCATACTACCTTTGAAGCGGCCGCGGTTGGCTGAAACGGGTTTCATATTCTTCAATTGCGGTTGAACCTCAGCTCTTCATGACATCGTCCAGTTATTACGTAGCCCGCTTCAAGCCTGCGGGTTGCATGTTAAATGGCTGCCGCAGGGTCAACCTTTAAAGCTATAATGTTTTAGTGCCGATGATTCACTCACAACAGACGGCACAAATGAGTTTCAACTAGAAAAACCAATGGTTTTTAACAGACAATTTTAAATATGTCTTTATTTCGAGTGTAAGGAATTATAATAATATTATTGTGGATACACTCTAGATTCAAAAAGTACAATATAAAAAAGCCTGATAAACGCTAACGAAGTCGTGGGCACAGCTAACAAAAAGTAAAACAAGTGGGCTTGATACACAAATTATTACCAATTGAATATAACCGTATTTTAATGTATTGATATATAATAATGATATTTACATAATATATATAAATTTGTAGAGGCATATTATTATAAATTATTAAACTTGAACAGATAGTGCAATAGAAAAGTTCTTCTTTCGTTTATTATTGTTACTGTCGTCATCATTAATATCGTGTGGCATTCTTAAAGGTTCTGGTGGTGATATTTCAGCTTTTGGTCCATAACTACCTATTTTGTCACGGATCATAGAAACTATGTCCATCAAATTAATTGAAGTTACTCGAGAATCATCATTACCATTATCATTATTAGAATCATCTTCTTTCATATTGTTAAGATTTTCACCAAAATCATTTATTTTGTAATCATCGTTTTCTCTATTCTCAGCTTCCTCGTGAAACTTGACAGTTTCAGTATTTGACACTTCATCATTGCGAGTTTCCCAATTACCATTATTATTGTTTTCCTTACCTACATTTTCACCACTCAAGTCAACATTTTCATTTTCAGTATTCGTTTTAGTATCTCTTTCACGACTTAAATCCTCCATTTCATTTTTTTTATACGACCTTTCCTTATTTTTACCGTGTGGTCCTTTACGTTTATTCTTCTTACTCTTTCCTAAAAATATTAATTGAAATACGGGTATGAGTAGGAGACAGTAGTAGGTACTAACACGATTTACACAACCTCAAATATGTAGTTATTTCATATTAGTAATTACTTCAAATAACATACGCTTTTTACTGTGAGATCTGAATTCGTCTTTCAATGGACCGGAGCTATTGTTATCTAAAACATAAATGTTTATAGTACATAATTATATCTTTGAAATAAAATCCCAGGCCCAAAATGGGCGTTAATTTTATACTCGAAATTCGTCGAATCTGAGTCGTTCAGCTCAATGTAGACATTTTACATACTGTTTTAAATGTAATGATTTATGGACACAATGTCAGCATAACATCTCACGCTACCCAAGTGAAGTTACTAAAATAATCTGTAGAAAATTGACATAATGTTCAGGGCTAATATTGGGATTAGATTACAGTCTCTGCACATTTGGCAGTAGTTTGGTAGTATTTTTATATACGTAATCCCTAAGTCAACAATAACAATTTACCTGCTCGTCTAGTTTGTTTAGCAATCTGATAACCGTACTTATCAATTAGCCAGTCAATCAAAACAGAGAGATCATCTACCGCTTTTGATTTTCTCGATTCATCTTTTGTTCCATTTATATCTTCTTCAATTTTATCTAGAGCGCAAGAAAATCTGTTAGTGAGTGTAAGTTTTAAAAACAATAAAATTTGTTTTAGAAGTTTATAGCCCTTTAAAACCTTTTTCCAATATCGCGCTATTCTCAGAAGAATGTTTTATTACACTAGTTTATGTGTTTGAACAACACTTGACGATGCTGATTATGTAATTATGTTATAATTAGTATAAAACTTAGGAATAAGGATAAGCATATTTACAATTACAATTTTAAAAGTATAATTACAAAATGAATGCGATAAGCCGAAAATAGATCGAAGTGGCGAGCAATGGGAGAGGCCTATGTCCAGCAATGGACTGAGATAGGCTGATGATGATGATGAATTACAAAAAACCATTATTGACTTAACAATCCTTATTGAGGTTAAAATCGTATTGTATGGTGCTTTTGTCACCAATGAGAATTAAATATAACAGATTTTTTGTTTTTTCATATAAAATAGATACAATAGTGATTCCTGTGTTGATGCACTCATAGTCGCATTCGAGATTTACCACCGTGCATAAATAAATAAACTGTCGTATCTATCATATTCGTCGAATAATGGTTTGTAGATAGTACCTGTTTCAAGTTTTTCCTGTTCTTCGTCTTCTTCAGGACCACCTCCACGCAAAATTGGTTTTCCATCTGTTATCACACCTATTGAGAAAATACAGCAATACACACATTTAATTCGTATTTTGTTTTAAAGCTCTTAATACATATTTTGTACAATATTTAGCTAAAAGTTTTGTATTCCACTAATAATAGTCTGCATAGTATATTTGCCCTATGGTGTAATGGGCTGTTAAGATGTGTTTATTCAAGCGAACTAAGTTGCGGGCAACAGCTAGCTTGTAACTTCTTTCCGTATAAAAAATAGCCTGTATGCTATACCAGACTATAATATAGCTCGGTTCAGCCGTTCTGGCCTGATTGAGTTACAAACATCCGTCCCAACTTTTTTTATGCGATAAGTGGCCAACGAGCAGACGGGTCAACTGACCCGCAACTCAAGAGTGCCAGTAGGAGTACGCTCTTTTCTGGAAGATTTAAGGGTCTTATCGGTCCGGAAATACGGCAGGCGACAATTTGATCCGGATTGATAATGAATTACTTATTTGTGTATAACTAGTTAGTTATACACAAATAAGTAATTCATTATCATTGTATACCTACAGTACCACTACAGTCAGTTGACTGTAGTGGTACTGTAGGTATACAACCAAAAGATGAAACAATTTCAGAGAAAAATAAACAATTTAGTAAGTAATTATTACTAAGTAATTACTCAATTAGTGAACAAAAACATAACATAAAAAATAGTTGTCGGTTCAGTTGTCTGCTTTTAACTTTTTGTAGCAGCACTTTCTTTTAGTCCGCACTGCTTATTGCGTGGGCACCGCATGCACCCTAGACACCCAATATGCTTTGCAGTGTGTGTGTGTGTATGTACGGCGGATTTGAGAACTTACTTGACCTAAAGCTGGGATAAGATTTTTTTTCTGCATGTAGACTTAAAGGCGTAATAGATATCTAAAAAATAAATATATTTCTTTTATTAGGATTAAAGTAGGTACATAGTATCGCGATGTTACAGAAGCGTAGTGTATTTAATTTTTTTTTTGCTAGTCAAAAGGTGGGAAAAAGTGTTACTAAAAAATGCATTGCTACTTAACACCCAAGTGATAGGTACTATTAGTGATGCATGGGACTTGCACTCAGCTAAGTCATTGCTCCCCGTTAATTGTTCTTGCTTAAATGGCAATATAGCTCCTATTATTACATAAAACTTGCTAAGAAACCAACGGTTTAGACTAATAAAAAATCAAGTGCCTATAAGAAAATGATAAAAGTATGATACTTGATATGAGCATTGTTTTTAGTAATAAGATAAATAATGTAATACAAAAAAAAACATTATCTAAAATTATTTTTAAATAAAATAAATATCAAAGATTACATACCAATATAAATAGAAAAAATAAAAGCATATTTAATAAAATAACATTAAACACGACTTTACTCAACAACGTTGATTAAAGCCGATTACCTTTGAAATTAAAATGTCAGTCAATCGTTTCATTCCAATTACTGATTGTGTCGGATTATTGCTTAATATAAATAGGATATTTACTTATACAGTTAATACGAAGGCTTCGCTTACCTATAAATTCTTAGATCAATAATCAAAGTATTTAATAAATTCATTACATTTAGGATTATTTGTGTACTGATTTCGACATGTGAGGTTTCATTTAAGTGGTCATATTTTATACAGTTTGGTATAGTTGAGCTCCATGTATTTCCCGATTTAACTGTGTATCGATGGCGATTAATATACGAAAATATATTCGTTTACAACATCTGATAACTTACTTTTGTTCTGGACTGTATGTAAACAGTACAGTCATTGGCCAACAAGGACATTAAATGGTCGGTACGTTTAGCCAGGTCATTAAAATATACAAGAAATAAAAGCGGACCTAAAATGCTACCCTAAAGTACTCCATACTTCAGCAATACTTTCTGATCAGTAAGATTTCTAATGCTTAGTACGTATATTTTATTTTTAGATGATAGTGTATTGTTAACATTTGTACAATTATCACTTAAAATGAATCTGAGTATTCGCTAAGATTCCAGTTTGATAAGCAATATATGATGATCTATATAATCAAAGGTCTGAGCAGTATACATCGCAAGTGGGAGTATCTTTATCCACATTCATAATTATTGTACTTTGTTTTTTTTTTTTAATCAAACCTTTATATTTTGAACAAAGCAATTGATTTACTTAGTACTGGTTATCTGTCGGACGTCTGTGGATTAAACCCAAGATAAAAAAAAAAAGAAATACTACTGGTTTAATTTCCTTAGTGAGCATCTACAATGAACTTCATTACAAAACATGGTTGTTAGAATCTAAAATATTAAAAGTCAAGTGTATTTCTAACGCTGAAGTGCCGTTCACTTATTAGGTGACCCGTCTCGTCTGTCCCCATATATATATATATATTTTTTGTAGTTACTTTAACTGCAAGCCTTAGTAAATACTAATGCCATCGCTAATCGGTTAGAAATTACCAGATTAGCGACGGCATCGGAGAGAAATTTCTAATTCAGAGAGAAATTTCTAATTTAGTGAGCTGGCTCTTTAGATGCTATGGGGTTAATTATTTAAGAGAATAAAAGACTACAAAATAAACAGTAACATCTTTCAGACATCATTTTCTATAATATACAAATTCTTAGAAACTCTATGTATAAAACATAACATTAAACTATTTACATAGAAAATTAGGCTTCTTTAAAAATAAAGTTCACTGCGAAACAATGTTTAAAGTATCGACTATAACTGATCAAATGAACAATCAATCAGTATTTCATATTAATAAATACAGAAATAATACATAAATGTTTACAATAAACTGAGTTAGTTACAGTCTCTTGGAATTAAAATAATTTCGTTTTAGTAATCATGTGTAACCCAACCGTTCTATAGGGTTGGTGGGAACGATAGCAAAACAGTCGAGTAAAGAATCCGAAAGAAAATGTTGAAAACAGGCGGAATTTGTTTACTCCAATAGAACCCGATTGCTAGGAATAGCACAATAATAGCAATATTAGATCTTATTTAAATCACATAGATTTAAATATAAGTCAAAAGATACTTTTGAGCAACATTTTTTTTAAGTGCAAAGAACTGTAGTAAATTTTAATATTTGGTATAAGCGACGGCATTTGCCAAAACGAATGTGACCTAAAAGTCTACACAACAAATGTCAATGTCACAGAGTTCTAAAGGGTTTCGTCACACGATGTCATGTTTTAAAAGGTTTCGTCACACAATGTCACAGAGTTTGTCAACGTAAAAATGACAAGCGTTAATGTTAGCTCTTAAGATATTTTTAGTTGTTTCTCTTTTTAGTTTATATATTAAATAGTTTTTTTATATATATATAGCGGGGCAAACTATGGAATAAAACTACAAAAAATACAATGACATGCATAGTTCCTATCCTAAACACAGACAGAATTTGATTACCTGTTTTTTCTCACAAGACTCAACCATTTGGAAACGGGTGATTGTGGATTGACACATACATATAGATACGGTATTCTATTATCAAGTTTTCCAATGGTAGTTTCCGAATAACCGTTTAACAATTTTATGAAATATATAGATATGTATGTATTGTCAAATCATTCCTTTTTAATGTTAATTAGATGAATAAAAATAAATTAAAAAGTAACAATAAAACAGACCAACAATTGTAAACTATTTTTAGTAATCGTATTGACCGAATTAGTGAAATCACTTCATTAAAACATTGCCAACTTTCCAATTATTAATTTACCCTATAGTATGTAAATGATATTTTTGTTATATTTCAAACCATAATAACAATCACAAACTATAGCTACACCTAACTAATAAACTGTTTTATTTTATTATAATATAATATCAGTGACTACATCCAAACATCTAAACATTTGAAAAAGTATGTTTATTTGCAGTTTCTTGCTTTTTCTTCTCCACGGGATCTACGTATTGGAATAGGCAACTAGCTTCACGACTGACTTAGTCTGACTGACTTCTTCTCTTGACAATTCAGAAATACCTAAGACTTGTTTAATTTTGGTTCGGTTATTTTGTCGAACCTCTGGACTTTTTCTGTATGATAGGACAGGATCGAACACCTGGTTTCACGATCATGGGATTAGATTTAACAGATGACTTAATAAATTGTACGTAAAACTATACGTAAATGGTGTCTTTAAGACCCCTTTATAAATATTTACGCATAAACTGCCTAACTACAACATGAAATAGCACATATTTATTTACTATACAAAAAAATACATATTTCGTATTTTTATGATACAGAGCGGATATCTTCTTCCCCCTTTTCAATGCATTTCAGGTGTAACTTTGAGGCTGATTCTCTCGCGCCCTCTGACGACCTCAATGAGTAAACGTCCGGTAGTGTTCTCTAACAGTTGATAGATGTCGGTAGCTGTATGAACATCAGTACCGTTTATACTGACCACGATGTCACCTGGCTGGAGACCGCCGCTATGAAAATATAGAGTAATTAGGATAACATCTCATACAAGTGAAAACTATGAATGGCTCTTGTTATATTATAATATATTTTTTTATTATTATTTTACTTATTTATAAAACGATAAGACTTTAACTACATATGACAAAAAAAATACAGTCAAATGGAGAACCTCCTCTTTTTTGAAGTCGGTTTAAAATATAGCCGTGTGGCTCTCGGTCGAACACAATAGGGGCCACCCCATCTCTTTTTGTGGGTGTCGCACAAAGTGACTGAGGGATCAGACTGTTATCTATCACACATATGTATACAGTGTTTAGTTATTGGCAGTAGGGCTTACAAGACTGAATGTGTGATGTTGTATGTACGTAAAAATTTTGAAACTCACTTGTATGCTGGTGATCCAATAATAACTTTCCAAACGAGGATACCATGCTCTATGTCTGATGGCATCTGAAAATCATAGCAGAAAATAAATAGATTTATAAAGACATGCATGCATAAAATTAACATTTTGGTCCTTCGAACCAAGTCAACAGGTATATCTATATAGGTATATGATATATATATATAGTGTCAAAATGTATGTTATATTTGACTGCACGGATGGTGTAGAGGTTTAAGTGGTCACCTCGCCACCACGCTGCGGCGCCGAGTGTTGTGCGTTCGATCCCCGCACGGGACAACACTTTGTGGAATCCTCAAATTGTTCTTCAGAGTTTGGGTGTTTTTTGTGTCCGTCTGAATGTTTGTAAAGTCCCCCGCGACACAGGAGTTAATCCTAGTGCGTGAGAAAAAAATCACCAATCTTTCAATTCTAAGTATTTTCGAACGAAACGTTATTAGTGCGTTCTTTGTCGCCATAAATAAGCTTGTGTTATAACACATGGAAATTCACCTTGAAGACTTATTTACAACTTAAAGAACTGTAAGATTGTGAAAATTCGAATTCCACAGAAGGAATCGATTCAGTAAACGATTTAAAAGCAAAATTGAAAGTCATTTTGCCACCGGCCCATAATTAAATAAGCATGGCTCTCCCACGTTAATGTTAAAACATACAAATAGAACCAGACTTACCTCAGGATTTCTCATCCGAAGTTCCATTAGTATATTAGGAGTAAGTGATAGCATTGTGATGCCGAGGTACCGTCGCGACACTTGCGGGGACTTCGTTTTCCCTGTAGAAAAATCTAATTACCATGCTATATTAAAATTAAGTATGAAAAAAATCACAAATATAAAAAAGATTAACTAAATTTAATATCATCCAAAAGGTGTACATGCAATCCGTGTCGTTCTGAGTGGAGTGAATGTCGTAAAAGGAAAGTACACTGTTATCTATCAGGCAGCATATATACAGTCATACAGAGCCTGGACGACGGCAATAGACTTGACCCCTATTACTTGAGTAGAAGTAGTAGGTGTTTGAAAGAGTAGATGGGTGTTGGAGACGGCTTCGTGGATATAAGCGTGAGGGTCCTTATACTGCTTTTATAACGATAAAAGCAGAATAAGGATGAACAGTTGAAACTTTACCAAGAAAACATAGACCAACAAAAGAATCAGTTTGATGGATGAATCGTGAAGTTGTGTTACAAGAAAAGGTTCGATAATAGAATATCTTAATGTGAAAGTGCGTTCATATACATTAAATCGAATTTAATGGATTTAAACATAGAACGTACTGCGTGATGGCGGAATACGGAAACCATAGACAAAGTTGTCATGTTTACAAAATAGGATTTACTTACTTTTTTTATTTAACATTGCTTTTATTTAACAAATACGTTTTCAACAAAATGTGTATGATTGACACAGAAGATTGTATGTAAAAAGTTCTCACTTTTAGTTAATTCATAGATAACAAATGAATTTTCATTGACACGAGCATTATTAGGAAAAATTAAAAATAAACATCCAAGCAATCCTTCAGCTAATCGCAAACAATGAGACAGCAAGTGTAGAGACAGAGCCAGATAAATTATGTTAATTTTATTTATTTTTTATTCGACTGCCAAGAAGGACGGTTATGTTTTTATATTTGTATTCTGTCTTAGGTCTTGATAAAACAAACATACACGTAACATTCAAAACAAAATAGCTTTTTCTACGTAGAACCTGAAGGTTAATGAGGAATATATTGAAAATGAGCTCAGGACATGCAATGTATACTACATATCACTTGAACTTGACTACCCATAAACTGCTTTTGTCAACGTCAACGTGAAAAAGGCAAAAGTGCCAAGTTCATTAGTAACTAAGAACTTGTAGCGTAAAGCTTAATATATTAGCATGCAATAAAAATATATAAACTTACTCTTAGCTAGAAACTCCTTAACATAATCGATGGGGATAGCGAATGATATACCAGAAGTAACTTTCATGCTGTTAATGCCTATAGCTTCACCGTCGAGATTGACAAGAGGACCGCCACTGTTGCCAAACGTGATCGGAGCGTCAGTCTGAATGTACACCATGTCTTTGCCTAAAATTAAAAAAAAATATAGTGGAATATATATCTCTATGGTTTATTGCAGTCATCTAGCACTCACTCCTGGCATATAAAGTTATACATGTTAATTTTAAAAAGAAGAATGACTTTGTACTTTGAGATAAAACATAGTCTAGTGTGCAACTTTGAAGACCTAATAATAATGTGCATTTATAAATAAATATTTACAAAGTTATTTAATGAATATTACTTACCAAAATCTCTTTAGATATTCATACAAAGGAGCTTTATAGTCAAAACCATCAAGTGTTAATATACATATTTTAGTAATAATACAGTAAGACTAATAAACCATTAGACTTTGATAACTGTGTTGTTAAATTTCATTCTAGTCATAGATAGATCATTCAGAAATCAATAAACAGCATGAACTTTTTATATACAAAATGTATATATAAAAGAATAAGTTTTTTGTATGTACGTTTAAACATGCATATCTCTGAAACTATATTTGATTTGAATGATTCTCTTTGCATTGGATAGAGTATTTATTGAGGAGTAATACAGGATGAAAACATTGCACTGTGAATGAAGCAATGGGCATAACTGGGGAATGGCTAGTAACAAATCACTGTTAATCCCACTCTAATATGGCAATCTCAAATATAGAACGACAGTCAGAAAGTCATCGAGACCTTGCGATCACACTATCGACCTAAGAACTTTCTCAATACCAGCATTAAGTTGATGCTTGTACAGGCACAAATCATTCCAATCATAGATTATGGGGAGGTATACTACCTCGACCTGAATGCAGATCTCCTTAACAAACTTGACTGACTTCTCAATAATTGAATTCGGTTAATTTTCAATCATCGTAACTACGACCTTATGTACTTATGTTATCTCTTCCTGATATCCCCACAGCCCCCACTTATCTTACCCCACAGCTTAGTATCCTAGGTTCTAAGCCTGACAGAGATCTCCATTTCACAATTATCTGTTACTCCTATGCCCTACTCACACTTCTTCTCTTGTCCATTCTTCATTTGCTGTCCAATCCATTTTATTTTGGAGTGGGCTGCCTCCTGAGATTAGGACAACCACCAACCATGAAATGTTTAAAGCTAACATCCGTGAATTCTATTTTTAACAGTTGACCAAGATAGCTCCATGACTATATAACTAATTTTTTATTTATGTATTGTATTATATATTTATATTGTATTATATATTTTTATTTATGTATTGTATTATATGTGTATATATATATGTATATATATATTTATATTTATATTTGTGCATTTGTATGTGTGAGTTTTATTCAATAGTTTTATACACCTGCAATGTCAATCACTGAACCACCCAAAGGTTGACTGGTTTGTGGTGGTCCGCTTTGTAATATGCAGGAAGTGTTTTAAATAAATAAAAATTAGTTTCTATAGGTATTTATCTTTGTTCCACTTAAGTGTGGGTCTGTGTCAAGCTGTGTCAAGCTGCAATGTCAGTGTATTAAGTGGTACAAACCTCTCAACCCTAGTTCTTCACTTGCTCTTTGTGTGGAACTTACAACACCAGCTGTTACTGTGTTACTCAATGCTAGAGGACTGCCCATGGCCACCACCTACAAATTAAAAGATTTTTATTACAGTTCATGATTCAGTATCTTGATTTACTATCTTCTTATTTAAAACACAACCCTCCTCATTCCCCTCCCTTATCCCCCCCATTTCTATTTCAACTCATTCCCCCCTCAAAAGTGGACAATGCACTTACAACTCTTGAGTTGCAGGTGTCTATGGGCGGCGATTGTCACTTATCGACAGGTGAACTGTCTGAATTAAATTGAGGGACAGGTGAACTGTCTGTTCACCTGTCACTCAATTTTATAACAAAAAGTGCATACTTCTGAAATGCATAAATACAACATAAAATACTACATATTTATCTTACATATGTTGGGAAACATTGTGTGTAATTGTTGTTTTTCCAATCTTTTCATATTCATAGTAATATATATATATTCCTAGTGCAAGATATATTAATCTAATACAAACCCACTCGCCAGGCTGTATGTCTGATGATGAACCGAGTTTCATGATTGGTAAACCCTTAACGGGGATGCGGAGAGTGGCAAGGTCAGATTTCATATCTACATCTTCTACAAAACCAGTGTGCATGGAACCATCCTGGAAATATAAAATTATCAAAAAAAATAAGAATAGTAAACAAAACTATTTTAGTACTTTAACTAATAGTTAACCTAGTCCCTTTTCTACCTCATCATAGTACAGATCAGGCTGTTTTTCTTTTTTATATTGTAGGAAGACAGACACAACAGACAGGTCACATGAGTTGGGCCTCCGGAAACCTCACTGATATTGGGGAAATGCAATGCAAATGTTACTTCACAATTTCGGTTACCGCTGTGGTATGCCTAAGCATGGCTCTACCAAGTAAAAAAAAGATGTAGAACTTGCTTCTATCCTCACATACACCCGGAGCTACTGTCATCAAACTTTTCATACAGGTCTGAACATCACCAACTTGACAGTATATGTTCTGTGTGTGTCAACCTCTGCCACATTCCCATTCATGTTTGCTTTATATATACATATACTTGATTTGTCATTTGTTCTGCATTCATTTTTTCTACAAGCTCAAATCACCTCAGGATATCCTTTCAAATTTTCTTTAGTATGTCTTCAAGCCACAATTGATTTGAATTTAATATGGTATATATTTGATAAATTTGTTTATTTATTGATAGCAGTATTGTTGGCGTTTATAGATACCTATTTTTGTGATTATTAAGATATTAATTTGCCTTTATATACCTTTTGTTTCTATAAGATAGGTGGCAAACGAGAAGACGGGTCACCTGATGGTAAGTGACTACCGCAACCCATGGACGGGTGTCCATGGACGGCGGTAGTCACTGTCACCGCCCATGGACAACTCAAGAGTCACAATTGCCGGCCTTTTAATGCTTAAATTGCACCATCTATCCAGTCTACTTTAGCATTAAATGTACTAAATACACGTATATTTTTGTGTGTACTAATGAATACCCTGTGGCTATACCAAACAGGCAGACATACTATCATCAGTTTATCTTGGAGTATATTAAATTTTCCTTAACCAAATGTTTCCTTAAATACGTCTTACTGAAGCTTCCTTCTTAAGGTATACCCAGACCCTCTGCAATAGTCCCACTCGTGACGCAACATTTTAGTCAATGCGAGTCCGACATACCACTTCACTGTTCGCTCCAGTGCGTTGATAAACCGTGGGGGTTCCCACGCGATAAAAAAAATGTATTACACTCAATTAACGTAACTCACCAATAACCGAACATTAACTAAAGCGTTGGGCTTATTCACCACGACGTGCGCGTTGGTCAATATTAAACCATCTTCTTTTACAATGAATCCAGACCCATTCGACAAAGTTACAGGTTGACCAGTAAACAAATCAAGTCGACGGGTATCTTTTATTTCAATATACACTACAGATGGGGCCGAAACAGCCACCACATCAGCAATAAAATTATATTTCTGTCTTCTACCCTTCAAATCGTTAAACCCAGTAGCTGCAATCAATTTTTCTTTAAAACTAACATAACCTATAACTGCTGCGGTTGCCGCAAGAATACCAAAATAACTGTTTCTGTTTTGACGACTGTTGCTATATTTATCAGAACCATCAATTAAACGACAAGAACATCTGTAATTTACGTTAAAGACATTCTTGATTTGAAATAACCGAGAAAATCTCGAAATATTCATTGTTGATAGTGAAATTGTCAATAAGATTGCGAAACTGTGACATTATCAATATCATGTCATTTTAAGCAATAGAGTAGTTAGTTCCCCTTGTGTATTATTAAAAACGTTGTAACGTTATAACTTGGTTAAAACTATGTTATAACGTTAACGTCTACAGATAAAAAATATGTGAACGAATATTTCTTGTTCATCCAGTTGAAAATGTTTTATTAGTCGGTAAATTTTATACATTAATTGCCAACTTGAAAAATATCAACATTACTGTGCCGCTCCATATTCACCTCTAAAAATTATAGGTTTTATAACTTTGATTTCACCAGCTAAAACCCAAAATTCGCCCTCCTCTAAGGCCGGCAACGCATTTGTGACTCTTGAGTTGCCATTGTAAGCGGTAGTCACATACAATCAGGTGACCCATCCGCTAATTTGCGGCATGTCCTATAAAAAAAGAAATTGGGAATAGCAAGCAGTACGAAAGCAGTATTTTAATAACAATAAGTTTGTAGGTGATAAACACTTTTTACTTAACATTAACATTAATTAATTGCTTTGGCTTATTATCTTTTATACGTTTTAAAATAACTATATCAAACTTTTTATAGGATCCTTTAAGTACTTACTGCCCTATAGACTAGTCCTTTCGAAAATGAAGATGACATAATCCTTTTACTTTATTAAATACATAATAACATGATAATTACATGACTTAAACTTACTTTATCTTTAGACTTAAGAGTTAGAAAAACTGCCACTTCATGGCAAAATGTTAGTATTTAGAATACTGCAAGGTGGAAAGGCATTCCGGGAGCGAACAAAAACCGTAAAAATTTTACTCCACATCAGTTGAAATAAAAGCTACCGCTTTTTAAATTTATATACATACGCTCCTGTTTGTATCAATGAAGGAGTAGGCAGAAGCGTATTAAACACCCACATTTGGCCCACTAAAATAAAGTACTACTAACGCAATAGGGACTGGGCCTTTCGTCAATCGTTCCCTATTACATTAGATATTGAAGGTGTTAACATTGTAAGTATATTGAAAGGGACAAAGAGTATTGGTAGCGAAAGGAATGCAAGGAAAGGGATATTGTGTATAGACCATTCCTATACACAATATCCCTTTCCTTGGATATTCCTATTGATTCGTAACTGTATGCTACTGCTTGAGGACGTAGAGGCCGCATATATGTACTCCATCTGGCTCAAACTCGCACTGGCGTAGCCAGGTCTTCCTCTTGACTTCACATAAAATTTGACCTGAAATTAACGTCGTAAAAATAGTAGCTGGTGGATTTGGATTTCTCCAAATCTTCAGAAGTGTTTACAACTTGGTGGAATTAAGGACCTCACGTGTGAAAACTACGTTACACTTCGGTTTTAGGAAATCGAGTGATCACGTAAGTGGTACTAATGCTATGGTTGGCAAAATTTTAACGTTTGATTCGCCTCTGTCTACCCTTTCGGGGATATAGTGTTAAATATATTTATGTAATAACTTCTACGTTTCTATCCTACCTTTCCTGTCAATTCGAGTACTTTATAATTTGTCTAGACGATAACCTTTTTCTATTGGCGGGTTCGTATCCACTAGGTCTCATCAGAAGAAGTAAGAAAAACAATTTCATGATCGATAAATAGTAAATATATTTCTATCGTTTCCAATACAATAATATAACACACATGACTATATTAAACTTTAATTCTAACAGTAAGTATAAAACAAATGTAACTTATTTCTAAATACAAACAGGAACTATAACTATTTACAAAGATGAACTATAAATAGCTTATTAAAAATATATTTTACCAACAGTTTTACAGTCAATCAGATCGATATGTTTTACAGCTACGTTTTCTAAAAAAATTGCTACTTTGGTAACGACGCCAATTTACTGGGAGCGTCTGATCCAAATCTTTACCATTTTTAAAACAACCGATGAATCGGTATGGATTCCTGTGTTGCGGAGAACTTTATAAACCTTATGATTGACAGATACATAGGACGCCTAGACTCAGGACAACTTTATGTAGATCATAAAAACTCTTGTCCTGTGTGGGGGATTAAGCCCCACGATTTCCGGACTAAAAGTGAAAATCATTAAACTTACAGGCTAGGCTATATTTTAAGTAATAACACTAATATTTTTTTTTAAGTTTGAGCCTTTTTTGTTGTACAAAACATGATTAATATTATAAATTATATATGCTCCATTCTGTTACTACTAGTTCAAAAGTTACATTTCTTAAGAATGTACTAACAACTATGTTACATACAGATCACTTTTCAAGGGAAAAGTTATTTTATGGGAAATGATAATTTAGTACAAATAACTTATGTTAATTAGCTCCAGTATTATATAGTGTCCTGAATTGGACCTGACCTGACCCGAATGAAGTTAACTGGGTAAATTACTACGCTCAAAATCTTATTTTTAAATTGTCGCCAAGTTTTACTTTACGTTTTATATAATTAAAATTAATACAGAATGATTTTACTGACGACGATGCCTTGATACTTCATACAAAAATGTACTGAACCTTCGACATTTATCAAATAGATTGACTGATTACTGATTTGAGTTGACGGTCATTTAGCCTATTTATTGTAAGTAGTATTAGTACTCCTGTCAACACATAAGGTAAACATAAGTAGCTCTATTTGGAATTTAATCAAACTTAGAATTTTAACGGAACTTGCTGACTCAGTTGTAGTCATAACTCTAAATCAGCATAAACATTCGTCAAAATTAATTTTGTAGTTAGCCTTAGCTTAGGTTTTAGCTAATCTCATGGCAAGACACATAGTTAGTAAAAAACATTCTTTTTATTGTTAGCTGATTCAACCTTTTCGTTTAGCTACTCAGTTCAAATCTAAATTACCACATTGAGTATTTTTAGAATATAAAATAAATATTCAATTTATAATATAGTTTTTCGTGTGCTTATTCATAGCCTTGGGTTCGAGGCTAATTCGTTTCTAATTTTGTATAAATTAATTAACAGAATACGGAAGATATTAATGAACAAGAGATTTTTGCTCAATTGTTATTATCATATAATTGAATACAGAATTATTAAATCAATATATATTTCCATTGTGTTAAGAACTGTTAAGAAATATTTTATCTTTTGTCAACCGATTTTCTTTTAGTAGCGAGCGTATTAACGAATTTAAGATATCAGTCAAAACTTGATAAGAAATTTTCTTTACTTTCACAACTAAATTGAGTATGTGAAAGAAAAAAGTACAAAAGGTTAAAGTAGTTACGTTGGTATGGATTTTATAACATCACAGCATGTTATACAATCCATACCATGACAGTTCAAGTTTAACTGGTCCACAGTAAAACAAAACATTAAAAGTTGTTATAAAAGAAGTGGCATTTCAAATTTATTTTATTGATTCCACAAATCTGTGTCATTCTTTATCACCTATTTATAAATGAATGTTACAACTATATCGTGCAACACACATATTGCAAGTCGGCGTCAGATTTGGCTTCTAAATGGCTGCGAGTTTTAATTTAAACTATCAACAGAATGGCATCAGAGTCGACTTCAAATGACTTCAGGTTATTAGTTATTAATGTTGACCTTGACAAGAACTTTGACCCTGACCTTGAGACAAGGTTAAGGTCAAAATAATAAGTTGTGATGACACTGATGATCGCCAAATGTTAAGGATCCGTTAATGTACACATAAAGCTTCTCATATCTCTATACAATAACATTTTAATGTATACTATCTATTTGGTATATTAAAATCGATAGGTACTTTACAACTACGACTATATTACGCCATAACTTTCACAAAAAGAAAACAATAAGATGCTAATTTCCTAAATTGGCTAATTTTTATAATAATATAAAATAACTTTACATTATTATTATTCATAAATGAGGGTTTATTTACGTTTAAAATTTCACTCAAGTAAAATCTATGTACATGTGAAAATTAGTATTTTAATGTTTGAGATGTATGTAGATATATTTTGTATAACTTATTAATTTCATTTAAACAAGTGAATAAAAAATTACAAACACAGTGGAAAGGCAATGATTTTGGCACTCGGAAATATTTCTGCAAAAATTAGGCAACTACTAACCGCATTATAGAGGAATCATTAGCTATAATCGTAATGAATACCATCACCATTCATCACTCCATTACCGTTCAATTTACCATTTAATGATTTACCGTTTGACACTCCGTTAACATTAGCCATTCCATTACCATTTGCCACCCCATTTCCATTAGCAACCCCTTCTGGGTGGTAAGTGTAGAACACTGAACAGAAGGCTGAATCGTCTCGTGGTAATTCGTAGTTGACATGCTTCGCCGCAAGCCATGCAGCTCCCATTGCAGATGAAACTTGGAGTTTAACCATTTCGAATTCAGTTTTAACCTGAAATTATTTTAATCATGTTATAAGAATTATATACCACTTTTCAACAGTGAGTATACACAAGTGAATAACAAAAAACACATGACTCTAACAATGAAAACGGGTCTTTTGCCTTACAGAAATAAATAGCAGAAGAACTTAAATAGGTAAGAGACTAATAATATTACTATCGGGACATAGACGGGAGTGAGATTTTTATAAAAGTCATGGAACATGTCTGATCATGTCATAAATTACAGTTCAGACTTGTTGTTAGCGAAGACTGCCTCAATGATTTTTAGTCTAAGGTTACGAACCTGTCTCCGAGCCAGCTCCTTCAGCACTCCAGGCTTGAGTATATCCCAACTGTTCCACACCGAGCCAACGCATACGACACGCAGCCGCGCGGCGGTGCCGCGCGAAGCGAGAGCCGCCATGTGAGCTGCGAGCTTGGCGCCCGCACACGCAAACAAATTTAGCGATAGAGCGTCGCCTTGGTACGCTAACAAAGCCAATTTTGTTGTCACACCTGTTGAATAAACAAAATAGAAGTATATTTTTAATTTTATTATAAAAAAAAAGATGTTTACATTGATTTTGACTGAACTTGCAGTTATTGGAGAACGCACCATCCTCGACGAGTAAAAACTATTTCTTGCAATCATATTTTACAAAGTACCATACCGTGGGAGAGCTAAGCTTAGGCACGAATGGGCTGGCTGCCGGTTGTCACACAATGCTTGCACAATGCGTAGACAGAAAATCGGTCGTAAAGCAAAGCTTGCATTCTGTTTCACTGAGTTAGTGAGGGTATCGGAGCTCCAACCCCACTTTCCTCTTTCCCCTCCCCTCATCCCTTTACGGCGCGGTCGGCGCACTGACAACTCTTGAGTTTGGAGGTGTCTAATAGTGGAGTTGTACCCTCATTGAAACGGAATGCAAGCTCTGCTTTACCATCAGTTTTCTGTGAGGACGTGATAATACACACACACTCCATCATCAACTTTAATAAAAAACAAACAAGAAAGGTGATTTGTATAACACTTACTAGCAAACATACTCTTATCGAAGTGTTTGTAAGTGTGTGGAAGCAAATCTGCTCTGGTGTCAGCATCAAAGTGTTCTCTGATGACTTCCCACACGCGATCTGTGCCATAGGGTGATGGTTCCAGACCGTCGACGTCATCAAAAACGGTTTTCACTGCTTTGTGAGCTATCCAATATGCTGTTGAACGATAAGGATTTACATATATATATACTTTTTTTTGTTTGAGACTGTATATTTAGCAGAGATATTGTTTATTATACGACCACAGTAAAGATTGTTCACTTAAACAAAAAAGTAAATGAGCATCTCCTCTTTTTTAAAAGCAGGGGGGAAACGGTACCTATTTTTTACGTCTCATTGCGAAGGCGAGACATAAAACTTGTGCATTGCATTAGTAGTATTAAGCGATAATATTTGTGGCGACTTCCACATCTAGAAGAGACATGACAGCGTCGCGAAGTCGAACTACGTAGCAACGATACTGATGACGTAGTACGATCCTGAAACACGATAATAAAGTTCTCGCGCTGATTAGTATCTATACGACCTCCCCACATCAACCGTTCGGCCGCGGTCCGCCAGGTCATCACCTCGCCTGGTTGGATGATCCTCCTTTTGTGTAGGAGGGACATAGCACCTGTCCCCCTTATTCATGGCTGCATTAGGTAATTTACTAATATAAGCGGCAAGCTTATTCTAAGAGTACCAAGGTCAAGTATTGTACACCATTAATAAAATACATGGTCTTAAAAGCTAATGTACAATGGGCGGTTTTATCTCTAAAAGATATCTGCCAGATAACCTTAGGATGAAACTAATATGAAAACATAATATCTAATAGATATCTATACATACATAAGTATGTACATACACATTCATTAAACATGCATCATACAATAATAGAGATAGCAGTTTTATCTTAGTTACGGAATAGACTATAATAAATAATATAAGTGCCTGCCGTACTGTACTAGTAATGCATTCCACAAATGAACAGACTTTTAACCATATGTAAATATTTGAATGATCCGTCGTTTTAAAACAATAATCGCGCTTGAAACGTATGTATGTATCTACTGTGTAATTACTTTAAAAAGTGATTATCTGTTACATACCGCCACCTTCATCTCCCAGGATATATCCCCATCCACCACAACCGTACTGCTGACCATCTGGAGTCCTTATAAGAGCGTTGGATCCCGTACCTGGAAGGGATGTTGAAAAATTAATAGTCTGCACACCATATACTGAAAATAAAGACTATACATACATATGTTCACACCTATATCCCCGTAGGGGTAAGCAGAGGCGTACCGAACGCCCATATTTCCCGAACCATAATTTTATCCCATTTACGTATCCATCCGTGCAGTCAAACTTGTTTACAAAGGATACAACAGATAAACATGTACATATGTACAAACGACGGCCTTATCGCTAAGAGCGATTTCTCACAGGCAACCTTTGGATGGACAAAAACAACAGTAATTAGATATCATTATGCATATAGACATCTACAGTCTATCGTCTTAATCGTCGAAAATTAAAAAATCGTCGAAATCGGTTCACGCAGTCGAAAGTTCTGAGGTAACAAACATAAAAAAATACAGCCTAATTGAGAACCTCCTCCTTTTTGAAATCGGTTGAAAACTAAATGAGAATCTCCTTTTTCTTTAAAGGCCGGTGGGTACGTATATTGTTTACATACGTCTCTTTTCGAATACGAGACATAAAGCTTGTGTATTTCATTAGTAATTTTTAAGCGACAATATTCATGCCTGTTAATGTGAAAAAATAGCTTCTTTAGTAATATAAGCGGCTAGCTTTTCAGACCACAAGCTTGCCGTTAATGACACCGTCTGTCTAACGTAGGACATAACCAGTAGGAGTTCTGATAACATACCTGTGCAAAAGGGACATCAGAAGGAAAATGAGCATTCAAACTTTATGTTTCGGACTATATTCGGCTAACCCATGAAATAATGAAAGCAGTTTAGAATGAAGTAATTTTGTTTTTTATTAGGAGTTGTGTTATAGCTATACAATACAAAAAAAAAATTAAGTATATTACGTGGTTACATTCCCTTACAACAAAAATATAATTCTACGCCATCTACATTACATTACAGTTACAGTTTTTATCAGTGGTAGAGCCATACTTAGGCACGAATGGGCCGGCTCGACCGGTGCGATACCACGGCCTCACAGAAAAACGGTTGTGAAGTAACGCTTGCGTTGCATTTCTCCGAAATGAGTGAGGTTTCCGGAGGCCCCCCTCTCCCCCCACCTCCTTTCTCTTCATCCCCCCTCTCTTCTTTCCGCTCCCTGCATCCCCCATCCCTCATCACCCTCAAAGGCGGGCAGCGCACTTGCGACTCTAGTGATGCGGGGGTGTCCATGGACGGCGGTTGTCACTTACCATTAGGTGACCCGTCTGTTCGTCTGTCCCCCCCCCTGTATATAAAAAAAAATCTAACAAACATTAGCTAAACAATGTAGTGTATGTGAACCTGAATGGCGCAATGAACGTTTACACGCCGAATAGTGTACACAATATATATGTATATACACACACGCTATATACATATATATATATATATATATATATATATATATATATATATATATATGTGTGTGTGTATATAAATGCATATATGTTTTTCAATGTAGATTATTGAGTAGCAGATAGAAGACAGTGTCGTTTCATAGTATTATTAAATATATATTATACAACGTAGTGACCAGTTTAACTACAGTAAACCGTTGAAAAGAACTTTGTTAATAAAGAAATAATATACAATAGAATAAAGCTAAAATGTTTTTTTTTTATTATTAAACGAGCTAATTAATATCTGGAAACACCAGTCTGATTCGAATAGAACTGTGTTGGATTTATTGAGGAGTAATAAAAACTACCACCATCACGCTACTACAACGAGAAGCTAGTAATATAATAAAGTTAATCAGTTTTTTGTTTGTTTGTTTATCGGAGTAATCTCTGAAAGTAACAATCTGAGTGGACAAATCATTTAGTGTTGGATAGAGTATTTATTAAGAAATAATATAGACTATAGAACAAGTTAGTTCAACCCACGCATTAATAAACATAAACGCAAGTGAAACCGCATTGAACGCTGCTGAACACGTTATAAAAATGTAAAAGCCCGCGATGTCTGTACATTACAGTTATTAAAGAAAAACTAATATCATGCAACCAACATGAAGCACAAAGCAGTTTTTTAGATTATTCTGTCTGTCTGTATGTTTGTAGCATAACACTAACAAAAACTATTATATGAATAGTATTAAAATAACATTTAAAGTTCATATGTATACGTATTATGGTCCCAATGGCCTTCTGAATCGATTAACAATAAACTATTTTAAAAAATTCATTTGAAACTGGGGAGGGTCATGCTTTGGAAGGTAGGGGTGGTTCGACCGAAGTTATACCACGGTCTCAACGAAAACGGGTTGTGAAGCAATGCTTGTTTACCCTCAAAGTCCAGTCGGGCGGCGGTAAACATTAGGTAAACAGTATTATTCGATCCACCCAACACCGTAAAAAAACGCGTGTGAATCCACGGGAAAGAGCTACTATTATTATAAATTTACTCAGATATTTTCTAATACGTGGCCACAAGGTAATAAAATAACACTGTTATTTGTAACGAACAACTGTTGACAAGCCTCTCTCAATACACAAACAGTAAAGTGGGTGTGTACGATAAACCTGTTCCATAATACAATTTATATACAGACACAATAAATACGTCTGTAGGTAATTGGTATCTGATTTTATAAAAAACCGCATTGAACTGCTGCTATTAATACTGATATTTAAGTGAGTGCCTATACAATTATTTTTAATGCTCACCAGTTATGGGATGCGGTTCAGGGCTGTCAGGATCGCAGAATATTTAAAGCTGCGAATATATAAATACTAATATAAATAGTGTTGGATCTATAACAATTGTTTTTAAACTTTTGAAACTACATAATAATTTCTATACTAATATTATAAATGCGAAAGTGACGCCTTCTATCTGTCTGTTAAACCGATTTTGATTACCTTTTTTATGTATTTGGGACCCTTTTTCGTAACATAACATGCTGGTGTAAACCATTGTCTCTAATATTCTGTAGCCAATCTAAATGTATAAACCAACTCGAATTAAACCGATACATTATATCAGGGGCAATAGATAGCAAATAGAATGTAACTTTAAGTTTTTTCAAACACTTCCGTCTATATCCTTGAAGGGATAGGCAAACAAATTACAGTACTTCATTCAATTACTCCTCTAATAATAAAAATATGCAATTAATAATACAAATCACAACATATGTCTGTTATTATAATAATAATTTACTGCATAATATAATGTAGGTCGTGTCATATAGGACGACGGCCACGGTTGGCGCTTGAGATAACCTTTGGCCATGAGCATCTGATGTTAACACAATTTATTGCAATTGAAAATTTTCCCGACTGTGGTGATGAATAATTTATTTATTTATTTATTTAAAACTTAATGCACAAAATGCACACAGGCGGACTTAATGCCAAATGCATTCTCTGCCAGTCTACCTTAGGGTGATGTAGAAATGACTGAAGTAGGTGCATTAAACAGTA
This sequence comes from Tyria jacobaeae, assembly GCA_947561695.1. NCBI lineage: Eukaryota > Metazoa > Arthropoda > Insecta > Lepidoptera > Erebidae > Tyria > Tyria jacobaeae. The sequence goes on along the minus strand of OX387231.1, from coordinate 9,345,413 downwards.
ATAGCAAATAAGTTTAAAGAAAATAAAGGGTATAATTATCATATTAGAAATAAACATAAACAGATGTTAAATATATCTACAGAAATATAACACATATTATCATACACATACATATGCTTTACATACATACATACATATGTACATATACATATATATGTACATATACATATATATGTATATATATATAGTCTATCGTTGAGATGTATCTGCCAGTTTATGGAGGAGAAGAGCTCGAACCTTGGTCTTAAACGACAGGCGACTAGGTGCCATCCTGATTACCTACGGTAGGGAGTTCCAGAGGAGGACAGACTGAATAATGAAAGAAGAGTTGACGCAGGCGGAAGAATGATTTGGGCATAATAGTAATAGGTTGTTTGAAGATCGAAGATGTCTGTTGTGGTTAGAACAAAGAAACTGGAAGAGAGACGTAAGATACGAAGGAGAAGTGGGTGAGTTGAGTATGGAATACAGAGTGGAGAGGGCGCGTAGATGACGGTGCTGACGAATAGGAAGCCATTTCAATTCAGAGCGAAATGAGGAAATGTGATCAAACTTCCGAAGATTAAAAATGAATCGAATGCAGTTATTCAGAAGACGATCGTATTTGTTGAGGAGATCTGCATTCAGGTCGTAGTAGCATACATCACCATAATCGATAATGGGGATGATTAAAGTCTGAACTAACATAGCTTTGGATTTAGATGGTAGAAAGTTCTTCAGACGATACAACGCTCGTAGAGTTCCTGTGACTCTTTGGCTGACACTAGTAACTTGGATTTGCCAGTTAAGGTTGGTGTCAATTGTAAGACCTAGATCCTTTACAGAAGGACTAAATGGTATAACTGATCCGTTAAACGTCACTGATGGCAAACTGTTTAGATCAAGCCTAAACATCAGTCGTGGGCTGCCTACAATAATAGCTTGACATTTGGATGGGTTTACTGTCAAGCCGAACCTGTCAGACCAGCGAGAAACAGACTCGAGGTCGCTATTTATTTTATAAATAGACTCAGTTATATTGTCCACAGAAGCATGGGAGTAGAGTTGCAAGTCATCGGCGTAAAGATGATACGTACACTGAAGATGTTGAGTGATAAGATTGATAAATATAGAAAATAATAAGGGAGAAAGTATGCCGCCTTGAGGGACACCAGAACAGATATCACGCCACCTTGAAGAGGATTCATTGACGCGGACGGATTGCTGGCGCCCTCGAAGATAAGACGAGAACCATTCCAGTGCATCAGGTGAAATCATGAGATGGGAAAGTATTGATAGCAGGATGTCGTGATTGACAGTGTTGTTGCATTCGAAAAATCGACCAGAACCAACACTGTAACTTTGGAATCTTCCATTCCTTTCCTGATGTCACCAGTTACTTTTAGAAGAGCAGATGTCGTGCTGTGACCAGGCCTAAATCCCGACTGAAAGGGGCTTAGTAGATTATTATGAAATACAAATTGTGATAGTTGCTGGTAGACACAGGCCTCGAGCACTTTAGAGAGGAAAGGAAGAATAGAAATAGGTCGCAAGTGATTCAATAGCGTTGGATTAGGAATCTTTGGGAGGGGAATGACAAGTGCGTTGCGCCATAGGAACGGGAATATACCTGAGTCAAGCGAGAAATTAACAATATGTGTAATAACGGGGAGAAGGAGTTCGAGGATAGGGGTAATCATTTGACGACTAATATTGTCACTCCCAGTGGCGTTGGATTTGATAGAGAGGATTACTTTTTTGATTTCATCTGATGCAACTGGAGAAAACTGAAAAAAATCAATATTAGGGCGTGGAAGATCAGCCAGGAATTGTAAGGTACTACTCTTGATCTGATGATCATACAATGGTTGTGAGGTGAAGTGGCAGTTAATGTCATCTAAATCAAATGCTGAACCAAGGTTACATTGTCCAGATCTTCCAATACCCAAAGTACCAAGAAACCGCCATATGTTTGAGGCCGAAGAATTATTAATGTTTTGAAGAATGTGGCAGCGTTTAGCATCACGCACCATCTGATTACACCGATTTCTTGCAGCTTTGTATACAGACCAATTTTCCTCAGACTGGTTCCTCCGATAGTTACGGTAAGCCTTATCCCTGCGCCTCATAGCCGCTCTGATGCCCGTAGACAGCCACGGGGCTGGAGGACGTTTAATTCTTACCTTCCTAAATGGGGCGTGTTGATCGTATAGCTTAGTCACTGTGCTGCTGAATATGTTAACCTTTTCGTCCACTGTAGGAGCTTCAAATAGAGGTTTCCAAATTAATTTAGAGGCATCGCTACGTAATTTATCAACATCCATCCGTCCAAAGCAACGAAGACTGATAATTTGAGGTCGTGGTTTAGGAGGCTTTAGAGCATAGGAGAGGTAAATGAGATCGTGATGAGAAAAACCAGGTGCGTGGTGTTGACCAAGATTGCGGATAAGGGAAGGAGAAGAAGTTAGGATCAAGTCTAACCATGTGTCAGGTCCATCGATGTTGTGATGAGTCGCAGACAATGGTAGAACATGCAGGCTGGATGAATCGATGATCTGGAAAAGTTTCCGGGAACGGAGGGAATTAGGAGCAAGGAGATCGGTATTAAAATCGCCCATGATGATATGATGTGTATGCTCAGACCCTAAAGATTCCAGAATCGATTCGAGACTGGAGAAGTAGTCGATAGAAGGAGGACAATAAACCACACCAAGAACAGATTTGGTACCCTTAACGCAAATCTCTAGGAAAAGGTATTCCGCACAAGCGGATGAAGAGGAAGATGAGGAAGTTAAGATTTTGTATGAAAAGGAGCTGCGAAGATAAATAGCTACTCCACCGCCTCTCCTGCCAATTCTGTCATTACGTATCAGAACAAAACCAGGGAGGGGGTAAGTAGTAGAGAGCAAGTGAGGTTTTAACCAGGTTTCAGAAATCAGGATGGCATGTACCTCGGTATCTGAAAAAGACTCAAGTAAATCACTATGGTGGCTGGGTATGCTTTGCGCGTTAATATGACAAACATTCAACCAGCTTTTAGGTTGATTGTTAAACGTCCGTCGCACAAAATCACCAAGGGTATCGGTAGTTGAAGAGAAACTGTCGTTACTAGATTCACTAGCAGATTCGTTTGCTGAATGAAAAGATTCAACGTCAGAAGACATGAAGTAAATATATAAAATATCTCAACACTATAATATACCGTTGATAAAATAAATGTTAATATAAATAATGAAATATTAATATAATAATACGTACTTCGGTAGCGTGAACAGATCTACACCACCCGCCAGCCACAACATATAAACAAAAAGAAAATGTAACTAAACTAAAACATAATTCAATCCATAACAAAAATGCATAAATAAAACGTATTGCTGCACTGCGTATATCTGAACGTAGTTTCTCTACACCGTGGGACACGATAAATGTCAAATATTACTCAAAACGTCACTTGGACAGCTTATGATAATTTAATAAAATGTGGGTTATTTATACATTAAACTATTGTGACTCAAAAATAATTCATCATCAATAATTTCAGGATTAACTTAAATGTACATAACTATTCCAGATATACGCAAATGCAAAGCACTCGTAGATGTAAACAAAAAAAAAAAATAGGTGTAACGGAGATTCGCAAGTTATTTACGGACGTTACCATGTCTTTTGGACGTCGACTCACTGTCAGCTGATGGCTTCGGATGCTTCTCCAGCAGTGAACACAACTCCTCCATGGACTTTATCTTGGAACGGTTGCCATCCCGTAATTTGATGATAATAGTGCCGTCTTGTGTCCAAACTGCTCTCATTCCGAAGTGTTGCCTGGCCCTGCTGAAGACCGACTGTCGTGTTTTTGTGAGGAACTCCCGAACTGAGACAGGGGAGCCTTTAAACTTCGACTTTGCTGTCCATACGGAAGTTTTTAAATCCTCTGCAGAGAAACGTACCAAGATAGGTCGAGTATGGTCTTTGCTCCCAGCTCCAAGCCTATGGCAGGCCTTAAGATTGTGTGCCGTGATGTCTCTCAGGCCTAGTTTATCTTGGACAAGATTCAGGACAGTAGTGGTGCACTCTTCTTTTTCGGTTTCCGGGACCCCCATGAAAATTAGAGCTTTGCGACGTTGCCTTGTCTCAACAATCGCTGATTTGCTTACGCAGGAGGCTTAGCATTTTGAAAACCAGTTCTCGGAAGGTACGGAACTCCTCCGCTACTCTGGCTGCAGTTTCCTTCGCAGGCACTGCACTGTGCAGCTGGGCTTCAAGTTCCATCATTCTCCGGTTAAAAGTCTCCTCTAAACTCCTTTGAGCTGACTCAATCTCCATCAGATGCGACATTGTGAATGTATATATAAATATGGGTGTTAAACTGGCAGGTGGAGTGATGTAAAACTTGTAATATTACATCAAGTGTGATGCCAACGTAAGTACTTAATAATTGTACTATATAATAAGTGAAATAGTGTTAAAATATTGTAAAAACTGTTTAAAACAATTAAATAGTAACTTTTTTCAAGAGCAAATATGTGTACACTTTTTTAGCACCTACCCGAAAATCTGCCTGCGTTATAATCTGCGCGTAAAAAAAATAATGTCTGCGTTATAATTAATAATAACTGAATACTAACGTGAACACTTTCAATTTTATAAGTTTATAATTTAAAATTTAGATTACGTAAGTTAATCTATATTTAAACATACAGGATTAAAGTCAATTCCGTCTTTTTTTTATACAGAATATTCTTTGTAAAATTATATAGAGGAATAGCAAATTGCCAAATCAGAAAATAGATCAACTTTATCAGTGTCTACTTTTTACAACATGATTCTAATATGCAAATGTCACCTTAATTTTATTGTATGGGCCCCTTAAAATAAAATCTCCTTTTAAGTTATAACTTATTTGAAAACAGAAATATTTAGACTGTTACATGAACACAGAGGTCGCCGAGAGCCGAATCAAGGACTCCTTTTTATTAAAAAAATAAATACGAACAGGTCGTCAATTCATGCCATAAGATAATTTACTTTAAAAAGTAGATAAACGGCTATAATGCGCATTCCGAATTAATTTTCTCAATACGTTAAATGGTAAAAACCTTTTAAAAAATTATTCGTAATTTCCTTGGTATCCTATGATATAATCCTGATTTGGTTACAACTTTTTTTAATAATCAGTAGACAATTGGCCAAGGAGTTCCTTAACATATGTACATAATATAGATACATACAGTCGAACATAGATCTTCCTCCTTTTTAAAAGTCAGTTAAAACTAGAACTCGTCAGTGCACGGATGGCGTTTAAGTAGACACCTCGCTACCACGCTGCCGCCCCTATTGTTGTGGGTTCGATCTCCGCACGGGACAACACTGTGCAGTTCTAAAATTGTCTGGGTGTTCTTTGTGTCCGTTGTTTGAATGTTTGTAAAGTCCTCCGCGACACAGGAATTAATCCTAGTGCGGGAGGTGTCTTTAAAAAAAAAATATTAGTTCGTTTTTATAATACTCTTATTACATATAGACATCAAGGTGGTCAGATTAATTTTCACAATACCTTGAAATTGCTCAATTTCCTTTTTGTTTAATTCTGTCCAATGTTGACTACTCAATACATACACATAGCGTCTATGAAAGTGAATGTACTTTTAAATAATACGTGCTAGTAACCTCGATCATATTTCACATTACGAATTGAGCATTCTTGAATCGTTGTGTCGCGATTCAATTGAAGACAATTTTAGGTCATAATTGTGACTGACTGATGGAACAGTAACAACGATACTACAACAGAAAATATAAATTATAATGGAGCCATTTTTACCTAACTGCGCAAGATGTTGTTCGTTATGTCTTTCGAGTGTATGTATGTGTGTATGAAGTTTCGGTGTCACGGGGCCTTAGAGCCTAGAAGACTATATGGATTTCGACATGAGGTGTAATTTAGAGAATGAGACAGGGCATAACATTTCGAGATAAGATCAGCAAAAATGGAGTGAGTCATTAATGCAGTCAGGTTTCATACTCTTTAAAAATAATTTAACTTGTTCTCCGATACATTATTGTATAATATAATATACATGACCTTCTAGTCCTGTAGCTGTTATTAGCATGGTTAATGATTTATTCCAAGAACTGAATGAATTAATTGAAAATATCAAGACTGATACTTGTCACGGACTTTAATAAACAGCATCACGAGAACACGCCGTTAGATATTATAGATATTAAATAAGTAATACAATTTTGTTTTGGTATTATTGTGTCAGGGTTGACGCTTACTTCCTGCTGTCCTACCTACTGACATGTTGCTGAAGTATAAATTACACGATACATTCATCAACAGAATACTAATAGGCTCAAGGTCGCACCTGTATCCCTGGTGGGGTGAGCAGAGGTGTCTTATGCACAAGCATTTTGCACAGTAAAAATTGTGTCAATCTAGGGGGCAAACCTACTGGGATCAACGTTTAGGAATGAAAGATGGGGAAATTGGGAGTATATTGTAAGAGAATGGCAAGAACAAGGGCAGGCAATGCAAATAACGGGATATTTCTTATACGGACAGATCTGTAAGTGCAAGCAATAGTTCCGGGACTCAAACTGACTGTAGCCAATCCCAGCCCTGTACCGAATGACCTCTAACTAAAGAAACATATTTAAAAAATGTAAAAGTATAATGAAATCTAATTCAAGTAATTATTAAATATAAGATACACAAAATGATCGATGCAAGACGACCTATGTGTCGCAGATGGGTGGCAATACCGATGTTTTACAAACCCACCCGCTGTTCTATAACATAGATCCATACAGTTAGTGTAATTGTCATATCGCCTTGTTCAAGAAGACCGGTAACTAAAAACTCTAAGACATTTTGAAGAAGACATTTTATCCAAAATCACAATGAGCATTAGGAATAGAGTAACAAACATATTATATAGAACTAATAGATGTGCCCTGCGTGTATATATTGTTTTTGCAAAACCCTAATTCTATTTATTTAATAAAAGTAGCCAAGTTATGAAAAAAGCTATCTGAAAGCGAAATTCGTTCAAATATTTAAAGATAGGCGTTTCCTTAAACGTTTCTCGCACCATAAAGTTTGGGATAGTTTACTTTACTTTTCTGTATGATAGTAATATAAGCAAGGTGTAACCTAGTTCGCAGACAATACTTGTAATAGTAATAATACGTTCACGCGGACTGTGATTATATATTATGCAGAACCACAAATCCGATATCTATTTATCGTTTTACTTCTATTGTGTGCCACGCGGCTGTTTAAACGTATACTACGTTATCGGAGAATAACAAAGTTATATAAAACAAGTTACACAAAATAAAATAAACGACTGCACCATTGACTTCGACTCTATTTATTAACTAGCTAACCTTACCTCGAAATACAATTACAATGATTATTAAAATTTTCGTACGAAATATTCTTATTATGGATCACGTATATTGAAACCCGATTTAAAATTACAATCATATCAAGTACGCATACTCAGTAAACTACTGGCTGTTGCAAACGATGATCTCGTTAAAGAACATAAAAAATGAATTATTTGAAAAGAACTGAACTTCTTTGATGAACAAATAATTTTATATGCCATAAAAAATATATGTCTACTTAGTCGCATGGGATGTCACGTCAAGTTAGTTACACACGTGTATGCGAGAACTATATTCATATTTGTTTTGATTAATTGATTGATCCATTTTTTTAAGTTTTTAGTATCTTGATGTTATCATTAAATCTTTAAAATACACAAAAGCAAAATTATACAAGTTGTCTATTGCGCGATACAGCATCATTAGTGACTTTCTAGTTCAGCTTGCTTTTATAGTATATAGCGCTAAAGTATGTTTTTGTAGTAAAAGGATATCAGCATCACATTAGAAACTTTTCCGCCCGCAGGAAAACTCGATACCTGTCTACTCGATATCGTCATGTAGCGATACATATCTATATAAATAATTAAAAAGGGAATCGATATCTTATCTACCTACAAAACACTTCAGGCAGTGAATTAATTATACGTTGTTAAACAATGTACTCTAACTATTTTGTACTATAGTACACGAGCAGTATTTTTTGCGATAAGCAAAATATTATTTACTTCATTACTCATGTTATTGTCTGGGTGAATGATCTCATGCACTATTTAGTGCCAACGCTGTTGGTAATAAATTTAGTAGATAATTTAAAAAAAAGTTATCAGTAGTCACAGCTCCTGAAGGCATGAAGCCATTTTGAGTCGTGAATCGAGTTTTTCTTGACTATATTCTAAGAAAATCTGCTCAGCTGTTTGGAGATCATCAACTTTTTTCCAATTTAATGAATACATACTAACAACAACCTAGTCTGATCGATTTGAAACTAGAAATCTTGTCAAATGTAATTTCCTTTATAGAGGTTTTATGGGTGGATGGTTTAATTAATCGTTTTATTTAAGCCATTCCTGAGCTTCATGTGATTAAAATGTTAAATCTTACCAGCAATAAGCACCATTCCACCGTTAGGCGCTCCAGTAAACAAGGACCCAGCTGTATCTGATGCAACGTAAATTGCCCTTGCACTATTTTCATCCTTTTCCTTTACACGGGTCGCTAGCTCTGCGTTACTGCTCTCTTGCTCACACCCGGACAACGTCAGCCCCTGGGGATTGAAGGTCGAATTGATAGAAGCGATCGTTAAACGACGGATTGTATAAATTACTTATGATTTAATGACAAGTTGATTGAGGACTCATTTGCATGGCGTGAGTGGAATGAGTCCCTACTTTTGTTTAGTGAAAAACTAGAAGAATCAAAATGTTTTAGAATGTATGAAATAACATAACTTTAAATATTTCTGACAAACTAATTCCGACCTTTTTGTGCAAAACAAAGCTGTTTGACACTTGGCATTCTAATGAGTAAATTACTCAAAAATTTACTCATTAGAATGCCTCTAATGAGTAAAGTTTTATTGTAAAATGATTTTTACTACAGCAGGTCTTCCGGCATTTATTATAATTATTAATCCAGGTATTCTGTAAACTAAACTGTAAATACAAATAAATAAAGCGTCTATTGGTAATCTATACAAATAAATAAAATTGGAGTGTCTGTTTGTAATATTAAAATAACCGTTTTTTACTAATTGCATATGGATGTATACACGGTACATATACCAAAACAACATCTATTACAATTTTTGTCTGTCTGTCTGTCTGTTTGTTCCGGCTAATGATGATGATGAAATGGCTGGATCGATTTTGGCGGGACTTTCACTGGCAGATAGCTGATGTAACAAGGAGTGACTTAGGCTACTTTTAATTTAGTTAAAAAGAATAGGACCTCACGAAAAAAAATTAAAACCAATTAAAATTTTATAATATTCAATTAAAAGAAGAATTTCATTTAAATTAGTATAGGTATTTCTTAAATACAGAATTAATAAGTTATCGTAAACTCTGAACAAAACTGAACAATTACTTTTTTGTTAAATACCACGCGGACGAAGTCGCGGCTAACAGCTAGTATATAATAATTTTCTTTAAATTGAGTGCATATACATTTTTACGATTGTCGGGCGTATATCCCTGATAGGGTAAGCAGAGACATAAGTAACGCCCACATTTTTCCGATTCAAATTGAACGATAATTAAACTGACTTTTCTAAAAAAACTAAATTTTCCTCTGAATTACTAAGTCAGCCACCATCAATGCGCGACTAAAAAATACTATCTTAGCATGGTAGTTATTTTTTAGAATATACATTTGTAACATATCCAAGCAGTAAACTTATAAAATATTTATATATGACATTAACAAAGTAATTGTATCCATGTAACTTGATACCTGTGTATTTAAAATTTAGTGTAACAATAATCATTCAGAACTCGTTCTATATTTTTTGCTTTTTAAAATATGTATATTTAATATTATCATCAAATATGTTGTGGAAACCCCCACGGGTCATCACCTTACCGGAGCTCACGTTGAGGTGGAACGTCGGAATCGAACCGACTAAAACCACACGGTGTTTCATTTTTTTTTTTTTTATACTATAGGGGGACAGACGAACAGACGGGTCACCTGATGGTAAGTGACACCGCCGTCCATGGACATTTGCAACTCAAGTGCGCTGCCCGCCTATGAGGGAGATGAGGGATGGGGGATGCAGGGAGCGGAAAGAAGAGAGGAGGGATGAGGAGATGGAAAAGAGGAGAAAGGAGATGAGGGGAGAGATAAGGGGGGAGGGGGAATTGGGCCTCCGGAAACCTCACTCAATTCGGGGAAATGTAACACAAGCGTTACTTCACAACCGGTTTTCTGTGAGGCCGTGGTATCGCACCGGTCGAGCCGGCCCATTCGTGCCTAAGCATGGCTCTACCACTGTTTCATCACAAATGAGTCTATTGCAAGGGACCCGGGAATACCTTAAGGAAGCCTCCGGAAGCAAAATGTACCTACCATAAAAATATAATCTATTAGTATATTATGGCAACTTAATGTTAGGAACTATTGAAGGGAGACAAAATAATACTTTATTTAGCAAATCACTTTGCATTATGGCATACTATTATTATTTATAGTAGGTAATTAAAAGAAAGATAAAATATTATTGGATTATTATTGCAGCTTGCACTTTAGAAGAATGAGTGCAGGGGTCCACCACGCAGAACATACACCGATCAAATAGGTGATGTTCTGAAGGACAGGTCAGAAGTATTAGAAACCGACGGGCTTATATAAAACAGTAGAGGAAGCTAGTAATGTATGTAACGTAATAGAGGGCAAACCTTTGGATGTCATTCATAACTGTATACAGTCCGATCCAGACTTATCGTAGGCAGATTGATAAGATTTAATTAAGGTACAGCATTTTATCAGCAATATGTATGGTATTAGCAATTTATTAAATATTTTGTCAGTCAGGTCCCTAACATTCATTTTAAACTTCTCAATCTTGTAAGAAAATAAATCAGTCCTCCAAAAATAGCAGTGTACATTTCATAGTACAGTTATTTAAGAATAACATTAAAACCAAGAGATTGCGAAAGTTCCTTGATTTGTGATCCTAACATCAGAATGAATTAGTAGTCGTATTTTTTTGAAATCTCCAAACCAATGATATTTTGCTGAACACAATTTGCGTTTGTTTGATCAGTCGTGATGTCTTCCACCCGCCGGTGTAGCACGACATATACTACGACACATCCTGTATATGATTATCTTATATTTTTAATATTAATTTAACATTTGACACAGCAACCTATTGTTGAATAGTTACTATGTTAAACAGGATGATTTCGAAAAATTGGTGAGTAATTTTAAGAAAATGAATTAGAATTTACTTACTAAGGAATCCAGAGGTTGATCTCTAGGTATGCAGGCGTCGTCTTTAGCATCGTGTAGCATACCTATGATTCTATTTGCACATTCATCTATGCCGAGGGTCCAGTGGTTGGTGCCAAGGCCTTTGGCTTTGCCCACCACCCGTCCTGTTTCATCGCATATCACTAGGTTGGAGTGAGTTGCACCGCTGTTGAAATAAAAGTTTTATTACTTAAAGGCCATAAAGAAATTTTCTAGAAAGTTACCTGGTCGCTCACATTGTTTTTTTCTTTTTAAAGACAACTCCCGCATTAGGATTAATTCCTGTGTCGCGGGGGACAACAAAGAACACCCAGACTCGGAACAACAATTTGAGGATTACACAAAGTGTTGTCCCGTGCGAGATTGAACCCACAACACTCGGCGCGGCAGCGTATTGGCGAGGTGACCACTTAAACCGCTACGCCATTCGTGCAGTCCATTATGTACATTATGGCGTGACATGATTTTTATACCGGTTACAAAAATACCTTATCAATAGTCATTACAGTGCAAATATATTTGTTTTTCAGTATTTTAGTGATTATATCAGTATTTAACTGTACCTGTATTTTATAACCGACTTTTAAAATATTACTGGTATCAAAGGTGAAAAAGTATTGCCTGAATAGATTTCAGTTATGGAGAAATGTACATTCTCTAATTATCTGTAAACCTGAAACGTGTTTTTTATGACATAGGTTATTAACGAGCAGACGGGTCACCTGATGGTAAATGACCGCCGCCCATAGATACCTCTAGCTCAGAGGTTATCCAAATCAATTCTGAGGTCAAAGAGGAAATCCGGTACCCTCACTCACTCGGTAAACGCAATACAAGCATTGTTTGACAAGTTGTTATTGTTCGGTTGAGTTGTTAAAGCGTAACAAGCAATCAAAATATAAATATTTAAAAAGTCAAAGTTGAAGAGGTCATCTTATCCTTACATTGACATTTAACACGAAACTAAATGTCAGATTTATTAGTATATTAATACAGTTAGTATAAATGGGCCTCTAAAAGAGCGTCTAGCTGTAAAGGCGACTTTGAATGACGTGACCTCACGCAAGATAGTTCAAATTAATCAAAATTGAAAATATTTATTCAAAAAATAGTAAATAAATACAGAACAACGTACATAGCGGTTATTTAGTAGTAGTATCGACACTTTTTTATATATAGCGTGTTTTTTAATTAAAGTTTATATTAACTTTTCTTATGCTTCTGATACAAATAAGGTTTTTCTATAGATTCCGTACTAGAAATGACGATATACAACATACACTCACGTCTTTATCCTTGAAGCGGTCAGACAGAGGCGTAACTAACGGCTACAATTTAGTCCCATTAACGTAATAGGTGACAGAACTATTGACGTCATTCGGGCACATTTGGCAAATAGATGGGTAAATTTGAAGTGGAAAGGGAGTGTTTGTGTCTTGTTTCCTGTTTCTCTTATTTGTATAGCGATATATATATATATATGATTGTTTAAGAGAAATGTCTACTAAACATAGCATAGTTCTAGCAAGAACATTATAGAGGTAAAGTCGAAAAAATTTTAAACTTGCCAAAGAAATATGCCATCAAGGTCTCATAAGCCTCACTCGTTTCCACACTTCGGATACTTACAATATGTATAAATTATAGTAACAAGGTGTTACAGTTTTGTTTACAATTTATTTCACTTATATTTATCTTTATCTTGCATTAATAAAGAAAACTAATATAAGTTTTAAATAAATTTCATTTCTTGATTTAAACTTCCTACAAGTAAATTGCATGTAGCATTTCTACCAGTCAACCTTTATGGCATACAGAGACATGTGTGGCAGGTGCATCACTAACTTTACGTTCATTTATTAATGCATCTTATACTGAATTTATTACGTATAAAATAATTATACATATAGTATGTGTCTAAAGCTGCAAAATTAATTGAAATAAAATGCTAAAATGTATGGAGCTGATGTCATAATACGTCACCTACTTTTTTAGTTTGAATATTTAATTAGATTTAAATGTTGTCATATTACGGACGAAAAACTAACGCTGATTTACATCACGACTATTACCAATATAAATAAATAAAACAAAATTATACAACTAATGTGGTAAGTGTGCTCACATTCTTCTAGCAAACCCGAAAGGCAGTAAGCGGCTAGCGATCACATGGAATTCTTGGCATTCTTTTATCAATAGATGGATGCTGGCAGCTAGAATACAACTACAGTCTGGGTTTCTGGCATTATTAGATAATAAGGCTAGAAACCCGAGCTTTCAGCTAAACTCAATACATCTACTAGTAAGATCAACCCTGGGAAGTAGCGTGAATATAGAAGGATCAAGGGATCAAAATTGCGATGGTATGGCTTTTTTTAGCTCAAAGCCACCAATTTACAACTTTATGCTGTCCTAGCAACCTCAAAACCAACAGAGGGGTACCGCGCAATGCAGAAAGGGTTTTGTAATATTTGATCGGACCGCTTTAAATGTTCGGTTTTGCAATTTAAGGTCATTGAATAGCTAATTAATGAATTTTGTAATGTATGTATAAGAAAACAATCGCTGTGTGCTATTCATACAAGGAAATATCTGTCATCAGCTAACTCTACTCACTACTCTGTGGTAAATATTCACACATCTTAATAATTCAAACACTTTATTAAAAGCATGTCAAGTAGCGGTCAAGTATTTATTTTGTAATTGCAGTAAGACCGTACCATCACAGTCTATGAGTAGGCAATATTTAAACATTATCCGTAATAAACCGACATCTGGCAGTGCATAATGCTATTTATTTAGGAATTTTATAACAAAATAGGGTGCATTTTTACGGTTTACCGATCAACCGTAAACGCATATTCGTGGCCATACAGCATGTGATTATTAGAATTATCATTGTCAAGGATAACATAACAATAGCCGTTATCGAACTGGAGGAGATGCCATACCACATATACATATATAAATGGATACAAACCGTAAAACATGAGTAGATTGTAATTACAATAAGTGTTCGCCACTTCAAGTGTTGTAAATTTGAAAAGATTTTTTGGGACACACATAAGTAGCATCATTAACCTCTCTAAATACTTGTGTATAGTGTCAGACAGTGCTATCAGTAAGTAGGAGGTAAAGTACTATACTGGGTGTTTGCAATATTCTCCTTTCTCTTATGAAATCCTCTATTAGGTAATTAACTAAACCTATATATAAACATTAATGAAAAACCAAAGTGAATTTATTCTTAATTACAAATGAATAAGAAGGTACTAACTATAACTGGTACTACTGGTAGTTGTGATTATACCTAATTACCTGTTTTATTAATATCGACATTAATATATGGTTTGTGACATAACAGCGAATAAAAGTAAATGCAGCACTAAGATTTTTTCTGTCAATTAGTTTTTGTTGGGAAATTGTATTTAAATATAAAAATTTATTTATGTCCACCATGTTAAAAGTAAATAAGTTTGATTTGATTTATTATTTAAAGGAAGGCAACTATAACTTTGTCAGAAGAGATAGGAGATAAGCTGTAAAAAGAGAGAGAACGTCTAAGTTGTTATTGTTCGGTTGAGTTGTTAAAGCGTAACAAGCAATCAAAATATAAATATTTAAAAAGTCAAAGTTGAAGAGGTCATCTTATCCTTACATTGACATTTAACACGAAACTAAATGTCAGATTTATTAGTATATTAATACAGTTAGTATAAATGGGCCTCTAAAAGAGCGTCTAGCTGTAAAGGCGACTTTGAATGACGTGACCTCACGCAAGATAGTTCAAATTAATCAAAATTGAAAATATTTATTCAAAAAATAGTAAATAAATACAGAACAACGTACATAGCGGTTATTTAGTAGTAGTATCGACACTTTTTTATATATAGCGTGTTTTTTAATTAAAGTTTATATTAACTTTTCTTATGCTTCTGATACAAATAAGGTTTTTCTATAGATTCCGTACTAGAAATGACGATATACAACATACACTCACGTCTTTATCCTTGAAGCGGTCAGACAGAGGCGTAACTAACGGCTACAATTTAGTCCCATTAACGTAATAGGTGACAGAACTATTGACGTCATTCGGGCACATTTGGCAAATAGATGGGTAAATTTGAAGTGGAAAGGGAGTGTTTGTGTCTTGTTTCCTGTTTCTCTTATTTGTATAGCGATATATATATATATATGATTGTTTAAGAGAAATGTCTACTAAACATAGCATAGTTCTAGCAAGAACATTATAGAGGTAAAGTCGAAAAAATTTTAAACTTGCCAAAGAAATATGCCATCAAGGTCTCATAAGCCTCACTCGTTTCCACACTTCGGATACTTACAATATGTATAAATTTTAGTAACAAGGTGTTACAGTTTTGTTTACAATTTATTTCACTTATATTTATCTTTACCTTGCATTAATAAAGAAAACTAATATAAGTTTTAAATAAATTTCATTTCTTGATTTAAACTTCCTACAAGTAAATTGCATGTAGCATTTCTACCAGTCAACCTTTATGGCATACAGATACATGTGTGGCAGGTGCATCACTAACTTTACGTTCATTTATTAATGCATCTTATACTGAATTTATTACGTATAAAATAATTATACATATAGTATGTGTCTAAAGCTGCAAAATTAATTGAAATAAAATGCTAAAATGTATGGAGCTGATGTCATAATACGTCACCTACTTTTTTAGTTTGAATATTTAATTAGATTTAAATGTTGTCATATTACGGACGAAAAACTAACGCTGATTTACATCACGACTATTACCAATATAAATAAATAAAACAAAATTATACAACTAATGTGGTAAGTGTGCTCACATTCTTCTAGCAAACCCGAAAGGCAGTAAGCGGCTAGCGATCACATGGAATTCTTGGCATTCTTTTATCAATAGATGGATGCTGGCAGCTAGAATACAACTACAGTCTGGGTTTCTGGCATTATTAGATAATAAGGCTAGAAACCCGAGCTTTCAGCTAAACTCAATACATCTACTAGTAAGATCAACCCTGGGAAGTAGCGTGAACATAGAAGGATCAAGGGATCAAAATTGCGATGGTATGGCTTTTTTTTAGCTCAAAGCCACCAATTTACAACTTTATGCTGTCCTAGCAACCTCAAAACCAACAGAGGGGTACCGCGCAATGCAGAAAGGGTTTTGTAATATTTGATCGGACCGCTTTAAATGTTCGGTTTTGCAATTTAAGGTCATTGAATAGCTAATTAATGAATTTTGTAATGTATGTATAAGAAAACAATCGCTGTGTGCTATTCATACAAGGAAATATCTGTCATCAGCTAACTCTACTCACTACTCTGTGGTAAATATTCACACATCTTAATAATTCAAACACTTTATTAAAAGCATGTCAAGTAGCGGTCAAGTATTTATTTTGTAATTGCAGTAAGACCGTACCATCACAGTCTATGAGTAGGCAATATTTAAACATTATCCGTAATAAACCGACATCTGGCAGTGCATAATGCTATTTATTTAGGAATTTTATAACAAAATAGGGTGCATTTTTACGGTTTACCGATCCACCGTAAACGCATATTCGTGGCCATACAGCATGTGATTATTAGAAATATCATTGTCAAGGAAAGGATAACATAACAATAGCCGTTATCGAACTGGAGGAGATGCCATACCACATATACATATATAAATGGATACAAACCGCAAATCATGAGTAGATTGTAATTACAATAAGTGTTCGCCACTTCAAGTGTTGTAAATTTGAAAGGATTTTTTGGGACACACATAAGTAGCACCATTAACCTCTCTAAATACTTGTGTATAGTGTCAGACAGTGGTATCAGTAAGTAGGAGGTTAAGTACTATACTGGGTGTTTGCAATATTCTCCTTTCTCTTATGAAATCCTTTATTAGGTAATTAACAAAACCTATATATAAACATTAATGAAAAACCAAAGTGAATTTATTCTTAATTACAAATGAATAAGAAGGTACTAACTATAACTGGTACTACTGGTAGTTGTGATTATACCTAATTACCTGTTTTATTAATATCGACATTAATATATGGTTTGTGACATAATAGCTAATAAAAGTAAATAAAGCACTAAGATTTTTTCTGTCAATTAGTCTTTGTTGGGGAATTGTATTTAAATATACAAATTTATTTATGTCCACCACGTTAAAAGTAAATAAGTTTGATTTGATTTAAATCATATAAATTTATCTATGACGTATGCTATAAACATAAGCTATACTGTCCCCCAGCCAAATGGACAGGCGATTAAAAGAAAGTAACTGGTATCCCAATTACTTTCTTTGGGTTGAAATCGGAGGACCGGGTGCTGTGGCGTACATTGTCTGAGGCCACGTGCAGCATCAATTGACTGCAGTAGGCTAATTGATTGATTGATATCCTTTACA
The DNA here is from genome assembly GCA_947561695.1 of Tyria jacobaeae. Taxonomy (NCBI): domain Eukaryota; kingdom Metazoa; phylum Arthropoda; class Insecta; order Lepidoptera; family Erebidae; genus Tyria; species Tyria jacobaeae. Next base: position 9,327,642 of record OX387231.1, on the reverse strand, counting down.
TACTTCCGAGTTTCGACGTACAGTTTGTATAAATTGAGTATCATGTCGTACCTTTTTGCCGCCATATCGATATAAAAACCAGAACTCATAAATATGTACGTGAAGGCGATCAAAGATAAGAATAAATTTTAGAAGGTCAAGTTCACGATTAGAAGATATTGTTATCATTGTCAATATAAAAAAATATGATTAGATAACATTCACATACGTAATATAGGTGCATATGTGTATACATTATCAATATTTATTTATTACTTTTATGAACATTTAAATAATAAAGAAGTTTAAAAGGAATATTTAAGTCATGAAATTCATGTCATACATTGGAATTATTTGTATATTAATCGCTTATTGATATTACCTAGCTCGTTATTTTGATTTGTTGTACTATACTGTTCCCACGAAAATTAAAATGCTGTAAATGTTTAGGCAGATCAAACAAGGATTTAGCATTTCCTTGAAGAATATTTTCATCCATCATTATCTTTTATTTGAAACCATGACTAGGTAAAGGGTTTATTTGTGACCAGATATAACTTCGTCCAGTTACAGTAGCTTGTAATTTTTATAAATTTTAGGAAGACCACTCTTACACTCGGAATGATGCCTGCTTGGAAGGGGAATTGACAGACTCGGAACAACTAGGTGTTGATTATACAAATTTTGTCCTCTGGCTCAGTAGTCAGGGATCACCACTTAAGCCCCAAGCCAATCAAAGCCAGGCCTTTATCAAGTCAAGAAATATATAAATTTATTAACTAAATCTCATTCAAATAGGTAAAGTTATAACTGGACTGTATGTGTGGTAACGAAACTCGCGCGGGGCTTCCCGGCGCGCGGTCGCATAGTGAATTTGTTTTGCCTGAATTTGCTGTTAAAGCCGTGATAAGAATCTCGTGTTCTAGTTATATCGCCTGTAATTAAGGCTTGTAATGTAAGAGGCCGACAAAGCAAGTGCTTTGTTGCGTGTGTCCATGGGCGGCGGTAGTCACTAACCCTCAGGTGACCCGTCGGCTCGTTTGCCCCCGATTCTATAAAAAAAAAACCTTATTTTTCGTTCCTACAATAAATAATTACAAGCCTTACTAATATTTTGACTACGGGAATATTGATCACAAACAATATTACACGACTTCTAAGATGACACTGTCTTAAGAACAATCCCATAAACTTTATCCTGGATCTTCTATATATTTTCTCTACTCTTCCAAAATAGAAAACACTTATCGAAACATATACATGCTTGAAAACCCAAAAAAGGTTTTTGATAATGAACCCAATACATGGTATGGCAGAAAATATTTTAACAACAACTATTGCTTGACCGCGCTTGGTGACGCATTCGGCTTAGGTCAGAGTACTCTAACCGCAACGATCAAACATGTTCAATTCACTGCACGTTTTCTTATAGGAAAACCGTGATTTGATTCATAATTAGGTACTTTTATCTTATTAAAGTATTTTCATCTAATATAGGCATGTGAAGCCTTTCACTATGAGTTAGTATTAATACAAGTTCCATAAGACAATATTTAATAACCATTTTCTGGGTTTGATGATAATAGAGGGAGGTCTTGATGTAAGTAAGGAAAACAGCAAGCAGTGTTGCCCTAAAGAAAGATATATTTTATACACGTGTTTGTCTATAAGAGCCACCGCACACTGTTGATTTAAAATCGATGATAGTCTTATGAAATCATAAGCTGCCATTTTCGATAGTTTGTTCAGCCTATTTTATAATGTACAATTGTTAAAAACATATTAAACCAATACTGCCATTTAATAGGGAAGTTATCTCGAAATGTTACACTCTATCAATCCTACTATTAAAATGATTCAATTAACAACTCATATTTCGAAATCCACCGGCCGTGTAGGCTCTAGGGTGTGACAAAAAAGTGGTACAAAAAGATTCGAAAACCATAACTCAAGGAGGGTAAGTCAGTAGCGAAGGTCAGGGAAAAAGGTTGGCAACATAGAAACTTTCCATCACACATACACAAACATTCACAGGTTAATACTATCCAAACTTATTAATTACGATATTTTTATTAGGTAAATGAATGAATCCTAGGCTTTGAAGGGTTTTATTAATAATGAATGAATAGTGTTTCCTGTTGACAAAAGTCTGTAGCGTTTATAGTGATAAAGCAATATGGCCTAGCACTGCATGTGAAATTTTCTAAAAATATACTATGAGGGCTGTTGAAAAAATATACTTACTATGATGGTTACTAGCAAACGAGCCTTTTGAGCTATATTGAATTGAATAGAACTGTTCGATAGGCTGTTTATTGAGGAAGGTTGTCAAATATCATCATGCTACGACCTAAGGGCTGCGTTTATGCTAAGGCAGCTAAGCTGTGAGCATAAACGCAGGTGATACTGCTGGGACCGGCTAATATGGTATTGTATACGTATGGTTATATGCGATGGTAGTACGGCTGCTAATCGTAAAACCTTGAGAAACCTTTGAATTCTCGAAACGTGACTAATTTTTATACGACTTAATCTTTATATTAAGGTATTACTATCACTCAAGGTTTTTTAATTAAAAAGAGGTTACTTAAACAGCTGATTGCTATGCGTTGTAGTAGGAATACTTAGTTAAAAGTCATTCGAAGTTTTGATTCGCAGATGGATGCAGTCTCATTGCATTCCAATTACATGGATGACGTTGATCGACTTATCAATCATCAAATTGAACACCATGAGTATTATTGATTTCATATACCTATATGTGGGATAACTGTTATGGCGTACCAGAAGGTGCAGGGGGTGTTGACAGTCCAATATAATCAATATTTTTTTTAAATATTAATTTTATATTTACAAAATATTACTACTATCTAAAGTAAACCTATTAAACCTCAAAATAAAGTTGTTCATTGACGTATGCGATAAGACATCAGTCGAAATTCTTATCACTGTAAGCTATCATGCGGGTGATATGAACAGGTTCACAAGGGTAAAGAACCTTTAAATGTCACCCATATGAAAATATCGGAAAATCGAGTGCCAATGTTTTACCACCGTGCACTGTTGATTGATCTTTCGTCGATCACTCGGAACGTCAATTTAAAATCGATTCCTATTTCATCAAACTATGAAACAATTGCATTATAATAACATTATGTATTGTGAGGAGGTTCATGCCTCTGGAGCCATAACCAACGGTAGCTTGGTCCCTCTACCCGATGCCGGGAGGACACTACTTTTTATATTTTGAAAAATATTTTGTTACATATGTATATTTAAAAAAATATTATGTAAAATTTGGAAAGAGAATAATAATAATGATAACTTGACACATCTCACACAAGACCGTCTGTCTGATCCCAAACTGCAAACAACAATCTGCTCGTTTGCCCCCTATCGCATAAAAAAAAAAAAAAAAAAAAAACTACGCAAAGTTTATACTATGGTAACCAGACTGCTGATAAACAAACTTATGTATATATTTCTAAATAAAAACATATATAGATACATTCCACACAAAAAAAAATGTTGTGCTAATCACACAATTATTGGTCCTGGGTGGGAATCGAACCTCCAACCTCGGGCTTAACAGTCAGTATCACTAACTACTAAAACATTGCAACCCAGTCCACTGCATACAACTATTATTTCCAGACTTTAGATCGATTGCAGTCGGCGCAGACCATGTGTTTACTGAACTTGCGCGTGACATATGTATATGATTGTTTAATCTGAAATCTATGTAGGGCATGGACTACCACAAGACTGAACAGTCTGAACAACCGAAAATATCGTCGAATTAAAAACCATAGGTGCGCGATGACTCATATTTGAACGAGAGTGAAAGTAATTTGTATTCTAATTGTGTATTAAATTGCTTAGGACGCAACATAAAACTTGTTTCACGAATAAAGGAAACATTAGAATGTTATTGTTGTTGTTTGTTCTTCGTGCATTTCTTCAAGGCATTGGCATGCCTAAAACAGGTTACTCAAATTACGTGCACAGAATATAAATGTATTACGCATTGCTATAGGAAAATTAATGTATTGACAAATAGAATCAATCGGTGTATTATAATTATCGGTGTCTCTCCTATACACGTCTGTGTGTATTATCCCATTACTATTAAAAATGCGTAAGTTTGATGATGGGTGATGATAGATGGATGTTTGGTACTCAATCAAGGCAGCTCGGCTGACTGTATCTAGATGATATTTGGCACAGAAATAGATAATAGTACAGAATAGCGTAAAGCCTATTTTTAATCTTGAAAATGAGGTGTTTCAATTTCAAATTCAATTTCAAAGCGAACGAAGTCGTAGCAACAGTAAGCACTTCAATATGAATTAGTGTGAGTTTTAGAATATATGTAAGTATACTGGAAACTGAAGAATTATTCGGGGAATGATAGTGAAGTTTTCACTAGATGTATTCTCGCATATTTTGTTATAAGAATCAGAGCAATATATGTAGGTAGGTAGTTAATTGCTTGATCGATCATTAGCAATGTTGAACAACTTGTATTAACTAGAAAGTGTAGGTAGCTCCAATGAAATGGTCGTGTGCAATAATATAAACTTTTAAACGAACATTTCTCATTACGCTTTTAACTAACACGTTCACTTTTATGATATACTAATAATATTAATGCGAAAGTATCTGTCTGTTACCTATCAGTTAGGTTGTCATCTCTAAAATCTGGCAACCAGGACAGGGAGCATAAAAACCACAGTTTTAGGCACTTAGAAATACCAACAGGGTTTTTTTAAACAGTAATTCAAATAGTCAAAAATCCAACTTTTGACTATTTTCAAACAAATTTAATCTGAATTCAATCATCTTTCATCATCTTGAATGTCTAAGAAAATATAATCTCATTACAGTTTAGGAACGTCTTATTTACTTGTTTAATTTTTATTCTTGAAACAAAACAAAACGACCAAACTTTAAGTTATTTTAAATTTAATTTCTTTAAATTAAACAAAAATACACATATTAATATAACGGGGTCGGTAAATATTCAGCCATAACCACTCTTAACCGTGCAATGAGTCAAGAAGTATATCTTTATCTTTGAAATTAGGTAGTTTAAATTAATGTATTTGCGTTACGGAGCTGTTCTGTCAGTCAAAATTAAGCAAGAGTTGATATATTGCGTAAGCAAAGTAAAAAGAAGTCAGTGTTAACGTTATTTGAATAGACCGGTATAACTTAAGAGACGTGAGATGTTCTATTATTTGTTTACCCTATACCTGTGTTTACATTAATTGCATTTTAAAATTATCAACGTTATAAGTGTGATATTGATATATCTAGATAGAATATATGAGAATTAAAAGTTAGTGACAAAAACATAACAGAAGATGAGCCGTTGACAGAGATAAATATTTAAGTGTCTGATAGTTATGCCGTAATTATTTGTTATCTGTCTGTTTGTTCTGGCTAATATTAGGAATGGGTGGACAACTATCAACGGGACTTGTACTGGCAGATAGCAAGTTTTATGAGCAGTAGTAACTTAGGCTAAATAAATTTTGAAAAAGAAATTGGGCCCGCGCAAACTTGGCAAGGATTACATAGCAGTATAGTAACATGCCAACATTAAGATTTAGTGTGTGTTTTTGTGATATTTTCAGTAATTTCGCGGCCAGGTTTGCATATAGATAAATTGTCTGTGACCATATTCCAATATCAGATGTGATAGAATTCGTAAATACGGATTGTCGAAGTTTAGCACATCAGACGTTCCTGGGTTGTTTGTTAGAACAAGGACAGTTTGCACTTTATTTATTCGAAGCCTCATTCAATCAAGAGGCAATACCAACACCTTTTAAAATATTACAAAATTCCTTTTTAAATCCATGCTACCTATCAGACGATCGCGTAAGCATGTGAATTACACACTAGACAATAATAGAAATACCTATATAATGATACATTTTTATTGTTCCGTACCCAGAGGATAAAACGGGACCCTATTACTAAGACAGCACTGGCCGCTGTCTGTCAGTCCATCTGTCACCAGGCTGTATCTCATGAACCGTGATAGTAAGACAGTTGAAATTTTCACAGATAATGTATTTCTAAGAAATATACAGTCGTGGTCAACTAATTAAGGACATTCAAGATAGTGGACAGCAATAACCGGCTATGTACATATAAATATAAAACCCTGTTGATTTCTCAGTAACTATTATTTGCATAATTTGATCCGATTATTATACTATAAATGGCTGTAAATAAAAGATTAAATAAATATAAAAAAGTGTTTAATATCAAAGGTTAACCATGTATTCAATTTAAGGTACAATTCTGTAGCTGGACATTTAATTAAGAACAGTAAAGTAAAATGAAAAATAGAGTTAAACAGAACTAATAATCTGCAGTATTTTAATTTCTTTAACAACTTCATTTTATTACGGGTAAAATCAGTACCCAGTAGCAAAACCTTTGTTAGTAATTACCGCTTGACACCGATGTGGCATAGACATTATCAGTTTCTGACATATTTCAACAGGAATGTTTGCCCATGCCTCACAAAAAGCTTCATTAAGTTCATCTAAAGTTGTGGTACGATAAATGGCAACTTTTTTCTTAATTTCGTGCCAAAGGTGCTCGATTGGGTTGAGGTCGGGGCTATTTGCTGGCCAATCTAGCACTGATACCGACTGTCTGTTAAGAAACGACTTGACTGAACGGGCTGTATGTTTTGGGTCGTTATCATGCTGAAAAGTCCATATAATAGGAAGATGTTCCTCAGCATAGGGAAGCATAGTTTCTTCTAATATTGCCTTGTATTGATGTTGGTCTAAGTTACCCTGAACTTTCCTCACAGGTCCCACTCCACGTCCAGAAAATGATCCCCACATTTTAATGTTTCCTCCGCCATGTTTCACCTGCTTTTTTGTGAATCTTGGATTCTTTTCCGCTTTTACAGGACGCCGTACGTATTGCCTTCCATCTGAAGAAATCAAATTAACCTTGGTCTCGTCAGAGAATAATACATGTTGCCATTGGTCGTAGGTCCAATGTCCATATTTACGTGCAAACGCCAAACGTGCATTTCTATGCTCTTTCTTTAACAACGGTACTTTGCGAGCCACTCTTCCGAACAACCCTGCTTCTACCAGACGTCGTCGAACTGTCCTCGCTGATACACTGACTCTTTCGTCTGCCCCAAACACTTCATGTTTAATTAAAATAGAGCCTAGAAACGGATCTTTCTTAGCTAACCTGGTTATCATTCTATCTTCTTGCGGAGTTGTTTTTCTCGATCTTTTTTTTCTGGGCACATTTAAAGTTGTGTTATTGCGCCTGAAATGTTGCACTGCATTGCATACCATAGTTTTTGAACAATTTAAATATCCTGCTATCCTTCGGTATGACCAACCACGCTCGACAAACTTCATGATAATTTTTCGTAGTGTTGCATCGCAACTTTTATTTTTGCCCATTGTTCTTCAAAATAACTCTCAAAACTTGAAATTACAAATCTAGATTGCCGCCAAAACTACCACAAAGAATAGGAGAAGAAAGAAAATAATAATTGAGATTCAGATTTTGAAACTAGAACGCAATATCTCGGTGTCCCTAATTAAATGGCCAGCCAGCATTCTTTGAACAAATAGCACTGTGATCATCTATCAGCTATACTGTAAAGAGGTTTAATGTTTAAGAAGTTGTTATTGTTTGTATAATTAGGCACATAAATGACTAATTATACTTACATGTAAAAGATGTGGAATATTGTTTAGACTCGTTGGAAAATTAAAAATAAATTCACAATTTGGATTAACTAGAGAGTGTCCCTAATTAGTTGACCACGACTGTATATAAAGAAATATTTTTATAGATAATGGTACGGAACCCTTCGTGCAAGACTCTGACTCGCACTTGGCCCGGTTTTTTATTAATTAAAAATGTATGTAGCCGTGTGGTTCGCGGTAGCGCAGAATAGAGCCACCCCTAGTTTCCAACGAGTGTCGTAAGAATTCGGACTGTTTTCTGTCAGACAGTATGTATAGTGCCCGGTTGAATATTAATATTAAGAGGACTTTATGATTTCGCATATCGAAATTCATCAAACCTCGGCCTTAGGTTAGGCCTCGACAAAAATAACATACATTCTCCGACATACACACACTCGAAAGACATAACCATCTTTCTTACACAGTAGGGTGTAAACGAGATACTTACCTGTCTTATAACCAGTCAACTTAATTAAAGCTCAGGTGTTTGGGTTTTCGTTTTTTGACTAACAAAATGTTCTAACAGGAAAGTACCTCACAGGTACTGAAAGTTTACTGACCTTGGAATTCGTCCTTATTCACGAAGTGGTTCATTAAACCATTATATAACGAGTAAGAGTATAACATTCAATACAAATATGTACATATAAAGTGTAAGCACGTACATACGTGCCTAACTAACATTATCTCGACTGTCAATAGAATGTACGTTCAAGGGAAATTACCGAGAGCCGAGCCGGTTTTACCTATATATATCTACTTTTGCGAGATACATGCTCAGGTCAGTATCCCAGGAGTAGGGAGAGATGTATTATTAATCACTCACTCTTTTCCAATTAGAATTTTGTCCTATTAATATAAGAGGGGGCAAGCCTATTGCCATGAACCGGGCAATTTAGAAATAGAAGTTAGAACATTGCCGGAGATCCGAGCCCTAAGCCTCTTCCGTTATTATACTAACAATATGTACAAAATAATATACACGTAGACAGATTCTTTATAAACATTATGATCTTTCAACGTTTATTCAAAGAGAATCACAATCGAAGATCTAAGGTCTACTATAGAGGAGTGCTGGTTAAAAGGAATTGAGAGGATTCAACATACTCTATCTTGAGGTTAATAAGATTAGAAGAGATGCAGAGGGTAGATTAGCTTAACTATTTTAAAGATGTCTTAATAAAGCTGTTCCGGATTCCACCTATTTTAAGCGCAGCAAGGCACTCCGTGTGGTTTTAGTCGGTTAAAGCCCCGGTGCAATGACGGCCCAAGGGGGCTTACGAAAAAAAGCTTAACTCTTCACCCTACTGCGCAAGTAGAAATATAGTTTTACTAGTGTATGTACTATATATATATATATATATATATAGTACGAAACATCATATATATATATATACATATATGTATATATATATATATGATGTTTCGTAACGCCGCGCCCTGGAGATTAGACGGCTTGATAGATTTTGACATGTATCATTTGAGAATCGTCTTAATAGTACTTACTCCATCTACACATCTAAAAGGTGTAAGAACATGATTTCCATTTATAGTATTCAGGTGCACTTAAACCAGTTGACATTTTAGAACTGTTTAATCAAAAGTAAGCGCTTTGAAAATTCAAGGCCGCTGTGGGAATAATGAAATATCTTAAATTCTTTTGAGTTTTGTTTATTATTTACTCTATGTCGTGAACAATAGAGTTTAATTTAGTTGGTTTTGATTGCGGCGGCGTGGCGGACAAGCCGCTCAAATAGTCGACGTTGATTGGTCGAAAATTATGCTCGTGACTGTGATTATGTTAAACGCATTATTTATGTTTTCACAATAAAGAGAAATTATTGACATTCAAAAATTTCAAAATATTTAATTTGACTCTTAGGATAATAATCCTAAAATATTTAAGTAAAATATATAGTGAGAAAATATTACTATGATATTTTTTTTAGTTTTGTAATAAAAAAATATCTCCAACACAATATAAATATCTGTAATATTTTAAAACATAAACTACAACATTGAATAAATGTTTCAATAATAAAAATGACATTGACATTTCACATGAACGGTTTTTTTTCAGGTCAAAAGTAAATATCTATTTTTCATACATGTAAAATACATATAGTTAGCTATTGCAAAATCTATGAATGCAATTCTCAAGGTGTGCCTTTCGACTTTCAATATTTTACTATAAACAAAAATGCAAACAAACAACTCACCCTTCTACACCTCCGAAAAACATTTTAAAGTCACCAAATGATAATACTACCACAAGATAAAAATATACGAAACGTATATCACAATAATTTAAAGATTACCGTTCAATACTTTCTCGACAATAACAAATTATTACACTACAATATTCACGTGCTCTTAGCGAAAGCGGGCGCACAACTGAGTGAAGTTGTAGATCGGGACCAATCAGAATGGAATGAATGATGTCATTGACCGAGGAAAGTCTTGTTAGAGGTACGTTACTGTACCGGCATAACTTAAAAATGCTAAAACGTTATAACGTTATTTTGGTATTAACGGTGAAAGGCAAAATAGTTCGAAACATTTTGTTCTTACATCATCAGAAAATTTAATGCTAAAAATACACACACTACTACGTTTACTAAGAATTGTCACAATTGTCAGTAAACGTTTACGGTCATGTACAATCAGTTACGGTTTTCGGAAACTCGTTGAGGATCGTTCACTATCTAATAACGACATATATTATATAGGTATGCATTATGGTATATATATATATACATATATATATATATATATGTAAGCTTATATATTATGTATGCAACTCTACTGTTTTAATATTAAGATTTAGATTTTAGATTAATATCAATATGTACATTCTAGTATTTTAAAACAAATTGTTCTGCATTAGTTGTACTGACACATTTATTTTTGGTCATACTATTTTTTGTATTCTGCTACGCAAATTACTCATTGCTACAATACAGTTCGTCAACGGTTATCTTCAAGAGATCGTAGATTACGATAAGACCGCTCATTATACTGATACTTACTTTTTTATTCGGTTTGTGCAACTGTATGCAATTTTTTTTTAAAATGAACTAGCTGTAAAAGTTAGGGCCGTTTAAATTTCCAGATATTATCACCTCCGTCTCCATGTTTCGGAAATGCAGATGTAAAGTTAAATATTTTAAATCTTAAGTATTTTAATTTTGTGTTTTGCCATTATTCTACCCACTCTCGAGAAAATCCATAAAATTAGTGTTTACCGATTTATACCACCCACATTCCGCCATCCTCCAATTTAACAAAATTTTCATCCCCATCATCAGGATAATTCGCACTCCACCAATTTGAGCTTTCTCGGAAGCTTTTTACCTCATACAACCAGCCGGTGGAATAAGTTGTCACCTGCCATATTTCAGGACCGATACGACCTTTAAAGACAACTTTTAAGAATAGAGCGTACTTTCACCTGATAAGTCGGCAACACAAAAGCGATTCTTGAATTGCAGGTTTATTGAATTATATTATATTGCTTGAATTATATGCAGCGATAGTCTCTAACCACCATGGTGACCATTCTGCGCCTTAGACCCTAAAACGAACTAAAAAATGGCAAAAAATAACCCGAATTACTGATGCTGGAAAGTCGTAAAGAATAGAGTATCAGTGCTGACAGCTACCACATAATCAATAATAGCTACGTTATAGACTTACAAAATAAGTGTCCTTTTCACAGTATTTCCAAAGTGCCATCGCATCAGATAAGTTAAACTGTATGTGGGTCACTATAGTTTTAGAATCGGTTAGAATAAATTAGTAAGAAAAGCAGCTTATAAACAAAATATTTAAAATTCAAGCTAGAAATTCTTTAGAGATCTGTAGATGTTTAATGAAATCATATGTCATTTGCCTCTACTAATAAGCTGCAATTTAAAAAGTATCCTTCGTGCATCGAAATGGATTTGATGAGCAAAAATTTTTGCTCAATGATTTATTACGGCTTTCGTTGCGGTCTTACTCAACAACAATGTCACGATAAGCTTCTATTAGCATTTCATTATGAAGCCTCATCTCGTGCCATGATGATGGTCGAAGAAAACTCACTGATGATTGTCGAGAAGGACGTCCTTCTACGGTGACTACAGAAAATGTCGTGAGTGCTGTGCGGTTAATGATAGCAGCTGATAGAAGGGTGACATATCAATAGATTCATTGCATAAAAATTATTACATGAACAATTAGAAGTCAGAAAGCTTGTACTAGATGGATTGCTGATAATTTGAAGGAAAATCAAAAACACCTTCGTTTGGATTGGTGCCGCTGAAAACTTGAAAATTAAGACGGAGGTGCCTTGAATGCTGTATATGACATGGTCACGGGTAATGAAAGCTGGATATATTGTTACAAACCTGAAATTAAAAGGCAATCTGTAAAATGAATCTTTCCATTCGGAGATTTGCCGACAAAAGTAAAGAAGGGCAGAAGTCAAGGGAATGAGGTAGGAAAAAGACAATTGCCTCATTCTGTAAAGAGACGGGTCATTTCGCAACAATCATTCTAGAATATAGAAGAATTGTTACTGCAGATTGGTATGCCAGTCATTTTTCAGCAGTTGCCATGGGAAAATGTTAGAAAACAGCACCTGAGAAACAGGATCCTACTCGACCACGACAACACTTCAGTTCAACTCCAAATCGCTCTTCAGTCGATCTCTCTCTCTCATCCGCCTTACAGTCCCGACCTTGTAACTTTTATTTATTTAAAAAAAAATACCCTGAAGATGCCGTGTGCTGAAAAAGGCGTGGAAAAGATATGAGAACAGTTGCATCGCATCTGACGGTATGTAGAAAGGTACTGTATGCAAAATTATTAGATTTCTTATGTTCTGACACACAACACAACTTTCACAACTTTCTACGATATATTGAAGTACATTTCTAGATAGAAAGTAAGCAGAGTATAAAAATACATGGATTTTTTTCTATTTTTGGTTAACACATATTCAAGCATGTGTGGACATATATGTTCACTTATCAGGAATTGAACATACAATATCCGTGAAGTTACAATAAATTGATCAAAGTTTTTTTTCAATAGATCACTTAGTTGAGTTCTGAATAATATATGTAACACAAAATAAAGAGTCCATTTTAAGTAATAAATGTAATAGGACTAGAGAAATCAAGTATAGGGCGCTTTGAGGCCAAGTGGATTGAGGATCGTTTTAAGCGGCTGAGAAAAACTGGATGAGGATAGCTGAAGTTCTACATCATTATCATCATCAGCTACTCATCTTTCACAACTGGACATAGCCCCATTTGAAGAGGCCTATGTTCTTATAAATAAATTAATTTATTGTTAAAATCATCCCCTTTTTATATGTGTAGTATTATATATGCCAAGAAATTTAGAAAACCTAAACTTCTAATAATGTGCTTCAACCAAAATTTTGTACAAATATTTAAATTGATTTAAAATAAAACAACGTATAGGTAACATATCATATATTACTTCATATTAATATTGATATCATCCACACATAAATAACTCTCATCTAACGAATGTAATATTAAAACATCGAATACACAATCGAATAAATTTAAGGAACGTTGAGATCTTCAATTATTCATTGACTATTTTTATACCCGTTTAATCTATATTAGACACGTAGGCAAGTTTTCGTAAAAATCTTTGTAAGAAAGTCACGTACAACAACTTAATTTTAATTAATTAAATCAAGTCCACGACTTAGTTAAGTGTATTGTATTTATTTAACAAGGAGGGCTCTGTACATAATTATTATTTTTTAACTATCCTCAATTTATATACTCAATTACAAGGCTTAGTAGCCTACAAGTACAGTTTAATTATTGATGTAAAACAGGCATTGTCAACCAACTACCATTCAAATCAGTTTTTAAACTACATTTACAGAATTGTAATGATTTGGATTGAATTAGTATAAGTCATAAACCCATGAACTTGATCAAGTTCATTCTCATTTTTATTCTATGAAGTAATTTTGGTTAACATCAGGACAAAATTAAGTTTCGCACTATGCGTTTGAAATAAGAACGTAACATAATAGTCAACTTTTTTTAGATTAGACAAATTACCTCAGAAAATGTTTAATTTGTTGTGTATCTTATTATTAGATTCATTAAATTAAATGTGTGCTGTGTTTTGAAATTTGTATTCTTATTTAAAACGTATAGTACACTTCAATATTGAGTAACTTATTAATTATTAAATCATTTATTAACAATAATTTAAAGCACGTAAATAAAGCCTGATAACAACTTGACAGAACATCGTGTCAGATACTAAATGAGTCTATAGTTTGTATAGACTATCGATGTTATACAATACATGAAAAGAAAATGTCATAATCAAAGTCAAAATCATATGTTATGGTGCTGACCAAAAAAAAACAGTCTCCAGCTTCATTAATAAACTGAAAAATTTAAAGTATTTTTAAGTAACAAATACTTTTGCTTATATATGAAGGAAATTGCACATTCTCTACTAAAGTATGAAACCATTGGATAAATTTACTTTTTGGATTGGATAATTTACCACACAATCAAACCTTCTGAAATCTTTATTAGGTGAAAGGGTTTTAGGAGAAATAGATTGTTACGAATATGCTAAACTATGAAGTCCTATGTTTAAGTCTTAAGAGGCTTCTAGCTTATCTACTTACATAGGATGGGAAGGTTTTTACAGAATACACTTATTTTATTTTTAAGAATTACTATTTTTCTATACTGAAGGATAAAATAAATATGATCTTACTATTTTTTAGTTGCAAGCGTATATAAATCAAGAGGATTTATAGCAAATACCAAAAACGTGCATACACATAACATATATTAGACGTAATAATGTTGATATATTTGATATATGTAATCATATATTTTTAATAAATACACATAATATATGTACACACGTTTCAAACTCAATTTACTTACCAACTTCTTATCAAATAACTTAACTAACACAAATTTTATTTACTGAACAACGATTAACTAAAATCTTTTTACTTCAATATAAGTTACAATTATTCGACAGTCTTTTCAATAAATAAATTCACTTTATATAGGTATTCACTGAATTCAACACTACAATTTATTATAATAAGTCGTATGTATAGCATATTTGTTAGTTGTAACGTTGAAATAACTACGTTATTAACACGTTACACTGATATAATTTTAAAACACATAATATAATTAACATTTATATTTTAGAAGTACTTTTGCTCACAACATCGAAATTAGATTAGGTATCTAAATTGTTTTAATAATTTGTTACAGTTATGGTACTTTGTCACAGTTACTACAAATAACAACAACGACATTAACTAGACACATGCGACGGTCGTCTGAAACTGAGGATTCTGCCGTCGCATAGCTTGACGTCACCTATAAAAAACAATTCCTTGAAATAATACATATACCTATCCTATGAACTAAGATTGATAAGATTCTTAAGCAAATTAAAAACTAAAAGGATTCTCGCCTCGCCACCTGTATTGACTAATTTCATTTTATATCTCTGACACATCTCATCTCGTTTCCAAACTGATCTATAGATGGTGCTGTACACAGTTAGAGACAAAAATGAAGGTTACTGGTATTTGAGGTAATGGCGATAATATTTTAGAGTAGTAGTAGTTTTAAAGTTTTAGGTTCGATCCCCACACGTGACATATATTGGTTTTATTAGACTAGCTACTAAAAATTAACATTCTAAATTAATTAGATAGTAGATTGAGTTGGCAACATTAGGTTTTTTTTTTATAATAGAACAGACAGACAAACTGACGGGCCACCTGATGGTAAGTGACAACCTTCGTCCCTGGACATCTGTCAAAGACGAGAAGGGGGATGAGGGGAGGAGAAAGAGGAGAGTTGGTGATATACGCAAGCGTAGCGTCACGAACGGTTTCTATGGGGATGTGATATCGCACCGGTCGTGCCTAAGCGTGGCTCTCCCACGATAAAAGGCTGCTTTGTTAGTAGTTTGTATACTTTAAATATTAAAGAGGTTTATTTATCATTACGAGCCCGATATGAGATTGTTGCAAAGAAAAACACGTGTACTACCTGTCAGCAGATATTGTAGTAGACACAGTGGTATGGTTGTGCACATCATGTTCTTCCAGAGAGTGGGAGTGAGTGGGCCGATGGTTCTGTCGCCTCGAGCCGTCGGCGTCGGACTCCCGACGCGTTCCACCGTTACCACAGAAGCACTTGCAAATGATGCGTTTGAATGCAAACCTAAAATGTTTAGAAACTTTAATAATGTAATAAATTTTACTATCAATAGTGGGTTATAGAGCTTGTTATTATTAAGATACATACATATCTTCATTAATGTATCCCTAAAGGGGTAGGCAGAGTTACACCCACATTTTACCAGGTAGAATATGGTCCCACTAACGTATTAAAAGACAAGCCTATTTATTGGTGTCAACCGGGATTTTTTGTTAGCTTTGCACTGAATTTAACAAAATATACTAACTTAACAGATAACACAGCGAATAAAATAAACAAACACACAAGCAAGCATATTATACATATTAGGTATCATGTACGTAACCAACTTGGACGTATGGAAGCGAGAGTTGAGAATTTCAGAAGAAACATAATGTCGTGGAAATACGTTTACTGAGAAGTATTTGTAATGTTAGATTGATTGACAGAAAGTGGAGAGACGTGGTTGGAAAACGTTGTGGGTTTAAAGACGATGTAGGGACATTCTTTATTTTATTAAGTTATTATTTTTTCTTTTTTTAGATGACAATGAATAACTCTTGTGTTGCGGGGTGCTTTACAAATATTCAATTAACGGACACAAAGAACACCAGGACTCGGGACAACTATTTGTAGATCACACACATTTTTGGATGACCCACATGCAAATCCATTTGTGTAGGAATCGAACAGCGATCGACGATCGAACCACCTTCGGTTCAGCAGACAAGGTCACTAACCACTATACCAACAGGCCCGTCTAATGATGATTATAGAAGTGAAATCTTCGTTGAATGGGTGAATGAAGAGGTTTTTTTTATTATATGTTCAGTCCTTAAGTATTAGTATTACAGATTAAATGTCTACAAATAAGGAGGAACCAATGAATATTAACCACATAAATAAATACAATTTTGATATTATTATAAGAAAGTCCAGATCATGTTACTGCAGAAATGTGTGCTATCGTATATGTTGTGGAGTGAGAGTTTGTGTGAGTGGATGTGTGTACGTGCGTGAGTGTGTGTGTGCGTGTCTGCGCGTGTGTGTGCGTGATTCAGAAATTGCAATATAAAAGAAACAAAAAATACTATGTCTAAAGAACGGGAATGTCTTAAGAAAATTATAAGGCTTATGTGAGAGGGCGAGTTGGTGCGGGTAGGCTTAGAAAAACGTATACTAACCCGATATATACTGAAGAATGCTCAAATTAAAAGCACCCGCATCCGCCGAGCGTGTATGAAAGTATGATGTATGAAAGGACTGATGAATGTCGAAGAGGCAAAGTGGGCCTACCCAGGACGGGAATATAGCGTGAGTGAGTGTATGTAAGTCTAAAAATACTTTAATGTTAGAGTCTCCAGCACCAGAACATAAACTGGCGGCCATAGTTCTTTTAGTTATAAAGTACATTGATTGTTTATTTTTATGTGTTAATTATAAGCATCAAACTTGTTTTTGGGATTGAAGTCCTCACTCATTCCTACTTATCATTAGTATTGAACTTTCAAACCCCATTTGTCGTTATTTAAAAAAATATCTCGTACCTGAAATCCTTAGAAAACAGCGCATAAATCAGTGGATTGATCGCCGAATTGCAGTATCCAAGCCAGAACAATATGGAGAATATAATAGGAGGTACGCATTCTCCGCAGAACGCCCGTACCACGTATACACTGAAGAACGGCAGCCAGCAGAACACGAAGCCACCCACAATAATGCCCAGGGTCTTCGCTGCCTTCGTCTCCATACGGAACCGCTTCACCTGTAAGAAAATTATGTTATCATGTCGGCAGGACATACATACATACATACATATGCATACATTCATGCCTATATCCAAGAAGGGGTAGGCAGAAGCCTGACAAACGCCAACTTTTTCCTACCTATAATTTAATTTTTAACAGTAGTAGAGCCATGCTTTGGCACGAATGGGCCGGCTTGACCGGTGCGGTACCTCGCGGTAACCGGTGGTGAAGTAACGCTTGTGTTGCATTTCCCCGAAAGGAGTGAGTTTCCGGAGGCCCAAGTTCCCCCTTTCCTCTTTCCTCTCTTCTTCCTCTCCTCGCATCCACCATCCCTTATCACCCTCAAACGCGAGCAGCGCACTTATGTGATGACTCTTGAGTTGCAGGTGTCAATGGACGGTGGTTGTCACTTACCATCAGATGACCCGTTTGTTCATCTGTCCCCCTACAGCATAAAAAAAAAACATTTTTTTTTTGTGCTGTAGGGAGATATATCTGAACATACATATGTATATATTTTAGTAAGAAATTAAGAATCCCAATTACCTGTGCCTTAATATTCCTCTTTCCCATTCTTCTCGTAGTTCTAGGTTTGTCATCATATTCATCGTACAAGGGTCCAGGAGCTAAATGATGCGACGGCCTCACCCTTAACCTGCTCTCAGTCAGTTCCCGTCCATCTCTCTCATAGTGTACCGCGTATAGTGAAGGGCTTGGCGATCGACTTGAGGATCTAGAGTTTTCGTGGGCAGGGCATATCTGTTCTGAAGATGGGTATGATACGGAAATTTTGACTTTTTCATGAGCTCGTCGCGCACTTGAGTGTCTGCAAGATGTTGTCCTGTTATTGTCAGATTTGGTCAAAAACTTATCTTAAAAAAAACTACAATCTAAACTATTGAGGTAGGCATGAGCTATACTGAAACAACTTCTACCAGATTTGAACTAATTGCTATTGTTTTTTTGGAATTGGGCAGTCTCTAAGAATCGATTCATAGAATAACTATAGACCAATAGCCTTAACGTCTATTTTTTCTAAAATTTTTGAAAAGGTAATGAATAAAAGAATAATTAGTTTCTATAATAAATATGACGTATTGGCTAAAGAACAATTTGGATTTCGAAAGGGTAAACCCACTCAGCATGCTATATTTTCCTTCATAAACTCTGTAATTAATAATATAAATAAAAAAATACCATCTGGCGTACTATTTTTGGATTTAAGTAAAGCGATTGATTTTGTGAGTCACGAAATACTCATTATAAAACTAGATAAAACTGGCATAAGAGGCATAGCCTTACAATGGATAAATTCATATTTAAGCAGCCGAAGACAAATTACAAGAATAACTAAATTCAGTAGTAGTGCTAATACTTTACAATCTTTTGATTCGGAACCTAGGTTCAATTATTACGGAGTGCCGCATGGGAGTATCTTGGGGCCATTGTTATTCCTCGTTTATATTAATGATCTCCCTCAAGCCATACAAAATCATCAGTGTGTGTTATTTGCAGATGATACCATAATAATAATAGAAAATAATAACTTAAAATCATATGAACATGAAGTAAATAAGACGCTTCAGAAAATAATTAAATGGCTTGATATGAACACTTTAAAAATAAATATAGAAAAAACAAAACTTATTCATTTTAGAACAGCAAAAACAAAACAATTTGATATTTCTGTTAATTACGATGGTCAACAAATAGAACAAATACAGAGCACAAAATTTCTTGGTGTTACAGTCGACGAACACATGACGTGGAAGTATCACATAGATAATGTTTGCAAAAAGATCCATAAGTTTGTATTTGCATTAAAAAAAGTTAAAGATGTTGTTGATCAAGGGAGACTGCCTTAATGATATACCATGCATATGTTTGCTCCATGATTCGTTACGGCATCGTAGTTTGGGGTTATTCATCTGAAATTACGCGAGTATTCATAGCGCAAAAGAAATGTCTTCGTGCAATATTTGGTTTGATATGGTCAGATTCATGCAGGCCCATTTTTGCGTCTCAAAATCTGTTAACCGTTCCTAGTATATTCATCTACGAAGTAGCAAAATTTGTTAGATGCAATAAGGAGCTTTTTGAACTTAAAGACAATACCAACAGACGTAAAAATACTCACTCGTATTTTAAACTACCAGTACCTCGCCTAGAGATTTTTAGGGTAAGTTGTGTTTATATGGCACCACTTATTTTTAACGCGTTACCAGAGACTATTACAAATCTTCCTTATCATAAATTTTGTGCTACATTAAAGAATTGTCTAATTGCAGAATGCTTTTACTCCGTCAACGATTTTTTAATAAAGAACTCCTCTCAGTCGTATCACTTTAGAAATGCATTAGTGTAGTCATGTCATGTATAAAATAAGATTTTTAATTCTTCAACTGTCATATATTTATTACATAGTGGCAAATCAAGTCATCAATTCAATGTTTTTTATCTTAGTATGTTTTCCCAATTTTATCTGTATAATCTTAAATATTTGCATGCTCGTGCCCTTAATACTATGTAAACCACCTACTGCAACCACATTTCTGCAAATAAATGTTATTATTATTATTATTCTTTTTATTTACTTTTTTCTCAGCTCTTTCGCCGGTTTTAACCACATTTACGGGTGGGAAGCAAGTATATGTGGAGTGTGGTGTGTTACGTTTTTATGCTGTGTTGTGAGGAGAGCCTGTTTCATTTTCATCAATCTGCTTGAATTTTCTAACTATTCTACATGTATTTAAGATGGCAGCTTTTTGTAGGGTTGTGTAAATATTTTCTTTAAGGTCTAATAATTTCAGGCTATGGAGGAGATGATTTGGGATAGCACCAGTTGTTGAGATGACTATAGGTACTACATGTACTTTTTGTTGTTTCCAGGTTCTAGTGACTTCTTCTTTAAGTTCTGCATATTTGCTTATTTTTTCAGTGATTGTCTTCTGTAAGTTGTGTGTGTTGGGTACTGAAATATCTATTAAGTATGTTATTTTCTTTATTTTATCTTGTAGCGTTATATCGGGTCTATTGTAATGTACAGTTGTGTCGGTGAGTATAGCGCGGTCATAGTAGAGCTTGTGGGTATCATTTTCCAAGACAGTCTGTGGTGTGTATTTGTAAGAGGGTGTTTTTTGTCCTGTATGAGTGTATATTTGAGCGCTAATTTTTGATGAATAATGTTTGCTACTTGGTTATGTCTGAGAGTGTAGTCTGTTTGTGTGAGTGCTTGGCATGCTCCAATTATGTGTTGAATGGTTTCCGACTGACTGTGGCATCTGCGACATTTGTCATTTGTTATTGTTGTGTCTTTTATTATAAATTTCTTATAGTTTTTGGTGTTAATAATCTGATCTTGTATAGCTATTATAAATCCTTCAGTCTCTGGGAACAAATTACCTATTTTCAACCACTTATTTGAAGCTATTTTATTCACATGTGATTGTTCTAAATCATGAGGATGCCGCCCGTGTAGTACTTTCTTCTTCCAGTTATCAATTTTTTGTTTCTGCGGGTCATCGTTATGAGTAAGTTGTGTGCCTGTTTTCCTATTTAAGTTAAGTGGAGTGTAGTTCAGATCGTGTGAAATTATAGCTTTATGGATGTTACTAGATCCAGATTTAGCGTGGAAAAATACTTGTAGTCTATTTATTTGTTTTTGCCAAAGATTCTGAATATCTATAAGACCTCTCCCTCCATATTGTCGTTTGATAGTGAGTCTTTCTATTGCTGATTTGGGGTGTAAGTTGTTATGTTTTGTCAGTGTACTGCGAGTGGTTCGGTCTAACTGCTCAATATTTGTTTTTGTCCATTTAATAACTCCGAATGAATATGTAAGTATAGGAATGGCAAAGGTGTTTATGGCTTTTATAAGATGTCGACTAGATAGTTGGGTTTTGCATATGGAGTTAAGTCTCTTCTTGTATTCTACTGTAAGTGTATTTTTAATTTTTACGTGATCTAGACCTTTTAATTGTGTGTATCCTAAATATTTATAAACGTCAGTCGGCTTCAATGCTGTGATTGTTTCTGTGTCATTTACTGTATAGTCACCAGATTGTATTTTGCCACGCACTATATGAAATGTTTTGCATTTATCAATTCCAAATTGCATGCATATATCACGACTAAATTCTGCTGTAGTATGGACTAACTTATTCATGTCTGTTTTAGTTTGTGCGTAAAGTTTAATATCATCCATGTAAATAAGATGTGATATTGTTGTCTTTCCTGTTGTATGGTTGAAAGAAAAGCCAGCTTGAGATCTCTGCAGGAGAGTGGACAGGGGATTTAGGGCAAGGCAGAACCACAGTTATTATTATTATTATTATAATAGTTCATAGTTCTTGTAAGATGAAAAATGACACTTACTGTAAAATAACGTAATAAGATAATATATTTACACAGTTGGAAATTCAAATTAAAAAGTCATAAATATATGTGTTTATTATATATACATTTTATTGATACACCAAGACTAGTCACACGTATATACATATGCTCATACTCTATTCTTGTCTAGGTTAGGCAGAGGCGGTAGAATGAAAGATACGGAAAAAAAAAACTAAGAGTAGTCAGTAGGATTAAATATATCTAGATTATTTCATACAATCTTATTTAGAATATTTTTTAGAATATAAATAGTATAATTCAAATACGTTTCATTTATTCTTCAGTCATGAATTATTGTTATGTAGTTTTATTAATAATAATAATATTAATAATAATCTCGTGAAAGTTGAAAAAGATAAAAAAATAAAATATTTGGATTTGTCTCACGAGATTGTCGATATGTGGAATATCGATTCGGCGATCATTGTTCCGATAATCATATCTGCTTTGGAGCCCTAACCACCGGTGTCGGTGGTCTACTATTTTTATATTTTGAAATGTATTTTATATTTATATTGTATATTTAAAAATGTAATTTATATGTATATTAACTAGAATAAAGACATAATAATTTAAAATATATATTAATTGTTTTCCTTCCTCTTACCTTCTCAATCTCTCAGGTGAGGCACTAAGCGAAGTGCTGGTGGAGTGGTTAGAAGCTGTTGATAATGGCGAGCCGTGTGGTCGGTTCGACCCTCGACCGCGGTGAATTCGTAACGTCAGGCGGTTGTCATCGAAACGGCTACCGAGACCTTTTCCTGTAATTTTATAAATAGATAACTTATTTTTTTCTACTCTCATAGTTAAAACTCCCACAAATACACATATATGAAAAAGAAACGATACGTTAGTGGGTGTTTCTTTAAGGACTTCTACATGTACAGCACTATCATGTATCGCAGGGAATTTTACAAATACACAAACAAGTGTTCCGGCTCACCAGTTAGGGTCACTAACTCGCCTGTTAGTCTTAAGGAGACTAACAGGTCAGTATGAAAAAAGTTGTCGACATGAGGCTGAAGATTTCTCTCAGTATATTGGAAAAAGCAAGTAATATAATCTTTGTCTGGTATAATCGCTGACTCCATCAGATTCTTTCTTTTTATACATACATATACATATATACATAAATATGCGTGAAAAACACAAACCCCTTTCTTACGCAGTCGGGAACAAAGAAATAAGTCTACATAACCCCACAAATATTTTTCAATTTCATCATCTAAACTATTCCTCACCTTTTGTAGTTCTGAAACCCTGATTGATCGCTTTCGTGGTTCTAACAGCTGCTTTGTAGATCCTCCAGTAGAAGAAAAGCATTACAAACATGGGTATATAAAAGGAGCCAAGTGCTGAGTAGACGACGTAGCCAGCATCATTCGTCAGCTCGCACGTCCACGGGCAAGGAGGGTTGGGAGACCAGCCGTCTTTATTAGCTTCGTCAGGCTGGAGAAGGAAGTAATTTTGGAAATTAGGTGTACATTTGTAAGAAACAATTAATAAATATAATAAAAAAAATATTGCTAAAAGAGTTATTCAAAGTATTTAAAAATAGCAAATCTATGAGGGCACTTTAAACGAACGCCAACGGCAAAATCTTTAAGAGTGGGTAACATTGACATTCGCTCTTGCAGACTTTTACGTCACTCTTGCTGTTACCAAATGGCGTCGCTTTTCAAATATTTGAAGTGCCTACCGTGTTTGTACTTTTTAAAAATGATATTATATTCTATTTTGATATAAAATACGTGTCTTTTATTCAATACAAATAAAGGAAATTTGCAATAGTTTTGAAATCACACTGAATTACAATTTGACTGTACAGGACTGACTTCTCAAAAAATGTTTTCAGTACAATAACTAAATTAAATAAAAGCGTTTGTAAAGGTTAATTTGTTAGGTTTTGTCTTGAGAAAAAAATACCGGTATATTCTCGTAAGTAAAACTGCGTATCTTTTGTTATTTAAATAATATTATGGCTGGCAAAATGTAGGCCATTGAGATTCTTCTGACTACTCCTTAGGGGATATAGGGTGAGTAAAAATTATTTTCTTTTTCTAAATTAAAATTAAAAAAAAGAAATAAAGGGATCAATTTAAATTAACAGCGTAATTTAATATATTTTTTTTTTAATTAAAATATTGATATGATTGAAATGAAATGAAAACCTATATTACAATGTGATAGCAGGATATTTTGATGTCAAATAGGTTGGCTACAGTCGGCGGGTTTATTACCTATTATATAAATAGGTTTTAGTTCAAAAATTCTACGGGGTGTCTAGTTTGTTTTACGTAATCACGTTAAACAAACTAGACACCCCCTAGAATTAAGTAATCACGTTTTTCTCTTGTGTACTACTGGGCACTACTTCTTTTAAATTAAATTAAATAAAAAAAATATTAAATAAAAAATGTAAATATCAGAAGATTTTGTGTTTAGCATTCCTTTCCATGCTCGCTTTGCACATATGTAAAAATACTTACTTTTTTATCTTTCCATCCAACTAGGGGTGGAAAACAAATCACAAACGATAGCACCCATAGTCCAGCTATCAAAGCCTTCGCCCTCTTCCTGCTCATAATGCTAGGATAGCTCACGGGCCTTGTCACAGCCACATATCGGTCCAGTGATATGGCACACAGGTTGAGGATTGATGCTGTGCACATCCACACGTCCACTGCCAGCCATACTGAGCACCATACGTCGCCGAAGATCCATATCTGCAAAAGGGTAATAAAAATTATCAACTCTACAGCATGGCTGTCTAGAAATGCAAATTGTGTCTGTCTAGTCTATGTAGTTTCTTGATAGCCTGATAAATATCAAACTCAAACAAAGTCTTAATCTTGAGTTCAAAACTTTTTAAGTATTGATTTAGAAATTAAGGAAAAGTCAGTAGTAATTCAAATATCTTGCTTGCCTCGAAAATAAATTGCTAACATTAAATGATAAATGATAAATGATCTTTATTTTGTAAATAGGTTACAACAACACTTTTACACGTCAATATATTATTTTTTTCTGTTAGTTTATGCTAGATGAGGCCGGTGTTTCCTAGCTGACTACCCTGAGAAGAAACACCGAAACAAACTCAGAGGTCAAAGTCTGTTTTAAAGTCCATACAGATGTACTGGTCAAAAACATATGAGAACCATGCACGCTAACGTCTGAGATGAGCTTTTGAAGAAAGCACCACGCTCATTTGAGTGGACCCGTCCAAACAGTGCAAGCATTTGTCAGTTATCGTGTAGCTCAACTTAGAACTTTAAGGAGCTCAACGGACCGACGAACAGTACCAAAGCAAGGACATTTGGGTAGGCCGCAAAAGTACTCAAACTGTCAGAGATCGTTATAAAACAAACTACAGGAGAAAAGAGAAAAAAATAAATAAATAAATAACCTACATAGTCCTCACATTTACAATAATTAAATTTATAAATTAAAAAAAAAGAAACAAATATATAATATATTATACTTAACAAAGTATTCATGTCAAAAGGTACAAAGATTAAACAATAAAAAAAAAACAATATAATACTTAACAAAGTAAGTATTCATGTCAAAAAGTAAAATATAAAATGTCAATGTGTATAAAAAAAAAAATTATAAACGAAAAACAAAGGCTCATGTACATTAATGAAGCAGCTCATTCCCAAGCCTTTTTATCTTCAATATAATCTTTAATTGTGTAAAAAGCTTTTTGACTTAGTTTTTTTTTTATAAATCATCATCATCAATAAATCATCAATCATTAACCAGAAGTACTAGAAGAAGGCTTAAAAGACTTGATCTTTTTCAATTCTAGATTCATAGAATAGTTGTATAGTTATTATGGTAAACCACTACTATTTACTGCAACCCTTGAATATGTACGGGTAATGTATAATTTTACTTATTATAAAAACTCTTGTTATATATTGGCAGGTGGTGGAGGCCATTGGTGATGTTTCGCCCCCAAATAATTAAAAAAGCTTTTTAAGGATTATACACTGTTTTTTTTAATATTAACCTCGTTATTGACATAAATATGGGTAGAGGTAAAAAAAAAATATATTATACCAAGCAACTTTCCGACAATGGTTCTAAGATTATCCTGAATATTGCACACAGACGGTTCCAATTGTAGAAGCTTAAAACTTAAGCTGCTTACATTGAGTGGATGTTATTGCAGAAATAGAACGGATGATATTGCAATGTAGTAAACGGTCATGGTAAGATAAACATTTGACGAGTCGTATAAAAATAAATGAATAACTTTTAAATTTAGAATGTTTCATAGCGAGAAATTGCAAGTGAAGTACATTGAGCTCAAATCATTAGCAATTCAATAATCGGAATTCGTGGGTTCGATTCCCAGACGGGAAATAAAAATTGTGTGAGCTACAAGTAGTTGTTCCGAGTTTGGGTGTTCTTTGTGTCCGTTGTTTGTAAGTTTGCAAAGTCCCCCGACACAGGAATTAACCCTAGTGCGGGACTTATTTTTTAAAAGGACAAAAATTACAAAAACATCTTAAAATTACAGTGATGCAATTAATAAAGAATTAGGAAAAATAGGCTTGCCCACTATTACGTGAATGGGACCAAATTGTAATTTAAGATATTAACAACATGCATTTAATTTAGAGAGTATGTTTGATATTAAATGCGTATCTTTTATTGAATAAAAAATAAAGGAAAGTTGAAATAGTTTTGAAATCATACTGTATTACGATTTGGCTGTATGTTCCCAAGGGACTGACTTTTCAAAAAATGTTTTCAGTACAGTGACTTAATTAAATAAAAGCGTTGGTAAGTTTTATTTTTCAGGTTTTATCTTGAAAAAGTAAAACTGCGTATCTTTTGTTATTTAAAAAACATTATGGCTGGCAAAATGTAGGCCATTGAGATTCCTCTGACTACCCCTTAGGAGGATATTGGGTGAGTATATGTATGTATGTCTTGTAATAATTTCAGATTTGTCCTAATACCATAAGAGTATACACATTAATCAATAATCGTTTAAGGAGTAAGGTATGTGAAAGGTTGCCCATAATAATTCCAAACAAAGCAGAGCTTGCTTAATGGTAAGAATAAATAAAAATAAAGCAGAATAGATATTAATAATAACAGATACACATACATGATAAATTATTGAATGATAACACAGTTATTTTTCTGGGTGAGAATATCACCTACGAACTCTGGATCTCCGCTAGCAGTTAGTATCACTAACACAGTCATAATTCAGAATAACCCTCATCTCAAACTAACAGACGAAATGTTGCTGTTAATTAAGGTCGGAGGATTATCTCCCCTAACTTTAAACCCATGTCTTGTATTTCATTAGAGTTTTGAGAATCTATTATTAGAATTATTTTTACACCTAACTGTTGACTCAAAGTATATTGTGTATACAATTTTCTGTAAATCTTTATGTACTGTGTGACATGACAAGGATTGATTGACGTGTAGTCATGACCGCAAAGATATGCCATACGCATTAACGGATTGTCAATGACTAATTAGTTATATATAAGGCTGCTGGAATAGGTATATATAAATTCATAAATAATTATACTATTTCTTTTGATGTGAAGGAATATGTTCTAAATAATAAATAAATTGTTGGAGTGGTTATGATAGCTTATTTCAAAATTGAAAATAGTTATATAGAGCCGCTACTTCAAACACTCCAAAAGGCTTATGCAACATTGGTTGCAGATGATAATGTTAAAAAGTGTACCTGACTTTTTTCTGCATTCGCAGTTCAACGAAGGTCCATAATGTAGTAGAAGAATGGAATTTGAGATAAGCTGAAGAAACCCAATTAACGTGTTGTAATGACTTCCTAAATTTACTATTCTATCCATACTTTCATGGTACTTGAATTGTAAAATTACGAAAAGTCTGACAACAAAAAGGCAGCACACAATATATAGAACTTATTTTTATAGGCAGCATAAGAGTTAATTGCTTTTATTAAGTAGATTTTGTTATTGTATTGTTTCATAACAATTTTAACAGTGGTGGAGCCATGTTTAGGCACGAATGGGCCGGCTCGACAATCCTCGGTGCAATACTACGGTCTCACATAAAACGGGTTGTGAAGCAACCCGTTTTATGTGAGACCGTAGCAAAAAAACAAAAAATTTGAGTTAGGTTTCCGGAGGCCCAAATCCCCCTCTCCTCTTTCCTCTCTCCTAACATCTCTTCTCTTCTTTCTCTTCTTTCTCTCCCCACTTCCTTCATCCCTCATCACCCTCAAAGGCGAGCAGCGCACTTACTACTCTTGAGTGGCAGGTGAACATGGACGGTTGTCACTTACCATCAGGTGACCCGTCTGTTCGTCGGTCCCGCTATAGTATAAAAGAAAAACGACTCATACGTTTTTAAAATATTTATTTTTATTTCACAACACAAATATGTGTCGTAATATTTACATTTCACTAAAACTAAAAAAAAAACAATAACATGACCAAGGATGTAATGATGATTTTACGAAGTTAGATATATGTAACAAGCGATAGATGTTTTAAATTCCATACAGTAAACTAAGGATGTATACCCAACTGTTTAACTTTACGCCGGAGGGGTTGCCAAGAATACAAATAACTAGTGACCCACGTCACTAGCATTCTTTTATATTTAGATAACCGATCAATTTCACATAACCCTCTTCACCCTCAAAGACGGGCAGCACACTTACGACTCTCCAGTTGCAGGTGTCCATGGACGGAGGTTGTCACTTACCATCAGGTGACCCGTCTGTTCGTCTGCCCAGCTATAATATAAAAAGAGAAAATATATTGTTCCGGGAATGACTGCCACTAGTTCTTGTAGTTAGTTATTACAAACTAATGTTCGAAGAAACTATGGTTGCAGTAGGCGCTATTTTACGAACTTTTAACAGGTGATTTACTGCCATAATACTGCAATCCTAACTTGGGTAGCTCGTAAACTTAAATAGTTAAGGAACTGACTGTACTCTTACTGGCTTTTCAATGGTTTTAGTTTCCCAGTTAAAAGTTTTTAAATTGCATTGTTTTCTTGTGTAACGTTTTATAGTTCATTTTATTACAATTTAAATGCTATGTTTTTCATACTTATCTAACATATTATTTAAATTGTATACATAGTACACATGTAAACATAGTATGTATGTATATGTACATAGACATA
The DNA here is from genome assembly GCA_947561695.1 of Tyria jacobaeae. NCBI lineage: Eukaryota > Metazoa > Arthropoda > Insecta > Lepidoptera > Erebidae > Tyria > Tyria jacobaeae. Next base: position 9,298,365 of record OX387231.1, on the reverse strand, counting down.
CATACATACGGTCACGCCTATAGCAGGAGATATTAAGGACCCTCATTTTAATGGTTAATTATAATATTCTTAAATAATTTTACATATAAATATCACCGTTGAAAGGAACTAATAACATATTAATTTGTTAACGTTCAATGTCAGCTACAACTGTTTTTTATGATATTTTTTTTATTAAAAGATATTTGTAGATCACGTAATTCGTAAAATTTCGAAATTATGTAAGAATTTACCACATTTATGTAATCACACATCTCACTTTGACTGTATTTCTTGCTTAATGGATTACAAAAAGATGTTACAACATCTAATCGTTCTTAAATAACTTCTAAGAATGCTAATACTTACTAGAATAAGTTTGAATGTGTGCTTGTTTCTATTTTGTTACACCGTCGTAACTGCATACCTAACCCATCATCATGAAATTACATTAAAGTTATCAGAGGTACTTGTAGAGAATGTGATAACCATAATCTTTCGTCCCCAAAATAAATACTATTCCCAAAAACTCATTGAGAATCTACTTCAACGTGAGCAGAGACATTTTTAAAATCTATATTAAAATATTTCTACAAAGTAAATTTCAAAAGGTCATATTTATATAAAATAAGACACTTCTCATAATTTAATTCTTGGACCACCAATTACCAATAAGCTTAAAGATAAGCCTTCTAATATTACTACAACATTACTCGAGCTTTATCCGGTACACATTGTGGCAAAATCTAGTCAGTACTAATAGCTCGTGTTTACTCTGAATTATGTGTAGATTTGTGGGTACATCTATACTACGTGTGGAACTATGTGAGACTAAACAGCTTATAATATATCTCGCATGAGATGAGAGTGGGAACCGCAAATTTATTTAATATATTTGTACGTAGATAGATCACAGGCGTTAGGCCTTACTATGAGTAGGTTTTAATTCGAGTTACTGTAAGTAATTTTAAACATTTTTCACCCGAGTTATCAAATACCTGTGTTAAATCATTTTGTTTGGTTACTTTCACTTGTTACATGCAAGTTCCATCAAGGTCATTCCGTCCTGGAAGCCTTCCAAGAAAGGTGTTCAAAAAGAAGAATCTTTAAATATTTTATTCTCAAGTCAAGTCCGAACTATTTAACGAATTCGTGTCAAAGTAATAATAACAAAAATAACTGAACTGGAGATGCATGTGGATTTATTTTCTGTTGAGTAGAAATACTTCGTAAGTAGGTGAGTAACTCAAAACTTTTTTTTTAAGTAAAACAACATTTCTGAGAGTGCCATCTTCATGTAAAAAAATCAACTATTCTTCTTTGTAAGGTGTCTATTTTTGAACTGAGTATCGGTTAGAGAACAGACATCCGACATAAGAAAATATCTCAATAATTCCACGATTCGAGAATCCTGTCAGATATTTATTATGTAAGAACCAGTCTATACTGTATTATTTTGAGTGCTGAGTACGATTTGTAAAGATAGTTGAAAAGAAAATAAATCAAATTAAAAATTAGTTAGTTTTATCGAGGTTGGGGTGCTAGATATTGAATTTCAGTTTGCCAGAAAATCGACTTTCTTACGCTGCTGCATTCCTATTTCATGGTACTTTTTAAGTAAAAAATTGCTTTTAAAGTGACGGGAATACCTTTAAAAGGACGTGAGGAATACTTTAAAAGTAGGATTACAGCGTAAGTATTCTTAGATCTTTAATAAAACAATGCCACTAAATTAAAATTTTCGACATAAAAACTACATTCACAAATATTTATAATATTTATTTATTTAGTTATAATATAACAGCTGTTAGCAAATTGAATAGAGATAAATATATAATAAAATGTTGAAGTTAATTTATGTATCATAGGAATTTAGGTACGTATCAATTGAAGTGCATTTTTTTATAAGCAGAAAAGACTGGTTTTTGTCCGTCTTCTGCACGAAGTTGTTATGACGAATAACTATCAGAAATTTATTCTGAAAGACGGTACGGTCGACATATGTCGGGCATGCCACCGCCCCGCTGAATCTATCAGGCATATTATTTCTGGTTGTTCTAGACGGTGAGTAAACGGTCGGTCTTGCAAACGGTATAGTACATCAACAACTTGCCCTTTAATACAATCTTGTGTTTTTAGAGGTGCGATATTACAGGTATGTGCTCGAGTCATGACGATAATCTCGTGAAAGTTGAAAGAGATAAACATATAAAATATTTGGATCTGTCTCACGTGATTGTCGATATGTGGAATATCGATTCGACGATCATTGTTCCGATAGTCCTATCTGCTCACGGATTAATAGCTAAGAGCTTCGACCAACACCTTAAGAGGCTCTCGTTAGATGGATGACATGGCCCCGCATTGTGAGGAGGTCCTATCTTTGGAGCCCTAACCACCGGCGTCTTAGTCCCTGTACACGATGTCGGTGGTCTTCTATTTTTTATATTTTTAAATGTATTTTATATTTATATTGTATATTTAAAAATGTCTTCCTGGTTTTCACTATTCGTACGTTTGTCTTATGAAATAAAGAGACTTTGAGACCCAATTTTGATCACATATTTGTTTGTAGATTATATTTTAATCTAACTGCATGTTAGATGTATTAACATTGTACTATTAAGACCGCTAGTCTTCCCATATCGCGGTCCCAAACCGGTTGACAATCATTTTACAATCGTGCAAAGGCTATGATAATTTCCTGTGTTTATTTACCATATTTTGGTAACTTTGTCGTGGGCGATACGATATAATATATACTACCGGGTGAGAGCATTGCTTAGGCATAATAGGCCTGCACGACCGGAGTAATACCACAGCCTCACAGAAAACCTTTTGTCAAACAATGCTTTGTATATATGGTGGTAGAGCTATGTTTAAGCATGAATGGGCCGGCTCGACTGGTGCGATACCACGGCGTCACAGAAAATCGGTAGTGAAGCAACGCGAATCGAAACCGAAATCTGTGCGGTTTCTGGAGACCCAACTCCCCCTCTCTTCTTTCCTTTTTAAACATCCCCCATCCCTCATCACTCTCAAAGGCGGGCAACGCACTAACAACTAATATTACAAACTAATGCCTCGCCTTGGAGGTATCCAAGAGCGGGGATCTGTTCGTTTGCTCTTCTACGCCATAAAATAAATATATGTGTTAATACAATTCCATGACAATTTCGTCACAATAAGTGATAACAGTAAGGGTTATCGTAATATCGTAAGTGCAAGATGTGTGTAGTCTGAATTAAGGTTTGAAGAATGTATTCTCAAAAAGAATTAAAATCACTAACTTGAGAACACATATGAAATATTAACAAAGATAATTAATTAATTCATTCAATTGAGTTTAATCAATTCAAATATTTTTGTGTCATTTTATGGAAGTTAATGAATGTTTTGTTATGGTGATTTTACAGATATACTTCGAAACTCTATAATTAAAGTGAGGGTTTATTAATTTACAGAAATGAAAGTGAGTTATGGTTTGGATCAACTCTGTTCATGAAAATACCTACTTAACTATACAGTGACTAACATTCAGTCCGAATTATTGAACATACTTTTACCACAAGTTTAAAAAAAAAAAAAAGTTAATGTAATTATTTAAGCGCTTGCGGGTTCGAACTCCACCCAGTGTACTATCGTTGGCGTCGTGAACCCACTCCTGACATAAGCATTTAGCTTAACTGAAGGGGTTAACAAGATTCTCCAGCCGGTCATCGTGGGCGGGGAGGCAGCACGGGACTCTTTCCTTTCGGCTAACGCAGGTGCTTTCTGGGCATGGTTGCTTCGGCAAGTACCTGCACTCGGTTGCCAGGAGGGAACTTAGTCCCGCCTGCCACAACTGCAACTGCAGTGAGGACTCGGCTCAGCACACGCTTGTGGATTTCCCCAGCCTGGGTGACGCAGCGTCGGGCTCTCACTACAGTCATTGGAGAGGATCTGTCACTGCCAGCCGTCATACGCTCTCTGGCCGGCAGTGATAGATGCCTCGGTCGCATCCTTTTGCGAGGATGTCATCTCGCAGAAGGATGGGCCCGGGAGGAAGATATCCACTCAGACCCGATTTGCCACAGTCGAACCTTCGGGCGGCAAAGAAGCAATTTCCAGCGCCTCACGCCGCCATGAGTGTGGCCGCGAGTGTGACCGGAGCCGCGAGGAGGCGATGTCTACGTGTGCATGGATGCCGCCGAAATGAGAGTTACCTTAAGGTGGTGCCTGCTGTTTGCAGGCACAGCGCTAGGGGCTAGGGGTCCTGATGTCCTACCAAAGTTGTTCTCGGATTCCTCCTATTTTAGGCGCATTGTCGCACACCGTGTGGTTTTAGTTAGGTGACGGGCCGTGGGCGTTTCCACAGGTAACAGAAAAAAAGGGGTTAACAAGATTATCAGTCATGTGTGGCCCACGTATTTAGTATTGTTACAAAAAAAAAAAAGGATTTATGTCTATGGGTAATACTACGCTAATCTGAGAACAAAAACTTCTTAGTTGACGTTAGACACAACTTACATCAATTCATACACACACACAGATATAGGTAAGCTTCTAAACACCTGAGCAATTAGAATGATTTATTAATTTCTACCACATGTTACAAGGCTTACAAATTTACATACCTACATATGTAGATTTTCTACTAATACTCATGAATCACAAACGTTTGATGTTAGTATTTGTAGGAAGAGTCATCATGAAGATCATTTGAGTATTATTCAAGTATTAATGAAAAGGCGGTTGCCCGCGACTTCGTTCCTGTGGAAATTTTGAAACTTACTTTTTCTGCGATAAAATGCCCAGGCGCTATTACGGACTGTATCTATCTCTGTTCTAAATGTAATCCAGATCTTTTGAGCCGTTTTGTCGATTTAAAAAAATCACATTTATAATACTGACAGGCACGTTGTTCTAGTGGTTAGTGACACTGACTGCTGATGCGGAGGTCGTGGGTTCGATTCCCACACGAGACAAAAGGTTGTGTCGTCCACTAACGGTTGTTCCGAGTCTGTGTGTTCTTTGTATACTATGTTTGTAAAGTATCCCGCTATACAATTTAAATAATAAAAAACAAAAGTTACATTCCTCATAATTGGTAACTACCATTTTTAGACGTAAGTAATACACTACTTTGCGTAAGGTAACATGAAAAGACAAATAAATGGACCTAGTGTGTATTAACCCTTGTCATGTTGACACCTTATTTCCTGGTGTTTATGGCTGACAAAATATCAAACAAGGTCTAAAGGGCCCGCTTTACGATCGGCATCAGACGAAATACGTTGGCATGTTAGTATTAACATCCCTATCAAGTTTATGTATATATAATAATGTAACATTGTACGAGTCACGATATTAACTGCCTAGCTTGCTGCCTAGCAAGATATACAAAATGAAACAAAAATTTCTGTGACAGTATTTTTTTCTGGATGGACTCAGCCGGTTTTCTTTCAAAGTTTTTGAAAGAGTAAAAAACAATGTACGATCGATAGCCATGCACAGACATGTATGCGTCGACTCGACCGGAATATTAATACGGCCTCACAGAAAACCGTCGTTAAACAATTCTTGCACCTGAGTGAGTGAGGTTACCGGAGGCGCAACGTCTCTATTTCCTTTTTCCACTTGCTCATCTCATCTTTACCGCCTCCCTTTCCCCTCCCCTCATAGGCCGGTAGCAAATTTAAGATTCTTGAGTTGCAGGTGTGCAATAGCCAGCGGTGGAGATAACTTCAGCGTCTGTTCCCGTAAGTGTGGTTGAGTTTGTATGTTCATTATAGGTTTTTAATGACTAAACGAAATTGTATCTATAATATTATCTTTATGCTAAGGGTATTATCTTTAGACTGCGTTCTACGAATTTAGAGGCATCTATCACTAATCACAGCTTTACTTGTATGAAAGTATCGATACGTAATGCTTCACTTATATGGAAGATTAGTATCACTACCAGCCTACTACCTTCAGAAAGTTTTGTAATAGTTATGTTTGTTTCTGTTTGTGTTGTACTATAGGGGGCAGACGACCAGATGGGTCTCCTGATGGTAAGTGACAACCGTATATAATCGATTAACTTGTATATAATGATTACTTCGAAGATCCTTATTGGTATATACTTGGTCGAAGGGATAGGCAGAGTAGGCAGAGGCATCCAGGGCCAGGCCTATCAGAGCACTGTATGTCTGTAGGTATATGAACTGACTAATAGATAACAGCCCGATTCGTGTCGCTTTTTACGACACAGAATTGGGGGGGGGGGTCTGGTATTCTCCTCCATGCTTCATTCAAGCTACATTGGTATGAAACTATTGCTCTGTAAAGCGGGTGATAGATACTAGAATATCTTGCTTTTTTCTAAAGTACGTCAATTAAATAATTTCTATGATAGTATTACTTATCATCGTTAGCATCCCAACGGGCTTCACCGTAGAGCAGAGTAACATTACTACTTAGGAATGTCTTCAGTACAACTCCTCTAGGAAGTAGAATATACAATATGTTTGGGATACTATTTAGACTCTTTCTATATACACAGGGCATTGTGACTGTAGCACCTTATGTGTTTGAAAAGTCTTATTAATTTGGTTGTTGCTATAATCAAGATAGGTTGGTGATGGTAAGACCTTTAGAATACAATGTGTTATTAAGTTCAATTTGATACTAAACCTGTCTTCTAAATTTAATATTGTAGGTTATCACGTAGCTACTTATTATTCATTCAGACGTCAAGCATCAGTAAACAGTTTTGAAAACGTGAGGAGATTATGTCAAAATATTTAGTTTACTCATACTAAGAATTTCAATACATTTTACTATGCCCTAAACTGTGAAATCCGCAGCTAGAAGATTAGTAATATTATACATACAACGTTCTAAAGATAGATGCTGTCATATATTCATGTATTCTTTTCATATGTCACAAAGGTGACATAAAAAAAAACAATTATAATCTGGTAGTGGTAGAGCCATGCTTAGGCACGAATGGGCCGGCTCGACCGGTGCGATACCACGGCCTCACAGAAAACCGGTTGTGAAGTAACGCTTGCGTTGCATTTCCCCGAATTGAGTGAGGTTTCCGGAGGCCCAATTCCTCCTTTTTTCTATCTCCTCATCCCTCCTCTCTTCTTTCCACTCCCTGCATCCCCCATCCCTCATCACCCTCAAAGGCGGGCAGCGCACTTGCGACTCTTGAGTTGCAAGTGTCCATGTACGGCGGTGTCACTTACCATCAGGTGACCCGTCTGTTCGTCTGTCCCCCTATAGTATAAAAAAAAAAAAAAAAAAATATATGGATGGTCTGGCACAGTAAAGTAGGAGGGAGATAAATTATTAGCTGCGGTTAGTTCATTTCTTTGAAGTATTTACTTAAATATATAGAAAATTGTTGTATGGTATTTTGTAGTCAATTTATGACCTACAAACTCCGTGACTGTATAGTATGATTTTGATTCCAGAAATTGTTTCAATTGATTAATAAATACATTTGTTTTGCTTTCAACTCTACTATTTTTTGGAAAATTATGGATGTGATGAAAGGGCTGGTTAAGTTCATTTTGAGTAGGGATTGAGGTTTATGTAGTAAATTTTTGACTACATGAATCTCAATCCTTTTATTTTTAAGATGACCTGAAGAAGGTAGCTGGAATAGACTGGATGCGAAAAGCTGCGGACCGGGTGCTACGGCGTACGTTGGGAGAGGCGTATGTCTAGCATTGGACTGATATATGGACTGACTGTAATAGGCTGAATAATGATAGCGGTGATGGTTTTTTTTATAAAGAATACTAGCAACTTTACTAGTAATATTTGAACCACCCCCGCTTAGCTTAATGTTTGTGTGGGTTCACGACGGTAGTACACTTGGAGGGGTTCGAACAGGCTACCACTTGATTGCAAGTTACGATAAATTACATTTTATTAGTGTAACATTTCAGTCGTGGTAGAACCCTGCTTAGGCAAGAAAGGGCTGGCTGGTGCATTACCACGGCCTCACAGAAAACTCCTCTTCCACATCTACTCACCCCCCTCCTCATCACCGGTGTCAGTGGAAGACGGTTGTCACTAAGCAATTCGGTCCTTTTCGTGTTGTATATTAAGACGTGTTCGGTTGCATAGGAGTCGCAAATATTTTATTGCGGAGCTCAGCAGGACCTCGCATGAGCGCCGACGTCAGCTCCTCTGAGTGCACTAACAAGGTCATTCATGTAGAAGTTAAACAGAAATGCAGATGTCATTCACTTTGTCTAACACCAAATTGTAGCTTGTATGAGTCAAATGTGTTATATCCCTATTTCACGACATTAGTTTGATTTTCATGCCTCGTTTGCTACGTCTGTTATCATAATTTTTGTCCATAATTTATGATAATCCAGACGGTCAAAGGCTCCACTCAGGTCAAGGAAACAAGCATAAAGCGGGCTTTTACACCCCACATACCTGTAGATACATCGTTTCAGATTGTATGTAGCGAAGTCTGTTGCATAAGCCTTCCGTGTAACCGAACTGCTTATAAGTCAAATAAGGTAACAACAAAATTCTGATTACTTCAATGAGCATATCTTGATAAACTGTAATATGTATTTTTCATCCTTTAATTTGGCGCTTAAGAGGTTCATTATTTTTTTTCTAATTAAAATAGGACAACCGCCAGTTAAAAATCTTAATTTCAATAAACAATTTAAAAAATCAGTTTTTTATAATCGGGTATCAAATAAAGATTTAAAGATGGATCTACATGTTTGAAAACTTTGCTGTATAAATCGTGCCGAAAGCCTGGCTTTCCACTCGCCGTCCGTGACAATTTTACCTGACAGTAATGTAAGTGGCACTCAAGATTATGGCAGGAGCCTGGCACTTACTTTATAATGGATGAAATCTAGCCTCTCAACTCTATGCTCACTGAGACAATTTATTCGATTACGAGCGGCCTAATGCTAATTTTGCTGCCAAAGCTTTTTACAATGTAGTGATTTAATGTGTCTGTGAATGTTTGCTTATTAGTATAAGATGAAACATAAGTAACGTCTATTCACTGATAATGTCATCCTAAGAGCCTTTTCCCAATCAAGCAGCTTGCCTTTTGCAAGCAGTGGCACACACTACAGGGTACTCAATAATAATAATAAACAAGCAAATATATAGTGTTCACTTTATTTTTTCGTCCCTTAGAAATAAGAATACCTTATTTTTCTTTATCCACTCTCTGACAACAGCCTGTAAAACTTAACCCAAACTTTGTAGTATGCTTTATTTATTTTGTTGCACTCTCTTATAACTAATTAAGAATATTACGAAACTGACATAATGTGTGCCATCGTTTTTTTATGATGTAGTGTGTGTGCATGTAGTTTATGTTGTGTAGTATTAGTATGTTTAACGTTATAAGAACAGACTTTTCACCCGGTAGTTAGAGAAAACTGCTGTTCATAGACACCTGCAAGCCTGAAACTCAAAAGTAGCAAATCCGTTACCAGCCTTTGAGTTACGTTCTTTTCTTTAAGGTTTAATGATCGTTTCGGTACACACGTTACTTGGTAATTCTAACTGGAGATGAATTCATATCTAGTTTCCATTATAAAAATACTATTCGATTTTTGCAATTTAAAGTCCTAACGATTTTATGTACTTTGATGTCATCGATTCTTAGACCTAATGTCATCTACCTCTGTGACATTTACATCCTCTAAGGCCGGCACAGCGGTTTGGTGCACAAATTTCTGTTTTTTTTATGCAGTTGTCAATACCTCATGGACGCTTAGTAATATTTGCTGTAAAATATGGTAAGGTATTACAGGTGACAAGGTATATTATATAATGATACTTTTTCTGTATTTTTAAGACATTCACACAATGTTAGGTAACATATAATACTTGTAAACCGCGGTTTTATCCTTATCATTAGAGCTACCAACATTATTAATATAAAAATCTTAAAAGGCCCATCAAGTTTGCACAGAGATAAAGGAATATCTGGAACGTCTATTGGGAGAGGCTTAATATTTGCATGGAAGGACACGGACGCCGAAGATAGTTATTACTTTTTTTTTCAGTTTTTTTTATGAAATAGTTGGACAGACGAACAGACGACTCACCTGATGGTAAGTGACAAATGCCGTCCATGGACAACTGCAGCTCAAGAGTCGTTAGTGCGCTGCCCATCTTTGAGAGGGGTGATGAGAGGTGAAAGTGGAGGGGGAGAGAGAGGGTTGAGGTATGAGAACAAAGAGAGGGGGATGAGGGGAAAGAGGAGAGGGGGAGTTGGGCCTTGGCAAAACAATGTAAGCATTGTTTGACAGCCGGTTTTCTGTGAGACCGTTGTAATATTCCGATCGAGCCGGCCCATTCGTGCCTAAGCATGGCTCTCCTATGGTAAGAATATGCTTCTTCCTACAGACTGAGGCATGTACTAAAGATAAAAAAACTACTGTATAACAGTAATTTTAACATTATAAAATAACACTATAACTCACCTACATACAAGTTCTTCGAAATAACCTAGACCTAGGTGGGCCTGTGCGAATAGGCCCAGCACTGATCTCGGCTCAACAGCATTAATTCTACTTTCATCGAATTTCTGACACATATAACTTTCTCTTTCATACATTAAGGCCAACATTAATGTCAGCCATTTACAAGCTTACCCATATTTTCTCCCCTTCAATATCTATTTTGTATCTTCCATCCCTCGATAACAGACTACCCAAAAATATACAAATTCTGACACTGTGTGACTGATGTGACAACCCTGGCAAAAGTCTACATTAGAACATTTTTGTGCGTTTGAATAAAATACGAGTATGTAAACACAGCCCTAGGGAATTCACATTTCTTTAGCCGCTCAATATAAACATAAGTCACATCTTTGCAACTCGTCGGCCTAGTTTCCGAGGCTATACAAACATCGCATACCAAATTCCGGAATAGTTTTGTGAACAAAATGTTTAGTGAATACCTTCACGAATCTGTTAGTTAATGTTTCTCGAAGGGAAACATACAATAAATATCACAGTGCACCAAAAAATACTCTTATAGAAATGACAAATCTTAACTTAATATTGTTAATTCGAAAGTGTGTTTGTTTGTAACGCTGTAACATCTTAATTACTAAAACGAACATCATGAAATTACACACTCACGTTGCTAGGGAACACTGGAAAAGGTTGTTACAGAAAAGGATATAGGATATATTTATTTTTGTCTGTGAATGTGTCTGTTTTCTCAGAATCTCCTGAAATTCAGTATGTATATAAACATATAACTCATAATTACGTACAAACATGAATTTAATGATAAATAATTACGTACTAATAACCATTTATGCAATTAGGTGGTTTTATAAGATTTGTTTGCGTAGTTTAATTTTGTAAGTAGCGAAGGTAAGGTGGTGTTAAAAGCCGCTAGCTGCTAGGCGGAAAAGTTCAATTCAACTCTTTGAGAATCGCAGCTTTAATGGTTGAAATATTAGGGAAGCGAGTTTGCGTGTTGCAGTTATTTATTTCTCCCTGTGCTTTGTTCTTATTAAATATTGGTTTTTAATCACCTGCTTTCTTGATAACATATATCAAATTTATGTAAACAAAGTATTTTTACATAAATTACAAAGTTAATTGTAGTTTATGTTAACAGACTTTGATAGTCAATTTTTATAAATATTTATTTTCATATCTAAATGAAAGTCGTAAAGAGTATGTTGTTTGTATAACATTACATTTATATTTTTGGAGCTGATCTGATCAGACGTGGATACCGGAACTTTTCAATGCTACTAGTAAACCGTAGCACTTGATGACGAAGCGTGTTTAAAAGCATCTTTAACTATTAATAAAAGGGCAAAAGCTTATTGTGAAATAAATTACATTCCGAACTCAACCTCCTGATTTTAACAGTGTTATATTACCGTCACGCACGTTGCGTTATATAAAGTTTAGAAGCCGACCCATTACCTTCTTGTAAGATCAGTATCGCGGTACAAAATAACACTATTAACTGCCCCCATTAAATTTCTGGACTATGAATAAATAATCATAATTCATTCATAGTTTTTAGGTACGTCGTAAAATTGAATGAATTCTAAATTTAAAACAGCTCGTATTCGTTGATATTTTCTGAAACATGATATTGTTTTACACCAAATAAAAAATGCACATAAATTAATTAAGAAGTCACTTGTAAGTAAGAGAGGTGCATATTGCGATTATAAAAAGATAATTAACTGTATTGAGACGGTAGCATCGATCTTATAGAGCATTGTAAGTTACAGTTAAGTCAAAGTAAAAGTAATAATTTAGTCGTAAACGTTCTAGTAGGTTGGAGAGTCGAGCCTATTGCCATCAACCGGGCACTATATAAGTGTATACATATATATATATATATATATATATACATATATATATACATATATATACCGTCTGATAAATAACAGTCCAAACCCTTAGCCTCCGTTTACGACACCCACGTGCAGAAATGGAAGGGCCTTAACCTACTCTAGCAAAAACTAAAAGTTGCAAATTATTTTAACATGTTATTGGAATATACGGTTTTACTCACGTTTTTATTTCGCAGATGCCCGACTATTTTCGGTCCCGATGGAAGACCAGAGAGTGTGACGGCCAGTACCGTCGTCGACCGAACCTAGTCAGGCATCCCCGAAATACAAACGTGAGTAAAACCGTATATTGAAATAAATATGAATGTAACTCACGAAAGTTTTTATCCTAAAATGTTATGTTTAAAATAGCCTTAATATCCAGATTACGGAAGGAGACTAGTTAGCGTTGATACCATCTCAAAGTATTCTATTTTTTTTTCTAACCACATTTACTAACAAATTGTTGCCTGCTACTTCGTTTAGGGGAAAATTTTGAACAGTACATCGTGGCAGATTATAATCTCTTTCTGTGCCAAAATACATCTCGATTCATTGAGCCCTTCTGGCGTGATAAAATACATCCATTTATAATATAGTAGGACAATGAGAAATAAAACATACACACGTTCACGCCTATATCACCCAAAGGTACAGATGCGACACCTCTTGTAATAGAGGGCAAACCACACGGCTGATAATATTAGCCATATTTATAAAAACCATAATGCTGTACCTACCTACAACACAAATTCAAAAACATCTTTGATTTACTAAATTTTAGTAGCAACCAGTTATGAGCGATAAACACATAGCACCATAAATAACAGACTAAAACAGCAAACAGTGCTATCCTGAAGCCTATCGCTGCCGTCCGCCATCCGTTCCCGAGTTTACCACAATTGCACAGAAAGATAAGCTCTAATACTCATTGCACTGTATATTTTCCATTCTATGTAGCCATTATGGTAATTAAAACATACCAGTGTAGTTTAAAAATCATATAAAATCATTCTGTTATTGTGTCAGAGACTTCGTTCGTGTTTTTGTCGTAGAAATACTGTACTTATTGCGCCTAAAGGACAATAGGTGTATTTGCGTGTGTAAATTTTATTTTTTTCTTGTAAAAATTTCTCATGTACATAAATAATTTTATTATTATGAGAAAATAAAGTTGCATACTCCAACTGAGCTGTACTTTAATGATTTGTTTTTAACATTTCCAATTCTATAGATAGAGTGAACTGAGTACGTATTCCACAAATGTTGGGCAGTGATAAGTGTTACATTACATTTTGATTTATTTATTTGTTGCCACAGAGTAGAGCTACTAAGCTATTCGACTTCTATCTAGCAGACAATATACTTATACACAGTGCTTGGTTGACGGCAATAGGCTCGCCCCCGGTTACGTAAGTGGGACTGAATTATGTTTTCAAAATGGGGGCGGCACCCCTTCGCGCGGATGTCGGCGTTGCATGTAGCTTTGTATAAGTGCTTTTTATTTAATCGATTATTCTTTGTTATACTTTTTTTTTATACTATAGGGGTCAGACGACTAGACGGGTCATCTGATGGTAAGTGACAACACCCATCCATGGACACCTGCAACTCAAGAGTCGTAAGTGCCTTCCCGCCTTTGAGGGTGATGAGGGTTGGGTGATGCGGTGAGGGGAATGATGAGATGGAAAAGAAGAGAGGGGTAGTTGGGCCTCCGAAAACCTCACTCATTTCGGGGAAATGCAACGATTGCGTTGCTTCACATCCGGTTTTCTGTGAGGCAGTGGTATCGCACCGGTCGAGCCGGCCCATTCGTGCCTAAGCATGGCTCTACCACTGTTAAATTTTATATGAGTACTAACTTCCACCCACGGCTACACCCGTGTGGTCTCCTAGTACTTCTCAGGCTCTGCGTATCAATTCAGGGGTATAGGCCTGAGGGTATGCATCTATGTATGTTCGCTAAACAGTTAAATAATAATCCCAATGCACGTGGTGACTACAAAGCTGGGGAAAAAATACTCGATTTATACTCAAAGAGAATTAAACAAGATAGTGGTTTTACGTAATTCTGATATGGAGGGAATGAGGACTTACGTGTCTCGAGAAGATGGTATTAATCAGGCCAATTGAAACTACTGCCTCCGGACTGTATTAATAACTTTCACTTTCTGTCGAAGTCACAACTATTTCCAATGTGGAAGTTGCTGATTGCGGTTATTATAAGATATTTGTATTCTACTAAGTATTGTAAGTTTCAGTTTTTGAAAACTGTGTCAAACATGTAGTTCATTGAACAAATTATGTAATCACTATAAAGTTACCTATGAAATACAGAAAGTCTACATATTAAACAGACAATAAAAGCAGAAGAATTACATAATTTCTGAAAACGTTCGCCAACATTTGCCTACTGAGCTATTATTTACATATTTATTTAGTTTAGTTAGAACGGCTACGAGCCAATGTAACTAACTTAACATTAAAAATACAATAACATTTAAAAAATAGTAAAAATATAAAATAATATTAAACTGATCACACATCTTTCTTACTGAACCTCAGGCATGCAAACAGAATCCCATCAATCAACATACAAATCAACAGTGGAGGCCGAATACAGGATATCGTTAAGCGCAGTGAGTGTTCTGTCTGTTTTATGTGTAAGGATATATTTTGACTAGTATATATTTGTGCATAAATGATGTACCTAGTTATCTCACACAGACAACCGCAAACGCTTGACCCTATTATTGTTCAAGAAGTGCCAGTCGTCATTTTTAGTTTAGTTGACTAATCTTGGCTACACCAAACTGCAACTGTTTTATCATAAGCTAGGCCTAAAGTAAGCGACGCGTGGCAGCAATATCTTTTAATATTCCAAATAAAAGGTAGCTAATAAAGATTTTCCTTGCATTATAAAGTAACTATGATAAATGAGGGTTCTTTAACGCCATACATAAGTAATAGAGGGTCCACCGTCTAGTTTATAAGCGCCTTTAGTTTATGTTTGTATTCACCATATGAGGCGTTGTCCTCTGAAAGTTTGTTTGAAACTTCAAGGGTGTGTGATCCTTTGAATGCTATTTATCTTATCATAAATTTATGTACTCTGAAGGGTTAAGTACCTACCACGGCCGGCTTCTTGGACGTATTGAAATAATGATATTTGTTTAGAAATATAATAAATACTGTTCTACATTTCACGTAATTAAGTTCATAAACATTCATCACCTTCTTCACTTTCTGAGCGTGAGATTTATGGTTTTTTAGTCCAGGCCAAGGGCGAATTTTATTAAAACTGGCCTTTATGGCCTTGGCCGTAGTGGTTAGTGATCTTAACTGCTGAGCCTGAAGTTGTTGAGGGTTCGATCCCACATGAATCAAAAATTTGTCTGGTCCATAAATTGGTGTCCGCAGTATAGGTATTATTTGTATAAGTTGTTTTTATGTTTGTAAAGTCCCCTGCGAAGCAATAATCAATTTTAAACTAAGAGTTTAGAACACAGTAAAGTGTACAGTTATATTTGACAGTTACACACTACAGTTAGTTATAGTTAAGCTTTTAAAATTTGTATTGTAAGTGTAATAATATGTTAATACTTATTATCATTTCAGTCTAAAATAAATTCAGAATGATGATGAACGCATACAATGTCGTCATTACAAATTATAACCTAAAAGACGCAGTACCTAGGAAGCCGGCGTACTGCCCTACGTAATGTCGGATATTCCTTATTAAATATGCTCAACAATTAAAAGACAATTATACAGGGTTAGTGCACAGATCATTGGCTTCACAAGGCAGAGCTTGAGCCATCCATGTATCGGCTAATTAGTTGCGGCTGTCAGATTACTTACTTGAGTGGAACTGAGCTTAGCGGTGGTACTCGGTTGTGCAATCGGATTTATATGTTATCTAGGTTACAAGATCTACTTGCTTTGAAGTTAACTATTTATCCTTTAGTTATTATTCCTCAAATTGGAATTCTAGACAAAAATTTCCTTCTCTACAATATTTTATTAACTTTCTTAAGTGAAAACTTCTTTAGGCACGGTGAGCACTTTTTGGGTGAACAAAAATCATGGAACTCGCGTCATCGTCACCGAACGCTTTTCATGAGCTATATGTATACTGTGTATATATGTGTACTTTTTGTTGGAACGAAAAGCGTGAAACTTGCGTCATCGTCACCGCACGCTTCCCATGAGCTTATTTGTATAATCTAATAGCTCGACGATACAATTCACAAGTTACTTACTTTTCACTTCTATCAGCAGTCCCCAAAGACTGCCGGTATTTTTTTTCTTATGAAAACAAAACTAGTATAAATTTAAAACTAATAAATTACTAGCTATACAATATATGGCGCTATGAATTTAACGCCTATAACCTTATAAGGGGTGTTATTCTGCAAACCCTATTTAAGTTTGGTTGGTACGGCTATCAAAGGTCCGTCATCACTCGTCTTTTTTTACCTCTTTTTAGCAACCCTAGTTACGTAACCTTTGCTAGTCTGTAATATCAAATTCAAGCTAGAAAGCGTACTTTAATTAAATACTTACACGAAATAACGTTAAACGAATCGTAAAGGTTGAATGAAACATGATAGCTACTGAGTTGTTTTACGAACTACAACTTGAGGGTTTATCGGTAACTTAAGAACGGTTCTAATGAACCCTTGAAACCTTTGTATAATGTAACGCTATGATTGTTTTCAGAACATTCAAGTAATTAATTAAGTGACTGACATTCCTTTGATGCTTTTGAGTGTCAAAGTCTTGTGGTGGTGTTTATTACACGTGTTAATGTAGTTTTTTATAGACGTACGGCCCAAATGTTATTTGCCTGTTTTTTGGACAAAAACCTTTGTTCTTTTTTGGGCTTTCCTGATCAAAATCGAAACCGGTTTAGGTCCTGAAAGTTGGGACATCTACCTCTTCTAGAATTACTTGTTTGGGTCTGGTACTTGATAGAACAAAAATCTTAATGCATCATTTCTGGAAATATCGCAAGGAGTAATTCAGCAAGTATTTTTTTATGAGGAACCATCCTGACATAATGTAAGAAATCTCTCTATATACATATATACCTATGTTTACATTCTATATCTTTCTTTTTTAGGCATTTCAAAATTGCGAGAGGAAATTTAATTCTACGACTTGGAACAGTTTCTGTTAACGTACACACATTGAAGTTTTTCGTAAAATATAATCGTTGCTATATTTTAGTTATCTTATATGTATGTATATAATAAGTATTGACATCGTGAAAATATTTTGGATGAAAAGCGACTTGGCTTAGTACAAAATTATCAAGAGTTGAATTTTTAGTAAGAGAGTTTTTTTTGGTTAAGGACTCTAACTTTCCGGAAATGGCCAGCTCGAGTAACGCTCTCCACTTACTCGTGTAAGTACTATTTTTATCTTACGTTGCCTATATGTAATCATCTGCCAATTAATATTAGACAGTTAAATTAATAAAGTTTTAAGAAGACTCTCAAAATAATTTGGACTGAGCATTGCTTCTATAAGCTAAATGAGTGAGCAAATTAGTATTAAACCAATACTATCTTAAGATTATTTTAATACATAGTATGATAATAATTGGATTTTAATACATAAAATAATTTTTAACAACCTATGATTTGCCTAATGAGGTAAATTGGTTATGAACACAATATGAATATATTGTTGCTTTGTGTGTAAGCCGCTAAACACCTACCGTTTCTTTTTTTTTAGCTTGTGAAAACCTCCTCGGTACAGACGTTTTCGGACGAACTCGGTACAGAACGCTATATTGGAATTGGAACTAACCACGGCGTGCCATACTGCGCCGAAATAGGAGGAATCCGGGAACAGCTTTAGTAAGACATCCAGACCATACAACTACCCCAACTAGGTCCACTAGTTTTACACACGTGAGTTCAAACGATTATCTACAAATATACAAACGGGTCACCGGATGGTAAGTGACAACCGCCGCTCACGGACACCTCAACAGACGTAAGTGCACTGCCTGCCTTTGAGGGTGATGATTGAGTGGAAAGAGAAGTAGGGTGATGAGGGAAGGGGATAGAGGTGAGAAGGGATGAGAGGAAAGGGGGAGTTGGGTCTCCGCTACCCTCACTCACTCGACAATATTGTTTGTCAAGGTAGAAAAAATTAAAGACAAAATTAATCAGTATAGAAATTAATTAATTTATTACAGGGTATGTAGTATAGAAATTACATTTACACAGCAAACAAATTATGTTAACTAGTGAGTGTGAAGTTTAGGTATAACTTTTGCCCGAATAAAATTACACTGTATCTAGACTTAACAATAAACCTTTTGTTTGCATATGGTCTCGTTAACCCACTTTGCGACTCTCTCGACAACCCATATCACCCATAACCATTCATTTCCTGGAGCGTATTTATCCACACCACATAAAAATATTGCGTGAAATGAATTTAAAGTAAAGTGCGGCTTGTTCAAAATACATCTTAAGGATACCCGATAAAATCAATTTTGTTCACATAATCTTTTGTAAAATAGATAGAATCTACTCAGCTGATCTTTGCACATAAAAGTCGCTTTGAAAGCAATAAGAAGCTTTTGTACTGACGCAAATTGTGATCCTTGTACATATATGGGATTTAGGAATATTGTCATTGCCGTTCAGTGTTTCAAACAACGAATGTGTAGGAAACTCTTTACGGCCCAATAGCATTGGGTGCGATTCATTTATATCTTCAGATTTACAAGAAAAGAGGTTTTGTCTATTAAATTTATATATCTGTTCGATTGTATTTTTATTAACGCTTATTCAATTTGTATCTAACACTTGGAAAAGGTAATTCCTTCGTCATGAAATAGCTATACTCAATGTCCTTTTCTGTGTGGCCCTGACTACGTTACTACGTGTGTGCAATGGTCCTGGCAGTTTGGCCCTTCTTTAGTATACTGCCGATGTGGTCACTATACGCACCAACTCAACCACTCACAGAAGCCTTATATTTTTGTTTATACAGCCGTTATTTACTTTTTTATTTTTGCTTGTAAAAAAATAACAGTTTAAGTAGCTTATTGTGAATTTTGTGCTTGAAATTTTAAATTCGTAAATTAATTTTTAATATTTTTAACTAAATTTTAAATAACGATAATGGCGGAAAATTTAAACATTTTTACAGCGATGTTATTTTGAGGAAATAAAAATACCAGTTTACTATTGAATCTTTATTAAAGGGGGACAGACGAACAGACAGGTCACCTGATGGTAAGTGCTAAGTGCTGTCCATGGACACCTCCGACTCAACCCACAACGCTTATCAGAGATGCAGTAGGTTGGGTACTTTAACCACTGCTCAGTTGTGCTTTAGTATTTTAATTAATAATTCTAAATATTTACTTCATGGACGTCTGGTAAACGTTGGAAAGCTATTTATAAAAATGGGGATACCTTCCTAAACTAATATTTGGCAGGATGTGGTTGAAATTTTAAATAAAGTGGATATATGTATGTATCTTGTATTCACAAATCCAAGATTTACGTATTGCTCCGTTATTTGATGTAATCTTAAAATGTCATAAACATTCTAAAGTGATGTCAGGGGTAAAAGCTGGTGCTGGTGAATGTGTCATGGCCCTGAACGCATGCTACTTATGGTGAATATCATGCCTTGATATCTAAGTCTTATTTACTTAAATACGGAGAAGAAAAATAGTAAATATTTATTAATAAACGTTTTCTAACAAGATCTGATCATCATCTTCCCATTACTGACATAATATCACCACACTTACACACACCCCCTCGAATACGCACACACACACAATTATATAAAAAAAATAGCCAGTTGAAAACTAGCGTCAGGCCCGGCACAAATCTGAACTGGGCTCCTATTTTCGTACAACAGATGCTAAGCGAGATGCTTACTCCTCGTCGTCTAAATGTAAGCTATATCTAATAGTAGTTAATAAAGTGTATTATTCTGTTAGCGGCTCTTTTTGTTGTGCCAGAAAAAAACGTATTTTTTTCTTCTTTTCATTTCTATCCTTGTTCTAACTTTTTTTGGGACGGTGCAATGAGTACCTATATTATACAAGAGATAATCGGCTAGTTTTTCATGGCCCGCCTCCTAGCTGTCGCCAATAGACCTGATGGTCTAGTAGTTAGTAACCCTGCTGAGCCACAGGTCTTGAGTACGATTCCCAGACGAGACAAAAAATTATATGATCTACAATTACTTGTTCCTTGTCTGGGTGATAGTTGTATAAATGTTTCTAAAGTCCACCGCTCCACAAAACTAATCAAAGATCCCTTCTTGGGAATGTATAGGTTTTAAGTCGGGGAAGAAGGAAGATAGGAAGATTCTAGCTGGAAACTGGGAAAAAAAATGAGACTAGGATAAGGGACTTCGCAAGTCTCTGGTGAGTCTTGCTGTCAGGGTCGTGTACCGTAGCTATTGCCCTTTACTGTTTATCTTGAAAAGACATATATAATTGACATGAGTGAGCAAGTCTTTATTGATTGCACATGAAAGATTCGATCTAGGCCTATATCAGTGCGAGAGATTGCTCTGAAAGCAATTATCTTTATATAGCAATAAGAATCATGATGTGAAACGAGATCAAAGTATGGGCCTATTATTCAACATAATATCTCAATTCAAATAAATTATTGTTTTTTTTTTAAAGACAACACACCTAATGCTTCCGAATTAGGTGTGTTGTCTTTTGTCTTTTGTTATTCTGCGCGACAAATATTTGTAGATCACACTTTTTGTCCCGTGTTGGAATCGAACCCACGATGAGGTCGTGGGTTCGATTCCAACACGGGACTGTTGTTTGCAGTTGTGCAGTCAGTGTCACTAACCACTAGACCGAGAGGCCCATGAATATTATTAACTATGCACACCTGTACCTAGCTCATAATTCTATGCTCTCTTTTTTAGAGCCGTAGGGTAGTTCAGTTTGTAATTCTCCTCATTAGTTAAATTAAAAGCTTACATAATTTTCTTAACAAAAAAATCTTTTTTTACCGCATCTCAGACAAGACGAGTTTTTACGAATACAGTAATATAGAATATGAATGAAGATGGAACAACAATATGCCAGTATTATGACTTAGTTTATAAGGCACCCTGCTGGAATTGCCAGATGTACAAATGTAGGCTTATTTATGATTGCCGATTCTTTTGAGAAGAATAAGTTTTTGTTGTTTTGTATAGAGAAGAATGTGAACATTTTTTATTAATGCGATGAATAGTGGAAATTGGGAAGGAATATTTGGTCAATCTTTTCCAAAAAGTACTTTATAATTTGAAACAATAGAGTTTTGTGGGGCAAATGATATACTATAAATACATATATTGTTTGGTAGTCATACTGTTAGCAGTTCTCATCTAGTATGAATGGTCATGCCAAAATACAAAATAAATAAATACACAGGAATTAATCCTAATGCCGGAATTGTCTTTTATGAAAGAAAAAAAAAAAAGAAAAATATACATCTTAATATACATCACCGATATCATTGAAAAAGTTTATAAAAGAAAAAAACAAAATAACTGTCATAAAAAGCAACACTGACATTTGATAGTGAATCTTGACACCCAATAGGCAATCTTTCTTGCAGCCTCATCTCCTAGTAGCTTCCTATTATCATTATGTATCGTACCCAACGCCATAAATCATCTGAAGGTCCCAACAATATTTTACGTGTATATCAATAATATTACGCCTTCTATCCATGTATGATATTCGCCACAAGTATTAACATACATCAGATAGGTACTTCGCTCCCCGTGACGTAGCCGCAATATTGACTACTGTAAGCCAATGACTTCTCAGGAAATAAAGTATTATGTAGGGAAATGTGTTATGGTAAACGAGATTGAGGCGTGGTAAAACGTATAATATTATAACTGTGTGTGGGCTAACTTGTCCCCAGTGTGCACGTAGTTTTAGTTGTAAGGTAGGTACGTAAAAGTACGTTAGCCACATCAGAGTAGGTGCTTGCAACATTAGCAATCAGTAACAGTCACCGTAGCCGAAATCGTGAGGGGACACTTAGGATATCATCATCTAGTAAACATTTATATATTGAACTCAAGTCAAACTCTTTGTTTGTTACGATTTTTTTTTATGTCACGGGGGACACATAAGAAGAACAGAGGGGTCATCTGATGATAAGTAACTCCCGACGCCGCTTTGCAAGATTTTAATAGTACGCGAAACGCAACGCAACGGTCGGTGCGGTCGGTAAACAACGTTTAAAAATACGTTTCAAGTCATTAAACTTGCTGAAGAGCAGGTTTTTTTGCGAATTCATGATTGATATTCTTAAGATGAACTGGAAGTTTCAAGCTTGCTGACAAGTACTCAGGCCTTCGTTATGAATGCGAGAGCGTTGACGTCACACTATACTAAAATATGAAATGGATATAGCCTAGTTTTTTGGGTACGAATTAGCTGTTTTTTTTTTTAATGAGATAACGACCTACGCACATACCTACATACCCACAGCGGTATCTCCAAACGGGTAGGCCTAATTCACGTCCATATTTTGCCAATTTTAATTTAGTCCCGTTTACGTAATATGGGGAAAGCCTACCGCGTTCATCCGGGTACTTTTTTGATTTAGATAGGATTTTTTTTTGTGTATTGACAAGAAAGGGATTATAAAAAGGGAAATAAAGGTATATTGCTTATACACATGGGCTGGGGAGTATAAGCAATACTGACTGACTTGACTGGACTAGCGGTTAGCGATCCTTACTGCTAAGCCGAGATCGTGGGTTCCCCGATCCGATGACCCAGGACATATATGTATTTGTGTGACGGGTACGATCATTTCTTCTGTCTAGGTGTAATTTATCTATAATATGTATGTATTTAGACATATATAAGTATGTTTTTCAGCAGTCTGGTTACCATAGTACAAGCTCTGCTTAGCTTGGGAACAGACGGCCGTGTGTGCGATGTGTGGAGTATTTATTATTATTCTTAATAGCTGAAGCAAGTCAGGGTCGCATATTTGTAAGTCGAACTGGCTAGTGCAGGGAAACCCGAGCCCTCTAAGAGTTAGTTAGACTTAGACTTGATATACCAACCAGTTTAAAAAGTGTAAGGGAAGATAGGTTTTATTGCCATTACAATTAGTGTGCGGAATGCACCGGGATTCGATCGAAAATACACTCTAGGAATTTCAGAGCCAAAGCAGATATCAGATTTCTTTTTAAGCACCTTGCCACGAGGTTCTCGCTGTAAAATCACATGATCCTTATGAACACAGTTTCTTTCTGATTTAGTTCTTTCTTAATATTTTTGAAGTGAAAACTACTTTAGATGCGTTGAGCACTTTTTCGGTGAACAAAAATCGTGGAACTCGCGTCATCGTCACCGAGAAGCCTTCCATGAGGTATATGAATACTGTGTATATGTATATATATGTGTACTTTTTTGGTGAACAAAGGAGTGAAAATCGTCATCATCATCATCGTCATCGAGTTTTCTATTCTATCGGCAGTCCCCAAAGACGGCTCATAATAAGCGTAACTAAGCAGTATATTAGCTTAATGCTCTTATTTATAACGCTATACCTACACACATACGTTCATCATCACATCGTACTGTATCCCTGAAGGGGTAGGCAGAGGAGCATAAAATACCCACGTTTTGCCAACTAGAACTTGGTCCCACTAACATAATAGGGGCAAGCCTACTGCCTTCGTACAGATGGAACTAAGAAGTGAAAGCAATAGGGTGAGGACGTCAGGGTTGCATACCTGTAGCTATTGCCGTGTTATCCGTGCCCTCTTCCCTCTCAAGTACTTATAATTTTAATTACACATTTTTTTTTTATGCGATAGGGGCAAACGAGACGGGTCACCTGATGGTAAGTGACTACCGCCGTCCATGGACACCCGCAACTCAAGGGTCACAAGTGCGTTGCCGGCCTTTTAGGTAGGAGTACGCTCTTTTCTTGAAGGTTTGAAGGTCGTATCGGTACGGAAATACGACAGGCGACAATTTGTTCCATAAACTGGTTGTGCGAGGCAAAAAGCTTCTGGAGAAGCGCACAGTGGTGGAGTGCCAATCGTCCAGGTGATGGGGATGGATATTTTGTCGCGTAGGACGATGGTGGAAACCAGCAGCCGGTATAAGTCCGAACAATTCCTCTGAACACTCCCCGTGATACAAGCGATAGAGGATGCAGAGTGAAGCTACATTTCTACGCAACGCCAAGGTGTCAAGTCGATCAGAAATATCTTGGTAGTCGATGATGCGAGTCGCTCTCCATTGAATGCGGTCAAGAGGGAGAAGTTGGTACTGGGGTGCACCTGCATAGAGATGAGAACAGTATTCCATGTGCGGCCGAACCTGCGCCTTATAAAGTTGCAGGCGGTGGGCCGGGGTAAAATACTGTCTCGATCTGTTTAGCACACCAAGCTTCTTCGAGGCTAATATGGCCTTAACTCTCTGAGTGACCGCGAAACTGGACTTCGCTTGATATATCGGTTTAATGTGGTTAAACCCTTACACTGCTAAAGGCTAAAAACTGACATCAGTATGTGGATAGATTATTTCAAATTACGTTACTAGTGTGATTTTTTTTACTTTATCATTAATCTTTTCAACTTGGGTTATGATCGTGTTGTCATTGATTTTCCTTCACCAAATAAATAATATTTGACTTTTATAATATTTTTTTTACTGACTAATTAAATAGCGTTAATTCATCTCGGCTGTCTTAAACTTGCTAAATGAATCTTTATTATGTTTAATAATTTTTCGAATTGTTAAATTCTGTGGCTATCTCTTTTGTTATGAATCTATTATCATAAATTTCTAATTATAACTGGCTACTTTAGAGATATTTACCTTCTTCAAGCTTCAATAAACGCCTAGGTATAGCCGGTTTTACTTTCTAATAACGTCATTGAAAACAGAGCCGAGATATAATCTACCTTCATTTAAAAATAACCTTTATCTTTAAAGTCATAAATTTCAATTTTCCTGCAACGAATCTTGAATTCAGTTTCATTACGTGGAAAACGAGCGTCTATATCTTTGCGAACAGTTTAAAATCAGTTAAAATGATATCATATAGTTATTCATTTGAAATTCAGCTTTAATGTTTGTCAGCAAAGAGATCAAAGTTGAAGAATTTGATCTATGGAAACGTTACGTTTGTAGCATCTGGTGCAACTCTTAAGGCTTCTAATTACTGAAAATGATGGTACTTTGAAATGTTTTATGCCGTTTATGACGCTCGTTATTTATATTTGTGGGAGAAAATTATGCAAAAACATATTATATAATACATGACTTTATATTCAGAGTTCACTTAGCTTAGTGTATCATAATAAACTTTTTAAAGATGCTTAAGTTAATGTTATAAACAAAACTCTGGTGTATGTGGGCGTGACAGTAAAGCTGCAGTAATTATCTTGAATTCAGAGTTTTTAATACTGTGTCATTCAGCTATGAATAAATACAATGTCTTAACATTGATTTAGGAACTTCTAGCTCATGATACCCAGGGTTTACCAGGGATTACCCAGGGTTAGTAATTCACTTTTATTTGACAAATATAAAAGTTTAGCTATTAAACTACTAAAGCCTTATTTCTATGAGGTTGTCAAAGAAGAACTTGGAAGACTTTGGAGTTACATTTCGTATTTGTAACTGAATTTATCTCAAGCAACGGTTGTCATTTTGGCGGAACATATGATCTAGCTAGCTTTAAAACTTTTATCGAGACAAAACCGCTTTTAAGTATTATTATTATGACGAGTAAATGAAGCTAACGTATTAATAATATAAAATAAAATACAAATGTTTTAAGCTGTATCATTTATCTTTGATTACTGCATTAATAGCTTTTGACATTTTTTTTTTTATGCAAGGGGCAAACGAGTAGACGGGTCACCTGATGGTAAGTGACTACCGCCGCCCATGGACACCCGCACCTCAAGATTCACAAGTGCATTGCCGGCCTTTTAGGTAGGAGTACGCTCTTTTCTTGAAGGTTTGAAGGTCGTATCGGTTTGGAAATACGGCAGGCGACAATTTGTTCCATAAGCTGGTTGTGCGAGGCAAAAAGCTTCTGGAGAAGCGTACAGTGGTGGAGTGCCAATCGTCCAGGTGATTATAATATTAATCATCAATATTAATACCAAATACAAAGAAAAATGTCATTATTCTTGTAGATAGATGTATACGCTCACATCTGTATCTCTTAAGGGATAGGCAGTGGTATATAAAACGCCTTCACTTTGCCTATTAGAATTTCGTCCCACTAACCTAACAGTCAAACGAGCACTGTATTACTCTATTTTAATTCTTCTTGTGTTATAGTAGATATGTGAACTTACCTCAAAAACCTCTCTCGTTGCTGAGAATGGTAGCACGGCGAGGCCAACTAGTAGGTCAGCAACAGCCAGAGATACAATGAACAGATTCGTCACACTCCGCAGCTTTGAAGAGCAGAGGACTGCCGCTATAACTAGACAGTTACCTGATGACAAAATATACAGGTTAACATCATCACCTATTGCTACAGACAAATAGAATTACAGTATTAATAAATTATATTTATTAAAATAAAATATAGCCCTTTATTGTATGAAGTTGCTCAACAAGTATATGATTTTAAAGTGAAAATGAAGAGGTGACTTATTATCGTTAGTGGGGTCATGAGCTGCTTCGTGAAACTATAAATTTAGTTTCAAGTATTATAGCTAGATAAATTTTCCTGGAACAAAAATGATCTTAAGTTTGGTTTATTAAAATTGAAGCCCATTGCTCTATCTTCTTAGAAATATGTTTCAATTTTTCGTAGAAAGGACGACTTCGCTATAAAAATGTAATAATATTAAAATTGTTTACAGTTATTATGTTATACAGCCAAGTTATTTTGTCAGACACAAGCACTAATAATTATTGTCTAAGTTTGAGTCGTGGTGTAGGTGTTTGTAAGATTTCTTTTATTCTCAATTTAGATTTTTACTTATATACGCTGCCGTCCGGGTACGCAGATAGACTATATTCGTAGGTCGACGAGTTTCAAATGTCTCTCTAAATTATTGAAGCTTAAGCTGTGAATAAAAAAAAATTTCCATTCGATTTAAAAATATTGTAAGCTTAAAAAGGTGCAGATATTTGAAAAAAGGTATATTTTAGTCGCTAACGAGTCGACCAAGGCGTGAAAGGAAAAACGGAGAACACTTTCATTCGTGGTTCTTTATAACTCATAATATTTTAACGTAATTACTCTTAATGGTTGCCAAAAGGTCGTTGGCGCCACAGAGCTCGGGTTTTAATCTGGCGTTTTACTTTTGATGACTGAATGGTTAAATTAATTGTAATAATTCTAACTGCTTTTTAACCGACCTTAAAAAGCAGTGAGGTATTGATCTAGGCAACTCATTGATATAATCACCCTGTAAATAATTACATCGTTATCTACGCTCATGGCATTTGAAGTGATATAAATCTACTGCAACTTATCTATTTTGCTTACTTCACGTTTTCAGGTTATTCTTTTGTTTAAATTGTTTTTTTTCAGTACGTATTTTATTAACGAAGAAGTTTATAGGTTTCAAAAAGGACCCCTTTTTTTTTCGTGTGGAAACCCCCACGGGTCATCACCTCAACGGAGCTTACGGAGAGGTGGTATGTCGGACTCGATCCGACTAAAACCACACGGTGTTCCGTCACAAACAGTCTATTGCAAGGGACCCGGGAATACCCTAACAAGGAAGCCTCCGGGAACCCCTGCAGACCTTGGTCACCTCAACAGGTGGACACACTGTGTAGGGGGGCCTGGCCCCCTATTCAGTTTAAGAACGCAGAACACGTCGCACCACCGTCTCAGACCCGCTTCTGCTAAGGTAACGGACAGCTCCCCCGTTACCCCCGGGCCAGCGCTCATGGAGGCCGGAGATCGTTCGACGCTTCGAACTTTTGCACGCTGCTGCACCCCCGCAGAGCACTCCGTCAGAGTGTGGGGTGCGGTATCCTCGCGGCAGCCCCCGCAGTGGTGGCACACAGGCGTTGGCTCCCGGCCTATACGGCACAGGTACTTCCCGAAGCAGCCGTGGCCGGTCTGCGTTAGCCGGTAGGAGAGGCTCCCGTGTTTCCTCTCCAGCCAATTCCACAAGAGTGGCCCTAAAACCGAGCCTTGTGGAACACCGCACGACATCTCTCTCCGACCATGTCCTGCCCGACTCAGGTTTCAAAAAGGACCCTGGAACTGTAAGAATCTATTAGCTTCGATAAACACTTACCACCAGTCGGGCTGTATGCTACTTTGTCAATGACGTGGTATAAAAAGATACAAAAATAATAATTTATCAATATGCATTTAACAAACAATTTAGAAAAATAAGGAGCAATGAGGAATCTGTTTTGAAGTCCAATTTTTAATTTAATTTAAATATTTACTAATTAATGTGTGTACATCGGGAACAGTGCACATTTTCCGGATGAATGGAATGTATGGGTAAACTTTGTCCTTTTTTGTAGCTCTATCAATGTTTGAGCTATTGCTTATACATCTCAATCCATCTGTATGAGCAATATCCTTTTCCACCCTTTTTTATCCTCACTTTCCTATCCATATACTACAAATTATCGGATCTTATTCCTAAAGGTACCCGGGCGGCAGTAGGCTTGCCCGCTATTACTTGAATGAGACTTGATTATAATCGGCAAAAAGTGGGCCTTAATTACGCTCCAAGCCAGCCGCTCCAAGCAAGCCGCTAAGCTTGGGAAACCGGCGTGAGTATCAATTGTATTAATGTTTATGTCTAATTTCAATTCAACACATTTCAACATGGTTGCTTCAGTAGTGAGGAAATTTGAGGCGGAGGCGCTGTTACAGGACCTTATGCCGCCTTGAGTGCGTGTGTGTGTATGTGAGTGTGACCGCGAGGGGATGATGTGCTGCTGTGCCTGGACGCTGCCTAATTTAGAGTTATCTGATGGTGGTGGTAAAGGTGGAAGCGTGGGCGTTTGATGCGCGCGTTGGGCGCGAACTGGTGGGTCCTGACGTCTTACTTAAAGCTGTTCCCAGATTTCTCACAGTACGGCACACCGCGTGGCTTTAGTCGGTCCGATTCCGTACCACCGAAAACACGGTGGGATGACTGCCCAAAGGGCGCCCAAAGGCGTAAAAAAAGACTGTGACCACAACAACGCTAAAAATTACTAGATTGTGTAAAAAACGTAAATAGAACTAAGTTAGGTATAGTAAATGTTGATATTTTGACTTAAGGTATAATGACCATCGTCATTTTTAATGATTCGATATTTTAATTACTCGGCTATCGCTATTGCAAACATTTCACAATATAAACCTATGTTCTTTTAAGGTACCCGTAGGAGTTTTATTTTCGACGTTCAAATATGTACCCCCGTCATGTAAGAGATACTTA
The DNA here is from genome assembly GCA_947561695.1 of Tyria jacobaeae. Taxonomy (NCBI): domain Eukaryota; kingdom Metazoa; phylum Arthropoda; class Insecta; order Lepidoptera; family Erebidae; genus Tyria; species Tyria jacobaeae. Next base: position 9,268,598 of record OX387231.1, on the reverse strand, counting down.
AAGCAGAGCAGGTACTATTGTGTGCGGTATTTTATTGAAAGTATTTTTCGAAATATAAAAATAAATACAATTTAGGCTGTCACCAAAGATCGAAATTAAGTAGCGTGATTTATGTTCTTTACAAGGGATTTACATAGCGAAAGATAATAAGGACATTCCTTTAACAAAGAGATTACTACAATGAAACTTTAAAAACAAGTGTAGATTTCACCTAATGTTATTATATATGAAAAATTAATATAATTTGACTTACTTACAACAATAAAATAAGCTTTACTATAATGTTCATATTTACGTAAACATGTTGTCAGGTGTTAGTGTCTCTTTACGTGTCTTCTTCTTTAAATTTTCTTTTTAATAAATACTTCTAAAGGTGTTGTTTTCAGTGTGACAAGCAATACAAGTTTATCATCCCCTTACCTATGCGGTGATTTCTAGCTGCCCACCTTAACCGTTAATAGCATTATATCGTAAGTCTTTTTTATTTTCACTTGAGCCCCGCTAGCCCTAGAGATACTCACTCCCAACTACACGTGTATTTACTAGTACTGCAAAGTTATCCAAAATAACAGAAATAAGAAAAAGTTTCAATTCAATCGGACTTCGTTGATTATCTGAAAAATGGATTACATTTTTAAATTGGACAAAATATAACCAAAGCAAATTGAAGACATTTTGTAATGACGTCTCATCCACTATAAGATTGTACAAAACTACGACTTACAAACAAACACGCGGAGTTTGGCACGCTTCCAGTCAGTAAGTTGTGAATTGTGCCTTTTCTTTAGTTTTGTTTTGATTTATAACAGTGTGTGTTCGCCTTGGGTTAGCTAAATTATGATACACATGGGTAATAAATAAGAAAATTAAATTATTACAATATATTTTTGATTACCTGGATAAAAAATTCTAGATTTGTGGATCTTTCATTTTACATTATTGTTTGCCTGTGGAATGCATGCCTTAATGTGTTAGGCGTGTTCAATAACTAACCACTTTTTAAAAAATGGTCTCTAATCTCTACATGTCATCATACTCATCATAGTAGGTAATATTGAATTTTAAACATATAACTTGGCTCTCCAACGATAACTATTATAACTATCAAGTATTGTAAGTAGCAATAGTTGATAGTTATTATAATATACATTATAATATGATAATCAAATTGGATGTTTGGCTTATACTTAAATGTTATGAATCCCTTTTTTAGCATTAATATTCTTAATGTTTTAAATTTACATAGTTCAATTTGCGCACCTGATAACTGCCATATACAATAATACGTATCTTTGTTCATCTTGTTTGTCTGTAAGAAATCGCAACTTGCGAAAAGACCGCCGATCGTTCTATTTGTTTTTTTATTGGATATTAAAAAATGTTTTGTGATGTATAATGAAATATACTGTATGGTTGTATCGTTAATAGCAGTATGGTATGACGTCATAGTAATATTAATTTTTGATAGAAGGCTAATTTTCATAGCTGAGATGATAATAAAACTTAACAGCACTCTCGAAACTTTGTCTTTCTCTTGTTGCCAGCGGATCACCACAAATATACATAGTTTGGGTATTGTGGTTTAGGGAATTCGGTGTAGAAATTCGTATGTATTTCAAGACGTTGGCCTATTGCCTTTATGGTTAATTGGGATTGTGTAATCTGTAGCTCGAGGAGGTCAAGCTCGAGTTATCACATTGTGGAGGAACAGGTGTAATGTCCCACCAACCCAAAGGGAGGATCCTCCAAGCAGGTGACATGCCTGGCGGACCGCGGTCCAACGGTTGATGTTGGGAAGTCGTATATATATTGTACTTATTGGCGCGAGAACTTTATTATCGTGATCACGATCATACTACGTCATTAGTGTAGCTTCTACGTAGTTCGACTTGTGATCGCTAGATGGCGATGACATTTTTCGTTTGTATTTTGAGGTCGCCACAAGATTATCATATTTTTGCTACGAATTGGTAATTATATCTAACATAAAAGTAAGTTGTCAAAACTCTTAGAAAAGCAGTTTAATTTCACCTTTCAAGCTTTGTCTATGCGAACGATGAGAACAAACGACGATCTGCAATGAACAGAACGACAAACCGAATTTCCTCTACAGAGACGTTGCTTACACTACGCATTCTCAGAAACAATTCAGTAAACGAGCAAATATTCTGCGCATTTTCCGCGGTATGTAAAAGAGCTGTAAACAGTACTTTACAATGGATTTCTAATATAATATATGTTTAACGTCAAAAGGTTATTGCTTTTGCAGTGCATACTACACGCACACTAATGTTTTATTATTTATTTTCTACATACATTCACGCCAATCTTTCAGGAGAAAGGCTAGGCAGAGGCGTCTCAGACTCCACTTTTTGACAAGTCTTATTTAGTCCAAATCATGCGGACCAGGCCTAAGCCACGCTAGCCACGCCTATTGACGTCATCCGGGTACTGTATGACTGTAAATATGTATATCTACTGTCTGATAGGTCTGAGAGATCTGGGGTCTGGTCCATTCTACTGAATATCATCCATAAAGCTAAAAGTACGATGGGGTCATATCCGTACTGGATCAAATACCTAACATAAAGTTTCAAAAAAAAAAACGACCATTACTATGTAAATAAAAGTCTCGTGCCAATTGATGTATTAAAATATTGCTCAGTCATGTAGTGTAGTCATAATATACATCTCTTAAATTTTTAAACTTAAATTTTTAGTTTATTAAAAGCGTTTCGGATTTTTCCATCACATGAAAAAAGGGGCTTATGGACTCACCTGTTAAGGAGGATAGACGAAAAAGTGTTGATCTACGTACATGCTCTTTAGATAGAGATTTATATTTGTAGGTATACTGAGTGTCGCCTTTTGGCCCAATAAATTTAAACTAAAGATCAGCTTGTGTTGTAATTAGGATGATAATAAACTTTGTTTATTGCATTATCCGGTACGTATAACAATACAATGTAATACACTTTTCTTTACTTTACCGTGAAAGACAGTTTACAGTCGTTTGCAAAGACAAACATGTAATGACACAAACAGTAGGGTAATGGTTGCAGCCTCAAAGCTAGTTGCGATCTCACACAACCTTTAGAGGACATGGATGGATTGGACAGATGCAATTAATTTGTATGCTGAAAAATTGATAGGTGTACAAGTTTAGAATCAAATTGAATGATAATAAAAGGAAAAATACGTTTTTATATATAACTTACCTATATTAATAAAAATTCATATAAATTAATCAGATATATACAACTAAATAAATTCAACTGTATTGTAAACAAGTAAAATATTACTATGATAGTGGTCAGGAAACCGTTTTAAGAAAGTGAAACTCTATGTATAGACCTTCGTGCCATGACAGGGAAATGTATTATATATATAATTAATATACAACATCGTGGGGCACACATTACTAGTATTCTTGTTAGCCCCCTCACCATAAGCTAAATTCTTGTGTTTTAGGGGTGGGTATAGGTAGTGTACTGGGTAGGGTTCGAACCCGCAACGAAATAAACGCTGTGGAGACAATATATATCTGTATAGGTACTGGTACTGTCTATGTTTTGAATTGTTATTGAAAAATACTTCAATACTTCTTTACACGTTTTAAAACATGTATAGAAAAGCACTTAGCACCTGTTATCAATTCATAACACATTTTAATGTTAAAAAGTTTAAATGGTTTCAAATATCTATATGATTTAGTTAGTTAAATTGCTTGCTTTACTTCGTTATTATTAATATAATACCTCCTAAAATTGTATTAAGGGTGATTTAAAATAGGCGTTCAAATTTCACCGTCATCCAACCGGGATTTTCGGTTGAAAGGTGTGTCGAAATCGGACCAATTAAAAACAACCACACTGTGTGCCATACTGCGCTTAACATAGGAGGAATCCGTTAACAGCTTTAGTAAGAAATCCGGGCTTTAGTAAGACATATTGCTTATTGTAACCTTACGAATTATGTTCCTTTTACTTAGATCACTAATCCTTCAATTTAGTTGCAAGTCATGTGGACGCTACTGTCGCTACCTTGTCGGATAAAGATGCAAAGGCTAATTGAATGTATGTATGCACTCTCTCTCTCTCAAATTTGCTCCAATAAAAGTATCTACTAAAAATATGAAGTCCATTCAGATAACTAACAATAATTATTCATCAACAACAAACTTTTATTCTGGTATACAATATACAATTTTATTTTTCATAGTGCTTTAAATCCTTTTTATTTGATACAAAAAGGAACATCACTAGTACAGACATAAAAATAAAATCAAGTACTAACTGTAAACTAGAGGATCTTTCGGTCTGTTCTCTAGTACGCTTCAACGGACAGGTATATTCCGCAACACTGCCCCGTATAGCTATGTCCCTGTCTGCCTTGGGGGTGGCCCCCCTGAACTTCAAATGGGCATCCGTAAATCGCTTTTAGTAGGATAGTTTCATGTTCAGCTTTAGTTTTCAGCTTTTAGTTTTTCAAGTTGAATATTATTTTAACATTTATATATTTATAACACGTTTTTCTGTTAGTGTTTAATAAATAGAAGTAGTGGTATTTAATACCACCACTAATACATTCCAAAAGTAATTTAGAATATTGGAGAAAAATCTTATTATAAGACTATTGGTTTTATAAGATATGGAATTAATATATATACTAACGAAATGGAATGGAATTATTTAATGGAAATGTAACACAACAACAGTACAGGTACCTTATTTATACATGTAAAATGTCTACGGTATTATTTAGGTCAGCAAAGAATCAAAAGACCAAAGTTAAATGGGAACTGGACTATGGTCTTTTTTTTGATATTGCGTGCTGATTTTGATACTAACTGCAGCAACACGACGTGTTATACAGTTTGTCATAAGTGTTATATATTTTTTTGCCTGCATATAGAATAAGCCTTTATTAGACAATTTGCATAATATAATCGAAATCTATTCAGTAGTTTAGACACAGGAAGATATTTTTGTTTTCGGAAATAAAATAAATAATATAAATAAAATTCGGAAATAAATAAAATCTAAAACAAATAAACATTGCTTCAAAGCCAAATAAAACATATTGCAAACATAGTAAGGGCTAAAACCTATGTTAAAAGGTAAAATCTCAATGTTATAATATTTATGACAGGCTGTATCAAATGTCTAACCTAAAAGACTCAAAGTTTTAATGATCCTTTCAATCTTATTTTGTTCGTCATCTTGATCGTCTTTTTAGATCACTTCCAACCGTAAAATGTGTTCAACATACTAAATATTTAAATTATTATTAGCTGATAAGCTTATATTCATCATTATTTCTTTGGTGGTAACAGGTCAGCAAGTGTAACAGGACCAGCCCGCTATCTCCAAAATATAATACATACATGAGTAAAAGTAGTAGTATAATATTTAAAAAAAAGTAACAGGATCTGTCACATCTCAGTAACCTTGTAAGCACATGTATCATGCATTGTCTTTTTTTGTGGTAGAGCCATGCTTAGGCACGAATGGGCCGGCTCGACCGGTGCGATACCACGGCCTCACAGAAAATCGGTTGTGAAGTAATTTCCCCGAATTGAGTGAGGTTTCCGGAGGCCCACTTCCCCCTCCCCTCTTTTCTCTCCCCTCATCTCCTTTTTCCTCTTTCCCATCTCCTCATCCCTCCTCTCTTCTTTGCGCTCCCTGCATCCCCCATCCCTCATCACCCTCAAAGGCGGGCAGCGCACTTGCGACTCTTGAGTTGCAAGTGTCCATGGACGGCGGTGTCACTTACCATCAGGTGACCCGTCTGTTCGTCTGTCCCCCTATAGTATAAAAAAAAAAAAAAAAAAAATTGTCCTAGTGAACTACGAAGCGTCTGTAATCATCATGGATTGTTGCAGCGGGGCCTACTGTTGGCGATCATGTGTATTGAGCCGATGGCTGTTCAATGGCCTACTGGTGTTTATCGGGACTTACGTTGCATATTTATGGGAGCAGGCTAGGGCTCGACGTCAACCCTTAAGCTATCGCGGCCAGGCTTAGTTTGTCCCATTTTGATGTACAGTAGGTACAAGAAACGAAAATGACCAGATTAAAATTAGTTTTGTTGACATATGTACTACTTTTAAATATGTTCCTTTCAGTGGCAAAGAGAAATTACTGAAAGTGCTTCAGAACAAGTTGAAATTAAGATCAAAGATGGAAATTCGATAAAACACAAATGGCGTAAAAATATTTTTACGAAACTTGTACTAGAAAGATGATTTCTATATTTCAAAAGCATTCTTATCCAAGCAGGAAATGGTTCACCTGCCACTAATGTTATGTGATACCAAGCCTCTGATATTTAGACCCTTCCTAATGACTAGCTATTACACATAATTCACTCACACTTAGCACTTAGTACTTGAACGTTTAAAAGAATATGTTGAATATAAACATACAAAAAAATAAATATTGGGTTGAGAAACTTACATACATTTTCTGGTGATGACACGACATGATTAAAATTGTATAAATTTAATAATGAATGTGTGAATCGTGAATGAGAAAAATACTAATACAAATAATAATCTTTATTTGTAACTAAAAGTCAAAATAATTTCATTGCAATATTGCTACGTACTGCTCAACTTGAGCTGTACTTTTTTCAGCCAGCAATCTTTAATTATGTTCGTCTAGCTCTTATTCCGTTTGTGACATTTTGCAATAAATAAATGTGTATAAAGTCGGTCATAAGTACAGCATTCCTTTTTCATCATTGTTGTAATAACTGTGAGCACTGTGAAACTTTGCAACGGTACTTTTAGTGAAAACCAGCTTTTATTGACAATACCTAACATTAAATAGCTTTCAAAACTGAAAGTGATTGATAGGGAAATTCTCTATGTATTTACGTTAGGTGTTTATGCTGTGTACTACTATGATTAAAATCAAAAATAGGCTCAAACTATAAATAGTAAATAAACTATTTTACTAAACATTCAATAATAATAATACACCTCTTTCTTACTAATATTTTTTAAATATAAGTACAGTGTGGCAATTGTAATACAAATACATTGTGGCAATCTCTTACAGGCAACCCTGGGATGGAGACAGCATTTGAAATAAATTAGGGCAGTCTGATGTAAACTCAGTACGAGTATATTTATTTAATACGTATTGTATCTGTTAAACCTATTTAAAATCTACATGTGGTTTAAATTTTATATTATTTTATTTTATGAAAGTGCGTGCAGCTATATTAGAACAAAGGATTAACAAATAAAGTAACTCATACAATACACATGAATTTTCATGTATACAGTATTAGTGGCAATTAGTCCGATTATCAATATTATATTAATATAAACTCAAATAAACTGTATTTTTATATTAGTTTGTTATGTTCTCATAACAGCCTGTGCGATGGTTTACGTATTTTAAAAGTAAACCTATTTCTCTGTTGAAAAATATGGTCAAATGTAGCGTATAGTACAGTATTACAGAATGTCCGTTCATCATTTTTATCTTACGCATCTAAGCCATTTTGCCATAAAACTTCAGAGACCCAACTCCCCAATTAGTTGTTTTTTTTTACATGAAATAATCCAAACACCAGATGCCGGAGACAAGTAAAAGAAAATATTGGAAAAGTTCTGAATAAATAAAGAGTGGATTGAAATTCGGTTGAACTCTGTAGAACCCTTGTTACCTATGAATAAGGTTTTATTACAGATATTTTTTTTGTCATGACCGACGGACAGAAGTTTTAAATTATGACTGGCATCGCATGGCTTTTAGTGGCCACTCGTGTAATATGCAATATGGGAGCTAGGTTTGTCTTTGACTGTTTAGAGTGCTCACTTATTAGATTCAATATTCAAAGTTTGCCATTGCTGTCCCACTTGAGTGGGTTGCTAAGAATAGCTTAGTCCATTATTAAACGCAATAAAAAAAAATCTTACACACACATATGTATGTATAAGCCCCTCATTTTGTTCAGTAATTATTTGACATTGTAATAAGTTAAATATTTCTGTATAAGAACATACAGATACATCGATACATTCATACCTGTATACCTGAAGAGGTAGGCTGAGGCGGCATTTTGCCAATTACAATTCAGTCCAACTAAGTAATTACTTGGCACTTGAGGAATTAAAAATCGGAATAATAGTGGGAGTTTATTGAAAGTGAAAGGTAAAAAAAGGGAAGGCAACTGATAGAAAGGGAAATTGCTCATGCGGATGGATTAGACAATGTAGGGATAGCCTGAACTGGTTGTACACAGAAGGTTCGAGCCCTCTTCCCAATATCTTACATGTAAATTAAGGTATTATCTGTGTTGATTCTTATAATGTACAGTCACACCAATAGAATGCTACGGGTAAAACTGTATAACAGGAAATCAGTTAACAGTGTGTGTAGCCCATGGACACCTGCAATTCAAGAGTCGTAAGTACGCTGCCCACCTTTGAGGGTGATGAGGGATGGGAGGAAGTGGGGAGGGAAAAGAGAAGAGGACGGATGAGGAGATGGGAAAGACGAGAGGGGATATGAGGGGCGGGTAAAGAGGATAGAAGGAGTTGGACCTCCGGAAACCTCACCAATTTCTGGAAAATGCAAACGCAAGCGTTGATTCATAACCGGTTGTCACTGAGGCCGTGGTATCGCACCGGTCGAGCCGGCCTATTCGTGCCTCACCCTCTATTTATACATCCATACATATATAATATTTAAAACCAAGTGTATTTATAGCCGAGACAGAATTATAAACCGACAATGTTTTGTAAGGGTACGTCCAGGTTTCTTTAGGTAGTGAAAGGGGACCTGCCTTTTACCTAAGACACATGGTGTTCTGCAAAGCACTGCTATTGCCAGAGATCCGCATAAGTAAAACCGACAACAGGAAATCTGGCTAGCCCGGCAGACCTAGCTATCCTGACAACCCGTAGTCAGTGTTTTTTTTTATCGTTTCGTTGCGCACCCAGTTTTGTATTAACCTTTTACCTTCAAAAGAGACGGTTGTTTTTTTGTTAAGTGCTTACTTATTTTTATGTTGTAAAGAATTTGATTTCTTTTATGGAACAGAAGTAAGGCATGCTTATAGATATAGAGCTATCATATAGCCTTGAAGTACCAGTAGTATCACAATGGAATCAAGAACGAAAGATATTATTTACGATAAAGCTTTTTGTTGTGATTTTACCACAAGAATCATACAACCCAACTACTTTATCATTTTCATATAAATATTTTACTGATTTCGATAAGCGAATGACTGTCTATGTAAATATTAGATGTCAAAGTACTACTTAAAAGTGAAAGGTTATATATTATCGAACTAGGTGAACATGGAAAGTTTTAACAAAATGTATTCTTATTTCATACATATACTCACGCCTTTATCCTAGAAATGGTAGCCAGAGGCTCAACTTACGCGCACATTTTACTGTCTACAATATAGTTTCATTTACGTTATGCCAATTGCATTCGGGCATTTTTGAGAATTAGATGGGAAACTTTGGAGTTTCCCATATATTTCCTATCTATGTTGACAGGAGCGGGAATATAGAAAGGGCAGTAAAAGGATATTGCTTATACAGATGGATTGGGTAGTAGCAGGAAGAAATAGCTCAAGCAAGTCAGGGTCACATACCTATAACTCGAACTGACTGGAATCAGGAACTCCAAGCCCTCTAACTTGTTGTAGAAGTTGTTGTTAATATTTGTGAATAGTGAAATCAATAATTGAAGTCGAACAGTTAGAGTTATTTAATCTGGGAAGACGATTTTATTTAAGAAGGGGTCTTTTATCAAATTTTCTTTCTAACAAGTTAGAAGTAAATCATTTAGTATTTCTCAATCGGTGTGTGTGTTAATTAGTGTTCACTAATAAAATATAATAGAAATAGTTACTACTATATGCAGAAGCCAAGAAAGGTTCTACACTTCTATACATTCTTCTTATCGATAAGAAAAGTTTAAAAATAGAATGTTCTAATCAGCCCACCTTTGCCAGTGCATACTTTTACAAACCTAGCGTATTTTCGTATGATCATTTTCAAGTGAAGCAGTGAAGTGAATTTGAAATTGAAGGGAAATGGGAAGAGAGAGGAGAGTCGCTTATTTCGCGGACATACAACACAAAGGTTACTTCACAACCGGTTAAAATGTGTTTAAATCGACATGATAGTTTCGTTTACTTTATAATAATAACCATATTTCTTGCATAACATTCAATCGTAAATATAATCAGCTATATGAAATATTATAAATATTTTCTAATACATAAATTCAAAGGCCTGTTAGTCTAGGGGTGGGGTGGTGGAGTCGATTCCTACACGGGACATAAATTTCTGTGATCCACATTCCCGATCCACGGTCCCGAGTTTAGGTGTTCTTTGTGTACGTCACATGCATGTATGTTTGTAAAGTAATAGAAATAATTCCTAGTGCGGGAGTAAGAGTAGGTATTTTAATTATTGACTTATATGAACAAGCTAGATAAGTTAAATTAAAATTTTGCAATTTTCATTTCAATTCCTGCCTTACTGGTCTTCAGCGCAGTATGTAGATTATTTATTTAAAGGTAATACCGGAATTAATTAATATGATGCATGTTTTTTAACGTTTATCTTTAAACGGCAAAGTTTTAAGTGCCATGCTTCTGTACAGAAGAGTTCTCGGAGCGTGCAGCTTTCTTAATCCTTTTGTTATCTGCATGTGCCTTGTTGTCATGTAGTTATATATGTCCCTTGATAATAATAATAATTATTTGTATCAGAAAATTCCACATTAAGTTAGTAACAATTATTTATTTATGAATTCATTTTAGTATAAATATAATTATGTTAACTATAGACTAATATTACAGCTCAGTATGTAGCCGCATCCATCGGCGCATCATCACGGTCTCCCACCGATCTGTAAAAACACTCGGTGCTGGTGCTGGCACGGAGACGCGTCATCATGGAGGCGTACCTTTTCTCATTTTTATTTTTTTCTATTCTAATTTTGAATCAGGATATTTTGAATAAATCGTAGTTCTTGGCGATAGTCGTGTTGATTTTAGCGGAGTAGAAAACGGCTTCCCCTTCTCTCTAGTGGGTGTCGTAAAATACGACTAAGGCAGCGGACTGTTACCTGTCAGAGAAATAGAGTGCCTGGATAACGAGGCTTGCAACTATTACGTAAGTGGTAATTTTTTTATAATATAGGAGGACAGACGGGTCATCTGATGGTAAGTGACAACCTTCGTCCGTGGACACCTGCAACTCAAGAGTTTGAAAGGCGAGATTTTGAAAAGAGGAGAGGGGGGATAAGGGGAGAGGTAAGAGGAGATTAGGGATGAGGGGAGAGGAAAGAGAAGAGAGGGTCCGGCCTCCGGAAACCTACCCAATTTCGGGGAAATGGAACGCAAGCGTGGTTCAACAATCGATTTTACCTTCTTACCTAGCATCTAACTTCCAGTATCTCTGCTCTAACTATGATAGAAATCTTTGCTCTTCTAATAATCTTCTCCTTCTCTGCCCTTCTCATAACACCAGCAAGGTTCACTCTTCCTTTACTGTCCAAGTCGTAAACCTCTGGAATGCGCTCCATCAAGAAGTTAGGACGTCCACTAGTCGTCTCACCTTTAAGGTTAAAGTACGTAAACTCTACAGAGATTTTTTGGCGGAATCAAAGGAATAATACCGTGCAAGTGTCTTGATTATCTATGTATATAATGTGTGTATTAGTATGTATACATGTATGTATATGTGTGTGTGTGTTTATGTATATGTGTATATATCTATATATGTAAATAATTGGTTTTAAGTTAGTACATATTGTATATGTAAGTATATCTAGTATATGTATGTAGAACTACCTATGCAACATTCTTTTCTTCTATTTAATAATTTAAAACACCTGCCACAAACATCTCTGCATCACCCAAAGGTTGGCTGGTAGAAAATGCCTACGGCATTAAGTCCGCCTTGAGCAATATTGAAATTGCAGGAAGTGTAATAAATAAATAAATAAATTTTCTGTGAGGTATCGCAATGGTCGAGCCGGCTCAATCGTACCTAAGCATCTCTACCACTGTTAAATATGGACTTAATTATGGTTGGCAAAAGGTGGGCCTTTGAGACGCATCTGCGTACCCGTTCAAAGATATAGGCGTCAGTGTATGTGTATAACTTACAGTAGTGACAACAAAACGCAGAGAAAAATAACAATGAGAAATTTATTATTTAAAAAGCAATCTGTTTCCAATTTCTTAAGTAAAGATAAATCGAAAAAGCTTCAGGCCAAATAAAACAAGTAAGAGTAATTTTTAATAAATATATTTGTTACATTTTGTATTGAACCAGACATCTAGCAGATGTCTAAGAAAAAGTATGATTTTGATTCAAATATTCAAATATATTATGTTTTAATTAAAAATATAGCCAGCAGTAACGTAACAAATAATTATTTCCACTCGACAGTATGACGCGGTTATTTTCATAAAGTAAGCAGTGTTTATTCAGTGATTGAAGCGTATATTCTCCAATGTAATCGCCTAATGGAGCCTTGCCGTTCATTCAGTGCCTCTCACCCTTCGAATAATTGAATACACGAGCCAGGTAAAAAAAGTCTGTGCTTTTATTTTAAAATAGATACAAATCACGGGTTTGTTTGAATTCAGTAGGTACATTTGGTGATAAATGTAGCTTATAGAAATTTGTGTGCCTGTGTGTGTATTTATTTATACTAGTAGCATATATTTCATTAGTGTTTCTAATTAGTATAAGAGGGATAATATAGTTTTCAAGCTAAACTGGGCTGTACCGGCTTTTAGAGTTTGTCAAGGCTGTATTGGAATGTTTATAAAATTGAGATCACGGCTTCTATTTGGTAAATGTCACTTGTCGTAACTTTGGCATTGACAGATAAGCTTTTTCGAAACTTATCAATACAGGATCTGCATTTCACTCTCAAACCACCTTCCGTACCACCGTTTTATTTGTTTGAAGTTCTGGCGATTACTCTTTTATTACTTCCGCATGTTGGGTATAGAATATTAAATACCATAGACAACCCACGTCAGAGGCAAAAAAACTCTTTTTTCTAGACAAAACTTGTGTCCATTTTGTTCACTTGGGTAACGCGTTAACATTTCACGAGTAAACATCATCGATAACTGATCCAAACTTGTGTCTGAATTCTTTTAAAAAATTTCAGATTGGGTTCAACTACTAGACTAGATTATAGTCCAATTCAACCCCACGAAGACACAGGTTCACCACGTTTGACGCTAAAAAAATACCATTGGTCGTATAACCTGCAGCCAGCCTCGGAATCCTTGTCGTCGAGGGTTCACTAGAGCGTAAGGCCAAATTAGGCTCGAAGGCTTGTACTAAAGAGATCGAGTAGTCTGTAAGAAACTGACGCCCTTTCTACAGAAAAATGCAATCCTACCGTCGCAGTAATCTGGGTTTAGAAAACGACGTATTACCTCCATAGTGCTACAGGATGTGACTGATAACATTATATTTACCCAGGATTAGGTGATGAGTACAATACTAGTACTACTTGATTTTTTCGGCTCATCAATATCAATACTTCTCAGCTCTTGTCAAAGCTAATTTGGAAATGGCTAATAGGATTTGATACAGCGGCATTGCCTTTGTTTCATAGTTATCTTACTACTTATTATACTTCTGTGAGAAGTAAAATTGGAATTAGAAGATGGAAATACCAGTATTTTTGATCTTGTTTCTGTGAAAAGGGGAGGGCCCCAATATTAATTTACTTTGTATTGCGCAGACATAACAAGCAGTCCTTAGTCTTGCAGTTTCCACATATATAGATGATTTATAATTCCTACAAACCTGATATGTAAGAAACTGCCATAATGGAGTTGCTTAACCCTATTAAAACAAATTATATGATTTTCGGTTCAGGTAAATTCTTTGCTTGGGTAACTAAATGATGGGGCAACCAGATGGAGCTTTCGAGGCTCGGAACCTAAGATTATGTAGGATTGTGTAGATTCTGCTCTTAGATTTGAAAAATATATAGCTAAGGTAACTCAAAACTAGTTCTGTGGATTAAAGATCTTAAATAGAATGAGGCCTAACTTGTCTGATGAACTTTGTATACAACTCGTAGAATCGTCATCATCATAAGGAACCATCATACTTGTAGAACAAGCTTGGTTGGGTCACGAGTAGAAGGGACTGCAATTATCTGTACAGTCACACTGTTCTGCAGCATTTAGATACTCCTGACGAATGTTGTAAACGAGTTCTACATGAAAACCAGCGTCCAGCACTTCACAAGACATGAAGCAGATCTGAATGCCCTTTCAGACAGGCCGTGGGACATAATAGCATTATGATAAGTTAATTACTTTAAGTTGTATGTAATATTTATAAGTTACTACTTGTTATCTATGTCTTTGTTGTTACTTATTATGTGTACTGATGTGTCTCTTTGTGCTGTTCTAAACAAATATTCATTTATTTATTCTGTGATAGCATTACACAAAGTAGGTATGGAGCCAATTGCAATTTTTGAAACTCTCCATCCGCTTGGTACTAGTTGAATGTTTGTTTACCTGGCTATAGATACGTACGTATAATGGAACTATTTGTGAAAAAAAAATATCTGGACTGTAAAGTAGTGAAGGAAATAATTCGAAAAAATCCTACCCCAAAGCAAAACATTTTATTTTGGGAAATGAATATACCTGGCACTATGTCACGTATTTTAAAAGATTACTTTCAGCCTATAACAGAGGCACTGGTCATCATTCGACTGATAATTTAAAAATGAATAGGGGTTTAAAAGTAGAGAAGTCTAGGTACATATACATATTTATATATATGACTTGTCTGCCACTTCGAAAAAGATTGCAGCAAACAGTAATGACATCGTTCTAGTGGCCGAGCGACCGAATGATTGAATGCACTCGCAATGTTGCCAGTACATTCAGCCATAAAATGAAATATAAAGACGGTACCACACCTGGAGATTACATACAAGGATTGTTTGTGACTTAAGAGACATTCCGAAGTTTCCACTGATGAAGATTGTGTTAAGAGGAAGTTATGATACAAGATTATAGCTACCTATGTACGTATATCCAAAGTGCAAAAACTTCAACAGATTTATGAACATTTATCAAATTTAAGATTTTAACCATCAGTTTTTCAGCAATTTATATCATCCAACGGACGCGTTAACTAATAAATGGCAGATCTTTAATGTAAACATATAATGTTATCACTTTAGAGTCGTTGTGTGTAATGAAGAAGGTTTTATTCATGTGATTTTGTGACTTATACAATGTGTAACAAATTATAATAGCTTTTGCTAGACGCTTTGTTCGCGTTACTCTACAAACTTGGTATTTTTGGTAATAATGTGAGTTTTCTCAGACCCAAGGTTATTTCATTGCTAAATTAAACACCTAGGTCTTGTTCTGTACACCTAATTCATTGTTTATTTGTGAAAGCGTTGTGGCGACCTTTACATACTGAAGAAATATATCAGAACCATTTAGCAATGACAAGTGCAACTATATAGCAACTAAACTGGGAACTAACTAAATAACTAAAAGAGACACAGAAACGAAAAGTCCCTCCACAGCATAAAAGCTTAAAAAATAAACTCAAATTTTCATATACAAAATAAATTGACAACTTGGGATTCAAATGAAATCTTATATGTCAAAATCCATAAAAAATCTACGGCTCTAGAGCATGACAAACAAACATTATATACATATATTATATGTATACACAACAATAAAAAATAAACACGTTATATGTAAACACACCAAAAACATGAACCTCCTTTTAGCGCAGCCGGGTTCAAACTAAAGACTATAACTAAAGAGGGTCTCTTGTGGATTGACAAGTGTAACGACGTGCTGGCAGCACGACATGATGTTATGCCAGTGTGAAATTGTGAAATAGAATCATATTTTTCGTCTCATTACGGATGGATATCACCTGATGTGGACCTGACATTTTTAAATCGAATGAAAACCATATTTATTTATTAAACAATTTTACTTAAAACGTTTATAGCTAAAAATATAACGAAACCTAAGTAATTAAATACTGATGCGGTATTTTACGCCAGATCTTAGTAATTTGTTGTATCAAAATTATCAAATTTATTAATTATTCTTCTTTCTCACATAATAGTTTAGTAGGTATTGATATTTTTTATATTATAGGGGGACAGCTGAACAGACAAGTCACCTGGTAAGTGACAACCACAGGCCATGGATACTTGCAAGCCCATCTTTGAAGAAGGGGAAAGAGGAGAAGAGTAGCTGAAAAAAGTTAATTTTACAAATATAGTAACTGAATGATCTCTATGTCTCCGTGACCCAAAAATTAAATTTATATCGAAAAAAGTTACTTAAAAACTTATTGAATATTTTGACCTCAGCCTGTAACTATGAAGTGTCTGAACTTAATGGGTCACACACTTTGTTTCACTTAATCGGGAGTATCTATCTAACACATATCTATCTCAGAGATACAGGTTCTTGCCCCTCGACTTATTAATAGCTTGCCATATGAATTAGTTAATAGTGTGACCGATAAGAATATTAAATGTAAACTGAAACAATACTTCCTTAACCTACTGTAGCTATTGCTTTTTTATTTTTTTATTAATGAACTCTTTATTGTATAAAAGTGTAAACTTTCGGTGGCTAAAACATAAACCTATGTGGTTCATTCAGATGCCGTCATTTTGTATGAACCTAGTCAAGTTGTCTACATAATAAATAAATGAAGAAAAAGGTATATACATATACATATACACCTGGATCTCGGAGGTGTAGGCAGAGGCACAAATAACGAACACGTTTTGCACATTATAATTCAGTCCTATTTACGTAATAACGTGCCTGTCTTTTGCCGTCTTCTAGGCACTTATTAAAAATAATTATTGAGATTTTTTCAAAAGACATGAGTTTAGAGTTTAAAACTAAGTAACAGTGACCTGGTCGATGATTTTAAGTGTGACATGACACTACTACTAGCCTAAACATAAGATGTAGAACAAGTCAATTTAATTTATAAAAATTTAAAGAAGTCAAATTTCCTTAAGCCGTTTATTAAAAGGCTTTATACAGTCATAAAAAAAAACATCCTACGTACATGTTTATACTAGAAAAACATAACCCCGCTTTTTGTGCAGTCGGGTAAAAATTAAATAGAAATAATAGACAAGCAACTCTCGAATTATATATACATCCTAATGAACAGACAAGCCAGGAGTGCTCCGTAACAAATTGAAATGGACAGCTGAGTAAACATCTGCATTGACCGAGATCTGATTATAACCTAGGTGTGGCATATGCCTACAAAGCCGTTACGAGCAATCTTTATGAATGTTTTCTCTGTGACTTTCATGTCATCTCATCCCACGTCTTCCAAAAATGTTAAACTGTGTTTGTTTGTTTGTTTAGCTTTTACGTATTTACTCCTAACCTGATCTAACTGAAATTTTAATTTTAATTTTACAAAAAAATTAAATAGGTTACGTTACCGAAAATACAGGTAGGTACTGTTCTAGAGGGATCGATAAAATAACTTTGCCGTAAATACGTTTCGACTTTGGGGGTGATGAGGGATGGGCAGATGTATGGAAGAGAAAGAAAGAAGGGGGACGTTAAGATGGGAAATAGGAGAGGGGGTTGAGGGGAGAGGAAACCTCACTAATTTCGGGGAAATGCAACGCGAGCGTCGCTTCACAACCGATCTTTTGTGAGGCCGTGGTATCGCACCAGTCGAGACGGCCCATTCATGCCTAAGCATGGCTCTACCACTGTTGCTTATTATTGTTCTTTGTCATTTAGTCCTACTTAATTAAGGGGGCAAGCTTATTGCCCCCCCCTCTGGGCAGTTTATGATGTTTATGTACTGGCTGATAGGTAACAGTCCGATCACTTAGTCGCTTTTTACGATACCCCCGGGGAAAGGTGGAGTGATCCTATCCTACTCAAATAAGAACCACACTAATAAAATAATGTTCGGCGTAAATTTCTGTATAGCAAAAATATTTTTTTAAACGTAATAAATTATCTACAAAGGTAACAGAGTAAGTTGAACGTTTCATTTCAATGCTTAAGTAGCTCTCACAAATATTAAACCGCCATGTTCAATCAGAATTAAACTGCATGTTCTCGACATAAATCACGTAGATCCATATAGCTTTGTAGCACGTGCTACGGCGTGTAACGCTTCGCCGTAGAGCCGTAGATAGAAAAACGGTAAATGGGATTAACTGGTAAATGTACAAATGTGTTGTGTAAGATGAAAAGATTCTGGGTGGGTTTAAATGAAAACGCTTAGATAGCAGGAATTTCGAAGGCGTAATGATTAAAGTACTTAATTTGCTGCCTTGTAAGCGTAAGTTTCAATTAGAATTAGGCGTTCGTATTTTGCTTTGTTTGTTTTACCCTTTGTCTGCAAGATAAGCGATATCTTTGAGGTGCTTTGAAACACATGTGTAGCGAACACATTCAAAATTTATATTAATTTTTATGGTTGCTATATTTAATTTCGTTTCGCTTTTAGGTTGAAAAGTTTGGCTTTTGAAATTTTGTTTTTGGCTTTGAAATTTTTGTATCAGAAATGTTAAAACATGTAATATAATATTTTATAAAAAGGTATCCTAAATAATCGGTGTAATTAGACACAGCAATACCATTTTTTACCCGACTGCTGAAGAAGAAGGGTAACATTTTTCAAAAGTATGTATGAGTGGTGTTTTGTCATGTCCTAGAACCAAGACGACTTGATGGATTTCGACATGTGAATTGTCATTTTTATAGACTTAATAGAGTGACTTAATAGAGTGCCACAGTGAAATATCGAGATAGATATATTTAATACTTATTATTATTTTTTTTCATAATAATTTTACCTATCAATTTTAAGTTGGTTCTTTCTTTTGTCTTCTTCGACAACGAATTTAGATATTGAAGTATTTAAAAAATTATATAAAAGCAAGTAAGTAGTATTTTATGATTTTTTTTTGTCGAATTCATTTATGTTTTACTGCGACATATTATTTATGAGTTATATAGTATAATGGTATTTTATTTAATTATTGATACTAAATGCTTCCTTCCCCTTCCTACTCTTCAGAACACTCAACTGCCACTGCAGGATAAGCTTTTAGTATCCTAGGTATGGACATTTGCCGGGATCTCAATCCACGCGATTCCATGGACAGCGTCACTAAGGCTCGGTATATTGAACAAGGTGAGACGGTTCTTCTCGCTCGAGCATCTGTGTCTTTCATACAAGACCCAGGTTCGCTGCCACTGCTGCTACTGCTCTCATCTTTGGAATGGCTCTACGCAGTATTTGCTTGACGCTCTCGATCAGTTGCAGCGACGCGCAGCCATTATTGACAGTCCTGAGATCACAGAATCAATCTAGCGTTTGCAGTTGCGAAGAGATATCACCTCTATGGCAGTCCTCTATCGCCTACATCACGGAGAGTGTTCTGACGAGCTCTTTCAATTGGTCCCAACTTTTCCCTTTCTCTACACGACAAAACGTGCTGACCTGAGGAGTCACCGTTTGAGAGTGGAAAATATACGATCCCGAACTAAACGGTTCGGCTCTCCCTTCCTGTGCCGATCGGTTGAAGCCTGGAACTCATTACTCTAAATACTGTGATAATAGATACTATCTAAATACTGTGATAATGATCAAATGAGTTACCTAGTAAACTATTTAAAGTCGGTGATTTCACGACAGTAGAAGAAGCTCGTGATGTAATATATATAAGAATAGAAGCAAGTGGTCTCCGAAGGAAAAAGGCATGTGTTTATATTTACTGTATGTATATGTGTGTATGTACATACATATATGCGTGTGTGAGTGAATCTAAAAAAAAATGTTAGATATATTTATAACTTTATTTTTATAACTTTACACACAGTCGTCTGTTTTCAAACAAAGCAGAGCTCATACTATGGTGCCAGGCTGCTGACATTACATGTTACATGAACTGGTCATCTGATGATAAGTGACAACCGCTGTCAATGGACATCTGAAACTTATGAGCAATAAGCTTGATGATGTGGGGTCGAAGTGAGGGGAAATAGGAGAGGTGGAGTTGGGTCTCCAGCACTGGCTCGCAAATACAATGCAAGTATTGTTTGTCGTCCAGCTGTAGCATTACTCCTGTCGAGCCATCCCATTCGTGCCTGTAAGGCTCTCCCACGTTTAAGTTAAGCTATAATATAAATTAAATATAATGTAATTTGATGTACTGTTATGTAATATAATCTAAATGTAGGTTTATATTTCTCAATGTATAAATATTATAGTAGAGTTGTCATGCACGTCTACGCAGTATCAATGTACAATCTTATGTAATCTACTAGCTATTGCCCGTGACTTTGTTTGGGTAGAAAAAGTTTCATCAAAATCTATTCAGTGATGACATTTTGACAATATTAAGTAACAAACATTTATCCAAACTTTTATAATTTTAAAAGCAAACAAATAAAACATTCTAAATTTATGATCTATTGATTGTGAGCTTACTAATGATATATTTATATAATTATTAAGCTTACTAATTATACTACTGTATAATGATATAGTAGTATGCTGATTCGTTGTTCCAAGTATAAGGAACATAAGTACATCGTTATGCACGTATTTTTATGTGTAAAAAAGGTTCTCTTTTTGTATCTTATAATCTAAACACAAATTTTACTATTTATAAGCTAAAGATGATGTCGTATCAAAGATACAAACTACTTTTCGTAGTTTAGTAATGGAAGTAAAGTAATGGCAAAGCTCTACTGTACATAGTAGCTCTATTGAACATTGCTGATAAGAACACGTGTGTTGCCAAATGCGTCTTCCGACATGCATATAGCCTAAAAGACTTTGTGACATAGTTAATAGGATTTCAGTAGCATGTAGTTGATATTTTTTTCAAATTTTTATGCCCTTATAATTTAATTATTTACTGAACTTACCAGCAATAACTAGTACATCGATGAGCGCGAGCACGGCCAGGCTCACGAGGCTAGTCGGCTCGTCCCAGCGTACATCGTCGAGCAGCGCCGCACACGCTGTTACGTTCAGCGATCGCATATTACGCGCGTCGCCCAGCGCAGCGCGCGTCTTGCTGCGCGGCGCATCGCCCGCTCGCCTTTAGTTGCTGACTGACATTTTGTTTGCCTAGAACAGAAAACAATTTCTTAGTGCATGTAAGTTTTATGGTTCATTTGTTAATACATATGCTGGCTAAATTGGTAAAAAGAAGCTAAATTTACTATTTATGTGTTCGCCATCAGGTCACAGACAGTTCTAGTCCGAAACACGACGGGTGCAAACACACGTCTCTGAATTATATATTGTAATATTTCATTTATTATATATTTTATAATATAATAAAAGTAAAATATATTCTGTAAAACTGGTTTGATTTCTAAGTTTACCTCTTTAATATAGACAATCACATGTTATGCCGCTATATCTAAGTTGCATGAAAGTTTAATTATAAACATTATACACTAAAATGAAAATATGATTAATATAGTAAGATTGCATATTTTTTGTGCCAGGGAATTAGAATAAGCGCATATGAGCCTTTTGATAGCTACAACGCACACCAAGTAAGTTATATGTTATATATACCATATATTACCATAGTACTTAAGTAGTAGTAATAGTAATAGTAGTAGTATTATTAAGTGGTAGAGCCATGCTTGCTTAAGCACGAATGGGCCGGCTCGACCGGTGCGATACCACGGCCTCACAGAAAACCGGTTGTGAAGTAACGCTTGCGTTGCATTTCCCCGAAATGAGTGAGGTCTCCGGAGGCCCAAAATCCCCCACCCCCCTAATGATAGCGCTGTTAACGAAAAGGATACCCCAGGGGGGTACCAGCGCTAGCGTTGGAGAATCCCCCCCTGGACGTCCACCCTCAGTACGCATTATGCCTGAGCGTGGACGCCCAGGCTGCCCCTCGTACTCTGGGGGGGGCTCAACTGCGCTCTCAAAATCTGCTCGGGGTAAGAGAAGGCATACCATGGCACCCCCTGTCACGTTTACCGTGGATTTTTGCAACATTAGGGGCTTACATTCGAACCTCGACACTGTCCACCACCACCTTGAGACAGCAAAGCCGGCCTTGCTCTTTTTAACCGAGACGCAGATATCATCTCCAGCGGACACATCCTACCTCTGCTACCCTGGGTACGGATTGGAACACTCCTTTGTTCCTAAGGCTGGTGTATGCGTGTACGTTAGAGATGATATCACTTCTCGCCGCCTCGGCAATCTTGAAGGTAGGGACCTCTCCATCTTATGGCTACGTGTAGACTGCGACGACCATCCCCGCATCTACCTATGCCTCTACAGGTCCCATAGCGGCGATGCCGAAACGGACCGACTCATCGACCACGTCCAAATGGCTACAGACTCAGTGCTCCAGCAGGTCCCATCCGCAGAGATCGTGATTCTTGGCGACTTTAACGCCCATCACGCCGAATGGCTTGGTTCGCGCAAAACCGATCATGCGGGAAGATCTGTTCACGATTTCGCCTTGGCATATGGCTTGACGCAGCTGGTAGCAACGCCTACGCGAATCCCAGATGCAGAAAGCCACGTGCCTTCACTGTTGGATCTTCTGCTGACCTCACATCCTGACGGCTACAAAGTATCCGTTGAGGCCCCTCTTGGCTCTTCGGACCATTGCCTGATTAGGAGTATGGTGCCACTCGTTCACTCGCTGCGGCCGCGTGTTACAGGCAGTCGCCGCGTATGGCACTATAGGTCAGCAGACTGGGATGGAATGAGGACATTCTTTGCATCCTACCCATGGAGGCAGGTTTGCTTCTCGCCGGATGATCCCAATGTCGTTGCTGACTCTGTCGCGGATGTTGTGCTTCAGGGTATGGAACTTTTCATTCCATTCTCCCTGATTCCCACAGGTGGCAAGTCCCAGCCTTGGTTTGGTCGAACCTGCAAAGCGGCGTCCCGCCGAAAGCAGGAATGTTACCAAGCATGGGCTAATGCAGCGACAGCACGGGATGAAAAGACCAGCACATTAAAGAAGCAATTTAACTTTGCCTCCAGGTCCCTCAAAAGAGTAATTGCTGGGGCGAAGTCGGCTCACATCGGCAGAATTGGCGAGAGACTAGTTAGTCTCCCCTCCGGAACTCGTGCATTCTGGTCTCTTGCCAAAGCTGTCCAGGGGAACTTTTGTAAGCCATCCCTTCCACCTCTGCGCATAGGAGATAATTCGTTGGCCCACGACGCTAAAGAAAAAGCCGATCTTCTGGGCAAACTCTTTGCGTCCAACTCGACCCTGGACGACGGGGGAAACGCACCGCCGACCATACCGCAGTGCGAGACCCGCATGCCGGAAGTCCGGTTTACACAAAGGGCAGTGCGTAAAGCGCTTCTTTCCCTCGACGTTCATAAGTCGAGTGGGCCCGATAGAATCTCTCCTATCGTGCTGAAGACGTGTGCTCCAGAGTTAGCACCGGTTTTAACGCGCCTTTATCGGCTTTCCTACTCTCTTGGCGTAGTCCCGAACTCATGGAAGACAGCTCTAGTGCACCCAATCCCTAAAAAAGGAGATCGCTCGGATCCGTCCAACTACAGACCCATAGCCATCACCTCCTTGTTCTCCAAGATAATGGAATCCATTGTTAACTGCCAGCTCCTCCGGTACTTAGAAGACCACCAGCTCCTCAATGATCGACAATACGGCTTCCGTCAGGGTCGTTCAGCTGGTGATCTTCTCGTATACTTGACTCACCGGTGGGCACAGGCGATCGAGACCAAGGGGGAAGCGTTGGCCGTCAGTTTGGACGTGGCGAAGGCCTTCGATCGGGTCTGGCACAAAGCGCTCCTTGCGAAGCTTCCTTCCTATGGGCTTCCCGAGAAACTGTGCAATTGGCTCACCAGTTTTCTTACAGACAGAAGCATCAAGGTCGTTGTTGACGGTGCATGCTCCGACTCGAAGTCTGTTAATTCTGGTGTCCCACAAGGCTGTGTGCTATCACCCACGCTGTTTCTTCTGCATATCAACGACATGCTGCGGATCAGCAGCATCCATTGCTATGCAGACGATAGCACGAGTGATGCCCTTTACACCGGCCGCGCTAACATTTCTCGGGTAAACGTCATCGAAAGCCGATCCAAACTTGTGTCTGAAATCGAAACTTCTTTATCAAAAGTTTCAGATTGGGGTCGACTTAACCTAGTCCAATTTAACCCCACGAAGACACAGGTTTGCGCGTTCACCGCTAAAAAGATGCCATTGGTCGTATCACCTCAATTTGAGAGCACTTCCCTAACTGCATCAGCCAGTATCGGAATCCTTGGCGTCGATATATCAAGCGAAGTCCAGTTTCGCGGTCACCTAGAGAGTAAGGCCATATTAGCCTCGAAGAAGCTTGGTGTGCTAAACAGATCGAGACAGTATTTTACTCCGGCCCACCGCCTGCAACTTTATAAGGCGCAGGTTCGGCCGCACATGGAATACTGTTCTCATCTCTATGCAGGTGCACCCCAGTACCAACTTCTGCCTCTTGACCGCATTCAACGGAGAGCGACTCGCATCATCGACTGCCAAGATATTTCTGATCGACTTGACACCTTGGCGTTGCGTAGAGATGTAGCTTCACTCTGCATCCTCTATCGCTTGTATCATGGGGAGTGTTCAGAGGAATTGTTCGGACTTATACCGGCTGCTGGTTTCCGCCATCGTCCTACGCGACAACATATCCATCCCCATCACCTGGACGATTGGCACTCCACCACTGTGCGCTTCTCCAGAAGCTTTTTGCCTCGCACAACCAGCTTATGGAACAAATTGTCGCCTGCCGTATTTCCGAACCGATACGACCTTCAAACCTTCAAGAAGAGAGCGTACCTCTACCTAAAAGGCCGGCAACGCACTTGTGACTCTTGAGTTGCGGGTGTCCATGGGCGGCGGTAGTCACTTACCATCAGGTGACCCGTCTGCTCGTTTGCCCCCTATCGCATAAAAAAAAAAAAAAAAAAAAAAAAAAAAAAAAAGTACAGTACAGGATCTGGCTAGTTTGGACTCTGAATTTATTACTGTTTCTTTCTATACAATGCTCGCTATTGTGAGGTACTCTGTACCAAGGAGACCTTTATTTTATACTTCAAAGTGAATGGGACTCGAGAGACTTCCATTGATGAGACTGGCCGTATAAACGTTTATTTTTCATATCATTAATAAATCAGAGTAAATACTGGTTCAATATTACAGTGAAATGAGAGATAGGACTCCTTGTTTAGTTGGAGGAAATATTAAATACATTAGTGGTACTAATTTTAGAAAAGTAGTTCGTCGAATCCCACACAAGGCATTGAATTCAGTAGCATACGTTGTGAATGGTGGTCTGTTATTGTGAATTTAATGATATTGTTAAGAATGTTTCTAAAACATAAGGATGCTCCGAATATGGCTCATGCCTGAGAAATCTCCATGTTATGGTATAGGGCCATAAAAGCAGACGGGTCACCTGATGGTAAGTGACAACTAACCGTCCATGGAAACCTGCTACTGAAGAGTAGTAAGTGCACTGCCCGGCTTTGAAGGTGATAGTAGAGGGGGGTGAGGAGACAGGAAGTTGGGCCTCCGGAAACCTCACTAATTGCGGGGAAATAAAAAGCAAGCGTTGCTTCTCAACCGTTTTCTGTGAGGCCGTTGTATCGCACCGGTCGAGCCGGTCCATTCGTGCGTAAGCATAGCTCTACCATGGTCACTTGCAACTCTATAGCTGAAGTTTTTGGGGGTAGCGTAAAGATGGGAGTAGAAATATTGATCTGTATTTCTAGAATTTGCGTCGTAGAGTATGACTCGGGTCGAGACTAAGCAAAGCTTTCCCAACCAACAGCTCATGTCAGGAAGTTGTACATAATCTAATCGGTTTATATATTTATTTATATGAAGTATGAATTTGTTCTTCTTGTATACATGTAGGTATACGTCATATATTCTTACTTTAGGTATTCGGGTTTATATGTTTATTGTATACGTTTATTGCGTGTTACTATAACACACTTTGACTCTTCATTACTATTCTCTCTTCACACCCACGGTTTGCTGGAAGAAAACTTAACTTTGGGTTTAGTTCGCTTTTATACATACTATTTTCCTCCTTATTCATTATTTGTTATTTCTGTTTTCTCTGTGTACAAAAAAGAATATGAATGTGAATCGGTGCGAGATTTTTCTATTAGATATAGAGATATTAGAAATAGTTGAATTAAATTTATCGTAAAAACATTGTCAGCAAAATTATGAAAATTATTAATATACATATTGAGATTTTGAAGTCAAATTTTAGTTATTTAGTGACAACAGACATTGAAGTAGCCACTGCTTTTTAGAACCTTTTTACAGCTATTCCTTTATCGACTACTAAATCTTTAAACTCCTCACCTGCACTCGCAGAATAAATTTTTAAGGAAAATGTAGACAGGACTTTCAGTAAATTTAAGTTATGACATGTCAATTCTCTGGAAATATTAAAGGCTTTAATACACTTGATATAAAAAAAAAATTGAACGACCCTCCTTGCCTTCCATCCTATCTATATAGGAATATTGATATTAACCTTACCTTTGTCAGCTAATGTCAAGCAAGAGTGCGCAGCAATATTGTTTGTTTTCCAGTGCTCTACCTATGACATCAATCAACCCATGCACTTGCTCCATGGTTTACCTCATTCTATGTAGTACGATCTGTCACCTGATCTTTGTATCACCAGTATATTTCATTTATGTTAGATATGATAAAGGGAATCAGAATTTGCAATCGCAAATTCTGATTCCCCAATTTTTTTTATTAGTGTTTTCAGTTATTACAAGGCTTTATTGAAAGTAGTCTTGCCTCTAGGATAGTGAGTGTTGTGCCATACTCTGCGCAGTCAGGGTATACTCTTTTACAGCTCCCGCTTTGTGATGTGATGTAGACCTGTTCGATGCGTCATGCTGTTTAGTCCT
Organism: Tyria jacobaeae; assembly: GCA_947561695.1. NCBI lineage: Eukaryota > Metazoa > Arthropoda > Insecta > Lepidoptera > Erebidae > Tyria > Tyria jacobaeae. The sequence continues at coordinate 9,241,600 of OX387231.1, read as the reverse complement.
TCTATAGCATGTTTCATTTTGTCAGACTTTTTCAGTGATACCTTAAGCTATATATCTGCTGTGATAATATTCTGATATCGTTCCTAGTTGGTATTCTCATTAAGATTTTGGGTGGCGTTTCTCTTAATATTACGGTCTATATACGTTTAGAATAAGGTGGTATGAGATGAGGTTGAAGACAGTTTATGTTTTGGAGTTACTAATGAATGTTTTTTGATCTAAATAAATCTAGCAAATGCTACTTCTTGGATTCGGATTTTTCAGTCTTACGTTTATTAGTCAGGCAGTAGGTAGGTTCTCCAGTGCACACGCAATAAAAATTAAAATCTTTTAACGCTTACTAAAGCTGTCTTCGTCTAGTTGTTATAAGCAACATAACAGATATTTAGCATTCTACTTATAATGCAAACATTTCAAGCTATCATCGTCGTGCTACTAGTTCGTTGTCATTTCGTGTATTTATTCTAAGGTTAAGATTAGTCCTTCACTATGCTGCTTATAACTTAGACGAAACGATCATTCATGTTGCCTACCATGTTTAGCACCATAGTTTAAATTCTGTAGAATATTTGTTCTAAGATGCCACTTAGTGGTTTCGTTTGAAGTGATTGGTCTGAGTTGGTAACGTTTACTGTTCTACTTGTTGTCCTTTCAGCATTAGTGTCGTTAGTTCTGTTATAAGTTTTGAATTTCTTTGGCTGTGATCTGGCAGTTTCAGGCATCCAATTATTATTTTTTTATAGCTGTTTGTTTGGGTTGGATTTTAATAAGTGCTCTTTATACTGTTTGTATATTATTTAGTCATCCCCTATAACTAGCTGGTTTCCCTAGTTTTGGAACAACTACTGGTCGGATGGTCATTTCATGACATATGATACCCTAAGAATGCAGATACAACTACATATGTCTGATAGGTTCTTAGAGGTTGATGCTAGCGGAAAACTAAGCCAGACCCCCGTCATTGAAATCTTAGTGGATTATGGGTTAAGAGGATTTACTACCTCCTGTATTTTCTGTTTGCTGAGCATCGCAGTATCGCATTATTTACAGGCACCTAAAACTCGGCGTTTTCATTCAATCAACTGAACATCAGAAAAAAAAAGAAAAATAACAGATGTAACATTACATTTAAGTCTTATGCCCTATGACATTTCCATTATTAGAACTATTCAAACGGCACCTCGCATATCGAAATTCATTTAGCCGTGTAGTCTCTAGCGCGTGTGACAAAGAAACATCATACGCACATATGTACATATATGTTATGTATGTAGATAACAATATAACAACATTTTTAACCTACTGAGCGTATGCTACACTGTCACCTATTTGTCTCTTGACAGTTTCGATGGTGTGTATTAATATGGTAGATATTACTTAGACAAATATATCATTAAGCGAGTTTGATGTACTTAATATTGTCTGTATTTCATTAAACTATCAAAGAACTAATCTCAAAACACAAAACTAATTAGCATAACGCCATATACACGCTGTTACTTCTTCAATAGTTACTTATTGTAAGTGACTGTTCTGTATCGCTTTAAACAGGTAAGTATGTGAAATCGGATAGAGTCTCAATTAATAATTAACTATACTAAACTACTACTAAACTAAACTCAGATAAGAAAATAAGTAAGTAGTTGAATTATATATTACAGTTACAGGTTTTGGTACGGTCTAAGGTGAAAACCCGTTATATGAAATTCAATGTTCGTTCGTAAGGTAATTTTATTACAAAAATATCTTTAAATACGTTGATATGCAAAACTAATATTATAATTATACTATATATAACTAAATTAAAGCCCATGCTGCTATTCCAGACTATTCCAGAATATAATCTATCTTTGTACCAAATTTAACCCAGATCCGTTCTGCTATTCTGGTATGATTGAGTAATCAATGCATATATGTACATTCAAACCCTTGCATTTACAATAGAAGTAAGGTAGTAAGTTGGTAATCTGAAACTAAGTAGTCAGTTGTTTTATTTTGTTTATCAAAATTGTATTTTTTTTTTCTAAATCTTTTGGTGTGTAACTAACTAACACTCAGCTTAGTAATTAATCTTCATTAAAATAATATTAAAGTTTTTCTGTAACTTGAAGTGAAGTAGATGTGAGTAGAGGTGTCTAGGTATTGATGTGTTATGATCGTAATCGGATGATTATATAAGAAAGCAAAAACCAAATATAATTTTCTAAAGGAAAATATTATTATAAAAACGATTTGGTTACTGTATTATAAATATTGATTCATTCAACATTAAAACATTCGTCTTGCGATATTAGGGTGCAAAGCCCAGTCTTCTAAATGCTTTGAGGTATAATCCTAGGAATAAAAAGTTCGCAGCCTACCATTATTAAGAAATAGTTATTGCATAACGTGCTGCATGAATATATTGCGCAGTATCATCTAAATATAACTTTAGCACGAGACCAGCGTATTCTTGTACCATACTCAAGCTGAGGTCAAGTGAGCTAGTTCAGTAATTAACCCTTCTACCGTTAGAGGCTTTTGTTTGACTTTCTAATCGCTTTACAGAACTATGTTTTTGGTCTGGCTATCGCTTTGGATTAACCCTCTAATTGCAGGGTTAGCCTTTGAATTAAGTGTCCAAATATTTTGATTAACAATAAGGTATTAGCTGTTCCCCAGTTTGTTTGATTTAGCAAATGATCCCTAGAGGCACACTGGGGATAAATAACTTGAATTGAACAACTTCATAAAGGTTTTTGGGTTATTATTATAAACTTGAAATTATTACAACGACATTTTGCTTATCAAAGAGTCCCTCTCTTCATCGAGTCCCGAGATGTCGCCTCTATGGCAGTCCTCTATCGCCTACATCACGGAGAGTGTTCTGACGAGTTCTTCCAATTGGTCCCACCTTCTCCATTTCTCTACACGACAACTCGTGCTGCCCTGAGGAGACACCGTTTGAGAGTGGAAAATATACGATCCCGAACTAAATGGTTCGGTTTTCCCTTCCTGCGCCGATTGGTTAAAGCCTGGAATTCACTACCCGTTTCCTTCCTATTTTGATCCCGGGTCTTTTAAGCTGGGTGTTAAAAAGCATCTCTGGCCGAAATAGTAATGGTCACAGTGCAGCATTGACTACACTTGCAATAAAGATGATGACCACCACTCTTAGACTAAACTTGTTGTTTTCTATCAGGCAGAGTGAAGTCATTATGGTAGGCTAATATAAAAAATACATTAATATCTCAGCTTCTACTATGTTTAAAATTTAAATACAATTACTACTAAAGAAGGTATTGGTTACATATCAGACTTTACCGCATTAGCCAGTTTGCTCGAGTACTTGCTTATACTTTTCAGTGTATCCGTATAAAAAATATACTTTTCCTACCTTAGCCTTACCTTCTTACGCTCCTATTCCTTTCAGTATACTCCTAATCCTCCCAAATAGTTCCCAAAGCGCCTGGTCCAGGGAAATGGGCTTGCCCTCTATTATATAAGTGTGACTGAATGATTGTTGGCAAAATATAATCATTTAATAGGCTTCTGTTTTCCACTAGAGGTATGCAGTCGGGTGTCGTTCATACATTTTTTATAAGGTAAGTTTAGTTGACCGACAAAAGGTTAAGAGTTCAAAATACTTTATTATACTTACTCCCACGCTCCATGAGAACTAACTTCAGATAGACTTCGTAAAGTCCTTGTCAGAAGTTGTTTGTGTGATTTATGGGCAGATAAAAATATTAATGAATACGTTTATACATTCTTATTTTGTAATATATTATACATATGTGTATAGCCGTGTCGTTCTAGGTGGAGTATAACACTGCCGTCCCTGATCTTCCGTGGGTGTTATAATCATAGGCTTGCCCCTCATTAAGTAAGTGGACTGAATTATTGCTGGCAAAAAGTGGGCGTTTAATTTGCCTCTGTCTATTCATTCAGGGATATGGACGTGAATGTATGCATGTTTTAGGTATATATATAATAAGCAATATTATCATTACAATACTGCTTCACTTTTCACCGATTCACCAAATATATTTAACTCTAAATACAAAAATAACACCGAACTTTGTAAAATGAGAATGAAATCTGAATTTTTGCATTAACCCTTTTTTCGTAGTTTTAAAACAATCCCATAAGACCACCTCTATCAGATGCCGCTAAACAAGTTCCACTGGGTCCAAAGTCACAAAATACGGGTTTTCGAGTATATATCATTAACGGTAACATAAACTTAAAAAAATCTCTAGTTCTACTTTTTTCGTAAAACTTAAGATTATGAGTAATTTGATCCTAAAAATTATGTTATAAGTATGTTATGTATTATGTTTGTTATAAATATTGCACTTTTTTCAACACCGCCTTTGCAAAATAAATAATCGGACTTTAAAAAGTAGACAACCAACTTCAATGCCTCTATCATAAAATTTAAGACTAATATTATTTTCTTATAGATGCTATTGCCACAACTGGACCAAACTCTCATTTAACTACCCTTGAAGTACATCCTTCTCAATAAAAAAAGAATCATCGAAATCGGTTGGCGTGATTTTTTTTTTTATGCGATAGGGGGCAAACGAGCAGACGGGTCACCTGATGGTAAGTGACTACCGCCGCCCAGGGACACCCGCACCTCAAGAGTCACAAGTGCGTTGCCGGCCTTTTAGGTAGAGGTACGCTCTCTTCTTGAAAGTTTGAAGGTCAAAAAGATTCTGGAGAAGCGCACAGTGGTGGAGTGCCAATCGTCCAGGTGATGGGGATGGATATTTTGTGTCGTAGGACGATGGCGGAAACCAGCAGCCGGTATAAGTCCGAACAATTTCTCTGAACACTCCCCATGATACAAGCGATAGAGGATGCAGAGTGCAGCTACATCTCTACGCAACGCCAAGGTGTCAAGTTGATCAGAAATATGCAGTCGATGATGCGATGATATTGAGTTATTCGTCCATTTGTCGCGCACATGCTAAATGCAAATTTAAGACTTATATGGTTTTCTCATGGTTGCCATTGTGAGAACTGGACTTGACTGAAAATGGAACCACACGGGCACCAGCTTTCAAATAAAAAAAAATCATCGAAATCGGTTCACGCTGTTGTTCAGTTCTGAGGAAACAAACATAAAAAGAAAATACAGTCGAATTTGAAAGTTCTGAGGAAACAAACATAAAAAGAAAATATAGTCGAATTTGAAAGTTCTGAGGAAACAAACATAAAAAGAAAATACAGTCGAATTGACAACCTCCTCCTTTTTGAAGTCGGTTGAAAATATAAACAAACCCAAAAACTGTTGAATTGAGAGTTGTGTTTAATAATATAAATAAAGAGCAGAAACGATAATAAGAACATTTTGTTTAATGTTCAATAATAAGGACATCTATTAAAGACATCTCCCGGGATAGAAATGATTTCTGGGTCAGGAAGTGACAAACATACAGACAACAGACATCAAGACTTGGATCAAATATTTGTCTGTTAAACAACTTTTGTCTCACTTCGAAGCGAACTAAACGACCTCCGGCTCAGCAGTCAGGATTACTAATCATTTGACCAACGTCACTCAAATTCTTGAAGTAAGTGTTCACCACTTTTGTTTCAATTTATGAATATTTAATGTAAAATAATTTTTCTATATTGACTTTGAATACTAAAAAGCCATCAGTCTTCCATTAGCTTTGATTGATTAGATACTTATCCTTGTTTCTTTCTTCTTTACGTTAATGGCTAACATTATAGAGTTCATGTCATTTGAATGTTAAAAGCGTAGGCGGAATATCAGCCTTTTGTTATGCTACATAAATTCTGTCTACGATCTTTTACCCGACTACTCAATAAGGAGGGTTATGTTTTTCGAGTGTAGTATAGTAAAAAGATACAAATGTATGATATTTTTGTGGCATGTCTTAGTTCGAAGACATATTAAGGGGTTTCAACATGTCAGGTATCATTTGAATCGTCCTAATAGGGTCTGCATAAAAGTTATAGGTAACGACAAATTAAAAAAAAAGTTAAAATGCAGTGTGGTTGTTTTTTGCAACAATTTTATGTGAAAGGTACGCAAATATTACGAAATTGAATAGTCATCAGTACTTACTACCTCTTCGCCAATTTCGATCGGGTATCCAGAGGTGTTCAATTCACTATTAGTTAAAGTTTATGGCTGAAGGTAATATAATGTCTTTAATGTAATTTATGTTGTTCAAAGTTATACCTAATAACTTAGGGTGATTATATGTTATCCTTGAAAACGATCTTGTCTGCTAAAACACGTTTTCAGTGATTTATTCTCTCACGTACGCTCAGGAATTACATACTTGTTGCGGAGTTTTAAAAGTAATAAGTCTGCTTTTAAACGAGGTGTATAACGAGAACTATGTATCATTGTGTAATAGGTTTATTTGTTTATATACATATTTTTAATAATATTTTAGTTTTTTTTATAGTATATCACAAACGAGCGAATAGATCACCTAGGTCACCTGCTATTCAAGGTTGCAAGTTCGTGGCCAGCCTTTGCGGGCCCCCGTCAGAGGAGGGCGTTGGGACTGATGACATGAGTCATCACATTCCTGGTGAAATGATGAATGATAACAAAATGGTTACTTATAAGAATATATCACAACGATAGTGTATAATTTAACAAACAGACTCAATTAAGTATAATGTAACCAATCTAACTTTTCCCCAAACTAGTTATTGCAGGAATAATTTTACCCTTCATATTAAGTTAAAATTGTTTGTATTTCATCAATTTACACGAGAACAAACTTAATCTCATTTATTTATTATTTGATGTACATAGATTCGCAGAGAATGAATGTAAATGTAAACGTTTTCGGTTACTTTAGATTGTATACGTACATCGCGCGCCGTAATTGCGATGTGCGATGTACGTACACAATCTACTTGCTCATTTTTGTAGGTTTATGTATTACTTGTTAATAATAAATCATTAAGAAAAATCTGGAATTTGCTCTAATCAAGGTACCGTGACTTACAATGAGGTTTACAATTTGAAATCAGTTCATATCATTCAAAAGAGGGTCGGGCTTACCGCCACCAGCTAGTTAGGGTCATAGGTTTGCGAACCCTTGACCTGTTAGAGCTACTGCTTATACTCCTCAATCCATCTGCATAAGGAATTTCCTTTCCTTCCCTTTCTGTCATTATACTCCAAAATTTTCCATCCAATTCCCAAAAGTGCCTGGATAACGGGAATAGACTTGCCCCTATTTGTCGGATTCAGTATTGTAGGAGTGAAACAGTAAAAAAAAATTGTGGGTAATCTTTTTTCATTTAACGTAAGTAAGACTTATATTTACTGAATCCAATTAAAATAAAAGTGTATTAAAGAATAATAATAAAATGTTGAGGCCGAACTGTTCAAAATCAAAACATTTATTTCATTTAAACCAATCATAGGTATTTTTGTATTGTTTAGAGAAGAAGTCGGTGAGACTAAGTCAGTTCTGAAGCTAGTTGCCTGTTCCAATACGGAGATCACATGGAGAAGAATAGAAAATAAACTCCAAGGACACTCTTTTTCAAATGTTTTATACAATTTTATTGTTACAGATTAAGAGTGTGTGAGGACAATATATGTATCATGAAATACACACATCGTGAAATATAAATTCTAATAATTACTACCTGGTATATTTTAAGTAATAACAGTCCGGAGTCGACCAGCCTCGATCTATAATCAAACATACAATCATAAAATACCTACAATCTAACCCATTTTTTATTTTTATAATCTTTGTAATTTTGTATAAAATGAATCAATGTCAGCAGTAATAGTAATAAAAATAATTGAAAACTTCAATAAATAAGTAAATGTTTAAAAATATAAAAACACAAAGGAACTGCAAGTTGCCTAGCATTTTTGTCAGCCAAATAATCATCTACTTTGTAATATGCTTGTTTACAAGGAGTGCGTTTTATGCATTTTTTTAAATTTCTTCTTATAGAGATGAAGAATATAACAAGTAGTTTATTATATAGTTTAACACAGTACCCCATAAAAGATTTCTGTATTTTATTATTAATCTAAATTTTGGTTGCACTAATTTATTTCTATCTCTCGTAATATTATTATGTCTTTCACATCGTTTTGTAAAGAGATGCAGATTTTTTCTTACATAAATAATGTTTTCATAAATAACTTTCCTGAAATATGGATTCGCATCTACATATATTATATTATAAGAGCAGCACTTAACCACAATAAAATACCATAGGATACTCTTTATTACTTGGATTACAGCCGTTGCTAAAAATATTTAAATTGATATTGATCTCGCATAGGTGGAAAACATCAGAAAATATAACACTATAATAATTAATGAATGCCCTCAGGAAATATAGAAGAATTTATTTAAGGTTAAAATGAAATAGCAAATGGCTTCGGGTTTGTTTCAACAACAGCGTGTATTTTTAACTTCAAGGAACATCTATTACTCAGAAACTGTCATTTGCGAGCATAGCCCGGGGCGTGGGTACAAAGTGGGTACATAATTGAAAGTGTGGGCGGCAACTGGTTAAGTAATCAGATAGTACAAGCCAGCTGGTCAGAATGTTAGACAGTGTATTCTAAAAGCTATTTGTTTAGCCAGAATAAGAAAATTAAGTTTGCAGGTAAAGCGGAGTAAAAACCTAAAGATTCTATTTTTTGAAATATATAAATATATCTACCTATACTTACGATTTCAAGGTCAATAGATTGGGGAGTATAAGCAATGGTTCAAGCATTCCATGTTGCATAACTTGAACTGACTGATGCCGGGACTCCCGAGCCTTTTAACTTTCTAGTAGATTCTATTCTTGCAAATGTATCTCAAGGGAAATCTGTTTTCTTGAAATCTGTCTTCAATAAACGTTGGTGAAATGCTATTTCATCTCCTTTAAAATGCAAAATTGTAGTTTGTCATTAAAACTACACATATCTATAAATTACAATTAGAAAAAGATTAAAATTGACTTGCGAGATTTGCTTACATACACATGTATACAATAATAATACTTCGTCGTCAAGATAGTGTTCAAGAGATGCAACATATTTTGGGTCATTCCAATTATGATGAAACTTAGTGCTGTTTTAGACTGCTAACTAGGGATTGTATTTATTTCTCTGAAGAAAATTGAAGATAATGCGAAGATGTTTCGTGTAAGGTGGTGTGTACTTGCGTAACGGCTCAAGAATACGCAAATTACTGAGTTTTGTAAATACGGCCTTTTAGCGTTAACTAAATATGATACGAACTTGCTTTCTAATAGTATAAATACTATAGTAAAATTGTTAGTTTGTTACGATTTCACGGGTTAATAACTGAAAAGGTCGCCATGGTATTTTGTGGGTATATGTAAATCTCTCTCTCTGTCTCTCTCAGCGGTACAAATAAGAATGTAGGACAGTTTTTAGTAGACCCGAAAAATGAACTTTTCCTAAAAGATATAATATAGTATAGATAGTTAATTATAAATGCAATGCTTTTTATCGTATTCATTCAATGATAATACTTATTAAAATACACGGTTTTACTCGTGTGTCTTTCAGTACGACGGTGTATCGACGACTTCCTTCTAGAAAAAGGTCTCCTGTCGAGACCGAAACTAGAATACACACGTGAGTAAAACCGTATATTTAAATAAATACGAATTTAATTCACGAAAGTTTTTACTCTAATGTAATACAATTTTTTTTTACAAAGTTTGAGTAATCTCTTAGTACCGGGTATCTAATACTATTTTATTTACTCTTTACTTTTATTCAGAGAAGAAAGAATATCGTTGAACCACTTCTAGCAATATATTACAGTATTGGTGTAATAGATGTGGAGGTCTACTACTAAGTGTTAATACCAGAGTAAGAAATTTTCGGATACTTTGTACATCGTCATCGGTGAAGGGAAGGTTACTATGGGTTGTTTGAAGAAAAACTTTAAACTACACAAAAAAGACTTTTAGATTAATCATATACAGACATAAATGTATATATAAAATTGATTCGTACTATCTACGGCTTTAAACTTATATTTAATTCTCATCGCTCTTATTATACCAAATAGAAAAAAAAATACTTTAAACTCAAAGAATTTTTTCAGCATTGCCGTTCTTGTTTTAAAATGTTACAATCTAAACTATATAGCTAACTAACCTTACCAAAAAGCGAAGTTCCTTCAGACTTTAACCTAAATATCTGAAACATGACTACCTGAATTTTACTTCAGAAATTTAGGTACGCAAACGTAAACCCTCATAAAATTTACCATTTTCCCCAATACAGCTTTGTCTTATTGAGTTTATACGAGAAACAATGAAATTCCATAACATTTGAATGGAACCAGTATCGGTATTCGATAACAAATGACAATATAAAAAATGTTTTGTTATACAAATGCCGATACAAAATAATCGAAAATCAAATTGAAAGTATCGACTATGAATATCGGAAATCATAATTAGATCTTGTCGTTGAGAAATGTAGATATTTTATCACTCTTTCAGCTACCCCTGACTATGTTCACTTGAAATAATTATTCGTATTATATTTATTGCGTCCTTGAAGCCGGATTATGTTTTCCATTATGTTAAATTGTTTCATTATACAATTTACGGTTAGAAATTTCGTGATAGGTTTATTTTATAAGTACATGAGGATCGTTTTATTTTGTAAGTGCCACCATTGCGGGGGCTACGGCGAGGATACCGCACTCCACACTTTGGTGGAGTGCTCTGTGTGGGTGTCCCGGGTCCCTTATCCATTTGGCACCTTACCTTCAGCTCCGGTGAGGTGATGAGGCAGCGAGGTTTAAAAAAAAAATAAAGCTTTTGAATATTTCACGCTTGCTGGCGTTAGCTGTCGTGTTAAGTTTGTACACCATTTAGTTTCTTAAATATAATTACAGGTCAAATTAATCTATTTTATTATACAAGGTGTAAGTGTTATTTCAGACAATTAACGAGGCGTAAAAAAGTGTTGTACTGTTTATGTTAACTTCGAAAACTGCATAAATAAGTGACATTATGTAAAGTTACGCCTCACAGAAAACATGTAGACAAACAATGCTTGCATTGTGTTGACGAGTGAGTGAAGGTACCGGAGGCTGCACCTCCCGTCTCCCGTTTCCCATCCCCTCATTCTTCCTCTCCTCTTTCATACCTCTTTAAAATACACCCACTAACATTTTTTCTTTCCACTTTCACCTCTAGTGCCCGTGTTGAAACATATTAAGTAAATTATCACGCTATAAACCTTGAAGTATACATATACACAAAAAAAAACACACATGTATACCATATGTGTATATAATAACTACTCGCGGTCAACATAAAACTTACAAGAATCTATATATAACAAACGTAAACTATATTCCTCCACAATAGAAGACGCTCTTGAAAAAGGCCAAGAGGCAAAGAGGGTCATTAATGCATGACCAAGCATTTGTATTCTATTTTTGCCTGCCTTTTCATACGATTTCTTTCATATATCGGTGTCAGCCTTTTAAACGTATTTATAAGTTTTCATGTAGGTATATCAGACAATTTTACTGAAATATTATGGATTTATAATTTTATCTATCTAGTTGTTATAGATGTTATTAATGTTGTTATTATATTAATGTTGTTACTAGTATCGTAGTGTCTATCTTTTATTAACCCACGACGGAACGAAGACGGTATATGCGTTTGGGGTGATGTTTGTTTGTGCAAATCCATGTTTCCATTTTTCTCCGAAACTACTAGTCCGATTTTGATGCGGTTTACAGTTATGGGTTTGGGTTTGATTGGTGCATATTTCTAGGTAGGTGTTACGGTGACAACTCATCAGAGTAGCTGCAGTAAATATTTGTGCAAATCCTTAACTACTAGTCCGGTTTTGATGCAGTTGATTTGGTGGAATTGTGAGGGTTCTTAATTAGATTTTGTCCTTTTTCAATTATTTTGCTTTTATTGTTTAGAAAACTCTCGCATAAGTTATAATTCCTGTGTAGCGGGGGGCTTTAGGAAAATTTTATCAACGGACATAAAGAACACCCAAACTCAGGACAACTATTTATGAATCACATACATTTTGGTTCCGTTTGGGAATCGAACCCCCGACCTCCAGTTCAGCAGTCAGGCTAAGTAACCACTGGGCCAACGGGCCTAACAACTATCTACAACAACGAATCTAGTCTAATGTACTTAAGATTTAGCAGGATAACGATGTTCTTAAATTGTGCCATCGTTATCCTGCTTAAGCGTCGGCTTTTTGTTTGGTTATCATTGATTTTGTCAATAATATCAATGCTATGCATGAAAAAAAGTTGTCCAAAAATAAAAACATATTTAGAATTTTAAGAACCTGATTTCAGCACTACACCATTCAAAATGGCTATGCTGCTATGCTGCTAGTGTTTTAAAAGTATCACTAGCCCATTACAATGTTCGTTATTACGTGTTTTAATGACATAATTAACTTAAACATATATATAATTAACCGACACAGATGCGCTTATTGTATAATTGTAAGAAACTGTATTTTAACCCTACAGGTACAATATTATTCAAATTTAAATTGTACGAGGGGAGGTCAAAAAGTTCGCGGAAATGACAGGGAAGGATAATTAAATGAAACACTAAACTATTTTTTCTTTTCAATGTATGGAGAATACATTGAAAAGTAAAAATAGTGTAAGCCTAATACACTTATTAGATGTATCACATAATTTATAAATACCGTCGAAAAAAAAAGAAGACTTCACTTCATCATCGTCGCCAAAATTTATCCAAGCAGTCATTTCTTGAATTTTGGAACGAAATAATAGTAGCTTGGGGCCAGATCTGGGCTGTAGGGTGGGTGGCGCAGTTGTTCAAATCCGCAGCGGTGAATGGCAGCCGTCGCAACATCGCTTGTGTGCACGGGCGCATTCTCGTGCAAGAGGAACACGATTTCTGTAATCTTTCCTTTTTTCTTTAATAGCTTCTTATAATTGATCTAGTAAAGAAGCGTAGTATTCTCCCGTTATAGAAACACCGCATTCATTATAATCAATCAAAAGGATACCTTGTGTATCCCAAAAGATCGTCGCCATGATCTTTCCGGCCGATTGAGATACCTTATACTTCTTAGGAGGGGATGTGTTTTTTGCATGCCACTGCATCGACTCTTGCTTTAACTCAGGTTCATAATGGTGAACCCAAGTTTCATCGCTAGTTACAATTCGGACCATAACTTACTTCCTTTGATATTCAAAGCGGTCCAAAAACTTTCGACGCATACACAGACGTTTGCACAGATTTTATTCATGCCAAGGTGTTGATGTAGGATGTTTAAAATGGTTGTTTCTGATACTCCAAGTAATGCTGCAAGCTGTTTTTTCTTTAGCCGGGCATCTTCCAATACAAGTTTTTCGATTATTTCTGGGGTGGTAGCCTCAATGGGCAGTCCAGGTTAGGGGTCGTCTTCAATGGAGTCCCTACCGTGTTTGAAAAGGGCGTGCCATTTATATATTGTGGTTTTCCCAGGAGCGGAGTCCCCATAAACAGCTGGAATCTCTTAAAAAATGGTTTGAGGTGTCTTTCCTTGTTTGGTGAGAAACATAATGACGGTGTGATATTTAATTTTCTCCATAATGGCTAGTTTCTTCCCGATTGACTTGTTTAGTCGTTGATAACTCAAAAGCAAATGACCCAATTAGGCTGAAACTTCGTATACTAATAATGAGTCACTCAATTAGCGCCTACCTGGATGAGCAAAATTCACCGTTTTTGCTCATCCAGGTAGGCGCATGTTCGTTTAACCAATTCTTTCCAAAAATGTTTAATAAATAATAAATAAGTGCAGTGCAGACAAACAAACTTTATGCAATAATGAGCGCTATAAATAAAGAGCTTGTTTAATGATAACCCATATTTTTTATATTGAGACGAGCCCATAATCAACATTGCGGCTTTCGCAAACATACATAAATTTTTTGGACGTGGGAGAGCCATGCCTAGGCACGTATCGACCAGTTCGAAAGAAGTATTACCTCATAAAAAAAATAGTAATTAAATAATGCTTGCGTTGGGTTTCGCTATATTAGTAAGGTTTTTGCAGGCCCAACCCTGTCTCCTGTTTCCCTTTCCATTGTCCCCTCTCAACTTTAACGTCTCTTTTTCCGGTTCCTTCAAAAGCAGGCAGTGAATTTGCGACTTTGGAGTTGCAGATGTCCATGAGCCGCGGTAGTCACTTACTATCAATCGAACCGTCTGCTCGTATTCCTTATTCAATAAAAATATTGTTTTAAAAGCGATAAATTGTTATATATGTATGTTTTTTATTATATGGTTATAAGTAATAGAGGCCGAAATATTATAGACACGAATAGACAACAAGCGACTACTCAGCGCACAATAATAATACTCTTCTTTGTATACCAGTTATTAAATAAAATTAAAAACTTAAAACTACAGACAAATTGTACAAAAATTGACGGTTTCCCGTGAATTAACTTCAAAAACATGACATAGCTTGTTTTTATTATCGAATTCGAAAAGAAAGAAAGTAAAATCACTACTCAATTCAGGTGTTTTGTTACTTTTTTTGCTATAAAATTTTGCGGAATATTATATATAATAACTATCGTCTTCGTCTATACATTTTGCGAATGAAATGGATAAGTTGAGAGAATATAGATTATACAATGGGATGAAAAGGGATACATACTTTAAAGCATGACCTGGATGACTGCCTCAGATTCGTTTTATTTTTTGGTAAATCGTGTAAAAGAAGGAACTTGAAAAAAAAAAGTTATAATTAATCATCTGGAATCGAACTGGCGTCTCCTGGTCTCCTGGTCTAGTATGCTATGTCACAGAGCTATGTACTTTAGAATTAAGATCCCTCTTGTAATACAATGTATACCTGTGATGACAATAAACTATCTGAATCTGGTTTCGCGACCGCCCTATTTCCCACCAAAGCTATTATAACGTAAAAACGTAAATTTCGTCATTGTTTTTACGGTTTTCTACTGATATTGTAGCAGTTTTTCATTGCCTGAAAACACGAATCGACGTTGTCTAAAAATGAAACCTATCCAGATCGATTTATCGCCCCCGAAACCTCCTGCATACTAAATTTCATGAAAATCGTTGAAGCCATTTCCGATGTTCAGATTATATATATGTATATATATACAAGAATTGCTCGTTTAAAGGTATTAGATTAAATTTAGTCCAGCGTTAAATTGTTATTCTCTTGACAGAATGCTAGTTTAAATATTATCCCCCTTATCCCAAATTTACTTGGAGTCAGTGTAATGTGTACATTGTAAGAAAGTTTTGGTTAGAGTTTTTATTGTTTGCCTTAGGTATGTAGTCGTTATTAGACAGTAAGAATGAAGGAAATGGATATTTGTCGAAAGTAAATGGATTGGAGCAGGAACCTAGGGTAAGAGATGCGGTCAGCTTCGGATTACGAAATGGCATTGAGACTGCAGTAGTTCGAAGAAGCTAGGTCGAGTAGCCAAATGTCCTGTACCTCCTGAAGCGGACAAACTACTAGGACAGGAGATACTTGCTGGTTGATAAATAAATAACTAAATTAAACTGTGAAATAAACCTTAAGAATTCATCATTACGAAAATTTTACAATAATATGTTTTAGTAATTATTTATTTGTAATTTTTTTATGATTTTGGGGGCAAACTAACTGATAGATCACCCGTTAGTATGTGAGTCCCGCCGCAAATGGACACTTGCAACTTAAGAGTCACAAGAGTGCTGTCTGGCTTTTAGGGTAGGGGAAGGGGAAATGAAGGACGTGAAATAGGGGAAAGGAAAAAGAGGAAGGGAAAGACGGGTGATGAAAGTTGTTTGGCCTTTTTTTTTTTTTTTGTTCGTGTGGAAACCCCCTCGGGCCGTTTTTTCAGTGGAACGGTGTGTCGGAATCGAACCGACTAAAACCGCACGGTGTGCCATACTGCGCTTAAAATAGGAGGAATCCGGGAGCAGGATTATTTAGACATCCGGACCCCTCCTAGCGCCTTCCGCACTATGCGGGCACCACCTATGGGTAACCTATCAATGAGGCGGCGTCCAGACACACGCGGACGTCACCCCCTCGCGGCTGGCCACTAAAGCGGGTGGAGGGGAAAACCCGTCCCAACCACCCGCGGCCACACTCAGGGCGGCATGAGGCGCTGGTAGGCGCGCCTCCGCCGCCCGGTTTGACGGCGGCGAATCGGGTCCGAGTGGAGGTCATCCTCCCGGGCCCGCTCCGCCGCATCCTTCTGCGAGATGACGTCCTCGCAGAAGGTTGCAACCGCGGTAAAATTCCTGTCGCTACTGGCCATGGAGCGTATGACAGCCAGCAGCGACAGATCCTTTCCGATGACTGCAGCGAGGGCACGACGCTGCGACGCCCAAGCATGGCAATCCGCAAGTGTATGCTGCGCAGAGTCTCCACTGCAGTCACCGTAGTGACAGACAGGGCTCATTTCCCTCCTAGCAACCGAGTGCAGGTACTTCCCGAAGCAACCGTGCCCGGAAAGAAGAAAGAGTCCCATGCTGCCGCCCCACCCATTCGACAATGACCGGCTGGAGCGCCTCCACGGCGGCAAAGCCAGCACGTGGAGCTTACAGCTGGGATGACCAACGAACCATTGTGGCTCGGCGAGCGGCCTCACGCCACTCGCGTATCTCTTCGGGCGGGGGCCGACTGCCGCCAACCGCCCGGAAGTCAGCCGTTCGCCGATAGACCTCGGCGAGCACTTCCGCCTCCAAATCCCACGGGGGTGTTCCGGCCAACGCACATGCCGTCTCCGTTGATACGGTGCGGTAACCGCGTATGGCTCTAACCGCCATAACTCTCTGAGGACGCCAGAGGCGTGCCCTATTCTGGGCGGTCAGAGCCTCCGCCCACACCGGTGCACCGTATAGTGCCATTGAACGGACAACCCCCGTGTACAGCCGTCTTGTAGCGACGCTAGGTCCTCCCAAGTTGGGCAAAAGCCGCCCAAGGGAGGATGCAGCGCCGACCAGCTTTGGAGCAAGCTGCTGAAAGTGCTCGTCGAAGAGCCACCTCCCGTCGAGGATCAGGCCCAGATATTTTATATGAGCCCGAACCGGTACGAGAACCGAGTTGACCATGATGGAGGCGCCAGGGGGTGGACCACGACGGGGCCCATGGAATAGAAGGGCCTCCGTTTTGTCCAGGGCCACCCGAGCCCAGCGCCTCGATGCGCTCGACCACCAGTGAGGCTCCTCTTTTGGCCAAACGCACCGCCTCCTGAAAGTTCACCCCCCGGGCCGTGACCAAAGTGTCATCTGCATAACAGATTACGCCCAGCCCGGGGGGGAAGTCGCCTCTTAGGGCCCAGTCGAACCCCATATTCCACAGGAGCGGTCCAAGGACAGATCCCTGTGGAACACCGCATGACATGGGCCGACGATTCAGATGTCCCTCTCGGTCCTCGTACATGACGGTACGCTCCTCTAAATAGTCTGCCACTAGCCGCCTCAGGTACTGTGGCACCCCGTGATAGCGGAGTGCTTCCCTGATGCAACTGAATGGCAGACTATTGAATTCGTTGGCAATGTCCAACGACACCGCCAACAGCACGCCGCCACAGCTCACCGCCTCTTCGGTCACGGCCCTCAGACGCAACACAGCACCGATCGTCGAACGACCCGCTCGGTCGTCCGACAAATCGGGGCCGACCTCGCCCAGGTGCCGGACGATGCGGGCAAAGAGAATCCTCTCAAACAGTTTACCCGCCTCATCCAGCAGCACGATGGGTCTGTAGGCTGCAACCGAAGCCGAACCGGAAGCGGGATGAAAGCCGCGCCGTGTGACACCTTCTGGGGTCCTGGGTCCGGGAGAGCTCGAATCGGATATAAAGGGGTGGGCAGTGTGGGGCGGCAGAACATTCCGCTGCTCTGTGCCCCCCTCGACCACAGCGGAAACAAAGTCCGCTACAGTCAAAGCAGCTGCTGCACTTGACGCGGGTGTGCCCAGACCCTAGGCATTTAAAACACCTCATCGGTCTTGCCGCCAGGACTGTGACTCTAGCGTTCACACAACCGATGAGTCACCTAAAATTTTGGCCGACGCCACGGGACAACTAGCCCACACCGCGCCAAGACCACCTGGACCTGGACGGATGGTGCCAACTCGAATGTTGTACGCGTTGCACCCCGTCTTCTCCCGAATTGCAACCCGGACATCATCGACCGAGACGGAGTCATCCAGGCCCGATATGCGCAGCTCTGCGCACTTGGTGGGCCTGGATACCTTCACTCCATCCGTCGCAGCAAATACTCCCCGCAACTTCTCCGCCAGGACATCCGCGGTCTTTGTACCTTCAGCCCCGGGGAGCTCCAGTACTCGAGCCCCCGTCTGGGCTAGGCGCAGCCTCACACCTGAGGTCCCGAATTCAGTGCCTAAGCTATCACGGACCTTTTTGAATACGGCGGCGTAGGATAGCCCACTACTCGCCGCCTCCGCCGAAAGGGTGACCACCACAGCCGCTGTTTTAGGCGCCTGCAGTTTCCTTGCGTCCTTCTTTGTGGCAATCACTGAAACACTCGACGTTTGAGGCGGGGAGGCCGCACTTTTGGAAGCCTTTTTGTTCCGATTTCGGGACCTCTTCTTCTTACCTCCCTCAACTTTTTGCCACCCATCATTGGAGGGGGCAGACGTGGAGGGGGCATTGGCAGTTTCAGCAGGAGGATAAGTTGGACTCGGACCTCGCGGGGCTGGAGAGGGGAGAGGAGGGAACTTTGTTGCTGCCCCTATACCGGGTTTAGTGGCCGCTGCCGCATATGACATACCAGCACGGCCAACCGAAACTGGGAAAGGCTTTGGAGCTGTTGCCCCTTTTCTCTTATCCGCAGCGAGCGGTGGCCTTACAAAGGGCGCCGGAGGCAGCCTAGCCTCCAGACCAGCGAGGCGCCCGTCTATCGCCCTCATCACCGCGTCAATAACTTGATGCAGTTGGGAATCCAGTACATGAGGTACCCCAGGGGGCGTTGGGGACGGAACTGGTTGCCGTACAACTGGTCTTTGAAGCTCAGAGTTATCTGCTTTCGCCCGAAATTGGGCGAACTGTGCACCGAGTTCGGCCACCTGCTCGGTCAGACGGTCGTTTGCCGCTTGAAGACGCGCGACGTCTGTAATCAACGACCCAACGACCCCAGAGACGGCGGACGAGGAGTCCTTAAGGGCCTTTACAAAAGAGCCCTTAAGATTTTTCGACTTGGTGGCCACTTTATGCATAATCGATGGTGTTTGGGGAGCAGAACCCCCCACCTCTGGCATGCGAATTTTAAGCAGATCTGCAATTTCCTCCTCCGCTACATTTTCACCCTCCTCTTTAGCACGGGCGTGAACTCCCCTCCGAGAGAAGGGGGAACCTGACTGATTACGATATGCCGACGGTGGCATCGAGACAAATCTCCAGATGTCTGCTCGGTGGCAGTGCGAGTGCACGCCGAGCCCGTCCTCGTTCCTCCGCTGTGGACAGCGGAGCAACTCTGAGTGACCCTTGGAAGGGTCCCACAGGGTATCCTGTTTTGTCTGGAGTCTCCCCCTGGACCAATCCGGCATGAGTGGCTCTACTGGCACAGCCCCAGGGATCATTGACTCGCGCAAGCCCCCCCACAACGACAACGTAAGGACACAGTTGGGGGGGAAAGTTGTTTGGCCTCCGGTAACCTCACTTACTCAGTCACACAATGCAAGCACTGTATAACATCTGGTTTTCTGTATGGCCATGGTAATACACCGGTCGAGCCGGCCCAAACATGCCGAAGCATGGCTCTTCCAGGACCATGGACAACTACACACACAGCTACAGCTAGGACATGTAACGAGACGTGCTTCAAACTTACATTGTTCAGTTATTGCTACTTTCAATGGTACAACCTATTCAGTTGAACGTAAACAAATCTAAAATTTTATTTATTTATATTTAATTTACCATAAAACTTTGAACATCACATTCTAGCGAAGACGGCTGAGAGAAAGTGTAGATACGAATCGGCTAAAATCGAGTTAATCTATCTTCTGGGTGACGTGAAAATCTGAACACTTTTATATTAATGGACACGATTATTTCACCAACTCTTAAAAAATAGCATCTATAGCACGGTTGTAATAAATAGGCCCGCATCCTGTCCGTGTCGATAAGAAAGTTTAATTCGATAAGTTGAGGGTTCGAAATTTGAATTAATGTGTATACGCTCGATAAGAACCTTCATTTTACTTGACGCCATAAATCTAAAGTTCACCTGTGAATCGACTGTTGATTAAGCGGATTCGGTTCCTGATTGAGATAATTAACGGAATATGGTAATGGTACTCAAGTTTGATCCTAGGTAGTACTTAACACTCGGAGCTCGTTAATTAAAGCAAAAGTGATTTATATACAAACTTTAAATGTACTTTCATAAGTTGAAGATAAAGTTATAGTAATATAGTTAGTAAATAAAGCTTTTTTTATATACATATATAAGATATTCTCCATTTGTTCCTTAGTTTTCTTTACTTGCTAAAAGGATTTTTATGAGTTTTCTTTCGGATGTGAAATTTAGTGCGTCGTATGTATCGTTCACGATGTAGTTGCATTTTCGTTTGTGAAAAACAATCGGACAAGTCTCGGTGGATGAACGTCAGCTTTTCAATTAACTCGGCTGTTAATGAAAGAAACGGTTCGGCGGATACGACCCGACGACCTGACGTATCATTGATGCCGACACTGAGAAGTGTCGACATCAATGTACGTGTACCTGGCACATCACTAAAGTTTATACAACATTTTTTAAAACAACTATGTTTGGAAAACCGCTAAATCTAAAACGTCCTCCCAAACAGATCTATAATGACAGTGTGTTGCGAAAATAGACTATTATAAGTACTGTACCATGGTATTTTTTTAACAATATAAAACATAGTAGGGTTTTTACCAATCCTTATTCTTAATATTGAAAATAAACTATACGAATTTCAACAATTTTGAAAACGCGGTCTTATCTCATGTAATATGTAGGACAAAAGTGCGTGAGAAGTAAATGTATTGCAGGTGTATCGGCAACGTTGTGTTTGAATCATTTACAAGTTAGTATCGATTGATAGGTATAGAAATGTTTAAACATATGATAGGAGTTAAAAACAATGCATACTGTATTAGTTTAAATAAGTATATGAATACATACACAATGAGGCATTTCAACTAAAATTGTGACAAAAACACTTCTTTTATATTTTAAAAAATTTACTTGAATCTTTGAAGGGGTCCTTTTTTTTTTTTTTTTTTGTTGACGGGGTGAAAAATCCTTTGGATCTCCAGCTCCTCGGGGACACAGGAGCCAGGAGTATGTGGTGTTTCCACTAAAAAACACCCCGACGGCCGGCCTCTGGCGCCCTACTCGGTGAGGACCCGGACCATGTTATTTCAGGTCCTCCCCGAAGGGGTCCTAGTTGGCAGGAATTTTTTTTAGGAACTTTGTGGATGAAAGAGTGCAAAGACCTTAAGGCACTAGAAGAATTGGTTTTTGAGACTTATTTTAACAAAAATCAGAGAACACAAAATAATGTTCCCTATTTGAACATTATTTTGTGTAAGAAACGTAAAAATTCAAACATTTTTACGTTTCTTTTCATTCAATTTTTTTTTCTTAATTATACATTTTAGCCTATTTTCGTAGCCATAAAGAACAAAAAAAGGTAAAAATATGTTAATTTTCAATTATATTTGGTAAATAAGTGAAGGCATTTGATATCCATTCACTTGGTTTTATCTGGATATACTTGCCAAATAACCTAATACAGTCAATTATCCTTTGCATGAGACAAGGGATTTGCTCACAAGTCAATAGTACATACATTATGTACAATTTTAAATATCAGGTATGTTATTTTAGTTCAATGAAATTCTAATTCAGTTTACTTCAGTTTTTTTTTTAAATATATTTCAATGGCAATCCTTTGTGGGACAAATTTCTAACGTAGCGTCACGTCTTTCAGTATTTTTTTTAATGCGGATTCCCATGCATGTATAGTATTTAGTTTATCTAAAAACAACTCAAAATGAGATATATCCTATGTCCTTTTACTGTATTGATTAAGTATAGCAAACGATAGCACTCACTTTAAAATTATCTTTGTGAGTAATTATCTTATCTTTATATCTTATATTTTTAAAAAGACAACTCCTGCACTAGTATTAATTTACTTCACAAACATTCAAATACAAAGGACACCTAGACTTTTAACAACAATTTTAAGGGTTATACAAAGTATGTACCTTTAGCTGTTGGATCGATTCCGATCCTACAGCTCTCAACCCGTCAGTGGTTTTAAACCTGTGTACCAGCAATCCGTTTTAAATATTCGTAAAGTAAGAATTTTACAGACCTTGGGACAAAATAATTTATGCGCAAAATATTTCGGAAAGGGAAATCGAAGATATGTTTTATTCATTAATGAATGAAAGGTCAGAGAAAAAGTTAAAGAAGATAAATAGTATAAGAAAACACAAATAATATTTACGAAAAGGTAGATGCTTTATGTGAATGACTTGATTTCCTTCTCATCAATTGAACATTTAACTTTGAAAGTATCTTTTTAACGCCTGGTATTAAATGGAAGATGGCACCTGTGAAAGGTATTTATTTTTTATGCTTTAGGGGGCAAACGAGCAGACGGGTCACCTGATGGTAAGTGACTACCGCCGCCAATGGACACCCGCAACTCCAGAGTCACAAGTGCGTTGCTGGCCTTTTAGGTACGAGTCCGCTCTTTTCTTGAAGGTTTGAAGGTCATATCGGTCCGGAAATACTACAGGCGACTAGTTGTTCCATATTCTAGTAGTGCAAGGCAAAAAGCTTCTGGAGAAGTGCACAGTGGTGGAATGTTTTTAAAGGAAAGCAAATCATCATCAATACTTCGGTAAAGCTTTAAAAGCTTGTAATAAAAGCTAGCACGAATTCCAGTTCTAGTAAACTCAAAAAATTAGCAGTTAGCAGCAGTTAATAGCAGTTAGTAACATATATACACTCAAGTGTACATATACCACTTGTGTAATAGGGCACTGTCCGATATGTAACTACGTCCCATCATTTACGTCACCCACTAAACTAGACTTTTTAGTACTACTAGTTGTTATCTCGGTTTGTTAAAGCGTATTTTTATTATTTTTGTTTCGTCATGTAAAATGATATCGGACTTAAACTTAATGTAGAAAAGTCGGATTTATATTTAGTGATTTTGTATTAATTTTAATTCTTGTATTTTATAGTCACTGCGGTTTTATATATAAAAAAACATGTCTGAAACAATTCCACAGCTTAAACCAATCGATAACACCTCATTAAATAAATCCAATAAGCTTTACGACCTTACCCGCAATCATGGTATGATGGATGCCACATACCTACATTGATACCTGGATAAGAGAATGTCCTTATCTACTTATAAAACCATACAGTATTGTATTATTACCCGACCACGTAATAGAAAATAGGTTTACAGTAGAATAACAATAGTGAAAGATTGATGAAGAATAGATATTTCTTTTAACATTATTCGAGCCCATGGTGTACATAAAAACTAGGAGTAACTAGGGCATGCATAATTCATTCATGGATTTGGTATTTGTATCGATTGACATCGGCCTTGGTTCTTCACTACCTCAGTAACTTCGATTAATAATGTACTCGTAAAGCAATTATGCTCCAATTAACTCTTATTTTATTTTAATTGACTGTGTGTTGTTTCATTTAGAGTTGGATAATGGATTTAGTGATGCAGTTGCGCATTGATATAAAAATATGAGCAGTTACTGCAGAAGGCAACGTTTTGACAGTAGTAGAAATATGCTTAGGCACGAATGGGCCGGCTCGACCGGTGCGATATCACGGCCTCACAGAACACCGATTTGAAGTAACGCCAAGCGTTGCATTTCCCCGAAATGACTGAGGTTTCCGGAGGCCCAACTACCCTTTACCCTCTCCTCATACCCCCTCTCTTCTTTCCCCCTAGCAACCACCATTTTTCATCACACTCAAAGGCGGGCAGCGCACTTACTACATAAACATACTTTGACCAAAGTTTTGCTGGAGAAATCTATTTAAAAATACATATTATAGTTACTATGTGCAAGAATTTCATAATGAGTTGTATTGAATTGTAGAATGATAATGATAATAATGCCACTTCAAAGCTCACCATACATATACATGTGAGTACATATTTACGACTAGCCGTAAGTCGCAGTTTCATCTGTCTTAGTTAGTCACTGCTGCGCTCCTAAGGGTCGTAGAGTAATGTTTTATAGCCTATTTTATCTTCAGTGAATACCAAAAATTATTCATAATTAATCATTTAAATGTAACTAATATTTCCAGAGATAAGAGACATACTCAAAAAATCTTCATACTTTTTATGTTATCATATATGTTTTTATGTTATCTACATTTCATGTATTATATATTTCTTGCAACCTTTAATAACTTCTTTTTGGAACTCTATTGAATTCATTCGTCTCCATCTAGTTCAGAGAAGATTCTCAAGGATTAAATAAAACTATCAGGAGGATCTTCTCATAAAAAAGGACATAGTCACCTTTGAACCGACGACCAGGACTTTTTGTGTTTAGGAGCATCTTAGATATATAAGTATTATTTTGATATCAGGTGTATGGCCCAGTAGGGTGTCATTCCGTGTTAACTGCTTTCAAAAAATCCAGAGACACCAGGTCTGTCTGTCATTGCAGATTTATTGTATCAAACCGGTCGGTATGGACAAGCCTGCTAGTCTAGTGGTTAGTGGTCGTGGGTTTCATTCCCACATAGGACAAATATTTGTGTGATTAGCATGAGTGTTTCGTCTCTATCTGGGTGTAAATTGTCTACAATATGTTTTTCCGTAGAAATATAAAAGTAATTTTGAAGAAGTATAAAAATTTATCAGTGGTCTGGATACCGTAATGCAAGCTCTGCTTAGTTTGGGATCAGACGGCTGCGTATGCGATATCTGAAGTTATTATTATTAATCATAACATAATTTATTACTAATATTGTGGTGGTAAATTAACCTGATTACTGGGCCACAGATGGTGGGTCTAATTTCATGCCAGGGGGTGATGTGTCTGTAATAATGTGTAGACAATAATGTAGCTTTGCCTAAATTGAGGCCACACAATAGTGTGTAAGTTCTTTCAAATCAGATGTTTTTACATTATCATCTTTAATAAACTCCTACACATTTTATCTACGGCATAGACAAGGTTATAGAGACATTAACATCATTGTAGTACACTTATCAAGATTCCACCAGAGTATAATTAAATCCATGAAGCCTTCAAAGTTTTCAGCCTCGGACTTAACGCGTTTATATTAGTCTGTAGATAAATACACATAGACTATCAAAAAGGTTTGTACAGTAAAAGATGCCAGTAAATAATTAATGTTTAAGGATCTCGTCCACTTTCAGAGGACAAGATTAATTAATTTTATACTCTGTCTCCTAACTGCCTAATGGAAGATTAACGTTGGGTATCTATAGAGAATGTAATCTGAGAGTTTTCATACCTGAAATACAATGTTACATCTTGTAATTGTCATTTTTTAAATTGGATAATATTGGATAATTTTGGATTTTAAAATATACAACTTTATAATAATGAATACCATATCAATACCATTTGAGGCTAAGGAAGCCAGATGTTTCCAAAATAACGGTTCCTTTCTTTTTTCTTTCAAAAGACAACTCTCACACTAGGAATAATTCCTGTGTCACGGGGGACTTCACAAATATTCAAATAACGCTTAAAAAGAACACCCAGACTCAGAAGAACAATTTACGGATCACAAAGTGTTGTTCCGTGTATGGAAATCGAACCCCCAATACGCTGCAGCCCGTGCCGAGGGCTGCAGCGTAGTGGCGAGGCGACCACTTAAGCCACTGCGCCATCCGTGCAGTCATTTGAAATATTGAATATCTCAGGACGCTGACATATGACTACATGAGACTTTTCAAACAACATGTAAATTACCGAAACAAAGGTTCATAAGAAATTCAGCTTATTACGTTTCCAGGTTTGATCTTTTTTTAAGCTTAAGTTACTGTTATTATGATTTGAAACAAATTCCACTGATATCTCATTCACGCTAGCATATAATTGGAAACATACGATGATATTAACTTAATTTGTTTGATGATTTAATATGTAGCAACTTTGCATGTCAAATAGATTCATGCAATGCATACCAGAGATGAGCTGCTCTATTGTATCTCTGGTCTATTGTAAAAGATCTATGATCTATGATCTGTGATCTATGATCTATGAGTAATTTGTGGAATACAAGGGTAGTGTTGTATTGTGGTTTTCAGATGATCCCTTAGATGGTGATGGCATTTCGTATGCGTGTTATTAAGTAACTTGAAAATAGTACTGTTTAACAAAAATGGAGATCTTTCATTTTAAGGTATGAGAAGATAAGCAAATGGATCTGCGGTAACGCAAGCATTGCTTCACAATCGGTTTTCTGTGGGGCTGTGGTTTTCCAAAAATTTTCGGTCGTGCTGTACCTACCCGTCTAATCATAGTTCTCCAGCCCCGTCAACATATACCATCTACATAGATAAAATATACATAGAAAGTGTTATTTAATAGTGAAGTTTAGAAAATAAGAAGCGAAATAATGAATTTCAGAATTAAATTAGGAAGAGCTCAATTTTGAAGTGGATAACTCAAACTCGGGAAAATAATAAAATGTCAAGAACCAAAAATTCATAAATTTTAATTGTTTTGCACAAATTATTCCAGTAGAAAAATAAATTAGAAAAGAAAGAAAATCGCAGTCTAAATTCAAGTTAAAAAAAACATTCATCATAAAAACAACCTAGATGAAAGCTACGATGAATTACATATCAGCTTGAGAAACTCAGGTACCTAAAAAACACCATTGTTAATTGCGATTGACACTACACTCATGTACGGACACAAATGGGAATTGAAACAAAAAGTTGTCGGCATATTTTTTTTATTTTCATATACCACCTATGAGAAATATTATACAGAAATTAAACCAAACCTGGTGCCTTAAATGAAAAACTGTTGGAATCGTCTTTGATATTATACAAGGACTTTAACAAGTCAAATTGTTGTTATAATGTGCAATAATAATGATTCCGTGACGAGTACAACCGACTTTATGCTCCTATGTAGTCAAACTAGCTCACACAAATGTTTTACTTTGTGATATAAAAAAGATAGGTTTCTAAATGAGATAAAATCACTAGATAAATTTCGATACATCTGTTCTCAGTTTGGTGATACTAAATTTGTAAACTGAAATCCTAAGGTTCCATATAAAATATTTTATGTATTCCTATATTGTACATCGAGTCTAATGTTAATATAAAACTGTATTGAAACCTAGACTTCAAGACTAGCACTCAAACCGAGCTATCATTGGAAGTTAATTCATCATCAGCAGAAACTCTAACAGACAAAAAAAATTTTAGTCTAAAAATATTTTTACGATTTTCCACGCCAATGTACAGTGTATGAAGTCTGAACATTGTGATTTCGATGTGTTAGCTCAAACATAAAACTTAGACATTGTCTGAGCGAAAATATTTTAAGAGGTAAAAACCCAGAAATTTTGCTTACTGCATATTTTTCTAGACGATATAAATCACGCGACGGAGTGTCTATCTATGTGTAAATAAAAATAATTAGTTATAAAACTATTACGTAACTGGATATCTTAATTATGAGTTGAAACTCAAATTGAGTACTGTGGCATAAAAATACCAGAAAAAAATGGTATATATTGTGTTTGTGCAGAACACCTCACGCCTACATAAATATTTTCATGGAACCTTTATGTTTTGAGGTCACAGGTCGAGAAACAAATAAAAGAAAAAGGAATTTATTTAACAACACATTAAAACGTCCGTTCCGTAAATGAATAATAGTATCCGATGTAGTTTAAGGTTTAAAGGAAAGTGTTGGTACAAAATGCAACGTAACGTAGATTATCATATCGAAATGTTGATAAAATATATATCCTAAATAAAGTTTAATGACGTATATCAATAAACAGACGTAAACAAAGCTTACGAAGCTTTCAAAGACACATTTAACCAAAATTTTTAACCTTCATTTACCAATTAAGAAAGCAGAAATGCATTATAAAACTTGTAAATAGTGGAAAAGTAAAGGTATTTCAATATTTAGTAAAGACAGAAGAAAAAGGTATCTTCATACTATATATATATATAGCATTAGCTGTCAAGCATAAAAATTTAAATATTTCTTCTGTAAATGCGAAATTCTTCCAATAAATTGTTACAATAAAATCAAAGTCACGGGGGCACTAAGCGAAAAACCCAAAGAAGAAATATCATTAAACCATCCATTGATTATATTATACCGCATAATACTATTAACCATTTATACAACTTAACGATTTATATAATACTCAAAATATCCATACCTCATTATCGACCAAATATAAATCAATGCCAAGAAATAACCTAAACAGTATTTTTCTTTATCCAACGGATGCATATTAAGTCAATAAAAAGTTCAAAAGTTAAAGGTTAAAAATAGTTGTAGTTACGACAATATACCCAATATAATTATTAAAAAAGCTATTCCATTTAATGTTGATCCTCTTGCATATATTATAAACTTGATGTTAGTAATGGGTGAGTTTCCAAACAATCTACAAAAAACCTTAAAAACCCATTATATGCATATATGTATATATATATATATATATATTATATATATAGTTATATATATATATATATATATATTTATATATATATGTATATATATATGTATGTATATATATATATATGTATATATATATATATATATGAAGACATGACATAATACATAATAATAAATATTGTATTTATTAATCTCATTACAGGTATAACTTAGGTCATACAGGTCATACAGGTCAAGTATAGGTCAGTGAAACTATTTCATTCCTTTATGAGAGACTGGTGTCTGTGGTAGGAAAAACCGTTGTCACTAGGCCCTCAACTCCTGGACGAAGCATATTATTTCATTATAGCATGTACAATTTTACTATAAATATAACATAAGTAGTCAAAATAAAATTAAATAAATAAAAAAAAAAAAACAATATGTGTATGTGCCTGCGTGTGAACACGCATAGTATGCTTTCTGTATCATCATATATTAGGTTTTGAAGCCGTGTTGTTAATACTGTTTTTTAATTAATATTTGTTTAGCAGTTATATGCAACCTTTCTTGTATCCCAGAAAGGTAGCTAAAGTGCACTCTTTAAGTCTGCGCTTTGAGCACGTTCCAATTTTATTAAAATGATTTTAGATGCACCTCCCCGGTATGTGATGCAGAACATCATTATTCATTGATATAAGGCGAGATACGTTATTTTAAGGATCTTCTTGAAACATACATGTCATAAGTTTTTAATACAAAAAATAATTTCCTAGTTTTAGAAGTTAGTACATGTATATGATCTATCATTTGTAGTTTCTTGAATGTGGGTTCTTGAACGTGGGATGGAGCTATATCTCGATCATGACATAGATGTGCAAACATGGTCTGATGAGGTGTTTCAAAAAGGTATTTTTTTTTAATTTTTACTTGGAATGTTATTTATTTAGTTTTATCGACATTCAACGATAATAGATTGAAGTAATGCCAATGGTGACTGGAATCATGCCCTTTTATGCACTCTGAAACGTATACTTCTAGGAATTGCCTTGAAAAATTAGTATGGTGTCGTGAGAAAAAGTGATTATTTTTAGTGTTAGGTATATCTAACTGACAAGTCATTAATAACAATTAAGAAGCAGGTCGGTCTGAGGATACTTGCTTGTGGCACGCGTATATCTATAGGGAGATCGCCACTAGGTATACCATCTATTTGGACACACTGTGAGAGATCTGTGAGGAAACTTGTAAAAAATCTGCAATTTTATGCCACGAACCTTCATCCATTGTAATTTATTAAGCAGACCAGGGACAGAGACCGTATCAATTGCCTTAGCCAAATCTAGAAAAATGGCCAATAGTTTTTTCTATTCGCCCATATTAGTAACTATAGGATTTTTAAGCTCATGGCCGCGTCATCCGTTGGCTTGTTCCTGCGGTAGCCGAATTGGGAATTCAAGAGTAACTTTTATGCTTCTAAATCGTTTTTAAGTCTATTGTTGGCAATGTTTTCAACGATCTTTGTGAAACCAGGAAGAATGGATATAGGTCTATAATTATTCACACAGTCCCAACGCCACTTTTATGAATAGGATGAACAAGAGCTCGCTTGAATTCCTTTGGAAAGGTGCCGGACGAGAATGCCAAATTACACATATAAAACAGCGGTTCGATTAAAATACTGTTATACCTTTTAATAAAATTGTTGGAAATATTATCTAGATCAATAAAGTCATTCTGAAGTTCAAATGTAATTAAGTCTATTTCATAAATATCTGTGGGACGAAGCACGAATGATTGCGGATGAGTCACGGGATGATAGGGCTAGTGAACTTTTAGTATATTAGCCATCCGCAAGACCCCTCCAAAAAGTTTCTATTACAGGTGCACCCCAATACCAACTTCTCCCTCTTGACCGCATTCAACGGAGAGCGACTCGCATCATCGACTGCCAAGATATTTCTGATCGACTTGACACCTTGGCGTTGTGTAGAGATGTAGCTTCACTCTGCAACCTCTATCGCTTGTATCATGGGGAGTGTTCAGAGTAATTGTTCGGATTTATACCGGCTGCTGGTTTCCGCCATCATTCTACGTGACAAAATATCCATCCCCATCACCTGGACGATTGGCCCTCCACCACTGTGCGCTTCTCCAGAAGCTTTTTGCCTCGCACAACCAGCTTATGGAACAAATTGTCACCTGCCGTATTTCCGAACCGATACGACCTTCAAACCTTCAAGAAAAGAGCGTACTCCTACCTAAAAGGCCGGCAACGCACTTGTGACTCTTGAGTTGCGGGTGTCCATGGGCGGCGGTAGTCATTTACCATCAGGTGATCCGTCTGCTCGTTTGCCCCCTAACGCATAAAAAAAAAATAAAAAAAAGTAAAATATCAATTTGCTGTGTCTGCTGATCCTATAGGGTTATTAATGGTTATCAAATCTAACGCTGGGGTCTTAATTTGATGAGTATGTGTGATATTTTTAACGACCTTCCAACTTTGTTGAGTATTGTGTTTAGCGTTATTAATTTCTTCTCATATTCTCTTACAGCATTTTTCATTCATGAATTACTGAAATTTCCATAACGAGTATAGGTCAGCTTACGAATTTCGTTTCTTGTATCTCTTTTTTGTTTTCTGACATAATTGCCTTACCTATTTCTTATACACCTTAATATCCCCTTCATAATCCAAAGTTTTAGGAGAGGCTGCCTCTTAGAAGTACGCGTGGTTTTAGTACATAAATAGTTATAGACCAATTGCCATTTTGTGATTTATATCTAAAGTCGTGAAAAATGTTATAGGCGTATACAAAGGGATTGCAATGTTTCTGGCGATTAACAATATTTTAAATGCTAAAAAATCACATTTTTTTTAATATTAATTATGAAAAAACTATGTTTTGCTCTTCCTATTGATATGTCAAGAGCATTTGACTGTTTCAAATATGACATTCTGCTGAATCAGCTATAATGTATTGGAATACAAGCATTAGCACTCGAATTTATTGCAAAGTATTTAAATAACAGAACGGAGGTAATTGTCATCGAAACCTACAATGGTAAGAATAAAACAGTAGCAATAATGCAATCCAAATTTGAAACTGTAGTAATAGGTGTACCTCAGGGTAGTAGAGTACGTTATTGACCTTAATATTTAAACACATTAAAAGTGTCTAAGGATTCGGTACGTTTTAGAGTATCTATATTTTGGATCATCTTTCATCTTCTTTTTAGTGAATTTCACTATTTGGAGTTGGGCCTCCTGAAACTTCACTCCTTTCGGGGAAATGCAACCTTTTCTTCACAACCGGTTTTATGTGAGGCCGTGGTATCACGCTGGTCCATTCGTGCTTAAACAAGGTTCTACCACTCTTGAAGACTTACCATTTATTAAATGAACGTTAGCAGCCATTCTTCAATGTGATTTTGATGAACTGATTGTAAGCATGCCAAATCGCTGTGATTGTAAGAAGCCAGCCTGGAAGACCAGATTTGGTAAATATTCATTGGATTATTTAATAGTTAAAATGTACTCCATCCCTAGACACTTTTGATGTTTGTATTAACCAGCTGCCTAACTTAGTTAACCATCTATGTGTAATATATACCGATGATGCAACCGTATTTATTTCCAAAGAAGCATACTTTTTAAAATACCCTCATGAAATATATAAAGCAATATCGACCGTGGCAAGCTTGTTGCATACATTAAATTTAAAATTAACCCTTTGAAAACAAAGTTGGTTCAATTAAGAAATTACAAGGGTCACCCTCTCAACTTAAAGTAACAATGTCTAATATCAGAATCGTACAGGTAGAAGATATTAATTTTCTTGGTGTTTAAAAATAAATAAAAATATATCCAGTTATTGTTACGCACTATCAGTTTGAACTGAAAGTGTTCCGAAAAATGCCTATTATCCACCACAATTTATCCCTTAATAGCTTATTGTATCATATGCTAGAGAAAGTCAACAACAAACAAATCTAGTACATTTTATACAGTAAACAAAAAAAAACATATCATGAACATAAATATTTAAACTAAACAAATCTTATTCCGTCATAATTCAGTTACAGTTAGGCACAGCGTTTTTGCTGCTATCCGGGTGTACACGGATAACCCGTCTCTCGTCTGTAATTAACTTAAAAATTTCCTTGAGGCGCGGATCAAGATTTCACAGACGGCCGCTACCCTCTTTGGAGAATGACAATGAAGTTGTGACACATGGTTGTAAAAAAAATACGTCTTATTACAAAATCGTGTAAGTATTAACTTTGTAATCAATGTTCAAAGCATTAAATTTTTCAATTGTGTATTTGCTATTGTGTAGAATATTTCTGATACCCCATCCCGGGAAAGGAAGTCTAGAACTATTTTACTTTTTTTTTCTTTACAAAAAGAATACAAGTAACATGGTCACGTGGTGTTTTTTTATGCGATAGGGGGCAAACGAGCAGACAGGTCACCTGATGGTAAGTGACTACCGACGCCCATGGACACCCGCAACTCAAGAGTCACAAGTGCGTTGCCGGCCTTTTAGGTAGGAGTACGCTCTTTTCTTGAAGGTTTGAAGGTCGTATCGGTTCGGATATACGGCAGGCGACAATTTGTTCTATAAGCTGGTTGTGCGAGGCAAAAAGCTTCTGGAGAAGCGCACAGTGGTGTAGTGCCAATCGTCCAGGTGATGGGGATGGATATTTTTAGGACGATGGCGGAAACCAGCAGCCGGTATAAGTCCGAACAATTCCTCTGAACACTCCCCATGATACAAGCGATAGAGGATGCAGAGTGAAGCTACATCTCTACGTAACGCCAAGGTGTCAAGTCAATCAGAAATATCTTGGCAGTCGATGATGCGAGTCGCTCTCCGTTGAATGCGGTCAAGAAGGAGAAGTTGGTACTGGGGTGCACCTGCATAGAGATGAGAACAGTATTCCATGTGCGGCCGAACCTGCGCCTTATAAAGTTGCAGGCGGTGGGCCGGAGTAAAATACTGTCTCGATCTGTTTAGCATATGTGTAAACTATATATAATATATACATGGCATTACTGTTACTTTAGCAAGTGTATTTGTATGTCTGTAACTTATGGAAAAAACATGTTGAAACTATGGTAAAGTAGCTATTCAATTTATTTTATCTTATGTTGTAATTCCTTATAACTAAAAAAATTGGACGCTTTAAAATGATTTTTAACGATTTTATGAAATCAAGGTATTGCATCTGAAATTAGAATTTGAATAGGTATTTCAGTTTTTTTTTAAATTAATTTTTAATAGTTGAACATTAACGTAAGGGAGTTCTTTTATTCTCTCATAACATCTTAATAACTATTTTGTCAGAATAGTTGTATTTTTATAACCTTAGAAACATTAAATTATTATACTAGATTACATACATACACTCACGTCTATGCCCCGTAGGGGTAGACAGAGACTGGCCTGTTGATTCCTGTGTCGCGGGGACTCTACAACACTACATTCGGGGACACAACAGACACAATGAACACTCAAACTCAGAACAATTATTTGTGGATCACACATTTTTTTATCTTGTGTGGAAATCGAACCCCAGACCTCCAGCTTAGCAGTCTAGGTCATTAACCACTAGATAAACAGGCCAGTCAAACATTATAACCAAAATAGGAATCCTCTCTTGCTACGTTTAAAATGTACAAGGTCGTTCTTCATCAAATGTTTATATACCAAGAGAAATGTCTGAAAAGTGTCTATTAGGCTATTTTCGTTCATCTCTGGTAAAGATGAGGACCTACAGCAATCATGTTGAAACAATCCATCGCGGGTGAGATCAACTAACCATTCTGTATTCAAGCTTAGTTTGCATGATCCTCTATAAATAACGGAAATATCAAACACCAATAAAGTATCCGATAAATATTTCAGCTGCTTGTTATTCCAAACGGCCGTATGTTCGTAAAGGTACACGCTTTCCAGGGCGTTGTTTGAGTCTGAAGATTATACCAATTTTGTTTATTCTCTTTCTCTTTCATTCCTATATTTTCGAGCTACGGTTTTGATGAATTGAATCTCTGATTCTCTAAAATAATATTTGTAATTTTCAAGTTATTTTTGTTTGTATAAATATGCTGATTTTGTGTTTGAGCTGAGATTTTTGAGTTGTCTAAAACAGACTCAGATAATTTTATTTGTGCTGACAATGTTTATTTTATGGTTGTACGCTAGAATTTAATTTGGATCACTAATTCGGGCCACTCTAGAATTCTATACAACTTTCTAAATATAACGAAGATCAACCTTAACAAAAGGCACTCTGTCTTTGACCAGCTTGCTACTATTCGTAGTCTAATTAAAGTTCAATTCGAATTACATTCTCTAGATTTGAATGATATTTATAGGTTTATTAGGGTAATATTAGACCTAATTCAATTAATTCATATATCTACAGATTTATTTCAATATATACATATATATATTTCGGTGTGAATTATTCTTTATCAGTCAAATGGATAATCAAAGTCGAATGGATTATAAATAAAGTTTCAAGAAAAGCTGCATGAAAAATGACGATACATTCGAAGTACTACTTACTGTACATCATAAATTGGACTGTGAGGATTTAAATAGTTAAAATTTCTTAGACCTAGAGTAATCCTTAAGGGTTTGGCCAAAGTACAATAAATATGTTTTGGATTGTATATTTTTATCAAACATTGCTTATTATAAACTTATTAAAGACTTTTGTTATAATATTAAATTTAAAAAAAATGGAAAATATATGACGTATACAATACGATACCTACCGAATTCTTTATTCTACACCACAGAAATGATACAACATAAAAATAATTATAATATAAAGGTTGCTGCTACAATCGACGGTCTTATCGCTAGTTGCAATTTCTTACTGAAAACCTTTGTAATGGACAAGTGCACTTGATTAGTACGTAGGGCAGTTTTTAGGCGTACAAATTGAGCTAGGGAGGAGCTAGGAGCTAAGAACTTAAACTACATGTATGAAGAAAATATAATAATAATAATATAACTAGTAAAGCTCAAATACATTGACAAGTTTATATACGTATACACAATATGCATATGTTACAATTATTTGAATTAGAGATACTTCTCATAAAATATTAATAGCCTTCCTATTATTGTCTCATAATTATTTGGGGGTCGGTGATATGGTGTAAGAAATGACCAGTTAAAAGTTGTAGTTATACTTTGCACAATAAAGTAACATTTATATAAACACCTGGCTCTATACCTTGATATAGATACAACAATTTTCTTTCAGGTCACAATCGAACAAAACAATAATCTAAAGTTTCGAACAATAAAGCGGAATGGAGGCCGATATTATAAGGCTTTAATGTTTTATATACCGCACTGGACCGTAATTTAATTTTATTGAGATTTGTTGATATAACTGGCTGCATCTGTGTCAGGATGTCGTTTTAATCTAAAAAAGAAATGCTGATTTAGACCTGAATTGACTAAATGATTTTTTTCTATTTTCAAATTTAAATCAGTATATTTGGTGGACCTGCGATTTTAAATGTGGTTAATTAGACCTCATTTTTAACAAAGATTTTACAATTTCTGGTTAGAGAGCTTAAACTTCCTGGCAATAGCCAGTTTAAGTTACAGATATTCGACTCTGATCTTCTCCAGCTATTGCTAATACTCCCCATTCTATCCATAGAAGAATACCATTCAATTCTTCAATAGCGTTCCCTTTGAATATACTTCTTCAAATCGTCTAATATATTTCTAATGTGGAATTCATAAAGTGCCCGACTTCTACACCAATTATGTGAATTGGATCAAAATTACGTAAATTTGGCAGTATCTAGAGATTTAATATGCCTTTTTCAAACTTTTAGGCATGCAGGCGTAAGTAAGTGTGAAGATGAAACCTTCTCAGGTATACTCCTATGAGTACAATAAGCAGGCTTCTAAAATTTCCTATAAACCTTTGTTTCTTGAATCAAGAGCAAGTTTACGATCCTCTAACGGGATAATAACTTTTTTTTAATATAGGGGACAGACGAACAGACTGGTCACCTCATGGTAAGTGACAACCATCGTCCATAGACACCTGCAAATCAAGATTTGTAAATGCGCTGCCCACTTTTGAGGGTGATGAGGGATACAGGGAAAGGAAATAGGTGAGGGGAGGGGACGAGGAGAGGGGGAGTTAGGCCTCCGGAAACTTCACAAATTTCGGGGAAAATGCAATGGAAGCGTTGCTTAACAATCGGTTTTCTGTGAAGCTATGGTATCGCACTGGTCGAGTCGGCCCATTCATACCTAATCTTGGCTCTACCACGATAAAACAACATATTAACATTTTTGTCATCTTATCTTTGGCGTACTATTCTTAGCATAAAATGTAGCAACATTTTTCGCAAAACATTTTGACTTAGTAGCTTAGATTGGTTAGTTGGTAGTAACTTGTAGTAGTTTATTGGGCTGTGGTTAGTGATCCTGACTGCTGGGCCAGTTTTTATTCCCAAATGGAACAAACATTTGTGCGATCTACAAGTCTAGTATATATAGTATAATTAGTATAGGTATATTATAATTGACCTAATATTTATGACTATGCTTCACTACTTTACTTTACTTTACTTTAATTTAAACTTTGCATATTATTAATTCAGTGATAAAATTTCAAAATTACCCTAAAAAGAGCTCATAAAGTTAACCCCTAATAAAACAAAGCCAACATTTTAGTAGAAAATTAATATTCTTAAGAAATACAACATCACTAAACAATTAATTCTCAGTTTACAAAATTAAATTTACTCTAAAATATTATCATCATAATTTATTTATATTAAGAATAAATTAGTTAAATCACAGTACCGCAAAGTACATTCAATTATTAAGTTAGTAGTCCAGTGTGACAATGGTAGCTTGAGTATCGCTTGAGGACGCTCGGGATACAAAGCTTGGCACTTGTCTTGATACTTCACTTCGGTATGTTCTGTATGTGTATAACAAAGCTTAGGCTATCTCACAGTGGCCTAAAATATGGATTAATTTAGAGTTTTATTCAGATTATATATAAACTTAAAACGACATATTCTCTAGATAAGTTCTTGAAAATAATATTTTAGGATCTTTGACAACGAGTAACTTTAAAAGTGGCACACAGATCAATGGAGACTTTTGGGGGTTTATTGTGAAACATAATGCAGCTAAAAGCTATAAAAAAAAGTGTTTTGTAGTAACGAAGAACTAGATCATTGAAATAAAAGTGTAGCAATTTACTATTCAACACACCACCAACTTACCCTTAAATGACATTTTGTGCATTAAGAGGTGCCCTATTACAGGTATGTGCCCGACCCAATCAAACCCTTGCATCAAGAGACTTATGCAGAAGGCAGGAGTTTCCTATCTGGAGCCCTAAGCACCGGTGTCTTGATTATTTCATCTCCACAAAATGCATTTGTCATACAACATGCAGTTGGCAAGAAAGTTCGCAAGAAAGTAAGTCTGAAACTAAGCCGAGGTCTGTACTATAGATCTCCAGGCCCCTCCCCCCCCAGAGAAAGATCGGGAGGTTTGTAAGGATAGAAGCAAGTGCAGTCTGTTGTCTCTGCCTACCCTGGAGTAGGAAATGCTTGTATTTGTACTTTATACACATACATAAAAGGCTTTATCAATATTTTATACCAAATCAGCAACTAATGAAACTGATTTATATTTATTTAAATATACGGTTTTACTCACGAGTGCAGCGACGACTTACTCCTTGAAAAGGCCTCCTGTCGAGACCGAAACTAGTCGGCCATCGTCAAAACTACACACGTGAGTAAAACCGTATATTTAATA
This sequence comes from Tyria jacobaeae, assembly GCA_947561695.1. Taxonomy (NCBI): domain Eukaryota; kingdom Metazoa; phylum Arthropoda; class Insecta; order Lepidoptera; family Erebidae; genus Tyria; species Tyria jacobaeae. The sequence goes on along the minus strand of OX387231.1, from coordinate 9,203,076 downwards.
TATAATTAAATTGAATTGGTAAGTTAATATATTTTAAGTAAGTAAGATGTAAATTGTAAGGTAGTACTCGATATTATTTGAAATCTTTGCCACACTTTTGATAATTGTAATGTTATAACTCTGGTCTAATTACATTATATTGCTATGAGTTTCAGTCAATACATATATAATTTAATCTACTAAGCTGTTTTTGCCTGTAGCGAAAGTTAATAATAAACTGAAGGGCAATTGATTAGTGTTGTACCTCTGCCTACGGATATTTCTCGTTACTTCTATCCTTTCTCGAACCAAAACACACTTTCTTTTACAAACACGTTTGATAAATTCAGGCTTTTGTAAGCTTTTGGCGTAACAAACAAAAAGGGAAAGTTTTCCGATCCAATACATAATCCACATGTCTGACAAATGTAGGGTGGAATTCATTTTATCGCCATCTTTCGTGTTTATAAAATATTCATGTGGTATATCGTAAACTCATCCTTGACAGCTCTGATTGAACACCAGCTCATATATACATTATGTGCACGGCATCATTAAAAAAAATCTGTGTAATAATTGACAGAATTATATAATATTAAATAACGGCCAAAAACCAATTAATTTTGTTTGGTGAAAATTGGCTTGCTTACCCGTTTGATTATGTTTTGCTATTTTTATTTTTAAGTTTAGCCCGAAGTTGAAATCACCTCGGTACATTATTATTAAAAATATGTTCTATAGAAGTACTAGCTTGGCTCATAAGATTATCTTTTATAATAAGATTATCTTTTAGTGTGCTCCTATGTCATAATGTTATACTCATATTTGATTTTCCCGATAATAAAGAAAAAGGAAACAATTTTTCAAAAGAAAAGTTAGTCAATGTGAAATACACAAATAATCTCTGACATCTACGATTTTGGACTCACAGGCAGATAACTCGTGCGGAGTATTTGTATTTTGAATACTGATTGTTATATGATTAAATGAATATTCTCAGAGGGTGTGGATACCGGTATTTTTCATTTATGAACCCTTCAAAGAACAAACAAAGAAAAAAGTTCTTCCGCTCTGTTATATGTAAGTACAAATGTGTAATCTGGATGCCGATGTCATTAGGTACTCTTAAGTACCTTATTTAAGTTTTTTATTTGTTTGTTCTTTATAGGTTTTAGACGGATAAAATAAAAATGTTAGTACTTTATTTATTGTGGACCAAACAGAGGCTACAAAAATCACACTACGACTCTTAGGAGCGGTGCAGTGAGCAAAAGAACGCGAAACTTACATCACTTCCCATCAAGTGAGTAGGAAGACAAATGCCTATTCCAATAAATAATAAACATACTGCGGGAGCGGCTAATTGAATATTTTTTTATGGGATAGGGGGCAACGAGTAGACTTGTTACCTGGACCGCTGCCCATGGACACCCGCAAGTGACACAAGAGTGAAAGGGCGTTGCCGGCCTTTAAGGTAGGAGTATGCTCTTTTCTTGAAGGTTTGAAAGTCGTATTGGTGCGCAACTATGGCAGGAGACAATTTGTTCCATAGGCTGGTTCTGCGAGGCTAAAAGCATAAACTTGAAATAGCAGTAAACTAGTAAAACATATAAGTAAACTAGAAAAGTAAAAAGAAATATAATTTATTTTACTTCAAGCTATCGTATGACACTAAGGATCTTATGGATTATCCTATATAAGGATATGTAATCACATAAAGGAATGGCCCCCCAATATAAGTGCCTTACAGTACGCAAGCGCAAAAGGCTTTGACTATTAATTACGTGCGTTAACATATGTAGTAGTTATGTTACCAAATGCTGTGGTTTTTAATCATATTTAGTTTGATATAAATGAAAAAGTGTTTTAAAGTATACTAAGATGGTTGGAGGTGAATTACAACGGCGATTAACTTGTGAAAAAAATATCAACGTTCAGTTAAAAAAAACTTTTAATATGTTTTTCATCATAGGTAATCCTTCCATATTATAATCGTTGTGATAATCCAGGTATTGATTAGATTCTTTAACACGAATTTATGGTTTCATGGCATCATCAAAAACAATCGCTATTATTATAAAATTACATTTGTACTTGACTTATTCGATTTCAAGTTCTACAGTATATAGAACTTGGCCACTCTGACCTCATAAATTATATTGGAGTTTGTCTGATTTAATATCGGGTCTTAAACGGGCCCAATGTAGGTCTATTGTCATCTGTGTCCTGTCCTCGTTTTGGTGACCTCTTTGGAAAAACTGAAGGTTTTATCTGTGCAATTATAGATGAAGTTGTTATGATGAACTTTATTAAACCTATAGTGGTAACAGACCGATAGGAGCGCCGAGCAATGATTGTTGACCATTCCCCATGACGAAAATGTCATAAGCTGAAAAACATAAACAACTAAAATATTTGGGTTTAGCCCATGAGGTGGTTGACATGTTGGATGTGAATTCTGCGATCATTGTGCCGAGCAATAGTTACATCAGTTCATGGGTTGATTGCTAAGATCCTCGACCAACATGCGCAGAGGCTCATGTTACACAGCTGGGTTAAGGGTCTGATACAGAAGGCAGTCCTTCTTGAAACGCACGCATTGTGAGAAGGTTTCTGTCTCTGAAGTCCTACCCACTGGTAGCTTGGTCCCTGCACCCGATACCAAAACTAACTATTTTTTATATTTTTTTATATTTTTTTTTTATATAATTCAAATGTATATTTAACAAAATATCTTTTATCACTGTTTCTCCGCTCTCCTATATTTATTGTAAGCTAGCAGTTATAACTTCATTACTTTTAACGTTTCACTGTGTTACTACCCCAATCCAACCCATCACCATTACGAGTGGTTATTAAACCCAAAGAGCTCTTACCTTATTTAATTTGGAAGGTGAAACAAAATTATTAAATATTTAACTGTACTACTGAATGCTTCTTAATTAAGCCGTCTTATATAACCTTCAAATATTGACAATATATTTTGAGTACCTGGTTGCATTTCAGTGAAATTCTTTTTTTAAAGAGTTGCAGGCTTTTGATTCATATTAAGTTATAGGGTTAAGTCTGAAATATAATTACTGTCCTACCATTTCGAACTATAGCTTCATAAAAACATTACATGCATGTATGTACATATACTCATCATATCCACTCCTCCACTCGAAGGGTAGGCAGAGGCGTCCAAAAGTCTCACTTTTAGCCAACTATAATTTAGTAATACTTACGTAATAAAGAGCAACCCTGTTGCCATCATCCGGACACTAAGGCTGTATATGTACATATATACTGTCTGATAGATGACAGTTCGATCCTATACGACACTTACGGAATGTGGTGGGTTCCGAATGCAACTTTCATATTTTCTAAATATACGGGCGCATGGAACGATTGTGCAGGTATCGATTAAAAGTGAAATGCTATCGCGTGCTATGTAGTCGGCTAACCTGAATCCTAAACGTTAATCGCTGACACGAACACTAGTTTGAGTATACTATTTTTAAACTACGATTAGATGCCAAGGTAATGGCCAATCACAGGTGGATTTGAACATTTTATTTGAGGTGTTACTGCTGGTGTTTCAGAATGTGAAATATTGTAATAAGTTTCAGCCTTTGATAGAAATAGGGAAATCGTATTGACTGCTGTGTTGTATATTATATTATACATATATATATATATATATAGTATTTAAGACGGCGGTTATCACTTACCAACAGGTGATAGGTCTGTTCGTCTGTCTATGAACATTATATCAAAATGTATAGTTAGTTATCTAAGACTAATATAATTATTGTAAAATTTGTTTTATTGATTTAGTTGTATATTAATTAATTTTGCATGTTTGCATAACATATCATCTTGATGTCTAATTAGTTATTATTAAGTATTATTTTTTATTTAGTTTAAGTATATTAAGTTTAAGTACCTGAAAAAATACAAAATAGTTTTTATTTTAAAATTAATATTATTTAACATTGTATGTGTGTTAAATGTATATTAAGAGCTAATTTTAGATCAGCCAGATATGATAATGTAGTAAATGTTTCATCTAACTTCGTTATCTAGTTCTACAGGAAATTCACAAAGTTACATACAAAACTTTTTAACATTATTAAATTTTCGTAAAAAAGTTCTCTGAAACCGTAATTTTTATACTTCTTCCAATTCCTTCCAAATCCTCCTTCCTCCCTCCCTAAAAGGCGAACAGCACTCTCGAGATTCTTGTGTTGCAAGTTTTCATGGGCAGCGGAAGTCACTTACTATCAGCTGAACCACCTGCTCGTTTGTGCCCCTATACCAAAACTTTACAGCACCATAAGGACAAGCTTATTAAGCTAAATTGATTGTACTACCTATTTAGATTGTACCATCCCAGTTCATTTACTTCTAAGTGGAGTGTTAACTCCTTGAATGGCTGTCAATAATCACCAATGAGCTGTATCACACTGTCGAAGTTGTATACGACACAGAGTGTAACCAATTCTCTAGATTATAATAAGTGTTATGTCAGCAAGTTTACCTTTGACTACAAGAAGGACTCAAACTTATTCATTCTGAATAATACTACACGATTAGTTTGTAATAATTACAAGTAAAAATTTATTTTTTAAGCACAATCAAAAAGAAACGAAAGCTGAAAAACGCAAAACAATGACATAAAATTCAGTTTTTTATTTTTGTATTCATTTAATTTATTTATGTAAACTTATACTAGCTCGCGTTGAATTTAAAATTCAGTTAAGGTATTTGGCATTTATCTATTCAGTCCGCATTGAGCCAATGCTAAATTAAAGGGATTTTGTGGCCTTTTTATCGTTGAAATGAAATTATTATCCATCCCAAATTATCGAAAAAAGGTTTAGGTACTTGTTCTAAAGGGTTGGAGGTATCAACTTGGAATTCAAATTTAACGAGATGAATATGAAGCATACCAGTTTCATATCTAAACAGTATTGCGTTTAGAGGTATTATAGTTTATTTATATGGGTAAATCCCTTGATTTACCCGAGTTAACTTGATCACAAAGTAAGGAAAGTTGGTAACCGTAGAAACAATTTATCAACAAAAACAATATCGAGTCGATATTGCCTTGTTTTAATAGTAATACAAATGTAGGTTTATGATTGATGGGTATTTGTAATGAAAAGTGGACTTGCGATGTTTAAAAATCAAGTAATTGCAAGTGAAGTTTGGATATGAGGCCTTTTTTTTCATTTCAGGTTCTTGATGCCTGGCATCCGTATCCTTAAATTGCTCATGGGATTTACATTAATTTATCTCAGAAGTATTGACTAGACACACTTCATTACATACCACCCTAAATAGATATTTTTTGTTATAATAGTTATAATTTACTAGTTTATTTTACAATACTTTACTCTAATATCATATTTACCAACAAAAATGCATACCATACTACAAAAAACTCGAAAGAAAACCACATGAAAATAAACGTCATGTCACATCAAAAATGAAAAAAGTCACAATATAAAACGTTAGGTGCAAAAAAAATATGTTGACAAGATCCAGATTAAAAGCACAACGACTGCTGCGCTTTGCAGCCCCCGAAAACTGCGATAGCAGTCCCTGCCTGTGCAGAGGCGTCAAGCTCAACTTCAAGCGAGGATTTTTTTACATGCTTGGGAACCCGAAGCGCACCAGCTTCGAATAGCCCCGCTACCGGGGGTAATAAGCGTCGCATGAGATGGACTACATCGATAAATGAGAACGTAACATATGTCACTGCGTACCGCGATCGTATGCTGCCTTTGTTTCAGGAACTTGAACCAACTATTAATGTTTCGACGCAAAGACTGTCAATGATCAAGATAAGATCAAGATTCAGCGATGTCATCTGTTGGATAGCTCCGTGCTTGAGAGGCTTCGCTTGGACTTAAAGATTAGTCCCGTCATCCCTTCTCCAGTACAAATAGTGAGTTTTGTAAGCTCCGAAGTATCATCACCTAGTCCTGTTGTGGGAGTGGAGGATAACACTGTTTTATCTGTAAGTACCCAGTATAATGATAAAATAAGACACACTTTGGAATATGATATTCTGGATTATCGGTACATACATTTTGAGGATAAACTAACTATACCGCGTTTGTCTATGCAATAACGAAATAAAGGGTGTGCCCTGGACGCTTTAGTACCTATTTAAATAGAAAAAGGTGAAAACTTCAGTGATTTAGTGATAGTTTTAGATCGGGCATCACACGCTCGAGAGTAATGCGTTTTGTGAATCGGGCTTGTGCGAAAACTGGTATCAGTTCTTGTGATTATGCAGCACGAGTCACAGAGCGAAGTTTATGAAGTAACAGATGCATTTTGGCATAACATCTGGTCGATACCTGTAGCTCACACTGAGGGCGAATGGATACGAGATGTTGAACGTTCACGTAAGTCTATAAATGCTATGGAGCCAGTATCAATAACCAGTGTAGATGTAGCTAATACAGATCGTCAGTTATCGAACGGGAAATCAGCGGGACCGGACGGACTGCATAACTTTTGTTTAAAGTGGCTCCGTTGCTCACATGAATATTTGGCATTTCAATTTCAGTCATGCTTAGGAACAGTTTCGTTGCCAGCTTTTATGACTATCTACTCTACAAGTTTAGTTGTGACATGGATCCCAAAAACTACAGATCCATTACGTGTATACAAATTATGTGTACAAATAATTTACGTCCATACTGGGAGTTAAAATAACAACACATATATGTAACTAATAACAATATAACCTACTCTTAGAATAAATTAGATATCTTCATGCGTACAAGATTCAGCTAACTCAGAAGCTCAAACGAGCAGACCATGGAAAGCGTCAGCAATTCATTCAATGGGTAATGGAGCAAAGTGAAGTAGATGCCAATTTTAAAAAAAAAAGTCATCTCCGATGACGCATCTATCATGTCACTATCTGAATGGCTACATGAATACACAAAGTTGACAAATTGGGGGCTCAGAAAATCCCCATGTAATCCATGAGAAAGAAGTGCACCCACAACGAGCAACTGTGCAGATTTTAGTCAGGTAGCGTGATTCGGCCTTACTTTTTGAATAGGAGGCCGAAATTGCAGTGAACACATCCACATCTCTGTGTAAAAGTGATGGAAAATTTCATGAAAAGAGTAATGGCCTGTCATCAGAGTCGTGGGGGCCATTTGCCGGATATTTTATTCCATACTTAATCGGAACATGTCTTCTTTACAATCAAATGAAAATATCATAACTCTCATAAAATACGTTTTTATTTTTATTTTATTTTAAAATCAAAAAGTGCACTCTTACTGTAACGCCTTTTACATTGTATTGGGATAGATCTATTGTCACTGGCAGGACTATTGTTGGCAATAAGCCTGATATAGTCGTGATAGACCGATTAGATTGATATTGCTGTTTCTCATGACGATAACCTCGTAAAGGTTTAAAAAGACAGAGAAATATAATATTTGGATTTGTCTCACGAGATTGTCGATATGTGTAATATCGATTCAGCGATCATTGTGCCGATAATCATATCTGCTCACGGATTAATAGCTAAGAGCCTCCACTAACACCTTAAGAGGATCTCGTTAGATGGTTGGATGAAGGGACTGATGCAGAAGGCAGTTCTCCTTGACACGGCCCGTAATTGTCAGGAGGTTCCTATCTTTGGAGCCCTAACCCTAACCGGTGTCTTGGTCCTTGTACCTGAGGCCGATGGTCTACTATTTGTTATATTGTTAAATGTATTTTTAATTTATAAGGTATATTTAAACGTGTTTGAATTTTATATTATTTGCCATGCAAGTTTACTTTTATTTTGGAAAGTTTTTTTATTATAGTTATTCTGAGCTTGTTTAGTGAGATTAATAATTATTTTAAATAATTTCGTGCATATAACTAGATTAACATAGTTTATTTTATTTTCCGCTGTAGATTTGCATCTGTATTTCACGAGAAGTTGCCTTTTTCATGTTGCATAGCCTAATTTCATTTATTATCCATATCGGCTATTTTAAACTGATATAGTAAGTAATCTTAAAGGATAACATAGGTCATAAATCATGTAGAACGACTCGGACGACGACGTCGACAAAAGGCATTAAACAAAACTTCACAAGTAAATTCACAATAATATAAAATAACAATAAATATACAATGTATACTAACGGTATGTAAAATAAAATATACTTAGTCAGCCCAAAAATGTTGTTACAAATAAAAAAATACCTTAACTTTCTTATTCTATTGCATAAAACATTAATTACTGTATGTATGAGTTAGTTTATACATTGCTATAATAGCACTAAAAAAGTATAAAGATCATTTAAAATGATCTCCATTGGTATTAAAACAGTCCTTTAAATGTTGTTACCAGTTATCAATAGAAACAGGCACTCTCTTTGTGGGAAAAATTTCACTACCATCTTATGTGGGAAAATATTTCACTACTTATCATTCCGTTTAGAGCCCTACTCTCTTAAACTGACCATAAAACATAATCCAGCGGATTAAGGTCGATACTATATGACGGCCAGTCTTCAGCTCTGATGAAGTTAGTGACGTTCATCACTGGCTACCACCCCACCAAAATCACTGTAGTCATATAATGCCCACGTTGTACTCAAGACTAGTTACATATAAACAATATGTGTAATAACGGTATTATTATAGTAACCGTTATGTCTATACAACTTGCTTAGAACAAAGCAGGTGCAGTACCTGTAAAAAAATGTTTTGCTGCTTATTGTCACAGTTGTGTTTCAAAGCACCATCTTGTGCATCAAAAAGGGAAAATTGACGGCTACACAAAAAGGAACTCTGTCTCCAACCCCAGTAAGATTAGAAACTGTTCTCAATGATACCAGGTATGACGTCAGCAAAATAAAAAACAGGAAAAATCCCAAAAAAAAAATAACATGTAAGCCGCTAGTTAACAGATATTAGGATACCTTTTGTTTGTTTGTCACAAAAAACCTCACACAAGTTTCTCTTAGGTTTTAGGCTGTGTAATTTTTAACCGGTTCATTTAAGTTTCAGTTCTTTGCAGTTAATTTGATTTGATAAAAATAAAAGATTATTAAAATTAGAATTTAAAAACCTTAATTTCAATATGAAATCTAATTAGACTATAGATTGACCTGTTGGTCCAATTCAGGTTAGTGATCCTGGCTGCTGGACCAGATGTCGTGTGTTCGTTTCCAACATGGTTCAAAAGATGTCGTGATACACGAATAATTGTCAAGCCACTGGGTGTTTTCTTGTGTAGGTTGTTTTAATAATAATTTGTCGAGTCTACCGCATCACAGGAATCATTCCTAATGCAGTAAAAATGTTTTTAGTAAAAAGTGATTGTATTAAAATTAATGTTATATGAAAAGAGAAAATAAACATTATTTGTCCGTAAATACTTCCTCAATTATGATGAATGGGGTGTTGTCCGATTCATATCGCTCACGAAAATGTTAACAAAACAACGTAGCCAATTTTTCATAGCTCTATTTTAAATATTTCCATTAAATGTGGCCGTCTTTATTGTCCATTAACTTATAACTAACCTGCTCAAAATTATCCGGGAGTTTGGACTATAATTAACGTATTTATGTATATTTGTATGAATATATAGATTGATATATGTATATTGGATTGGACGTTGTACTTATATGTTTTTTATTTTTTCTTTATATTCTCTTCACCAGCCTCCGTCTCCTTTTAGCCGTCCACCAAAAATTGCCCACCTTATAATATAATCTATTAACGGTCGCCTGTTATAAGAGATCGCAGCCTGCGATAAGGCCGCCCATTGGAACACTAACATTTTATTGTATCCTACTGACTGCTGTTGTAAAATTAGTTATGCAATAAAGTATATATATATGTATATATATTTATACTTTACTTTTACGTCTCATCTTGCTGAGGTAATGGTTTAAGGTACAACTCCCTAGCGGTTAAGAGTTAGGGAATAGTTCTTTTAGTAACGTTAAGGATTAATTGCACGTTTTTCGTCAATTATAAATAATAGGAACAAAATAGATGTCATGTAACGACTGTGTAAAAAGGAATTATATTTGAAAGTTCTATTAATTTGACAATGTTTTGTCACTATAACATTGTGTTCTAGCACTTGTTAACGATCGCAGTTATTTATTATACATTGTAGAACTAATACCCGTTATGAGGCTTCGTGCAGCAGTGGACGTCGATAGGCTGATGATAATTAATTTGAGCTGACTGCTGAAATGTGAAGAAATCTTAATTGAACCTATGACGGGTTCGTTTTCCACAAGGAACAAAAAAACGTGAGTTCAAATAACAAATAGTTGTTTCGAGTCTGGGGTTTCTTTGTGTTCGGTGTTTGTATGTTTGAAAGTAGGGAAATGTCTTTAAAAAAAAATGTATATTAGCAGTGCTATACCATAGTACAAGCTCGGCTTAGTTTGGGATGAGCCAGCTGTATGTAAGATGTCTGAAGATATGATATTAGAATATCTTCTAATATATTTAATTCTTCTTCTTCTTCTGAAATAAATATTTACACAATTTTTTTTAGATTTTAAAAATATAAGACTATTTCACGGAAAAAAAAATAAAAAAAATGTTATATGAAGTTTTATATAAATATATGTTGCACGAATAGGTTGCAATACCTGCCAAATGCAGGGTTTCGAATTTTGCCTTTGGATTAGAAAAACATATATTTATTTATAATTATATAAATGCATATCATTATACATACCATCCCGGGCTTAGATAGCTGCCGCGGTGTGGAGCTAGACCACTGGACTAGTTAAATATAGTAGTAGTATAGTATAATTCCTATATATTTACTGACAGTGTATAGATTAATACATATACAAAATACGTTACGTTATTATCACATATATGTTTAAAAATATAGAGGAACATTTAAATAATTTCAGAAACTTTTAACAAAGTTATTAAGAAGCAGGAAAACTTGAGAACATTTTTCAGCAATACATTCTTTGACCAAAGTTTTAACTTTGAGCAGATATTACCAACTTTCTACAGTGTGTTTATCTTTGAAAGTCTCATTAATCATCGTCAGGAACAGATAGAAAGTGTCGTTATGGAAATTGCTTTTAATCAATATTTAAACAAAGCATATTGAAAATATCTAAAACATGTTTCTAACAATTATAATTTATTGAGGAAGTAAATTAGAATTGTAACTTTTGTAAGTTGTATCCATATTTTATTAAAGATTTACAGTTATAATCGTTTGTGTATTTCTTCTGGCAAATATGTTGGGCGTCATATCAAGAGCAAATTCAAATGCAAGAACGACGCGTATATGTATTGCAGTACACAACTAGAGAGACGGACATTAAACTTTCTACGAAATACTAATCAGCGTGACAGCAAGAAAACTTTTATTGAACTCATTTGACCCAAAAACTTCGATAATTCTGTACTAATTTGAAAGCAATTTTGTATGAAACTTTTGATAACATAAATAATTATGAGAAAAATATCAAACTAAATAAAGCTGAAAATGTCAGTCACTTCAGTTCAAGTTCAGATAATTCATCTTACTGCAAGTACTTTTTTTGATTAATTTCTTTATCGTGGGGGACCTTAGAAACATAGAACACCCAGCCACACACAGAACAACAATTTAAGGATTACACAAAGTGTTGTCTTGTGTGGGGACCGAATCCTCAAACTTAGCACCGTGGAAGAGCCATGCTTGGACATGAATGGGCAGGCTCGACCGGAGTATTAACACGGCCTCACAGAAAACCAGCAGGCAATGAGTGAGGGTAACGGAGGCCCAGCTTCCTCTCTCCTCTTTCCCTCTCTCTTCTTTCCCATCCCTCATCGTCTCTTTCCTCTTTCCCCTTCCCTCATCACACTCAAAGCCGTACAGCGCACTTACGCCTTTTGAGTTGCAGGTTTCAAAGGGTGGGCGTGGTTATCACTTATCAGCAGGTGACTTATCTGTTCGCCTGTCCACTTATATAATAAAATAAAAAATAAAAATTAACGCGCCGCATCTTAGAGGTGAGACGAGGTGAATCGACTGCGCCATCCGTGCAGTCTATCTTCTTATCATTGTGCAATGCGCTTTTTTGAAATTACTTTTATATTTCTGCTTTTCTCATAGTGTGCATATGACTTAACACAGAGTTAGCAGATACACTAAACGTCACAGTAACTCTTAAAGGTGTTGTTGTTTTGCTCAAGTCCTACAGTACGGGAGGCAACTGGGTGATTTCGGATAACAATTTTAGGGCATAATGGACCTGGCGTTGATTCAATAACATTTTTTTTTATATACTGAAGGGGGACTGACGAACAGACGGGTCACCTGATGGTAAGTGACAACCGCCGTCCATGGACACTTACAACTTAAGAGTCGTAAGTGCGCTGTACGTCTGTAAGGATAATGAGGCATAGGGGGTTGCGGGGAGGGGAAAAAGAGAGGAGGGGAGAGGAAAGAGGAGAGGAGGAGTTGGGCCTCCGAAAACCTCATTCAAAAAGTATTATGTAATCAATTGGCTAACGGTCTACACAGCATGATGGATTTCGACAAGTGAGGTGTCATTTAAAAGGTCTTAACTTTGGTCTTTAATTTGATAACAAAGTCAGTGTAAAAAATAAAATTAAGAGGAACAAAATAATACTATTGATTATTTAAATATATATATATATATATATATACATATATACATATATATATATAAATAATCTTACCTGTTACTTGAAAAGATGCAGAATAGGGTCCGGAAAAGTACGTAATATTGATAAAACCTGTAGCCAAAGTAATCTTGTTTCCTGTTCCGGCGTTGAGTAGCCTTATAAAGCTCGTTAGGAAGGTGATGTGGTTTGAGTTCAAAACCATTATTTGATAATTGCGATATCGATGTAGTGTTTTGGAGGTAAGTGTGCAATCCCAAGTTGTCGTCCATTACCATATACCATATTTGCGTGAATATATATATCTGCTTAATAATATTGTTAGATGTCAAATATTGTTTTATATTTCTGTTGTGGGTAGGTCCTCGCTACCTATAAAAGGCAGCGCAAGGGACGTTCGCTATGACTAGATTTTGTAATTCGGTCGCGAGAGGAAGCTCTGCCGTCTTGCGTTGGAGTGACTTGTAAGTCTCGTTATAATTGTTACATTGATTTGTTCTTTGTGTTTTAGTTATGTTCGCTGTGTAAAAATTGCAATTAATTCGCGTAAATAAATTTTATAATCGTTATCAGTCGTTTCAATTAAACAAGATCTCCCCTCAAGGGATTTTCTTCTTTTTCTAAATAAATATTCCACGTCAGACCCAAGAATATTATAAGTAGTAAAATAACTCTGTATGTCTGCTGCGCTTTTAAGTTTAATCCGTTCAACCAGTTCCAATTAATTTCGATATAGAAATAAATATAATCTTAGGGAAGGATATAAGTTACTTTTAGTAACGACAACAAATTTCTAAGTGTGTCAAAATATACGATCTAACATCGTCTAAGAGACCATTTGAGATGAAGAATTATTGCTATAGCGTAAAATTTGGTAACAATAGAAGCCTTTTACTGAAAGTTCGGTACTAAATCATACAAAAACAGCTAGATAGGGTTAACTCTCAATTGGTTAACTCGAGATAAACCGAAGGATTTTCACCACTTAAAATGCAAGACCCAGTAGACAGCAGCCAAGCTATGTGAAAGTGTCACGTACGATGTTTTGTTCGCAAGAATGAATTTATTGGATGAAAATTATTCGAAGTACTCTTCAGATTTTCTGTATGAGGACTCTGTATGAGATTTCCTCTCGCTTACGATATCTACTAATGTAAAAAACTCTGCTATACTGTTAGAGAACCGTATTTTTTCTGTAACTGTTGTGATAAACAGGAACATCAAAATACTCGCAACAGTCTGAAAAATGCATGTATCCTCTATTGTATGTATGCTCTATTCTTTAAGTTTGAAGCGTATCGGCCCGAAATACGGCATAACGGGGAAGCGGCATAAAAATCTTCTGGAAGAGCGCATAGTATAAAGCGATAGATTTTTTAACGTGCAAGCAAGAAACGAAGAATGAATCCAGAAACTGTTTTTTAAGACAGAGGTACTTGTCCTAGTCGTTATACATGTTTAAAAAAAAACTCGTATTATGATGCATCATCTTGAACTGAAAGAAAAGTAAATGCACTGACTGACAAATGTATAAAATCTCCTTGGAACAAAGGTCAAGTGTTATTAAATATACGGGCCCAAGAAACTATTTCTTTTCTATCGAAATAACACCGCAAGTACATTAACTTAATACATTCTAAGACTACAACGTACCTGACCCTTTTTGAAGGGCCTCTCAGATTCGGTCAGTAAATATGTATATGGATTTAAGGACCCTTTGGATGGCCCACATACTTCGCTATAAAAAGTACTTAAAGCATTTTTATTAGATGAACATATATAGCATTTAAGATTTATATTAGTAGGATTTAGAAAAAAAAAAGATAAAATATGGTTTTTAAGATGTCTTAAAATGTCAGAAGTAGGTAAATAACTAGTTATTCTTATTTTATTACACAATTGCCTTAAAATGGCACTCCTTTTAAGGCAATTCTGTTGAAGGCACTCCTTTTTAGTCATGAACCGTTTTAGTCGTGAACGGTTCATGTCTGTACATAAGTAAGTTTCCTTGTTCAACCATGACTTCTTAATCGCTGAACAGTTTTGAATGACGGAGATTTTGTTAGAAACTTAACTTTATTTCGAGTTACACTGACTACACATTTATTAAAAATCAGTTTCTGATGTGTAATCATACGATATTTACTGAATCAATCAATAAGCATAGCTATTTTTTAGCTTCCTCCTTTACGGGAGTAAGAAGTGGTCTGTACTTATAGAACTAATTTTGTGTCGTTAAAAACTAGGCAGCTTGATCAAAGCTATCGGTCTTTTGATAATATAAATTAAAATATGTAAATTGAAAATGAGTTTTTCATTTCTCTGCATTCAGTTGTCATCTACAAGTTGACCCATTTTATTTCAGTTATGACGTTATATTATGAAATGCTTATTTCTTTATACGGTCACTATTAAATTATTCAGAAAAATAAATCGCAGTTTTCTAGTACTTATATAATAAAAAAGGACGACTCATAAAATAAAGTAAAACAGAATTAAGTCTCCATAAACTTTTCGAAGAAGGTAAAAGTTTTAACAAAGCTCCCTAGTCTTCGTGTATATTGCAAACACTTTACGTCTGATCCCCATCCCCATATATTCAGGCCCTCGTTAGGAGCTTGTCACGTTTATATTACGAAACTGCCTACGCAGATTTCTCGAGTACGGCAATAAACAATTTTTGTATTAAATTTCTTGTATAAAGAATGATATAATCATTCCTGTTAACAGAAGTGGACGAAATATTGTCAAAATTTAATTTTTCTATTATTTATTTTGCATGTCACTCTTATTCTCGTTTATCTCATTGTTAGAGCAGCCTCAACGTGATTACTTAGTCATATGTCTAATTTAGAAGTGTTTGTTACTAAGCAGAGCTTCCTCTTCATGTTTTGGAGAAAAGCCGAGAATAGCCAATTTACAACACAGACATCTAAGACAATCTTAAAAAACTCAGAGATCGTTATGAGTTGTAGTGTTTAGAGGGGTATATATTGGAGTGAGACAGGCCACCCTGCCTTAGGAGACTCTTAGCATAAATATAAAAGCCCTTTCAGTTAAATTTCAACACTTACACACATACATATCTTAACACCTGTAGCCCTAAAGTAGTCGGTAGAGGTGTGTTAGTCACCTACATTTAGCTGAATTAGAATTTGGTTGTACTACCGTAATAGGGGGTAAGCTTACTGCTTACTGTAAGGTGGGATAAGAATAAGAGAATGCAATGGAACATAAGATCTTGCTTAAATGGACGTAACTCGAACTGGCTATAACTTGGAGGTCCGAGACCTCTACCCGCATTTTAATTTACAGTAGATTTAAATGTTATACACAAACTCAAAAACTTTTTTGTTCCTTTTTCTTCATTATAACATATTTTTATATGTAAGATAAGAAAACCATCAACCATAATTATAAAAAACACTGAAAACAAAAATTTTACCATCCTACATCACACATTTGATTCTTCATTTAAATATAAGTAGATGAAATATATGATGAATGAGCATGTATAAAAAAACTATTTGGCCCTACAAAAATCTAATATAACGTTTTATGAAAACAATTCTCACCCTCAAGAAAATATACGACTATAGAATGATTTAATAAAACAGCGGTCGAATCCTATACCACTGTTAAAAGGTCTTAACACGCTCGTAATCTTACAATCGACGTTTGCAACTTTGTAATCATAAAACTTTGGGTTGCAAATCATCTTTAGGACGGTCATGCGTAAACGGGAACCTTTTCATCCCCAATTTTAACCCGTGACTTGCTCCACGTTGGGCCAAATCCCCTCTAGGTATATGTTACTGGATGATTTAAGTGTTCAGCTTAAAGCGGTTTTCATATATCTACAAATTTATTTAGGCTTTAGCCTCTGCTGAGATGAATAAGATTTATCATAGTCGTAAATATTTTCTAGCAATTATCTATGATTGTACATATATGTTGAGGAAGTTCATAGGGTCATCCTTTTCTTTTATTTAATCCACAAAACTGATGTATTATTATGATACTATAAAACGACACAAAAGATATCGTGCTTTAGATTAACATCTAGGTGTGGATACTGTATGCATACATATGTGTGTATAAAGCGTATCAAAATACTAAAATACATTGTTATCATATTCTGCGTTATATCTTATGACTAGATTTGGAAAGACAAGACAACAATAATAGGCTATTTAAGCAAACTTCTTAATTAATTTTGGCCGAGACTACAGAACCTGAGAAGACATCTATCTCAATTCGTGGTGTTTACTAAAGAGAGCATGCGACATATAGGAGTCTACGTCTACATACGTTAGTGCGGCTGTATGGCAAAGAGATTTTTTATTTTATTTATTAGGCAACTTCCAGGACGTGGGACGCTTATTTTAAATTTGTCCAAACTTTGTCCTAGTTCATGAAGCCGTTTACCATTATTCAATCACTTTTCTGCGTGCACGTAACTTCACTTATAAATCTTCAAGGTAGACTTAAGTTCAGCGTATTTTTTACTATTTACTTTAAGTAAAAACTAATTTGTTACAATTGTTTGAACATAAAAAGTAAGATACAACAAAGGATATGATAAATAAATATGTAAGTATTCGCACTGAAAACTATTTATATTTAACATGGGCATGTCTGTAAAACTCGCAAACGTTTTCATCTTCATCATTTCTTTTTGAAAATGCATATCCTCAAAAGAAATTGCTTGCGAGTTGACAAAGATTATAAAGTTAGGAATATATTAAACAATATATCTCTTCATATAAATAACATGCATGCGTGCATGCAAGATTGACCCGAGCGCATACCAGATTAAAATAAATGTACATACATACTTGGGTAGTATAGCAGTGGCATGCGCTGTCTAATGTCTTATGACTAGTCACGGTCACTCAATCATCTAAAATCACAGAACAACTAATATAATATACACTGTCACTGTGTGAATTGTATAAGTTATCAATAATATAAGTAATATTGCGGAAACCGAATAAATTCCAGTTTCTTTGAAGGTGATATGGTACGCTTACATTCTTTGGTCAGATTATTTGTTTGCCCATTATTCCGTAAGTGGGACTTAAAAAGGGGCCGAAGAAGACCTCTCTCTATCCCTTCTGGGATATAGACTTGAATGTATGTATGTTTATTGTAGAATAAGAGAAAATTACGAGTACATCATAATTTAAGAATATCTATTTTTGGATTCCACGCTTTTTACATTAGTGACACAATATCCTGTTTAAACAAAAGCACCGCAAGTGGGAATCATGTGCAACGTAGAAGACAAATAAATGTGTCCATTGCTGCAACTTGCACCACAA
This sequence comes from Tyria jacobaeae, assembly GCA_947561695.1. Taxonomy (NCBI): domain Eukaryota; kingdom Metazoa; phylum Arthropoda; class Insecta; order Lepidoptera; family Erebidae; genus Tyria; species Tyria jacobaeae. The sequence goes on along the minus strand of OX387231.1, from coordinate 9,185,122 downwards.
AGTAAAGGTGTACGGTCGCTATATTACTGTGACACGGAAATAATGTCTCCGTATCATGGCTAGGGTCATGCTTGACCCCATTCGCGATTATGTCACTTTGTAAACCAAGACACAGCTGGCGTTCACCTTAATAAATTAATATCAAATATTAATTATTATAAAGCAAAAAGAAACGTATCACCTAGTTATGACATCCTTTAGTCAAAAAGGGATAAATACATAATGGCGTTGTTGATAATTTGGGATCCGATCACCCTAAAGAAATTGAGGTAACATTTGCTATTGTATATTAATACAATTCTACTATTCTTACACTTCCTAATCCATCGCTATAAGCAATATCTCCCCCCCCTCCTTCCTTGCATTGCCGTCCCTTCTTCTATACTTTCTCTTTCAGTACTCCTATCTTTTAATTCTAAAGTGCCCGCTTGTTTTATTCTGTAAAGAATTTAATTAATATTGTATAACAAATAATGCAAAAACACCACATGTTTTGAAATTGATAAATAGCGGCACCTGCTGTTTATCGGTTGGAAACGGAGTGGGGGGCGCCTTATAAAAGTGGCTCGACCACTCAGAGCGTTACTAGAGTGTTTCGGACTGTCGTGGCGAACGGACGTGCTTGCGCTCCGACTGCCATCGTACGGGCGCCCCTAACACTGCTTATTTTAATATTTAATATTTGTTAAATATTATTATTTGCACCCGAATTGTACTTGTACATTCGGAGGCGAATACCTTCCCCGAGAAAGCCAGCGTGTGAACCTTCGCCGCGGGGTGGGGTCTCCGACCCTAACCTCAACGGTGATGGCAAACATGCCAAGGCGCCACGAGGACGGATCCAGCATCACGAAGAACACCAGCAACGAAGAAAATGGCTCGACCGACGCAGTGCTGCAGGACCAGCGACAAAAATACCAGGGCGACCTGAGTATTTTCAACTCCCTTCGAGAGAAGGGAGAAATGTCGCAGGGTCTGCAGCGCTGGTTGGAGGCGTACTTCCGAGTGATGGAAGTTCACATCGGAGAGAAGAAGAAGGAGGACCTCACTGCGCAGGATGTTCACATCCTGACAGCGGTGGGATCATCACTGCCGCCTACCCCCTTGCCTATACCAGGTAAACGGAGGCGGGAAGAAGACCCGGAGCCACAAGCGGCGAAGCGGACGACCATAGAGGCTGCCCTAACCTCGGACTCCGAGGAAGGGGATAGCGAGGAGATGGACGTCCAAGTCCTCTCCACCTCGCCCGAACCGACTCCAGTAATACTGGAAGTCGAACGGGCCCCTACGCCTACACCCAGGCCAAGGACAGCAGCAGCTGTACTTGCCGCACCACCACCAAAGAAACCCATAACAACAACAACTCAGAGGCCCATAACAACGCAAACGAGGCCCATAACAACACCAGGCCCTTCCAAGGCGCCCACTACCCAGACGTCCACAAGGAGACAACCAATCCTTGTAGTGGACCGTCTGGAGAACTGGACGTCCCAAATGAAGGAGTTGACCGCCAAAATCGGTCACCCACCCAGCGTGAGGCCCTTTGGGAAGGGTTTTAAATTCACTCCCAAAGAAGACGCTGAATTCCGAGTCATTCAGGCTCACCTGGATGACCTCGGACAGGACAAGGCGCCGTATTACGCCATCGCCCCACCGCACCAGAAGCCCTTGAAAATGGCTATCAGGGGCTTACCGGCGGATACTCCCACGGAAGAAATTGTGGAGGACTTGACTAGCAAGGGAGTGCCAGTCAAGTTTGCGAAGCATATCCGTGCTCGCACCAGCAGACCCGGATGCATCTTCTTCGCAGAAGTGGAGAAGAGCCCGACCGCAGCCAAGGCCTACAACATTGATGAGGTCTTGCTCATGCCAGGCGTCGTCATAGAGGCCTGGAGGGGCAAGAAAGGACCCTCTCAATGTCACCGCTGCCAAGGCTTCCGCCACAGTTCCCAGAACTGTCACAGGCGCCTAGCCTGTGTGCGATGCGGTGGCGAGCACCAGGCGCACAACTGCCCTCGACCAAAGGAGGAGCCACCCACGTGCGCCAACTGCCAAGGCCCGCATCCAGCCTGCAGTGCGGCGTGCCCCATCTACAAGCGGGAAGCCCGCAACAAGAAGGCGGGACTCACGCCGAGGACTGGCCCGCCCAAGGTCATCGACCAACCAAACGTGGTCGTCGACTCGGCACCCACCACGCTGATGGCCGAAGCAAACCCGGGGTCAAGCTCCACAAAAAAGAGGAGAAGGCACCGAAGAAAGAAGGCGGCCCAGGAAAAGCCAACCACACCTGCGGCGGCAACCAAAGTCAGCAGCCCACCCGCCAAGGACCCGGAGAGGGACCAACTCGCCGCCTTACTCATGCTGTTCGCACAGCGTGTTAAGGCAGGCGAGATAAACACAACAGGACTGCTGCAAACACTCTCCACCAATGGATAAGCCGCTCAGGGTGGTTCATTGGAACGCGGAGACGCTGAAATCCAAGATAGGCCTACTACGCCTATTTCTCAAGGAACAGCGGGTCGATATCATGCTGATAAGCGAGACTCACCTGAAGGCCAACAGGCCACTCAAGATCCCAGGGTATATTGTGTACCGCCAAGATGAGGTCTCGCCAAGAGGCGAAGCATATCGTGGACTCGCTGTCCTAGTGAAGAGGACAGTAGTGCATCAACCCGTCGAACCGAAGAGACTCGATACCATATATGCGCTTGGTATCGACGTCCAAATCGGCAGGCGGGAGATGCGCCTCTACGCGGCCTATCGAGCTCCGAATCAGAGAGCCCGCGTCGATGAACTCCGGAGCCTTCTCCAACATACGACGCCGACCATAATCGCGGGAGACCTGAACGCAAAGCACCAAGCATGGCACAACACCACCAACAACGCAATGGGAAATCTCCTTATGCAAGACTCCGATATGCATAACTATGAAATCGCTGGCCCCAGAGAACCCACTAGATTGGACCCAGCGGGCTATAGTGATAGCGTACTGGACATCATAGTGTTCAAAGGACTAAGAGCACCTCCAGTACAGGAAGTGCTCGAGGACTTACCATCGGACCACAGGCCGGTGCTACTCGTGTTCAGGGAGCCCGCGGCTACGGTCGGCCCACCGAAGCCCACAGTCCACACAGACTGGAGGGCTTACCAAGAATCCCTAGCGGGTTACAGCCGCCCTACGGTTGTAAAAACGCCAGTGGAAGTCGATGAAGCCGCCGAAGAAATCACCGGAGCTATCCAAGCCGCACTTCGAGTCTCCTCGAGCACTAGACCGAGCAGCGAGCGGCAGAACCCTCTGCCCGCTCGGCTCCGTAAAATGCTCGAGGAGAAGCGAGAGGCTAAGAAGCTCTGGCAGAGAACTCGGCACCCCCGAGACAAGACCCGATACAACCGCCTTACCAACTCGTTCAAGGCTGCTCTTTGGGAGCACAGAGGTGACGCATGGGAGAACTTCCTTATAGATATCGAGGACGAACAGCCCTCGGTACACCGACTCTGCAGGCAACTGACTGCAGAACCAAACCCCACGCGCCCCCTGTTCGCTGAGGACGGGCAAATACGCTACAAAGCGCAAGACCGTGCCGAGATCATCGCGAACAGCCTCGAAAAACAGTTCACACCTCACGACAATCAAGACGAGGACCACACTCGGGAGATAGAGGCGGCAACCCATCTCTACCTCTCGAGGCCCCTCGCCCAGTCTGAGGGTGAACTGCTCGTAACACCGAGCGAGGTTGCTACGATGATCAGGAAAACCAACCCACGGAAAGCACCTGGTGAAGACGGAATACCGAACACTGCACTGCAGCGACTTCCACTGAAATCACTCATAGCGTTGACACAACTGTTCAACGGTATCCTGAGGACCGGCCACTTCCCTAACATCTGGAAGCGGGGTCGGGTTATCGTACTTCCGAAGCCCGGCAAGGACCTCAGAAAACCGGAGAACTACCGGCCCATCACACTCCTCTCGACGACGTCCAAGGTATTCGAGCGCTTACTGCTAGTAAGGGCTCAACCCCACATCCGGCTGAGGCCCGAGCAATTTGGATTTCGTCAGGAGCACTCCACCACGCTCCAGCTGACTCGTGTCCTAGACGAGATGGCTACGTGGTTGAACAAGGGCGGGAGCACGGTGACCGTGATGCTCGACATGGAGAAGGCGTTCGACAGAGTGTGGCATGAAGGTCTCATCCACAAGCTATCGACATCGTCTCTACCACAAAAAGTAGTCGCGATCATCGCATCGTTCCTGACCCAGAGAACCTTCCGTGTGGCTATAGAGGATACCACATCGGAAATCAAAACCATCAGTGCCGGAGTCCCGCAAGGGAGCTGTCTGTCACCGGCCTTGTACGCCCACTACACGGATGACATCCCTGTAGTCGGAGACGTCAAGCTGGCACTGTTTGCAGACGATGCCGCGTACCTATCAAGTTCACGCAACGCCGCACACGCTGCACGGAAATTGCGCCCCACACTCGAAGCCCTTCCGGGCTGGCTGAAGCGATGGAGGCTCAAGTGCAACGTGTCAAAGACCCAGGCGATGATAACCGGTATGGCACACTACCCGCCAAACCTACGTCTGATGGAAGAGGACATCCCATGGTCCCCAAAGGTCAAGTACCTGGGAATCACCATCGACAGATCACTGTCGATGAACCACCACGTCGAGACCATCACAGCGAAGGCCAGAGCTGCGCGGACGAAGCTGCGTCCCCTGCTATCCTCCAGACTACCAGTAAGTGCCAAACTAGGCATTTACAAAACATACCTGGGCCGGCCTGGTACAACTTGATAGCAGGGAGATCGCGCCAACGTTTGCAGGCTGTAGAGAACAGCTGCCTTCGCATGGTGGTCGACGCCCCCAGGTACCTCAGGAATGCAACAATTCACCGAGACCTGAAGTGGGAACCAATAAAGGAGTTTGTGAGCAGACTCGCCACGGGGATGTTTGAGCGGGCTGACCGCTCGAAACTTCCCCACCTGGTAGGTATTGCTCCGCTCCCACACCCAGACGACACAACACTCATCCGGAGGCGACTCAAACGCCCCGCTCGGGAGCTCATATCAGTTCCTTCGAGCGGGGCATTGGCTTTGCCATCGGATGCAGATAGCCAACCACCGACCTCTCGCAGGCGGCTCGCTGAACCCCTCTTCAGAGGAGCGATCGGCGAGCAAACCTCGAGGCCGGTGAGCTAACTCCAATGACCGGCTCACAGTGGTGAGCTGCGAGGAAAATCACTATAAGGAGCCCAGTGCTTCAAATAGTCTCCCCACCCCCCTCAACAGGGGTGAGATGATACCAGATAGTAGAGCGTTACTTTGGTTTGAGTGGTCGAGGGTGGTGGCGCTTTTCGCAAATTTAAGTAATCGTTACTTAATAATGAATAATGTTATATATACATATTGTACTATATGTATCAAATTATAATATACTGCAATATGGACTTGCTAATACTATAAATATTTAATAGTAGTGGTTTTAAGTATATTTAATATCCAAATGTATAACATACAATAAATTAAAACTATATTGTTTGTTTATTTTAATGCTATAGATAAAGGAAAATATACAACTTTACCACAATATGTTATTGCTTTTCTTTCAAATATACCCATATAGATGTTTATTTCATATTTTCTTAAATGCTTCATACTAAATAATATTGTCTACAAGAGCTAACCACTGCAACAGGTTGCACTCTATTACGTAAGTTGGACCTAAGTCAAATTGGAGGTATGTGGGGGTTTCGTACACCTCAGGCTACCCCATGAGGTATACAGGCTTGAGTATATGTATGTTATATACTGTAAGAGCTAAAACATTCAGAGAACTGCTAGAAAGCGAAGACAGTGGACGAACAAGCGTAATGAAGTTCTTATTCTGCATTACCATTCATATGTTCATCTACTGTTTTATAGCATCGCCGATATAGGTTTTCTTACTGCTTGTTTCGATACATATAATATAAACGGTTCTTATAAACGAAAGAAGTGACCACTTGAAATGCTAATTAGGAGTTAACAACATTAACACAAGACTTTTATCTCGATATCTTTAGTGTATTCACAAAAAAGAAGAAATTTGTCGTAAGTAATTCATGTAAAGAATAAGAAACGTAAAGGTTGTTTAGTCCCTTACAGCCACTTATGTTGAAACATATTCATTAAGCTCAATCTAATACGTATAAGTAAGCGCCTGAAATATTCATCATAATTAACTGTTATAAAATATCAGGCAATAAACAAAGGTGACTAATCTCAGAATAAAACCTACTCGAATTATACGAGTATTTAACATCTGACATATTTCTGTGTTACTCGAACCCTTTGAGAAGACCCACAGCCAACTACTACCAATTAACATTAATTATGTTATTTATTAGGTTAAAATATGTCAAACACAAAAAGTACGACCCGTAGTTATTCCGGTTATATGTACAAGTGTTAGGAAAGGCGGGTTTGGCCTCTCGGGTTTGGCATAGACATATTTTCGGTTTATCTGTAATCTACTCGAAAGGGACTCTTCGTTACTTCAAAGACATGATTTAACGATTGTACACGTTTTGTAAGGAAAGTTGGTTATTTTCTTTTTATAGCAGGAAAACAAGCAACCGGGTCAGTAAAAGTACTACAACTTCAGTACTACTATTTCAAGACTATAATATTTTAAAGGTCAGAAGTAAATTACGTAGATAGAATTCATTCAACGCCTCCGCCAGGTAGCACTGAGTGCAAGCAAATTAAGAAATACAATCATTTTAAAATAAATACTTATTTGTATTTTCATCGTTGAATGAGTTTTAATTAGCAGATTATAGTTAAGAGAGCTGTTTTTGTATATGCAATAAATTAATTTAAAAGATTTAGAATCAGAGACCGGTCAAGCTTTTCATAAAGAAGCATTGTCATCGGAACTGAAGGTGTATACAAAATTTTAGCTCAATCGGACCGGGAAGCGGATCAAATATTACTTGCAAGATTTGACCCGAACATACATATATTACAATACAAGTTAAATAAATACTTGTAAAAAGTAAACATAATACCACTCGTGGGTTTGGTGGGTAGCGACTCTGACTGCTTAGCCAGAGGACGTGGGTTCAATTCCCACCCAGGACAAATAATTTTGTGATTAGCAATATTATTTGTTCTGTGTCGGGGTGTAATTTATCTGTGTATGTAATCAGCATGGAATAGTATGTTTTTCAGTAGTCTGGTCATAATAATATTAGTTATGGTTAGTGTGGTATCTGACGGCCGTATGTAAGATGTCTGAAGTTATTATTATTATTTTAACTAATATTATAAATGTGAATGTACGTTAGTGTTTTTTTAAGGCTTTTACTTTTACTTCCTAACTACTTAAGCGATCAACATGAAATTTTGTATTAACCATGTCAGGGAAAGCTAGTGCTAGTCTCTGGCGAAGCTAGTACTAAAACTTTGCCAGAGTAAGAATTAGTATAATTAGTATTTTTTTTTATAAATAAACTAAGTACTAATTTTAATTATTCAATGCAGAAAAGTTACAAAATAGCTTCTTATTTTTCAATTCTTCTTCTTAAAAATAAGTTTCGCTATAATTATTTTAAGCTACAATAAAATATTATATTAAAATAGTTGATCTTTAAGTGCGTGTGTATGTATTCTACTGTTTTATTTCTCATAGTGTACTATAAAATCGAACGCAATAAAAGCTAACGTGGCGAGCGAAACAGTGTTTGTCATAAATAATAGCGACTGTTTAAACTGACGAATATTCCATACATTTATTTCATGTTTGTTACAAAACCAACGCTAATTGCGAGATCTGTCCTATTTAAACTTTATAAAGGCATGTTGTTTGGAAAGGGTTAGACCACTTTCATATTTAATGACTACGTTTAAGTGTTGGGTTTTTAAAATACTTATTTTTGAAATGTGGGCACTTATGGGATCGTTAGAAATGACAGTTTTAATTATTTATTGCGATGCAAGGGCCGATTTAATTTACTTTGGGTGTAAATACGAGTATATGGGACACTCTTGTTTATTACTGTAAATTATTGTAAATGATTGAGGATATTCCACCTGAAAAGGTGAAGCCTTTACAAAGCAGCCAATAGGTTTGTTGTGTTTCTAAAAAGAGCTGACAATAAATAGGGATATTAGGTAGTAACTAAATATTTAGTCTTTACGTTTACCAACATATACTCACTCATGACATCTATTACTTGATTGATATAGGTAATAAGCCTTTTGTCAGGCGGTAACAAGATACGCGCCTGCAATAGTTAGGTTATACCAGTTCTCACGTATTCCTTTGGTATGCTCAGATGGACTCAGACTGAACTAGATGCTATTGATAGGAGAGATTGTATATCCCACGAAAGTTTGGAGGTCGTGGTCTTATAAACACTAAGACCCTACACAATCGCGAGATATACAACCTCAGAGAATATTTTCTTCATACCGATGTAGAAGTGCATCGTAATGTAGTAGCAGTGAACAAAGGACTTACTCCGCTCGGTCTGGTTAAAGAGAACTGGCGCAAACTATCGGGCCCTAAATAGGCCTGATTTAGACGTAAAAGCTTCTACATTCTGGCCACGGTGTGATGATCTTTTTGGAGAAACTGAAGGTTTTGTCTTTGCAATTATGGATGAAGTTGTTATGACGAATAACTATATACTAACTACTGATATAACTAACGTTATGACTAATATTATTCTGAAAGACGGGACGATCGATATATGTCGGGCATTACACCGTCCCTGTGAATCTATTAGGCAAATTATTTCTGGTTGTACTTGTCCTGCAAACGGTGAGTTTTACATAGACATAACCAAGTGGCCAGAATAGTCCATCAACAAGTTGCCCTTAAATACAATCTTGTTAATTTAGAGGTGCCATATTACAGGTATGTGCCAGTTCTCGAAAATGGTCGTGCTACATTGTATTGGGATCGATCTATCAGCACTGACAGGACTATTATTGCCAATAAGCCTGATTTAGTCGTGATAAACCGACTAGAGCACCGCGCAATGACTGTCGATATTACTGTTCCTCATGACCAATATCTCGTAAAAGTTGAAAAAGATAAACAAATAAAAATTGGGATTTGTCTCACGAGATTGTCGATATGTGGAATATCGATTCGGCGATCATTGTTCCGATAGTCATATCTGCTCACGGATTAATAGCTAAGAGCCTCGACCAACACCTTAAGAGGGTCTCGTTAGTTGGTTAGATCAAGGGACTGATGCAGAAGGCAGTTATCCTTGACATGGCCCCGCATTGTGAGGAGGTTCCTATCTTTGGAGCCCTAACCACCGGTGTTTTGGTTCCTGTAGCCGATGTCGGTGGTCTACTATTTTTTTTTAAATGTATTTTATATTTATATTGTATATTTAAAAATGTTATTTATATGTTTATTAACTAGAATAAAGAGATAGTAATAAATCCATAATAATAATATATATTTATCGAATGCGGTGGTCGACATCTGGGATGTGGATTCTGTAACCATTGTGTAGACAGTCAAATCAGCTCGTGGGTGGATGGTCTAGCCTCGACCAACATCTGCAAATGCTCATCAGGGTTATGACGCGGTTCTTGATGAAAAAAAAAATAGGTGAAAAAGACTACCTATTCTAATCCCTTGGGTGTCAAAGGCGACTAAGAGATTGGAATGTTATCTAGCAGACAGTATGAATACAGTCATAGAGTGTGCTGAATGACGGCAATAGACTTGCCACCTGCTGCGTAAGTGTTACTTAATAATGGGTGGCAAAAAGAGGCCCTTAAAGTAAGTTAGTTAGTAAGTTTGAGTGTGTGCACTCATGTATGTTTGTATTTAAGTGTGTATGTTTACTATTTTATCTCCTACTTGGTTTTAATCCTGGCGAAATCTATTGCATTCTCGAGTTTCAGTTTGACACCTTGGCGTTGCGTAGAGATGTAGCTTCACTCTGCATCCTCTATCGCTTGTATCATGGGGAGTGTTTAGAGGAATTGTTCGGATTTATACCGGCTGCAGGTTTCCACCATCGACCTACGCGACAAAATATCTATCCCCATCACCTGGACGATGCACTCCACCACTCTGCGCTTCTCCAGAAGCTATTTGCCTCGCACAACCAGCCTATGGAACAAATTGTCGCCTGCCGTATTTTCGGACCGATACAACCTTTAAACCTTCAAGAAAAGAACGTACTCCTACGGTCACAAGTTCTCTTGAGTTGCGGGTGTCCATGGGCGGCGGTAGTCACTTACCACCCCCGTGACCCGTCTGCTTGTTTGCCCCTATTGCATAAAAAAAACAACAATATTATACAAGGATCAAGAGAATAGTATAGAAATATACTTTATTGTGTACCAAATGTTTACAAAGGATACAGCAGATGAATATGTCTGTCTAAAAGTCGGCCTTATCTCTAAAAGCAATTTCGTACAGGCAACCTTTGAATAGACCAAGACATCAGTAATTTAATGTATCTGATGACCAGTCAAAGCTGATTTGACAAGCTATGTTTCTATCTACCTAACTATTCACTATCTCATAATTATTTTTGAGTATACTAATTTTATTCAAAAAATTTAAATTCTAAGTCAGATATTAAAATGGTAGACAAAGGTGATTAATAATAAAAAGTCCTAGAATTTTCTTCGGGATTAATCCTACCATAAACCCCTCTATAGTTTCTAGACAATGTTTTAAAAGCTCTTTTTTATTATCTCTTAGATGTTCTTTAAACTTTTAAATCTCGTTAAGCTATTGTCATGAAAATTAAATTTAACTTATTATTATGTAATCATCTTCATAAACGACCTACTGTTCTGTTATATAGCAAACATTCCTTAGTTTAACAGTGCGTGTTGAATATTGAGCTTAATCTAAGTCAAAAATAACTGTCGGCCAGAATCGAAAGCAAGCTTGTAAAACTTCTGAAGTCGGTCTGATACATATATTAATATGGCTGAAGCATAACTCGTTAACTTTAAACACCAAAAAGGCCAAGTACATTTGCGTTCACAAAACCGCAATATCCGTGCTAAAACTAAATCCTAAAATAAAACTCCACGTCCATGTCTAGACCAAACGCGGTGCAACTGTAAAGAACTTTCAAGAAGTGAAACCATAAAGTATCTATCATTTTGCTAGACAATAACTTCGGTTTTAAAACATACATTAACTACATATACACTCGTGTTAGATAAACCGATAATATGATGTTGTCCTAAAACAGGTTTACTTTGCCCTTAATCAGTCACTATTAACCTCCTGTTTAACTTGATGGAGTGTGTGGTTTAACTGTAAGACAACTGTTTATCCTCAGAGCAACACTCAAGTTCTTTGTTCAGTAGTTAACACTGTGGACTACAGCAACTTGTTAAAGCGTAGTGTTTTTAAATTAACACTGTAAATCATAAGGACAAGTTTTGCTACACCTATCAGTCCATACAAACATATAATTATTTTAAGTACAGGAGGCTAAACTTAAAATTACACAATGCATGTTTTTTCTTTTTTTCGAAAATATGTATAAGTACGAAAATATTTTTCGGGTGACTTCTCGTCAAATCAAAGCCTTGTAGATTGTCCAGAACTGTATCTCATATTGAACGTAACTCATAATTTCATAACAAACTGAATAATGGTAGTTGAAGTTCCAAGACTCAAAAAAAGAGTAAAAAAAATCATTAAGTGCTTTATTAATTTTCAATTTACCGTAACTATATTTACGACACAGCCCTAACACTGAAGCCTGTTTATAAACGAAGGAGGACTTTCTCGTCAGTTAATTAAAGCCATAAATGGGTCGTATTATAGCGTTCATATCTCAACAATGCCTCGATTACGTGGTTAGCGAGCTTGACCGTCAAAAGCACAATATCTACTGTAGTTGAAGATTTCTTTTAACTGAAGTATGGCTATTATGTTCTGGTATAAATATGGTTTAGACAGACACTTTGCGTTGAATCACTTTTTGTATGTATAAAAGTAATTGGTTTTATACCAAATAATATAAACATGCATAAGTGTTACTCATGACAGCTGAAAAGATGGCACAGTGCTGACGATACAGAGTACCCTTTAAGAACGTAGCAAATGACCATACATGAGACAGAACAATAATATTTTGACACCTGTCTTATTTAAGTGGACTCTTTTTGATATCATTTTTTTTTAAAAGGTTACATAAATTGTTAAAACTTCCGTAAACTGTATGTATATACTTTACTACAAGTACTTAACGAAGCGCTGTTTTTAAATATTATAATATTAATACAAGCAAGAAAGCAGTGTACGTAGCGCTTCTATACAATATAATATGATGTACAACAATCTGATAATGCAATTCAGATCGCAAATACCGTTTCATTTGAAGTGATATAATCCAAAGATATGTACGACCTATCTGGACCCGATTAAAACTTAAATGATGAAGTAACTGAAATGAGGGTACCCTCATTGAATTTGAATTTATCTTGATTTCAAGTATAAGTAAGAAGTACCATGAACTTCAGTTTATTTAGGCTATATATTCTGTGTATCGTTCTCTTCATGATTGATGGAATGAAATAATAATTTAAACCCAGCAATCAATGATTCTTGTCAATACAATCCCACTCTTAAACAAACAGCCGGCAATTAATCAACTGTCACGATTTCATTTGAACCCGAAGTGGCTGAAGCAACACGTATTAATCACAGTGTATCAACGCGTTGAGGGTATTAGCGACCCCATCGGTCAGTTGTACATGCAATCAATTGAACTAATTTGTGGCTACTTATACGGATTGGATTCTAAATTATTAAGTAAAAGATTGTATTTACTAATGGTGAGGCAATTATGGCACTGCGTATTTCATTCTCGGTGAGAAATGAAAGTTATCGAAGTAATAAACCTTCCACTGATGGATCAGACCCACTCATTTAAGGACATGCCGACATGACTTTTGGATGTTCAGTAATAGCATTCATGATAATGGGCAAAGAAAAGGGTAATACAATGAAGTAGTACGGAAGGTTGTGACATTGTATAAATAGCAGATAGTTTGATTGGTTGCAGACTCCATTACTTCTTCAAACAAATTACATTTGACTGGTCTAGCCGTTAGTGATCATTGCTGCTATGATTCTTACCCAGGATTTGCGTTAGGAACCCTATATTTTTTTTAAGTCTGGGTTTAATTTATCCATCAATTGTAAGTTTCTACCAAGGTGCCACATCTTAACATCGCATCGCTGTTATGGGCATTGCGGGGTCTGCCGCGAGGACACTGCACTGCATACTCTAGTGGAGTGCCCTGCATGGATGCAGGAGCGTGTGGACTTCGCGACGACCATAGGTGTGGGTAGCCTCTCGTTGGAGACCATGATTATATCCATGGTCTCTAGCAAGAGTGAGTGGGATTTTGCTGCCTCGTTATGCGAGGAGGTGATGCTCGCCACGAAGGAGGTGGAAAGAGAACGGGAGAGGTCTAGTGCTCTCCTATCCCGCAAAAGAGGCACCAGACGACGGACAGCGCGAGATGATTTCCGGCCTCCATAAGCCCTGGTCTGAGGGCAACAGATAGGGCTATCCGCCGCTCTAGCAGAAGCAGGCCCAAGACTGCGGCGCCATGTTCCGCGCGCGCCTCTTTGAATAGTGAAGCTACACCACAGCAGGGTTGTCTGTTATGCAATAGGCGACCAAGTCTGCAGGGGTGCACAGGGATTTCCTTTCAAGGGTACACGGACCAGTAGGGTGATGACCCGTGTGGGTTTCCACGCGTTAAAAAAAAAGCAATAACAGCTTTTTTTTCTCTCATCTTCTGGACTCACTAAATGGTTAAATTTTAAGGGTGAGAAAGCTTTAGCATTATGTGAACAACTAACAGAGTTTAATATAGACGAAAAATCGGACATAGATTGTATCTGAGGTAATTTACACAAGTCAATATTTGCGGTGGCGAATAATATCTTGGGTCGTACTAAAAAAGAAAAAAAGAAAAGCGCCTTTAAAAATATAGGCAGCGTTGAAATATTATGGTGGCTACCTTACTTTTTTTAATATAAAAAAAATCTGCAGAGGAAAAGGAAGAGTACAACAGAATGAAGAAAAAAAAAACAAAGAAAGTAAATGAAAGCAAAGCAAAATAAAATTTACTAGATTGCTCAACAACGCGGTCAGGGTACAAAGGATCCTACCAGCCTATGGAACAAATTGTCGCCTGCCGTATTACCGAACCGATACGACCTTCAAACCTTCAAGAAAAGAGCGTACTCCTGCCTAAAAGGCCGGCAACTTGTGACTCTTGAATTGCGGGTGTCCATGGGCGTGGTAGTCACTTACCATCAGGTGACCCGTCTGCTCGTTTGCCTCCTATCGCATAAAAAAATAATAATAATAAATTAAAACTGCTGGAAACGCTTCAGAAGAACTTCAATATAGAGATAGAGATATCGTAAGAAATTGGCAAGATTACTACACAAAACTCCTCAATAAGAGTGCCATTAACACTTAACTTCCGTGTTTAAGACAAAATATTTGTCTTATTAGGTACCAGAAACCATGGTATTCCTATTGAGGTGTGGAAATGCCTGGGCGATAAAGACCTACTCATATTAAAAAAAAAATATCATGATGCTGGCTTCTAAAATATATCAGACATGGAGGTTTCGCAATATACATGGACACGGGAAGTTACCATCGTGGTATAAAACTCATGGGTCACACGACTAAACTCAATGAACGAGTCATTGACAGTCGTTTAGCTTAATTACGGCTTTGTACTAGGCGTATCCATCGTTGACTGTTTGCTTTTAACATAATTGCCGAAAAGTATGGGGCTAACAAAAGTTCAATGTCTGTTGCATTTTTGGTCATAGAAACGGCTTTCGATCGTGTACCCCAGGACACGATCTGGTAGAGTTTTTTTAAGCAAAATGACCCGGAAAAGTAAGTATAATATCATAGCTGATGTATGTATAAAGCTCATGTGGTGAGGACTGCTACGGGAAACACTTAATCAATCCAAGTCCCATTCTTGTTTTGCTTGGTACTAGATTCGCTCACAGAAGAAGCACAAAACTTTAGGCTGATGATGTCACTACTTGCGATAAGAGCCGAGTCCTTTTGCAAGAAAAATGAAACAGGAGGACAGCTACAACGGAAAATGGGAGTTTTGGTATTCAGTGTCGCTAAACCAACCTATCAGCATTAATAGTCAACTAATTACCAAATTTGAGGAATATAAATATCTGGATAACATTTTGCATGGTTCAGAAAACCTTGAACACAATATTCAACACCATGTAGCAGCTGCGTGGTTTAAATGGCGCGAAATAACAGGCTTAAACTGCCATAAGAAGATGCCTGTGAAATTAAAGCGGCTCATCTAAAAAACAATAAGGCTAACAAATTCAGTACATTTCTGTTTCAATGCGTGTAATAGGTTCCGCGGCTACGTTGTAACTGGTAATATCGAATAATATATATGTTGATCCATTATTTTTAAAATAGCATCGATTTCATCCGTAAGACATTCTGAACATTCTGAAGTTTTTGGAGCAACTGCGTTTACAGTTACGGAATTTTAATATCAAATATACAGCTCGCTCTGTTTGCCCTCTTACGTATAAAATACTACTACTACATTCTTCTACTTTTTTCATTCTTCTTCTTTATTAGATTTTCTTATTTTGGCGGACAGAAAAACATTCGAAAATAGCGGGAAAGTGTTTTAAATTTTTATTTTTCTTCTTCGTAAAGTCCTATATTAAGTGATACCTTTGGAAGGTAGTTGAGAAAAGGTCTAAAAGTTTTGCTCTGACTCAAAACAATTAATTTTAATATTGTTTTATTATTATAAGCACTTTTATGGGTGAAATCCACAGTATATAAAGATTACCGGCCAGGATAGTGTTATATAAATCCTTTCACCTCAATACAAACAACACTATAACTTTTGTCACAGCAATGGAGGTTGACCTTCTGCAAAAATCACTTGCACAGCTTTCTACAGCATTTAACAACAGGATGGCCAACTTTGAAGCAGAACTGCCGAAGACTACTAATTCTCCAGACACAAATGCAGCACTAGCCAAGGAGTTCAACAACTTTAAAACATTTATTAAAGAAACGCTGACCACCCTGCAGTGCCAAATCGATGTCCTTGCACGCCAAATTGAGGCAATGGAAATGCGCAGCCGTAGAAAAATGTTACTTCATGGAGTTCAGGTGAAGACCCAGGAACAGCTTGTAGATGTAGTGGCCGGAGTGGTCGAGGAGCCCCTGAAGTTATTAGACTTCACTACCAAAGACATCCGGCGATGCCACAGGATGGGTCGGTCTACAGGTGAAAATCCAGGGCATTACTTCAACTTGTGTAATCGTTTAGTTTATGTCGTCGGTTTCGCTCTCATCTCTTAAGATGCAAATGTTTAATGATAATTAGAGATATTATATTAGATAAAGTAATAATTAGATAGAGTAAACGGTTTGAGTATGCATGTAAGGGTATTTGGTTTATTTTATTTTATTCTTGTTTTCTATTTTGTTTTGTGCGTTTTTTTTACATTTTATTTTCACCTTATCTAATTTCTTATAAAGTGTCAGAAGGACTTTTGTCTACTAATACTAGCTTGAAAAATCTTAATTATATAACGATAAAATATTTTCTTAATTAACACAACTGGCAGATGGATACGAAATAGTTTTCGTAGGTTAATTATAATACTTGTTTTAGTTAAATTATATTTATAATAGGTTTTTTTTATATAATAGGTTTATAATAGGAAGTGCAAGCTCGCCGACAAGAGGAACAGCTGCGCGCTGTTCAGGAAGAGCAAGCCCGCCGTCAGGAAGAGCAAGCCCGCCGACAGGATGAGCATGATGATGAGATGAACTGCTGTGCGCAATGCAGAAAAATCTTCTGACGGCTATCACCGAAAGCACGCGGAGGGTTGAGGCTATAGAGACAACCGTGCAAAAACATGAAGACCGCCTCTCCTTCATCGAAGAAGACGTCAAGAAGATTGAGGAAGACGTCAAGAGGATAAAAATAAATAGAGTTCCGGCGTCAACACATCTACAGAAACAGTGGTACCTGTATTAAATTTAAGTAATGAAGAACAGGTATTGAGGAAAGGTACGCTAATAGGACGGAGCGAAGAAATCGTATGGTTGCGAAATTGTCAAGAAGTCAAAAAGACGGACAGAAGTACAATCGACGTTAACAGTATACTAGAGTGATGTAAGGAAGATTTGACAACTATTGAATTATTGAAGGCGAAGAATTTGCTACGTCGGTTCTCCGATATCTTTTCAAAGAGCAATGGTGATATCGGCAGGACAAGTATGGTACAACACAAAATTAATACTGGTAATGAACAACCTATTCGTCAACGACCTCGTCGAATTCCTTTTGCCAGAGAAAAAGAGGTGGACGACATGATTCAAGACATGAAGAATAATGAAGTAATTAAACCATCGTCTAGTCTGTGGTGTTCACCAGTGGTCCTGGTAAAGAAGAAGGATGGCTCAACGAGATTTTGCATTGATTATCGCCGACTGAACGACGTGACCAAAAAGGACCGTTATCCATTACCAAGGATAGATGACACTTTGAATACTCTCAATGGCATGAAATGGTTTTCTATGCTTGATCTGAAAACTGGCTATTGGCAAGTAGAGCTGGACCCTAAAGATAAGGAGAAGACCGCGTTTTCCACATGAAAAGGTCTTTGGCAGTTTAAGGTGATGCCGGGGCATTGCAAAGTCCAAACTTTGCAATGCCCCGGCTACTTTTGAGAGATTAATGGAACGTGTTCTGACTGGGCTACTCGGAGAAACTTGCTTGGTATATCTTGATGACATTATAATAGTGGGGCGAGACTTTGATGACCATTTAAAGAAGCTGGAATCCGTATTTAACAAGTTGAGAAGTGCAAGTCTTAAACTAAGTCATAAGAAATGTTAATTCTTCAAACGACAGGTGAATTATTTGGGACATGTAATTTCGGAACAGATCCAACAAAGATTTCAGCGGATTGGCCTGTGCCCACCGACAAAACACAAGTCCGGGCGTTTATTTGACTTTGCTCTTATTATAGTCGTTTTGTCAGGAATTTTTCGGATAGCGAAGCGAAGCCTTTACATCGACTTACAGAAGAAAAACGACCCTTCATTTGGGATCAACAATGCAAGACAGCTTTCGAAGATCTCAAGAGTCGGTTATCTGAAACGCCCGTTCTCGGATATCCGGATCAGAGTCATGAATTTATAGTAGACACAGATGCAAGTAACACAGGGATTGGAGGAACACTCTCACAAAAGAAAGAGGATCAAGAAGTTGTGATAGTAAATCATTGTCGAAACCAGAACGTAATTATTGTGTCACCCGAAGAGAGCTCCTGGCAGTGGTCAAAACGCTTCAGCATTTTAAAAAATACTTGTTGGGCCTGAAATTTCTAGTCAGAACAGATCACGCATTGTTGAAGTGGCTATTGCAGTTCAAGAATCCTGAAGGACAAGTCGCAAGATGGATAGAACAATTACAGGAGTACGACTTTGAGGTTAAACATCGCAGTGGGAAGTCTCATGGGAATGCCGATGCTTTGTCAAGACGCCCATGTCGAATGTCGAAAATGGGAGAGTGCATCTGGGCAAGACAGTCATCTTCAGACAGTTGTACCAAAGTCAAAGATTTCTGATATACTACGAGTGTATCACGACGGAACATCAGGCGGTCATCTTGGTGTAAAGCGGACTTTAGTGAAGATTCGTCAACGTTTTTACTGGTTGCACTGCAAGGAAGATGTTGAAGACTGGTGCAGGAAATGTACGAGCTGTTCTTCTGTCAAGGGACCACAAACAAGAAGTCGTGGATCATTGAAGCTATACAACGTGGGTGCTCCTTGGGAACTAATAGCTTTGGATGTGGCCGGGCCGTTTCCAATGACAAATAGTGGAAATCGTTACATTCTAGTAGTAATGGACTACTTTACGAAGTTGCCAGAAGCGTTTGCACTACCAAATCAAGAAGCTATCACTGTGGCCAATAAACTTGTGAATGAAGTTTTCTGCCGATTTGGATTACCTCTTGAAATCCATAGTGACCAAGGCAGGAATTTCGAGTCTCAAGTCTTCCAGGAAACATGCAAAATTATGGGGATACACAAAACTCGGACTATCCGCATTATATATACGCAATCTGATGGAATGGTAGAAAGATTTAATCAAACTTTGGAACGGCATTTAGCTAAAGTTGTGGATAGCAATCAGGATAATTGGGACGAGTACATTCCTCTATTTCTTCTGTCATATAGGACGGCAGTTCATGAAAGTACCTCTACCACTCCTGCTCAAGCGAACTTTGGTAGAGAACTTCGACTTCCAGCAGATCTACTCGCAGGTTGTCCTCCGGATACGCCC
The DNA here is from genome assembly GCA_947561695.1 of Tyria jacobaeae. Classification (NCBI taxonomy): domain Eukaryota; kingdom Metazoa; phylum Arthropoda; class Insecta; order Lepidoptera; family Erebidae; genus Tyria; species Tyria jacobaeae. The sequence continues at coordinate 9,165,713 of OX387231.1, read as the reverse complement.
AGCTGTATTTCGGAATACGCAGAAGAATTAAGAAGAAAGATCGAGGAGGTTCACGAAGATCAATGATGTCACTTACAGAATTCAGAAAACGCCAAGAAGTACAGCGAAAGTAGTTCATGTGGATAGGTTGGCGCGGTACCACGGCTCTAACGATGCTCGGGACGAGCACGTCTAAGGAGAGGATAATGTGACGCCGTGCCTACGTCACCGCACAAACAAACAATGCATAGAAGTTTTTCGAAGGGAAATTGACAAGTTACGGTAGCTGAGCGGTAGTGGCTACGGCTGCGAGCCGAATGCTGTGAGTTCAAGCCCCGGAGGACTTTCACAGTCACTGTAATCAGACATATTGCTATATAATAATATTGATAAATAGACCTAGAAACGCAACGAAATCGTTACTCTCGGCAGTGACATTAGTTTCCTTCCAATCCCTGTACCCACTTACCTTACCCACTGTAAATCCTTCTCGGTGCATACTACTGTCCTTCCCTGAGAATCAACTTTTTCTCTTCCTTTGAAAATCTGCTGGAGAACCTAATCCCATCCTATAACCATACAATAATCATGGGTGATTTCAACACCTGTCTTCTAAAAAATTACTCTCTATCCTCCTCTCTTATCTCGATACTACAATCTACTAACATGTTCTCACTCCAACTAAACGCTACTCATAATTTTCCTAACTCTATTCCCTCTCTGCTCGACCTTATCCTAATCTCCTCTGAAGATCACATCGAAAAGTACGGTCAGTACTCCGCTGAATCGTTCTCCTATCATGATCTCCTATTCCTTTCCTATAAATCCCGCCCTCCTAAACTAAAATCTAAAATACTTATGCTACGCAATTTTGGTGGTATAGATTTGAATAACTTGCTTGAGGATGTCAGTGGTATTGACTGGACACCACTGTAAGCAGCTGTTTTGGTAAATGATAAAGTCGACATTTTCACCACGTCCATTCTACAACTGTATGATAAACATGCTCCCGTACGACCTGTCAAATTAAAACACGCACTATCTCCATGGCTAACAAGCGAGATCTTCTGTCAAAGAAATCTGCAGCGAAGTATAAATTAAGGATAAGGCCTAGCGAAGTTAATAGGGAAAAGTATATATCTGTGCGGAATCGCTGCAATAGGGTGTGTAGAGACGATCAACGCCAACACATTCATCACAGTGTACAAAATAACGACCCAGCTAAAGTCTGGAAATTCCTCAGGAAACTTGGAGTTGGAAAATCAAAGGATAATGTCATTCCAAAAGCATTAAACACTGATTTGCTTAATCAACCCTTCACTGCCCTGTCCAATTTTGATAGGACCATTAAGGCTAATACACTAAGTAATCTTTCACTCATTCCAACGTCTAATTGTACTCCTTTCAGTTTTAATCAATTCTCGGCTTGTGATGTTAAAATGAGCATTTTGGGTATCACTTCTGACGCAGTTGGAAGCGATTGTATCAGCCGTAACATGATCCTCCCCTCCCTATCCTTGATGAAATTCTACCCATCATCACCCATATCTTGAACCATTCGGTATCAACCGGAATTTTCCCATGTACTTGGAAAGATGCCCAAGTTACTCCTATACCAAAGAAACCAAATCCATCATCCTTTTCTGATTACCGTCCAATCTCTATATTACCTTTCCTTTCCAAAGTCCTTGAGCGCCTCGTCCATAATTAACTTAGTTCATTCCTTACTAAAAATAACCTTCTTAATCCCCATCAATCTGGTTTCCGTTCCTGTCACAGTACTGTTACAGCCCTAGTGAATGTTACGGACGACATAAGAATTGGGATGGAAAATGGAAATCTTTCTTTACTTGCTCTCCTTGACTTTTCCAATGCTTTCAACACGGTAGATTTCGATATTCTGCTGCTCGGTATCGTCAGCTCCCTTAACATATCTCCAACGGTAATTGATTGGCTCCGTAGTTACCTGTGTGGTCGCCGACAGCGTATACGCATTGAAAATACTCATTCAACTTGGTGCAACATATCTGCTGGCGTTCCCCAGGGTGGCGTTCTATCTCCTCTTCTTTACGCAATTTTTATAAATTCAATCTCACATCAACTTCTCTCTCATTACCACCTTTATGCACATGACCTACAAATATACTCCCAAGCACCCCTAGAAAGATTATCAGAGGCTCTTGACAATATTAACAGGGACCTGACTAGAATCAGCGATTGGAGTTTGTCACATGGGCTATCGGTGAATCCAGCTAAGACCCAGATGATTATTGTCGGCAGTCCCAGGAAGATTTCAAAGATCAACTGGTCACAGCTTCCACCTATTATTTTCGAAGGCACATTGATTACAATTAGTAAAAAAGTAAGAAATCTGGGAATATATCTTGGAGCTCACAATTGCAGGAAGTAAGCCGCAAATTGTTTGCATCTGCGGGATAATTGAGACGGTTACGAAACTTTCTTCCTACTGCCACCAAAATCGCACTTGCAAAGTCGTTACTACTCCCTATCCTTGATTACACCGACGTCAGCTATCCAGATCTCACCGAGGCCCAACTGGACAAACTCGAGCGTCTTCAAAATGTTTACATAAGATTCATATTTGGTTTGCGCAAGTATGATCACGTTTCAGAATTTCGCAAAAAACTCGAGTGGCTACCAATACGTCTTCGCCGGAATACTCACGTCCTTTCTTTATTGTATAATATATTGTTTAATCCTTCAGCACCTTCCTATCTTAAGGGATGCTTTGAGTTCCTTCATGATTCACATACTAGATTCTTAAGATCGTCAGAAAACCTAGACTTAAAAATGCCCTTGCATATATATACATATATGTATATATATATATATATATATATATATATATATATGAATAACAATAACATAATATTAATTACTTGATGTGATACAAATAGAATTTACCAATAGATTTTTTTTTTAATAGAATTTAGAATTTAAGTATACACTAAAATAAAATGAAGACAGTGTGACAGCAAGTTAACTACATTATTCACATTATTCTGAATTTAAAAAGTGGCTCTTAACCATTCTTTTAAAGGTTTTTATGGTTTGGGCTTTTCTTATGTCAAGAGGCAGTGCATTTCACAGTCGTGTTGCAACGACGGTAAAAGATTTATCAACAAATGTTGTGGAATCAAATCATATATATATATATATATATGTGCGTATGTATTATTTTATATACTATATGTGTATTTGCATTCATTCAAATATGTATATTTATTTAGTTATATAAAATCTACAATATTGTACACCTCAGCTACCCACTCTCTCTTGACACTAAATCCATCCTAAGGTTGTCTGGTAGAGATCGCTTTTAGCGATAAGACCGCTAATTGTATGTTAATGTTTGTAACTAAGATCTATTGTAATTCCTAAAGTGTACAATAAAGAATATTCTAATCTAATCTATATTTACTGATATTACCACCATTCAGATATATACAGTACAACTAAAGAAATTATTCTTCAATTTTATACTTACAAAATACGAAAAGACTTTTTCCCCGACCTATTTCAATAGATTCCCCTTTCTAGTAGAAACTGTAACAAGTAACTTTATCGCCGCAGGTATAAGGGTATTGCGTTTATGTTAACGGAGACAAAGCTAACCCAAACACTAAGCAATAATCTATATACATTGATTATATAAAAAGAAAAAAAAAATGTTGATACTACTACTAACATAACTATTCAGCTCCTAAACTGCTCTATTTTAAATAAAGTTATGTGTTTTAGAAATTTATAAAAAATATATAAAAATGTTAAAAATTATGTAGCTTAATGTTCTCCTAGAACAAACTGAAACCAGAAAAGTTTATCATTGAAGGTACAAGCCTTATATCATTATCTATAGATGTCCACAGATGTTTAGGTAATTGGAGAAACGTGTTACAGATTGTTTCTCACTTCTTTTTCCGGCAACTGTTAGGATTTCTCACGTTTCCGTTCTCGTTTCGTTCTCAAATTACATTATGCCCTTGTCTTGTTTACTTAAGATTTATTTCAGTTGTACATATATTTGTGAAGAATGATTTTGGGTTTTTATATTTAAAATGAATCATTTTAAATGTTTGTGTTGGATTGGCAACACCATCGCAGTTTTGCGAGACCTCAATTTATGTGATAACTATCAGAAGTTGGAAATTTTCCTTTGGGCGTCTTGCCATTTTAACCATAAGTAAATTTAGTTCATTATTTACTGATTTTGGAGTTTTGGAAATACATACAAAAGAAGAATGATATACTAGTCCTCACTAAAAGAGGCAAATATCGGGCTGTTTTCATGTCGAGAAATGGCAATACAAAGTGTTGCTGTGATATTGGTGTCGGTTCTATAAGATTGGTGTTAGTCTAAAATAGTATTCTGATGTATTCTTGGCAAAACCTAAAAGAAAACTTTATTATAATATCATATCAAACACTACTCAGAATTATACTCAGAATATTGAGTTTCGAACACTTAATTCAGTTATTATTTTATTCCCTTTTTTTATATACTATAGGGGGACAGACGAACAGACGGGTCACCTGATGGTAAGTGACAACCGCCGTCCATGGACACCCGCATCTCAAGAGTCACAAGTGCGCTGCCCGCCTTTGAGGGTGATGAGAGATGGTGGATGCAGGGAGCGGAAACAAGAGAGGGGGGATGAGGAGAAAGGAGATGAGGGGAGAGGAAAGGGGAGAGAAAAGTTACTACACAACCGGTTTTCTGTGAGGCCGTGGTATCGCACCGGTCGAGCCGGCCCATTCATGCGTAAGCATGGCTCTACCACTGTTATGGATAGATAAACACAATCATTCCGGAAATACGCCTCCGACTTTGACAGGATTTAGAATATTTCAAGGCTATCAACCGTAACCCTGTAATTGTAAAATGTTTATCAACATCACACAAATTAAACTTAGAATATTAAATTACTACCTACGTAAGTAAATTTCTAAAATCAGTAAGTAAAGTCACGCTTATGTTGCAGCACATGCCATTAGACATGTAAAATCGAAAAGATAGTTTTATTTGGCGTGTTATTTTGTGAAAGTGTTTGACAGCTCAACAATATTGAATTCAAATCCAATCAAACGTGTACTATTTCATTTAACTCGAGATCAACTCGATATAAGCTGTAAAAATTCGGTTTGTCAATCGATCAATTTAAAAATTGAGTAAAACGTTTTAATTTAGCAATTTACTTTTCATTCAATTTCTAGTCAGTTACCACTTAATTTACCTTTATCCGAGGCTAAACAAATATACATCAACAGATGTAACTTACAATTTTAACTGTCCAATCAGAATTCTGATTTTATTATTTAGATGTTGCTCTTCGATGCTTTTATTGGTCCTAGTTACTGTAATCTGTTATTATTATTTCTATATCTACTCCATTACTACGTTACTCGCACCGCCTCTCAATAAATCTATTCCTTTTGGTGAATACAAATATTTTAATTTCAATATCTCCTTCTAAGAAGTGTATAATGTCAATACACTTATTGCTATTTTAAATAGATTTGAAATATGTTAAAATTACTATAAAAAAATACGGTCAGTCTTTGGGGACTGCCGATAGAAGTTAAAACTAAGTAACTTGTGAATTGTTTCATCGAGCTTTAGATTATACACAGTATAAATATATGTAGCTTATGGGAAGAGTGCGGTGACGATGACGCGAGTTTCACGCTTTTTGTTCATCCAAAAGTACACATATATACACAGTGTAAATATACTCGTAGTTCATAGAAAGCGTTCGGTGACGATGACCCGATTTTTTGTTTCCATGATTTTTGTTCACCCAAAAAGTGCTGAACGCGCCTAAAGAAGTTTTAACTTCAAAAAATGTTTGCTTTGAATGTACACATATGTATAAACATGACAATTGTTATATACTAAATAAAAGAGGGATGGTGGAGTAGAGCTATAAAATACTTCTAGCGAAGAAAATTTTCTGTAAACCGTATATAACTGAACATTAAATGTTATAAATCAAAGTTATTAACTTTTATTCTTAAGTCGATATCGTACAAATTTAAGTCTCCAATCATCTTTACGGAAATAATTAGCAAGTTTTATTGCAACCAAATGAACCGTATAATCTTTTGTACCAACTCGTTCATTGAGGCCCTTCACACTTGACCGGTTTCCCTTGTTTGGGCAATGCGGGCTGGCCTTTTGTATCATCATGGATTTAAATAATGCCCTCGTAATACTAAAAAGGTGGCTTTTATTGTAAATGGGCTTGTGCTTTTGGTTCGTATTTATGGGCTATTGTATTAAATATAGGACATGATGTAAGAAGGGAGTCATTATACTTACCAACTTTTTATCTACTCAGACTCACTACAGAGTCTCACGAAGCGAAATATTCACATGAACTTCATTCAAGATGTGATTTATCTGAGATATATGTATATTTATAATTACTAAATTTAATTACTAATCAAGGCGTTTTTGGTAAATTTGTGGGTCAACTATATTCTAATATAATTGGGCCGGGAGGTACACGCAATTAAAATTATTTGCATAAACGGACTTTTTAGTATTGAGATTTTTGTCTTATTTTTCTTTTGTTCTAACACTTAGTACATAATATTTGATATTTACTGTTATGAGTTTTCATACAATTATTTTAAATAACGTTTTTTCTATAAATAATATATTTTGCATTACTGTGTTCATCTATCACATATTTTGTACTTCATTATGTATACATACACAGGACATACAGTACACGTCTTTTTCTTTTCTTTCATAAAACTTAGAATAAAACTGTAAAAGAAAGAAAAGCATTACTTATGTACTCAAAGCTACGTGATGTGCCTTGAAACACACTTGAGGCGTATTCGTAAAGGCTAAGTTTATTTACTTTCTTTGTTGGCATTCAGGGCACATTTTAATTTAGCAGACAGTTTGTGACTGAGTGAATAAAAACTTTCGTGAGGGGTGTCATATTGATTAAATAGAAATACATATATAAGGTTTTAATCACATATTAAATACCTACGCTTGCAATTGCAGGTAATCTCTTTTGTGTTGAAACCAAAAAAAAATGTGTTAACTATTGCCTAAGTTGGAATATATTCCAACTCAGAGAACACTGCAAGTTTCATGAAAATCTGTTCAGTAGTTTTTAAAATAGTGGGTTAGGTGTGTAACAGTCACTAGGAAAACGTCGTGGGCTTAATGTAGTTTATTCATAATATTGAGGCGAGCTTCAGTATCATTTTGAATAAACAACCACCGATATTTACTTTACATTACATTTACAAAGTTAAAATGTATGCTACAATAAAATACAACAAAAGTGTATACAACTTTAACAGAACATAAGTCAGAGTATAAAACTTACCGATCAAATAAAAATCTTGACAATATGACAGAAAGTTAAGTTAAAGCAGTAAATTAAATTACAAATGTATAATTTCTTCAAATGTTACTTTGATCTCGATTTCTGATTTATTACAATAAATGTAATAAAAGGTAAACCTGCACTTGCAACTGCATTAGTTGCAAGTGCAGATTTAAAATGGCTAAGGAGGCGAATTACGTCACTATCAGGTTTTCCTTGTGCTTCAAACTTCTTGGCTAGTATAACTAAAAGTTTTATAAAATAAGTCAAGTTAAGAAAGTCTGCCGTGTGGTTCACAGTGGAGTAGGATAGGGCAACTAAATCTCTTAACGTGGGTGACGAAAAAGGCAAGTAAGGGATGGGATTGTTTTTGCTTGTAAAGATATCTTATAAAAAATTCTGTACTCTGTCTTTAATTACAATTAAAATACATAAATTAATGTTATACGTTTTCAAGATATTATCGTCTTTTGTCCACACTGTGACGACTGCTTTCTAGTCTAAAGATTTTTTTATTTGAATTTATTTTTTTATATATTTATGTATTAAATATTAGCGATCTAAAAAGTTCAGCCTCCTCTCACACACTGAAGAGATTCATGTGCTATAATCAGCTATGCTATAATGCTATAATTCATTATGAGCGGATGGCTGCTACCGTTGTAATAATATCATTCTTTAGTCAAAAGTCTAAATAATTACAACGTTAACATTCAGTTAGATATATGTAACATCACATCAGATATTTATTTTTTCAGCCACAAAAAGATCATTTCGGTTCATTCAGGTTCGGGTATATTGATTTCTCTTTTTCAGGTCAAAAAACCCTATAAAAGATTACCTCACTGCCACTAAGCTAAAATATTACATGTTATAATCCTACCTGATTACGAACCCAACTATTTTTATAATTATAATATATACAGTCACACAAAATAATAATTGGCAAACTGAGTGTTTTAAACACTTCTGCCTACCCCTTCGGGGAAACAGGCGTAAGCGTGTGTCTGAACATTTATTAATCAAGTCGGTTGAAACATTAATCATATACTTAAAGGCGTTTAGCGGTACAACATTGTACGCTGGGGAAGCAATTACTACCAGCACTTTTATGTATTCTTTAATATGGATGCATGACTAACGAACGTGAGCTTACTTTTCTGTCTGAACACTATGTGATTAATAGGTTTTGAATACTCCAAGGGAAATTCGATTAAAGCTCTTATGTACAATTTAATTACATGAGGTTTACAAAGTCTCGTTTTACACCACGAATGTATGAATAAGTACATTCTGACTATGTTGTCGTAAGTAACTAATTCTCGGCTATCTTTTTTTTTTGTACAGCAACAATAAGCTGACGCCGTTTAGTATGAAAGTAACGTAAATATCATTGACCTGATTACTATTTTTGTCCATCCAAATGTTGCCTGTACGATTTCTTTTATATATACAGAAAATACGCAATAAACATTGTTCACCACACTTAACAACGGTGCAGTGATTGCTACAAATGCCATAACTATGCTATTACTAAACTGGTACTTTGCATATACATGACTCCATTATGTGAATATGGGGAAACTGGTGCCATTTCAATTTTGTCGCTTGATCGCTTCGGTGGTTGGCTTTGGAAAAGGTCACCCATAGTTGTATATGCATGGCTTTAGTAAAATTAGTTTTGTGTTCATATTCTAGTTTTTACAATCGCAATACGACTTTCTACCCGATTTTTTAGGTACATGTATAATGTTACTTTGTCACGACCTAAAGCCTGTGAGGTGTCACTTGAATCTTCTTACGTGTGGCAGTGACATACAATATTTTACATTTCTAAATAATGTCAGACAAAATAACAGAGAGAAGATAACAATGCAGCCAGGCTGTATATAATTTTCAACAATTTTACTTGTTTTTATATATATTATATACATATATATACTTGTTTACTTATATACATACTACTTGTGTAATGCTGTGTGAGAAGAGGGGATTTTGGGTCTCTTTAAAGCTCACTAATTTCGGGGAAATGCAACACAAGCGTTACTTTACAGGCCGTGGTATCACACGGCTCAAGCCGGCCCATTCATGCCTAAGCATGGCTCTACCACTGGCCACTGTTTTTAACTGTAATTTAGTGGTTGTCAGGTGAGCAGACGAATATTAATAGGATCAATGAGACTTCTTACACTAACCTCATTTTGGTGCGTATAAGGAGATGGATGCGTGTCTGATCTGCAATACTTCTTGTACTCCTTCCTTCCCAATCAGCAGTGATTAGTATTTCCAGTAAATGTTGTGTATTTGTATTTTGTTATGTGGTTGGGAATTTACTTCACTGAAACTTACTCTATTTGGAAATTTAGTTATAGTAAGTTTTTGTATAGAATCCCCCTAGGATCATTACCTCACAGGTCCTGAGGGTGAGTTGGTATGTCGGACTAGAACCGATACCACACAGTTTTCTATCCCAAGTAGGTCTATTGCAAGGTATCCAGAATACCCTAAGAATCCCTTTAAATAGCAGGTGATTACGTCGTGGAGGTTGGAGGGGTGGTTACCCCTTCAGATCAGAGAGTCCAAGACCGTCTCAGGCATTCATTTGCTGGGGTAACGGTCAGCTCGATGCTGCGCTACGCTCATGCAGGCCGGAGACCCTTCTGCGCTCTCTGGCGCCCGCTGCGTCTTCTGCGGGAAGGAAGCGTGTTTGTTCTTTCCGTTCCGCCACTTCTTAGTCATGAATCACTTCCTCGCAGTACGGGAATCTTTATGTCACGAAAATATAACTTTCAGCTATTAATCAGTAAACATAAAACACATAAAATACAGAAATTGACAACTCGAACTTTTTGGTATCACCCAGTTCAAGTTACATGGTATGCGACCATGGTATGACCTGCTTGATAGTGTAAGCTACACTCACACAAACAGTACTATGTACACACTAGTAAGTTAGACTCCTCAATACATTCTCGCAAGCAAATCCCTTTCTGTCTTTATTCTTTTCATTTATAGTCGGCAAAATATAGGCGTTTAATTATATAGTATACTTTACACCATTGTTCACCATTGAAGTAAACAATGCCTCAACTTTAAACATTTCATTAAATTTTCACATGTAAGCTCAGTCATGAAAACTGGGCAAATACTTCCAATAGTGTAGTGTGTAGTGTACATAGTAATTATTAACTTTATTTGTGCCTTATTGCAATAAGAACAAAGTTACTTTTGACTAACACACGGTTTGAGATAGAGTTAATTTGGCATACAGTATGCGAATAGTTGGCTATCATACAAATTACGATACAAAATGTTCTGCTTCTATTGTTATACTTGGTGTAATGTACTGCAATGTGTATGCTTGATAACTTCGCAAAATTAAATTCCTCGGCAAGGGCTTAACTTTCATGAAGTTTAATTCAAATGGATCAACAACCTTGTAAAACGAGTTCTCAGTTTTACCCGTTGAGGGAAATGATAATATGTGGTATCTAATCATGTCAAATCAATCATCATCATTCATGTACCAACGCACCTTCATGTACCAGTTTAACTTAAAGTGTCTGTACATGTAGTTACATATAGATAAGCTAAATGTTGCTATTTCATATTTTTATTACAGCAAGGACACAATTTTTTTTATACATCATTTATTTACAAAGATTTCGTAAGCTCGGTGGCTGGTGATCTTGATTGCTGCGCCAGAGGTCGTGGGTTCCCTATGGAAAAATAAAGCTTGGTCCAGGTATTCCGATTGTGGTCATTGTATGTTTGTCTTATGATAATGATTAAGTCACAGGAGTAATTCCTACTTCTAAAAGTAGGAAAATAGTTCCTGTTCTAAGTGAGCTTTTTGATTTGGTATTACCATTTGGAGGATATAACATAAATATTAAAAATATAAATCAAAACACTTAAACGGGCACTTTATTAGAATGAAAAATGTGTCTGGTGTAACAAGGTCATATGATATGTACAGATGATTTTAAATACAGGCACCTGCTGCTTATAAGGTTGCCAACGGTTACAAAGGCACACCAAAATACTAACTCAATAAAATTATTATTACGCTACATAGAGTAGTTGTATATTCCTGCTGTATGTGGCGGTAGCCAAATGATTGCTCAGGGCTTCGAGAGGAATCATTGACATGTTGATGAGTCAGGTGACTATGCCCACTTGTGGAGCATGTCTGGGCCAATAATGAGTGTAGTAAGTTATTCCAGTAAGTCGGAACCGTATGCCGCAAGCTCTAATGAGTCGGATCGGAATGCCGCAAGTTCCAGTGAGTCAGAACTGTCAAAGGTGTATTAAACAAACACTTTTCGCCAATTAGTATTCCACACGGCACTTTCATTTTACTATTAAGACTCTTCAAATGAAACCCTACATAACGATATTTATCAACTCGTCGAAGTCTAGACTCTTGGCCGTGACCAAGAAACATCATACATTATTTTTTTTTTTTTTTATGCAAAATAAGGGGCAAACGAGCAGACGGGTCACCTGATGGTAAGTGACTACCGCCGCCCATGGACACCCGCAACTCAAGAGTCACAAGTGCGTTGCCGGCCTTTTAGGTAGAGGTACGCTCTCTTCTTGAAGGTTTGAAGGTCGTATCGGTTCGGAAATACGGCAGGCGACAATTTGTTCCATAAGCTGGTTGTGCGAGGCAAAAAGCTTCTGGAGAAGCGCACAGTGGTGGAGTGCCAATCGTCCAGGTGATGGGGATGGCTATTTTGTCGCGTAGGACGATGGCGGAAACCAGCAGCCGGTATAAGTCCGAACAATTCCTCTGAACACTCCCCATGATACAAGCGATAGAGGATGCAGAGTGAAGCTACATCTCTACGCAACGCCAAGGTGTCAAGTCGATCAGAAATATCTTGGCAGTCGATGATGCGAGTCGCTCTCCGTTGAATGCGGTCAAGAGGCAGAAGTTGGTACTGGGGTGCACCTGCATAGAGATGAGAACAGTATTCCATGTGCGGCCGAACCTGCGCCTTATAAAGTTGCAGGCGGTGGGCCGGAGTAAAATACTGTCTCGATCTGTTTAGCACACCAAGCTTCTTCGAGGCTAATATGGCCTTACTCTCTAAGTGACCGCGAAACTGGACTTCGCTTGATATATCGACGCCAAGGATTCCGATACTGGCTGATGCAGTTAGGGAAGTGCTCTCAAATTGAGGAGATACGACCAATGGCATCTTTTTAGCGGTGAACGCGCAAACCTGTGTCTTCGTGGGGTTAAACTGGACTTGGTTAAGTCGACACCAATCTGAAACTTTTGATAAAGAAGTTTCGATTTCAGACACAAGTTTGGATCGGCTTTCGATGACGTTTACCCGAGAAATGTTAGCGCGGCCGGTGTAAAGGGCATCACTCGTGCTATCGTCTGCATAGCAATGGATGCTGCTAATCTGCAGCATGTCATTGATATGCAGAAGAAACAGCGTGGGTGATAGCACACAGCCTTGTGGTACACCAGAATTAACAGACTTGGAGTCGGAGCATGCACCGTCAACAACGACCTTGATGCTTCTGTCTGTAAGAAAACTGGTGAGCCAATTGCACAGTTTCTCGGGAAGCCCATAGGAAGGAAGCTTCGCAAGGAGCGCTTTGTGCCAGACCCGATCGAAGGCCTTCGCCACGTCCAAACTAACGGCTAACGCTTCCCCCTTGGTCTCGATCGCCTGTGCCCACCGGTGAGTCAAGTATACGAGAAGATCACCAGCTGAACGACCCTGACGGAAGCCGTATTGTCGATCATTGAGGAGCTGGTGGTCTTCTAAGTACCGGAGGAGCTGGCAGTTAACAATGGATTCCATTATCTTGGAGAACAAGGAGGTGATGGCTATGGGTCTGTAGTTGGACGGATCCGAGCGATCTCCTTTTTTAGGGATTGGGTGCACTAGAGCTGTCTTCCATGAGTTCGGGACTACGCCAAGAGAGTAGGAAAGCCGATAAAGGCGCGTTAAAACCGGTGCTAACTCTGGAGCACACGTCTTCAGCACGATAGGAGAGATTCTATCGGGCAAACTCGACTTATGAACGTCGAGGGAAAGAAGCGCTTTACGCACTGCCCTTTGTGTGAACCGGACTTCCGGCATGCGGCTCTCGCACTGCGGTATGGTCGGCGGTGCGTTTCCCCCGTCGTCCAGGGTCGAGTTGGACGCAAAGAGTTTGCCCAGAAGATCGGCTTTTTCTTTAGCGTCGTGGGCCAACGAATTATCTCCTATGCGCAGAGGTGGAAGGGATGGCTTACAAAAGTTCCCCTGGACAGCTTTGGCAAGAGACCAGAATGCACGAGTTCCGGAGGGGAGACTAACTAGTCTCTCGCCAATTCTGCCGATGTGAGCCGACTTCGCCCCAGCAATTACTCTTTTGAGGGACCTGGAGGCAAAGTTAAATTGCTTCTTTAATGTGCTGGTCTTTACATCCCGTGCTGTCGCTGCATTAGCCCATGCTTGGTAACATTCCTGCTTTCGGCGGGACGCCGCTTTGCAGGTTCGACCAAACCAAGGCTGGGACTTGTCACCTGTGGGAATCAGGGAGAATGGAATGAAAAGTTCCATACCCTGAAGCACAACATCCGCGACAGAGTCAGCAACGACATTGGGATCATCCGGCGAGAAGCAAACCTCCATGGGTAGGATGCAAAGAATGTTCTCATTCCATCCCAGTCTGCTGACCTATAGTGCCATACGCGGCGACTGCCTGTAACACGCGGCCGCAGCGAGTGAACGAGTGGCACCATACTCCTAATCAGGCAATGGTCCGAAGAGCCAAGAGGGGCCTCAACGGATACTTTGTAGCCGTCAGGATGTGAGGTCAGCAGAAGATCCAACAGTGAAGGCACGTGGCTTTCTGCATCTGGGATTCGCGTAGGCGTTGCTACCAGCTGCGTCAAGCCATATGCCAAGGCGAAATCGTGAACAGATCTTCCCGCATGATCGGTTTTGCGCGAACCAAGCCATTCGGCGTGATGGGCGTTAAAGTCGCCAAGAATCACGATCTCTGCGGATGGGACCTGCTGGAGCACTGAGTCTGTAGCCATTTGGACGTGGTGGATGAGTCGGTCCGTTTCGGCATCACCGCTATGGGACCTGTAGAGGCATAGGTAGATGCGGGGATGGTCGTCGCAGTCTACACGTAGCCATAAGATGGAGAGGTCCCTACCTTCAAGATTGCCGAGGCGGCGAGAAGTGATATCATCTCTAACGTACACGCATACACCAGCCTTAGGAACAAAGGAGTGTTCCAGCCCGTACCCAGGGTAGCAGAGGTAGGATGTGTCCGCTGGAGATGATATCTGCGTCTCGGTTAAAAAGAGCAAGGCCGGCTTTGCTGTCTCAAGGTGGTGGTGGACAGTGTCGAGGTTCGAATGTAAGCCCCTAATGTTGCAAAAATCCACGGTAAACGTGACAGGGGGTGCCATGGTATGCCTTCTCTTGCCCCAAGCAGATTTTGAGAGCGCAGTTGAGCCCCCCCCAGAGTACGAGGGGCAGCCTGGGCGTCCACGCTCAGGCATAATCCGTACTGAGGGTGGACGTCCAGGGGGGGATTCTCCAACGCTAGCGCTGGTACCCCTCTGGGGTATCCTTTTCGTTAACAGCGCTATCATTAGGGGGGTGGGGGATTTTGGGCCTCCGGAGACCTCACTCATTTCGGGGAAATGCAACGCAAGCGTTACTTCACAACCGTTTTTCTGTGAGGCCGTGGTATCGCACCGGTCGAGCCGGCCCATTCGTGCTTAAGCAAGCATGGCTCTACCACTATAAAACCACATAGATCGTAAATAGATGATTAAACTATCGGAAATCTCTTTAATGAAAACAAAGCGTTTGGTGACGCCTTATGGCTGAAATGATAACAATCGTATGTATAATAGATAGTGTTCGTCATTTCGTTTTTTTTTTAAATCTGTTGTACCTTTTGCTGTAATGTTTTCGTTGGAGTAGAATAGGGCCAAACCATCTCTTCCCGTCGGAGTTGTAAAAGATGACTAAAAGACTGTTTTCGATTAGGCAGTATATATACAGTCCTACAATGACAGGATGACGACAATAGGCTAGGTTAGTGTGTATGTACCCTTAACTAGTACAAAATCTTTATATAAACATTTTAAATCAACGGAACATCTTAAATAAAAATGAAATTTTAAATAAATAATTGAGATTTAGTCGGAGAGCTAGGTTAGAAAAGCGACGACCCATGAATATGTCAAAATGAAAAGGTTTTAACATACTCTTAATTCTAACATATCATCTAATGAACGGGCCAACAGTGCTGAAGCATGAGAGGACTGCTGGCTGGATGCCCGACATTTCTTGGCAATGTGTATAGCTAATGAAATAATCGATAAACTTACTTGGCAAATAATGGGTAGTGCTTATGTAGCGAATTGGAGGTAATGGTATTAAAACATGTGTGTACTCACATTTAAAACTAAAATGTAAATTGCTTAACTAGTGTTTTGTATTCAGTAATTACGTTTAATTTAATCAATCAATGTAACTGTAACTGATGTATGGCCGCATTTAAGTTTGATAAAATTTATCTATAAGTTCTTTTTTTTTATGCGATAGGGGGTAAACGAGCAGACGGGTCATCTGATGGTAAGTGACTACCGCTGCCAATGGACTCCCTCAACTCAAGAGTCACAAGTGCGTTGCCGGCCTTTCAGGAGCGAGTACTCTCTTTTTTGAAGGTTTGAAGGTTGTATCGATCCGGGAATACGGCAGACGACAATTTGACAAATTGGTTGAGGCTTTCGCGGCCGATTGACGACTCGTTGGCTTTATTCGGGTCTAAAGGCCGTCGCATGTTGGAATTGCTTCCTAACGTTTCGCTAGCACGAGTGGCCAGCTTCTTCAGAGGTCCTTCCATCGCCGATACTGGATGCAGACTCAGACGTTAGGAAGCAATTCCAACATGCGACGGCCTTTAGACCCAAATAAAGCCAACGAGACGACAATTTGTTCCACAGACTGGTTGTCGAACAAACTGTCTGTATGACACATGTATGTTTAATACTTCTACTTTAATTTATACACCACACACCTAAATATCCTGTAAAATATGTTTTCTGTAAATGTAGCATGTTTTTTTTAATAGAATAACAGTAGAATGGTGTTAATTTAAGTAATTTAAATTTAAAATAAAATATTTGTCCTAACATTAATTTAATTACACGCCTACAATTTTTTCTGCATAAAATCCTGTTTTAAGTGTGTTCGCCTTTGCCAAAACAGCTAGACTCATTGTATGAAAATGTAATTTTTTATCCTTACCTTAGAGGGCTTTCGAATTTCCCGGCACCAGCCAAGTTCAAGTTGTAAATATGCGACCCTGACTTGCTTAAGCTATTACTTATATTCCAATATCCCTTCACCTCCCTTTCTATCCTCCCTTTCCTGTCAACATACTCAAAAACTTTCCACAAATTTCCAAAAGTATAATGACAATAGGCTTGGCCCTTACTACTTAAATACGATTGTATGTTAATGTATTATATATTCTATATTCCTTACTTCCTCCTTCTTACGTTTGATTCCACTTCCACTTATTCACAAATGTTTTATAACGAGCCAAAAAATAGTACGTTATATTAGACCAGTAACAAAAGAACGCATTAACTTGAACCGCAAAAGGTGAAAGTGTTTTAGCTAAATTTCTTGAGCCTCTCATGAGCAATGATCTGAAAATTCTTACCTAGTTAATGAACT
Source organism: Tyria jacobaeae (assembly GCA_947561695.1). Lineage (NCBI taxonomy): Eukaryota > Metazoa > Arthropoda > Insecta > Lepidoptera > Erebidae > Tyria > Tyria jacobaeae. Next base: position 9,148,633 of record OX387231.1, on the reverse strand, counting down.
ATAAATGGTAAATGGTTTTTTCTAAAAAAGGTGTTGATGTGAAACATAGAGAAGTAAGGTGATAGAAAGTAGGTCAACTATAAAAAGCAATGTCTTTCATTTGTCAGTAAATTGAATAAGCTCAGTTACAAATACATTTCTACGATAAAGCATTACCATTGAATGGATAAATATTGTGCTATGGTACAAATTTGGAGAGGCCTTTGCTCAGCAGTGGACTTTTTAATATATTGACTTGTAGGTGCAAATGCTTTAAACACAAGAGTCGTTAGAGCCATGCTAGTTCATTATATATATATGTATATATATATATATATATATATATATAACTAACTTCCCTACTGCTGCTATATTAAAAAATAGACCTCGCTCACGGCCCTGCTTGCATAAAAGTTGTTTCGTCTATCTTTTGTTGTACCCTTGGCAACGTATCATGATGATCGGTTCAGTAGCCCAAGACCCGAAAACCTAACAAACAAACTCACTTTCGAATAAAAAAAAGTACACGCATTTACTCTCCTTTCAATATCTCATTTGCATCTAAAAAAAGGTAAACAGTGTCAGTTCTTCTGCACGTACGTTTTTAAACTTAACATTACATTCTGTAAATTTTAAATTCTTTTCAAAACCCATAACTTTCATCTAACTGGCTGGAAATGGATCTAACAAGAAGGTGCATCTCTACATACCTGTCATAGCCTCCTTTATGCTTTCTACCATTATCTGTGAGTTATAAACTGATGAAACAAGTAGAACTTCCCATGTCCAATCCACATTCAGTTTCTTTTATAACACTTATGGACCTATGCTAGCTTGAATAGCTAAAATTTTATTAGTAATTGTGTAAGTAATTGATTGAATTATATGTATCGTGGAGGAAATCTGTTGTCAAATACTAATGTAAGCTTAAGACTATTCAAGCATATATTTTAAAAGAGTGGGCAACACTCATTCACTGTTGGTTGTAGTAAATCAGTAAATCTATGCTTTCTTAGTACTCCCTGCTGATGGCCGTAAGGAGGATAATACGATATGACCCCGCGGCGTAGTGTCCATAAACAGTTTCACCTGTGAGCTGCGAAGAACTGTAGGATAATAATAGGTTAATGGTGGGTACCTGGTTGTCCTTAGTTAGTTTTTCATACGAAGTTCGATCACAAATGACGTATTACGACACACCATGAATTCCACCAGGTTCGGTTCTGGAAACAAAAAAAATCCGTGGTTAACATAAATACTGATAAACAACTACCACCATAAGGAAACAAATGCTTCAAAGCCTTATTTATGATACTTTGTATTTAGCCGTATTTTTTTTATTCCTTAATTTTTAAACCTATAGATTTAAAGCATGTTTACATTTGTAATTTTTGAAAGTACTTTGGTAGTTGTATTTTTAAATATAGATAACTGTTTAATCTCATAAGGGCCTAAACGAATAAGAATAGTATATAGGCTTTATTGTACACTAAAAGAATTTGTTTACAGAGGATACAAAAGATTAACATATATGTATGTACATATACACATATGTACAAACGGCGGCCTTAGCGATTTCTGACAGGCTAACTTTCGATGTACAACGTCAACAGTAATTAAATTAAACAAGGGATTAGTAATTCATTAAAGTACCTAAATTCTACGTACTGCTGTTAAGTTCAAGCGCTTAAAAGTAATAAATAACGATGTATGTGTACATATGTAACAGGTTATCATGTCACAAATCAGCTATAATAATATTAAAATAATAGGTATCAGTAAAAAAAATAGGTTTTCGTTCGTAACTATACTGTCTCTATATAATAATAATAAACAAATTAAGTTTAAATGCCAGGACCCCTTATAATCGCGAAGTATGCAATCTTAGAGATTACTTTCTCTCTGTCAACGTGGAGGTACACCGTGATGTAGTGGCAGTTGATAACGGACTTACTCCGCTTAGTCTAGGAAAAGAGAACTGGCGCAAACCTGCAGTACTTAATGTTACAGACCGTCGGGAGATATGGAACGACTTTTTTATTGGGCCTTAAACGGGCCCGATGTAGATATATTGATTAAGTTGTAATGACGAATAATTATCGGAGACATATCCTGAATGATGACAAAATTGACATTTGTCGGGCATGTCATCGCCCCGGTGAAACCCTCAGTCATATAATTTCCGGTTGCTCTCGTCTTGTAAATGGTGAGTACTTGCACAGACATAACCAAGTGACCCGGATAGTCTATTAGCAACTTGCTCTTGGATATAACCTTGTGGATGTCGAGTTACCGTATTATAGGTCTGTGCCCAACCCAGTTCTTGAAAATAGTCGTGCAACATTATATTGGATCGATCTGTCATCACTGACAGGACTATTGTTGCCAATAAACCTGATACAGTGGTGATAGACCGACTAGAACGCCGAGCAATGATTGTAGACATTACCATTCTACATGACGACAATCTCATAAAGGCTGAAAAAGATAAACAAATAAAATATTTGGATCTAGCCCATGAGGTGGTCGACATGTGGGATGTTAGTTCTGCAAGCATTGTGCCGATAGTCATATCAGCTCATGGGTTGATTGCCAAGAGCCTCGACCAACATCTGCAGAGGCTCACGTTACACAGCTGGGTTAAGGGCCTAATGCAGAAGGCAGTCCTTCTTGATACGGCACGTATTGTGAGGAGGTTCCTGTCTCTGGAGCTCTAACCACCGGTAGCTTGGTCCCTGTACCCGATAATGGTGGGACACTATTTTTTATATTTTTAAATACATTTTGTTTTTATTTTATATTTAAAAATGTAATTTGTATGTTTATTAATGTGAATAAAGAGAATAATAATTTATTTCTCTTCAACAAAGGTAACTTAAGTCTATGGTTGTCAATACTACACATATTCAATATAGTATATATGAATAAGAAGTGATCCTGCAACTTCCTCTGTCTCTCCGAATGATTATAATCCATTCTAAGGTTGCCTGGAAGAGATTGCATATAGCAATAAGGCCGCCATTTGTACATTATATAGTTGACACTTGTACTGTATCTATTGTATTTAACTGTAAGAATGGTGTACAAATAAAGAGTATTCTATTCTATTCTATTCTATATATGTATATGTACATACATTTATATAATCACTATTGTATCCTCTAATACCTCTTAGAGGATAGGTGTAGCGGTTTAACTGGAGCGGAGGTGACCACACCTCGGTTCGATTCCGCACGGGACAACCCTTTGTGTAATCCTGAAAATGTTGTTCTGAGTGTTCTTTGTGTCCGCTGTTTGAATTTTTGTAAAGTCCCCCACGACACTGGAATTATACCTGGTACTTTTTTATAAAATCCAGCCCCCGATATTAATAATCTAAAAAGAATACTCTTGTATCAGCAGTTTAAAGTATCCTTGATTATATAGTGAGATAGTTGGCTCAATAACCAATAACTTTTATCAAAGCAGCATAACGTTCTATGAGTAAAAGAGTAAGGGTCATATGTAATTGATTGCTTGAATAATAATAATCAAGCCGAAACACAAAGTAAGTAGTAAGGTATGAGAAAAAAATCACGAGTATGTGAAGATAGAAGCAAGGAATGGGCTGTTGTCTCTACCTAGCCCCGAAGGAAAAAAAGCGTGATATGTGTATAAAAATCTACAGAAACGCTTAATTTTGGATTATTTTACTAATAATCTTATCCCACCTTCCTATGCACATTAAAGACGTCTTTTAAATCAGTCAAAATATACGATAAATTAGAAAATGTACCGTGAATTTTCCTCCAAAAAATACATAGCTTCATAAACGAAAATGAACGAGAAATTCCTTATCCGAGGCTCTACCAGTAAATCAGGGTTCTTATTAGCACCCGATATCTACATAAAGGCCTCGATGGGCATTCCGATCGCTTCGTATCTGACGTCATAGTCGACTGAGCCGTTATGACGTCACCTCACTAATTACCTACCACACTGTACGTAGGAAGATAAAGAGCTGAAGCATAATAGCTTGTATGCGAAGAAATATCGTTGCTTAAATTTGTATTATATGTACATATGTACTTAATGTATGGTAGTGAATTTATAGCTATTTCGTAACCTTATGACGCGACGCGATTGACATAAGGTTTCGCGGAGTTTGTTAATTTTATGCTTTCTTTACTTAATCGCTATTACACTTTAGTTTTTACAATACAAAAAAAAATGTTACTCATTAGTCATGTAAAATAAGTCCAATCCTATCGCTATTAGCTAAATATGTATAAAAACAGTACACTTTATGCATACATTTCACACACGCTCGTGGGTTTTGGTTGCTTTTAACTACCTTTCTTGAGTACCCGACTCGCGCACTCAATGAAGCCTTTCTTGATTCTTATAACTACATCTTCTTACAACGAACACCGTTTTCGAACCATATCATTAATCACTCTATTAATCAATCTAAAATTACACATACTTCTTTTAGTTTATTCCTTATTTATGTTGATGGCGCTTATTGAACCTAGTTTCTGTTTCAGAGACAGATCATGTTATTATTGCAATCTTTTTAAAAGCTTGTGTATATTTTTATTCCTGACTTTAAAAATGTCGTGCCTGAGGTATCAACTCCTCAACATATTGACCGATTTAGATTGAGATATTTTTTGTTTAAAAAGTGGCTTGCTTGAAAATGTTGTATGTGCCTGGAAATCATCAGGTCCGCTTATATCTCTGAAATAGTTTACTTTGTGTTGAATGAATGAATTGCTATTCCTTGAGTTTGTTAAATAAAATGTGCCAAGGAAAACAAAACGTGTCCGTCTCGGGACAGAAGTGATAACTTGAACTAAACTAAACTTCCGCTGCCGTATGCGTGAGAGAAGGGGAAGCCAGACAGACTGGCGCCATAACGCGTTACGTAACGAAGCGGATTATCCTCCCATATGAAGTTATCACTTGAAAAAGAAAAAATAATAACCTCATGATTTTTCATAGAGACAAATAATTTAATTAAAACACTACACAACTCGATTTTGTAAAAACATTGCTATTATTCTAAATATATTAATTTAATTCAAGCCTCTCTTAACATAAATCAAATTATCTTATCTTTATTCAGTCTGCTTTTCCAAGTCGTAGCTTACTTCAAATATTTCTTTTAGTTTGAAATCTGTATGTAAAATGTGGATCATTTGGGACTTGTATAAACTTTTGTATTCAAACAAGAGAACTGTTTTATCGGAGTATAAACTTTAAAGTTACATTATGGTCTTTGGACGATCAGAGTACAGGTAAGCCTAGCGAGACAGTATATAACGTCAATAAAATACTAGTACTATTTTGCTTTGCATTATTAATTTATATTATATATTTGTGTTTGATTTGTTATTTGTATTTGTGTTTGTGTTGTTTATGTTTTAATAAGTACAAACATTTTACGTAGTTGGAAACAATACTGTAATAGTAACATGTGATCCATGCTGCTCGTATTCTTTCTATAAATATTTTACAAACCACCAAGTAACACATTTAAAGATTAACAACATTACTCTAATCCGATATTAAAATATCGGTATGAATAAAATCCTTTTGAGGCTTTTTAATTTTATGGTTTTGGGCTGTGCCATGAGGTGAATATCATTTTAGCAAAGATAATTAAATTATACTTAACAGATCCGACCAATGCTTCTATTGGACGACAACAGTAGTAGTCCAGTTATATCTCTTGAGACTCTTGGCAGCGTTAGCGTACAATAAATAATTCAATCTGAGATATTCTTCAGGATTTTGTTTTATTTATCCAGTGTTTGAGATTACTTCTCAGAAGTCGTCTATTAGACTAAAAAGTACTGAATCGTATTTGCAATCTTTGAGAATAGCAATTGGTTTACAATTTACTGCCATACTATGGAATCTCTAAACATTTGATATTAATAGTCTAAGGAATTATTTTCTCGGACAAGAGAAACGGAGGAGTTCCCTAAGGTATTAGAAATTTTATATAACTAATCATTCACATAATATTATCTGTTATAGAAAAAGATGGTGGCCGTTGATTGGTGTGCTAATCTATTGATTGTCAATCAATCGATAAGTCCACTGCAGTTCACTGTTGGACAAAGGCCTCTCTAGGCGTCATAGCATCCGGTCCTTCGCCTTCCGCATCGAGTCGATTCTAGCTACCTGTTTCAGGTCGTCGGACCATGTGACCGTGGAGGCGTCCTACTTTCCGTTTAACAGATTTGCGGTCTATGTATATGGTAAGTACGATTGCATAAAAGCTGTAAGTATTGTATAACTATACGTCTTAAAACCTTTATCATGATTCTATGTAACTAGTTTCTGTCATACATACCTTTAATACAGTAATATATTAGTTTTATATTAGTGTCTGGTTGACGGCAATAGGCTTGCCCCTATTACGTCAGTGAAACTAGAACCTAGACAATTTCTTAATACGAGCACCAATGTGAAGCCACTAAAATGGAACTACTAAATCAATAAGAACTGTCTGTCGACACAAAAATCCTATTTCTACAGAGTAACTTAATATATCTCCTGATCTAGTTATCCTTCTCCCACCTTATATTTTTTCTCACATAAAAAAACTGTTTTGTGTACTGAGCCTTTAGTAGAAATATTTGGGAAAGCTGCTTTCAGAAAGAAGCAAATACAGACGCCTTTTTATAAGTAAACTTATCAGGTTATTTAATAATGTAATATTATGCTGGTATTTTTTTAATAATGTTTTGTTATAGAAAAATTATATGTTAATTTACACAAAATTTTATTCGAGCTGTCAAAACATTCTTCAACATGTTCACTTACTGTCAAATTGGAAGTAATGAAAATGGCTGCACAAAAAGTCTGGCAATAAAAACTTATTGCCACTCTTTTAAATGCCACTCTTTTAAATTTGTGTGTAATATTTTTGTATTAGTGGTAAAACCGTCATAAGTTTTACATTTACTCGTAAAATCAAATTAATTGTATTATTACGCACTAGTACATACGTACGTAGTAACCACTACTTTTAATAATCTATGAAAGTAGTTATTCACTTATTAAAACAGTGGGTTTAATCGGTAGTAAAAATATGGCCTTTCAGATATTCAAAAAAACGCAAAAAGAATACCCGGTCTCTGGAAAACTATTTGTTGATCACAGAATTTTCTGTCTCATGTGGGAATCAAAACCTAAACATTAAGCGTGGCATAGTAGAGACCATTTTTACAATTGCGGCATCGGTAATATCAAATAATTTTCAACGAAAGTTTATCATCAGGGATTCACTTCATATAGATAATTCAAAATCTGTTAAGCTTTCCAACATTTTCATTTCGGATTACCGTATCTATTCTAGAAGCTGAAACGATGACGTCATCGCAGTTTCTAACCGTATTACTCTTGAAATAGCGAAGAGAGCTTCCATTTATTTTAACATTCCACCTAAGCTAAGAACCACTTGAGGTTAAAGTACTTGACTAAAATATACATACTATTAGATTGAAGGCAATGGGAGTAGACAGCCCACAGGATAGTTACCGCTTACCTTCACATCGATTTGTCATTAACAATTTTGTCATAATTTTGTCCATCTTATTTAATAAAGGGCAAATCTATTACCATCTAACGGGAACTGTATGTATACTATCTGATTGATAACAGTCCAGAACTAAGCGGCATTTTACTACACCTACTATAATCTACTACTACAGGTAGTCAATCAATTTGCGTACCTCATTATTCATAGGTCTAAGGTATAAGGTCTTTTGTTGGGAACTCAAATAGAGGTGATACAAGTAACTAACCAAACTGCTTAAGATCTTGTCTCCAGAAACGATGGGTAAGTAAATCCTCCTTATGGAAACAGCTACCACTAAATGCAATTAAAAGTAAGAAGAGATGATATGTCTTCTTAAGTATACCTTGAAATACGCTTGAATTTGCGCAGGGGAAGGGTATTAAAGGCCCACCTTTTTTAGTTCTTACGTATTAAAGAGCAAGCTTAGTACCGTCATCTACATACATCTACAGGCACTTTGGGCATTATTTTTATTTTTTTTTTTTTTTATACTATAGGGGGACAGACGAACAGACGGGTCACCTTATGGTAAGTGACACCGCCGTCCTTGGACACTTGCAACTCAAGAGTCGCAAGTGCGCTGCCCGCCTTTGAGGGTGATGAGGGATAGGGGATGCAGGGAGCGGAAAGAAGAGAGGAGGGATGAGGAGATGGAAAAAGGACAAAGGAGATGAGGAGAGAGAAAAGGGGGGCGGGGGAATTGGGCCTCCGGAAACCTCACTCAATTCGGGGAAATGCAACGCAAGCGTTACTTCACAACCGGTTTTCTGTGAGGCCGTGGTATCGCACCGGTCGAGCCGGCCCATTCGTGCCTAAGCATGGCTCTACCACTCTAAAAATTAAATTAAATAGTAAAATTGGGAGTTTATTAAAAAAATACAAGAAAGGAATAAGTGTAAGCAAGGAATTGATGAAGCAAGTCATCGTCTCTGCTAACTCAATCTAACTGATACCATGGAGTCCGATCCTTCTTACCAACTATGGTTTCTGAGGCCTTATAGGGATAAGCACGGGTACTTGCCGCTATAATATAAAAATATCCGTGTTTCCTCCATCAGTGCCTTTATTTATTATAACTGCTGTACTACAAAAATACAAATTATGAATAAACCAATAACTGAATAAAAATGTTGCAAGGAAAAAAATAGATCGTCAAGTTCTGCATAAATGAATCTTTGCTATCCTAATTTAGACACTTTTGACAGTAATTTTATGAAGGCCGACAAGTTTAGTTATCTTTATTCACGACCGTAAAGTTTCCAAACTTAACTTAATTTTCCTTTGGATTACGAGATTGTTAATTTATGTTAACATTGTTTCAGACAATTAATTTTCTTTCTTGGTAATTATTCTGAATAAAAATATTTCCTGCGTATACCGGTAATTTTATAAAACTACAACACATTGACCAGCTACAAATCTATAGCTTGATTAATTGTTCGAGCTGAGTAAAGCATATTAGTAAAAAATATACCCAGTTTTAATCTTGACTACTGCACATAATATAAATGCAGTAATACAATTGATTAAATATTTTGATAAATATCTGGTTATATAGATGAGATTATTTGATGAATATCTTATCACAAGTCTCAACCATTTAAAAAGGGGTCATTGTAGATCGATATATGCAGATATGATTTGATATGTTATCCAAAATACTCGTCTTAAAATCTCTAAAGAGTAGGAGTAGGTTATTAAACACCCACATTCCGCTAATTATAATTTTGTCCAACACAAGTAACATCAAGCATATAGCTGTCAAATGAGCATGCAAATTAAAATAGAAGAAAGAAGGATATAAGGTTATTTGTCAGTAATAGCTCGAGTATGTGAGGGTCATATACCTGTAACCTAAACCGTCCATTGCTGAGAATATCGATACATCTAATCCTTGTTCTTAACTTTACTTTTGACAATACAAACTTTTTTTGAGGTGTGGGTTGATTTAGTTTTTATTTGGTTGTGTATTATAAGAATGTTCTTTATTGCACACCATAGGGATTTACAGTGGATGTTAGATTAACTTTAAATGTAAATGCCCTTTCACTGAAAGCGAACTTTGGATGTATTCAATGCCAGAAGCGAGTCAGAGCTGAGGGAGGGAAACCTTTACACGTCCATGTATACTTACAAATACATACATATGTATATAAATAATAATAGTAAAGTAGTTAATATATTATTAAAATTGTAATGATTGATCCCAAACTGTTGCGAACAAGCATTACTAAGCATCTGCGAAAACTCAATGGTTGTTCATAATAAGTCACCTGACATATATAAACCCGAATCAAGAACTGTTTTCAATTGTATACGCTTGAAACGTTAGTTCGACACTCACAATAACAATAGAACAAATGTGACAAGAAAATCACTATTGAAATAAATGGTCTCATGAAGTCGATACATATCTCGATCGTTCAACCTGTTGCTCTCTGTTCCGACAAGTGCTGTTATATTTCCTAGAAGTGATCCATAAGTACTTGTTACATTCGCAGGAATTCAAAACATTTATACTGCCATTTTAAACCTCCTACACTTACTAGCACGATTAATACCCACTAACAGATTGTTTTATTTCCTTTTTATTTATTTGATTTTGTTTATTCTTTATTGTAATTTTTTTTTTGGCAACTTGTACACTAAATATCGTAATGTTCTCATTCCATCCCAGTCTGCTGACCTATAGTGCCATACGCGGCGACTGCCTGTAACACGCGGCCGCAGCGAGTGAACGAGTGGCACCATACTCCTAATCAGGCAATGGTCCGAAGAGCCAAGAGGGGCCTCAACGGATACTTTGTAGCCGTCAGGATGTGAGGTCAGCAGAAGATCCAACAGTGAAGGCACGTGGCTTTCTGCATCTGGGATTCGCGTAGGCGTTGCTACCAGCTGCGTCAAGCCATATGCCAAGGCGAAATCGTGAACAGATCTTCCCGCATGATCGGTTTTGCGCGAACCAAGCCATTCGGCGTGATGGGCGTTAAAGTCGCCAAGAATCACGATCTCTGCGGATGGGACCTGCTGGAGCACTGAGTCTGTAGCCATTTGGACGTGGTGGATGAGTCGGTCCGTTTCGGCATCACCGCTATGGGACCTGTAGAGGCATAGGTAGATGCGGGGATGGTCGTCGCAGTCTACACGTAGCCATAAGATGGAGAGGTCCCTACCTTCAAGATTGCCGAGGCGGCGAGAAGTGATATCATCTCTAACGTACACGCATACACCAGCCTTAGGAACAAAGGAGTGTTCCAGCCCGTACCCAGGGTAGCAGAGGTAGGATGTGTCCGCTGGAGATGATATCTGCGTCTCGGTTAAAAAGAGCAAGGCCGGCTTTGCTGTCTCAAGGTGGTGGTGGACAGTGTCGAGGTTCGAATGTAAGCCCCTAATGTTGCAAAAATCCACGGTAAACGTGACAGGGGGTGCCATGGTATGCCTTCTCTTGCCCCAAGCAGATTTTGAGAGCGCAGTTGAGCCCCCCCCAGAGTACGAGGGGCAGCCTGGGCGTCCACGCTCAGGCATAATCCGTACTGAGGGTGGACGTCCAGGGGGGGATTCTCCAACGCTAGCGCTGGTACCCCTCTGGGGTATCCTTTTCGTTAACAGCGCTATCATTAGGGGGGTGGGGGATTTTGGGCCTCCGGAGACCTCACTCATTTCGGGGAAATGCAACGCAAGCGTTACTTCACAACCGTTTTTCTGTGAGGCCGTGGTATCGCACCGGTCGAGCCGGCCCATTCGTGCTTAAGCAAGCATGGCTCTACCACTATAAAACCACATAGATCGTAAATAGATGATTAAACTATCGGAAATCTCTTTAATGAAAACAAAGCGTTTGGTGACGCCTTATGGCTGAAATGATAACAATCGTATGTATAATAGATAGTGTTCGTCATTTCGTTTTTTTTTTAAATCTGTTGTACCTTTTGCTGTAATGTTTTCGTTGGAGTAGAATAGGGCCAAACCATCTCTTCCCGTCGGAGTTGTAAAAGATGACTAAAAGACTGTTTTCGATTAGGCAGTATATATACAGTCCTACAATGACAGGATGACGACAATAGGCTAGGTTAGTGTGTATGTACCCTTAACTAGTACAAAATCTTTATATAAACATTTTAAATCAACGGAACATCTTAAATAAAAATGAAATTTTAAATAAATAATTGAGATTTAGTCGGAGAGCTAGGTTAGAAAAGCGACGACCCATGAATATGTCAAAATGAAAAGGTTTTAACATACTCTTAATTCTAACATATCATCTAATGAACGGGCCAACAGTGCTGAAGCATGAGAGGACTGCTGGCTGGATGCCCGACATTTCTTGGCAATGTGTATAGCTAATGAAATAATCGATAAACTTACTTGGCAAATAATGGGTAGTGCTTATGTAGCGAATTGGAGGTAATGGTATTAAAACATGTGTGTACTCACATTTAAAACTAAAATGTAAATTGCTTAACTAGTGTTTTGTATTCAGTAATTACGTTTAATTTAATCAATCAATGTAACTGTAACTGATGTATGGCCGCATTTAAGTTTGATAAAATTTATCTATAAGTTCTTTTTTTTTATGCGATAGGGGGTAAACGAGCAGACGGGTCATCTGATGGTAAGTGACTACCGCTGCCAATGGACTCCCTCAACTCAAGAGTCACAAGTGCGTTGCCGGCCTTTCAGGAGCGAGTACTCTCTTTTTTGAAGGTTTGAAGGTTGTATCGATCCGGGAATACGGCAGACGACAATTTGACAAATTGGTTGAGGCTTTCGCGGCCGATTGACGACTCGTTGGCTTTATTCGGGTCTAAAGGCCGTCGCATGTTGGAATTGCTTCCTAACGTTTCGCTAGCACGAGTGGCCAGCTTCTTCAGAGGTCCTTCCATCGCCGATACTGGATGCAGACTCAGACGTTAGGAAGCAATTCCAACATGCGACGGCCTTTAGACCCAAATAAAGCCAACGAGACGACAATTTGTTCCACAGACTGGTTGTCGAACAAACTGTCTGTATGACACATGTATGTTTAATACTTCTACTTTAATTTATACACCACACACCTAAATATCCTGTAAAATATGTTTTCTGTAAATGTAGCATGTTTTTTTTAATAGAATAACAGTAGAATGGTGTTAATTTAAGTAATTTAAATTTAAAATAAAATATTTGTCCTAACATTAATTTAATTACACGCCTACAATTTTTTCTGCATAAAATCCTGTTTTAAGTGTGTTCGCCTTTGCCAAAACAGCTAGACTCATTGTATGAAAATGTAATTTTTTATCCTTACCTTAGAGGGCTTTCGAATTTCCCGGCACCAGCCAAGTTCAAGTTGTAAATATGCGACCCTGACTTGCTTAAGCTATTACTTATATTCCAATATCCCTTCACCTCCCTTTCTATCCTCCCTTTCCTGTCAACATACTCAAAAACTTTCCACAAATTTCCAAAAGTATAATGACAATAGGCTTGGCCCTTACTACTTAAATACGATTGTATGTTAATGTATTATATATTCTATATTCCTTACTTCCTCCTTCTTACGTTTGATTCCACTTCCACTTATTCACAAATGTTTTATAACGAGCCAAAAAATAGTACGTTATATTAGACCAGTAACAAAAGAACGCATTAACTTGAACCGCAAAAGGTGAAAGTGTTTTAGCTAAATTTCTTGAGCCTCTCATGAGCAATGATCTGAAAATTCTTACCTAGTTAATGAACTATAAATGGTAAATGGTTTTTTCTAAAAAAGGTGTTGATGTGAAACATAGAGAAGTAAGGTGATAGAAAGTAGGTCAACTATAAAAAGCAATGTCTTTCATTTGTCAGTAAATTGAATAAGCTCAGTTACAAATACATTTCTACGATAAAGCATTACCATTGAATGGATAAATATTGTGCTATGGTACAAATTTGGAGAGGCCTTTGCTCAGCAGTGGACTTTTTAATATATTGACTTGTAGGTGCAAATGCTTTAAACACAAGAGTCGTTAGAGCCATGCTAGTTCATTATATATATATGTATATATATATATATATATATATATAACTAACTTCCCTACTGCTGCTATATTAAAAAATAGACCTCGCTCACGGCCCTGCTTGCATAAAAGTTGTTTCGTCTATCTTTTGTTGTACCCTTGGCAACGTATCATGATGATCGGTTCAGTAGCCCAAGACCCGAAAACCTAACAAACAAACTCACTTTCGAATAAAAAAAAGTACACGCATTTACTCTCCTTTCAATATCTCATTTGCATCTAAAAAAAGGTAAACAGTGTCAGTTCTTCTGCACGTACGTTTTTAAACTTAACATTACATTATGTAAATTTTAAATTCTTTTCAAAACCCATAACTTTCATCTAACTGGCTGGAAATGGATCTAACAAGAAGGTGCATCTCTACATACCTGTCATAGCCTCCTTTATGCTTTCTACCATTATCTGTGAGTTATAAACTGATGAAACAAGTAGAACTTCCCATGTCCAATCCACATTCAGTTTCTTTTATAACACTTATGGACCTATGCTAGCTTGAATAGCTAAAATTTTATTAGTAATTGTGTAAGTAATTGATTGAATTATATGTATCGTGGAGGAAATCTGTTGTCAAATACTAATGTAAGCTTAAGACTATTCAAGCATATATTTTAAAAGAGTGGGCAACACTCATTCACTGTTGGTTGTAGTAAATCAGTAAATCTATGCTTTCTTAGTACTCCCTGCTGATGGCCGTAAGGAGGATAATACGATATGACCCCGCGGCGTAGTGTCCATAAACAGTTTCACCTGTGAGCTGCGAAGAACTGTAGGATAATAATAGGTTAATGGTGGGTACCTGGTTGTCCTTAGTTAGTTTTTCATACGAAGTTCGATCACAAATGACGTATTACGACACACCATGAATTCCACCAGGTTCGGTTCTGGAAACAAAAAAAATCCGTGGTTAACATAAATACTGATAAACAACTACCACCATAAGGAAACAAATGCTTCAAAGCCTTATTTATGATACTTTGTATTTAGCCGTATTTTTTTTATTCCTTAATTTTTAAACCTATAGATTTAAAGCATGTTTACATTTGTAATTTTTGAAAGTACTTTGGTAGTTGTATTTTTAAATATAGATAACTGTTTAATCTCATAAGGGCCTAAACGAATAAGAATAGTATATAGGCTTTATTGTACACTAAAAGAATTTGTTTACAGAGGATACAAAAGATTAACATATATGTATGTACATATACACATATGTACAAACGGCGGCCTTAGCGATTTCTGACAGGCTAACTTTCGATGTACAACGTCAACAGTAATTAAATTAAACAAGGGATTAGTAATTCATTAAAGTACCTAAATTCTACGTACTGCTGTTAAGTTCAAGCGCTTAAAAGTAATAAATAACGATGTATGTGTACATATGTAACAGGTTATCATGTCACAAATCAGCTATAATAATATTAAAATAATAGGTATCAGTAAAAAAAATAGGTTTTCGTTCGTAACTATACTGTCTCTATATAATAATAATAAACAAATTAAGTTTAAATGCCAGGACCCCTTATAATCGCGAAGTATGCAATCTTAGAGATTACTTTCTCTCTGTCAACGTGGAGGTACACCGTGATGTAGTGGCAGTTGATAACGGACTTACTCCGCTTAGTCTAGGAAAAGAGAACTGGCGCAAACCTGCAGTACTTAATGTTACAGACCGTCGGGAGATATGGAACGACTTTTTTATTGGGCCTTAAACGGGCCCGATGTAGATATATTGATTAAGTTGTAATGACGAATAATTATCGGAGACATATCCTGAATGATGACAAAATTGACATTTGTCGGGCATGTCATCGCCCCGGTGAAACCCTCAGTCATATAATTTCCGGTTGCTCTCGTCTTGTAAATGGTGAGTACTTGCACAGACATAACCAAGTGACCCGGATAGTCTATTAGCAACTTGCTCTTGGATATAACCTTGTGGATGTCGAGTTACCGTATTATAGGTCTGTGCCCAACCCAGTTCTTGAAAATAGTCGTGCAACATTATATTGGATCGATCTGTCATCACTGACAGGACTATTGTTGCCAATAAACCTGATACAGTGGTGATAGACCGACTAGAACGCCGAGCAATGATTGTAGACATTACCATTCTACATGACGACAATCTCATAAAGGCTGAAAAAGATAAACAAATAAAATATTTGGATCTAGCCCATGAGGTGGTCGACATGTGGGATGTTAGTTCTGCAAGCATTGTGCCGATAGTCATATCAGCTCATGGGTTGATTGCCAAGAGCCTCGACCAACATCTGCAGAGGCTCACGTTACACAGCTGGGTTAAGGGCCTAATGCAGAAGGCAGTCCTTCTTGATACGGCACGTATTGTGAGGAGGTTCCTGTCTCTGGAGCTCTAACCACCGGTAGCTTGGTCCCTGTACCCGATAATGGTGGGACACTATTTTTTATATTTTTAAATACATTTTGTTTTTATTTTATATTTAAAAATGTAATTTGTATGTTTATTAATGTGAATAAAGAGAATAATAATTTATTTCTCTTCAACAAAGGTAACTTAAGTCTATGGTTGTCAATACTACACATATTCAATATGGTATATATGAATAAGAAGTGATCCTGCAACTTCCTCTGTCTCTCCGAATGATTATAATCCATTCTAAGGTTGCCTGGAAGAGATTGCATATAGCAATAAGGCCGCCATTTGTACATTATATAGTTGACACTTGTACTGTATCTATTGTATTTAACTGTAAGAATGGTGTACAAATAAAGAGTATTCTATTCTATTCTATTCTATATATGTATATGTACATACATTTATATAATCACTATTGTATCCTCTAATACCTCTTAGAGGATAGGTGTAGCGGTTTAACTGGAGCGGAGGTGACCACACCTCGGTTCGATTCCGCACGGGACAACCCTTTGTGTAATCCTGAAAATGTTGTTCTGAGTGTTCTTTGTGTCCGCTGTTTGAATTTTTGTAAAGTCCCCCACGACACTGGAATTATACCTGGTACTTTTTTATAAAATCCAGCCCCCGATATTAATAATCTAAAAAGAATACTCTTGTATCAGCAGTTTAAAGTATCCTTGATTATATAGTGAGATAGTTGGCTCAATAACCAATAACTTTTATCAAAGCAGCATAACGTTCTATGAGTAAAAGAGTAAGGGTCATATGTAATTGATTGCTTGAATAATAATAATCAAGCCGAAACACAAAGTAAGTAGTAAGGTATGAGAAAAAAATCACGAGTATGTGAAGATAGAAGCAAGGAATGGGCTGTTGTCTCTACCTAGCCCCGAAGGAAAAAAAGCGTGATATGTGTATAAAAATCTACAGAAACGCTTAATTTTGGATTATTTTACTAATAATCTTATCCCACCTTCCTATGCACATTAAAGACGTCTTTTAAATCAGTCAAAATATACGATAAATTAGAAAATGTACCGTGAATTTTCCTCCAAAAAATACATAGCTTCATAAACGAAAATGAACGAGAAATTCCTTATCCGAGGCTCTACCAGTAAATCAGGGTTCTTATTAGCACCCGATATCTACATAAAGGCCTCGATGGGCATTCCGATCGCTTCGTATCTGACGTCATAGTCGACTGAGCCGTTATGACGTCACCTCACTAATTACCTACCACACTGTACGTAGGAAGATAAAGAGCTGAAGCATAATAGCTTGTATGCGAAGAAATATCGTTGCTTAAATTTGTATTATATGTACATATGTACTTAATGTATGGTAGTGAATTTATAGCTATTTCGTAACCTTATGACGCGACGCGATTGACATAAGGTTTCGCGGAGTTTGTTAATTTTATGCTTTCTTTACTTAATCGCTATTACACTTTAGTTTTTACAATACAAAAAAAAATGTTACTCATTAGTCATGTAAAATAAGTCCAATCCTATCGCTATTAGCTAAATATGTATAAAAACAGTACACTTTATGCATACATTTCACACACGCTCGTGGGTTTTGGTTGCTTTTAACTACCTTTCTTGAGTACCCGACTCGCGCACTCAATGAAGCCTTTCTTGATTCTTATAACTACATCTTCTTACAACGAACACCGTTTTCGAACCATATCATTAATCACTCTATTAATCAATCTAAAATTACACATACTTCTTTTAGTTTATTCCTTATTTATGTTGATGGCGCTTATTGAACCTAGTTTCTGTTTCAGAGACAGATCATGTTATTATTGCAATCTTTTTAAAAGCTTGTGTATATTTTTATTCCTGACTTTAAAAATGTCGTGCCTGAGGTATCAACTCCTCAACATATTGACCGATTTAGATTGAGATATTTTTTGTTTAAAAAGTGGCTTGCTTGAAAATGTTGTATGTGCCTGGAAATCATCAGGTCCGCTTATATCTCTGAAATAGTTTACTTTGTGTTGAATGAATGAATTGCTATTCCTTGAGTTTGTTAAATAAAATGTGCCAAGGAAAACAAAACGTGTCCGTCTCGGGACAGAAGTGATAACTTGAACTAAACTAAACTTCCGCTGCCGTATGCGTGAGAGAAGGGGAAGCCAGACAGACTGGCGCCATAACGCGTTACGTAACGAAGCGGATTATCCTCCCATATGAAGTTATCACTTGAAAAAGAAAAAATAATAACCTCATGATTTTTCATAGAGACAAATAATTTAATTAAAACACTACACAACTCGATTTTGTAAAAACATTGCTATTATTCTAAATATATTAATTTAATTCAAGCCTCTCTTAACATAAATCAAATTATCTTATCTTTATTCAGTCTGCTTTTCCAAGTCGTAGCTTACTTCAAATATTTCTTTTAGTTTGAAATCTGTATGTAAAATGTGGATCATTTGGGACTTGTATAAACTTTTGTATTCAAACAAGAGAACTGTTTTATCGGAGTATAAACTTTAAAGTTACATTATGGTCTTTGGACGATCAGAGTACAGGTAAGCCTAGCGAGACAGTATATAACGTCAATAAAATACTAGTACTATTTTGCTTTGCATTATTAATTTATATTATATATTTGTGTTTGATTTGTTATTTGTATTTGTGTTTGTGTTGTTTATGTTTTAATAAGTACAAACATTTTACGTAGTTGGAAACAATACTGTAATAGTAACATGTGATCCATGCTGCTCGTATTCTTTCTATAAATATTTTACAAACCACCAAGTAACACATTTAAAGATTAACAACATTACTCTAATCCGATATTAAAATATCGGTATGAATAAAATCCTTTTGAGGCTTTTTAATTTTATGGTTTTGGGCTGTGCCATGAGGTGAATATCATTTTAGCAAAGATAATTAAATTATACTTAACAGATCCGACCAATGCTTCTATTGGACGACAACAGTAGTAGTCCAGTTATATCTCTTGAGACTCTTGGCAGCGTTAGCGTACAATAAATAATTCAATCTGAGATATTCTTCAGGATTTTGTTTTATTTATCCAGTGTTTGAGATTACTTCTCAGAAGTCGTCTATTAGACTAAAAAGTACTGAATCGTATTTGCAATCTTTGAGAATAGCAATTGGTTTACAATTTACTGCCATACTATGGAATCTCTAAACATTTGATATTAATAGTCTAAGGAATTATTTTCTCGGACAAGAGAAACGGAGGAGTTCCCTAAGGTATTAGAAATTTTATATAACTAATCATTCACATAATATTATCTGTTATAGAAAAAGATGGTGGCCGTTGATTGGTGTGCTAATCTATTGATTGTCAATCAATCGATAAGTCCACTGCAGTTCACTGTTGGACAAAGGCCTCTCTAGGCGTCATAGCATCCGGTCCTTCGCCTTCCGCATCGAGTCGATTCTAGCTACCTGTTTCAGGTCGTCGGACCATGTGACCGTGGAGGCGTCCTACTTTCCGTTTAACAGATTTGCGGTCTATGTATATGGTAAGTACGATTGCATAAAAGCTGTAAGTATTGTATAACTATACGTCTTAAAACCTTTATCATGATTCTATGTAACTAGTTTCTGTCATACATACCTTTAATACAGTAATATATTAGTTTTATATTAGTGTCTGGTTGACGGCAATAGGCTTGCCCCTATTACGTCAGTGAAACTAGAACCTAGACAATTTCTTAATACGAGCACCAATGTGAAGCCACTAAAATGGAACTACTAAATCAATAAGAACTGTCTGTCGACACAAAAATCCTATTTCTACAGAGTAACTTAATATATCTCCTGATCTAGTTATCCTTCTCCCACCTTATATTTTTTCTCACATAAAAAAACTGTTTTGTGTACTGAGCCTTTAGTAGAAATATTTGGGAAAGCTGCTTTCAGAAAGAAGCAAATACAGACGCCTTTTTATAAGTAAACTTATCAGGTTATTTAATAATGTAATATTATGCTGGTATTTTTTTAATAATGTTTTGTTATAGAAAAATTATATGTTAATTTACACAAAATTTTATTCGAGCTGTCAAAACATTCTTCAACATGTTCACTTACTGTCAAATTGGAAGTAATGAAAATGGCTGCACAAAAAGTCTGGCAATAAAAACTTATTGCCACTCTTTTAAATGCCACTCTTTTAAATTTGTGTGTAATATTTTTGTATTAGTGGTAAAACCGTCATAAGTTTTACATTTACTCGTAAAATCAAATTAATTGTATTATTACGCACTAGTACATACGTACGTAGTAACCACTACTTTTAATAATCTATGAAAGTAGTTATTCACTTATTAAAACAGTGGGTTTAATCGGTAGTAAAAATATGGCCTTTCAGATATTCAAAAAAACGCAAAAAGAATACCCGGTCTCTGGAAAACTATTTGTTGATCACAGAATTTTCTGTCTCATGTGGGAATCAAAACCTAAACATTAAGCGTGGCATAGTAGAGACCATTTTTACAATTGCGGCATCGGTAATATCAAATAATTTTCAACGAAAGTTTATCATCAGGGATTCACTTCATATAGATAATTCAAAATCTGTTAAGCTTTCCAACATTTTCATTTCGGATTACCGTATCTATTCTAGAAGCTGAAACGATGACGTCATCGCAGTTTCTAACCCTATTACTCTTGAAATAGCGAAGAGAGCTTCCATTTATTTTAACATTCCACCTAAGCTAAGAACCACTTGAGGTTAAAGTACTTGACTAAAATATACATACTATTAGATTGAAGGCAATGGGAGTAGACAGCCCACAGGATAGTTACCGCTTACCTTCACATCGATTTGTCATTAACAATTTTGTCATAATTTTGTCCATCTTATTTAATAAAGGGCAAATCTATTACCATCTAACGGGAACTGTATGTATACTATCTGATTGATAACAGTCCAGAACTAAGCGGCATTTTACTACACCTACTATAATCTACTACTACAGGTAGTCAATCAATTTGCGTACCTCATTATTCATAGGTCTAAGGTATAAGGTCTTTTGTTGGGAACTCAAATAGAGGTGATACAAGTAACTAACCAAACTGCTTAAGATCTTGTCTCCAGAAACGATGGGTAAGTAAATCCTCCTTATGGAAACAGCTACCACTAAATGCAATTAAAAGTAAGAAGAGATGATATGTCTTCTTAAGTATACCTTGAAATACGCTTGAATTTGCGCAGGGGAAGGGTATTAAAGGCCCACCTTTTTTAGTTCTTACGTATTAAAGAGCAAGCTTAGTACCGTCATCTACATACATCTACAGGCACTTTGGGCATTATTTTTTTTTTTTTTTTTTTTTATACTATAGGGGGACAGACGAACAGACGGGTCACCTTATGGTAAGTGACACCGCCGTCCATGGACACTTGCAACTCAAGAGTCGCAAGTGCGCTGCCCGCCTTTGAGGGTGATGAGGGATAGGGGATGCAGGGAGCGGAAAGAAGAGAGGAGGGATGAGGAGATGGAAAAAGGACAAAGGAGATGAGGAGAGAGAAAAGGGGGGCGGGGGAATTGGGCCTCCGGAAACCTCACTCAATTCGGGGAAATGCAACGCAAGCGTTACTTCACAACCGGTTTTCTGTGAGGCCGTGGTATCGCACCGGTCGAGCCGGCCCATTCGTGCCTAAGCATGGCTCTACCACTCTAAAAATTAAATTAAATAGTAAAATTGGGAGTTTATTAAAAAAATACAAGAAAGGAATAAGTGTAAGCAAGGAATTGATGAAGCAAGTCATCGTCTCTGCTAACTCAATCTAACTGATACCATGGAGTCCGATCCTTCTTACCAACTATGGTTTCTGAGGCCTTATAGGGATAAGCACGGGTACTTGCCGCTATAATATAAAAATATCCGTGTTTCCTCCATCAGTGCCTTTATTTATTATAACTGCTGTACTACAAAAATACAAATTATGAATAAACCAATAACTGAATAAAAATGTTGCAAGGAAAAAAATAGATCGTCAAGTTCTGCATAAATGAATCTTTGCTATCCTAATTTAGACACTTTTGACAGTAATTTTATGAAGGCCGACAAGTTTAGTTATCTTTATTCACGACCGTAAAGTTTCCAAACTTAACTTAATTTTCCTTTGGATTACGAGATTGTTAATTTATGTTAACATTGTTTCAGACAATTAATTTTCTTTCTTGGTAATTATTCTGAATAAAAATATTTCCTGCGTATACCGGTAATTTTATAAAACTACAACACATTGACCAGCTACAAATCTATAGCTTGATTAATTGTTCGAGCTGAGTAAAGCATATTAGTAAAAAATATACCCAGTTTTAATCTTGACTACTGCACATAATATAAATGCAGTAATACAATTGATTAAATATTTTGATAAATATCTGGTTATATAGATGAGATTATTTGATGAATATCTTATCACAAGTCTCAACCATTTAAAAAGGGGTCATTGTAGATCGATATATGCAGATATGATTTGATATGTTATCCAAAATACTCGTCTTAAAATCTCTAAAGAGTAGGAGTAGGTTATTAAACACCCACATTCCGCTAATTATAATTTTGTCCAACACAAGTAACATCAAGCATATAGCTGTCAAATGAGCATGCAAATTAAAATAGAAGAAAGAAGGATATAAGGTTATTTGTCAGTAATAGCTCGAGTATGTGAGGGTCATATACCTGTAACCTAAACCGTCCATTGCTGAGAATATCGATACATCTAATCCTTGTTCTTAACTTTACTTTTGACAATACAAACTTTTTTTGAGGTGTGGGTTGATTTAGTTTTTATTTGGTTGTGTATTATAAGAATGTTCTTTATTGCACACCATAGGGATTTACAGTGGATGTTAGATTAACTTTAAATGTAAATGCCCTTTCACTGAAAGCGAACTTTGGATGTATTCAATGCCAGAAGCGAGTCAGAGCTGAGGGAGGGAAACCTTTACACGTCCATGTATACTTACAAATACATACATATGTATATAAATAATAATAGTAAAGTAGTTAATATATTATTAAAATTGTAATGATTGATCCCAAACTGTTGCGAACAAGCATTACTAAGCATCTGCGAAAACTCAATGGTTGTTCATAATAAGTCACCTGACATATATAAACCCGAATCAAGAACTGTTTTCAATTGTATACGCTTGAAACGTTAGTTCGACACTCACAATAACAATAGAACAAATGTGACAAGAAAATCACTATTGAAATAAATGGTCTCATGAAGTCGATACATATCTCGATCGTTCAACCTGTTGCTCTCTGTTCCGACAAGTGCTGTTATATTTCCTAGAAGTGATCCATAAGTACTTGTTACATTCGCAGGAATTCAAAACATTTATACTGCCATTTTAAACCTCCTACACTTACTAGCACGATTAATACCCACTAACAGATTGTTTTATTTCCTTTTTATTTATTTGATTTTGTTTATTCTTTATTGTAATTTTTTTTTTGGCAACTTGTACACTAAATATCGTGATGGTTAGTTCCCTTGTTAAGTCGGGAAAGCGTTATTAGCTAAGGAAAAAGGAGTAAGGATGAGAATTTGTCAGGACTAGTAAGGATTATTTTTTGTCGTTGAAATAACAATCATATGATAGGTCTTCTGCCATTAAGTTTCAATTAATACTTGTATAAAGGAATACGGAACTAGATACTTCAAAAAATAAATAAAAATATTAACGTACGAAAACACAGGTCACCTCATGGTAAGTGACCTCCAGCTCAAGAGTTGTAAGTGCAGCAGCCTACCTTACGAGGGTGAAGAGTGAGGGTTGAGGGGACGGTAAAGAGGAGAGGGGGGGTTTGGGCCTTCGGTACCCTCACTTTGGATTAAGTTATACAAAGTAATACACAATAACAAAAACCTTGTTATTTTTTTTCTACAAAAACGTCTCCTACTTAGAAAGTTCTGTTAGCATAATCGCCTTACTCACTTCGCACCTTAGGTGGCAGACTTAAGGTTTTAACTCTAGCATCATAATCTAAATACTTATGCTGTTATAATCCGTATCACATTCACTTTGGTACACATACTAATCCTAAAGGGTTGGAATAAATAGCAGATAATCTCTTCGGAGGTTACAGCTCTTGCCGGTAACTTAGTTACCCTCTTCGCAGGCTGACTGGACAAAACGGACAAGCATCTTGTCCGTTATTTTAATGTTCGAAATAGTATAAAGGATAATGCTTATATCCAGAATAATGGAGGAGTGTTAGAGATGAACCTACATTAAAAATGAAAACATATTACCTTTCTATAGTGATGGTCGTGCCTTAGAAAAGTTTGTAGCATATTTTAATGTCTTGCTAGGAGCTTTATTAGTTAGGGAATCTATTTATCTATCTCTTTTGGTGAGATTTTGTGTATTTTTTAAAACATTACAATTTCGAATCATTGTTGAAAAAAAAATATGAAATAAAGAAATTTCATTTAAATCCATTCGAAAAAGGTACAAACAAATTTTACAAAACATTATACAGTTATACAGTTAAGCAGGGCATTTATGGATAGTTATAATATGAAAAGAAGGGATTCGAAATCTTTAAGAGCACTGTCGTCTAAACGTCAACGATAAATAAAAATTCATGAGAAAACAATTTCTTTTTTTAAAGAGCCTTTAAAATATAATATTGCATAGTAATTCGATTTACGAATGAGGAGCGAATATACAGTGCAAGATTTCATTGTCTATAAGATACTACAACGGATACTAAATAAAAGTGTGTAAAAAGTAATGAAGCGGTGGTCATGTAACAGGTAAAGCTATGAACTTTGATCAAAAAGAGATTTAGAATTTCAATCCTGCCCAGAAATTAATTTTAGACTACATCTTAACTTAATTAGCAGAATCAATAAGAAAACATTTGTCGGGCCTATATTATTTATACAGCCTTCTAATTAAAGGAAATAACCAATTATGCTTATACTTGTACATATTAAGAGCAAGAGCATCACTGTAAGTAAATAGGGATATGTACATAGAGATTGGGATAGTAAACAATTAAACTTACGACAGGTGTCCTTATCGCTAAGTGTTATTTAGAATCGCTTCCCCTACCAGAAAATAGCATAAATCACGGTTTATTTACTACCACCCGATAATGAGTTCCATTATTTACCTGTAAACTGTCACCAATACAAAAACATTCAGCAAAATATTATTATTCAGCAAAATTTTATTACTTGTATTGCAATTTTCAATAGGTTGCTGCACTAAATATAAGTCTCTCTTTCATTAAGAAAATACAGTGTTAAAAAGTGTTCTGATTATCTATTGTATCGACAATGCAAGACGCAAGACGAATCTTTTTATTGGGCCCCTTCGTATTAGAAAAATAATGATTTTTAATAAAGAGAAAGTAAAGCGGTAGTTTAGTTTAAAAGAGAAACGTAGGAATAATATTATTCCTAATATCAGCCCTGGTTTTAAGTCTAAAATGTTTATCTTACACTTCTAATAAATATATATTTTTTTAATTTTATAATGAAATGAAAAAGTTAAAACTTGCTTTTGTTGGTATACTTTTATTCAGCTTATTTAAATTTGAAAAGATTACTTAGACCACTTTTTAAAAAGTTGTTGCACTAAATATAAGTCTCCAATTCCATCAGTAGAAATCCCAAGAAACCAGTAAAAAAGTTTGAGTAAAGTTTTGCTATATTTATTTTATATGTATCAATAAAACACCTTTCTGTCTTAAATATGTTTAGCATACCACTTCAAGTTAAAGAATAATATAATATAAGAGCCCAAAGACATGAAGCTTTTTTTTTCTCGTCGGCATTGAACCAGAAAATCCAAAAAGGTTTGAATAGTTTCCTCTTAACTTGTGAGCAGAAGGAGTCTTTCAGCCTTCGCTAGGTTGCGAACTTTCCATAATTACGTGCCTTTGAACTCAAAGATTACACAGAGCGTGAAGAATATTGATAGTATCATTAAGTACTAAGACTTTGCCAATTTATTCATTTCAATATACAAAGTTGCAAAGGGCAAAATGTAAATTCTTTTCAAACGTTTCAATTGCAGTTAATTAATAATGGACTGTTATCTATCCAATAGTATATACATAAACATCCATTCATCGTCCAGATGACGGCAATAGGCTTGCTCTATATTACGAGGGGGGGACTGGGTTATGTTTGGCAAAAAATAGGCGTTTGATACACCTCTGCCTACCCCTTCTTCTTTGTCTTACCTAAATTAATGTCAATTCCTAATAAATATAATACAAAATTTTGCAACGAAATTACAAATGGTACGGGGTTATCATTTTCTAACTTCGTCACTTTTGATTAATTCTCTAAGGCAAGAGAGAAATTATCAAGTACCAAATCAATTTTTTCAACTTCGGGAATAAGAGGCAAGATCATTCTCAAACTATTTTATATCATTTTTTGATATTATGTATAACTTCTTATAACCATTATACGATTCTAAATATACGGTACGGTATACGGTGTTTTAACCGCAATTAAGAGTTTCACTTTTTCGTCAGTAGCCCCGTAGACTGTGTATGTATTTCATAATTAAGTTGTATTAAACTCTAGCACCTTATCTTAAATTAGAACCTGAGCACCGCTAAACTATACTTAATAAGTATATTTGGCAACGTTATAACAAGGTACATACACTAACGGCACAGTAATAACTGCAGTAGTAATAAATTGTGTCGCAGCTATTAACACCCGCAGCCGTTAACAAGAGGAAACTTACATTGTAATACTTATTTATGAATGCAAAAGAGGTTTAAATAAATTCAGGCTACATTACATACATAAATAAATTCACGCCCGTATCCCCAAAAGGATAAGCAGAGGTGTATTAAACATCCACATTTGCATTAGAATTTGGTCTCATAGGTATGGCATAGCAGAGGGCTTAAAACCTTCAGTATTGAAGATTATAATATCGTTATAACATTTGGTAGAAAACTCTGTGGTCTCATAAAGGTTTTCGTGGCCAAGTTAGTAAAATTTAAAATTATTTAGTATATTCATTGACGTTGACTTGAAGACTTGGAAATTCTACAAGGTGCCACCAGTGTTACGCTGTACGTGTGCTAATATAGGGTTTAGTCCAGTCATGTCAAAGATACGGCCCCAGGGCCCTATTAATACGGCCCGGTATCGCAATTTGTCACAGAAAGAAGAATTATATTTTTTAGAGCTTTTAGACTTCACTCGATCCCTTTATGGAATTTTACATTACATTACATTTATAATATATAATATTTTAATTAAATAATTAAAATGTTTTTTTTTTTTTTAATTTGGATCTGGCCCGCCTACACATTCTAAATTTAATATATGGCCCTCGGCAAAATTAAGTCTGAAACCTCTGGTTCAGTCACATTCATAGTCATAGGGCACCGCGGCAGCACAGAAGTTTTACAAAAGAACTTTCGAAAGCATGATTTAATCCAATCGCTTAGAAACGTTAGTCAAATTACGAGTCACAGATATATATACTAAACACAACACATTTAAGTAAAAAAATATTATAGATTATCTTAAAAAAAACAATTTCCATTATGTAATTCTTTAGTTATCCATTTTTTATCTTGAACATTTACGCGTGTTGTTTATTAGACAAATATTTATTCTATAGGTCATATATATCTTGGTTTTAGTATGTTTGGTAGAGCGGGTTTAAATAAATCCAATAAATTCACCTATCAAAAGTGTTGGAAAGTTAAAAAGAAGTGAACATTTATTAAAACAGGACGTAGTACCGCACAAAAAGTAATATTTGTCAAACATGTAGACAATTGGGGTTATTCCTGGGCTAACAATATATATTACTACTAATTTTAAACCTGTTATGACCTGAAGACCTGAAGGCGCAGGTTCGGCCGCACATGGAATACTGTTCTCATCTCTATGCAGGTGCACCCCAGTACCAACTTCTCCCTCTTGACCGCATTCAACGGAGAGCGACTCGCATCATCGACTGCCAAGATATTTCTGATCGACTTGACAACTTGGCGTTGCGTAGAGATGTAGCTTCACTCTGCATCCTCTATCGCTTGTATCATGGGGAGTGTTCAGAGGAATTGTTCGGACTCATACCGGCTGCTGGTTTACGCCATCGTCCTACGCGACAAAATATCCATCCCCATCACCTGGACCTGGACGATTGGCACTCCACCACTGTGCGCTTCTCCAGAAGCTTTTTGCCTCGCACAACCAGCTTATGGAACAAATTGTCGCCTGCCGTATTTCCGAACCGATACGACCTTCAAACCTTCAAGAAAAGAGCGTACTCCTACCTAAAAGGCCGGCAACGCACTTGTGACTATTGAGTTGCGGGTGTCCATGGGCGGCGGTAGTCATTTACCATCAGGTGACCCGTCTGCTCGTTTGGTCCCTATCGCATAAAAAAAAAAAGATTGAAATTCTTCTAAATTTGTTTGAACGTTAAGAAAATCCATTTACATTATTGTCGATAATAGGAGAGTGAGTTTTATATAATTTAATTGTAGACTGTAAAATTAATTTCGCGGTCTTAAATAATTTTATAAAATTAATAAAGACGAAAAAACAAAAGCTTTTTAAGAAAATACGGTGTTAAAAGCGTTCTGATTCATAATCTTTTGTGTCGACGGAGCGAGACAGATCTTTTTATTGGGTCCCTTCACATTAGAATAATAATGATTTTTAATAAAGTGAAAGTAAAGCGGTAGCTTAATTTAAAGGAGAAATTTATTAATAATTTTATTCTTAATATCAGTCGTGAGTTTTAAGTTTAACATTTTTATAGGAGACTTCAAATTAAGATATTTTTTCATTTTACTGTCTGAAAAAGTAAAAATTTGCTTATGTTAGTTTACTTTTATTTAGCTTATTTATTTTGAAATCATTCCTTAGACCGGTTTTATTTGGAACCTTCATGTAACTATTTATGAATAGGAATTTCTTACTTGCTGGATAGGAAGAATGGGCTACCAGCTTTTTGAGTTTGCCACAATCCTCTTCTTACTGTCATAGTAAATAAATATCAATTTTCAGCAGAGATGTTAAATCTAACCTAAATCTAAATATATATGAAACCCTACCTAAACCTAAACTCTCTTTTATTGCTAACCCATAAACCACCAAAACGTCAAATCGCCATTGTACAATGAACTTTTGTGCAAGTATAATAAAATAAATAATTTAACAAAAAGAGATCGTGGAAGCGAAGCAAGAAGGCCGCTAATAGTGAAGTCTCTACTCTCAAGTTATAAGTGCACACTCTATAGTCTCCAACTTGGGCATCATGTAGCTGTAACGGCTCCTAAAAAACAGACGAGGAAACTGCAGGTGCCCAAATCGGCGGCTGTAATGGCCTCGGTGTCCACCACTTGTATAGAAACCTTGTGTAATATGCCATAATAACAGATAGTGTAATAACTTAAAATATCGTTTAGATGATATAATTTTCAACTTAATGTTATGTGATCTAATGTTATATTTCATATAACCTTCATTTGTTCTCATAACGTTTAGTATAATGTTAGTACGTTTAGTACTGAGTACGTCACGGTGTCGTCCCGGATCGACGACTAACTCCTAACTAACGAAAGGTCTCCTGTCGAGTCCGAAAATAGTCGGGCATCCCCGAAATACACACGTGAGTAAAACCGTATATTTAAATAAATATGATTGCTATATTACAAAAAAAGTATATTCAATGAAATTAGGCCATATGATTATTAGAACTTTGGTTATTATTTCAAACGTTACACACTCGGGCCTCACTGCAGTCATAGGTATTCCACTCCATACGCCTGCCGCGAGGAGGCAATTTCAGTGTGTGCCTGGACGTCGCCTAATTGAGAGTTAAAAGAAGATGGAACCAGCGCTTTTGCTCCGGATGTCTTAATAAAGTCATTCCCAGATTCCTCCTATTTAATACACAATATTAAAACACTGAAACACTGTTCCACCAAAAACCCCGGTGGAATGACGGCCCGAGGGGGTCCAATGTCTCAATGTTTCTTGGAACTCTGATATAGCAAACAGGTATTATAACAAAGCATTTTAGAAAATACATCGATGTCGTGAGTCTTGGACGTTGGGGTGTAGCTGAACTATAATAGCTTTCGGTTTAATTCCATAAAGATATTAGCTATTTATTAAATTATTAAGGAAACAGACAATTCTATATTGTGTATTAAAATAAAGGATTACAGCTACTTCTGCTATAGGGTTGTTATTATACGTTACGTTAGCTTTTGATTAACAGCTTTTATATTTCTTGTCTGATACAAACAGTTTCTTATGTTATGTTATTGAATTTTGTTTTTATTTTTAATTTATTTTATTTTTATATATTACCCATGGTAGAGCCATGCTTAGGCACGAATGGGCCGGCTCGACCGGTGCGATACCACGCCCTCACAGCAAAACCGGTTGTGAAGTAACGCTTGCGTTGCATTTCCCCGAAATGAGTGGGGTTTCCGGAGGCCCAACTCCCCCTCTAATCTTTCCCATCTCCTCATCCCAACTCTTTTCTTTTTCCACCCCGCATCCCCCTATCCCTCATTACCCTGAAGGCGGGCAGCGCACTTACGATTCTTTGTTGCAGGTGCAGTTGCAGGTGGACGGCCATGGACGGCGGTTGTCACTTACCATCAGGTGACCCGTCTGTTCGTCTGGTCCCCCTATTGTATATAAAAAAAATATGGTCGGTCTTGTTAATAGCTGCTCGAAGGACTAGAAGATAGAATGTCGTCAGTTTAGGTACGAGTTTTAATTGTTAAGCATATTTTGTAACATGTAGCACTTAAGACGTTTCAAGGACTATTTATGATATAGTTTCAAATTTCCGTATTGAGATATGCTGTAGGTATATGTACATATATATGTACTTGATCATATATTATGTGTATGTAACGTTTAGTATATATAAAGTATAAGTAGATTTCATGTATATAATATTTCTATATTAATATAATTAACAAGTAATTTCCGTTTTCTTATTACACATATAAATGTCAAAAAAATAATCACA
This sequence comes from Tyria jacobaeae, assembly GCA_947561695.1. Classification (NCBI taxonomy): domain Eukaryota; kingdom Metazoa; phylum Arthropoda; class Insecta; order Lepidoptera; family Erebidae; genus Tyria; species Tyria jacobaeae. Next base: position 9,117,632 of record OX387231.1, on the reverse strand, counting down.
GCTACAACCTACCTATAAGTTTAAAAAGATATACTCGTACCATCGTTTTATTGAACTACAAAACTAAATCAATCAGCTGGCTAGTCGTATTTATTTGCTTTCAATTTGTTTCGACGCGATCGCTGTATCTCTACGAATGTTTTGGCGCACCCGACCAAAGTAATTTTTGGCGTACTCTGAGTAAAAGTACACTGCAATATTGTTTGATTTTGACTTCCAACTTTATATTCATTCAATATTTCGTAGTGTTGTTTCTTGGCAATAGCTGAAAGTCTTTTCTTTCATATTGTAAGACTATATTGTCTTTTATTCTGATGTTTTATTGTACTAAAATGATAAATAAAGGCTTATATTATTGAGTTATAATGTACATACCATATTGGTGATGTTCGAATGAAGAAACTGGTCAAAAGTAATAGAAACCGACTAGCTTGTATGATTTTTTTTTATGACAGTAAGGGAAGCTGGTAGAAGTAGATTCAAGGTGGCGGTTGTTTCATTTGTTGACGTTTGTTGTTAAGGGGAAAAGGAGAGGGGGAGTTGGGCCTCCGGAAACCTATTGGAACCTATGGGAAAATGCAATTGCTTCACAATAGGTTTTCCTGTGAATACAACTAACAGTCTTCCTCTCGCCTACATAGGCTGTGCATGACAGGGTTCACTTAAAAGACGTTCTGTAAAACAACACGTTCTTTAAAAGAGCTAATAATCCTCAAGTGAAGAGTAGATTTTCTTGAAACATATATAAAGAAGTTCTCGAAAAAAAGACGAGCTTTCAAACAAATAAAACTAAATCAAAATCTATCCATTCGTTCAGGAGACATATATACATACATACTACAAACTTATAACACCCCTCACTTATTCAAGTCTATACACAATAATTCAAACAATCAGTTTGTAAATATTTCAATGGCAAACAGTAGTTAGCAGATAGTAAAAAAAAAGAACTTACATAACTACCTTTGGTTTCTAAATTACAAATTGTTTGTGGCATATGTCTGTTCGATTCTTACAAATGTCAGTTATGTTTTTATACTTGTGCACGTCACAGATTGTGTGTTTATGTAATTTGATACAACGTACACCAATAACTTGGAATGGGTACGGCCATGAGAATAAAATGAAGAAACAAAGGTACATTATTTTTTTTACTAGATACTTAAATTGCAAAACTCTCATGCCTATCTTCAACAAGAAGTAGCCAGAGGAACATCAAACTGGCATCATCAAGTTTGATTGGCCTGTCGGTCTTGTGGTTAGTTTGGCTGCTGAGAAATTTCTATGGAACAACTTGTTGCTTGCCGTATTTCCGGACTGATACGACCTTCAATAAAAGAGCGTACTCCTACCTAAAAAGCCGGCAATGCACTTGTGACTCTTGAGTTGCGGGTGTCCATAGGTGGCAGTAGTCACTTACCATCATGTGACCCGCTGCTATATCTATCGCATATAAAAAAAAAAAGAAAGAGTCGGTCGTTAGTTCGGTTTCCACACTGGACAATAATTAGTATCATCCACTTATAATGGTTCCGAGTTTGGGTGGTCTCTGCGCTCGTTGTTTATGTTTTTCAACGTGCGATACAGAATTCATTCCTAGTGCGGGAACTAAAAAAATTTTGCTTTCACTTACGTAACTGGGTCAAGCCTGTTTCAAGCCTGTTACATTCAACTGGGAACTGCATATACTGTCCATGCCATTCGATCCCTCCCTTAACAAAGGAGGAGGTTCTGAATTCCGTTGTATGTTTATTATTTATGTGTGTTAACGAATAACTCCGTCAATTAATAAGCGTTTTAGTTTTTTTATAGATTTAAAAGAGTGTTTCCTATTTGGTACGATTTACATGAACAGGTTTTTATGATTTATTATGATATGCTCATAGAAGTCTGTTATTACCTTTGTCTTTTAACTAAAAAAAAGTAATTTTATTATAAAATAGCTCTGCCGCAGTCTTTATTATTACCGACACACGAGACGGTATAAAATTATTGGACTATTGGAGTATGAAATAGGAGTAAAGATGGACATCTCTGTGGGTTATTCCTCATCAAAAACTACAAAGTTTATATAAATTAGTGAATATGAGCCATTGATTTCAATTAATGAAATTACTTATTTAAATGAATTAAAAAAGATGAAGTTTTCAATTTGACGCATTTTTCAACCGACTTCAAAAAAGGCGGAGGTTCTGAATTCGACTGCATTTTTTTTTTATGTTTGTTACCTCAGAACTTTAGACTATGTGAACCGATTTTAATGTTTCCATTCCAGGTCCCATTTCAATTTGTTCCGGTTCTGGCATCCATGAGAAAACCATATAATTTTTAAATTTTATGATAGACGCATTGTAGACGGAGGTCTACTTTTTTAAAGTGAATTATATTTCATCAGGAGATCTAAAACCCAAAAGTTGCTGTTTATTTACTCATTGAAAGCCAGCCACTAGGACTTAATATGTTCTACTGTCACTGAAATATATATATTATAGAACATAAACTCTTTAGTACGTGAGAGGAAGCTGAACTGTTTAGAAATAAGTTGAATATTTTTTTTTATGTTATAAAGAAAATAAAACACAACAGGTAGTCGACAACCGTCAGAGTAAAGAGGAAACGTTAAGGTAAGTAAGCTAATGACAATCTATTCAGTATTTAATTTACGAAGGCGAACATGAAAACATTTAATTATTACATTGAATAAATTTAACTGTGGGAAATTAAACAGAGTTTTCCTTTCATTTCCCATGATTAGATATTATATATCGAAGATATTTCAACGTTCGTACTTACTTAGCTTACCCACATTCACACTTAGAATCTCTATATCTCTAGCAAGCTGGTTGACCATGGATCTACCACAGATAAAGTTATGTATGTAGGTATGTATGTACTGTCAGTTTCAATTGGTTAGGAATTAATCATTTCTCTCTCTCTCTCTCTTTTAGTCTCTCTCTCTGAAATAGTGTGTTTAAATACTCTAAACTAACAGAAAGTTTATCGTTCATTTGTACCCTTTAACTATTATTACCTGAATATTTAAGTTACTAGATAGAATATTACATACAATATTTACTTCACACAATGTTTTCGTGTTCAAAATGACATTTTAACGCCACTGGCAGCTACTATCGGTATTTTTGGCCTTAAATTATTTACGTAAAGTAGATTTTCGTGAAATATACATAGCTCGGAGGCATTGTATGCAAAAATAAGGGAAACGAATTGGAAAAAAAAAGCAATGCTTTCTGTGTCTATGCTATATACATATGTACATATATACTAAACTCGAGCCTTTCTCCCAACGGGATATGGAGTTGGTGCGTCTATCCTCACATACATTAGAAGCTTCTTCTACTGTCACTTAATCTTTCATACAAGCCCGTCGGTTTCGGATACCTCTGCCTGTTTTTTTCTTCAGAATATCACCAATTTGATTGGTGTATGTTCTGCGAGGGCGACCCCTGCCGGCATTCCCATTCTCATTTGCCATATATACTTGATTTGTCATTCGCTCCACACTCATTCCTTCAACATGCCCAAATCGTTTATGCTACTGCATTAATATTACATGTATGTATATAAATAGTAGTATAAAAATAATATTAGAATAAAAAGTTTTATATTTAGAGGGCTCGGACCTCACGGCGCCAGTCAGTTCGAGTTATAAGTATGCGATAGTGTCGCATACTTATAACTCGAACTGGCTAGCGCTTTAGCTATTGCTTATAATCCCCCACTATTATTATAGTATCTCATCCCTATCCTTTCTACCCTCCCTTTACCTTTCAATATACTCCTAATTTTCCTATCTAATTAGTAATCTTCCGAATCCATTCCTAATTTCAGCTGACCGTTGCGCTAGTGGTTAGTAACCCTGACTGTTAAGACCTAGGAGTTACTATTTTTAAAAGAAAGCGGTTGTGACCTGGTTATTATGTTACTCAGCTGAGACAAAATAAACACTTTACTAAGAGACTTAATATCAGTTCAGGCCGTGGTTTTGTAGGTGGTCTCGAGAATGTTCCCAGGTTCCAGGGTGAAGAAGCACTCAACTCAGCATCTGACCGAGTCCAGAAAGATTTTATAGGTTAGTTCAAGATAGCTCTGTTTCTATTTTCTAATATTTTGTTGTATATTTTCTGTCCTCAGCAAACAAAAATTCAGTGTTTTTGTTTGTTAAAGCAGTCGAGAACACTTTCTAAAAAGAAGATTAAATATGGAGTGAGTTTAATTTAGTAAGTTACATATTAAAAAATAAATAGCATAACTACAGCTGACATACTGATTTCTTGAGTTGATTGACTGACAATGGGTCAGTCCAGACGATATAAAGATCAATAATAATATATATATTTTTTTTATATATTTTTTTTTTTACTTGAGGAAACCCCCACGGGTCTTCACCTCACCGGAGCTGACGGTGAAGTGGTATGTCGGACACGAACCGACTAAAACCACACGGTGTTCCGTAATAAGTGGGTCTATTGCAAGGGACCTGGGTATACCCAAGAAGGGATGCTTCCAGGAACCCCTGCAGACCTTGGCCGCCTCTTTTCCAGGGCGGTCATACCATGGGAATATTGGGGTCCTAACCCCCCCTCAAGTTTGAGAGGCGTGCGTGGAACACGTCACGCCATCGTCTCAGGCCTGCTTCTGCTATTGTACGGGTAGCCCTACCCGTTACCCCCAGGTCAGCGCTCATGGAGGCCGGAGATCGCTCTTCGGCGCCTGATGCGTTTTCTGCGGGACGGGTGAGTATTTGTCCTCTTTCGTATCCTCTCCGCCGAATAATAATATATCCTATATATCCTTAATGAAAAATTTTAATATGCTCAGGAATTCGGAAGTTATAGTAAAATAAAGAATGGTGCATATATAATTTTTTTTTATACAACTCGCACTAGCAATTATTTTTGTACCTTTTTTGGCTTACAAACACTGGCCCGTTGGTCTAATGGTTAGGTTATCGAACCCACGACAGCAAACCCAACAGGCCAGTCGATGTACTTACATGCTACACTCGATCGTTTGCCCCCTATCGCATATAAAAAAACATAAATTAGTCCCACTTACGAAATAGTGGACAAGCCTTTTGCTTTTTGCTTTAGATAATTCGATCGATCCCTTAGTCGCTTTTTACGATACCCAAGATGATGGGGTAGCCTCATTCTACTTCATATACATGATATATATGAACCCTAAAGACTGAAAGCTACAGAACACAAGATCGTATATAAATATTTGAACGTTAGCATTCAAAGGCATAATAAACTTTAAAATTGTAATTTTGTAGAAGATTTCTTTTGTTGGACATGTAATGGTACAGTTGTTTCGCAAAGCTATTAACTGCAAATATATCGCAATTAACTCCAAGTCCAGCATAGCTCCAAAATTAAATGTATCAAGTCCTTAACGCCATATATATTAAAGGCTCATTATATCATTCGTGACAGCTTAACGACTACCGTGATATACCGAACCGTTACTTTACGGGAAACAACCGCTCGCAAAGTGATTTTTTGAATTCCGTTTCGAAGGGAATAATATAGAGACACTTTTATCGCTATTTTCTGCTATTCGAAACTTTACGGAGTTTAATTTTGTGGCATTTTATTCACTACGTAAAATTTCTTTTAATTATGTATTTTTTTTTATATCAGAAGCGAAATAAGAACAACATATTCACTGACTTCTGATGATGATAATCCTCGGCCGGTTTCGACCACGGCGACCGCTTCAACTCCATATCTTGCGTTCCTGTGCCCGCAAGTGGCTTATGTGGTAAATTTTATTGCCAAATATTCGGGAACATTGCGGATATGTGAGAGCACTGTTATTTTAGTAATATGTCGCGAATGGCTACTGCAATATGCATCTTTAGGTAGATCTGATCGTTTTTTCTTTTTTATTATCAATATATAGAAAGAATGTTCTGTTTAAAGCTATTCTGATGAACGCTTAACAACTAAATTTTGCTAATTAGAAACAATTTGCTAAATATTAGCTTACTATATAGGTATACGAATAATAGTTTGTTGAAAAAGTTAAACAGTGCTGATAATACAGAGTGATTAAAACTATTTTTTTTTTTTTCAGAACAACTAACCAACACAATCTACCTGGAGGATCTACAAATCTAATTAATCGAAGCTTTTAAACACCATACTTAAGATGCTTATTAATCAAAGCTCATAAAACACTGGTGACTCATAGAAAATATCTCTACGACAGCACTGGCGTCTAAGTCAAATCTTCAATAGATTTAAGGAAGTACCGATTAACAAGAAAGAAAAAAGAGATCTTAAATATAAATGAAAGAACATTACACCACTAAATAATGTATTACTCATCCAAAAAAGAACTAAAATAATCAGAAGCATGCGAATTGAACTTAATCAGCACCTGCGGATTGCTTTGCTTTTAATAAAAAATGTACACGCATATTGCGGGTTGCTCCAGTACATGAAAAAAAATTGACCCTTGTTTGTTTATAGCGTGTTTCGGGATTGGTGCAATGACACCCTGAACACAAAGTGCTGCATAGGCTTAAATATATATTTTTAAAACTATCACTTTAAATCTGAATTCTTTGACGTAATGGTACAAAAGGATAGTAGATTACTTTATTAGGATTAAAGAAGAGGTCGCATTTAGGTAATTTGATTTTTAAAAGGTGCCTGTCTTGAAGCTGACTTGAGTTGATATATTTACTTCACAGCCTTATTTACAATGAACAAAATAGATTTTGTCTTGGCTCTGGTGGCTAACACAATAAAGGTTTATTAAAATAAAGATAATATTTCTACCTCAAATAATAGAAATTCTTTCTAATCATTACCGCATATCAAATTTCCTTGAAGCGTAAAAAAATTGTACAGTAAGGTCACTTTTTATAGATGTACCCTGTAGAGTATATATAGATACTATATCCATCCAGATAGACTTAAGAATTGAGTTATATATGTTAGGATCTTGTTAGCCTTTGAGAGTGCCGAGTTTCTTCACGATAGCCAGTCATTTTTATCTCGAAGGTAAGTTATCTTTATTTTTATATGCTCCATTCGTTCCTTGGTTTTGGCTAAAGTGAACGTGATGCAGAATATTTTTGAGGCCTAGACTTATTCGGTTTTTCTTTAGACATATGGAATATGGTAAGTTTTATTCAAAATATTTGGTCAGACGTAAGAAATACGAATATTTAAACTAATAAAATAATTAAACTAATATTTCAGACCTGTCGGTTTTATATGATTTACACAGTCACTTGTTCAGTGGTAGAGCCATGCTTAGGCACGAATTGGCCGGCTCGACCGGTGCTATACCACGGCCTCACAGAAAACCGGTTGTTAAGTAACGCTTGCGTTGCATTTCCCCGAATTGATTGAGGTTACCGGAGGCCCAATTCCCCCTCCCCCCTTTTCTCTCCCCTCATCTCCTTTCTCCTCTTTCCTATCTCCTCATCCCTCCTCTCTTCTTTACGCTCCCTGCATCCCCCATCCCTTATCACCCTCAAAGGCAGCGCACTTGCGACTCTTGAGTTGCAAGTGTCCATGGACAGCGGTTTCACTTACCATTAGGTGATCCGTCTGTTCGACTGAAAAAAAAAAAAAAAAAAACAAACTTGGAACGAATAGATCTAATTTTCTAATACCGTTTGCGTTTTACAAAATTACCCATTACTCTTCTGCCGATTTAAAAACAGAATTTACTTACGAATCAAATACATAGCATACTAAATATTTCTAATAGTACAACACATAAAAAGTTTTACAATAAAGTAGCCTGCTCTATTCGCCCTCAGGCAGATTTATTGGTCGTAAACGCAAGTCGGACCACCCCTATTACAGGACACTCAATTTGTTGTGGTCATATATAGAATGTTCCTTAATTGTTCGACAAGTTAGTAATGACAAGGGTTTCTGTACTAGCATGTTGCGAACAATATGTTCGCAATGTTTCTTTTCCAATAAAAGCTTCTTAGTTCTTATTGCAAATGTCTTTAAATAGCCTCAATAAATATTTACTGGTAAAGTACTGTGCACATAACTTTAGATTATATATTGACAATGGTAGAGCAATGCTTAGGCACGAATGGGCCGGCTCGACCGGTGCGATACCACGGCTTCATAGAAAACCGGTTGTGAAGTAACAGCGTTGCATTTCCCCGAAATGAGTGAGGTTTCCGGAGGCCTAACTCCCCCTGTACCCTTTCCTCTCTCCTCATACCCTCTTTCTTCTTTCCCCTCCCAGCATCCCCCATTCTTCATCACTCTCAAAGGCGTGCACTTACGACTCTTGAGTTGCAAGTGCCTATGGCTATCCCTATAGTATAAAAAAAAAGATACCTTCCAGTGGCAGAAACTGTATTGCAAAGCCTTCGAGATGGTATCGACAACATTAATTCGACTTATGTTTTAACCTAAGTTTACTTAAATATAAAATTAAACGAAATTAATTTTTAAAGTGAAAACTTCTTCGCGTTATCGTCACCGCACGCTTGAGCTATATGTGTACTGTTATAACCTAATATCTCGACGATACAAGTTACTTTTTTCGTTTTCACTTCATTTGGCAGTCCCCAAAGCCTGCCCGTATTGTTTATTTGCCAGTACAAAATTAGTCTCGCATTAGAAGGTCGTGTATATAGGTACTGTTTTCTAAAGATCGCTTTCAATGATAAAGTTGCACATTCTGCTTATTGTAAATAAATTAAATAATGTGTTTTATTGTACACATGTTATTAGATAAAAAAATAAAAATCAAGAATATGTACTTATCGTCATCATCATTTCCTATTAATCACTAATCGATTAAGTATATCCGAAAATGCTTAGAGATATAAAAGACTTCATTTGCCCTAGTTATTAACAAGGTAGGTAGGTAGTAGGGTACAGGGCTCGCACCTCACGGCACTGGCCATTTCTTGTTATAGGTATGTATTTCTATCTCTTACCTTTTCAATATATTCCTAATTTTTCCATCTCATTCCCCGAAACACTACGCAAGAATTGCTTCACAAACTTCTTGATTTAAGATTACTTCCAGGCATTAAACTTGCTCTTTGCAATGTACATATTTACAGGAAGTTTAAAATAATAAATAAAACTGGAGAAGGTCCACGTTAGTGCAAAGGAAAAGGAATTTCACACGATAATTTGTCACTGCCAAACAATGAATGTTAGAATCATTGCCTCGTCTCGGATTAAAGTCGTATTGTAAAGCTATTTAGGCATCTATCGTAGACAGATATACAATTACTCACGAAGGGAAAAATAAAAAAATAAAAAAGGAAAAGCTAAAAATATTTTACGCCGTTTTTATTACATTCATATGCTTACCTAAGACTTAGATACACTTTTCATAAAATAGACGGAATTGCTTTATTGTTTTTTCTTATAAATGACATGAGCGTAACTTTATCCGCTTGCGTCGCCAAACAAACGGGTATGGAGTCATGTTATTAACATCTCGGAACACTTGTTACGTATTTATTTAAATAAACGGTTACACTCACGAACTTATTTCGGGGATGCCCAACTAGTTTCGGTCCCTTCGGGAGACCTTTCTCTCCGCCGCGGCTGGACTACTTTCGCCTGGAGAAAGGTCTCCCGTCTTACGCTCGTGAGTAAAATAGTTTATTTAAATAAATACATAAAATTGCTTAAAATTGCAAGTTATTCTAAGTAAATTTACTAAAATTTTATTTTCAAATTAAAATTTCTCAGCAAGAGCAGCTTTGACAAAAGATTAAAGTTATTTAGAGATATGTAGTTTCCCCTGTTTTAGCATTACAAAATAGAAAAATGTTGAACCATTTTTAATATAATATTACGTTAATCTTCTTACAATGTTTCGCTTTAATCTCATTAGGGGATTTTGTGTAAACATTTTAATCCAGCTGGTCTTAGCTCAATTTACAAATGCTATTATTTAACTGATTACGTTTTTAGGAGACACAAATTCTTTAGAAATTAATTATGTATAAAAGCAACATTTAGTTAAGCAAAGAAAACCGTACAAATCTTTGATTTTTAACATACCCCTGTGTTGTGTACCAAGATGTAATAATGTAATATTTAATGTATAATGTACTATATGTGTAGCTATACTATAATTGAATAATGTATGTGAGTGCATGCGAGCGTACTGACGGGGGTAGGTTCAATTTAACCTAACCAATCTCTTAATAACCAATTACATTGGTTACGTTGAAGAGAATAATTGGGTTCAGTTCGTAAAATTTGTTATTTAGACGAGGGACAGCTATGTTAAACTTTCGACGTACCTACTAAACAAAGTACACGACGAATAAAACTTATTTTATGAGGTATTGAATTTCATTTAAAACGGGCATATTGAAACTTGATCGTGTTTGTTTGTTACGCTTTTATCGTTTAAAGGACCATCAAGAAATTTTGTATAAATGTTTTCAGAGGTGGATTTGCGAGAGGAAGTGTACTCTACGTTCTTCGTAGAGTACACTTCTTCTCGCAAAGCCACCTGTAAATCAAGAGTCATAAGTGCGCTGCTCGCCTTTGAGGGTGATGCTGGTAGCAGAAGGAAGAGAGAGGGGGGATAGGGGGATTTAGCCTCCGGTACCCTCACTCACCGGGCAACATAATGCAAGCATTGTTTAACTAACAATTTTCTGTGATAAGGCCGTGATATTACAAAGGTCAAGCCAGCCCATTCATCCCCAGTATCATTATCACCCATCATGACTTTAGAGTTGATGGACAAAAAAAACCTAAACAAGGGCACAACTAAAACTACTTCATTATATAGGGTAAACACTTAGAACTCTTAAATTCGCTACGTAGAAAATGTGCTTGCTTCGTAGAAATTTTCCAAACAAGATGTGAAAGTCTTAATTTTTTCTTGTAAAAGAATAGCTTTTGCTTTAGGAATGATTCCAATGTCACTGGTTGCTTCATAAATATTTAAAAAAACTGTCATAAGGAGCACCCAGAGCCGGGACAACTATTTGTAGATCACAAACATTTTCCTTCTGTGAAAGTCGACACCACGACCTCTGACTGAGCAGTCAGAAATTGGCAAGTGAGTTCAGTATCACAATTTAACATTTTTTTAAATGTTTAGTGTTGAATGTTTAAGATGTAATGTTGTACGCGTAATGTTGTGAACATTTTTAGCTCTGATTTGCCTAATCTAGAAATCTAATAAACACAGATTGCATAAGACGGCAATAGATCGTATTAGTATGACGCAATGGATTATTATTCCACATTCGTATAAACAACATTCGTAAAAGCCCCGTTTTGGAAAAATGTTTTGTTACCCAGGCTTAAAGTATATCTAGAAACTAACGTGGTTACTAGCTTAACAGTACATTGTCGCCTTAAGTGAATAATAAAATATAGAACAGTGAGAATGATCTTCAAGGTTTTATTTTTGTTTTCCATAACGTGCAGATATTTTTAATAATAAATATTAGAACACAAATTAGAATTCAAACCACTAGGTGATAGGATTTCTGAATCACATAAAAATTTACCATATATTCAAAGTTTCAGGGTTTGAAATATCAGATTTTTATTTTCTTTTTTTTTTAACAACTTCTCCACTAGAAAATAATGTATTCCTGTCCCGGGAATCACAAACATACAAACAACGGACACAATGAACACCCACATTCGGAACAGCTATTTGTAGATTACTCAATTTTTTGTCCCGTGTGGGAATCAAACCCTCGACCTTCGGATCCGCAGTCAGGGTCACTAACCACTAGACCATCAGGCCAGTCTTAAATTATAATACACATCAGGAAGAGAAAATAATATAAAACCAGTTATAGATAACGCCTTTTAGTGCTTAGGTGCCAGTTTTTGTGATTAGCAATACAGGAGGGTAATTTGCATTGATCACACCACACACCTATGATCTTGGAAACTAGTTTCATTATCATCAAAATGTTGAAACTCCTACAAAAGTATATTTGTGAATTGTAAATGGTCGTCTGCCGTATTTCTTACCGATACGACCTTCAAACCTTCAAGATAAGAGTGTACTCCTACTAGCCCGGGAGGTAGTGTTAAAATATTTCTAGGAATTTTATACCGAATTAGTTTTATTTAAAACAATTGTTTTATGTTGTAGGGTTAAATGTCAGTCACGTGCAAAAACCTCATTTATAATTTGTCAAATAAATTTATTTTATAACTTAGGAAATTTATTCATCTCAATTTTTATTCTTTTAAAATAAGAAATTTTCAGCTGTACTTTTGACGGGGTAACACCGTAATATTGCGCGCTCAATGCATTCGAGCGTTACATAGTCTCTTTGGAAAATAAACTGACGATCTTTACACAAACAAATAACCTTAAATTACCCTAAATTCAATAAGTATAATATTAATTTAATATAAATAACACCACAGTATATTTATTAGTTTTGTGTCGTTTAATCAAATATACTGCTTTAGTCAACTACTTATATGATATAAGCGCTTAGTATCTTATGTAAGCTTATATTGCTAATTTGCAAGATAAAAATAAATTACAATTTATAATAAAAAGTCTCCAGCTTAACTTTCCATCTAACGGAAGTCATACCTTTCACCAGGTATTAGTCACAATTTATTTCAAAGCGTTGAGATTTCATAAAAGTTACAGTATTATTCATAAAGCGGACGAGGATATAAACAATTGCAATAAAACCAACAGTAAATGTCATTAGAGTCATGTATGTTGTTAGCTAGATAAATAAACATACAACGAAAATAGATTTTTAGTAAATAGTAGTCTACTGTTAGAAATTATTATGAAATCTGATGTCATTACCATTTAGTAATACTTGTTATATTACAAATGACATACTGCTTTAGTTTAAGGAACCAGTAAAAAACTTGTATGGTTAGACTCAAGCTCAGTATCTGAAGACGTAAAGAATACTTACATACACATGTACACACCCTCACGCGTATTTACCCGGGCTAGACAGAGGCGTATAAAACGATAAGATTTTATGGATATGGACAGAAACCTTAGATATGAGATACCGTAAATTTCGGATGAGGAAACGGGACTGAGACAGCAATAGCTGGCAGAAACCAGTTTTTAATATCTGTAGGTCCCATACCTGTAGGTTCATGTTACTGCATATGCCACTAGAATAGGAACTATATAGTATATACTGCTTAATATAAAGTTTTCTAATATAACGGCTTAATTAAAGTAAGGTTTGAAAATTAATAAACCTTTTAATTATAATTGAGTAATCGTTTTTCATCCTGTACGTATTGCTTATACATATAACTAGAGTGGTAGAGCCATGCTTAGGCACGAATGGGCCTACTCGACCGGTGCGATATCACGGCCTCACAGGAGACTAGTTGTGAAGCAAAGCTTGCATTGCATTTCCCCGAAATGAGTGAGGTTTCCGGAAACCCAACTCCTCCTCCCCACTTTCCTCTCCTTTGCAATGAATGCATTGGCTTGAACTATTCTGGTTCTATAACCAGAGTTAATTTTAAAATGCAATGGTCATTATTACCATATCCATTTAATCAATTTTCAGGAATATGATATAAGAGTAGGCAGTGGTAAGTAATAATATTAAAAATCAGTCATTCAACCAAGACTATAAAAATGGAATATTATCATCACCACCATTATCATTTCGACAGTAGTAGAGCCATGCTTAGTAGTAGTAGGCCGGCTCGACCGGTGCAATACCACGGCCTCACAGAAAACCGGTTGTGAAGCAACGCTTACGTTGCATTTCCAAGATATGAGTGAGTATATACATACTATGATTACGATGTAAAAAAAATTGTGCAGGAACTTTATTAATATTTAAGGTTCATCTAGCTCAATACAGATTCAGCTCATAAAACTGACAAAACAAACAATGAAAAGTGACTGCCTCTTTATTTCTCATTTTAAACTACTAAAATCATCTCATTTTAAACGACAATTTGTTTTTCATACTTAAAACCTGTGTATAAATAGGCTTGCTATTAAAACATAACAGAGCTCGCATACGCCTCGTATATTGAAACTTTTTAAGTTGAAACTGCCTAACCTAATTTTAAACACGTAAATTTGTACACCGTGACATAATGTGACATTTACTACGTTGCACTAGACGATACAACGTATTTAGTTAAAGAAACAAACAGCGACAAACATTAGCATTGCAAAAGCACTAGCCGTATGCAAGCCACGTTCTGAGTGATTTTGGGACGTTTCGTGTATATGTGTATGTATGCAAAGTTAAGTCTTGTTATTTCAGTATGCTTTTAGTGTAAACTAAATATGTTAATTTGAACATAATATATTTTACTATTTACTTTGTCACTTGTATGTTTGCGCTATTGTTCATTTTTAGATAATATTTTTATAAAATTACTTTACTGAGAGTTAGGTGCGTCGGTGGTAGGTTTTTGTTACCTACATTCGCTCACCCCTGTATCCCCTAAAGAGTAAGCAGATGTGTAATAAATACCCACATTTTCGAATAAAAATTTGTCCCACTAACCTAATAGGGGGCAAGTCTATTCAACTCCTCCGTGAACCACACGCATGAAGGATCGTATGTTTTTTTCTATTGAACATTTATACTCTAATGTATGTTAGTTTATACATGAATATAACATAAATAAAAATATATGAAGCTCATTCTAAATAATCTCCATTGGCAATACAGTCCTTTAAACGTTGCTGCCAGTTATTAATAGGAATACACACTCTGTCTATAAGAAAATTCTTCCTATGAATTGTTTTAGGGACTCCAAATTATCATGGATTTAATATGCCATTCTCCCTAAAACTAACCCTAAGTCGTAATCAGGTACATTCATTTATCGAAATAAAAGTTTTTGCTTTCGGAGAACATTTCTCCGAATTTTGTCCTTTACTACGTGGATGGAAAATCTTTTCTGTCACAAACATGTGGAGGTTTTACCATACCTATCAATAGCCCGCTACACAAACATTCGACTAATACCAAACGATTGGAAGGTTTCAAAAATTGCATTTGACACTATACCTACTTTACGTAATGCGTCACAGTCTTTTGGTTCCATTTATCACCCCACTCTAATATAAAAACACAAAAATATTTAACATCGATGGGCGCCAAAACGAGAAAACACGAGGAATAATCATATAAGAATGACTGATTCCGAATTCAAATGTCATGTTTTCTTTTTAATTGTAACAGTATTAAGCCAGACTAACTATAGGCTTACATACACATTTGGCAAGAATCCTACATCATAAAACATACTACATTTTGCATCCTACATTTTGCGAACTATTATTTGGTTCCACTCACATAATATTAGTTGTTGATAAGCCTATTGACGCCTAAGCCTATAAAATTTGAAGTAGTTATATTGAAAGAGAAAGGTTTAAAAGAAGGGAAGGCAATGGAATACAATTATAAGGGATATTGTTTAAATGGCTTGATTAGAAAGTATAAGTCCCATACTTGTTTCTCAAACTAGTTATGACCAGGAAGTCTTCATGAATACGATAACTAACTTATATTTTGAGTATCCTCGGATAGAAGTCGAAATGTATCTTAGTTGATTATTTGAATAGTATTTGGGTAATAAAAGTAGCAGATTTGATCAATGTTTAGATATACTTGCACAACGTTTATTACAACTATATAAGCTATGACGGTCAAATTCGTTCACGCTAATTACATAAAAGCGCCGCTGGTCATTGTTTTTATTTCCTGGTCACGCGGTACGCAATTATATGATATAATTAAATCAAATGTTTTACAAAAGTTAATATGACTTTCAAATATTTTACTGTAAAAATAAATCAGGAAAATTAGTACGTATACAGTTTATTTCTTATAGAGATTTTTTTTGTAAAATTCTCTATTAAAATTCTGTTAACATTGCATGGTAAGTAGTTAATGAATGAGCTACTAAAACTTTGACATACTTTGATAATTATTTAAAATAAATAAACATAATAATGTTTTTTTTCTTTTTGTGTTCCATTTGTCAGATTTTTAAAAAGACCTAGATCCTAGTACTGCACTTTCCTCTCCTCCCTTCATAAGCAGCCTCAATTTATGTGATAACTATCAGAAGTTCGAAATTTTCCTTTGGGCGTCTTGCCATTTTAACCATAAGTCAATTTAGTTCATTATTTACTGATTTTGGAGTTTCGGGAATACATACAAAAGAAGAATGATATCATACTAGTCCTCACTAAAAGAGGCAAATATCGGGCTGGTTCCATGTCGAGAAATGGCAATAGAAAGTGTTGCTGTGATATTGGTGTCGGTTCTATAAGATTGGTGTTAGTCTAAAATAGTATTCTGATGTATTCTTGGCAAAACCTAAAAGAAAACTTTATTATAATATCATATCAAACACTACTCAGAATTATACTCAGAATATTGAGTTTCGAACACTTAATTCAGTTATTATTTTATTCATTTTTTTATATACTATAGGGGGACAGACGAACAGACGGGTCACCTGATGGTAAGTGACACCGCCGTCCATGGACACTTGCAACTCAAGTGCGCTGCCCGCCTTTGAGGGTGATGAGGGATGGGGAATGCAGGGAGTGGAAAGAAGAGCGGAGGGATGAGGAGATGGTAAAAAGGAGAAAGGAGAAGAGGGGAGAGAAAAGGGAGGAGGGGGAATGGGGCCTCCGGAAACCTCACTCAATTCGGGGAAATGCAACGCAAGCGTTACTTCACAACCAGTTTTCTGTGAGGTCGTGGTATCGCACCGGTCGAGCCGGCTCATTCGTGCCTAAGCATGGCTCTACCACTGTTAAACTTATACAAAACTGACTGTATCTTTTCAAAGCCGCTTTCGAAGACCGCGACCGATTAATGAGCAATGCTAGTGATGCGACGTGGATACATTCTATTGAGGTCAAAACATTTTTTATTGCTCGTTCAATATTATGCGTACAAAAGGACTTGCTCTGGTTTTTTATATTCCTACAACTATTTAAACTGTTCCTATTGATGTTTATTAAGTTCTTCTATAACGTTAACTGAATTTATTACTATAATTTTTGGCATAATCTTTGGGCCCTGTTTCTGAAGAAAATTTTGAAATTATCCAATGAAAATTTTCACTATGACTAAAAATGTTTACCTACATGTCCATATTCATAGAATTAGTAGTAATATTACCCATATAGGTTTATTGATAAAGACTAAGATATCAAATGAAAATAAGATTGTTAATTGTTATGTTTCTTTTTACTTTTTGGTACAGATTGCTAAGTTTATACGGTAGACCGTATTGTATTTTGTTGTATCGTAGGTATTGATTGTTCATGTAACAGAAGATCAAATTTATTAAAAAGAAATGCCATTCAACATCGTTAGACATTTTTTTATTAGACATTAGACGACAATGTCTTCTTATCTAGGCATTAACAATGCGTTTACGAATGATGACGATACGCGTAATACACAACATATGAGACAAACTGAGCAGAGCTTGTATTGCAGTAACCAGACTGCTGATAACATACTTATATATATCTAATTACATACATATTATAGATAAATAACACTCGGACACAGTGCCAATGGTCGTTCTCATCACACAAATATTTTTAAATGGTGGGAACTGAACCCAACACATCGGCTTAGCAATCAGGGTCCCTAACTACTAAACCAATAAGCCAGTCAAAGTCAGTTTTACT
Source organism: Tyria jacobaeae (assembly GCA_947561695.1). Classification (NCBI taxonomy): domain Eukaryota; kingdom Metazoa; phylum Arthropoda; class Insecta; order Lepidoptera; family Erebidae; genus Tyria; species Tyria jacobaeae. The sequence goes on along the minus strand of OX387231.1, from coordinate 9,099,965 downwards.
ATAATTCGATGGCTTCCAAGTATACTGAGTCGTACAAGTAATAGTAACAAATTTCTAAAATTGCATTTCCTACCAACATGTGTAAAAAAAAACATTTATTTAAATATAGCTTACTTAACTCTATACCCTACTACTTAGCCCTATAAATAAGAAAAAAAAATGGCGTAGACTGGATCAAGTATATAATTTATTGAATTTTGACATAGTACACGGAGAGAATGATTGTTGGTGTAAGTTGAAAGAGCTTAAAAACTCTTCTTCTAATACACTTTTCATAAAAATCTAAACACTTCTGAAGTTTGTTTTTGTATGAGTTTTATGTATTTTTTATGTTACTTTTGAACAAAAAATAATAATGATGCCAGTTAACCTCGGATATTATAAGATATCATTAAACGAATATTCAAATTAAAATTGAATTTATTTAGCTATCGTGTTTTGTTTAACAGGTATGTATTTACCCTTTGAGTAGAACTTGTAAAATGTTAGAAACAAGGACGTAAAACAAAACAATGTTTTAAAAAAGTTTATTCAGTAGCTCGTATTTCCTTCCCGGGCCCTAATGACTGCTTCCATGCAGTTGTTCATGGAATGGATGAGAGTCACAAGCTAGTGTTGTGGAATATATGTAATCCCACTCTTCTTATATAACTGTTTAAAGCTGGTCAAGCGTCTCCGAACCAGGATCTCTCACTCTAACTCGTCTGTTCAACTCATCCCTATGGGATTGAAATCCGGGATTAATAGCCTGGATATTAATCTCACACCGAATTTGCTTAGGTATTTACTTACAATGCCTGCGGTATGAGCCCTGGCATAGTCCTGTATATAAATAAACTCTTCGCCAGTAAAATTTTCAATTTTGGGCCATTAGCTGGTTTCCACCTAGTCCTCCACTAATCTTCTTCTTATAGTAGAATCGCTCACACTCAATCGATTCTTACGGAGACGCTGCTGTCGTTGAATAGAGTTAAAATTACGATTTCTTAGAGAAACTGACACAATGTACCGGTCATCTTGCTCAGACGTCACTCGAAATCTACTAGTTTCTGAACGGTGAGTAAACTTATAAGTTTCTTTATAACACTGATACACTCCATTGACAGCAGAGAGGCTAAGATGCAATCGAACAGACACAACACGCTGATTCCACCCTGAATCCAGCAACGCCACGACTTGAGCGGCTTTCGTGGGTGAGGTATCCATATTAGTTAGGAAAAAAACTTTTTGCTAGACTGTGACAGATCTTAGATAATGATAGTATGTGATATTTAATGATATATGTAAATATGTGACTAAATACAGAAATTTAGACGGAATACACATTGAAAACAATCACTGCATGTGGAATTTATTTGAATGTGGTACACCATTGTATAGATTAAGCTGCCAGCTGCTGCAGCTTAATCTATACAATGGTATTTTTTTATCATATCAGTCCCCTTTTTTATTTAAATGCCACCTAAGTAGTACTTGTCGTATAGTTTCGATTTTTCTCATGAGAAGTGCATTTACTAAGTATCAAAAATATTTTCAACTGTATACATACTAAAATTTTCATTATAAGTAACTATGATGATCGTTCCTAAACTATTATCATTTATAGAAATAAATCATGGTATCTATATCTCCTACTTTTCGAAGGTACAGAAGTGTGTTCTTCATTAGAATTAGTTTTGTTTAACAAATACCTCGGTATAGGTACTTACTACTATTTTGCTCATTTATTGTTTTATGAATAAAATTTTATAAAAAAAATTTAACAATTTTTTTGTTATTATTTTACCTATTTTGTACTACACTTGACTCAATATAACTATAATCACTTTTAAAAGTATGCCCATGTATAGTAAGTCAATTTATTATATTTTAACAAATATGAAATTATAATAAACATAAATTTAATAAGTATATAAAAATTAAATATTTTTTGTGGTAACACATTGTATACTCGTGATAAATGTTCTAACAAGTAGACAATACAACAAAGGCAACGAACACAGCTTGATGAATCGAACTGAAGATAGTCTACATGCGAGTCCAAACAATCTGATAAAGAGAATGATCGTGAGGATTAGCAAAACTAGTGTGATTTTAGATATAGAACTATACATACATATGTATACGAAGCCTTAGTAATGAGGTTCTTCATAGTCATGTAATGCAATTTACTTAGTAAAACTTCTCAATCTGTCTATTTTTATATTTTACTATAACAAAATGAATTACAAAATAGCGTCGTCCACGATGTAACAGTATTAATCCTTTGGAAGTTGTAATATTAGAATATTTTCCTTTAAGTCTACCAGGAAACTCAGGTATATCTTTCTACTATTATAAATATAAAACTATAGACGGTGGCTTGTTAGTCACTATTTCGCCAGAAATGCGAAACGTATCTGGATGAAGTTTAGCACAGAGATATATCATAGTATGAAATAAGCACGTAAGCTATTTTTATCCTGGCAGATGTACGGTTTAGAATTTTCTTGTGAACGAAGTCATGCTTACTGTTGCCCGCAGCAAGTATATAATAATTTAGGTATTGAAATTCATCAATCATTAATAAATAGTGAGACAACAGTCATATAAAAAAAAAACTGTTGAATTTCTTCCGGAATGAAGAACAAATTGATTTTTTTTTATTGGTGAAACAGATTTTGTTGTGACAAAACTGTCATATCAAAACTGACACGGCTGCTTTTTATTTGGCTTGGATTCGTTCAGTCAAAAATTAGTTAGAAGCAGAAAATCGAAAGTTTCTAATTGGAACTCTGCCTAAAAATTGGATCGTTAAAATGCTATCAATTAAATTAGCTACTTGTGGGGTTTATGATTAGGCCTCTCCTTTTATTAAATACATTATACTAGCGGACCCAACAGACGTTGTCCTGAAGTTGCGGTATAGATAAATAACCTATATACCTACTGTAGCACCATCCGCCGGGCTGATTTGAGAATCTAAACCATCCAGGGCGCCACCCAAAACCCAAAAAAAAACAAATCATTCAATTCGGTCCAGCCGTTTAGGAAGACAGTGACATACACACGTACAATAGAATTACATATATTATTGTTTGTTGTGTAAATAATTATATATGTAATATTTTCGGTCAGCTTACTTTTTAAATACATTTGAAACCTAATTTGGGATGGCACCTATAGAATTCAATTAGATAGCCGTGTTATTGTAGGTGGAATATAATAGGATCACACCATATTTTGTAGTAAGTGGTGTAAAATGTGTAAGGAAGCTAACTTTTTAACCGACTTCAAAAAAGGGGAGGTTATATTTAGCCATAGAGTGTCCGGATGATGGCAACAGGCTTTACATCTATTACGTAAGTTCGACTAAAAGATGGTCATCAAAAAGTGGGCGTTTCAGACGTTTCTGCCTATCCCTCTGAGAATATAGGCGTGAGTATATGTATGTGTGTAGAGAGTGAAAAAGTAAACTGACACTCAACACAAATCAATCGACTAATTCAAAATGTTTTATATTTAAAAACGACACGCGGCCGTGACGTTTTTAAATATAAACTTAGGTCAACGATGCACCATGTTTTTGATTCCAATGAACATTTTAGGATATTGTTCTCATTCATTTGATGTTATCCTAAATATTTTAAATAACCTTAAGTAGGTTCGGCTCCGTTCAATTAATAATTGTAACTTTCTTTAAGACAAAGACAAAACCTAAATAAAAGATAGGTACATTTTGTTCGTTATAGATTTTATATATTTTGAATTATTTACTTAACGTTAGAATGAATACTCTGCAGCGTCAGAACACATTCTTGTATTTTATTGATTCATTTTCGACAAACGCTGTAGTTACAAGTGACATCACTGTAGGTACACAGAATGGGGTTAACTTCTGTTCAAATGGGTTTACTTCGATTCATATATAATAGAACGCGTGTTATTAATCACGAAATGTCTACTGCCAATTTATCATACCTATAGAATAACAGTGGTAGAGCCATGCTTAGGCACGAATACGCCGGCTCGACTGGTGCGATAAAACGGCCTCAGATTTTTGTCCCCACATTTTAACGAAATTAGTGAGGTTTCCGGAGGCCAATCCCCTTCTCCTGATCCCTTTCACCTCATTTCTCTTCGCCTCCTTCCCCGTGACCCGTCTGTCCCTGTCCCTCTAAATTAAAATATAAAAATATAATATAAAGAAAAAAAAATCACAAAACAATATGACTTATTCATTATTACGAAGAATTAATGAGTCCAATGAACATCTAATTGTCATGATATAGTCGAGATTAAACAGTAGGTTTAAGGCGCTGCGTTATAAAATTAGTTTCTATTTTTTTCGTTGGTATATTAAAATGCTTCCAAAATCGAAAACCTTATGTTAATCACACTATTTATACTATTCAAATGACACCCTACATGTTGAAACCTATAAATCACTAATACCAGACCAGTTGGATAAAAATAATGCTTCTGTCATCGAAGTTTATTTTCGTAGTCTTTTACTTTGAATTTCCCTGTTTATATTTGCTTTTTGTAATAATTTTTCTGCTCGAATAGACATATTGTCAAATTTTCTGATTCAAAGTTAATTCTTACATAATGAAGTATATTCAAATATTCAAAAATATGAATGTAATGCAAATAAAGTATATTTATTTGCTTTACATACATATTTCATATATAAAAGGTAAATTTAAGAATAGTGTGCAATTTCACTATTGATCATAGATATAGGCTTTATTGCAGTTTACAGTGTTCAATGTTTAACATATTCTAGTTATCTTTACAAATAAACTATACAAAATTATCAATAGACCTAATTGCGTAGTTGGAGAGAAAACACCAGTAATGAAGCACCTGTGAAAAGAGTTTCCTTTGAAACTGTATATTACACATAGACAAGTCACGTATACCTACGTGACTTTTCTACAAGTACAACTATGAATTATACTATAGATCTAATCAGTGACTACACCTTTATGACTTAACTTTCAAAAGAAAACATTTCTAAAGCACTGTGCGCTCTACTGGCATTTTCTTTTTTCTTTGAATCTCCTATGCTGAAAGTGTCGTAATAGAAGAAACTTTAACAGGAAAGCATTATACAGTCCCTTATTGCTGTATTTGAGTTGGCGTTTCGATATTTTCATTACTCAAAAAATCGCATCAAAGTATCTCTATTAGGTTAAGAGAATTCGCAATAGCTTCTTTTGAATAAATATTGCGGTGACAGGAATGTAATATTTAGAATATTTAAGTTTATATATGTATAAAAGCTTCAGAAATGTATCTTTTATTTAGTATGTGTTTTATATTTAATAATTGAATGCGAAGCCATTTACAAGAATCTACAGATGTAAAGTATAATATGCTGACTTGTTATAGAACAAAATCATTAGGTACCATACCATGTAACTGAAACTAACTGAACGCCGGAAAGTCTGAGCCCTATTACTGATTTAGTATTTCTATCCATAATGTGATTGCGCATTTCCAAAAATTAGAAATCTAGTCAATAATAAATCTTATCCGCGTTCAAGAGTCCATAGAATAACCATATTTTACAAATAAAATGCACTCAAAAATGGATCATGGATCATGGACATTATATTGTGAAAATAGTGAGGTTTCTGGAAGCCCAACTCCCTTTTCCCTTTAAAAATACATTAATAAACAATAGAAAAATAGTCTTTTATTGTTCCAGTTGAAAGAACAAGTGCTGTTATGCCTATATTTATAGAGAGATTATACATTTACCACACTTTCTATTTTATATTGCTATCATTTTTCATATTTCATATTTCTACCGATTAAATAACACGGGTAACATTTTACGTTCGATCTGATAAAGTTAATTATTCATTGCATTGTGGTTTGTATGTGAAAAATAACAACTACCAGTTCAAATGATCGAAACTCTTCACTAGTTTAGTTAAAGGCTAAAGAATTTTGATAAATGTTATACTTTTACATTCACACCTATATAGGAAGGAGTAGGAAAAGCAACCGGTCTGTTTCGGATTAAAGATGTTAAGATTGTAAGTATATTTAAAGTTTAGGGTAGGTCAGAAGAGAAGCTTCCCAACTGTATCCTTACGTTTCCATGTGGGGGCTTGCCGTAGGTCCCTGAAGCTATACTGGTAGAGCCGCTGATGCTGGACTGACCCAAGGGGAAATTCCAGACTAAGCAGTCTACCCTGTGATTGCTGTACTGTCATAAGCATGTGGGAATAATTATGGATTCTAATATAAACACCAAAGAAGAAAGAAGCTTTGAAAACTTAGAACGTGCAGACTGTGCTAAGGTATGTATACTATTCCTCTTATAATGGATAATGATGCCCCCAGAAATAAATTAGACTACTGGGAGCAGTTGAAGGTCTGAGCGCTATCGTAGCAGGTTAGCTGTATTAAAAGATGGGATTGGCGACTCAGAATCTCATTCCAGATCGTCTGAGAAGGTATTTTCTGATAACGCATGTATGTTGGTCTGTTTGCGACATTCCGCTCTAGAGGCTTACAAAGCCACGTTCTTAGACTCCTGTGGGTAAAAGCGCCTTTTCCAGAAACAGATCGCGGATCTTTTACTGAATTTGTCTCTAGAGGGGGTTCTGTTGATGTACAAACGAGAGCAGTAGGCATCAACATTCTAGGAACGTGAAAGGCCTCCTTTGTCCGTGATCTTAAGGACTTATCTTTAGCAGGGCCGGGGATCGTTATGACCCTCATTGCTAATATCGTAAGTCTGAAAGCAGCAAATGTCCGATTCTCTGAGCTTATTTAAATGAAGGCCAGTGGGGGTTTCCACACGTAACGAATCCTTCCACACGAAAAAAAGATCATAAGAGAAGGCAAGATTTCTGGAAAGGGATATTGCTAATGCTGGTAAATTACGGTATCACTAACTTACGACTTACACCTGGTACTTACGTACCTACTTAAAATATTACATTACCTAACTCAAAGATGAATGCTGTAACCGTTTCCACCGGTTATACTCGCATCTTTGAAACAAATGTTTTATAAATCGTTTTCAAATACGATGTCGTTTTATAGACATTTTCATTGATATTTAATTACGTTTATGTTGACTTCCAGTGCAATCAGAGTTGTATTTAAACTGTGCAATAATACTTTCTGATCACAAACATACATAGCGCAGTGACCTATAAAGATCACATGACAAACACAACAATTGATAACATACTACGGTAATTAGTTCTCCTTGGCGCCGATTAACCAGAATAAGCTACAATTTATTACACTCGTTAAATTTCATTGGCCTTATCTAATAATAATACCGACTAAATATGGCGTACTTGTTCTCTAAAATGTAATTATTTTCGAACAATAACTTTTTTGAACATCACAATATCAACAATAATAAATAAGGATTACTTTAAAAAAAAAATATTGCATACGTAACTTAATAGATGACGAATTAAAATTGTAATAAAGAAATATTCATAATTAAATATAAATGCCTTAAGGTATAGCCTAAGAAGGATGTCCCTAGACCCCCGACAGCCGTGAACACCTGTTTATAAAACAGGTGGTCTCGAAACTGGTTGGGAATTTTCTTCCCAATCCGAGCTCGAGAGGCGTGCGCAGGTCGCGTCACGCCACCATCTTCTTCAGGTTAGCGATCATGGAGGCCGTAGATTGTCTCTAGCACTCTCCCGAGGACGCTCCAGACGCCGTAGAGACCTATGCCTACCACTTCGGGGTTTCAGGCGTGGGTGTATATATTGTTTTTATTTTTTTATGTTCCCATAATTGTACTGCTTTGTTTTTTTTATATATATTGTAGGGGGGCAGACGAACAGACGGGTCACGTGATGGTAAGTGACAACCACCGTCCATGGACACCTATAACTAGAGAGTCGTAAGTGCGCTGCCCGCCTTTGAGGGTGAAGAGAGATGAGGGTATGGGGGGAGGGGTAAGAGACGGGGATGAGGAGACGGGAAAAGGGACGGGAGGTCAGGGGAGAGGAATAAGGAGAGGGGAGTTGGGCCTCCGGAAACCTCACTAATTTCGGGAAAATGCAACGCAAGTGTATCATATGTATGTTATATATGTATCGTATGTATATAGATAAAACTGACGCAAAAAAAATTATGTGTAAACTGAAGTGATAGATAAGTCAGATATTGAATTTGTCAAAGTGAACTAGTGTACCTAACTGGATAAATTTATTTGTCGACAAGGACGTCAACACCATAAATAAGTAATGACTTCGGAAAGATTGATTAGAATGTAAATTACAAACACTTGTAAAAACCTTTTGCAATTTATTTTGGTGATTAATGCATAGATAAAATAATAATAATTCAAAAACAAATTCAACCACACTGCAATATTAACTCTGTTAGGTAATTCTGTGATTTAACTTCCTCTCTATATTTTGTCGTTGACGGTATCTCGAATCGTTTGAAGGTATATGTTACTGCCACTATTATAATGAGTCAAATGACACCTATGTTAGGTGTTGAAATCCGTCAAGTCGTCTAGACTCTAGGGCTCTCCGTGTCAAAAACACATAAATTACTGTAGTACTTGAGTGCAGGTCAATTTTAAAATTAATAATATTTTCAAACATGTCATGAGTGTTACGACTGACTTAGTCTCGTCTAGCTCCTCATCCTGACAATTAAAAAAAAACTCTAATAGGTTTTATTGTTTTAAATCTTAGAAGAAAGTGGAAAGAAGGGAATACAAAGAGTAGCTGCTAATTATTATCTATTTAAAGAAAAGAAAATATACTGCACATGCATGCATTTGTGTTTTCACGTTGCGCCTGAGAAAAGGGACGTCATGTTCGTATATATATATAGAAAAAAGGTAACGTAAAATAACAAAACAAAACACAGAAATTAAAATAATACAATATTAAAATCACCCACTACAATCACATACCTGTAGGTAGGTATCAACAACTATAATATCATAAATAATTCAATTTAAAAAAGTAGACAACCTATTTAATGCGTCTATCATATTTTTTTTGAATTATATCAAATCAAACAAAATCAAATTACATCAACTTTTAATTAAATCTGTCCACCCAGTCGAAAGCTATTAGGTTACAAACATAAAAGAAATATATATACATATGTCAATGTCTTTGGAAGATTAATTATTTATAATATAATAACGTGGGAGAGCTATTCCTTGGTACATAGGCTAGCTTGACCGGAGTATTACCATGGCTTCACATATAACCGGCTGTTAAACAATGCTCGATGGATGCATGCTCTTTTAAAAATGAAGGATATACAACTGCCGTCATTAACTAAAATACATTAACAAAAAAACAGAAAGTAATAATAATTTTTAGAGAAGAAATCGCAAAGTTGACAAATTCAAACGAAGAAATAAAGAAAATAAGAAATATTCACTTGACCTTATTACAGTAATCATTGAAAAAGTAAAATGTGATCTAAACATTTTACTTGAAAATTAATGAATGAATGAGAGACATCGACATCATGCACCAAATAGGAAAAAAGACAAAAAACCAGGAAAGGTAAGACAAATTTTTATATCCTTGGCTAACGGCTGGAAGAAGGTTAAAATAGTATCATTTTTATTTTTCATATAACATAGGGGGACAGACAAACAAATCTGTCACCTGATGGTAAGTGACAAATGCCGTCCATGAACACCTGTAACTCAAGAGTGGTAAGGGCACTCTCCCCGCCTTTATGTGATGAGGGATGGGCGAATGCGAAAATGGAAAGAATAGGGGGGGGGATGATGAGGGGAGAGAAAAGAGGAGAGGGGGAGTTGTGCCTCCGTAAACCTCACTAAATTTCGGGGAAATGCAATGCAAGCATTGCTTCACAGCCGGTTTTTTGTGAGGCCGTGGTATCGCACCGGTCGAGCAGGCCCATTCGTGCCTAAGCAGCGCTCTGCAACTGTAATTTCTTTACATAAAGTTGAGTCTGTCTTGCATAGATGTTCTGTCACAAGGGTAAAATGAAAATATTGAGGTTTCTATTGTCTTTTCTACTTACATAAAGTTTTTGATATTTTAGTATATTTTTTTCTTTTTCTCTTTTGTGGTTATTAGTTACCAAAAAGTAGAACAAAATGTTAGTATATTTATTAATTTACAAAATGTCATTATATTTAAAACTATAAAAACGAACATGTCATTAGATAGTAAGTTGTTTTTAGGTTTTTACTTCTAAGTATTAAGCAACAGCATCATCAATAAAAAGACGTATGTAACAAACTTGCACAAAAAAAAAAAGAAAACTAAAGATAATAGAAGAGAACTTTGGCACCTTTTTTAAACAAACCCACAAAGAGATAAAGAAAGTCTATCAACACATAGACAAGACATTATAATACACAACATAGCAAGTTTAGAAGTCCAAAAGAGCATTTAAGGTATTATACTTATATAAAAATTGGAGAAAGAAATAAAGTATAGAAAAGATATTATATATCTTAGGTCACGGTCATTGAGCTTCGTCTTTTTAGGGGCTCTTTTCCGTATTTGGGGAGGGAGGACGCAATATCTTGCACCCATGGCAGCACAATCGTGGTGTGCCGGACTTGACCGGCTAAAAACACCACGGCGTTTCTTCCTCGCACGTGCTGCCGAGGGCTGCGGGAATAACACATTCTTCCGCGGCCAGCAGGTAACCGTCTGGAGCGGATCCCTTTTGAAGGGGGGAAAGGTTCCTCTTCAACCAACATCACGCGCCCGGAACACTACACGGCTGCAACCTTGGTCCCGTGAAACGGTTGGGGCGGTGGACTGCACCCCACGTACACCGCCCTCGGGTCCATTTACGGAGGCCGGAATTGGGCATTGTCGGCCCTCCTCCGACGTCCGGTGCGTCGTCTGCGGATGGAGAGGGTAGTTATGATTTCCCTCTCCCTTTCGGCAACTTCCTTCTGTATCATCACAGTTTCACAGAAGGTGACCACTGCATCCCATGACCTCTCGCTCCCGACCATGGCGCGCACAAGCGCTGTGAGCGAGAGGTCAGTCTCTATTTCTGTTACTATGGCACGGCGCGGCTCAAACCAAGCATTACACTCTTGTACCGTATGCCGCACCGGGTCTACCTCGCAATTAACGCACCACTGCGGCACGGTACCGGTCGTCCGGCTCCCTGCGAATGTCCCGCAGGTACTAACTTCCAAAAACATTCGGGACCGGTAAGGACCTGCGCCACCCTATATGACAGGGATCCTCCATTCGACCCAATCTCTGAATACTGTCCTGATGGCCTCGATGGTGTTAAAGCTATATGACGGGCGCAGTAGTCGCACCCGCCATTCTGCCACTAGGATCCCCTCACTTTAGACCGACGCCTCTCGTACTCTCTAGGCGTCGGTTTGTGTCCTCGCCCTCGCGCTCTTCACGCCACTGATGTAGCAACGAGAGGATGTGACCCGTCTGGGGTAAATCTTACAGTCACCTTATCCAGACTGTTACAAATTAACTAAGCTATAAAATACGTATAGTCTTTAAAAATATATATGTAAAAAATACCTTATATACAAAAAAATATTATAATAAGTGTACATAATGATAATATTTGAACGCTAACATTAATTAGGCAAATGAAATCACGTATTCTCGAAGACTGTCATCACGGGTCATAAAAAAATAAGCTATGTTTCCACACCTAGGTCTGACACGGAACTGGGGCAATTAATATTTCGTAAGGCATTTGTCATACTGACAGCGAGTAGTGAGTGAAGAATTTGTGTGTACATGTTAATACAAACTGTCAATCTCAGTGCCATTTCCTAATCCAAAACATGCAGTATCCCAAACCCTAGATTCTGCTCCGAACGCCTGGTCCTTGCTACGAATCTCCCATTCTTTCCTATTTAATTTTATTTATTTATTTATTTAAAACTTAATGCACAAAATACACACAGGCGGACTTAATGCATTTTTTTTGTGAAGCAGAACTCTGAAGAAGTGCATTACAATATAATACACACACACATATAACACACATATAACTGAAATCATTTTCATTATTTTTTATAACTATTATTCTCTGCTCCTAATCTAACAATTTCATACTCCCCAACCTTTGTGAGTTTTTATGAAAGAACTATAGCAACAATAAACTCCGGGTCTATTCTGTATAAACGCGTATAATCCGTGTAATATTTTATTGTTTAAGTACAATGATAACCTATTGAAATTAAGCAGAGTCAATAAATAAATAGTTATGGTATACTGTATTTTTTTAATAAATAAAACACTGTCCAAATTGTTCAATCTGAGGGATTGTTTCTGAGTTTCGCTTACGATAGTACAAATTCTTTATCAGATCATGTGTCATGTGATCATGGGTGATCACAATTAAACAATGTGCAGGCTTAGTTAGATGATTTTTTCTACTCCATTTTTCCCTAATGGAGAGAGAAAAAGGTTTTTGTAAAGAAAAACAATGCAACGTGAATAAAAAGTAGTGTTTTGAAAAGTAGTGTTTGAAATGTATTCTGATTATTCTGATTATTCTTTTTGTTCTTCTATTTTCGATCTTATGTATGAGTGTATTCTTTGTTTTTCTTTTTTGTACAGTACAAAATACGAGTACCTTAAGACTAATTGCACAGGATCAGCCGATCCCAAATAAGGAAGACTCTACAATGAGGTAAAAAGACTGATAAACATACTTATCTACTGCTAAAAATATGTAACTATATATAAAATACGAAGACAAGGTAGATGCTCGAGTTTGCGATATATTATGGCGAATTTCTCCATACAGCAGAATTATACGTCAACACCACAACAACATCTAGTGAAAACAAACTGAACTACATGTGTAGCAACTATTCTAACTACGTATTAAAAACCCGAATCGCGATATGATTTTTGTCGCGGCGATTAATTCCATTATGATTTCAACATTGGATGTTATTGTTATAAAATAATAATCAAACACTGTATAATAAAAAAAAAATGAATGGAATATACTTTGTATGGTTTTGATCATATGTACATAACAGTCAAACCTTGTTAACCATATCTCACACTTTATTAAAATACTAGTAGGTATGTACATGCGACTTTATAAGAAAAATAGTCCTCTGCATCGGATTCCATGGACACCTTAGCATTTTTAAACACAAACATTAAACTCGGTTAACACAATGCCATACTATACAGGTAGAATAAACAAATATAACATCTAGTCAGCCTGGCTAAATTTTACGAGAAATGAATCTAATACATTTTAGCACTAATGACAAGGTTATTTACAATTTCATAACTGTTTATTAAGCGGGCGACGCGTTTGTATAAAACTCGATATATGTATGTATTACGTACAATTTGCCACCATCAGCCGTTGGATCGCAATCGGAGGATCCTCTGTTTGTGTTGGAGGGACATGACACCCGTTTCTAAATAAGAGTAATATACGTAATATACTACCATTCAAAAATTACCTAATAAGTTGAAATCATTTTGACTGTTAACTGTTGTGTTATATGTCTGACTGGCCTGTTGGTCTAGTTGTGTGTGGTTAGTGACCCTGACTGCTAAGCCAGAGGTCGTGGGTTCGATTTCCACTTAGGAAAAATATTTGTGTGATGAGCATGATCCTTTGTTCTGTGTCTAGGTTTAATTTATATATGTATATCAAGATTCTTATTATTTATTATTATTTATTTATTATTATCTATACTTACTGTAATATTATTAAAGAGAATGTTACAGTAAAACAGTGCTCGGATGGCGGCGATAGGCTTGCCTGGGGGTAAGACAAAGAAGTACATTCAGTGAGTAACAGATAAATTAGAGAACAAAGAAAACTTGCATGCCAACGAATCGATAGCAAAAGCTAATATAAAATATTTTATCTACAAACACATACATTCATACACTCAATGCACCTAAAATGAATTTCAGTCTAACGTCGAGTGGCCTATTATAAGCGTCAATATCATTTCATTATTCTCAAATACGCGTCAAATACAACCAGCAATACCACATGTTTTCAATATCTGTAATCCGTTGGATTCCAATGGCGTGATCTGAACTATTACTGCTCGAGATATCAGTAAACGGCGTCTACTTACCTTGTAAGCATGTGTTATTCATGCATTGAAATGAAAACTATGTTCTTTTGCAATGTTACGTTATGAAACTGGTTTTATCTTCATACATATAAATTTTATTATGCCTTCTTATTACTACTACACGGTGGTCCAAAAAGTGAGTGTAATATTTTTGAGGTATTGAATAGAATCTTTACATAATTTAGACTGATACAGTTTATTAAAAAAAAAAGAACAATATAGCCATCATATGGGTCCAATTCGTTTTTTGTTTAGGGTACATGTATCATCACCCGATAATGTACTTTTATACAATATAAGATGAATGTATGAATGATGTTTCTTTCTCGCGGCCTAGAGTCTAAACGTCTCAAAGGGTTTTGACATATAAGGTGTCATTTTAATTCGGAGTGAAATAGGGTTTAAGGTTTCAAGGAGAGATAGATCAATGACGTATGCAAAAAAGTGATTATGCAGCCATCTTTATGTATAGTTAATCATTTTATTTTTATTCTTTTTTTCACTTGTAATTTTACTAGTATAATATCATACTAATATACCTTCTTTTTCGAATGATTATAATCCATTCTAAGGTTGCCTGGAAGAGATTGCATATAGCAATAAGGCCGCCATTTGTACATTATATAGTTGACACTTGTACTGTATCTATTGTATTTAACTGTAAGAATGGTGTACAAATAAAGAGTATTCTATCTATCTATCTATCTACATTTATATAATTTTTATTTTGTATTAAACTGACTAGAAATGTAAAATAAGTTGTAAATTTTAAAAAAAGCTGTGCTGTTTTAACTGTTGCTGTTTTCTTTGTATGTTGTAGGGTGCAAACAACACCGGCGAGAAGGGACTAAGCCCTTTCCTATGAAAGTCGTATCGGTCTGGAAATTCTGCAAACAACAATTCCGAACTTTTTGCGTTTTGTTGACTGATGTTCTTGGTGTATACCTAAGGTTTCTGTAAAACCAATAAAATAAAATAAAAATAAAATAAACACGTGAAAGGCCACTGTTTTTTATTGTTTTCTAAAAGAGACAAATGCATATGTTTTTGGTCTTTGTATAATTATTCAATAAAACGAATATTCAATCAACGTTGTTTCGTTCTATTTTTTAATATAACATACACCCAGTAGTTGTCACAAATGGGACTGACTCATATATTATTCTTGGCACCTTTTATTTATCGTTGTAGTTGATCCATTAGCTCTATTGATCTATTAGGGAAGTTTGAGTTATATATGTTACACCCAATTTATAAATAACTTTTACGTTAAGTGTTATATTTTTTATTTTTTTTATGCGATAGGGGGCAAACGAGCAGATGGGTCACCTGATGGTAAGTGACTACCACCGCCCATGGACACCCGCAACTCAAGAGTCACAAGTGCGTTGCCGGCCTT
This sequence comes from Tyria jacobaeae, assembly GCA_947561695.1. NCBI lineage: Eukaryota > Metazoa > Arthropoda > Insecta > Lepidoptera > Erebidae > Tyria > Tyria jacobaeae. Next base: position 9,084,504 of record OX387231.1, on the reverse strand, counting down.
TTAGGTAGGAGTACGCTCTTTTCTTGAAGGTTTGAAGGTCGTATCGGTTCGGAAATACGGCAGGCGACAATTTGTTCCATAAGCTGGTTGTGCGAGGCAAAAAGCTTCTGGAGAAGCGCACAGTGGTGGAGTGCCAATCGTCCAGGTGATGGGGATGGATATTTTGTCGCGTAGGACGATGGCGGAAACCAGCAGCCGGTATAAGTCCGAACAATTCCTCTGAACACTCCCCATGATACAAGTGATAGAGGATGCAGAGTGAAGCTACATCTCTACGCAACGCCAAGGTGTCAAGTCGATCAGAAATATCTTGGCAGTCGATGATGCGAGTCGCTCTCCGTTGAATGCGGTCAAGAGGCAGAAGTTGGTACTGGGGTGCACCTGCATAGAGATGAGAACAGTATTCCATGTGCGGCCGAACCTGCGCCTTATAAAGTTGCAGGCGGTGGGCCGGAGTAAAATACTGTCTCGATCTGTTTAGCACACCAAGCTTCTTCGAGGCTAATACGGCCTTACTCTGTAAGTGACCGCGAAACTGGACTTCGCTTGATATATCGACGCCAAGGATTCCGATACTGGCTGATGCAGTTAGGGAAGTGCTCTCAAATTGAGGTGATACGACCAATGGTATCTTTTTAGCGGTGAACGCGCAAACCTGTGTCTTTGTGGGGTTAAATTGGACTAGGTTAAGTCGACCCCAATCTGAAACTTTTGATAAAGAAGGTTCGATTTCAGACACAACTTTGGATCGGCTTTCGATGACGTTTACCCGAGAAATGTTAGCGCGGCTGGTGTAAAGGGCATCACTCGTGCTATCGTCTGCATAGCAATGGATGCTGCTAATCTGCAGCATGTCGTTGATATGCAGAAGAAACATCGTGGGTGATAGCACACAGCCTTGTGGGATACCAGAATTGACAGACTTGGAGTCGGAGCATGCACCGTCAACAACGACCTTGATGCTTCTGTCTGTAAGAAAACTGGTGAGCCAATTGCACAGTTTCTCGGGAAGCCCATAGGAAGGAAGCTTCGCAAGGAGCGCTTTGTGCCAGACCCGATCGAAGGCCTTCGCCACGTCCAAACTAACGGCCAACGCTTCCCCTTTGGTCTCGATCGCCTGTGCCCACCGGTGAGTCAAGTATACGAGAAGATCACCAGCTGAACGACCCTGACGGAAGCCGTATTGTCGATCATTGAGGAGCTGGTGGTATTCTAAGTACCGGAGGAGCTGGCAGTTAACAATGGATTCCATTATCTTAGAGAACAAGGAGGTGATGGCCATGGGTCTGTAGTTGGACGGATCCGAGCGATCTCCTTTTTTAGGGATTGGGTGCACTAGAGCTGTCCATGAGTTCGGGACTACGCCAAGAGAGTAGGAAAGCCGATAAAGGCGCGTTAAAACCGGTGCTAACTCTGGAGCACACATCTTCAGCACGATAGGAGAGATTCTATCGGGCCCACTCGACTTATGAACGTCGAGGGAAAGAAGCGCTTTACGCACTGCCCTTTGTGTAAACCGGACTTCCGGCATGCGGGTCTCGCACTGCGGTATGGTCGGCGGTGCGTTTCCCCCGTCGTCCAGGGTCGAGTTGGACGCAAAGAGTTTGTCCACAAGATCGGCTTTTTCTTTAGCGTCGTGGGCCAACGAATTATCTCCTATGCGCAGAGGTGGAAGGGATGGCTTACAAAAGTTCCCCTGGACAGCTTTGGCAAAAGACCAGAATGCACGAGTTCCGGAGGGGAGACTAACTAGTCTCTCGCCAATTCTGCCGATGTGAGCCGACTTCGCCCCAGCAATTACTCTTTTGAGGGACCTGGAGGCAAAGTTAAATTGCTTCTTTAATGTGCTGGTCTTTACATCCCGTGCTGTCGCTGCATTAGCCCATGCTTGGTAATATTCCTGCTTTCGGCGGGACGCCGCTTTGCAGGTTCGACCAAACCAAGGCTGGGACTTGCCACCTGTGGGAATCAGGGAGAATGGAATGAAAAGTTCCATACCCTGAAGCACAACATCCGCGACAGAGTCAGCAACGACATTGGGATCATCCGGCGAGAAGCAAACCTGCCTCCATGGGTGGGATGCAAAGAATGTTCTCATTCCATCCCAGTCTGCTGACCTATAGTGCCATACGCGGCGACTGTCTGTAACTCGCGGCCGCAGCGAGAGAACGAGTGGCACCATACTCCTAATCAGGCAATGGTCCGAAGAGCCAAGAGGGGCCTCAACGGATACTTTGTAGCCGTCAGGATGTGAGGTCAGCAGATGATCCAACAGTGAAGGCACGTGGCTTTCTGCATCTGGGATTCGCGTAGGCGTTGCTACCAGCTGCGTCAAGCCATATACCAAGGCGAAATCGTGAACAGATCTTCCCGCATGATCGGTTTTGCGCGAACCAAGCCATTCGGCGTGATGGGCGTTAAAGTCGCCAAGAATCACGATCTCTGCGGATGGGACCTGCTGGAGCACTGAGTCTGTAGCCATTTGGACGTGGTCGATGAGTCGGTCCGTTTCGGCATCACCGCTATGGGACCTGTAGATGCATAGGTAGATGCGGGGATGGTCGTCGCAGTCTACACGTAGCCATAAGATGGAGAGGTCCCTACCTTCAAGATTGCCGAGGCGGTGAGAAGTGATATCATCTCTAACGTACGCGTACACCAGCCTTAGGAACAAAGTAGTGTTCCAGTCCGTACCCAGGGTAGCAGAGGTAGGATGTGTCCGCTGGAGATGATATCTGCGTCTCGGTTAAAAAGAGCAAGGCCGGCTTTGCTGTCTCAAGGTGGTGGTGGACAGTGTCGAGGTTCGAATGTAAGCCCCTGATGTTACAAAAATCCACGGTAAACGTGACAGGGGGTGCCATGGTATGCCTTCTCTTGCCCCGAGCAGATTTTGAGAGCGCAGTTGAGCCCCCCCCTAGAGTACGAGGGGCAGCCTGGGCGTCCACGCTCAGGCATAATCCGTACTGAGGGTGGACGTCCAGGGGGGGATTCTCCAACGCTAGCGCTGGTACCCCCCTGGGGTATCCTTTTCGTTAACAGCGCTATCATTAGGGGGGTGGGGGATTTTGGGCCTCCGGAGACCTCACTCATTTCGGGGAAATGCAACGCAAGCGTTACTTCACAACCGTTTTTCTGTGAGGCCGTGGTATCGCACCGGTCGAGCCGGCCCATTCGTGCTTAAGCATGGCTCTACCACTATGAAAATATAGTAAGAGTAAATAAAAATATTGATGCAAAGATGCCGGAATAAAGTATTAGCAGTACGAAGTAAATGACAACTTTTGGCCCACCCATAAGATATTACAATTATTTTAATATCCATTAAAAAAACGTTAATAATAACATTCAAATAAAAAATAGTAATTTAATAAAATAGACTAGTTGATATGACAATCAATCATTCAACCTGCTTATATGCGGCTATCAATCAACCAATTAGCCCTCTGCAGTGCGCTGTTGAACACAGATATCCCTTAATTTCCGCTATAGCTCGCGGCCATACGTTTTTATTCAATCTGTTCAATATCTGTACTGTGCTTACTTGGATGAGCCATACTTACCGGCTCGACCATAATAATACCAGGCCTCACAGAAAACTGGTTGTGAAGCTATACATATGTGAGGTTACCTGAGGCCTACATTACACCTTTTACTCTCAAAGCTGTAACGCACTTGCGGCTCTTGAGTTGATGACCCGTGTGCTCGTTTGTCCAATATTCCAAAAAAAACATTTAATTAGTTACTCCCCAGTTAGTGCACGTCCTAACTGCCAGAAAGAGACACACTAACGAATGATTAATAGTAACATTCAACACCACAGAACCAAATTACTCTACAGTTACTTTGCTAAATAGGAATCAGTACTACACCGAGACACGCAATCAAATCGTCCAATATCGATCATAATACCACAGCCTAAACAGATAGTTTTAGTTTTAGTATATTATGATACTGTTAGGTAAACGAGTTATAATAATAATAATCATATCTGCTCATGGATTAATAGCTAAGAGCCTCGACCAACACCTTAAGAGGCTCTCGTTAGATGGTTGGATCAAGGGACTGATGCAGAAGGCAGTTCTCCTTGACACGGCCCGCATTGTCAGGAGGTTCCTATCTTTGGAGCCCTAACCACCGGTGTCTTGGTCCCTGTACCCGGTGTCGGTGGTCTACTATTTTTATATTTTTAAATGTATTTTATATTTATATTGTATATTTAAAAATGTAAGTTATATGTTTATTAAGAGAATAAAGAGATAATAATAATAAGCATAATTTATTTCGGGCACAGGAGATCCATCTTAGATAACATTATTGCAGTACAATTCATTCATAGTAATAAGTAGCTTATTAAATAAAAAAAGTGATTAAAAATATAATTAAGAAAATTTAAATTATTATAATAAAATAAAATTTGCTATTAAGTTATAATAAAATTAATGAATATTTAAATTTTATTAGCATAGATCATCGTTATAACATGTATTTTTTTTTTTTCATAAATGTTAAGAGAGTTTTTATTCCTTTAATAAATTTGCAGAAAGACCATATCATCAGCGTAGGTAATATTGTTTAAACACATATTATCAATAAAACCACCAATGACTGTCCTTGTGTTTTCATTTATCAGGTCATAAAGATACACATAAATCATTTCATATACGGTACAGTACTACATGTTACTGCTAATTTATGTTGATGAGCTCATACAAAACCACGTGCTATAGAGTGAAGAGCAATAACAATATAGCGGACCTAAAATAGTTACTTAAAATCATATAACAACGATAACATTCTGCAATATATGCAAGTTGCTTTCCATATAGTCACTTATACATCTGTATAGTCACATACACATATATTAGTATTATATGGTCACATATATGTATGTCCATATAGATGTGCACACACGTAACTGTAGAATCTGTCTGATATGTATCGCTAACCTAATGATTTATCAATTGTATATATAAGCAATACTTGATTGATAATTAAAACAACTTGCATTAATACCTGACAGGTTGAATATAATTAGTTTGCGGCTTCTTTAAGGACATGTTCACATGAAATGAACAATGACCCCTTAATATCTGTATATACATGTCTTGTCACGTGTATTGTGTTCATATAAAATGCGTCATTCTTTAACTTGACAAAATGAGTCAACATTTTTTGTTTTTATTTTTAAAATAATTTTGAAGCAGTCTTCTTTAGACATTTACAAATAATAAAACTTTGACTATTTTTATTCAGAGAGGATGACCATAATTCAAACAAACTTGACACCTATTACGTAAGTGGGATTAAATTACGACTATATTATGGTTGCCAAATGTGGGCTTTGGTGCGCCTTTCCAAATCCATATATGTATGAAGAATTAACCACAAAAAATTAATAAGTTCGTATGAGAACTGTAGTCACCTAAATCAAGCATCCACAAATTAATCAGCCTATTCTAGCACATAAAAAAATAATGACGTGATTGGTTATTCAATTTTCAGATACTTACTGCGAGTAGCTTTTTTTTATACTATAGGGGGACATATTTATCCATGAACACCTACAACTCAAGAGTCGTAAGTGCGTTGCCCGCATTTGAGGGTGATGAGGTATAGGTTGATGCGGGTAGGGGAAAAAAGAGATGGGGGATTAAGAGATGAGAAAGAGGAGAGGGGGGATAAAGGGAGAGGAAAGAGAGAGTTGGGCCTCAGGATACCTCACTCATTTCGGGAAAATGCAAAGCAAGCGCTACTTGTGCTGCAGTCAGTTTTTTGTGAGGCCGTGGTATCGCACCGGTCGAAGCGGCCCACTCGTGCCTAAGCATGGCTCTACCACTACCTGCATAGCTAAGATGAAATAAACTAGTGACTTGTGCCTAATTGCGATACATATTCGATTGCTCTATGGTACTTCATGTAGTTTTTATTCTTCCGTAATTGTGATCATAAATAGACAACACGAAGCAACATTGGAGTAAAAACCTTCTCGGTCGTTATAAAACACACAGTCCAGAATACATCAATGCCTGCAGAAATATGTCTACCTCTTGTGTGTGCATGTACGATATAACATCTTTAACTTTTTTAATTGGCAGTTCATATTATCATCAGCCCAAGTGTGGGGTATGGTTATGGTAATGAAACCCACATTTGTGCAATTGACTAATAAAAAAAATTATAACTACACTGGACTACTAGTAAGTAACTAGCAATAAGAAACTTGTGGTTTCAAACTGAGTTAAAATAAATACAGGTGCCAATTCAGTTGAGTATCAAAAATCAATATTGTTCTATTATGTATTTATCTTAAAGATATCATAACTATAACTTTAAGGATGTTTTGACAATTATAAGTAAGTTAGGGCCTCATCGCATAATGTATTTAAATGAGATTAGGTTTATGCTTCGCGTTTTTTTGTCTTTCCTTTAATCCCTGTGGAAAGTTACTGATATGAAAGGGAATTGAGATCATTATTCTGTTCATTTGGTTTTCTTTTATAACAATAAATATATTTCTATATATAGGTATTTTCTATACCAAACATCTCTTAAAGATTTCCTTTTAAAGATTGACTTTTTTTTAATGTTAGATTAGATAAAAGAGTGCCGTATAGAGGTTGCTTTAACATTTGTTTACTATCTACTGGATGTAAATTTACCATTAGAATGTTGCGTCTAGTCCTAGGCATCATTATATTATAGAATGTCAAGTAAATGTATGATTTATTAGCGAAGTATTATTTTTATTTCTTTTAAAAAGACAACCCCCGCACTAGGAATAATTCCTGGGGGACTTAACGAATATTCTAACAACGGACACAAAGAACACCCAGACTCAGAACATCAATTTGTGTGTTTTCCCGTGTGGGAATCGAACCCGTGCGAACTACACTCGGCGCGGCAGCGTTTTGGCGATGGCGAGGTGCCCACTTAAACCGCTACGCCATTCGTGCAGTCAACTCTAATCCAATAATATACATACTCAATACCAAAAAAAAATGTATTTTTTTTTGGTATTGAGTATGTATTTATACACCATTCTTACAGTAAAATACAATACATGTTATACACGTGTTAAATGTATAATAATTATATAATAACAATAATAATAATTCAGGCAAATCACCCATAAAATCCACAATGTACAAATGGCGGCTTTATTGCTATTTACCATCTCTTCTAGGCAACCTTAGGATGGATCATACTCATTCGGAGAGACAGAGGTAGTTGGCGGATCATTTCAACATTTTAATGAAAACTATACTAACTTATTTTCAAATATAAAACTTATATAAAAACTAAACATATTTATGTACAACATATAACATACTTACTAATACAAATACAGATACAAATACATATATACACATTACATTATTACATACATACAACAATACATACATACCATTAATATGGAAATAATAGATACTAGATAACAGAACTAAAGTGATAAATAATAGTCATGAACCATTTTCTTAAAAATGTTTAATGGGAATCATTAGCTAGCCTAATGTTCTTTGGTAATGCATTCCACAAGTGTATAGCTTCAACAGTGAAAGATTTGTCATAAAACCTTGTGGAATGCAATGGCATCTCCAGTTTAAAATTTTCCGATGACCTTAGATACTTGAACTTGAATTGAATAAGATCTTTTAAAGAAAAAAAAGTTAGAATGTGAGTATTCCGGCGTAAACGAATTGGAAGCTACTTGAGCTTTCGACGGAATTCTTCTGAGTTCCGTCAAAAGCTCAAGTAGCTACGCTAACGTTTCTACGTGATCATATTTTCGTAGCCGAAATATAAATCTTATACAAACATTTTGAAGTCGCTCAAGCTTATCAAGTTGTACTTCAGTGAGATTCAGATAGCTGACATCGGCATAGTCAATAGTTGAAGAAGCGATTGTGCAAGTGCAACTTTAGTGGCAGTTGGAAGAAAATTGCGTAGCCTTCTCAGAGACCCTGATGAAGCAAAGACCTTGCGGCTGACTTATTGCAGCTGTGGACCCCAAGATAAGGTACTATCCATGTAGATTCCTAAGTTTTTGACAGTTTTGTTGATTTTTAAAGTTGTGCCGATAAAATTAATTTGAGGTAGTTGTGACCATTCAATACTTAAAACCAACATAGGACTGCCAATAACACATACCTGAGTTAATAAGGGATTAACTTGGAGTCCATAGTTTTGACTAAATTGGACAATGTGTGATAGGTCGGTTTTGACTACGTTAATGGCTTCCTATAACATGTGAAGTAGAGCTTGTGTATATATCTGTAAATCTTGTGCGTATCGTTTATTGATTATAATTTAAAGCTTATATGTTTTATGATAAGTAATTCATCGTATGATACTCGCATTGAGAATACAAACTTTCAATACTTTTATAAGACTTCAGTAATGCATAACATAAAAAAATATTCTAGCATACAATTATTTCCTACTCGTAATCAAAGATTTTACTTTAGGACACGTCCCGTCGTAAACTTTTTCCCAATTATACCTACAGTTATCCAGTCTCCCTTCCAGAATATAAATTTTTGGTATCTACATTTATGTATGTATATAGGAGTCTGAAACTATGACGACGTAATTTTTCGTCTTGTCTATTTGGTTAGTTAGTTCCCTGACGAGAGCGAAATTACGTAATTGGATTCGAGCCTTTCATTACGCGTGTAACGGCTAGAGGCGTTTTATTAATAAATATGAACTTTATATTGTACCCCGTATCATTAATTTTCAATTAGCGAAGCACATTCCAATATCTAGTATTAATAATACTTACTTTGATAATAATTGTACCATTTGTAATGGTTAGAAACTAGTGATTTTTGTATAAATCTCTACAGTCAGGATATGCATACAATAATATTATAATAACAACATTTATTTGAAGCATTTTACTGAGTAACTGTTAAATGTAAAGTGACTTATCAAATCAGTTAGAATTTGAATAAATCTTTTGCATTTAATAGGCTGAATTTTTATTTTATAAGTATAGAAACATACTACACTAAAATATACGTATCATTTTCTTAACAGAAAGCTTAAAAAAAGAAAAAACGAAAACATACAAACAAAAATACAAATAAATAGTATTTTTTTTATATCTTAGCTACATTCTTTAAATAACAGAGTTGTCTATATCCATTACATAAATTATTAAAATCCAATGTTTTCAAGCAACACTTAGGCCTTTTTCGAAGCCTCTTGGCCTCTCATCAAACCAGGAGTTACTTATTTATTTATTAATTTTAACATATAAATTAATATAGTTATCAACATACATACAGGGCTAGGATCCAACGAAGACTTTGAAAACCTAAATGTAGTCCCACTTATGTAGTAGAGGCAAAGGGTATTGATTTCATCCGGGCACTGTATATTGTACTGTCTAATCCTGATCCTTTCGTCGCTGTTTACAACAGTCACGGGAGGATTCTACTCTATCAAGAGCCAAGCGGCAATCAACTACAATAGATTATTAACTATCAATAATAGAAATTTTTAGTTATGATACGGTATTTGATAACATTTTTTGATCATAAAAGCAATAACAAAAATCATAAAATTTAACATAATGGTTTTTAGGATAGCTATTCAATGACGATTCGGTGGTTATATCTGTAGATATACATGTATAATTCTAGGGGCTGAAGCTCAAGAAAAGACTTAATGCTTTGAAGTTAGCTGTAAACGACTTTAACGGAGGTTCAGGAAATAAAATGTGTTCTTATCTGAATCAAGTCGTTATGTTCGATCGAGGGTATTAGTTACGATAGCAATGACATAATTACTTGAATAAGTGTTCACGTTATCAAATAATATGATGGCTAAAGTACTATGGAAAAGTACATATTTAAAAAAAAACTCAAATTTTCAATGACTCTTTTATACACAAACAAAACTTTTAGATTTTAGGATTTTCTTTTATATTTAATGTTCTCTATTACACTTCATATACACTTAATAGTGTAATAGAGAACATTTAATATACATATATATATATATATATATATATTATGGGATATAGGGCCAACTAGTAGATGATTTTCTGTTTTAAAAAGTATATGATAATAGAGGTTATTATATGAATTTAAATTTATTTAATAACCTTAACTTTTTAAGGTTAAGCTTAAGGAGGAAGAGGATTAGAGGTAAGGGTTTTCAGACTACAAATTATACTTTATTAATTTCTATGCAGCAAAAAAAGTATATTTAACTACGAAGCTTTTAGTAAGAGACCTCAAGAATATAACGAAACTCCTTAAAACGTTAAACGCGTTACATGGTCACTACAAATCGACATAATTTGTTGCGAGAACAGCATATTTTGCTAAACGAAAATAACCTTTAAAGCGGCACAGAAACGGTCTACACCGCGAAAACAATTAAATTATTTTACATTTTTGGAAGGTAAGAAAAGTCAGTCACCGCATTATGAGACATTCCCTCAAATGGACTCCTGCTGATTTGCTAAAAGTAAATTGGTCACTTTAATTGTTTCTGTTATAGCGATGGCTTCGTCACCTAAGAAGAATGGAATAAAAATAGTGTATTTTTTTATATATACTATAAGGGGACAGACGAACAGACGGGTCCCCTGATGGTAAGTGACAACCGCCGTCCATGGACACCTGCAACTTAAGAGTCGTAAGTGCGCTACCCGCCTTTGAGGGTGATGGGGGATGGGTGGATGCCAGGAGGGGAAAGAAAGAAGACAGGGGGAGTTGGGCCTCCGGAAACCTCACTGACCTCCGGAAACATACAGTTTGTTTATTCTCCCCTATATATCTTTATAAACAACCTCCTTTTCTTTTTCTTACAGGTTTCATACAGTATAGAATGATTTACAATTCAGAGTGCAGCTTGAAGTATTGCGCTAGCCATGCAGGAGTGCAGACGTATAATAGGGAGTTGCCGAGCCGGTAATGTATAACGACACACTACACGTTCTATAGTTCCTTTACGTTTTAATATACAGTTCTTACTATATAGTAATGATTATGAAAAAATAGGTTTAACCAAAAACCTTTTTTTCTCAACGAACTAAAACTGATGGTTGTAATATAGCTCTAAATGCATCATAGAGCAGGATAAGTGTAATTGGAAAACTTAATTAATAAAACTTAATAAAATTATTAGTAATTTAAGACAGTCTTTATTAATATATGTAAAATGACTGTAATTTTTAAACCAATAATTGAGAACCCATCCAATTAGAAAACAGCTCGTGATCTTCAAACGGTTCGATTCTCTAAAACATAGTTAAGACCTTTTACCAGACCAGATACGTAAAATTTTTAACAACCTTTTTTCGTTGGGTGTTAAATAGTAATATTAATACAGTATTAAAAAAATAAATAAAATAAGAGTATTGTAAATAATAGCGACAAGCAGTTACTGTCAAATAATAAGATCGGATTAATAGGTATTCCACACAAAATGTTTTCAGTTACGTATTTATATGATAATAACAGATAGACATAGGCAAATATTAAAGAAATTGACAGTAGATTGGCTGGGTGGCGGTTTCTGAACGACAGCCAATTCTAATTTACATGCTGAATGCCTTCGTCAACGCGCGACAAATTATTCTATTTCTGAACGATATGCCGATGCACATTTTAGTTATAGGAAGGCTAAGAAGTTTCACATAATAGTAATTATTTGGTATATAAAGGTTTCAGGTGATTTGTTGAGTTCTCAGATTTGCACGATGTACTCACTAGGTCAAAATGACCCTATTCTGAACCTATTGTCAAACATTGTACACTTGCAGTTAGTGGGTCAAGTATACACAGAAGGCACACAACGCCCTGCATGTACAGTAAACCAATGCTTTTAGGGTGTATTTGGGGTTATCGTGGTGTTGCAGTGCTCTATAGCATGCTAAAGGCATTAAATCACTACCAGATGCTGGGCCGATGGGTGAGGCTACACATCCGTTTTAATGTTTTATATATTTTTTGTAATATAGGGGGACAGACGAACAGACGGGTCATCTGATGGTAATTGACAACTGCTGTCCAGGGACACCTGACACTCCAGAGTCGTAAGTGTGCTGCCTGCCTTTGAGGCTGTTTAGAAAGGGGGAGATGCGAGGAAGGGAAAGAAGAGAGGGTATATAAGGAGAGGGGGGATGAGAGGAGAGGAAAGAGGAGAGGGGGAGTTGGAAACCCACTAATTTTGGTAAAATCGGTTTTCTGTGAGGCCGTGGTATCGCACCGGTCGAGCCGGCCCATTCGTAGCTAAGCATTTTTTTTTTTTTTTTTTTTTTTTTTTTATACTATAGGGGGACAGACGAACAGACGGGTCACCTGATGGTAAGTGACACCGCCGTCCATGGACACTTGCAACTCAAGAGTCGCAAGTGCGCTGCCCGCCTTTGAGGGTGATGAGGGATAGGGGATGCAGGGAGCGGAAAGAAGAGAGGAGGGATGAGGAGATGGAAAAAGGACAAAGGAGATGAGGAGAGAGAAAAGGGGGGCGGGGGAATTGGGCCTCCGGAAACCTCACTCAATTCGGGGAAATGCAACGCAAGCGTTACTTCACAACCGGTTTTCTGTGAGGCCGTGGTATCGCACCGGTCGAGCCGGCCCATTCGTGCCTAAGCATGGCTCTACCACTGCCAAATATAATTGTGTTTGTATAGACGTTGGGTGTAAGTATATATGTTTACTAACAATAGTTCAATAACTTAACTTATAATGTAATTTACTAAAACTATGAACTTAACAGTCTGAATCATGTATGGAATATGTATACGTGTAACGTGGTGCTATATATGGATAAAATTGTAAGGCTTTATACTATTGTAATGAGGGACTGTTTTTACTTGCTAGTACCTATCTAGACATCTTAGCAGAATATTAAGTATTTTCACGAATCGGCACTATGCTAAGCTAAGGAGCAATTTTATGCACATAAGTACGTATTTTTTTGTATATTGTAATCTGTATAGTTTTTTTGCAACAAAATAAATATATTTCTTATTTTTTTTTTAAATGGTTTAATATTTATCTGTAAAAAGTTGTTTAAGTTTTGTCTTTGACAATGGGGGAAGCATTGGATAAGCATCCAATGCTTCCCCCATTGACGTTTACTTAGACGCCCTTGTTAACGTTTATTTAGAATTGTCTTTATCATTGCTGATTTTGGTTATAGCTTGAAAAAATATAGTCTAAGGTTACCATTATCCAAGTACTATTGAAAGGAACAATCAATTTTGTTCAGGGTCAAAGTACTTGTTTTCTATAACTTGCGTGTTAGTGTAACCTTTGAAACGCATACATTCCATTCCTTATCTATTCAACTAATACTTGAGGAATTACATGAAATTGGTCACATACCAATTTCACTCTTTGATTTAAATTGACTCATTATGTCCGAGTGCACTAGGGTTTATTTTTTATTCCCCTTTAAATTTAATATTTCTATGACTTAAATGTAGGATTTACCTCTTGGTGTTTTCTTTCAGTTATAAATTCAGCTGTTAATAATAACCATGGCTTCTGTCACGACATCTAGGAACATCTAGCATTTAGACTGGCAAAGGATTCCGCTCCCGCTTTCGTTCTTACAGATAACCACGTAGTAACCGCGTAGGGACTGTACCACAACCACGGTCAATCGCACTCTCACAGGTTTGAACACATAATGTAATAGACATATCATGAAAATGTTATTAATATCTGGTGTTGCAGTATCTGGACCGCAACTTCTGTTCAAAATCATCTGCAAATAACCACAGCTCATAATTAAAACATATAACATATGATGTTGCTAATTATGATTTTTATTAAAGTTAACCTCTTTTATTGCAAAAGTTTAAAATAAAATTAATAGGTACTTTATCAGGACTTCAAGTGATCCCTCAGGAAGTCAATTTAAAGAAACTATTCCATGTGTCACTTGATTTGATATCATTGATTTATTAATAACAGAGTGGGCCTGATGGTGTTCTTAATATATACATATATTTACGACGGTAAAAATGACTCACGGTTTTACTAATTTTGTATTGAGGTTAATTATTCCGGAGTAATGAACTATCAGTGAGATGGTGATTTAATAGCGGTCACTGCACTGTTTTTGGTGTTCAATGTGTTAAAAATAATGTAATTTGAATGGTGATATTAACCAGCCGGACCATAAAAATATCATATTTCTTCAATTGTATTGGAGGATTATTACCATAAACACTTAGAATGATCAACTGCTTCATTCATACACATGCAAACGTCTTTGACAATTAGAATCGACAAACATTTGACAGCAAGAAGGGGCTCCCACTAAGATTTAGGAGTTTAGGTTTAACTGTTTTAAGGAATTAAAATTGGAAAATTGGGAGTTCATTGAAAGGGAAAGATAGGAATAAGAAAAGGCAAGATATATAGGGAAAAGGATATTGTTTATAGATATGGATTGAGAAGTGTAAACGAGGATGTCGTAGATCGATGACGTTCAAATGTAATAGGTTGATGACCCCAAAGTTATAGAATAACCTCACGGCCTAGTTGCACCCCTGCCATAAAACTTGCGAACCAGGACGAGTAACTAAAAACACGCAAGTTAGTAAGACAAGGTACTATTCTAACAGAAAATAAAATAAATCTGCTACACTCTTACTCTTTCAAATCAATGTTTTAAAAACATTTATATATGTACTCGAAGAGTTTTTCGAGGCCTTATCAAAAATGTACTTACTGTCTGACTGTACTGTGTAGAGTTTTAGCAACAATTATAAAAAAAAACAGTATTTTTATGCAATATAAAAATAAAAAATAAAAAGTCCCTGTCGGTTTGTACGTACCCCTTAATACTAAAAGCTGAAACTGCACATGTCTGGTATGAACGTTTATTTTCGACAAACATGATGCAATTTAAAAGTTTTAGCAAATTATTTGTTGCTTACTTTACCAGAGTCGGTCGGAGAATGTACAGTAACATTTATACATATACTTAAGAGTATATGTATAAATATTCAATTGCTGTGTTGTTGTTCGCGATGTCACTAGTATTAATGTAGGCTTTTGTCAAGCCGGACGATCATCTACAAGTTATTTTTTTGACCCTCGACAACAGTAGTCTAGGATAAATTTCAGTTTTTCAGGGCCCTATTTTATAGAGCTGACGTTCTCTGACGTCAGCGTAGATACTGCATTCACTCGCTGTTGTCGTCATCTTCAATTTGAGTATTGAAACAGAGTGGCTATCTAAATTGCCTGTGCAAAACTATTTTATGCTGTTCTCTATTACAATCAAAACGATAATGTTCAAGCAAGGAAACACCAAAATGTAACACACGTCTTTTTCTTTTCCCAAAAGCGCAATTTTTTTTTTTTAATTTAGACGGCTTGATAGAATTCTTGATAGATTATCATTTGAATCGTTTTATTTTGTGAGTCCTCAAAAAAGTTTAAATTGCCGTCGGGTTTTATATTTTTTTATGGTAAACCACTTAGATTAAGATATACAGTTCTAGAAAGCAACATCAAACCAGAGTTTAACAGATTAAGTATTAACTGTATAAGTTTATTGATCACACAGTACTGTGAGCTGGTTCATTTGATTGTTAAATGGTTAACTTTGCGGATTACGAATGTGTAGTGTATTGTATGTATGATATAGATAGACGACTCGGACTGCCCGACATTAGCCAGTTCGAGTTATAGGTATGCAACCCTGACTGGCTTGAGCTATGGCTTATATAAGAAAGAACGTAAGAAAGGAAAAATATTTATTTGGCATACAAAAGTTCACACTTAAATAATTACAAGAAAAGAAAAAAAAACACAAGAAAATTGTAACATGAACCAAAAAGATACATTTAACAATAACATACTTGGGAGTTATAGTAATTTCTACTCACTGGCAACACCACCTCTTCCGCCTAACCAATCGGAAACCGATATACTCCCCAATCCATTTCGGTATAACTTATATCCCTTTTCGTCCCTTCCTATCCTCCCTTTCTCGTCAATATACTCCAAATTTTCCAACCTCTTTCCCATATGACCGCAACAGGCTTGCCTCCTATTACACCAATGGGAAACCATTATTATCGCCAAAACTAATTACGCCTTTACCTAGCCTTTTGGAAACTCAAGCGTAAGTGGTCCCTTGCCATTACGCTGCCGCGTCAAGTGTTGCGTTAGATGTCCAAGTATGTAGGATAACACTTTGTGTAATACACAAATTGTTGTACTTAATCTGTAGCTCTTTACGTCCGTTATTTTAATGTTTTTAAAATCACCCGCGTTAGAGAAATTAATCCTAGTGCGGGAGTTATCTTTAAGAAACAACATAAAATAAAGGATTTAAAAAAATGATTTTAAGTCGGTTGACGTACTTCCAAATAGTTCTCTTGAGAGTAATTAAAAGAGGCCTATATTCAGCAATATAATACTTTGTATGTGAAAACATAAAATTCTGACATATAAACGCGGAAACATCTTTCGCTTCAATACTTTCATGGGATATTCGTTATAGTAGTTTTTTGACAGTTTATAATCACCATATTTACTCAGTAGTCACCTGATGGAAGTTTAATGCTTTCTAGTATTTTATTTCTTAATATTATTTAAGTAACTTTAAATTTTATACATTACCATCTCGGAGCAGTCTCTGATGTACACACAGTCCTGTAAAAGTGCTCTTAAGTACTTTACTGTGAGTGTACTTATTCAAAAGGGACGACAAATCCGCACGCACCCCTTGTCGCGGCTTCCTATAGAAATCCACCGCATTAGCCCAGTATCAGGGGCCTTGAGTCTGGTCCGATCTTAATAATTACTTTTTAACCGACATCAAAAAATGATTAGGTATTCAATTCGGTTGTTAGCTTTTTTGTTTGTTACCGTCTAACTCCGTTATTAATTAACCGAATCAGATTTTTTGGTTGTGCTTCCCGTTTGGTTTAATATGTTCGAAAAATTGAAAATTAATGAATTAAAAATACGATCAAGGTTTTTACGATTTATCATGACAGCATTGGAGTATAAATATTCTTTAATGTCATTTATAAAATGTTAGTTTGTTATTGGTAAGAATGTCTTCTTATATAATGTTACAATACGACAGGCGAAAGATATAGCAACTCTGTACTGTACACTCGATAGAGAATGCAGTGTAAAAATACGCAACGCGGCGGAGTGGAGCCGTTTTGAAATATATTGCCAATTGATAATTCGAGTCCCTCTCCGTTTAATGCGGTCCAGAGAGAGAAGTTGGTAATTAATTTAAATTCGTGACCTGTCGAAATTGTAGTTGTTTACATCCAGAAAAAATGTGTAGTGATAATGTTTGCTCCTTACCAAGCTGTAAACAGCAGTAAAGATTAT
Organism: Tyria jacobaeae; assembly: GCA_947561695.1. NCBI lineage: Eukaryota > Metazoa > Arthropoda > Insecta > Lepidoptera > Erebidae > Tyria > Tyria jacobaeae. The sequence goes on along the minus strand of OX387231.1, from coordinate 9,067,162 downwards.
CGTCTGTACTATTTATCCATCATGAGACAGCGCTAGTGATTAGAACACTAAGACCAAAATAAGTAAGCTACATCTTCTATTAAGATGATGATGACTAAACAAACGTGAGTGGTAATACCAGAAGGCATCGATAAATCAGAATCACTATGATGAGGAGAGAAGAAAGAAGAGAGGGGGGTTGGACTTTTGGAAACCTCACCAAATTCGGGGACACGCAACGCAAGCGTTGCTTCACAACAGGTTTTCTGTGGGGGCGTGGTATCGCACCGGTCGAGCCGTCCTGTTCGTGTCTAGCCAGCCTAAGCATGGCTCTACCATCCCTGATAATATCCAAACGTTAAGTCTAAATAAATTTAACTAAACTGTGAAACGAAAGTTGTGACTTGAAGGTGAATTACATGGAATATAGAAGCGCTTGGGATTGAATTGTTAGAAGTTAGAACAGGCTATTTCAAATAATTAGTACAATGTAATGTGAGTTACCATGTTTCTCATTTTCCATCTTTTTTGTATTGTGTTTCTTTCTTCTTCCTTTTTAACTTTTACTTTTACTTTTACTACTGTGTATATACCTCTTGATAAAGAGCAGTCCGGCCTCTTAGTCACCTTTTACGACACCCACGGAAAGAGATAGGGTGACCCTATTCTAGTCTGAAATCATTAGCTGGTACATTTTAGGTTTATGTTCTTTCTGCCCTGTTTATTCGGCATTGCTAAAGTCTAAAAGTGTAAAGCAGTGTAGTTATTATATTGTCGAGTTCTAAAAATAGATAACAATACAATAGAAGAAACCAAACAGAATTGTTGTATACCTACATTTTATCGAAGGTCTTTGAAATTCGTGAAGTATTGTGAGTCAACTATAAAGGATTTGACATAATAAGTATGTACATGTTTAAATAGTAACGTAATGGTTAAGGCGTCTGAATTACATCCGAGCGGTTGCGGTTTCGTAATCGACTAACACTGTCATTTTAGCTTAGCTAAAGGGGTTAACCAAATACAGTAGTTGTGTAACCTATGTTATTAAAAAAAGTTAAAAACAAGATAATTACAGACAAAGAGACAAGGGATATCTAGCTTTTATTATAGATTATATTGATTTGGAAGATTATGCTTACTTTTATTATATTGCAAGCATGGTTGGACTGTCAGTTTTATGTGATTATTGTGGTGGTATTGCTCCGGTCGAATCGACCCATTTACGCCGAAGTATGGCTCTGCCACTCGTTTTTTTTTTATCAAATAACAGTTTTATTTAGCTGGAATTAACATATTTTCTGACCCATCATCAAATGTATCCTTAGTATGGCATCATTTACAGGAGCGTTTCAATAATACAATGTATCTATTAAGGGGTAGGCAGAGGAGTATTACACACCTACATTTTGCCAATTAGTATTAGGTACCATTAACGCAATAGGGGGTAAGCCGTCTATAGTGATAGTAATACAGAGCTACTTTCAAATACTCTCCAATAACACTATAGTATTATAATATATATTTTAAAATATATCTAGGCATACCTAAAGTATAGTAGATTCTTTTAATATATATTTTTTTATGACGAAGTATTTACATCGCCTTCTTAATTAATATGTTTTTTTTTTGAAAATTTTGGTCGTTAGTGTCGACTTTTAAGCAGTATATCTAAGACTGACTAGTGTAATAATGATTGAGTGAATTGCCAAATAAAGAGATTATAATAACATAAACCATACAGCTGTAGTTTGGAAATGTGTAAAAAGTGCAGTGCTAAGTATTTTAAACAATAAAACGTGTTAAATGATGATTCGATACAAAAACAATAAATTATAAGAATCGATACAAAAAAGTTTTTAAATAAGTACTACCGTTTTTACTCTGGTGTCAAATATCGGAACTAATAGTTATTAGCTTTATACGACAGCTACCGCCATTGCTACCTGAAGCGGTGAATTTCTGAACTAAAAGTGTTACCAGATAAAACCTAAATTACGTTTTATATGCATTAACTACTGCTATTGCTGCCTAAAATGAGGAGTAACTAAACTAAAAGTGATACCACACGAAAAAATGAAAATTAGTGTTGTAAAAGTTACATTAGCATTATCATGTCATCATCCAAAACTAAAACAAAATTCTCTACTAGGAAAAGCGATGGCAGGATGGCAATATATGTAACTTGGCAAAAATGTAAGAAACAGGTTGATCGTAGAAACATCAACCTATGAATAGAAGCTCAGTTCCCTTAACCGATTCTTTTTGTTCTATTGATCAACCTCTATCTCGAAGCATGGATTGTGTTATTACAGATCTAATATCAGTTCAGGAAATTCAGGATTCTATGGAGAAAATACAATTGGAACTAAGAAGCTCCCAAAATGAGCTTGAAAGTGTTATATTAGAAAACAATGACCTCAGAGAACAAATCATTACATTAACCAGTGACAACAATACACCGCAAAACCTACTAACGCAGTCGTCGAGCGATAGCACAAAGAAGAAAAAAGATATTCAGTACAACAATCAGAAATAAGTTTATAACTTTAACCATTAATAACATTGACTACTGTCGTTATATTCTAACAAACTGTAATCTAACAAAACTCTTAATAAATATTGATAATAAGTTACATAATTTTATATTGAATGATTACTGCATCATCATGTTAGGTGGTAATGACCTGAGAAATAAGTCTGACTATGTAAGATTGGAAAAAACTATACAAGACTCGTTAAAGTATGCTAATTACACAAATATCATAATATGTGCCCCCACGCATATTTGTGGGCTCCACTCTATAATTATAAAGTTGAACTTTTTAATAACATCCTCTATCAGGATATCTTAAACTCTAATTATGCGTATTACCTTAACACAAATTACTATCTTTCTTTTGACTGTTCTCATATAATACAGGATTAGTTAATAAAAATGAAACTAAGACTATTTATAAAGAAATAACCAATAGTATAAACATAGATTTAGATCAATACTCTCCCACCTGCACTACGCCAAAGAATAAAACCACATGTTCTTAGTATTTTCTTAAGTAGTAACAATCATAGACAAGTAGCAAAATAGTAATAAAATCCATTAAAAAACTAAAAAAAAATCAATAAAAAATTATAGCACTAAGAAGTTCATAATATTATATCAAAACGTTAGAGGTCTTCGAACTAAAACTACCGTTTTTTACAATAAAGTCTTATCCAATACCTATGATTTTATTGATTTCGGCGAGATCGAGCTAGAGATGTTGGATATTATTGGCAGTTAAAGAGTGTTATTCGGTCAAAATAATCACCGATATAGATGGCCTGACCTGGCCCGCGACAAGGAATTATTGTTTTCTGTTATAACATGGAGGAATGTTAAGCTGTTTGTAAGTGTCGTATACCTAACGCCTAGGTATAATGATAAGCAATATCTTGATGTTTTAGCTTGTATAGAGAATGCCGTTAGTAAATACTCCGAATATCAGTTTTTAATATTGGGAGATTTCAACCTGCACTCGTACAGTAGCTCTTCTAGGACGCAGTTCAATATGTTTCTTGACTTTTGTAAACTGCGGCAGTTTAATAACGTCTGTAATAAAAAGGAGCGCCTTTTGGACTTGATTCTAACGACTGGAGATCCCAGACAATTAAATGTACTAACAGATGCTGAACCACTCGTTAAAATGTATACACATCATCTCCCCCTAGAGGTTCATCTAACCTAACCCAAAAGTAAATTAATTAATAGTAATCCAACTGTTTGCAGATATAGTAAAAATATGCCAAATTCTCTTAACTCTAAATGGAATTTTCGAAAAGCTGAATTTCATGGTTTGTATTCTACAATTGCACATATAGACTGGTCAGATCTAATGAAACAAAATGATATTAATCTGTAGATATTTTTTACGAAAGGATAAATTTGGCTATCCGTGATCACGTTCCTCTCATAAAAATACCGCTCAACCAAAAATATACATATCCGACATGGTTCATTGGTGAAATAATTTATTATATTAAAATTAACTATTACAATTTAAAAATGTTTAAAAAATTTGACTTTAATTTAATAGAGAGCTTTTTAAATATCACAGATCCAAAGTCAAAACCCTTATAAACTATGCTTGTAGAAATTATATAAACACATTAGAAAATCAAATAGCAAGTGAACCTTCAATATTCTGGTTTAACTATGTTAGGGACAAAAATAAGAACAGACGACAGACTAATACATTTCTTTATGAAGGGCGTACTATAGAGGGACAAGAACCCAGTGTGAGGCGATAGAAGGAGGCCTCAAATATGTACCTCAAATAAGTATTGCGCATCTTAATCCCTCGGAATTGAAGCGTGCAGTACGACGTCTTAAATCATCGTCAGCATATGGACCTGATAATGTACCGACTTCCTTAGTAAAGGACTGTTTATCCGTTCTTGAGGAACCTCTCCTATATCTTTATAATATATCTCTTAAGTGTTGTTGTAATCCTAGTCGTTGAAAAATCTCAAGAGTAACACCAGTGCTCAAAACTCGATAATCGTCGGATATCATAAATTTCAGACCTATCGAAGTATTATCTGTGTTCGGTAAAATATTTGAATCCATATTAAATAAGCAGATTTTGGCTCAAGTTAATAGACTTCTGGACAACTCCTAACATGGTTTTCAACCGGCTCGCTCTACTTTTACAAACCACATTAGATTTATAGACTACGTAAAAACTAATATGATGCCAGGTTGTCTAGTAGATGCAGCGTTTTTCGATTTTACAAAAGCGTTTGACCATGATTACGATGTTCTTATTACCAAACTTTCATCGTTGGGATTCAATACGCAAGTTTTGAGATTCATGGCAGATTATCTGGAGGATCGTGAACAGTACGTAAAGTTAGGAATCTCTCTTCAGAGCAGAATGTCTCATGTTTGCTGATGGCCTTAAACTATTTTTACCTGTTAGGAATACAGAAGACTGTGTAGCACTACAGCACGATATTAATACGGTGGTTGAGTGGAGCATAACTAATAAGCTGTAAAGTGTAAAACGATTACATTCACTCAATCTCGTTCTCCTATCATCAGTGCGAGGGCCGATTGAACGTGTCACTACGATACGTGATCTTGGGCTGACTCTTGACTCTATACTCAGCTTTCGCATTCACATTCAAAACATATGCAAGGCTACAAATAAATCTTTGGGGCTTATAATTCGAATATTTTACCAGTTCAATCATGTTTTGTTAGTAAAACTGCTCTATAATGTCTAAGTGCATGCATGATGTGTCGTAATTAGAATTTAATGAAATTGCTTGGTATCCTAAGGAACAACTGTATACCCTAATGATTGAAAGAATACAGCGTTAATTTGCTCGCAGTCTCTACAAGCGCATGTATGGGTATTATCCATATCTACATCCTTCCATGTTTGTATCAGGAATGGTTGATATTGATACCTTAGAACTAAGGCGGAAATTACTGCACATGACGCACTATTTCTTTCTACTGGCCAACAAGGTAGACAACTCATCGGTACAAGAATGCATTTATCTTTATGTACCGGACCAGTATATGCGTGCTAGTGGACGAAGACAACATACACTCCTTACATATCCACCAACGTGGCGCTTGGCACATACCACTACTACACCTACTGCTGGAGCTGTAGAGCTGTTTAATAATCTATTGCGTGCAGATCAGGATGTCGATATATTTTGTGACAGGCTACAAGAGTAATATTGCACTTGAATTCTTCTACGTAAATGATATGTGTATTTGTATTTGTGTTTTATTGGTTGTATTGTTATTCCAATTATTATTTTGTTCAATGTATTGTTTTATAAAATTACTGATTTATTAGGTTATATTAGTTATATTTAATTATGTCATATTAGTTGTATAAAGTTTAGTATTAAGATAGTATATGTTTAACAGGTAAGCGTTTTGGTTTAGCACTGTAAGCTTACTTGTTTCAATAAATAAATAAATAAATAAATGAAAGTAAAAAATAAATATTGGATAAGTTTAACTTGCAACACTTCATTGCTAATTGTCAGTGAAATGATAATTATTCAATAAGTACATACCTATTATATTAAATTCAAACTTTCATAGAGAAATAGTAAAAATAAACACGTTTATGGGTTGATTTCACTACAAAATGCGATGTTATTGATTTTAACGTAGAAACAGTTAAATTAAATATAATTAGCTCTATAAGTTAAAAAGTTCCCTTTGCATATTACAATAACATTGACCTATTAGTGCATAACCAATTTATTATTTTATCAACCGACTTCGTTAAAGTTAAGGTTCTAAATGTTATTAATTTTTTTATTAGGGATTAAGTTGTAATGTATTTGTTGAAACGTTTATATATAGATTTGTTGAATTGACATTTAAATTATTTCATAAGACATGAACTATGTGAACAATTAGATGCTGCATAAAAATGTATTTCCTTTTTAGCTTTTAAATTAAAATTTGCACACCACAAGTGGCAGAATATTGACGTTGAACCTATTTAATTTTACTATAAAACTACAGGTTTTTGGAAATAAAGTGATTATTATTATTACGTACTTTTAATTTTTATCTTGGCCCTGAAAAATTTGATGGCACTCGCCTAAACCAAGTGTTCATCAATATTAGTTGTAGTTGGTGTAGCAGAAGGAATCGAACAGCTGTAAATGTATCATTTATTGTATGGTCCTGCCGAAATTGTAAAAATTTTCTAACTATTCTGAACAAGTTGAATATTACAGCGTTTTGTAAGAGCTGACTGGTATTTCCTGGCAGGTTCAAAGTGCTTAATGACTGGTTGAGTTGTTGCGGTATGACTTCTGTTTTTGACGTAACTATAGGGAACTATACTTCATATTTAAGTTCTGTATATTTCTTAAATTTTTCAGCTACTCTTGCCTGTATGTTGTATGTATTAGGTACGGCAATATCTATAAGGTATAAGGTAGGTAGGTAGGTATGTATTGTTGGTTTTATTGAATTTATTACGGCCAGGTCTATTGTAGATGAATATGAAATGTAGATGAAGAATGGTTCGACCTGTAAGTATGGCCCTGTCAGAATATAGTTTTGTGGTAGGGTTTTCTAGAATTGTTTGTGTGCTATACTTATAATATGGTGTGAAAGAATCTATGAGTTTATATTGGTGTGCAAGTTTTTGGTGTATTACTTTCGCTACTTGATCGTGTCTGTGTATATAGTCAGTTTGGTCGATTGATTTGCATGCGCCTGTAATGTTGGATGGTTTCCGGAGAGTTATTGCATTTCCTACATCTGTTTGTAAGTTATTTATGATGTATCCTCTAAATTCTGGTTTCCGTAACTTGATCTTGTATAGCAACCTTGAAGCCCTCAGACTCCGGAAAGAGTTTACTTCAACCAACTACAACGCCACTTTTTCTAGATTTTGTTGGCATAAATCTTGGCAATGTCTTTTATGGAGAGATTTTTGGCTTCATTCAGCAAGTTTATTTTTAAAGGTAAGTCAGTCTTTCTCATCTTTGTTCTGTCGTATCTTTCAGATTAAGTGGAGTTAACTTTTGATCGGTTTGTTTTATAGCTTTGTGAAGTGTGAAATATTCAGCTTTGGCGTAGAAGTACTGTAGATGTGTCATAATTTGACAGTTGTGTAAATTTAGGATGTTATGGTGGATAATATCTCTACCTTCTTCGTTTCTAGGAAGTGTAAGCCTCTGTAAGCATGATCTTGGATAGCTTTTAAGGAATTTAGTCATGGTTGTTTTATATTTTCTTATTATTGTAATTTTTCTTATATTTTATGGGAGAATAAAGAAACTTTAACCATCTCCAAAAACTGGAATTCAGTGATACTGAGTGAAGGCAGTTTTCTTTCGTATTTGTAAACCGATTTCTATTTGTGTGTTTTTGCAATGTGATATGGGGAAACGAGTAAACACTTAAGAGTCGCAAGTGCGTTGCCGGCCTAATAGGTGGGAGTACGCTCTTTTCTTGAAGGTCTTGAAGGTCGTATCGGTCTGGAAATACGGCAGGCGATAATTTATAACAATGTATTATGGTTTAGGGGAAATAAAATCGATTATATGCATTATTTGTACCCAACTGCACAAGAAGCATAAACGAAAAAGCTCTAAAGCATAGATTTGTAATGTGACATTTAAATTGTCTTAATGAGAAGATAAAGAGCAAATTAAAAATCAATCTACACACATACATAATACTCACAACTATATTCTCGGCGTGTATCCCGCTTACGTGGCACGCCTATTGGAGTCAACCGGGCACTGTATAGACTGTATATATACTATCGGATAGATAACAGTTCAATCTGTAAGTCACCTTTTACTCACCATGGGATGTAATTGTGCCCTATTATACTCCAACAAGAACCAAACGATTTTTTTGTTCTAATTCTTAACTACATATGAGTCATCTTTTTCACGACTTGTTTTTTTTTTGTTGTTTAAAGTTCTTACTATATTAGTATTCTTGTTAACCCCCCTAGCTAAGCGAAATGCTTGTGTTAGGGGTGGGTTTACGACATAGGGTGAGGTTTGAACAAGCAACCATTTGATTGCAAGTCCGACGCCTCAGCTATAACGCTACCGCCGCTTGTTAGGTGTCAGGTTAGGTTAGTTATATGCATACAATAAAATTATTTGTATATAAATCAGCGAACCTCCAGTTAAGCTTTGTCTTGGAATTCAAGATTTACCGAACTCCACCCTCGTTCTCTAAGATTTGTTACTGTTGTTGATTCGTTTACGGCAGGCTGTTAAGGTAATATAATATGGGGTGCGATTCTTATTATAAAACTGAAAATAAGAATTTAGAATAAATGACCATTAACATTTATTTAATATTCAATCCTTTTTTTAAGAAATATCTGGCGTGGGTCACTTTATTAATATACAAGCAACGGACACAAAGACCCCCAAGACCCGGAACAATAATTTGTGGATCACACAAATTGTTTTCCAGTTTGGGAATCGACCCGATGACCAAAAGGCTAGTCAATTAATGAGATATAAAATTATTCTACTTCATACTGTATTTCTTCTTTTTAACTTTAGGATTTTGAGATTTACAAGTATCACAAGACTAATTCAAGACTTTGATTATCTATATTATATATGTACTAATCTATACTAATATAATAAAGATACATCAACAATAGCAAAGAATTTTTTGTTTATTGATTTAAACGTTTTAATCATTAATATTATATATTTTTTTTAAATTGGATAATATAACAGTATAAGTCACAATACCCTTAGAGACATGTAAAGTAAAAAAAAAATGATAAAAAAGTATAGATACCAACTTAATGATCAGCATTTTCTGAACTCAATGTAAAAAGAAAAACGAATAAGTAAAATGCTATACGGGATTAAATGGAGCTAATCTGAATAATAAAAGTAAAAAAAAAGTTGTTACATATTTTTTCAATTACTTGAGTCTCTACAAACTTTTTGTGAGATATTTTACTATTAACTTCTAATTTTTGTTCTTTTCGTTACATTTTTCAGCCTTGAAAAGTTCTACTACGACACTTTTTTTTTATAAATATAAATTCACTCATTACGATTATCGACTTATTTTTTAAAGAGAAAATAAAGTTTTAATGTCACAGGTCACCATTCTGGTTGATCTATTTTATAATTTTTTTTTTGGTTCATCCAAATACTAGTACCAGTACCTACATATTTTTCTTAAATTAACGAAATAACTGTTTCTGCTTGTTATTATTACGCTTTTTTCATAAATATTAAAATGTTGAAACCATTAACTTTATTACTGTAAACTTACGACTGGTTTTAATAAAACTACTTGTGTATTACCATTTAATAAACGGCGACTCTGTTTTAGTTTTAACTCGCACTAGCTGATATAAAATGGATTAAAATCGGTTTGTGTCTGATGATAATGTAATGAATTTGACCTACTGTATTCGTCGTAGTATTTCAAACATTAATAACAATGTCAATTATAAAATGCTTATCTCGGAAACAAAATTTATATATAGATATGTGTTTTAATTTAACACACTCTTTGTAATTAATATATAAAACGATTACCCTTCTAAAGCAATATTTAAAAAAATATTAGTATGTTGTTATGTAAAAGTTTAAAGTTATTATTTATTTAAATTACCTTTCTAAACAGCAAACTGAACTTCACACAAACCACTGCACATAAAAACAAATTACAAATTCTCATAAAACATACCCACTGTTCCTAAAAAAGAGTTTATTTTCACTCACAAAAAAAAAATATATTTCAAAATTCGAATTCTGTTCCAAAAAGTTTATTCTATCCCGATATTACAAAACTGATGCTGCGACGCGCGCTACGCTCGGCCCTCAGTTACCGCCACTGAACGTGAACGGTGTCCTCACGCGTGCGCACTGAGGTACTGACAGAACGCCAAATACTTTATTACTAGTGTTTCGCTTTTACCTGCTGTGTTAATTATTAATGCATTGTATGTGTGGAAAGTAATTTCCATTTACATGTTTTTTTTTATATGTTCTGAAAGAGAAAACTTTAACGTTTAAATAGACTTAAATCTAAAGCGCATCGAAATTATAAGTTGATGCAGTATTAACTCATTACTTCCCAAGCATCGAAAACTTTGAATTTTTTTTTATCAAATCTTGAAACTAAGTTCATAATACGCTAAGAAAAAATAAAAAATAGTACTTTTAATGCTGAGTCAGCCGGTGCTATAAATATGATAGTAGGTACATGTGATCAGAAATAATAAAAGTAAACAATTATGAGAATATTAGCTGTGTTCGAAAAATTTGACCATTAACAGTTTTAAACATAAAGTTCTATTAACTTATTTTGTATTTAGCAAAAAAAAATAAGAGGTTTTTTTTTACAACCTTGTCCCTGGCAACGCCTCTGGTTGTCCCTCTTCGTCATATAGTGACCAATATTGTCAAACCTGACAGGTTGTAAAAGGCGTTCTGATGTACCTGTAGGTTTGCTTGCCTTGCCTTCCGATTTTTTCATCCAAGAATAACAACCAAGACTAATATTTTGAAAGATTACCACAAGTATTTAAATTAAGTTTTGTTTATGTTTTCATTTTTTATATATTTGGTCTAAGAATCAGTTTTATGTAAATTGGAGTTGGCAAGTCTTTTACATTATGGTATATAAAATCAGAATATGATGCTTCTTTTTGAGGTAACAAAAATGATATTTTGAAAAAATTACATTAAAATTACGGATACACTTTTTGCAAAAGAAAAAAAATATTTTATTAGAAAAACAGTGCAAGAATACGAATTTTGTCAGAAACAATAAAAATAAACGACCTAAAATGTAAAAAAAACTGTTGAATATGGTGTCTTAAAAATAGGAGAGTGGGGATAAATGGCTTAACACGTAATAATACCATTAAAGTAAACGATCAATAGGAAAATCGATTACAAGTTTTTTTTTATAATTATTGTACATAACAAGTGATTTTGTGATCTTTATTGTAAGATGACAAAAATGAATGATTAAGAACTGTAAAAATATTTATAATTCACTTTAATATGATTACGAACATTTTAATGTGATTATGAACATTAGTAGGAAAAAAAAACGATTCTTGTTAAATCGTGTTTTTCCACGTTGAACGTCAAATAAACAAAACAAACATTCATTATAATTCCTGTGAATGCTGTTTCTGTATATTTTATCATTTCGACTTTTTTGCTTGTTATTATGGACTCCGATACCGCTTCCCGTGATGACCCTGCCTCACACTTTGACACCGAACATGCTTCTAACGTTTACCCTTCGCGGTTATGGACATTGAACCGGCTTTACGTGAACACCTTGGCATGAACATGACAATGAATATGAAAACAACGTAGCTATGCGATGCATCCATTGCGGCATTGATATTACACATCACAGAAGACACAATTTGGAGCTCTTTGAAATACAATCCGTTATTGGACAATGGATTGCTCCTCAAGTTATTAGTATATTTCTATTTATATCTAGTTTTAAATTTTATTGATGGTACGTTCCAGTAGGATACATACAAAGTCATATCTTTAAAATTTACAGGTAACAGCTCATAGCATAATCTGCAGCACATCACAGTTTTTAGACCACGTTTTAAAAGAAAATGAGTCTGAATTCAGACTTTTTTGCATAAGATATATTTGTGTCATTTTTTATCACTGCTTTTCTTAAGTGAGTTAATGGAACTTAACAAAGCTAATCAATTCTTCAGAAAAGGAAATATTAATATTTAAACTTTTTAGTATGAATATTACTTCTACTCGTCAATATCCCACATGCTAGATAGAGCACATTTCCGAATCTTGATACAACCTTATTATTATATTTATAGTAGAGAAGTATAAACTATTAAAAATACAACTCATTTCTTAATATAATTACTATCCACGTTTAGCTCAAGTCCACATGCAAAAGTGAGCAATCCCCTTTATCTTGAAGATAGAAACTACGGATTTAGTATCAAATATCTCGAAATTAACATTTAAATTACTCTGAAGTTAACTGAGAGGCACATGTCTTGATTACGAGACTATTGGCCGGATTGCACATTGATTGAGGTAGTTGAAGTCAACCGCCTAACTCCCACAAACCTCAAATTTAGAGCTGAATCAATTCAAATTAGTGTCAGTTAGTTCTCCTGAATTTTACCCACGCATGAGCTTTGTGTACAGCTGTATTTTATATTTACTAATAGACATAAGCAAATTAGTACACTTACTAATATTAGAAGGTTTGTGGATTCTATAATGCGATAAGAATAACTGTGGAATAAACAATCAAATTTCCGTTCTTCCCCATTTTTTTACTTTTTTTTTGGAATCATGTGTTGATTACAAAAAAAAAAGATGTAGAGGCCAAATGCCTGTGTATCATTATAATAAAAAAACTAACGGATGATTGCACCTTGAGGCTTTTGAGAGCCTGCTACACCGTGTAAGTATATCTCATTGAGGAGGGTATTCGGTTTGCATTTCGTACCGATGGCTATTTCGTATGTTATGTAGGTTTATTCTTAGCTGTTATTGTTGGGGTCTTCAAACTGAGGATGAGTTGTGGATTTTTCCTCCTAAATTTAGGTAAAATAGTACCGTAGGAACGATCCCTTATAATTAATTGTATAATCTTAATTAGTATCATGACAATGAATAATGTTTCAAACCAGATTTAAAGTTAAAGTATGTTTTGATGATAAACTGTGCCTGGTTAATCCATTTGAATAGTGTGTAGGTAATGCAGCAAAATGTCTAATTGTCTAATTTACTAAAACTACACGGGATACTGTAATGGTATGTATAATAAGGTATTGAGTACGGTTACACTGTAAAAATATAGAAAAAACCTAAATTCAATGTATGTTTTTTATTCATTTGAGTTACCAAATTTATATTGAAAAAAAAAATCTTTTCTCTTAGTTTCATTCAAGATAGTATTATGAACGGACAGTCACCTGAATGAATCAGTAAAAAGTTTTGAAAAGTTGAATAGATAAAATGGATACTATCCCATTATTATTTATTTATTTTATTTATTTAATGCTTTATTCACGAAATGTACATAGGTGGACTTAATGCCAAAGGCATTTTCTGCCAGTCTACCTTAGGTTGGTGTGAAATAAGTGAGGTAAGTGCACTGAGAAGCATGAAAATAGATATGTTTAATAAAAAAAATAGTTGTACAAAAGATAAATAGTATAACCATAATATATATTGACATCAGATACACACATACATAAATAATAAATATATACGAAAATATATATAAATAAAATAATATATAATTATATATAAAGATATACACAGCCATATGGTACTAACCTTCTGATGACTTTGCCAGATCAGGGAAAAGGAGAGCACGAACCCTAGTTTTGAAAGACAAGCGACTTGGTGCCATCCTGATTTCAGTTTAGAGGAGGACGGACTGTACAATGAAAGAGGAATTGACTCCAGCAGAAGAATGACTGACATTATGTATAATTTTTTTTTATGCGATAGGGGGCAAACGAGCAGACGGGTCACCTGATAAGTGACTACCGCCGCCCATGGAAACCCGCAACACAAGAGTCAGAAGTGCGTTGCCGGCCTTTTAGGTAGGAGTACGCTCTTTTCTTGAAAGTTTGAAGGTCGTATCGGTTCGGAAATACGGCAGGCGGCAATTTGTTCCATAATAAGATATAATGAAATATAACAACAGTGGTAGAGCTACCGGTGCGATACCGTGGCCTCACAGAAATTAGTGAGGTTCCTGGAGGCCTAAGTCCCACTTTCCTCTTTCCTCTCCGCTCATAATCCCTCTTGACATCCCCTCTCTCTTCTTTCTTCCCCCACCCTCAGCAACCTCAACGGCGGGCAGTGCACTTACGACTCTTGAGTTGCAGGTGTTCATGAACGGCGGTCGTCATTTACCATCAGGTGACCCGTCTGTTTGTTTGTCCCTTATATTATAAAAACAAAAAAAAAATCCTTGCTTGTCACAATATGACATAACAATGCGCTTTACCTATCTATGTTACATCTTTATTCTACATACTCTTTTAACTACATATTGTTAAATGTAAATCCATCCATCAAATCACATATTGATATACTGTCGGAAAAGAATAAAGAATTTCCATGCCAGGATTTTCATGAAACCATGAACGCAAATATTACCTCGGTTCTATATTTGTGGATCACAGTATATCCATGGCTTATAGGGCTATACTTAGTACGGGTAATATTTTGAAATGATATAAAAATATGAACATAATTTATATATAGCTTACTCTAATAGACACTAGGAAAAAAATGGAAAAAATATTGATTATTTCATCTCGTTTTCATTATGATGACCCTTAATTTATGTGATTTTTTTATGCGCTAAGGGACAAACGAGCAGACGGGTAGTGACTACTGACACCTGATGGTAAGTGACTATCGCCGCCCATGGACACCCGCAACTCAAGAATCACAAGTGCGTTGCCGGCCTTTTAGGAAGGAGTACGCTCTTTTCTTGAAGGTTTAAAGGTCGTATCGGTCCGGAAATACGGCAGGCGACAATTTGTTCCATAGGTTGGTTGTGCGAGGCAAAAAGCTTCTGGAGAAGTGCACAGTGGTGGAGTGCCAATCATCGAGGTGCTTGGGATGGATATTTTATTATTTTTTTGGGACGATGGCGGAAACCTGCTGCCGGTATACGTCCAAATAATTCCTCTGCACACTCGCCATGATACAAGCGATAGAGGATGCAGATTGAAGCTACATCTCTACGCAACGCCAAGGTGTCAAGCCGATCAGAAATATCTTGGCAGTCGATGATACGAGTCGCTCTCCGTTGAATGCGGTAAAGATAATTGCATTAAGTTAGTGATAAAATCAATCCATCATGAAAACTGACTACGAATGTTGTCAAATAAGTTATGGGGCTTTTGTTGGATAAACTTAGTAATAAAACTTTTTGACAGACCATTTAAAAGGGCATTAAACAAATTGCTATAGAAATGAGACCGTAACTTTATTCTCACGCAATTATATGTAATTTTTAATCGTTAATATTGCTGGCATATTGTAATAAGGAAAATTTTAGCATTCCAGTGGCTTTTGGAATTTACAATAGATTAATTCGCGACCGCTTATATATCTTTTGTTTACTCGTGGCATCTATATATTATTAGGGGTGGTCTTTGGGGCTTTCTTCGTTCCATATTATTTATCTCTTATCTTATGCTTATCTCATTAACTTGCCCAAAAATTTGAGAATTGTGCTTGGTGGATTAGGCATATTGATATTCTCTTCATATCTTAGTTTTTGCTTAGTCGTAGACTTTTTATATTTTTATTGCCGAGTGGTTCCCGGTTGAGTAGAGAGATATCTTCCAGTGGTTGTTTTAGAAGGCGACTAAGGGAAAGGATTGTTATGTATCCGACAAAATATATTTACACATATTGCTTAGGCTTGCCCTCTATTATGTTAGTAGGACTAGATTCTAACTGGCAAATTGTGGTTCTTTAATACACCTAACAGTGGTAGAGCCATGCTTAGGCACGAATGGGCCGGCTCGACCGGTGCGATACCACGGCCTCACAGAAAACCAGTTGTGAAGTAACGCGTGCGTTGCATTTCCCCGAAATGAGTGAGGTTTCCGGAGGCCCAACTCCCCCTCTCCTCTCATCTCATTTTTCCTCATCCCCCTCTCTTCTCTCCGCTCCCTGCATCCCCCATCCCTCATCACCCTCAAAGGCGGGCAGCGCACTTGCGACTCTTGAGAAGCGGGTGTCCATGGACGGCGGTTGTTACTTACCATCAAGTGACCCGTCTGTTCGTCTGTCCCCCTATAGTATAAAAAAAAAAAACGCCTATGGCTTCGGAAATACAGGCGTGAACGCATTATTTTTTTTTTTTATATTGAAAACCAACACTTTGTTTACTTACATATTGTATTGTTCATTCAACATTTCGTGTGCATTTATCTTTCTAGCGAGTTAACCGGTTTTACGCGCCGCTGTACTCGTCATCTGTTGTTTGCCGCTATTTTCGGCAGCTGTTATTCAATTATAAATTGCCTACATAATATTATTTATCCTTACCTTTTATCTTATTTGATATTTAAATAGTTTTTTTTTTATTATTTAACTTTTACTGGAAACTGGATTAGACTCTTTTCACCTACCGAGTTTCAATGCCGCCTTAGCCTCATGGAAAATTTTTATAAAGGGTTTGAAGTGTTGAACGAGGACTGTCAGCACTGGTTCGAACTCTGAGATACGTATATTTCCTTAATACAAACTAATGACAGTATTCGAGATATAAACAAATCATCACATCTTTAGTCATAAAAAGCGTCGACTTTAAAGCCGACAATTATACAGTAGCTTGGCAGTTTACTACCTAATTGTTTTAATAATGAACGCATACTTATTGACAATCATTTTTTTTTTTATAAAATTGATAAGGAGTCTTGCAGATCACTAAGGAATGATTGATGCAACAAATAAAAAATTAAGATAATTATCATCTATCGAGCAGCCTACTGAGACAATCTAATCATATCATGTAGATGATTAATGAAATGATGTCTCAAAAGCTAGATTTTATAACTTTTACCGCTAGTGGAAGGAGCAGAAAATCTGTTAACTGTAATTTAACAAATATAGCTAACGAGTATAAAAAACCTAAAAATTAAGTTATACATACAAAGTTAAAGCAAATAACTTTGCCGAGAAATACACATGTATTATATGTTTACAAAATCATTATTTATATAACTGTCAACATTTAAAAAAATTAAACATACATTCAGGTAATAAGAAGGCATCAAAAGTAACGTATGTATTGACTGCCTTGCTCCTGATCATACCAATGCAAATATTGTAAATCAAAATAATACTCTATAATACATTAAGTCAATTAGAAGACAACGTTGTACAGTCAACTAAAACTACGATAACTTCTGAACAAGCTTATGGGGTGACTGTCCACTTCTGTGTACTATTATCCTCTTACTTGATAACGGCAGTAGCAACAGCTTTATCAGCTCAGACCTCTGCAAAAAAACGGAGCACTTCACAAAAAGCTATAGGCTTACTGGACAGTCTTGTTATGGCACTTATCGGTTCAAGGTAAACTGTCTTATCTTCAAATACAAAATGGCCGCCTGTTACTAATATGAACCATTTTAGCATTCGTTCAGCTCTTCAGCTATTTTTATTTCTACCAAATAAATTTAAGTAAAACGTCAACCCAAATTATAATCAACTAAATTACAATGGCTTATTTCAGGTGGTAGATATAAAATCTCTGTCTCTAAAAATAAAGGGAAACTAGGATTGTGTAGAATTGAACAGAGCAGGAAAGGATATGAACATCTCGACGATGCCGAATATGTAGCCAGTTCTTTTTTTGTTTTTTTTTTCGGAAATTTGTGACATGATCATATTTTTTTCAAGCTAGAATTATAGCGGATACAAAGATTTTGCAACATTTCCAGCTTGTTCCACAGTTCTAGGTAGCGTTGAGAAAAGTGACATCTGCGTAGTCAAGAAGAGGAAGGAGTAGAGCTCGAGAAAGATAGACTTTGTTCTGAATACATTTACTTCTAACTCTCACGTGCAGCAGCCTACACTATGGCGGCCTGGTGAGATGCTTTTTCATGCCCCGCTTTGCATTGCAATTTACGTTGCATTTCCCCAGAATTAGTGAGCTTCCAGAGGCACAACCTTGATTCTTCTCTTTGCTATATAATCATCCTCCCTCCCCTCTTTCTTATATCCTCATCTTACTTCTCCTCTTTTCCTTTCCTTTGATTTGATGGGACTGTCTGCGTTCCCCTTTTAACTTTCAAAAAGAAGATTGCGCCAATGAAGCTTCGGATCAAGCAATGATTGTACTCGGATGGCTTGCATCATTGCATTTTTTTTTATGCAATGGGGGGCAAACGAGCAGACGGGTCACCTGATGGTAAGTGACTACCGCCGCCCATGGACACCCGCAACTCAAAGAGTCACAAGTACGTTGCCGCCCTTTAAGGTAGGAGTACACTCTTTGAGTTAGGGGCATTCAGCGGCTGCTACCTGTCCGGTAGGTTGTCGTTAATGTATGGGTACGCGAACTCGACTTCCCGAGCTACTGTCTGTCTCGTACTGTTCCTTCCGAGATGATAGTATCCTGTACCCCTTTTCCTACCCACCTCCCCTAATATCCCATCTGTATTATCCCTGCTCCTACCATTTCCTTTTCCTATCCTAATCCACCAATCCATAGGTAAGCCGTGCCTAGGGATGCATGACTAGGGACGAGCCTAGTTGTAAGCGTGCCGGATATGCCCTGGGACCTGGTGAACCCAGATTTATGGCTAGCCTTATTTCAGCATGCGGGGCTCTGTTGAGATGTACAAAAGCTTCCCTAGCTGCTCGTGGGAACGCTATGGTTTTACAAAAAAATAAAAATTTTAAATATGGCGGCGATGTGGTTCGCAACCCATCATGTCTCGTTTCCAGTAGAGGCGGACAGTGGCCCACGGAGAGCCGCTTTGCTATGATGAATGTCAGAGGAGGGAGAGATATTATCAAAGATAAATTGGTTGATGTATGTCAGTTGATGCAAGTAAAAAAACTTGATGTGTTGTGCATCGAACGAGACGAAGCGGAAGGGATGTGGCTCCACGAAACATGGAACCTATATGGCATACTGGGCTGGTGTACCTGACACGAGTCGAACCTGTCAAGGTGTTGGACTCCTCCTATCGGAAAGAATGACAGATAGTGTGACTGAGTTTAAAAGTGTGAATCTCAGACTTTTGTGGATAAGAATGAAAGTGGGACTCATCCGAATGTTCATTTTGGGTGTTTATGCACCAACAGATGTGCGTTCGGGCGGGTCCTTTAATGAGCGCAAAGAACGGGAGGATTTTTGGGATGGGGTGAGGGATATATTAAATGAGTGTAAGTATAATGAGAGAGTTGTGATGTTAGGAGATTTTATTCACCATCTAGTCATCAGTCGATTACGAGGACTCTCTAATCGATGGCGACACCGAGTATCCAAACAGACTGTCTTAGAGCGAGTGAAAGTAGAAAAATTACAGAATGAAAGTGTTCAAGAAGAGTTTCATATGAAGTTGAATGATCGGTTTGATGGTATAGATGAGAAACAAGAATTGGAAGGTTTGTGGGATACGTTTAAGGATAAAGTTGTGAATGTTGCTGTTGAAGTATGTGGTATATCCAAAAGAAGGAGAGGAAGAATGCAGAAGAGTGAATGGTTTGATAAGGAAGTGCGTAAAGTTGTATCAGAAAAGAAAAAAGTATGTTGGACTGGCTAGCGGCAAAAGCTAGCAAGAGAATAGGAAAGGTGACGGATGAAGGCGTGCAGGATAAAAGAGAGCTTTACAAGCAGTTAAAAGGAAAATTGAAAATAGTCGTGAATAAGAAGAAGAATGAATGGTCAGACGCTTTGGATCGAAAGTTAACTGATAACTTTAGGTCTAATATAAAATTGTTTTGGAAGTCTATAAGAACTGCTCGTGGAAAGTCAGCCAACTCGGAACTTGGCAAAATTAGGAGTGAAAGTGGTGATTTGATGAATGAAGAAGGAAGTGTGCTAAAGAGATGGAAAGAATATTTTGAAAGTTTATTTGGAAAAGGACAGCACGCTGATTACAATAGAGTTGAGCTCGATGTGAGCGAAAGCGAAATTAGTGTAGATGAAATAATGGAAGCAATGAAGAGTTTGAAAGTAGGAAAGGCTGCGGGGTGTGACCGAATTACAACCGAGATACTTAAAGCTGTAAAAGGTGTAATTATGAACAGCTGTACTGCCTTTTCAACCTTTGTTGAAGGAACGGCCGAGTGCCAAGTGATTGGTGCAAGGCTGTAATCGTGCCGTTGTTTAAGAGAAAAGGGTCACAGCAGGATTGCAAAAACTACCGGGGTATCAGCCTCCTAAGCGTTGTAGGAAAATTGTATGCAAAGGTATTAATTGAAAGGGTAATGAAAGAAACTGATGAAAGGATATGGGATGTGCAAGGAGGATTTAGAAAAGGAATGGGATGTACGGACCAAGTTTTCTCCTTGCGAGGCATAACCGAAAAGTTTTTGGCGAAAAGTCCTAAAGTTTAATGCATATTCGTGGATTTGGAGAAAGCTTGCGATCGAGTGGAGAGGAATGAATTGTGGAGGGTTTTATCGGTGAATGGGGTGAACAGCGAACTGGTCCGAGCACTGAAATCTCTATATGAGAACTCCTGTGCTTGTGTCAGGGTGAACGGCGCCTACACTGAATGGTTTAAGATTGAGAAAGGTCTTAGACAGGGATGTGTAGCTTCGCCATGGCTGTTTAACTTATTCATTGATGATTGTCTTAGGGAAATTAAAGGGAAAGAATGTGGTTTGAGAATGAAGGGATTACTCGTCAAATGTCTCCTATATGCGGATGACCAAGTAATACTTGCGTCATTAGCTGAGGAGTTACAGGAGATGGTAACAAGCTTGCATGGGGCATGGGGAAGGGAAAGGGAGGAGAGGAAAGAGGGGAAGAGAAATCTGCCGGTTTTTGGTCAGTGGCAGAACTTGCAACGAGTCTGATTCGGGTAGAGTCTACAGAATACAGCTAAACTAAAGTGCGTCTGCACTTTAGTTTTATTATTCATCCATATACACAAGATTTTTTGTGAAAGACGCCCATCTCTTTTCTCATCTTTGGATACTTAGCCGAATAACAGCGAGTCTGTCAGGCATAGCTGTCGAGACACGTACATGCGTCTCGTCGGGCAACGCTCGCCGTTGCAACAAACCGGTTTGGTGACCTTCAATAAGGGTCTCCCCCGACATGTACGGGCAGAAGCCAGCCATTCGTTTAGCTTCCATTTACTACATTACCAACACATTCAGTCAAACACACTAGCCATATACCTGAAGCTTAACATCCAGTCAACTTAATTTGTGAAAAAATGCTCAGAGCTGCTAGAAAAAATATTTATCCTTTGACTCTATTCCTGGTTAAGTAGCTTGAAATATTCAAGAACCAAAGTTGACACTTACACGTTTCTAAGGGCTAGTCGTATAACTATAAAATAACTGAAAACACTACATAAAAATAAAATATATATCGAATCCACAATCCACGTGTCGATGTCGCCGCTCTCTCTGATCCATTTACAAGAGTAAATAGGGAGTGATTACAACCACCGCTGAATTCGCCGTTTAATTTCCACGAGATTCGAGTGTTTACATCGATCAGGTAAATTATTTTTACAGTATCCGTTTGCAGCAAAGAGTTTGCAGTGTTAAATTTTATTTTTATTTTGAAACATCTTTATGTCAGAGACTACTATATATTTTAAGTTGGTTGTGTTTAAGAATTGGTTAATGTTATAAAAGCATAATTCATACTGGCAATATACGGAAATTACCACTTAAATGATTCTGAAAAAGTTTAAAGTTTAAATGCTAATCAAACAAGGGAACAGTAAGACATTCCACAAGTTGTATAGTCACAATCAACTTGATTGCTTAGAAACCGTTTAGGATGTAGTTGTCAAAAGTAACAAGCACGATCGGGGTCAAAAGCAATTGTAATTTTATTGAGTGCTCTTTAAGCTTCCCTCTAAAGTCGAACAATATTTATTTAAACCAGGTTGTGAAGTAAACATTAATTACAATAAAGTGAATTGCTCCTAAGAATTGTATATAGTTAAATTATGACCGGTCTATTGGTCTTGTGGTTAGTGCTCATGACTGCTGAGCCAGAGGTCGTTGGTTCGATTCCAGCACGGGACAAACAATTGTGTGATTCACAAATGGTTATCCCAAGACTGGGAGTTCCTTGCAAGTACACCGCGATAGGAAACATTATGCGGGAGTTAGCTTGAAAAAGTAATAAAAAAGTTCTTACCCTGTGTTGTATTGTATAAACCGTCTAGGAGACCCACTCCGATTATAGATTACGCTTACTTTCGAATTTATTACTTATACAAATTGGAACATCCAGACCGTAAACTTAGAATCTTATGTTCTGCAATATATTTGTTTCTATTTAGACATCATCAGCCTGCCGCCGTCTTCCACTGGATGAAGGCAAGGAGTGCAGTTCAATCTGCAGCCAGCCCCCTTCTTCAAGTCAGTCGATTGTGGCGCTGGGCGCCAGCTACAACCTTTCCCTTATGTCGGTCTTCATTCTAATACATGTCGACTGCAGCGAACCTCAGTCCGCCTGAAGACATGACCGTCCCACTTCCATTTCAGCGTACTCTGCTGAATAACTTCATTTCTAATTTTATGGACTAGAGAAACACCCAGCATCCTATGATCCATCGCATCGCTGAGCGACTTTAAACTTGTGAAATAGTCTAATGGTGCGGACGCACTGGTCAAATGCCTTGGTTTTTAGGGTTAGTACTTAGCTCTCCACTTTCGCAACCCACACGAATTCTTTTATAGGCCTCCCGATCTAAGTTTTACCGGCTAAGTTAGATAGTTTTATGAGAGAAGAGGTAGTCTTGCACAACCCCGTTAGTAGCGCCATTTACTACCACGGGACGGCCGGATACTACTCATTTCAAGTCGTGATCGTCTTAAAAGTCGTCCAGACTGACGGCATTGCAAGTCGCAATTGTAAGATGTATTAACGGTTGATATTGATTCCCCGCCCGTTCCAATCAAGCATTTTGAAGACGTCTTCCATTGCATTGGTAAACAGTTTCCGAGATATAACGTCTCCTTGTTGTATTTTGTTTTTTTTTAATAATAATTATTATCAATAATAAAGCAAAAGTATATGAAATATGATAATTATGATATTATATTATGTCAATATGTATCATACTTGGACTTGTTTGAACAAATTATTATTTGTTCCAACAACTTGGACTTCGACTTGTCTAGGTTGACTGGTAGAAAATGCCTTGACATGAAGTCCGTTACCCTACCCGTGACATCCGCCGCCAAAGGTATATTATAAAGGTGTTTATGTGTTCACCGTATTAAAGTATTAAAAAAATATCCGCGTAATGGACGATTTATGTTTTTTTTTAAATATTTAGTAACTTAAAGTTTTCATAAAAAAAAAGTATAAAATTATGGCAGAGGACTGAAGAAATAAAGAATTTCATATAATAATTATAAAAAGAAATCTCATATCCGACTGCTGTATATAAATAATTACATTTTTACTTCCTACTATTTATTTGCTAGACAATGTTGTTGTGTTCTGATACTCTTTGTCACTCCGACAATTAAGACAATTCTAACAACATCTCACATGTTGAAATCTATCAAAGCGTTCAGATCACTCTGTTAGATTAATCTGACTACTGAAACCGTTTAGTGTCTTTGTTCAGATTGATTCAGTTGCATGGTCTATAGTCAGACTGGTGTCTTTTATGATATTAACTTGATAAAAAATTTAAAACCATCTCTACGTGGCGTAAAAACGAATGTTTAGCTTTCTAATGTCAGTATAAGTAAGCCGAAGAAAAAAAATAAATATGGTAGAATGATAGAAATGGTCGGAAGTTACTGACACATTCGGGCTTGTAAAGGTTTGATGTGAGTAGAGAAAACTCGTAAGGTTTGAAAGAATAAAATAAAATGGCGCGCTATTGTCTCTCATAGCCCGAAGAGAGAAAGACGTGAGCTTATGTATGTATGTAATTAATACTGGAATAAAATGTTTGTCAATGTAAGTAGACTAACCGACGTAATATTTTAATCCTTTTTTATAATTATCTATTTGTAAAGTAACCACCGTATATGGAACAATGTTTAAAAATTGGTAACTTACTTTTATTCGTAGTCAGTTGGCTTGGCAGAGTAGTCGTGGTCTTCAGTTAAAAAAAAAAAAAGAAAAAAAGGAAGAAATATATTTCATAAAAATACTTATTCATAAAACAGATAGATATCAAAGCATTCAGATGAACGCATGGATGGGATCAGGGATGCACGAATATTTTTAATTCTCTCAGTTACACCACGTTTACTTTGTACCAAGTTGTATTCGAGAAAATAGGTACTTTTATCATTGATACTAATTACGGGTTTCATACCTACATACTACATATAGAAACGATTTTGCATACATAAATAAGTAGATGAGTTTTTAAAAAAGGATGATTAATAAGTTTTATGTGTTTTAATTACATATGTTATACTACTAATCCTAATAATAAATTCAATTTCAAAATGAATTCTAGAAACCAAGTTTTAAAACCAATTACATATATTGTAGTCTAAATAGTAAGACAATTGTTTTCTATCCATTTCAAATTTCTAAAAATTCTTAATAGTTGTGACAGAATATAAAATTACGGGCTGATGAATGAGATTTCGAAGGCGATTTTGAAATTGGCAACTTTTTACTGACAGGTATTTATTTCAATGGTTTCTTCTTTTTAAGGAGGAAAAAGATGAGTCCATGGCTATTTAGAAATTATAGTAAACACGATGCTTTAAACTCGCCTTATTTAGACCATCAATATTTAATACCATAACACTATATATCTAAGTCAAGAATATAAAAAAATATGTTGATATAGCTGTACAAAATAATTTCTCTGATATTGTGACCTGGAAATCTAATATAGCTACTTTATTGTACCTTCCATTAAGCGATAATTTATAACATGTGCTGCGGTGTCCCAAGTTTCGTTATTGAATAAATTATGGTGTTATGTCTTGTATAGAACTATAGGGTAGTCAGATTAGTGTTTAAAATGAAATATTAGGGGTCTAAATCATTGGTTTCTATAAGTTATTACATTGTTTGTATTTTGTTACGATATGGACACCGATACATATGTACTTAACTGTAAATGCAATTTGTAATACCTTTGTGATTAGCAATGAAAGTATTCATATAAATAACCTTTAGACCGTAGATAATTGATTGTCTAGTGTATTAGTGACGACAAAAAGATCTGCTTCAACAACTTAATACTTGTTGAAAGCCTATGGAGATGAAACAATAAATCGATTTGATTTTGATTTCGATATTGAAATTATTATTGAAAAAAATTGAGAACTTGTCTCGGAGTGTCGACTGATTTCAACAATGTGTATCGATTCGTAAAGAAACAGCCTTGTTATTTAGTAGATACTACTCGATACACTGCGACGACTTCTCTTTTTTAGAAGTAAATTAAAATAATCTTTCAACGGAACACTTTACGAGCACTAAAACATTTGTTTAACATCAGGTGTCACAGGAGTGGTCTATAAATTTATCCATTGATGCTGCATAATCCCTTTTTTGGAATATTTTATGGAATCACGTTTTAAATAAATTTGTTAAATATTAATATTTTGTGAACTTCTTATCTTAGAACTTTTCTAGGTTAACTTACAAGATAACTGTACTTATGTTGTTTGATAGTTTACACGCCAGCACGGACATATTCAGCGGTAATTGGTGATGTGAGAAAACACATTCAACAGGAAATTTCTTTTTTCAAGCAGTTTCCACAATACACAACAGTTTCAACAATTATTTAAATCACGTGAAACTCTCACGTGATTTAAATAATTTAGGTAGTAAATTATTTAAATCACGTTTTATTAAAACTGGTAAATTTATGTATAAATATACAGTCATAGATCTGTACAATAATTATCCCAATGTTTTATCCCAATGTTCTTAAAAGCCAGGAAAATCTATTCGTACAAAATAACAGTTCTAAACAGAGTAAAATTTTTAGTCCTTTGTCAATTCATTAATTGTTTGATTTCAGAAATTGGCGAATATCATAATATCCAATAACATTGTCAAATGATTTCATTGGACTATTAAAAAAGATTAAAAGAAAGTGTATCATTAGATTATACCGATTTTGTCTAGCAACCGAAGTACACCAGTACCTAATATTGCAGTTTGTTCTTATTGGTGAGACGTGAAGACGTGTATGCTAAATTAATATCTACTGAAATAATAAAAATACACTTATAAAGTATAGCTCAAAAAAATAAAATTTATTGTGCTACCAAAATCTCCCACGCAATAGAAATAACATAAATTTTAAAAGGAATGCCTTAAGCCCCTCTGAGAGAACGCAAAGCAATTATAAAAGATTTTAGAGCCACTTACACTAGTATTGTTCTTGATACGGAATCGTTTCTTTTTTTGTGAAATATTAAGTACAATTTTCTTATACGACTTTAAAGGTCAAGTTTTAATAGACATTTGAGACAGTTATTCTTTTGCAATTTTCGATATATTAAAGTCATTTAATTCATTTTGTTTTATAAAATTTTCCTATTTTTTTTAAACAGTAACAGAGTCCCAGAGTTGTCTTCTTGCATCATCTATAGTATAATATTACTTTAAAAAAATGCTTTAGTCCATCTGAGAGAACGCATAGCAATTATAAAAGTGGTAGAGCCATGCTTAGGCACGAATGGGCCGGCTCGACCGGTGCGATACCACGGCCTCACAGAAAACCGGTTGTGAAGTAACGCTTGCGTTGCATTTCCCCGAAATGAGTGAGGTCTCCGGAGGCCCAAAATCCCCCACCCCCTCTAATGATAGCGCTGTTAACAAAAAGGATACCCCAGGGGGGTACCAGCGCTAGCGTTGGAGAATCCCCCCCTGGACATCCACCCTCAGTACGGATTATAAATGAGCGTGGACGCCCAGGCTGCCCCTCGTACTCTGGGGGGGGGGCTCAACTGCGCTCTCAAAATCTGCTCGGTGCAAGAGAAGGCATACCATGGCACCCCCTGTCACGTTTACCGTGGCTTTTTGTAACATCAGGGGCTTACATTCTAACCTCGACACTGTCCACCACCACCTTGGGACAGCAAAGCCGGCTTTGTTCTTTTTAATCGAGACGCAGATATCATCTCCAGCGGACACATCCTACCTCTGCTACCCTGCGTACGGACTGGAACACTCATTTGTTCCTAAGGCTGGTGTATGCTTGTACGTTAGAGATGATATCACTTCTCGCCGCCTCGGCAATCTTGAAGGTAGGGACACCACTATGTAAACTGCGACGACAATCCCCGCATCTACGTATGCATCTACAGGTCCCATAGCGGTGATGCCGAAACGGACCGACTCATCGACCACGTCCAAATGGCTAGTGCTCCAGCAGGTCCCATCCGCAGAGATCGTGATTCTTGGCGACTTTAACGCCCATCACGCCGAATGGCTTGGTTCGCGCAAAACCGATCATGCGGGAAGATCTGTTCACGATTTCGCCTTGGCATATGGCTTGACGCAGCTGGTAGCAACGCCTACGCGAATCCCAGATGCAGAAAGCCACGTGCCTTCACTGTTGGATCTTCTGCTGACCTCACATCCAGACGGCTATAAAGTATCCGTTGAGGCCCCTCTTGGATCTTAGGACTATTGCCTGATTAGGAGTATGGAGCCACTCGTTCACTCGCTGCGGCCGCGAGTTACAGGCAGTCACCGCGTATGGCACTATAGGTCAGCAGACTGGGATGGAATGAGAACATTCTTTGTATCCTACCCATGGAAGCAGGTTTGCTTCTTGCCGGATGATCCCAATGTCATTGCCGACTCTGTCGCTGATGTTGTGCTTCAGGGTATGGAACTTTTCATTCCATTCTCCCTGATTCCCACAAGTGGCAAGTCCCAGCCCTGGTTTGGTCGAACCTGCAAAGCGGCATCCCGCTGAAAGCAGGAATGTTACCAAGCATGGGCTAATGCAGCGACAGCACGGGATGTAAAGACTAGCACATTAAAGAAGCAATTTAACTTTGCCTCCAGGTCCCTCAAAAGAGTAATTGCTGGGGCGAAGTCGGCTCACATCGGCAGAATTGGCGAGAGACTAGTGAGTCTCCCTTCCGGAACTCGTGCATTCTGGTCTCTTGCCAAAGCTGTCCAGGGGAACTTTTGTAAGCCATCCCTTCCACCTCTGCACATATGAGATAATTCGTTGGCCCACGACGCTAAAGAAAAAGCCGATCTTCTGGGAAAACTCTTTGCGTCCAACTCGACCCTGGACGACGATGGAAACGCACGGCCGACCATACCGTAGTGCGAGAGCTGCATGCCGGAAGTCCGGTTTAAAGCGCTTCTTTCCCTCGACGTTCTTAAGTCGAGTGGGCCCGATAGAATCTCTCGTATAGAGATGAAGACGTGTGCTCCAGAGTTGGCACTGGTTTTAACGCACCTTTATCGGCTTTCCTATTCTCTTGGCGTAGTCTCGAGCTCATAGAAGACAGCTCTAGTGCACCCTATCCCTAAAAAAGGAAATCACTCGGATCCGTCCAACTACAGACCCATAGCCATCACCTCCTTGTTCTCCAAGATAATGGAATCCATTATTAACTGCCAGCTCCTCCGGTACTTAGAAGACCACCAGCTCCTCAATGATCGACAATACGGCTTCCGTCGGGGTCGTTCAGCTGGTGATCTTCTTGTTTACTTGACTCACCGGTGGGCACAGGCGATCGAGACCAAGGGGGAAGTGTTGACCGTTAGTTTGGACGTGGCGAAGGCCTTCGATCGAGTCTGGCACAAAGCGCTCCTTGCGAAGCTTCCTTCCTATGGGCTTCCCGAGAAACTGTGCAATTGGCTCACCAGTTTTCTTACAGACAGAAGCATCAAAGTCTGTTAATTCTGGTGGCCCACAAGGCTGTGTGCTATCACATTCGCTGTTTCTTCTGCATATCAATGACATGCTGCAGATTAGCAGCATCCATTGCTATGCAGACGATAGCACGAGTGATGCCCTTTACACCGGCCGCGGTAACATTTCTCGGGTAAACGTCATCGATCCAAACTTGTGTCTGAAATCGAAACTTCTTTATCAAAAGTTTCAGATTGGGGTGGACTTAACCTAGTCCAGTTTAACCCCACGAAGACACAGGTTTGCGCGTTCACCGCTAAAAAGATGCCATTGGTCGTATCACCTCAATTTGAGAGCACTCCCCTAACTGCATCAGCCAGTATAGGAATCCTTGGCGTCGATATATCAAGCGAAGTCCAGTTTCGCGGTCACTTAGAGAGTAAGGCCATATTAGCCTCGAAGAAGCTTGGTGTGCTAAACAGATCGAGACAGTATTTTACTCCGGCCCACCGCCTGCAATTTTATAAGGCGCAGGTTCGGCCGCACATATTCCATGTGCGGCCGATGCGGTTCTCATATCTATGCCGGTGCACCCCAGTACCAACTTCTCCCTCTTGACCGCATTCAACGGAGAGCGACTCGCATCATCGACTGCCAAGATATTTCTGATCGACTTGACACCTTGGCGTTGCGTAGAGATGTAGCTTCACTCTGCATCCTCTATCGCTTGTATCATGGGGAATGTTCAGAGGAATTGTTCGGACTTATACCAGCTGCTGGTTTCCGCCATCGTCCTACGCGACAAAATATCCATCCCCATCACCTGGACGATTGGCACTCCACCACTGTGCGTTTCTCCAGAAGCTTTTTGCCTCGCACAACCAGCTTATGGAACAAATTGTCGCCTGCCGTATTTCCGAACCGATACGACCTTCAAACCTTCAAGAAAAGAGCGTACTCCTATCTAAAAGGCCGGCAACGCACTTGTGACTCTTGAGTTGCGGGTGTCCATGGGCGGCGGTAGTCATTTACCATCAAGTGACCTGTCTGCTTGTTGGCCCCCTATCGCATAAAAAAAAAAAGATTTTTAAGTCACTTAAACTAGTATTGTTCTAGATACGGAATCGTTTAGTTTTCAAAACTCTGTCTACTTTTACTCATCTTTAAAACTTCAAAATCTAAGCTACATTTTTAATAACGTATTCCAGACTTTGTTGTAGATATTTAAGTTTACATGGAAGCTATCTCGAAACTTGAATTAAAAACAAAAAATAAAACTCTGTTGTAGTTCCGCCGATATCAGGCTCACCTTTTCAGATATAATTACATCATCATCATCATCCTGATTGACATTTGATTTTCTATTGTAAATCAAAATTTAAAGTATTTTTTATTCAAATACTGAAAGTCACAAAAAAAAAAACAATATTGATCCAAAAAAGTTAAAATAATAATCCTAAATTGCTGCGATATTGTAAAAAGTACTTGATCCCTGGAATCATTTGATGTGTGTATATTTAGAATATAAATATATATTATACATACGTACGTTATACACCATCATGCCTACATCACCAAAGGGGACGGTAGAGGTGTACCAAACACCCATACTTTGCCAACCTTAACTTAGTTCCACTTACGTGATAAGGGACAGTATTATTGCCGTCAATTGAGCATACGAGTTAATACTGTCTGATAGATAACACTCTACTAATCCCTTAGTATCCTTCAATAGAACTATTCTACTACACCGAAAACCACACCAATAATTACCAAAGTAATTTGTTGAAATTAGTATTCATAGGGATGAATAACAATCTTGACAAATTACTTCATTTTGGTTTCGGTTTCGTTTGGTACACCTGAAATACCTTTCATTGGGAATTGGAATTGGAAAGGAATTGACCCTTATTAAGTGAAAATTTGTGTAACTTTAGTAAACTAATGCCTACTTCTATAACAGCTGCTATGGGCGAGTCGATGCAGGTAAGCCAGGATAGACCTATAATGACTAACTCAGCAATATAATTAAGAAGGGTCACGGTCAACGGTTTATCGCGGTAGAGCCATGCTTAGGCATGAATGTGCCGTCTCAATCGGTGCGATAGTACGGCTAGTTAGCTGGTTATGAAGCAACGTTGCGTTGCATTTCCACAAAATTATTAGTAACCAGTCTGTTCATCTGTCCTGTATTATAAAAAATATAAAACTAAAAGGCCGTAAGCGGGGAGCATGTATTAAAGACTGATGAATGTGAAAGAGGTGCAAATTGAGTTCGTGGCAAATTACGATCTACCATCTCTGACTACCTACGAACTATAAACTAATGTAAAAACATATTTAAAATTTAAACTGAATAAAAACGATTTTAATTTACTAGACATAATTGTTATAACAAAAATGGACAATTATTTCGTTAACGTAATTAAGGCAATAGTGCAGAGACGCACTCTATTCAAAGTTTTATTTTATTAGTTAATTTGTAGACCGAGCTGAGGCATGTTTCAGACATCGAGTCTGCACGCCGTCCTAACTCCTACATTTGCATTTAATCAGTGAATGGTTCCATCTCCAGTTGTAAATGAATCCATTACGATGAAAGTCGAAGTTATTTGTGCTATTTGCAGGGCATTTGCTTCAAATATTGATAGTATTTTCAGGTGGATGAGCGTAGATTTCTTTATATTTTCAGAGTGTATGTATTTACATGTATGTAATTTATGTATGTATGCATCGTTTTATTGGCTATTATTAGTAAATCTAAGTATGTACTAAATGTTTAACCACCTCGATAAACAAGCACACGGCCTCTTTGACTATATAACGTTTGACTATGTTATTTAAAGTAGAGGTCTATGAACGTTGCGTTTGAGAACCATCAACTGACATTTTTCCTCAGTCACTATTACTTTAATCCCCGGCGAATGCATACGTGTTACCTCCCAAACAGACGGGTCACCTGATGTTAAGTGAAAACCCCCGTCCATGGACACCTGCAACTCGAGAGTCGTAAGTTTGCTGCCCGCATTTGAGGGTGATGAGGAATGAGGGTGTGCGGGAAGGGGAGAGGGGGATGAGGAGACGGGAAAAAGGGCAACGAGTCAGAGGAGAGGAAAAACGAGAGGAGTTGGGCCTCCGGAAACCTCACTAATTTCGGGGGGCTCTACTACGTAATGAATTGTGAAAGTAATAAAGGTTGCAGTAATCTCTATGTAAATAAATATGATAATATTATATATACTCTCTATGTAAATAAAATAAAAAGGTCTGGTGAGAGCATCCGAGTAAAATATGTAGTGTTCTTATTTTATTCGGACACTTACAGCCTTTTTTCTTATATTCTAATTTATTTACATAAAGAGCTATGTATTCGTAGTTCATGCGAACGTTTTTTAAAATATGTATACATATATAAGTCATATATACTATATATAAACACATTCGCAGTTCAAGGAATTGTACGACTTAAAACCCATCCTACACAGTAGTCAGCGAATACTGCTTCACTTATTAGCATATTTTCAATATGTACAAGAAATGTTTCAGACTGCGAAGTATGTAATTTAACCACAGATATAGAATTTATTGAACAAGTGGCAGAGCACATACTACTTTATAGAAAAAAATACTTGACGCATGTCTGTAAATGTTTGTAAGTACATATTAGTACAAGTACAGTGAAAAACAAATTAAATAATAATCTGTTTACATTGCAATTGCTGCAATTAGTTCAAATTCAATTAATGTTTTAGATAAAGTACATATATTATAACTATTTTGTTTGTTGACAATGAAAAGTAGTTTTATGTATTAATATATTTTTTAACTTGTTAAATCTATTGAGAACAATATCTATGATTTCAACTATGTAGTAGTGTAACTATGTAGTGAAATCGTCTTCAGCTCAACCTGAAACAGGTGTAGCCTACGCGTTCTGAATTTATGACTTCTCACAATGTTTGATATTGATTATAAATTTAGATTGTCTTTGCTCACACATTCATTTAAAAACTAGAGATTAAATTTAGTTCGAGGCGTATTTGAAATTTGATTTATTACGTGGTAACTTTATGGCGAATTTCCTAAACCAATTAAATATTGATAACTTCCTTATTTATTATAGGAGGATTATAAATACCAAACTGTGCTTGTTCGGTTGTTATAATTTCATGCCTTGACTACTCAACCCATCATCTTTAAATTTTACATACGCATAGTCAAGAATAAAAGGACATAGGACATGCTGAACGAGGAGAATTAAAAACCTACGGTTTGCCAAAGAAAATATTAGAAATTGATCTCACTAACGTAATGGGCGACAAGTCTGTTGCCGTTAACCGGGCACTTAAGAAATTAAAATGTGAAGATTGGTAGTAAAATGAAAGGGAAAAATAATAATGGAATGGGTATAATGCGTATACAGATTGATTGGGAAGTGTAAGCAATCCGTCCGAGTTATCTACTTGTAGGATGTGTTTTACACCGACAAAAGAGCTGTTCAAGAAAACTATAAAAAATATAACTATTTTAGTAAGGATTATATGAATATTAGCGCTCGTTTGTATACTGTGTTTTTCCAAGCAGTGAGTTGTAAAAGGAAGTATTACATTTTGAAACAAATTGCAAACATAGCTTGAGAACTGGTTTTCCAGTATTAAAGCAACGGTCGAACCGGCACATACAAGCATGACTCTCCCACATATAAAAGTATTCAGCCAAAATTTTTAAGGTTAATTAATATTACGACAGACCATGATTTCATCATACGACGACATAACAGTACGTATTTTGCCTAATTGGCATAGTCAGATATTCAGAAGAAAGTTTCCTCTACGTATTCCTAATATATCAAACATTCCTATTGGAGCAAGACAACTTATGAGTAGTCATATCCAGACTATAAAGATCTGAGCTATTTAAATTTATAGCGAGGCTCAGGAATGCAAGCGCTGCGCTGGCTAGAGCTCAGTTTTGACTAGAGCAGCTCCAAGTAGTGTAATAAACTTAAATGGAAAATATTAGGAACATTTTAATAACAAACGTAGAAAAATTCTGATATACACATATCACTTACGAAAAATTTGAATTTCATTCAAATTGTTGGTTGGCATGTTTCTTATTTCTTCTGAAGAACGCAAAGAACATCACAAAGAGACACATTAGTACACATAATAAATAACAAAATATATTTCTATATCTATAAATAACAAGTATCTCATAAATATGACTTCAATTAACATTTGGGCTGTATAAAGCTTTATATTAGATGGATACCTCATGATTTTACCGAAGATCAAAAACGCCTTCGTGTGGATATGTACCGCTCAATGCTTAAAAAGTATGACGGAGGTCACTCGAATAGTGTACATTATTTTATTTAGACATAGATATCTTCACAGGTGATGAAAGCTGGTATAATGTTTCCATTCAAAGATTTGGTAACAAAAGTAAAGAAGGGCAGAAGTCAAGGGAAAAATATGACAGCCTCTTTTTTTGGACCGACGGGTCATTTCGCAACAATTTATCTAGAAAATAAAAGGACTGTTACTGCAGATTGGTATGTCAGTAATTGTTTAGCAGTTATCTTGTAAAATGTTAGACAGCAGCGCCCAAGAAGCAGGATCCTCCTTCACCACTATCGAATATTTGCTTATAGAAGGTGCGGAATTAGTGAGTCATCTTCCTTACAGTCCCGACCTGGCACCTTATGACTTTTATTAATTTTACATTTTAACTAACAGGAATTTGTTTTATGATTCCTGGACGGACGGATACTACTTCAAAAAGCAATAAAAATATTTACAGGCTTCTTGTCATTCCGTTTTCCATTTTCTAAAAAGTTTCAGTGTGACCCCCCGTACAAACATACCCAATCCAGTATCCGTCAAGCGGTTAGGTGTCATACCTCGTCTCAAACTTGCCGGCATCAGCCAATTCGAGGTACATGGTATGACACTATGACCTTCTTAAGCTATTGCTTATACTCCCCAATCCATGTGTATAAACAAAATCTTTTTATTTCCTTTTATCCTCCCTTTACCTTAATAAAATCCCAAATTAACTCAAACATTATATCTAACTACATTCAAATATTTCTTCTATATTCCATTAAATATCAATTCATTCTATTCACAGCAGTGTTTAATACCTACCATTCGGTCATTGTGTTTTTTTTAAAGTCCCGCTAATCTGTTGTGCGAATTTCTCAACGCCATTAGACAAGCCTGAACCTTAATGTAGTGGAAACGGGATCGTACTCAAGTTTTATCTACCAGAAGAATTTTTTATTCATTTGTAATCTCAACAAGCAACGCGAGAAATCAGGAACCGATTTGGAACAACTTGATTTGTAAGCATTTTAGTTCTTAAAAATGCTTTCAAGTCAAATTATGTTTCTTTATAGGTAACTTGTGTTACTAGCTTTTACAGCCGTATAAAGAGAAACACTGAAATGAGACTTGAATAGTTAACAGTATAACATTTGTTCGTCTCGCTATGATCTCAAATAGTTGGAAAAACACCAATATTATTCAAAGGGTGTTAA
Organism: Tyria jacobaeae; assembly: GCA_947561695.1. Taxonomy (NCBI): domain Eukaryota; kingdom Metazoa; phylum Arthropoda; class Insecta; order Lepidoptera; family Erebidae; genus Tyria; species Tyria jacobaeae. The sequence goes on along the minus strand of OX387231.1, from coordinate 9,031,603 downwards.
ATTATAATATAAGAAACAACCACACGACAAAAGCTATTAACTATAAAATTCACTATTTACTACTTACTTCACTACTTACTAGTATTTCTCGAGTGGCCAATATAAAACTTATCAAGCCCACCACGTCTGATCACCCACCATTCGCCGTCACTTGCCGGGCGGACCAATGACGTTGTGCTTCCTTTGTAGCTTGTTATAATAATGTCTGTTAGCTCATTTAATTCAATATGCACTGTTTTATGTATACCTTATAGTTTCAATATTTTTAGCAGGATAAATACTTTTTTTTATATATTATAGGGTCACACACGAGCAGACGGGTCACCTGATGGTAAGTGATTTCGCCGCCCATGAACACCTGCACACACAAGAGTACTGTCTGCCTTTTAGGATAGGAGAAAGGGGGAGAGAAAAGAGGAGATGGGTAAATGTGGAGGGGAAAGAGGGGAAGGTAAAGGGGAAAGTTGGGCCTTCCATAACCTCACTCACTCGATAACACAATGTAAGCATTGCTGAACAACCGGTTTTCTGTGAGGCCGTGGTGAACTCCAGTCAACCAGGCCCATACGTACCAAAGTTGACTCTCCCACGTTAAGAACAAGGTTTTGTTGTAGCGATAACAATAATATAAATAGCAAAAAAAAAAGAAAACTTCAAAATGCAATTAAAATTATGCGCAAACAACGATTAGAAATAATATATAACTTAACCAAGTTATTATTATTCAAAATAGCCCAACAACAGCTGCATTTTACGGAAACTTGCGGTAACTATTTGTTTAATATTTTTGTAACGATACAATTATTTAACGCGGTATTTTATATTCTCTAAAGTATAAAAGACCGAATACATTTTAACGTAATACAACTTATTGTGTAAATACACATATACAACCGATACTGTTGTTGCTTTTCGGAAGCCGGGTGCAATTAAAAAACGTTCACTTCAGTTCAATTTATATAAAGAGCAGTGAAAAAAATTATCGCCTTTATGATGGAGGTCATATCTGGTGACGATAATGTATCAGTAATTTTTTTTTTTTTTGTAAATTACAGCTTCAAAGTGAGACTTAAGGCCACATGGTACTTATTATCTATCAGTCAACCTTTGGGTGGTTTAGTGAGGGACGTGGCAGGTGTATAAAAATGAAAAATATTAAATTGAATAAAGTTACACACGCATAAATATACACAAATATACACATACAAATATACCAATGAATTTGGTTTCATTTTTTTTAAATACCTTACATATAAAGAGTTAGATAAAATCTAAGATTCTTGCAAAAGTAACTTCTAGCGACATGGCTACGCAAAGCTAGGTGACTCAGTTTCTGTAACAAGGTTTTGATAAAAATCATTCCATTGTTATAGAACTAATTTAACTTTATCACTGCACAAAATATCAAGGTAGTGAATAAAGTGCAGTTAGATTGCTTGTGTTTTTGTGACTTATTCACACGCCATTGACTCTTATTACTTTAGTTGTAGTACTTGTTTGAAGTTTTTATTATTATTACTTTTGTCGGTCGCTCCTAATAATGATTTTGTTTCAACTTATTATTACCGATCTTGATTTTATGGTAGTATGCATAAGCATAAGTTTATTATTGATCCTTTAGGTTAATTTTTTAGTATTAGTCCACCGAGAAGAAGCAAGAAGACGCTCTAATTTCCCATACACTTCTCCAGTGAATTGGACATTACTCTATCTCAATGCTCGAACCGACGCACCCTTATCTAGATTTTTTTTATTCCAATAGAAAATGTTGCATTAGAATTCTGAATTAGGCCGATGTAATTGAGTTGATGTCAAAGTAAAAGTGATTGATGAATCGAAAAGTTCTACAGCCTTACATGTCGCTGAAGCTTCTAATCTAACGAACTCATCTATTTCTAAGGGTAGATTTAATATAACTATTCAACAATAAATAAAAGATATTCAAGATAAATAAAAGTTCTTCAAAAGGTTAACCTTAGACAAGAACTGAAAATATGAACTAAATATAATTAAAGGAAAAAGAATACAACACGTAATAACACTGCCACTCTACTTTTATGTGGCTCAATGATAAATTGATAAATTGCAATAACCTTAATTTCACATCCTTAGAGGTGGAATACTATCATAAGTCAAATTAAATGTGAGGAACATTGATAAATAGCATACAAACCTTTCCTACCATATGACGAAGATATTGCGTGACATATACACACAAAGAGTCGAATTGAGAAATACCTCGTCATTAAAATTTGCTGAACAATTTGTTTGTTTATTACATTGTTGCGGCGTGACGTGTAGAATATTATTTAAGCAGGTGTAGCCAGGTATATGCAATGCTAGATAGTTTTGTATGCATTAGTTAAAATGGAAAAGTGGAATTTGGCAATCTTACTTTTCATCCTTCTCCTTTACACTCTTAGTATTCGTGTCCCATCTTTTAATATTATAAAAAGTTATTTTATTATATCAAATATAATCTAGTTTAATTATTGTGGCTATAGGAGCAATTTTTCTACTAAAGTAAGAAACATATTATAGGCACTTTGGCTTATTTTTATGTGGACACCACACTCCTCGGTCATCCCCTCTAGGAAACTACAATATATCATTTTAATTTAATTAAAGTTACAAGATATCTTTATGAATTCAATTAAAAAATTTCTTTTCACAAGTTTTATTTAACTAAAAACGTTAAAAATTATGTGACGTTGCATAATTTGTAAACAAATAAATGAAATTATTTTTTATTTCTTAAACGTAGTAGTAATTTCTTAATTTCTGGAATGGCCTGTTGGTCTAGCGATCATTGGTCCTGTCTGCTAAGCAAAAGGTCGTGGGTTCATTTCCTTGATTCGTTAAATGAATATGTCTTCTGTGTTTGGATATAATTTACATACAATATGTATTTATTTAGAAATACATACATATATAGGTATGTTAATCACTAGCCTGGTTACCATATTACAAGTTCTGCTTAGTTTGGAATCGGACGGCCGTGCGTAAGATGCCTGAAGTTATTATTATTATTTTTAATTGTAATTCACTGCTTATCAAAGTTTTGATGAAGAAGATTCAAGAAGCCTGTTAACCAATTTAAGCCATACCTTGCGTATTAATAATCACTTAAGTACTACTTCCCTGCCCACTGTAACCCACAAATTACCAGGAGTTTTTACGGATATATTTTTGCATTTGCGAATGATGCAATAGTCGTACTTACTATACATATTCTCTGTGCAAACTACTAGAATTCATGGTTATTATACTGATTATGAACATAAACTTTGAGAAATAAGTCGTAAATATAAACTCATATGCTTGTTTAGAAGTCGCTTGGCGGCAAAAGACAGATAATAATCTATACACTAACATGATGGACAGCGGTTTAATATAATTGTCAAAAGTTGATTTTTGAATTAAAGTTTTGCATTTTAAGACTTTGAAAGTCTTAAAAATTTTTTTTTTTTTTATTTCGCAGAATAATAATATAACTTATAAGACTTTCTTTAAAAGGGTGGCAACTAGTCTATTGAATGTATATTCAATAATATAATAATTCACCGTTTTCCTGTGACACATTGACAAGCTGTATGAAATTTGTTCTGCTCCTCAATGAAATTACATCAGACTCGATAATCCTTGTTGGGTTGAGTTATATATTATACTTATGCATAGTAAACACAATTTTGGCGGGGTATCCATCAAAGTTAGTGTCGTTTATCATTATGTCATCCGTCTTCACGAGGCTTACACGTTAAATATGTAAAAATGTTTTAGAAGTCTTCTCAAGTATCATCTCTAATATAGAGCTTTGGTTGATATCTTTACAATTCCTGTAACAGTGATGTGTAAATTGCTTTCAAATAAACGAATACGCATTCAAAGTAATAAAAAAAAACTGTTAATGGTTATATATGTAATTGTATAGTATGAAATTTTGGACACGAACTTATAAGTGTTATGTTACGAATTCCACTGTGCCCAAGAACAACGACAAACTGAGAGGCACTCAACTGTCCCCTTTCTGCATACCATAATTTTAGCACACTTATATAATAGGGAGCAGGGCCTATTGCCGTCAACCGAACATTGTATGATTGTTTATATACTGTCTGATAAATAACACTCTGATCCCTTATTCACCCTTATCCACACGGCTAACACGGTTATAGGTTATTGACCCAAATCTGCTTGAGACAATATCTACGGGTTTCAGGTGCCTTCACTACCTACCTGCCGACCGGGCCTTTTCAATATATGTATATACTTTGGATTTGACAATCTTCATTTCAATTAGGTTAGTATAAGTGGCGCCAAATCGTAGTTAGCTAAATGGGTTCAAATAAATCCCTGCTTAGCCCTTCTGGGATACAGAAAGAACGATGTAACGAATATTTTTATATGTAAAATCTTTTTCATTATAGACAATACAATGCGAGTGTGTCATACTTTGGACACATCAAATTTCAAAAGCAACAATGGTTTCAAACGAGGTCACGAGTCACTTCACTCACTGCAAGCGTTTTAAAGCACTATGGACTTACTAGGTAGCGTTATAGTAAAATTATGAGGTTTGCGTAACAAATCCAATTTTTACAACATTGTAAACTAAATTGCTTGGTTCGTGGCAAAATAGAACTTTGATTTAGAGAAATAAAATGTTAAGCTGTGCCTATATCAAATGATACTAAACCTGGAACGTATCTTACAAATGTCTTATTTCTTACTGTACTTATTTTGTATCGTACAATTCCGTAGTACTCATATTTTCTTTAAATGGGTGTGTTCGTATGTAATTTTAATTAAAACTAAATTTTATCATATCAAAGTATGCATCTCGATTTAAAAGTCACTAAATAACTCAAATTGAATATATGTATGTTTTTTTAAAATGTAAAGAAATTTTTAATGAACAGAACAGAGCATAGAGTGTTTATTTAAATATACGGTTTTACTCACGTGTGTATTTCGATCATGCCCGACGAATAAGTAATTCACGAAAGTTTTATTCTAATAAAACATAGTGACGAAAAATATAAATATTTTTTTAAAAGAAATAGTAGGAGCTTACTTACTAAACGACAAAAAACGAGGTTGTTCTCTAGTCAACCCATATATGTATTTAATTCTTAATTTTAGACAAAAAGTGATTGGCATCGGTTGGAGTATAAAGATATAATCTCTTCATAAAATATAGTACAAGTCGCTCAAATCTGTCATCAGAAACAAACAAAATGACTTAAATGGTTTTCAGGATTTCAGCACAATCCTTTTTCAGTTAGAACCTCAACGAATAAAACCATTCGTTACGATAATAGCTCGTTATTTTTAACAGATCTCTAAAAGTACCTATTGATAGAATAAACTGCTAACAGTAAAACTTACCGGCCATCGGACGACCCTAAAGTTTTTATAATGCCCCTTTGTATTGTCTTCCTACCTTAATAGTATCAGTAAACTTTGTCTACGAGGGCTGTCTTATGGAATGTTGAGAGGAGCTAGAGTCGTTAAAATTCTTATGTTGTTAGCTTCTTACAACGTAAAATTCAAAAGACTTTTTTTTTTTGAAAAATAATAACATTTACTGTAACACTTTTTTAAGATTCTGTTAATATTTTTTCAACTATAATTCCCAAACTAACGATTGACGCCAATAGTCTTTCCCCTATTACATAAGTATAACTAAATTACGATAAGCAAAAAGTGAGTGTTGAATACGCCTCAGCCTACCCTTTTGGAGACAGGTGTCAGCATTATGTACTGATTACGGTCGTATTTTAAAACAAAAACGAGTAGTGGTAGTATATTATGCATGGAATTCTATGACGTCATATGACGCTAATAAGATAAAAATATAATAGATAGATAAAAAAACTATAATAGATACATACACACAAAACAGTGTATATTTAATAGAATTATTAAACATACACTATTATGACAGGCTACAACGCGAACGCGAAGCGCCACGCTAATAGCTCGCCCGGCTGTTGACGGCGAATGGTGGGGTGATGAGACGTGACGGGCTTGATAGGTACATTGGTCTTGAGTTCGAATGAAGATATGAACACCATCGCGATTACAGTTATTTATTGAATTTGATGGTTTATAGCTTTAGTCATGTGTTTGTTTCTTATATTATAATTTAATACCCTTTAAATAATGTAGGTACTTTTGTCAACTACTTAGGATGTAGTTGTTTCTTACAGTCTAATCCTTTACGATGTTTGTGCGCTTGTGTAACCTGGTGATCACACAAGCACTTATAATCACATATATTGTCATTTTTTTTATAGTATGGGGGACAGACCAACTGACGGGTCACCTGATGGTAAGTAACACCCTTCCCACATGGACACCTACAAGAGTCGTAAGTATGCTGCCCACCTTTGAGGGTGATGAGGAATGCCTGGAAGGGAAAGAGGAGAGGGGAGATAAAAAGATGGGAAGAAAGAGAAGGGGATGAGGGGAGGGGAAGAAGAAAGAGGAGTTTTTTTTTATTTTTTTATATATTAGCCTACCATAGTGACTCCACTTTGCCTGATGGAAAGCAATAAGTGGAGTCAAAGAGTGGTGGTCACCATCCTCATTGCATGTCTAGTCAATGCAGCATGGTGACCCACACTATGGCGGCCTGGTGAGATGCTTTTTCACGCCCCGCTTAAAAGACCCGGGATCATAGTGGGAAAGAAACACGTGCGCTGGTCAAAGAGGTCAGCTAGTAGATTCGCTTTCTCTTGCGGCTCGTGGGCCAGTGATCCGTCAGGGTAGTTCAACGGCGGCAGCGAAGGTTGGCAATAGTTGGACTGCACGGCTTTGGCCAATCGCCAAAACTTACGGCTACCCGTAGGGTACGCGACGAGTTCTTGACCAAACCGTGCAATGCGCTGGGCATCTGCTCTGATGTAAGCCCTCTTGCATTCTCTAGTGGCTCTGTTTAGTGCTGCTTTTAGGCGATCAATGTCTGGGTCACAATGTGCGCGGGCCCTGATCCATGCGCGGTAGGCCGACTGCTTTTGAGCAACGGCCCGGATGCACTCGCGATTGAACCAGGGACGGGTCTTCGTGCTGGCGACTTCACTGTAGGGGATATAATTCTCCATACCGACAGTGATTTCGTCAGTCACGGCAGACACACTTTGCGACAGATCCCTATCTTTAAAGCAGCGTTGAGCCCACGGGATGGATGCAAAATATTCCCGCATTCCATCCCAGTCTGCTGACGAGTACACACACACACAGTCAGTACAGGTCGTGGAGGCGTAACAAGAGGCACTGAGGTCGACACCAGGCAGTGGTCGGAGGATCCCAGAGGGGCGAGAACCGATACGCTGTACTGCACTGGGTGATTCGTCAGCAGTAGGTCCAGCAAAGAGGGCGCTTGACCCGTTATGTCTGGTATCCTGGTGGGCTGGAGTACCAGTTGGGTAAGGTCATGCGTGAGAGCAAATGCGTGGGCAGTTCGACCAGCGTGGTCAGTTTTGGAAGATGCCAGCCAGGACTCATGGTGGGCGTTAAAATCTCCCAAAAACACCAGTTCGGCGGTCGGAAACTGCTCCTGCGCTTTATCCGCTGCTTGACTCAGGTGGTCAAAGAGTCGAGTTGTCTCGGAGTCTCCGGAATGGGAGCGATAGAGGCACACGTAAATCCGGCTCGTAGAGCCAAAATCCACGTGGAGCCAAAGGATGGAGAAGGATGTGTCTTCTAGGCAGTGCAGACGGCGACAACAAACATCCGCCCTGATGAAAAGGCACACTCCAGCCCTTGCGAGGAAGCACTCCTCGAGCACGTAGCCGGGATAGTGGAGATATGCCGTGTCGGCAGGGCGGCGTATATGTGTCTCCGTAAGAAAGAGCATGGCCGGCCGAGCCGTCTCGAGGTGTTGGTGTACGGCGCTGAGGTTTGCATGGAGTCCACGTATGTTAGTGAACTCCACCTCAAAAAGCGGGTTGGTAGGAGAGGAGGATGCCGCTGTAAGACCACTTTTCTTTTTTTGTGCTGCCATGATAGAAGAGGAAGGGGGCGTAAAAGGCATGACAGTCATCGTGGCAATGTAAACTGAGACTAAAAATGCTGTGTCATCATGTATCGGTGAAGCATGACGGTGACCGAACCGCCGGACGGAAGGGCCCCCGTACCCTCCCAGAAGTGGTCGCCGGGTCCCACCATCCGGTCACCAACCGGCACGACGAGCCACTCCGTGGATTATGCGCGACCTGACGGGGCAGCCTCCCAGGGTGGTTAGCCGTGGTTGGGCCCCTCTCTATGCCGCGGGCGGCCAGCGGCACCACCGTTTCTACGGGTCTCCCTGGCCGACGGTTCGATCCACGCCACCCTCACAATGACTCTACAGCACTCCACTGCTCACACACATACCACGATAACTGTCACCCCTGCATCGATGGGCCTCCGGTCTCTCACTCACCAGCGAAAGGCGACACCACGAATGTTGTCACTTTAGGCTGGTTTTCTGTGAGAGGGTAGTACTGCCCCGGTCGAGCCGGCCCATTCCTGCTGAATAAATCAGCGTGGCTCTACTACCTGTTGGGCATCCGGAAACCTGTGAGGCCGTGGTATCGCGCCGGTCGAGCCTAATCATTGGTGCCTAATCATGGCTCTACCACTGTTAAAACTTACTGGACTCCGCAGTAGCTATTAGCATTATCTCATAATAATTATAATGATATTAATCAACTAATAGACTACGTATACTATTACCGTATGTTGGCCAGAGGAGTTTTAGGATACTAGCTCAAAAAATTTTAGCTTAAATCTATATATGTAGGTCACAGAATGTGTTTTAGTATAGTACTTTAGGCATCGAAGGCATAACTCAGATCTACTTAGAATTTACATTAAAATGAATTTACATGAAAATACATTAAAATAAAAATTACAATAAAAAAATTGCAAACCGCATCCAGCCCTAACAAGTAAGTCTGAGAGTGTTATTGACATAGAAGCAGTACCTCATATCAAATTGGACGCTGCGGTAGGAGGAGTGGCGGGATCGCTGCGGGTCTCTGGAAGTAGCATCGCTATCGTACTCGTACAGGGTGGGTAGAGAACTGGGACCGGGAGTACCATTTTTTCTTCTTGCAGTAACGGTTCTGATGAAAGAAGAAAACATAATCTCAGTGACGTTATAGAGCAAATATTTCGAGATGTATCGTACTTTATTCTATATAAGTTCTTAATACAGTAATGACAGCGGATGTGTCTCAGTCAATATTGGTGCCTGTTAGTGAAAGTCATTATATTGCTCGAACTTTCCGCTAACTTTCACAGGGTCCAAATAATAGTTGTCTAAATATGAATATTTAAACACCCCTGACTACCTCAGGGTCTCAGGAGTTATATTACCTATGTATGTATGATTTATAGCTTTTTTTTTATGTGAATCCTAATGGCCTGGTCTAGAAAAAAACATTTCTATATCTTAGGTTTATCAGCCGGTGGTTCCCATTAGTGGGGCGCGAAGCGGTGATCGTGGGCAACTCTAGTGAGCTCGTCTCTAGTGGGAGCTCTGGCAAGTTCTCTACGCAGGGTACTCTCGTGGGTGATGAGTTCGCGCCAACGAAGTCATTCCTCACGGGTTAGGCGGTAGGAGCGCTCGGTTTCCATAAGAACCTGGAATATCGACCAAAAGTTCCGTGAGGAACAAATTTAAAAACTACTAAAATTAGTTTCGGGACCCAAAGAGGTCCTTTATCATAAAAATGAGGAGACTTTTATGCTGCAGGTCGTTTCATCTTAACCGAAAATTTCATATTTGTGGAAACGAAGATAGAAAATAACTTCAAAAATCAAAAAGTTCATGACGAGTAATATTACATTACATTTATACCAACTTAGAAGAACTCAGCAATTAGTTTCAAGAGTCATCGCTAGATAGCGGCACTAGTAAAACTTTTATATATTTATTTAGATACATTTATAATATTATCACAGGTCTTTGATACTGTAATTTTTTTTTTACATTTTAAAAAGATAACTCCAGCATTACGAATAATTCCTGTATCGCGGGGGACTTTACAAACATTTATACAACGGACACAAATAACATCCAGATCCGAGACAAGTATTTGTGGGTCACACAAATTATTATCACGTGTGGGAATCGAACCCACGGTTCAGCAGTCAGGGTCAGTAACCACTAGATCAACAGGCCTATCGAAATGCCATAACATAGTTGTGCCTAAGATAAGAAAAAGTAAAAAAACATAAAACATTTTACCTCATCCTGCGCTTCAGTCTTCAACACCCTCGTCAGTATGCTCCAGTTGACAGGAACCGGTATTGGTTCCGGTACATCTTATCATCATCATCACGTAAGAGAGGGTTGCGGGCTACAGGCAGCTCTGGTAAAAGAGGGAGATCGGATGTCGCTTGGTACGACTGGCCTATCTGCTTGATCAGCTCGGGAGATAATAAATCTGGACTGCCCTTTTCTGAAATTATTATTTTTTTCTAGTATAACTGACGATTTTTAACAATTGTATTTTAGAACTAGATGATCAACACATGTACACATTAACATGTGTCGATCATCTAGTTATAAAATACTTCAGCCAATTCGAGTGATCAGATATGCAAGGAATGTAGATCCCTTCCTTGCTAGCACGTCGGCTTCTGAGTTGCTTTGTACATTGCCTGTATACATTATCATCTTTCAAAGATATATTGTTTTGGAATCCTGTGACATGCGGCAGCTATCAGAGGTTGGTAATCCACTATTTGTTTTTATAGTAAAGAGGGACAAACGAGCCGAAGAGTCACCTGATGGTAAGTGACTTCCGCCGCCCACACTTGAAACTCAAGAGTGCTATCCGCCTTTTAGGGTAGAGGAGGAGGGGAAACAGGGGAAGGGAAAGGTGTGGCCTCCGATTAACTCACTCTCTCTCGCGTGCAGATTCGAAGTAGAGATTCCGCCAATGGGGAGTATTTTCAAAGATAAAAAAAAACAGTCTATAAATATAAAATCGCCATGTTCGTCAACTCCACAATAAAAATCAAATTTAATGTTAATAGGAATATTATTATTAAAGCGGAATATAATAAGGTAATGTCAATATGATAGATTTTTAATCTTAAACAATTTACCTGCATGAAATTTAAATTCGAAGAGAATTTAAGTGCATTACACTTTAGTTTTAATAGAACCACGGGTAAACGAAGCTCTTGCGCTTAGATTCCAAAGGCAAAAAAATGCCCATGGTTCGACTATTTAGAACTCCGCCATCGGAACACGGGCAATAGACGGGTAATTCGTCTTGTAGGTTGTTAGAAGCCTACTTACTTTAAAATACTTATATCAAATGTGTTTATACTGACGTGTTTTTAGTTATTGTTTAATTATCATCAACATCGAGGGTCGATTCGAACACCATATGAAAATTTGTTTGATCCATAAATAGTTGACCAGAGTCTAGGTGGTCTTTTTGTCCATGGTATGTATGTTTATAAATCCCCTTAAGACACAGGAATAACTCTTAGTGCGTAAATTCTCTAAACAAAGAAAATAATTCTAAAAACTTTTAATAGCAGAGCTATGTTTTATTACCTTTAGTAGTTTAAAAAACGATAATTATATTTTTATTATAATATTTTTGTCTAAAATAGCTTCGTTGTTAAGTTTGAACTTTAGCATCATAACTCTTGGATAACTGGTAATATCTTAGTATGAAATATTACAAATTATCAAAGAGTTATAAGTCATAAGCAATTATTAACAATATTACAAAGCATAGGTTTAATGATAAATGTGTTTTATTATTGGAAAGTAACGGCTTTTTAAAATATGTGGTAAGATTATTGCCATTAGTCATGGACATAGTTTCTGGAATTTACTTATACTTCTTGTTAAGAAACAAAGTATAAAGCACTTCGTATAATTAAATAATGAATTCAATATAAAATTGAGAAAAAATAAATATTACATTGTTTTACGCTGTTAATAAATATTACATGGTAAATAGGTGTATACAAACACCCTACCATACTATACCAAACAAAGTAGCTGCCAAAACTAATAAAACATAAAAAAAACAAAGCTTTCACTTTGATTTTTGGTTTTCATAACATGTCTTAATATTAAAATTCGCATGCTGAGTAACACTGAATTCTGAACAAAAAAATAAAAACTACCAAAAACTTATTTTCTGCTTGTTTCATGATATTGTAATAAAACAATTTAATCCTTAGATAAAAGAGAAAATACAGACTTAAACAAAAATTTTGTTAAGAAAAATATTCAACACTAGACCGAAAGAAATATTAGCTCCGGCCATAAGCTTTAACTTTTTTATTCGTAAAATTCAAATTCTTCAGTAAGGGACCGAGAAAGATTGTGAATTACTACCCTCAGATAATTTTACTCCTAAAGTAAATACATAAAGTTAATGTAAAATAAACTTTCCACGAATGCGACATGGTTTAATACTGTTTGTTTGAGCTTTCAACAGGGATCACGTCAACGGTTTGAAATAACGTGAAACGTGCCTTCATTTGAATTTCAGTGTATTCGCTTTCGATATCAATGCTGAGATACGTTTTTTCGCCATTTCACAGTATTTATAAAGCAATCCCGTATCGTAAGGCAAAGGGTGAATTCTCTTTTAATAAAATGTTTGTAGCAACTAGCATTTTTAACTACACTTGTTAAAAAAGGATGATTGGAGCATATGACTTTACATTTCTTTTAATTTTTTTATTTATTGTTTTCCTTTCTATTTTATAATATCTGTCTTTTGTTAACTACAAATTTGGTCCCTTTCACGTAACAGATAACAAAGCCATTGTCGTCCATCGGACACATCAACATTAAAAGCTAAAAACCAAAATGAAGTATATTGATAACAAAACTTAGTTAAGAAGTTAAGGCAATGAAAAAGTATATTACTTACAGGTATGGAATGGACAGTGTAAAAAAAAGCTGAAGCGTAAAGCTTAACTCTGTCTGTTGCTATGAAGTATGAGTTCTCTAACGACCTTCAAACCTCTAACAATCTTTTAATTCTTATATAACGGTGTAGTAGTATGTAGTGTAGTATCATTGGTACGTCTAGTAATACTCTTACAGATCTACAATGTCCTTAAAATTGTGAAACGGCTCTACTGTTCAACCGACTATTGATATAAAAATAACAACGAAGTTGTCTCTAGTTGTGTGCCTCTTCTAAAATCTATGTTGTATAAAAATTGTTATACTTTATAAACAGCATCGCTAAATAAAATGAGGCGTCATTCATTAATTAGCGGAGTTCGACGGTATCTACTCGACGGTCCACGATGATCTATCGGTCGATCTTGGGCCAGTTGTATTAAATATGCTATCTTACCCGTAATATAGGCTGGACATTGTTGTTCTTGGGCTACTAAGGCAGTATTATTCTAGTCAGAGGTTTGTCCATGTTCCACGTAGCACTTTGATACAAGTTAGAAGTGCTTTTAGAAAAGGAAAATCTTACTTTTTGCAACTACAAAAAATATAATTATTTTTATATTATTATACCCATGACGCAAAAAAAAGGTGTTTAATAATAGCTGCCAAAAGTTTGGGTGTTATTATAATGGATGGATGTTTGTTACTCAATCAAAAGCATTTAGACGAAAATTGCACAGAGCAGTCATGCAGAGAGCACATAAACTGAGGCATGCACAGACTTCAAAAAAGACAATCCAATCCAAAGACTCATTTATAACTATTATAGAATATCCTTTAACTCTAAACTTTTGGGAGGTTATACCACCATCAGCATAGCAACATGACACGCAAACACCTTAAAATTTGAGGATTTCCTTCGATTGCCCATTGAAATCAATAGTTCTGTTAAATAAATTTGCGGAGTCGAACATAAAACCTCCTTCATATATGAAGTCTGTTAAAAAATCCTCTTATTATAGAAGCTTTCGGGTGTGTTTACTAACCGTTCTCAGTTTACCTTGCGATAATCTAATGCAGGGGACAGCCAATAGAGTACAGACAAACAAAAGCCTTCAATGTGTACCTATTAATGCGTAAACCGGTCAGATGGTATTGACGTGCGGGCCACCTGTCTTGGACAGTACTCCATTTAGAGTGAAACAGGTAGGTATGCTGTAGGTTGTTAGTAATGAAAAAGACTTTTCATTGGCTTTGTTGTCTCAATATTGTAAATGTATAAGGTCAATTTGGTGTTTTACGTTTGAATTAGCAAATTATTATTTTGATGATAAGAGCTAATAAACTGTGACATATCTCTTCAGAACGGCACCTTTTGATTCATACCGCAAAACAACAAAAAGATTATCAAAAAAAATCTCTTATTCTAATGTACGCTTGTAACGAAGGTTAGAAAAGGAAAAGATTGGCATTGATATCAAAACGCCTATATAAGTGTATAAACTGTATCCTTCATACCGCAATTTTTACCATTAGCTCTGTAATATTTCCATAAAAAGATTTTTTGTAATCGGTTCAAAACAGGGTATTTTATCACTATTATATTTTTATGAAGACTGTGAAGTTTTCTCTCGCGTTTGCAGTAATTCCGATACTAGGGACGAAGTTATTTTTGGTTATTATTGGCAATTAGGATAGCGTTTATGAGTGAACAATGAACATCTCTAATTAAACTGACGTTTGACTTTTAGATTTTCGTAGAGAAAGCTCATAAGAATTTAAAAGTTATTATGTAAACTTGTATGCGCATTTATTTTGCAAGCAAGAATTTTGATGATGTCATAAAATGGCATAATAGCTCAAGAGCCACTCTCGCCACAACGCCGTTCAAATCCCACACATGACAAAAATTTGCTCGATCCACAAGCATAAGTGGGTGTTTTCTGTGTCTATTTTTTTATGTTTTCCAACTTTAAACAAAAAGTTTACTCCTTCAACAGACGTATTTAGTGTCATTTAAAACTGTGCTAAGTTAACATAATAAATATGCATTTTTCAAGGGCACATAGCAAATATAAGGTAAATTTCTACAAGAAAGACTTTCTCCAAGGTAAGTGATAAAAAATGGCAACAAATATTCAGACAAACACAATTATAAAGATTATTCGCATCCGACCTCCATCCCGCCTCTTTTAACCATGGGCTGTCACCTAACTAAATTTATATTCAATTCTTAACTATAGAATAAGCTAGCAATAATTAATAATTATTCATTATTCCATCTTCCGTCGCCTCTAAAATACCCTGTCTCGATAGAGATAGAGATTAAAGAGTTTTTAAACGCTTTATTATACAAAAGCCGTGTCTCACAGTTTCATCAGCGTGATGTTTAATAGTTGATTAATATCTATCCAATATTTAAAAAAATATTCAAATATAACTGTTACTTCTATGTTTTAGCGCGTTTTAACAAACGATCATATTACTAATACTATAAGGTGGAAAAGTTTCATCGTATTTCATATAAAGACGAAGAAAAAAATTAAAGACATTTTTAAAAGAAAAGAAATTAAAGACATTTTTTTTTTGCAAAGTTCAATTTCATTTAATTATAAATATATATATTTGTGTCATTTTATTCGATAACTAGTTAGCATCTTGTAGGCAGTGACATAATCAAATGGCTGTAGAAATCTTAGGATTTATAACAAAAAAATGCGAAGTAGTTTTGACAGTCCTCCCTTGATGTTAATCTAACACTATCCAATGATTTCTGAAGAGACTGAAACAGGTAAAAATGTGAGGCTGCAAGGCTGAGTGGCAAAGATGTGTGTGTCTGAAAGACCACTCGGTAATAACTCATAATTAACGATGCCCTTCCAATCCCACCATGCACATAGCATCACATCATTATTGCGTGTTATTCCAAAACCTGTAATGTGTGTTGACTACCCTTTGGCCAGGATCTTGTTGTGTGGTCAATCCTTAGTTCCTCGGCAATGTTGTAACTACTAATAAGCCAATCATGGTCCACTTTTTAAAAAATTACATCAACTTTATCCGTATGAGCTTTTTTTTTTTGCTTACGGGGTGGAAGATCCTCATGGATGTCCTTCGCCCCATTGGGGAGGGCAAAGGGGTCTGTCGGACTCTTACCGACTAAAAACCACCCCGGTGTTCCTCTTCTTGCCAATGATTGGGGGGCGCGAGGATCACAATTGTATTCTTCCGCCACCCCAACAGGTATTGACCCGTCTCACCCAAGACGGGTCTCGTCTCCCGATGCGACCGTCACCCTTCGGTCGCAGTCCTCAATAAAGCATGCACGGAACACTGCGCGCTGCCTCTTAGGCCTGCAACTGTTCGGACGACGAATTCCCCAAAATCGTCGCCCGCAGGCAACTTCCTAAGGTGGCCGGAGATCAACAAATGCCCTCCGGCGCCCGGTGCCCCTTCTGCGGGCAGAGAGAGCTGTGCGTGCTATTCGTTCTCTCTCCCGTTCCGCCGCTTCCTTTGAGGATATAACCTCCTCACAGAAGGAAGCGACGGCGCTCCATGCGCTCTCGCTCCGAACCATGGACAGAACCAAGGTCGGAAGCGAGAGACTACCCGCAGAACCAATTGCCGCGTCAAGATCACGACGTTGGCTGGCCGTTTTTTGGTATGGGTCGCATTTCTCCCCCTTTTGTAATAAAACTTCAGAACATATAGAATTTCTTCGATAGATTCACTCAGTTTGGCGAACAAAAAACAATTAAAAAATGGCGGGCAAATGTTTTTTACTTTTTATTTTTCTTAATATCCTATATTTATTTAAATATTTATTTATACTTATGAATTTAAAATTGATATTAAAAAGGAATTGAATTGATATAAAAAAAAACAGACTAATATGAACAATACAATATCAGAGATTTTTTTTTAAATTTTATACATACAAAGTATGAGAAGACTTTGGCCGACCTATTAAGTATCGAAATGTTCATTTTTAATTAGTATTGAAACGTATTTGGTAATATAAATTTTATTATAACATAATAGCTACTACACTTAAACAAATGTTTATTATTTCAAACAATGCATTTATGAGGCATTGGTATTATGAATATCCATTATTACTTTAAATTTGAATAGAATGTTGCAGAGACTGAAGTAGTTTTGGGAGATGTATTTATTAATACTGTTTATATTAGGTAAGTTGTATTTTATTTATATAACATTATTTTTTTATATAATCATGTAATATTTGAATTGTCATTGTAATTTTAAGAGCATCAATTAGGAAGCAGATAATTCTAATACGTATTTTTTTAATTAATAGTATTGAGTGTATTATTTTGTTCATTAAAATAAAATCAATCGTCAACCAATTATATTAAAATCGATAAGAGGGTGCTGTGGCCATCACTGGAAGAGGCCTTCAGCCAGCAGTTAGATAAGACCACCAGATGTGGGTTTACATAACCGATATTATTTCTCAGTCAGCTGCTCTGTCATCAAATAATTACATTGCAGATTTCTCTTACAAGTATGCAGACTCCTTACCAAAATATTCTGACGAAGTCAATGAAACCTTATTTGGTAATTTAGCATCAATGCAAGATTTACTAACGAGCGCAAAATACACACTTGAATGGAATGGTACAACCGCAAACCATTTACAGTTTTTGGATCCAGATATAAATTTCAAAGAAAAAGTAAAGTTTATAGAGCCAGATGAATTTGTAGTAGACGAAAACAGTCAAGACCACGCTGACCTGGTCTACAATAAGCTATCGAAGGAAGTGAACGTAATGAGGAGAGCCGAGGATTATGAATTTAGTTTAGTTGACATGGATGACCTGGACGCAAAGGTAGGAAACATTGAAAGAGAAAAACGTTACGCAGCAAGACGTTGCTTCCTACAATTTATCATACATACAAGACACGAAGTTGGCAAAGCTTTACGCCAAAGAGAATCAATGAGATATGACAAGAGGTACCAAATAGGTTATCTCTTTAATAGGTTAAGAAGAATAAAAACTGAACAGTTAAAACTGCTTTATTATTTACATAATCAAATACGCCACAGAAGTATACCAAAGGGTCATTGGTTTGTTAATTATAGCTTATTTTATGTAGCGGACCCATTTTTACATCATTTGATGATATATGAAAAATTAGCCGCGTTTGATGTCGATATAAAAGATACCATTAATTACATAATGCAAATATATGCGAAGAAAGCTCTTTTTGATTTTGTTGAAGATGATGACGACATAATAGCAACGACTCGGACCCTGCCTCCACAGCTAACAGCGCCACCCGGTGCTACTACTCTCGGCCAAGATAAAATGGCCACATCAAAACCAACTGACATTCACCTTATACCTAAAAATAAAAATTGATTATGTTCGAGAATAATTTAAAAAAAATAATGCTATATTCTGTTTTTTAAATTCAATTTTTAGTGATAGTAATAAGTATTGAAATCTGTAATTGACCTAATATACTGCCTCGTTGCTTTGCAGCAAAAATTGTTTTATACACAAAGAAAAGAGTGACAGAAAAGGTTCGGAATTAAAAATAACTTTTGATATCTCATACACGGTACACATATTAATATAATCTTGTTTGGATCAGACTCCCAAACTAAGTGAAGTATATGTTATGGTAACGAGAATGGTGATAACGTATAGAGAATATTTATATACATACATATATACGTGTTGCACATATAAATTAGATACATACTGTTCTGTACAATTCTCATTGATGATTGTTCTGCAGAAATGATCATGCTCATCACATAAATTATTATACCGGGTGGGGATCGCACCTACGACCTCTCGCTTTGTAACCAGGTTTAGTAACTAAACTTTAGTCTTTCTTTAGTCAGTGAAGTGGCCTATTAGTCTAGTAGTTAGTAACCTGACTGGTAATGAGGTCGTGAGTTTAATTCCCACACGGGATAAAAAGTTGTGTGATCATAGAATTGTCCCGAGTCTAAGTGTTCTTTGCGTCTATTGTTTGTATTTTAGTAGTCTCCTGTGACGACTATCTACACATAAAACTGAAATTGGTCGGTGTCTGTACATTGAAGATATTGTTTATGTTGGTGCTCCTTATAAAGGCGACCCTTTTATATTACAGTTTAGACCCTATTAGGCTTATTATTCATTTTATTTTATATATATTTAACATAAATTGCTAGGATCAATGTCAATGTAAAAAATGTCCATCATCACTTGTGTTATTGTGTCTATTAAGACGAAGTATTCAGATTTCTTCTCTTCTCGTCGTACATCTTTATGCCTTGATCAACGCACTGTATTTGCAGGAGGAACTACATTTTTATCTTAAATACTAGGAATGGCAAAACAGCGTGTGATTAATACGTCTCTACCTACCCCCTAATAAGGTTTAAGCGTAAATGTATGTATCTATTAAGGAACATTACTATGCAGGACTTTAGTCTGTAACTTGGAGTATATCAACCTAGGTCTCTGGGTTCCTAAGGTCCATATTGGGATTAGAACTTGCTTGTATATTACAGAGTGAGTTAGTAGAGGCATGCTTAGGCATGGGCCGGCTCGACCGGTGCTATACAATGGCCTCACAGAAAACTAGTTGTTTGTTTCAGGGAATTGCGTTGCAATTCCCTGAAATTAGTGAGGTTTCTCGAAGCCCAACTCCCCCTCTCCTTTTTCGTCACTCTAGTTCCCCTTCCCTATTTCCTGTCTCCTCATCCACCTCTCTTCTTTCCCCTTCCCTCATCACCCTCAAAGGCGGGCAGCGCACTTACGGCTCTCGAGTTGTAGGTGTCCATGGACGGCCGTTGTCACTTACTATCAGGTGCCCCGTCTGCTCGTTTGTCCCCCTATAATATAAAAAAAAATAGAGCACTAAAGTAAAGGAGCTAAATAGTATATATATAGCCTTTTATAATTATTTAGAGACACATTTCTACTGAGTTCGTATATTCAGTGAAGTGCGCCAAAGCCAAGTCTTCCCCGTAAGTGCGCTCGCGATCGTAGTGCCCATACCTTGGAAAACGCTGTTCATGCTGGATTACTGCGTTATTATATTACGTCATTCTCTTAACAAATCGGTAGTACTCTAAGTTACTACATGTTGATATCTATATGTGTATATTTGACCGAAGTGCTGTAGTAGCAATATATAATTACCTACCTAACCATCTAATCACGTAAGTAATCACATATGGTTTTAAAATTGTATTAATATGAATAATAGAAACTTCATCCTTCTGGCAATACGTAAAGGATAAATGTAGCGTAGTAAGCAAAAAATATATAAGCAAAGGTAGTAAAGTAAAGGGATAAGGGGCTGTAGATGCATTTGCGGCATTTTTAGTTAGGTTTTTATATGGATAGTTGCATTTGCTCCGTCTTAGCTGGTATTATGAGGGTTTTGACAATGAACCTATCACTGTAGGACTTTTTTGGATAATGTATTCATTATGGATACAATATACCTTTAAATCTACCTAAATTGTATTATAATCACCATATCAATAAGGAATAAGTATATATATATAAGTATTATCCTCCCTTCATCTCCTTTCATGCTCCCTCCCCTCTTTCCCCTCTATCCATCCTCCCTCTCCTCCTTCCCCTTCCCTGCTTCCTGTTTCCCTTCAGAGAAAGAAGTGACCAGAAGGATCACTCACGATGATCACGAAGGAGAAATTAGGTTTAACATTTGGCAAACTACGTCGAGTTTTCGCATCATATTTAGCAAAGTGCCTCAACTTGAAGATCTTTAAACAGTGTGTCCCAACCGTTACGACCAACGGTACCGAGACGTGACACTAACGGCTAGTCGTTAAACGTAACGCCGCTACGCAGATGGCTGTATAGAAGTTAGGTGGGGAAAGAGATCATGTAGATCTGCGATGCAACCTCCAAGTAAGGAGGTCTGCTGGTAGTCCCAGGAGTTGAAGGACTTCTGCACAGCATATGTACTCTTACTATTCTCTTACTACTAAGACTATTCTAATGAAACTAACATAGGAATTTGCATCAAGCCGTCTAGGTTCTCAGGCGTGACAAAGAAACATCACTCAAATAACATAAGTCTCCGTCTTTCGCAGTCTGAAATAAATAAACATTACTTTATTTACACATCATTCAGCGTATAGCCGTCCACTGCTAGACATAGGAAACACCCAACGTGTGCCATAGCACCCAGTCCCTATGGCGGGGGCCGTCCGTTCTTTCCTTTTACTCATTTGCGGTCTCCTCTCTAGGATCGTTTACTCCTACGGCCATCGGTCCTTCGTAAGATGTGGCCAGCCCATCGCTACTTCAGTATACTCCTTCTGAGAGCTATAAAGGTAATTTTAGTTGTTTGTCGGATGATCTCATTCCGAATTTTATGGACGTACGGGTCATTTCGAAACAATCATTCTTGAAAACAAAGGACCGATACTGCAGATTGGTATGTCAATCATTGTTTACCAGTTGTCTTGAAAAATGTTAGACAGGCAGCGCCTAAGAAGCAGTCAATCAGTGAGTCATCGAATTTACGGCTTGCATATTATATCGTTTAATTTTTTTTTTAACTTTTAAAGTTACCCCCGTGTTTTAGAGAAAATCTTTTACCTGTCAATAGTTTGTATAGACAGTGGAGCTAATTTTACGAGTTGGCTTTATTTAATTTTAAATTGATATACAGGTAATAACCGACTTTGCCCAAATACTGCAAAATCCCTTAAATATAAAATTATTACATAATTCTATGCCTATAGAATAAGTAGCAACTGATCATTTCCTTGGTTTGACTCACATTATGACAGTAAACTAAATTGCAAAGAACATGTCGACACGCTTGGTTAGAAAAGCAGCTTAGCTTTTCTTAGTATGGTATTTTTAGGTTCTAACACCACTTGTTAACACCAATGCTCTACTCTCTGAGTATTATAGCCTTGTTAAATCACTTCTTAGACATCCTCTTTCGGCAACTCTACTAATTGGGATATGATTTTTAAAACACAAGAGCGCTGTATTCGTACAAAGCATAGACAGCTGTAAATCACTTATGACTAAATACCATATTCTGACATTACCACCAATCTATATAATAGAAGTGTTTTTATTTGTAAAACATAATCCAAACTTGTTTTATAGGCTAATGGATAAAGTGAGGCGAAATCGTCTAGATAACAGTAGGTTATCCGTACAGCCGGCTAAAACTGCTCTAAATATATAAAACTGTGGTATGGTCCCTTCAATTATGATAAAATATATAAGAGCATTAAAGAGATATGAGCACAAAAAAATTTAAGCTTTTTTGCTAAAATTTTTATTATAATGTACTTACTCGATTTTATAAATGATTCAACATTGTGAACTTCAATAATTTCTTTTCTTTTTTTCTATTAAACTTAACTTTTTTTTTAAATTATTTAACACCGGAATGATGTAATTACATATTGTATAAAACATTAGTCTATTAAGAAATATTGTGACATAATTTGATAGATAGATATACATATAAGGCTGACATTATTATTACTATTATTTTGTTTAAATTGATATTTTAGTAAAATTACTAACCTGCTTCAATTTTGTATATTAAATAAGGTTAAACACATTGGTACTTAATTATTATTTAAGACTGCATCTAATCTTGTATTATACTCACACATGTTTTAGAAGATAAATATATATTTATTTTTAACTTTATCTTTACGTAGTAAGGGTTAAGCCTATTACCAGCATCCGGGCACTGTGTGTCTGTATATATATGTATATATATATGTATATATATATACAGACACACAGTGACTGTATATATATATGACGGTGACGATCCCGATATGTATATCTAGAATGTACTCTTCTGTACTCTTTATTTTTATTTTAATTACCACCAGAACCAATTCCTTTCTTTTTTCGTCACTTTTCTTTTTGTTTATAACTTTTCAAATACATACACACTCATGCCTGGATCCCCTTGGGAGTAGTCAGAGGTCTATTAAACACCGCACTTTTTTGCAGATTAGAATATGGTTCCAGTAAAGTAATAAAGTGCCAGATTAACGGCAAGCCTATTGCCGTGGTGTGGATATAAATAAGCTCATTTTATTACAGTTTGATAAACACTCATTATAAAAGACACTTACTTCTACAGTCAGGCTGATAAACAAGAGTGCTTTAAACGTTACATCTGAAAAATGAACGATACGCAACAAGAATTCATTTTCAAATAAAAATTTCAACATGGGACGGAATTTCGTTCAAATGCAAAGTTTTCAATATTGCAACAATCTCTGGTCTCAATGCTGCTGACGCGTCTAGGGTGTATACCCTAGAAAATATTAGAAGCGGCATAGCCAAATCCTGAACTACAACAGAGGATATCTCTAACACGAATGAAGTACCGCATGTATATTTTTGAGAGTTGTCGTTGAAGACATGCATTTTATTTGCCTTTGCCATATAAAATTATTAAAGCATATAAAATCCTACAGCATTGACTTGCCCTATTTCATTTTACGCAGACGTTATTTAAAAATGTAAAAGCACTCTCACTGATAAGACGATTAAAATTACCCCTTACTTGTCGATTTCTATGAAAACGTAGAGTCGTAGGACAAAGAAAGGTCATAATGTTAATGACAAAATTTCAAACGTTCACGTCCAGAGGTCCTCCAAACTCGAGTACGTCTTGTACCTAACAAACATAACGTTAGAATTGCTAACTTCTGCTTCTGCTATAGGTGGGTTCTCAGCGGCCTTCGGAAACGCAGACCCACTTCAAATATTGTCTTCAAATTAAATAATGTCGGATGGTTTGGTCGCTTATAAACAGGCCTTAAGTGATGTTTAGCTTCGTAGCCAACATCTGGGCGGTCATGGTACGATTCTGTTGACCAGTATTTTAGATGTAAAGGGTCCTCTCTGCGAGCGGTGATACGAGATCGTGTCACTCAGCGACGCTGCCGTATCGTATATACGTTTCAGTGTTGTGTTTTGCTAAGAGCGACAGCCACAGCACGTTGCCTGGAACCAGCCTGCAGAATTCCGATGGCTTTCATCATCTCTTCTCGTGTCAAATGATGTCGCTCCATATCGATCCAACCGATGTAGAAATAAATATAATAGAAATATTATTTTTGTAAAAATGCGATTTCACTCTTTTATAGGAATCCTGATTGACATTTAATTTTCTATTTTAAATCAAAATTTAAAGAAAATTCTATATTCAAATAGTGGAATACACTAAGAAGAATCAAGAACGATCCAAAAAGTTAAAATAATAATCATCAATTTCGGCGATACTCTAAAACGTACTTGATCCCACTTGTATGTCTGTATGTACATATTCCATATCACGAAAGTTTTTAGAGAGGACATGCCAGTCAACAATCAGTCAACAATCTATCCATATGAGCAATATCTTTTTCCTTATATACTACAATTTTCCCGATAGTTAATTTCTAAAGTGCCCGGATGACGGCAATTGGCTTATTACCCCCCGTTACGTTAGTGAGACCACATTCTAATAAGTAAAATGTGGGTGTGTAGGCTTGGGTGTCTATGTGGTTTCTTTAGTTTAGGCGCTTTATAATGCACTTAAAAAAAGTAGACAACCGGCTTCAATATTAAAATTTAAGACTATTGTGGTTTTCTCATGGATGCCATTGTAACAACTGGACAAAACTCATCTAACTACCCTGGAAGTACATCCTTTCCAATAAAAAAAGAATCATCGAAATCGGTTGGCGTGATATTGAGTTATTCGTCCATTTGTCGCACCCATGCTTAATGCAAATTTAAGAGTAATATGGTTTTCTCATGGATGCCATTGTCACAACTGGACAAAACTCTCATCTAACTACCCTTGAAGTACATCCTTTCCAATAAAAAAAGAATCATCGAAATCGGTTGGCGTGATATTGAGTTATTGGTCCATTTGTCGCACCCATGCTTAATGCAAATTTAAGACTTATATGGTTTTCTCATAGATACCATAGTCAGAACAGGCAACAATTAATTATAGTTATCCGGGTCTAAACTTTAGAAGCGCGTATCTCGGCGGTGCCAAATATCTGGGTGAGAGGCGAGTACGCGGTATTGCTTGCTCTTATATTGCAAACAAGTCGCATTGTGCCGTGCACTCGACATCACAACCACAATCAGGAACCTCGGGTGTGAAAGTTTTGTTAGCAGACCTATGATTAAAGAATTCAGTTCTGCTGTTCAAAGAGCATCAGCCCTTCGACAGCCAGTCTTACGTTGTAAGTTCTAACAGAGAAACACTCTGTAGACAAAATTATAGTTCTGTACAAAAACATGATCCCCGTGTCTCATTTGTATACACATGTACACATGGACTAATAAGCTACATATATTATTGTATTTGTGATCCTTTTCCTACTTGAATCCTCTGTCTGTTTCAACGAAGTACATACCTAGCAGTGTTTACGTGGATCTACTGGGGTAGTTGATTGACTGTGCAGGATTATTGCATTAATATTTCATTTGTATATATAGTTAAGGTTAATTAATTAGAAACAACATTTGCTTGTCTACATGAAATATTGACAGATAAAGGCTTTTGTCTAACATATTACCCTAAGCGCCTATACAACAGCTAAAATACCATTTAACAAATTGTTTATTTATAATTTGATATTAAACCTTGTTTTGTTCTGGTAACAATTAAGTTTTTCATAATACGAATCTATTTTAATCTATAACAAAAAGGGGTTTTTATGATCCTTTAACGTTACTTAAAATTAACAAGTTGCATACATATGTATGTATGTATTTATTTTTATATGTGTATCAAGGTATACCTGCGATACACTGCGATAGGTGACAATGAGCATTGGACCACTGCATTAAAATGTTCATTCCCATTAAGATTGTATTCTACTCATGCTGTACAGTTAAGAGTACCTATCTGTTTCTATCTATCTATTTATTGACACTCTCAATCTTGTATATTGCCTTTAAATGTTCTGCTTAATAGGATCTGGATTTTTGAAAGCAGCGGTAGAGTGATGGCTGAGGCGCCGGACTTGCGATTAAGTGGTTGCGGGTTCAAACCCTGCCCAGTACACTACCGCCGTAAACCCACCCCTGACAAAAACATTTAGCTTAGCTGGGGGTAAACAAGAATAAAAAAAGGAGAAATTAAACATCTTGAGAAAAATCACTTGTACTGTTCCACAATATTTATTCAACAAACGGTTTCTAATTATTTTGAAGGTTACTGCAGACCGAGTATATAAAAAATAAGGATTCATGAATGTCATAATGTTAATGAATTTGACATTTTAAATAAACCTTTATTTTGACATTATAATTATTTGTATTATAGGCAAGTTCCACCAAGTGCCAACAACGTTCTACGTGCCAAACCACCTTACCAGTAATTAGTTCAAAACTATTCATAAAATTTAAGACACACTAAATAAACCTATTACCGAATAGGTAGCTTTATCAATTATTTATTGAGATTCATGTTAATGGCAAATATTTCTTCTACGATAAATCTTTTTAATTACAACAAATTAACATATACAGAAACAAAACTTTCACAGTGATTGATAAGATATGCTTAACTGAAATCTATTGAAAAATAAATTTGTGAAGCACGAAAGTTAAGTAATTTATTTTATAACAAAGACTGTAACGGATTGGCGCACTTTGTTTGACGAGTTTAATAAGGAGTGCTTCTTTGTAAAAATAGAATAGCGTGTTTATTCGACGCAGTCACGATTCGCAAATCGTATAAGGACAATCATGTGGTTATTTAACATAATAACAGACAGACTACCCACGCGTTACGAATCGCCTACGCGTCAATATCAAAGTTCTGTACATTCATTAGGTTTGAATCCTTACGAAATACAAGAGTGGGATTTCCCCCCAAGGGAGAGGTGCTTTATGTTGTTCCTCCGGCCTACAATACAGGTCTATAATGTAGAATGAAAGAATAACATAACGCAACTCATTGTGGCTCTGATAGTTTATCCTGTTCAGACGCGGCAATCATAACTTAACCGTCCTCGTTTATACAAAACTAGCATATGTCCTTCCTTAGTGATCGAAGTATCCACATAAAAAAATATTAAAATCGGTTGAGCTGTTTAACCGTAAAAAATTAACAGACTGGTGCGTTTTAAAAACTTATAAAAACATTAGAGAATTGAAATTTTTATGTCTAAAGCAATCGCATCGCATATATAAAAAAGTAGGTTTACTTACATCACAATAGTTTAGTCATAAATAGCGTACTTTAAACTAAGTACTCTTTTCGCACTATCACATTTTCATAAATATAGTTAAAATAATCACAAAAGAGTTACATACCAAAGTTTTCTTACGAAAACAACCATTAAAATACTATAAACGTGTTGTTGCTGAAATATTTTTTTTTGGAACGAAATTCCTTACGCAGGCTTATTTGAGATAAGGATTTTGCTGTGCCACCAAACTGAAAAAATGTGACGTAGAACATATAACGAAAGTGATATAGTCGTATACACAAGCGAATAGTGTAAAATACCTTTCTCTTTCTCCCTCTTTCTTTCTGTTCTCTCATCCCATCTCTTTCTGATATCCGAATCCGAAAGAACTTCGTTCCTACCTGGTGTCCCTTGACACCACTTCTTTTATATTTCAATTATGATCAGCTGTAATGGACACGGTTTTACATTGATGCAATTAAATAATTTTTGTAGTAATGTATTACATACAAAAAAAATAATGGCATACTGTTCCTTTGAGTTAAGTTCAAGTTATTCAACGTGGGAAGATAAGACAGATTCACGTTAAACAAGACACGTACGTGACTCGACGCTATCTTTTGTGTATTTGCTCCTATTTTATATACGTATGTTGCATCAAATAAAAATGTTACACGTAGCTGGTTCTGTCCTAAGGACGTACTAAAATTGATGTGAATATTAATCATCTAATACTAACCTCAACCTTGCCTTTGGTACTTTGTAATATTTATTTAGCAGCAGTGCAGTGCAGTGCAGTTTAGTGCACTTTTTACGTATATCTAGTGCTGGGATTGATGACTTACTTGATTCTAAAATAAGTTTTTTGTATGATAAAATGTAGATTTGTTTTCGTTTTTATACATAAAAAGTAAAAACAAATAGCACCAACCTTAATTAAGTATCTTCACATGTAAGTTGAAAGATCCGCAATTGGAGCATAACTCAATAAACACAAAGTCCTTTTGAGGAATTGGAATAGCCAAAATTTTAGAAAATCATTCAGCCTGGTCTGCTCCATAACTGTAGTAGATTCGAAGACGTATATTTGAAGTATTTGAAGTTTAAAAGCTCGTTCGAATAAAAATAATAGTACTTGATACAGATAGATAACGGTTGATTCCATTACTCGCCCTTTACACCACCCACGGGAAGATATAGGGTTGCCCTATTCTACTCCACTTAAAACCAAATGCCATAAAGAATATGTAAACTTAAAATGTTAGATTGTTTTTGAACCTTTAAATTTCATAGCATATTATTAAAAAAAAATTTTATTTTTAAAGGGAAAGAGCAAGAGGGCTCCTGTCACCCAGCACCAACTAGTTCGAGTTATAGTTATATGCGATCTGACTTGCTTGAGCTATTGCTTATATTTATTTTAATGTACGGTTGTAGTTGTGTGTATTTTGAGGATGCCCGACAAGTTTCGGTCTCGACAGGAGTGCGTGCGTCGTTCGGTACCTTCGCGGTAGGACAACTTACTCCTTGAAAAAGGCCTCCTGTCGAGACCGAAACTAGTCTGGCATCCCCGTGAGTAAAACCGTACATTTTAATAAATAAGAATCTAATTCACAAAAGTTTTTATTCTACTATTGCTTATACTCCAAAATCCATCCGTATAATAAAAAGCCCTTCATTTTTACTTTCTATTCCTAATTTACCTTTTAATAGAGTCTCATATCTTATCTAATCGATCATTACGTAAATGAGACTAAATTACAGTCGGCCAAATGTGGGCAGTCATTACGCCTCTGTTTACCCTTTAGGACAGTACAGAGCTGCATGTATGTAGAAAAAGAAAACACAATTGTATAATACCCGTATATCAAAGTGCTACTAACAAGCCACTACTTAGAGAGGGTATCGCATAGATCTATTCAATTACGATGCTGTGGAGATATTGTCATAATCACTCCCATTAACCGTCTCCTGCAGTAACTAAGATACACATCGTAATGATAATGAATGGAATTCACGGGGATTTGATGCGATTGTTGTTATTGATCTGATAGTTCTAATTACTGTCCGTTTTAAATTCTATTGATATCCCTAGTCCTAGATCTACTAGGACTTTTTTTATCGAAAAATACAATAATATAATAAAAATACATTGAATCCGTAGTAATCCGTATATATGTATATATTATACATTATTTAAAACTTAATCTTTAGTATACATTTTTTTGTAATAAATATAACTTATATACAACTGTTCTATAAAGGTCAAAGGTAAAATTGTCTGTTTAGGACTTCGTCTAGAATAAAATTGCTAGAAAATAAATATAAAAAAAAAAACAAAATCAACTTTATATAGGATTTATAAATCGAAGTATTTATAGAAAAACATTTTTTCCGTCACCTATTTCTTACGTAATAAGAGACTTTAGCTGTTTTTTTACATTTTCAGAATCTCTTTGAATGTCTTTTCTATGTAAGATTTATTTTTCACAAACGAAATCTATATTTAAAAAAACAGTCTTTATTATCAACTGTTCCAATTTGTACTACCACAGCACGTACCTTTAAGACGTAAAGGACGAACCGCCTCGCACCTTTACGAATCAACTCACGTCCGTTCGGAGGCACAATCAAATTATATAGAACTGACTCGATTTCGCCTATCGTGTGGTCTAAGTTGAAGGAGTTTCTAATGATAAATACGATTAGAAAAAATCATAATATTTTCTATTCGAGTTTTTTTATCCAATTACGCAAAAACGGTGTCGGGTATAAAAACATGTTTTGGAGTGCATGTATGTATGTAGCGCCCTAGCCCTGAACGAGTAATTGAGAGTCAGGACTTTCAAGAAGTCAAAAAGAACGTAAAAGATAGCAAAAGATGGTGATTGCTAAATCAAAGAGTAGAACTACACTTTTTGACTTCTTGAAAGTAAACAAAGTATAACAAAGTAAATATAAAACTTCTTTCCTTGCTTTCGTTTGCCAGATCATTTCTCTCGAATATCATTTTGAAAAGTTTTCGTATTTTAACAAGTGGATAATCATTTTGTCTGCTGCTCTCATTTATAACTTTTAGTAACTGTTCCTCTCTACTTATCATGGATTTATCGTTGGTGACATCCATCAGCATGTCCCGATATTCACATCATCTGTCTCTACTACCACATCTCAAGTGCTACCAACTTGTTTCTATCTACTTAGGTACATGTCCATGATGTGTATGTAGCCTTTCAATGTTTCCAATATAGAACAAACGTTTTAACTGTTTCTTAATTTCAAAATATTAGTCGTTAGTATACATTGGTATTTCCAGGAACCAAGAGCGATCTCTTTGTCTGATATAACTCTAAATAATTGTCTAGTGGATGATGATGATGAATGTTCTTGGTCTTCCAATAGTTCTTAAATGTTGATGAATGTTTAACAGTGATCGTTATAATAATATATAGTGACTAGAAATCATACTTACTTAAAGACAGGTTTGTCCAGCTCTTTTAGTAGAAAAGGTGTTGAAGATGATAAAATGTTAGAACATATGTAGTTTTAATCTTTTAAATAGCCTTTTATATACCTGAAATACAGGGACCTTCCTAGTTCAGTTTTCAACCCACTGTAATCTCTTTTTGAACTGTAATTTATACATCTTTTTGTTACTGTTTTACGGTGAATAAACATAAATAAAAAACCAATATAAAATATCTCCAGTTAATGGTAAAAACGTCTCTAAGATAACAAAGACATATTTATTTATGTATATAATTATTTGCGGGTTACTCGAACAGTTACTTTTACGATCTACATTCCACTACGCCCAGTTTCAATTCCAGTTTGCGTAATCCATAATCGGCACCAGTAAAATATACTTGTTATTGCAAAGATACCCTTTCATTTAATACAAAACTACCTTTTGCCCTCGACTTCGTATTTGTGGATAATAAATGAAGTATCTATCCTATATTTTAAGTGAGACCTCTAGCACTACATTTGTGAAAACTGTGCAGATCAATGTTTTAACATGATGCGTGTGAATTAAAAAATGAGGGTTTCCTTTTCTTTAGCATCCCATGACCAAATTCTTATTTTGTTATATTAGTAACAAAATAAGAGGGGTCAAATAAAAACAATATTTTGAAAATAGGTCGTCAATTCGCAGCGAAATCAATGCACCTCCTTTCTTAAGGTTATAAATTATATATTAGACTAAACTGTAGCCTTTAAATAACGCTTTTTTGCCACTGAATTTGTAACACACTAAATGATTACAAACATTTTTTTCTTTTAAGATGTGGAGGAACGGGTGTTACATCTCTCCATCACAAAGGTGGGATCTCCAACCAAGAGAGGACTTCGTCATTAGTGTAGTTGCTACGTAGTTCGTTCGTCATCTCTAATTAATAGTATTGATATATTTCTAGTGTATGTGGAGGTCAATGTACTGATGTGGTAACCTAAGGCTAGAGCGGTCGTTGGTATTCCTTGTTGAGGCCGAAGATGTTGGCTCTGGCTGATACTTGATTACTGCTCATTGCTGTGTAGGAGTGTATATGATGGTGGAGCTGATGGTGATGATCTTGTTCTGCTTCGTGAAGGCTGCTTCCAATCACGTCTCGGAACGCCACTATGAAGGAACGGGTGTTATGTCAATCCAACTAGGCGAGGTGATCATGCCTGGCGGACCACGGCATTAATGTAGTTACTACGTTGTTCGATTTGTCTTCGACAGTGGGAGTTGATATGTTTCTTCTGTATGTGGAGGTCGCCACAAAGACAACTCCCCGCATTAGGCATGATTCGAGTGTTGCAGAGGACTTGACAAACACACACACACAACTGACACACAGACTAGACTTAAGTATTAAAATAAATGTTATTTATAATTTAAATATACTCAAACCTTGCAACCCTCATGAAATCCATAATGTATTAAATTGCTATAGAGATATTATTATATTTATCGCATCTTTGTATAGCAAAAAACATTACTTTTATGAGATTAGTATGAACGTATACTTATTTTCAAAGGTCACGCGTGGTTTTGTAAGCTAACACCTCAACCGACAGTGAAATATAGCTTCCTTTACTCTTCCTTATAATAAATTAACTTTAGAAAATTGTATTTTATTTTTTGGTCTAGGGGTTAGTGACCTTGAACGCTGAAACAGAGGTCGTGGGCTCGATAGCCACACCGGACAAAAATTTGTGTGATTCATAAATAGTCGTTCAAAGTGTGGATCATCTTTGTGTCCGTTGTAGTGCGAGAGTTGCCCCATTACAAAAAAAAGTAAGGGAAAGCGGGTAATAAAAGTTACCATATGAATAAATATTGATGTACTTTGACTCTACATTTAATCTATTGTATCAAGAAACTGTCACTCACGAACTGAAAAACTTAGTAACGAAATATATGTCAACGTAAGACCAATAGAGAATTCTTAATGAAGGATTAAAATGTTGCTGTCAGCTTATTATTGGGCCAGCGTTGGGTTGTCGTAACGATAACTGACAGACAAAACAGGGTTGCTAAGTTATATAAATCTGCTAAGTTATGTAACACGATTGTTTGTGCGAAGGCTTCTTATTTTCAGAGGAAACATATTTGAATTGTAAATATAATTTATGTCATCAAACGTTTACACACATTACAAGCAACACAACGGACACAAAGAATACCCTGACTCGGGAAAACTATTTGTGGATAACCCAAATTTTTTTCCTGTATGGGAATCGAACCCACGACCTGTGGTTCAGCAGTCTGGGTCACTAACCACTAGACCAACTGGGCTGTCAAAGGTATCCATCGAAATCGGCATTATTACGCATTACATCTACCACGCTGGCAATAAGTAAGCAGGATAGAAAATCCGAGCGACATTCTAAACTTCCCCTGTTTTTTGCTAACTTTATCATACATACATACACATACACACTCACACCTGTATCCCTAAAGGCGTAGACAGAAGCGTAGTTAACGCCCACATTTTTGCCATTTATAATTTAGTGCCATTTATGTCATAGATGGCCGGCCTACTGCCATCATCGGGGCACTTTCGGGAATAAGATGCTAAAATTATGATTTTTTTTTTTATCCAATAGGGGGCAAACGAGCAGACGGGTCACCTGATGGTAAGTGACTACCGCCACCCATGGACACCCGCAACTCAAGAGTCACAAGTGCGTTGCCGGCCTTTTGGGTAGGAGAACGCTCTTTTCTTGAAGGTTTGAAGGTCGTATCGTTTCGGAAATACGGCAAGCGACAATTTGTTCCATAAGCTGGTTGTGCGAGGCAAAAAGCTTCTGGAGAAGCGCACAGTGGTGGAGTGCCAATCGTCCAGGTGATGGGGATGGATATTTTGTAGCGTAGGACGGTGGCGGAAACCTGCAGCCGGTGTAACTCCGAACAATTCCTCTGAACACTCCCCATGATACAAGCGATAGAGGATGCAGAGTGAAGCTACATCTCTACGCAATGCCAAGGTGTCAAATCATCAGAAATATCTTGGCAGTCGATGATGCGAGTCGCTCTCCGATGAATGCGGTCAAGAGAGAGAAGCTGGTACAGGAGTGCACCTGCAAAGAGATGAGAACAGTACTCCATGTGCGGCCGAACCTGCGCCTTATAAAGTTGCAGGCGGTGGGCCGGAGTAAAATACTGTCTCGATCTGTTTAGCACACAAAGCTTCTTCGAGGCTAATATGGCTTTACTCTCTAAGTGACCGCGAAACTGGACTTCGCTTGATATATCGACGCTAAGGATTCCGATACTGGCTGATGCAGTTAGGGAAGTGCTCTCAAATTGATGTGATACGACCAATGGCATCTTTTTAGCGCTGAACGCGCAAACCTGTGTATTCGTGGGGTTAAACTGGACTAGGTTAAGTCGACCCCAATCTGAAACTTTTGATAAAGAAGTTTCGATTACAGACACAAGTTTGGATCGGCTTTCGATGACGTTTACCCGAGAAATGTTAGCGCGGCCGGTGCAAAGGGCATAGCAATGGATGCCGCTAATCTGCAGCATGTCATTGATATGCAGAAGAAACAGCGTGGGTTATAGCACACAGCCTTGTGGTACACCAGAATTAACAGACTTGGAGTCGGAGCATGCACCGTCAACAACGACCTTGATGCTTCTGTCTGTAAGAAAACTGGTGAGCCAATTGCACAGTTTCTTGGGAAGCCCATAGGAAGGAAGCTTCGCAAGGAGCGCTTTGTGTCAGACCCGATCGAAGGCCTTCGCCACGTCCAAACTAACGGCCAACGCTTCCCCCTTGGTCTCGATCGCCTGTGTCCATGATATATTTAGTGTACAGAAAATGGAGGATAGACAGGGAAAGAAAGGG
This sequence comes from Tyria jacobaeae, assembly GCA_947561695.1. Classification (NCBI taxonomy): domain Eukaryota; kingdom Metazoa; phylum Arthropoda; class Insecta; order Lepidoptera; family Erebidae; genus Tyria; species Tyria jacobaeae. The sequence goes on along the minus strand of OX387231.1, from coordinate 8,997,168 downwards.
AGAGCTTATCCAGATGGACTGGGGAGTTCGTGCCCTCTTATAATAATTAAATTATTTAATTACCAACTTTCCCATAAAATATTCCTATAACACTCCCACAATTCAGACGATTAAAAAATATACCTTACATGTCGTAATTCTTTTAGCCGTCTAAGCTCTAGGCCGTGTCAAGGCACGTCGTACGATAACATACAAACTTACATACACTATTATGTTATTTCTTTGTTTTTTATGACCTTTTTTACATTTTAAGAATTTATGATAGCATTATGATTACAGAGTACCTACTGTTACAAAATGCAATATTTCTTATCTGACCGTAAACAGTCTAGTCTACATATTATATTTAATATAAGCTATTAAAAGTTGGATAATGGTTGGATTTTTTTCTTTACATCATCCCCCACCTCATTCATTACGATTCATCCAATCTATTACTAAAATAGAGCCAGATTTCTCAGGTATTGCGTATATACGAGAGCTTTTAGGTAATTAAACGTTGCTTTGGCTACCTTCTCATTCGGAGAGAGCTTTGCGTCAATTTAATCCCAGTTGTTTTTTGATAATTAATCTAATATTTACACTTATTTAAGTAGCAAACCCCAAAGTTTGTATTCCAGGTATGAGAGATTTGGGTTACATGTGTATGGGTCATGAGATCGTATTTTAAAACAGAATTACAGTATAGTAAGTACAGTTAACTTTATTGTACACGATTAAAATATACAAAAACGGTAGGTAGAAATGGCGGCCTTATAGCAATAGCAACTTCTGCCTGACAATTTTAGGATGGACAAATATACAAAAGATATGGTTAACGTTGGTGTTAAAATAAAACAATAGTAGTAGTGATAAACAGAAATAGCATTTCAGTTAAGACGAATCCAAATGTAAAGCTTAACTAGATATACAATATATACATATATACATACATATATATATATATATACATATATATATATATATATATATATATATATATATATATATATATATATATATATATATATATATATATATATATATATATATTTAATAACTTTTAAAACGATTTTACTAGTTCATCGACGTTTTTTCTCCTAGGCACTATTTATCCATCACCAATATCTTATAGGTCGTATTTGTAAAACACTTGACACGCTGACTTATGATACTTCATAGATACTTATAGATACTTCATTCAAATTGAATGTTAAATATAGATATGAGAGGTTAAAGTAATTATAATTCATTAGTAAGATAGTGTATTTGAAAAATATTAAAAATCTTCAACTAAAATTGAGGATTTTAAGAACAGAAGAATATCAGTACAAGTGTATCAAACTACGATTCTTGAGTAGGTGGGTAGGCCTTTTAACAACACCGTATTCGTTCATCATCATCAACATCATCATCATCATCAGCCTATCGCAGTCCACTGCTGGACATAGGCCTCTCCCATTGCACGCCACTTCGATCTAATTTCGGCTTCTCGCATCCAGCTCCTGCCCGCCATCTTGCGCAAATCGTCACTCCACCTGGCCTGTGGGCGTCCTACGCTACGTTTGCCGAGACGCGGTCTCCACGCAAGAACTCGTTTTCCCCAACGGTCGTCGGTTCTGCGGCTAATATGGCCAGCCCATTGCCACTTCAGCCTGCTGATCCGGTGGGCTATGTCGATTACTCTGGTATTCTGCCGGATCACCTCATTCCTGATGCGATCCCTTAAAGAAACACCGAGCATAGCCCTTTCGTTTCGTTTCGTCGTTTCTACCTAACTGCAATGTCTGCCCGAGTTATACATATTTTTGAACAACTTCCAGAACGGCCCCGTGTACCGCAATCGGTTCCGGTAGTACATGTTTATTGAACATGATCTTGGTTTTATCCAAGTTCATCCGTAGGCCGATGCGTACAGAAGAGTCAGCTAGGTCATTCAGCATCTGCTGTAGGTCCTGCAGCGTCTCTGCCATGATGACGATATCGTCTGCAAATCGCAAATGAGAAATGTATTCGCGGTTGATGTTGATCCCCCATTGCATTTGTGAACAATTTCGGGGAGATAACATCCCCTTGTCTCACTCCTCGATGCAATGGTATTGGCCTTGTTTGCTGGCTCTGTACTTGAACGGACATGGTGGCGGCTTCGTAGAGACATCTCATCACTTGGATATATCGCCAATCTACTTGGCAACGCTGCAGGGACTCCATTACAGCCCAGATCTCGATCGAGTCGAGTCAAAGGCCTTCTCATAGTCCACGAATTCTAGACACAGGGGCTGATTATATTCTTCGGTCTTCTGTATAATCTGCCGCACTGTGTGGATGTGGTCTATGGTGCCATATCCTCTTCGAAATCCAGCCTGCTCCGGTGGTTGGAATTCGTCGAGTGTTCGCGCAAGACGGTTCGTGATGATTCTTGAAAACAGCTTGTAGACGTGGTTTTAGAAGGGAAATTGGTCGATAGTTTTTCAACTTTGTCTTGTCACCCTTTTTGAAGAACAAGACGACCATACTCCTACTCCACGCCTCCGGAGTTCTCCCTTCAAACAGGACAGCGTTGAAGAGCTTTTGGAGCTCCCTTATTACAGGTTTACCTCAGCCTTTAGCAGCTCTGTTGTAACGCCATCCTCTCCAGGGGCTTTTCCATTTTTCAGCTGTCTAAGAGCCATCTTAATTTCGTCGGTACTGACTTCTGGCAGGTCTTCGGTGAAGTGGCGTGTTAATGCGGCTCTGGGGTCCTCATTTACGGGATCCGGTCGAGATGCATGCGTCTAACCGGCCATAGAAGCTTTCTACTTCCGAAAGGACTGCCGGCTTCGAAACAATGACTTCTCCGGTTGCTGTAGTCAACTTCGTCAGGTGGCTTCTTCCAAGAGATTGTACGAACACTTTTGACCCCCGATTCTGCTCGATCGCCCTTTCAATCGAGAGAGCGTTAAAGCATCGGAGGTCGTGTCGTACGAGCTTACTAATCTCTCGGTTTAGAGTCCGCTTTGCCAACGAAGTGACTGGTGGGTTTAAACGTCGTTCCTTCATTAACCCTAGGGTCCCTTCCGAAAGCTTCGACTTCCTGCCCTTACGCTGCAATTCACAAAATCTCGAACCTTGTTCCCTGAGAACCCGAACCACGGTTTCGAGGTTCTGGTTTACGTCTTTTGTGGTTTCCACGGAAGCGAATCGGTTTTCCAGCTTTGCCTGGAACGTTTCAGATCCTATCATGGCTTGAAGCAGAGTTGGTCGGAGCCTGGACTTCATCAAACGAACACGTTCAGCCTTAAAGTCGATATTTAGAGAGCCTCGGACAAGTCGGTGGTCACTACCGGTATTAAACCTATTGATCACTGAGATATCTCTGAATATGTGCTTCCTGTCCAACATGATGAAGTCGATCTCATTTTGGTCATAGCGTCGGGACTTTGCCACGTCCACTTTCTCTAGGGCTGTTTCTTGAAAAATGAATTCATCAAGAAGAGCCCCTCCCGTTCGAGGAAGTTAACGAGCATTATGATTCCTGCTTCCAAATCCATGGGATCCTACTACCGATTCGCTACAATTCTGTACTCCCACTTTGGCGTTGAAGTCACCCATAACAACGTTGTAGTGGGTCTTAGTGGTACAGTGGAGGGCCCTCGATATGTCATCAAACATATCCTCCACCTCGTCATCCGAGTGTGCCGAGCTCGGTGCGTACACTTGCACAACCTTGAGGCTATACCTCTCGGTAAGCTTGACAATGAGGTACGCTACCCTGCTCGACACACTGGATATTTCCACAACGTTGTCAGAAAGGGACTTATTTACCAGAAACCCAACGCCACCTTGGGATTGTTGGTCCCCCTCGCGGAAGTACATCAGGTGGCCTGACTCGAGAGTTATGGTGTCCTCCCCCTCTCTTCGGACTTCACATAGCCCTAGGATATGCCACCTAATCTTCTCGAGTTCAACCTCAAGTTTCGCCAGATGCGAGTCTAGCCGTAACGTGCGCCCGTATTCGTTAACCAAATGTTATAATATATGCATAAGAAAAAAGATTTTTCTTTGTAACAATATTTATGGCAAGGCTAGGTATTTTTATTTATTATCTTCATGCACATACTGTACAAAGGCGGACTTAAAGCCTAAGACATTTTCTGCCAGTCAATCTTTGGGTGTTGCAGACATAAAAAGTGGCAGGTGCAAAAACATAATGGAAAGGCAATGCCAAGTTTAGATCAACATTAATCAACCAGAGAGAACTAAAACTTCCCGTGTATTTCTCAAAATAATCAGCAAACATATTGTTTATAAAGAACACTTTAGTTTGTTGAAAGTATGTTAGACTGTCATCATTTTCCAACTGAGGCGCAGAGTGGTTTACAAACTTTAGAAATTTCACAGTGAAAGCGTGCACACTTCTCGTGTTCAGACGCTGTATCCTTTTGTGTCTCACGAGTAGAGATGAGTGTGGAAATAGTCTTGCCTATACAATGCGCTCAGCGAATATCCCTCGTACAAACATGAAGACACATAAGCTTACAGAAGTGTTAGCGCACAATATTTTGAATAAAAAATACTTTTTTTAATATCAAGATTCCAGTAGGCTTGATACTTTTTTTTTGTATACGAGAATACACACATGTGGGTCTAAGTCACAAATTACTAGTGTTCTACTTGACTCCTACAGCAAATATAAGTGCCAGTATTAGGAGTGGGTTATCAACAGTAGGGCACTAGGTGGGTTTAAGCTCGCAACCACTTGTTCACCAGTCCAACGCCTTAGTCTTATTATAACGCTTTAGTAGTGTTTTTTTTTTTTTTGATATTGTAAAAATGACTTGTTATTAACCGGCCAGATATCTACGCACATTTAAAGATTCTTTCTCAAAATCATGATAAATTATGACCAGACACTATATTCAGCAATTTGTTTTAATTACTATGGAATACCCTCAAATACATTTACAGTATAACTCATCATCACTATCTTAAAATGAATTTTCAGAACTCTACCAAACTTCAATGGGACCATACGGAAAGCACCAACTTTCAAATAAAAAAAAAACATCTAAAGCGGTTCACCCAGTCAAAACTTCTGAGGTAACAAACATAAAAAAATGTAGTTGCATTGAGAACCTCAACCTTTTCTGAATCGGTCGAAAAATCATAACAAGATTAGGCCATATTGTTATTTTATTTACTTGTTCTCGAATTAGTTTAACTAAATTGTACTACTGCATACAATGTAATTTTAAGTGTTTCTTTTGTTGGAATGCGGCCAGAACTTTCAAATGATGAACTGAGAAATAATAAAATTAGATTATGTGTTAATTTTGCAAGCATCCGGTACTTTATACTGTTTTATTTTCCTATAATCAAAATAAGCGTCTTGAAAATACCTAAAATAGAATAATGGCTCTATTAGTTGCGCTTACGACTGTACAGTGAGTTACAGAAGTTATTCAGCTTTACAAAGCGTTTATTTACATACTTTTGTGTTGTTTTTTTTTAATATCAAATATATCTATCCACCAAACAAAGAGTGGATTACGACGAATACGATTATTACACAGTATTTAATTTAGAATATCTGTCAAAAAAAAATCTTAAAAAAATTGTCTTACAGCAGAACATAATCTTCTAGCTACCGAAACCTACAAAAGACTACTGTGCCAAGAGCGTTATTCCCAAAGGAAACCTTGTAAAATAGAAAAGGATAATAAGTAACAATAACCGACTTTCTGTCGAAATTAATATTAAAGACCCAAACTTTTAGAATGCTCAATTCCCACGATGGTACTCTTACCGAGTTCAAAGAATGACAAGAAAAGTAAGCACAAGAATTGTTTTAAAACTTAATTACTATGAGCAAATTCATCAGCTTTTATATATATATGTGTATGTAAATCTCCAGTCATTTCTGTAGCCAATTATGTATGTCTATTTGTTTTTTACCGAATGCGCGAGCATGAGAGTTATATTTTTAGGCATAATGTTCCTTTTTATACCATACAGCCGTTGATTTTGACATGTGAGGCATCATTTGAATTGTTGTTTTAATGGAAGTGACATAATATATAACATTTTGTGATCACGTCTTCAAGAAGAGAGATCAATTTAATGCTACTGTCAGCTTGCAGCATTTTATCTAACAATTATACCGTTAATTCTTACCACTTCTAGCCTATAAAAGAATACATAACGATTTAAGCCATTATTTCTTTATACACAAACTGACCATTCTTGGGTTTGTTTTGCTGATAGTACTAGATTTATGATAATTGCTACTGTTTCAATTCTTTGTAGTTTGCAAGGCGGTTTATCTTGCTCTCAACGAGTGCCAGGCCTAACGTTTTCGCGTGTCACTGTTAAATAGTAATAAATATCTTTGTGAGTGACCCGGATAACGCTATGGAGGACACAGCATAACAGCTTCCTTTTATATTATATTATACATGTGCTCACAAAATGTTTTGCTTCTGTTGTTAGGAATTATGAAAATGCAATGTACCTCTTTAAATTTGTAATATATCAATGACAGAGATCAATTTTGAAATGACACTAATTATTTATTTCATAGCCGTGCTAAACTTTTTTCACTTTACTACCAGTTACTTGTGCTACGGTTACACTTCACTACAGCCGTGTATACTCCACTTCACTTTTCTTTTGCTTCCAATGCGACTATACTACACATTATTTCACTTATGTGGACTTTGGGATCAATTAGCTGGAATACGAATTACGAGGATTGTTAAATGGAGATATTTCAGCGTATTACACCGTTGCTATAGAGACAGATCTCCATCTGTCTCTATAGCAACGGTGTAATACGCTGAAATTTGAATGCAGTCCGAATGTGCCTTTTGACCAAATTAGAATTTTTGGATGATGTCGATATTTTCTCAAGTTACGTTAGCTTTGTTAGCATGCCACATATATTTAAAATATTAAGGTTTATGTTCTATTACAACATAACATTATATCTGAAAGATGTTTCACATTTATATTACTCTCATGACCCAAAATCTGTCATATATAATCTATCTATATTTATACCGATGACTTGCAACTTTACAGTATCTGAGGAGTACAGGATCTGAGGTCTATTAGCAGCTGTTCTAACGGATTTGATTTGTTTTGTAAACCCGTTTGGGTTCACAAACACACAAAATCTGTGCCAGGCTATCATCATAGTCAGTCAACGAATGACCAGGAGGCTTGATGCAAAAAAACTGTACCGTAACCACCTATAATAAATGTACTGTACTGTAACCACCTATATGTAATTGAACGATAATACCACTAAGTTCTTCTGCTAACGATCTGGGTCTATTCATTGATAGCAACCTCAGCTAACAAATGCAGGTTAATAGCGTCAGCTCAAAAACTTTCTTCCATCTGAAACAAAAGCGCTGTTGGTACAAAACTTAAGTGTTCCCATTGATGATTACTAAAATAATTTGTGCACTTACTGACTCTTACTAGCTCTGACCTGAGTGCAGATTTCCTCTATAAATATGACCGACTTCTGAAAAAGTGCTTTCGATTCAAGAAGAAGATTTTGTTTCTTCACAATAGGAAAAACATAATCAAATTCAATGTCATGGTAATTTCTTAAGTTAAATTTAACCACCCTTTATTCTATTATCAACTTACCTACTTCTCCCATTAAGTTGATATTCTCCTTCCAGTTCCTGTGTTCCAACCATAACAGAACTCTCTGGTCTATGTTGGTCACGCTGAAAGTCTTTAGAATAGATCAAATCAAAATTTTGAGATCTTCAGGATTATAACTTAGAAAAACGATATCGCCAGCATTGGCAACGGTAACCATTCAAAGGCAAAATACCATTTTCTTCCCATGAAAATCTTTTTGAAGGCTTCCTCTAGTACTAAGGTAATTAATTTTGGTTAAGTGTCAAATTGTATTACGCCGTTTTTTGATGTCTTGTTTTTGTCGATTATTATGGCTTTCATGGTAGCGCTATTGCTTTTGAAACCGGCTTGTTGGGACTGTTGGTAGAATTCAAGGTTATTGGTCAAACGAAGGCTGTTTATGTAAGTCATTTGTACAGATGCAGAAAAAATTGTTTCGTTCTATTCCGTTTATAAATAATAGAATTACATTGGCATACATCAAATCTCTTGTTATTTTACAATCTTCAAGATACGGTATCTAAATATGTAAAACTGTAATCTTGCCTTAACTAGACTTTAAGTAAAAGAAGACTTTAAGAAGAATTAAGTCAACAGTTTTGAAAAGAAAATATAGAAAGAGAACATATTCCTGCTAATATTCAATATTATGTATATTATTTGTTTTGAAAGCTGTCACCAGCCTTCTAAGCTTGAATTACAGAAAGTAACTATTTAAATTAAAGGTCTTCTGAACCTATCATATTACATAAATGAATATTTATAAATAACAAGTAGTTGTACTGTGGTACAACCCTCAGCTGTACGTCAGAAACCCTCGTTAGTCATATTTTATCCATGCAAGAATATATTCACTCTCGGCTACATGAATATAAGTATATATATCCTGTATATTTGAGCTGCAGCAAATTATCCGACATTAAACTAATCCACCACTTTCCTTAAGTATATAAGATTCAAGATTCAATTAGGCGCTCAGTATATGACTAGACTGAAAAACAACAATATTTTGGTTACTTTTTATAAAATATGTGTGGTCGTCCAATGACTTCAAAACCATTAATGAAGTTGAAAAAAAGAAGGTTGTCAGTAAATGATTTTAAACTTTCACGATTTGTATCGCGATTCGATTTGTTGTTGATTTGTTTGTTTGTATACATAATTGCATCGGCCGTGGTCACGAGCTGGCACGAATGGCATCAGGCCTCCACCGACTCAAACTGAGTAAAACCACTCGGTGTTCTGTCACATAGGCTTATTGCCGGGGTCTCAGGTGAACCCTTCAACGAAAATCCCTGTGCACCCCGGCAGACCTGGCCGCCTATTGAACAACAGACGACCCCACTGTGTTGTAAGTTTCCTATTCAAAAAGGCTCACGCGGCACTGCTTATGAAGCTTGCGCTCTCCGGCATCTGGTGCATCTTTTGCCAGATGGGAGTGTACTAGACTTCTCCCGTTCCCTTTCCGCCACCTTCTTGGCAAGCATCATCTCGCAAAACGTTGCAACATAATCCCACGCGTTTTCTCTAGAGAGAGACGATGGACATAAACATGGTCTCCAACGAGAAGCTGCTCACACCTATGGCCGTCATGAAGTCTATATGCTCCTGCATCCACGTAGGGCACTCCACAAGATTGTGTGGTGTAAATATTTACTAGTACGTAAGACCTATTCTTTATAAATCAACACGCCCCTTAAACAAGTCATATATCCTGAACAAATATACGACGTCTAAAAAATTGTATTATGACAGCAAAACGTTAATATCCGTTCCACTAAATCCAAAAATATATATATAAATATCGATGATAAGCCTAAGTGTTGCAACACACGTGCGACATTTGGTCGACGACAACAGAAATAACCACTCACGATGTCGTTTCGTGGTGACAACTATTATTAACGGACTGCAAGTTGCTGTTCTTAAGTTGGACATTACATAAAAACATCCCATGTTGGTAAGTTTTGGTGTCGAGTGTCTCGTATCAGGCAGTAGCAACTCGAGACATGACGCTGACACTAACATGCGTATTTCGAGACGCGAGATCACGATTGCTTCTAAGTACAGACACAACGTCACCTGTGCATAAATATAAAGAACAGATAATCATGGTCGCTGTCGTCAGAGTTAAAAGTTACCTTTAACTGTGACGACAGCGACCTGAGAGAGGTCCTGAGAGGAGAGTTAAACTAGTCGATTGTGCGTAATGGCTCTTAACAGGGAAATTCACGGCGTACCGGTCGATCATACATAAGTAATCGTAGAGTTCGATGGACGATCGACACGAGTGAATAGCGTATTGACGTAGACAGCTTATGTCGATCACCCTTAGCCAATGTTGTTAGATAGAAATATTAAACATCTATATATGATTGCTTTTCAAACTGAACTGCTATTTATTTTATATAAACATTTGAAATAATTTATGGTTACTTAGCCAATCTTTTAATTTTTTGGACCAATAGTGGAAATAATAAAGAAATAAATATAAGTACATATTTCCTAGGAAATTTCAAGTGTCGTAGGAAATTCATAAACCTATTGTCTAAATGTCTAGTTAAATATTGTGTTTCTTTTTGCTTTCAGTTACTTACACTTACATACTTAAGTTGCGCTTTACATATTATGAAGTTTTAAAAATGTTTATAAATTAGTCGAATAATTACCCATTAAATTATCATTGCTGGACGGAGGCCTCCCATCGCAACCCATCCTATGCCTTCGGCATCCAGCCTATCTAAGCTACCTTCTATGGGTCTAGGTGTAGATTAGTATACACTTTCATTTACCACTCCACTCAACGATAGCTACTGTATTTCAAATCAACGCATAGATACAATCATGTATCTCACGCGTGCGCACACGCACACACACATACACTAATGCACATCCTCGCAACTCAGCGACCTTAAACACATCTATTGCATAGTAATAGAATGTTACTTACCTGAACCCATTATCTTGTAGAGACTGGTAATCTGTCATACAGGTCTCCTAGTACAGACACCAGTCTCTCACATAGATGATCTGTAATTGTACTAATTACTACTTCTATTAGTTTAAGTACTACCTACATATGTATCAGTCTGTGTAAGAGAACAAATATATATATTTTTTTTAAGCGATGGGGGTAAAAGAGCAGACGGGTCATCTGATGGTAAGTGACCCTACCGCCGCTCATGGACACCCACAACTCAAGAGTCACAAGTGCGTTAAAATAAAGTAAAATATGTAAGTAAAATGTTACAACCGTCACTAATTGACACCTGTAACTCAAGAGTAGTAAGTGCACTGCCTGTCTTTGAGGGTGATAAGAGGAGGGAAAAAGCACAGTTGGAAAGACTTGAGGGGGGAAGAGGAGAGTGGCGATGAGGGGAGGGGAAACACTGAAGGGGAAGTTGGGCTTCCTGTAAAATCAGTTAAAAATTGATTATTTTAACAATAACGAAAGCTTTCATAACATTTATTTGGTGCTGCACTAGCAGGTATACTGCTTTATATAGTGCAAGGTTGACAGCAACAGGTTTGCTCCTATTACGTTAGTGGGACCAAATTCAAATTCTAATCGACATAATGTGGGTGTTCAGTACAGCACTGCCTACTGATAACTAAATCTTTAGAGCTGTTTCAGTTCTATGTCTGATCATATATATATAGGTTCCTATATAGTATATATACCGCCATATTATATATACTTATATAGAAATAATAATATTCAAACATTCTAAGTCTTGCCATTGCCCTTTAAGAACGTATATCGACTTCACCAGTTTCACAGACTTCGAAATCAATATTCCTAGAAAGTTCTAGAAATTTTTGGAATTCTATCAAGGTTTTTAAATCCTTCTCATACCAATCTGTAGAGGAACGGGTTTTATGTCCCTCCAACACAAAGGGAGAATCCTCCAACCAGGCGAGGTGATCGTGCCTGGCAGACCGCGGCCCAACGGCCCAACGGTTGATGATGGAAAGTCGTATACATATGTATATACTTATCGCTGGGAGAACTTTATTTTCGTGATTCAGGATCGTACAACGTCAGATGGAGTTAACATGTGTTTTTATGTGTATGTTTATGTTTATGTTAATGTTGTATGTTTTTTGTATGTGTAGGTCGCCACAGTACCATGCCCAGTAGCAGTAGCCATAACCAGGATAAACAAGATACATTATTCTTGAGTATTAAATCAATCAACAGCTCAAAACTATGGGTACACAAACACGTAATAGTTACTTCGATGCATGCAGGTAGGCCCAAGCTAGGTTCGCAGCTTATATTGAGTTAGCTCAAACACAAATAGAACAAAGTTTGTTAGCAGTAGGCCATGACAATGGCGATTTTCAATGCTATGATATTAAGCAAAAACATATCTATACACACTCAGCTAATCATAAAAATCTATATCCCCGGAAGTGTAGGCAAAAGCGTATTAAACGCCCAATTAAACCAATAATTTATCCCACTCACGTAATAGGGGCAAAGCTTATTGCCACCAACCGGGCACAGACTGTTTAATTACTATCTAATTGATAACAATCCTGGCTCTATTCTAGCGAGAACCACACGGCTAAGATGCATTGTTGTCTGTTTTGTAGACCTAGAGGTGTTTACAAACTTTATTCCGGTCAAAACTTGCACGTTCAACAAGACGCGTTCCCGAAGTCTGATTGAGCTGAAATTTTGCATACAACTTCCATGACAGTGCGTCTTTATGATAATCATGAACTGACTCTGATTCAAAAAGCGTTTTAAAAATATTTTAATAGTATTAAAATAGTATTAAAATATATATTTTTTTAATATTATTATAATAATATTTTAATAATATTAAAATATTTTTTGTGTTTAAATTTTTATTAAGTAATAAATATATATTATATATTTATTACTTAATAAAAATTTAGATGTTCTGAATATAGAACACCTCTTCTAAAACAATGATTGAGACTGTGATAGTAATAATATTATACGTAAGTGTAGTAGTATAAATATAATAGTATAAATATATATTATATATTTATTACTTAATAAAAATTTAGATGTTCTGAATATAGAACACCTCTTCCAAAACAATGATTGAGACTGTGATAGTAATAATATTATACTATTATATTTATATTATAACTAATAAAACACCTATAGAACATATATAGAACCTATAGCTACATATATTTACTTCAACTTACAGTTATGTCACTATTAGGAATGAATTGACTATATACTATATCACTTATTTACATTATAACTAGTATTCTTGGTTACTAATAATTTAGTAAAAAATGTAACATTTATCATGAAATTTAATTTAGTGTCTGTGTGCCCCGACCATTCTGAGAACAAAACTAGTTTTCATCTAATTTAATCTCTTTTCATTTGATAGTAGATCAATACATTCTATACAGAAAATGACACATTACAGAATAGATTATTGTATCAAAAAACACATAGCAGCCGCTAATTTAGAGGCCACTGCGATGTACCGGTGCACTTGCAATAATCAAGATACATATACATATGTATATGCTCAAGCAAGATGTACATACATACCGAAACCCCGAAACTAATAAGAACAATTACAAAAAAATATTGTGGTATATAATTATAGTTGCCATTTATATTACGATATTGGTGGCTTTAAGGATACTGATTTCGCATTCACGTATTTTTTAATGCTTCTTTTAATTTTCGAAGGACATAATTTTAGTTTAAAAAAACGTATTCTAAGGTAACGCTTGTCTGTTTTTTTTTATTTTGAGTTTAAATGCAGCAACTGTTAGTTATAGAAATGCTTTCAATGGCTTTAATGGCGTAAAGTAACCTGACCTAGAACCTGACTTAAAAATATATATAAGTAACTTTTAGCATGGGTATGAAAACACACAATGAGATACATAACAGCGGAGGCTCATCTTCTTTGTACTAAAAAGTTTTACCGTATGGTTAATCACCAGCACTTTAAAAAATAATCCGTCCGTCTTATGATGGTAGATGACGTTGTGAGGAAAGGGAGGATAAACGCGAATGTAAAGCTCTTGTATATAAGTACCTTTTATTTTTTTTATTTTTTTTTTTTACGTGGGGAAGTCCTCATGGACTATCCTCCGCCGGGGGCATCAGCGGAGGGGTGTGCCGGACTTGACCGGCTAAAACCACGACACGGGCCGACACGGACGCCGAGGGCCGCGGGAACACGACATTCTTCCGCGGCCAGCAGGTGACCGTCCGGAGCGGACCCCATCTCGTTTAGAGGTGGAAATGCGCCTCTCCCCCACCATCACTCCCCGAGGGAGGCGCGCGGAACACTACACGCCCGCAACCTCGGACCTGTTAAACGATTTGGGCGGTGGACTGTACCCCACGTACACCGCCCTCGGGTCCATTTACGGAGGCCGGAATTGGGCATTGTCGGCCCTCCTCCGACGTCCGGTGCGTCGTCTGCGGATGGAGAGAGAAGTCGTGTTTTCCCTCTCCCTTTCCGCAGCCTCCTTCTGTGTCATAACAGTTTCACAGAAGGTGACCACTGCATCCCATGACCTCTCGCTCCCGACCATGGCGCGCACAAGCGCATTGAGCGAGATGTCAGTCCCTATCTCTGTTACTAAGGCACGGCGCGGCTCTTCCCAAGCATTACACTCTTCTACCGTATGCCACGCCGTGTCTACCTCGCAATTGACGCAGTGGTGGCACCGGGCATCCGGCTCCCTGCGAATGTCCCGCAGGTACTTCCCAAAACATCCATGACTGGTAAGCACCTGCGTTACCCTATATGACAGGGAGCCGTGCCTCCGTTCGACCCAATCACTGAATACTGGCCGGATGGCCTCGATGGTGTTGAGGCCATATGACGGGTGCAGTAGTCGCACCCGCCATTCCGCCACAAGGACCCCCCTCACTTCAGAGTACATATTACATTCTATAAGTACCTAGCAAAGAAAAAACAGGATATGTATGTTTAAGGAAAAGGTTTAATTTTTATGATTTTTTTATTAATTAGATATAAATAGCTTTGTAGAGCAATAGGAATACTTAACACGAATTAGTAATGAAACATAATTTTGACCATACAATTAGGTATAAAAGTCTAACATTACAAGTTGACGCAAGTATAGCGTCTGTGTGGATTAAATAAAAATAATTAATTTTAAGTAAACCTATCTCTACGTATTTTTGAATTATCAAGACAAGAAGTTAGTCAGCTTAAAGTCAGTCGTGAAGCTAGTTGCCTTTTTTTTTTTTTTTCTCGTGTGGAAACCCCCTCGGGCCGTCATTCCACCCGGGTTTTCGGTGGAACGGTGTGTCGGAATCGAACCGACTAAAACCACACGGTGTGCCTTACTGCGCTTAAAATAGGAGGAATCCGGGAACAGCTTTATTAAGACATCCGGACCTCTCCTAGCGCCTGCCCGCACTATGCGGGCACCACCTGCGGGTAACCTATCAATAAGGCGGCGTCCAGACACACGCGGACGTCACCCCCTCGCGGCTAGCTATATGGCGGATGGAGGGGAAAACCCGTCCCGACCACCCGCAGCCACACTCAGGGCGGCATGAGGCGCTGGTAAGCGCGTCTCCGCCGCCCGGTTCGCCGGCGGCGAATTGGGTCCGAGTGGAGATTATCCTCCCGGGCCCGCTCCGCCGCCTCCTTCTGTGAGATGACCTCCTCACAGAAGGCTGCGACCGCGGTAAAATTCCTGTCACTGCCGACCATGGAGCGTATGATGGCCGGCAGTGACAGATCCTCTCCAATGACTGCAGTGAGGGCCCGACGCTGCGTCGCCCAAGCGGGGCAATACGCGAGCGCGAGCGTATGCTGGGCCGAGTCCTCACTACAGTCGCAGTGGTGACAGACGGGACTCAATTCTCTCCTAGCGACAGAGTGCAGGTACTTTCCGAAGCAACCGTGCCCGGAAAGAACCTGCGTTAGTCGGAAAGAAAGGGTCCCGTGCTGCCGCCCTGCCCACTCGACGATGACCGGCTGGAGCGCCTCCACGGTTGCTAAGCCAGCACGTGGAGCCTCCAGCCGGGACGACCAACGAGCCATAGTGTCTCGGCGAGCGGACTCACGCCACTCGCGTACCTCTTCGGGCGGGGGTCGATTGCCACTACCCGCCCGGAAATCAGTCGTCCACCGATATACTTCGGCGAGCACTTTCGCCTCCAAGTCCCACGGGGGAGTTCCGGCCAACGCGCACGCCGCCTCCGTCGACACGGTGCGGTAACCGCGTATAGCTCTAACCGCCATGACCCTCTGAGGGCGCCAGAGGCGTGCCCTATTCTGGGCGGTCAGAGCTTCCGCCCACACCGGTGCACCGTATAGTGCCATTGACCGGACAACCCCCGTGTACAGCCGTCTTGTTGCGACGCTGGGTCCACCCAAGTTGGGCAAAAGTCGCCCAAGGACAGACGCAGCGGCGACCAGCTTTGGAGCAAGCTGCCGGAAGTGCTCGTCAAAGAGCCACCTCCCGTCAAGGATCAGGCCCAGATATTTAATGTGGGCCCGAACCGGTACGAGGACCGAGTTGACCATGATGGCAGCGCCAGCGGGTGGACCACGTCGGGGACCATGAAATAACAGGGCCTCCGTCTTGTCCAGGGCCACCCGCAAGCCTAGCGCCTCGATGCGCTGGACCACCAGTGAGGCTCCCCTGGTGGCCAGGCGCGCCGCCTCCTGAAAGTTCGATCCCCGGGCTGAGACCAGAGTGTCATCGGCGTAACAGATTACGCCCAGCCCGGGGGGAAGTCACCATGAAGAGCCCAGTCGTACCCCATGTTCCACAGGAGTGGTCCAAGGACAGACCCCTGCGGAACACCGCACGACATGGGCCGATGACATAGGATTCCATCTCGGTCCTCGTCCCGAAGCGCCCGGACACTAAGCTAGCACCTCCGACCTCGAACACCTCCCTGAGGCGGTCTGCCATGTGATCAAGGGCCAGGGCCAACACTCGGGCAGGAATCCCGTCTGGCCCGGGGGCGGTGTTCTTGGAGCGGATCCGTAGAACAGCCGCCCCTATCTCCGCCTCCGTGATGGGTAGAGCATCCTCCACCCCGAACTCCCCGTTGTCTCCAGCCAAAGGGGCCGTCGATGGGGGTGAGTGCTCCACTCGTCGCGGAAAAAGATGCTCAACCACTTCCTGCAGGAAGCTGGGCTGGAGAGTCTCCGTAAGGGGGGGCCCAGCGCGTGGAGCTTTTGTTGCGCCGCACGATATGGGCGACCCCAGGGGTCATGATTGAGACCCTCCAGCATCTCCTTTCTTTTCTCTTCTTTGGCGCGGCAAATGGCCAGCTTTAGGGTTTTCCGGGCCTCTCGGTACTCCTCTTGCAGCTGGTCCTCTTCTCCTTCTTCGCGGTGACGCCAGCGACTGCGGGTGTAGGATCTCCGTGCACGAATACAAGCCGCGCGGAGATCCGCCAACTCCTGGGACCACCAGTAGACCTCCTTCCTTGGAGGCCGACGACCTTGAACGCGGGGCATGGCCGCATTGCAGATCTGCGTGATCGCATCACGAAAGCGGCCTGCCCCTATGTCTACCTCCCCGGTTGGAGGCTGCAGAGACAGCCAAGAGTGAATTATGGCTGCCTCCTCCAGTAGATCCCGGTCTAGCTTCGAAATAGACCACCGCGGAAAGCGGGAAGAACGCCGCGCCATGTGACCCCTTCTGGGGTCCTGGGTACGCGAGAGCTCAAATCGGATATAAACCTCTTCCAGGACACGCCAGTCCCTTACTCGTGCGGCAAGAGCAGGGGTAGCGAACCAAAGGTCCACTATCGACCCCCCCTGCTGTCGCACGCACGTGTTGGTGGTGCCTCTGTTTAGGAGACAGAGGCCCACCGATGTTGCCCACTCTTGTACAGCGTCGCCCCGTGCGTCCGTCCTGGGGGAACCCCACGCAACGGACTTAGCGTTGAAGTCCCCCAGCACTAAAACGTGCCCAGACGCTAGTCGCCATATCGAGGTCTCCAGGTTATTGAGAAAAACCTCGAAATCGCTCAGACTCCGGTTAGGGGAGAAGTAGATACCATATATGGTGATCCCCCCCCACTCAGCGGCAACATATCCAGTACCCTTGTCTCTTAGCGACAAGGGCTCGGAATGAGCCGCTGTGGAGCCGACGACTGCCACGGAGCCGTCCCGGTCACCCAGCCAGTTTGGACGGGGAGGAACGTAATAAGGCTCCGCAGCTACGGCGACACCAATCGACCACTCCGCCATGGTTTGCAGGAAGAGGTCCTGCGCACCGGCACAGTGGTTTAGGTTCGTCTGGACAAGGAGGCTGGAGACTTGGTCCATTATTGGATCGTCTCTACAGCCTCCTCCATGGGCGACGGCAACGAAGCACGATTAGCTTATTGGCTAGCCACCGATGCTTGCGGAAAAGTGCGGGGAGGTTTGCAGCCCCCCTGCCCCATGTGGTGATTGGCGGGCAGATTACCCGCCGCACATGCCGGACAGTGAGGGGTGGCGGAACATTCTGCCGCTCTGTGCCCCGGTTGACCGCAGCGGAAGCAGAGTCCGCTGCAGTCAAAGCAACTTTCGCACTTGACGCGGGTGTGTCCCGACCCGAGGCATTTGAAACACCTCATCGGTCTCGCTGCCAGGATTGTGACTCTGGCACTCACGAAACCGATGAGGATCTTGCCGGCATCACCCAAAATTTTGGCTGATGAAACGGGACAACTGGCCCACACCGCGCCAAGACCACCCGGACCGGGGCGGATCGTGCCGACTCTGATGATATCCGCGTTGCACTCCGTCTTCTCCTGAATAGCAACACGAACATCCTCCACCGTCACAGAGTCGTCCAGGCCTGAAATGCGCAGCTCAGCGCACTTGGTAGGCCTGTACACTTTGACACCATCCGACGCTGCAAATACTCCCCGCAGCTTCTCCGCAACGACGTCCGCCGTCTTTGCCCCTTCAGCGCCTGGAAACTCCAAAACTCGAGCCCCCGTCTGGGCAAGGCGCAGCCTCACACCTGAGGCCCCGAATTCGCTACCGAGGCTCTCTCGGACCTTCTTAAAAACCGCCGTAGGATAGCCCAGTGGTCGCCGCCTCCGGCAACACGGTGACAACCACAGCCGCCGTTTTGGGCGCCTGCAATTTCCTTGCCTTCTTTGTGGCAGTGACTGCCACCGACGTATTCTGAGGCGCAGAGGCTGCACTTTTGGTGGCCTTCTTGTAACTCTTTCGGGACCTCTTCTTCTTACCCCCCTCAACTTTCTGCCATCCATCACTGGAGGGGGAAGACGTTGAGGGAACAGGGACAGACTTAGCACCAGTGGTAGCGCTAGGGACGCTTTTACCTCGTCCTGGACACCTTTGTGTCTGGCTACCTGGTCCAGGTCTTGGAGAGGTGAGCGCAGGGAACTGTGACCTTGACCCCGTACAAGTCCTAGCCGCGTTTCGAGTCCTCGGTGCGGTGGCAGGCGCTGACGCAGACGCAGCTGCCGCGTAGGAAATTGCGACGCTGCCACCTGAGACCGGGAGCGGCTTCGGAGCTGATGTGGCCTTGGGTTTTCCCGCTGCAAGCGGTGGCCGAATAATTGGAGCTGGAGGCAGTCTTGCCTCTAGCCCCGCGAGGCGACCGTCCATCATCCTCCACACTGCTTCAATGATTTTACGCAGGTGGGAATCCGGCACTTCAGACACCTCGGAGGGCGCTTGAGTGGATGTTGGTTGCTGCGAAACCGGGCTCCGACGCCCAGAGCTATCTGACTGAGCCCGGAATTGGGCAAACTGTGCACTCAGGTCGGCCACCTGTTCCGTGAGACGGTCATTTGCCGCCTAGAGACGCGCCACATCCCCAATGAGTTTCTACGACCACCGAGACGGCGGAGGAAAAGTCCTTCAGGGCTTTTACAAACGTGCCCTTTAGTTTGGTGGACTTGGTGGCCACTTTGTTTATAATAGCCACCGCCGCCGTCGCCGTTTCCTTCAAAGCCACCGGTTAGAGGGACGGAACCTATTTCTACCGGTGGACGGATTTTAAGTAGAAAATCACCCTCACCCGCCCTGGAGAAGGCAGAACTTGCCAAAGACGGTATAGGGGTACGCGACCTCGACCTTCCTCTTTTGCTGCTAGCCACTTTGGGAGGAAGCATTTCTGTGGATGTTTCAGGTTCCTCGTCCATCGAGCGACCACGCTTCCTGGTCTCGATATCGCGAGGCTCAAGCATCATCTCCGAGTCGGCATTCGAGCGTAGTCTTTCCGACCTGTGACTGGTCCCAGAAGCCAGAGTTACTTCTGGGAGCTCCACTGACATAGGCATCTCCAATAAGACTTCTTCGTCGTTTGACGAGGTGAAGTCCGCTTTCTTCTTCCTTATATTTTCCCTGTTCTTCACATTCTCCTTCTTTTTTTCTTCAGTTGGTTTTTTGTTTTGGTTGTTTATTGTTTCCATAATAAGACCCACGAGAGGGGGAGAACTATAGGTCGACCCGGGCAGAGATCCCCTATTACCCGGGTAAGTGTAAATTTATACCCAACCGAGGGGTCCGCAGTTACCCCGGCTGGGAGTGCGCTTGCGACTGAACCACCCATCAGCCATGCATCCCATGGTCACGCACCAGAACACAGGATTCGGGGTAATTTTTTATAGAGGTTTTCTACCTCGCAGTCCAGGCGGCTAAGCCAAGACCCTCGCCCCCGATCAAAGCCACGAGACTCCTTTCGGGATTACGATATGCCGACGGTGGCATCGAGATAAAATCACCAGATGCCTGCTCGGTGGCAGTGTGAGTGCACGCCGAGCCCGTACTCGTTCCTCCGCTGTGGACAGCGGATCAACTCTGAGTGACCCTTGGAAGGGTCCCACAGGGTATCCTGTTTCGTCTGGAGTCTCCCCCTGGGCCAATCCAGCATGAGTAGCTCTACCGGCACAGCCCCAGGGATCATTGACCCGCGCAAGCCCCCCCACGACGAAAACGTAAGGATACAGTTGGGGGGGTGAAACTAGTTGCCTGTTCCAACGCGTAGAACCTATGGAGAAGAACAGATCAGACACTCATTGGACACTTTTTCTAAAAATATACACTATTTTCTTGTTAGATAGTTTATAAGTGCAAATTAAATGTAAGAAGAATATTATACAATTTATATAATATCGGATATGATAACTGAACTAATACCAATCATTACAATGCTGCTAATGAGGATGCAAACTAGTCTCTCTAAAAATCTGTCTAGCTGTCATGTTAAGTTGCTTTCTTTTTTGTTTTACAAAATGTGAAGAGTAAGTAAGTTTACCCTTTGGACCCCATAGCATTACGGAAGAATTAACTAATTTGGATGATTATTATTTATTTTATAAAATTTATATTACTCGAAACTAAAACGACTTTATTACTTTTACTTTTAAATCACTAACACATACACATACACTTCAAACTCAAATTTCCTAGTTAAGTTAATATTATTTTAACACACTTAACATTTTTGGCTAATATGCTACTTTGCACTGTCCAATTCAAAACTGCTTATTTTCCACCAACAGTGATTCAACACTTTGATGGTAGTTCTACGCTAAACATGTGATGTGTATAAGTATATGTGTATATCTGTGTATCGCCTAATATTATTAAAATAACTCGAACTAGGTGGTATTCGTCGTAGTACCTTCCCATTATCATAACTCTTTTTTTGAAGTGATAACTACTTTTAGCGTGGTACGCATATTTTTAGATGAGATAAAATCTATGGACTCGCGACACCTATACGAGACGCATATGTCCAATCAACGAAATATTAGCAAAACGAGATATAAAAGTAAAATTGATGCGGTATTCACGATATTTAAATAACTTCGAATTAAAATTGTTTATTTCCTGTTTTAGTTGCCATGAACCTATAGTTTCTATTTTAGATTGTAATAATTTTAATGATAATGATGATGATACAAGAGTTTTCAAAATTGTTAACGATGATTCATAAAACAATATTAAATTATTTTAAAGTTTCTAATAATTAAAATAATACAATTTATAAATGAAATGCAATTCATTACCCAATAACCCTAATACCCATCTAAAAAAATGTTTAACTTAAGTTTTCACTTCCGTCGGCACTCCCGGAGATCACATTTTTTTTTTTTTTTTTCAAGAAACTATGTTTTTTTCCAAAATAATAATCTCTATTAATCTGCTCCACCGCCTGCGTCAGTATTAAGTGCAAAAAGAGATCTATCGGTATCAATCCACCACACTTCGCTCCTTTGTTTACTGAAACCTATGTATCATGGCGTTACTTCCGTTGAAAATATAGTTATAGAAGAAAATTCTCGTTCAAGTCATTGATAAGCGGAATCGAAGAGTTGATTTTTTCTCCATTTCGAGCATTCCGAAGAAGAAGAAGAAGAAGAAGAAACCTCAAAAATCTATCATCTTTTCTTCCAACTTAGATCGTATAATACCAACGTAGATAGCCGAGAACCTAGCCTAGCTAACCACCTAGCTCCAATTGATTAGATGTTCTTCATGATGAACAGTACCATTGAACCGACGCGTGGGAAGAAAAGTGACCCCTCTAAGCGGAAAAAATATATTATAAAATACATAGTGGATAAGAAGGAGAAACAAATCCGTATCCACATCACTTCGTAGCTCGAACATACTCAATAACCGTTGAATATTGGCATCCGTTCATCTGACGTCACATGTAGACGGCGAGACGGCGACAACACTATAGTTGTAAACTCTTAATAAAAACAAAATGCTCTAACATCCAGATGGCTTTAAAATTTCTATTGAACGTGACCTTTTACTTACAGATTAAAAAAAAATGTGTTTTAATATAAAAATACTGCAGCATGAACATTATTGAAGTTCCATTTAATTTTCCTTCGCTTTTTTACTACAGGTCGTTTACTACGAAAATGTACCTACTTATTGCAGTTCAGATCACCATACTACGATGTACAGAGGACTTGAGATATAGCTGGCAGCGGATGGACGAGAGCTCCCCAAGACCAACCTAATTTAAGTTCATTGGGAGAGGCCTTCGTCTTTCGTTCAGCAGGAGACGTCGATAGGCTGAAATCGTCATAGCGATGAAAGATCTCACGAGAAGTTTTATTAGCAGATAATTATTAATACCGCGCAACATCGTAGGGTGAACCTGTTATTGTTGTAGAAATAATACATTTATAATGTCACTAATTAATGAGGTTGTTGTTAGTAGAGTGTAGTTCATTTATTTTTTATTTATTTACAATTTAATCTTTATTTAAAATCGAGTCACAATTATGCGACGCTGATGTCTTCAAGCAATTGTTTACACTTCCCAGTCCATATGTATAATCAATATCCCATTCCTAACCTCCTTGCTTTCTTCTTTAATATACTCCTAATTTCCATTCCCGGCTCCAAAAGAGCCTGGTTGACGCCAATAGGCTTGCTCCTATTACGTTGGTAGGACCGAAATTAATGCGGTCAATATATAACGAACCAATGTGGTTATTGTCATGGATTTGCGCATACATTCACATTAGAGGAGGTGTGTTTAGTACAGTCCAAGAATTTCTACATTATACAAATGTAGAAATTTCTATTATATCTATCATTTTTTTACAAAAAAATGGCAAATTAAACAATATACATAGAATAGACCAACTGATACTTTATAAGAAATTATAAGATATCAGAGATTATAATAAACGACTTTGATGGCAAGTACAGAAATGTATTACCTTTTTGTACACTCTTGAAAAACCCACTGCTGTAACTTACGAACAAATTAGATTTTGTTTATAAACAACTCAAACAACTCCCGCACTATAAATTATTTCTGTGTTGCTTAACAAACATACAAACATGAAACACAAAGAGCACCCAGATTCAAAATAAATTATGTGAACAATATAAACCTAATAATATGTAGTTAACGAAGGAGCTTATTTCAGACTACTTCAAAAGAGGAATAAAAAATATCCTTGCATGTATTGCTGAAAGTATTTTCAATACTTGTTCTTTCTGTAGAATTATACAATGATAGACGCTCCCAGAGAATGGAATATAAAATACCGTTATCTTGAGTAAATAAAATATGGGACGGGATAAAAACAAAAAAAAATTGTTTATATACGAAAACCCACATAAGCCTTTTATTACAGAAAAGAAAAAGATATAAAAAGTATGTATTAGTAAACTGTTCCATTTATTTGTTGCAGACATGTAACGTCATGCATTATTAATAAGTAACCTGCTTACAGCTGTCCACGGGTACTATAAAAATTGGGAAAAGAAAACGTAGTTGGTAAAGATTTTTGTTAGCGTTTTATTTCAGAGACTGCCTGCCGTAGCAATATTTATTTATCTCACGAGAGGTCTTTTTAAAATGAACTTTAATGTGCATTAAGTTGACTCCTACCAATTATTTTTACAAATTAAATTTGCCTTCATGAATAACTTCTTTTAGCTTTTTTTGCGAATGTTATCTTTTTTTTTTTTTATACTATAGGGGGACAGACGAACAGACGGGTCACCTGATGGTAAGTGACACCGCCGTCCATGGACACTTGCAACTCAAGAGTCGCAAGTGCGCTGCCCGCCTTTGAGGGTGATGAGGGATGGGGGATGCAGGGAGCGGAAAGAGGAGAGGAGGGATGAGGAGATGGAAAAAAGGAGAAAGGAGATATGGGAGAGAAAAGGGGGGAGGAGGAATTGGGCCTCCGGAAACCTCACTCAATTCGGGGAAACGCAAACGCAAGCGTTACTTCACAACCGGTTTTCTGTGAGGCCGTGGTATCGCACCGGTCGAGCCGGCCCATTCGTGCAAAAGCATGGCTCTACCACTGAAAATCTTTGCGTAGAAGTAGAGGAAAGTAATTTATAATGTAGGTTTTTATGTTATCTTGCAATGTCCTTCTCTGAATCACTCCCACCTTTAAGACGACTCAAACGACAGCTCTTATATTGAAATCTATTAAGGCGTCTAGGTTCTATTAAGAAACATAACACATACATATCACATACATACACTCACACATCAAATAGGTATTTTTTGGAAGTGAATTAATGAACGACTGTTTTAAATGATAGGGTTCAAAAGATAATGTAAGCCTATTATGTTCAGTAAGTTCTACAAAAGGAAGATGGTTCGACGTTTTGACAGTCTCATAAAAGATATATATACATAAATAGCTCAAAAATGTTTTATAAGACAATAATTATACATTATTCAAAAAGGTCGTATTTTTAATTTACACAATGTCACGGTCCTATAGTTTGCTTCTCCAAAGTAAAATTGGTATAACAATAAATATATATCATTTCAAGATCTGCTTTCTGCCACAAGATCTCCTCTGCTGAGATGGGGGCATCAGCCACAAGATATGTACTGTTGATTTATTTAAATGATATTTATACCTTGGTAAACTATTAAACTGCGATCGATCACAGCAGATTCTGTAGGCAATTATATTCTGTGGCCCCCGGTGGTCGGAACGTCTATCCTCATAGATCGGACATTTCATGTTCCAATGCGCATGGGTTTGCAAGGCGTGGGTTTCTTTGTTATAGTCTATAGCAAGCGAAGGGCTTATTGGTACCAGTCATCTAGTTAAGGCTAGTGCTCTTACCATCTACAGAAGGCACTTTACTGTCTATATGCTGCCCAGATTAAAGTGGGTGGTAGCCGACCAATTAGCCTACAATGGTTTCTCAAGATTTCGACTCTTTCCGTGTTGTTTACCATTCAGGAAAACTAACATGGAGTGACCTCTCCACAGACAGTACTACTCCTGGGACGTAATTCAGATAATTAAAGATTGATCAGGATCTTCATTACCATCTTCACCTCATTGACCCACCCACACCACAGGATCGGCTGCTGGAATAGCCGGGTGACAAGGTTTCATGTCCTTAGGTCCCGGTTTGGTTTGGGAATTAGATTGGAAGCTTTGAAGTATATTGACAGCAATAGCTCAAGCAAGTCAGGGTCGCGTACCTATAACTCGATCGCATAACTAAAAACGAAATAAACATAAAAACCTACATTATAAATTACTTTCCTCTACTTCTACGCAAAGAATTTCTCAGATAATTAAAATTATATCGTTTTCATAACATTATTTATAATAGATTGTTCAATTTGGTTAGTGGACCATATTCTAATTGGCAAAAAGTGGATGTTTAATACACGTTGTTCAGGTATATACACTTGAGCACACGTGTATATTCATGTTGCATTTAATCAAAAAGATCATAATTATGAGTGCCAATTTTTACACTAGGTCCAATTCACTTTATCAGCAGCGTGCGTTTGTCAGACTGTTCAATAAAAAAAATACCTTAACTCAGCTCGTTCGTTCTCGTTACTGTAGTTTTAAAATTGTACGTTTCTAGTTTTATGGCACTTTGTTATTCTGTTTTTCTATCACCTATCTATTCTACTATGCTCTGTGTGAAATACTGTATTTGGCGTTTCATAATTTACTAATATAAAAATCATGATAGGGGATTTGTACTTCACACATAGGTAGCAAAGAAGGAAGCATACCTATAATACATTAAGATCTCCTCAGGTATTTAGAGGTTACGATGCAATAAAGAAACTTACATACATACATGAATTAATAAAAAAACATTAAACATGATTTTTAACAAACTTTTCATAAATTAAATATGATATGAAAGTCATCATTTTTAATATACCTTTGGAAAGGTCATTACTAAACCTGAATTTAGAGTAGGAGATTATAGAAAGAAATAAAATACTAGTGAGCAATGGCACTCACTAAGTGCAAATGAGCCTCACCCATAATGATAATGTTGTGCGTTTTATTGTACACCTCAGGGAAATATTCCTTTTCATATTTTTTTGATCACGTAAGTTTTCCTGGTTGCGGATGGAGTAAAGCTATATGAAACTATTAATAAAATGTTATAATAGGTAACATAGGCATTATCTTTATGTATACTTATACTGTTAATTTACATATTATCCGAACTAATAATTAATAACTAAAATAAAGAAAAAATAAAAATCATAATAAAATAAAAATGGCGGCTATTTACATAAGTGCATCTTAAAATTCTTCCGCATCGTCGCCTACTGGTATCGTATATCTATGGATATAGCTTAATTGGGATATCAATCACAAGGATCTTATTATATTTTATGCAATATAATATATTGAATAAAATATATTAAGATCCTTATTCCGAGTCCGAGTCTACGCAACTTGACTTTATCAGGCCTCTTGGTCTAGCGGCTAACGTAGTTAGTGTTTTTTAACGGATACACCGTTGTTTGTACGTTAGTTAAGTCCCCACGACACAGTAAAAATCATAGTACGCGAGATAAGCCCGGTGACCTTAGAGATAATTGGTAGACAATAAATATAGTCCTGGATTACCGTTTCATCAAGACGAAGGGGAAAATAAATTAATATACATATACATATATATATATATATATTCATATGTATATACCCTCACGCCTGTATTTTCGAAGGATTACGGTTGGATGGCCTCTCTTCTGGAGGATATCTACGCTGTCGGGGTGTACTTCTCCCCCAACAGGAGCCTTGTCGAATTTGACGGCTTCCTCACTGACTTGAGTGAGGTTGTTGATCGGTGCGGTGAGCTGTGGCGGCGTGCTGTTGGCGGTGTCGTTGGACATCGCCAACGCATTCAATAGTCTGCCATTCGGCTGCATCAGGGAAGCGCTCCGCTATCACGGGGTGCCACAGCGGTGCGGTGCCACGCGGCTAGTGGCAGACTATTTAGAGGAGCGTACCGTCATGTACGAGGACCGAGAGGGAAATCTGAGACGTCGGCCCATGTCGTGCGGTGTTCCACAGGGGTCTGTTCTTGGACCCCTCCTGTGGAACATGGGATATGACTGGGCCCTCCGAGCTGACTTCCCCCCCGGGCTGGGCGTAATTTGTTACGCTGATGACACCTTGGTCACGGCCCGGGGGGTGAACTTTCAAGAGGCGGTGCGCCTTGCCACCAGAGGAGCCTCACTGGTGGTCAGGCGCATAGAGGCGCTGGGCTTACGGGTGGCCCTGGACAAGACGGAGGCCCTTTTATTTCATGGGCCCCGTCGTGGTCCGCCCCCTGGCGCCTCAATCATGGTCAACTCGGTCCTTGTACCGGTTCGGGCCCACATTAAATATCTGGGCCTGATCCTTGACGAGCACTTTCGGCAGCTTGCTCCAAGGCTGGTCGGCGCTGCGTCCGCTCTTGGGCGCCTTTTACCCAACTTGGGTGGACCCAGCGTCGCTACAAGACGGCTATACACGGGGGTTGTCCGGTCAATGGCACTGTACGGTGCACCGGTGTGGGCGGGGGCTCTAACCGCCCAGAATAGGGCACGCCTTTGGCGCCCTCAGAGGGTTATGGCGGTTAGAGCCATATGTGGTTACCGCACCGTGTCGACGGAGGCGGCGTGTGCGTTGGCCGGAACTCCCCCGTGGGATTTGGAGGCGGAAGTGCTCGCCGAAGTTTATCGGCGGACGGCTCAGTTCCGGGCGGGTAGCGGCAGACGGCCCCCGCCCGAAGAGGTACGCGAGTGGCGTGAAGCCGCTCGCCGAGCCACGATGGCTCATTGGTCGTCCCGGCTGGAGGCTCCACGTGCTGGCTTTGCCGCTGTGGAGGCGCTCCAGCCGGTCATCGTCGAATGGGTGGAGCGGCAGCACGGGACTCTTTCTTTCCGCCTGACGCAGGTTCTTTCCGGGCACGGCTGCTTCGGAAAGTACCTGCACTCGGTCGCTAAGAGAAAATTGAGTCCCGCCTGCCACCACTGCGACTGCAGTGAGGACTCGGCTCAACATACGCTCGCAGACTGCCCCGCTTGGGCGGCGCAGCGTCGGGTCCTCACTGCAGTCATCGGAGAGGATCTCTCGCTACCGGCCGTCATACGCTCCATGGCCGGTAGCGACAGGAATTTCACCGCGGTCGCAACCTTCTGTGAGGAGGTTATCTCGCAGAAGGAGGCGGCGGAGCGGGCCCGGGAGGACGATCTCCACTCGGACCCAACTCGCTGCCGGCGAACCGGGCGGCGTAGGGGCGCTTACCAGCACCTCATGCCGCCCTGAGTGTGGCCGCGGGTGGTCGGGACGGGTTTTCCCCTCCATCCGCCATATGGTCAGCCGCGAGGAGGTGACGTCCTGGTGTGCCTGGACGTTGCCTAATTGAGAGTTACCCGAAGGTGGTGCCCGCGCTGTTGTGGGCAACAGGCGCTAGGAGGGGTCCGGATGTCTTACCAAAGCTGTTCCCGGGTTCCTCCTATTTTAGGCGCAGGATGGCACACCGTGTGGTTTTAGTCGGTCCGATTCCGACACACCGTTCCACCGAAAACCCCGGTGGAGTGACGGCCCGAGGGGGTTTCCACACGATAAAAAAAAAACAAAAAAAAAAAAGGTTGTTGATCGGTGCCATCCTCGACAAGGCTTGATGTTAAGGACTTCAATGAAAATTCCTCGGCTTGAGGTTCCCGCATTACATATCGCCAGTGTAACGAGAAGTTGGCATTTTATGACCCCGGCGGAAGATAGTCCATGAAGATTTCCCCACGTAAAAAAAAAGGCAAAGGCGTAATTTGCCGACACACATTTTCACATTTTACCGATTCTAATTTATTACCATTTACGTCATAGGGGGTTGAGTCTATTGTCATCATCTGGGCACTTCTTTTTAGAGTTAGATGGGAAAATTTGGAGTTTATAGGATTCGTGTGTAAGAAAGAACAGAAAAGGAAGGAGAGGGATATTGCTTATATGCATGACAGATAGATTAAGGAGTATAGCAATATCCCAAACAATAATCGTATCCCATACCCATACCCGGGTCTTTTAAGCGTCTTTAAGGCGTGAAAAAGCATTTAACCAGGCCACCATAGTGTGGGTCACCATGCTGCATTGACTAGACATGCAATAAGGATGGTGACCACCGCTCTTTATCTCCACTTATTCTTTTTCCATCAGGCAAAGTGGAGTCACTATGGTAGGCTAATATATTAAAAAAACAACTCGAAATTGCTGGTGCCGGGAAGTGTGAACCCTCTACGTAACTAAACATTGGACACATGTTTTATTTACTTTCTAAATCCCTACTAATCCCTACTAATATTATAAATGTGAATGTAAGTTTCTTTGTTACGCTTTCACGCTGAATCTACTAAACTGATTATCATGAAACTTTGTACACATATTCTCAAAGGTATTACGTATTAGGAAGGACATATGATACTTTTTAGTAAATAAAAAATTGTTTTTAAGAGGAGTATAAAATTATTTAAGGGATTCAATGCAAGCGAAGCCGCGGGTAAAAGCTAGAAAGTAATAAATCAATGCAACTCGTTGTAGCTATAAGCAATGAAATGGTAGTATAGACTTCATTTAACTGGTCACTACGTCCACTTTGGAATAAATCCTGAAGAGAAAATTACACGTGTCTCATGTGTACGTGTATAATTTAGTTTTATATGTAAATGTTTTTTAGTTTTGACTTCTATATTATTAAATATTATTAAATAATTAACTGTACCGTTAGCTTATGGACATACATGTCAAACACGACACACGATAATTAACAGCAGCCTCTATCCTACAAAAAACCATTATCATGTCACAATTAATCCATTCGCCTGCATTGTAAGGGAGAAGAGGAAACTCTTGTGACTCTTGAGTTTGCAAGTGTTCATAGGTGGTGAAAGTCCCTTACTAACAGGTGACTCGTCTGCTCGTTTGTGATTGCCTCCCCTATGTTTTCTTTTAAATATGCATACTTCCAATTATCCAATCTTAAAATCTGAAAGTGAACGGTTGGCAGCAATAGGCTTTCCTACTTTTGCTGTAAATGCAACCATGAATTTAAGGGATTAAGTTTAGAAAGCAAAATTGTGCTCGATATCTTGATAAGCTACATTATTTTACTTTTTATTTATTTCTACGTATTTTTTTATTTCAATATTTTTTATCTCATACAATAGCAGTGTGTCAAATATGAAATGTGTATCTGCCGACACGGGTTTATTTATTGCTTTAATGCGGTACAACAAAAAAAAACTATAAAACCTTTTCATAAAATAAACCTACGTGTATTCGTATCGACAAGTATAAATTC
The DNA here is from genome assembly GCA_947561695.1 of Tyria jacobaeae. NCBI lineage: Eukaryota > Metazoa > Arthropoda > Insecta > Lepidoptera > Erebidae > Tyria > Tyria jacobaeae. The sequence goes on along the minus strand of OX387231.1, from coordinate 8,966,479 downwards.
TTATACTCAGTATTCGTTTACTCAGTAAACATATATTTACAAAGCAATGGTATTCAATTTATTTACGAAAAAGGTAAAAAATTTTTTTACCTTGTTTTCGTCTGATAAAATATTAAATAGGAATCACACATATGAATATGTTCTACAAGGTACATATATTAAGTTACCCATTGATAACTGACATTAGAAATACAATTACAAAATTAAAATCCTTCATTTGTTTATCTTCATTCCCTATCCTAATTGATGACGCAAGTTACTGAATGAAAGATAAAATTTATCTTGGCTTTTAACAGTGCAAACCCTTCGCAGGCTTGTCATGAATTATTAATAGCAGCCTTCAATACACTTGGCCGACAATTGAATTAAATGGTCTCACTTTAAAAAATGGAAACGGTGAATGCGGATGATATTTTATGCTAAAAGGTCTGTAAATAAGTTCTTAGGACCGTTAAGTGTTCATAAATGAGTTCGGTCAACGTATTGCGAGTATTGGTGTTATTAAATAAGGTGAGTGCTTTTGATTTACTGTCTCAATTAAGTTTAAATGAATTATATTTGCTGAAAAAACTAGAGTTTGTTGCGTGTAAAGAAAATAAGCATTTAAACCACGCAGACCTTAAACTGTGAAGACTTAGCAAACTGAGTTTTGTTTGAAGCAGCTGCTGAAGCGTTCTGACCTTGCTGTAAATTTCAACAGTATAATTTTAAATATATATATCAGTGAAGCAGCTAAAATGCTTTTACGATTTAGAAGATACAATCAAGATATAGTTAATATCTTGATTGTATCTTCTAAATCGTAGACCTCTTAGTTTTGATTTTATTTAAAGATTCCATACGTTAAAGTGCATTGTTTTATTTTAATACTGAAGTAATAGAAAGGTCTTTTAAACGCACGATATTTAATACTGATAGGGACACTGATAGGAATATCGGCGTATTGTTAGAGTTTAAAGCGTCGCAACAGAACCTTATGCAAGGTGTATTATCACATTTAGGAATCCACGAGTTTGTGTGTCCTACTACCATATTTATTCTTCGAAACATTTATCTGTAGGTTCTCGATGTTATCACTGAATTCAGTGAAGTAAAACGAAATTGTATTGCTGTTTAGGTTATAGTGAAATAAAACACTGAAGTGAAAGGCCCAATAGGAAGAATAATATTGTGGTGTTGTTGGCAGTTCAATGTCTGAATATTAATTCCTCATTATATTAGAAATAGTACTAGGAAAGTTGTATCTTATTAGCAATCGCTTTAACACTATAATAATTATCTCTTTAGACGTACATACACTCACTCATGTATCGTAAATAACTAACAAGATTTAGATAACAAGTAAAAATATATAATATAACCCGACTGTAATTTCCAATGTTTTGCTCCATGTCAATACCACCCACATATTTTTTTTATAATATAGGGGGACAGACAAACATGGCACTGGCCTTCTGATGGTAAGTGATAATCGCCGCCTATGGACACCTACAACACAAGAGTCGTAAGTGCGCTGCCCGCCTCTGAAGGTAATAAGGGGTGGACTCGGAGTGGGGTCAGAGGAGATGGGGATGATCGGAGGGAAAAGAAGAGAAGGGGAGTTAGGCCCCCAGAAATCTCACTAATTTCAGGGAAATGCTATGCAAGCATTTCTTCGCAACCGGTTTTCTCACAGTTCACAGTTTCACAAATAGTTTCTTCATTGCATCTGTTAATCATCTGCATTTGTTAATGTCTTAATATCACCATCGCCATACACTACCACACAAAAACTAACTAGTCTCCTAATTTTCTATAGTTACCTACCATCAGCCAGACATAAGTAGAACTTACAGACATAAGCAGACGGGTCACCTTATGGTAAATGACAACCACCGCCCGTGGCCTGCATCCCAAAAGTCGTAAGTACGCCTTTGAGCATGATGAAGAGTGGAGAAGGAGGAGACAGAGAGCCAGGCCTCCAGTACTTGGCAATCACCGGTTTTCTTTTAGGCCGTGGTATTACTCTGGTTGAACCAGCTCATTTGTGAGCATGGCTCTCCACGATAATACTCCATCAAACCATTTAGGCTCCAAGGCGTGCCAAGAAACACTACTTCTTGGCTAGTCTAGTAAAAAGTATGAAGTAAAATATAACATTGGGCCTATATGTCAACAGCTAGCAGAAGCAACAGGTGTTTAGCTAGTTTAAAGCGCCAAACAACTTTTTCATTCAGAACAGTTGCTCATATTTTCATTTTAAGAATCTCTACACCCGTAGTAAATTACAATAAATATGTGCACAACCACTGCACTACTCGACAAACGACATACCTATCACCGCAAGAACCAATTCTTCTACCGGTAGCGGTGAGGTTTAGTTTATTGTGTCTTACACAATTTCCTAACATCGATGAGTCGACGTAGCGTCGATGAATCGGGAGCTCTGAGCTGCCGTGCCATTCGCCTAACGATGCAGAGTTTAAGTTTTTTTTTTTTTATGAGATAGGGGCAAATGACCGGACGGGTCACCTGATGGTAAGTGACTCCCGCCGCCCATGGGCACCGGCAACTCAAGAGTCAAAAGTGCGTTGCCGCCTTTTTAGATAGCAGTACGCTCTTTCCGGAAATACTGCGAAAAAAGCACACAGTTGTGGAATTCCAATCATCCAGATGATGTGGATGGAAATTTTGTCACGTAGGACGATAGCGGAAATCTGCGGTCTATACAAAATTAAAATTAAAATATGTGCATAAATAAGTGCTGTTAACTTTTAATAACGACATTTGATTATACTTAGATTAAAAGGGATAGTTACTGTGATTGTAATCTCTTTTTCGTAGATATTGTAGTTATTAAGTGATAGAGAACTCAAATTTATTTTGGTTCTAAATGTTAATAATAGTGATTATATTTTGTGAATTATATTATTTTTTTTAACTCACATACTTACTCGATAACTATACTAGTTCCTTTTGTATCTTGCAGTAGACGTAGTCCTAGACCACGGCCTAGTAGCTAGTGACCCTGACTGCTGAACCGGAGGTCGTGGGTTCTATTTCCACACGGCACAAAAGCTTGTGTGATCCACAAATAGGTGTCCCGAGTCTGGGTATTTTTGTGTCCGTTGATTGAATAGGAGAGCCTCCGCAACATAGGAATTATTCTTAATACGGGAGTTGTCTTTAAAAAAATTAGAGACTTTACTGCTTGATTTTTTATGAGTTTACTGATGAAACTTGTTCAGTCTTCCTCCATCCATTCCATTACTGGTACTTATCAGAGAGGAGAGCTCTCTGATAAGACCAGTAATGTGCAAGTGAGAACTTGTAGCATCATTATAATTTTTATAATTTTCGATTCCGTTCACGATTTCAAACAAAGGTAAAGCGCTGAAAACAACTTAAATCCTGTGTTGAAATAGCTTGTTATAAAATATAGCTTTTACGATTGCTATATTTAAATCTAACATAGTATGCATTCATATCTCCACAACTTCCCAAGGGTAAAAGACAAATATTTCTCCACACCCATTTTGGAGACAAAATGTGAGCGTGTCATTTGTGCATGCATATCGCGTGGAGGTGACTATTTCCCTTGGGCCCGACATGTCTTGCAACCATATATGTTCTTATTTCCATAATAATAGGTAAGAATAGTACTGTTACGTGGAATGTAGTGATTTTTATATATGAAGATTACTATAGGGTGACAACAGTAGAACTATTTTGCAAGTAATGCATACGGGCATTATTTTTGAGGTCGAAACCGAATGCCCGATGGCGCGGTCTATGGGGTTATTATATCTTTTTATTATTGAAAAATTCCGCATTAGGCAATATTTCTGTGCTTTAGAAAGCTTAACAAACATTAAAATAATAGATAAAATGACATAGCACGGGATTGTTCGGACTCATACAAATTTTTGTTCCGGGTGGGAATCTAACTTCTAACTCACCAAATAGAATTATTAACCAATACATTCACTCAAACCTACATTTTTGCCAGAACAGTCCAGACATGCACAGACACATGCATTCAGTTGGAGAGCAGTAACGATAGTTGATCACAAAATTGGTGCAACTGCTGCGCACTCCTCTATATTTACCTTACCTCTACTCTTGATTTCGAGTGAAATCTTAGGCATATAAGTAATATTTTTAATAAGCTTCTGTATGTTCCTTTACAAGAAAAAGGAGTAGAATTAAAATATAATATTCTATTTATATAATATAAATTAAACATAAAAACTTACATTTAAAATTAAATTATAATAATGCGTCCCCTCGACCAAACGTACCCATGACGCTGGCGGCGTTTCCCCGTTGTACGCATATAGCGATGTTTTGGATCACGTATTGAGGGTCACTCAGTGTTGCTCCGCTGTCCACAGCGGAGCAACGGAGGAACAAAGACGGGCCCGGCGTGTACTTACACTACCACCGAGCAGGCATTAAGAGATTTTATCTCGATGCCACCGTTGGCATATCGTAATCCCGAAAGGAGTGTCGTAGTCTCGAGGCTCCAATTGGGGGCGAGGGTCTTGGCTTAGCCGCCCGGACCGTGAGGAAAAAAACCTCTCTCCCCCACTCCAACACCTCTGCCTGGCCCCTCCACATCTGCCCCCTCCAATGAGGGTTGGCAGGTAGTAGGGGGGCCAAAGTCGAAAAAGTCCCGACAGCGCCAGAGTTACAGTTCTGGCAGCGAGACCGATGAGGTGTTACAAGTGCCTGGTTGCGGGACACACCCGCATCAAATGTGACAGCTGCTTCGACTGCAGCGGATTATGTTTCCGCTGCGGTCGACCGGGGCACAAGGCGGCAGAGTGCTCTGCCGCCCCTCACTGCCCTATGTGTGCGGCGGGCAATAAGCCCGCCAATCACCAGATGGGGCAGGGGGGCTGCAAGCCTTCCCGCGCTTCTCGGCAGACGTCGGGGACTAGCCTAGCGGCCCAGGCTGCCTCCGACGTTGTCCGTCTGTCCACGTCGACGTCCATGGAGGTTGTAGAGACGATCCAGTAATGGACCACGTCTCCAACCTCCTTGTCCAGACGAACCTAAACCACTGCGCCGCGGCGCAGGATCTCTTCCTGCAAACCAATGCGCAGTGGTCGATCGGTGTTGTGTCCAAACTGGATGGGTGACTGGGACGGCTCCGTGGCAGTCGTCGGTTCCGCGGCGGCTCATTCCCCGCCCTTGTCGCTTAGAGACAAGGGCTCTGGATATGTTGCCGCCGAGTGGGGGGGGATCACAGTTTACGGTGTATACTTCTCCCCCAACCGGAGTTTGAGCGACTTCGAGGTCTTCCTTAACGGCTTGGAGACCTCGATGCGGCGATTAGCGTCTGGGCACGTCCTCGTGCTGGGGGACTTCAACGCAAAATCCATTGCATGGGGGTTCCCCGGGACGGACGCCAAGGGCGAGGCCGTCGAGGAGTGGGCGGCTTCGGTGGGCCTCTGTTTACTAAACAGAGGCTCCACCAACACGTGCGTGCGACAGCAGGGTGGGTCGATAGTGGACCTTTCGTTCGCTACCCCTGCTGTTGCCGCACGAGTAAGGAACTGGCGTGTCCTGGAAGAGGTTGAGACGCTCTCGGATCACCTGTATATCCGATTTGAGCTCTCCCGGTCCCAGGGCCCCAGTAGGGGTCACGCGGCGCGGCGTAATTCCCGTTTTCTGCTGCTGTTTGCTGCTGCTGCTTCTGCGGCTGTTGCCAAGCTGGACAGGGACCTACTAGAGGAGGCGGCCATTATTCACTCTTGGCTGTCTCCGCAGGCCCCCACCGAGGAGGTCGATGCGGGGGCTGGCCGCTTTCGCGATGCGATTACGCAGATTTGCGATGCGGCCATGCCCCGTATCCAGGGTCGTCGGCCTCCAAGGAAGGAGGTCTACTGGTGGTCCCAGGAGTTGGCGGACCTCCGTGCGGCTTGTACTCGTGCCCGGAGGTCCTACACTCACAGCCGGCGGCGTCACCGCGGAGACGGAGAGGAGGACCAGCTTCACGAGGAGTACCGCGAAGCGCGGAAAACTCTGAAGCTGGCCATTTGCCGCGCCAAGGACGCAAAGAGAAAGGAGATGCTGGAGAGTCTTGACCGTGACCCCTGGGGTCCCCCATACCGTGCGGTGCGTCAGAAGCTCCGCAAGTCGGGCCCCCCCCTTACCGAGACTCTTCAGCCCAGCTTCCTGCAGGAAGTGGTCAAGGGCCTTTTCCCGCAGCGGGCGGAGCACACACCCCCGTCGATGGCCTACGCGGTCGGAGACGACGGGGGTAGAGAGGACGATGTGCCGCCCGTTAGGGAATCGGAGGTTGGGGCGGCTGTTCTACGGATCCGTTCCAAGAACACCGCCCCCGGGCCGGACGGGGTACCAGCCCGAGTGATGGCCCGAGCCCTCGACCATATGTCGGACCGCCTCAGGGAAGTGTTGGACGCTAGCCTGGCGTCCGGACGCTTCCCAGAGTGCTGGAAATGCGGGAAGCTGGTCCTGTTGAGGAAGCCGGGACGGCCTGCCGATTCGGTCGCGGCCTATAGGCCCATCGTGTTGCTGGACGAGGCGGGTAAACTTTTTGAGAGGATACTCTCTGCCCGCATCGTCCGGCACCTCAGCGAGGTGGGCCCCGACCTGTCGGACGCCCAATTCGGGTTCCAGGATGGGCGTTCGACGGTCGATGCCGTGATGCGCCTTAGGGCCGTGACCGGAGAGGCAGTGAGCTGTGGCGGCGTGCTGTTGGCGGTGTCTCTGGACATCGCCAACGCATTCAATAGTCTGCCATTCAGCTGCATCAGGGAAGCACTCGAATACCACGGGGTGCCAGAGTACCTGAGGCGGCTGGTGGCAGACTATTTAGAGGAGCATACCGTCGTGTATGAGGACCGAGAGGGCGTCTTGAGACGGCGACCCATGTCGTGCGGTGTTCCGCAGGGGTCTGTCCTTGGACCACTCCTGTGGAACGTGGGGTACGACTGGGTTCTACGAGGTCGCCTGGGGGCAATTTGCTACGCTGATGACACATTGGTCACAGCCCGGGGGGCGAACTTCCAAGAGGCGGCGCGCCTGGCCACCAGGGGTATTTCTTTGGTAGTCGGGCGCATCGAGGCACTGGGCTTACGGGTGGCCCTGGACAAGACGGAGGCCCTTTTGTTCCATGGGCCCCGTCGTGGTCCACCCGCCGGTGCCTCCATCGAGGTCAACTCGGTCCTCGTCCCGGTTCGGGCCCAGATGAGGTATCTGGGCCTGATACTCGACGGTAGGTGGCTCTTCGACGAGCACTTCCGACAGCTTGGTCCGAAGCTGGTCAACGCTGCCTCTGCCCTTGGGCGACTTTTGTCCAACTTGGGTGGAGCCAGCGTCGCAACGCGACACCTCTACACGGGGGTGGTCCGGTCGATGGCGCTGTATGGGACACCGGTGTGGGTGGCGGCTCTGACCGCCCAGAATAAGGCGCGCCTCTGGTGGCCTCAAAGGGTATTGGCGGTCAGAGCCATACGCGGATACCGCACGGTGTCCACCGAGGCGGCGTGCGCCTTGGCTGGAACACCCCCGTGGGATTTGGAGGCGGAAGTGCTCGCCGAAGTTTATCGACGGGTGGCTGAATATCGGGCGGAGTATGGCTTTCGCCCTCCGCCCGAAGAGGTACGCGAGTGGCGTGAAGCCGCCCGTCGAGCCACGATGGCTAGTTGGTCGTTCCGGTTGGAGACTCCGCGCGCTGGCTTTGCCGCCGTGGAGGCTCTCCAGCCGGTCATCCTCGAGTGGGCAGGGCGGCAGCACGGGACCCTTTCCTTCCGACTGACGCAGGTGCTTTCCGGGCATGGTTGCTTCGGGAAGTACCTGCACTCGGTCGCCAGGAGGGAACTGAGTCCCGCCTGCCACCACTGCGACTGCAGTGAAGACTCGGCCCAGCACACGCTGGCGATCTGCCCCGCTTGGAAGTCGCAGCGCCGGGCCCTCACTGCAGTCATCGGAGGAGATCTCTCGCTACCGGCCGTCATACGCTCCATGGCCGGTAGCGATATCAGTTTTACCGCGGTCGCAACCTTCTGTGAAGATGTCATCTCGCAGAAGGAGACACTCGGACCCAATCCGCCGCCGGCGAACTGGAGGCGTAGGCGCGCCTATCAGCGCCTCATGCCGCCCTGAGTGTGGCCGCGGATGGTCGGGACGGGTTTTCCCTCCATCCGCTCTAGTGGCCACCCGCGAGGGGGTGACGTACGCGTGTGCCGTACGTCGCCTAATTAGAGAGTTTAACAGCAGACGGTGCCCGATTCAGTGCGGGCAAGCGCTGGGAGGGGTCCGGATGTCTTAACATCAGCAGTTCCCGGATCCCTTCCGTCTCAGGCGCAGAGTGGCACACCGTGTGGTTTTAGTCGGTTCGATTCCGACACACCGCCCCGCCGCAAACCCCGGCGGGGTGACGGTCCGAGGGGATTTTCACACGTTAAAAAAAAAAAGCAAATACGCCCAATCCCCAACCCCATTTGATCTCAGACACTGTTCGATTAAGGACGACAACCTCTCGGCCGCCAAGTATCTCGCCCCTTTGGGCACGTGCCTTAGAATTCGAATCTTTGACCGTAAAGTGGGCAAATCCTCCAAACCTAGATCCAACAGCAAAATGTGACCTATTAAAATTGTATACGAAAAGCGAATTATACATAAAAAAAATATGAATATGATTGCTAGTTCACGTTCACTCGTTCACGAGCATAACGAAAACCATCATCCATCTGAACAACAACAGCAGTAGGAAGCAGAACTTCTACGGCTAGGAGACATAAACCTAAATAATTGACTACGTAGTTCAAGTACAACTCAAAAACATATTATTCATAAAATAGCTACAATATATCTGTATATTACCTGCGTCCAAGGTGTATAAAAAGTTTCTATATAAGTAATAAAAATTGAAAACATTAACCAATAATTACATTTTAAATAATAAAACCAAGATTATAAAGTAAAAAAGAGGAATACACCATTGAAATTTCTTGGCTGTGGTGGCTGTGGAGCAGGACCAGCGAGTTGCCAAGAATTTATGTCAGACAGTTAATCATCTACTTTGATAGTAAATATACCGTGCTCAAGTCATCGTGAAGATATTGGAACAGATTTACCAAACTATTACAAATACATTGAAACGTCATTGATTTGCAGAATACTAATTTGTATCAGTGTCAGTTCAATTATAATTTATCGGGAGGCCATTGGTCTTATATGATTAGCGGAATACTTAAAGTATAAAACCATTCCGACGCCACTCTAGCGACAATCTATTGATACAGTATTCAAATAGCAAACTTGGGACCCTGTACTATTGTAACAAAGCCTTTTTTATTTTTTTTTATCCTTAACTTTTCTGATTTAAAAAAATATGTTTGTACTAGTTTACTACTTACAGAGGAATAACAATGTATGTATAATTATTGTATGAACGGCTAGTAAAGTTTAGCTCAGGTCCACTGATTCATAGCAGCAGGTTTTTCTTACAGCATATTAAAAAAGGTTTGGAAGGGTGAATAGGTATGGGAATGAACATTTAATAAAAAAAATCCCATTTGTTACGAAGTCTTGCAGAAGAATCAACCGCCATAAGGCATTCAAATAAGCTCTTGAATTAGCGAGCTGGAAACCAATTCCGTTGAGTTATGCCAACGTATTCGATTCAGACAGGCTTCTATTAACATATTAATAAGGCTGCAAATACAAAAACAATATCTCGCCAGATTACGACACATTTATTTAAGATGATTTATGACCCCCGCATTTAGGGTAAAGGTTGTACTTTCGGGCAATGTTCCAATACGCCATTGTTTCAGGAAAGAAAAGATATTCTTAGAACCATCTAGAATGTTAGTTATAATTTTGCATTTGCACACGTGCAATAGTAGAATATTATACTTGCACGTTCTAAACTTTACCCTGCCGAGGACCTCTAGCAAATTGACTAATGAGCAGGAAGATTATAATTGATTATATGTATAATACTTTATATAAAGTATTGAAAAAAAAGTTATTTGCTATAATATTAAATGAGATTTTGAAAGTAGAATACTTTCAAAGGGATTAATAAATATTTAAGCACATAATATCACATTAAAAGACAAATACAGACGGTAAATGGAATGGAATCTTTGAAGTACAAGGTTTTCGAAACACAAATTAAAATTTTATTTACCAGCGTAATCTGCATTAAGTTTGTCATAATAATCATAATTTGTTTTATGTTTAATATAAACATTTTGGTACTACCTGTTTAATAAATTTTTATATTTATCATATTCTAATTTTGCTAAAACTTAAATTACAAAAAGAAAAAATCGATTTTACCAAACTAGTCACTAACAGTATTTTATTAAAAAGTGGGCATAACATACCAACTAAATTTCTTACACCTCTTCATGATAGTCCTCTATGTGATACAGTGATGCGTATTACTGCTACTTCATCGAGCAACATCAATTTCCATCAGCTTTACCCCTACTTTTCTTTTTAAGTTTCTCTTTCAGGTTCTCTTTCTTTCTTTCCGTGTTGATTACACATCAATTAATTTTAAAAAACTTTCAGCTTTCAAGTCTTTCTTTTTCTAGTTAAGCATAAATAAAAGACCGTAAAATAAGTAGCTGCCATATCGATTCAAGCTACAGATAAACTGTAATCACATCATTTCGCACTCGGAATAATATTGTGGCAATAGTTGCTTGTTTATAGTGGTTTATAGCACTAAACTCTAAAATATACTATAATTATAAGGTGCAACAGAATTAAGATTTGTCTATAATTCAGGATTATGACATAAAAAAAATAAATTTGTTTTGAACTCACGAAAGCCACGTTAGCAGAAATTGTATGTATGTATTTAGAAATATATAAGTATGTATATCAGCAGTCTGGCTACTATAGGACAAGCTCTGCTTACTTTGGTATCCGACGGCCGTGTGTGAGATGTGTGGATAGGAGTATAAAAAAAATTCGAAACTTATGGGCTTAAAACAAAATTCGGTATAAGAGTATTATATTTTAGATTGAATAATATAATGTTTTGAGTCTAGGTATAACATACATACATAGAACCCTTTGTAAGTTAAAATACAGCTGGCAAAACTTTCTGAAAACGTCGCGCAATCATTTTTGAGTTATCAACTTTTTAAGCAGAACATTACAACATTTTGTTTTTCATTTATTATAACATTTATTTTATTTTCTTAGGTACAATCACACAATTTAAATAATCAAAGGGCTTAATCAGAATAATTGTGATGGTCGCTGATGACGTTTTCCACATATTATTTAGATACATATAGTAGTGTAGTGAACAATTTGAAAATTTTAGTAATTTTATGGTAGTCAAACGTCTAAATTTACTATACAATAGTGAAAATATAATACCAAAATTATGAAATGTATGTTATAATTAAATGGTCTCTTTGTTATAAAGATAGTGCAGAAGTTAATCAGTTACAACTTTTTTAACACTTAAATAACTAGACATAATTACAATTATGAAATTCGACAAAAATATCAGATCAGTGTTCCGTGTTAGTTACATACAATATTTATAATTCAATTTTATGCGTGAGCAGTTTTTCAAAAACTGGCATCATACCAAAGGTTATTTGGGAAACTCGAATACAAAATATGGAAAAATAACACTCTTGCTACGTCATGCATGAAATACCCTTTAATAACAACATCGGATCTTAATCATTATAATGTGTAGCGGCAGCCAACTACTTTCTGAGACAATGTAACCACACATTTTCAACTAATCGGGATATTGCCAATAATAAAAAAGCGATAGAGTTTTTTGATTGTTTAAATGCGTTAATTTCTAGAACCAGCAGTTTGATTTGTATGTTTTTTTAGATAGTTTTTGTTGAGGAATAATATAGGCTTCAAACGGTGCGACTCTAAGCATTATCTTAGATCGTAACGCAAGTGAAACTGCGGGACTTTCCTTTCATTGATATTGTTTGCTTGGTAATTGTGGTAAATAACCTATACATAACCATAAATTGTCGTCACTCTGTACCAAATGATAGTACTACTTATCACACAATTCTTTGTCGACAGTGGGAATTCAACCCACAACCTAAACAGAGACTAGAGACTAACAAACAGGTATACAGTCAATTAACAAAATTTAAGATTTTTTTGAGAATGACAAGTGTCCGGCTTTATATAAAATGCTGGACATACCAGCAACCGACGTCATTGAGAATATAAGCGTCTAGTCCCACCCACTTAGGCGTCAAAGAGTCTAGTAGCAATGAATAGGAGTGAGACACATTTGACAAATATTATCTAATCTCCAGAAAGCTACACAAGTAAGGCTTGGGCCTTATATAAATGCTATGTTATTATTTGTCTTTATATAGGTAGTCATAAAGATATAGACTTTATAACAATATTAAAACATAAAATTAATTAAATTTAATTTTTGAAACTCCGTCCGATTGGTTTTAGTCGAATGTTTGTGTACGGTGCTACTGATAGTTACAATGAAACTTCTTCTGTTTGTTACAGAAAAAGATTTGGCCGTCTACGTGGCATACACACGAAAAAAGGCGATCAAGGGAGTAAAGGAAGGAATTTGAAGATATCCTTTCCAAATGTAGCACCTAGAACCATGTCGTGTATTTCAAAAGATGACCTAGGGCATTTAGCCCATAAGAAACGCACTGGTTATAACGCATTTAACAGATAACTTAAAATGAGTAGGGTAGTAAAATAAAAACAACTGCTTCAGCGGTACGTGCAAATGGAGGTCACAAGAAATTTATATTTACTGAAAATGTTCAATATTAAGAACTACTTGAACAAGCTGAATGACCAAGTTAATGCAAGCTCTATAGAAGCTTCCCAGTTAGTCAGCCAAGTACAAAGCAGTTAAAAAAATTCTTGTAACAATATTTATGGCAAGACTGGGTATATACATATATATATACTGTCTGATAGATAACAATCCGATCCCTTAGTCGTCTTTTATGACACTCACAGGAAGAGATAGGGTAGCCCCATTCTATTCCACCGAGTGCCAAATATAAAATATAATATCATTTCTCTGTACATAAGTATTTATGTCTATTTCTATAGTTATCTAATTAAACAATATTCCTGCTACAACCGAAACTATAATTTATTACTTTTATATTGGTGATCATTTTTTTATTTTAATAAATATTGGCATTATGTACATACATACTATATTATTTAAATAATGAATTTCTTTTTCTATAGCATCAGATGACAGCAATAAAAGTATAAAATATAAAATACACACACATAGCGATACATTATTAATGACATCATGTTCAAAAGAACGTTATGAAAATTCAACCAATTTTTTTCCCACAATGACAAAAGGAAACATGACAAGACGTTAATAAGCACAATCGCTAGAATAACACGAACTGGAATCATGACGATGCCTTGAGGCAGTGATTCACTTTAAACTTCCGAATTATGTGGGTAGGATAATATTACAAGAGAAACTTTCTCCCTTATTAGCATTTTGGGAATTTCTTGCCGATATAATTTGAACTTAAAGCAGTTTTAGTTTCGAAGGAAAATGATTTATGGACCTTTTGGTTGGCGAGTAAAATATATACAATATGAAGCTTATTCTTCTCAAAGATAAAAATTTATTGTAGTTACTGTCATTTAAATGGTTAACATATATTTCTAGCAGCTTCCTCAGGGTATAGTAGTCGGGTGTAGTAGTGTTTATGTGGTATAGTGAAAACAGTCCAGTAAAAGTTTAATAAATCTTATTTCTGCTATAATGTGTCACTACAGTAGACAAGATTTATTAAACTTTTTGTGACCTTCATTTGTTTGTGTGATTTAAGCCTATACCGTATGTAAGTAGTTTACATACATAGGTTTTCAGACAATTAACTTAAGCGTATTGTACTCGAAATGAATTTTCGTAATAAAAATAGTTGACGATACACATAAATATTGCATAATACTCACGTTAGCAACCAAAAAACTAATAGCTGAAAAATAAAGAGAGGCGTTATTATTCTAAATTTGCTTACACTGACCTTATATCAGCTATAACAGTTATTTGTACTAAAAATACCATTTCTGTTACTGACATCATTTTACAATATGATAGATTTACGCCAATAAAATATAATTAGATTTTTATTGTGGCCGAACTCTTTCATGATCCAACTAAAGTAATACGTGTGATTTTAATGAATCAAATACCCCTTTTGTATCCAGAGAAAGGAAAAATATAATATTTCATACATCATTCAAACATCAGTAAGCTAGAATTTATGTCACGTGCAATATTTTACAAATGCCTCGAGAATAATCGAAAGTGTCGCCATCTATCACTTGTAATGCAAACTGGCTTGTGTCAACATGACAGCGGCCCTTTTTTTGTTTTGACTACCTTCAAAAAAGAAAATCCATTTTTATTATATTAGCGAACTGCTAAAATCAAATATTAACAATTATATAAGGTTTAATAAAAACTCCAAACGTGTTTGTTGTGTTCTTATACTGCGTTACTTGACTATATAATTATGATTAAATAGATTCTACTTCTAGTTACAACAACAAATACGTCAAGGCCACTTCTCTGCTACTACGGATAATAAACACTATTCAATACAAAATAATCATTCAGATGTAACTGATAGTTTTAGATTTGTGCGTTTAAACTAACAAGTAAAGAAACTCTTTAGCTTTATTGTATTAAGATATATATAACATATACAGTTATTTTTTGCAGCCCTTTTTATCAAAATATAAATACATTTTCTTAATAGTACAAAGGAAATTTATGTGTCCCCTTTAATGTATACTATGCTTTAGAAACGAGCACTATACCCACTGTGATGTCAGATTAATCAAACTTGAGTGTAAGTTTGACACAGCTTTGTGTCTCTAAATTTATAGCATTCCTTTGTTTATTGAAAATAAAAAAATAACGTTGTAGGGAAAATGTTGCCATGCAAGGTAAGAAAATATATCAACACGCGGTCTAGTTGATGGCCCACTTATATCTTGGTTAAAATATTTCAGGAACATTATTTACAATTTTTATGAAACCAACATATAAAGAATGAGTAAATAGTAAAAAATAAATGATTATCTAAAGGGTATCAGGTATAACTTGGTCACTAGACCAAATAAAAGTGTGATTACTGTACACTGTACATTTTGACTATAATTTGTGACAAAAAGTCACAAATTTAAATTAACAGTCTGAATTTGTTAACACCGTCTTTATGTAGAATAACATTCAAGTTGTAACGTTTACAAATGAGGATATAGTGTATGCATGACTGTATTTTTAATATAATTACAACACAATTTCAATATATGCGACTCACCACCAACTTCTTAATATTTTTTTTTTTCGCACGATTCGTGCGAAACGTAAAGGTCATTTACACTAAGCACACACTAAGCCTCAAAAACTGAAAACCGGTATTCAAACTATTACATGGACTACGAAAGACAAAGAATGCGTGTTCTGTTTTGTAGTTTCCGATATGATATCAGAATATTTTACGGCTCAGTACGGTAAATTGCTTTTCCGATAAATTTGGAACTGTATAAGGCAAATATTTTATTACCCGACTGAGAGAAGGAAAGGGTGGCTTCTGATGACCAAGATTTACGACCAACGATGTCTTCCCTATACTGTTTCAATAACTGATAGGAAGTTATTGAAATAGGTATGTTTTATATCTGATTTTATCTGATGCAGGGTAAAAACACAGGGAATCCTTAGGGAGTATTTAGTTAAAGTTTATGTAGCTGTATTGCAGGAAAAAATATAGGGATGTAAACGCCTTTTATTTTTAGTGTAATTTATAAACTGTTCTCGGATTAAAGGAAGCATCTTACACAAATTATCTTCTAGTCTAAGAAGTCACACAAGCATCTAGCTCACCTCGTATATAGTTGTTATAGAATTGTGTTGTGTGTGTGTGTGTGTGCTGTGCAAAGGACTTTCAGAGATTCTACAACAAGTGATTATAAATACCTGTAGAATTACAAAATTAGGTTAAATATAATACAATAGAAAAGTGGGACCCCTAAGATAAAGGTTTTGCTATAGACATAGGTGTCAACGAACTAAACGCTTGATAGTTATTTTCGCTTCCTCATTCGGATAGGTTTCACTTTTCATTAGGTGAGATGAAAGATAAACATCTTTTCAGTGGCTCAATAAAATTATATCCATAGAAACCAATTCCAAGGGACCGCTGTGATCTCCAGCCCCATTAACCACTGATCATCGCCGTCCTCTCCAACCTGTCAACAGTAAACAATTCACTGAAACGTCCATTTAGTAAAAATACCCAAAACACACGCGGTTGATATCAACCGCGTGTGTTATGGGAATGAAGTTAGAACGGAGACAACCATTAAGCATGTAGGGACCGTTTTAATTTATATTGTTTAGGAGTGCAAAGCCGCAGGCCTATACATTAAACAAAAAGATACATGGATACATATTCATACCTCCCCTACGGAAGGGCGTCTTCTACGTAATTAAGTTCGCGGCTCCATCTTAAGAGGTAGTACCTTTAAGTTAAAGGTTAATTATATCAAATGGTTTTATGAGTACATTGGGGTCGTACTTCTTGTCAGAACTTGTGAATTGAGGGTAAAAACATAGGTTTTGGGTATTTTGCTAACTCTGTAAATATGTAATTTAATTGTAGTATTGTTACTTTAAGATGTTTAGCAAGCGATTATTGTACATATATATTGGGTATTTAAGTTCGATACATAACTTAAAATAAAAACATAAAATAATTAAATTCATTAAGATCGGGTGTGGGTCGGGCGCGCGGGGTAGAGTAAGGCGGAAATAATTTCTCGTGTCTATATAAGAGATAGCCAAACCCTACAGTTTCACGTTTGCGTTTATGGGTCACTTAAAACCTATATTAACCAACACAAAAAAAAATTAATCCAAATGATACTTTTAAAGAAAAAACATATCGAGATACACTGAAAGTATGTGCGGGTCAGGAGCGCGGCGTGCATTTCAATTAGTTTTTAGCTAAATCAACAAAATGTTAAAAACAAACTGCTGCTGAACGGTCGGGAGTTTGATTCACACACGGGGCAAAAATTTTCTGTCATCCACAAATATTTCTCCGGAATCAGCGGGTTCTGCGTTCGTTGTTGATATGATTGTGAAGTACTTCGTGACACAGGAATAATTCCTTGAGCGGGTGTTTTATTTTTGATTAAAAAAAATAAGTGTTATAAGGTCACATTATCAGTAACTATCAGTTAGTCATTTGACCGCATTATTTTCATTAAAATGAACTATATTATTTAATGTACTACATTAAAAAACAAAATTTTTAGAGGTTATCAGTAAACAACATTGTTGAAGTAATACTATTGTTTTATACCCCTTAACATGGTTGAATAATTGTATGGCTTTGGTTAATTGAGTCTTGTGGTCGACAGAACTTGTTTGCGATAACGTTCAACTGATGTTATATCGTGCACGTCTAATGTTTATTTACCTTAGCGATAGTAGTTTATCTCTGTCAAAATAATCCTAACTCCATACTTACAAAAAATTATAAATGCGTGTGTGTGTTTTTTAGTTACGCTATATAGAATTTTGCATATATGTATAAATATATAACAAGTACTGTTCCCGATGAATGAAATGCAATTAACAGCCGCGAACAAGCCAGTATATATTTTAAAATTACTTGATACTGACTGACTGACTATTTTGAATATTGAAATTCGAAATAGTCAGTCAGTCAGTCTGATTGCTATAATTATGCATATATGTTAGAAGCGTAGTGTTGTTGTTGTCCAAACAATATTGACTTAACCTGATCCCATGAATGATTCTGAGAAATTTACCAAAGAGCATATTTCAAGAGGACGCGGACTTTTCTGCACCAAATCAAATTATGCCTGTCAAAAAGGGTAAGCCAATATTGCTTTGATAACACCAACGTAGTGTTGTGGTGGTGTTGCTATAATTATGCATATATGTTAGTGTTACTAACATATATAAATAATTATAGCAACCAGACTGACTGACTGACTATCTTGAATATTGAAGTATAAGTAACTGTAAAAATGTACTAGCTTTTATTCGCAGCTATTAGTTGAAATGAAATTAGTCGGGAACAGTACTTTTAATATATTTAGATGTATATGCAAAATTTTATGATGATTGGTTCAGCAGTTGAGACATGAAAGCGTAACAAAAAAAAACAAATACACGCATTTATAATTTTCTTGTAAGTATGGAGTTAGGATTATTTTCTCTTAAGAATATAGTGATGGTAATTGCTCTCAACGTTGAAAATAAAATTCAATATTTTTTTATAAATTACTGACTAGAATTAATTTATTTTTTAATTCTGTGTGTTAAACTTTCTTCAGGCACATATTCTTAAACCAAGAATAAAATAAAATGTGAACTCGTAAATATAAATACGAAATTAAAAATAATTTTATGCTGATCAAGTAACTTGTTACCAGTACAATTTTATTTAAGTTTTTGATTTTTTAAATGTTTTTTTTTACTGCATATGCATGTAATAAAAATTATGCATGGAATATGCCTTGCAAAACTGGGCAATGCATAAATTGCATCCTACCAACTCGCTGCTATACTGATTGATCTACAGGTTCAAATACAGGTCGCCCGGATTACACACAATATTTAACTCGGGACAACTATTTCTGGATAAAACAAATTTGGAAATCGAAGTAACGACCTCTGGCTCAGCAGTCTTTTTTTTTTTTTTTTTATATTAGTCTGGATGACTGATCACTAGACCAACAGGCCATTTAGTAATTATTTATATAAGGGTCGCTTGTAGCAATCGCTAAGGTCGACTCCTTATCGATTGCTGCAGTGATCCATAATTAAATTTTCCTGTCTTGAGCCCTAACGTGGTTTGCTGGACGCACTTGGTTTTAAAAATCCAATGACAAATAATTGGTTTGAAGAGCTGTATGTAATCGTTTAAGAGGACTTACGTCTCTGTTTTTGTATTTAGCGCTGTTAATCTAAGATCTGAGAATCTGAAGCTTCTGCTTGTTCTGTTTGCTTCTTTCAATATATTCTAGGCTCAATGAGCTCATCGAGTGTCTTTTGAACATGCTTTTGTAAAAGAAAAAAAGCGAACAGATTTAGCTGGAGGCAATCTTTCCCTTTCGGCATTAAAATTATTTAGTTTACATTCAACCTGCCTTACCATCCGAGCTACATTAGTATTACTTCTACATCATATATTTCAGAATAACGCAGAATTTCAGAATATGCCACACGGTCATACCATTTAGTATCTAGGAGTGAGGAGTAAGGAGGAACAGTATATACATATAACCTTACAAACCACAGAAGAATACACACCTGAATTCCCTCATAGACATATAAACGCTATGATATTATATATATATATTTGTAAATATAAATATATATATATATATTTGTAAAACTCTGAAAGTATTCATATTTACGTATTGGTTTTATCCATAACAAATATTGTGTTAAAACAAACCTTAGGCGATGTTTATTATAAGCTAAAAATTATAAATCGTAGTAGAATAAAATTGTTGATAAATACAGAAAATGACGCTGAATACAAATGCGAATAGCAATATTATTTACATTTATTAAGCAAAGGTTATTTTATTTGTAAATACTACGTATAAAATTTTCTTATAGTATATCTGACTTTTATTTTTGTTTTAATTTACATTTCATCAATATATTTCTGATTCATAAACAACTTGCTATTGTGACTCCCTTTAAATAAAATGGTATCACATAGGTAGAATAGTGGGTATCTCTTATATCTACTATTTCACCACTATTGAAAATTCAAACGGTGACTATGAAGTAGAGCATATTTCTGAACTGATTTACATAAATCTGATCTCCATTTCTACATTATCATTATTGTCGTTTGCCCAATGACATACAAACTTCATAATGCTAATGCTAAAATAAGGAAACAATCGGTTTTTGATAACTTCCTGTCGTTTCATAAATTTTATTGCAGCGCATTTAAGGATTGTGTGTTATATGTAGTTTTAAATCCACTACAATATAATATTTATTATACATATACCATGCTAAAAAGCCTATACGAAGTTTGCAACTTGTAAACGACTATTTTGCGCAGTTCCACAAAATTGACAAACTTATCTTTATTGTGATGGATCCTCTATCGTTATCATAACGCTCCTTGAAATTTCCCACAAGGATTTTATATTTTGTGCCATTAATCTCGGCAGATGCCCGGTATCATGTGCGTCATCAGGGGCACTTATATATTATGAGGACAAGGAAACTTCTTACAGATGTTCAGGCAGAAAATGTACGAGATTTTTCTCATTTACTCAATTTGTGTTACCTTTGTGGAAAATGACATGTACATGGAATGTTTTACTGTTTCTGTATTATTTTCTTTGTAAAAGTGGAACGTGACCACGGGGCTACAAAATTTATATCGCAGTTGCTAAGACGAGATGTATTGCATGTATGTATTGGATGTATATTAGACTTAAAAAAAGCGGAGCTAGGTAGTTTATTAGTACGTTTATGTTTTAAGCAGCAGCTGGAAAAAACAAAATATCTAGACATGACGTGACATGTTTTTAATAGTATCGACTACTTGAAAAGTTTGCTGAAATATCGTTGTAGTCAAATAATAAATAGTACCTTTCAAAATTTATTTACACAAAGTATGTAAAATAAAGTAGCTCTTGGGTAAGGCTCAATATACAGTTTTTTTTAATATTCTTTACAGAGAACATTTAGAAACAACATTCTTATTATTCTTTATGTTTATTATAACACTAGATGAATCTTAATATAGATATTGTGTTCTTCTCCATACATACATGTACATATTATGTTCACCTCCATATGTCTGAAATACACCCACATTTTGGCAATTTGAATTTGGTCCCATTGACGTAAAAGGTGGCAAGCGTGTGAGTGATATACTAAATATATATATAACACTATAATATAACATAAAAATGTGAATAATTGCTGTTTAAAAGTAAGATAATATTACTAGTACCTAACGCGAACACACGCGTAATTTAAGAAGAGCCGACATTAAAGCCAGCCAGGATGAGTCTTACTCAGTCTGTTTATTTAAAATATAAAAATACTAACACAGAACGCTAAACACTATTCAGAATGTGTATACAAAAAGTTAGTAGACAAAATACACAGAAAACTCCAAACAGCTATTCTCTTTGACTCACTTTCAGTCTATATTTGCAATTCATGAGTTTGTTGATAGACATGTTCTTACTGGCAATATTTATTTTGATTCTAAAGGCGAAAAGCTTCGCAGTGATTGTTCTTCAACTTTTCAAAATACGATGTTATAACTGTATTTCATCATGGAACTGTAGAGTGAGTTTAACAATAAATAGGTACCGTCTTAGTTGATATGTTTACTATTGTAAGATGAAAATTTATTTACAAAACGAATGAAATAGTTTTAACGAAGTTGTATCAAACCTTATATTACTGGAAAGGTTATTGAAAATATTTTATGAACGAAGATGTTTTTATTTTAAAGGAATATATTCAGCTAAGTTCCAATTATGGGAATTGTATTTACTAGCAGCTTCTATGGAATATATAATATAGCAAAGAACTTTATACTATGATTCGTTTCTTTTTTATCACTACTTGTCTTAGTATAAAAAATAATCCTAGCACTTTTTAATTGAAACATTAAGAGCTAGTGTACCGTGCGGTGATAAAGGTACAGACACAAATTATGGCTGTAAACATAATATCAAGTGAAGGAAATTATCTAAAGAACATAAGAACTTTTCTGGGACATCTAAATGCATGTATTATCAAAAAAAAAGCAATTTTCTCTTAAATATATAGCCTAAATATGAAGGCATATAATCCGTGATTGAGCTCTTTCAGGCCATCATTAAAACCTCATTTTCATTCATTGGTGTGCTCCGTAGTATGGCGGAAACGGTAGTTCCAATTAATATCGGTATTTTCAGAAAAAGACAAAATACTTATTTTCTTCTCTTTCTTACTATGCAGAAGTTATTAAAGACAATGAGGAGTAAAGCTTAAGTATAAGGAAAACGAATAATTATGCTCACCCTTCGAAAAATCTAAGAAGTTGTTCAAATGAATGCGTTGAGTGAGACCTATTTTATATATGAAGTATTATTTTTTTCTTAATAATCTCCCGCATACGGAATAATTCCTGTATTACGAGGGACTTTACAGACATTCATACAACGGACACAAAGATGCCGCAGACATGTAAGAGTTTTATTTATGACATACTTACGTAAGGCGTTACATACGCCTATACGGCATAAATACATCCGTTTCAAATTTCATGCGAAATTTCCATTCAGATACTAGACCGAAGCGGAATAAAATAGAAACGTATGCTTGATACGATGAGAAAATATTAGATGAAGTTAAAATTATATTTTCCCATGTTGAGTGAAAAATATCAAGACTAATAGAATTGCGTATAACGCTGATATTTTCAGCCAACAAACGTCCACTGTTCTCTATGGACCACTTGTTCAAAACTGCTTGGAGCAGGTCAGAGTATCTGCATCTATCATTATACAGTAAATCTATTTTCTGTACACCGCTCGATCTTTTAATAGGAACACAAGAAAATATTACATGTACCGATACGACCTTCAAAACTTTAAGGAAAAGAGCGTACTTCTGAGTAGCAGGTGTTCATGGATGCCATGGTTCATGTCTGCTTGTTTACCCGATAAAACCTAAAAAAAACATGTCACGTAGGTACGCACAATAAAGACTAATTGTACTGTTGCACAAAAAAAACAGCCAATGTAAAATGCAATCTTAATTTAGTATATACGTATGTGTGATCGGTTTATGCCATATGAATATGTAATTCCCGTATATTCAAATCAGTGTAGGCGGTATGCAAAGTTACGATATCCAAGCTTAAAGTGAACACTATTGGAAGCTATGCCACATGTTGATTTTTTTAAATATAGGTGGACAAACACACACTGGCGACCTAATGGTAACTATCTTCCGCCTCCCACGAAAACTTTCAACTCCAAAGTTACAAGAGTGCTGTCCGCCTTTTCCGATTCCTTTTTTTTTTTTCGTGTAGAAACCCCCCCTGGAACGGTGTGTCGGAATCGAAATGAATGCGGTATTCACGTAAAAAATAGGAGGAATCCGGGAACAGCTTTATTAAGACATCCAGACCCATCCTAGCGCCTGCCCGCACTATGCGGGCACCACCTGCGGGTTACCTATCAATAAGGCGGCGTCCAGGCACACGCGGACGTCACCTCCTCGCGGCTAGCTATATGGCGGATGGAGGGGAGCCTTTTCCGATTCCTACCCCAAGGTATCGCGGAAAAAGAGGAAGGAAAAAGGTGTTGGGCCTTCGGTGACTTCACTTCCTCGGTCATAGAACGAAATCATTATTTAACAGAAGGTTTTCTGTGAGGCCGTAGTAAAACTCTGGTAGAGCCGGCCCATACGTACCGAAGTATGGCCGGCCCTCCCATGTTACATTTTTTTTTGACGTTTCATAGTTTATCTAATTGTTTAGCAAAGCGCTTGAACCTATTTAGTGATAGAAGTTTAAATAACAATGTGCGTAAAACGGTGGAAAAAAAACCTGGATTAGGTGACCAGGTGTAATTATCAAGTTTAGTGGCTTACATTAGTACAAGCCTATGTCCAGCAGTGAACGATGATAGCTGAAGATGATGATGATGAGATTCAATAACCAGATTTCAGTTTTCTGGTGTACGAACACAATCCAGTCGAGTGTCACACACTCCTTTTAAGAGGTACGGTATGTACAATATATAGTATAAATAATAATCACATAAATGAACATTTATTATCGTTGAAACTGTCGGGAGGGGTAGGCAGAGGTATCTCAAAAGCCCCACTTACGTAATATGTCCTATTGCCTTCATCCGTTAACTGTATGACTGTATATACTGTCTGTAGGATAGCAATCCGATATACAGAACATGAATATTTATAGAAGTATATAATCAAGCATTTTTTAATTTTTTTCTCAGGATTATATTGCAAATTGCTGTTCGTTATATTCCTCTTCTATACTATGTAGTTTATTGCTATCGCCCTCTTTTAGCTGTTCAGTCTATCTGGCTATTAATGATATTATTATCACAAATCATTATACTTAGATATATTATTTATCAATGTTTGATACAAAAAATAATACAAACAAAGTCGACTCCACACTTGCAACTGACCTCTCACACTAGCCCTCTGTCTATACTAGCCTGAGTCGCTTACGTGACATGAATGGAAACACATATTCTTTGAGAAATAGGCTTTAGGAATATTCGTATTATTTTTTTATACGTAATCTCAAGATTATTTCATTTTCTTTTCCTTGTCCTACATTAACGTGTACAAAGAAAGCGTATGAATGTTGGAAGGCTCCGGTTATAATTAAAAAAAAAGTAAGGGATTTATGGACCCCCGGTTGGAAGAAGTATAAAACCAGTCTTATTACACCCTTTTGGTCTCGCTCCCTCCCGCTCAGAGCGTATTACGCGCGATAAGGAACTTCGTTCCAAAAATTTACAGTTAACCTAACGTAAATATTAGTTTTCTGAAGTGAAAACTTATTTTAGCGCGGTACGCATATTTTTAGATGAGATAAAATCTATGGACTCAAGATACCGTAACGAGACGCATATGTCCAATCAACGCAATATTAGCACAACAAGATATAAAAGTACAATTGATGCGGTATTCACGTGATATTTAAATAACTTCGAATCAAAATTGTTTATTTCCTATTTTAGTTACCATGAGCCTATAGTTTCTATTTTAGATTGTAATAATTTTAACGATAATGATGATGATATTTTTTTGATATTATATATAGAAATTGTTAACGATGATTCATAAAAGAATATTAAATGTATTTTGAAAGTTTCTAATAATTAATAAAATACAATTCATTACCCAATAATATGTATTTAGTAACGCCTATATCCCTGAAGACATAGAGGTATTTCAAACACCTACGTTTCATATATAATGTCTGATAGATAACAGCCCAAACATTAATCGCCTTAAATCGAGTACGTTCATTTGCTAGCTCATATATTACCATATCTTGATATTTACAATGAAATTACATAACAAGAAGTAATAATAATGATAAAAGATTTACAGGACGTTTCATTTTTTATTGATTTTTTTCTTTGCATTAAATTGAACTTTACATGACAGGGTTTTTAAAAAATATTAAAAATACTTACAAAAAAATTTCATAGTCTATAACGAATTATCATCATCAGTCCATCATCGTCCACTGCTGGACATAGGCCTCTTTCAATGTGACCACCATGTTCACTGACAAATAAACAACTTAATAAGCAGCCTTAAATAGCAGGTTAAACTATAAGGTCTTGTCAGAAACAAGGTCATTGTATTCAAAGTACAAGGACGACCTTTAAACCACAAGGTCCCTCGGACCTACCAGAAACAGCGACATTGGCAAGCAGGAATTGCTATCTTACGGCAATGTATAATAGCTATCGACCGCCAACAACACAGCATCCCGTACCGTAGAGACTCAAAATACATACATGACATTGATGTAATGTAGCTTTGGCTGCTGCTGTGAGCTGTTGTAGCTCGCCGCCAAAGCTACTATATACAGTGAAGTACGGATATAGGTTGTTTATCTTAATTCTATCATCATCAGGCTGCCATTAATGAAGATTGTACCATATTATCTTGGGTAAGAGTTAGAAATTGCAATGAATGATATTTAAACAAACACGTAACTGATTAAGTGATAGACATATACTAAATATAACGATAAGGAATTTAAGTATTATTTCAATCAATTGTACTTATCTCTTGATCAGTTTCAACTGATTTGTGTTACGTAAGAAATTAAAGTATAACGTATTTATTCCTCTATAATTGTTAAAACAGATTACTCTGACGATACATACCATTTTCAACACTCTCACAATATCATCAAAATATACAGACACTATGTCAGGCGTGGGAAGCCTCTCGCTAGAGACCATGGTTCAGTCCATGGTACAAAGTGAGAGTGCGTTGGAATCCGCTGTCTCTTTCTGCGAAAAGGTGATGCTGATCAAAGAGGCGGCGGAACGGGCACCAGAGAGGACTAACACTCTCTCATCCCGCAGAGGACGCACCAGGCGCCGGAGGGCACAGAATGACCTCCGACCATGAGCGCTGGCCTGAGGGTAGCGGATCAGGCTGCCCGCTACCCTAGAAGAAGCAGGCCTGAGGCGGTTCGAGTCCGACATACCACTTCACTGTTGGCTCCAGTGAGATAACCCGTGAGGGTTTCCACACGGAAAAAAAAAGAAGTGTCAAAAATGTATATTATGTATGTATCAGTAATTACTTCACACCTCATACGAGTATTCATATTTTTGATGAATTTTTAATGACATTACAAAAATAGCCTACAACAAAACAAAGTAGGATATATTATATAGAATAGGAAGATATTAAATAGTTTCTATTCGAAAAGTTTCTCAAAACATTAACTTACTCTCGTCTCATGTATACCATTTCCATGTCATAAAAAATATGATGGGTGTTGATTATAGTAATTTTCATAGGCCATTACACGAAACGAGCGTGCCTCCTATCGGAATAAACACCATTAGCTAGATATTCCTCATATGGGTAACTTTTCACTATGCGATTAATAGTCGCAACGAAAGCCACCTGTTATAAATATAAGACAAACGCAACACGTTACACAAAATGCTTTAGACCATAGGTTCCCAACATTTTATGGACAACCTGTTACATTATAGATAATAATATAAATTTTGTATGTCTGGCTATTATCTATTAATAATACTAAATATAAAAATGTATTCTCTCTCTTTCTAATCGTGCTTCACCAATTAAATCTTAATCAATAAAAAATACAAAACTATCTTATAAAAAACATCTAATTCAGACAAAGACCATACAAAGTGTTAGAATTAAATTATTACTTAAAAAACAAATGCAAGAAAAGACGATTAACAAAAATTTATAAAAAATATATTACAAAAAAAAAAAAAAGGAAATGTAATATCAATGGTATAGTTTTAACATTTTGATAATGTCAGTTTTCAATTTAGTTACCATCAGTCTAAAATCACCACGCTCAGTGATCTGCAGTCTAATCCTTTTCTAAGATAGTAAATTAGCTGCTGCATTTTTTCTTTTATATTACAGGGGAACAGACGAACAGATGGGTTACCTGATGGTAAGTGACATCCGCCGTCCATGGACACATGCAACTCAAGAGTCTTAAGTGCGCTGCCCGCATTTGAGGGTGATGAAGGATACAGGGAGGGGAAAGAAGAGAGGGGGGATGAGGAAATAGGAAAGAGGAGAAGGGATATGGAGGGAGAGGAGAGGGAAGAGGGGCAGTTGGGCCTCCAGAAACCTCACTCTTTTACGGGGAAACGCAACACGAGCACTTACTTCACAACCGGTTTTCTTTGAGGCCATGTATCGCACCGGTCGAGCCGGCCCATACGTACCTAAACATGGCTCTACCACTTCCAAATATGATGAAGTAACCGCAATTTAAAATTTCTGTTCTATTTACCACAATCCAGGGTGAAGAGCTGATATCGATTTCTACGAGTTTTTCTTCTAAATTTGATGATTCTGGTGTATCTGCACTTGCGAAAGGGTCCAAAACCCACCTTGGTATATTCATATTTGAAATATCCTGGAATCGCCCTGTAAAATCAGCATGAAGAGCGTCCAGGAGTTAGGGAATACTCTTGCTTTACCTATAATGCTGATAATTTGGTAGTGGCTGTATTCGGCTTACATTAGATTTCGTTTGAATAGAAGAAGTTTTCCCATAAAAGCATCTATGACGTGTTTGTTTTTATAAAATTCAACTCATCACCTTGCAAATGTAAATTAAATTAAATTTTAAAAAGGTCTGTAATTTTTTTAAACGCAATCAAGTTTCCGTAAATAGGTTGAAAAAGTTTTTCAAGAGTTTTCATTGTGTTCTTTTGTGTGCAGTGGTTGAGTGTTCTGTGTGCAGCAGTGATTACAGTCTTCATCATTTTCACTAAAAAGCCTAAATAATCTGTAATTATTGTGTATGTAAATATAATGTGTGCTTCTTATTTTGTTGACTGCTCTAACAACGTAATGGAGACTTACTTATGCAGGCGTTTGTTTAATTTTTTTTGCAAACAAGTGCTAACGATGAATGTACAGTGAGTAGATTTGGTGTCGCTTATTTTAAATGTGCCTTGAAACCCCCCCTGCTATGCAGAACAATGACTATCCAATAATTCCAATATGTATACAAGAATAAAGGCATAAAACATTTGCTACCACGGACTTTAGTTTCAACAAGTGGAACGTGGATAAAGTGTTACTTTATCATCTGAGACTGCATTCGAGTTACAAAAAGCTCTATTCGTATCTATGTATAGTTTCCAATTCAATTTTACAAAGCTCATGAATATTTGGACATGAAACAATATCAATGGTTGTACCCGAATGCCGAAGGAAGGTAATGTTTTGAAATTAATAGTTGCAGATTTCCCAGAAGACCAAATAACGAATAACTCTTTTTGATTTTATTTCAGTGCTACAAGTACATTGTGCTTTATTTAGATTTCAATCTAATGAATCCTGATAATTTAACCGATACAAAATATGCCAGTGTAGCTATAGCAGCCTTCAGGATTTGTTTAGAAAATACTGGTAGTCCTTCAAAGTCTTCTTTTCTTTCTTTTTCAAAAAGATAACTTCCACACTAAGAATAATTGCACGGATGGCGTAGCGGTTTAAGTGGTTACCTCGCCACTACACTGCCGCGACGAGTGTTGTGGGTTCGATCCCCGCACGATACAACACTTTGTTTAATCTTCAAATTGTTGTTCTGAGCCTGGGTGTTCTTTGTGCCCGTTTTCGAATGTTTGTAAAGTTCCCGCGACACAGGAATAAATCCTAGTGCGGTAGTTGTCTTTAAAATATATATATATATATGTATATATATATATATATATATGTAAAGAATATCACTACACTAGTGTCGTTCCTTTTCTTTATGGATTTATTAGATTAGATCTCTAATAAGTAGATGGCGGTGTCATGTCAGTGACATCGACTGGCATTGAGGAAATTTCCAAGAATTCAAAAGTGAGGTTATGTTATTTTAGAAGCACATGAAATAGTAAATAGTTTCCTGTATAAATAAAAGGAAATAGATTAACTAAACTAGAAGTAAAGGCTTTAAATGTTGTTTTTTGTTATTTCAGGTAAGTTACTCTGTTTAGAATGTCAAAATTATGTTAAAACTTTGTATTTAATTGTGTTGTGAATAAAAGTAAAATTTGTTATTTCAGAAAACGCAAATTTCGTCTTTATTTCATTTTTAAGGCATATTACTATTATATATATATATTCTAATTTCTTTACAAACATATAACAAACGGAGACAAAAACAGCCAGACTCGGGACAACTATTTGTGTATAAAAAAAATTTTTGTCTCATGTAGAACTTGAACCCACCCTCTGACCCGCCCAGAAAATCGAAGAATCGAATCATTCATGGCAATCTTAAGTCGTAAAATGGGCGTGATTGTCATCAAAAACACATTGTGGCACCACGTCACAGATTACCTCTGTTTACAAACACCTACGCGTTCTTTGACCTTAATGATTGAAATAAACATAGTTAAAGTGTTAGGTAGTAAATAAGCAGCATAACAATCACTTTAGAGTTACGTCAGATATATATATATACATATATAGATATATATATGAAGATACACCCACAAAAGGTTAACAATAAATCATATTCAAGACTGTAATGTTTGTAACAACTAACTTTCGAATTATATGTAGTGCGCATTTCCAAGTGCTGTTAAGGAATTTTTGATTTTTTGACTAGTCTTTCTTGGACTGGTTTGAATAAACAGACCCCCTATGGTAAGTGCCAACCTGCAATTCAAGAGTTGTAAGAACGCTGCCCGCCTTTGCCGGTGAAGAGGAGAGTGAGTATGAAGAGATAGAAAAGAGGAGATAGAAGATGACGGAAAAGGAAAGACTAGAGGGGGAGTTGGACCTACGGAAACCTCACTAATTTCGCCGAAATGTAACGCTATGTAAAGCAAAATGTAAACAGTTTTCTGTGATGTGTATTCAGTATCGCACGGGTTTAGCCGCCCCATACGTGTCTAAGCATGGGTCTACCACGATAATTCATGCAAAATACTATTATTATTAGTGAAAAAGAAATGGCTTTGCACGGTATGTGTGTATAAATGTACAGTTAAAAATTTCAACGTTAAGAATGTCTTGAGAAACAGCTAGTACAACAGCAACTCTTTCGTAAGTTTAATAAGAGTGTAAGCTGAAGGCAGGTGTCGGATAATATTTTTTACCAAACACAATGGTCGTACTTTATTTCATATTTCATACTCTTTTCCAGACTTCTGTTTAGACTTTCAGATAACATTAAGACTCAATTCAATTGAAACACATCGTTTAGTCTCATACTATCATTCTAAGTTCAGGGCGTGGTGATCGATCAATAAGACTGTTAAGTAAATAAAAACTACTTTACTTTTTGTTATATATTAGGTCTTCCGGTTAGTTTTCAGAGATTTATTAAAAATGAAATACTCTTGTATTATAAAAAAGATAATTTATATTTCAAACAAAATATGCTCCATTACTAGCTATAACCTTTTGCCATTTATCGGGTAAGAAATGGATTCCATCATAAAAAAAGCTGATCATCTTTTGAAGCGATCCATTCGTTGATCCATTTTTTGATACATTTATAAGATTTAAAGTGCTGATCTGCAAAGCTGTGTTGCATTGATCGAAATAGGTGGTAATCAGAAGAAGCACAATCTCACAACTGAAGATCTGAAAGTGTATCTCTTACAGATTTTGCGATGTGTGGGCGAGCATTGTCATGCAGTAAAATGACCTTTTGTTTTCTATATGCAATTCTTGAACGTTTTTGGTTCAATGCATGACGCTATTCGATTAATTGATGTTGATAACGCTCAGCTGTGATAATTTTATTTGGTTTTAATAATTTATAATAAATAACCACAGCTACTTGACACGTTCCCTCAAAACTAACGGGAAGACCTAAATATATAGGGGGACAGGCAAACAAACTCGTTCCCTGACAGTAAATGACAACAGTCCTCCATGGAAACATGCAACTTTTTTATTCCCATTGTTTGTCTACCGGTATCCTGTGAGGCCGTGGTATTACTCCAGTTGAGCCGGCCCATTCTAGCCAAAGAAAACTCGCGTTTTCAACCAATAAATAAAACAAAAAAAAAATATCCTAGATACAAAATTTGTGCGTTATCTGACAAACGATTGTTATTAAAACTTTAACTTGAAACTTACAAAATTTACAATTTTCAAGTTATATGTCACAAGGACCACGTTTATATAGCTAGCGGCTTTATAATTGGTTTTAGCATTCCACGTTGTTAAGAAGTATAATAGTAAACGTTAAGAAATATAATATTATGTATTGCCAAAGTTTTCTGTAAAAATGTTAGGAGAACAGTTTTCTACAAAAGTTTCACGTCTCGTAAAACTGATTTCCCAAAGGTGAAGCCTTCAAACGAGGTTTTAATATTCGGCCCTTCAAAGTGTCGGAGACGCATTTGCATAGACATGTACTTTAATATTACAGTAATACATCACCTGCTTTTTGCCAACACTCTCTTTCTAAACAAGCAGTGCCCTAACTGAATAAATTAATGCAATTAGTAAGATAACCTATAACAGTCAATTATCAAGGTTACCTTCGTAGCTGATTCAAATTTAGATTTTTGCCGAATAGATTTGAATTGAAATCGGAGGAAAGGTGAGCGTGACAAAATGACGACTCTTAAACGTAAAGCAAATTGGAATTCTATACCCCTGTAACGGTTTGTTGTGCTAAAGCGTAGTATTTTATTTGTGTACTATTTATTTAAAATTTATAATAATTAATAATAATAGTATGCATAGTAACCTACTCAAAGAGATAATACAAATTAATACGCTTGAACGCATCCAGGCCGTGCAGCGAGGTGAAGAAGGGTCCGCGGGAGGTTACTGAAGACTCCCGTTAGTAATTCACAATTGGGCTCACTCTCGCATAACAACGACTGAAGTGGACGTTGATTAATTATTTTTCTCTAATCGTCGATTTTTATTGCGCACTAGTTCGTGCATTTACTCTAGAATGTTATCTAGCAAGTGTTGTGTTACCCCAAAATTAGGTGAGTGATACAAAATATTATTATTATGGTGTAATCCTAGCTAGCAGGCATTACGTGATTACATTTAACTAACGATCTCGGGGGTAAAAGAAATAACGGCTTTTGCATAAAGTTTTACGCCCCTGTTTACTATCACGGCTAATAATATTTAACATATTTATTAATCTCAAGAGAAACACTATTTTAAATATAATAAATAAGATTCTTACTTATTTGTTAGAGGCTCCCTAACTTTAATTGTGTATACCCATATTTTAAGTATGTATCTTTTCTCTGTTTTATATTGAAATTCTTAAATACCCCTCTTTTTGCTGGTGGTAAAACCATTAGTAAAATAATCATCATAACAATACCTATATCTCTTCCTTAACTCTGTTCTTCCTATGATTTTAATAACTTGTTTATTTATTCAAATATACGGTTTTACTCACATGTGTATTTCGTGGATGCCCGACTAGTTTCGGTTTCGACAGGATGTGTACGGCTAGACGACTTACTGCTTGAGTTACGGTCTCCTATCGAGACTGTAACTAGTCGGGCATCCCCGAAATACACATGTAAGTATAAACATATATTTAAATAGATATGAATCTAATTCACGAAAAGTTTTATTCCAAAACTTGTTTATTGCTCTGTATTGTCCCTAATAATGTACCCTACTTTTATTATTACCACTATTGCTTTGTATTACATACATATTTGACTGCTACATCATAGATGCTATTCATTGCCTTAGATATCGCTTGATGGTTAGTTAGCCATGCACATCTTCAGCGGATGTTCCAGTAAACCTTAAACCCGGATATTTTCTAAGACTTCCGAATACGTGGACTTACAGGTTTCACGTATGAGAACGGAACGATACCAAACGGATAAATACCTACCCTACTCTGAATTTACCTAGCCGTGAAAAGCTACCGCAGCGTTACCTCCACTGCACTCTGCATGATCCTCGCGTGCTGGAATACTAAGGTCAGTGTATCTAGCAGTCGCGTAACGCATTTGGGTTCTCGAATGAGCTACTTACCCCGACCCTGCCGATTTGTTCGTACTATTTATTTGCTTTAATTCTACCCTCACCTTTTAATAATAAATTGTAAAACGCCTTGTTGTCTTTTATTTACTTCCTGGGACAGCTGGGATTGTTAAATTCCTAAAGGAGTCGATGAGAGGTAAAGAGGTAAGTAGAGGTTCATAAAACTCCGACGCGTTTCCACTTGCAACCGTGCACTAGAAAAAGTAAAATACGCTAATTTAAACTATTTTTTATTTTTTTATTCCTTTTAAAAGGGAAAGTTAAACACTAGAAAGGGCAATGTAAGAAACAATTATACTGCTTATATGAATGGAATTCTAGAGCGTTGCAATAGCTAGCGCAAATCAAGTTCTATAATTTGAATTGGCTGTTGCCGGGTCAGAGCCAGAACCAGAGCCTAATATAATTAAGGCAGCGAATAGGTATTATTTTATAAATAAAAAATATTATTTACATGTACTATAAATAGATAAACAAAATCTTTAATAAAATATAGTCTTGCTACTTCTTCACTTACTAATAATACATTTTTTTCCTCGGTGCTATTTCGGACTCGAACCGACTAAAACCGCATGGTGTGCCATCACAAATGGGTCTATTAATACCCTAAGAAGGACGCCTCCGGGAACCCTTGCAGACATTGACCTCCTCTACTACTAATAATATCTACTGAGGCTTTCCGGTGAATACTTTGTTATTATAAATAACCAAAATATCTTCCAAATACATATAAAAAATTAAATGCTTATACCTAATACGATAAAATATTATATTTCAAGAATGTGAGCATACTTAGTCTAAATACAACACATTATGTTAAATCACGAATGTCACTACTACTCTTTCTCGATAGAGAAATTTATTATTTTAGACTGTTATTCCGTTCGTACATACCACGAAGTCAATAAGCTAGATATTTCAGTACAATATTGACCACAAAACTACACAATTGAGAATCAACTCAACAAGATTAACTGACGCCTGTTGATGTCTAAGGGTATAACTTCATCTATATGAGATATTATGTGAACCAACTTCAAACTGCTTTCTCACTGGAATTGTATATTGCTTATACCATATTTTTAATAAAAATGTATGACAACCCTTCCAGATCGCTTGGTTTTCACACTTTATACGAGCTGTATAGTAAGAGACATGGACATTTGAAGTTAGAACCTAGACGTGTGAAATTATTTTCCGACCGTTACTTAGTATCTGCAATGGGTTTTTCTGTTGAGTAAAATACAGCTATAGAGGTGGATGACATAATGGATACTAGCATGCGAATAGCAAGTAACGTTTCACTGAAGTCAAATAAATACTCAGAAGACACAACTCTCTCGGCACTTTTTTGACGGCTGGTTAAATGCTTAGATAGACTATGCGACATGGAAGCGGTGACTTTGCAATAGAATTTTGTAAAAGAAGAGAATATGATGTTAAAAAAATAATACAACAAGCAATACTTGTCAAAATATTTGAAAGTCGTAGTGAAAAGTCCTCGTGTTAATTAAAATGCCGCTCCTACTAAAGAATACTATATGCTTGAGGGCTCCCTCCAGATATGCCTGCGATTGTAATATTAAACAAAGTCTTCATCATCATCAGTGACACACACACTAAAACATTAAGATCGTCAGAACCATTGGAACTGGCAGTAATTCCACTTTCAACCAGGTACTATGACCTATCTTTTAGTGTACAAGCTGTGCGCCTGTGGAATAAATTACCTTTACACATTAGACGTGCCCAATCGCTGGCCACATTACTGCTGCATTTATCGATCTAATAAACCCATGGCATTTAATATATGTGTACGTGTATGCATGTTTATATATATAATTGTATGTAGGTATGTTTATTCGTATATATATACATAATATATGTAACTAGTTGTAGATTTGATCCTTCTTAAATAAGACGCTTTCTACACCTAGACTACCCGTATGTTCTTTTGCATCTTGTATTCTTCTGTCCATCCTAAGGTTGCCTGGCAGAAATTTCATTTAGCGATAAGGCCGCCCATTGTACAAAATTTTTGTTTTAATGTGTACAATAAAGTATATTCTATTCTATTCCATTCCATTCCATTCCATTCCATGCCATTCCATTCACGACTTTTTCTAAAATTATTGTATTCTATTCTATTGTAGTGTATTCTATTCTATTCTATTGTATTCTATTATATTATATTCTATTCTATTCTATTCTATTCATCTAATTTGGCTGCTGATTAATTTGTGTGCAAAATTTATAGTGAATTTATATGTGTGAATGAATATATACAATACAAATGAAATATAAAACATTCGCTTACCACAGTTTGATGAAAACTGTGATGTACGTTAGATGTATCTGAAACCCCGGGAATGAATACTTAAATCATTTAGCAACTATGGCATTAAGCTTCCACGACTTCCATATATGTACATAAGATATGTAACTCGTGACTAATTCGGGATAATATTTAATAAGTACAAGGTACCTTCGTGTTCCCCACATTTCAATCGAAGTGCACCGACTGTAGCTACAGGTAGACTAAAGACTACAATAGTATATAGGATAGGATGGACTGATGAAAGCTCAGCGATGACGACGCCTCCGTGAAGTGCAAGTTTCACCAACTACGCGCACTTGGTCTTCACTTTTTTTTTATCTAGCTATCGGTTCTTCTTCATACTATACTTAAAACGCGACGTCTGTTTAATTTTCTTGAGTACAGTGTGATAGCATTTAGTAATAACGGTATTTTAGGCTTTTTTTTTAAATAATAATAACTTTGTACATTCCCATCACGACCGTCTGATCTCAATATAAGCAGAGATGTACTATGGTAACCAAACATTTGATAAACAGAGTAATATATTCCCAAATATATACATATTATAGCTAAATTTACCCAGACATAGAATAAATGATCATGCTCACCACACAATCATTTGTCCTGGGTGGGAATCAAACCTACGACGACTGGTTTAGCAGTCAAGTTCACGAACCTCTAGACAGATATGACGTTGACAATAAGCGGTACCTGTGTTCTCAGTTGAACTTTTATATTTTATAATTTACGCTTCTTAATGTTCTATCCTGGAGAAATAGTGGCGGTTGTCGGAGAGAACCTATAGGTCGTGTATTTAAATGCGGAAGTTTGAAACAGTGGTTTGCTGTGACAGCAAAAGACGCACGAATAATAGCTGGGTTTTATTAATTCGTTAACTAAAGCTAAAGTTTAAAGACCTATGTCAGCCAAGTATTCAACTGTAACGTTAGTTTATTTCAGGCCATTCTATCAGTCTTGAATCAGTTTTAAAAGTTTTGAAGTAAGCAAAATAAATAGATTTTAGAAAAAGTCGCGAAGCCGCGTATAATATTTAGATACCCAAATTATGATGATTAAGTTTTTAAGCAAAACCAAATTCTATCATCGAGCAATTCATAGGTGATATTTGAACCCAAAAGATAAAATTGCAAGTCAATGTCTATACTATATCCTACCTACTTTAAATTGTGCTATCTAGAGAATAAACCCCTTATTAAATAGCTACTTTCACCTCTCCTTGGTGCAATCTTTTCAGGTTTTTATAGTCAAAGAGATTTAGACAATAATACTAAAAGCACGATGAGGACTCCATACTTTATTTTTTCTGCATACATAAATAATGGGCTGCTAGCTGCTAGCTGACTTACAGTATGAATCAACCGACAAACATTGTTGCCAACAAAGAAAAAGATCAAATGTTTTTTAACTAAAATTATAATTATCTCCTATGGGTTTCTGGTTTCTGATTTATGATCATGGTTTATAATCTAACATAATCTGTTTTCATATACCTCCTTTTTTGATACAACCTACACAGCTAGAAACGTGTGAACTTAATACATAGATGGCATTTCCGTCCATAGTGGGCGAAGTCGATATAACGCGCAGATTTTTTAAATTAAGGAGATACTCTATTCAACTGTTTTTTAATTATTTTCCAACATTTTATATATATCATATTAATTTTTAGAAAATATACGCCTCTTACAACGACGGAACATTAAGCGAAGAAATATATATGTAGCTAGGAAGTATTCCAGACTTAACAACCATACAAACAACGGACACATTTCTATGAGCTGCAAACTTGGTCCTCTTCCATGCTCTTATACGCTCGAAATATTTATTAGTATTTATGAGATCCGAAATACTAATAAATCCGTTACTTAAAATTTATTCGATATTGCAAAAAAAGTTCTTTTCATTCTATTACGAATTGTTTTTCAACTTTAGATATAAAGTCCGTCAAACCTAACATAATCAAATATCAGAATGTTTTTAATCTTAAACAACCATCTGTACGAATCCAGTCTTATCATATGAAAATCCAAGAAAGAAGCTTTGCCGGTAAGTCATGTAAGATTTTCTCAGCTATATCTAAATGAAAACAGCAAGGATAAGACTCCGCATGTACATCCCACATGTTTGAGTATATACTTGCGTATTACAGGAAGCCATTTGCATATACGTCTTTGAAAGTGGAATCGCTGAGCGGTATATTACCATTTTATACTAATGGATGTTACAGTTCTTGGTAATTTGTTATAGTATAGAAGAAAACGAGTAGCTACTTCATTAATAAAACCTTTTCTGAATGTAATTACTAACACTTCGACGTGCAATGTCACAATCATAAACGCTGATTCCTGTAACATAGTTGAATAAAAAGCTCGGGATTGCGAGCTTTACAGAAAATGTAAACATTAACATATTCTTACTTATTGATTTATGATTTTTCACTATGTAAACAACAAACGCAAGGACTCTTCTTCGAATTTCCTTCTCAGCAGTGGACGTCATATGGCTGAGATGATGAGGATGGTGGATTATATAAAACACTTTTATTTTAGAATTAAATTTAAAAAGACATCTCCCTCATTAGCAGTGATTCGTATGTCTAGGGGGATTCATAAATATTTAAACAACGGGTATAAATAAACCCAGGCTCAGGATAACAAACCACTAGATTAACATGTCATTCAAACATATAAGTAAGTAATAAATAAGATGGTAGGTAAAAAAATATAGGATGAAAGCCCCAATTCACGGGATAAGTAATACAGAATGCAGGAATAAAAGTCTGCAACTTTCACAATGTATGGCCATAAATCGAGCCAAAGTGCTTTTGTAAACGCATTGTGTGTTAAGTAGAGCAGAGATACGATAGGCGAATGTAGTTTATAACAATAATGTATTGTGCCAAGTTTCTAGTTTATACTTCATGTTTTTAAGTACCACCTCGTAAGTATAAAAACATCTTAATGTAATTGAATGATAAAATTATATAAAAAGATAAACGCGGCTGCATAATTAACTTTCCTTTTAATTTTATACATAGGCGTAATCTCAAAATTGATGTCACTAAGAGACGATTGAAATGAATGACACATTAATAAATGTCAAAATCCATAAATTGCACTAGGCTTTAGGCGGTGAGAACATTATGCGGTTATTTTTTTTTTTCTTTTTTTTTTTTATTTGGATCACAGAACTGGATACAATCGTTAATATAACTTATACTGATAACATACAATGTATAGTTTTGCTTAATTGTACCCTACTAGGTGTGAACACAGCATGCTATAATAAAGGGTTATGTCATCACACCTACTACAAACTAAGAGGGTCCTAACTGAAAGACTTAATTAGTATCCTGAATAACAAGTTACAAATTATGAGTTAAAAGTGTATAGTACACTTTTTCTAAATGAGGCTAAAGAATCGTGACGAACAAACACATCTATGCTATTACGTATATTGTTTAATGAGGTAGTCATACGGTAAATAGGTGAGTGTTGGCCCAGATTAGTTTTCACATTTGGTGGATGGAACGTTTTGCGATTGGATAATCGACTTTCGAGACGAGGTACGGATAATGATATGCGCTCTAGAACATCAGGAGAATCCACTAAGCCATGGATAAGCTTATATAGAAACATGATATCAGCAGCCTTACGACGTGTACTCAGTGGGTCCATTTCATAAAATAAGAGACGTTGTTTATATGATGTTGTTGTTAAATGCTAAGCAGTATAAGAAACGCTTTTGTATGTGTTCTATTCTATCAATGTGCACCTGATAACCAGGACTCCATACAATGCAGCAATATTCCAGAATTCCTCTAACAATAGTGTCATAAATGAGAATTGTGAGACTTGGTTGCCTGAATATTTTCATTTGTCTATTAACGAAACCGGAAAGTCTGGAAGCCCTTCTAATTATGTCATCAATGTGAGGTCTAAAACTTAAAGTGCTATCTAAGATAATGCCTAAATCGCGAATATTAGTGACTTCCTTTAGAGGAACATTATTTATTAAGTAGGTAGTCTGAGTTGGTAATTTTTTCCTAGTAAAATTGATGTGATAGCATTTATCCAAGTTTAAAAACATACGATTTTGAAGACACCATTCATGCACCACATCAGTATCGGTTTGTAGGATTGAAATATCATTTTGGTCATTGATAGTTCGATAGATTTTCAAATCATCGGCATATAATCTAAATTTCGAGCGAATAAAATGTTTGATATCATTTACATAAACTAAGAAAAAAAGAGGCCCGAGATGGGATCCTTGAGGAAGTCCCGAAGGAACTGAGAATGTGTCAGATTTAAATCCTCGAATATGTACCAACTGAGAACGGTTCCGTATGTAAGATTCACACCATCTGAGCAATGACCCATGAATGCCCGAATTTGCAAACTTATTTATAAGACGGTTATGATCCACTAAATCAAAAGCTTTTTTGAAATCAGTATATACAGAATGCACCTCCCCATCCATAGTATCTACAATGTCACATATGTAACCGACCAAATTAGTACATGTAGACCTGCCTGTTAAGAAGCCGTGCTGTTTAAGATCAATAGATTGCCGAAAGTGAGCTGAGAGTTTTTTGTTGACTATGGCTTCCAGTATTTTCCAACTGCAGATAAAATAGAGATTGGAGGATACTGTGTGATATCATCCGATCTGCCTCCCTTGTGTATTGGAGTTAAATGTGCTAATTTCCACTGTGAAGGGAAAATTCCACTCTGGAGTGTCTTATTGTAAATTATGGTCAGGGGTTTACTTAAATTAAATGCACAGTTCTTCAATATAACAGATGGTATCGAGTCTGGTCCTGGCCCTTTATTAGTATGCAAAACCTTTAATTGTTTAAATACCTCATCCTCGCCAACTTCACAATGACTATATGGTGCACCACAACTTGTATTATAATTGTAAGACGAACAATCTACAGACTGAAGTATAGCCTTAGATTCATAAATACTTTGAAAATGTTCTGAAAATAATTCACAAATTTCCTGGCCACCTGTGGCGGTTATATCATTAAGAGTCATTGTGTTAGGTATAAAATTGTTATTGGAGTTTCTATCTTTAAAAATCTTCCAGAAATATTTAGGATGATATCTGAGATGCTCCGCAGCATGCTGCTTAAAATTAGCATAACATTCGTATAAACACATACGTAAAAGATAATCCTCACAGTTGGGTAAAAAAATAATGAACTTTCTTGTAGCTTTCACTCTTCATATTTCACTGCCGACTTGTTATTAGCAAGAACTGTAAGTTAGGCAGGTCCCAATATTACATAAGGAAAAATAAAAAAAAAACAAGTAAATTATAAATATTATTTTAATCTATTACAATACAAATAAATACGTTCCTACATCTATAAAACTCACTTTATCAATGTACAAACACTAACGACTGTATTTCCCATTATAGCTACGTAAACAATTTAAAAATAACTTCTAAAGCCATACATCAACCGTCCTAATTTCTTAGGGTGACTTTGTTATAATATCTTCTACAACCTTTGAGATTCATGAACTTATGCGTAACAATAAAACCACTCAAACCTTCACTGACATTAACTGACATCAAATTCTATACTCGTATGACCAAAATTTATAATGTTCATTAATGTTCGCTCATTACTTCTCAACCGACTTAACAAAAGGAGGTTCTCAATTTGACAGTTTTTTTTCCACGCAGTCGAAACGTCCGTGAACCTAAATCGGTTCATGCACGTTTCGACTACGTGAACGGATTTCGAGGATTTTTTTTTAAATCTTATGCTTCCCATATGATCCCGTTCTAATTTGGTTCTGAGAATGGCATCCATAAGAAAACCGTATAAGTCTTAAATTTGCATTAAGCATGTGCACGACAAATGGACGAATAACTCAATATCACGCTAACCGATTTCGATGATTCTTTTTTTATTGTAAAGGATGTACATCAAGGGTAGTTAGATGAGAGTTTGGTCCAGTGGTGACAATGGCATCCATGAGAAAATCATATAAGTCTTAAATTTTATGATAGACGCATTGAAGTCGGTTATCTACTTTTTTAAAGTCCGATTATAATTAGCAAGCTATTTAGAAACTTAATTCAATGTAAATTTATTTTTTTTTTACTTAACATCACTAATGTTTCATAACTTTAAAGTATATGAACTTACTCGTGTTTATATTTACACAAATTAAACAAAAAAAAAATGGTATAAGTAAGTTCAAATGTGAGCTTGAAAGTATTATAAATAGTACTTAAGAATAATTTAGGAACATTTTCTATGCGTCTGACAAGCTTTCTACTTCTACAACATGTCTATGTTTTTTCTTCTTATGAATTCCTTCAAATTCATTCTGTATTTCTGTTAGAGTACGTCCTTTCGTTTCAGGTACAAAGAAGTAGACAAATATAGTACCAACGAGACAAGTTACAGCGAAATTCCATAATGTCCATCCAGGTTCTACCATTTCCACCATATTTTGATATAACTTCGTAGCACCAAAGGCCAAAAACCAGTGGAAACCTGCTGTTATGGCAGTTGCTCTTCTCGTAACGTTTGGAGGGAATATTTCTCTAAGCATCAACCAAGGAATAGGTCCAACACCGGCAGCATAGAAGCTTACAAAAAGACATAGAGTGAAAAGTGGTACCCATGTCTGATTCAGAGACATATTTGAAGCTTTTAAATGGTAGTAGATTGCTAGGCACCCTAAGTTAACTGCCATTGCTATGAATGAGACCATTAGAAGCACACGTCTTCTTACTACCTTCAAAAGCATAGTGGAGAAGTATGTTGATGAAACCAAACAAAATCCTAATATTATAACTGCTCCTGGAGGGTTTAACGAAATGGAAAATTTTTCAAAAATCTTCTTAGCGTAGAAAAGTACGGGGTATATTCCAGTCATTTGTTGAAATATCATAAGTCCAAAAGATACAATTAGTGCCTTAAACGTCGATTTGGTGCTGAATAGTTGCTTAAAAGTTATTCTGTTTCTTGCAGAATTTCTCAAATATTCTCTCAAGTCCTTAATTTCCGAATCTATGTCATTGTCGATCCCTCTAAAATATCGCAATGCTGCTTTTGCTTCGTGGAATTTTCCCTGAGAAAGCAAATATGCTGGTGATTCGGGGAGAAAAATGAACGCAATAAAGAATGCTATTGGGACGCTTGCACATAGTACTGATAGCCATGCCGTGCTTCCTACCAAACCTGAAATAAATGTTCATATATTGATATAAAACCGGTATTCAATGAAAAATGTCTTGTGAGCTACTTAGTTTGATTAAAGAGTGACAACTTTGATATTCTCTTACCTATGATATATCCAAATAATACACCACAGCTAAAATGAACGTGGTAAAAGTTTGCCATTGCTGGTAGAATTTGCTTCTCGGCTATATCCTCAATGTAGGGTGGTATGCTGACACTAAATGCTCCCAATGCTACTCCTCCCACAAAACGCCCAACATATAGCCCGTAGACGTTTGGACTGCAAAACAAGCCAAATTTTAAAACATTATTTTTACCTGTACAAAGAATTAGTATTATAATTTAACTTTCAGTAGCATTCTGTACAAAAATAGGAATACCGTTGAATTTTATATTACCTATCTGTGTATCTTTTTCTTTACAACCTTACGTAATAAGTAATAAAGTCTTATTACTAGAGTTGGCTTCTAATCAGATATGTACTGTCTGAAAATAAGTCTATTCTCGACCTGATTATACTCTGAGCCGATATTTTTACACGCACTTATTACTAAGTAACTTGTTTTTTATAGTACTAACTAGTACTTATTTTTTATTAAGGGCATCAATAAAAAACTAGTAAATGCGTACCGTTCTAAGTAAGAAACTTTTTATATAACTAACGTCACATCCAAAATAATTTTAAATAAGTTATCTCTTAATTTCAAGTCCCACGGTTATGCCATAACTGATAAATTGTCTAAAATTATTTGGAAGTATATTACAATGAATGAAATATTATTTAGTGTAGATTACAATGTCCTAGCGTTGGGTTATTCTTTTATGTTATAAGGGTTCGCAGTGTTTTGGCTATTGGCCTACGTTTCACAGGTCTTTCAGAGGATCATAAGCACACGATAGTGGCGTGTTCTACTTTCGATGATATAAGTTATTTTTCTTTCTTAGTTATGAGCAACTGATAGGAGTTGGCCCTTTCAGTCGAGTGCCAGTTTGGGCTAGGTACAATGAGTCCTAAAAGATCCCTTAGTAGTGGCCATCAAAGCATCGCGTGCCAAAAAAATCTATCACGAGAATATCGTAATCATAGATCTTCTAAAGAACATACCAAACTACACTCAATCATAACAAACTGTACACAGTTAAATTATGTCTAGTAGCTTTTAAATAAAACATTATAATAATATTTATGATTCACATACCTTGAAGCAACTAGTATCCAAGAAACTAATAGTGGTAGAGCCAGGTACAATAACGTTTTTTTTCTACCAAAGTACTCCGAAATAAGTCCAGATGGCACTGCACCAAATACTGCCCCCAGACATAATAAGGAGGCAGCCCATGATGCTTCATATTCTGAGATCTAAAAAAAATCAAATATAGACACTGTTGTAAGGATTGTGGTGACATTCCCATAGACCTATTTAGTCTACCAACTTTAATATCAGACATTCTATTTGATGTGAGAGCACTAATATTTTTGGGTGCACGCTCGATCTATTC
The DNA here is from genome assembly GCA_947561695.1 of Tyria jacobaeae. Classification (NCBI taxonomy): domain Eukaryota; kingdom Metazoa; phylum Arthropoda; class Insecta; order Lepidoptera; family Erebidae; genus Tyria; species Tyria jacobaeae. Next base: position 8,922,094 of record OX387231.1, on the reverse strand, counting down.
TGCCAAAAGATTTTGATACCGGAGATTCTCGGAGATCACTTTAATAACATTTTTCATAATTTACCATCGAATCTTCAATTGTGAGATTCAAGATTTGGGAATGTAGATTTCTTAACTTTTCTCTGATTTACCTACAACCCCTATCAAAGTGTGCAAATAGTATTATTTCTAAAATGGGATAAACAATGTTGCGCAATGACTTCAAGAAACTTGAAACAAGACAAAATATATAAGTAAGTTACCTCAAGCTTACTCTGCGAAGTACCGAGCAAGATACGTGTAGAGTTCTCAACGGCAATTACGTCCCGCGTCGGCGACGGCTGTAACATACAAGTATTTATTGACTTCATTAATCACAGTGGATATCATAAGCAAGATTATTTTGTTCTAATGTTGGTACTAATAATGCTCCGTAAGTAAAATATTATATGTAATTATAAATCATGTTAACGTTATGCATGATATCATTTTCACTTCCAAAAACTGTGCTTTGTGGGTGTATATGTATTTTACTAGCTTTGGCTTCCCTAGTTTAATGAGGATTTATTTAAACAGTATATTTCAGGAACAGTCTTTTATCTGAATGAAATATGCCTTTCAGCCTTCCTGTACACGATGATCGACTGATTAGTTAAACAGCAAAACAAAAACGCTCACACATTTATTTTTTTCACATACTTTTATTTAAAGGAAAATAAAAATGTGTAAATTATGGCTTGTTCCATTTATTTTTTCTTTATTGAACACCATAAAAGGTTTACAACATTAAAAGTTAAAACAACATGGTACAAGTTGTCGATGTCGAAGTAGTGTCGATTTTTTACCGAGGAACCTAAATGTAATGAAGTACTGTACTCAGTAGCTAACAGGTGCACGAATTCAGCTAAGTATAGTACTAAAATCGTATTAATTATATTAATGTAAAAGGATACATACACCCACGCCTGCATTCCCGAAGGAGTAGATAGCACTAATTCGTACTGCTGCCTAATCCGAGTCATAAATATATGGTAAAATAAGTAAAGTATGTACCTATTTATGTGAATCAATACTCAACGGATAAGACATGAGTATAATACTCATGTCTTATCCGTTGAGTATTGATTGTTAAGGTACATAACTCAATTTATAGACAAAAGTTTGTAAGTTAGACTTTCTGCAATACAACTGTAATAACCAAAATCCGTGCAGTAGATGTTGCGTGATGAACTTGCAAATAGACAAACAAAAATACTAAAAATGTTGTTTAAGTGACGATTAAAATATGTATGAAAGTTTTTCATGTAGTAAAACAATGGAAGTATTTAAAAAATAATAAGATTTTTTACGACTCTCGAGTCGCTTACCATCAGGTAACCCATATGTTTGTCTGTCCAACTATATTATAAAAACAAATATGTTTTGCCGACGACTTATAATGTTACTTAAAAATATTTCATATTTTTATACACTTTCATAGATATCAAAACTAATGCAGGAAAAAAATTAAACATTTGTGATTTGAACCAAATTGGCTATCTAGTTTAGTAGCCCAAAAAATAATTTAAAAGACTAACAGTTAAGAAAAAAAGGATTTATTGGAACCTATGCAACTTCTAATGGCTTATAATGAACATTTTATTTAAATATAAATTCACAAATGGAAGGTTGATAGAGACTGTCTTACCTACTTGCTAGACCAGCTCGCTGTTACACCGCGCTGAATACCGAACGCTAATTTATGCGCAAGGGGTACGTCGTCGTTGTCGGTTATGGAAAAGCTTTCAAAGCACTAGGAAATTGCCTTAGCTCTTACCGCAACATCTATTGATATATTTAAAAATAATAAAATCCTTCTAATAACACTCGACTTTGACAATATTATTGCCATCATTACACAGATGATTCCAATCTAAGAGTGTTTACTATTATATCAATATATATTCAATCTCATAATATCCTTTTCAATTATATCTCATTACACTCGTTTTACCCATAATGAATTAATAAGTAATAATCGTGAATTCGAAAGATTAATCACAATGAGGTCTTTACAAATAATTTGAAAATAATTAACTAGCTTCTGAGAGATGAAAGTTTAGTATCATTGACAGTGTCGCGAATTCCACTGAAGTTTCGTTGTTTGCGAAAACTTTACAATTTATGATGCCAAGAATACCCATTTTGGTTGTAGTTTAACGTACGCTGTAATTTTTGTACTTTGAAAGCTTAATTTTAAACTTGTTTGTTTGGAATTTAATGGTATTTAAGTATCTACGCTAAATATATTAGTGGAGGTATATAGCATTACTTTCAGTCTTTTCTTTATTTGTAGATACTAATTAATAATTTTTGTGAACTAATTAATTATTCGTCACGAGTTCTAAACTGAAATCGGTGTTTTCTACTGACTTCTTTTCAGTCGTACACTCCTAGCAGAGTGGTCATTGTTATAGGTAGTAGGATAGATTCGCTGCAGATTTTGCGAGACTTTTCCACCTTTCCGACTTACCATCCGTGAGGGAACACTTTGTAGATGATTTAATTGGGTTTATCCATCTTGTGGCCGCCAGAAAGCTGACGAGGCCTACTTTTACTACTTTTCATTTATGAAGAAGAATAAAAATATTTTTTTTATGCTGCATGCAAACTTAGAGATTCTACAACTAGGTACATAAAAATTATTCTACTATAATGACCAAATGAATAAAAAGCATGAATAAAAATTACAATTGATGATAGCACCTTGTGGAGAGATACATTGCCAACACGCAGGCTAGTTCTCGAGAAATGCAGTCTTCAAGAGAGTCTCATGATTGAACGGGTTAATTTGAAATTACAGCGTGTGACCGATTGGGTGACGCCAATTTTGTCACTTTTAAACCTGCCGTAACACAAACGTCTCTTCTCTGCGACAAAAAAAAAATAAACACCTTCTTTCCAAGGTGTATCCATACTTGTCACAAGTACGATCTTGTAGCTCAGGACTCAGTTGACCAAAAAGCCCGTAAGCTTATAAAAACGATGTGCATATGCATAGATCATTACATACTTTCGGCCACTGTCATGAAGTTGTGTTGTTGTTGTGTTGACGAGTGTGCAAATACTCTTTTCGAACTGATATTATCCTCAAAATTCCTTTATCGGACTACTTTTTTTTTTTTTTTTTTTAACGTGTGGAAACCCCCTCGGGCCTTCATCCCACCGGGGTTTTCGGTGCGACGGTGTGTCGGAATCGGACCGACTAAAACCACACGGTGTGCCATACTGCGCCTAAAATAGGGAATATATAAATAGGAATCCGGGAACAGCTTTATTAAGACATCCGGATCCCTCCTAGTGCCTGCCTGCAATCGCGGGCACCACCTTCTTGTAACTCTCAATTAGGCGGCGTCCAGGCACACCAGGACGTCGCCTCCTCGCGGCTGGCCACTAAAGCGGGTGGAGGGGAAAACCCCGTCCCGACCACCCGCAGCCACACTCAGGGCGGCATGAGGCGCTGGTAAGCGAGTCTACGCTGCCCGGTTCGACGGCGGCGAATAAGGTCCGAATGGAGATCGTCCTCCCGGGCCCGCTCCGCCGCCTCCTTTTGCGAGATGACCTCCTGCGACCGCGGTAAAATTTCTGTCGCTACCAGCCATGGAGCGTATGACGGCCGGTAGCGAGAGATCCACTCCGATGACTGCAGTGAGGACCCGACGCTGCGTCGCCCAGGCGGGGCAATCCGCGAGCGTATGCTGAGCCGAGTCCTCGCTGCAGTCGCAGTGGTGGCAGGCGGGACTTAATTCCCTTCTAGCAAGCGAGTGCAGGTACTTTCCGAAGCAGCCATGCCCGGAAAGGACCTGCGTCAGTCGGAAAGAAAGAGTCCCGTGCTGCCGCTCTGCCCATTCGACGATAACCGGCTGGAGCGCCTCCACGGCGGCAAAGCCAGCACGTGAAGTCCCCAGTCGGGACGACCAACGAGCCATCGTGTCTCGGCGAGCGGCCTCACGCCACTCGCGTACCTCTTCGGGCGGGGGCCGATTGCCGCTACCCGCCCGGAAATCAGTCGTCCGACAATAAACTTCGGCGAGCACTTCCGCCTCCAAGTCCCACGGGGGAGTTCCGGCCAACGCGCACGCCGCTTCCGTTCACACGGTGCGGTAACCGCGTATGGCTCTAACCGCCATGACCCTCTGAGGGCGCCAGAGGCGTGTCATATTCTGAGCGGTCAGAGCCTCCGCCCACACCGGTGCACCGTATAGTGCCATTGACCGGACAACCCCCGTGTATAGCCGCCTTGTAGCGACGCTGGGTCCACCCAAGTTGGGCAAAAGGCGCCCAAGAGCGGACGCAGCGCCGACCAGCTTTGGAGCAAGCTGCGGAAAGTGCTCGTCGAAGAGCCACCTCCCGTCAAGGGTCAGGCCCAAATATTTAATGTGGGCCCGAACCGGTACGAGGACCGAGTTGACCATGATGGCGGCACCAGCAGGTCTTTATCGGACTACTAGGCGAAGGCCAAGGTTCCATCCATTTATCGCTAAAACCCCTAAAACTCGAACTAACCGCTTTGAACAGCTCTTTTTTGGTTTGTGATGAACTGTTTGCTGCTTTTTATCCAGAGAACTACAATCAGCATCCTCATAATCCTCAGAGTGTTTTTCTCAACTACGTTGGGATCGCCTTTCAACCCAACTGCGAAGTTGCTAACCAATTGCAACCCAAATGCGTAACTATACCATCACCTGGACGATTGGTACTCCACCACTATGCGCTTCTCCAGAAACTTTTTGCCTCGCACAACGAGCCTGTGGAACAAATTGTCGCCTGCCATATTTCCGGACTGATGCGACCTTCAAACCTTCAAGAAAAGAGCGTGAGGAGAACGCTCTTTTCTTGAAGGTTTCGCGCATCCTAAAAGGCCGGCAACGCACTTGTGAGTCTTGAGTTGCGGGTGTCCAGGGGCGGCGGTAATCACTTACCATCAGGTGACCCGTCTGCTCGTTTGCCCCCTATTGCATAATTCTATTATCTATATATATATATATATATAAATAATATAATTATATATATGTATAATAATGTCTATGATGCCATTCTTTAACTTCATAAGTAATGGTTTCATTGCATGCGGCAGCTGTCCGTTTTTTACCGAACTTTGGCAAACTGTACTTAAGTTTTCACCGCATTTAAGCGACTAACAGGAACCAAAGAGCAACTAGACTCCAAAGGCATTAGGTGTTTATAAACAATTTGATCAGAAGACAAGTTTTGATAACATTAAGTCTACTTGAAAGGGTTCAACCGCTACAAATCTTTTATTTATTAAAATAGTTGCTTTGTGAAATTGTTTATACTAAAACTTTCATTTTATCATGAAAATGGTAATATTAGTATTAAAGTTTGAACTTATGCAGTTTGATGTTAGTCTTTTATGAAAAGTCTAAAATAGTACTATTCTCGTAAGTAAATTATTAGATAATCTGTATTTTTGGACAAACAGAACTAAACTAAACAAACATTTGTGAATTTTAAAATAACATACATATGTATGTTCATATATTCCCAAAGAGTAGGCTGAATCATATACAATAACCACGTTTTGCTGAGTATAATTTAGTCCCCCTTACGAAAAGGGACAAGCCTACTGCTGTCACCTGTGCACATTGAGAATGAAATGGCAATATTAGGTATGTAAAAAGGAAAATATTAAGTCGTGATGTTAATGCACATCATATAAAGTAGTGTAAAATATTGTTATTTTAATACCCGAGATGATTCTTATGAATGAATAAAATATTATTATATTAGGTGAACATTTTGAAAATATAATATGTCATAAACTCTTACGTAAAATACACACAATAACATAGTACATTATACATACAGTACTTTTGCGAGAGTGTTTAAATAGCGTCGAAATATCCTATCAGTCACCCAATGTGCGCTGCGCTGCATCTCGGGCCTGTATCTATTTGGACGACGAATTCATCAAAAGTTCGTCGCCTGCATGCCCCTTCCTAAGGTGATCGGAGATCATTTAAGGCCCTCTGGAGCCCGGTGCGTCTTCTGCGGGTAGAGAGAGTTGTACCGCCCAGTCTCTTGTTTCACCGCCGCTTTTCAGAAACTTGCCAACTCACAGAAAGAAGTGACGGCATTCCATGCCCTTCCTTGGCATTCTAAGTGCAAGACCGCAGTTTAGCATTAGCTAAAAATTGCCCTAACTACCGACTGCCTCAACAAGATTTGGCCAAACGTAGCATCCAGCCAGTGTGGATCCGTATCGGCACTAAAATTTCTTCGTTTTACAATAGATTATTATTATTTTTACTCACTAATAATAATTAATTTACTAAAATAATGATGGCATTAGTATAGAAATCTCACTACGTTATGAGAATTGTTGTTTATTGTTTAAGGAACAATTCTCTTTTTTTTTTTTGGATAAATCTCGCATTAGGAATAGTTCCTGTGTCGCAGAGGGCTTTACAAACATTCATACATTGGATACAAATAACACCCAGACCCGGAACAACTAAACCTCCGGCTCAACAGTCAGGGTCACTAACCACTAGACCAACGGGGCAGTGTCTGTAAAGTCAACAACAGTACAAAAATAATTACTAGTGATACAACTCGCACTAAAAAAAAATTAAAAAAAGGTCAGAATGTAAACAATGTTACATTCTGACCTTTTTATAACACAAATCTAATTTACCGCTACTGTTTATAAAACCTTAAACACAAGTTTCGTGTTTTCACCTCCTATACATAGAAATAAATACGTTATGTTACACGTCATCTACGTGTGTGTACGTACGGTACGTTGATGAAGTAACATATTACGTAGTTATGGGTAGGAAGTAAGCAATTTATCGCTTTAGATGTACTTGCCTCATCTGATAAGAACACTCTCTAATGTGGATGTTTTTTTGTATTTTTAACAGACTTTAAAAAAGGTGCTATATTCAACTGTATATACATTTTTTTCGTATGTTTAGCCATTTCTCGCCTAAATTTTCATTTTTTTTTCTCAATTTTCGGTTTGAATTAGGAGCTGGAAAATTAGTTTTTAAATTGCACGTTTTTATAATATACCTAAAGCTTTGCGCAAAGGTTCTTTGAAGGCGGGTTTATTACTTTTCTGAAAGTTGAATATAATAATAATTATTAAAATATATTATAGTTGGCAAACGGGCCACATTAAAACATGTTTTTCATGATTTTATTTTACAGGTTTGTTCATCATATTTGTGTTCATTTGTAAGTATATACCCATACAAAGTATAACATCGAATATACATATGTACATCTTTCTAGAACTAACGGTCTCAAAAATAAGCCACGGAAGAAGACAGATGGACATTGCGAAACGGTAAGGCTCCCTGTATGATATATAATAATTTTTGATTATTTTCTAATACTCAACAAAAATATACAGTAATAAGGCTGTATAGAATGTTTTAAGTCACCAAGACCTTTAGTGTTTCTTGTCTCAAAAATTTGAGATGCGCCTAATTCTGTCAATAATTTATGTCTACGACGTCTGAAGTAGTACGTACAAAGGCGTGTAAAAATATACATACATTTCATTGATAAATAGGAAAGGGCGCCCTTTACCAACAAACCGATAAATTGCCTCGACCTTATCTCCACCAGACATGTCTCCTGCTAATGGGGTCTTGGGTCGATAAGTGTTCTAGTTAATGAGAGTGTTAATTTATTTTGATTGTTCTTATATTTATGAAATAGTTACATACAAAGTAGTGTAATGTACTCAAGGCTCGTGTACATACACGATAAAGGAACTTATATAGGTATAAGTTTCTTTGAATTTAATTAATGATTGATCATCGCGAGTAGCATTGACTATAATGGCATGGTATTTATGGATTTGCTTATCGGTTTAAAGTACTAAAAAAAAACTAGGATATACGGGCTGGAGAACCTGATTTAGGTTACTGTGAAAACTGTATTACGCCTGACAGGCAGTGCCTAGAAAAGTCAATCACATTATTTATTTTCATAATAATAAAAAACAAAGAAGGAATTGATAGTCCAGGTATTGTACAGATGAATCGCCTTCCTAATTCACACCACCAGATAATCATATCAATCAAAAAGATTTCTGACGATAAAAATAACCGAAAATAAAAATCGTTAATATCTGACCGCCATTAGCGTATTATAATATATTGAGTAACAACCCTAACAAGACCCCAATAAAAGTAAAAACCTCGTCTATTTGAGAGTTAAAAAATGGTAATTATTTTTAATAACAATTTATAAAAAAACACTGTAATGCAAAAACACAGAAATATTTTTTTTTTCTTAGAAATTTGATTTGTTATTTTTGTACTTTTATAAGCTGAATTTTCTAACAAACAACTTTTGAATGAATATCTGATGACAGTTTTTAAAGTTATCTTGCTATTACGATTCGATCCAAACTTTTGTTCTTTGATTACAAGTTTCGTGAATTTACATAATCGAGTTGACGAGCTCGTCGCCAGGCATTCGTCCAAATGAAGGAAAGATTTTATTCCCTACGTAATACTGTTTTAAAGGAGTTTCACACTAGCTATTTTTGGGCACAGCGTCAAAGACTATAAATTTATAACGCATTACGCTTTAATGATTCATTAAGCTGCTTAGTGAACCTTAAACTCTTAAAATCACATGTGAGGGATCTCAGTAAGACATGAAGCAATCTCTGTTTGTCGTTACGTATGATTGTGAGCTAAACTGAAGGAGTTTGTTTAGAAAGAAGATTTGTAAAATAATTAGTATGAAATCTGTGATAAGATATTAATTATTTTACAAGTTATTTGAATAACCAAAGTGCATTTAAACCCAAATTACTAAGCGTTATAGGTTAGGGATATACTTGAAATCAGGAAATAAAACGGACACGAATTTCAATGCCTTAACAATGACAAATGGTAATAAGCTGCATTTTTCATTCCTTACTTTTCTCATATTAGGGGTCGAATATTTCCTTTTAAATATTATTACTAGTTCTGTAGTTCCAATTCGGAAATAAATGTTTTATATTTTCTAGCCATATTGTAAGCTTTCACTATAATACTATCTACTAACTCTATTGCGTGGCACATGAGATAAACTTCTAGTATGGACACTCCTTTATATTACATGAAATGGTTATTTAAAAAAATATATCATTGAAGTCCGTTAGAAGTTCTATTCATTTGCACAAAGTAAAAAATGCTATTATTGTTTGTGCCAGAATTTTCTTCATCTATCTACATATCACGATTGATTTCATGTATGGCAGTGTTGAAATTTGTTAGAACATTAATAGTGAAAAAAAAAGACATTTTTTTTATACTTTCGCAAACACTAGCTAAAACACAAGAAATGTGGATACATTTTGAAATCGTGGTCACCTATATACGTGGGTCACACTGAAAGTTTTTAGAACAGGCTAGTTAGAAAAATAGCCAATGAAAAATAATTTAAATTTCAAATTAGAAACTCTTTGGGAATCTGTAGCTGTGTAATGGATTCATATGTCATTTGTTTTTAAAAATTGGTGAATATTTAAAAAATGTCTGTCGTGCATCTGCATCAAATGATTTTGACTTTTGTGGCGGTCTTACTCAACAACAATATGATAAACTTCGATTGTCATTTTATTACGAAGCCCCATCTTGTGCCACTGTTTACAAATGGTTTCTTCCACAGCAAATACTGAAAATAACGTGAATGCTGTGTAGTGTAGTGTTAGAAGATGATAGAAGGGGGATATATCAACTGATTCGGGCAGCTTTAGGCATTGGTATGGGTCAAATACCCGTATAGTTTGGGTTGGTGCCGCTCAATGCTTGGAAATAATGACGGAGGTAACTCGAATGCTGTATATAACATCGTCACTGGTGATGAAAGCTGAATATATTGTTACGTACCTAAAACTAAAAACAATCTGCGCAATGGATGTTTACATTCGAAGATTTGACGACAAAAAAAAAAGATAGGCAGAAATCAAGCATAAAAGATGATTGCCTTCCTTTGCGCGGACGGGTCATTTTGCAACAATCGTTATAGAAGAAAGATAGGACAGTTACCGTAGATTTGTAAACGAGTATCCGTTATTTTTTAAAAGTTTCCTCGGAAAATGTTAGACAGCAGCGCATAAGAGCAAACAGTATCCTCCTTCACTTTGCTAGACGGATATTCGAATATTTGTCCTTCAAAGGTTGTGAGTCCTCCTCCTTGCAGTCCCGACCTGGCTCCTTGTGACTTTCATTTACCTCCAAAAATAAAAGATAAACTTATAGAAATTGCTTTTATTAACCCTGAAGATGCAATTGCTGAATTCGAAAAAAGTGTGTAAGAGATCTCTAAAGAAAAGTGGGCTTACTGCTTCAGTCAAGGGTTCCATCGAATGCGATGGTATTTAGAAAGTACACTACTTCATAAAGAAATAAAAATATTAAAAGGTTTTTGTATCACTCCGTTTATTATTTTCTAAAAACTTTCAGTGTCACCCCCGTATGTGCCCCCATATAGACTTATACATACAGTATGCAGCATACTGCTTTAGGGCTTGATGGATTTTGACATAATAATATGAGGTGTGAGTGAAAGTTAGTAACACAAGGAATAACGATTTCAAGTTAATGTAATATATAAACATGCGTTTTGTATATTTTTATTTGTTACCGTAGATTTTAAATAGTCAAAGTTTGCCGTTACGATGCAGCTTTTAGCAGTAAGGCTACTAATTGGTATTAATTATTGGTGGGCAGGGCAAGAGGAAGGGCTAGGTGGGCCTTCGGTACCCTCACTCACTCGGTAATACAATGCAAGCATTATTTATTTACTGGTTTTCTGTGAGGCCGTGGTATTAACACAGTCGAGCCGGCCCATTCGAGCCTAAGCATTTATTCGATTCTTTCACTAGACATGAAGTGTCAACAAATTCTTCAATAATAAGGAATATAATATATAAGAAATAACAAGGAAACTTGACTGTCCTACTCGACATAAAATTGTTATTCTGGCTGCGGATATTGAACACCTGAAAAACATGACTCCTTCTTGTGCACTCGGGTAAAAAGGAGTTTGGCTCTTTGTTTAGTCTGGCCTGGTGGTATAGTGGTTTGTGTTGTGTCACTGACTGCTGAACGTGGTCGTGGTTTCGATTTCCACATCAGATAAAGATTTGTGTGATCCACAAATGGTTGTCCTGAGTCTGGGTGTTCTTCGTGTCGATCGTTTGAATGTGTGTAAAACCGCTACACAAGAACCATTCCTAATGCGGGGATGGTCTTTTAAATTAGATGAAAAATAAAAGGAAAGGAAGAATAAAGTAACTGCAACTTTCGTTTCTTAACTAGTCAAATATTTAAATACCTAGTCAAAATATTTAAATACCTAGTCAAATATTTAAATACCTAGTCAAAATATTTGAATACCTAGTCAAAATATTTAAATTACTAGTCAAATTACTTAACACCTTTTGTAAGAGTGAAGAGAAGTTTTGTAAAAAGATAATATTAAATTTCATCTACATGTGCTATGTGTGTGTGTTTGTTTGTGTGTGTGTAATTAATGATATATATAATATCTTAATCATTATATTATTAATTTAGCATTTAATGTACCCATAATATCTTGACATGTACCTAGAGCCTGATCAAAGGTTATTACAAATAAATGTTGTTTATTTAAAATGTTTATTTTCATTCAGTTGCATACATTTAGATTAATAGTGAAGATAACTTGACATTGATCGAGACCTGCTCACAGTTTTATGTAAACATGTAACAGACTCTATTAAATGACTAAATGATACAAATACTACTAATTATCAGTAATTAAATATGAAAGAAGGAAAGCCTTAGATGATATAAAAATTAGGCTGCATTTGTATTGCTGGTTTTGAAAATAGAGCATAAAAGTCATGAAATAAAAATAATCTGCTGACTCATAGTTACGTCTGTCTTTAGAATGAGCGCTACATTGACGGTGGCTACTTACATTTATATGATAAACAGAGAGAAAGGAAGCTAAAAAAATAAACATTTTTGTTTTTGACGTAAAAAATGCAATACTTGACAATTACTCTAACCTTTATAGTAATCCTGACTTTATAAATCTATTTTACAACATCATACCTGTATATCTAGAAATAATCACAACTTGACGGTTTCGACGACAGTTGAAAAAAAGATTGATGTCACACGTCACCTAATATCGGGCTGTAAATAGCTGTAGTAAAGTGCATCTAGTCACTTCTTCATTAGAGGGCTAGCAGAGAGAACTAGTCAAATCAGTAATGTATTGTTGAAGATTGGATAATGGTTTAGAAATACGTCAACTATCACGTACTGATTCCGTCGTCTCCAAATGTTATACGTTACTTACTGTGAAAGTACGTTGTCTTGTATAACGCGAATACGGACTTCAATATAACGCATCTATATTGTTGATCATTGAAATATGATCAGAGCAATGAAGGAAAAATCCCTATGCACAATTTTTAAATAATTGCGTAAAGGCCAAATTATTAGTTTCAATTACTTTATAGTTTTAAAATGCTATTATATCGATGTATGTACTGACGTCCCCACCAATATGTCTAGTCCTAAACAAACAAAAATATACTAATATTGAGAACATATACCTCACGAGTCATTCCCAGATCACAAACCCACGGAGCAAATTTTGCTCCGTGAATAAACCCATACTTCATGCAAGTTTCTACAGAACACACACAACATATTTACATCCAAATTTCTACAAGTCTTGTTTTATACACTATCGATTCGATCGATCCCCTAACACTTTCTGTAAACCTTATATTATTGTTCTGAGTCTGGGTGTTCTTTGTGTCCGTTATTTAAATGTTTGTAAAGTCCCCCGCGATACAGAAATTATTCCTAGAGCGGGAGTTGTCTTTAAAAAAAATACATACATACTATAGATAACGGTAGGATTCCTTGGTCGCATTTTGATGACACTCACATGAAGAGATTGTGTGGCCTTATTCTATTTACCACTGCAGTTATATAGTGTTACTACTTATACCAGGAATAATTTCTAGTGCGGGATTTGAAAAAAAAGTCCACTTGACAAAAACGTACCTCCATGGGTTTTGTTATCAGCATCGGCAGAGCTGTTGATGACCATGCGACGCAAACGCCACCAGCAAAAGCGCCAAGGTTTACTGAAAAGAAAAGTAGTTTCGGGTTAGAATTTAAAAATACTACTACAATTATACCATACTACAATTAATTATAAAGTGGATGTCTGAGTGCGCGCATTAAGAGAGACCTATGTCTAGCAGTAGACTACAGTGGTCTAATTGATTGACTGACGCCGTTTATTGATTAAATTATTATGCGTTTTGGTTATTCCATATTATATTGTATTATTATAATACATTTTAGTTTTATTATATAGTACTAGCGGACCCGACAGACGTTGTCCTGAAGTTGCAGTATAGATAAAAAACCTAGATACCGACTGCAGCCACATCTGCCGGGCTGATTTGTGAATCTAAACCATCCAGGGCGCCACCCAAACGCATACGAAAAAAATAATTCAAATCGGTCTAGCCATTTAGGAGGAGATCAGTGTGTTCAGTGTTCAGTTTTTTTTTTTTATACGATAGGGGGCAAACGAGCAGACGGGTCACCTGATGGTAAGTGACTACGACCGCCCATGGACACCCGCAACTCAAGAGTCACAAGTGCGTTGCCGGCCTTTTAGGTAGGAGTACGCTCTTTTTTTGAAGGTTTGAAGGTCGTATTGTTCATATTGTTCGTATTGTTCGTATTGTTTGTTTGTTGTTGACAATTTGTTCCATTAACTGGTTGTGCGAGGCAAAAAGCTTCTGAAGAAGCGAAAAGTGGTGGAGTGCCAATCATCCAGGTGATTGGGGTGGATATTTTGTCGCGTAGGACGATGGCGGAAACCAGCAGCCGGTATAAGTCCGAACAATTCCTCTGAACACTTTCCATGATACAAGCGATAGAGGATGCAGAGTGAAGCTACATCTCTACGCAACGCCAAGGTGTCAAGTCGATCAGAAATATCTTTACAGTCGATGATGCGAGTCGCTCTCCGTTGAATGCGGTCAAGAGGGAGAAGTTGGTACTGGGGTGCACCTGCATAGAGATAAGAACAGTATTCCATGTGCGGCCGAACCTGCGCCTTATAAAGTTGCAGGCGGTGGGCCGGAGTAAAATACTTTCTCGATCTGTTTAGCACACCGAGCTTCTTCGAGGCTAATATGGCCTTACTCTCTAAGTGACCACGAAACTGGACTTCACTTGATATATCGATTCCGATGCTGGCTGATGCAGTTAGGGAAGTGCTCTTAAATTAGGTGATACGACCAATGGTATCTTTTTAGCGGTGAACGCGCAAACCTGTCTTCGTGAGGTTAAACTGGACTAGGTTAAGTCGACCCCAATCTGAAACTTTTGATAAAGAAGTTTTTTTTGATAAAGATTTCAGACACAAGTTTGGATCGGCTTTCGATGACGTTTACCCGAGAAATGTTAGCGCGGCCGGTGTAAAGGGCATCACATGTGCTATCGTCCGCATAGAAATGGATGCTGCTAATCTGCAGCATGTCATTGATATGCAGAAGAAACAGCGTGGGTGATAGCACACAGCCTTGTGGGACACCAGAATTAACAGACTTGGAGTCGGAGCATGCACCATCAACAACGACCTTGATGCTTCTGTCTGTAAGAAAACTGATGAGCCAATTGCTCAGTTTCTCGGGAAGCCCATAGGAAGGAAGCTTCGCAAGGAGCGCTTTGTGCCTGACTCGATCGAAGGCCTTCGCCACGTCCAAACTAACGGCCAACGCTTCCCCCTTGGTCTCGATCGCCTGTGCCCACCGGTGAGTCAAGTAAACAAGAAGATCACCAGCTGAACGACCCCGATGGAAGCCGTATTGTCGATCATTGAGGAGCTGGTGGTCTTCTAAGTACCGGAAGAGCTGGCAGTTAATAATGGATTCCATTATCTTGGAGAACAAGGAGGTGATGGCTATGGGTCTGTAGTTGGACGGATCCGAGTGACCTCCTTTTTTAGCGATTGGGTGCACTAGAGCTGTCTTCCATGAGTTCAGGACTACGCCAAGAGAATAGGAAAGCCGATAAAGGCGCGAACCAAGCCATTCGGCGTGATGGGCGTTAAAGTCGCCAAGAATCACGATCTCTGCGAATGGGACCTGCTGGAGCACTGAGTCTGTAGCACTTTGGACGTGGTCGATGAGTCGGTCCGTTTTGGCATCACCGCTATGGGACCTGTAGAGGCATACGTAGATGTGGGGATGGTCGTCGCAGTCTACACGTAGCCATAAGATCGAGAGGTCCTCCTTCAAGATTGCCGAGGCGGCGAGAAGTGATATCATCTCTAACGTACACGCATGCACCAGCCTTAGGAATAAAGGAGTGTTCCAGTCCGTACCCAGGGTAGCAGAGGTAGGATGTATCCGCTGGAGATGATATCTGCGTCTCGGTTAAAAAGGGCAAGGCCGGCTTTGCTGTCTCAAGGTGGTGGTGGACAGTGTCGAGGTTAGAATGTAAGCCCCTGATGTTACAAAAATCCACGGTAAACGTGACAGGGGGTGCCATGGTATGCCTTCTCTTGCCCCGAGCAGAGCGCAATCGAGCCCCCCCAGAGTACGAGGGGCAGCCTGGGCGTCCACGCTCAGTTATAATCCGTACTGAGGGTGGACGTCCAGGGGGGGATTCTCCAACGCTAGCGCTGGTACCCCCCTGGGGTATCCTTTTCGTTAACAGCGCTATCATTAGGGGGGTGGGGGATTTTGGGCCTCCGGAGACCTCACTCATTTCGGGGAAATGCAACGCAAGCTGTTTTCTGTGAGGCCGTGGTATCGCACCGGTCGAGCCGGCCCATTCGTGCCTAAGCATGGCTCCACCACGTAGTTCAGAGTGACATACACACGTGCAGTAGAATTATATATATAAAGATATATATGTATATCTATAATTAGTAATAGTAATAGCTTAAATTTAGTGTTTATTATTGATATCATTCTTAGATCAGGTAAGAGTTATTTTTATATCTCTTGGGAACCGTACGTGGGTTTTTAGATGAAAGTTACCAACACCTTTATTTCCCAAATCCTATCAACTTGTAATATTGCAACAATGAGCATCGGTTTTTTTTATGATTAACCACATGGTTCTCGGTCTACTGCCCTACTTATATCCTTCGCGGATATAGTTGTGAGTATTTATATATATATCGCAATTTTCATTAAATTCCGATGTCTCCCGCCTTTAGTACCTTTTTTGCTCTGTATTCTAGCAGTTTATGGCCTGTACAATGTATAATCTATTAACTGCCTTAATTTTTATGCCTTTTCATCGTCTTACCTATCCCTGTAGCAATGTATTGTGTAGTGAGTCCCGAAGTATCCCGCTTGATATCAGGCACCGTCGCCAACCGTTGGAGTATCTTTTGATGCCCATTGAACCTGGTTTCCAGCTGTTCTGTGTGATCACCATTTTGAGTCTCGGAAGCTTTTTGATCTAATGTTGAGGTGCTTTGCTCGTCCACTAAGAAAATAAAATACAAGTGTAATTTATATATTTTTAATTGTGATTGCGTTTGAAAGTTTGTTGAAATTAAATAATGTATCAACTTTCAGACTTTACAGGAGGAATGAATTATGTAATTTAAAATATAAGTATAGTTGATGAGGGATGAGAGTCTGTGGGGAGGGGGAGTTGGGCCTCCGGAAACTTCACTAATTTCGGGGAAATGCAACTCAAGCGTTGCTTGACAACCGATTTTCTGTGAGGCCGTTGTACCGCACCGGTCCAGCTGGCCCATTCGTGCCTAAGCATGGATCTACCACGTACATTGGTAGATTGTGATATGCTGTATTCTTCATCTCTTAATGTTCCATTTAATCGAACATTAAGACTAGACTTTGACTACCCATTTTCCAACGTAAGGGTGTCTCCGTATTATGCACTTATTTATAATTACTAAATAATATTTAAACTATATATCATTACTAAATAGTATTATATAGTATATAGTATTTTTGTAGTAGAACGTAGTAGTATATAGTATTTTTGTCGTAGAACTATAAATAAAAAAGCTAAAGCGAAAATATTTATAAATTCGAGAAAAAAAAATATATATTTTCAAAATAACTTTTTTTTTATCAATATCAGACCATTTTTGTAGATCGTTTTTTGAGGAACAACTTTTATAAAAAGTTTCTGGACCAAAGTTGTAGAGAATTTAATTTGCAACAAAAAATGTTAACATTTTTTTTTTTATTAAATAGATAGTTTAAGATATATCGTAAAAACCATTTCAACCCCTATTTTCAAGATGGCGGCCGTGGGACAATGGTGGCGAATCCACAAACTTGGTTTTAGCTTTACACTGACCCCCTACACATCAAAAAAATAAAATTGCGTCCTCTAAAAAACGCAAAGTTAGGCTTAAAAAATGTAACATTTCAATGGACTAATACTTTTATAATATTGAAAGCTGCCATGCCAAAAATTGATTTATAAATGCCATCATTTATTATTATAATGTTTATATCATAAAAATTGAGAATTGAAAACTTCCTTGAAGTCACTAAAAACATTACACCGATATACTGGAAAAGTAGTACTATCAGTTACAAACAAACAGAGTTTTTATCACAATCAAGCTTTCGTTAAACTTCAGTCATATGTAATCGTAAACAATTGTATTTTATTAACATCACCTCATGTTGCATAACTAATTTATTTTAAAGCATTTGTATCAGTTACGTAATAATACTTAAACTTTTTTAAGCAATAATAATATTCATTTATAATAATAAAATAACAGTGCATCGCTACATATGTTATCCATACCAATCGTGCATACGAAAACTTCCCGGGCTCGGCAACTAAACACATATTAGTAGTAGCATATGCAAGTACTAGACTAGGCTCACGCGATACTGCCCTCTGCACTCTCAACCATTAATAGTTGTAGACCGTGTGAATTAATTCTACCCATATTCTACACTAAAGTTAAAATATACGTATTAAGAGGATATTTTAAACTGAGAAACTCTAACCATCTCAGCAACTCAGCAAGTGTAGCTAACTAGCCTACTCTTCTTAATGCTGTATTTTTAGAGCTAAGTTCATTTCAAGCTATTTCATAAATGATTAATATAAATATTTTTAAAATGAAATATAGTGTCGGTTAGACTTTTTTTTTATTCTACAGGTGGACAGACGAACAGACGGCTCGCCTGATGGGAAGTGGCAACCGCCGTCCATGGACACCTCCAACTCAAGAGTCATAAGTGCGCTACCCGCCTTTGAGTGTGATGAGGGATAGGGGGATGCGGGGAGGGCAAAGAAGAGAGGAGGGATTAGGAGATGGCGATGTGGGGAGAGGGGGAGTTGGAATCGGGAAACCTCACTCATTTCAATCTCAAGCGTTACTTCACAACTGGATTTTCTGTGAGCCATGGTATCGCACCGGTTGAGTCGGCCCATTTGTGCATAAGCATGGCTCTACCACTGTTAAACGTTTCGCTTCAAGGCTGTAGCTATTTGCATGTATGCTCCCCTGACGTGTTTGAGCTTATGGTCCTAAATCTATCCGTGATCCGATACTATAAAAGAGAAGGAAAGGTTCCTTCTCTACTCCTAATTTTTTCAAATAATTTCCAAAGTGCTTGACTGATGGCTTATCCTGTTAAAACATACTTATTTTGTAATTATAAATTTATTTTGTTAATAAAACCATTTTTTATGTTTCTTTGTATACTCAGGAATACATAACGTAATAACTGAGCAATATCCAGACATTAACTACAGGAATAATACAACGGCTTTACAGAAAACCGGTAGACAAACAATGCATTATATTGCCGGATCAGTGAGGGTACGGGAGGCCCAACTCTCATCAGGTGTCCATGGACGGTTGTTGTCACTCACCATCATGGGTCACCTGATGGTGAGTGACAACAACCTCGTCTACCTGTTCGTCTGTCCCCCTACCAAATAAAAAAAAAATGTCCTAGGTGCAACTGAAGAATGTAAAAAACGTCTAAGCCAAAAGCAACCATTTTCAGTTCTTCATTTCAGTAAGTCGGTCTCAAATTACAATGAGAGACGCTCACTGTCAGCCGATAAAAAATTGTATTACTATATGTACTGCACTATATGTAATGCTTTATGTGTCCGCTATATTATGATTGAAAATTTGCCATAAATAAAGCAATTTAATACGTTGTAACTCTCTAGGTACAAATAATTTAAAAAATATATTGAAACCCAATAGACACCAGATACATACATTTTGTACTTAATCTTAATCATTCAGCCTATTGCAATCCCCTGATGGACATAAGCATCTCATAGTATATGTATTTATGTATGTGTTATTACTAAATGCAGGCATGAATATCTTACAATATAACTGACACAAATGTTAGGTACACACATTTTTCTTGTAAATTTGAATTTTATTTTCCTGGTTATAGAGTAAACCTATTAAGATGTAAAATACTTAATTTTACTTTTTAATAATTCAATTTTGCCCAAATCACACACAATAAGTGCATAAATAGTTGATATACAAATTTCATATTTGTTTTGTGATGCGCGTCCAAATAATTCAGGACTACAGATTTATTACATATACAGATAATTATCATAAAATGACGTATATTTTCGGCCATTTTGTAAGATTTTTGTTGCGAGTAATAAAATACGTATTAGCAACAACATGTGATGATAACAGTAAGTGACATTTGACTTTTAAGTAAATGCTGTATATCTTTTTCTTTATTTACATACCCCATACTCAAGTAACCTTGTAATTTATAATACGTATTATTTAGTTTATGTTTATTTCATTTTGTTGTAGTTCATCTCATCTTTATCTTGGCAAAGCAAGCATGTCTAATAACACACCGAAACTTGTAATTTTCTTTTTATTAAAACTCAAAGCCTTAATTACTGCCGTTAGTGAAATCTAAGACTTAAACCTTATGTAGAATATTTTGCGGTTACCGTGTATGCCTTTCCTTATACAAGAATTTTCAAATTTCAATTCAAAACCTGCATTTTAGGCCACAAATTAGTTGTATTGGTTTTAATAAAAAAGTGACTTAATAAAGAGTAATCTAACAACATATGTTAATAATAACATTAGGACGATCAAAGATACATTCAAGTTAAATGTCTGAGTGAGAGTCAAATTATCCAAACACTTTAAAATTATTAGCAGGCCCTCCTTGCCTTGCTTCGCGACAATACTTTTTAACTTGATGTTTATGTTAATTAACGTTTCTTCTTATTGCTATATTCTCATAGATGTTATTTTTTTGCGAATGTTAATAGAATTTCATACGAATAAACATATATTTGTCCAGTTCATGCCCTTGACCTGTTTCACACACTTCTAAAACAATTGAATACACGAGACATACATAGAAAGCAAATCCGTAATTGAAAATTAAGATGGTTTTTAAAAAAAAACAACTCCTGCACTAACATTAATTCATCTATCTGAAAACATTCAAACAACGGACACAAAGAACACCCAGACTCAGAACAACAATTTGAAGATTACAAAAAGACAGACTTAACGCCATAAGCATTCTCTGCCAGTCAACCTTTGGGTGATGCAGAAATGTATGACGTAGGTGCAAAATGTTTAGATTTAAATGATTCTAAACACGGTAAAACGAAGAAAATATATCCTGATATATGAAAGTAAATATGCAATGATACAACATATGTATACATACAAATATATATATACATATAATTATATACAAATATACTTACATAAATATAGAATACACAAACACATAATCGATATACATATATTTGTAATGCTTCTATGACTCCGCCAGTTTAAAAAAGAGATGAGCTCTGACCTTTTTCTTGAAAGATATCTGGCTGGGTGCCATCCTAATTTTATGCAGACGGTCGTTCCAGAGAAGGACAACCTGAATTGTGAAAGAAGAATTGACACAGGCGGAAGAGTGACTTGGGCACAATATGAGTAGATTGTTGGATGAGCGAAGATCTCTATTATGATTCGAGGAAAGATACTGAAAGACAGGTAACAGGTAAGGTATGAAAGAGAAGTAGGAGAGTTGAGAATTGAATACAAAGTAGAGAGAGTACGTACTTGAAGACGCTGACAAATTGGAAGCCAATTTAGGTCGGATCGAAAAGAGGAAACATGATCATACTTACGAAGATTAAAAGTAAATCGAATGCAGATATTTAGAAGACGATCGTATTTATTGAGGTGATCTGCATTCAGGCGGTAGTAGCATATATCACCATAATGGGGATAATTAAAGAGTGAACTAACAGAACTTTGGTGTTAGGAGGGAGAAAGTTCTTTAGACAGTATAATGCTCGTAGTGTTCCTTTGACTTTTTGGCTGACACTAGTGAACTGAGCTTGCCAGCTGAGGTTGGAATCCATTATAAGGCCTAGATCCTTGATGGATGGACTGAAAGGTATAATAGATCCATTGAATGTTATCGATGGCAAATTATTTAGGTCTAACCTTATCATCAAGCGTGCGCTTCCGAAGATAATAGCCTGGCATTTGAATGGGTTAACTGCCAAACCAAACCTGTCCGACCAGCGACCAATAGCTTCTAGGTCGCAGTTTATTTTACGAATAGACTTAGATATGCTTTCTATATTTCTATTCAATCATTAAAATAAATATGATTATTACGTTCATATTAAAATTGAATTAAAATGTGTTACATTAACGCAGTACCATCTCAAAACTGCTATAATTGTGCTGAAGTATTAAAAGCTTGTAGTAAAACCACAATAAATTTCAGATTCAATTAAAAAAAAAAACATTTTTATGTAATATGAAGAACACAAAACTATTTTAAAAACTCTTTTACTTACCTTCATAAACATAAGAAACACAATTTATGCCGTTAAGAATATCAATATAAACCTATATAAGAAGAATCCTTAGTACTTGCTTATTTTACTATACACCCATTAAACAAACAAAAAAACATTAAAACACCTACTTTGTTTTAAAGTACACTCGACGACAACTTCACTTTTATTTTTTTATAAAAAGTACTAATATAACGTCAGGGTTGTTGCAACGACTGGTCGCTCAATAACATAATCTTGATAAGACCGGACGTTGGCCACGTCAAAAATAATAAAACAGAGATTTTAAAATCGGGTCGCTTTGTTATTTAATTAATTTCAATTATAAAATACGAGTATTATATTATTTAAGGATTAAAGATGAGTGTTTGACAAAAGTTCTAAAAACATTAAAAAGTCACGTAATTGTGTAATGTGGATGACATCTACATTCATTTACTTCTTCTCTTGTGATCACCTTCAATGTGTTAAAAGTGGCTCCAAATTAATAGTACTTTAAGTGCGGTGCAAAACAGCACTACAAGCCCTACATAGCAACTTCATAACCTCAAAGCTTACATTCGACTGTCACTGTACTGTCAAAAATAACTCTACAATGAACCAAAGGCAACTCACGAGGCAACGATGCCGCAGATGAAATAGCCAGATGAAGATCAGAAATGGCTGCGATAAGCTTTGAATCAATTGGATAAATTTCTTTTCGATGGCCTACATCAGTTATACGGCACGACACACAAGGGATAGGCGCATAGAAAATGATGAAAGAATTGTGGAAAATAGCCCGCGTACACCATACCATACTATAACCATAGGTGCGGTTCAGACCCCATTCACTTGCTAGATAACACGTAAGAAGTCTTTCTTAACCATACATACTCGTAAATACACATGTCACCAAAACTGTTTGTGACAAACTGAATGATCAGTTATTCTAATATAACAATATCTTATTTCTACTTTACAAACATGAGAATGAATCCCAGTAGCATCCGCTCGTCTGTATATTAAACAGAATTGTTTACAGCCAGCGACTTGGCAAATCCGATTGGGTGCTTCCCTTACATGGCAATGAAAATTTATGACTTGATATCTTACACTAGTTTCTATTGACGGATGGTCTTGTTTTCTTTATTTTTTGCATACATAATGAACATGCTTTTATATCGATAATTTCAAAGGTAAACACAGTGGTGTTCGAATGATATTGTTTGAATAGTAAAATTTTGTCCCTCTGACGTAATTAGCACCTAGCTAATTACATCAGGGGACAAAATTTGGGAGTTAAAGGTAATAAGTATAATTTATTTTATAACTTAAACTGGTTGTTACTGGAAAGTCGAGGCCTCTAACCAAAATTGTATTCATGAATTTCAAATTTAATCGTACTCGTATTTTAATAAATCATTATTTTATGCAATTTTGTATTCTGTGTTTGTATTCTTAAAGTATACGTTTATGTTAAAAGCTCTTTTTTCATTTTTTTTTTCTGTAGTTTGAAATGCTCTTTGGAGTCTTTGGAACCATTATTACTTGACGTGTTCTTTGGAAATCGATGATCATCTTTCCGTTGAATATGGTAGTGAACTACACATAATTAGCATAATAAAAATTAACATTATTTTAATTTCGAGATTTCTTTAAGAAATCCAAAAGCATATTCGAAGAGTTAATCCCATTTTCTAGTACATACATATGGGATCATAAATGTACGCCATCTTTTGCAGTATCACTTTTTCTTAGAAAAATTGACGCAGTAATATCAAGTAGCCTTTGAATATAATATTATATGACAAATCAAATATAAAGTTATGCTCTTCTCTCTGAAATAGTCTGATTTATTAATTCGTCTCTAGGGGCAATAATTTCTTAGAAGTCTTTTGCAATTTTTTAGATAGATAAATGATCTTTATTGCACACCAAAAGAAAGAAGAAGTACATATGGTACATCTATATTATGTAGTCTATTCTCATACTGTGATCTCTTGCAGACAACCATTGAGCGACTATATGGTATAGTGATGGGTAATATGAGGTGCTCAATTCCGCTTTAAAAACATTGTGACATCACTGTTATTATAATCATTTTATTACAACTTACTAATTAGTCAAACACATTAACAAGCTTATATCATCAGTTTAGTACAAAATTAAATGGATTAAGATTCTGGAGTCGAACTAGGCAGAGCCTATATTTCGGCTATCAGTACCAACTCCCCAAGATATGTAATATTGCACAATATCCCACAACAATTAAAGAAAAATAAATAGTAACATTAGTGAACTCTTGCTATAAAATATTAAATAAGAATTTGTTGCGTGTGTTCTTGTGAGCTTGTGTGTGTTTGTTAATGTTTGCGCATGCAGAAGTTTTTATGTATATGTGTTTGTAACCATTTGATTGTGCATTGAATAGGAGTACTAAGTTTAAATATAACTTCATAAAAGCAACCCAGATTGTTTACGCCTGTCATTGATACCCCCGGCCCGTCCCGTAACCCCACGCCTATCTTTCTCAGCTTAGCGCCCATAAACACTGCAGATAAACTATCGTATCTACCGCTACGTGATTTCATTTTATTAATAAAGCTAAATGCAGAATAAAGTAAACAAATCCTTAAGTTTTATATAAATTAACGGTACATAATACATGGGTATTTTCACTATAGCTTGCGTAGTTGGAATTGATACATTCATAGATTGACAATAGAGGGCGCTCTTTCAATGAAATTCTGTGTGATAATTTATCCATTAGAATAGAGGTTGTCATTAGGTTGTCATTAAATATGCATATGTAAAAAATCTTATCAATATAATTATTTAACTATATTCTTTATTAAGTTGCAATAACAACGGAAGAAGTTTAAATATATCACTAATATTTTATTTTTATTTTTACAGATGTCACTCTGTCAATCAGGAATTGAACTTAATGAAATTTCTCTATTTTCCAACTCACCAGATGGGAGGTGACGATCAATATTATCACTATTCAATTTACATTTCGCAGATTAAAGACGCAGGAATTTCATTCCAAACCTTGGCGACTCGAACCAAAAAAGTAGCTTCAACAACGAAGGGATATAGAACTTCTGTCTGTGTCTAGTAGTCTGATGATGAAAAAACGGTAAGAGTTCAGTAAGTTAAATGGGAGCTTTCGCCCACTCACCATTGTGAATTCTATAACAAAACGATAAACAAGCAACTTTACCACTATTGTCAAGAGTTTAATCCCTGGTAATCAATTATCTAAAGTTGAATCATTAATGCAATATTTTTCCTATAAGTATTAAAACAAATTATTTTTATACTGGACTGTACTGAAGTCAACGTCTAGTTCGGGTGGGGGTTTCAGGTCTCAAAATTAGTAGCTAGTCTGAAGATGCGGTCTGACAATATCATATATACTTATATGTGTACCTTACTACCATACATACAATATCATGTATACATATACATATACGAGTATATAAATACATACAGACTTGAAAAACATAACTCTCCTTCTTGTACAATTGGGTTAAACGAGTTTCACTTTTCGTTTAGTGTTGAACCTGAAAATAGTTGTTTATTTCCGAGAAACTCCGTATCTAATGATGTAATCTGATAACTTATTTTGATCAAAATGTTCTTTCCTTTAAACGAGGCTTCCTTTATAGTCATAGCAACCATTAACGTTTCTTTTTTGCTGTGTAGAGTAACGGCCTGACGCGTTTAGCAAAATGTATTTGCCTGAAAACATATAATAATAGCCTCCATTAATATTATTGTTTATTTCGAGTGCACTTAATAGCGTACGTGAGTATATATCTTATGATTTTCTTAAACATTTAATTAATGTAATAACTTAATGTTTTAAGATTTATAGTTCTTCATTGAAAATTGTTTTAATGGGATCCAATATTATTTTCTTTTCATGTACAGACTCTTCAATTTGAAACTAGATTCCTAATGTAAATACTTGATGTTATCTAGAATTTATACTTAATCAAAAACTAATTTAAAGGCGATTTCAATGGTAATCTGAATCGGTTATATGATACTTATGCTTGAATATAGATATTGATGATTCTTTATTTAAATAAAGGGTTAATACTTTCTATAAAAAAATATATAATTGCATATTAAGAGTCTGTAATTTCATGTGTTTCATGTCTACCCAAAGAGATAAAAGATTTTAATCTGATGAGTTTTTTTTTTAAGTTTTATGTATTTAATTATAAAACTTAAAAAATAACTTAATTATTTATGTAGAGGAGGATTCCGAAAGTAGAATATCATAAAAATACAATAAATAGAATAAAATATCACCATGGGCTCGACCGGAGTAATGTCACGGCCTCTCAGAAGACTGTCAATGCTGACGTTGCATTTACCGGGTAAGTGAATATTGGTGGCCCGAACTCCTTTCTCCTTTTCCAATCTCCTCATCCCCCCCCCCCCTTCTGATCATCATACTCAAAGGCGGGCATGGCACTCTTCCGTGTAAGGGGTCCATGTACGGCGATTTGATTTACCATCGGGTGACCCGTTCGCTCGTTTGCTCCCCTATGTCATAAAGAAAATCGATTTCGTATATACACAAACATATATACATCCGCGACGTTATCAGGCCTTCATTTCTTGATAATGGTCCCCCGTCGGGTCCGGAACTAGTTGGGTATCTCCTAAATACACACGTGTGTATCATGCGTTCCGTAACAACACTCACAAAAGTTTTTATTCTAACAGAATAACATATTTCATAGTTTCAATATTCACATTACAGAAACGGTATCAATGTTATTTCGCGTATTATTTTGGCGTTAAGTGTTTCGTGGGAGTGGAAATATGTTCAGGGATCAAATGGCATTTGGTAATAGCCGTTCAATTCATTTTGATATTTTCGTTTATACAAAATGACAATACATTTATGAACAGTTTAGAATAAGTTAAATATATTCTTATGCATCACCAAACTGTTAAACTTTTTTGCATAAAGTACGATACTAGAATAGAATAGAATACACTTTATTGCACACCTTTAAACATATTTTTACAATGTGTATACAAAAAAAAAAATTACAAAAGGCAGTGATATCGCAAAATGCCATTTCTGCCAGGCACCCTTAGGATGGACGAAAAAAAAACAATATAAAAAAGAAAATATGGACAGCTTAGGCGTAGAAAAGAATATAAATAAAATTAATAAACGACAGAAGGCAGCATAACTTATGTTTATATTTTTTGTAGCTTTTACAAAATAGTCATATATTATTAGCGTATACAGAGTGATAATAGACGTGAAACTGTATAAATCTGTCAGGTTATAATATTTACATGTGCAAATACCAAAATACCAATACTCAAAACAAAAGAAATTAAAAGAATATTCAACCATGAGTAACATCATATGTACAACATATCAAGTCTTGTAATAAAAGCAAAAGAGTCGATGTGAGTTTCCGATATCTCACGTGTCCCAACAATTTTGAAGATGCATGCACCTTTTAGTTTTTGCTTTTGACAAGCAATCTATAATTGTGGTGACATTGTGTGTGTGTTAGTGTATAATGTTTAATTATTAATCAAAACCATACAAGTGCCAGTGCGACTCGTGCACTGAGGGTCCCGTGAGCAAACGGACGTCTATGTACATACATATATAATACATACACGTTCGTTTGATATTTGACGATAAAAACTATATTTCACCAACTGCACCGCGCTTATCACGATAAGTTATTGTAATTAACTGTATTTTTTCATACCTTAATTCAACACTTCAAAGGTGGAATAGTTCTTTTTAATTTAAACCGGACCAATCTTCAGTACAGCCAATACAATTTACTTGTGACCTTCAAATTTAAACCGGACAAGCTTTTAGTAACCCATTATATAAAAAAGGAGTTAATAATATCGATTTACTAATAACGGAGTTATTGCGTAATATTATTTACTGTGTTAAGATTTGTTGATTATTGTAATTCCTATAGTGTTAACTAAAAAATATTATTTTCTACTCTATTCTGTTTTGTTCATTCCTTACTTTACCACCTTAGCAGCTTAGATGTGAAATGTTGTTTTCGAATTCAGAAGGGACCTAAGTTGAAAACAAATTGATTTAATAAAAGTTTATTAATTTGGTTACAAATGGTAAACATAACGACATTCTAATACAAAACCTACCCTTTCTTTAAAGTATGACATTAATTGGCTCTATTATTTTCTTATACACTATATCACTAACAGTATTAAGGCGATTTAAATCACTTCTAACATGTTAAAATCCATCACGCCGTTAAGGTTTCTAGGGTGTGACAAAGAAACATCACATATACATACATACTTACATACATACATTCATACAGACATACTTAGATACATGCTTTCCTATATCCAAAAACCCTAATTCCTCTTTTTGAGCATTCGGGTAGTTCATCTATTTCGGGACAGGATCTTTGAATATTATTGACCATTATTTCAAAAAGACAAACTTAACTTTGCATTTCAATCAGATTGACGTCGTTTTTAACTGCAAAATATAAGTTATTATTCTCAAAAGTTTTATTTTATATTATGAAACAACAAATTAAAAAGTTTGGATTTTTTCTTTACTCGTACTGTGAGCCCTTGCATCTTGCCATAGTGTATCTTTTGATTGCGTTCACTCATAAGCTTTTTTTTTTTAGTTTTATACGTAAGTGTTTTACGTTAATTTCAATTGGATACCTCCACCCATTCTGGGTCTTGACGGACACAGAGATAGACATACGAGTACAGACGGAGAACTGAGTGATCCCTCAGGGTTTTTTTCCTTCGGTGGATCGAATCCCTAAAAATGACGATTTTGAATAATTGTTTGGGAATTTAATGAAAATATATATTTAATACAAATTGAAAAAGGGACATAAAAATTCCTTCCTATGGGCTTCCCCAGAAACTGTGCAATTGGCTCACCAGTTTTCTTACAGACAGAAGCATCACGGTCGTTGTTGACGGTGCATGCTCCGACTCCAAGTCTGTTAATTCTGGTGTCCAACAAGGCTGTGTGCTGTCACCCACGCTGTTTCTTCTGCATATCAATGACATGCTGCAGATTAGCAGCATCCATTTCTATGCGGACGATAGCACGTGTGATGCCCTTTACACCGGCCGCGCTAACATTTCTCGGGTAAATGTCATCGAAAGCCGACCCAAACTTGTGTCTGAAATAGAAAATTCTTTATCAAAAGTTTCAGATTGGGGTCGACTTAACCTAGTCCAGTTTAACCCCACCAAGACACAGGTTAGCGCGTTCACCGCTAAAGAGATACCATTGGTCGTATCACCTCACTTTGAGAGTACTTCCCTGACTGCATCAGCCAGTACCGGAATCCTTGGCGTCGATATATCAAGTGAAGTCCAGTTTCGCGGTCACTTAGAGGGTAAGGCCATATTAGCCTCGAAGAAGCTTAGTGTGCTAAACAGATCGAGACAGTATTTCACTCCGGCCCACCACCTGCAACTTTATAAGGCGCAGGTTCGGCCGCACATGAAATACTGTTCTCATCTCTATGCAGGTGCACCCCAGTACCAACTTCTCCCTCTTGACCGCATTCAACGGAGAGCGACTCGCATCATCGACTGCCAAAATATTTCTGATCAGCTTGACACCTTGGCGTTGCGTAGAGATGTAGCTTCATTCTGCATCCTCTATCGCTTGTATCATGGAGAGTGTTCAGAGGAATTGTTCGGACTTATACCGGCTGCTGGTTTCCGCCATCGTCCTACGCGACAAAATATCCATCTCCATCACCTGGATGATTGGCACTCCACCACTGTGCGCTTTTTGCCTCGCACAACCAGCCTATGGAACAAATTGTCGCCTGCCGTATTTCCGGACCGATACGACCTTCAAATCTTCAAGAAAAGAGCGTACTCCTGTCTAAAAGGCCGGTAACGCACTTGTGACTCTTGAGTTGCGGGTGTCCATGGGCGGCGGTAGTCACTTACCATCAGGTGACCCGTCTGCTCGAATGCCCCCTATCGCATAAAAAAAAAGCCAAGTCTCATAAATTATTAATTTATAATTGTTAAAAGAAATAACTCTCACTACGGCCTACTGCCTAGCATATATGTATATATTTATAGTGGAGCACTTTACAAACATGCAATAAAAAGGTACAAAGTACGTCCAGACATATCACATTTATCTGTGAATCACACAATTTTCCAATAAGTCAGTATCTATTTGGACTTTAAACTAAGTCACCGATTCACACTTTGACATGAATACTTTTTAGATGAATGCCCAATAAAAGGGGTGTAGTCTTAAGGTTTTAAAAAAAGTTTTAAGGTTTATGTATGTGTGTAAGAATCTTTGTTTCATCACTACTTCCAAATGCCTGAACAGTTTGGGGTGTATAGGGTACCGTTGCATACCCTACATTAGCCAGAGTGACACAGTCTATAAACAAATAAAAAATCAATATAGAGAATATACACACATCAAAAGTGTCTAGGGATCAAGTACTTGGTAGAGTATCGCCGCAATTGAGGATTATTATTTTAACTGCTTTAGGTCGTTATTGATGTTTTTTAGTGAATTACTATTTGAATAAAGATTTTTTGTGTCAATTAGGATTCATATAAAAAGGTGTAGTAACGTTCTTACAAAACCTTTACAAGGTTTGCATCGGAACTGAAAAAATGTATCGATATGGAGCGACGACAACATTGTACACAAGAAAAGATGATGAGAGCCGTCGGAATGTTGCAAGCTGGTTTCAGGCAACGTACTGTATGTGACGCTCTTGGCACTTGTGTGTCATTACCGCCTCTGGACACGCTATCGTATAACGGGTAGCGTGGTCGAGCGCCATGGAGGACAATCTTGCAACACCACTCGCAGTATATATTTTTTTTATGTCTCGAATTAGATTCTTGTTTTGAGGACCAATGCTGCCAAAAGCATTTGAGAATCAATATAAGATATCCAAATCTGCTTTGTTCTTGTCCTCAGCTGCGATGAAGCATAGTTTTACACTCACACACACTGTGTATAAAAAGGTATTAAAATAGCTGTAAAGGCTGTGTTTAAATGTTAATTTATTTCACAACCTTTTTTTTGTGTCATTCTTCAATTGTCTATAAATACTACATACATAATTTAAAAAAGGATACGACATAGTGAGGAGATAAAAAAAAACAGTTCATTTGAAGTAGCTAATAAAATTTTACAAAAATAAATGTCAGTACTGTAAAGATATTAGATTTTATTTTTTTATTAATATAGTTTGTACAATGCCTATTTTCAATTTTACCAAGAATTATATATGTTTCTGATGAAATGTATTAATTGCTGTAAACATTTAATAGTCTGGTATATATCAATTATAATTGGCTTTAATCAACATTTTACATTCATAAACAGGAACATATTTGTAAACAGATAAATGGTATTTATAACTGATATCTAAACCAGCAATTTCCATTGTATTGAAGTTTGCCTGTGAGGTCAAACAACTGCGCTGCCCTGTATAAAATATTTCGATATAGGGCTCGGACGTCTCGACTAAAGACAGCCCAGTTAAGTTCCTCCAAGACCCATATTCTCATCCATTTGCAGAAACAGTTGCCCGAGCTGTTGCTTACACTTCTCAATACATCTGTATAAACAATGTCCTACTCCTCCCATTGCCATCCCTTGTTACCATTGCCATTTAAAATACTCCTAACTTTCCCATCTTTAATTGCTAAAGTGCCCAAGCGACCGCTATAGGCTTGCGTTAATGGGAGCAACTTCGAATTGTCAAAATGCGATTGTTATAGTCTGCGCGGAAGGGCTAGTCATCGCCTGAGGTATGCGAGCGGTAAGACGGAGGAGGGTGCGATTGACAAGATGCATACGAGATATTTGAGGACAGATAAATCTCGTGATAACCATTTTAGAAACTGTCTTAATTAATTTAAGGGGTAAATTATTACACTATTTTTTTCTATTTCCAGTCTAAACAAAAATAAATACATTTTTTAAGTGTTAACTAAATTTTATATTATATGCTACAAAATAGTTTTACAAACAAATAACATTTCTTAATAAATAAAATTAAAATATTAATTTCACTATCATGGTATAATACAAAATTAATCCAAATCTTCTTCTTCATTACTAGGCATGTTTTCAATTTCCATATCCTCTTCAGAATCTGAACCGTTTCCCGGTTTATGATCTATTCGTCTATCACATTGTCAAACCTCATGTGGTGGTGGTAATATTGGTTCTCAATTTTTTGTACGTGGTCTTTACAATTTTACCACCTTTCTGGAGTGAATTCAGAAAACATTCTTGTGATGATTGGAATTTTGTCGTCCAGTGAAGAATTTATATAATTTGAATCTAAATTGTTCTTTATATCGGTCCAGACAAGCTCAATGGGGTTGAGATCGGGATGATATGGCGGAACATTTTGTCAATGGTATAAATTTTTTCAGACTGAATTCTATTTATCTGATGAAAGAGTTCAACTTTAGTATAGTTTTGTGTAAATTCAACGGTACGTTATCGTGACAAGCTAGTTTATTTTACAATATGTGACTAACCCAATATGTGAAAATTTGTGGCATTCATATCGCCATGACAATCCCCGCATTTTGAATCTGACTTGAAAATTATTAAGGCACCGTTAATTAATCCGTTTCGACTACCAATATGAACAATCACCAAACGACGCCCATTGCCAATATCAGCATAAATTCTGGGCTCAGATTCGGATTGCCAACACATATTAGAGGTGCGGCTACTGTTAACGTAGGTTTCGTCACTAAAATATATATTTGTTTTCATGTTGTTGTTGTTGTTGTTTTCATTTCTATATTTTCATATAGCTCTTAAATAGCTTACTCGCCATTCACTAATACTGGGTCTTTCAACCGCAGTTCATCATGCCATCTTCTTTTAAATCTGCAAGCAGCTTACGAATATTGGGATTTTTTTATCAACAGTATAAAACTGATGAATTTTTCTTCGTATTACTCCCATGTCCAAATCATCAATGTTGATTCTCTTTTTTATTTCTTTTGGTTTCCGTGGAGAAACTGACTTCGAACAACTCTAGCGTTTAACCGTCGCGGTGGTCGACGGCAGATTGAGCTGGCTTGACGTTTGCCTACCTCTCACCTCCTACCGCTCACATGCCGTAGGAGGTGACTAGCACTTGCGAACACACTATATCACTTCAGTGATACAAACGTGAGCATAAGTATCTATGTATAAAATGCCATTCAAATGAGAACATAATTTCTATATTTTAGTTTTGTCAAATAAGTAACAATTACAAAATGACTTTTGGATATGAACATCAAATCTTGTGCTTACCTAAGAAAAATGTTTATGTTTGAGATTAAAAATTATTATTATAATTTATTGTCCTTCATCGATAACTATTTTTTTAACCAAACATATAAGTATAAAAATGTAATATATGACCACAAGTTTGTAAGTGAAGTGGCACGCCCAGGATACGCAAAGTATATACATATATAAATAAGTATGTATACTAAAATTGTAACGGGCCCATGCGGTGTTTGGAAATTATAGATTTTGAAAAAAAACTAATGTGGGAGTCTCTATTAGAGCCAACTGATTTAATAACAATAGTTTTTAGAATTTTCGTCTGTCTGTCTATATGTTTGTATACATTATTACAAATCTATTGCTAGAGGTCTACCAAAAATATATGTAGGCTCTATTTAACCGCAGGAATTATATGATGGTGAAAGTACTCGGACTCGTGCTAATTGCTTGTTATAACAAACCCTTATATTCACTTGTAATCCAACATCGTAATCTTCGTAATAATTTAATTTAATTTATACTGTTTTAATATTGTCTAAAACTTTGATTTTTTATTAAAAATAAAATAAAAATAAAACAGTTATATATCATGTTATTGTGCTTATGAAGTTAACAAATTTAAAGTTAATTTATTATAATGACTGTTATATGTAAAATAATAATTTAATTTCATTTAGATTATCGAAGTCTTTCTTATATTATGTCAATCCTACTTATTTTTAATTAAGTTACCTTTATTGTTATACCACGTGAATGAGTAGGATTATTCCTCGAGCCTGGTCGTGACGCTATCTTACCAAATGGTGTACCAAAAGAAGGCACATTATTATTGATCTTTAATTGAAACGGACGGTAGAAGAGTGATTGCCAGGGGTGAAAATGGAGAATGGAGCCGCAAAAGCGCTGCTCACCTATTAAAGCTGTTATGAAACAATAAACTGAAACGGACTACAGTTTGTTTTGTGCTTGCATTCCCCCGAGATGACGACTGTGATGACGACGTCGAAAAATTATTAGATATAAACAAAGCTGAGTTATCTTAGAATTGGCTACACGCGGAATAGGACTCTGAGTGCAATCGAATTTGTAAGTAAGCTTGAAAGAGATGATCATGATTTAGAAAGTTATAGAATCGACGAGTTACGTTCAAATATGTTTTTCTAAAAAAAAATAAAGGAACAACCGCAATATATGGTTATCGATTGTACCTAGAATTCGTTAGTGAGTAATAAATCATATACACCAATGTATTGTCCATTTAGGATAGGAAAAAACCCTTTGAAAAGGTATATCAGCAGTTTTTTCAAAATATGTTAGCAAATACATTGAATATTGTATTACTTATAAATTATTTAAATCATCTAGTCTAAGAGTGCATTCATGTTCTTAAAGATTGTATATAACTTTTCGGGACGCATGTGCGTATAATATCGGATCAAGGTAGATGCTTTGCAAATAAAGACTTTAAAATCGTAACATCAAACTACATTTATTAACAACCGGTTCTAATCACGCTAATGGTCAAGTAGAGCGAATAATGAGTACCCTCAAAAGCATGTTAACGGTTGTGGAGGTTAGTCCGAATAGGGCCTAGTAAAAATGCATTACATGACTTCCAACTTTCTATTCGCAGTACGATTAACAGAATATCTCAAGCAAGCGCACTAGAGTTGTTAATAGGTACAGTAGCAAGACTCCTTACTTTATTGACGGTAGATGATCATAAAATAAAAGTAAATGTATATGAAGTTAGAGAACAAGCTGATAAGTTGATAAAAATAACGCACCTTTTGATAAAACGCGGTACGACAAATAAAGGCTAAAGTAATTTTATTTGTGCTTGGAGATTATTTTTTGATTGAAAATCATGAGCGGAATTAGACAAAATTGGATCGTACGCATATGTTTGTCATTGAATATAATTCATTTAATTACATGAATACCTCGTCATTTATTAACATAGTTAATAAATTATGTTGCTGGGTAAAGAACATCATTTTTATTTTATTTTCTGAATGAAAGAATGCAGCATGGCTCTACTTTCCTGAGTGGTAGAGCCATGCTTAGGCATGAATGGGTCGGCTCGACCGGTGCGATACCATGGCCTCACAGAAAACCGGTTGTGAAGTAACGCTTGCGTTGCATTTCTCCGAAATGAGGGAAGTTTCCGGAGGCCCAACTACCCCTCTCCCCTTTCCACTTCCCTCATACCCCCTCTACTCTTTCTCATACTAAGTAACTAAATGGTAGAAGTCTGAATGTACAGTTACCAAGAGAATACCTTCAATTGATTAAGAATTATTGGAAGATTTTTATTTTGTACACGCTTTTTTATTTCCTTCTCTTTTTTATGTGATAATTTAGGTACACTAGCAGACGGGTCACCTGAAGGTAATTGACTACTGCTGCCCATGGACACCCGCCACTTAATAGTCACAAGGGAATTGCCGTCCTTTTAGGTACGCTCTTTCTTGAAGGTTTGAAGGTCGTATCGATCCGGAAATGCGGCAGGCGATAATATGTTTCACAGGCTGGTTGTGCAAGAAAAAAAGCTTCTGGTGAAGCGCACAGTGCCAATCATCAACGTGATGGGGATTAAAATTGTGTACCATAGGATGTCTGAATAATCCCCATGATACAAGCGATGGAGACGTCAGAGTAAAGCTACATCTCTGCACAACACCAAGGTGTCAAGGGGATCAGAAATATCCTGGCAATCGATTATGCGAGTCGCTCTCCGTTTAATGCGTCAAGGGGGAGAAGCTGGTACTGGGATGCATAGAGATGAGAATAGTATTCCATATGAGGCTGAACCTGTGCCTTATAAAGTAGCAGGCAGTGCTGTTTAGTATTCTAAATTGTAATGTTGGGCAGAGGGCAAAATGTAGGTATTTATTACACATGTTTCTACCCGAAATAAAGTGAGCGTACGTGTGTATGTATGAATGTATGTATGTAAGTAACAGTGTTTTTTTAAAAGTTTAAAATTGAAATAAACTCTACTTTATAATCTATTTAATCTTCAACAAATAAGCAAAAAACTTATAAATATTTATACAGAAAGTAATTTATTTTCAATGATGAAGTTCGACGTATCTTTTGACTTTCTAATCTCCTTCAATATCGTTTAATTATACCTAATGCAATGAACCGTAATTAAAAACAATAAAATATTCAATTAACTTAATGTGAATATTTGCGATCAATATGACGTGTCTATTATATCAGTAAGGTGTCTACATAAAGAGATGTCTTTTTATTTCTTAAAAGACTATATAGTGAAATTTAAATTCATGAGTACCCTAAAAAGGAAGTATAGCCTTTCAATCCTGGTTGCATATATAGTAAGGCAAAGACCCATTATGATATGTGTATCCCCCTCATATGCAGAGAAGAGAGTGAAACTGCTTCTACTAGGGTGATAGATAGCCCAGTACGTTGCGCTCAGGCAAGCGCTCATGGAGGTCAGAAACCATTTTGATCTCTCCGGTACCTGGTGCGCCTTGGAGGAGTCTCGGTGTGTTGGAGGCTGGGTATTACTCTGGTCAGCAAACCCGGTGTTCTTCTGCTTGCCTATGATCTTTGGAGTGAAAACTAAAATGCCGCTACTCTTGATAAAAATCATAATTAATATAATAATATCATAATTAATATATATATATGTATATATATATATATATATATATACATATATATATAATTCTATATATAATATATATATATATATATATATTTATATCATTAAATTTCAACGATGCCCAAGGGACAGAAAAAGATATAGAATACGCTACATGTCAAAAAGAATACTATTTTTTTTTTAAAGAATACTAGCTACGTGGGTCACACATTACTAGTATTCATGTTACCCCCCCCACCCCCGGCTAAGCTAAATGCTTGTGTTAGGGGTGGGTTTTCGACAGCGCCTCATGCCGCCCTGAGTGTGGCTGCGGGTGGTCGGGACGGGTTTTCCCCAGCGGCCAGCCGCGAGGAGGTGACGTCCGCGTGTGTCTGGACGCCTTATTGATAGGTTACCCGTAGGTGGTGCCCGCATAGTGCGGGCAGGCGCTAGGAGGGGTCCGGATGTCTTAATAAAGCTGTTCCCGGATTCCTCCTATTTTAAGCGCAGTATGGCACACCGTGTGGTTTTAGTCGGTTCGATTCCGACACACCGTTCCACCGAAAACCCCGATGGAATGACGGCCCGAGGGGGTTTCCACAAAAAAAGGGCTGGGTTTACGACGGTAGTGTACTCGGCGGGGTTTAAACCCGCAACCACTTGATCGCAAGTCCATCGCCTCAGCCATCACGCTACACGCTTATTTATTATTCTAGAGGGATAAGACTTTTATCTTCTACACACTAGTTTAAATTATTTGGCAGCGCTATGCAGTATAAGAATATTCTATTCCAATACTTCATCTTTAATGCAGTTGTGTAGTAGACATATATAACGTAATTTTAGTGCGGTTTAATAATAATTAACGTAACGTAATTTACTTATTATTCTAATATTAAACGTTGCATGGGTGTTTTCAGAAAGTTGGACTTTTCTACGTAGTTTCTTAGTCTTGTAACAGATGTTTGAAGTTCAAGTAGTATATATATTAAAAAACTTCACAGGGTTCCCGTTCATTCATGTTCTATTACTATCAAATTTTAAAATTTGTGTGTTGCTACAATCTGTTCACATTTGAACAGGTATTATAGAGGAATGATTTTATTTGCTATTGGACAAATTTAAATTTACACATTAACACATACTTTAATTTTAATTCACTCATTTAAACTCAATTAAAATATATGCTCTGTTGCTAGATCTGTCAAATGCAGAATGTATTTATGATTTAAAATGATGTATATTATAAGCAAATACGTTACAAAAATTCAGAAGGAATCCACTTTATGATATTTCCTTCTTTAATGCTCACATTGAGGCTCACCTGAATTTCCATCGCAAAATGTAATGAGTTCCTTGATACCAAGATCATAAGTCATATAGCAGCAGCAATACTTAACTATACAATTGCTTTAAGTCTCTGTAATCTTTGAAAACATACATCTTTAACTTACGAGCAATTTTGTTTATTATTGAAAAATTATAAAGCTAATCATTAACTCTTTTTTAAAGAAAAATATTTTTAATATGTATTTTTTTATAATATAATTGGAGAGACGTAAGTGTGCTGAATGCGGGGAAGGTAAAAAGAAGGGAGTTGGGCCTGAGGTAACCTCACCAAGTTCAGGGAAATGCAAATGGCCATGGTATCGCACCAGTCAAGCCGGTCCATTCGTGCTAAGCATGGCTCTACCACGATCATTGCTAATTGCTTCTAATTGCTCATTTTGCATTTATGTCTTTTTAACCACCTTACTTTATCATAATATGTAGTTTTTCAATAATAGCTTCTAAAATTATTAGAAATATGATTGTAAGAAGCGTTGCATCGGGCGGAGTCATCAAAGCATATTTGTTGACACATTAATATAGTTGCGTAACTGTTTTTCTGTATGTTTAGTCTAAGACAAGCCGCCATACCTTGACCTCGCTATCTATCGCAGATAGTTGCATATACTAGAGGCGTCAGGAAATAAGGTATCTGCATTTATGGTTGTTTTATTCCAAAAACATAATTACATATTTAAAATATTAAGTTCACTCTATTGAGTAAATGCTACGCCTGGTTTTGTGTTAATCGATATCGCAAAATCACATCATTGATGAGGAGATGAGGACACATCATTAGGAATATTTAATTACTAATATATACTGGTTGCTCTAACCACTGAGCCATAGAGAGAGGCTTGGGTTCGATTACCACACTGAACAAAAAATTGTGTGATCCACAAATAGCTGTCCCGAGTTTGGGTGTTTCTTGTGTCCGTTGTTTGTAGTCTCCGTTATACGGGAATTATTTGTAATGTGGGAATGGACGTCCATGGACACCTGCAACTTAAGAGTCGCAAGAGTCACTGTCCGTCTTTGAAGATGATGAGATTACGATGGTCTCCCCCCCCTCGATCCTCTCAGTTCGTCCTCCTCTCCTCTTGCCCATCTCCTCACCCCTCTTCTCTTTTCCCCCCCACAACCCCCGTCTCTCATCATCTTCAAAGGCGGACAGCGACATGGACGTCTATGGACACCTGCAACTGGGGGGGGGGAGAGAGGAGGGGTGAGGAAATGGGCAAGAGGAGAGGAGGACGAAGGGAGAAGAAAGAGGAGAGGAATAGTTGGGCCTCCGGAAACCTCATTCATTTCGGAGAAATGCAACGTAACCGTTGCGTCACAACCGGTTTTCTATGAGGCTGTGATATTGTACCGGTCAAGCCTGCCCATACATGGCTAAGCATAGCTGTACCAGACCAATTAGTAATAAAGTCCATAATAACGGTTCTTTATCTATGAAATGATTTTCCTTTTTGAATGTAAAACAATTCTGTAATTTGTCATTAAAAAAAAATAATTTGTAATATTCAAATACGTATACGGAATTACGTTGAATCTTTCGATGGTTACACAAATGTTGCTATCAAAAATAAATTAATCAGAGTCAAAACAAATGAACAGACCATTTTTTGGAAATTAATTAAAACGAAGTACATATTAATATTATAATGATAGATCATCAGTCTAAATTTAATTCAGTTCTGTGTACTCTCAAAAATTTGTCAGAGCATCGGTCTGCGGCTGCTATTTGTTGTCCTCTTTATTCAACTAATTTTTCGTTATCTAATTCGATTATTATTTGTTATGTTTCGTTGGTTCAAAAGCCATTACCTTCACACATTTTTTTATGTGTATTTTGCAAACCTTTGCAGGTAAAGAAAAGTGCTGTTCAATTGATGGGCAAGAACCGAAGTCAATCGAGCACGAAGTTGGGGTTTTTTGCTGGGAACGTTTTTAGTGTTTTATAGTTTTATGCTGTTGGCACTTTCATAGAATGTGTTTATAGAAATAGATCTGATGGATATGTAAATGGTGACATTCAACCTAATGGATATTCGGTCGAAACGTATTGTAACAAATAACTGACGTTTAAAAATAGTAGATAACCGACTTCAATGCAACTTTCCATTTTCTTTGGAATTTAAAAACTCATTAGTAACGTAACGTCGATAATTTTAAGAACTATCTTCGAACCTCCTTATCGTTAAGGAGTTGTACATTCCGCCATTAGCTCAGCAACGTGAGATGCAAATATCTTCATAGTTAACAAAAAAGCTGTAAAAAATATTATGAGCACCAAGCATATAATATTTTTTTTTGATAGTGCCAAGCGAGCAGACGGGTCACCTAATGGTAAGTGGCTACTGCTGCCCATGGACACCTGCAACTCAAGAGTTTCATGTGCGTTGCCTTTGAGGTGGGACGCTCTTTTCTTGAAAGTCGTATCAGGCCATCGTAATAAAAAAGTAGTTTCTAAAATTTGTAGACAATTGGCATGGAATTTAATTAACATACATAAAAAAGATACATAAACTCGAATAATTTAATTAACATACATAAAAAAGATACATAAACTCGAATAATTTAATGAAGATACATAAAAAAGATATGATATGAGATGAATACACCTTAAGACTTAATTTTAAAAAATCCGATTTCTTGAAAATATCATCAAAAATCCTTAATGATACACTAAAATTACAATACATCGATCGTCAAGCTTTTTGATAGTAATTAATTAATCAAAATCTAATTTACCTTAAAACACCATAATAACTTAAAGGCAATCTTTCTTAACTGAATTCTATTCAATACCGACACTCAGTCTTAGTTTAACATTAGATCTTAAAGATTGTAAAAACAGTTAAGAACCTTTAATATACATAGTTAATTCCTTTTCTATCTTAATTACAGTCTCCAAAAGTTTTGCTAACGAATAAATTACAGGCGCTAACGGTAACCGAAAACAAACCTCGTAGGTAGGGGCCTCAAATTTAGTTATCAACTCATTTTTGTATAAAATAACAATGTAAACCCCACGTTCTTTTAAAAAGATGGACATATATTGATTATATAGTTCAGTATTTATTGTGATGAGATTTGTAATAAATTATATAGGAGCAAAAAAAATACAAGAGAGAAGAAAGTACTCAGAATATAGTGTTTCTTAACGCCTAACGCTTAAAAAAAAATGTAACTGACTTAAATGCTTTTTCCTATCGTGATAATTGTAATAGCTGTATTTTTCATTTCTTAATTTTAGAAGACTGTCTTCATTTTCTTAGTGGAATATTTTCTCAACAAAACAAAACAAAACATAAAATAAACACACAAAAAAGAATTATAAAGTAGTAAAACATCCGTATTAGCTTATTTAAGCCATCTGGTTATAAAACTTACTCAATATTAGTGCATCATACCAAAATTGTATAACTTTTAATACTTAAGTATAAATTATGATATAAATCTTAACTCGTTTTATATTCAACAAGTTTACACCACGTTTTTAAACAGGTCAAGACTTCAGCTGCGGGCAGTATGCTTTAAGAATTTTGATCAGAAAGAGCTTTAGAAAATTATCATTTATATTGTTAAACTTTTCCAGCTATTGAAAATAATTTACCATTATTTCTCATTAACTTCTCTTTGGTGAATAATTTTAATGAATTACGAAATTATTTTCGAGTGATTTCTTTCTTCAGCAATACTTTTACAGTGTTCTGATTTAAGTATTTATTTTTCGTTTATAGCGACGAAAAGAATGTTAAACTATTGCAAATGCTAAACATGCTTCTAATCGTAAGAATTCTAGTGTTCAATTCAGTTCTATGATTCAGTGGTTATTGACCCTGATTGCTGAGCCTAAGGTACTGGATTCGATTCCCGCACGGGACGATAATTTGTGTCCGCTATACGTATATTTGTAAAGTTCCCCGTGACACAGGAATTATTCCTAATGCGTTGTATTTAAAAAAAAGCAAGAAAAAAGCTCTCGAGCAAATGTAATAATGCAGAAATAATTAAACAGACGTGAACAAAGGGTAGATTTATAGTATACCAGTTTGGGGTGGAGCCAGAGAAACAGTCGTCAGTCGGCTGGAGAGGGCACAGAGGGCAGTCCTAAAAGTTATGTATTCACGACCACTCAGATATTCTAAAAAGCTTCTTTATACAGAGTGCAGTCTTTTGACTGTTAGAAAGCTCTATGTTCTACATTGCCTGCTTCGTAAACACTCGTCTCGTCCACCTATAGAGCCTGTCGGGAGACTTAGTTACATTTTTTTTCACCAATCATAGTTATTATAACATAAGTTTCAAACAAATAAATTGAATTGCAAACTTAAAAGTTTTGCTATTAAGTAATAGTACTGGTATTTCAATATTGGGTCCATTCCTCTTTTTAGTGTATATTAATGATTTAGAAGTAAATAGGGTAACCTATTTACATCAAATCAACCGAAGATGGTGTTATATGCAGATGACATGTCATTGATATTTAAAATAAACCGACAGTCACAAAATCTTGACGACGTGAATAACTCTATTCTTCAGGTCCAGGATTGGTTTACGGTTAATAATTTGTTACTAAATGGCACAAAAACCAAATGCATTAGATTTCAATTACCTAATGTTAGAAATAGTGAATGTGACATCATATTGAATGAAGAAAAACTGGAAATTGGTAATCAAATGGTTGGTGTTTCTCGGAATTACGTTATACGAGAGATTAAAATGGGGACCTCATATAACATCTCTTGCGGGGCGGCTAAGCTCGGCCGCTTATGCTGTCAGAAAGATCAGACACTTAACAGATGTAGAAACCGCGCCTTTGGTCTATTTTAGCTACTTCCACAGCATTATGTCTTATGGCGTTTTACTGTGGGGCCGGGCTGCTGACATCGAATCCATCTTTATTTTGCAAAAGAGAGCTGTCAGAGCCATTTATAATCTACGTCGCCGCACATCCCTAAGAGAACAATTCCAATCTCAGAGAGCAATTTTGCCAATTCATTTATGAAAATATCATGTATGTAAGAAAAAATCTACATATTTTTCATAAAATAAGTGATAGACATTCTAGAAAGAAAGACAAATTAGATCAACCATTTTTCAGATTAGCTAGTGTACAAACATATTATATGGGGTACTGTGTTAAATGTTATAGCAAAATTCCTTACGATATATTGCAATTAAATGAAAGAAAATTTAAAACCCATATCAATGCAATTGGAATACAAGCTTATTACAAATTAGAGGATCATATCCAAGATAAGAACGCTTGGAAACATGCTGGTCCCGCTCCATAGGAAAATTTTGAGTCTAGACAAAATCAAACTGGTTTCTAATTGTATTTTATAAGGAATTATATTTTGTAACATTGTTTTACACGATTAGTTTAACCCACACACTGACTTATGACTTGTTAATATTCTCTATATCTGTGTTAATCGTATACTACTTTTACTATGTGTGTTAATGTGAGAGCACTATGTGTCTATCATAAAATTATTTTATCTGTATACTTCGTAACGGTGGAGTTTCTTGCCCATTCTTCTCCATACGAAACTACATTTTGGAATGGGCCACTAGAATCAATTCTATTTAAATGTAAATGTAGACGTTCGAAAGTGCTTTTTGGGCATATTTGAAATAAACGCTTTGACTTTGACTTTTGACTTTCTACCATAAGAACGATACGATAAGAATATTGCCCAACGATTAGTTGTTTTTTTTTTTTCATTAATTATAAGTAAGGCATTAGTATCTCATAGTTTGGACAACTCATTACAACAACAAATATACTATTACTTGACATAAATGCAGTAGTAAAATGTAAATGCAATATTGCAAGGCAAGACAACTTATATACAAAATTAGCACTGCCAGTAGCAAGTTGAATTAATTTGGAAATTCTACCAGCCTCCTGGAAATGCTACCGGTAGGCAGGTATTTTATAACATATGTTTTTGTAAATAGATTATCTTGGTATGGCTTAGGCACGAATGGGCCGGCTCGACCGGTGCGATACCACGGCCTCATAGAAAACTGGTTGTGAAGCAACGCAGTAGCTTTGCATTTTCCCAAACTTACTGATGTTTCCGGAGGCCCAACTCCCCCTCTTTCCCCTCCACTCATCCTCCTCTGCGCTTTTCCATCTTCTCATACCGTTTACCCTAACCACATCTCCGTATCTCTCATCACCCTATAGGTGGGCAGCGCACTTATGACTCTTGACTCTTTG
Source organism: Tyria jacobaeae (assembly GCA_947561695.1). Lineage (NCBI taxonomy): Eukaryota > Metazoa > Arthropoda > Insecta > Lepidoptera > Erebidae > Tyria > Tyria jacobaeae. The sequence goes on along the minus strand of OX387231.1, from coordinate 8,877,710 downwards.
TAAATGTCAATGGACGGAGGATGTCACTTACCATCAGGTGACCCATCTTTTCGTCTAACTCCATATATTATATTCTAAAAAAGATAAATTTAAAATCAATAACATTAGGAATCAATAACATTTTGATAAATTAATTGTTCAAAAATAACTTTTTGCAACTTAAGTTGTGTCAAGAAAATATAAATTCCTAGAATGAAAAAACGTAAATAAAATACGATACGAGTTATAATTTCATAAATTCATTAAAGTCTCATTTCTTGAATAATAAATTAATTATGTTTACAAAGTGTTAAGAGGCTTTAACAAGAATAAGCATCAAATATTTTCGTGATAAATTGGATAAATTCTTAAGAAACTTTAACTATTCTCTGACCTCTAAATGTTTTGAAACTTCTAACTTACTTAAATAACTTTATGAATTATAAATTAAGAATAAAAAAGCAAGCACGTCTTATGTTATCAAGAAGCTACATTTTAAATTCATGAAATCAAAAATTTTGCAATACATACACTCACTCACGCCTGTATCCCCGAAGGGGTCGGTAGAGGCGTAATTTATTCCCACATTTTACCGATTATAATTTAGTCCTATTTACATGATAGGGAGCAAGCAAGCATTTTGCAGTCATCCGGGCACTTTTGGGAATAAGGTGGGAAAATATGTGTATTAACAGGAAAGGGAGGATAAAAAGGGAAGGAGAGGGATATTGTTTATACCGGTGGATTGGAAAGTGTAAGCAATATCTCAAGCAAGTGAGGTACCCATAACTCTCTGGTGGTGGTAAATCCGACCCCGCTTTCCAAAAAAATGCAATATTGAACATTCTGAAAAAAACCCCGACGGTTAAAAAGTAATTGAAAAAGGATAAAATAATCTAAAAACCCCCGACTTAAAAAATAAATGTAGCGCGAGATAATAAACGTAAAAATATTTAATAAGTAGAGTTGATCTGTCGCGGAGTCGGTCATGTATGTAAACAATAGACTATCAGTCTTTCCCGTCCGGGGCTGCCAATAAATGAACTAGTTTTACAGTTATATAGTAACGTGAATAATTGTACATTTTTAAGCCTTATACTTAGAACATTAATGGGTAGGCCGTGCCATTGCAGTGGGGACCTTTAGAAGTTGATAATGATATTCTTTTGTTTTTTATTAAGTTTATAGGTAGTTGAATATGTTATTGCCACATCTACAATCATCGAGAACTAAATAGGGTAGGTACGTAAGGAAATGCTATGAAAACGGATACTTTATTGTTTACATACATTTTTTTATGCGATAGGGAGCAAATGACCAGACGGGTCAACTGATGGTAGGTGATTACCGCCGCCCATGGACACCCGCAACTTAAGAGTCACAAGTGCGTTGCCGGCCTTTTAAGTAGTAGTACATATACAACCGTCTCTACGAGAGATCAACTCTACTTATTAAATATTTTTACGTTTATTATCTCGCGTTACATAATTTCTTTAAGTCGGGGGTTTTTAAAATATTTTACCCTTTTTCAATAACTTTTTAACAGTCGTTCGTCGGTTTAAAAAATAATAATTTTGCTTTTTATTTTAAACTTTTTAGAGAGCATAGATATTAAGTACATTATACTACAGTAAATTATACTACAGTACATAATACCAGAGTAAAATAGAATAAAATAATAGCATAGCGTCGGAAGAATTAGAGCGATTGAGAAGCACTTTACGCCGGCCGCAAACCGAGAAAATAGAAGTAAGACGGAGGAGGCGGACTTAATGCCGTAGGCATTTTCTACCAGGCAACCTTTGGGTGATGCAGAGATGTTCAGATATAGTAGATAATACAAAATATATAACTGCAGCGCCCTTTAATGTGTTACTACCGTAACATCTATTTAAGAACCCTCACTAATCAGCCACAAACTGCATCAAAACCGGACTAGTAGAGTATGTTTTGCACAAACAAATGTTTACTGCAGCACCCCCTGGTGACCTGCCATCGTAACACCTATCTAAGAACATGCGCCAATCAAACCCGAACCTATATCTGAAAATTGCAACAAAATGGGACAAGAAGTTTTGGAGAAAAATGGCAACATGGATTTGCACAAACAAACATCCTCTCACCCCAAACGCATATACCGTCTCCGTTCCGTCGTGGGTAAAAATAATTTTTAATATTAAACACATCTTGATTCACTGCTTAAACTTTGCCTAGTATGATAGACCTTCTATGTAAATTAAAAATTTTAAGAAAACTAAAATCAAGAATTGTTTAGCGTTTATACCAAATTATGTTGTTGTAGGAAGTCGGTATCAAGATGTCGACGTTTCATCTGACTGGTTCATTATGCTCAGACGATAAATATATCATTTTATAGTTTTCTGACAAGTATAACTATTCAAAGATATATAAAAACCAAGACTGCATTATGGAAAATACTTCTACTTTTAACTTTTTCTCATTTACTTTTCATCTTGAAGGTCAAACCGTCTAGGTTCTAAAAGTGATCTAAGTTCTAGTGCAAAGAAATATACATATTGCAAACACATATATATACTCAAAAATACAAAAACAACAACATTTTGGGCATTCGGTTAAAAAAACATACTATACTCCTACTCTTTCAATAAGATAGTTATCATAATGGAAAAATAGTGTTGTAATAAAGTTCAGCATGAGTATCGATGATACATAACTGCAGTGATATTTTGAGAATATAAACTTAAGCCATGTGTGCCTATTTGAATATCTCATATCCAAATAACATTGCACTAAAAATTAAATTTCTGGTAACATTGTTTATAAGCGCAAAGGAAACGTGAGTACAACGTTAACACTTATTTTTTAATATAACAGAGTTACGAATTATTACAATATTAATATAATAGCAGTCTATAGATGACCTACTCTGACCAACGGCACTCGTTCACGAGCATGACACACGCGCACGCCATAGTCCAAGTCAAGTATATCAAAGGGAGCCGAATGACGCGATATGCATGACATACGCCGTCATTGACAGCAAATCTAGAAAAACATGACATACTCAGAACTGCCAGGCAACATAAGAAATAAAAAACAATTTTACAAGTAACTACACAGCTCTCACATGTACGATTAAAAATGTCCTGTACAAAAACATAAAAATTCATGTCACAATATTATATTGTCAACATAGTCTATACAAAAAGAAATATATAATTTAAATAACTATAGTCAAAATACCAATCACTGGATAAAATAAAAATAAAAACTTATAAACATAACTGCAGGAGATCGTGTATCTACTAATTTACGTGTGACTGTTGAGCAGGACCAGCATCTGTCAAGCATTTCTATTAGATAAATAATCATCTATATATAGGTGGTCGATTAAAGCTTCTCGTTTCAAAACAACTAAATATGTTTAAGGGGCTCCTTAATTTTAAAGTAAAGGAAAAAATTACTAGAATTCTCTGGAATCGCTCTTTATTGCTGTTTGTGAGTGAAAATGATTAGGGTTGCCACTTTCATAATGTTAGTTTTATATATATTTTTCTTATTTTGTAATGAGATTTTTATTTTAAACTAGCGATCCCGACGGTCATCTTACTTTCAAAAGCTATTATATTTTAGCTGTCTTTTAGTTGTTATTAAAGATAACATAATTTATTTTAATTTTACGTCAAAAAATCGTTCTCTAGTTTTGGGCTTACATTTAGGAATTTACTTTAATTCATATGAGTAATAATTAAAAAATATCTTGTTTTTTATTAAATATTAATTATATTATATTAATTTATATTAATTTTAGAGAATTGGGTATTTGGTACCTACAAACTTATTATTAATTAGTTTTAAAACAAAATTAACTATAATGCAAATAATAAATACGAAGAATACAAATGAAATACCCGAATATAGTCATTGCAAAAAAACAGACTTAAATTAATATAGGTCACAAAAGTCTTTTAAAATAGCAAACCGTGTACGTGTTTTAAGAATGTAGGTTAGACTTCAACAGAGAACACCTCTTTCGTAAATCATCGGTCAAAGTGTATAGCGTCCCTGAAAGTAATCGAAATCCAACTTCGCGACGACTGGATGGAAGTTTTTCTTACCAAAGCAGATAAGTTAAATTGATATTTCACTGAGTTAGAACGATTTTTTAAAACTCCTGCTCCTTCCCGTCTGTTAATGTAATAAGTACTTGTTGTGATTTTTTTGGCAAAAAAAGCACAATTGAAGACAAGCGGTTACCATAGTCTATATGCAGTAACAGCCAGAGATACGTCACTTATATGCTTTGTGGTTCTCGGCGAAGTAAAATATTCGAGATTGATTTGCCTATCTTTTCGGGGATTTAGTTGTTGTATACATTTATATATGACGTTCACATAGACGAAGGTATCTGGGTTGCAATTTTATAAATTTCATGTTTGAAAACTATTTTTGAATATTATTTTGTTAAAAATTGTGAAACTAAATTCGAAACCAGGTAAAAAAAATGGAACTGAACAATTGTCTTTTATTTTAAAACGACTGTATACGTCTATAATTTGTTTTTAATTAATAGAGTGTTTCTTTACCCCGTTAAATGGATTGGTAAGCATTTATATTTATGTATTATATCCTATATTGAAATATTTACAGGTTTTTTATGCCGGTACGCCACAATTCCTGGAGGTAAACCCCGTCCGCGTAAAAAGGATAAGTATATTGATGAAAACAAATATATGTATAAAGCAAACGTTAGTGTGAAGGCTGGTAGGGGTCGACTGCAAAGAACATAACCTGAAGAAATTGAAATTAAAAAATAATTAAAGTAGAGATTCAGGATATATGCCAGTGGTGAGTTGTCATCTCTGCCTACCCCGAAGGGAAAAAGCAGTGAGTCTGAATTCCTTTACAAAAGTGCCGACTAGTTACCGAAAATCAGAGCCACTAAAGACATGTTACAAAATGACACATTGCCTATATATTTTTATTTTTAAAGATTTTAGCTAAAGGACTCGGACCACTCGGCAGCAGCCACTTCGAGTTATAAGTATTCCATGCTGACTTTGCTATTACTCCCCAATCCATCTGTATAAGAAATATCTCATTCCTTCTATTTGTATTCTCTTTTTCCTGAAAATGCGACGGCAATAGACATGTGACGGCAATAGGATTGCCCCCTATTACGTAAACGGTACTAAATTATAACCGGAGGAGGCGTGAATGAATGTATGTTAAAGATGATATAAACATATGTTATATCATATACATATTGGGTTATGGAATATGAAGTAATATTAGTGGTCCTAGCAAGCGAGACAAATAGTTGTTAGTATTATATTATCTACTATACGAGTATAGACAGAATTCTTTGTACGCATAAATATTTAAAAAGGATGATCAAACGCCATTACTTTAAATTTGGAACACATACATTTTATATGTATATATATCGCACCTCCTTTCAAGAAGTGTCAAACAAACATTTCGAGAAAGAGGCGATAAAATTTATTCTAAACATAAAAAGCTAAAATTATGGACACTAATCGATTTTGTGCGAAGGCCTCTTCTTTAAAATAAAAACTATATCTGGCAAAGTAACTTCTATGTATATAATAATTTTAAGTAGTTGGAGAGGTTAATTTTTTTTTTTTTTTTTCATTTAATATCAAAATGATTTATTGTGATTAGTCTGAAATTATACATATTTACAAAATTGTTTTAAAACTAAAATAAAGCAATAATAAGTCTTAAATTAATTATGTTCGCAGATAGGAGAGTCAGAATCTGCTAATCAGGAAGCAGAACAGCTTTAAGCAACAGATAAGGTAACACATTACTGTAGGTAGTGATAGGTTATCAGCTCCGCTACACTAACAAGTATAAAAGAACTTCTCTGCGCTTTTCATTGACTGAAATTGTAATAAACTGTATTTTTCATCCCTTAATTTTAAATTTTAATATTTTAATATCGTGTAACAGGATTCATTGGATTGGATTCTTGATTTTCGAAAAAAAAACCTGACCGTATTTCCTTAATTTTCTGATGGAGGTCATCTTGAAATCTTATAACCTGTGTCACTACCACTTTTAAGACGTTTAGGTTTTTAAGGCGGGCCAAAAAAAGACATAAATACATATACACACACACAGTTACATACGTATATTCAAACATACAACATATAAACACACACCCCAAAAAAATATCCCTCCTTATGCAATCGGATAACAATTTGTGTATCTCGGGGATTGACTCGTTCACCGATTGACCGTTTTTTAAAAAGACAAACTTAACCTTGCACTTCTCGCACTTGCACTTGTGTGATATAACAACAAATTAACAAGACTTTTATAAGACTTCAGGATAATAGGTCAATCCCAAGAACCCCATAGGTTTTTGTTTACCCATGAATTGTCCAAATTTATCCAAATATAAGGCTTTAAATGCCGTATCTTTTGATTACATTGAATTAGAAGTATATATTTTTTACTGCTTTAAGGGACAGCAGACACGTATTTAACGATAATTTTCACTTGATATCTCAACGTGTTCCACATAAAAAAAGATCATGGCAGACAGACAGATGGAGAACCGAGTGATCCTATGACGGTTCCTTTTTGCTTTTGAGGAATGGAATTTTAATTATTTATAGACTCTATAATATTCGTTTCATATACATACCCACTATTTTTTAAACAAAATTATAAGTAAGCCGTAATCTCATCAGATAAGACTCAAGTACTTTCTATTACATAATAGGATTCAAGTCATGCTTTAGAATTTCCATATTTCCAAAGATTCTCGAAGTAATTCCCGTCGGAAACGCGTGATAATCCCTCATCGGATATTAGGCACTCAGATTGGAGGGGTGTGAGGCAGACACATACTAAAAGTGTGTCTCACTGCGGAAACGACGATAATAACGAATAATGTCATTCGACATGATTTCCGACAAGGCTTAAAATTTGTGTTGCAGTCACACCAAATACGAAGTAATAACTGAGCTCTGTTTTTTTTTTAACAAGGGAACGTCGATGAAAGGACAGGAATATTGCAGATAAGGAAGAGATGAACAGACGGATCTGGGAGTGTAAGCCAGGGTTGCAAATCTGTAATTCGGACTGACTGTAGCTTGGAGGTCCGAGACCTCGACCCAAAGACTAAAACTAAGACTTAATAAGTAGGTACTTTTCACTGTACACCAAATATACATATACATACATGTATAAAATATCAACCTTTGGATGCACAGGACTCTCATGAATTAATATGGGTGGTCGAGGTGACCACTTAAACCGCTACGCCATCCCTGCAGTCATAGTTAATACATACAACATTATATGAATTTGAAAACAAATAATATTTTGTTAAATATTACAGGTCGGTGTGACATACGCTATTAATCTCGATGTTCCCATTTCAGCGCAATGAAATTAGCAAATCCAATAAATCACGAATGAGCGCTCGTTTTGCTTCAGTGTAAGTGTGACATCGGGTAGTACGTCTCATTATGACATTTTGTGCGCTTCGGTAATAAATTTATACCTAATAGCGAGTTCAAACTATGGTCAGGTTTAATGATTACGATAGTGTGAGATGGTTAGCAATTAATTATTAGTAATATTCCGATAAAGTGTCAAACGTGGCTATTATTTAGCTTTCAAGAAGATAACTTGTTTAATCTAACATTTCCATTGGCTTTTTCAGACTATAATTTATAAGAAATATAATAAACTTCAGCTTAATGCCCATATATAACGTTATGTAGTAAGATAAATTATATAAAAGTTATTGTGTCCTTTTTTTTTTGGTCGTAATCAATAAATGTCAATAACAGCTTACTCTAGTTCTGGATAAAGACGTCATAGAAGTTTTCAGAACCCAATTTACTCGAAATAGTCACTATAATGTGTACTTACAAGACAGACATATTCCAATTACATTTGGAAATATAGGACCAGAGAATGATATTACAGTAATAAATGATCTATAACAAAGATTAGGTTAACCCGAAATCTGTTTCAGAGTAATTACATTATTCGGTTCCGTGAGAAGTTGAGTTGACATACAAAAACGGATTCAGTGAGAAGTAGTATACTTAAATTTATTAAAAGAAAATAACTTTTTATGTTTCACCTAATTATTTAAATGATGATTTAGGAGACTACATACTACGCCAGACATTTTAAACTCAACGCCACTTAGTAGAGTCATAAAATATTTATTTGTTTAACACTTCCTGCATTTCTATGCACGGGGCGGACTTAATGCCAGGAGGAATTATCTTATGCATATATAAAATATCTTCGAGGTTAAGTCATGAAGATATTTCTGCTAACTGCATTAAATAAAATTTGCGAACATTAGCTCAGAAAGTGTCTCGGCTGGTGGACATCCTAATCTCAAGAGGAAGCGCATTCCATGATAGAATAGACTGAACAGAAAATAAAGAATGAGCAAGGTAAAAAAGCTAGGACAAAGGAGTAAGCAGTATTTTGAAGACCGAAGATCTCTGTTATCTTTAGATGACAGCATATGAATCTGCGATATGAAGGGGAAGTTGGGCTGTTAAAAATGCTGACCAACATAGTGAAAACAAGTAGACTTCGTTGCTGACGTGCAGGTAGCCATGCAGACACATGGTCGTATTTATGAATGAAATAAATCGAATGCAATTGTTGAGAAGTCGGTCAAGTTTGTTGAGCAAGGTCAGGTCGAGTCAGCATACATCACCATAATGGATGATTGAGAATATTAAGTCTTGTACTCGTATAAGTTTTGACTTTGACTAGGTGCTGGTTGGGAGAAAGTGTTTAAGTGAAAAAAACAACTGTTGCAGGTATGCGACCCCGACATCCTCAAGATATTGCTTAGACTTCCCAATTCATACACATAACCGATATTTCTTTAATTCTATAGCCTTCTATTGTTTTCACTTTTCTCTTCCAAAATAATCCAAATTTTCAAATCTTTAAAGTGCTCTGCCGATTTCAATAAGCTCGCCGTCGATTAGTTATCGGACCAACATTGTAATTAGCAAACTGTAATGCAAAGTTTAATCCTTCAGGGCTACAGGCGTGACCGTATATACATATATTCATATATTTGTGTTTAAAAAAAACCTTACCCCTTCGAAACTTAGAGCATTGTTAAATTTAAAAAAAATGTTTTTGATTATATAAAGTCATAAAAAAAGTATATATATATAAAAACCTACGCCATGAATTACTGAGTACATTTGTGTTATGACTTATGACATATCGTGTGAGACCTTTCATAAAATGACAAGGGTTGAAATATGACTGCTTGGAGTCCCGGCACCAGGCATTTCGGGTTATATGTATGAGACCATGACGTGTATGAGACCATGACGTGTATGAGACCATGACGTGCATGAGCTATTGCTTTTACTCCCTCCTCTCCCCCACATGTGTATACGCATCGTCTTCACCTTTCCTTCCCTTCCTATCCTCGCTTTCCTGTCATATACTCCATTTTTTTCCATCTTATTCCCAAAAGTGCCCGAATGACGACAATAGTCCCCTATTACATAATTGCTACTAAATTATAATCGTTATAATGTGGGCGGTAATTTCGCCTCTGCCTACCCATTCGAGGACACATGTGTAAGTGTATGTATACACTCTATAAAGTATCATTTTTCTTATTATATTGCGCTATCTCTTCACTTAGAGACCGCCACATACCAGAAACTGTTGAATGATTTTAAACAGTAATATAACTACTTTGAGGTTAAATTTGCCTGAACCTGCATGAATTCTTTCGTTATCTGCAAAGATTACTTAATCCAGTTGAAAAGATGTGTGTATTGTAATATTATGAATGCAAATATGAATAATATAAATATAATATTTTATTACAATCATTTTATTTTATTAGTACCTTACCTGCGTGTATGGACATCCCTCTACGAAGGTTCTTGGATTACTCAATTGATCTACATATATAGAACACGAAAATTGTTTCTACCTATGTCTGTTATAGACTTAGAAACCATCATTACACATCTGTATACATTTAAATAAAATAAATAAATATTTTTTTAATACATTATTGTATGAGAAGGTAACGATTAATCCCCAATTTATCATGTTTAAAATTTTGAGGTACTAATTTCCAAACGACCGAGAAATTATGTTGAGTTTTTTTTTTAACAGTCATTGATTTACAACCAGCTGCACCACGTCTCTGATAGTTGACCCGCATTTCCAGCTATGTCTATAATATCGACAACACATAAAAATTAGTAACCTGTAATACCTATTAAAAATGCAATGCTGCCTCCCTGACTAAAATAAGATGATTACGTACAAATAGGTAAGCATGTACTATCAAATAATTATGTCCTAACATTTGGCGGAACCCTTACACGAACCGCTAATCCCATTGAAAGAAATCCATTCAATCATAGTAAACAGATTCATAGCTATATGTAATTTATCAAGGCTAACGAGCTAGTCAGCCATAATAACTGCCTTTATGTGAGGACAATTAATACATGTCTTACGTTGTGTAGTACAGAGTACACATACATATCGATAAAAATTGTAGAAGATCAAAAAATAATATTTCTAATTATCAATAGTCTGTTATACTCGTAGACAACCGTTGATGTACTATACTATAGCAGCGCGATGCGGTGAACAACAACTAAACATAGTAAGAGTACAACTAGTATATTTATATAAATGTCTAAATAACAGGCATACATACATACAGGCGTACACATGCACATGTATACAATAAATGTTTACTATTATATTTTAACGGGCCTCTTGGTCTAGTGGTTAGTGACCCTGAGCGCTGAACCGGAGGTCGTGGGTTATATTCCCACCCGGGACAAAGATTTGTGTGATCCACAAATAGTTGTCCAGGTTCTAGGTGTTCTTTGTCGGTAATATTTGTGGTATGTGCTGGTATTTCCAGCTTTAGATTTTAGATGATTTTCAGTATTTGTTGTATGTAGGTCGTGAATAAATAAGATACGATTGTTTTGAACGCGAACCGGCAGTCATCTAAGTAAAGTACAATATTTTGAGATATTAACAGGTATATAAACATAAATATTTTACGACTGATGTTATTTATCTGGATAGTCCAAGACAGTCTGGAAGGAACTTCCAAACCTTAGCTTGGTCCCTTTTTCTAAGGAGCGATAGATATATTTTCATTGTTCGTTCCTGCACACCTTGTTGCTAAACTTAAGTAACTGTAGATACATTTCTTTTTTAATTTTAACCTCCCTGCTGCTTTAAGAACAATGTTTTTTTTTTTAATTTAATCAGCCAGACAGGGTGCAGGTGAATATTTTAATTTTATAGGTCGCACGGGTGCATGTATCTTATAAAGGTCTGTCAGGTTGGTTGGAACAGGTTCACCTGTACTTCATTAAATTCTGCTGTTAAAAGGGAATCAGAGTTAATTTTCTCTAAGAAGATCGGCATCCATATTACTAAAATTGCTTTTGCAAGTAAACTGTTGACTTTTCCTTGTGAGGACGAATTTTGTAGGAGAGAAAGAGAAGAAAAAATTAGTACCAGGTCAATAAGGACAGAAACCTAAAGATATAATACAGATATAACGACTGCACGGATGGCGTAGCGGTTTAAGTGGTCACTTCGCCCCTACACTGAGGCGCCGAATGTTGTGGGTTCGATCCCCGCACGGGACGACACTTTGAGTAATCCACAAATTGTTTTTCTTAGTCTGGGAGTTGTTTAAGAAAATATCTTACTTTACACTGGAAGTTGACGGAGTAGCAACAGTTAAAATAGATCCATCAACTTTTGTTTTATTAGTAACTTTTAACCATTTTACAACATATTATTTGGTTTTACAAATAGTATTTTTTTTTATTTTTCTTTATTACAGAGAGAGAGATAAAGATAAACAGTACACGGAAGCATATCTCTTTTAAGTATGCTATGATTTGTTCATCAATACAGAAATTATAGTATAAGTAAAGGTATGATCTCGTCTATGAGATATGAAAGCTAGCGTCGGGTTACTATATATTTAAAGACAACTTCTACGTATCTAAATTTTTCAAGCAAGAAAGTAGAAGAAAAGAAAGTTTTGGAAGTCGACAAACGTCAATCAAAATCAAAATCAAAACGAAACTTTTTTAATCCCTTCCATTTATAGAGGTGCTTTTTTTCGACTGCAAAATATAAGTTTTATTACGATACATAACAACCAATTAACTTTTTTCTCATTTTTGCTGTATTTGTAGCTTCCTTATACACATCATTAACCCTGTTTCAGTAGCACTGATGATACAGTGGAACTCGTATTCTTAAAAAAACGAGATATGTTCAGTTTTTCATTTTATGGACAGAACGGCGTCAAAGAAAAATCAAATAGCGTGAAAACAAATGAATCTGAATACGCAACACAGAAATGCAATATATTTTTACATGATGAGTATTTTGTAGACTCGTAAACGAGAAATGTTTTAATTAATGTCGCGGGACTTGCGTTAAAAAAAGACATGCCACCAACGTTCATATTTCTTTCTGGCGCGCGCAAAATTAAGACCCAAACTAGAGCAACTTTCAAAATAATAGAAATTTATAAGCGGTTACCTAAAATTCACTAACATAATAAAAAGGTATTAATTTAAAAATATGGTTTTGGAAACCACCCAATCTTTGATTTTGAGTGAGGAAGCCCATCTGTCGCCTTTATGTGGTCATTAATGACTCCGGTTGGGAGTACCTACATTCAGCCACCACTGTAATTCCAACTTGCGGTTTACTTAACGCGGTACTATAATACATACTAGTTGACTTTGTCGAATAAGATCTCTTGGAAATGGCTGAAATCCACGACTGACAGCGTCCGAAGTCCCCTCTGTCCAATCACAAACCAAATCGTCGTTTATGTTAAAGCTAAAATGTAATATCGTTTCATTGGCAGCTTCGTTTCGACTGATTAAAATTTCGTTCTAATTCTAGGTTATTAGGGTTGAACGTGTCTCAACAAGGAATTTAGACCACAAAGATTCAGAAACAACCAATTGATCAGCTTCATTACGTAAAAAAAATGCAAAATTGTATAAAGATATGCTATATGGTCATTATATGATAAAAAAAGATAAAAGATAAATGGTTCAAAACAAAGGTGCATCCTCATGACTTATGGTGCTGAGATGTGGACACTTACGGTAGGGCTAGTGCACAAATTGAAAGTCGCATAATGGGCTATGGAGCACTTTGGGGGAGGATTGATGTGATATCATACGAAGGCACCAAAAATGTATTTTATTGGCTAATTCATAATTAATAATCTATTATAAGCCCCCGCGACACCGGAATAATACAAACTGTGGAAAATGTCTTTAAATTAATTTAAATAATATACATTTTTGGCGCATTTCATATTTTTTTAAATACGATTTGAACGATATGAATTATTCCAGTGTCACAAAATATCAAATATTTAAACTGACAGCCTTAAACTATCCACTTCTAAAAGCCAGAGTAGGTAGACTGGACAAAGCAAGTATTCTGTAAAAAAAAACTATTTAAAATACTGTACTACTGTGAATTATCACTACGGTATAGCTATTAAGCTTAAAAGAAATTAAACAATGTTAATGCATTTCAGCACAACCCTACGCTCCGTACTCTTATAATTAGTAATTTAATACAGGTTTCTGTTGAAATTCCCCTAGTTGTTTCTATCCGTCCTTAATGATAGCTCCTTTATTCCTTAATGTTCAATTCTTTACCTTTTGTCCATACAAATTAAATTGAAGAGTCAATTACTTATAAAGCGTAGAAGCGCACTGAGGTTCATGTTAAAATTATGGGTTAGCGTTTTGAATATATATTTACTGAGGATTTTTTATAAAATATATAATTAACATTAAATAAATAAAAATAAAATGTACATGTACGCATCTATTATGTTTTTAAACTTAAAAGATCTGAATAATAATATTATCTTTGTTTTACATTTATTATTAAAGAGAAAGTCTGTTTGTTGATTTGTTCTATAGCTAATCGACTAACTTATGAGATGGGGAGTGGGATTTTTTTGTTTGGTTCCTGAGAAGAGCTCATATTGGCAAACAGTTGCGAAATCTCTCAATGATTACCCATGACCAAACAACTAACTTACATGCAAACACTCACGCCTGTATCCCTCAAGGGAGGGAAATGATTTGAAATTATTTATTTTGCAAGAATATAGTAAAGAACAGGTGATAATAATTCATAGAAGATCGACTACATTCTAGGTTAACAATATTGGGCAACCATCATTATTACAATTCATATTAAATATGTACATGTACAGCTGCAGCGGCAGTGGCATGCTAATAAAATAATAAAGCTAATTATATCTTTTGTCAAGATTATTTTAATTTTTATTTTTTATAAAGTGAATTTATTTCATGTCAAAATATTATTGTTTGATGTCAAGATAATTTAGATACCCAATGAATTGAATAAAAATGTAAAAATAAAAATATTTATAAAATTATGTCACTATGTTCTCACACTTACATATACATATATCACTTACATATAATGTCGTCATTTCAATTATAAAATCAGGTTTCGAGAAGTTATTTGGTCAGTTTTAACATTTTTAAAATTTGATGCTTGGTTATATCTGGTAATTTATTATAAACTTTAATAGCAGTTGCGTAAGATTTTCTTTTAGATATTTCTAGTCTACATTGGGGGTGATAGGTTTTGTGTACCTTTCTAGATAAAGTATTTCTTTTTTTTACATTTCATCGGAAATCGATGAATTAAGGATGTTGAATAAAAATACAGAGTTGCCTAATGTACATGCAGGCTAGCATTAAAATGAAGTTTTTTTTAGTGGTTCACAGCTAACCATCAACCATGTCCCGCATGTTACTATCACATGACCCTTCTACTCGTTTACCCCTATAGCATAAAAAAAAACATACTTTTTTATCCATGACATTTTTGTAGTTCAACTAAATTCCCCCATAATAGTACGCTTGTATGCAATTACTGAGAATACATAGCCGTGGTGCATCTTTAATACTAAGAGTGTTCAAAAAAATTCTCCTAAATAAACACTACATTCCCCACAAGGATTTTGGCGTTAAGAAAGGAATCCAAATGCGCCACTTCAATTTCACAAAATTGTATTTGTAAAAAATCCCGTTGAACTCACATATCTCTCATATTATCCGTTAGTCGCATTTCGTTGAGATACGAATATGTGGTCTTCTCTGTTAGAGATATCATGGAATTTTCACATCACACAAATATATGATAATTATGATTAGCTAATGTTGACGCTTATAACTAAGTCTACTAACCAAAAAGCTGTTTTCTGGTAATATATGTTTCAAAAGTTTTAAAAGGTTAAACTAGTAAATATTACAATGTTTACCTAATGAGTTAGTCTGAAAAATAAACATACTTTCGTATTCAGGATTCGCTACTGTGTTTGTTGCTGAACCTTTTGTTATATGTATACATAAGTACCATTAATACACACAGTTTCATTAAAGTATCAATGAGGTATGTAGATGTCGATGATTCCTAAATACTGATAATTAAATATCTAATGCAATCATTTCTAATCTTTAAGTGTATTGACTTTATTCAAGTTGCTTTAATAAAATCGAAACATTTACATTTCTTTAAACGTACCGTATCTGTTTCATATTCTATGAGCAAGTAAGTCAGGGGGCCAATTTCAAATAACCATTGATCTGCCGGCCCTAGCTTTCGGATAGCGACTTTTATAGGGGCCCACAAAATGTGCAATTTCAATCCAGCCTCTGATTTGTCACCCAATGAAAGAGTGAGAGTGCGGTCGCCTCGATACGTGTTGTGGACCTCAGTCTATCAACATTGTCTTAGGATT
The DNA here is from genome assembly GCA_947561695.1 of Tyria jacobaeae. NCBI lineage: Eukaryota > Metazoa > Arthropoda > Insecta > Lepidoptera > Erebidae > Tyria > Tyria jacobaeae. The sequence continues at coordinate 8,861,872 of OX387231.1, read as the reverse complement.
GGAGATTTACTTTAGAAGGGTAACTGTTCGCAGATAATAATATGTCAAGTTTGAAAAAAGGCCATGTAAATCATTCAAACGTAACACATATTATTGCAAATGGCAATATGTGCTACATATTATTCATATTATTGAGTAGGACTCCTAATAATGACTAGGATCATAAATATTTTATTATACTTATCTATATAGCTTTTATTTATTGCGAAAAAATTGCTACTTAACGCAAATAAAACGTATTCGTGTAGTATGTGGACCAATGTCTAGATCATATTAAATTACTTGAAGAAACGGAACATAAAAATTGTAGAATCAAGGAGCTACACTTCTTATGGTAGATTAGATTACTTTTTTCATTGAACTTCAATTAATGAATGTGAACGTACTCTATGATTTTACCTTTAATTCATATTTTTTTATTGCCATCTATTTCCACTTTCAGTTACTCTATTAATACGAAAAGTTTGCAAACAGAAGTCAAGGTGAAGGTACATTAGGTTTCAAGGTTTGCCACAGATGGCGTTGTAATATATTTTGTGTGTAACAACACAACCAAAACAGAATCCTGATGTATCTATCTTATTTTATTTAAACATCACGTTCAAGATAATATTTGAATGAAAAAAGGGAACCTTATTAAATTGGAATCTCGCCACATACAATAGCTCCGAGCCTACAGCAATGATTAAGTAAAAATTTTGTTTGTGTACATATATAAATAATCATCAAATTTTGTGCCCATATTTTGGTGAAATAGAAAAACTTTACTACGTGACCAATCAAATGAATCTGCTTATTGTAGAAAGAACCGGTGACAATGCAAGTCACCTCTGTTTTCTGCGATGTTAAATGCGAGTTCTGCAACCAAACAAACTAATGTCTCTCTACTACTAATGTCACTCTAAATCGATCCTTGAAGATTTTTAACCGTTTTTTTCCGAAAGACAAACTTACCTTACTGCCCTGTCATACATTAAAATATGAGTTTGTCACCACAAAAAAAAAGATTATGTTATGTAAGAACAAATCAACATATTTCAGAATTTTTATATTACTTGTGCATTGTTGATCTTGCTTCATGCCAAATATTCGACAATGTAAAGTATATAGTTTGATTTACCTGCGAAATATTCAATAGTGATCCTAAAAATATTCCTTTTGTCGAGGTATGAAACCCTATAAAAAAATGAGATTTTTATGATGATACCTCAAGTTTTTAGTCCTTTGAATATCAGAAAAACTTGATGTACTTTTCACAGATGACTCCTAACCCAACAAACATTCATAAAGTTCCTTTATAATTTATTTATTTGCTGTAATAAAATATAATATAAATATATTATATTTTATATATATTAATATAAATATATTATATTTTATATATATTAATATAAATATATTATATTTTATTACAGCAAAGAACTAATAATCTGTATTGTGAGAACATAATTACACAGATAATTTTTTTTAACAAGAGTGACTTTTATTTAAATTACAATGCGTTACGCTTATGTTGTTTTAATTTTGTTAACTTGTGATGCATCCGAGTTTTATGAAAAAATCAGGTTGCCACATGTAACACATTTTTTATAAAGTCATTTTAATTTCAATTGTGACATAACTCACTGAGTGATAATTAATCAACAATTCCAGGATCCGTGTCCAGCTTCCGCCAGTTTCCAGCTGCTGTAGTCCAAGGGTAATATTAACATATATTATTTTTTCAAAAAAATACTAAATTAACTACTAAGTTCTAAACAGGCTTTTGCCTTCACTCCCGAATGCAGGCAGGCAATAAAGGCAGAGGCGCATCGAATGCCTACATTTGCCAACCATACTATAATTTAGTTCCCCTTACGTAATAGGATTCGATTACGAAGGTTTCTGGAAGTATCCCTAGTAGGGTGTACCCAAGTCCCCCTTACGTAATAGGATTCGATTACGAAGGTTTCTGGAAGTATCCCTAGTAGGGTGTACCCAAGTCCCTTGCAATAGACCCACTTGTGACGGAACACCGTGTGGTTTTAGTCGGTTCGAGTCCGACATACCAGTTCACCGTTACGATTACGTACGATACGATTACGAAAGACCCTTGGTCGCCTTTGACGACACCCACAGGAGGAGATGGGATGGCCACCTGTACTCCAACAAGAACCACACTGCTAAACTTTTACATTTCTGTTGGAATAATGTTAAAAAAAAAATCACTGTTTTGATTTACAAACTTCCTGCTATTTTATTCCGAGTAGGCATTATAAATTGTTAGTAGGAACAGATGGTTCACCTGATGAGTAACCTGCAACTCAACTAAAAGAAAATAAGAAAATAAACTTAAGATAATAAAAACAACAACACAATTAAGAGTTATATCATTTCTGATCAACGGCAAAACCACCTCTTCCGCCTGACTGACTTACCAGAAACCATCTGCCTCCATTCAGGATCAGGGCCAGTGTTATAAGTGATTAACGATAAAACTTTAACCATTTAATTTCTTTATAAATTAATTTTTTTTTTTAATTTAAAAAGGTAATGTGAAAGTATTTTAGCCACTAGTGCCAAAATTTTCATATCGCTCAGTATACGTTGCGATTGTTAGACCGTAACACTGGTATTCTCCCCCCGAACGTATCCCCACGTTGTCATCGTAGGGGGGCTTGTGTGTTTTGATGATCTCTGGAGCTTTGCCGGTAGAGTTACTCATGCCGGATAGGTTCAGAGGGAGAGACCAGACCAAGAGGGATACCCGACGAAGTCCACCCTGGACTATCGTGCGGAGCGGGACATCCACTCTTTGGATGACCTGTCGCTCTCCATGCGTCCCTCTGATTTAGCAGAATGCGTGATGGATGAGCATGAGGCTTCTCTAGAGGGGAGAAGTTTGAGGCGAGCTCGGTTTGCACTTACCCTGCCTCCGAGCAGGCAGTGCGAGAACTAGTCCCTTGCTGCCTTCGCGGTCAAATCGCAATCCCAGTAGGAATGTCGTGTTATGGTCATGGCTCATAATTTCGGCACTGGGACCGAGGGTCTTGGCTTAACTGCCTGGACTGCGAGGAATAAACCTCTATAAAAAATTATCTGAATCTCAAGTTTTGGTGTGCGGCGACGGGATGAATGGCTGACAGATTATGCTTCTCACCTCAGAGGGGACTCAGTCACGAGCGCACCCCCAGCCAGGGTACCTGTGGACCCCCTAGTTGGGAAACAAATTTACACTTGCTCGGGTACTTACGGCTCTACCCGGGTCGACGTATAATTCCGTTGTACTCGTGGGACTCAATATGGAAAATAATATTGAAAAACAAAACAAAAACAAAACAAAGGAGATGGGCGATAAGTCCATGAAGAAAGGAGTGGCTGTCAACCTCTCGTTTTCCGAGGGGAGCAGCGGTGCACGTCCCTGCGGGGATGTTATAAGACAAAAGCGCCAGAAGCCCGAATCTTCGGGCAGCGCTGACGTACTGGACTCTTCCTCAGATGAGGAGAGCAAAAGGATGGCTAGTCAAACGGTCACTAAAGTACCAAGGGCACGGCGGGGACGTGGTGGAGCGATAGCGCTTTCACGTGATGCGAAGGGTGCCAAAAACGCTACGGCTGCAGGGCACCCTGGTAGTTCTCCGGCACAAATTGTGGCCAGGGATGAGGCGGCAGAGGAAATGGAATGCCACTAGGTATGGCTATCCATTTCCTTCAAGGGAACATCAACCACTGTGCCAGAGCACAGGATCTATTACTCCAGACTATTGCGCAGTGGTCGATCAATGTGGCGGTCGTGGCGGAGCCATATTACATCCCCTCCAGGGGTAACTGGATTGGGGACAATGACGGCCTGGTGGCCATAATTGGCGGGGTTCCTGAGAACGTGTCCAGGGGAAACGGATGGGTGGCCGCCCTCCTGGACGACATCTACGTTATTGGGGTTTACTTTTCACCCAACAGGAGCCTTGCCGAATTTGACGGCTTCCTCACTAACTTGGGTGCCGTTGTTGGTAGGTGTAATCCTCGACAAGCCTTGGTGTTAGGGGACTTCAATGCAAAGTCTGCGGCATGGGGTTCCCGCATCACAGATCGTCGGGGTTACGTTCTGGAAGAGTGGGCACTGACCACAGGCCTCTCTGTTCTAAACCGAGGTTCGGTTGGCACGTGCGTGCGACGGCTGCGAAGGTGCGAAGCCCTTTTTTTTTTTTTTTTTTTTTTTTTTTTTTTTTTTTTTTTTTTTTTTTAACGTGTGGAAATCCCCTCGGACCGTCACCCCGCCGGGGTTTGCGGCGGGGCGGTGTGTCGGAATCGAACCGACTAAAACCACACGGTGTGCCACTCTGCGCCTGAGACGGAAGGGATCCGGGAACTGCTGATATTAAGACATCCGGACCCCTCCCAGCGCTTGCCCGCACTGAAGCGGGCACCGTCTGCTGTTAAACTCTCTTATTAGGCTTATTCTTATTACGTCACCCCCTCGCGGGTGGCTACTAGAGCGGATGGAGGGGAAAACCCGTCCCGACCATCCGCGGCCACACTCAGGGCGGCATGAGGCGCTGATAGGCGCGCCTACGCCGCCCAGTTCGCCGGCGGCGGATTGGGTCCGAGTGGATATCGTCCTCCCGGGCCTTCTCCGCCGCCTCCTTCTGCGAGATGACATCTTCACAGAAGGTTGCGACCGCGGTAAAACTGCTATCGCTACCGGCCATGGAGCGTATGACGGCCGGTAGCGAGAGATCTCCTCCGATGACTGCAGTGAGGGCCCGGCGCTGCGACTCCCAAGCGGGGCAGATCGCCAGCGTGTGCTGGGCCGAGTCTTCACTGCAGTCGCAGTGGTGGCAGGCGGGACTCAGTTCCCTCCTGGCGACCGAGTGCAGGTACTTCCCGAAGCAGCCATGCCCGGAAAGCACCTGCGTCAGCCGGAAGGAAAGGGTCCCGTGCTGCCGCCCTGCCCACTCGAGGATGACCGGCTGGAGAGCCTCCACGGCGGCAAAGCCAGCGCGCGGAGTCTCCAGCCGGAACGACCAACTAGCCATCGTGGCTCGACGGGCGGCTTCACGCCACTCGCGTACCTCTTCGGGCGGAGGGCGAAAGCCATACTCCGCCCGATATTCAGCCACCCGTCGATAAACTTCGGCGAGCACTTCCGCCTCCAAATCCCACGGGAGTGTTCCAGCCAAGGCGCACGAAGCCTCGGTGGACACCGTGCGGTATCCGCGTATGGCTCTGACCGCCAATACCCTTTGAGGCCGCCAGAGGCGCGCCTTATTCTGGGCGGTCAGAGCCGCCACCCACACCGGTGCCCCATACAGCGCCATCGACCGGACCACCCCCGTGTAGAGGTGTCGCGTTGCGACGCTGGCTCCACCCAAGTTGGGCAAAAGTCGCCCAAGGGCAGAGGCAGCGTCGACCAGCTTCGGACCAAGCTGTCGGAAGTGCTCGTCGAAGAGCCACCTACCGTCGAGTATCAGGCCCAGATACCTCATCTGGGCCCGAACCGGGACGAGGACCGAGTTGACCTCGATGGAGGCACCGGCGGGTGGACCACGACGGGGCCCATGGAACAAAAGGGCCTCCGTCTTGTCCAGGGCCACCCGTAAGCCCAGTGCCTCGATGCGCCCGACCACCAAAGAAACACCCCTGGTGGCCAGGCGCGCCGCCTCTTGGAAGTTCGCCCCCCGGGCTGTGACCAATGTGTCATCAGCATAGCAAATTACGCCCAGCCCGGGGGTGAGGCGACCTCGTAGAACCCAGTCGTACCCCACGTTCCACAGGAGTGGTCCAAGGACAGACCCCTGCGGAACGCCGCACGACATGGGTCGCCGTCTCAAGACGCCCTCTCGGTCCTCGTACACGACGGTACGCTCCTCTAAATAGTCTGCCACCAGCCGCCTCAGGTACTCTGGCACCCCGTGGTATTGGAGTGCTTCCCTGATGCAGCTGAATGGCAGACTATTAAATGCGTTGGCGATGTCCAGAGACACCGCCAACAGCACGCCACCACAGCTCACTGCCTCTCCGGTCACGGCCCTAAGGCGCATCACGGCATCGACCGTCGAACGCCCCTCCCGGAACCCGAATTGGGCGTCCGACAGGTCGGGGCCCACCTCGCTGAGGTGCCGGACGATGCGGGCAGAGAGTATCCTCTCAAAAAGTTTACCCGCCTCGTCCAGCAACACGATGGGCCTATAGGCCGCGGCCGAATCGGCAGACCGTCCCGGCTTCCTCAACTGGACCAGCTTCCCGCATTTCCAGCACTCTGGGAAGCGTCCGGACGCCAGGCTAGCGTCTAATACTTCCCTGAGGCGGTCCGACATATGGTCGAGGGCTCGGGCCATCACTCGGGCTGGTACCCCGTCCGGCCCGGGGGCGGTGTTCTTGGAACGGATCCGTAGAACAGCCGCCCCAACCTCCGATTCCCTAACGGGCGGCACATCGTCCTCTCTACCCCCTTCGTCTCCGACCGCGTAGGCCATCGACGGGGGTGTGTGCTCCGCCCGCTGCGGGAAAAGGCCCTCGACCACTTCCTGCAGGAAGCTGGGATGGAGAGTCTCGGTAAGGGGGGGGCCCGACGTGCGGAGCTTCTGACGCACCGCACGGTATGGGCGCGACCCAGGGGTCACGGTCGAGACTCTCCAGCATCTCCTTTCTCTTTGCGTCCTTGGCGCGGCAAATGGCCAGCTTCAGAGTTTTCCGCGCTTCGCGGTACTCCTCGTGAAGCTGGTCCTCATCACCGTCTCCGCGGTGACGCCGCCGGCTGTGAGTGTAGGACCTCCGGGCACGAGTACAAGCCGCACGGAGGTCCGCCAACTCCTGGGACCACCAGTAGACCTCCTTCCTTGGGGGCCGACGACCCTGGATACGGGGCATGGCCGCATCGCAAATCTGCGTAATCGCATCGCGAAAGCGGCCAGCCCCCGCATCGACCTCCTCGGTCGGGGTCTGCGGAGACAGCCAAGAGTGAATAATGGCCGCCTCCTCTAGTAGGTCCCTGTCCAGCTTGGCAACAGCCCACCGCGGAAAACGGGAATTACGCCGCGCCGCGTGACCCCTACTGGGGCCCTGGGACCGGGAGAGCTCAAATCGGATATACAGGTGATCCGAGAGCGTCTCAACCTCTTCCAGGACACGCCAGTTCCTTACTCGTGCGGCAACAGCAGGGGTAGCGAACGAAAGGTCCACTATCGACCCACCCTGCTGTCGCACGCACGTGTTGGTGGAGCCTCTGTTTAGTAAACAGAGGCCCACCGAAGCCGCCCACTCCTCGACGGCCTCGCCCTTGGCGTCCGTCCCGGGGGACCCCCATGCAATGGATTTTGCGTTGAAGTCCCCCAGCACGAGGACGTGCCCAGACGCTAATCGCCGCATCGAGGTCTCCAAGCTGTTAAGGAAGACCTCGAAGTCGCTCAAACTCCGGTTGGGGGAGAAGTATACACCGTAAACGGTGATCCCCCCCCACTCGGCGGCAACACATCCAGAGCCCTTGTCTCTAAGCGACAAGGGCGGGGAATGAGCCGCCGCGGAACCGACGACTGCCACGGAGCCGTCCCAGTCACCCATCCAGTTTGGACGGGGAGGAACGAAGTAGGGCTCCGCGACTACGGCAACACCGATCGACCACTGCGCCATGGTTTGCAGGAAGAGATCCTGCGCCGCGGCGCAGTGGTTTAGGTTCGTCTGGACAAGGAGGTTGGAGACGTGGTCCATTACTGGATCGTCTCTACAACCTCCATGGACGTCGACGTGGACAGACGGACAACGTCGGAGGCAGCCTGGGCCGCTAGGCTAGTCCCCGACGTCTGCCGAGAAGCGCGGGAAGGCTTGCAGCCCCCCTGCCCCATCTGGTGATTGGCGGGCTTATTGCCCGCCGCACACATAGGGCAGTGAGGGGCGGCAGAGCACTCTGCCGCCTTGTGCCCCGGTCGACCGCAGCGGAAACATAATCCGCTGCAGTCGAAGCAGCTGCCACATTTGATGCGGGTGTGTCCCGCAACCAGGCATTTGTAACATCTCATCGGTCTCGCCGCCAGAACTGTAACTCTGGCGCTAACGAAACCGATGAGGATCCTGCCGGCGTCGCCCAAAATTTTGGCCGACGCTACGGGACAGCTGATCCACACCGCACCAAGGCCTCCCGGACCGGGGCGGATGGTGCCGACTTTGATGTTTTCCGCGCTGCACTTCGTCCTTTCCTGGACTGCAACGCGGACATCATCAATAGTGACGGAGTCGTCCAGGCCACCGCCACCGACGACGACTGCGGGCCAGAGGCCGCCTTTTCGGCAGCCTTCTTGGCCCGCTGTCGGGACTTTTTCGACTTTGGCCCCCCTACTACCTGCCAACCCTCATTGGAGGGGGCAGATGTGGAGGGGCCAGGCAGAGGTGTTGGAGTGGGGGGCGGAGGCAGCTCCGCTCCAGCCGTAGCCACCGTCTTGGATCCCATCTTCGGCGCAGCAGTCCCGGTTGGAGCTTTCACCCCCCGCCGCGTCTTGCGAGCGGCGGCAGAACCCGGGACCGACGTCGCCGCCGCGTAGGACACTCGACCCTCCACCACGGGAAATGTGGTCGGTGCCGACGCGGCCTGCGGCCTCGGCGCCGCAAGCGGCGGCCGAACAACAGGGGCCGGAGGCAGCCTCGCCTCCAGACCCGCAATCCGCCCGTCCACCAGATTTCCCATTGCCTGCAGCATGTACTGCAGCATCTGCTGCAGGACGTCTTCGGAAACTCCGGTGACAATAGGGGCCGGCTGAGACGTAAACGGGGCCGGCTGGGACGCAGACGGGGCAGGCCGGGACGCAGACGGGGCCGGCCGGGATGCAGACGGGGCCGGCCGGGACGCAGACGGGGCCGGCCGCGACGTAGACGGGGCCGGCTGGGACGCTGACGGGGCCGGCTGGGACGCAGACGGGGCTGGCCCGGAAGCAGACGGGGCCGGTCGGGACGCAGACGGGGCCGGCCGGGACGCAGACGGAGCCGGGTTCTCTCGCTCAGGGCGTTCCGCCCTGAATTGGGCGAACTGAGCACTCAGCTCCGCCACCTGCCCCGTCAGGTGATCGTTGGCCGACTGGAGGCGAGACACGTCCCCGATTAGGGTCTCTATGACCCCCGCCACTGCTGAAGAGGAGTCCTTAAGGGCCCTGACAAAGGGACCCTTAAGGTTTACGGACTTGGTAGCCACCTTGTTTATGATGGCCACTGCCGCGTGCGCCCTCTCCTGCAAAGAGGCCGGTGATTGGGGCACTGAATCCCCCTCCACCGGCTCCCTGATTGTTAGCAGGAGACCAGCGATCTCCTCTTCCGCCTGCAGTTCGCCGTCGGCTCTGGCCCGTCTATAGGATTCCGCCTTGCTAAAGACGGAACCTGACGGGGCTGACACCGGGGTACGCGAGCGCCCCCTATGGCTGCTTACCACCTTAGGAGGCAACATCTCCTGAGCGATGTCACTCTCGCAACCTTGGGGGCGTCCGCGCTTACGGCCGTCTGCCTCGGTGTCCATCGGTTCCGGTGCGTCCGGCGTCGCACCGGAACTACCACCCGCTACATTAGCGACGGACTTGGAACGCAATCGCTCCGACATTCTTCTGCTCCCAGAAGTCAGATTGACTTCTGAGAGCACCTGCGAGATAGGCATCCCGGGCAAAAACTCCTTATCGTTAGATGAGGTGTCGTCCACTTTCTTCTTCTTCTCCTTCCTCTTCTCCTTCTTTCCATTTGTTTTTAAATTTAAAATTTCCATTATAAATCCCACGAGGGGGGGAGAACTAGAGGTCAACCCGGGCAGAGATCCCCCAATACCCGGGCAAGCGTAAGTTTATGCCCAACCGAGGTGTCCGCAGGTGCCCCGGCTAGGAGTGCGCTTGCGACTGAACATCCCATCAGCCATGCATCCCATGGTCACGCACCAGAACGCGGGATTCGGGGTATTTTTTTATAGAGGTTTTCTTCCTCACAGTCCGGGCGGCTAAGCCAAGACCCTCGCCCCCAATTGGAGCCTCGAGACTACGACGCTCCTTTCGGGATTACGATATGCCAACGGTGGCATCGAGATAAAATCTCTTAATGCCTGCTCGGTGGTAGTGTAAGTACACGCCGGGCCCGTCTTTGTTCCTCCGCTGTGGACAGCGGAGCAACACTGAGTGACCCTTGGAAGGGTCCCACAGTGTATCCTGTTTTGTCTGGAGTCTCCCCCTGGGCCAATCCGGCATGAGTGGCTCTACCGGCACAGCCCCAGAGATCATTGACCCGCGCAAGCCCCCCCACGGCGACAACGTAAGGATACAGTTGGGGGGGAAGGTGCGAAGCCCTGCCCTAGCATGCCGAGTACAAGGTTGGACGGTGGAGGATAGGGTGGAGACACTATCGGATCACCGCTACATCCGGTTCGATGTCTCGCCTCTGACCGCAGGTAGTCCAACTACCGCATCTTCGAGGCCCAACAGCCCACGATGGGCCCTTAAACAACTGGACAGAGAGGTCCTGGAGGAAGCCGCTATTGTTGCGGCCTGGATCCATAATTCCCTATCGGAGAGAGAAGTCGACGTTGAGGAGGAAGCGCGATGGTTTGGATCGGCGATGGCTAGCATCTGCGATGCAGCTATGCCCCGCATCCGATCCCACCACAAGAGGCACCAGGTGTACTGGTGGTCAAATGAAATCGCCCAGCTTCGCGATGAATGCGTGGCGGTGCGCCGGCAGTACACCCGGTATAGGAGGCGACGTCGACGTATTCTCGAAGAAGAGGAGGAACGGTACGAGGCTTACCGCCAGGCCAAGCAAGCTCTGCGACTAGCCATCGTTGTCGCCAAAGATAGCGGAAAAGAAGAGCTGCTGGAGACTCTGGATCGGGATCCGTGGGGGCGGCCTTACCATCTGGTAAGGGGCAAACTTCGCCCTTGGGCGCCTCCTCTAACAGAGAGTCTCCGGCCACAGCTGTTGGAACAAGTGGTTACAGCCCTCTTCCCCGCTCGAGCGGCGCACATCCCTCCTACGATGGCTCCACCCATAGTCGCAGACACTAGAGAGGAGGAACGTGTCCCCGAGGTGACGCAGCCAGATCTTCGGGTCGCGGTGTTACGACTCCGAGCGAAGAAAACCGCTCCGGGTCCTGATGGCATACCCGGCCGCGCAATGATACTTGCCCTTAAAGAGCTGGAGCCTCGACTCAGAGAGCTCTTCACAGCATGTCTGGAGCAGGGCCGGTTTCCTTCTATTTGGAAAACCGGCAAGCTGGTACTGCTCCGAAAGGGGGGACGCCCAGCGGACTCACCATCTGCCTACCGGCCCATAGTGTTGCTCGACGAGGTGGCCAAACTCTTTGAGAGGATCATTGCCAACCGCCTTGTCGGCCACTTATCCACGTTTGGGCCGGACCTGGATGAACATCAGTTTGGGTTTCGGCGTGGGCGCTCCACTATTGGCGCGATTAAACGCGTGAGAACTCTCGCGGAGGAAGCGGTCTGCCGGGGCGGGGTGTTGCTTGCAGTTTCGTTAGATATCTCCAACGCGTTCAACACCCTACCCTGGTCATGTATAATGGAGGCCCTAAGATACCATCAGGTGCCTTCTTACCTCCGCCGTATAGTCGGGGCTTACTTGTCAGGGCGTTGCGTCACCTACGCGGGGAAGGATGGTATTGGTCGTCGAGAGATGTCTTGCGGTGTTCCACAGGGGTCGGTGCTAGGACCACACCTGTGGAACATCGGATATGACTGGGTGTTGAGGGCTGCTCTCCTCTTCTTGTTCTTCTCTTGTTCTTGTCTGCTATCGTGTACGAACATTGTTTCATTTGAGTTTTTAGTGTACGATTATTGTTTGTGACTGAAAAAAATGCCACTGGATGCAACTGGTGCTGCTAGGGCAGTGACTTTAGCTGACGCTGGGTATAGCCAACGTCGCATCGCTCGTACGCTTGGTGTACCTCGAACTACAGTGCGGGATGCCATCAGACGCTTTCGGGAGACTGGTTCATACACGAGAAGGCCAGGTCAAGGCCGACATCGGTGCACCTCGGCTCTGGATGACCGCTTTGTTGTCAGTAACGTGCTAAGAAATCGCTTTTGCACCGCTACTGAAGCGCGCACACGTCTGTTTGAGGTGAGAAATGTCACTGTAAGTGAACGTACGATAAGAAGAAGACTGGCTGAAAGGAATCTGAGAGCTTTTCGTCCAGCTCGCGGTCCACAGCTGCTTGCACAGCATCGTAGAGCAAGACTTGCCTTTGCACGAGAATATGCTGACTGGACTACGGAACAATGGAAGAACGTACTGTTCTCCCGAAACCGTGGGTTATCAGGGAGGATCCATAATGGTTTGGGGAGGTATCTCTTACGAGGCTCGTACCGATCTAGTGGTGTTTGATAGAGGCAGTGTGACTGCTCAAAGATACGTGGTGGAAGTCTTACAAGTCCACGTCATACCTTTCGCCCCATTTATCGCACTTTAAATTAATGCACGACAATGCTCGATGCCATACCGCAAGATCCGTCACTAAATACCTCGATGAGGTCGGGATTCAAGTTTTGCAATGGCCGTCACGCAGTCCCGATCTTAACCCAATTGAGCACATTTGGGACAACCTAAAAAGACGTATTCGAGCAAGAATATCAGCCCCTGCGACCTTACAAGAGCTCAAGACGGCTGCGATAGAGGAGTGGCATAATATCCCTCAGTCGGATATTCAATACCTCGTAGATGGATTGCCAAACCGACTACAAGAAGTCATTAGGGCCCGAGGTAGTAATACTCATTATTAAAATTTAAATAAAAAGAAAGCGGACGATTTTTTTCAAAACTAAAGTCATCACATTTTCATGCAATTTTTTTGCAAAATCGATTTTTGGCATATTTTTTTTTATTAAACGGTTTTGTTTAAAGACTTTTGTGATTTTATTTATCCTGAATGGCTGCTTTGCTTTTAACATAACTGCCTGTATTTTTAGAACTGTTGTGTTCATATAATGGATTTGGAGGGCTTGGACTTCCCGGCACCGGCAAGTCGAGTTATAGGTATGTGACCCTGACTTGTTGAGCTATTGCTTATCCTCCCTTTCAAGTCAATATACTTCGTTATTTCCTATTTTATTCCCGATAGTTGCCGGATGACAGTGTACGTATATATTTATATATATTCGTAAATATATAGTTCGCTAGTAAATAAAAAAATATAACTAGGAACAAACCAACTCGGCTTTTTTTTTTTTTTTATTTGTAAGCCTATCATAATGACTGTAGAGGAAGGGAGAAGGTGGGACCAATTGGAAGAGCTCGTCAGAACACTCCCCGTGATGTAGGCGATAGAGAACTGCCATAGAGGTGACATCTCTTCGCAACTGCAGGGGCTCAAGAGACTGGGTGACCTCAGGACAGTCTATAATACGGACTGCGCGTCGCTGCAACCGATCGAGGGCATCAAGCAGATACTGCGCATAGCCATCCCAAAGATGAGAGCAGTACTCCATGCAGGAGCGAACCTGGGTCTTATATAAAAGACACAGATGCTCGGGCGAGAAGAACCGTCTCACCTTGTTCAATACACCGAGCTTCCGTGAGGCCGCCTTAGTGACGCTCTCGATGTAATCACGCGGATTGAGATCCCGACTGATGTCCATACCCAGTATACTAAGCCTATCCTGTAGTGGCAGTTAAGTGTTCTGAAGGGGAAGGAATGGAGACTTTTTGTTTGAAAACGCGCACGCCTGTGTTTTCTTGGCGCTGAACTCGACCAGATTCTCACAACCCATTGAGAGATGCGGCTCAAGACCCGGTCGAGCTCAACAACAAGCTCCTGTCGTTTTCCCTCAACGTCTGCTAGCTTGGCAGCAGGATGTCCAAAGTATCGCCCGTGTACTGTGCTGTCGTCTGCATAACAATGTATGTTGCCAAGAGCCAACATATCATTGATATGCAGGAGGAACAGCGTGGGCGATAGGACGGAGCCCTGAGGTACACCAGCGCTAACCTCCTGGAAGTCAGAGGCCGCGCCGTCACAGAGAACGCTAATGCGGCGCTTGTGGAGGAAGGCAGCAACCCAGTTGCATAGCTTAGATGGCAGACCAAATGCAGGAAGTTTGGAGAGAAGCGAGCAGCGAGAAGCAATGTCGAGGCTGATGGCCAAGGATATTGCCGATCATTTAACAAGGAGTGATCCTCTAGGTGGCGGATTAATTGGGTGTTGATTATCCGCTCGAGCACCTTACAGAGTATGGAGGTGACGGCTATAGGACGGTAATTAGCTGGATCGGAGCGGCCGCCTTTTTTGGAAATGGGTTGGACGTTCGCCTCTCTCCAGGCCTCCGGAACAATACCCGAGGAATAGGACAGGTGATACAAGCGCGTCAGTACAGGAGACAACTCTGGTGCACAGTTTTTAAGAACCACCGCCGGAATACCGTCGGGTACACTGGCTTTCCGAACATCGAGTGACCGAAGCTCCGCACGGACATCCCTCTGGGGGATGCGAATATCCCGCATTGCGGAGTCGCAAGATGCAATGGTGGGCGGGTGAGCGCCACGGTCATCGATTTGGGAGTTAGCCGCAAAGAGGTCAGCAAGTAGTTTCGCTTTCTCTTGCGGCTCGTGGGCCAGTGATCCGTCAGGGTACTTCAGCGGTGGCAGCGAAGGCTGGCAGTAGTTGGACTGCACGGCTTTGGCCAATCGCCAAAACTTACGGCTACCCGTAGGGTATGCGACGAGTCCTTGACCAAACCGTACAATGCGCTGGGCATCAGCTCTGATGTAAGCCCTCTTGCATTCCTTAGTGGCTTTGTTAAACGCTGCTTTTAGGCGATCAACGTCTGGGTCACAATGAGCGCGGGCCCTGATCCATGCGCGGTAGGCTGACTGTTTTTGAGCGACAGCACGGGTGCACTCGCGATTGAACCAGGGACGGGTCTTTGTGCTGGCGACTTCACTGTAGGGGATAAAGTACTCCATACCGACAGTGATTTCGTCAGCCACGGCAGACGCACTTTGCGACAGATCCCTGTCTTTAAAGCAGCGTTGAGCCCACGGGATGGATGCAAAATAATCCCGCATTCCATCCCAGTCTGCTGACGAGTAGTGCCATAACCGTCGCCTTGTTGCCTCAGGCCGTGGTGGGGCAACAAGAGGCACCGAGGTGGACACCAGGCA
Organism: Tyria jacobaeae; assembly: GCA_947561695.1. Lineage (NCBI taxonomy): Eukaryota > Metazoa > Arthropoda > Insecta > Lepidoptera > Erebidae > Tyria > Tyria jacobaeae. Next base: position 8,846,764 of record OX387231.1, on the reverse strand, counting down.
GTGGTCGGAGGATCGCAGAGGGGCGTGAACCGTTACACTGTACTGCGCTGGGTGACTCGTCAGCAGAAGGTCTAGCAAAGAGGGCGCTTGACCCGATATGTCTGGTATCCTGGTGGGCTGGAGTACCAGTTGGGTAAGGTCATGCGTGAGAGCAAATGCGTGGTCCGTTCTGGAAGATCCCAGCCAGAAGTCATGGTGGGCATTAAAGTCTCTCAAAAACACCAGTTCGGCGGTCGGGAACTGCTCCTGCGCTTTGTCCGTTGCGTGACTCATGTAGTCAAAGAGTCGAGTTGTCTCGGAGTCTCCGGAATGGGAACGATAAAGGCAAACGTAGATCCGGCTCATAGAGCCAAAATCCACGTGAAGCCAAAGGATAGAGAAGGATGCGTCTTCTAGGCAGTGCAGGCGGCGACAACAAACATCCGCCCTGACGAAAAGACACCCCAGCCCTCGCGAGGAAGCACTCCTCTAGAACGTAGCCGGGATAGTAGAGATATGCCGTGTCGGCAGGGCGGCGTATTTGTGTCTCCGTAGGAAAAAGCATGGCCGGCCGACCCGTCTCAAGGTGCTGGTGTACGGCGCTGAAGTTTGCATGGAGTCCACCTATGTTAGTGAACTCCACCTCAAAAAGCGGGTTGGTGGGAGGGGAGGATGCCGCTGTTGGACCATTTTTCTTTCTTTGTACTGCCATGATAAGAGTTGGGAAAGGGGGCGTAAAAGGCATGACAGTCATCGTGACTGTGTAAACTGAGACTGAAAATACTGTGTCATCATGTAACGGTGAGGCATGGCAGAGACCGAACCGCCGGACGGAAGGGCCCCCGTACCCTCCCGGGAATGGACGCCGGGTCCCACCGTCCGGTCACCAACCGGCACGACGAGCCACTCCGTGGATTTTGCGCGACCTGACGGGGCAGCCTCCCAGGGTGGTTAGCCGTGGTTGGCCCCTCTCTATGCCGCGGGCGGCCAGCGGCACCACCGTTTCTACGGGTCTCCCCGGCCGACCGCTCGATCCACGCCACCCTCACAATGATTCTACGAGCACTCCACTGCTCACACACATACCACGATAACTGTCACCCCTGCATCATTGGGCCTCCGGCGCACTCACTCACCAGGGAAAGACGACAGCACGAATGTTGTCGCTTTAGGCTGGTTTTCTGTGAGAGGGTAGTACTGCCCCGGTCGAGCCGGCCCATTCCTGCTGAAATCAGCGTGGCTCTACTACCTAAAAAAATGATAGGAGTAATGCCACGGTAATAACCGAAATACAGAAAGCACCGCTCTTATAGCAATAGTGTTTTGTTCCAATCAGTAAGAGGGTTTACCGAGGTTGAAATCTCAAAGGTCGGCAACGGACTCTCGAATCTTATGTTGGAGGTGTCCATAGGCATCTTACCACCAGGGGTCCCTTCTGCTCGTTTTCCCCCTATACCATAAAAAAGTATAATATACCATATTTCGTTGTGGTATTTTGATTAAAAATTGTCGATAATAATTTTAAAACATTATCAAGACCATTAAATTAGCCTGTTATGCATAAGTATTAACTATATTATATATTTCGAGGCATCCAGAAACCTCTATTACATCTCAAAAAAAAATTGTACAGTTTAGATATGAATAACTTATTTATTGTTTTTAGGGTAACATTGCTATGGGCTGAATGAATTAGTGTGAGTAATGAAACGATTCGCTGCGTTCGTTCGTTCAATTTGTGAGTGATGATTAATTGTATGAACAGCTCCTTGTGTGCATTAACAGGGCCCTAAACTGATGAAGCCCAGAAACCGGAGAGTATCAAACCACTTAGTATCAACTAAGTAGTCTGGTATAAATGACGCACTGCTTTAAGTAAGCCTCAAGTTATTAAAATTAAATAAAGCCTTTGACTTGAATATAACTATCGCTATGCTTTCTGCCTAGTTAAGTTTGTGCACGATTAAGTAGAATTTGTATAGTAATGATTCTTTAAAATTCACAAATAAACTAGTAGTCAAACTGGTTATTTCAAAGGTACATATGTATATACACATACGCACACACACACACTCACACGCACACGCACACGCACACGTACGTGCACACACACGCGCACACGTACGTGCACACGCATACGCACACGCACGCTCATGCACACACACACACACGCACTTGCACACGCACACACACGCATTTGCACACGCACACGCACGCTTAAACACACACACACACCTATATCTCATGTTGAGAATTATAAATATACTCGTATGTATTGAAAATATCTTTGCAACTTTTGTAGCTTAACATTTTGGGTGGTTTTGAAAATATTTTATGGGAAATGTTAACACAATGTTAAATTTACTATGCAAATTTATCTATGTACATACATCACAATATCAGTGTGGTTCTGGCGTGGCGTAAAATATTATAACACCATCCCGCTATCTCGGTCTCCTTAAAAGCGACTACATGACTGTTTGTCTATCAAACAGTTACACGTATTTTTATCTCTTCCAGCGTATTTTGCTCTCTATTTATCAAAAATACGATATCATTAACACAAATTTCTTGCAGTACATTACACATACTGAAATAATAATGATTTTTCATTCCAAGGGAGAGTTTAGTACGAGAAGTGCCCGAAAAATGCGTAAATTAAAATGTGCTACACTGAGATACGTAGACGCGACGGGACAAATGTGCAGTATGTAACTGTTACCCCGACTCTGGTTATTGAGTACAAAAAAATTTCATACGTCTTAGTGTATAAATGGTATTTTTTTCTTTTTTTAGAATACTAGCAACGTGGGTCACACGTTAATAGTATTCTTGTTACAACGGTAGTGTACTGGGCGGGGTTTGAACCCGCAACCACTTGATCGCAAGTCCGATGCCTCAGCCATCACGCCACCGCCTCATATATATATTATGTACCCCATAACCTATAACCTTGAGCACTATTCTCTGATCTAATCATGCTTTTTCCTTACCTCTAGTTAATGAAATACTAAGCTACTCAGGAGATACAGAGCTCTGTGATCTATTAGCTGTATCTTTATTCAGTTTATTGATGTCACGTGTTGAAAAACCTATAATTAAAAGGAATGTATATGATATGCAAAGTATCTTATGTATATTTTAGCCTTGAAATACTTGTATAATAATTATATTTTTACAGTATATCTACTTTGATCGTTAACATATTAATAACATTTTTTTGTCTGCATAGGATTAGTTACGAGCATCAGGCCTTAAAGCCTTGTCGGCTCAATGGATTTTGACATGTAAGGATTCGTTTGAAGTGCAATAATAGTGGGAGGGACAGGTTGGGTGTGATTTGGAAAAAACGTCATAACATAACATACATAATATGTAGGATCTGACCATACTCATGTTTACTCTTTTTCAATTGCCATTGATTACAGTTGTAACAAAACTTAAGTAGCTCTTTTATGTTGCTATGTTGATCACAAACATATTTATAAATCATTACTGGCAATTTAACGTAAACACCAAACCACCAACAACAACACAGGACCAAAAGAGGTTGTAAATAAGCGGTGGTCGGTAATATAATGGTAATGGTAATGGTAAAGGGCTCAGTTTCCGCATTTAGACTCATGTTCGGTCCATTATGCGTTCAGGAGGCTGACTAGTTGAGCCAGCCTAGCTCCTTCCAGAAACGCAGAAGCCTCCTGGGGCGTTCAAAGGCTTTTAAGATCGTCCTCGCACCTGCGAGGATTTCTGCAAGTTTTGCAGCCACGCCCGCGCATTCCAGGATGACGTGGGCGGCCGTTTCCTCCGCGCTTAGACAACCCCTGCATTGGGGGCTGGTCGCGTTAATGACGAATAGGTGTCGGTTCAGAGCCAAATGGCCTGTAATGCTACCGACCACTATTCGGATGTCTGTTCTGTGAAGACTGATGAGTATACGCGATAAACGTTTTGATATTTCTGTTAATACCAGTTTGGATGGCCTGCAGCCAGGTGTGTTAATCCATCGGCTATTGTGTGCTTCTCAAGTCCTTTGCCTTACCCAGGAGCGAAATAGGTTGAAAGGTAGTGGCAGGAGTGTGGTAGGGCCTGCCACTGGTGTTGTGGATCCTTTTCTCGCTAGCCCGTCGGCGGTATCGTTACCGAGTGAGTTGCTGTGCCCCCTGATCCATTGAAGAATTACCCCGTGCGCCGAGGCTAGGCGTTCTAGCAATTGGTGGTATTCATAGATGAGACCGGAGTTCATGGTGTTGCCCATTAGAGCCCTTAGTACCGCCATACTATCTGAGAGTATGCGAATGTTTTGTACTTCTTGATGCCTCTTGACATACCCGCGTGGGCTGCATATGTTAGCGCAACACATTCGCATTGAAAAATCGAACTGTGTTCGCCCAGTGCCAGCGATATTTTTATGTTTAGGTCTATTGAGTACACCCGGCTTTAGTACCTGACCCCATCTTGGAGCCGTCCGTGTATATCCGGACTTCATTTATGCCAGAATGATCACTATCGTTTTCTTGTAGTTCTATACAGTACCTTCTTTCGAAGATGTGTTGTTTTGGAATCCTGTCACATGGGGCAGCTATCAGAGGTTGGTAGTCCACTAGTTGATTCCAGATATTGGAATGTGGACCCTCTTGGTTATTCCACAGACTCAGATGTTTAAGTCTGATCGTTGCCATAGCTGCCTTCTGCTGTATGTACAGGTCTAGTGGTGCTAAATCGAGAGCTACCTCAAGGGCGGCAGTAAGGGTTGTTCGCATGCATACAGTGACGGCCGTACAAACGAGTCTCTGCAATTGCTGCAACTTGTTTCTAATCGTGCTAAGCTCAGTTCTCTGCCACCAAGCAATAGCACTGTACGTGATTATTGGCCTTATTAACGCTTTATAAAGCCATAAAGTGATTTTCGGTGAGAGACCCCAGGCTTTGCCGAGGAGCCGCTTGCATTGGTTATTAAGTTTTGCAGGCAGTTAGGCAGCCTTAGATCACCTAAACTACGTTTGTTTGTGAACATAATCAACTCCGTTTTTATTGGGTTCACTGATAGATTGTGTTTTATGCACCACTGTTCGACGACCTTTAAAGCAGACCTCAATTGGTCACAAATTGTGCTTTCAAATGGGCCGCTAATACGAATGTTCAGGTCGTCTGCATAGCCCACTGTAAAGAACTTGCGGTCGTTGAGTTGAGTTATCAGCTCATTGACCACGATGTTCCAGAGGAAAGGTGAGAGAACTCCGCCCTGTGGGCACCCTCTTGCCACTATTCCTCTTTTTGTGTTGTTAACAGTGAATTGTATAGCTCTGCCTCTAAGCATACTGTCGATCCACCCTGTAATAGTGGAGTCGACTCCGTGTCTAGAGAGAGCCTGGCTTATGCTGTTGAAGTTTGTTTTATCGAAGGCACCTTCGATGTCGATGAAGGTTCCTAGAGTTGAGTTTTTATATTTGAGGTTGCCCTGTATGTATGATTTCTCTATCTATTAGCCTCTCTAGAACCTTTAGCATGAAGGATGTGAGGCTGATAGGTCTGAATGATTTAGGTTGTGTGTATTCTCCTTTGCCGGGTTTGGGAAGGAATACTACTTTGACTTCTCTCCAATTCGTAGGTACGTAACGGTGTGCCACGCAGCTTCTGTAGATGGACCGTAGATGATCCATCAGTGCAGCGTCACACCATTTTAGCAGACCTGGGAAAATACCGTCCAGTCCTGCAGCTTTGAATCACAAACTTGAACAAAATCCACGTTGGTGGTTTTTGGTTTTGCTGCCCCATAGGACATGATGCGCGTTGGTGTCGGCCGCGACTATCAGCTCCATTCCCTGTCGCTCACAGAAGTCCACAAGCGCGGCGAGTTTAAGGGTGGGGATGTCCACGTCACCCGGCAAGTAGGCAGACGCCATCACTACACTGTGCAAGCCTGGGGCAGGTTCATTGAGCCTGACGGTAGTTAAGTCTCTGGAACAGAACTCGGTAATTACTCTGTATTATATTATATTAGCTAGGTCGGTAAAAAGAGCAAATATAATGTGGTCACAACCTCACAAATTGTAGGTACAATAAACACGTATTAATATAATAAAGAGTCAGTTTTTAAAGGTGGTAGAGACACGCTGATTTATTCAGCAGGAATGGGCCGGCTCGACCGGGACAGTACTACCCTCTCACAGAAAACCAGCCTAAAGTGACAACATTCGTGGTTCAGACCGAAAGCCCATCGATGCAGGGGTGACAGTTATCGTGGTATGTGTGTGAGCAGTGGAGTGCTGTAGAGTCATTGTGAGGGTGGCGTGGATCGAACCGTCGGCCAGGGAGACCCGTAGAAACGGTGGTGCCGCTGGCCGCCCGCGGCATAGAGAGGGGCCCAACCACGGCTAACCACCCTGGGAGGCTGCCCCGTCAGATCGCACATAATCCACGGAGTGGCTCGTCGTGCCGGTTGGTGACCGGATGGTGGGACCCGGCGACCACTTCCGGGAGGGTACGGGGGCCCTTCCGTCCGGCGGTTCGGTCACCGTCATGCTTCACCGATACATGATGACACAGCATTTTTAGTCTCAGTTTACATTGCCACGATGACTGTCATGCCTTTTACGCCCCCTTCCTCTTCTATCATGGCAGCACAAAAAAAGAAAAGTGGTCTTACAGCGGCATCCTCCTCTCCCACCAACCCGCTTTTTGAGGTGGAGTTCACTAACATACGTGGACTCCATGCAAACCTCAGCGCCGTACACCAACACCTCGAGACGGCTCGGCCGGCCATGCTCTTTCTTACGGAGACACAAATACGCCGCCCTGCCGACACGGCATATCTCCACTATCCCGGCTACGTGCTCGAGGAGTGCTTCCTCGCAAGGGCTAGAGTGTGCCTTTTCATCAGGGCGGATGTTTGTTGTCGCCGTCTGCACTGCCTAGAAGACACATCCTTCTCCATCCTTTGGCTCCACGTGGATTTTGGCTCTACGATCCGGATTTACGTGTCCCTCTATCGCTCCCATTCCGGAGACTCCGAGACAACTTGACTCTTTGACCACCTGAGTCAAGCAGCGGATAAAGCGCAGGAGCAATTTCCGACCGCCGAACTGGTGTTTTTGGGAGATTTTAACGCCCACCATGAGTCCTGGCTGGGATCTTCCAAAACTGACCACGCTGGTCGAACTGCCCACGCATTTGCTCTCACGCATGACCTTACCCAACTGGTACTCCAGCCCACCAGGATACCAGACATAACGGGTCAAGCGCCCTCTTTGCTGGACCTACTGCTGACGAATCACCCAGCGCAGTACAGCGTATCGGTTCTCGCCCCTCTAGGATCCTCCGACCACTGCCTGGTGTCGACCTCAGTGCCTCTTGTTACGCCTCCACGACCTGTGGTAACAAGGCGGCGGTTATGGCACTACTCGTCAGCAGACTGGGATGGAATGCGGGAATATTTTGCATCCATCCCGTGGGCTCAACGCTGCTTTAAAGACAGGGATCTGCCGCAAAGTGTGTCTGCCGTGACTGACGAAATCACTGTCGGTATGGAGTATTATATCCCCTACAGTGAAGTCGCCAGCACGAAGACCCGTCCCTGGTTCAATCGCGAGTGCATCCGGGCCGTTGCTCAAAAGCAGTCGGCCTACCGCGCATGGATCAGGGCCCGCGCACGTTGTGACCCAGACATTGATCGCCTAAAAGCAGCACTAAACAGAGCCACTAGGGAATGCAAGAGGGCTTACATCAGAGCAGATGCCCAGCGCATTGCACGGTTTGGTCAAGAACTCGTCGCGTACCCTACGGGTAGCCGTAAGTTTTGGCGATTGGCCAAAGCCGTGCAGTCCAACTATTGCCAACCTTCGCTGCCGCCGTTGAACTACCCTGACGGATCACTGGCCCACGAGCCGCAAGAGAAAGCGAATCTACTAGCTGACCTCTTTGCGGCTAACTCCCGAATCTGATGACTCCGTAATGCGGGATATTCGCATCCGGCAGAGGGATGTCCGTGCGGAGCTTCGGTCACTCGATGTCCGGAAAGCCAGTGGACCCGATGGTATTCCAGCGGTGGTTCTTAAGAACTGTGCACCTGAGTTATCTCCCGTACTAACGCGCTTGTACCGCCTGTCCTATTCCTCAGGAATTGTTCCGGAGGCCTGGAGAGAAGCGAATGTTCAACCCATTCCCAAAAAAGGCAACCGCTCCGATCCAGCCAATTACCGACCTATAGCCGTCACTTCCATACTCTGTAAGGTGTTAGAGCGGATCATCAACACCCAACTAATCCGCCACCTAGAGGATCACTCCTTGTTAAATGATCGGCAATATGGTTTTAGGCCGAATCGATCCACGGGTGATCTTCTAGCGTACGTCACACACCTTTGGGGTGAGGCTATGGATAGGCATGGGGAGTCCTTGGCCATCAGCCTCGACATTGCCAAGGCCTTCGATAGGGTGTGGCACCGCTCGCTTCTCTCCAAACTTCCTACATTTGGTCTGCCACCTAAACTCTGCAACTGGGTTGCTGCCTTCCTCGAAAAGAGTCGCATTAGGGTTCTCTGTGACGGCGCGGGCTCAGACTTCCACGAGGTAAGCGCTGGTGTACCTCAGGGCTCCGTCCTATCGCCTACGCTGTTTCTTCTGCATATCAATGACATGTTGGCCCTTGGCAATATACATTGTTATGAGGAAAAACGACAGGTGCTTGTCGCTGAGCTCGACCGGGTCTTGAGCCGCATTTCCCAATGGGGCTGTGAGAATCTGGTCGAGTTCATCGCCAAGAAAACACAAGCGTGTGTGTTCTCTACCAAAAAGTCTCGCCCGAGCAACTGTGTCTTTTGTACAAGACCCAGGTTCGCTCCTGCGTGGAGTACTGCTCTCATCTCTGGGACGGCTATGCGCAGTATTTGCTTGACGCTCTCGATCGGTTGCAGCGGCGCGCAGTCCGCATTATCGACTGTCCTGAGATCACCCAGTCTCTTGAGCCTCTGCAGTTGCGAAGGGATGTCGCCTCTATGGTAGTCCTCTATCACCTACATCACGGGGAGTGTTCTGATGAGCTCTTCCAATTGGTCCCACCTTCTCCCTTCCTCTACAGGACTACACGTGCTGGCCTGAGGAGTCACCGTTTGTGCGTCGAAAATATACGTACCCGAACTAAACGGTTTGGCTCTTCTTTCTTGTGCCGATCGGTAAAAGCCTGGAATTCTCTACCAGCGCACGTGTTTCCTTCCCACTTTGATCCCGGGTCTTTTAAGCGGGGCGTGAAAAAGCATCTCACCAGGCCGCCATAGTGTGGGTCACCATGCTGCATTGACTAGACATGCAATGAGGATGGTGACCACCACTCTTTGACTCCACCTAGTGCTTTCCATCAGGCAAAGTGGAGTCACTATGGTAGGCTAATATAAAAAAAAAAAAAAAGTTTTTTTTTTTCTGTATTTTCAGTAACATTGTGGTCATTTTACAAGGTTACACGGTTAGGATCTTCATTTTCGATAATGTAAAAGTAGGCAGTTAAAATAAATTATTAGCATAAACCCAGTATTCGCAATTATACATATATTTAAAACTGGTTAAGATTAAAATATATTTTATAAACACATTAATTACTTATTAGTAAAACGCGAGACACACGTCCACTTTTTTACCTTATTATTAATATAATAAAAATGTTACGTTTATTTAAGTTTCAAATGATTATTTTAGTCTCTATTTTATTTTTTTATATACTTATATGTACATATATATTGAGTGAAAGTCGATTTGGAGAGGGTTAAACACTGGATTACAATACAATATTCAACCACAGTGCTTACTGTTCATACAACAAAAATATAAATTGCTATTTTATCCAATGCCAGTCACGAAACAATAGCGCGATTCAGGCTGCGAACCATTTCGAGCCAACGCCATCTATCAGGCCATCTATTCAGGGGTTTTGTATTAAATTAGTTAATCGCGCTACGATTTCGTTGACCTATATTTACGTGAACATATTTCGAGATGTGTCTTAAGCTGAGTTGCTGGGTAGCAGCGACGAAACATGAAACCGCTCAAAATTATTCCGAAATGGAAGCAGAACCTTAAAGAAAATCTATCGACAAGCAAATGATCAGTACGACATTGAAAAAAAAATATAGATGCGAATCGTAGACGGAGAGATATATCATTTAAATGTCGTCGTTTTACCCACGGCATCGCTTGATGTCTATATCTCCCCATATCGAACTTACCGTTCTGTCACTAAGCCGTAACAGACAGAATTACTTTCGCATTTATAACATTCGTATTGAAGTAGAAATTATTGATTTTTGGAAGGCATAGCTGCAAAAATTTACTACTTATTATTTTCGATTCAATATTAGGCATAGGCACTCTTATTTAAAATCGGTGTAATAAAATAGACTATACTTGAAAAAAATCAGATTCATTAAATTACGAATAACATCGCAGTAATGATAACATAATTACCTGGATGCGATGTTATCAGTGACATAACGCTATTTTTTTGAGAGAAAGTGGAGTTCTAATTGAAATGACAGAAACATTTCAATTAGAAATAATAAAATTTTAATTGGCAAAATATGGATTGATTGTTTGATTATACCTCAGCGTAGCCCTTCAGGGATAACGGCGATATGTATGTGTAACACTGTGTCCATGTTCCTATTTATTTCTATCATGTTAAAACAGCATAGTACCTAAGACACTTAAGTTATTTTAAGGTCAACAACATTTAAATAAAAAATAATGCGTATTAAAATGTAAATATATTAGTACAGAACACAGAGGAAACACCACTTAAACTAGCTAAACCGGTAATGGCTACAGTGACCGCAAGACACCCAGATGTGCTCTATCGTTTTTGGCCGTTAATTTTTATAAATTATAGATTATATATATTTTGAAAGACGTAGTCAAATAGCTTTGAAACCTGTTAACGTTGTATTGAAGTTATGAATAAGTGCCAGCCGAGTGGTATAACCAGTAACTTCTTACTGTTTCCTCCTCCTTTCATAATCGTTGGCCCGGATTGTCTTTTTGGGATAAAGCGTGCGATTCTCGCTAGAGTAGAATAGGGTCACCCTATCTCTTCACGAGGGTGTTGCAAAAGGCGACTGAGGGATCGACCTGTTACCTGTTACATAGTATAAATATACAGTCCTGGACGAGGGCAATCGGCTTACCCCCTATTACTGGGACTAAATTATGGTTAGCAAAAGTGTTTGAGACACCCCTGCATACGCCTTCGCGGATACAGGCGTGAGTTTGAGTACGTATGTACGCATAGGTAGTTAAAAAAATATATAAGAAAAGTGATATTTTCATCATCAGGTGAACCGTCTGCTCGTTTGTCGGCCTATAAAAAAAAACCTTGTATATTATTCCTTTAACAGATACTTTTCGGATACCTCTGCCTATTCCTTCGCTGAGTGAGTATGTATGTTAGTAATTTCTCAGACAGGCAGAGGGGTTATGCAGTTAACCTGTAAGTATTCGGTTTACCTATTGTGTTAAAAAATAGTACATTACGATACGAGGGACTTAAGTAGCCGATTATTGAAGTCCCACGTATCGTACACTATTTTATAGTATGAGTGACTTCTCTTTTTTTTTTATCTCTCTCTCTGTCTATTGTCAAACAAAATCCGTGGATCGTGTGGTTTGTTTGGACAGTCACGGTGATGCGTTTTTATTTTGTTTATGGAGCGATTATATCTCTTATTCACATCGTACTAATATATTAATGATAATTTTATGTTAAAAGTATTTTGTATGTACAATGAGCAGCACAGAAGTTTTATATGATCCAGACGTTGGTTTATTCGTATACGATCCACTAAGTATCCATTCAAATGTATGTTATGTTTTTAACAATTGCAATGTTACCGTAAATAGTAATGGAAATTGTGTTTTTATAATCGCATTGTAGAAAATGCAGTTCAAGCTAAAAATATACAAAAAAACTAAATGTTTTCATTTGAGTATATTCCTGCATGTTTCTTGATAAATAACTTCAATATTTTTTTTATAATTTATTATAAAATATTTCAATAATGTTCATAACATAATCTAATGTTTTGTTTATAATTTAAGATATTCTAATAGATATTACTAATTAAAATTTTTATGTTTGTGTATTAATTATTGATGTAATTTTATCGTGTTTCAATAAACATTGGTTTCCAAATATTAAAAAAAAGTTTTCAAATTTCCTCAAAAAAAATTGCAAAGTTAATATACTACTCTAAATATATAAAAATCAAAGAAAATACTACACTGATTTATTTAATGCTTACTTCAGCCGGTATATATGTTGATACATGTTTGACAGTTTAAATTAACCATAAATGTGAAGATATATTATTAGTATTATTATATTTTCTGGTGCTCCTTTGAATGATTACATGATATTTCTCCTTTTTCTGCTTATTTGTATGTTTAAAAAATATATTTTATAGTTTATTGTCTTTATATACGATTCCGTGAAGTAAGTAAGTGCGTGGTTTAAGCAAAGGATAGCGTGCAATAAGCGGATAGTTAAGTTCCGCGCAAGCGTGATTTAAAAGTGATTTTAAGTCACTGAGTACTATAAAAAAGTTTAAATAATAAGTAAAATATAAAATTTACTGGAAGTAAAAAGGAAAGGATTTTTTAGAGCCATGTAACGAAACTATTACACTGAATGAACATCCTATAACGTTAATATTTAAATTGACCAAATAACAAGTTATTTCAGACATTTCGCACATGTTACGTAGATCTATTTCATCGAGCTATAAACGGATTTGTTAACATTTACCTAACAAAAATAGTAAATCAGCGATAAATAATTCTATTTAATAATATCAAAAAAGGTCTGAAGTGTTTCGCACCATAGTGCGAATTAACCAATGACAAAAAAGAGTAGATTCAAAAAGGATCTTTGAGCAATTCGCTACATGGTACGAACATCTCGGTGTATGAAATTAAGCAATAATTGCGTGTAAACTTATGTGCAACTAATGTATTTATGTTTGTATACAATTAAAACAATACAATGAAATGGTTTATTTCGCTATAGTTATTGAAATCCCCGAAAGCAACAAGTCAGTCTTGTTAATAAGTAAGAGAAGTTAAATAATTAAATTCAGTCTTCATTCTCCTTGCTATAAAGACGTTTTCAGTTCCAGTTTAACCTTCTCCAAAATAATATAATACATACCAGACGGTTAACGGTAATACGCTTGCACCATATTACATACATAATATAATACATACCTAAAAGTCATGGGCGGCGGTAGTCACTTACCATCAGGTGACCCGTCTGCTCGTTTGCCCCCTATCGCATAAAAAAAACATGAGTTAAAGGGTATGAATTAAAGGAAAAAAATGTTAAAATATTATAAATTAGGCATTCCAATTTAATGACGACCGGTTGAGTAGGCGTGGAAGTATAGCAAACAAATATGAAACTAACAAATTTATATTCGTAATTACGATATTACTGTGACTATTAGTATATTAGTATGAGTATGACACGACTGTGACTACGATTGACGACAATCTAATAAGCACTGTAAAAGTACGTAGTGGTCCTTTTCTCATATACTAACATACATCATATAATATATATTATCTATACTAATAAAATAAAGCCGAAGAAATTTTCTAATACTCTATTTATTAAAACGCTCTTATCTCTGCAATTACTTATACAATTAGATTAGAAATATATAAATAAATTACTTGTCGTAATCTCAAAAATATTTTTGTTCTAGATAGAGTATTTACAGAGGAATAATATACACTATAAAACATCACGCTGCAACTTTTATGAGGAGAGGAGCAGTGACAGAAACGCAAAAGTGGATTTAATTCTTTATATTGTGGTAAGTACCTAATTTAATTTACCTTATTTAAGTATATAAAGCGTCAGTAAAAATTAATTTCAACTGATTAGAATGTAGATAAAATTACCTAACTTACTCTATTATCTACTACCATGTCATCAGCCGGTACATTACGATACCTAACCTAAGCTAGCTTTTAGCTATAGCTTTAACAAGGTCAAAGTTCTTATGACCGAAACTTCAATCACAGGTAATTTGTGGAGATCCTGTAAAACAGTACATTTATAACATATATATGACCCTGACTGTATGCTTTATAAAAAAACAATATTTTCTGCTTTTATATTATAGGTGATGCTTTAAATTCCGCCTTTTGTAGAAGACGATAGTTCTAAGTAGATATTAATCTTGTCAAGAAAATATCAAAATATTAAAAATACTGGCAACCACTGATTGGCAATTTTAGAATTTGTAATATTGTGTCGTGTAAGACTAATACATTATTTGGAGATCAAAAGTTTAATCACTACTGCAGTTATTACAGAGTCCTTTTGAGTCTACTATTAGTCTTTGATTTTTTCCATAAAAACGTTAAACTTCATTTTCATGTAAGTAGGTATTTAAAATGTATTCAAATTGTTGTCAATTGTTTCTTGTAGCCAATGGCGTGAATGGATTGAAGAGTCCTTACGTTTTTCTTGATGCTTCCCCGTTCGCAGTTATGACTTCCTATGTTTGAAATTGTATTATTAATCACAGGATTTTTAGTGTACTCTTTATGTTTACAATCTTATCGTACTTTCATGGTTGACCGTAATGCAAAAAAAAAACAAATTACTTTTAAGAGGAATGTTTAGGCGTTTGTCTAGTCCTAAACCTATAGTACCCAACTACCTTTTTTGTTTTTTTTTTATCGTGTGGATACCCCCACATGTCATCACCTCACTGGAGCCAACAGTGAAGTGGTATGTCGGACTCGAACCGACTAAAACCACACTGTGTTCCGTCACGAGGTCTATTGCAGAGGACCCTGGTATACCCTAAGAATGAAGCTTCCGAGAACCCCTGCAGACCTTGGTCGCCTGATGCTCAGACGACCACGAAAGACCGAAAGCGGGGAGCCTGGCCCCCCTCCAACTTAAAAAGGCGCGTGCAAAACACGACGCGTTACCGTCTCAAGCCTGCTTCTGCTAGGGTAGCGGGCAGCCCGATCCGCTACCTTCTGCGCCCTCCGGCGCCTGGTGCGCCCTCTGCGGGACGAGAATAGTATCTAACCTACCTAATATAAAGCTAATTCGTAATAATTCAATTTATAATATTTTTCCTTAAGTAGATACATAAAGTATAACGCGACGACCTTTGTCAGCAATTAGGCACCCATTCACACAATACTAATACACTATCTCAAATAATGTAATAAGGTCTATGTATATCTCATCTAATAAATACTATTAGATGATACCTTTCAGGTTTTTATATATACGTATGTTGTGTCCTTGTTTCAGAGTCCTTGTTTCTTGATAAATTTCATGATTTTAGGTCAATCGGAAATACATATATATATATCGTTGTATAGGGTTTTGAATTAAAAACGAAATGTTCAAATTGGTTGCGTTGTGTTTCATATATATTTTACATACATTTGCGTTATGGACAGTGGAGATACCACCTCGCATTCCGGAGAAAAAGGGTCTTGACAGACAAACTGATAACCGAGGGCTCCTATTGGGGGTCCTGTTTTTTGCTTTTTGAGAAATGGGTCCGTATTAAAAATAATTTAAATAAAATGTTAAAACGTAAACTAAAACCAGTATTGAAATGTCCATTCAGCCCACACGTGAACATACGTTTATTATTGTCAGCGGAAGCAAAATTAATTGAAACTAAAATAGGAAGTACTCCTTTTATAATTTTTATTTCCTAGTATCTTTTCTTGTGTTCTTATGCTTATGTAGATTTAATCAATTAATTCACAATCACATATTGTAACATTGAATCTAAAAATAAGAATTAATATTAGTATTATATTGAATTATATAAATTTTATTTGTTTTTAGAATACAGTCTACAATTTACTAAAAGGAACCCTAACGTTATCAAATATAAGTATTTTTTTTATATTGACTGGACGGCAGGTCTAATGGTTAGTCATCCTGACTACAAAGCCAGAAGTCATGGATTCGATTCCCAAACTTTATAAAAATTTTGTGATCCACAAATAGTTGTATCGGTCGAGGTGTTTAAAGTGTGTTGTTTAATTGTTTGGTGGGCCCACTAATGCGGCAGTTGTCTTAAAAATAAAATTATATCAAATCTATAGTTTTATCCGACGCATAGAAAACGAAATACAAATTTTATATCCATTTTAAACAAAATACGATTATGTCTATTTTACTGTTTTGTGAGTAATGTTAGACGTCTTTATGTCTTGCTTATCTTGAGCTGTCTTTATTAATCATGCAAGCCAGTTTTGTACTGACTTCCGCCAGCGACATATGTCCGGGTACGTCAAAAGGTCATGTTTTGGTCAAATAAAGCCCAATAAGGATTAGTGTAGGTATGTAATATTCAAGACCTGATCATTTAGTATTTCGGTAGTGATCACGTCTAGTTAAGCTATCATTTGTTCATAACAAACTAGCTATTGCCTTTGCATAACAAACTAGCTATTGTTTGCTTGGAAATTGTATACGGTTCAATTTTTAGGAAGTGTAGTAGTGACTACTAATACTGCACTATTTTCATTGAGATCTGTTCAACTATTCTGGCGTGTTCGAGTAACAAACATCTCAGATATATCATTAAGTGTTTTAGTAACTTGGTTGAAAGTGCAAGATCAGTGTTCAATTCAGTTTCTGGTTAAAGATTTACTGGTAATATTACAATTTTAGAATACAAAGGGTCGTAGCTACGTCTCACAAATTTGACATCTAATAACAGCATGTTTACAAAATTTTATAATTTATGATCGGCAGAATATTTAAAACTCACATTTATTACAGACATTAAAACAAAGTCGCGGCTTGCCTTCACCTGACCTGTCTTTATTTCGTTTAAATGTAATAGAATTTAATTTTGCCTTATTGTACCGCCCTATTAGTTGATCTATTAGTCGATCCTGAACGAGTTCGTATTCTAAAATACCAAGTATTCGTGTAAGTTGCACTGACCCCAAGTCATTAGACTTATGTTATTTTTTTATACTTTTAAATATATATACAAATGCCGCACACATTTGTTAATCCGGACACAGCTGATGATCATGACATTCTTAGACTTTGTAAAACAGGTTTGCGACTTTGCTCATTGAATTGAGACGATAAGATAATCCATTTTCTTTTAAAAAAAGACAGGTTGCTATGAGAGGCTTGAAACATTTAGGTAAATCCGTCGTTATATAATATTCTTTTAAGCGACTTTCATTAGGAGTAGGTCGATTCCCTTTTAATATATCTAATTTTAAACACTATTTAGACGACCAATTTTTGACACACTGTACTGAAAATTAATAGGTCGTCTAAATAGTGAACCAGTAAGCAGTTAATTAGTTGTTCTCAATTTCTGGTTCACTTAGCTTTATCAATTGCAACACAGAATTAAAAACGAATGAAAGGTTTTCCGTAATAATTGGTTCTGTGACTTATTCGCAAGGTTGGGTTTATATAAGTTGACCGTTTTACGTTGATTCTAGTTAGGTATTGATAGAGGAATACTCTATTTACCAATACTCTTATTATAACTTGCACGGTTTACACTTATTCTATGCTCAATGTAATAACTAAATCCATTTCCCTCGGGGCGAAGCAATAACTACACGCTGCGTAATAGTGGGCGATTAACAGTACATTTCCCGTTTTATTTTGACAACGTCTGCTAAGCCAGTTCGGTTTGTGATATACACCTATACTCATATAATCTGTACTAATCATATCATTAAGCCTGAGAGATTTTAACTGATTGTTTATTTAAACGCGCCTATCTCTGGACTCATCTCTATATTTGTTTTTGGCATTGGATAGAATATTTATTGTCTATCGCCTCCCCCCAACCTTCATCACCCTCAAAGGTGGGCAGCGCACTAAGGACTCTTGAGTTGCACGTGTCCATGGGTGGCCGTTGTCACTTACCATCAGGTGACCCATCATTTCGGTAGGAAGATATCCTAAAGCTCAAGAGAAAATGTATATAGTGGAAGTCTAGGCTGTTATATAGTATTAGGTCCTTACATATGTTATTAGCGTTTTCTATAGAAAAAGTAGAACGAGAAAAATTTTTATCTATGCACTTTCGGCATTTCAGCATGATATGTAGTTGATTGATTCAATTGCTGAAAAATTGTGGGGGCGAGCTATCAAGAACTCTTTCAAATGTGGTTATAACTGCCTAACCAACGGTACTAACTATGCCTAAACATACGCCTATAATATGTAAGCCTGTGGTTCTTGGTGGAGTATAATATAATAATATAAGCTATCTCTCTCCGTAAGTGTCGTGTCGTGAAAGGCGGCTAAGGAATCTGACTGTTATCTATTAGACAGTATATATACTGCCATACAGCAATGAAAACAGCAAGAGACTTGCCCTTTATAACGTAAGTAGGGCTGCATTATAGATGGCAAAAAGTCTGCGTCTGAGACGATATTGCGTTCACATTCGAGGATATGGACGCGAGTGTTCGTCTGGAAAGTAAACCTTTTTGCTTTCAATAGTTTACGTAGAAACAGTGTAAGTATGTAAAGCAAAATATGTATCCTAGTATAGCTTAAACTTTTGTACAAAAACCTACTCTATTAAATTGGAAACAAGTTATCGTAACTGTTATTGAACACGTAAGGTTACTATACTATCGATCACTAAAAAAAGGCGGATGATTTCATCTGTCAATACACTGGCATATCTAAGTAAAAGCGTGTCTGCTCAAGGTATTTCCTTACAATTAAGGCTGCCTTATATCCAGGTTTGACCCGGAGTTGTCTCATTTTAGAGGGCGTTCGGGAAGTGCCCGGGCCCAGGTTTCATTTGTAGTCCGGGGTTGAAAATTTCAAGTTAGCCTTTTCAAGTTAGTTAGTTAGGCAGCCATATCTACTGACTAACGTTGTGCATATTTTTGGTTAATTTAAAGAGATTTATTTTAAGGTTACTAATATTTTAAAAAGGTTTGTATTTACAACAGAGTACGATATATCAGGATTGGAAGCCCCAAAATGCGCGGTTTTTATGCTTCTTGTACTGGTTGCCAGATCTTAAAGATCAAAGGCAGCCCACAGTTACAGTAAATAAAATAGCTCTAACAACTAGCCTGCTGCTGTTGAATTTATTTATGTTCTACATAAGAGATCATCAATTTATAAGACCAATATACTACGTAGTCATGAACACCTTACAGACATACTTAAAGAAATTAACATCCTAATGGTAATTGGTGTATTTATGAAAACATTATGTATGTTAGAAAAACATCTGTAACTATTTCAACACGATGTGAAAGATTGATTGATTGGAATACATTTAGAAAGTCAAAATTTAGATTAGCATTAGTACAAATGTACTTTTATGGGGCACTGTACTACAGGGGACATTAAAATAAACCACAAAGAACACCCAGACTCTGAACAACAACTTAAGGATTACACAAGGTGTTGTCGAGTGTGGGGATCGAACCCACAACCACAACCCGTAACGTAGTGGTGGAGTGAACACTGTGCCATCCGTGCTGACAGAGAGTACTGTGTTCAATTATACTATGTTATAATAAAATGGGTTCTAATAATTCTTCAACTAGACAAGAAGAAATTAAAAAAAAAACGCACGCTTAGCAAATAATGTGTAAGTAATGTACTTGTTATTTAGTTTGAAAATTTAGTGTTGTATTCATTTATAATACATTTATTATCATTATTTAACATGTACTTATTTATTGTTGTTTAAATTTATTATTATTCCTGACAGTGATACTTTTTATAAAATATTAACATAATTTTATAAAAATGTGTTTACATTGTAGGTATTTTATGATAGTATATGTTTTATTTAGAGTTTTTGTACATGTGAGAACTGTGTAATCACTTATTTCGCTGTATTTTCTGTCTTTTGTCAGAGTACCTATATCATACTCGCCTAAAAGTCCTGCCGAAGGTGGCGTAGGTATCCGGTCGTTCAGCTCGAGTGCTTTGATCAAGGCTTGTCATCTCCGGACTCCTATTTCTTTACATAATCCTATTCCTCACATTTTTACACTTCTAAACTGTAACAAGAAAATAGTGTTAAATATTTGAAAAAGTGTCTTTGGAGTTTCATTCTTGTTTTTCTCCATAGAATCAACGTTTGCGTGTTTCAGTTTCACGATTGACTTAGTCCAACTGACTTCTTATTATTCTCTTGGCAGTTTAAAATATATAGGTATTTTGGAATTGTAATTGATTTAAAGCTAATAATCATTTTGATTTGAGACGATTTCTGTGGCCAGTAAATCATATTCTGACTATCACAAGCTTTAATTTAGTACCTGTCCGGATTAACTGTCTGCGTTGAAATCTTAAAAGTTAATTTGACCTGCGTTCCGGTTTCTGACAGAGCTGTATATATAGAAATTGTTTCGCTATCGTTCTTATTTTAATAATATATGAAAGCTTCTCAAATACAGACTTTGAAAGAATTTCAAAACGCTCATAATTTTACACGTTACGCAACGTAACGTAGAACAACAGCTTCGTAAAATCCTTTTTAATATTGTAAATGCAAAAGTAGGTTCATAATTTTTTACAGGTTTGAGGTCAGCGGCATTCTTTGTTTCTATCTTATTGCCTTAAATATCATCAATAATGAAAACAGTGTGACTTGAATCTTTAAACCAAACGAAAATGATAATCTCCTTTGTCCACAAAAGTATTCGACCGGTTCGAGGCGAATATCAATCTTATCATATACTTCTCTACCATCTACACACATATACATATGTGTCTAATACGTCAATGCTTTAGGTATATACCGGTTTCATTGAACTAAACCCACGAAATTTAAACATTCTTAAATAACCTTTGGTAGAGTCCAGATGCCTTTCAATCTTGAAACATAAAAAAAAGATGTGTAATTAATCAATACAAAATAGTGCAAATTTAAATTAAAATTAAACAGAAAAATATTTTAAACTTAAAATTTAATACATTTTTTTTTTATAAATCAGTGACAAAATGTTGGCTTTACTACTTGGCGTTGTGACATTTTTTTTGTACTATTGGTGGAAATGGACTGCTAGATACAGGCGTTTGAAAGCTACAACAAAGCTGCCTCCAATGTACCCCGGGGCTCTGCCAATTCTTGGCCATGCACATTTACTGATTGGAAATACTACACGTGAGTTATTTTAATGAAATCATAACTAATTAAACTTACTGCATAGATTTCGCTGTGGTTTAAGTGGTCACTTTGCCACTACGCTGCCGTGCCAAGTGTTGTGGGTTCGACACCACACGAGGCAACACTTTTTGTAACCCATAAATTGTTGTTCTGAGTCTGGGTGTTCGTTGTGTCTGTTATTTGAATGTTTGTAAAGTCCCCGGCGATACAGGAATTATTGGAGAATTTTATTTTGGAGGAATTACAGGAGTTGACTTTTTAGGAAATCATATAAATGCGTAGTTGACTTTATTTATTTGTATGTGTCTGCTTCCACTAATAAACACATAATCAATTTTTAATACACGTTTTGAAGGATACACAAAAGACATAGAAGAACTACTGTTCCTGAGGGATACAATAAACTTATATGACTGCGACGCCGCGGTCGAAAATCTGTATTAAAATCTTTTCATGATCTCTGTACTTTGCTAAATAATAAAAGACAACTAAGCTGGATATTAAAAAATGTGTTATGAATATGTTGTTATAAATATTGAGATATACGATAGAACCTTTTAATATGAAAGAGTTAAGTTAATAACGTAGACATTTGCTGTAACAAGGAAGAGGCTGGGAGGAATAGGATTTGACGTATAAAAGCTTTTTATTTAAATCTACTTGAAACTACAAATCTTTAATAACTGGTTATTTATTTGAAGAGAGGACTTAACCAGAATTAAAGTTTAGGAACCTTACTTTGATGAAGACTGAGTCAGCGTACATTTACTGAATGCGATCAGAGAACAATATAGTATATTGACAAATTAATTTAGGGCAAGAACAATCTGAAGAATCAAAAAGATCAAGATATGGATCCAATTATATTATCAGAATATTTTTTACAATAAGTAAATCTATTTAATGGATATAAACTCATAAATCCACAATTCTTGCGTATTTCATTAGCCGTGTAATAATATAAAGTATTCTGCCTAACCCTTCGAGGATGTAGGCGTGAGTCTATGTATGTATGTTTGTATGTATATATGTATCTTTACATATAATAAAATTGGAACAAGCCGATGTCTTTACATAGTCATCACATTGAAGAAACAAAAACATGGGGATCTTTATTAGAGCAACTGAAAAACAAAACAAAAATGTTTTTAGGATTTTGGCTATCTTTTTGTTTGTATGTTTGTACAAGCATCACTCAAAAAGTACTGCGTGGAATTGAGGTGTAACTCAAATACTATAGGCTCTTTTTAGGGCATCTCTGCATAAACAAAAATTTATGAAGAATTGTAGATACCTGATTCTTAATTCGAATTCGAAAAGTTAGTATATAAAGGCGTAATGGATAGCTTATAGCAGTAATTTTATTTTGGCTCGAAAAAGAAAGGTATTTTTATAAGTCGAGTGTTCATTATTTAAAAAGTTTGTTGCTTACAGAGATTCATCAATATCATGGTAGCATACTTTAATTAACAGAAATAAAAATATGTATATGATTATTATTTTTAACTTTCTGTATACTAAACGAAAATTTCATGGGTACAAAAGAAAATAATATCTAAACTAATACTATGCCGAGAAAAAAACATTTCGTATGTTTTGAATTTAAAAGCTCAATAACAACGGCAGCGATTATAAAAAAATCTTTCAGGTAATATTTTATTTTTATAAGAGTAAAGATCCGAAGATTGCAATAATTTAGCAAAAGTCTACCTGTGAAAGTCTTAATTTGTTGTGCTGCGAAAACCATACCACAAAAATATCCACGAATAGTCCACAATATTATGGTTAACTCAAATTAAAAAAAAACAAATAGCGACTATTGTAGTCGCTATTTGTTTTAATGCGTATGCAGAATCAAACGATGACGCTATTCGTATCAAGATTAAGCCAAGTTATTGTTTCAGTTAAATAGTTTCATAAGAATTATCATCAAAAACGTATTTATTGTGCAAATAATGATAAATTGTAGGAAGGTGTACCCTCTATATCTTCATTTAAAACATTAAAAGTAGAATGTTTTATAATAATAGATATTTATAGGTTATAATACTTTAGGTACGAGTACGTATTTTTTAGCCGTTTTATATTGTGGTGACCAAATACAGTAGAGGCATGTCAGCACCATCTCGAAGACCAGTCGAACTACGTAGAAACTACACTAATGACGTAGTACTATCCCGAATCACGAAAATAAAGTTCTGGCGCCGATTAAAATATAAACGAATTCCCGACATTCACCGTTGGGCCGCAGTCCGGCAGGCATGATCACCTTTCCTGATTGGAGGATCCTCCCTTTGTGTTGGAGGGGGATAACACCGTAGTATACTTACATGCATGGTTAAATCTTAATAAATTAATTATATCCTAGTCAGTAGTCTATCGAACATAAACCATCTGGTTAACAAATATTCATTGTTCACAGATCTATGGAGTATTTTGAAGAAGTTTACAATGGCGTCCTTGAAAAGTGGGGGTGTTATGTGCGGCTTTATTGGAACTGATATATACTATTGTAAGTACATTTTTATATTAATATTCGATTTTCTTATGACCAATGCCCCTTGTATGCGGTGGGGTGACGTCACCGGGGTATTGGTAAGGTGGTATGTATGGTGCCCTGGCAAATGTCTTCATCCCCCCGTGCCGCGCTGTCTCGGGCCTCCTTCTGCTACGGCGACAGTTAGCCCTCATGGAGGCTGGAGATTAGTTTACACACTGTGGTGCCTTGTGGGTCTTCTGCGGGACGGAATAGTACTAGCTCTGTCCCACTACCTTCCTGTTGCTTCTTTGGTAAACATCACTGCCTTACAGTCCCACGAGGAGGCTAAATCCTAATAGCTTCAGCTAGTATATAGAGTATTAACATACTTACACCCGCTCATTTCCAAGGTAGACAGGTGACCTTGCAAAAGATTCGATCGTTAAAAATCGTTTCATTATCACAAACTATTAAACCACAATCCACTCTTATTGATTATATCAATTGATTATTGGTTTTGTGTAAATAGTAGCGAGTGACGACAAAATATTTTATGTATATATGTGATATATTTCTGTAAGTGTTAAAACTTCAAAGAATTAACACTTACGCAAACGTTATGTCTACACCCATTTTGTTCACTGAGGAAAACGTACCTACGAATCATTACATTGCAAACTTCATGACAGTTGTGTTAAATAAATTATCTTGTCATAACTCAAAAGTAAATAACGGACATATTAGTATAATAACAATAATCATAACAACAATGAACATTGTTTGATTTTTCACCCCGACTCCAAATTATAGTGTTGTCATCCAAACATTCCAGTTTACATATACATATATATACAAAATTTCATTTCGATTTAACAGTTTAAAGTACCATCAGATTGACTTCTAAGATTTATTTACATAGTCATTGAGTTACAAGTTAAGCTAACACAGACCATATATAGCAATTCATATTATTAAAAAAATATAAAACTAGCATTATAAAATTTTCCTCTATATAGTAGATTCTTTTGCTAACTTTATCTGGAAATATCGGAGGATCGTGTGCTATGGTTTGGGGTGCAGGGTTTTGTGCTGAATTTATTTCCACAAACTCTTATTTTGTGGCTTCAAGAAGCTGTAGTCACAGCGGCCATACGCCGGACAAGCACTTCGATTTATGTACTCTATAAATAATTTCACGCGAAGATGACCCTGATCTTCATACCAGATCTGAGATTTGAAAGCCGTGTTGCGATGGGGCTTAGGTAACGATGTGCCAAGGTTTTAGGGAACGAGGAGAAAGTTTTCGCTCCTGGAGTCGACAGAAGCTGGACACTGCTATTTATTTTTTATTATTACTCTTTGCTATCAAAGAAGCGTTGAGACGCTGCAACAACCAAATTTAGCTAAATGTTAGGATTGAGAAGAGTGTATTCGATGTCTCAAGGTTCAGAGCAAAATCTACAGTCAAAAAAAACTCTATACTAGAGATATAGTACGCTGACGATGTGTGCCTCATGTCTAACATCATGGCAAATCTCAGGAGGATGTTGATGCCTTACATCAATCTTGTGAACTCTTTGGTGTACTGTTAAGGACTTCTAAGACTCAAATTCTCAAGCACCAACCAAGAAAAAGCTAGGCTGATCCAACACCATTGATTTTAAATAGAATACTGCTGGAGGACGTTTCCCATTTCAAATATCTATACAAAATCACATATTGCTCAAGTTGCTGTCAACTTTGGAAAGCTCATTGACCGTGTCTGGAGATCTCATGATCTGAAGCTGGAAATAAAGGTTAGTGTCTATAAGGCACTAACCACTCCATGCCTATTATACGGCGTGGACACATGGTGCCTCTATAAACAAGATATAAAAAGGCTATATACTTATCACCTATCACCTGTCTGAGTTAGATACTTGGGATCAAATGCCAAGACCGTGTGCCGAACGCTGAAGATCTTGGTCGCTCCGGAATGGAAAGAAGAAAGAAAATTCCCGCATTAGTAATAATTCCTGTATCGCAGAAGACTTTACAAACATTCAACGGACACAAATAACACCATGACCCGGGAGTACTAATTGTGGATCACATACATTTTAGTCCCGTGTTGGAATCGAACCCACGATCTCCGGCTCCGCAGTTAGGGTCACTAACCACTAGACCTACTGGCCAGACCACTGTCTTTTATTCTGAGAGGGGTAAAAGGAAATACGACGGTCAGCATCCGCACTATAAGGATGTCTTCAAAAGTTATCTGAAAGCTTGCTGTATCAACACTACTACTTGGGAGGAGCTTACTACAGATACATATTACTACATGGCGGTCTACTGTCTTATCAAGATCTATCAAGATTAAATCGTTAGAAGAGAAAAATAGAAACTAAAAAAGAATGACCTAAGCCTTCCTACACGTATACATATAACTCAACGGGCCAACACTGCCACACCTGTAACAGAATATTTAACACCAAGTCTGGTCTGGCTAGCCACATAACGGTTTATAAAAGAAATGATCCTTGATTAGCGATAAGTTTTTAAGTCCATTGTTGATCCATGCCCATAATAATGATAATTTCGCTATTAAATTAGTTATATGGGTTATATGTTCCGAGTGTTTGTATGTATACATGTATGTATTTTTACATATAGGTGTGTGATATTTCTTTCTTCCATCCATCTTTATGACTATGATGATTTAGTTGGACATACATTGTAGGTATTATTTGAATCGTCTCAGCAGAAGGAGGAGAAATATAATGCAGCCGGTGTTTACATATTTTTTACAGAATTTTCTTCTAATAATAGTTTTATAATCATGGTGTCTACTAAGTATTTTTAGCATTTATTGTTTCTTTTTTAGTAATATCAGATCCGGAAGACAGTGTAACAGCAGCGAATGCCTGTTTGCAGAAACATTACGCTTATGATTTTGGCAAACCTTGGATGGGCGAAGGCCTCGTGTTGGCTTCAGGTAAAACCTAATTTATTATCAGTTTTTACCAAGATTAAAAAAAAAGAGAAACTTTTGCACATCCCACACACATTGGTTTCAAATGAATGTTAGTGATCATTGCAGATATTTGGAACGTCGGGAAAGCGGTGTATTTAAAATATTATTATAGGGTATCATTTCAGTTTTAATTTCCATTTCATTTTTTTATTGCTCTCTATATGTGATTGCAAAAGAATTATATAATAGACAAAATATGAACCCTGTCAATCACGGCTTAATAGATAGAAGAGAAGAAAAGAGTCAGCCACTGGTATAATTACTATAATATTGCAACAATTTAAATAAGTAATCAAAATTCAGATTATTAATGTTATGATAGCTTTTGTCGAGGAGAAATTGTCTTAATTTATTAATAAAACTGTTGCATTTATTTTCTTTTTTATGGTATCTGGTAGTTTATTGTATATTCTTATAGACATTACACATGTACTAGTTGAGTGCATGTTTAGTCGCGAGCTAGGCAGGTTATGTCTGTTTCTAGGTCTTAGTGTCATTTTCTATTGTATGTCTTCCCATTTAGTATAACCTGGATATTTGCTGACAAATTTACATATTTCAAATACATTTAAGCTGGGCAAAGTGGAGGTTTGCAATGATGAGTTATGAAGGTTTATGGTTAATTCATCTATTGATGATTTGTTATTGTGAATATTGCACTAAGTGATTTATCACTATTCTATAAAGTTCCAGTTTGCAAAGAATCTACATATGTAAGTGTTTGTATCCGTTAAGTTAACTTAATCAGTATTCAATGTAACAGTTAAATGATCATTTCATTTTACCGTTATATTTCTAGCAGTTCATCATTTTCAACACGCTTATGTTCTTAAATTTTGAATACACTTAATTTTAATATTATAAACGTGGATATAAGGCAGCCTCTTTTACTTTTACATCGTAACCACAGCAAGCCGGTAATCATCAAATTTCATGTAGCTAAAATAAAGTACATGGGGAACCTTTTCAAAGAGAGATGTATCCCCGAAGACCACACCTCGGGGATATATCTCTTTGAAAAGGTTCCCGATGTACCTACCTAAACACGAGCGAAGCTTAGGACAAAAGTTAGTTACAAATAAAGTAAAAAAGTCTAATTATAACTTTGACTGCAAAGATGGCCAGTATGCTACCGCGTCGAATGTTATGGGTTCGATCCCCGCACGGGACAACACTTCGTGTAATCCTCAAATTGTTGTTCTGAGTCTGGGTGTTCTTTGTGTCCGTTGTTTGAATGTTCCTAAAGTACCCCGCGACACAGGAATTAATCCTAATGCGGGAGTTGTCTTTTTCTTAACAATAACAATAACAATTATTTTTAAAGTTCTCGTACTGTTCATTACCTGTACCCATTCGTTGTAATAAAAAGTAGTATAATTGAGATTATAAGATTAGGATTTTTATCACATGACACTGAAGTTAAACATATAAAAATAACGGGAACGGAACTTTTTTAAATTCTATTCCAATTTTAAATTTAATAATTACAACATATATTTATCTTTATTATAGTTAGGTGCAGTTATGAAATATTATCATTTTATGTTCTTTTTTCTTTGTTGAAATTAACATTGTATTTGTCTACTTATATTTATGAATCTATTTTAATGTACTTTAGATAACTAGTTTAAAAAAATTAAAATAAAATACAAACCTGTTTCAAGATGAGGTAACATGAGCATTCCGTATGCTACATAAATTATTTGTTAATTTTCATTTTAACGATGACTATATCCCATTAAGGCAGATGCTATTAAACGCCGATATTTTGCCAACCGTTATATAATTTAGTATCTCTTAGGTAAAGAGGGCCAAACTTTTTGCTATCAACCAGCCACTGCATAAACTGTATACATATTGTCAGAAAGATAGCAGTTCAATCCCTAAGTCGCCTTTTACGATATCATTGGGAGAGATGGGTTGGCCCATTCGAATCAACAGAGAAGTACCCTGTAAAAAGAATATAATTTAAATTAATAAAATAGACATCTAGTTAATAAATTGACAATTACGTAGTATTTATGAATATACATATTTTACTAATGCGGGAGTTGTCTTTTAAAAATATATATATACAGAAATATAAAAAGTTATTGTATTCAAAGTCTGATTAACAACACAATGGCTTTCATATTTACCGTCATTATAATTAAAATATGAAATCGAAATTATGATTTATAAAAAAGTTATAAAGGATGGCTTAAAATTTTGTTAAATATGTATTTTATTAATTGTAGATTGTAAGTTAAAATTAATCATTTTCTTTATTTAATAATAGGCTTTAACGGTCTCTTCTTCACTCGTTTTTGAGCACAGTGGTCTCAAGTCTCAAGTGAACGAGACACATTAATATAAAAGAGATTTTCAGGTCCAACTTGGAAACGGCACCGTAAGCTTCTGAATCCGGCCTTCAGTCTTCAAGTACTCCACGGCTTTTTGGGAGTATTCAATGAGCAAGCAAGAAGACAAGTCAAACATTTTGACGCAGAAGTGGGAAGAGGGGAATTCGATCACCTCGCCACGTTGAAGCATATAGCTTTAGAGACTGTGTGTTGTAAGTACTTTAATGCATAAACAGTTTATAGTAACAGTCATATATGCAAAAAATATTCTGAGTTTCGATGGCGGCCTCACATAAAAAGGGTTCTACTTAACATACATATACTTATTGCGACCCACTGTTTTAATGTCTCAACAAAAACATATCTCTAAAACACAGTAATCGTAGTCAGTCGTCTACGCAAAATATATTTAAATGTTACTTTTATTGATTGTACTTATTTGCCATTCAACGTGTTAATGCTGCCAGCCTCCTGAGAACGCTACCAGTAGCCGAAGATGCGGAGGAATTTTACTATGCATGTTTGTGAATAGTCACTATTTTTATTTTATCATATTTTTCTTTTTAGTTTTAGTGAAATTTAAATATTCATTTATTATTTTTAATTGTATTAGAAGTTAGATTGTATGTGTGTGTGTGATAATGTAAACTTATACTTTTTTAGTAATTACTTTAGTAAAAGAACTAAAGGTATGGTAGGTATGGTACGGTAAGTAAGAATAATTATTAGATTAAAAAATTTGCAAGACACTCGTTTAGTAACAGTAAATTTATAGTAACAGTATATTTTACGTTATTACTAGGACACTTCTGATCAAAAAATCTAAACACTTCAGAAGTTTGGTTTTGTATGAGTTTTTTTTTTACAATAAACAAAAAATAATAATTCTGCCAATTAATTGCGGATACGGAAAATAATTTATTTATCTATAGTGTTTCAAGTTCAACAGGTAAGTTTTTACCCTTTAAGAAGAATTTTTAAAATGTTAGAAACAAGGACGTAAAACATAAAATGTTTGAAAACAGTTTCTCATAGTATCTCGTATTTCCTCCCCAGGAATGACTGCTTCCATGCGGTTGCTTATGGAATAGATGAGAGTCACAACCTTGTATTGTGGGATGTAATCCCACTCTTCTTGTATAGCTGTTTAAAGCTGGCCAAGCGTCTCCAGAGTAGGATCTCTCACTCTGACTCGTTTTTTTCAACTCATCCTATAGTGTTCTATGGGATCTATGTCCGGGCGTCTTGCTGACCAGCCCACAAACATAATACCGACTTTGCACAGGTACTCTTCGCCAATAAAATGTGCGTAGGGTGCCACATGCGGCTTCAGTAACGTTACCCATTTACTGACGCGAGATACAAAAGCAAGTTCAGTTTTTCCATCGGCGCTTATGCCTCCCCAAACCGCCACCGTAACTGACTCTCCCTTCAGTTGCAGCAACTTGCAAAACGCTTCGCCAATCTTCTTCTAATAGTAAAAATCGCTACCAGTCAATCCTAGAACCTCACGGAGCCTCTGCTGCCGTTGAATAGATATAAAGTGACGATTTCTTTATCTTGTTCAGACGTGACTCGATATCAGATCCTGGATAGCAAGTAAACATACGAGTTTCCCGATAATGCTAATACACTCCATTGACAGCAGAGAGGCTAAGATGCAATCGAACAGCCACAACACGTTGACTATACCCTGAATCCAGAAACGGCTCGACTTGGGTGGCTTCCGTGGGCGAGGTATCCATATTTGTTAGGAATAGATCTCTTTGCTATTATAGTTAACCTAGTAAACTACTTAGTTAACAAACACTATTAAAAGCTATATTTTTAGCAAAAACAATGAGATTAAATGCAGAAATTTTGACGTCGATTAGAAGAAAATTCGAAAATTTAAATTAAATTTTCTAATTGTGGTGGTGTACCATTGTTTAGACTAAACTGATAATATTTAAAGATATCACTCCTATTTTTTATTTAAATGCCATCTAAGTATTACTTGAAGTGCTGTTTCTTGATGAGAAGTGTAGTAACCGGTCTCAAAATATTCATAATTAGGAAGTCTGGGTCGAACGGTGTTGTTAGATTGTGCGGTGATTAAAGAAGGAACACTTCATTTGCATGTTTACAATAACCTCTAAGAATATAAAAAGCCAGGTAGATTATCTTGCCCCTCGTCTGATTTATAAATAATTATATACAATCGGTTGGCGATTTTTGTATTCGTTGCTTTTTTAACATTTGTCTCTCTCTGTCTCTGTCCACTTTACTCGCCACTATTCAAGTATGTATTACTATTAGAGCAGACTGTATTGTACATACGTCCATACAAATCTTTTCCAAATTATTAAAACAAATTATACTAGTCTATGTTTGTTCCACTATCTCTATACAATTTTTAAACTGTTTCCCTCTGTCAGGTACTACTTCTATCTTGTAATCGTAAAAATTTCAATTTGAAATTTGTAGGGTAGAGTTGCGTGCAATAACCAGTGACGACTTCTTTCTTCTTTTCAGTAACGGCCTTCGGTATCACAGCCGACGAAGACAAGGAATTCAACAAATTATACATGCACTCAGTTGATCAAATCTTGAATATTATCGCTCTGAGGTTCCAGAACTTTTGGCTGCAAAGCGAGTTCATATATAACTTCACTGATTTAAAGAAACGAGAAGATCAAGTCGTAAAAGTCTTAAATGCTATGTCAAATGCTGTAAGTACTGTTTCATTAAAACCTAACCATGTACCTTTATTATTAGAATAATTAAAAAAAAGTTTATTTTCGTACGGATTTTATGTACATTCTAAAGTAAGGAGATTTTTTCCACATACATGAATAGTTGAATCTAGTCTTTACTAATAAATCCATCAATAAAAAGTAACATATGTTGTTGATAAATAAAACCAAATTAAAATGTCTATTGTATGTTTGAAAATGGTTTGACTGGTATTTTGCAGGTTATCAAAAGAAAGAAAGAACTAATAAAAACAATGCCACGTGAGGAATGGGAGAAGCAAAGAAAAACTACAGGTATGAGAAATCGCATACACTCACAAATGAAATTATTTATTATTGTGTCAGATACTATGTCATCATCAGTCAACATGAATGATGTTGACATATTATATGACACAAAAATAAATAACATTTTAGACCATTTTATTAATAATTTCTGATCGGCCACTTACAAAACCTAAATTCTGTATTACTTGTATAAAAAAACGTTAAGCATTCCTTTATTTCCATTAGATAACTTTCCTTTTAACAGACCGATAGCAAACCAATGTCTAAATCTGTGCTACCTACTACTTTATTATTACAAATGTTTTTTGGTAGTTTTTGCCAAACTCAAGTGTCATTACGAAAAGATAGCATATATTATACCAACCAAATGGTATAATAAATTCTTAACGCTTAGCAAATAACGCCTACATTTTTTCGATATAATTTCGTCCCATTTATTTATATAAAGCTTTTTATCATCCTTTTCCTGTCAACATAATCCAAATTTATCCGACTATTACTATTTATTAGACTAATTTAGTCCTATTTACTCTAAATGGGACAAAATTATTTCGGCAAACTTATAAACAGGACTTAATTATAATGACAAAATGTAGGCGTTAATTACTAAACGTTAATAAGAATTCAGTTTGCTATTAGGGGCAAGCCTATTGTCTTCATCTGTGTACTTTGGGATTTAGATGAACGAATAGATAGAAAATGGGCTAAATTTGGAGTATATTCACAGGAAAGGGATGATAAAAAGGGAAGGAGAGGCAAACTGCTTATACAGATGGATTGGGAAGTATAAGCAATAGCTCAAGCTAGTCAGGGTCGCATACCTATAACACGAATTGGCTTGTGCCGGAAAGTCTTGTATAATGCTCTTGGTTTAATTTTAGGTATAAAATGCAAAGCTCTAATGGACCTGCTAATTGAACTATCAGAAGAGAACACTTTAACAGACAAAGAGATAAGAGAAGAAGTTGATACGGCAATTGTAGCTTCCTACGATACTACATCTTGTCTTCTAGCTTACATTATGATGCTATTAGGCACTTATCCTGAAGCTCAAGAGAAAATGTATAAAGAGTAAGTCAAGGCTGTTCAGTAATGTAATATAGTATTATAGATGACTCCTATTTAAAAGTTATATGGTTTAAAAATGTATATGTGTAACTTTTGATGCTTAATTGAATTAGTAATTAATTTTAGAGATTTCAGAGATTCTAAGAATACAAGAGTGTACGAAATGGTTTTTTAAAAAGCTTATTTTTGTATTGAACAGGATAGTTGAAATATTTGAAGGCACAGACAGAGATGTGACGAAGGACGATCTACCAAAGATGGTTTACACGGATGCCGTCATCAAAGAGACACTAAGATTGTATCCAACTGGACCTGTGGGCTTGCGATACGT
Organism: Tyria jacobaeae; assembly: GCA_947561695.1. NCBI lineage: Eukaryota > Metazoa > Arthropoda > Insecta > Lepidoptera > Erebidae > Tyria > Tyria jacobaeae. The sequence goes on along the minus strand of OX387231.1, from coordinate 8,813,362 downwards.
AGATAAAGACGTCCAATTAAGTACGTTTCTTTTAAAATACACCTATTCATTATATTATAGACATTTTTGTATACTTCTTAATAAACTAATATATGAGTATTGCATTAAGTTTTTATGTAGGCAAACACAATATTATATTAGTGTTGATTAGATTAGATAGATAATAGAAGGCCTACGGTTTATTCATAGAACAATTCAAATAGTTTTATAGCTTGTGCTTTACCGTTCGTATAATTACTATAAACATTAACAATACACCAAAATGGATATCACGTGGTATTTAAATTTGCAGTAAAAAGAAACGCATACTTTTATGGACCTACCGTTACAAACGTACACAAAATACTCTCAAGAATTATAAAGAATATAATAAATTAAAACAAGCTCAAATCTGTTATAAAATAAAAGCTTCCGACAACAAGACCAAGGCTGCATGGCAATTAATTAATTAATACTAAAAAAATCAATACACCTAAAGATGCCATACAGAAAATAAAACATGACAATAAATATATCACAGACCCTTTAATGTCAGTAAACACTTTTAATAATTATTTTATAGATAAAGTTGTTGCACCTTTATAATATTACTGGGCAAAAGTCACATCTCTCATAAAATAAGTTCTTTTCTAGGAAAACTCAATGTTTTTGTACCCAAGTACACCAATGGACATTCTAAATATAATAAAATCACTTAAAAATACGAAAAGCGTTGGTCATGATGAGACAGCGACAGAAGTCTGAGGGTTGCTTGATATGCCATCACGTTATTCATATTTTAAACTTAAACTTGGGTGTTTTTACCTGAACAGCTAAAAAATCCCTTGTTAAACCACTACGCAAAAAAAAGATAAGAAGGAACAAATTTATAACTACAGGCCTTTAGCATTAATCAATAATATCTAAAATTTTTGATAAATATATTTATAATGAAATATACAAATATTTTGAAACAAAATCCTTATTCTACCATCAGCAAAAAGGCTTCAGAAAAAACAAGACTATCAATAGGGCTATATCCAATTTTTATTGAATATAATGGCCAATATTAACAAATCTGTATTTGCTTTATACTGCGACATGACGCAGGCATTCGGTTATGTGGATTATAAGATATAACAAAATAAACTAGAGTGTTACGGTATAAAGAGAAACATTTTATATCCATTGAAGTTTTACCTATCGAACAGGAAAGAAGTAATTGTGATCTCAAGATTGGACAGAAGGACTTATACAGGGGTATTATATAGAAAGATCGATGGATGGATGAACAAGATCATACATCATTGTAATTGCATATTCTTCAAAATTTGAGAATTTTTACAATTGGCGGCTTTATTGCGTTTTGCGATCTCTGCCAGGCAACTTTTGAATGGAAAGAGAATTTATGTATGGTAGGATGAGTGCCATTTTTTAATTAACTGTCTTTTTCATATATACACTATATATTAATACTCATAAATACTAAGATACAACACACGCATAAAACACACATCCATATTATTAGTATTAATTATTACATACCTACCACACATTTAAGAAATGCTTGGCATCAAGCTAGCAAATAATGATCCTTTCTTATTTTTGATAAATCTTTAACGTTATTTTGGTTCATATTTATTTAAATATACGGTTTTACTCACGTGTGTATTTGAGAATTCGTGAATTAGATTCATAAATTAATAAGTTGTGATGCATTTCTCCAAAGTGAGTGAGGTCTCCGGAAACCCAACTTCCCTCTCCTTTTTCCTCTCTCTTGTCCCTCAGTCCCTCCTCCCATCTCCGCATCCCCCTCTATTTCTCACTTGCCATTGGGTGACCCGTCTGTTCGTCTGACGGCATATACTAAAAAAAAACATCCAGCGAACGTGAAATTAAATTAGGCATCCCCCAGGGAAGTATAATAGGACCTCTTTTATTTATTTTCTATTAAAATAATTATATTTATCATTCAATGACTCTATTTGATAACGACAGTACATTAACATGAAGTACGTAGATCCTCTTACGCTCTATATAATCTTGCTCCAATGGTGAATGTTGATACCTTACTTATCCGTGGTATGCAGACCACGGATTAATGGCCTCTATATTAAGATGTCGATTAATTTTTTGGGGCAATTCGGTGGATAAATATTTAATATTTAAGCTTCAAAAAAGGATTTTAGGACTGAAAGTTACAGATAACTGTCCATCATACTTCCGTAGTCATGTCATTTTAACCCTTCCATCATTATATACTTTAGAGTCTCTTTAGTCTCTGTGAAAAATAATCCAACACCATGCCCAAGATTATCTGATACCGTTACACGTAACAGGCGAGATAATAAACGACTACGTATGCACAGCGCCAAAACTACCCATTTGGCTGCTTGTGTAATTTGTAAGTGTCTACCGACCCTCATGGACACCCGCAACTCAAGAGTCACAAGTGCGTTGCCGACCTTTTAGGTAGGAGTATGCTCTTTTCTTGAAGGTTTGAAGGTCCTATCGGTTGGGAAACACGGCTGGCGACAATTTGTTCCATAGGCTGGTTGTGCGAGGCAAAAAGCTTCTGGAGAAGCGCACAGTGGTGGAGTGCCAATCGTCCAGGTGGTGGGGATGGATATTTTGTCGCATAGGACCATAGCGGAAACCAGCAGCTGTTATAAGTCCGAACAATTCCTCTGAACACTCCCCATGATACAAGCGATAGAGGATGTAGAGTGAAGCTACATCTCTAAGCAACGCCAAGGTGTCGAGCCGATCAGAAATATCTTGGCAGTCGATAATGCTAGTCGTTCTCCGTTGAATGCGGTCAAGAGGGAGAAGCTGGTACTGGAGTGCACCTGCATAGAGATGAGAAAAGTATTCCATGTGCGGCCGAACCTTATAAAGTTGCAGGCGGTGGGCAGACGTAAAATACTGTCTCGATCTGTTTAGCACACCAAGCTTCTTCAAGGCTAATATGGCCTTACCCTCTAACCGCGAAACTGAACTTCGCTTGATATATCGACGCCAAGGATTCCGATACTGGGTGATGCAGTTAGGGAAGTGATCTCAAATTGAGGTGATACGACCTATGGCATCTTTTTAGCGGTGAACGCGCAAACCCGTGACTTCGTGGGGTTAAACTGGACTAGGTTAAGTCGACCCCAATCGGAAACTTTTGATGAAGAAGTTTCGATTTCAGACACAAGTTTGGATCGGCTTTCGATAACGTTTACTCGAGAAATGTTAGCGCGGCCGGTGTAAAGGGCATCACTCGTGCTATCGTCCGCATGGCAATGGATGCTGCTAATCTGCAGCATGTCATTGATATGCAGAAGAAACAGCGTGGGTGATAGAACACAGACTTGTGGGACACCAGAATTAACAGACTTGGAGTCGGAGCATGCACCGTCAACAACGACCTTGATGCTTCTGTCTGTAAGAGAACTGGTGAGCCAATTGCACAGTTTCTCGGGAAGACCATAGGAAGGAAGCTTCGCCAGGAACGCTTTGTGCCAGACCCGATCTAAGGCCTATAACAGACATACATACTGTTGCGCCATCGAGAAAAATAGTCTGGAACAATCTACAAGACGCGAGAACGAAGGGACAACGCCATCTAGTGTCGGATAGCGCGCAACTGTGGACATTATGACGCTAGATGGTGCTACAAGTAGCTCTAGAATAATCTATTTAGTCTAGAACCATCGATCGAATATTATCGTACATTCTAGTTATCTCGACAGCAATATAAAAGCGGATCGTGTTAGCTAGCCGTAGGGGTAGTATTGATTCACGATACAACGAACAAACATCGAAGCGATCTTCTAGTGCGACTAACGAGTGATATAGTGATTTGTAATTGTAAAGAGTGGTATTAATAAATATTGTGTTGTTTTTGGTAATCAATCGACTACTTTAATTTATTAAATACCCAGCTCGTAACAATTTGGTGTCAGAAGTGGGATTAAAGTATGCCGGTTTTACCAAAGGAAGACACGGAAGGTATCCGAACTAGGAGTCAACGCCAACAAGAGACTGATCAGAGGAGATTTGGAGGTGCACAACTGCCTACATTGGAGGGTCAGCAGCCAGCGATGGAAACCACGCCGTCCACATCGGCATTGGCAGCAGCTCCTGATATCACGGCCCTAATGGCGATGCTCCAGGAGCAGGCCCGCCGTCAGGAGGAGCAGGCCCGCCGGTTGGAAGAACAGCTCCAGCGGTACAAAGAGGAGCAGGACCGCCGTCATGAGGAACAGATGCTGTTGTTGAAAGGCATTCATGAGACCTTCGGCAAAGAACTCAAGGTAGTGAAAGATCAGGTTCTTCAACACGAGAACCGTATCACTGAGGCCGAAACTCAGATTGCCGACGTGAAGAAGGCATTAGGAAACCTTAAAGTTGGAGACGGAGCGGCGACTACAGTAACTGCTACTCCTTCGGTGCGGGGGTTTAAAGTACCGCCGTTTGATGGAACATCTTCGTGGTCAGCCTACAAGATCCAATTTGAGGCTGTTATGACGGCGAACGGCTGGACAAAGGAACAAGCTATGACCGCGGTCACCTTGGGTCTCCGAGACCAGGCTCTAACCGTCCTCGAAGCCCTCGGTAAGAAGGTAACCTATGAGCAACTGCTGGAGGCATTGGAGGCAAGATATGGTGACGCTCATCTGGAGCACATGTTTCGTGCACAGCTGAAGGATCGTGCCCAACGCATCGGTGAAAACCTGCAACAGTGGGCTCTGGAAGTTGAGAAACTGGTCCGTAAGGCGTACCAGTCTGCACCTGCGCTCGTTGATGGGAATCTGGTGCAAGCTTTCATCGATGGCATCCATGCTTTGGAGGTGGAAGCTGTGAGACAAGACCATCGGTCTCATCGGGTTGTAGCATCACCTGTACGGAACCGATTTAAGGGGTACAGCCCTAGATGCTACGCCTGTGGTGAAAAAGGTCACCTTCGGTCCAGCTGCCCTAAGCGAAGCATAGGAAGTGAATACGACCGGTCTCAGGGGAATAGGGCGGTTGATAGTACTGCCCAACAACAGCAGGGAAACGAGTAAACGCCAGGACTGCGGGGTGGGTGCTGGCTGGTGTTCAAAGAGCCCCAAACATAGTTCATGTAGATCGATTGGCGCGATACTATGGGACTGATTATTTTCGGGACGAGCATGTCTTAGGAGGGAGCAGTGTTGCGCCATCGAGAAAAATAGTCTGGAACAATCTACAAGACGCGAGAACGAAGGGACAACGCCATCTAGTGTCGGATAGCGCGCAACTGTGAACATTATGACGCTAGATGGCGCTACAAGTAGCTCTAGAATAATCTATTTAGTGTAGAACCATCGATCGAATATTATCGTACATTCTAGTTATCTCGACAGCAATATAAAAGCGGATCGTGTTAGCTGTAGGGGCAGTATTGATTCACGATACAACGAACAAACATCGAAGCGATCTTCTAGTGCGACTAACGAGTGATATAGTGATTTGTAATTGTAAAGAGTGGTATTAATAAATATTGTGTTGTTTTTGGTAATCAATCGACTACTTTAATTTATTAAATACCCAGCTCGTAACAATACTATAACAGACATATTTACCTCATCAAAAATTTTGTTGTATTATTACTATTTTCTTTATGAAACTCATTTTATTGCTATTGTCAATATGATATTTTCATTAATTTATATTTGTTCGCCATCCATGGCAAAACATGTTTAAACACAACATCTACCTATTGAATTGTTATAGGATACATTTCCTGTAAACTACACACGCTTGAAGCAAATAAATATACTTTTGTCTTTAATATTATATGTTTAGCTGTAACGCATACAGTACATGGTGCCATTTTATTTTTCAATTATGGATTGGTTACAACATCAGAACGAACTTGTATATTTTCTTTAAGAGGATGGGTAAATTAACAAAATAAGTCATTACTGGAATATATCATCGGTCGCTCTAAGCGATTATTCTGTCTAAATAACCTCTGTAGACCTTAGAAGCCCTTATCTACTTATCTATAGGTTTAATATGGTTATAAATTCGGACACAATAACAAAAACAAATATTCAGTATGTATGCTCTTAGTGAAATTAATTTGAACACTTACAATTTCCAGAGGATTACGTGATGCCTGCCGGCAGTCAATGCGCGTTGCTCATCTACGGCGTTCACTACCACCCTATCTGGGGCCCAGATGTAGAAAAATTCAGGCCCGAACGGTGGCTGGACCCTAACAACATGCCAAATCCCAATATGTTTGCTGGCTTCAGTATCGGAAAGAGAGCTTGCATGGGTTGGTATCTCTCATACGTTACTACTGTATTTATCAAAATGTCACTTACACATACTGTCATCAATCCATTTGGAATCTACTTGCACATCAGCACAATCATTGGTCTTCTTTGAGTTTTTATTTGTTCTTGATACTTTGATTTTTACCTACATATTTCACTTCATTTACCACAGTTAAGTGAACACGTAGGATTTTATAATTATGATACTTTACACAACATGTTAGTTATATACATACATATATTATTAGCTATTGCCGCGAGTTTGTTCGCTTGTATATCTATCCGAAAATTAAAAATATATACATACCAATAGATTAACCTAAGATAAACCAGTAATGCAAATGGATACCTATAATCCACGTATAACGGGAGGTCTTAAAATTTTAGAAACATTTTAGTTTAATAAATCCTCTGACGTTTCCTTAAGCTATTTGAGTATGCCTCATGACTTTAGTATTCAAAATCACTTGTATTTCTGTGCAGGACGAACCTTCGCAACATTATCCATGAAGACAACTCTCTCTCACGTGCTCCGGCGGTTTAAGATCACGGCAGACATCAGCCAACTGAAACTCAAGATCGACTTTCTGCTTAAGCCAGTCTCAGGTTCATTGATTAGCATAGAAAGGCGAGAGTAGAATATAAAGTTTCCAATAAATTTTAAATATCAAAGATTTATTATATGTAATAAGATGCTAAGTGAACTGTGGTATTCTTTTTTGAAGGATATATCTTCTGTTTAATCTTAATTTGTTTGTATCATCGTTATAAATATGTAACGTTATCAATGATTTGTAATTTTTATGTACTCGTAGAGATTTTGTTGATTCACATGATGTACAGAAGATTTGCATTTTTGAGGCAACAGTTTTGAATTCTGAGTACATATGTACAATTATATATTATTTATATATAGGTACATATGGATACCCTTTTTATCCATTTTCTTATTTATATTATATGCAATATCTTTGATTGCTGTGGCCTGCTTAACTTGCAAAACATACATGACTTCGACTTTAAACTTACAGTCAACTTTATACGGGAATGGCACCAATTCTAAATAGACCAGTTCAGATGGTCCTAAAGGAGTTAAAACGAAAAATATAATAACATAAAGAAAATATAGCTAAAATAACAGGAAAGGTAAACTAAAGACGATCCGATAAAAACAGGTGCATTCTTAATTTGGACAATTACACGTTTTCCGGTGAAACAAGACTTCCTGTAAAAGAAGCATAAATTGAAGAGTTATAGATAATTCAATAACAGCCATTATGTTAAACTTTTTTCTACCAATCGTGATGATTACCCATAAAAAGTTTAATTAATTTTCTTGACAGTACATTTATGGACGGAACAGATAACAAACAAGTATTAAATATTAGTGAAGCTAAGTAGTATTGTAATTCAATAAAATTTATACATTATAATTTTTTTATTGTCTCTTTATTCATGAAGAGGCGTCAATCGTGTAATACATCACGGAAATCCGACTAACTAATACGACCGAAACTAACCTTCCTATAATTTCATTTGAAGTTAGCAGAACTATGTAATGCAGACCTGTCCTTTCTCAAACCTGATTAAAAACGAATAATGACAAACCTGGAGCTACCAGGATTTTTATGAAAATTCCGTTAGTCGGAGAAAACCACGAGCTTGTGTCCACACATGCATGTTTCTATATCATTGACAGGAGTAAAAAAAGTGGGAAAAGAGAAAAGTGGACTCTCCTCCCTAAAGGATTAGGCCCCCAAAAAGGAAACGAGTAAGTAGCCTGCATCGGCTGTGGAACAAAACATTGCATTACCGGCAACATAATAACTTACTATTCGTAACTAGAATATTTTGTTTGATTATTATGCTCTTTATTTAACTAAACAAACATTACATTTTTAAATATAAAAGATTAAAATATATAATACGAAAAAAATGTCCCACCGGTACCGAGTACAGGGACCAAGCTACTGGTGATTAGGGCTCCAGAGACAAGAATCTCCTCACAATATGTGCGGACTGCCTTGCATGAGGCTCTAAACTCAACCTAATGTGAATCTCTGAATGTTGGTCGAGATTCTTAGCAATCAACCCATGGGCTGATATCGGCACAATTATTGCTGAATTGACATTTTTTCACTATTTCGACAACCTCATGGGCCACTTTCAAATATTTTAGTTGTTTTTTTTTTCAGGCTTTATAAGATTGTATATATGTATATATTATAGGGAATGGTAATATCAACAATCATTGCTCGGCGCTCTAGTCGATCTATCACCACTATGTCAGGTTTATTGGCAACAATAGTCCTGCCAGTGATGACAGATTGATCCATGTATAATATTGCACGACCATTTTCAAGAACTGTATCGGGCACATACCTGTACGGTATCTATCTCGCCGTTGGCAAGAGGAGAACAACCAAAAATTATATGCGTGAGGCTTTCTCCAGGAGGATAACATGCCCGACAAGTGTCAATTGTGCCATACCTAAGGATATGTTTCCGATAGTTGTTCGTCATGACAACTTCATCTGTAATTGCACAAATAAAACCTTCAGTTTCTCCGAAGAGATCACCGAACCGTAGCCAAGATACAGATGATAATAGATCTACATCGGGCCTGTTTAAGGCCCGATAAAAACGTTACCCTTTTTATCCATTTTCATACAGCTCTTTGCTCTTCCATATCTTCCTACGATCTGTAACATAAGTACGTACTGCAGGGTTGCGTCTGCCATTACCTCTAGTAAAATAATTAATTGGAAATTGTTGCACGCAAATAGTTTCAAGTCATCCAAGAAAAGGAGGTGGGAAATTACCTGATCTCCCGTCCGCAAACGATAGCCTAGCCCTGACACCTCCAACATAGTATCTACTAAGAGGATTCAAGCATTGTTGCAATTGTGGTTCTGTTTAGCCACTGCATTCCGAACCAGGATTTTAACCATGTGTCGCTTTAATTTGTTTTAGTATTATTGTAAAATTATTTTTTTTGTAACTTGTTTGTTTTTTACAAGCTTTTATTTTAGTTTTACCTGTCCGGATGTGTGTCATAAAATCTTGCAAACTAAATTTGATACACTTCCCGGTTACCGATTGAGCTGAAATTTTGCATACATGTGTAAATCGCGTGACAATGCAATATTATGATGCATATACGGCACATGGTGCCGATCTGATGATGGAGCTGGAAGGTGGCCATAAGAACTTCGCAATGAAACGACACAACCACACACACACAACCCATTTTTTTATAAATAAAAGCGTGTTACATTGTGATTGCAAAAGAAAAATAATGAAGGTGTAAATATGCTAAATGTTCTTTAAGGTACCATCACAATGTAACACGCTTTTATTTATGAAAAAATAGGTATATGATAAAAATGCAATTTTATACAAGGTGTTTTAGAGTTTAATAAAAATGTCTGATAGTATGTAATGTATGTACCTACTTACGATATAGGATTATTGTTACTTAGACGAATATGGTTAATTATCCTTATAAGTTGCAATGTAGGTACTTATATAATAATATTTTTCTTTATCAGGTTTAAATAATTATTTTATAATTTTACTTCCTTTTATTAACAAGAGCAGAATTAAAGCTTTTTTTAAGTTTTTTTTTTAAATTTTATATTTATTTCATTTCAGTGACTAACACCTGCACCTTGAATTCATAGCATAGTATAGTTTTTTTGCTTTTAAGTGTATCATATTTTATAATTTTAGCCCCTATATAATGAATTTATTTCTTATTTAATTATATAGTACATATGTATATATATTGCTTTAATTTTGTTCATAGTATTATCTGAGGACGATATTAGCTTTTGCACGGTTACGGAAACATTAGGGGATGTCATTCAGAATACTTTTAGTCTACAATCGGACCGGTCATAAAACGTGTGCCACGAAAATGCTCATCACGTGCCCAATCATCACAACAACCTAAAAACAACCTACCTAGGGGTAGTTTATTTAGTGATACTAACGTTCACGTCATCTCGTATTCTCAGAGAATTAGCTCAAATCTCAAACTTCCCGGCTTCTCCCTCTCTTTTCTCTCTTCGAAACGATCGAATCGGTCGAAGAGGTTAGACTACAATTATTATACAAAGTCTCAGTCGTCGTCAGTTTCGTCAAGGAGGACGAAAACTATTAACACATTTTTTCATAATTTAAAAAGGAATCGTTGTGAGGTCCGATTATCCAACAGCAAGAAATAGATTCAATCAAATGATACGCAATGCTAAACGCCACCTCGTTCTGACACTCATTTCTAATTCCTCCCCTGATGATATTTGGAAATATTTTACGATCTTGGGTGTTGGTAAGGTTCAGCAGCCCAGTACATCGATGACTGTAAATTGCGCTGTTTCAAAAGTGGTTCACTAGTTTAACGTGTACAATTTACTTCTTAATTTGGATAAGTGTTTTTTTTTTATTATAGGGAGATAAATGAGCAGACGGGTCACCTAATGGTAAGTGAATTCCGCTGCCCATATACACTTGCAACTCAAGAGTCACAAGAGTGCTGTCCGACTTTTAGAATAGGGGAAAGGGAGGAGGAGAAAGAGGGGAAGATAACGGGAGGAGAGCAAAGAGGGAAAGGGAAAGGGGGTTGGGCTTCTGGTAACCATATGTACAACGTAATGCCATACACATCACTAAAACTAACCATTAATCGTAATCTATCAGATTAAGATAGGGACTAGATGACGGCCTTAAACATTCGTTTCCAACCACGCTTACGTTGATCGAGCTTTATGACCCGGTGCTGAGTCTTGTTGAAAGAACCATTCTTGGTTATGAACCACGGTGTTGTTAAGAGGTTTAACCACCTGGACAAGAATGGTATATTAATACACTTTTCCCAAAAAGATGGCTCAGTCATTTCTTGATGACTAACATCCCACCAAACCATCACTGAAGTCGGATGATGTCCACGTTGTACTCTGCTGACTCATTAGGAAGCTTCTTTAGAGCTTTTAAAATAAACTCAGTCATTTTGATTGTCAAACTATTGCTCATTGGTAAACATTTTCTCATCAGCAAATAAAATGTTTGTTGTGATTTAACTACCCTTCATTTTAAAATTAAACTAGTCCTCCACCAGTCCAGACCTCTTATAAGCTGCAAGTACTAAGTCCTTTAAAATATGTGACATGATTCCCGTTCACGTGGTGGTATATCCCGAGATAACTCTTTGGCTTTCAGGTAGGATATCGTGGTAGAGCCATTCTTAGGCACGAATCAGCCGGCTCGATACCATTGGTGCGATACCACGGTCTCACAAAAAACTGATTATGAAGCAACGCTAGTATTGCATTTACTCACTAACTACTACTCTTGAGTTGCAGTTGTCCATGAACGGCGGTTTTCAGTTACCGTCAAGTGACCCATCTGTTCGTCTGTCCCCCTATATTATAAAAAAGAAATGCGGGTAGTCTTTGGGGACTGCCGATAGAAGTGAAAACTAAGTAACTTGTGAATTGTTTCGTCGAGCTATTAGATTATACACAGTATACATATAGCTCATGGGAAGTGTGCGGTGACGATGACGCGAGTTTCAGGCTTTTGGTTCACCCAAAAAGTACACATATATACACAGTGTATACATAGCTCATGGAAAGCGTTCGGTGACGATGACGTGAGTTCCATGACTTTGGTTCACCCAAAAAGTGCTCAACGCGCCTAAAGAAGTTTTCACTTGAAAATGGATTTCTTTGAAATCTTTCCTTTACAGCTTTGATCGCCATTTTCGTACGAGTACTACGTGGACGGCCAGATCTTTTTTCTGTCACAAACAGAGGAGGTTCCATTATACCTGTCAATAGCCCGGTACATAAACATATAACTAATACCAATGGAGAGCTCCAAAAAATGCATTTGGCCCTATACCCACTTTGTGTAATGCTATCACAGCTATTCGGTTCTTTTTATCACCCCGCTCTTATTTTATATTAAAAATAATTAATTATTATTTTAATACCGATTAAATGAGCAAACACAATGAATATTCGGATTCTAATGTTACATTTAATCTTACATACACAAAGGACTCTCATACAAAATAGGAATTAAATATGTTATTAACATAAAAGTGATAATTATAAAATAATAATATTTTATATTTATCACTATTATGTTAATAACATATTTAATTCCTTAACGCGATTGATATAACCGTGAAATTAAAAACTGAACAACTTTTTATTTATAATTTATGTCGATTGTGTTTTTAGATTTCAAATATAAATACATATAATAAATTATGTATATTCATATACCTACCTGATATAATGCGATTTAAAGAGCTTGACAGAGTGCTTTATACACCAAAGGCCGCATACATATAAATAAAATTGATCTTTCTGTTTATAATATCTGTTTATAGTATCATTATAGTGTTTATAATAGCCTTTTTCTCAATGTATCATAGGGTTTACCAGGAAAACAATTTGTAAAATTGTAAAATTATAAAGAGTAAGGTAGATAATAGTATCTACAGAATCTACAGTAGTATCCAAAGAATATCTAGTCTTTATTTGCAAAAGAAAAGTTAGAATTCCAATTGTAACATATAAATATGTACAAATGAGCAAAGCCGCGGTGGTCCCGAGTCTGGGTGTTCTTTGTGCCCATCATATGTAAGTTTGCAAAGTCCCTCTCTCGACACAGATATGCGAGAATATAATGTAAAAATGGGAAGATAGGAAAACAAAAGAACGAACAATTATTTTGATCATTAATCAAATATATTTTTTTAGTTGTTGACAGTTGAAATAACCAATGTGACTGTAAAAGAAAAAATATAAAAGAACACCAACAATTAATGTAAGTACCAGATTTTTCAGAACAATGATAGTGCTAAGAATGAGGTGGGATAAACGCTATTTGCTGCACTTTTAGTTTTGATATTAAGTACTTATTTTGGTTAGCCTTTTAAAAAAATTTTAGTTAGTGTAAGTGTCACTTTTTTCCTTTTAAGGAACCCTAATAACAACTTGCACTCAATCGTCTCAAACGTACTATATTAGTATGAATGTTCGTTATTCAATTACCAGATGGATGAAATGGATGAAATTTGGCACTGAAACGGATTCTATCCATCTGTATTTACTAATATATATAACAAAATTAAACAATAAACATTAATATTTGGTACCAATAACAATGCTTATTGCATATACTCAGTCATCGTCATCTGCCGACTGTCTAGCAGCCGAGGTAAACTCGTGCAAGGTAATCACACTACCCACTGAATATAGTAAAATATTTTTCAAATCAAATAAAAGAGAGTCCGATAATATTTGTAATAAAACTCACCCAATTTACTACTTTTCCAGGCAATATAAAAAAAAGACATACATACTTACATACATATGTATAAGAGAGAACGTGACAAATACATATGTATATTAAATGAACAAACGCAGGTATCTGAACCATAAGGCAGCGCAACGTAATTGCTTTGGACTTAAAACGAATTACGAGAATATTTACAGTTCGAGTAAAACTCGTAATAATCAGAAAAGGTAAGGTCAAGGGTACATAGCGGGTGAAGCGAAAGAAAGCTTGTGTAATTTCACAAGCTTTCGTTTGTATTCTTGTTTTAGTACAAAGAAGTGCCTCGAAAAATGTGCAAATTATTCCAAAATCTATATTAATATTACAAATTTGAAAGTAGGTTTTCATCTATCTTTTTATCTGTTACCTTTTCATACCTAAATGGTTGAACAGATTTTAATTAATTCTGTATTTACAGTACACGCACATGTATAGTACATCGCGGACAGTAGGTTTAAGCTATTAGTTTTAAAAACGTTTTTATGTATTAAATATTTAAACCTTAAAGGAGATTAGATAAAACAGGCAGGTACTTTCAGAGTTGGTGCCCTGACCTTCACTTTGCTGTCACTCAATTGGGGATGACCCTTTAGACTTTAATGTAAGAGAGCTCGTATATTAATTTCTTTTAGGCTGTGACCAAGAACAGTGTGATACAGTTTAAATGATAAATTACTTTATCATTGTTTATTGACCACCGTTCAGAAGAAACGCCGAAACAATCTCAAGGATTCAAGTCTACACAAACTCAAAGGGCAAGTGCTACTTAGGCATTCAGGATAGATTTACACGAGAGAACTATTTCACTTTTGAACGAACAGTCACAACACCTTAAGTCGGTAATATCGGAACACAGTTTAGCATAATCGACCCTATTTATTTTATGTTCTAAGATTTTCGATTTAACAGTTATATATTCCACGAGGTTAGCAAAATAAAATATGATGTTCAAAAATATAATATGTATTAGTTGCATCGCTGTTGCATATCAGAAGAAAAACACTATTGTAGTTAATACGAAATATCCTGTTTTAAACTTACCTGTAAATAACTCACCATGTATAAATTGTGGTAAATAAACATAAAGGTAAGTAAACAATTTTATTTAACATGGACATGCTTATTTACCCGTTGAGTAACCATAAGCTCAGTAGAGGGGTTCTCGAACATGACATCGGTAATTACTCTTTCACTTAACATCTGTACTCAAACCTCCACACTACGAAAACGGTTGTTCGTGTGAGCGAGCGGACCTACGGAGCAACAGAAGCGTAGTAATACGAAGGCCACAAGGTTCAAGAAGGCTCTTTATAAAAAAGTTTCGCTGCAAAATCTCATCAAAACGTTTTAGATTTCAACAGATCAACAATGCTTAGTGTTTTTCTATTTTGTATTTTGATATGTGTTTACGCGTATTGGGAATGGAAAGTGCACTTAAAAGGTGGACATAAACTACCGCCTTTGTATCCTGCCATGTTGCCCATCATTGGACATTTACATTTGTTAGTTGGCGATGGACTAAGTAAGTACTTTTTTTAATTTCTTTCCTAAGAATTTTTGTCATTAATATTAATCGTTTAAAATTTAAATTAATAATTGATCATTATGATTAAATGGAAGTAGTTTTGGTTTGGATCGACGTCACGCCGACCCGTCCCGGGACACTAACAGGTGACGTCGACGTGATGTCACCTGTCAGTGTCCCGGGTCAAGCCCCACATAAAGGCATCAATTACATAATTTAAGTTACTTTTTTTATTCTTTCAACATTAGAAAAATAGTGAAATAATTTGTATGTTTAAATAATTTTGAAAAAATTTCGAAGGTTTGTTATCAATGCCAGTGGAAGGTCTAGGTCGATTACACAGTAATAACTAAAGTAAATTGAGATACATACATGGTAAACAATAAAAAAAATCAAAAATCATAATATTCACAATAATAAAGAGACCAACAACACTAGGAAATATATTTTGTAAATCATTTGGTTTATCTCATTATATGCACGTTTGTTACGACTCTATTATAGGAATAACTGTCTTTTTTTATCGTGGTGTAACCCCCACGGGTCATCACCTCACTGGAGCAAATAGTGAAGTGATGTATCGGACTCGAACCAACTAAAACCACACGGTATTCCGTCACGAGTGGGTCTATTGCAAAGGACCCAGTGATACCCTGTGAAGGAAACTTCCTAAACCCCTACTTTGGTCGCCTGACAGGGCAGCGCTCATTAAGGTCTTTCTGCGCAATCAGGTGCCTGGTGCGTTCTCTTCGGGACGAGAGAGTGCTAGTCCTCTCTCGTTCCCGTTCCGCCGCCGCTTTATCAGCATCTTTTGGATGACCAAATTACTTGGATCACCAAAAGGAGACGGCAGATTTTCAGGCACTCTCACTTTGAAGCGTGGACTAAACCATGGTCTCCAGGGAGAGATTGCCACTCCAATAGCCGACAAGAGGTTGTGCCTCTGTTGGGTCCATGCTGAGTACTTAACTAAAGTATGGAGCGCAGTGTCCTCGCGACAGCTTCCGCAGTAGTGAAAAGTAGTTCCGCTTAAAGAAGCAGCCGAGTTCGGTGAGCACCTGTGTCAGCCGGAAGGAGAGGCTGCCATATCCCTCTCCAGCCAATCCTCCATAATGAGTCTTACCGGCAAATTGTGACGTGCCCTGCGCTTGATCGCTCCATATCATTTCATAAATTATTATTTTTTCATGTGTTTGTAAAAAATCAAGATAAGTTGATTAGTTTCAGACCCCCTAATTTCGTCTTATAAGTTCGAATAATATTGTTAGTATTATACGTTTCTTTCTAGATTTATGGAATACTATTAAAAAGCTTGCAGCAGAAGCTACGAAAAGAGGCGGTGTCATTTGCTTGTTCCTTGGAACTAACCTATACTATTGTGAGTAAGTTTGATCTTAAACTAAAAACACTAATAAAATATTATCTAGTAGATACTCATAAATAGAACCACGAAATTGGGCAAAAAGCATTCTTGGAGTAAACATTTAGTGCAGAAAATAATCAGTAACTTTACGTTAACAATAATAAAATGGGTTTGACGTATTTTAATTGTGAAGTATTTTAAAAATTACAATTCCTAGTTCGTTTTTTCCGAAATAAAACGGATAAAATTCGTTTGTTGAATGACCAACATTGCCTTTTCATTTCGTGCGATGAAACAGTGGACAGACAACGACTTTAAGAAGCAAACATTTTGTATATAAATATGTACTTATATTTATTTTAGAAATAAAAATTAAAATTGCTGCTTATAATGTCAATGTACACATATGCACATGCGACTTCATAAAATACAGCTATTACACAACAGCACTTACTTTTTATGAAGCTGCATATATGAAAAGGTTCAGGCGTCCTTTAATTAGCATACTTTTTCAGTTATCTCAGACCCAGATGATGCATTGACAGCAGCAAATGCATGTCTTCAGAAACACTTTACATATGATTACGCAAAACCTTGGCTGGGGGATGGATTAATCACGGCTTCAGGTTAGTATTGTGTCAGACCCATTTATTCTTGTACGGCTTGCAATTCATAGACTGCTGTCGTGGCGGTGTGCTCCGGCTTCTCGCCATCAGTCTGTTCGAGTTGTATGGTATGCGTGGTTCATCGATATAAGCAATATTCCAGGCTTACTGTATTACGTTATTGGGACAAGTTACTAGAAAAGGTTGCTCTCTACCAGATAGCACGACTTTACTAAAAGTTTAAAAATGATCAGTGATTGAGCACGTCTGCTATTAAAATAAAAATCTGATATAAAGCTGTCGATTCTAACATCCGATAATGATAACAGGGATAGACATATGTGCGTTTAATGTATCATCCAATAATGCGTCCGTAATTAGAATGATTAGATGGACTAAACTGTCATAGTTGTACCACTTACTGGCGTAAATATTTCTTAAATTCAGCAAACTTTCTATACTACTTACATACTTACATACTACTCATAATATTTATAATCAGGTGAAACTTGGAAACGTCATCGTAAACTCCTCACCCCTGCATTCAGTCTACCAGTGATGTACGGATTCTTGGGCGTTTTCAACAAACAATCAAGATTATTTGTCGAAATCCTAATGCAGGAGGTTGGCAAACGCTTCGACCATACTGTCTATTTGAGAAATAATGCTTTGGAAACCTTCTGTTGTAAGTACCTACAATTTTTACGCGTCGTGTGTCTTTTATTGCTTATTGGAATAAGCATTTGACTTCCCACTGACCTGATTGCGAGTGAAGTGCATATGTGAATACAAAGCTGGATGTAGTTAAGTCGTTGTAAATAAATCGATGATATTTAATGATTTTTACCTTTTATCTGCTCAAACATTTTCTTATTTAATTACGTTATAAACATATTTTTTATACTCTTATAAAGATACTATTCCAAATTTAAATTTTAATTTTATTTTATTTTAAATTTATTATTATTTGATTATTCCATAATCAAGAAAAAATATTCATTAAAAAAAAATCTTGGCCGCGACTTTTCAGACGATTACAAATAACAGGTTGAAGAATAGTCTGACAATTGAACAAGTAATTAAATCAGTTAAACGAATGCACCATTCCCGAAGTAAATAGAAATGCATCTTTTTTTTATATGATCCCCTAAACGAGCACACGGATGGTAAGAGACTATCGCTGCCCATGGATATCTACAACTCAACAGTTCAATCACAATCTTATTTAATTTTCATTTTTATTTATTAACAAAAATGGAAGACCTATACAATAGGTAGAAAGAGGCACCTTAGCACATTTTTCATATTTTGATTAAAACAATTGTAAGAAATTGAAATAAAGTATTTTATTTAAGTATTTATTTTTTTTATGAGTTTATTTAGTCTTTGATAAGTACAAGAGGGAGGAAATGTTTCAATTAGTTGAAGTCTATATAATGTTTTTTTTTAATATGAGTTTGTTTAAATCTATCCCAATAATGGGGCATTTGAATCGACATAGTGCAGTTGTGACAATATGTTTTATGAAAGAAATATATAGTATAGAGCATTAGTACGTCAATAACAAAATCATTTATATTGTCGACACAAAATCAACCATAAAAGTCTTATCACGTAATGAAGTAACGAGACGTAATAATATTTTATTTCATTTCATTTATTTCATAAACAAAAATACGTTTGTGTTGAAATATAAGAACAGGTACACCATTAAAATAATATCACTATTTGGATTACACTTTACCTTACCAAAAACAAGGAGACATAATATAAATGTCAATTTTCTTAATCATTGTATGTTAAAATATTAATATCGACATAAGAAGTTATTGCAGTTTACATTCTATAGTTAATAATTTACCTTTTTTTTTCATCCTGACAAAATTAGTCAATACTATAATAACACGTTTGAATGAATAATGTTTTAAGTTTATTTCTAAATAAATTAACATTCGGAATATTCTTTAATACTAGTGGTAATTTGTTGAATATATTTATAGACTGCACACTTGATGAGTCTTTTACAACATTAAGCTTTGCTTGGAGGATAGTAGGCAGATCCTTTCTCCGAGTTTTTCTATATTCTCTTTCAGTCTGTCTCAAGATTGTTCAGATTTTTATATGCATGATATGTTTTAATGCTATGTAAATTAGTAAGACTTGGACTTTATTAACAAAAACATTCACGAGGCATGGTAATTTTAAACTAAGCAATTAAACTTTTAAATATCCTCACAGTCAAGAATATTAAATACTTGTTTTTTTTTTAATTTAGCCAGAATCCAACTTTGGCACCATAAACAATCACATAAATGATAAATGATAAATGATAAATGATCTTTATTTTGTAAATAGGTTACAACAACACTTTTACACGTCAATATATTATTTTTTTCTGTTAGTTTATGCTAGATGAGGCCGGTGTTTCCTAGCTGACTACCCTGAGAAGAAACACCGAAACAAACTCAGAGGTCAAAGTCTGTTTTAAAGTCCATACAGATGTAAAAACATATGAGAACCATGCACGCTAACGTCTGAGATGAGCTTTTGAAGAAAGCACCACGCTCATTTGAGTGGACCCGTCCAAACAGTGCAAGCATTTGTCAGTTATCGTGTAGCTCAACTTAGAACTTTAAGGAGCTCAACGGACCGACGAACAGTACCAAAGCAAGGACATTTGGGTAGGCCGCAAAAGTACTCAAACTGTCAGACATCGTTATAAAACAAACTACAGGAGAAAAGAGAAAAAAATAAATAAATAAATAACCTACATAGTCCTCACATTTACAATAATTAAATTTATAAATTAAAAAAAAAAGAAACAAATATATAATATATTATACTTAACAAAGTATTCATGTCAAAAGGTACAAAGATTAAACAATAAAAAAAAACAATATAATACTTAACAAAGTAAGTATTCATGTCAAAAAGTAAAATATAAAATGTCAATGTGTATAAAAAAAAGAAATTATAAACGAAAAACAAAGGCTCATGTACATTAATGAAGCAGCTCATTCCCAAGCCTTTTTATCTTCAATATAATCTTTAATTGTGTAAAAAGCTTTTTGACTTAGTTTTTTTTTTATAAATGATTTAAATTTATTATTGCTTAGTTCTTGTATTTGCGCACGCACGCGCATAGCACTTATAAATAAAACTTGTACGTCAATTAATAATTTCCATTTAAAATTAACATCAGAGATGCCTATCCTATACGAAAAAAAGTAAAATTGATTTTAAAAGACAATTGTGCAGCAGTTCTGGACTTGCCAGGTGCATTATTAGACCTTGTCCGTTTTCTAACTATATCCAAATCGCATCTAAATATAGAAGTGTATGTAGTAGTGGAAAATGAAAAACAGGTGAAACAGTGTTACCTGTTGCACCACATTGATATCAACGGCACATTGTGCCGTGTGGTTCACGGTGCAGTAGAATAGTGCCGCCGGTTCTTTCCGGTGGAGTCGTTAAAAGCGACGAAGAGACTGTTATCTATCAGACAGTATGTATACAGACATACAGTGTCAAATTGACGGTAAAAAACATGGCCCCTATTACGTTAGTTGGACCAAATTCTAATTGGAAAAATGTGATTGTTTAATTAATCTCTGCCTACCCGTTGGGGGATACAGGCGTGAGCGTATATATGTATGTATTTATATAATCAAATGACTTCATTCTGCTGACACACACTGTCCCACCTGTTTTGTGAACGTTTGCGTCAAAAAGTTTGCTCAGCGTCAATCCATATATATCAGTAGCTCTCATAAATTTCATAGTTCTGTTAATACCTCTAAAACAGCTTTTTGTATCTCTTCGCTCTTCATTAACTGTACCTTTCTGCTTTTTATACCTTCTAACCGTCCTGCAAATAAAGAGTTATATAATAAGTGATGCATTTAATTACAATCTTTCCTCTTCTTGACTATGCTAATTTTTTCTTTCTTGATGCTAACGAAGACCTCTGGAATAAAGTGGAATGGTTGCAAAACCTCTGTAACCGATTCATTTTCGAATTAAGGAAATATGATTATGCCAAATTCCGAAAGCAACTAAAATTGCTTCCTGTTCGGCGGCGTCGAGACGTCCATATAGTTTCTTTAATCTATTCCGTTCTTTTCTTTGAATATCTTTGTCTATCTCTCTTTTGTTAAAAATTCCACTTCATAATTCGCCTACGATAAATCTTTCACTGTTTCTACGGTAAGGCAGTGGAATTCCCTGTCCCACACTATCCCCAATAGCCTTTCTCCGATCGTTTTTAAGAGAAGAATCAACGATTTTTATCTCTCTCAGCAATGAGTATCGCTAGAGACATTATGAATGTATTTAATTGTGTATTTATGTGTGTAGGTTTGTGTATATATTTAAGATATTGTTTACTCTATATTATGTATTATATATGTATTTTCATAGCGTATGAACTCGTTCTTTTAGTATATAGGTATACTTTATATATTCTTGCTTTTGGTTTATGTGTGTATATATATATATATATATATATGTATATTACATGCTACTAAGTACACACTTTGACTCTTCATTACTATCCTCTCTTCAGTCCCAAGGTTGGCTGGAAGAAAACTCAAATATGGGTTAAGCTCACCTTTGTACATACTTTTTTCCTTCTTATGTATAATTTGTTATTTCTGTATTATATGTGTACAATAAAGAATTACTATTAAATTTAAAATATATCATGATAATAATAATTTGGCACAATTGGCACTTGTCGGGGTTGTCACATCATCGCCCCGAAGAAAGTTTCAGGCATATAATTTCTGGTTGCTCTCGTCTTGCAAATGCTGAGTACTTGCATACACATAACCAAGTGGCCAGGATAGTCAATCAGCAACTTGCTCTAAAATATAACCTTGTGGCTGTCGAGTTACCGTAATACAGGTATGTGCCCGACCCAGTTCTTAAAAATAGTCATGCAACATTATATTGGGATCGATCTATCATCACTGACAGGACTATTGTTGCCTATATACCTGATATAGTGGTGTTAGACCGCCTACAGCACCCAGCAATAATTGTTGACATTACCATTCTACATGCGGACAATCTCATAAAGGCTAAGAAAGATAAACAAATGAAATATTTGGATTTGGCCCATGAGGTGGTCGATATGTGTCGCACTATTCTTTATATTTTTAATATAAATATATTGTTTTTTTAATAGTATTCCGTACCCAAAGAATAAAACGGGGCCCTATTACTAAGACTGCTTTCCGTCTGTCACCGGGCTGTATAACCGTGATACTTAGATAGTTGAAATTTTCACAGATGATGTATTTCTGTTGCTGCTATAACAAAAAATACTAATAACAGAATAAAATAAAGATATTTTGTTAGTTTTTCCTAGATATTAATGACGGCACAGGTAGACGCTTGAAATATTCACAGAATATTTAGTAATATATTCATTTTCAAAATAAATAATTAAATTAAAATAAAATAAATATTTAAGGGGGGCTCCCATCCAAGAAACATGATTTTTTTGCCGTTGTACGGAACCCTTCGTGCGCGAGTCCGACTCGCACTTGGCCGGTTTTATTTTAAAATCTATTGTATGTGTATTTTAAGTGAAATAAAGAGAACAATATTAATAACTTGATATATCGCACACACGGCGATACACATACACTTTTACATTTTTACACTCACATAAAAAGTACTCCTTTTGTTTTGATCAAATAAAGTCACAAAAAAGTAAAAAAAAATACAAAAAAAATATTTGTAAAAACAAAAACCATTTGAAAATTATAGCAAATAACTTTATGATAAAAGTTTACTAACGTGAATAAAAAAACCTTACAATGCAACTCAATTCAATTCTTCATTGTGCCCTGCCTAAAGTGCCTCCTTCTCCCTTCTTTAATGCTTTTTGTTTTGCTTATAAAATTAAAAAAAAAACATTTTTATTGCAGTAACGGCGTTCGGGATAAGCGGCTTTGAAGACAAAGATTTCATAAAAAAATACATGCACTCCACAGATAAAATACTAAACATTATTACATCGAGATTCACAAACTTTTGGCTACAAAGCGATTTTATATTTAAAATCAGTGGACTTAAAAAGAAACAAGACAAATATGTAAAGATTGTCAATGATATGTCTGATAAGGTAAGCCAATCAGAGGTTATAAAGCACTTGTACTGCTTGGTGGGCCGCCTCTTGTTAATAAACAGGAGGCTGGTTTGAGCGGGTTCACAGGTATTTCTTCTGTGTCATGATCATTCTAAGGTCGTAATCTGCAAATAAAAATAAGGCTCATACAAACTTCGTTTCTTCTTAGGTTTTGATCTAGGAAATCGATGAAAGATATACTGAAGTCGAAAGTTTAAGTAGCAAGTTTAAAGAACTAAATTCCTTCTTAGTGAATAGGTCTCTTATAATGATTTGATTAAATATTTTATTTATCAACTGTTATTTCAGGTGATTCAACGGAAAAAAGCAGCTAGAAATAACAATGATTTTGAACATGCAAAAATAACAACAGGTATTTAATGTATATCGTTACATACTTATCTGACTAATTACAAATAGTATAATTAATTTTTATAAAGTACATGATCTAGTGCAATACAAAATAATAAAAAAAAATAGGAACTTCTCCGTTATCTCATAATTTTAACTTTTAGTGACAGAAAAGTTATCTTTAAATTTCAGTAGGGTAAAAATTGAGTACAAACTATTCAATTAAAAAGAACTATTAAAATGACAAAAACACATACATAAAAGAAAACAGTTGAGTTGAGAAATTTCTTCCTTTTGAAGTAGTAGTAGTTGACAACAAAATAGCTTTATGACGTAATTACTGATACAAAGTTGTTAGACAAGATGAGTCTTAAGAAATAATATTGACTCTTATTGAATAAAATAATATTGAGTATCGATTTTACAATTTAAATAGTCATAGATATGTTAAATTTAAAATTTTACAACGTAAGTTTAAGTATTACCTATCTTTGAATAAGGCGAACGAAGACAGTAATCGGTGAACTTATTGAGTCCCATGCACCGCTGATAAGTGTGAATCTACAAGATGAATAAGTGTAAGATAATCAGAGCCCTTAAGACCTTAACTTTACACTTTATCGTAAAACAAAAGTAATAATAATACTGTTACAGGTATCAGGTACAAACCATTCCTAGATCTTCTTCTGGAGTTGGAAGACAAGGCTTTGACAGACAAGGAGATAAGAGAAGAAGTTGATACAGCAATAGTAACCGGGTTCGATACCACATCGAGCCTATTAAGTTACATTATGATACTATTGGGAACCCATCCAACAGTGCAAGAAAAAATTTATAACGAGTAAGTTTCTAAGAACATTTTTTAGATAGCTGCAGAAGAGTAATGGCTTACAGGTTGGGCTTACCATCAAGTAGTTTCGAATTCACCCAGAGCACTAACATTCTGAAGTCACTCCCAATACTCGTTAAATCTTCTAGAATATCATCTAATGCTCAACACTAGTAAGTAATCACTACTACTTTTAGACTCTCAGTATTGATGTCGTATTATATAAAGAACTCTACTGTTATGTCTGACCTTATAAGTACATAGTATTCTGAAAGAACATTTTTTTATTTATGAACATTGTTTGACTACCGGTATTCTGTGAGGCTTATATATATATATTATAGAGGGACAGACGAACAGACAGTTGACCTTATGGTAAGTGACTTCCGCTGCCCATGAACACTTGCAACTAAAGGGTCACAAGAGTAAAGTCCGTCTTTTAGGGTAGGGAAAACTGAGGTGGGGAACCGCCATCCGTGGACACCTGCAACTCGAGAGTCGTAGGTGCGCTGCCTGCCTTTGTGGGTTATGAGGGATGGGGAAAGGGAAGAGGGTGCAAGGGTGAGGAAAAAGAAGATAGGGAGTTGGGTTTCCGGAAACCTCACTAATATCGGGGAAATGCAAAGCAAGGGTTGCTTCACAACCGGTTTTCTGTGAGGCCGTGGTATCGCACCGTTCGAGCCGGCCTATTCGTGCCTAAGCATGATTCTACCACGGTATACATTGTGTTCACTTACCTTGAACTTTTTTTAAAAATTTCACCAATTTGGTGGGTTCCTGGACGTTATGGTCAATATATAATTTCACGCCTTTTTTCCTTCAGAGTGGGCACAGGCAACAGTCCACCACTAATGTTATTTTATATATAGGAGCTCAGCATTAACTGGATTTTAGTTAGGACACTTCCAATATTTAATTGAATTACTTTAAATGCATCTGTAAACCAATTTACTGAAAATAAAGATTAAGTTGCTAAATGCTACATTTTAGATAATTTCTCTTTTTAAGGATTCTGGAAATTTTTGAAACTGACAGGGATGTTGAAAAAGAAGACTTAAATAAGCTTGTTTACACAGAAGCTGTAATAAAAGAGAGCTTAAGAGTTTATACCACTGGCCCGGTTACTCTGAGACACGTCGAAAAAGATGTTAAACTTAGTAAGTTGTACATTGTAGCAACCTCATTAGCAAAATGACCATGAACCACATGTTAACCTGATGACAAAATACGACGTTACTTCTATTGTATTACTTAAAGGTTATACAGCCATGGTCATAGTGTGTCCGAATAGTGCTATTCATATGTCATACACTCCAAGTTAATGGTGAGCGTTTTGTATATGCCACTAAAGGGGACAATAGCCTAGTTAGCTACTTGCAATAGTTGCCTCGGTTTCGTAAAACACTTCTTAAATATTTGGAAATAAAGATTGGTATTTTTTTTAATGAGGTGCAATAATTAATAATCTCGCTGTTACCTACTTTTGTTGATGTTTGTGTTTTTCCTGAACTGGCATAGTTTAATAAAACTTTTTACTTCAATAATGGTCTGACTTACTTGTCTTATGTCCTCTGGGCAGAAAACATCCACATTCCACAGTAGGTAACACTCCACTTTCCGCCTCGCCTATGTTCTTTATCGCGACTGCTGCTGTTCGTCACCAGGTTATGAAGATGGCAACGCAAGCGTCTAACTTTGGTGGTTATGTATATGGCTTATCGGCTTAAACTTCCTTCTAGAAAATTACACCATGCGAGCGGGCAGTGCCTGCGTAGTGCTCCTGTATGGTGCTCACCGTGACCCAGTGTGGGGTAAAGACGCAGATCAATTCCGACCGGAAAGATGGCTAAGCCCAGATATGCCGGGGAATCCATCTGCATTCGCTGGCTTCAGCTTGGGCAAACGCTCTTGTTTAGGTAAGATACTAAAGTACATTTTTAATAGTAATTTAAAGCGACAATGAGTGTCATAGCTTTGAATCCTGTTCTCAGTGTTTAATACTTTAGGAGAAATTAACTTGATTAGAACATTAACAGGAGGTATACAATATGAATATGCTTGAGCCCACGGCCTCGCAGGAAACCGGCTGTTAAACAATGCTTGCATTGTGTGACCGAGTGAGCGAGGTTGCTGGAGGCCCTATTTCCTCTCCCTATTTGCATATCTCCTCTTCCCTCTCCCTCAATTTCCCCTACCCTAAAAGGTTGACTGCACTCTTACGACTTGAGTTGCAAGTGTTCGTCGGCGGCGGAAATCACTTACCATCAGGCGACCCTTCTGCTCGTCGCCTATACCATAAAAACAGACATGCAGAGAACAATATGTTCAGTTGAAGTGATAACGACAATACTATTTTTTATTTTAATGATATTTTTTGGGAGATTGAAAACACATTTTGGAGAGCTACTAATTCAGAAATATTTCTTTAGGTAAAACCTACGCCATGATATCTATTAAAACAACCATGGTTCATTTCCTGCGGCGCTACAAGATCTCAGCAGATGACTTACATCTACGGCTACGATTCGACTTTCTTCTAAAACCAGTATCAGGACATGAAATATGTATACAAGAAAGAAATTAGATCCAACACTTGGAAATGAGAATAACTATTAATTAAAATGACTCTTGTGATCTTCTTGGAATATGGTATTAAAATGAAGAGCTGCAAGTAGTCGCGCGCAACTTTTATACCTATCTCATATTGCAACCTAGGAAATGGATAACACGTTCGATAAGAAACGATTCGATGAACCGGATTTTTTATTCAAATTCTACAGGATTGGTCAATTCGGTAAATCTCTTCCCACCTTTAACCAGCATTGAGATTGAATAGTCAAACCCTCAAAAATACATACATATGTACGCACACCGAGTATCAAATTCATTGCCATTAATGTGCTTAATCGTTTGTTTGCATGACTGTTTGAAACTTTATAGAATTATAATTATGTAGATATGCCAGATGTACGGGTAAGATATAAATATATGCTTAGGTATGTACATATACAAACTTTGAGTGTACGACATACTTTTGAGTGTATGTAACTTTCACTCAAAACTATGTAGGTACGAACACCCAAAGTATCACATACATTTTATTAGTCAAACCCTCAAAAATACATATGTACGCACACCGAGTATCAAATTCATTGCCATTAATGTACTTAATCGTTTTTTTGCATGACAGTTTGAAACTTAATTATGTATAATTGCCATATATACGTGTAAGATATTATTAGATGCTAATATACATATATGTACATACATGTCGTTTTGATGTTCCAAAAACATGTTGTTTAATTTATTGTTATACAATGGATAGCAATTACCGTAAGCAAAAGTCTTGCGAAAGCCGTGCTCCCTCCGTATATTCAACTTAATGAATTTTAAGCCTTTGTGAGTAGAAATGGAGGGATTAAAGTTATTTGAAGACTAGCAATCTGTAATGTGTAAAGGTATGTGTGTGTGAGTAGAAACATATGTTTTCTATCCTGTACTTATATCAAATGACAATAATTATATCTTACATAAATTGTTGTTTATAAAATAGATAGACGAATGTTTTTCTAACGAGTTGATTTGCATTAATTACATTATTTACGTAATTCGCTTGTCATGTGCCATTAATAATTCATGTTTATGTATGAATTACTATTATCCATCGATTCTGTCATAACATATAGTATCACGCAAGTCATCCTTAATTTATTATTAATATTATGAATGCGAAAATTAGTTTGTTTGTTTATTATGCCTTTGCGTCTTACTTACTAATCCGATTATAATGAAAAGAAACGACAGGAAAAGATATAGGGTATCTTTCATCTAAATAATAAGTTATGTTCCCGGATGATGGATAAAATAACTACAAGACGGGCGAAAGCTAGCTGAAAATAAAGTACCTACACAAAATATAAAATTGTAAGTCGAATACTAATACATGTGGGGCTACCTGAGACTATAACTACCTAGTCAGAAGAATTTTGAGTCCAGTATTGGAACTGAAAACAATGCCAATAGAGATAATAAGAACCGGTTAACTGCGCAGCTTCCACTTCCACATCTTGAAGGAAGCTGAAATAGATTAATGCGAAAAGCGGCGTCGCAACGGGTGCTGAGAGGATTATGTCTAGCGGGGTACTGCAATAGACTGAATGATGTCGAAGTGATTTTCTTATTTTTTAAATATTATAGTGGGATCACTTTAATAGCCATTAAACATTAAAAATTAAAAAAAAACAATTATATATTAGTATAGGCCCAGGTGACATCTATACAAATAAATAAAATTGGAGTGTCTGTTTGTAATATTAAAATAACCGCTTTTTACTAAGTGCATATGGACGTATACATGGTACAATACGATATACCAAAACGTTTTTTTTTTTAATTTTTGTCTGTCTGTCTGTTTGTTTCGGTTAATCTCTGAAATGGCTGGCCCGTTTTTGACGGGACTTTCACTGGCAGATAGCTGATGTAACAAGGAGTAACTTAGGCTACTTTTATTTAAAAAAACCTCACAAAAAAAATTAAAACCAACCAACAAAATAAAACCAAATTGAAAACTGTGATCTGAACAATAACTTTTTTGTTAAATACCACGCGGACAAAGTCGCGGGCAACAGCTAGTCTGACATAAAAAGAAAAAATATGAAACATTTCTCGAACCTTTTCTTTGCATTTTTTTGTTTTTAAATTGGTCATCGACGACAAGAATATCGCTATCGGCAGGTATTTATTGAAAATTTAATTAGCACCCGAAATAAAACATAATTAGTTTTATCCATCTGTTTCAAGTTATTTTTTGTAACGCTGATTACATATTTGGAATGAGGAGATAGGTGTTACTTAAGTTAGTCACTGTATGAACACCATGACCAATTTTAATAAGTCATTACTATTTGTGTAGGTATAGAATTATGCCAATTGCCAACAAACTTACTGCACGTTGTTACTTTGTAGTTTTAAAAAATTCAAAGCAGAAATGTTTATTATTAAAGTAATACTCTATTCAAGTGTTACTGTGCGTACTATACTTTGGTTACGTAATATGAATCACATAATAGTTATGAATCATCATTCAAATATGAATATTTTTTTGTTGTTACGCTTTCACGATCGAATCGATCATCACGAAATATTTAATTAATGCAGAAAAAATACTGTTCCGAGAAACTGTATACCCGAATTGATTGTAAAAATCTACTTTCTATCTTTCTTATCTCAAAGTGAGCGATAACGCCCCCATGTGGGCGCTGCAGGCCTAAAGGGGGTGGTAAGACACCCAGAAAAAAAATGGGGGCGTCGTGTAGAGGCTTAGGGGACGATTTGTAATTTCATCTAGGAGGACTCTTAGACACTGACTGCTCTCGACTCAGCTACAGCTTATGAACATCAACTAATATTAGTTAAGAGTAACAACTAATATAAGCTAAAACTAACTGGTTATCTGTCGTACTCGTATATCTGTCCTGTTTTATAGCATAAATGAAATAAAAATCATGTCAATCGGTCGCTCCATTTCAAAAAGAAAATAGACACAAACAAACAAATAAAAAGGCAACGGACACACTTTCGCATTTTAATAGTTATTACTATTCCTAGATTGGTATTTTTTGTAGATAATAGCCCGCGGGCAATCATGTTTTAGGATTTTTTTGTTAAATAACCCGATTTGTGCATTCCTGTATCAATCGGCTGGTTCATAGAATACTTGTTCTTACTTGTTGAGTACGATTGAGCGTCGAATGAGATAAACGAGTTTTTGCATGTTTGTCTTATTGCTGTCGGTGCGTGCTGCTTATGCAATCCTATATAAACAACGTAATATTTTCATTTGCGGTTTCGCGCGTAACAGATAAGTAGTACTTAAGTTCAACACTTACGTATTTCTCAAAACAAAACAATGTCGGAAGTAAAAAAGAAGAGAGCAATACTGCGCGGTATATATTAAATTCGGATTCATTGAAAATCCCACAAATCCACCGTCGCCTATGTGCCTTCTATATCTAAAAACATTCTCGGATGAAGCAATGAAGCCTTCAAGACTGCAAGATCATTTAAATAAAATGTATATAGATAAGAAAGACAAGAATATAGCATATTTTTAAGACGTAGAGAAGTAGCATAATACTCAGCTAAGGCTAGCAAAACTCTTTTCGGAGGCTACTAAGCAACATGACGACGGACTTCGAGCTTCGTACAGTATCTCTTTGTTAATTGCTCAAAAAGGCAAACCACACAACATCGGAGAAGAGTTAATTTTGCGAGCAATAAAGGAAATAATAACTACTGTGCTTCATAAACCGGGCGCGGATATTATCCTAAAAATTCCTTTGAGTAATAATTCTGTGCAAAATGAATAGGTGAAATGGCTGAAAACATTGAAGAATCATTGTGCAATCATCTGAGGGCTAGTCAATTCAGCTCGATGAATCCACTTTACCAACTAATGTAGCATTGTTGCTGTCTTGCGTGAGGTTTACTAAAGATGAGAAAATATGTGAAGAACTATTGTTTGCTAGAAATTTAGAGACCGATACAAAAGGCCAATCCATATACAATACATTTGAAAAGTTTTTTGATGAGAAAGAGATTCCCTTGAAACATATCATGTCAGTTACTACGGATGGCGCTCCGCCTATGACAGGGTGCCATGAAGGATTCATAGCGTACTTAAAAAATAAAATTTCAGATGTCCTTGCTGTACATTGCGTTATTCATAGACAACATTTAGTTGCTAGAAATTTAAGTGAACGACTATTTAAATCACTGCAATATGTCATCAAAGCAGTCAATAAAATCCGAAACAGCTCTTTGAATGATAGATTATTTCATCGGCTTTGTGTTACTAATGACAAAGATTTCAACTGTTTGTTTTTTCATACTGTAGTTCGTTGGCTATCAAGAGGAAATTGTCTGACTCGATTTTACAACCTGTTTGACTCTGTGATAGAGTTCTTGGAAACTAAAGATACAAGCTCATTACATCAATAAATTATATAACTTACATGACAGACCCGTATAAATTGTTCATCGACATGAATCTCCAACTGCAAGGCGATGAACTAAATTTAAGTAAAACAAAAAATGTCGTTGCTGCTTTCAAAGCCCAATTGCTTCTATACAAAAATAATATGGGCAGGCATTGACAACGAAAAAGAAAATAAAAATCAAGGTAAAAAATGGTTACCAACAATTTTGGCAACAAAAACCGATCCCGCAATTGTACCCTGGATTGTGGTTAATCGTTCAACAATTCATGATAGGATTTCCACATTATATTTGTATGAAAATGGATTTATTGCTGTGGCAACGCGGCTTACTAAAAAGAGAAATCGTTTGCATGTTACCAAACGTGGTGACTCGCGGCTGTTCTTGAGTAAATTGGAAAACAACAACTTCTGACGGTCTTTCTTCTGACGGTGTTTAACAAACTTATTAAACACCGTCAGATTCATCTTTCACATTAGTTTTTATATTAATCTGTATAATTATGTTTAATCTCCGCTAATATATCTTACAATAATTACTTTAATTTGAAGTTACAGTGGTTTTTAAGTAGGTAAAGAAGGAAGGCACTAAAAAATTATTTATTCTTAAAGTGGGCTGTAGACAAAATAAGTTTGGAAACCCCTGCCTTAGAGCATTAAACCAACAATGCTCTAAGTTGCATCCTTATAATAAAACTGTAAGGAGTCCAATTCTTTACATGGAAAATATTTAGTTTTTTCTTTTTCTATAATCGATATTGAACCCAAAAGTTTATTTTTATTTCATTTTTGTCTGTCTGTCTGTCAGTATCATCGCGCCACATCACGCCGAAACTACTGAATGTATTCAAATGAAACTTGGCATGAGTTGAGTTTATACAACGAAGAAGGTATTGCCAATAGCTTTTCATAACGAACTTCATCAGGATTGTGTTGAGACAGGGGATGAAAATCAAAATCTATACATAGTTGTGATTCAGGAACACGTCATTCAATTCCATTATTTTTGCTGGAAATTGGATTCTTAAAGATACTACTTTTAAAGTAATCGAATCTACTATGGACTAACAGGTGTCGTGATTCGATGTTACTATTACATTTTTTATTCATGTTTGAAATTGTTTCTGATAGTGCACATAACATTTCTTTTGTCTTTTGGAAGCACCCACTATCACACTCATAATAGTATGTAAAATTAATATAAATTAAATCAAGTACAACCACATGCGGTTAATTCACTAGACTTTCGAGAACCACTGCAGAATTTGCTGTGTCCAGACTAACGAGGCACGTGCGGCATACGAGATAAATAAAGGTTGAAAAATTCAATAGTTATATGAGTTCATTGAAACCTTGTTCCTAGTCGCACTTCCAGCAGTTGTAATATGAGCATCCATGTTCATATTAGAACACATCTTTTTAATTCAACTGTTGTAATATGAGCCAGGTACACTTCCTCACCAAACAATATGAACAGTTTCCCTGAAAACCTTATAGATCTGAGTGTAGAACAAGGAGTAGGGTTCCATCAAGACAAATAACAATAAAGGATTGTGACTGGAATGCACACGGTGAAGTCAAGCTACTTTTAATAAATAGTGTTTATTTTTCTAATATTGTGTAGTGTTTATTATTATAATATGTTTTTCTGGTAAATCAAGTTTTCACCTTATCTCACAAAAACTAAACCTGATACTAAAAACCTTACATCTTTTGTACCTATTTATAAGTATCTTTATGTTATAATTAAATTATATTTGAAGCTACTTTTTTTTTCGTATGTTTTAGACCTGCGAGTAGCCTAGAGTATAATCAGGTATGTTGCAGGCGGTTGCAGTTTGGAGAGGTAGAGCCACTGCTCCATCTCCACTTAGTAAGGCAGCACATCGGCTCTTTTGAGTCTTCTACTTGGATTAGGCTGTAGGAGCATGCTGGATAGCGGGTTAGAGTGATTTGTCAAGTGGTCCTTGTAGTTGGCTGAGTATTGTTTTGCTTCGTCCAGAATGGTTGGGACTTCCAGATACTCATGAATTTCCGAGTTGAGAGCATACCAGGGCGCCGAGGAGAGTACCCTTAGAATATTGTTTTGGGCTCTCTGCAGGCACATAATGTTGGATTTGCTGGCTGCCGACCACAGTTGGATTCCATATCGATCCAAATCGGTTTTATTATGGAACAGTATACCCTTAGTTTGTTAGATAGAGTTAATGCAGACTGTCTACCGAGGAGCCAGAGTTGTTGGTACTTGAAAACAACTTCGATGTATGGACGAGAATTGTAAAGTCAAGATAGTATTTCGGAAAAGACGGTCAAAAATCTTTGAGAATTGATTCCTGAGACAGGGGAACTTTTACCGGACTGAGTAAGAAAGGATATGTTTTGTGGGTGTACATGTGTAGGAATGTATGTAAGTATATAAGTATGATGGTTCATTGTTATTTCCTAAGAGACTAAACGTCTTGATGGATTTCAACATCTGAGGTGTCATTTAAATCGTCATAATAGTGAGAGTGACACGGTATATGCAAGATGACATCCGCGAAAAGAATAACAGAGAGTCAATTAACGTAATACAGTCTCGTTTTTTAAATTATTGTTAACCGACTTCAAAAAGGGGCAAGTTTTTTTTTAGTTATGTCGCACTTGCTAACTACAGGTCTATTTCTGTCTCCACCATCACAGCTAAGGTATTGGACATTGTGCTTGACCACCGTGGGTCAAACCGGATAGACTTGGTTGTATAGGTTAAGACCGAGTCTGTCTATAGAAAGTGCAGTCAGCAGTCCTTGAAGCACACTGTTCAATATTTGGATCTGCTTTTTGGATCTCTCTAAAGGCTTTAAACCAGGTCTCTCATTATCTTCTATGCTTCGATGAAGCAAGAACGGCCTTAGAAAGTGGGTATGTTATGTGTGGTTCTATTGGAACTGATATAGTATTGTAATATTGTAAGTACATTTACGTAGTTGATACTAACACCCGCTCATAACTACTATGTCTACCTTGCAAAGATTAGCTAGTCATCGACGTCCTAACATTAATGGTAAATAAGACGTATCATTAGCACAAAACAGCAAACCAAAATCCACTCTTATTGTTATATCAACTGATTATTGGTTCTATGTAAATAGTAGCGAGTGTCGTTGACGTCTATACGTGTCATATTATTGTGTCAAAGGCCTCAAAGAATTGACACTTACGTAAACGTTATACCCGTACTGTGTACATATCTTGTTTTCTTTTGAAGGTTGACCAACAGACTGTCTTTTTCTGTCGTAATACTTGATATTGGCGGAATCCCTGCGTTGAATATACACGCGAGTAAATCAATAATAATATCTATCTTATACAGCGAGGAAAACGTACGTACACATCATTACATTACAAAGTTCATGAGAGTTGTGTTCAATAAATTATCTAGTCATGACTCACAAGTAAATAATAGACAATGGGCAAGCAAATAACAGTGAGCATAAGAACACGAGACTGAACATGCCCCCTGACTCAATTATACTAGTAATGTCATTTTACATCAAATACACACAAAAATTATTTCGAATCAGTACATAAAAATAGCTTGCACACAACATTGTGGGAGGCTTATGTCCAGCTGACAACTGCAGGAAGTGCAAATTTAATTGATTGATTTATCACATGTCAAAATCTATTAAGCCGTTTAGGGGAAATCCATCAAACCGTTTAGACGAAATCCATAATGCCGTTTA
Organism: Tyria jacobaeae; assembly: GCA_947561695.1. Taxonomy (NCBI): domain Eukaryota; kingdom Metazoa; phylum Arthropoda; class Insecta; order Lepidoptera; family Erebidae; genus Tyria; species Tyria jacobaeae. The sequence continues at coordinate 8,778,205 of OX387231.1, read as the reverse complement.
GGCAAAATCCATGAAGCCGTCGAGAGCGTGATAAAGAAACATCATACATATGTACATACACTCAAAATAAAGAATTAATAAATGAAAAAATCTCACATAATTAAAACCTCGCTGCCACCTTTTAAACTTATTAAGCAGGTAATATTTTTGCTTCAATATATTTTTTCCTCTCAATTCCATTTCAAAAATTGCAAATTCCTTTCATGTTATGACTATTTTACGATGCTGGCTAAGATTATACTGAGCAAGATTTGAGGATCAGTATAAAAACTTTTTTGAATATCCCCTTATTCCTGATGCGATCCCTTAAAGAAACACCGAGCATAGTCTGCACGGATGGCGTAGCGGTTTAAGTGGTCACCTCGCCACTATACTGCCGCGCCGAGTGTTGTGGGTTCGATCCCCGCACGGGACTCAGGAATCCTCAAATTGTTGTTCTGAGTCTGGGCGTTCTTTGTGTCCGTTGTTTGAATGTTTGTAAAGTCCCCCGCGACACGGGAATTAATCCGAGTGCGGGAGTTGTCTTTTTAAATAAAAAAAAAAGATAGATAGTAGCCCTTTCCATAGCACGCTGACGATTGTGGACCAGCTGTACCGTAAGTGTCCACGTCATTAACATCAAAATAAAAGCACAGCCTTGTGGAGCATTAATACCTTTTTTCTATTCAGTCAGTATAATTTGCATTCTTTTATCTATTCATTTTATTGTTCACGTGTATCCAGAGCGGCGAGATCGTATCCACTCAAACCGGTTTATTCGTAACCGATCACTGCAGTTATGTGCATTAATTTAGTAGCTCATGATTCACTTACATAAACTTTAAAACCTAAGTCAAGTGGTGTATGACAATCATAAAGTAATATCTAGAGGATATACTAGTATTTCCTTAATTACAAGAAAATGTTATAAGTAGATTTAAATCTTTATATGTATCTAAACTTTGTTGTAGAAAGTGTAATAACATTGTGTTGTAATTTGCTATATATTATAATAAAGTGTTAGCAACATACCGTATAACATATTGATTTCTTTGCGGTTGTTTACTTGTAAATTGCTTTTCAACTGTGATTTGTATATACCTGGATTTGACCCCAATAAGCTGCAATAAGCAAGCCGAAAAAGAATTAATTAGATTGCGTGTTAGCTATAAGGGTCAAGTTACATCATTTGCTAAATACTTGGAAGTTACTAGGCAGAACGCTGGATCGCTCTCAAATGATTTGCAGTTACGGGTAGATAGATTGCTTAAACTATATGAACAGTATGATGAAGTGCAAACACTACAGACTGCATTAATGAAAGTGGATGTATCGAAGACATGAATGCGCAGTTACTAGAACGATCTGAATTTGAGTCGAATTATTATAGACTTTTAGGAGAAGCGCAAGAAATTATTTTACATTCTCAGGTGCCTCCATTTTCTTCGGAAGTTGATTCAGTGTCCAAGACAATGTCAGCAACGTAACAATATCGTTAATCTACTACGGTAATTACGAGTCATGGTTGGAGTTTCATGATACGTTATTGAGCCTTGTATATGAGAATACTGCTATTCCTAACATTAATAAATATCATTACTTGCGTGCCTCCGTAATTAAATCCATTGAATTTTCGGCTGCGAATTATCAAGTTGCCTGGCAACTTATATGCGAAAGATATGATAATAAGTGAATTTTGATACAATATCAAGTGTCTGCTTTATTTAATATCGCACCTATAACTAGGGAATCTGCCACAATTAGTCACCGCATATTAGACGACTTTAATAAAAACTTTCGGGCCTTAGAGTCAGTGAAGGAACCCGCCGAGCATTGGAATACGCTAGTAATTTATCTTGTCACTAGTAAATTAGATATTAAAACCTATTGTGAGTGGGAAAAGGGAAATAAGTTGAAGGTTATTAATTTACAATTGTTAACATAGTTTTTACGTGGTCAGGTAGATTTGTTAAAAACATCGGAAGCTTCGCGTGGTAATGCTTCCGTTACAGTCCGTCCACGATTTCCGTTACAGGCAATAAGTCAACAAAATCGATCGAGCCCCCGTTCGGAGACTGATGTATGTCCAAAGTGTGCAGGTGATCACAAATTACGTAACTATGATCAGTTTACTATTCTATCTCTGAACAAAGGTTAAAATTATTGCCGGATCTCAAGGTATGTTTTAATTGTTTTCGTAAAGGACATTACGCTAATCAGTGCAAAAAATCTGGGTGTAAAACCTGTAGCAGAAAACACAATACTTTGATTCACATCGAGGGTATGAAATGACACTCAACTGCATGTGTTAGGGACCCGGCTGCAATTGCATGTAAGAGCACAGTTAAGTTGTCGCCCCAAACGGTGGTACTATCAGCGCGAGCCTCTAACGCTTGCAGCCGTCCCAATGTTTTACTGTCGACTGCATTAATAAAAGTATGTAACTCTCGTGGTCACCATCACGTCGCGCGTGCAATTCTTGATAGCGGTAGTACGTTATGCTTAATGACGGAGCGGTTGCGTCACATCTTAAGGCCACCTTTTAGTTACGTTAATATGTAAATTATTGGAGTAAACAGTGCTTTATCACATACTGGTAAAATGTGTAAAGTTATAATACAATCGATGAGTTTGAAATATGTGAAAGATATTACGTGTTTCGTTTTACCTTCAATAACCGATGACTTACCAAGTAATCCCATTAATACTGATGATTTATATATAGATGGATAGATAGGTAGATAAACTCTTTATTGTCCAAATAAAAGACAGTACAATATTGTAATTACATATTCTTAAATCAGAACTTGTACAATTATCTTCCAGGCAACCTTTGGATGGAGAGAGTTTATGTATGGCAGGAGTTGCAGTGTTTAATTAACTAACTTACTCACATATACACTCTCCGCTCATACGCATAAATACTAAGATACATAATACACACACAAAATACATATCCATATTATTGATATTAATCAAAATATACCTGACACACATCTAAGAAATGCTTGGCATCAAGCTAGCAAGTAGTGATCCTTTATTATTTTTTTCAAATTGGTTAGTGTCTTGGCGAGCCTGATGGGCAAATGCAATGCATTCCATAGATGTATGGCCTGTACAGAAAAGGACCTGTCCATGAAATTTGTGTCATGCAATTTGTAGCATTTTCAATGTCAAGCTTCAAAATTTTCTAACTTTATTTGGTAATGGGTACTTGAGCCGCTTTCCATGCTGTAAGAAAGCTTCCACTTTGTATTGAAAAACTGAACATATGATTAAGAACGGGAGTGATTTCGTCCAAGATCTAAATTTTGATGCCAATGAGCCATGTAGGACTAGGCTACCCGACATTCAAGTTTATACTATACAATAAACATTGAGTCACCAAAGGTAGTTACGAAACCTTCTATTTTTTCTTTAATTTGTAAAATTTTTGATCCATTAGGTTTAATCTCACCTTATACAATTACATTTAAAGTCATGCTTCAAAAACTTTGGCTTGAAAAGCTGTCCTGGGATGATAAACTTCCAACACACATTGTGCAGCAATGCAATAAAATTATAAATTATTTACATGGTTTAGATGATATACGTATTCCTCGCACGCGTAATGTAACTCCGTTTCGCCTTCTGAATTACATATGTTTACATATGCGTCGGAAAGGGCATACGGATCGTGTGCGTATGTAAGAAGTGTGGATGCAGCAGGTACCACTTTAACTAGATTACTTATTGCCAAGTGTAGGGTAGCTCCGATTAAGTAAACGACCACTTTACACCTCGAGTTATGCGGTGCGGTAATAAAAGCGCGTTTGTATGACAAGATCGTTAAGCCGTTGAGGCTCACCCTGGGTCGAATTGCATTCCGGTCGGATTCCACCATTGTTTTGGGCTGGCTAAAGATGTATTCTACCAAGTTACAAACATTTGTGTCAAACCGGATTGTTAAAATTTTAGACAAGTGCGATAGTTGGGAATGGAGACACGTACCCACAGATAGAAATCCATCTGATTATATTTCAATTAATTATTAAATAATTTTTAATAATTAATTGACACCAATTAATTGACACCAATTAATTGACACAATTTTTTTTTTATTAAATAATTATTAATACATTTAGACCAATGGTAGTCTGGTCCAAGTTACCTAAGAAATACCAAATTCAGTTGGCCCACTAACAAGGGAGCGGTGAGTTGTGAATCTCTTCCAGAGGTACGTAGCACTGACTCAGGAATTGCTTTAAGTTCATTTGTAGCTCAAGCCGATACCTTTTTCGGGATCAGCTGTTGGGGTAGCTGACCCGATAAGTTGTTAAGAGTACTTTCCCTACGTCTGTGCCAGCTGGCTGATCGAGGTGAGTATACCTACATAGCCGGCCAGGCTGTATAAACCGTCAAAACGTAGCTAAGCAGATAATACTATATTTACGAATACATAGAAACACGCACTCTCTCAGTGAAAAAAAATCTTTACCGCGCAACTTATGGACTGTTATAGGGACTCCAAATTATCAACTGATTAAGATCGGGCCTAGGTGCCAGTCTTCAGCTCTGATTAAATCAGAAACGTTTTCAACCATGCTTGGGTGGATCGAGCTTTATGACCTGGTACTGAGTCTTGCTGAAAGAACCATTCTTGGTTAATGAACATGGTATTGTTAAGAGGCTTAACCACCTCTTCGAATAGTATCTTGAGACACTTGTGCCGATGTTTTGATACCTTTTTGACAAAAATATGGCTCAGTCACTCCTTGATAGCTAAAACCACACCAAACTATCACTGAACTATCATAATGTTCACGTTGTACTCTTCTGACTAATTGGGAAGCTTCTATCGAGCATTGAGCACAAATTCGGTCATTACAGTAAACATTTTCGTACTTTCCGTACTGTTTAAGGAGTTGTTTCGATTTTACCATCCTATTCATTTAAAAAAATATCAGTTACATAATGACCATGTGTCTCTTATAGGCTGCAAGTTATACGTCATTCTTTTAAAACATGCGACATTGTTCTAGGTGCTATATTCATGTAGATAAAATCTTTTGCTTTCGCACAGCATTTCTTAGACTTCTTTCCTTTATACCGCTTCCTACACCTTTTTCGTAAGAATACTACGGCCAGATCTTTTGCTGTCACAAACAGAGGTTTCATTGTACCTTTCAATAGCCCGGTACATTCGACTAATACCAAGCGGATGGAGTTTCAAAATTTGAATTTGGGTCCAAAACCATTTTGTGTAATACCATCACAGCAATTCGGTTCTCTTTATCGCCGTACGCCATTTTAATATTACATATACATATATTTAACACCGAATGGCGAAAAATTTAAAAGCATATATGCATATACGTTAAAAATGACAGATTCGTAATTCAAGTGTATTATTTTTTTATTGTAACAGTATTTATGGCCAGACTAAGTATAATCGTATTCATACAAAATATAATAATAAGTACAAACCTCGGTGGTATGTAAAAGACAGCTGTAAAAATTTGTTTTTATGAGATAATAATTAATTTTAAAAAAGTACGTTAGAATCGAATACCAGGATTGGTTCATATAGTTAGTTATAAGTGAAGCTAGCTACTTTAAAAGCGTGTTACATTAATATATTATCCTACATACCTCATATACCAATGTATGTACAATTATATATACATATTAATAGATAAAACAATATTATTTCAATACTAGCAGGATTTTAGCCCCTTCGAATGTGCGTAATCTCATGGATATTTTGACATATGTAACTAAGAATTACTCCATAAATTTGTCACCTCTCAATCCATTAATTACTATATCATTTTTAGGACCGACTATTGCTAAGCACTCGCCATATTCGGCTTCACCCACTTATGTTTCTAGTTTCAAAATTTGATAATATTAATTCTATAAATAACGAACTTGATGGCTTCAACATAGCACAGTCATCCATTTGTGAAATAGAGGAATGTCCAAAATTAATATAAAAATGATTAAACAAAACATCCGCAGCGTCAATCGAAATTTTGATAATCTATTAACACTGCTTGATAGCTCTGCTACTGACTGGGATATTGTTATCCTCACGGAATGTTGGTTAAGGCACATCCCACATTCCTACTTTGGACGGCTACAACTACACTAAAACTGAAAACAACCTATCACAAAATGAAGGTGTACTTGTTTATTATGGTAGAAATATGCGCGTATCAGTATCGGAGCCTAATTTACAAGAAGCTAACTGCCTTACGATAAAAATTAACAACAACACAATCATTGTAGCAATTTACAGACCGCCGAGATACAAAAATATTACTCCATTTATTGAGTCGCTTAACGATCTCATCAGTAGCTTACATTTTATGAACGTCATTTTAATTGGTGACATTAACGTGGATATAATGCCCGATACCAAGGACCCCAATGCAACTATATATTTAAACCTATTAGCTTCTCACGGTATCTTACCGGCTCATCAATTGCATACACACAGCAAAACCTGCTTAGACCATCTTATGCTTAAAACCAAAACCCCAGCTTACTGTTTTGTCGCAGAAACCGCTGTAACTGATCACGACTGTGTCATATTGGTATTGCAACATCACACCCAATCCGCAAAACCATTAGTAATAAAGAAAATTAACTACGACGGACTAGATAACGATATGGACAATATGTGCTTAAGTTCTATCTACGAAACAACTGATGTTAATGTAGCCACCTCTCGCTTAATCATAGCGCTTAATTCCAAAATACAAGGAAACACTATAACATCTACAATCGCAAGCGAATCAAAAAACCGTGGATAACGATTGGTCTACTGCGTTGTATGAAAAACCGTGACAAATTACACGTAAAGTCAAAGAAAAATCTTAATAACACGGTCATCAAGCTGACGTATACAAGGTACAGGAATTTTTGTAACTCTCTACTAAAAAAACTAAAACGAGAGTACGAAACAAAATCAATAAATAAGGCGGCTAATACCAGTAACAAAGCGTTATGGGACATTATTACACAAATTGCGTGCACAAAAAAAGCATACTACAGCCACGGACCTATTATTTCCCACTGACCCACGCATGTCAGCTAACAGCGTAAACACATTCTTTGTGTCTATAGGTAAAAATCTCTCCGATAAAGTTCAGCACACTACCTCCTGTAAATATCTCTTTTCTTTCGTCTTGGCTCCCACAGATCAGATGGAGGTTAATAACATTATTATTAATCTGAAGAAAGTCAATACCATAGGCCGTGATGGTATCTCTGGATATTTTTTGAAACGGTATCACCAAATACTAATCTCACCACTTACATACATATTTAATTTGATGTTCAGTAATGGAGTCTTTCCTAAAGAATTTAAACTGGCTGAGGTAATCCCTATGCATAAAAGTGGCGACACGGATTGTGTCAATAACTATAGACCTATATCGATTCTTACTACAATTTCAAAAATTGCTGAAAAGCTCTTGCACAAGAGAAGACAAGCGTCTCACAAACTACCTAGAGACGAAGCATCTTCTATCATGTTCTCAATTTGGGTTTAGGGCTGGTATGTCAACCAACGATGCCGTACATGAACTGACTGATCACATTGTTCGCAAACTTGATCGGAAGAAGGTAGTAGCGGTGTTCTTAGACTTGACAAAGGTTTTTGACACGGTCCGTGTCCCACTCCTACAAACCAAACTAAATAAAATGGGTATCAGAGGCATCCAACTACAGTTGTTTAAAGAATACCTAACTGGCAGGCACCAAAGAGTCAGAATCGGTGATATTGTTAGCAATGATCTTCCGGTTGACTGCTGGGTGCCCCAGGGTAGTGTTTTAGGACCTACGCTCTTTCTCACCTTCATCAATGACCTGTGCAATGTTCCCCTCAGTAACGGGAAGATAGTAACATATGCTGACGACACCGCATTAATTTTTCATGGTGATTCTTGGGATGATGCTTTTATGTCTGCACAGCTGGGTTTTAATAAGGTTACCACATGGCTTAAAGAAAATGGCCTCACTCTTAATGTTGGAAAAACAAATTTTATACCGTTCACAATCAAGAGCAAACGTCAGCCATATAATTATATAATTTACCATACATGCTCACTCAGTCATCCCTGCTCTTGCACTCATCTTAACATAGCCTACAACGTTAAGTACCTGGGAGTGGTGTTAGACGCATCCCTAACTTTCAATGACCACCTGGACTTACTTTCTTCCAGGACGCGGAAATTAATGTTCATATTCAAGAACTTTCGACACATAGCGGACGCACAAGTAATTAAGATGCTTTATTTGGCCCTCTGCCAATCAGTTATTACTTATTGTATAACCGTGTGGGGCGGAGCATGTAAGAGTAGCTTAATAAAATTAGAGAGAGCGCAAAGAGCAGTCCTAAAGGTTAGTCGGTCCTTGCCATTTCTTTTTCCCACCAAAGACCTGTACCAGCTAACCGACGTCCTGACAGTGAGGCAACTGTTTGTTTTAGGGATCGTCCTGAAGCAGCATGCTATGCTAACTTTTGACCCCACTACTCTCACAAACATGCGTCGAAAGCATTACATTTGCGATACTCTAAATGTCCGGTGGAACACAGCATTCTCCGCTAGATTTTTTAGTTTCCTAGGAGGTTATTTATATAAGAAAGTTAATAAAGAGATAAGTATTTATTCACTTTCACGCTTTTATTGCAAAAAGGTGGTGACAACATGGGTAAAATCCCTTGGTTATGATGTGATCGAAAATCTTTTTCATATTGTTTCCGGAATTGAAGTACACACACACACACACACACGCACACAAACACGCACGCACTCACACTCTCACACGCAAACATGCATACACACAACTCACTCATATCAACAGACACACACACACACACACACACTCTCATTTATAAGAGTTATACAAGCGCACTAAAACACTTACCTGACATACTAATACTGCACGAGTCCAGTGCCTGGAGAGGCCGGTCATACAGGTCTCCTCCTAGCACAGATACCAGTCTCTCACATAATGGAAAATTTATGTCTAGAATAAATTTCTAATGTGCAATTTAATTTTGTAGCTATGTGAGAGAGAATCAATAAACTATTATTATTATTCGGTCTGTAGATGAAGAAGTTTATAAACTAACTTTAATTTTTGTGGCGCTTTACAATTATTTTATACAATTTCTCTCTACTTTACTACTTTTCTGCCTTTCCTTCAAATTCTTTTGCATGCTATGGTCTCCTTTAATTAAGGGAGTACACTAAAATTTTTGTGGTTATGATATATTCTGTGAAATTTAATATACTATGATATATACTGTGACACTGCACTGTGTATGACGTTTGTTGGAGATTCAAATAATTAATAATAATAATAATCTAAAATCTTAATAACACCTACAAGGATATTGTCAAATAATTTTATTAATTAAATAATTATCATTACAAACAAAACAATTAAATCGAATTAACTGTAGTAGATATATCCGTCAAGAAAATTAGATACGCTTGTGTAATTAAACAATTATTGTAATTTTCTCTGACATCCGCGTCGTGACTACTTTTTTTTTTACACTGTAGGGGGACAGACGAACAAACGGGTCACCTGATGGTAAGACACAACCGCCGTCCATAGACACTTGCAACTCAAGAGTCGCAAGTGCGCTGCCCACCTGTAAGGATGATGAGGGATAGGGGGATGCGGGGAGGGGAAAGAAGGGAGGTGGATGAGGAGCTGGGAAAGAAGAGAGCTGGATTCTCATTTCCCGGAAATGGAACGTAAGTGTTACTTCACAAGTGGTTTTCTGTGAGGCCGTGGTATCGTACCGGTCGAGCCGGCCCATTCGTGCCTAAGCATGGCTCTACCACTGTTGAACTTTTTAACCCTCTACGTAAAAAGGAGGGTTATGTTATGGTTGCGTTTCCTTGTCACGGCCTAGAGACTAGACGACTTGATGGCTTTCGACATGTGTGTTACCGTTTAAATCGTCTTGATACACAATGTGACAGTGACAGTAAGTGACATATGGTTATATCATATCGAGATGCAAAATGTAACAGGAACCTAATAACGCAGACGGGTATTACAATTTTCTATGTCCTTCGTTGTCCCATAATTTAGTCCAGTAGTACTCAAGGGCGTCGCCAAGGGGGGCAGGGAGGAGCAGCTGCCCCCCTTTAGAGATTCTAAAAATGTCCTAAGTCTTTGCCTTGACTTGCTTGATCGAACTCGTGAAGCTTTACAACTTAAACTCTAAGCAAACACATGAAGGTTTTGAAATAAAAAAGCTTCATGTGCTCTCGACTTCACCTACAATTCATACTTTTCTCATTCTCCATCTTGCCCAACCCGGGCCATCTATTTTCGTGTTGATAATGGTAATTATAAAAACACAGGTGCAACATAGAATCTTTATTTACCATTTAAAAACATATTTAAAACTTAACTTATTATAATGTTTAACATTTCAATGTTAATTTTGCAATTATATCCCATGAAACACTAAACCATGCAGATATATATATAATAAGCTTATAATTCCCTAAGTATATATATTTAGCAGTAACCCAAAACTATCACTAACTAAAACACTAAAGATGAATTGAATTGTTAAAAAAAAGATAGCATTACTAAAACCTACCTCAAAGACAAAGCAGAAATCACTGAGAGCCAATACTAACAGCGGCATCTAGTGAAGCGTGTCTGAACTATATCAATCACGTTACAGAAGCCTGGCTAGCAGTAATAGCTATTTTATTAAGGACCCAACAGTAAGTTGAATTTATACCCAATCTAACACTGTTGCGATAGGATGCTCAACACCATAACACAGTGCCTCCGTCAGGTCCAAAACCATTCGGTCACTTTACACTTGAAACTCAAATATTGTATGATGTATTTAATACTCTAGATACTGAACAACTGTATGAAGGCCAGATGTGTAAATGCAAAATAAACTTTTGATATAAATGCTTAGATTGAAAATGATTTAATACTGTTGAACATTTTGAAGATTTAGTGAGCTTTACTGAAGTATTCCTTGCTTTCTCTAGGACTAGGCTTGATCGTTCTGGCATTAGTATCAGGGTTCCAGTTAGCGGGACAAACTGAAACAAATCATTTACTTATTAATACAACAAATAAATGCAAATGGGTAACTGTTGAATCTATGATGTCTAGTTCAAATTATTATTATAACACATTAATAATTTACCAGGTTGCACGACCAGATCCACCTACCAGATTACCCTAGTCACGGCGGCCCTACCATCCTAAGCATGGCTCTGAATAATTTATTTTATAAATCCAAAATAAATCCAAAAATATTTTTTTTTATACACCGAGGCCAGGCGATCACTTTACAATTCCGAATAGTGTGCGTTGCAGTAGGGAGTTTCATAAAAATAATACTGAACGGCTCGAGTTGATACGGTTACGTTCCGTTGCCTAGTTGATATGTGTGCTATGATCTTATGTTATAACTATTAAACCGATCATGAACTTTTGCATAGACGTTGCCAGAAGGAGGCACAGAGGTACATAGGGTACCAGTCTTTGAAATAAAAGTATTTTAGGTATATTGAGTATTTTTTAAGTTCCGAGGTATAGACAGTTTATGTATAAAACATATAAAGTACTTATGTATGTAAAAAGAATGTTTTATGTAAACGATCAGAGCCATATGCAATACCTATGTATACCTACTACCATTTGGTTAAGTGCTTTAACTTAAGGTAAATAAATTATCAAAAAGGTTCAAGGATCATTTCTCATTTCAAAATAAAACGTAACCAAAATAAATCATGTCATAATTTAAAATCACATTTGCCTCTTATATCCTTGTAGTTGACCAGTTTCCTTCAATATTAAAGGTGCAACTAATAATTCGTAAGGTTGGGAACAATTATGTGGTATGGTTGGTAATTAAATAAAATTTATAATCAAGACAAAGATTACAATTCTACTATAAAGAAACTAAAAAGATTTGTATCCAAAACATTTATCTAAAATATTAGGTTGCTAACTAATAAACCCGCAACTTTTTTCGATCAGTTTCTAAAACGTTATAGAACTATCTCGAATTTCTTGGAGTAGTATATAAATAAAGCAAGAGTTGTATGTCAGATCAGTTGACAACTGGATCTCGAATAGTAAAACTACAGTAAAGGTCTGGCAGAGCAGCCTCAGTGTTCTCATACTGTAGTAGAAAAACAACTCCACGCTTTAGAAATTTTCAGTTTGGTTGCCACATGAGTTACTTAGTTCTCATCGTACCAATGAGTGACTGAGGGATGTAATTACGGGGGTGAAAAGTGGGCTATGAACCATAATTTTTGTCGTAAGCGCCAGTGGCTTGACCTGGAGAAGCAGGAGTACCGACGCCAAAATCTGACACGAGTAAAAAAGTTCTTTTAAGTGTGTGATAGGGAATAAACGGATATATATACTGCCAGTTGTTGCCATCTAACACTACAATCACGGACAATATTTATTGTGACCAACTGGGTAAAGTAGCAGCGAGATTACCGAAAAATTAAAATAAAGTATACTTTTTGCACGATAATGCTCGACCACATGTAGCAAAAGCGACTCGTGAAAAATTACTTTCGCTTAGCTGGGCTGTTCTTTCTCACCCACCGTACTCTCCAGACATAATGCCCTCAGATTATCACCTATTTCGTTCTCTAGCCCACTACTTAGCAGAAAAAAAAAATTAAAATGAAGACCAGCTTAAAAGTGACCTTACCACCTTTTTTTATCAAAAGCCTAAAAACTTCTACGAGGAAGGCATTAGTCTCTGCCAGAGCGTTGGCGACAGGTGATAGAACATTTAAGTAGAAAATTAAGCCGTTAACCAATGCATGGTAAAACACTAGTTTAATTGCCTGTTTGTTGCAGAAATTATTTATGACACGTACCTATTGTGAAAATGTTTTCATAAAGCAAAAATGCCTACATAAATATATAACCATTTATGGGAATCATCATCCTTCATCATTTGCAACAAAGACTTTAAAAATCGTAATGTTTGTTTTTATATTGACCATATTAATGAAAATATTATTGAAATAAAAGGTTTGAAAACCCTAAAAACCGCCGTTTTTATTGTTTACTTTTAGTTAAATACCTAACCTAATGGCTCCACCATATAGCTCCCCAAGAATAAGCTTTAGAGTGTGTTTCTATAACTGCTAAAGACATTACAGACATGTGTAATACAGAATGACTTAAAATGGTTTGTTGTGAACTTGTTTTGATCACTGAACTGACTGAAAAATCTATAATAACTAACTTTAAAACTGGTTAAAGTTACATTGTACTGTGGATTTTCTCAATAGTTGATAAAATAATTGCAAAACAAAAAATATTCTAAATTTTAAATCTTTAACTTTACACATGGTTTGTTTTTTTTTTTCAAATTCTATTTGCAACTGCATGAGACATATAAATCTTTCCATTTTCAAGTTCATGCTGTATAACAACAAAATGACAATACATACCTTCACCATGTTTATCAGCGAATTGGAAAGCTTTTACAAGCCTGAGAGTCTCATCGACAGATCTGCCAACCGGGAGGTCATTTACCGACATATGTCTTAAGATACCATTTCTGTCAATGACAAATAGTCCTGCAAAATAAACAATATGACACTTAAATAATGGTGCTTATTGTACTGAGAATCTATTTCGATAGCAGTGTGGTTCTTAAGTCGAGTGGGCCCGATAGAATCTCCTATCGTGCTGAAGACGCGTGCTCCAGAGTTGGCACCGGTTTTAACGCGCCTTTATCGGCTTTCCTACTCTCTTGGCGTAGTCCCGAACTCATGGAAGACAGCTCTAGTGCACCCAATCCCTAAAAAAGAAGATTGCTCGGATCCGTCCAACTACAGACCCATAGCCATCACCTCCTTGTTCTCCAAGATAATGGCATCCATTGTTAACTGCCAGCTCCTCCGGTACTTGGAAGACCACCAGCTCCTCAATGATCGACAATACGGCTTCGGGGTCGTTCAGCTGGTGATCTTCTCGTCTACTTGACTCACCGGTGGGCAAGGCGATCGAGACCAAGGGGGAAGCTTTGGCCGTTAGTTAGTAGTAGTTTGGACGTGGCGAAGGCCATCGATCAAGTCTGGCACAAAGCGCTCCTTGCGAAGCTTCCTTCCTATGGGCTTCCCGAGAAACTGTGCAATTGGCTCACCAGTTTCCTTACAGACAGAAGCATCAAGGTCGTTGTTGACGGTGCATGCTCCGACTCCAAGTCTGTTAATTCTGGTGTCCCACAAGGCTGTGTGCTATCACCCACGTTGTTTCTTTTGCATATCAATGACATGCTGCAGATTAGCAGCATCCATTGCTATGCGGACGATAACACGAGTGATGCCCTTTACACCGGCCGCGCTAACATTTCTCGGGTAAACGTCATCGAAAGCCGATAAAAACTTGTGTCTCAAATCGAAACTTCGAAAGTTTCAGATTGGGGTCGTCTTAACCTAGTCCAGTTTAACCCCACGAAGACACAGGTTTCACCGCGTTCACCGCTAAAAAGATGCGATTGGTCGTATCACCTCAATTTGAGAGCACTTCCCTAACTGCATCAGCCAGTATCGGAATCCTTGGCGTCGATATATCAAGCGAAGTCCAGTTTCGCGGTCACTTAGAGAGTAAGGCCATATCAGCCTCGAAGAAGCTTGCTGTGCTACACAGATCGAGACAGTATTTTACTCCGGCCCACCGCCTGCAACTTTATAAGGCGCAGGTTCGGCCTCACATGGAATACTGTTCTCATCTTTATGCAGGTGCACCCCAGTACCAGCTTCTCCCTCCCTTGGCGTTGCGTAGAGATGTAGCTTCACTCTGCATCCTCTATCGCTTGTATCATGGGGAGTGTTCAGAGGAATTGTTCGGACTTATACCAGCTGCAGGTTTCCGCCATCGTCCTACGCGACAAAATATCGATCCCCTGGACGACTGGCACTCCACCACTGTGCGGTTCTCCAGAAGCTTTTTGCCTCGCACAACCAGCCTATGGAACAAATTGTCGCCTGCTGTATTTCCGAACCGATACGACCTTCAAACCTTCAAGAAAAGAGCGTACTCCTACCTAAAAGGTCGGCAAAGCACTTGTGACTCTTGAGTTGCGGGTGTCCATGGGCGGCGGTAGTCACTTACCATCAGGTGACCCGTCTGCTCGTTTGCCCCCTATCACATAAAAAAAAAACTGTAATAATAGTGTATAGTATAGATACAAATAAACAAATATATATTCTTCAGAAAGCGAAGATGAACATTTGTCTTAAAATTATAAATTTTTTTATGTTTTCTTTTTGTTTTGAATAAATACGTCTCGATTTAATATTAAAACTTGTGTTTCTTTTACCAATATAGTTTAGAACCAATACCGAACATAATATCATTTTGGCCGCGTAGATCGTTCAAATACCAGTATGTGCGCCGTCCATGGACACCTGGAATTCGAGAGTCGTAAGTCTGCCCGCCTTTGAGAGGGATGAGGTTATGCGGGGAGGGGGAAAAAGAGGGGGATGAGAGCAAGGGGAAAAGATGGGGATGAGAGGAAGGCAAAAGAGGCGGGGAGTCAGAGAAGAAAAAGAGGAATTGGGCCTCCGGAAACCTCACAAATTTCGGGGAAATGCAGGCAAGTATTGCTTCACAACCGGTTTTCTGTGACACCGTGGTATAGTGGTATGCACTCCTCTACCTTCCGCAACACATGCTTTATTATTTTACACAGAATAATATATATACAAAACTTTTTACGATATCCTACTATATATACTTCAGTAATCTTGATATTGGGAGTACCAGAAATAACCAGAAAAATTCACACTTGATCATTAATTTCATATAATAGTTAGTAGTTTATATGGTCTGCACTTTTGCATGTGCTAAATTTCTACAGGAGGAAGAATTTATTTTAGAAATGAAAATATAATTACCACGAAGCGCGAAACCGTCATCAAGGAGAACATCGTAATCTTGTGAAATCTTCTTTTTGTAATCGGCAAGGAGTGGAATATCAAGTTTACCCAAACCACCATCCTGAAATTTGAAGATATATATTACAATAGCTAAAATTATTATATAAATAACATATGACCTAGTGGGGTTTAGGAAGATTGTACATCTTCTGTTAATCTAGGAAAACTTATGATTCAAAGTAGCACACACATTAAGTTATGGTACACTAAACCAGGCCAAGAAGCAATGGAAACCAACAATATTCCAGCTTCTAAAGCCTTTTAGATCACACTTGTTAGAAAAAAAAGATAGTTTAAAATGTTAGTTTTACGGATTTTCTCAATAGTGGTAGCAATAATTAAAAAGAAAAATCCTATGTAAAATCTTTAACTTTACACATTCCACCTGTACTGTTAGTGGGAGAACCATGCTTAAGCATGAATGGGTGGCCTCACCCGGATTATTAAAAATACTTGCAGTGTATTGTGTGAGGGTACTGTACCTTATAATAATAAAAAAAAAAAACAATAAATATGAGATGATATACCTGTCATTTTTTCACAATATTTTTTTAACTGCAGTCTAGAGATATTATCAGTGTATTCAGATATTTTCATAGGTAAGTAATAAGTGAATAAGTGTTCCATTTTCTGGGAAATGCTGTATTTTGTTTTCATACCTTTCTAGGTGTATTGATCCAAGCAAGGTGGCTGAACTCTGAGTCTGTAGAGACACCCAAAACCTGGCAATCAATACTGGCAAAATCTTGTGCTCTGTCACTAAATGCTATTAACTCCGTTGGACAGACAAATGTGCTGCAAAATAAAATGTTGCTTAGAATTTTCACTTTCAAAGATGCTAACAAACAGAAAAATATAAAAATAAATCATGAACTGTGTGTTGTATTTACCGTAAGAGTGGGGGCCCAAACCCATCATTTCGTCCCCTCATCGCCCTCAAGATATATCGTGCATAGACAGTGCAGTTACTTTTGAGTGGAAGATGTCCATGGGGTGGCGGTCATTACTTACCATCAGGTGACCAAAAATATTTGATTATAAATCTAATTACTCTCAACTGAAATCTCTTTATTTATTTATTTTCCTCACCAAGAGTAGCCATTAGCGTCTTTATGTCTTGTAAATTTTATCAATCCTAACCTTGCCTTGTAGTAATTGTTTTTAGCAATATATCCACCCTTTGTACCTCTTACATACAGTTGTTTTTATTGAAAGAAAAAGCAATATAAAATATAAACATAAATACATAAATAGTAAAATACTCACAAATCCAATGGATAAAATATCAAAACAACATATTTGCCATTGAAATCTGCTAATTTAAGCTTATTGAATTCACCATTTACTACAGCTGTTGCTTCGAAGTTGGGTGCTGGTTTCTGGACTCTTGGAACAATTGCAGCACTACCTAAAACAAAATATTTACTTTGTTTTAAAATTAGCAAAATAACTAGACAGCATTGTAAGCTTACACTTTTTTTGGTGACATTATTTCGAAATGTTATACCCTAGAAACAAATTTCCTTCTCGTGTGGTCGGCGGTTGTAGCTTTCAAAGCATTGTAAACTAACTAGACAATAGAATTTATTTCACACCAGTTCTTTATATTTCATTATCATTACAGCCAGGTGACATATCCCCTGCCTATAGGCCTGTATCCCCGAAGGAGTAGGCAGATGTGTTATTAACGGCCAACTTCATTTAGTCACATTTACCTGACAGGGGGAAGTGTATAGCCGTTATCTGGCACTTTGGGAATTGTATAGGAATATTTGGAGTACACTGACAGGAATAGAGAATAGAAAGAAGATAAGAAGAAGAAGAAGAAGAAGAAGAAGAAGAAGAAGAAGAGAAGAAAGAAAGATGGATAAGGAGACAAAAAGTCAGGGTTGTATATTTCTAATTCGAACTGGCCGGTGCTGGGAGGTCTAAGCTAACTGAATTGCTCATATAAATGTATAATTATCTCTCTTTAAAACTAGGGCACAGCACCTTAAAGAAAATTTCATGATGTTATTTTGCATAGTTGCAGTGTTACAAGTGTAAAAAACTAATATTATTTACTCTCTTAGTCTTTCTCTACTTCTTCTACTAGTGGTACCTCTACTAGTATACCAACTAATATTACTATCCAACTAATACAAAGAATAAAAATAATTTAGCCTTTTATTCTGACATGTGTGTTGTTTTTAATATAAAATTACCTGCCGTTGTCCCTAAAACATTTTACACTATTTTACCCTTGTCCAGTGATGTCCAGCTAAGTAAGCTAAGTTTTAGATCATCTTCCCATGTAGTTGGTTGGCATCCTCTGTAGCGTTTTTCGTCCATGCGGTAGCAGTCAAAGACTGTTATGCTCCATTGTATCACAGATAATGTGGTCCATTCTCTGTAGTCTAGTCTGTTCCTGAATTTGCTACTTCTTGTTTGTTCCTTAATTCCTGTCATACTTCTCTCCATGGCTCTTTGACAGCATCCCAACTTATCTCTCTGATGTTTGGTTAGTGACCTTGTTTTGCATCCGTAGGTAGGGTAGCTAGTTGTATCCTTTTCGCTATTTGAATAGATACTCTTTATGATTTTGAATGTATTTCTTGTTGTTGCGGACACTCCATTATTGCTGTGTGGCTTTTGCTGTCAAAAGCTTTGGAATAGTCAAAAAGCATTATACAGGTTTTGTTATCTAATATTATTCATCAATTATTAATCCTTATATTTTTCTTATATTTTTTACTTGATCATTTACATACAGTGAGACTGTATGTAAATGATCAAGTAACAGAAAAATATTGAACATTTTTGTTTGAAACCAACTTTTTCCACATGATTGATTTTCGTCTACCTTTTTGCATATTTTCTGAAGGATCACTTTGGAAAATACTTTAAAATTTTTTGATATTAGACTTTTTTTATCTACTTTGACTTGGACTTTTAGATAGTTACCTGTCTTCTTTTTGTCCTTCCTTGAATATGAGAATGTGTAAGTTTTCACTGTGTAGGGATTATAGCAGTCTTCATAATGATGTTGAATATTGATGTTAGTATGGGTCGCAGTTCATCAATAGTTCCTTTTAGAATGTCAGTTTTGTTTTTCTTTTGGAACTCTTTCCATCCTCTATATACTAGACAATAGATATTTTCAAAGAGTAATTTTGGTTATGGTACCAATAGGTGTTGTTTTTCAATAAGGTCATTTTTGACGCCTTGATGTTTTTCTTCCAGGTTTGAGTATGGGTATTTGTGGAAACTTGTAGCTATTTTAATTTTATCTCTCTGTTAATTTTTCTCTCTGTTAATTTTTAGTATCCATTCCTTTAATATTTCGCTAATTTCCTTTAAAATTTTCTTTGTGCCTCCTGTTCTCATTATATGGTTTCCTGATGTTTGCTGACTCATATGTCTTGTGCTGTTCTGTCTGAATGCCTTACTTATCTGCCTTATTGCCCCCCAAAAGAAAAGATAATACTGCCTTATTAATTGAGTATTTTCTATTTTGGGGTGATTTGATGGATGATGGGTGACTTCTTTTTTTTTTATTATACCTTGTGTTTTCAGTTTTGGACACAGGTAGTTGTACCAGCTGTGTATACTAATAATGACTAGTAAAAATATTACCTATTCTACTTTATGGATGCAACTGAGTTAGATGTTAATGTCTGCATACCACACAGATATGTAAATGATATTCAATAACTATTATTTAAGATGCACTAAGAGGTTAGTGGTAAGGTAACCTAATTTTTTTTTTATTCATAGTGTCTTCATGAATGGCCATTAGGTATGTCGCCATGTTTTGAAATAACTTCACCGAAAATATTTCACTTTAAGGTTATGTAACAAACAATAACACTTACTACTAAAAAAGTTTAGATTCTTCACAGTGGATACTGCTGGAGTAAGAACCTGTAAACCAAAAAATAATAATTTACTGCGGTCACTAACTTTTAGGAATTAAAATGTCAAATAAATTTACTAACCCTGCGAGTTAATTGTCTCACAAAGAAAGACATTCTGACTAAAGTTCTATTTCAGCTTTAAATTTTCAATTATTATACTTAATCCCCTTTCATAGAATAAAGGATATCACAGACTCAGTAGGCATCGATTAATAACCGAAACAGCAATTATTAACAGTAACAGTGATATGGTTAATATAAATAAGAGGTACGTACATATATCACTATACTCTATGGTTATGTATAAGGATGACAAGTCAATCTTTGCCCTTCAATTTACATTGACAGTTGACATAGTGTTGCCTTCTCAAGTTATACGTGTATTAAGTATATTTTATAGTAGATATTACCTACATAATATAATACTTACACTTGTGACTCTTGAGTTGCGGGTGTCCATGGGCGGCGGTAGTCACTTACTATCAGGTGACCCGTCTGCTCGTTTGCCCCCTATCGCATAAAAAAACAAAGAAAATGGTTTAATATATTATTTTATGGTATTGTATACAAATTGTTGTGTCCATATAAGTAATAGAGAAGATCTACCTTTAGTAAATTTATTTGCATATACATACATATAATGTCTATTTATTCCATTTAGTTTCTGATTTAAGGGATGGACAAGAGAACAAAATATAATAAAATGAATGATATTTATCAAGTGAACAATTGAATTGCTTACCGATAGCTTAATTGCTTTGTATTGCCTTGGCTGACTACTTTTCTATCACACATTTGTAAACTCTCAATTCTGACTGTAACGTCTCCAGAAATTAAAAAAAAATACAATACATACAAAATTTAATACAGCGTCTTCTGTTAGTTTTTGTTTTCTGAATCCAAATTAGCGTTGTAAAACAATGTTTTTTATTATCAAACAGCTTATTCTATTAGTTTGGACATAGCTAGCAGAACAGAAATATGCCTGTAATTGTTAATTGAAATCGTCTTCCTTGTGTAAAGGACACAAGGAAGACGATTTCTGCTAGCTATGTCCAAACTAATAGAATAAGCTGTTTGATAATAAAAAACAATGTTTTACAACGCTAATTTGGATTCAGAAAACAAAAACTAACAGAAGACGCTGTATTAAATTTTGTCAATGGTATAGTGAAAAGTCTCGATCGGAGAGAAAAGTGTTTAGAGATATTCTTAGACATCTCAAAAGTTTTTAACAGTTAAAACTTTTCTTTTGCTACTTGAAGGAGCTTAAAGCACTACTTCAAAGTGATGTCCAAAAACCCGACCAACCCGTCCGGTAACCGACACTAAAACTTTACACCGATACACACATACAGCTCTTTGTAATTAAACAGTTATTAAAAAACATGCTACCCTAACGTGTAAAATTTAAACCAACATTAGATACCAATGCAAAATCAAACTTAAAAACTGACAAATTGGTTGAGGCTTTCGCGGCCGATTGATTACTCGCTGACTATATTCGGGTCTAAAGGCCGTCGTCCGTTGGAAATGCTTCCTAACGACGACGGCCTTTAGAACCGAATAAAGCCAGCGAGTCAAACTTAAAAACTGTTTAAAACTTTTAACCACTATGGACTATCTCCTTCAGACATTTTTTTAAATAAAGTATTTACAAATATTCCTAAAAATATGTAACTATTGCTCAATAAGGAATTTCAGGTGATTCTACATGAAAACTTTATATTATAATATTTCAAACAACATGCACACGTATATGTACTATTATAAAACTATAATATATACTCAGATACACACACATTTCTAACACCGCAAATCTATAGGCACACATCTGATTTAAATATAGATTCATGCACTTACTTTAGTTTTTAGTTTACTTGTGGTTCCTAATAAAGAGTAATACTTAGTAAAGGAACCTGATTTCAATTGCCACTATAACATACCAACAAATCACTTTGTGATATAAAAGAACAGTAGGCCAATTAAACGTGGTAATGATGCCAGCCTCCTAGGAACGTTTTTTTAACGTATAGAAACACCCCAGGGTACCACGTTATCGAGAAAAGCCTGGCGAAGAACCGACTAAAACCACACGGTGTTCCACCACGGCTGTCTATGGTCGAGGGTTAAGGTATAGCCTTGGAAAAATCTCCCTAAAGTTCCCAGAGACATGACTATCTGTTACGAAACAGGTGCTTTCAATTTAGTTTGGAGTTTACACCCCAATCCAAGCTTGAAGGGTGTAAGTGAAAGACTGATATAAGGATTATTATTATAAACCTCATACCAGTCTGGTTTCCTAATGATAAAACCTTTTATACTAACTTTTACACTTTTCCCATAATTAGATCTGATATTTTTTTCGATGACAAGATTTTCCTTAGTAGAATTAAATATTGCGTTATTACATATTGCTATTAGAAATCTGTCCAGGATCTAGTATGCAATGCTATTTTTATAGTCATTCCCATTCAGTATTGATTTACTATAATTATCAGAATGTTAGCAAATATAATTCTGATAATCTTTAACTTAATTTCTATTTGTTTTCAAAATATTTTCTACCATATCTGGACATAAATTAATTTATTTATTTTAAGTAACTTTCTTTGAAACGGGAAAACTTTAGGGTTTTTTTTTTTTTTTTTTTATATTAGCCTACCATAGTGACTCCACTTAGCCTGATGGAAAGCAAGTCAAAGAGTGGTGGTGGTCACCATCCTCATTGCATGTGTTGCTGTGTGTGTGTTGTTGTGTTTGCACACTTAAATAAATAGTAGATACATAAAATCATTCATTCACATTGGTGTGATTGTAGTATCAAATGAAAAATTCGTTATAAATTTTGTGATGTAACTTTTTGTATTTATATTTATATATTTTTTTAAATATCTAGTCAAAACTCGGGTAATCTGAAATAATTACGTATCCGTATCTGTAATCGGTACAATTTTATTCATATTCTATAATCGAAATCTTGTATCCATCATCCCTATTAGGAACAGTAATTTTCACCCGGTATATCACAATATACACTGAAAGGTCCTATATAGTAACCAGGTGATAAAATAAAAAAAAACATCTCATATATATATGACATACGGAATTAATTAGAACCTATTTATTATTGTAAATACATATCTTCACTGTGTTTTTGCAGTCATGGTTCTTATCAAATTCTTTTATGTAAAACATTTGAACAGCATTCATATTTATTTTAATTTACGTTGATGTCACGTTCGGAGGAACGTGACATCAACGTAACCTCAATCTTTCTTTAAACCAATAACCTTGACTTTGAAAACAAACACTAAAAACAGTACAAATTGCGTAATCTATTTTTCATTCAACATGAGTAGGTTGCGTTTAGGCACGTACGCTACAGCGTTTGTGAACAGACCTCAGTTTTCTAAATTACGAATTAGTGACAGGCAGAGTGGCAATATCCTAAGTATCAGAACATTTACTGTAACAAGCACTACAAATATGAAACTTGTTCAATTTACATATAAAAAAAAACCAAATGAAATTCGTGTGGGTTATGTGGTAAATGAAAATGTGGTTGATATAAATAAATGTAATCCAGCATTACCATCTACTTTGTTGGGAATATTGCAAAAAGACTATCTAGATAAAGTTCGAAGGTAAGTTTGATTAAGTTTTTAATCGTCTTAGTAGTAATGGACTTCTGAATAGTTAAGGATTAATATGTGCTTATTGACGTGTTTCAACTTTTATTATTCCCATATGGATTAAGCTATTGGTATTCAAGGATGTCATTATTCTTAATTCATAAATAACATATTACTCTCCTGTATCCCCTAAGGAATAGGCAGATCAAACACCCACAGTCTGCCTATTAGAATTTGTTTTCATTAACCTAATAAGGGGCTAGCCTATTGCTGTTAAACTTGATAGATAACTGTCCTGTCCCTAAGTCGCCTTTTACATCAATATCCGAAAGAGGTGTGCTGAACCACGAGGCATTCATGTTTATATATATATATATATATATATATATATATATATATATATATATATATATATTATATATATATATTATATATTTATTTTAATAAATGAAAAAATAGCAAAGGCTGGCATTGCACTTGTGACTCTTGAGTTAAGGGTGTCCATGGGTGGCGGCAGTCGCTTACCATCAGGTGACCCGTATGCTTGTTCGCTTAAATAAAAACCATCTCAAAACTTTAAATGTATATCATCTGTGTGCAGTAAAAAACCTCAAAGGAGCAGAGGGGACACCTCATGTAAGTGTTATTATTATTAATTAATATTAGGTATTACTTCATTATTACTCATTAAAAATTAAACAACACTAATAAAGTATATAAAGTTAACTTGAATATAATTAAAAACTACAATTATTTATGTAATAGAAAAAACGCTGAGAATGCTCAATAAGTTGTGTGCTGTCTTAGACTGCCACAATTCACAACTTTTTTCAAAGGGCAATTCATTTGTATTTAATGAGGTTGCTCACGCTGGTATTTATTGCTATGAAAACATTTTTACAGTGCACCTTAATTATAAATTAACTACATATAATGACAATTTCTTTTTGTATATATAAATTAGGCATTAAAATATCTAAATTAGGCATTAAAATATATAAATTATCCCATTTTTATTTATGCTATTTCATAATCCTCCTCTTCCTTTTATTTAGCTTCAATATTTTCTAAGAAAACAAACTAGACTTGGCTAAATAAAGTTGTATACAAGGGGGTC
Source organism: Tyria jacobaeae (assembly GCA_947561695.1). Taxonomy (NCBI): domain Eukaryota; kingdom Metazoa; phylum Arthropoda; class Insecta; order Lepidoptera; family Erebidae; genus Tyria; species Tyria jacobaeae. The sequence goes on along the minus strand of OX387231.1, from coordinate 8,753,601 downwards.
TATCTAACAAGGAAGACATGCCAGTGGTTTATGAGACCAAAAAATTGGTGACCTGTGCTCTAGCCTAATGAATTTACTAAACCGTTTTTGTCTGCCTAAAAAGATTTAATTCCAAAAAACTGCAACATTTAATCTTATATACAAGAGTATGTAAAGAAAATTAAACACTGCTCTTGTAAATTGAAAGCTGATCAGAATACCTGTGAATTCATACTTTTTCTGATCAAGGGTCATCTGATCGATTGTTAAAGAAGTGGTAGTTGTTAATTATAAAAAAATGCATAAATATGGCATGGAATGCTCTAAATTATATTTAAAAGGACAGAGGGGGAGAAAATAAATTTCTGTTGTCACATGCATGTGGTAGAATAATCGGTTTTTACGAGCATAAACAGTTGCCCTTGTGCTTTACCGATGTAAGTCCGGCATCATTACTGTTTGGGATACATTATTAAATCGTAGATTGGCACCCAGAGCACGCTTATGCTAATTTAATGAACTCTAACCACTGTAAGTACACCTTGTTTAGTGTGTGTTTAAATACATATTTTATTTTACAACTGGCCTGTTGGTCTAGTGGTTAGTGATCCTGACTGCATAGTCAGAGGTCGTGGGTTCGATTCCCACCCAGGACAAATATTTGTGGGATGAGCATGATCATTTGTTCTGTGTCTGGGTGTAATTTATCTATAATATGTATGTATTTAGAATTATATAAGTATGTTTTTTTTTTTTTTTTTTTTATACTAGAGGGGGACAGACGAATAGACGGGCCACCTGATGGTAAGTGACACCGCCGTCCATGGACACTTGCAACTCAAGAGTCGCAAGTGCGCTGCCCGCCTTTGAGGGTGATGAGGGATGGGGGATGCAGGGAGCGGAAAGAAGAGAGAAGGGATGAGGAGATGGAAAAAGGAGAAAGGAGTTGAGGGGAGAGAAAAGGGGGAGGGGGAATTGGGCCTCCGGAAACCTCACTCAATTCGGGGAAATGCAACGCAAGCGTTACTACAACCGTACAACCGGTTTTCTGTGTGGCCGTGGTATCGCACCGGTCGAGCCGGCCCATTCGTGCCTAAGCATGGCTCTACCACTGAAAGAATGGCTCTACCACTGAAAAGAATGTTTATCAGCTGTCTGATTATCATACTACAAGCTCTGCTTGTCCCAAACTAAGCAGAGCATCAGATGACCATGTGTGAGATGTGTCAAGTAATTATAATTATTATAGGAAATTTACAGGCTGTAGCTGTAGCTGAATTGTTTGGTATTGCAAGATAGTGAATTTTATCAAAACTCGTTAATCTGTTAAAATAACAACTTCTTAACGTTTGCGTTATATGATACATTTAATTTTAAATCCATGAATGTATGCAATCAAGTTATAGGTACTTTAAGGAACATCTCAGAAATAATATACCAAAGTATCTTCTAAAACTTATTCGGTTCAACAATACTTATTCGCTGCAACAAAACTTATTGGGTTCAACATAACTACTTAACTCTTTAATCCACTTATTTTGATCAACACTTCATATAGCTTAATCGAAACTTATATTACAAAGTTTTCTCGTATCCCACATTACCTATATCATCATGGTTCATCGTACAAACCTGCCACCTTGCGCCCTGGAACCGCGAAACTGCACTCCTTGTCACCTCCTGCACTGCCTGCACAACTTACTGTCTTTATAAACATAGTTGTTCTTAATGTACTCTAAGCCCTTAGAATTCAGCTCCCTATCTACAACATCTCGTATCCTACACGAGTAATCACAACAGGAAACCCCCTCAAAAAATTGAACTTTAGCATCGTTTATCGGGTTCCTGGACAGGGAATCAACGTGTCCCATCTTTGCACCAGCCCTGTTCCTGAAAAAACTGTTGAATTCCTGCTATGCTAACCACCATCTTACGATTCTAGGGGTTCAGCGCGCTACGGTCAGACATTCTTAAAATCTTCTCCTTTTAGAAAAACCCTAGGCTTCCTGAGAGAACAAACCACGGCGAGAGTCTTCAACTCGTTAGAGTAAATGTCTGACGACCATCATATGCTACTGGGTGAAAGGAGCTTACTTCCTAAAGGTCGTTGCAACGTGATTCTACCGATTCCTATCAGACTAGCATCGGTATGGAGCTCAGTCGACTGCTTAGGACAGTTGCGCGAAAGATCAAATGAACTTTCTGAAATAACTAAAGAGCCTCTAAAATTGTCGCACAACGACGGCTTTATCAAATTCAGCTGGACCCCAAGACATTTTCATAATCCGGTGGAACACGGCAGGTGCGTTCGCCAGGCCTAATGGCTCACGGTGGTACTCTTATTAGCCATCCGGCGTGACGAACGCTGTAGAACGCTGCACGCAATAGGCACTTGATAATAGACACCAATTCGAGTGTAACAAACCACGCTTGCCCCGATGCGCTATTTCATCCTCTATTATTGAAAATCGATATCTTTCCTTGAGGGTGACAGAATTCAAGAATCTATAGTCAATACACACACTCATATGCCAGTCTTTCTTTCGCATCAAAATAATGGGTCTCACACAGTCTGACGAAGATTCCTTTATGATTCCTGCCTGCAGCATAACATATCGTTCATTGGGTTTTCCTAAAAAATATTATTTAACATGACCTTTCTTGTAAATGTGACTTTGGCAGCATTTTTTTTGCAAAAAATAGTTCTTAAATTGTGTCACAATTCAAGAACTATTTTTTGCGAAAAGGTCCATAAACTTAAATCTACTAAACCAATTTTACAGGAATACGAGGCATGCCTTTTAAGTTTTGTCGTATGAAGAAAAAAACACTTACTAAAACCTTATAGTACTTTTTATTGTTTTTCAAAGTATTCACCGCGTAGCTTAATACACTTTTCCATTTGCTCAAACCAGTTATTATAACATTTTTTCCACTCTAAAATGGGGGTGTTTAAAATGGCTGTCTTGAAAGCGTCGACTGCTTCTTCACCGGACTGGAACCTTTGACCACGAAGACTTTTCTTAATTTTAGGAAATGTAAAGAAATCGTTAGGGCTTAGGTCAGGACTGTATGGAGGATGGTCAAGAATTTCTACTTTTTCCTGCTTCAAATACTCAATCGTTTGACGAGCGCTGTGTGAGCTTGCGCTGTCGTGGTGGAGGATGATGCGTCGCTTTGAGTTAGATTTTGGAAGTTCGGCGATGACTTGTGGTAAACAAACTGTGGTATACCACTCTGCGTTAACCGTTCTACGATCTTCAAGTGCAATAATCGCAACATGGCCGATTTTTCCAACGAACGTGGCCACCATCTTCTTTAAAGTGCTTCGAGAACGAACAACTTTAGTCGGCTTTGGCTCGTCTTGAAAGTCCCAGATTGTAGATTGTTGTTTAGAATAAGGATCGTAGGCATAGATATAAGATTCGCCACCACTGATGATGTCGTAGACGTGATTTGACTCTCCTCGGTTGAACCTTTGCAGAGTTTTCTTACACCATTTGACGCCGGCCGCCTTGTGATCGTCGGAAAGCAGATGCGCTATCCAACGGCAAACTAGCTTTCTCACACCAAGCGCTTCATGCAAGATCTTCTGAATGGTTGTTCCTGAGATGCCTAATAGAGCCTCTATCTCTCGATACGTCACATGACAATCTTCGAGAATGTTGTCTCACAGAAATGATGTTATCTACAGTGAAGGCGGATTTTGGACGTCCTTCGCGAGATTTGTCACTAACACTACTATCTCCACGCTGGAATTCTAAATACCAGCGTTCGATAGTCCACAGACATGGGGCTTCATCACTGAACACAGATGTTAGCTCTTCAAAACACTGAAGCCGTGTCAAGCCTCTTCTAAAGTTGTAGAAAATTATTGCACAAACATTTTCCTTAGAAAGATTCATTTTCGTACGTAACCTGACAGATTCCAATCGACTCTGTGACTAAACAATAGCATTAATCTTAATACTTTCAACTGTTTTGAGATACAAAATTTAAACCCATTCGTATATGGAACAGTTCCAAATTCAAAATTGCCGGGAAATATGGAAACGACAGAACTTAAAAGGCATGCCTCGTACCTGAACCTTAATTTACCTCTATTGATAAGTACAATGAAACCTCTGTTTATGACATAAAAGATTTTATATCGGGAAAAGAATTGCACCTAGAACCATGTCGCGTATTTTAGAAAGATGACTTAGGACTTGCAGCCTATAAGAGTTGAACTGATCATTATTTAACTGATAATTTAAAAAATCATAACAACTTTTTAAGCGTCACGCAAAGGAATGTCACAGATTTTTTTTTTAATGCGACTGCAATTTTTTTAAATATCAATATTTTTTTTTATGCTCTGCTTTGCTTTATGCTCAAAGCTCTACAGAAGCTTTCTTATTAGTCAGCAGAGTCCAACGTGGGCTTTATCCGACGTTAGTGATAGATGATGATAGTTTGGTGGTGTGTTAGCTATCAAGCCTGAGCCATATTTTTGTGAAAAAGGTGTCAAGACATCGGCATCGGCAATGTATTAAGATGCGATTCATGAGAAGTTGGTTAAGCCTCTTAACAACACCATGTTCCATAACTAAGAATGGTCCTTTCACCAAAACTCAGAACCGGGCCATAAAGCTCGATCCACCCAAGCGTGGTCGGAAACGAACTGACATCAACAGAGCTGAAGACTTGACGTCATCTAGTCCCGATCTTAATCCGTTGGATTATGATTTCTGGTCAGTTTTAGAGAGTACCTATGGCATGCTCTTAACGGCATAAAACAATCCATAAGCTTGTCAGTGAAGAGTTGTCCCATGGAGGACGTGCGTGTAACAATGATTATGGCAAGACTAGGTATATACATACATACTAATACATACACTTGAAAAATAACCCTACTTACGCAGTCGGGAATGGTACTTTAATTTAATAAAACCAACTTTTCTTTTCCAGTGTAAAGAACTCCAACCCATCAACCGAGCCAATGTCAAGCATATCTTTAATAGCGCCTATCACTGGCATGGACAAAGTGATGTGTATTGGACTTAACTATGCGGACCATTGCAAGGAACAGAATATTCAGCAGCCAAAAGTGCCAATGATCTTTAGTAAGTTTAGCAGTACCGTCATTGGACCGAGTGAGCCTCTCAGAATAAGGACTGAAGTTACTAAGGTGAGATAGGTACATACCGCGGATGTACAATGTGTTTCAGAAAGTGATCATCATGAGCAAGTGACATTTTAAGGCCTTATAGTTGACACAATGAATAACATATATAGCTAACAGTTTTAGTAAAATTCGTGATTTTTTAATATAGAAATCCTACTTTGAAATAGACAATTGATCCTTATTTATATATAAAGATAACAGAGTTATACTTGTAGATGAGGAGGCTGACATAAATGAAGCTATTAGGTATTTCATACCAAGAATATTGCATGGCATGACATTTACGTCTTTTTCCCAAAATGTACGCATAAAGTAATTAAAACTTAAAATCTGAAAATGGTAGTAAAATTCATAGTATATTCATAGTATGTTGTGTATGTGAAGCTAGTAGCTAGAGAAAACACTACTAGAGTAAATTATGAAAAGTTTGTTAGAATCAGCTGAACTCTGATGAATGGGGCCCTCTTTTTGCACCAATTGAAGAACGTAGAGAACTAGAGTATTTTTTAAATGATCTACTAGAAACTTGGGTAATTAGAGTTAGTATTATTTTATACTACCGTCAGGTGGCCGAATGTGATCTCGTACACAGAAATTTGAATAATTCGGAGGGCCACACAGATCTGAAACGCCGGGTGTACAAATTACCCTTACCTAAAGTTAACACAATCTTTGCCGGGCGGTTTAGTCCATACCCAAATATAGTAATAAAATAATAAAACTAATATTGCATGCTACATAAAACAGTGCTCAGTAAAAGAGACAGAAGTAAAAGTTACAAAATGGCTAACTTCTCTGACTTATGATTCCATTGAAACACTTTGTTCGTTTTATAATAACATAATAATAATGTTATGTCAGTCATTTCTACATCACCCTAAGGTAGACTGGCAGATAATGCTTTGGCATTAAGTCCGCCTGTGTATTAAGTTTTAAATAAATAAATAAGTTATGCACGAACAATTTGTATAATTTAGTACCAGACAATAATCAATAATACATATAATACTTATGCGTATTAATTTATTGTTTTCTTTTAAAAAATAATAGATAGACTACTTATGTTTTTATTGTTTTATCATGTTTGTAAGTAAACAATATAATGTAATCACGTTAAATTATTTTCTATGTTATTTATATGAAGTCAACCGAGCAAACAATAACATTCAAATTGTAATCGATTGTAATCAGGTACCCACAGAACCGGCTTTGCCAAGTGTGGGGCCACTGAATAATATTATTGTAAAGATTACAATGCAACTCTCACTCAGCTCTGGAACTGTTATCAGTCAGAATTTTTAATGATTAATATTGGATAGAGTATTTATTGATGAATAATGAAAGCTATTTTCGTAGTAGTATTGCTTCTAGTATTGTTCCCCTCCTAAAGGCATCACGCTGAGGCCTTCAGAAGAGGAGCAGTAACCATAAAAACTGATTGGAACGACTAGTTCATTACGTTGTTATTTAACTCACAAGATGGGAAGTAACGATGTAGACGACGGAATCCAAGAGAAACCTATTTACTCTTTAACATTTGTTAAAGTAGTCGCTTGGTCATCGGTGGAGTACAATAGGCCACCCCATGGTAACACGCTTGCTCCCTATTACATAAGGGGTAATACATTAAGTTATATGGTGCAAAGATAGTATGAAGATGCTAAGTGTAAGTGCTGCACCCTAGACTTCGCTTCATTCCAATTCAATGTAATGTCATCTTAATATGCAATTGATGTTACTTGATATTGAAAGCATGTATTCATGTGACACAAATGAGCTATGATAATTTTATCGTTATAAAGTAGGTAAATATAACTTACTTTAAATACAATGAATACTTAAAAGTCAACATTGAAGTTAAAGTTAATTGTGACTTAATCACACAAAACAGAATTTTGTTACTTATACATACATATATTAAAACGCAAAAAAACTCAATTAATTTAAACTAAAATCTCATACAGAGGAACGTAAAATCTGCAATGCTTCATAATTATTTAGAAGCTGCATTTTATAACCAATATGTGTTTTAAGTTTAAATATAATTCGAAAACGACTATAAGAAGCTGTGTGGTTCACGGCGGAGTAGAATAGGGCCACCCCATCTCGTGTCGTAAAAGGCCACTAAGGGATCGGACTGGTATCTATGAGACAGTATGTATACAGTCATACAGTGCCCGGTTGACAGTAAAAGGGTGGCTCTGTATTACGTCAGTGGGACCAAATTCTAATTTGCGAAATGTGGGTGTTTAATACACCTCTGCATTTCTCTTAGGGGATACTGGCGTGAGCGTATGTATGTATGTAGAAGCGGGTCCAGTATATGTTGACCTGTAATGGTACGAAAGTATAGTGTAGGGTACAGTTACAGTTCCAGTAGACTTGCCACTGAAATAAATGATTATAGTCGAAATTCGAACACCACTAGGATTTATAGTCTTTATTAAACGTAATAAAATAAGAACTTACGTGAAACATATCATTGATCTCAGTGATAACACTAGATGTTGGTTTATGTAATTAAAATATACCTATAATAACACGAAAAACTAGTTTAAAGAAATCTAGTTTTTCAAAGTCGTACTTAAGCATTCCTTTTATAGCGATTTCTCAATATCGATTTATCTTAAGCCGTTCCAACTGGAAGCAAAATTACCATTATTTTTCTATACAATACCAAAAGAATTCTACTGGAAATGACAGAGATAAGCCCCTTTAAATAAGCAAAAACTCTAGGTTTTTTTTTAATTATTGTATTTTTTTTAAGGACAGCTCCCGCCCTAGCAATCACGTATAATATCAAATAGAAATAACTTCTCGCATTTTATATACAACCTTCTGATTCTAAACTAAGCAGAACTTAAACTGTGGTAATAAGTGTGCTTGGTGATAAATGTACTTACATATTTCTAAGACTACTAATTGATTTGGATGTTATGTATCAGACAGAAATATAAACAGTGCCTGGTTGACGGCAATTGGGTTTCCCCATATTATGTAAGTGGTACTAACTGTATAGACAAAATGTAGGAGCACCTACAATACCCCCTCTGCCTACACCTTCCGATATATATGTAGGTGTGATTAGATTATTTATTAATTATTATTAGATTATTTATTAGAGTAGTTTCATCAATACGATCGAGTTTTTACTTCTGCTTCCTAGGTTTTTATCTATCAGTTTTATTTTAGAAAGTCGATTGGGAAGTGGAACTAGCGCTTGTGATCGGGGAAAAATGTACAAATGTGAAGGCAGCGGACGCTTACAATTATATACTGGGTTACACAGTAGCCCAAGATATTAGTAGCAGAGATTGGCAGAAGGAACTAAATGGTGGACAATTCTTGCTGGGCAAGGTAAGATCAGTTTAAATTAATACATCCTATAACTAATATATCTAAATACAAAAGTCTGACCTTGGTGGAGCCATGCTTAGGCATGTATAGGCCGGCTCGATCGGAGTAATACCACGGCCTCACAGAAAGCCGGTTGTCAAACAATGTTTTATTCGTATTGACTTAGTGAGTAACGGTACCATAGGCCCCAAGCTCTTCTTCTCTTTCCTATGTTGCTATTAGTTTATAAAAAAACTAGTTATTTCAATAATTTGTCTGTATAGGCTCAAGACACATTCTGTCCTATTGGTCCATGGATTGTCACAAGTGATGAAATCGAAGATCCCCATAAATTGGACATAAGCTGTAGCTTGAACGGTGAAGTCAAGCAGAACAGTAACACATGTAACCTCATACACAGGATACCTGATGTTATTGAAAGACTTACCTCGTAAGTATTTACAATATGTTTATCATACATACATAATTTCACGCCTTTCTCCAGTCGGAGTAGGTAGAGACTTTTATAAAATTGTTTTTTTTTTTTTAATCTTTGCATTTCTCTTTTATGTGTATATACATATATTATTGCTATAACGTAAGTGTTAATAAGTTAAATATATAGTATAATAATTTTATTGTATATTACTTCAAAAAAAGTGTTAATAAATGATAGTAGGCAAAATGTGGGCTATTGATACGCCTACAGGTCCTCTAATATTTCTGTAATAACCTTTAATATCCCCGTAGTAAACCCTCCCTTACCTTGCTCATACCTTGCTCTTTACTTTAGGGGAAAATAAAAAAAAACAAATTTTGGCTCCACAAATACTTCATCAAAAAAAAAGTTTCTGCAAGAATAATGACACAAATCACAGCTGTGTTTTTTTTTATATTTCATTACGTTGATGTCACTGTTGATGAAGTTATTGATTAACATACATAATACATACATATATACGCTCACGCCTGTATCCCGAAGGGGTAATCAGAGGTGTATTAAACACCCGAATATGTATTACAAATATGTGTCCGAAATGTGTGCTAAACCTACCGTTTTGACATTTAAAAAAGATGCTGTTTCGATTTATCCTATTATTGCGTACGTATTGGTTACCTATTTGTTTATATTGTTTTCCTGTTATACCTATAATTACATCTGTATGCTTATTCTAGACCAATATAAACATGTTATTATCTTGTTATTTAGTATGCCAAATAAATTATTATTATTATTAAAAGAAATAACATGGGAGAGACACACTTGGCACGTATCGTTATTAGCTAGACTGGAATATAACTATGTGGAGGCAAAGTGGTTCCGGGAGGCTATGTCGCACATCTGTGATGCGTCTATGCCTAGGGCTCAGCCTAGGTCACCGAGACGCCAGGTGTACTGGTGGACATTGGAGATAGAGCAGATCAGAGAAGCATGTGTAGCTGCGCGCCGCCTGTACACCAGGTTCCGAAGAAGGCGTCGCCGCCCAGATGATGCGACAGCCCGAGAGGCGGAGCTTCTAGAAGGATACAGGGTCACCAAAAGAACCCTTCAAGCAGCGATAAAGCGGGCTAAAAAAGAGTCCCGTCAGGAGCTTCTGGAGACTCTGGATCGCGATCCGTGGGGACGCCCCTACCTCATAGTGAGGGGCAAACTACGCCTGTGGGCCCCTCCTCTCACTCAGAGTCTCCAACTTGAGCTGCTTGAAGGAGTTGTAGGTTCCTTGTTCCCGTCACACGCAGAAAAGTATGTTGCTCCACCGATGGCTCCACCTCAAGCGTCCAACTCTGATGACAACGACGGCATTCCCGAAGTTACTCAGGTAGAATTGAGGGCAGCGATGCAACGGATTAAAAGCAAGAGCACCGCCCCAGGACCCGATGGCATTCCAGGCCGAGCATGGGTCCTTGCCCTCCGGGCTCTCGGGCCCCGACTAAAAGGGCTTTTTAGCGCATGCATTGAACGGGGCCAGTTTCCAAAACTTTGGAAGACGGGGAAACTGGTTCTCATCTAGAAGGAGGGGCGCCCAGCAGACTCCCCATCCGCCTACCGGCCCATTGTGTTGCTCGATGAGGTGGGTAAGCTCTTTGAGCGAATTATCGCTGATCGCCTCACCGAGCATCTTTCGAGGGTCGGGCCGGATCTGGCGAATAACCAGTTTGGTTTCCGCAGGGGCCGCTCCACCGTGGATGCGATTATGCGCGTAAAGTCCCTGGCGGAGGCAGCAGTGTCCCGGGGCGAGGTGATGTTGGTGGTATCCCTTGACATCGCTAACGCTTTCAACACCTTGCCTTGGAGCTGCATTAAGGAGGCGCTTGTATACCATGGAATGCCTCTATACCTCCGTCATATTGTTAGGGCGTATCTGTCGGAGAGAGCCGTGTTCTACCCGAGTTAGACGGAATACGGTAGGCGAGAAATGTCGTGCGGTGTTCCGCAGGGCTCGGTCTTAGGCCCTCTCCTGTGGAACATCGAGTACGACTGGGTGCTGCGCGGTCTACTCCTGAACGGTGTCGTTGTGACGTGCTACGCCGACGACACACTCGTGACGGTGCGAGGTAAGACACACCGCGAAGCGTCCATTAAGGCCACGGCCGGGGTCGCCCAAGTAGTTGCGAGAATCCGGCAGCTGGGTCTTAAGGTGGCTCTAAACAAATCCGAGGCTCTTTGTTTTCATGGGCCTCGCAAGGGACCACCAAGAGGATCCGGCCTTATAGTTGGAGGCGTTCGTATCGGCGTCGAGACTTCGATGAGGTACCTGGGCCTCGTACTCGACAGCCGATGGGACTTCGGACCTCACTTCCGAAGTCTGGCCCCAAAACTTACAAGGACGGCAGCCGCACTTTCGCGGCTGCTTCCTAACTTGGGGGAGCCCGACGCTTCCTGTAGGAGACTTTACGTTGAGATCGTGCTATCCATGGCTCTTTATGGGGCCCCAATTCGGGCGGAGGCCCTGACAGCCATTAATACCGCAATTTTGAGGCGCCCGCAGCGGGTGATGGCCGTTAGGGTCATAAGAGGATAGCGCACGATTTCATTTGAAGCGGCGAGTCTCCTAGCCGGTACTCCGCCATGGGACCTGGAGGCGAAATTCCTTGCATTCTTGTATCAGTGGCGCAAGGGGGCTCAAGGGCTGGGGCTAAACCTTTCGATTATGAGATCGAGACACATCGGTCCCAGCTCCGACAGGTGCTCATGACCAAGTGGAGAGAACGACTTGGGCGAGCAAGCGCAGGGCATGCCATAATCGTGGCGGTAAGACCCGTTATGGAGGATTGGCTGGAGAGGCGACATGGTAGCCTCTCCTACCGGATGACGCAGGTGCTTACCGGACATGGCTGCTTCGGGAAGTACCTGTGTCGAATAGGCCGGGAGCCAACGTCTGTGTGCCATCACTGCGGGGGCTGCCGCGAAGACACTGCACTGCACACTCTAGTGGAGTGCCCTGCATGGATGCAGGAGCGTGTGGACTTTGCGGCGGCCATAGGTGTGGGTAGCCTCTCGTTGGAGACCATGATTATGTCCATGGTCTCTAGCGAGAGTGCATGGGATTCAGCTGCCTCATTTTGCGAGGAGGTGATGCTCGCCAAGGAGGTGGCGGAAAGGGAACGGGAGAGGTCTAGTGCTCTCCCATCCCGCAGAAGTCGCACCAGACGCCGGACAGCGCAAGCTGATTTCCGGCCTCCATAAGCGCTGGCCTGAGGGCGACGGATGGGGCTATCCGCCGCTCTAGCAGAAGCAGGCCCAAGACGGCGGCGCCGTGTTCCGCGCGCGCCTCTATGAATAGCGATGCTACACCGTGTGGTTTTAGTCGGTTCGAGTCCGACATACCACCCTACTGGTCCCAGTAGGGTGATGACCCGTGGGGGTTTCCACAAGATAAAAAAAAAAAGACCGGAATATAACTGCTTTCTAACAGAAAACTGCTTGTTAAGCAATGCATGCATTGTGTTTTATCGAGTGAGACGGAGGCCCAACTTCCCATTTCCACTTTTCCTTTTCATATTGCCCCTCCCCTCAAAGGCGGCTATCGCACTTGCAATTCTTGACATGCAGATGTCCATGCGCGGCGTTAGTTCCTTACGGTGAGGTGAACCGTCTGCTTTTTTGTTCTGTATACTATAAAAAAATGCAAAATGTAAGTATTTAATATCTCTCTGACGAAAGTGTTTGTTGATATTTAGCTCATAATTTCAGGCTAATGACTCTGCTACCGGGTGACATTATTCTCACGGGCACTCCTGGCGGTGTGGGTGCCCATCGCAATCCTCCGCAGTTCTTGAAGCCTGGTGATGTTCTTCGCAACGAGATACAGAACATTGGCGTCTTCGAAACCAGGGTGGAACAGTTTTAACAAAATGTCTTAAGCAAAATCGTTACATACTTTAACGAGCCTTAATAATTTTCACTAGGGGTTTCTAATTTATAGTCTCTTTCTTTCAAAGTATGACCAAAACATACTAATTACACATATATAAGAATTCTACTACAAATCGTTATTGACAGACAATAAACAAATTATTTAAAAGAAATTTAACCCGACCACAGAAAAAAGTGAACAGTACGAAACGTGTAAAACATTGTATCTGAGAACAAAAAAGAAGGGAAAACTGTTTGTTTTTGTATATTAATATAACTACAAGCAAATAAATGTTGAACCTGTAAAGATATGTCAACCCAAATCAGTCAGTTACTACGAAACAAAACAAATAAAAATAATTCACTTTTAAAACAGTATATATCATAATAAACTGTAAAAAGCTGTAGCTTTATTTTATAAAAAAAAAACATTGTGATATCGTTTCATAAACAGTGAAAAAAAAAAAACATAGCATACTTACAACCGGAAGAATCGGCCAGGTGCGAGTATGAGTCGCGCTCCTAGAGTTTCGTAAGAAAACTAACTTGTAGGTAGATAGTTCGTATGTCTCGGTAATCGATCCTAAATATAAACAAAAATAAGTTTTTGCTAATTTATTCGGCAAAACGAATTCAACTTATTATTAGTACGTGTTCTATTATATATCTTTGTTTTGACTTGTCATTAAAATAATGAAATATTATGTAACAAAACATACAAAACACTACCAAGGTCTACTGATACTACGATTGGCGAAGTTAATGTCCCTAATATCTATTACACTAGTATACAATGCTTATGTACATGTCGTATCGTGCAACGTTCTTTTTACACATATAAGCTAGTAAAATGAAATCAGGGATAAATGCCTGTATCCCTGAAGGGGTAGACAGTGGTGTTTTAACCACATACTAGTATTGCCTTCAAAGAATCATCAGGTTGACTTAAATCACCAATGTATAAGAAAGTTTCTACCAACAAAACATCGAGCAATCCGACACAATCTCTCTCCAATTCGTAAAAAAACTGTTGATCCCACAAGTCCCATTGAGGGGTCCCATGATAGGAAAACTAACACTATTTAGTCCCAGTAGTCCCATAGCATAACTGATACCATTTAAATCATAATCACACTAGTTTGCAGTGTGATTAATCAACTCGACTACGGATCGGTGTTGTTTTATTTTAGTGGGATAGATAGAACTGTAAATGTATATTAAAATAAAAAAAAAGTATGCATAACTACAGTCACATCCATTTAAATTTATTGAAAGGTATTCAAATAACAGCGATAATAATCGGACTTTAAAACAGTAGACAACCGACTTCAATGTGTCTATCATGGACCACACTTTCATCTAACTACCCTTGAAGTACATCCTTTCCAATAAAAAAAGAATCGTCCATTTGTCGCGCGCATGCTTAATGCAAATTTAAGAATTATATGGTTTTCTCATGGATGTCATTGTCAGAACTCAATCAAATTATAAAGGGGCCACACGGGAAGCACGAGCTTTCAAATAAAAAAATCGTCGAAATCGGTTAACGCAGTCGAACGTTCTGAGGTAACAAACATAAAAAAAATACAGTCGAATTGGGAACCTCCTCCTTTTTGAAGTTGGTTAAAATAACGTTGCAACGAAAAAACTTTATATATGTATATGTCATGGTCAGATCATAGAATTGGTCATTTCATGATGTGGCGCACCATTACGTTGGTAAACCTTACCGAATGACAATTTATAAACTTGAACTTGACATTACAGATCTAGTACAGGGAAATAAAACATACTTTTTATATTATACATTAAATTTAATGAATATTAAAAGTTACGTTAGTCATATTGGGGCAATTACTAAAATAAAATGTTAGTGATTTCGCCGCTACATTTATGTATGTTTACCATGAACTGTACATTTCCGCATGGAATAAATTGCCCATAATGTGAATGATGTATTTTAATGAGATTCCTAAAACTAGCCGTCTAAGCTTTTTAGTTTTAGCAATCTCACAATATAGCAAAATACGCTAAAAATACTATTTCGGAGAATATGTTCACTTTTTTCTCGTTTTTCCAAACTCATAATATTTTCATATACTTTCATGTATTTTTCTTTTGACTTCTTCGGAAGCACTTTCTGCTACTGTCTCATAAACCATTTACCTAGCAATTGCCAAGTTACCGGTAAAGCCTGTATAAATAGGTAGGGAGTACTTACTGTTTCATATACATATTTCATTTGTTATTATGTTTCTTTTGCATGTTAAAATTGTATAAATAATGGTGTTTTGTTAATATGTTACAGTTTTAGCTATATTTTAATGTGAATAAATAAAATGTTAATATAAATTATGCTTTCCTATTTGGTTTATCTTTGCTATTCAGAAAGTGACACCTACAAATAAAAAATTATGCCCGCTAATATAAAGGGAAGATTCTGTGACTAGGGTAAGCAACCATATTATCATAAAAACCCGATATTTATATTACTTAGTGCAAGCGCAACTCTTACTGCGCGATACAGAATCAGTTCTAACTCCGTAGTTCGGCTAGTCTTTGCCAGATGGCGTTGTTGTCGCTGTCGCTCTTTTGCTGTATGAAAGGATGCCGCTACCTATCTATATACATATTTATATACTTTAATCTTAAATTATATATAAAAAAGTTTAAAATATATATATATATATATACATACATATATATATATATATGTGTATATAATGCGATAGATTATCGACCTGTTAGTTTAGTGTTTAGTGAGCCTGACTACTGAGTCAGAGTTCGTGGGTTCAATTCCCACCCAGGACCAATGATGGTACTATGAACACTATCATTTGTCTGGGATGATATTGATATAATGTATATTTTCAGTGGTTAAAACAAGTTTTCCATTTTCAAACACTCAAACCAACAAAATTTCGTATTTAATATAAGAGTTGCTATATATAACACGTTTAAAAATACGCATATCGATAAAACCGATATCCAACTTGAGTACATCACTAATCGAGTAGCACAGAACATTCGAGAATAACGTTGATAACTGATAAGAGCGAATGTACCATATTGAATTTAATATGAATGGGATAAGGAAGAGTTTAGTTTTTATCTCTAGTCAATTATTCTAAATTGAAATTTTAAGTTTGTATTAAAAAAAAAAATTACCTACGGATGGTAAGAAAAACTTCCATTACTAAGGTTGTTCCTTCTGCTATCATTCTTATACTGTAAAACAGAATTGTGGCGAAATAAAGCAACTTTCAATAGACGATCGGCACGATGCAGCTTTGTAAGATACCTATAATGCCTAAGGAGACGCCTAGTAAGCCATATATTAGTTTTATATTCATTCATATATTAGTATTATTATTTTTCTGTGGTATATTTAAAATATGAGCGTTTAGTCATGAGCGCAAGAGTTCCCTGTTTTTTCCGTAGGTAGCTACATGAATGAATAGAGCCCTATTTTTTTTTACCAACAGACATTTTGTCAAAGTGTCTATGCTATCACAAAATATGCAATGTCTGACATATCTGTGATTGATAAGTTTTGATTTCAAGTACAATACATAACAGTAGTTCGTTGACTTCTACATTTCGATACACCTACATATGAACATATAATGAGGCTATACAGTAAGTCGGTGGGGTCAAAAATTCATAGTGAATCACAGAGGTCTTACGAGACCTAATCGCGACGCTAATTGGGGTTAATTAATGCAATTGAGTTGGTTTACAGTGCGTAGGTGTTGCGCGGTGAAGTAATGGTAGTTTGAGTAGCATCTTATCTTTAAAAAATCTTAAGGTAATTTTAATAATGAAATACAACATTTAAAAATTTTATTTGAAGACTATTTTGAGACTATTCAGTTACTATGAAGAGTGCGTTGATGTAGAAAGACAATATTAAATACCTATACAGCAAAAACATTACTTACTTTAATTACTTTGAATAAAAACTTAATTACTTGTAACTTTCTAAGAATGGCATTCTATAAACTCTTGCGACAGTGACTACGCACCATCAGAAAAACCAGCACTACAGGTTTCTGAAGGATCAACTTCAGACTGACGCCTCTTTAGAAGGTCATAAGAATAATATTTCTAACTAGACATTTGCATTTGTAGCCCAAGACACAAAGGACATGATATCACGTTAGCGCTAACTTCCTACTTTTTATGACCCAATTTAGACAATAGACAAAGCAACCTAAAATATAAGCCGACAAGGTTCGTGACGGCAAATTCGAATTTCAAATTGGACAGGTTGACCTGCAAACGTATCAGAACGCTGATTGGTGAATGGGCCGCGCAATTGAGCCAATCGCCGTCTTCCGTTCGGTCACAGGAAGGACCGTTTGCGCGCGCTTCATTCCTTTTCATAGACTATTAAATTTAATGTCAGCCAAGGGGACTTTTATTGAGTTAAGTGGTCTATACGGGCGAAATGTCCATTGTAACAAGGTCTTTTAACTACCAATAAAAAGGTTTTACTGCTGTATTATCTACAGATCAAAATAAAGTGGTGTAATATATTTTGACGCCCGCAGATTCTAAGCGAGTCTATTTGCGACGGATATTCATCGTTATAGATATTATTTCGAGCAATTTTGTCGTTGAGGCTTATTTCGTATTTATTGGTTGGAGTATGCAATTTGTTCGTTATGCAATTTAGATTCTTATGTGGCTGTCATTAGTAATTTGTATTTTACTAATTGGAAAGGAGTAAGATACTGTCATCTGTGACAACTAATATGATTCGTTTAATAAACAGGCATTGAAGTGTTTCCATGTCTCTGTGATAAGGCTTGCATATAGGTACAGGTGTTAAAGAAAATTGTATATATAATATGTATATGTAATAATGTTTATAACAATTTTCTTCTTCTTCCTTGTATATTTACTACTTCTAAATAAGTAACATATTTTCTGCCTTATTATACTTTTGCACCTACTACTTTTATTTCTGCGACACCCCAAGGTTGACTGGCAGAGAATACCTAAGACATTAAATCCGCCTAGTACAAAATGTGCATGAAGTTTAATAAAAAGAAAAAAAAATGTAAATAAAGTATACAATAAATACGTCATAAAAATAAATGTAATAGTAAACCTAGTAAATAATATAAATAATAAAATCGATATGCATAGGCACGAATGGGCCGGCTCGACCGGTGCGAAAACCGTTTATGAAGTAACGCTTGCGTTGCATTTTCCCGAATTGAGTGAGGTTTCCGAAGGCTCAACTCCCCTCTTCCCTTTCCTCTCCCCTCATCTCCTCATCCTCCTCTCTTCTTTCCCCTCCCCGCATCCCTCATCCCTCATCACCCTCAAAGGCTTGCAGCGCACTTATGACTCTTGACGGCGGTTGTCACTTCCAATCAGGTGACCCGTCTGATCGTCTGCCCCCCTATAGTATAAAAAAAAACTCGATTGAAATTGATGCCTCTTGCCTGTAAAAAAAATAATGGTATAATTTTTAACAGTGCAATTTCATAAATTCAAGACTACGCTATAAGTGATGCACAATCGACGGCTGAAGGTCCTCTCGAAAGTTAAATTATTCTTCTAATATAAAAATTGTAAAGAGAAAATGATTGGTCAAGCACAGACATGTAAAGGTTAGGTATACAAACGCAATTTTTCTCGGCAATCAGAGATAATCATATTTTTTGCGCTGTTAGTATCATGCGTTCCGTTTTCCGAGTCGGGAATTTGCCATTGAATGGACAGTAAAAGCACGGGAGTAATGAAATGAGTGCCTCGTGCGTGGAGCATTTTAGAATGTTGCGTAAAAAAATAAGGTGAATCAGAAGATGAAGAAAAGTAAAACAGAAGATGACTACTGCCTTCCGCTGTTAATATCTTCGCTACGAATAGGATTGGCAATAAACACTTGACACCATGAGTGTTACAAACCTTAATAGGTTATGAGTATTCTAAATTATTTAAATAATCCGTCTGCCCAGTACCAGAGGGGGTGCTCTTGTGGATTCGGAGTGAGAGTGAGAGACAGATAAGACTAGTTGGTTTATTAGAAGGACCCATATAACATACATACATTCACGCCTGTACACACAAGAACTATTACTCGTCAGCGCAAGATGGAGGGTTATAATTTGCGAAGGTGTTTAAGTGTATATGTTTCTTTGGAACGCCCTAGGAGCCTAGACGGCTTGATGGATATTAACATGTGAGGTGTCATTTCAATGACACAGGGTATAAGATTTCAACATGCAGTCCGCGAAAAGGCATAAAGAGACAATTAATGTACCTAATAGAAGGGTTTCAAATATTTTTACTTTGACTTTAAAAAGGGCGAGGTCTTCTATTTCAGGGTTATTGTTTTATTATTGAGGATTTTTATATTGTTACTCGATATCTTCGCCATTTGAAAACCGATTTCAAAACAAGTTTTTTTTTTGAATTGGTTAGTCATCTAAGGTAGTAGCGTAAGGAATGAATAATACATATAACGCGACAACTCCGTCATTAGTATGTCGATCAAACATCTTTTCTTTTATGAATCACAAAAACTCTTTTCTTTTATGAGTCGGTTGTACCAAGGCTCGTCCACTTTAAATTTGAAAACCTCTAAGGTGAAAAGCAAATAATGAAGAGAACGATTTCAATATATTATTTAATTTAGATTAAGGCAGCGCGGGGCCTGTAGCTAATTCAGACAAGGGGCCCTTAGTTTGCTTTAGGTTCTCAAGTTTATGGTATTAAACTCAGATTAGAGAATAAATCCGAAAATGTGTGTGCGTGACAACCCGGAGCGGCTTTGTAGGAACACGTATATCTATAAGCGTGTAATGATACCAGTTTTTGAAATAAAGTCCCTATATGTTTTATTACTTTTACAAATTTATTTATTTATTTATTTTATTTATCTTTACACTTTATGCACAAGATGTACAGAGGCGGACTTAATGCCATAGGCATTCTCTGCCAGTCTACCTTTGGGTGATGCAGAAATGTATGACGTAGGTGCAAAATGTTTTGATTTAAATTAATATAAACACGGTAAAAATGAAGAAAATTTATCCTGAATAAGCCAGTAAATATGTAAGGATACAATATATACGCACAAATATATACATACATACATATAACCATCTACAAATACACTTACATAAATATACAATACATAAACACATAATCGATATACACATATTTCTAATGCTCCTATGACTGTTCCAGTTTAAAAAAGAGATGAGCTCGGA
This sequence comes from Tyria jacobaeae, assembly GCA_947561695.1. Lineage (NCBI taxonomy): Eukaryota > Metazoa > Arthropoda > Insecta > Lepidoptera > Erebidae > Tyria > Tyria jacobaeae. Next base: position 8,733,533 of record OX387231.1, on the reverse strand, counting down.
CCTTTTTCTTAAAAGATAGCCGGCTGGGTGCCATCCTAATTTCCTGCGGAAGGGCGTTCCAGAGAAGGACAACCTGAATGGTGAAAGAAGAATTGACACAGGCGGAAGAGTGACTTGGACACAATAAGAGTAGATTGTTGGATGAGCGAAGATCTCTATTATGATTCGAGGAAAGATACTGAAAGATACAGGTAAGGTATGAAGGAGAAGTAGGAGAGTTGAGAATTGAATACAAAGTAGAGAGAGCGCGTAGTTGTCGACGCTGACAAATCGGAAGCCAATTTAGGTCGGATCGAAAAGAGGACACATGATCATACTTACGAAGATTAAAAATAAATCAAATGCAGTTATTTAGAAGACGATCGTATTTATTGAGGTGTTCTGCATTCAGGTCGTAGTAGCAAACAGCACCATAATCGATAATGGGGATAATTAAAGCCTGAACTGATAGAGTTTTGGTTTTAGGAGGGAGAAAGTTCTTTAGACGGTATAATGCTGGTAGTGTTTCTGTGACTTTTTGCTGACACTAGTGACCTGAGTTTGCCAGCTGAAGTTGGAATCGATTATAAGGCCTAGATCCTTGACGTATGGACTGTAAGGTATAATAGATCCATTGAATGTTACCGATGGCAAATTATTTAGATCTAACCTAATCATCAAGCGTGGGCTTCCCACGATAATAGCCTGGCATTTGGATGGGCAGCAATTAGTTACATAAACGACTTAAAGGTGAAAAATAACTTTTGGCAGAATCGTGGCTTATTTTCGTTTTTGTAAATTTTCTTTGAAGGCAAAAAATCACTACTCATATGTTGCAGTTGGCTGCTTCCTTTTCGAATCCAATAATCTCCATCAAAGTTGCTCGGTCATTCTCCAATATCGTTGGAGTATATTTTACTTTCGTTAAGTTTTTGACTTGAAACTGTAGTGACATTAGAATCATGTAATAATATGCCATCTACTTCTTTTTGGTTAGAACATGATATAGCTGAATTAGGAGAAATTGCTGTCTCTTCAACTACAGCATCACTTATAGAAAATGTAGCTTCATCAGAAACAATAGAAGTACCACTATTATATGTACAATGAGATTCAATCGAACAGCTTACGAGTTTTTGACAGAACTACTAGCCTAGTTCTTTTTTCTTTTCATCTTTTGCTTTACGTTTAGCACTTTCAGAAGCAAAATGCCGACCCGTATCTCTAGATTTCTCGCTCATGTTACCTGCGGTTAGACTTTTTTTTATGATTTTATGTATGTGTATGTATGTATGAATATGTAAAACATACAATATAATAAGATTTATTTTTACGTTATGCAAAGCATAAATGTACATCAGTTTCTAATAGTTTGATAGTCAATAGAATCCTATTTTATTTGTTCGGGTTTTACGTTTCGGATTTAACGTGACCAAAGCGAGTTTTAGATTTTCAGGTGAGAGTGAAGCACAACCTAAGCGCTTCGTGTTTAGGGCATGTAAGATATTTTAAAACTTATGTTATTAACTTATTTTCTAAACTTATTTTATTTTACGGTTACACAGGTGTTGGAGCGCGGGACCCCCCAATTCGCGGGGCCCGTAGCATTTGCTACTCTTGCTACGTGGTTGATCCGGCACTGGTTGTACTTACTTATTCTGGGTATGTGCGGTTTAAATTAGAAGGAAATATTCCACCTTTGAACTGTAAAATTAAGTCATAAACAATAGAGCTGACGTATACACATTTTGCCAGTAAGAATTTGGTCCCCAGCACGTAATAAGAGGCAAACCTATTGACGTCAATCGTGCACTTTATGACTTCATATGTATATGCACATACTGTCTTACAGAAAACAGTCCCAACCCCTTAGGTGGTTTTTACGACACCCATGTGAGGAAATGGCGTGGCTCCATTCTACTCCATAAGTTAGCAAAACGTACTTCTATATATTATTTTATAATAAGTACATATAATACTTGTTGTTATATACATGTGTTTGCCTACGGAACCCTCGATGCGCGAGTCGGACTCGCACTTTTTCGATTTTGGATACCTGGAAGTTCTCCGTAGATTCACCAGCCTTATACTCACTTCACCGCTTCAAAGTGTCAGTAAAACCAAGTGTACCTACTCTTGGTCACCAGATATTTTATTACTTTGAACTATTCTATATATGATAATGTACTGGTAGTGTTGACAAATGTGAGATGCACTCTTTTACGGCTGACTGCGATAAAATATTGAAAATGGCATACGGTTAGTCTGAGTAAGAAGACTTAAGTAAGTTATTAATAAGTAAATAATACCGTCGTTTTAGTCATAAAAAAAACAAACAAATCGTTTATTTTGCGAATATTGTTATATAATAAAGGTGTTAAGTACAGGTAAGTACATATAGTTAGTTCCAAATCGTAATCGGCCCACAGGCATGCAAAATATTTATTCCTACTCCTTTCTTGACACAGTACTGTAGTTAAAAATTAATGTAAAACAATATAATAGACATATTATAAATTAAAAAACAATAATAACAATACACATATATTCTGTTAAAACTGATAATCTAAATGCTCCTTAATATCATAGTAAGATTTATCTTTTTATTAAGAACTCTTTTAATTATCTTTCGAATAAAGGAATGCTTTGAATGTTTATGATTGGGAAGTTTATTATGTAATTTAGGTGCCATAGAAAATACACTCGTAAAAGGGTTGTTCTACTATGTTGTACCCGAATTTTGTGAGTGTATCTATTGCTGCGAAGCGTTTTGTAAGAACATTACACTGTTATTTAAGTTTAGGAGTATAGTAAGTTTTTGTTTTAAAACGATGTATAGTTGTCAAGTAGAAATAAGTAAATAGGTCAAGAAAGCCGACATTTACTTAAAAATAATGACATCTGGTGGAATATAATTTTTTTTAAGCAAACGTTTGAATTCCGAGATATGATACCCTATACTGTGAATATTTTAAGTGCGAATTTTTATTGAATTTAAAACGCAAGGATTATTTTTGTTGCAACTTCTATATTGGGAAAAGTTTCTTTATAGAGCACGATAAGGACTTTACTGATATATACTACCTTTTGATCACGATATCGTATGCAAGGAATTAATTATCAATTTGTGAGGTAAAATGTAAGTCTAACTTAAAACATAAGTTAGACCTCTAACGGTCAAAACATCTGTGAAAACTACATTCAATGCCATTCAGTAGTTTTTGCTCGATGCGTTCGAATATGGCAAGAGAGACAAAAATCTAAAAGCTGTTGTGTGGCTTCTGTTGCTCTGATAAAGACATATTACATTTTTATTAGTTTTTCTTAAATATCTAAAATTTACAGACATCGGCCTGTAACAATTTTTTTTTGTGATTTTATTTCCTTTTTTAAATAAGTACTTGAGAAAGTAACAAACAAAAAATGACGACATCCTGGTGTGGTTGCTGATTTTTCTGCATCCCTCAATTATTTTTATGGTATTCGATGGGAGGGGTAAAACGAATTGGGAATTCTTCAAATTTAAATAAATGGAAGCTATTAGGAAACACACTGAAACGGTAGAATTGGGTAAAAATTAACCATCTCTTTTTTAGAACTCGGTTAATGTTTAAGCTCTATTTTAGTATGAATTGTGAACATAAGTTGCTTACCATACTTACTATACCAGGCATGGCGGGCAACGCTCTTGCATCTCTTGAGTTTGAGGTATCGATGGGCGGTAGTTGCCACTTACCGTCAGGTAACCCGTCTGGACGTTTGCCCAACCTTCGCCACAAAAAAAAAACAAAAAACATGCAATCCATTGAATTATATAACGGTAACGGTAAGGTATCAAATATTAGAGCAAAATATTACAATGTTAACTGCTATCCAATGACCATTAAAATATAAATAAATAAATAAACTACTAAGAAAGGAGATCTATCGCTTTCACAATTCAATAGAAGGCTGTAGTCATGAATTGGATAAAAATGTTTTAAATAATGACTTCTTAAAAATAACTATGATTATTGACTTAAAAAAAATAAATAACCGCTTTCAATGCGCCTTTCCAATTCCTTTTGCGTAATCTCTAAATCGTAAAAACATGCATATTAAAAACTTATTCGTAATATCCGTTGTATCCCATGATTTTATGACATCACAAAAAAAATATAAATATGGAATTCATGCACGTATTGCAGAAAGGCGGATTTAATTACTGAGACCTTCTCTGCAGGTCAACCTACAAAAAAAAAAGTTGAACAGAAACCCTCCTCCTTTCTGAAATTCGGTTAAAAATTTGTTAAGATTTTTTGTTAAAGTAAAAAAACATGATTGCATATCATACTTAGGTAACAATACTTGTAATAAGTAAATATAATATTATAAGTTATATTTGATAGTCTTAAGTATTCGCATGCTTAGAACAGGTGAAATGTGCTGAGTACACACAATTTTTAATACCAATGAAATGTAACTTACTATGCTATGATATACTACTATAACGGATCGTGTCAATGAAAAATACTACTGTCTATATATAATAGTTCTCGGTCTTTCCTACAGCCATAAGCCATTTAATGATTTAAGTGAATAATTCCGACTGAAATATTAATACAATATTTTAAAAAACTATTGTATGGATCAGGATGTCGGACCTCCCGGCCACAGTCAGTTCGAGTTACAGTCATGCGACTCCAACGTCCTTGAGTTATTTCTTACAGCTTTCATGATCTCCCCATGTTCTTTGTTTCCCTTTCAATACACTCTAGCTGTAACTAGAGCTGTAACTGTTTAATTCATAATTTAGTTAGAGAGCTCCGACTTCCCCGGCACCAGCCAGTTAGAGTTACAGGTATGCGACCTTGACTTGCTTGAGCTATTGCTAATGATTTCATTTAATTGTCAAAATTGCCGGGATGACGGCGATAGGCTCGGCCCCCTTTGACGTGAATGGGATTTAATTTAAATCGGCAAAATGTGGGCGTAAATTAGGCCTCTGCTACCCCTTCGGGGTAAAGGCGTGGGTGTATGTATGTTATTCTTAATGTGCCCGGACCAAATGCTATTTGGTAACATGTAGGTGTTTAATGCACCTCTGACTACCTCGTTGGGAATACGGGCGCTAGCGTATGGATGTTTTTAAGATGCAAACTGAACTAAATGGAAATATAATAAATCAGGAATATAAGAAGCCCAAATTCTATAAGAAATTATACTCATACAATCATGCAATTAGTTCTAAATTTATATTTTATACTAGTATAATTATAATGTATGTAGGGTTTAAATAAGTATATGTATTTTAATATAAGCTCTTGCCCGCAGCTTCTCTCTTGTAACAATTTATTTTCTGGTCTCACTCTCTATCATCTCATCTCATCATTTTCACATTTTATAGCAATTTAATCAAGTAGTATTAAACACGAATTAACAAAACATCTGAACTAAATTTGGCATTTATACTTTGACCGCTCCCCGTAGTTTCACATAAGTTCATTGTCAATGCACCGTTCCTAAGAATAGTAGCGTGATAGAATGTATTAATCCTCAAAAAAATACTATATATCACAGAAAAAGATTTTTTCTACTTCAACTGTTTCTTCAAAAGATTATGAAATATTTATGGTGATGATCAAATGTGTGTGTGATTCAAGGATTAAACATGGTAAGTTTTCAGTTTCTTCTAATATGCTATCTAATAAAAAATAGATATCTAAATTCACATTCCAGCGCAAACAAAGTTAGTTGTAATAAATACTGCGATGGATTTTAATTTAGACCTCCAGTGACTTAACTGTGAAAATTGTTTAGTTATTTAAAAGTTTGAAGGAATCGAAGGAAACATAATTTCATAAAGCTATATATGTAATGTATAGGAATAATAATAGGGACTTAAATGTTAAATTGCCGGTTTAATGTATTGGCCCTTTTAAATTGATACATTAAACCGGCAACGTGTGAGATTCCAGAGTGAAACTGTTTCTGTTGCGATACTTCCACGGCGAAACGATTTTTATGTAGGAAAGACTAGTCGCAGCATCGCAACCGGGCTTCAGGAACACGTTCCCTGTGTGAAAATCATGGACTGTGATAGTTCGGCCGTCGCTGAACACGTAGGCAAGACGGACGCGGCTCAGTAAGGACAAGACTTATGTACTTGCAAAGGAAAAGTATTTTGTACCGCGAAAGGTACGAGAAGCAATCGAAATAAGCCATCGTCCGAACTTTAACAGACAGTGTGTGGTCACTGCCACCCGTCTGGCGACCGGCACTAAAACTTACAACAAATGAAACAGCTCCGGTTCAACAATAGGGCACAGTCAGTTGTTTACGTACTACAGTCCCTAGTAATAACAAGTACGCGCACCGTCTTCTTCCACTAAGGCCAAAAGACATAAAAACAGATGCCAGCGTCACCTACTCAGTGTAACGCTTTGCACCATCGCGGCAGCACGACTCACTCCTTGAAAACCCCCGGCCCACCGCCGGGATCAAGACTAGTCGGGCATCTCCGAAATATACCGGTCAATAAAACAGTTTATTTTAATAAAGAAATAAACGTATATGTAAAAAATATAGTTTTTTAATCCTGGAAAGATATTGCGGTCAGTATGTAAATTAAAAGCAAGTTTTACGATCGTTAAAGTTAGTATCGTAAAGTAATGAGATCTTAAAGTAACATTAAAGCAAATTATTACAGTCACAACAATATCGTCGGTTAGTATATGTCTGGAACGAGATGCTTCAATTGTCCCTTATCGAAGGGCAAGACGCAACCTTTTATAGATTGCGCCGTGTCCTCCTTAATCTACGTCGACGACATATATATATACATGATCAATACTTGGATATATTACTCGACATGGTTTATGATTCCTCTTTTAGTACCCGACTACTCAATACTATGTACATGTAATGTTTCTTTGTAAGTCCTAGACCCTAGATGGTTTGGTGGAATTCAACATGTGAGGTGTCTTTTGAATCGTCTAAATAGTGAAAGTGTCATACAGTATGTCATTTCGATATTTCGATACCGTCAGCAAAAAAGAGGAAGTTAATAATGTAGTCGGGTTTTATATATATATTTTTATAACTCTAGTTGTTTGGGTACTATTTGCTTAGGCATTATAGATATCGCCAGCTGCAGTTAATTTTAATGAGGTACAGTATAACCCCGATTAACCTGGGTAGGGTTATCCGGGAAGCGGACTAACCGTGCGGCCCTGTGCCTCGATGATCACGCGAATGATGAAACACGGTACTCTTCAGTTCAGTCGTTGAAGCTGAACCAGCGATTGGAATCTTACTCGACTATTTTGAACAGCAAGTTGGCAGCAATCGATTTACATCTAAGAAAGGAGAAGAGAACCAAAGGAGAAGCCAAAAATAAACTAAATTGACCAATTATTTTAACACAAAACTAAAGTATTAACGCAATATTTACAGAAACCAGAGAGCTTTACATATTAGTATGTAGGATTCATTATCTTAATGTGATTAAATTGGAATTTACTATGTACTAGTCCTATTTACCAAAAATACCGAGCAAAGCTCAGGTCATCCAGGTACTATTGGTATAAACATGCAAACCGTTCCATTGATATGTCAAGTAAACAATGGTGATATGAATGACGAACTAGACAAAAATGGACTGGTATTTCGAGTAACCAAGAACTTTACATTACATTTACATTCAGATCACCACATGTATATTGGATCTTTACTTCTAACCAGTCAAATAGGAACTGCTATATGTGTAAAAACAAAATGTTATGTATAAGGCTTATTAGATAGTAATTAGAATTGCATTAAAACTCTCAAGTTCCTCTCACATGTAAATAAAAAAATAGCATTTTTAGTGTAATCTCGGATATTTGTTATTTTGCTGTGTGAGTTGAGTTTTTTTTTTCTACAGTAAGATAAACAGTATTTTTGGATTTATTTTACCTACGCCAAGTCTTATAAATTATCATATTCCTTTTTACAATAAAGTAATTTAGTATTATCATCACTCATTATAGAGGAGAAAAACAATTTTTTTTAGGTGAATTATGATTCAATATTTTAACAAAGTTTTTTAAAAAAACATTCGCATCGTTTCTTGCGAACACATATAAACATACATATGTACATACATAGTACATACACACATAACAAGTCCCTAGGACAGTGTACTATATACAAAAACCATAGAACGTCTGTAGGTCGATGGTTTGTTCAATTTCATGGATCAGTGTAATTTGAATTGCCAATGTAAAAGTTTGTGTTATACATTTTTTGCTGCTGAAATTTTCCTTCTAAATGCATAATCGGTTCAATATTTTGGGTTTCAGTTTCAATTATAATTTAGTGTAAGTTAAGTATATTTCATTTTAGGTAAATTTTAAATAATTGTATTTTTATTACAAAACTTTTTATTTAGTTTTATAGAAGTTTCTGTCTGTTAGAATGCGTTATAATTCTGTAGAAAGGAATTTAAAATAATTGTACAAAACTTAATTGTAATAAATGTCTAAGGTGTACTTTATTTAGTTCTATAAAGGTTTGTGTCTGTTTGAATACGTAATCATCCCAACGGACACAAACATAAAAAAAAAAGAAATTTAAGGATAAATTTATATGGAAAAAATAAATTATTTTCTATACTTACATTCACGAAGTTCAGATTCTTAGTTTGCGAGCAAAAGATGACGCAGATGTAACCCATTAAAACTGTGCCTTACGATTCACTCACCACACGCCAATGACTCGAATGACGCCTATAATCCTCATCACACGCGAAAGACCGTTCTTTGATCAAACTACTGAAGAACATGCGGTCTATTTTAACTTATAATATAAAATAAATGATTGTTAGCCCCTTGAAATATTATTAAAGTGACTATAAAAAACAGATAAGTGTTCGAACACCACGTTTCGTAAGGAAGTACTTATATAAATTTCGAATGCATTTATAAACAATTTTACATAGTATTAAATTTAATTCAAAAGCAAAACCATTACCATGGATGTTGTCAGGTTCGTGAATTTTATTTACCCATGAATGCTTATATTACTTATTATATTTTTGGCTTTCGCGGGCTCAGCAGACAACGTCAAGTAATTATTAGAACACCTGTATAAACATTTTCAGTATTTTATAAATTCTATAAATTCAATAAAGTATTCATATCCATCAATATAGTATCTACTGTTAGAGATAATTGCAAGTTACTGTTTCAAAAGTTCACAGTCAGTCATTTGCTTTAACTTTTTTATCCTATACATGTAATCGAATGCTTTCGTGATGCTTAAGTGCTTTAAATCTAGGTTGGCAACTTGCGCGCACACTGTCAACAATGACATAAAAGTAGTTTATTTTGAAAATTTCATCCTCAGATAGAGCAGGAGCTTAGTAAACCGATTCGTAATTAAAATTTATTCTCACACGTCTAACTTTCACGACTTTGAACTTTCTCTTAATATCATTTTCATCAGCCATTTCTCTTGTTATTGCCAAGGAGCCTTTTTCACGATAATTGTGAAGCCCTTGTGTAAATGCGTCTAGGTGTTGAATAGCCGCACCTAGGTGTATTTTTTCGCTCTGTTGTATCTTTTTTGTAAGAAGGTAATTAAATGAATTTTAAAATTAAATTAAATTAATTAAATTACAAATTCGTATGTAGTTATTTCATTTTCATTTCATATATCGCTTAGTTGACATTAAACGTTCGCAATCGCCAACGCAATCCTAGAGAGATAACGATTTTATATGTAATTTTAAAATATCCCCATCTTGGTCTCGAGTCGTTAAACAAAGCCTTTGTAAAAAACTAAAAAAAAGCTTTTGCTGCGTATCCTCTGATCAGATTCTAGCTGTGACTTCTACATGGCAAAAAAAAGCTATTGAGCTAATTTCAAGTATGCGTTTCTTTTTGTTGATCGCATATTGGCTCCATTGTCGTAACCGTGTCCACTGCAGTTTTCCAATGACATACCGAGCAGTTCTAGCTGTAACAATGTAATTAGTCAAACTCTCAGCTGTAGTTTTAACAATGCTAAAAACCAAGAACCTGTTCTTCGATGCTAACTGTATTTGTATCAACTAATCTTATGGTAATTGATAGCTGTTTAACACAAGAAACATCTCGAGTGCAATAGTGATTATTAATCGTCTTGTCTGTATCTTGTTTTAGACGAAGTCATAAAATTGGATTTAATCTGGCTATTAATTTTACTATACATATTATTTTCTCTCAATGACCTCTGAAAGCTAAATTGTAAGACTCTAAAAAATTACAATTGCAAGTAGTCTTTCTGAAATATCTCTCCTTCTTGTTCAATTTTATCCTGGGCTAAAGACTCAATGGTTGTACAACTTTTGCCGCGGTTCTCTTAGTTTAATCGTTTTAACACACAATCTTTGTGCAGACGGCTAGATTTCTGAGACTTTACTTTTATTCACTAAAGTATTTCCACATTACACATTTCTTCTTAGGAGCCAATTCTTGTCTCATCTATTCCGAACAGTCGACACTGAAAGCAGTAACCGGCATCTTTAGTTAGTGAATAAATCATCCAACGCTTGTTCAGTTTTTCACCATTAGCTATTATTTTAGTGTGTGGGATATTCACTGCATCGTCGTCCCTTGTCGTTCATGGGAAAACAATGTGATGTGATAAAATGCACGTTTGTAAACAGGCATATTAAAAAGTAGGTAATTATTTGACTGACAAAAATGCTTGGCAACTTCCTGGTCCTGCCACACTGTACATAAGAAATTTCATTGGTGTATTCGTTTTTTGTTTTATACTCTTGGTTTTATTATTTCACATGTAATCAGTTGTTGATGTTTTCACTTATTATTACTGACATATACACTATTTATACGATCCTGCAATGTAAATTACTCATGTCCATATGAGTAATTTACATTGCAGGTATTTTATGAATAATATCATTTTTTATGTTATGTGCACTTATAAACTGTTACAGTCATGACTGACTGAATCTGATCGACTTCTTTTCTTGACAATTCAAAAGTACCTATTTGAATGGTTCAGTTGAAATAAACGATTTTGATGATTTTGATTTTATGATTTTATGCATAAGCTGACGATATTTGACACTGTCAAAGTCAAACCCAGTCTGTCAAAATTACACACTGAAATCCTAGATCGTAAATCCTCAAACCACTATGATAACTACGGAAACGTAACTTACGGAATAAATGGTCACAAATTTTCGAAGATCGATTCCCGAAATAGACGCAATATACCCTACTGTGCAAGAAGGAGGTTTATGTTTTGTGGGTGTATGTAAGTATGTATATATGTATGTGTGCATGGATGTATGTAAGTACGTAACCATTTAGGTGTCCACAGGATAAAAAAAGGTATTACCACCTTTTTGTTTTACTATTAATATATCTAACTAATCAGCTACTGAGAATATCTACCAAAAACTAACTTTTTGAACCAAAAACTTTTTAGTTAGTTTATATGGATTTTCTTATTAGTATATCTGTCCTAGATTTTCTAACTTCTAAAAAACAAAATCAAGGAAAGATAAATACATGTTACACATACGGCGATATCTTCGTCATTTCTAAAACTATTTCAATATATTTTTGATTGAAGTTATTGTACTCAAGGTTGGCGCCGTTTAAATTATGTAGAGCAGCATATTCTACCTCTAACGTGTAAAATTGAGGATGATAGGAAGAAATGAAAAATACAGCCTATAACAGCAGTTTTTTATTTTATATTTTTAGCGGTTTTAATAATTTTTTAAAGTCAATTATATACTTATACATCGATACATAGAAGTTTGTTGGCTCACGGAACGATATGAGTGCATGACGATGCTGTGTACACAACTTTCAGAAGGCGTTCGACAAAAGGAACACAAATGTTTATTGGAAATAAATTTTGCCTTAATGGTTTAGGTTTGCTATCGTCATCGTGTATATCATTGAATACTAGTATCATTTAGCATTAGGTGTATTTCTGTTCGTCATATTCGTTAAAGACAAACTCAAAGACAAATCATGCTTGACAAGTTTTTACACATACAGATTCAGAACTGTAAACATATATTAAATGGAGGGCCTGCAATCTTACTTTATTTTAACAGATAAAAATAAGATAGTGTTGTGCTCTGTGTTAGATTTTTGTGTATTATAATAATATCGTGATACTACTTATATCATAGTTGTGACACAACTGTAAAACAAATCATACACAAATATTTACGATTCGGTGTAATAAGAAATTGACAGCAGAGGACGGCGACAGACTGATGATGATGATCATAAAATAATTTATATCTATTTAATATTTATTTCATTAACGTTTCTGTGTCTGGTCTAACCTCGCAGTTATTTCTCAATTTAAGATTTCGTAATGAATATGCATACCTATTATAAATTAAATGACTAACCTTTGTGTTGACTTGTTACATTCTCAAAGTTTTTCGAGTTAGCAAAACCAGGAGTTTTCTTATGTAACATTATCCATTTAATAAAGATTATGTGACATCATAAGCTATTATTTTTAAATAGAACATACAGTGGGTTTTGCATTACCCAATGTAATTCGACTCTCTACCAAGTATAACACGCAGATGAAAATCTTTAATCCAGTGGCACATTTTTAAGACAAATGACGACTTAGTAGCGTGCCAATACTGATAAAAAATGTCGACTAGCTGATTCGCATCATCTCACGTAGTAAAATAGATAGATATTGATCATCTAGTATTAATATGAGCACACCATTCAGACAAGGACTATATCATAATAAATTATTTGTCCTTTAGGATATGTGAATACCATTTTAATTTGATTGATTTGATTTCAAAACATATACTTAGGTTTAACTATTATGATACATATGATACACGTGGTGGTTTCTTATTAAATAATTAAACCTAAGTATATGTTTTGACATCAAATCAATCAAATTAAAATCGTTGTTTTATTAATAATTTATTTCTTTTTAATTTATTCGCTCTCCCAATGTACCCTTTCATGATAATGTGTAAAAAAAAAATTGACGTCATTCATCATATCTGTCTTTAATTGATTGGTCCTTGACTGAATGGTGTTCTCATATTAATATTAGATGACCAATTTATATTTTTGCCTGTCAAACGATTTATAAACAATCATTTGCATGCAAACTTACGACTACTCAAAGTTTATGGTCAAACTAAGTGCAATAACCATGACTTTTACTAGTTTGCACGGACAATATGTTAATTATTATTATTGCATCATTCACGAATGCAAAAACACACCGAGAAAGACTTCTGGTTTCTGGATTATAGTATTTATAGTAGTAGCCAAACTCTATGTTAATAATTATTTTAGATTACAAATTGTACCACGTGGTTAAAAGGGACCCAGAATCTTTCTCATCATAATCTTGCAGTGTTTTTTTTTTTATATATAATGCGATAAAAACAATTTTTTAAATTGAATTTATTAAGAAATCTTGAACTTGAAATTCCATTAAATTGATATATCAATTGGTTTTCTCTGGCCTGGGGATAGCCGATCGGGCTGCCCGCTACTAGAAGGTAGGGCGTTGTGTTCTACTACTACTAGGTAATGTAGTATCCAAATCTTTTAAGAAACCTATAGAATAATTATTAATTAAAGATATTATTTAAATATATATGTATATATATATATGAAATTTAACACACATTACTACTTGCGTCACATATCATGTTTTATATCGGATAAAACATACATTATATATATTATAAAATTATGGTCAACGATTGAAAAGTCTAAAAACAAACCATTACATAGTCCGTTTTCATCAATAATTTACATCAACATCTATTATTGACAATACAGTCTCACTGATGACATTATAATGAAACATATCTTATAAGTTTTCCTATACCTAGACATTTTAATTTGTTTTTAGTTTATTTATAACATATATATTTATAACACATGCATGCACTGTATAATACATATATTGTTTAAAAGTATAAGCTTTGTGCACTTCTTGTGTTACCTTTAAATGTTCTAAATTGCCCGATTTTATTTTTAAATCCGAGGAGTTCTCTTCACGTATTACTGAAATAGATTTAGGAGAAATACCAGTGGATGTAGATTCTTCGTTCTCCATAATAATTACTACATCAATTTACTCTTACTAATAAATAAAATACAGCAACATTTTCACGGTAAAGTCATGTGGTCCTTGCGATCAGCAGCGATGAAGTCGTAACACTAAATACTCATTGATAAGCACTTAAGCAGCAGGAGATTACATAAGACACTCCTGCGGCACTAGTACTTAGGAACAAGATTTAGTTCTTTTTTCAATTCTCTCTCTTCTCTTCTTACTTCTTCTGTATTCCTTCTTAAAATTTTGCAGTACATACTGTACAATTTTTTAGTAGCTAAAAATTTGTAAGTATATAAGTAGTAAGGTTGCCTGGAAGAGATTGCATCGAACAACCACCAACTTTTGCACATTATAAAATTGACAAATGTATTTGTATGATAGTACTAGTGGTGTAAAAATAAAGTGTTTTATTTGTATCTATCTACATATAATACATAAGTACCTATTACATTCGGCAGTATTACTTTTTTCAATTTTTGTTTACAATGGTTGTGGTTTAGGAAAAAATTGGATTGCTGTTATCTCAAACTAAATTTTTTACGCAATTTCGACGAAATACCTTCTTTAGTTACTAGGTACTCACTAGACTAAGAGTAGGTAGCAGTGGTACATCGATTAAATTTTTAGGTCACAAATAATTTACCAAAATTACAATTACAAATTACATTATAAATGTATTTTAATTAATTTTAAAATATTCTTTTGAACACGCATGTCTCGTCGAAAGAAGCTATGTTGCCATATCTTAGATATTCGCAAGATATAGAAAAGAGTAAAATGCATTGCTAATAAGAATTTATTTAAAAAATTGCGGTGGGTATATAATACATTCAAAAAAGCAAAACTGTTTAAAGTTTAGATCTCTACAAACACCATTGCTAGAAATAATAATTATGACAATTAAAACCATGAACAGCTATGTCTATAATTACTTCACTTATCTGAAACACCATGAGTCATTCATTGACCGCAGTACACCAGCCTATTCATTGCACGGTTTTTATTAAAAATAGTAGCGTAATCCAAAAGGATGGAGCCGGCAAGTGCATCTTGACTACAGTTAGCAAATTAAGTGTAGTTTTAAGGATCCGTTCATCAAATGAAAGGACCGAAGTTTATTAATACCTGGAAGACGCTAGTCGTCCGTAAACAACATACAAATTCGCTTCGCGTTTCAGTAAAATTGTTTTGCCATGGCCCGGTAATTTTCACACTGCCCCTTCGTGACCCGCTTAGTACTGTTAAACACAAGCTGGTTCCATAAGGTAAATTAACACACATTTATTAATAGTAAAATTGGTATCACCTGCTTAGTCACAAAGCTTCTGCTTATTTACCAAGGAGTAAAAGTTCGCGGAAAATGACAAAAGTTTTGTCCTAAGGTCTGGTTCGACTTGTTCCCGGAGGCTTCCTTGTTAGGGTATTTCCGGGTCCCTTGCAATAGACTATTTGTGACGGAACACCGTGTGGTTTTAGTCGGTTCGAGTCCGACATACCACCTCTCCGTAAGCTCCGGTGAGGTGATGACCCGTGGGGGTTTCCACACGAAAAAAAAAAAAAAGGTCTGGTTCGACTTCAAGTCGGTTTCTATATTTCGGCTCACGGCGCTCACCGTTAGGATACTTGATTGTACATGGATGCTTACATGCTTCTTAAATCGGTCTGTTATTTTTTTCTTCATGTAAAAACTATTCAATTGTCTTTTAAACCCAGTATATTTTAGTAAGTTTAATAAGTAATCACTATTGGTTCCCCCGTTCAGATTGACTGATTCCTTTATGTGGTCTGAATTATTTGATTTTGAGTGCATTATACATACGTATGTAATTACATTATCAACAAAGAGTGTTTTTTTGTAAAATGGGTATATTGATTATATTAAGACTCAAAAAAAAAAAGAGGAATGAAGGCCAGGCAAGTTGGTGAGAGTAGTACCAATTGAAAAATTCAACTACTCCCTGTCTTGGCTGTATCAACTATCAGATCAACTCCAAGATGCCAAATTATAGTTTTGTTATCCGAACAATAAACCTGTTACGACCATCAGAAGTCTGTAGCATAAAAGATTTTTTGAACGTAAAGCTAAAAAAATTAAAATGATGTTGTCAAAATCATATAAAACCGAATACATTATTTAGCTTCTTTTCTTTTTTGCTGACGCTATCTCATAGTATGATAATAGCGTTAAACATAGTTAGTCTGGCCATAAACTCTCTTACAGTAAAAAGAAAAATATTACATTTGAATTTGGAATCTGTCGTTCTCATATGAATGTTGATTGTATTTTCTCATTTTTGCGTAAATCGGTATTAAAAATTAGATACAATGAAACCTTCTCTGTTTGTGACTGAAAAAGATCTGGCCATTCACGTAGCATAGGTACGAATAAGGCGATCAAAGCAGTGAAGGTAAAAATTCGAAGAAATCCTTTCCGGAAGCAAAAGATTTTATCTCTGGAAATGAATGCACCTAGAATCATGTCACGTGTTTTAAAAGATGACTTGGGACCTGCAGCCTATAAGAGACGCACTGGTCATTTTTTAACTGATAATTAAAAATGAACAAGGTTATAAAATCAAGACAAGTTCTTAAGCGGTACACAAAGGGAGTCCCCTCCCTTTGTGTACCGCTTAAGAACTTGTTTGAACACAGAATTTTTTTATTTACTGACTATATATTTGTATGCTATTGAGCAATATTTTAACGAGCAGAATGACCGAGTTTATGCTCAAAGCCGAGTGATTGTTTGGTGAGACGTTAACTGTCAAGGAGTAACAGAGCCATATTTTCGCGAAAAAGGTGTCAAAACATCGCAGAAGTTAACAAGATACGATTATTTAAAAGGTGGTTAAACCTCTTAACAATACCATTCTCCGTAATCAAGAATGATCCTTTCAGCAAAACTTAACACCAGTTCATAAAGCTCGATCCTCTCAAGTGTGTTTGGAAACGAATGTTTCTGACTTCGTCATAGATGAAGACTGGCCGTCGTCTAGACCCGATCTTAATCACTGGATTATTATTTATGGTCAGTTTTAGCGAGTATGGCACGCTCTAATGACCATGAAAGTTCAGATTCCCCCTAAAACATCAATGAAATTATGATCAATAAATTTATAAAATTTTCAGTGAATAATTTTCCCATGGAGAGTTAAACTCAACATTTAAAGGACTGTATTAAAGCCAAGGGAGGCCCTTTGGAATGAGCTTCTCATATATATTTTAATTCTATTATATTGTTAACAAAGATACATTAAATTAATAAATGTTTTATGTAATAAAAAAATAAGACATCCTTGTAACAATATATATGGCAAGCCTAGTTGTACACTGTATGTATAGGTACATACCTATACATACAGTGTACAAGTTCAAGGTACACAATATCTGTACAGATTAATTATGAATCCAGACGGAGTTAATTGGTACACGAGATCACAATATACATATACGTACTCATGTCTGTATAATTTGGACATTTAAATAAATAGGAAAATTAGTGTATGGAGTGGGTAATGGTCATTGATCGTATATGGTTTTATTTTATAGTACACAGTATACCAGACATAGTACACAGACATAGTAACCAGACTGCTTTTAAACACAGTTACATACTTCTAAATACATACATAAAACAGATAAATTATACCTAGACACAGAACAAATGATCATGCTCATCACACAGATATTTGTCCTGGCTGAGAATCGAACCCACGACCTCTGATTTAGCAGTCAGGGTCACTAACTACTAGACCGACAAGCCGTGACCTTAGAAAAGAAAGTTTGTTAGCATGTTGCATACATTCACCCATGTGACTAGTTTTTACGATTAAATAGATTACTTCCGTCGGTTCACAACCCTTCGAATCCTTCGGAAACAGTGCTCTTTTCTCGATGAAAGGTAGGTGTCTATCCTATGTATGTCCTTTCATACTCCATATAACAACAATGTAACAAACTCACTTTCGCTTTTACTCTGTAAAGACACTCTACAAGATAATCGACATCATCCATATATACTTACGCTCGAAAAAAATAACCCTCCTTCTAGCGCAGTCGGTTTTTATCTGCCTCTGGATGACTGTTAATTGTTAATTTATAATTTATATATAAAACTAACTATTCGATAATTTTACATTGATACAATTACAATATACGAGAATGATGTAGCAAAATATGCATATGCCCAGGATAGATTGTTTACATAATAGAAAAACAAATAGTTCATTGCTAGATATTTAAAAATACCCTACGTGTTAAACAATCAAAAGATTATATTTTATATTTTAATTCGGTTTGCTTTTTCTTACCTTAACTATACCTAAAATAAAATCCTTTTTTTTTAATTGTAGTAACAAATTATTGCAATTTCTCCTTCGTATTGAATAGTTAGTGTAGTAGTACTTGTTCATGATGTATAAACCCGCGTGAGTCATAATAGAGTCAAAAACTAATATTGTAACTATAGTAACTAAATTTCTTTACAATTTACAGTAATATCGCCACGTAATCGAAAAAAGTTTAAACATGTTACAGAATCATCTCTTTTGTTTGTAACTCAACATTAAAAAATACTCTTAAGGGCCGATTTCGTATAATTGCAAGATCTCAATAGAAAATCCAACCTCCTCCTTACACTGTTTTTAAGGGTCACAGAATATTTTTGGTTCGAGACATACATGACAAACAGTGAGAACCGCCTGCTATCGGCTACATCTTCAATTTTATAGCTCAATTGGTCACATCCGCACGCTCCGAACTAACAAAACTAATACATCCGCTGGTTTTGCTCTGACCAATCACTTTAAAACTTGTGTTAATTCGATTAATCCAATCAATCGTTCGATGTAAGATTTAAACGGTCAATCCCTGTTGCTGTTGAGATTTACTAGTTCGGAATTGAAAGCTGATTGTAGATAGATTTGTTTACTGTAATTCGATTTGAACATGTTGTCAAATTTGTGGCAACCTTCTCAGACTAGTCGCAACTGCAGCAAAATATCAATAATTTCTGTCGGGTGTGGAGTGAAGCTGTAACAACTTGCAATATAATTGCAAGAAATTTATTTTACCAATGAGGCCACCCTTTGTACATTATTTGTCCGAGACGTCTATGTATGATACTTTTACTGTAATAATAGGAATAAAAGTTTTACACAACAAATAAAGAGTTCTCTATCTATCTTGAGAACCTTATGATTGTATCACTATTCTAAGGTACCTTTGTTTATATTATACACATAACTCTGACTGGCCTGATTATCTAGTGGTTAGTGACTCTGACTATTCAGCCTGAGGTCTTGGGTTCGATTCCTACACGAGACACAAAACTTGTATGATCTACAAATAGTTGTCCCGGGTCTGTGTGTTATTTGCGTCCGTTGGGAGTTGTCTTTTATTTGTAATTTAACTTGACTATATTTTTTTTTATTAGGGGCAAACGAGCGCTCGGGTTGCCTAGTGTCTACCACCGTCCATGGACACCTGCAATTAAAGAGTCGCAAGTGCGTTGCCGGCCTTTTAGGTGAGAGTACGCTCTTTTCTAGTAGGTTTGAAGGTCATATCGGTTCGGAAAACCATGACAGGCTACAATTTGTTCCAAAGGCTGGTAGTGCGGGCCAAAAAGCTTCTGAAATACTCACAGTGTTGGAGTGCTAATCATCCAGGGGATGGCAGGCGGAATCCTGCGGCCGCTATAAGTCCGAACAATTCCTCAGCACTCCCCATTATTCAAGCGATCGAGAATGTAGAGTAAGCTACATCTCTACGCAATGCCAAGGAGTCGAGCTGACATAAAATATCTTTTAAGTCGATAATTTCGTAGCTCTCCGTTAAGTGCGCTCCAGAGGTAAAAGTGGCGTGCCCCTACATACAGGTGAGAAAAGTATTCCATATGCGGCCGAACTTGCGCCTTATAGAATTGTAGGCGGTGGGCCTGAGTGAATTGATTGAAATGAAATAACATTTATTTTAAATTTATTTGCTAGGCATATGAAATATAAATGTAAAGCTTTATTCTGTTTTCGGCTGCTTCTAATATAAAACGCAGCTTTGCTTCTTATCATTCCTTAAAAACTTTTAAAACAAACAAAATGTCATAATCGTATATTAGGTCTAGTGGGCTAAATTCCAGATCGACGCCTAGGTAAGCTTGTACGCTTGGCTAAAAACTAATTCAAAATAATTGACTATTCAACTAAAGTTAACCTGCGAGTTAAAAATTTATTTGTACGTAAAGTGAGACCACAACCGGAGAATACTTTTACGAATAAAAAAAATATGAAAATCGCACTATAATTGGTGGAGAAATCGCTTAACATACATAGAAAAAAGATACACACAGTCAAACATAGAATTATAATTAAAAGAATCCCTAAGATGAACGATTACCTTCCTTATATTAACTAAAATATAACTATGCTAAAATTAGTGAAACTTAAATGTGAATATCATTGTAACTGTTTCTATTTAAAAATAAAATATTATTATTTAGCCTGTCACAAAAAAATGGTGAGCATGATTTGGCCTATTAAACCCATTTTATTGATAAGACAATCTTTTAATGACTCTCTATAATGTTATTCTTATGACTATCACAACACGATACGATAATTTAAGAGATTCAATATACAGTTGTGACTCCAAAATAAATTCTTTAAACGTTCTGTCTTGAATGTACGAGTATAATGAAGTATGCAAATAGTGCACGTGGTAGTTTTAAAACATTTCTCGCCATGCGTGCGTGTCCATATGTTAACGGGATGATGACCAGAGTTCGGGAGCCGAGCAACTGATCGCAATTAAGACTTTAATTGCCGCAGTAATGTTAAATGAGTTAAATAAGGTCGGCTCACAAATGTGTATGGTAAAAATGGTTTCATCTTCATGACGACGTTTTGTATTTTTATCAAATGGACGGTAAACGCTCGCCTTTTTATGCGAGCTTGTGACATTTTCTTTTTTTTAGACTTTCACAGTCCCTAAAAAAGTCTACTATATTTTTTTATTTTTTTGACAGTTGTGTGTACTAGTATGTATTTATTTACTTTAAGAAAAAATAAGTATTCTTACTATTATATATAGATTGTTTTTGTTCTATGAAGAGAACATGTGCCATTTAGGTTAGTTATAGAAACAAAAAGAAAAATCTACCAACTAAAGATTTTAATATAAGAATAGAGCTATCAATTTTCAAATCCATCTGTTACTATTTTACAAATTGAAAATTTCAAAAAAAATAATAATGATAATCAAATAAACTCTTAATATGTTAAACAAAAAAAAAACTAAGAACTGTGGATGTTATTATTTTATAGTCCGAACAAAAGTAACTTCTATTGCTGCGTGATCTAGTGCCCCACACACGCTTGGATAATGAGAGGACCAAAGACAAACATGCCTCAGAGGATGGATTAGTTTTTTTTAGTTAGAATGTTAAGTTACCGAATATGGAAAAATCTTAGAACTTAAACATGTAACATTCATAATAACACAAAGAATCACAACTCAAATCTCTAAAATGAATCTTTTAAAAATTGTTTTATATTATTTGTAGTCAATATTTAAAAATAAAGCATGAAGTTAGTAATTAGATATCTACAGTAACTATTGGATATGTAAAAACTAACCGGCAAAAAGAAAATGCTACTTTTTTCTCTTAACAAGTACTTTTCTAACATTACAACATATGTATATTTAAAAAATAACCTATTGGTCTAAGCGGTCTCTATAACAAGACTTTAATTTTTATTTGTATTTAATGAACGAAGCTAATGTACTTATGATTTATTTTATTTTATTAAACTTTCGTGTCATAAACCGGCAGGCTTGTATAAAAGATTTGACGACAGTAGATGCTCGTGAGGTATGTATGTGACGATATAAGCAACTGACGGGCCGTTGTCTTCGCCTACCCTGAAGGGAGAAAGGTGTTAGTATGTATGTTTTGAAACACATTATGATTATAAGATTTAAGAGCAAAGTAATAGTTTTAATATAAAAATATAGAGAGCATTCTTTCTATCAGACAGTATATTTTAATAGTCCTAAAGTGCCCGGTTGAAGCTAATAGGCTTGCCCCTTTTTAAGTGAGATCAAATACTCATAGGTAAAATGTGGGTGTTTAATACACTTCTGCCTACCCCTTAAGGG
The DNA here is from genome assembly GCA_947561695.1 of Tyria jacobaeae. Classification (NCBI taxonomy): domain Eukaryota; kingdom Metazoa; phylum Arthropoda; class Insecta; order Lepidoptera; family Erebidae; genus Tyria; species Tyria jacobaeae. The sequence continues at coordinate 8,711,285 of OX387231.1, read as the reverse complement.
AAGCAGGTGTGAGCGTATGGAAGTACTTGTGTATGTAAAGCAGAATTTATGTAATAGTCATATTTGTTTTGTGTTCTACAAACAAACTCCTAAATAATATTTGAATTATAAATAAATAATAAAATTGCTGTTTACTGGCAAGTTCATCACTCTGTCGCGTTACCGTTATCAAGAATAACGCTCATCTTTAACATTTGCCCTCTATTATCTATCGGCGGAGTTGCCACCCCACTTTATCAAGTAACGTCCTATAAACAGTCTTCAATATTTATTTGTTCATTGACAGCTCTTTACAATGGGCCAATTTGTTGAAAATAGAACACGGGTCCATTCATTTTTTTTTATGTTGGCAATAGTGGTCTATTGAATATGTGACATTATTGTAAATGCATTCGTTGTGTAATGAGTGAAGTTTCTCGCGTCGTTATCTAATTTAATACACATACCTTACACTGTAAGTTCATTATAGTCACTTGAAAAAATTAAAAGGATAATTGAACATTTATCTTATAAGTATATGAATGAAGATAGCGAGGATAGTTTAGGTTTTATAAGATCAACAGGAGAATAAATATAAAAGTTATATAGGTTATATTGTCATAATAACCAGAGACACCTTAAATAAGATATAAACATTACTTTTCGTTCTAAAGTTTACATCTAAGTACATGTATTGCTTTCATGACTTCATATATTTATTAACTCAGGCATTCCGGAGGAATTCAGATTGTATCATCATCTTCCTTAGTATTCGCATCGCTTGTATTTATAAAATGCCCAATTGACAGCAATAGACGTGCCCCTAGTACAGTACTAGGCAAGAAATAATGCAGATCGACCTCTAGAAAGAGAAAATCTGCTAATTTCGGCTTTGTAGAGCGTTGTCCCATTCGCACGAAATACTAACAGCCCGGATTTGTCGAACGACTGACAAAACGTAACACATGTAATGTGCGAAAGGGACAACGCCCTACAAAGCTGATATTAGCCGATGTCTCTTTCTAGAGGTCGATGTGCTTTATTTCTTGCCCAGTACTGTACGTTAGTGGGACCAAATTCTTATTGCCAAAATGTGGCTGTATAATACACCTCTACCACGCTCACGTCAAACACACGCTCATGTCTGTATCACTGCAGGGGTAGGCAAAAACACCCAAATTGTGTCTATTAGAAGGTGATCCCACTGTTTCAACATTGATCAAGACTGTTGCCTTCAACTGGGCACTGTATAACTATGTGTATACTTTATGATAGATAACAGTCTGATCCCTTAGTCATCTTTTATGACACCCACTGGTAGAGATAGATTGGCTCATTTCTAGTCAACCGTAAACCACACTAGTAAGTAACTTGAATTAATATGCTTTATCAATAACTTTAATTTTTCAATTTTAACTATGTATTTTCTTAATATTAAAAAGCACAACTAAAATGTAGCTATGTTTTTTTTTATTGTAATCAGTTATTAACACGCGTGCAAAACTTCACGATCTTAGACTGACGCAACGCTCATGCCCGTCAGCGCTTTGACCTTTTTTATCCCCTTAAATTGGGACAACGTGGGCGACGTGGGAGAGTCATGCTTCGGCACTTATGGACTGGGATAGACCGGACTATTACCACGCCCTCACAGCAAACCGGCTGTTATATAGTACTGGCATTGTGTGATCAAGTGAGTGAGGTTATCGGAAGCCTAACCCAATTTCCCCTTTCCCCCTTTCCCCTCCCTTTTGAGTTGCAAGTGCTCATGGGCGAATTAAGTCACTTACCATGAGCTGACCGGCTTGCTCGTTTGTCCCTCTTTACTATAAAAAAAATAATAATCTGGTTACGGGACCGCCCTAAATCCCACCTGACCTATTACAACCTTGTATATGATGGCGAAATTTACCTTCGTATTCTAATGATATTGTAGCAGTTTTTCATTGCCTGAAAACACGGATAAAACGACGTTTTCTATAAATGAAACCTAGCTAGATCGATTTATCGGCCCCGAAATCCCCTGCATACAAAATTACATGAATACGGTGGAGCCGTTTCCGAGATTCAGATTATATATATATATACAAGAATTCCTCGTTTAAAGATATAAGATATATATAATAATGTCATGTCAAAAAGTGGCGATCGGCAAATAAACTTATGTAGGAAGAACATATATGAAATGATACCAAAAGTGCCAAAGTTTAAATTCAGAAAGAGCAATCTATTTGAACTGCCAGATCCAAATCTCTGAAAATCTTACGCTGAAAATGGTCAAAAGAATTTTTTCAAAACAATTTTTCTCCTATAGTTATATAATAGTTTATAGCATAACGTTTATGTTTTTAGAGTATGAACGCTGCAAAATTAACTAAACAAACGTTTTTGGTCCAAAAAACTCAATACATTTAGTGGTAGAAATAGAGTAAGTGTCGCGCCAAAAAAGAAGGTAATGGTTTTTGAGTGTATGTCACACCCTAGAGCCAAAACGGTTTATTTCAACATGTTAGTGTCATTTAAATATCCTTGATTGTAGCATAGGGTATAACGCAAAAAAAGTTGGCTTTTAGAATGTAGTCGGGTTTTATGTTCTTTTAGTATTTTTTCTAGTTTATCTTGGTATGCCATCAAAATTTATAAAATCCCCAATATTCAAAACTCCTGGAACTCTGTTCAGGTAAAACTACCACATGACTAAACTACTAGGCCATCCAGTATCCATTTAGAAAGGCCCCGTGATGTTCTATTCGATCAAACCTATGTAATTTTTATTTGTTAATCATATGCCATTTGATGCCAGTATAACTTTGCTTTCTATTTATTTACCTATATACATATGTGTAATATTAACAAATGCGTTAGTATATATCCTTTTTACTAAGTTACTGTCGTATAGCATATACATAGCCACAAGACATAGACACATTGATTTTTAATTCAAAATATCTCAATATTTAAATTTAAAAAAAATTTGAAGGCACTATTCTGTGATGTGTATAGGAATAAAGTATCTCAGTTACTTCAGCAAGTAACAGTTTGGAGCAATGGAGGCTCTACTTACACCCGATCAATCCAGAATGTTAGAATCTGGCGTGTTTAACATGCATCAGCCTGATCCTTTGGTGATACAGGCACGGGTGTATTCTATAATGAACAAATTGTGAAATACTTACAATATCACATTTAACGTATAGGACTTCACAACATAGAATAGACTAGAGCAAAACTTAATTTCAACCGACTTCAAAAAGGAGGTTCTCAATTCGACTGTATTTTTTATTTTTATTTTTGTTACCGCAGAACTTTCGACTGCGTGATGCGATTTCTACGATTTTTTTTATTTGAAAGCTAATGCTTCCCACGTAGTCCCATGTTAATTTGGTCCAGTTCTGACAATGGGATCCATGATTTTTGTTTATTTTTGTTTATTGCTTTTGAGAAAACCATATAAGTCTTATGATGAATATGAAATGGACGAATAACTCAATATCACGCCAACCGATTTCGATGTTTTTTTTTATTGGAAAGGATGTACTTCAAGTGTAGTTAGATATAAGTTTGATAGCCTAAGTCTTGATAGCCTAATTTTTGTTTATTGTTTTTTTTTTAAATAATACTGTACTGTGATTTAATACATTTGACAAAATATTGTTATAAGTATGTTTTTTTTAATGTAATGGGTGACAGAGGCACGGACGGATCATACTGATGGTAAGTGTTATCGCCGCCCATAGATACCTGAAAGTAAAAAGTCGTACTTACGACTTATGAGCGCTCTTGCGCTGCCCGCCTGTGAGGATAATGAGGGGAATTCGAGGAGAATTCGAGGAGAATTCGAAAAAGCAACCTATAGTTGCGGTGACAGTGTGGATGAAACAGGTGATTCCGAATAATTAAAAAAATTTGCTTAAAACTAAAGAAATTTAATTTAAATTTAATACGTTTGGTTTTTTTTAATTATAATTTTGCACCAAAAATATCCATTGCCTTTCACTGTCTAAAGGTATTTGCTTTTCTGCTTAAAATTGTTTTTTTAATTTATTTATAAAGGCTTTCTGTCAAGACACCTACGAAAGTTTGGAAAGAACTTGAACAAATAAAAACAAAGTACGATATGCCCTGTTGTCGTATTTAAACGCAAAAGTTAATTAATAAATGATAAGTTAATATATATTTTTTATTTTCAGTACCCGCTTCACGTTGAGTTTCGGTACATTCTGTATATATATTTGTTTAATATATAATAGTATTTTTTTTGTAATATATGGTTAAATGTAGAAATACTTTAAAGTAATATTTAATTGCACTTACTTCTACTATTCTCTACATCACCCAAAGGTTGACTGGTAGAGAATGCCTAAGGCATTAAGTCTGCATGTGCCGAATGTGCATAAAGTTTAAAATAAATAGATGAAATGTACATTTTTCATTTTAAGTAGCATTGCAAAGTATGCAATATGTACATACATATATGTATGTATGTAAATTAATAAATAAATTATTTAATACAATACAATATTCGTTATTGTACATCACAGAAAAAATACAATATTAAAACAAATAATAATATACAGGCAACTGGTACAATCGGCGGTCTGGTACAAAGATTGTCTGCAAGAAATCGCGTTATCGCTAGCTGCGATTTCTTGCAGACAATTCTTTGAATGAATGGACAATGGACAAGTGTAATGGATTAGTACATAGGACAGTTTGTAGATGTACAAATGAAGCTAAGAAGGTAAGCTATTTAAATGATTTTCTAGGTGAACAAGGAATAAAATGTGGGCGAAAAAACTAAAACTCTATTTTCAACGAAGCGCAACTTGGTGAGACGAATGCCGAATGAATCGCAAAAACATTCAAGCTTTATAAATAAGAATGAAAACCAAATCGTTATACTTCTTTATGTTTTATTTTGTGTAACGATGTAATCCACATACTCACTCTCAAGTAAGTATATTTCGTTGGTGAAGTTTATTGAAGTGAGTAAAAAGCTTGTAGAATAATTAATTTTAATTTTAAAGTACAAGTGATATTTTTGAAATTGTTATTATTATAATATCATATAGTTAGAGGATTCGGAATTCCCGGCAAGAGCATGATAAACTAATGCTTTCGATGCTCCATTACATCTAATTATTGCTATGGCAATAAAAAAATGTTCATACAAAGAATAAAGCTGTCGTTGTATATTTTAAATTTAAAAGATGCACATTTTCTTCCTTATGAAAAAAGTAGGTATATATATAAAAAAAACCGAGGAAACAAAATGTTTTTTGGTAATGCTGTAACAAATTCCTTCTGTATATTAAATTGACTAGATATGACTAGCGCATGTGTCACCATATTAGTCGGTATAATGTTCTAAATAGTTCGATCACGTCATACTATCATACCGCGAAAGCTTGAAACTGAATGGACAACTAACATTATCTTATCCTAAGAAATATTTTGCTAGTTTGATGATAATTCAAATTAAGAACATTTAGCGGTTAGGTCAATGCATTTTATGACGTCATTGCGTTTTAATGTTCATTTATGAGGTCAGATGTTAAGTGGTGATGCTAACAGCCAGCTATACTCAGAGACCGAAAAAAACATTCGCTGAGAATTTTTGTAAGAATATGAATATGACGCTTTCAAACTTTTTTCCTTTTTTTATTTGTATATATTTGTTAATTATTGACACAGTCCACGATCAAGCAGTTCGTATACTTGTTACAAAACTACGCGTTCAAAATAAGAAGATAACGGTCAACCCGCCGTATTGCTTCGCAATTGACATGCAACTTCACATAGATATTGTCACATTACATACATTTTGTTGTACCTACTCGTACGTTCGTAATGTAAAAATACAAATTATTGAAATACAATAATTATTTCCCTAATTTTTAAATTAAAACATTTATAAAATCTAAGATTTCTTGTTAAATTCTTTTTATTTATTTTTTTTATAGATAGGCCTACCATAATGACTCCACTTCTGCCTGATAGGAAGCAGTAAGTGAAGTCCAAGAGTGGTGTTCACCATCCTCATTGCAAGTGTAGTCAATACAGCAATGTGACCCACACTATGGCGGCCTGGCGAGATGCTTTTTCACGCTTCCACTTAAAAGACCCGGGATCAAATTAAATTGTTGTGAAAAAAATTGAAAATTATTAAATTTATAAGGTTTTATTTTGGTACTTTTTTGACGAATCTAAAATATTTTTTTCGATTATGTTCCCATTTGAAACATGATGATGATGATCATCCTTTCTTGTTTGTTACAAATACATTACATAATTATGTATGGCCGGTTTTTTACATTACATATAAGCGAATGGAAGAGATTGGGTGGGGCTTAATAAGATTGCCTTACATTCAGATATTTGTTTTATGTATGGCATCATCGCAGAATCGAATGAGCAAGCACTAAGATCGATTAACCGCTATTCGAATTCAATTAATAAAATCTATCACTTGGTTTAGCAATATGCCTATTTAGTTGAAATATCACTATATTTCAAGTTAAAAAAAAGGGGAGATTAGAAAAGTTGTTGCCGAACCGACTACTCATATGGTTTATATTTTATGGCGCGGCCGTCCATGGTCCAGTATCATATAAAGTGATACAAGAACTATATAACAATATGTGAGTACCTCTATATGCACCTATTGACCTTTTCTTATAGATGGCTTCTTATCGCCTACTAAAATAGATGATATTATCCACGTTCTTAAGACACCAACAATGTATAAATTTTCCTTTAGTTGCAATTTTGTCCTTAAGAATTTATATATACAGTTACAATAAATGAATAGTTATATTTATTATACCCATTACAAGTTTAAATAAGTATGTTTGTAATTGAAACTTAAAGGCCTAAAATAATAATTGTTAATGAGCTCACTTATAAACAGTATAAATATCATTTCATAAAGAGAAAAAGTTCAAAGTATCAACACTAATAGCTCATCATTTTCAAGAAGTAATGACAACTGTGCGAGTGTCTGTTTATTAATTAATGGTACGTTGTCCTTATAATTGATACCAAGCACTCTAAATATTTCCGAACTCACCAAAAAAAGAAACCTAAGCCATAAATAATATCCATTTCCAACTGTCACTGCTGAACGTCAAACAAACACTTGAATTTAGAACGACCACCACGTTTGAAATTGTGAATAAAACTGCATGAAACCAATATGGCGATGGCGGTGCGCGGACGACGCGAGTCGCCAGCGCATCTATACGGACTACTTCTTAACTAAGTTTGATTAGCTTTAAATAGTGATGCCCACATTATCTACTTATTCCATTGAAGAGCTGAGGGGAGGTGTGGGACTCCCTTTATTTCGTTGTCTGTAGCATAACCGTGTAAGTGGACAACATCGAACTGACTACTGTTAGTTTTGTTTATGTACCAACATTTCCAGGAAAGCAGCTTTGTATTAAGTGTTAAGGAAACAAAGGTGACTCGTAACTGAATTAACGTGAATTAATTAATGTTGTTTTTTTAAAGGAAAATGATATAATAGTGTTCGATCTTCCTTCCTTACACATCATCTCAGAATTGTAACATTATTAGGACTTGTATATTACATTATATTTAGTTCCGATCGTGTTACTGTGTACTTTCTTTTTAAATAAAATATTGTAATAGATTAAATTAAATTAAAATAACTTACATATTTACATTTTATTATAATAATATTTGTCTAACGGCGACTCAGAAACGAAACAGTGATAGGAAGGCTACTTTCATTTCATCTTTTATCCCCTATTACGTAGTACGTTGTAGTGGAATTAAATTATGGTTATTAAAATTATAAATTTATGGCAAAAATAGGGCATTTAAGACACTTTTGCCTATTGCCTTTCGGGACACAGGCGTGATAGTATCTGATTACATTAAAATTCAAAACGTCGTAAAAATAAAAAATATTCGTAATTCGCAGAACATGATTTTCATCTTGATCTCTGTAGGTACTGTTTCCTGTTTCATTTAAACGAGAAGCATTAAGAAATGGTAATATAAGCTAAGCTATTAAACAATTCTCTGATCGCATCTCCTGATTACGCTTTTAACAAAACACTGCAACTGAAATGGCATACATACGTCTATTTCGTTTTGCTACTAGCTATTAAACGCTCCATGTGAATTGAGTTATTGGTAGAGCTAGAACTAAATACGAATGTTTGCGCGCTTGAAACGCAGTTGTAAGCTTATAGTTACATGTTCAAAGTATAGTATAAGCAGTAGGAATGACGTTATTATCTGAAGATCCATGTCATCCAAGTTGAGATAAGGTATCTCAATACAGTAAGCCGATACATATAATTATAGTTTTAATGACTGTTGTGTAAGGTGAATAATTATAATAATAAATAAAATTTTTGGTAATCTGCCAAAAAATACATACAATGGCTAATGATTGATTTTAAGTTCACTGCTGCGCTTCTAATGGTAGTAGCGTGACCTTGTATAAGTGATATTATTCATCAGAAAATACACTATTCAATATAAAAAAAAAGTAATATAATCAGACTGGTAGTTCAAGACAAAAAACATAATGAGGGCGTGTGAAGCGACTCTGCCAAACACTTGGGAATACAGGCGTAAGCGTTCGTGTGTCTGTAGTGATTTCTAAGCGTTTTAGTATTTGATGATTAACTGTAAGTTGCAGTATCTCTAAAATGCATTGTAATTGTTTATCTGAATACATTTTACATAATTTGAAAGATATTACTGGTGACTACGACGATCATTAGATCTCTGTTTTTACAACATTTTATTAATTTTACCTGTAACGGTGTCTATCTGTCTTTTGCAAGTTAAATTTGCCGCTTTTTTGGTTTAATATGTGTATTTTTTTAACAAAGGCTTGTTCCTTGTTTTTGTAATGAAAGCTTTTCATCTACTCTTTGATTTTCACCTCTTTCTATTCCGAAGAAGAAGTATGTAGACGTCATTGAGTCACGAACATATACATATAAATACTAATAGATTTAAAATTTTGTTAAAACGACACATCCTCTTTAAAATGTCATTTCCAGCGGAAGTTTTGTCGCTTATTCTTACATAATTGAATTTGATTCAATTAACTGGTGCACTGTACATCGGTCATACGATTTAGAGTTTATAATAGTGAAGATTTTTTTTATTATATTCATTTCAACTTTTCGAGAAAAAAAAGAACAAGACGAAATCTTCATAAAATACCTAATATAATCACCCAATATTCTTTGCTTTATTGGCGTCTATAGCTAACAAAAAAAAGCAGTGCTTGTAGTTAGTATGAGGGGGAATTGTATGATCCCGTTATATCCTCATAGACAGGACAGGCAGATGTCTTGACTCACTGGGCTTGGAAAGACTTCGTACGATACAGTCATCAATTTAGTTGGTCAGATACTAGTCCTTGAGGTGTTTAATAGGTGACACTATTAATCTGGGGCTGACGAATTGTTTTCTCAGTTCTTAATTTATACTCTGTACCATATGGAATTAAATGATACAGTTTTCTATACCCTCAACTTTGAAAGACTATATCAGTCTTCCATTTTAATTCAGCTTTCGAGGTGAGCTGAATTTATAACATTTTGACTATGTGTAAACATCAGTACTTAGAACGTTAGAGCAATGTAACAGACAATACAAACCAACTTAAAAAAGGAGGAGGTTTTATGTTTGACTCAATGTATCTTTTTTAATGTATGTTGACGATTTATCTGCTAATTGTCGACCAATTATGTATATTTTTTTAAATTAGTAAGATCGTTTTAAATTTAGCTCGCATGGGAGGCTGAACACTGAAATTTGAAAACTGATATAGCAATGCAAAGTTGAGGTTATAGAACCCTGTATTACTCCATTACCATTTGGTACAAAGCACAAATCTAGCTCCCTAAACTTTTATATCGTGATTCAGGATCTAACTACGTAATTTTAATAGTTCAGCTACATGGTTCAGCTGGTCTTCGTTAGATGGTCTTGATGTATCTGCTGTATGTGGATGTCGCAACAAGGGTGACATGTTTAAAATGCCTCAGCGTCTGCTATATGACCTACTCAACTAAATTGATAACTGTATGATCTGCTGACTTCCCGAGTCCAGTAGGTCGAGATGTCTGCCTGTCTGTAATGATATGACGAGATCACCTAATTTCACTTTTACTAACCGGCAACTTTTTTTGGTAGCTTAGACTTTTTGGATATTATTGATTATTTATTATTATTTATTGATTATTTATTGTCATGCTTTGATACTTTTTCTTTATATACGATTTTTCCCGCAAGTGTGGGGAATAAAAAGCGGGGGACTTTACAAATTCACAAGGGACAGCTATTTCTGGATCACACAATTTTTTGTTACGTGTGAGAATCAAATCGTCCTCAGCAGTTAGAATCACTAACCACAAGACCAACAGACCAGTCAAAATTATATATCTGATGAAGCTAGATTTTAGAATTGATCACGTCATGGTATGCTTTACCATTTAATGAATTAGTAGTATAATAATAATAATAGTAATAATTGATAGATCGATTAGAGCGCCGAGCAATGATTGTTGTCGACAACAACCTCATTAAAGCTGAAAAAGGACAACAACTAAAATATATGGATTTGTCCAATGAAGTTTGTCGATATGTGGGATGTGAATTCAGCAATCGTTGTGTCAACAGTCATATCAGCCCGTGGGTTGGTTGCTAATAGTCTCGACCAACACATTCAGAGGCTCACGTTAGATGGCTGGGTTAAGGTACTGATGCAAAAAGCAGTCCTTCTTGATATGGCACCTATTGTGACGAGGTTTCTGTCTCTGGAGCCCTAACCACCGGCTTGATTCACCGATAGGTTTTCTTTTCTATTTAAAAATGTAATTTATATGTTTGTTTAGTTGAATAAAGAGTATAATAATAATATATTATTTATTGTACACCAAAAAAATACACAGAAACAGATATTATAACAGAAAAAAGTAATGCACAATGGGCGGCCTAATCGCTAAGAAGCAATATCTTCCAGGCAACCTAAGGATGGACAGGAGTCAGATAATATATACATATGTGTTATGGTGTAAAAAGATAAAGTGGAGCTTCATTAGCTTTTGTTTCATCATTTTATTTGATGATATCGAAAATATCCTCTGCTAACAATCATGATATGTTCGGGCTACAATCAATTACGCAAGAATATCAGTGTTCAACGATACGGGTTTGCCGTCTAAATTATTTTTTAAATAAATTTATATTGCACTGATCAATAAAGCTGTTATTTTTAGGGTTATAACATAAATTATTGTAAAATTTACGATATCTATAATTACATTTGTCATATAATAATAAATATAAGATTTATTCAAGCCTATAAGACTGTAGCTTTGTCTTATAACAAGTTAATCTAGACTAGATAACTTTGCGGTGAGTACTGGGAAATCAGCACTTGCACTTAGATTCAAGAGCTGTAGAGAAGACACCTCTAAGTATAACGAATTTCTGATACTCTCTCTGAACTCTATATTAGTTAATTCAATATAACCAATGAATGTCTAAATGTCAATAAAATTTATTTTCTATTGGTTTTCCTCCGAGTCGTCATTGGCCCTTTCACCTTTGAACTCTTCATTTATAAAAAATAAACTTGTTAAACCATTTATGATGTACTAGCTGTTTCTCGCGGTTTCACCCGAGTTAGATTTGATTAAATTTGATTAAATAAGATTTGATATAATATATGAATATGCCTGTTTCATATACCTACCCTTCAATTTTGAGGAATATGGAAGTTTGTTGACCCTAATGATTACTGCTCCGCTGCCTTGGGTGGTAGCAGGATGACATATAGCCGGGTGGGTGACATATAACAGGTTATACAATGCATTTTTTTTTAATTTTATTAGTAGTTTCTGAGGTTAGCACGTATAAACAAACAAATAAAAAAAGTGTTCCTCCAAATATTGCCATAGATTGGAAAGATTTGTATAGCGTTTCAGTGGAAAGACATTCCGTAAACTATTTTTTTCTTTCGCTTAGCTTAATACCTGTTGAAAAATCTGGTCTTTTACGAGTCTATGTAAATGTAAACTATTCTAGCACAATCCCTCATTTACTTGGACTGCAGTATGGGTACTGATTTTCTCAGTCAATTGAAGTAACTTTTGGCTTCAATTGACTGAGAAAATCAACAATGACATGTGTGAAGCCGCGGTTGGCCGCTGCTTGTGCGAGGCAAAAAGCTTCTGGGGAAACGCACAGTGGTGGAGTGCCAATCATCCAGTGGATGGGGATGGACATTGTCGCGAAGGTCGATGGCGGAAATCTATGGCCGGTATAAGTCCGATCAATTCCTCTGAGCACTCCCCATGATACAACGGATAGAGTATTCTCATAGTGTCTCACTCACTCATAGTATAGTTAACGAATGTCTGCAATTTCACAAGTAAACTTCATTCATATCCCAGCTACGTTCTTTATTCTGCATCCATGCAGAAGTCAGAGGACCGGAAGGCCTATGTTCAGCAGGGGGCTCCAGTGGGGCAATTGATTGATTTACTGTTCTCAAATATAAATAAAATCACGAAAATTTAGCTAGAAACATGCCTTCCTAAAGCTATAATAATACTACAAGCTAATCGATTTCAACAATCGATTCTGTAAAACGTAACAAATAACCACCAGATGATCTCAATACAACAATTCAAAAATAGAATAAATTAAGCTATATTCAACCGTATAAGTCACACCCGGCGAATTGAATCCATTAGGGTTGGTGCACACTAAGTGACAACTTCCTTATTGGAACTCGTCGCCGCCTTTGTGATTTGATGCAGTCACACAATAGAATATTCTGGGCGTTGGACTGTGTTATGTAAATGTTAACTATTTAACTGGAAATATGTTTAAGATAAAAACTTATTGACATATGATAGTAAATAAATCGGTGTGACTAAGGCCTATGGTATCGGAGTTAGAAACAAAAGATTGTAAGGCTCATGTAGCAACGACCAAATGTTTTTTGAATTTTTTATGGGTAATCAAAGTTGTTCAAATCTCTCTGTCCAAAAATAGAAATTTTTTATTTATTAGAACTAAAATATGTATTTTTATTATTACATTGGTTCTCTGTTAATTAATTTTAAATTATATAATTGTCAATCAACATCATCGTCCCAACTTCTTAACAATACCTTTCCAATACAGCATGTTATAATGTGGTTAATGTTTCAATCAAACGTCCACTGCTTTATATGGCCTTTCCCAATGTGCGCCATATACTATGGAATGATATATATATTCTGCATATATTATGTTCTCCGCTCGTCGTCGTTTTTACGTTAATTTATTCAAATAACGTAAAAACACAACAATAAATACATATTTTATAACATTAATCGTACTTAAGAGAACATGTTTTAAACTAATCACATCAAGTTTTAGTAAAAACAAGATACAATTATACAAATTACAAATACAAGTCTGAAAAATAAAAGAGTAATTGCAATCAAAAATCATTATTGAGCACTTCAGTCACAATTTAGCAAATATTTGTATTTGATAGAGACTCGCAGCCATCAATAAAAGTACGAATTGAAGGGCTGATCTTTTACACGCAGCCGATCAAAACGTACTTAAAATTATAGCTTATGCCTTCACGGTGCTGGCTTCCAATAGATAATCTATTTCTATTCAAAATTTCTAACGTCCGCGCGTGTCCTTCTTCTTTGATCAACATGAAGTTCCCGACGGCGTTATTGGAATTAAACATAAATAGAAATTAAAAGGCTTTGATTACAAAAAAGCCTGATAGAATCTACTTATACTTACAACCAAAGTAACTATTTCACATCGTCTTCGTTGAGCTTTTACTTAACTCAAATATAAATAGGAATCGAACGACTTGAATTAAACACGAAGCCGGACGAAACCTACTTAAATTCTTGTAAATAAAGATATCAAAAATGTCTCCTTGTGCTTCTTGTATATAGCAACACCGTTGTTGTAAGTAGACTTGGTTTTACTTTAGTGTGATAAAAGTCGGACTAAATTAAATCTACTTATAGTAACAGCAATAGCTATGTTCCCTATTCAAAAGTACGAAAATTTCTTCATTTAATTAATAAAAAGAAATAAAGGAGTTAATAGGCTATACGTTATACTCGTATTAACTGTTTATACTTATTGTTACATTATACTTTTTTTCCTATTTTCCTTTAAGATAAATACATTTTTAATGAGTTATTGAACAAGATACTTTAATTGTGTTGTAGAAGCGCACACAAAGCACACTTTAAAATTGTATAAGTCACCTATTTCACAAAATTCATAATTTAGTAACCATAGACTGTAAAATTTATGTTGTGCCTGTTTTAACTTAAATATATGTAACCAGGATACGAACGGCTTGACTTTGAAACAAGCCGGACAGAACCTACTTCAATACGTGTCGAACTTCAATTCGTGTTAATAAATTATTAAATTGTATTATTTATTAATTACTGTAAACAAGACAACTTGCATTAAGAATAAAAGAAATCGTTAAATGTTAGACATGTACATATTTGATAAACATTTAAATAGAAATTGAATGACTTGAATGTGACACAAAGTCAAACAAAACCTACTTAAATTTATGTCAAATTTAATCTCTTTTTTGTTGAGAGTTGCTGATTTCTTCATCGATGTATTTTTCCAGCAGGATGTTTGATAAGCGCGCTAACGTGTACAATACCACCGTAACTAATAGTAGACTGTGTTAAGCTTTCGTTAAAAAAAAAGCTGGACACAATCTACTTATAATCACAGCAATAATCATTTGAAAAAACATTTTCATTATAAAACAAAAGTATTTTGACAATGTCAGATTAAGAGAAATAGAAAGACGTTTTCAAAATTTCGGAGGCAGTAGAAGTCAATATTTTACCTAGCCTCAAGTAGGAAAATTTTGACTTGTAATTATAAAAAGTCAAAAAAGGCCTACTTAAAGCAACGTAAAATATTTCTCAGCGAAGCGAAGAGGGCTCCAAAATCCTAAATTTAATTAATAAAAATATAAATTGTAGGATTAGAAAAAGACAACATTTTCTAGCACCTTCTACATAAAGATTAGCTTTCGAAACAATCGTATTAACTAATAACCAAAACTTTGCTGTGAAAGGTTCATGAGGTTTAACAACAACATGTCTTGATGACAAACACAACCGTACAAAATATATTATTTTCTTACTTGTGTCAAAACAGCAATAATAGACTGTCCCTCCAAGAAGTTGAAGTCCTGTTGGTATCAATCCCAAATATTCACAATAAACGGCACGTCCACTTGTTATGCTAAGTGATACTTTTTATATTTAGACTAGTAACGATCACGTAATCAAAAACCTTAAAATGAACTTAACTTTAACTTCTTGTCACTACAAAGGTAAATATGAAACTGTTATACATCCTGATAAAATTATCGTATTTATATGTACCCAAATTTCCATTTAGAGAAGGTGCATTACTTAATGGTTATTGTCAGTAAACATTTTAATTTGTTTTCACTCTAATTACTGTACGGATTACAGGATCTTTATCTCAAGTAATTTATTTTGAGTAGATGTTTTCTTAATCACTTTGTTTTTTGTTTTGTAATATTTTGGTTAATGTTGTTTTTTAACTGCATAGTGTAGTGTGATGTACTCGGTATATTTATAGAAATAAAATTGTGATATTGAGTAACAAACTACTAAAATTATATACTGATGCATATATGTATACATATATGCATCAGTAACTTAGAGTATTAACTTTTAAGTTGCCCATTTAATTACTGGTTCATGCGTTTCCCTCGATAAACTTATAAAAACCAATGTCAGTGTGTCATATGCTCCTAATAATTTTTTTCTCTTGTAATCTCGAAATATGATGGCCTTTGTCTCTCCCACAATTTGCTCATCATCATCCTATCATAGAGCGGTACAGGGAGAATACCTGAACTTAATGAACCGGTCATTTGAGAACTGCTAACCAGCAGCCGATGGTCCCTGTGTCAGGCTGTAAGTGGCTAAGACGAATTTATTTCCCAGTTTCTCTTTCTTCTAGCAGACCCCAGTAGTAATTGTTTTATTGGTTTTAGTCAGTTCGATCGTGTCTCCGTTCGTAAAACCAAGGGATTTGGAGAACTGCGTTTTATTTATGTCTATACTCGATTTTCAATTGTCTGTAATTTATTTATAGCTTGTTCTAAAATGTTTTAAATGTTTATTACATATCCATATTGATTATTTTCCAAATTCCCATTAACGTAATAGAGAGTAGGTCTACTGTTGGCATTCGGGCACTGCATTATTGTATATTTACCGTCTGATAGATAACAGTATTACCTCTTAGACATAAGCCTTTTAAGACATAGCTACAAATGCTGTGGCCCCATTGGACTCCACCGGGAACCACACTGTTCAACATAAAGCTCTAGAGATAAGTTCTTGTTTTAGACATTTTAAGAACTCCATTCGGATGGGCCTTGTAGGTTCAGTGTAATCAGCTACAAAAATTGCTAAATAATGTACTTACATACATCGGCACACGCCTATTTCCCTAAAAGGTAGATAGAGGTGTATCAATTTGGTCCCATTAATGTGATGGGGGAAAGCCTTAAAGTACTTACATGAAATAATAACATAAGTATGAGTTTTTTTTTTATACTATAGGGGGGGACAAGAACAGACGGGTCACCTGATGGTCTGTGTCAACCGCCGTCCATTGACACCTGCAACTCAAGAGTCGTAAGTACGCTGCCCGCCTTTGAGGGTAATCAGGGATGGGGGGATGAGGAGATGTGAAAGAAGAGAGGGGTTACTGGGAGTTAGGCCTCCGGAAACCTCACTCATTTCGGGAAAATGCTATGAAATGTTACTTCACAACCGGTTTTCTGTGAGGCTGTGGTATTGCACCCGTCGAGCCGGCCCATTTATGCCTAAACATGGCTCTACCACTGTGAAAATGGGTGTATATATTGTGTAATCTACATGCTTTTAGTTAATGTATACCTCATTTTTAATGGTATGGTATTTTCGTTAGACGGTTCGGACTTCCTGGGTGCCAGGAAGTCCGAACCGTCTAACGTTAGTCATAGGTATGAGCTGACCCTGTACTCTGACTTGCTTGAGCTATTGCTTATACTCCCCAATCCATCTGTATAAGCAATATCTTATTCCTTCCTTTTCTGTAATCACTTGCCTGTCTATATACTCCAAATGTTCCCATCTAATTCCCAAAACTGCCTGGATGTGGGTGTGCCCCCTATTACGAAAATGAGACTAAGTTATAGTCTGCTAAATGTAGGCATCCATTGTGCCTCTGCCTACCCCTTCAGGAATGCCGGCGTGAATGTTTGTATGTATGTATACCCAGTGGTAAATTTTGTATTTAATATTTTATTATTAATCAGAAACATACATACATACGTAAGCTAACGCGTGTATCTCCTGAGGGGTAAGCAGAGATGTATAAAACACCCACATATGTTGTATTTATTTTTTATAGTTTGTATAATTATAGAATACAACTTATGAGACAACATAGAAAACTCTTGTAACTAATTTTAATTAACAACTTAATAATTTAAACATTTTCTGTCCCGTGAGGGAATCAAACCCACGACCTCGGGTTCAGCAGTCAAGTTCACTACCCACTAGACCAACAGGCCCGGCACGTAAGTATAACATACTTTAATCATTTTTATGTTTTGTAAATATCAGATGTTGTGATGTAATTTGACTTTACCAGTGTAATAGTAGAGTGTTAATGGGATAAATCTTTTTTAAAGTCTAGTCTACCTACCCTACTAACAGCTGCACTTGGATTTTACCTAATAACAGACGACCACAAACTTTACTTCGTGATCGGGTGTTTCTTATTTTTATTAATATCCGAGAATATATCATCAGCCATAAACTCTTTGAGATTATCGGAAAAGGCCGTGTTAGAGAATAATCTCCCGGAATACCCGGAGAAGGAATCCGTATCGTGTAGAAGATCGTAGTTAAAGATCAGGTAGGAGTGAGCCATAGATTTTCTTTTTTTGAACAACTCCAGCATTAAGAATAATTAAGGGCCGGCATTAAGGGCTATACAAGCATTCAATCAACGGACAAAAGAACACCCAGACTCAGGACAAATATCTGTGAATCATACAAATTCCTTTCTCGTGTGAGAATCTATCCCACGACCTCCGGTTCAGCAGTCAGGGTCACTAACCACAAGACCAACACGTAAGTCACGTAAGTAATACATACTTAGTATTTCATTATTTTGTAAATAAAAAAAAAAACAAATCATATACGTATATTTTATTACAAAATAAAAGATTGTGCTTGAAACTTAATACAAATCAAATATGTTCAAAAGAAATAATATCTGATATATCTACAATAAATACAAATAAATAAAAACAGTGCTACGCGCTACGAGGTTTGCTACGGGCCTACGATTAACTAACTTATAAAATTACACAATGGTTGTAAAGGCACGTTAATCAGTCTCTTTTTACAGACCTTATATATATATATATATATATATATATAGATGGTCGCAGTTATCAAATGGTAGCATTTTGTAGCGGCCATCTTGGAATTACAATGATACTGAATATATTAAATTGTACTGTCTTCAGAACTAAAGGTGTAATAATGTGTCCACAGGAAGAGGGTAAACTTTTTAATTACTATATTTGACCCAAAAATTAAACTGTTTAAAAAATGGAACAATTCATCAAATATGATAGCCGTGACAATTATTATTCGAAATAAGTTTATTTCGAATTATACATAAATCTTTACCTACGTGTAATACACAAAGTGAAAAACACATTTTAGGTGGCTTAACAAATTGTAGTTGTAGTTATTGTAGTTGCAAGAAAGTAATTATGACTTCAATTAAATTAATATTGATCTAAGAATCGTTTTACCTAAATTAAAAAAACAAATAGTATGTGTCGTATTTGTGAAATAGTAATTTCGTTAACAGTATTTAAAAAACATTAAGTAATCGATACATACAATTTTTCTTTCAATAGCTTTGAATGTATACCTATTTGTATACTATATATACCTACAATATCGATGTTTTAAACGATGAATCGCTGTCAACTGAAGAATATAGTCAAGCGAGTTCATTTTGCGATCGTCAAAACGAGCAAATAGTTTTGATCACTGCCCGTTAGTGACGGTCACAAACCAACTTCGCTTAACAATGTCACGTGTTCTTCTACTTGATTGCTGTTTTCTTAATCTGGAACTTTGACGCCAGACAATAAAACTCTGTAACAGTAACTTTCAAAGTTGGGCTCTTGATCAAGACTGGCCTGTTGGTCAAGTGGTTAGTGAGCCGGAGTGCTGAGCCAAAGGTTTTATTCCCACACGATTTGATCCACAAATCATGCGAGGTCCACAAATTGTTGTCCCGAGTCTGGGTGTTCTATGTGTCGTTGTATGTTTGTAAAGTCCCCTGTAAAACAGAAGTTGTATTTTTAAAAGAAAAAAGAACTGATTGCTTCTTCCAACAGTCTCAGTGTATGTACTACCACAAGCATTTAGCTGAGCTTGATGGATGAACAAGAATACTTGTAATATATGAACCACGTTGCTTGTATTCTTTACAAAAACATTATTAGGCATCTGGGTTTCTTTCCTGTATTAGACAAATAATCCTGTATGGTTTATATGACATTTTTAAGTCTTTAGTAAAGTACGTTCTGATGTCACGCTGTAAAAAATATACACAGTGCAATCACGTGAATTATAGCATATTTTTTGAATTTAGATGATAATAATTCATTAAATGGCTTTATAACATCGTTCATAATATCTGTTTACCGAACTTCTTAACTGTTTCCACACGGTTTGACGTAATACATGTGCCTCATTTCTGGTTATGGTAAGCGATAGCCCCAACAGTATGTTACGTGCAATAGTAGATCAGGCTGACAGCCCTCACATACATGGTGTGGTCACTCAAACAAACATTTGCTATGAAACAAACTCTGTTCTAGTAATTAAGTACTAAGATTTTAACAATAATTGTTACTGATACAGTATTTCTTTATATTCGTATGTATGTTTATATGTACAAACATAAAAAATGTATTTAATGGAGGAAATACTATAACAATGAACATATCTCCAACACTTTTACTCATCACAATTAATTCGACAAAAAATGTCCCATTCGTCTTTTTCCATTATCGAGATTTCTGAAATGAGATGAGACCGAATCGAAAGCTCGACAGATTATCAACTTAAACTAGGTGACTTACTCTAAGGAATTTATTCTTAAAACAAATAACTGATTAATAAAACAGTTCCTAATTTACGTCGTCACAGACATATGATTCATGACTAACAATAACATAGCCAGTCATTAGACAACTTTAATTCTTTTATTTTAAGCAAAACAGCTGTAGGCATTATAGCGTACATTACAGTCATCATGTAAATACAAATAACAATGGCATACAATACACATAATCATCCAGGGATCAGAATAAGGTTTTGAAAAGGTTACACCAACATATTTATACTGTTCGTCAGAATGTTCTACAAAACAAGGAGTATATTCAGACGCTATGTATGGCTTTTATGGACTACGAGATAGCTTTCTACTCAATTGAGAATTATTGGAGGCTCTGCAACGATGTCGTGTGGACTGGCGATATATCGAGGTGTTCAGAAGTTTATATGACAACGTCACGAGACGAACTCCATAAGACGAACCCGATAACCTTACAGCGTGGAGTTAGACAAGAGGATGTTACATCGTCTAAACTGAACACCAACGGACGTCTTTAACACTGGAGTAGAGTGAACGGGGAATCAATATAAATGGCAACTACATTTTACACCTAAGTTTTGCTGACGAAACCGTCCTGATAGCAGAGTCACTGGAACAGTTAGGCTAGATACTGCATAGTCGTTTCAACGCGTCTGTCTGGGTATGAACTTGGATAAAACTAAGTTTATGTTTAATGAAAATGATACACCCAGACCGCTAGATGTCGAAAATTTGATTTTCGAAGTTGTACAAGAATATGTTTACATCGGACGGGTAATTCAGCTAGCTAATTCAAAGACAAGGAATATAGTCCAGGGTAAAAGGAAGGTAGGATATCTTGCCGTCAACCATACACTGTATATATAAGGTCTGATAGAAAACAGTCCGATCCCTTAGTCGCCTTTTACGATCTCTATGGGTTGCTTTAGGTTTCCCTATCCTACAACACCAGATTAATTAAAAATTACGTAAAATACGAACTATAATTTATCATGAGGATCTCTTGAGATAAACGTATAACTTCCGTCAATAGTTTGGCATGAAAAGTTGAAGCTGGTTTGTCCACAAACGTAAACATGATGGTCTGGCTGTAACAGAAATAGCATATCAGATATTAGATTTTACTCGTAAATCCGTCCCTCTGGTAGTTCGTAGAAAATATCTTCCCTCTCTAACAACATCACTTATCAGAGTTTGTTTGAGTAAGAATGATTATTCAATTGTTGTTTTACTTATATCACTGACTTCAGATACTATTATATATTAGTTACTGTCTAAAAATTATCACTGACTAGTATATTCTTACTGATTGCTTTTGTAATTTGATTTTTTCAGAGACTGTTCCAACTTATTATTCAGCCATTATGCCGTCCAACCTTCGATAATAGTGCAAGAAGAAGAAGAAAATAAAAGTAATGGTTTACTACTTAGTAACTCCGCTGTTTTTTGAATAAAATAATGAGTCTTACCATCCGAAATTATTTTATAACTAACTACTTTCATGTTACCAGAGCTGTTCAAACCCTAAACAGCCTGCACAATATATGTAAACTCCTTTCTGCTCAGTGTTATTGTTAATTTGCGACTATGTCTTCAAGTATTCCTTGACAGTGTTAATCATTTCGGGCACCTGTAACAATACATTTAAATCATTATCCTTCCTAAAGATAAAACTTACAGTAACGTTTATAGATTTCCAACCGATGGTTAAAGTATTTTGAATTTTTTATAACGTTATTATAAGATATTAGAACACATATAATAATATATTATGGACATACTGACTAAAATTCGCAAGTCAGAAGTGAGTTTATTTGATTATATGCTCCCATGCCTTAAGTACTTACCGGACTGTAATTCTATTTCTTGAGGGATATTAAAATAATTAAAATGTTTTTTCAGGAAGAGAACCGCTGTCAAAAGCTACTTATCATCATCATCATAAATAAATTTCTACAGTCCTACAGTGCCCGAATGACAGCAATAGCATAAATTATTGTTAGCAAAAAGTGGGCGTTAGAGATACTTCTGCCTTCGACCTCTTCGGGGATATAAAAATCCTCGAAAAGCGCCGCATTAGGGTTCTCTGCGACGGCGCGGCCTCAGACTTCCACGAGGTAAGCGCTGGTGTACCTCAGGGCTCCGTCCTATCGCCTACGCTGTTTCTTCTGCATATCAATGACATGTTGGCCCTTGGCAATATACATTGTTATGCAGACGACAGTACAGTGCACGGGCGATATTTCGGGCATCCTACTGCCAAGCTGGCAGACGTTGAGGAAAAACGACAGGAGCTTGTCGCTGAGCTCGACCGGGTCTTGAGCCGCATTTCCCAATGGGGCTGTGAGAATCTGGTCGAGTTCAGCGCCAAGAAAACACAAGCGTGTGTGTTCTCTAACAAAAAGTCTCCATTCCTTCCCCTTCCTACTCTTCAGAGCACTCAACTGCCACTGCAGGATAGGCTTAGTATTCTGGGTATGGATATTTGCCGGGATCTCAATCCGCGCGATTACATCGAGAGTGTCACTAAGGCGGCCTCGCGTAAGCTCGGCGTTTTGAACAAGGTGAGACGGTTCTTCTCGCCCGAGCAACTGTGTCTTTTGTACAAGACCCAGGTTCGCTCCTGCGTGGAGTACTGCTCTCATCTCTGGGACGGCTATGCGCAGTATTTGCTTGACGCTCTCGATCGGTTGCAGCGGCGCGCAGTCCGCATTATCGACTGTCCTGAGATCACCCAGTCTCTTGAGCCTCTGCAGTTGCGAAGAGATGTCGCCTCTATGGCAGTCCTCTATCGCCTACATCACGGGGAGTGTTCTGATGAGCTCTTCCAATTGGTCCCACCTTCTCCCTTCCTCTACAGGACTACACGTGCTGGCCTGAGGAGTCACCGTTTGTGCGTCGAAAATATACGTACCCGAACTAAACGGTTTGGCTCTTCTTTCTTGTGCCGATCGGTAAAAGCCTGGAATTCTCTACCAGCGCACGTGTTTCCTTCCCACTATGATCCCGGGTCTTTTAAGCGGGGCGTGAAAAAGCATCTCACCAGGCCGCCATAGTGTGGGTCACCATGCTGCATTGACTACACATGCAATGAGGATGGTGACCACCACTCTTTGACTCCACCTATTGCTTTCCATCAGGCAAAGTGGAGTCACTATGGTAGGCTAATATAAAAAAAAAAAAAAAAAAAAATATAAACGTGAGTGTATGAGTGTTTATATTAATTACAGCATTATATCAAGTCATGTTACCTTGTTATTTACCCCACGTTTCTATCGAATTTCAGCAGATAAGTGGACAAATAAAAGCTCACGTTGCCGCCACGAATGTCGTTTCAGTAGTGACATTGTCTTATAATATTATATAGCAGTCGTAGTACGTCGTTGCGTCGGTATTTCGACTCCTTCATATCCGTATACTTTCAAGTTATATGCTACTCATGAAAATTCATTTGCAACCAGGATTCTGAACTGCGGTTGCAGGCTTATTATTTTAGTTGGTTTTAATAGTATGCATGTAAAATCCATATAATTCAAAGCACTGAATTATTATTATTTTTTTAATCCATTTCCATTAACATTGCCATATGTATATATGTATATAAGTAAAGAATTTGAAATATAAAGAATTTTATACATAATGCGACTGGGTACACATACCCAGACGAGGTTACTTACACAAAGGTATTTGAAACAACTGAGTAAATAATATCCGACTATATGTTTTCGCTCAATGTTCACTTGCAATGTTCATAACTTGAGTTAAAACAATCGGTTAATAATAAAAATACTACTCGCGATAATAAATTATCTCCAAATTTCAAAATTTTATTCTCAAAGTGCCGTTCGACGTTAGGAGGCTGGCCCCCTATGACTAATATGGATCTTAATACACCTCTCCCTACCGATTCTAGGTATCAGTGAGCTAACGCCTATATCCCCTAAACAGTAGGTAGACGTGTTTTAAACACCTACGTTTTGATAATTAGAATTCGGTCCCACTAATGTAATAGGAAGCAAGCCTATTCCCGGGCACTATATGACTGTAAACATACTGTTTGATAAAAACAGTCCGATTCCTTAGTCGCAATCGTACGACACCCATGGGAAGAGAGAGGGCCACTCCTTTCTACTCTATCGAGAATCTACACATTACTAGTGCTCTTGTTAACCCGCCCAGCTAAGGTAAAAGTTTGTGTTAGGAGTGGGTTCGCGTTGGTAGTGCACCCACTCCAGATGACTTACTAAAGATGTTCCCTGATTTCCAGTATAAACAACCCGTTCCAATCCCGTGATGTTTTGTTTTCGTCTTTATCTATACTACTATTGCAAATGCGACAGTATAAAAATGGCATCTATCTATATATATGCATAGCTGTTGCTTTTGATTTAATTTGGTGAATACCTTGTATCCTGGATTAGGACATGACATTTACTTTTTTATCGATATAGTACGATGCTCAAGCCTTGAGCGAAAGCTATATGGCTCGTTCCATACGCGTCTGGTGTACTCCAGTTGTATGGATTCTTTAAGGTACTTTATTTTTCTTCAAGTCTATCATAGCCTGAATAAAATGTTTATGATAAAGTAATTGTTGTTGTTTGTTAGAAGAATTGGACTTCCCGACAAGAGCCAGTTCAAACTATAGCGGTGCTCAAACTGTTTATATACATATAAGCTTATCATACTCTCCAATCTATCCGTATAAGTTATACCTATTACTCCCTCCCATTTGAGAAATATTGAGAGTGTATGGCAAGCTACAACACCCTCTTAATTTTATTGCCCAAATTCCCTGGTTGACAGCAGTAGGCTTGTAGTACTTGCTAATATGCAAATGTAGGTGTTTGATACGCCTCTGCCTACTCATTCGCAGAAACGGCCGTGCATTTTTTTTTATGCGATAGGGGGCAAACGAGCAGACGGGTAACCTGATGGTAAGTGACTACAGCCGCCCGCAACTCAAGGGTACGCTCTTTATTGAAGGTTTGAAGGTCGTATCGGTTCATAAGGTAAAAAGACCTTTTTCATAGATAGTTTATACATATATGCAGCGTACTAAATTTTAATGAATTTATTTAAACACGGTTGCCCAAAAAGAAATATCGTATTTTTAGGGTTGGCTATGTATAGGTATAAGTATTTAGAATTAATGTTATTTCACCATAAATTTTAAAAAAATCTATAGTCTATCTCTGGCTCAGGCAGATAGACTATAGATTTTTTCAAAAATAAATTGTTCCTGGATTACGCGTAATTCAATTATTTGGAAGTGTTGCATTTTTTTGTTAGAGTTTTGGTATAAGAGAGTTAGACATTAGTAACATGTTTTTTATATATTTTGCTATTTCAGTTGACACTAGATGTTGCGTAGTATGAGGTGTACATAATAGTGGCTGTATCTTAGTGGCAAGACAAGGCTAACTTAATTAATTCATGAACATAGAGTAACTCTCATAGCTTTTGAGAAATCTGTCAGATCTTTTTGTTTCTCTTTCAAGCTATTTGTCCTACGAGGTGATAGTTCGTTTTTTTCGAATTACGTCTTCGGAAACCTTTTAAGATTGATGATTTATGAGAGAGAGAGAGAGAGAGAGAGAGAGAGGTGATTGATTGATTATTGATTGAGTGTTGCAGAGCGATCGCTAGTTAACTTAAGTGTGTAACCATTTTGTGACACATTTTACTGAAGCAGAAAAATGTTATATCGCATCACTTATGAGATGACCACGTGGCTTTGTATGATTTGCATAATCATGATATACAGTATATCTAGTGATATCTATACTAATATTATATATACAATACATTATATACTAATAATATCTATGGTTCTGCAACAATTATTAAGTATTTATAATTTTAATATGAATAAATTAGTTAGTTTGAATGTATACCCAGTCGAATTAGGATCGAAAAAATTATAAGTAGCAATTTTTCTTCGGAAACCGGGGGGGTCTCTGGCAGTCTACATTTTTGTTTTCGGAATTCGCACCCTGTTGCGCCATTTTGAATATAATACTTTCGATGTCGACCGCGATTTTCATCTAATTCGACTGGGCTAGTAGTAGATAACCTCTGAGAATTAAGTAATAAGTAGTGATAGGTACTTGGTGCTAAATAAATAAATCAATTATAAAAATATTTAAAAAGCAAACTTATACTATCACAGTCACATATCATGCCTTTCATAAATATACATTGTCATCGGAACTTAAAGTGTATATAAAATTTATGTTCAATTGCTTCTTTAACGTGAACGACAGTCCTTATACCTTACATACCTTTTTATACTCTATTCTTTATTCAATAAATATATTTTTTAGTTTTAGAACTATCGGTGAGATTTATTCGTATTAATAGGTTAAGAAGACAGGTTAAGAAAACAGTTAATCACTACCTTCAAAGGAGATAAAAACTTCGAACGATTTAAATAATCCCGTTTGTATTTCGATTTCTGTGGGACCATTAGTACAGACAAATATTTCAATGTATTTTAATTCTTACCTCAATAAACAGGTCTTCTCTTAACAATTATCACAATAATTATGTAGGTATAATTTAAGATAATATTTGAGATCTGTTGCAGAAGGTGATCCGAAGAGAACTGAGTTCTATATCTGGTGCGGTTCGAAAATGTAGGTCTTGTGAACGATACAATACAGCCTTCGATTTACAGGGCTGCACTCTAGTCTTTTAATTACTTTATATAGTTGCGGCCGCGAGTATGCAAAATATATGTTTTAAATGAATTGGAAAAAAAAATGCAAAATATATGAAGAACTTAATTAAATTCTGAAGTAATCATTGCTTTTTAGCTCTTCCTCTTGTCTACGCCTAAGCTAACTATTAATTTCTTTTGTACCCTGTCGTTTTCTGTTCATCCTAAGGTTGCCTGGCTTTAATTACATTTAACAGTAAGGGAGCCCATTTTACAATATATTAATATTAAGATCCATAGTAATTGTATATATACGAGCATGGTGTGCAACAAAGAATATTCTATTATTTATTATAAAGTTTATTCTATTCAATTCTAAACAATAATATTATGAAAGAAAAACAAAATTAAATTTCATTAAAATTAATGTTGTTGAATTATGAAATTCAGACAATGTTTTATTGTATTTCTATTTTTTTTTATTACTTGACGACGTGGAGGAGAGTTTTAAAATTTAATTAATATTTAACTTATTAAAAGTTAATAATAGCCTGGAGTACTGAAAGTTCTATATGCCCAATCAAAATCATTTCAATTTCACAACATTATAATTAGTTCTGTTTTGTGTAGATACAAATTTATATTACTGATTTAACCCGAAATCATTAAGTTAGTATACCAGATAACAAGAGATTGCAAGATAAATAACTTATGGAATTACATCCTTGTCTCTGCATGCTACTCTTGTAAGTTATATTTCTTTTACAGTAAATTTCTTTGAAAGTTATATAAATTGTAAAATAAATATTTTTTTAAAAATTCCTTTTAAAATTTATATTACTTTCATTGAAAATGTGTTCCTAAATAATATATAAGCCAATCTGTAATTAAAATACATAACAAAATATTAAACATTTCATTATTTAACAGTGGTAGAGCCATGCTTAGGCACGAATGGGCCGGCTCGACCGGTGCGATACCACGGCCTCACAGAAAACCGGTTGTGAAGTAACGCCTTCGTTGCATTTCCCCGAATTGAGTGAGGTTTCCGGAGGCCCAATTCCCCCTCCCCCCTTTTCTCTCCCCTCTTCTCCTTTCTCCTTTTTACCATCTCCTCATCCCTCCTCTCTTCTTTCCACTCCCTGCATTCCCCATCCCTCATCACCCTCAAAGGCGGGCAGCGCACTTGAGTTGCAAGGGTCCATGGACGGCGGTGTCACTTACCATCAGGTGACCCGTCTGTTCGTCTGTCCCCCTATAGTATAAAAAAAATAATAATAATAATAATTAGCAAAAACAAAAATAGTATGTCTAGTAATATTAAGTTACATATTTACTGAGTTTGAGAAAACATGCAATAAAGTAAAATCATAATTTATTAGGAACGTAGGTCACACATTACTAGTACAAATTATTGAGTACATCCCTGTGTTCATGTGGTTTTATGTGTGTTCAAGTGTCTCGTATATTTGTTCTAATTCCTGCGTAAGTGTACCTCGCACTACGTAACATAGTTTCGGTCTTCACGAGTGTTGATAGATTTCGATTATGATGTGGTAATAGGTAAGAAAATTTGATATCAGAATAAATTTTGGGTCAATTACCTAATGTGTTTTTGACATATACAGTTGGTGTGCGAAAGATACAAGAAGGGTGGCCCTTATTAAAAGTATCGTAGAGATGACTATTACGTGAATAAAAGTAAACGTACCTTTTTAAATTACTTATACTATTTAACTATTTCTTCTTACCCTTCTCACAATTTAATTTGGGATCGGCACCATGCGTCCTTTTTTAATATGTATATCAT
Organism: Tyria jacobaeae; assembly: GCA_947561695.1. NCBI lineage: Eukaryota > Metazoa > Arthropoda > Insecta > Lepidoptera > Erebidae > Tyria > Tyria jacobaeae. The sequence continues at coordinate 8,682,537 of OX387231.1, read as the reverse complement.
TCGAAATTTCACTGCTAATTCCCTTTTTTTCCATATCCTTTTTCACGTAGTATGATAGTATTTTTAAAAAGTAATAATTGTGATAGGGTTTAAATAAATAGGTAGTTAGTGAGTTCTGTTTTTGTCAAACAATATTTGTCTCCTATTCACAAACACTGCCACTGACGTAGAATAGACCTTTTTTTATGAAATTAGTGGGCAGAAGTACAGACGAGTCACCTGATGGTAAGTGACAAACGCCACCCTCTACCTTTGAGAGTGAAAAGGGGAGGTGAAAGAGGAGAGGGGGATGAGGGACGGGAAAAAGGAGAGGGTGAGTTGGGCCTTCGGTATCCTCACTTACTAGGCAAACCAATGCAAGCATTGTTTAGCAGCCGGTTGCCTGTAGAGCCGGCCCGGGTATTCGTGCCTAAGCATGGCTCTGTCATGGTATACACGGTACTGCTGTTTAATATCATCTTAAGCTACTTTATCCCATGTCATAGGTGAACTGTAAACATTTACCGATAACCAAGAAACTCATAGGAATGGTGTACGAAACCAGTTAAAAAAATAAACAGGTTTTCGCCTCTAGGAGTTGGTACGTCAGGAATTACAGGATTTTGTTTAAGTTTACCTGTACCTGTCCTTTCAATATTCTATATTTTTCATGCTTTACTAAAATAATATATGTCTGTATCTGTGGACTGTGGAGTAATTACTGTGTCACAGGGACACTGTATTGACAATGTACTGGTTCGGGCATATTGAAAGGATGAATGAAAGAAGGTTGACAAAAGGTATTTATATGGCAGAGGTAAATGGAGTTGTCGGAAGAGGAAGACCTAGGCGAACGTTCTTGGACCAAGTTCAAGAAGATCTAAGCAAAGGCCAAGTCAAAAGTACCTTTAACCGACGAGCCTGTATGCGGAACGGAATGAAAAGCCTACCCCTATGGGAAAGAGGCGTGATGTTATGTATGTATGTATGTATGTCACAGGGGACAACAAATATTTAAACAACGGACACACAGAACACCCAGACTTAGAACAACAATTTGAGGATTACACAAAGTGTTTTCCCGTGCGGGATCGAACCTACAACACTCGGCGCGGCAGTATATTGACTAGGTAACAACTTAAACCGCTACGCCATCCGTGCAGTCAATGACTAAATTCTGACTGAATGTTAGTATATGAGTAAATTCAAACTAGCCGAAGGCAAGGAAAGCAGTAAATTGAATCAAATAACACTAGTAACTTTTTTAAGACTCTGTTAGTGGGCTCGGACCTCCGGGCAACAGCCAGTTCGAGTTATAGGTATCCATATAAGCAATATCACTATGATTGATTTGTTATTTGTTTATCCTACCTACCCCTTCAGGAACACAAGTGTAGGTAAATGTATGTATATGTCCCACTTTTTACGGAGTCCATGATTATCTGAACGTAGTACGAACGTAGGTCTACATAAATTGGTAGGTGGGTATAAGCGAGACTGAAGTACACTCTTTTTTAAGTGAATAGAGCCGTAATAGACTAGACATATTTAGGTCATTCATTAGTAAAATGTTTAAATAGTAGATTATTTCCACACTGATATTACAATTGTACAAACATTTTGGTAGGCTTACAATCCCCTGACCTCCTTACGGACAAGGTCCGCTTTTGTTTTAATGAATCTGTATAAATATAAATTAAATGCCAATGGTGCATCTTTTGAGAACAAACGGCTTTGGCTAATTTGTGATATACAACAGGTCACTTTCTGACTTACAGCTCATTTGGACCTTTACTCACATTTTTTTAAAATCAATTGAACCTGGCTATGTGCTGAGGCATGACAGGTATGAGCTTCTACATAAAACTGTAATGAGAAAAGATGCCGAAAGAATCAAATCAAGAAAGAATGAAGATGATTAAAGAGGATCCTAGGTCATAGAAAAACTCATGGTTGTGAAATATTCGTATACGGATACATAGAATGTCGCCAAACTTTTACACCTTGCTAAAGACAAGGCCAAATAAAAAATAGAAGAAGGAGTTGTATGTCGTAGCTGTGCCTACTGGGTTAGATAAAAATAAGTATAGCCTACAAAATCATAATACAAAATTTATTTTATTAACAACCGTTTTATTTAAAAAATGTGGACACAGATTACAACTAACTTTTTTAGGCGATAGAGGGCAAACGAGTAGACAGGTCACCTGATGGTAAGTGACTACCGCCACCCATGGACACCCGCAGCTCAAGAATCACGAGTGCGTTAGTAGGAGTACGCTCTTTCCTTGAAGGTTTGTAGGTCGCATCGGTACGGAAATACGGCAGGCGACAATTTGTTTCATAGGCTGGTTGTGCGAGGCAAAAAGCTTCTGGAGAAGCGCATAGTGGTGGAGTGCCAAGCATCCAGGTGATGAGGATGGATATTTTGTGGCGTAGGACGATGGCGGAAACCTACGGCCGGTACAAGTGATAGAGAATACAGAGTAAAGCTCTCTATGCAACGCCAAGGTGTCAAGCTGATCAGAAAGATCTTGGCAATCAATGATGCTAGTCGCTCTCCGTTGAATGCCGTCAGGAGTATTATCTATTAAAAAACCGCTACTTGTTTTACAAAACAGATCCGTATATATCAAACAGCGACACGATACTTTCACAGGTAAGCTTTTTATTTTTCTGAAAGCTGTGGATTCAAATAAATTACAATATGTGTAACTCACAATAATATACAAATTAGCACACGGCTGCTTCTAGCATTACGCGGTTGTGTCGAGTAACCGCAACTGGACATAAATACTGTTGGAAGTACCTATAATACAGGGTTAGCACATGATTCACATTAAAAAGCCAATATTTAACAAAATAACTACAAAATATTATTTATTATGGTGAAAGGATACACCTGATGAATGATTTATTATATAATCTAGTGTATGTGTTGCAAGGAAAGTTAAAATTTCTAAGCATTGTTTGTAAACACCTTTAGAACGAAACTCAAAACTAAATATTGGACATTTGTTATCTGTTTGTGTTATTAAAATTAACTAATGAGTCTAATAAGTAAATCACTGTTTTGATAAGAAATTGATATGATGTTATTTTACTTAAGTACACAATTACTTTTAGCGCTTTTACTGCGCATAATCAAATTATTATAATCAACAGTGCTTAATGAGGCTTGTTGAAACCCACAGCAAATGTTAGGAGGAATTACTATGTGGGAAGTAAGTACTGGTTAATTATTTATGCATATATATTTATTAAAAATATTTAAATGGCATTAGATATTATGTGATGTTTACAACGGCGTATGTAACGAGACTTGGTGAGAAAACTAGTTGCACCTACATAAACGGAGGACCGCCTGAAAATCATAAAACGTGGCGGGAATTGATGAAGATGATGGAAATAACCGATTTTCACTAGCCATTGAGGGACTGTTTTCCATTGACTGCAATACATGCATAAATCATTATTTAAAAAAGGGTTTTCAAGAAATTCATTAAAATCCTCAATAGCGCTATAATCCTAAAAAAATCCTTTGGTGATTTATTGCGATTGCTTTGATGAATTTTGTTCTGCTATATATGGATACAGCAGAAGAGGACAAGCTATGTAGCAACTAATCTAATGACGCACCAAGTAAGATCCTAAATTGCGATAAGAATTTTTAATGATGAGCCGCTGTCCAGCACACAGAAAATGTTTATATGTACAGACAGGGTTTTTGCAGTACTTGAATTACTCGCAATTAAAACAAATAATTGAAATACAAATCAGTGGGTATTTGATTGATATTTGTATTTTAATATTAAAATTGTAATTGAATGAAAATGTAATTTGTAATTGGTATTGTAAATACCCTCCCTTAAAGTATTTTGTAGTTAGTATTTCAATTAGTTATGGCTTCAAAATACATTACAATATATTTCAGAAATCTTTTAAACGCACGCACTCACGTGCTGCAGAAAAAAGCGTTCAATACTCTTTAGAGTTGATAACACTGCACAGTTTTTACTATTTTTTTTGTTATATCTGTGTATTGTAAAAGCTTTTCATTGGATACACATATTTTGATCAATTTTTGGGCAGTCCGGTGCATTGAATTTAAAGTAAATTTGTATTATTTTTGAATTCTTGTGAGCAAATCCCTTAATTTGACACCCATATAATGGAAGTGCACAAAGTAACTAGTCCGCAATCTTGAGCCGCCTACTACATACATACTTACATACAAACATTTACATGTTAGGTAAAACCTATTAATAAAAAAGGAAAGAAATATATTTGAAAATAGTTAAGACGCTGTATATTTTAAATACATGAAACAGCATTTTCTAAATTATTAAAGCAAAGCATGTATTTGGACGAGCTCTGGGTAGTTATCAGTTATCACTCAACGTTATTCAAATGCAGCTTTACTAGAGGTAGGTAGCATAACTAAATTTACCTTTAACATAAGTATAACTATATAGGGTCAGCGAATAGCCGAACCTTCATTACGCACTGGGCAAGAAATAATTCACATCGACCTCTAGAAAGAGACATTCGGCTAGTTTCGGCTTTGTAGAGCATTGTCCCTCTCGCACAATACATGTGTTAGGTTTTCTCAGTTGTTCTACAAATGCGATGGAGTACGGTTGCATCCAGTTCAGAATATATATTGAGAGTTCACCCCCAAATTCAAATGATTTAGAATTGTACTACGGCATCTTTAGGAAAAAGAGGGCAGCCTTTACTTAATACGAATATAATAATAAACTTTAAAAAAAGATTATTAAAGTTTTTTTTATGAAGATCTTGCAGTTGAAGCGGGCATAAGACAGTTGAATTAATTTGCATTCTTAATTTACCAAAATGTTCAAATTAAACCTCAGTGTTGTCAATTAATTTACAGTTCCGCGAATCGTTTGACTGCGGTGATTATTTTTTCTTTGTCTTAGTAGCATAGTAGTATTAAACTTACTGTTGTCTGTGTTTCTACGGTTTCATAGTAAATTAAACTTTGCATGAGTGGTAGTCGTGTAAATAAACTAAACCTGTACCTGGGGTTGCCAGGTCTTTAAATTAGTGACCTGACAGACCAGCTAGTTTAGCCGGACATTGGACTAAAAAGGCCGTACACCCTACGGGGATAATGCAACGCGAGCGTTGCTTTACAACCGGTTTTCTGTTAGCAGCCTGTTATCGAGCCTAAGCATTTTGATTATTATATATGTATCTTCATAAATACCTCGAGATACCTAATAATAATATTAATAACTTTTCGTTATTACTATAATTGTCGTGAGTAATGATATGATTTCAAAGTGAAAATAAAACTGCAAAATTCATGTTATTGTAAATAAATAGGTATAAACTTTTTAGACGTTATAAATATGTTTGACCTTCGTATACTTAGACCTACGTATATTGGTACATAGTTAAACCTAATAATAGTTATTTATTGGTAAAAGTGATAACTGATAAGCTTATAGTTTTAATAGATAATGTATATATCAGTGAATTAGGTATAAAAACTTTTTTATTCGTTTTCATCATGGCCAGGACAAAGTTTGTCTATATCCACATTTTTGGAGAATACATCGGGAAGGTAAAAAATTGTAAACGTATGAAAAGGAAACCAGTCGCTATCAATATTATTTTTAATATACATACATATACTGTTTGGAATATTCCGTTTTTAGCTATACTTTGACGCGTACTTCTAAATACTAGTGGAACTAGTCTTTGGCACGCGTATCTTAGCGTACTCGTACTAGTAAAACTTATTTTAGCAAGTACGACTCATCTCTACCACCATGACAGATTTCAAAGAGAGTTGCCAGTGTCACAAATTAAATTATAAATGATGCCTTACACAATAGATACAACATATTTAACAATAATATTCAGTTTGATTATAGTCTGAGGTATTTTAAATAAAAGCCTGGTTGTCTTTGATTTGGTTTGATATGCATTGTTAAACAAAAAAAAGTTTAGAAAATCTGTTATCGCTTTGTGTTTCTGTATTTTTTTAAACACAAATAACTGTAAACTGCTTCTTTATCTTAAAACGTGCCTGCTCTATAAAAATTAACTTAAAAATTTAAGAAATACTTAGCAGTACATAGCAATAGCAATACCTATTTTATGTTTCTTCATTGCTCATCGAATTTTATAGATTTTTAAACGAAACATAATAAGACATTTGGCGTTATCGACTTACTGTCAAAATCAAAAATAACAAGCGTCACACACTTGTCTGTCAGTGTCAGTTAGTGCACAACCAGTGGATTCATAAGTGAGGTGTGTTATTGATCAAAGTTTAATCGAAATACGTAATTTAATTAAGTGAAAATGTACATTTACGAACTACCATTTGAAATTAACAAAGAATTATGTCGCTTACTGGATATTGAAGACTACTGGAAGGAATTAGCAGGCAATCATATGAAATATTCAGCTTTCGATGTAAATGTATGTATGCACTATGTACATATATCGCTAGTATTTTGATGAAGTTTGGGGTTTCCCTGAATGGTTAACTTCTGTTTAATATGCTTTCTTGGAATTTCCATAATATTTAAACGTATTCACTTGTACGTCAGTAAGAAGGCTACTATTTGTGTCTATAATCATAATTTTTACTTATTAGTCTTTAATTTGGGGTAAAATACTGAAAAATAATACGTTGTCTTTAAGCATACATGTTGTATATATATGTATAATACCTACCTTGATAATTTTTAGATAACATACGTATTTGAAATAACATATATGGATATAAAATCATGATCTATGAAATACCTCATACTAAATATATATTTTAGGACATAGAACAGACCGCCCGCCGCCTGTCCACGTCGCCGACTAATCAGCTATTCACACGATGGGGTCAGCTAAACCACAGGGCAGAGGAACTTTTCATTCTGTTATACCGAATGAAGCATATACCAGCACTAAACTGCCTAGCACCCGCTGTGAATAAGGATTTCCATAAACTTTTAAATAAACATAGGAATTCTAGCAGTGCTAAGGCAGCATGTCATACTGCTGTAGTACAAGGTAATGTAGTAATCAGTTAATAATAATATGCACCTCATACATCTCACACTCAGCCATCTAATCCGAAAGTAAGCAGAACTGGTACTATGGTAATCAGTCTGCTGATTGGTATCATCTTGTCTAAATACATTCATGTTGTACATATATATATATATATATATATATATAACTGCTAACCTATTCTATATTTTAAAAATATTTCCTTTATTGATTGTTGATGGATGCAACTTATAAGTTACTAGTTTTATATCTTGCTGCAAGTTTAAAAAATATATGAATTTAGTTATAAAGATTTTGAGACATAATATAAATTTTCTGAAACATGTGTTATAAAAACATCTTGCATTCTTTATACCAAATACCTAATTCTTTTTAATGAATATCTTTTTCAGACAAATCACCCCTAAAAACAGATGGCAGCTTTAGCTCAATACCTTTGCCTGTTATGTTGATGGAAAAGGTATGATTAAACTCTATCAATAGAAAAAGGAATTAAACACTGTTATAATAAGTCTTCTTTTCATCTCAGTTGCTTGAGAAACTCTTAACTTAACCAAAGATGCTAAATGTGTTTTAAAATCAGGGTTTGAGAGCAAATTAGTTTTAAACAAAGAATTTTTTTTAATGTTTTCTGGAAAGTTAGAAAATCTTTGCAATACTGAAAATAGTTACTTCTAAGTATCAACAGGACAAGAATATAGGTGTGTTATTACTAATAACAAAATTGTTGTAAAAAAATGTTATTTAATAATAACTTTTATTTTCTAATAAATTCTTGATGATACATTTACCTACATGTTGATAGTATCTAAGTTATAGTACTTAGAAAAAGTTTTTGTGCTAGGATTTTATAGAAAATAATATATTTATCAGACAGTTATTATATAGACTTTAGGTTTAAAAGTGAAGAAACAAAAAAAGTAGGCAGATAGATTTTTATATTGTACATCACAATATTAAAGAGACACAATTAGAATCTGTTGATAAGAGGCAGTATGTGCAGTCTTAATCTCCCATTCTAAAAAACTATCAACTAGTGAGTTAGTGCGTCTACTTGTTACTATTTTGACCAGCCAGTCCTAGATAAAAAGTAGTGTACCTATGTTTTCCTTATCATCAAATATTCGTCAATAAGGAAAATCTTATATTACGATTCTGCATTGGCCAGTAGCAAATTAAACTCATCTGTAGTTCCAATAAAATAGATTTTACTACCTCATTTTTAAATATGTTAACTTAAGGGATTCTAGACATATTTTTATTATTACCTAACTTGTTATCAAATTAACTTTAATTAAGTAAATAATATTATATTTACTTATTTGCTATCAATTTCACTCTTATCTACTTAACCGACAATCACACATGTTGTCAGCAAAACAACATAAAAGTACATTCCTTTCATCCAGAAAATCAGCAATATGTTATCTTTAATTTCACACACAGGTGGATGGTGGGCAGCGACCAACTTCAAGTATACACAATGGAACTTCACCCAGTCTATATGATACAAGTTCGGATATAAGCAAGGTATGTGATGTAATCACTATGTGTATAAGTGGACAGCCATTAATTACGTGACCGCTAAACCCTTAGGGCAAGGTCGCATAAAATCTCATCAGAATTGATTGAACAATATTAGTAGTAAAACATCACAACAGTGTAGTATTTTTCAAATTTATATAAATCAATGTAATCCATTGCACGCCAGTGAAGGAAATCTCACTAGATTTTACCAAAGAAGGTGTTTAAATAAAAAATAAAACAGCTCACGTACTTGGATGCTCCTTTATTGTGACATTTTATGCAAATGATTTCTTGTAACGCAATGTTGTATGATGCATATTTTACTCAGAATTGTATTATATTGAGGATGATTGGCAACAAAATAAACGAATCAGAACTAAAACATACATATATGCAGGTATATAATTTTTGAGGTACAATTTTAATTTTGTCTGAACATCACATTATGATAATAGTTTGGTCTTTAGACTGCCGGCTAGATGATATTTCCACTTTCTAACACAATTCTCAATGTTCAACCGACAAAAACGGTGGAGGTTTTCAAGCCAACACGTAGGTATACCTGTGTGAGTGTGTTTCTAAAATCAACTAGTTGACAAATCCTCACTGGAGCAAATTCCAAACAAAACAAGGAATTGTCTTCAATGTATATACGTAACTCATTATAAGATTTCATGTTTTAAACGTCGACATCTTTCGAATGTTCTGCAAACATCAGAACCTGTTTAAAGAATTCACACTTTTTAATATAAGACGGTGTGACGCATTTTATCTTATACAATCACATAGATACTTTGGAAAAACATTTAAAACTTGACCTACGTAGCTTATCTGACTTCAATATACCTATAATCGTTTTAAAAGACCGGTCGTAGTTTTTACAAGTTTAAACATGTTTAAGAAATGTTGTCAAGCTACATATGTACTTTCTTTTTGGTCGTTGTGCCCATTACAAAATTATTGTATCCTATCTAGTGTCTACGGGATTTGTAACCAAAATAAGCGTTGTTGAACTTTGGATAGGTATTTATTTTCTTCTTTATACCTAACACGAGGACACGAGGAAAAGGCTCCTGGCAGCCTGAGTCCCATTAGCGATTTGTGCTGAAGAGCCATGAGCTTAAACAGAAAAACTGCTCAATTCTCGCGTATGCTGTGTAATATAATAATCGGCACCCCTGTTGAACCTAAGTTGGCAATCCAACATAGAACTGACTAATTGAGGTTACCAGGGATTGTATTTAGTTTCTTAACCTGTGTTGACAATCGCGCTTCCAACTTTGGACCCAACAATAGAGCTTTATCGACTATCGACAATATTCGATGGCAGAAATATACTTAGTCATGTATTGTATTTTTTTTGTGTATTGTCTTCATCGTAATTCCTTACTCATATATGGGATAAGGTATTCATAAATCTTACGACTCATAAATAACTTGCCATTTACAAGATATGTTATTTTTCTGTGTGTGCGGTGGCTTTAATTCTATCCGTGTAATTGACCTCCAATATCCTAAGGTTTAAGTTAATTTACTAAGATAAGTTAAATTTAAATAAGTAATTATCACCCAATTTGCTACTAATTTATGGTACTCCCATACAAATATACTTAAATTCACTAAATTCTCACTCTGTCTTTATCATTAACTAGCCGTTCCCCATAGTTTTACCTGCGTTTATGTTCACTGCTATGCTATATATTACCTATTCCTGAATAAAAACTCTATACAATACAAAAAGAATCATTCTCATCCTACAAACAGTTCCAGAGTTCGCGTTTAAACAAACACAAAGACGTTTTAAAAACTTTTCCTTGCTATTTTTTCTAAATATTTTTTATACAAACCTTGTCCTGTCAAAAAAAAAAACAACGAATAACAAAAAAAAAAAGAATTCCAAAATAGATGCAGTCGTCGGGAAGTTACGCGCTTACCTTTGCGGTGATTCATTTTTATTTATGTAGATTACTGAACACAGAGCGTTTTACAGTATAATAAACTTTAGGTACGAATGGCCGTGCTCGACAGGAAAACCGGTTGTGAAGCAATACTTGCGTTGCATTTCCCCGTAATTATTGAGTTTCCGGAGGCCCAACTTCCCCTCTCTTCTTTCCCCTCCCCGCATACCCCATCCCTCATCACCCTCAAAGGCGGGCAGCGCACCTCCGAATCTTTGAGTTGGAGGTGTCTACGACGGCCGGCGGGTGTTACTACCATCAGGTGACGCGTCTGTTCGTCTGTCCCCCTATATAATAAAATAAAACACTCATTTAATTAACACGTATAATATTAACCATTACTATAAATCTGTAACTAATGTATTAGATTAAATGTAAAAATTCGCACACAGCAGTAGTGACGTAAGCGATATGCTACTTTTTGATAGCGTCAGTAAAAGGCACAGTTGATTCCTGTATGAGATTGAAAAACATTGCAAATGTTTTCAGGATTCTTCCACAGGAAGCCCTGGGAACAATGATGAGTATGAAATCATGAAGAAGGTGTCTTCCATACCGAAGATGAGTTATGAAGAGCTAAAAGAAGCCACTGACAATTGGAGTAACAATAACTTGCTCGGTAGAGGCGGATTCGGACAAGTCTTCAAAGGTAAGAAAAAGTCTTTAGATTTGAGTTTTTGGTATCCTCGTATTCCTCCCTCTTTATGACTAGCAAGTGTTATTTTTATAAGAAAACCGTTTAGGCGTACTGATCCGGTCCCAAGGGTCGTAGCTTGATGTTTTATAGCGTATATAGATCGTCAATAAATACTCTATCCAACATGTAAAGAGTTTTTCGAATCTGATAATTGTACTTCCAGACCTAAGCCCATTTAAGAAAAAAACAAAAGTCTTCCTTTATCATATTAGTATAGATTTATTATTCTTTGCTACTCTAATTATCCAGGCTGTAACCTAGCACTAGCTCAAGTTGAATTGTCATTATATACATAGCACACTTTCTTGTGAGAATAAAGTTTCATTAATGAAAGTGCTAAATCGCTTTCGTTTGAGAAACTTTACGAAACGAGACGAAACGCAATATAACGTATTTTAATTTAAGGTACTTATCAGTTTATCACCTTAAGTCAGTTGCCGTATTTGTGTATTTCTCTTTTTTCTTTTTTTTTATCATAATAGGATAATTTATGTCATAGGTGAATGGAAGCACTTGCCTGTCGCCGTCAAGCGGCTGCAGAGAGAAAACGACGGACGGAACAAGGAGTTGATCTCAGAAATGTGTCTCAACCAGTATCGACATGACAACATACTGCCGCTCTATGGATACTGTTTGGGAGGTAAGGGAGCTCAAAGCAAAAGCTCGTAACAATGTAAATTCTGAGCAAAATAAATAAGGGGTACAAAAGATTTCCACTAGAAATTTTTAGACTGGATGTTGTTCTATCTGCGAACCCAGAGGTTGTGGGTTCGATTCCCACCCAGGTCAAATATGAGCACAAGTATTTCTTTTGCGTCTGAGTATAATTTATCGATAGTATGCATATCTTTACAATAGTACTAGCTCTCATTAGTTTGATGTGGTCGTTTATGATATTAAAACCCACATGGATAAGAACATTACAGGGTCGTCAGTACCAGTAAAATATGAACATTAGTAGTGGGTCTTTAGACCGAAAAAAAAATCTAACAATAGAACGTTAATTAAACATTTCTGCGAAAATTCCTTATACTGAATTGTGCATTTAAAGCTGATCAACATAATGTAAAATTGTAATGTGTAACGTATTTGAATTATCTAAGACAATAAGCTCTTATCTAACGTAACAAACATACAGATAACATTTATTATTACTATTTCAGGTCCAGAAGCGTGTCTAGTATACCAGCTAATGGCGGGCGGGTCTTTAGAACAGCGGCTCAGAGGCAAGACTCATCACCCGCCGCTCACGTGGTCCCAGCGCTATAACATTGCGCACGGTGTGGCACGGTACTGCTCTCGCTATACTTAGATTCAAATAACCTAAATTTAGTTTGTTGTAATATACATAGACTAGTTATATAGATAGAATGTGTAATTAAAATATATATCTATATATATATTACCTCAAAATTTGGCGTACAGTGGGCTTATTGCTCTTATCGCTAAAAGCGAGCTCTACCAGATAACCTTAGCATGGACATAATAGTTCAATCGTTAATTAAATTATAGTATATGATGGCATACTAGATATTGAAGATATAGATACCTCTTATAGATAGAAATGTAGGTTATATATATATAAATATTATAGTAATAGTGATGAAGGGGTGTTATGGTCCATCAACACAAAGGGAGGATCCTCCAGCCAGGCGAGGCGATCGTGTCTGGCGGACCGCAGCCTGACGGTTAATGTTTCGAAGTCGTATATTTAGTAATTGGCGTGAAAACTTTATTATAATAGTAATCAATATATATAGATATTATACTAATTCTTTATGTGCAGAAGGCTATACATATATTTTTTAATATGTATTATAAATTTAAATATTACGTAAACACGGCTGTTTTATACTTTACATTGGGTACATGTAAGTACATTATGTACCTTCGTGTCATGGTACGGAAAGTCATACATTTGCAGTTTAAAAGAAAAAAATATGTTCAAAATTCGACCATAAGGCGGTCTCACACACTAGTACATCAGCAATCAATTCAAACGAAGAATACATGTCATACAACTTAGTGTGAATAATCAGTCAGTTTTGTAACACAATGCTACATCGATAGAACATAGTATATACCACTTATCTTGTCTTGTATAATTAAAAATGTAATTATTGTTTCAGAGGTCTTCAATTTTTACACACAATGGCAGGTACACCACTTATCCACGGTGACATAAAACCAGCCAACATTTTGTTAGATCAATGCCTAATGCCCAAAATTGGGGATTTTGGTCTGGCTAGAAAAGGACCCTATGGAGAAGATAGAACACATTTAAAAGTGTCAAGGTAAGTTTAATTTCTAGAAGTTTTCTAAACAGATTTAAATATTTTTCAATTATTATCGAACCAATTATTACCCTACCGGTAGGAATGAAATTTTCATGTATGAGGAGGTAGGTAAATATCTAATACTAGAGATCGGTAAGTGGTTGATGATTTCTAATATTTTCCTTATTGAAGACATTAAAGTTACGCTTTTATCCTCGAAAGGGTTAGAATATACAACAACACGGAAAAAGATAGGGATGCCCTGTTCTACTCTACGTGTTAATTTATATAGGTACATATGTATATATTTCATTTCATTTGCGTTAATGCTCACTGCTCTGCTCCTAAGGGTCGCAGCGTGATGTTTTAAAGCCTTCCTCAATAAGTGGGCTATTTAATGCAAACAATAATTTCAGTTTTTTTTAAATGACATCTCCCACTACCCCCACCACCACCACTAGGATTAATTCCTGTGCCGCGGGGGACTTTACAAATATTTAAACAACGGACACAAAGGACACAGACACAGAATAACAAATTAATGATTACACAAAGTGTTGTCACGTGCGGGGATCGAACCCACAACACTCGGCGCGACAGTGTAGTGGCGAGGTAACCGCTAGCCATTCCGTGCAGATCGGATTAGCGCATTCAAAGAAACAAACTCGTCCACTTTATAATGTTATTATATGTATAGAAAAGTTTTCGTTTTATTTGAACAGAGTATTCGGCACCCGTCCTTACCTACCATACGAGTATCTGAGCACTCGCTGCCTGTCGCCAGCCGTGGACGTGTACAGCTACGGCGTGGTTATGGTCGAGATGGCGACAGCACTGCTCGCGCTTGACCGGGACCGGAAAGTGCAGTTGCTAAGCCAGCATATACACGAAATAGCCAAACTTGGAATTGATCCAGGTAGGTTATCACTAGAGATAGACTACCTCTTTTAAGTACATTGACTCGTACATCGACTTGTACATTTTAATTTTATTAAGAAAAAGCAATCCCGCGGGTCCCTTAACAAACATTCAATCAACGGACACAAAGAATACTCAGACTCGGTGCAACTGTTTGTGGATCGCACATTTTTTTGTCCTGTGCGGGAAACGAACCCACGAGCTTCAGTTCAGCAGTCAGGGTCACTAACCACTAGAGCACCAGGCCTGTCTCGAAGGGGTAGGCAAAGGTGTCTCAAGCAAGTGTGTCCCTTTTGTTTTATATCAATAACCAATATATCTTAAACCATTATTTTATGCTTTCCGCACCATGACAGGTCAGTTCTTATACTGATCCCGTCCAGCTTAGTTTTCTGTATTTCTTCTACATATATTTGCATACAAGAATTATTTTAACATAGTAATATATAAATTCTGGGACATATTACACAGCTTTATTTAGACTCGCACTAAGAGCTTCTAGTATGGGAGTGAGTACATAAAAACAAGGATTTTCTTAATCAGTTAATAATTGACGGAGTTATGCGGTAACATACATATAAAAAATACAAGTTAATTGAGAACCTCACTCTTTTTTAAGTCGGTTAACACACTTCAACTACATTTACTTGACTGCACGGATGGCGTAGCGGTTTAAGTGGTCACGTCACCACTACGCTGCCGCGCTAAGTGTTGTGGGTTCGATCCCCGCACGGGACAACACTTTGTATTATCTTCAAATTTTTGTTCTGAGTCTGGGTGTTTCTTGTGTCCGTTGCTTGAAAGTTTGTAAAGTCCCCCGCGACACAGGAATTAATCCTAGTGCGGGAGTTGTCTTTTTTAATTAATAATAATTAATAATTAATTTACTAATTTGTTTGATGTTTATACCCAAATATAAGTTTCTTTATTTCAGCTACATTAGAGGATCCAGTATTACGGGGATCTGCATATTCTGATCCGTCGATGTGCCGTGAGTTCTTTGCTATAGGACTGCACTGCACAAAGTTCAAGAGAAATGAACGACCGACAATGTTAGAGGTTTTCAAAAGACTAAACGCCTTCCAAATGCCTCAAAAAACCTACACTTGAAGTAGTTACAGCCAGTATTTTATTTAGTCATCGTGTGCTACTGAGGAAAGTGACTTATTAAAGTTACAGAAATAATCATGTGCATTTCTGACTTCTGTATTTATGTTATTACTAACCGCACCCGCATTGTGGTGTTCATGCCATGGGCCATTCCCCGACCTGTAGTAAATTTTACCTTCGTTATGTACCCTTTTTGATCAGGCTGATACGCCTGTATAGCTGAAATTATATGCTCACATATTGCAATCTGTGTGTGTGTCTAGTTGCAGTCTTTTATATATATATATATCTTAACTTCTTTCAAAGCATTTTAAAGCCTATAGCTAATTTATATCTTATGTTAAAATGTTAAAGCTTGGTAAATGTATTTATTTGAGCAGTACCATTTACAATAAATCACTAACTATAACTAATGAAATGTTTTTCTCATGGACTAAGTATGCACAGCTAGTTTTCATAGAAATATTTTTTTAAATCATTTACATTGGCACAACTAAATAATTTACAATTAATATTAGTTCCTAGATACACAACTAACTCATATCGGAGTACACCTTTTATTCCCACAAGCTATGCGTCGAATTCGGTTCTGGCGTTGTGATCATAGTTCTTTTTTTTTTTTCGTGTGGAAGCCCCCTCGGGCCGTCATTCCACCCGGGTTTTCGGTGGAACGGTGTGTCGGAATCGAACCGACTAAAACCACACGGTGTGCCATACTGCGCCTAAAATAGGAGGAATCCGGGAACAGCTTTATTAAGACATCCGGACCCCTCCTAGCGCCTGCCGCCTCCCGCAGCGCACTATGCGGGCACCACCTACGGGTAACCTATCAATAAGGCGGCATCCAGACACACGCGGACGTCACCCCCTCGCGGATAGCCATATGGCGGATGGAGGGGAAAACCCGTCCCGACCACCCGCAGCCACACTCAGGGCGGCATGAGGCGCTGGTAAGCGCGTCTCCGCCCGGTTCGCCGGCGGCGAATTGGGTCCGAGTGGAGATTATCCTCCCGGGCCCGCTCCGCCGCCTCCTTCTGTGAGATGACCTCCTCACAAAAGGCTGCGACCGCGGTAAAATTCCAGTCAGTGCCGACCATGGAGCGTATGATGCCGGCGCCCAAGCGGGGCAATCCGCGAGCGTATGCTGGGCCGAGTCCTCACTGCAGTCGCAGTGGTGACAGACGGGACTCAATTCTCTCCTAGCGACCGAGTGCAGGTACTTTCCGAAGCAACCGTGCCCGGAAAGAACCTGCGTTAGTCGGAAAGAAAGGGTCCCGTGCTGCCGCCCTGTCCACTCGACGATGACCGGCTGGAGCGCCTCCACGGTGGCTAAGCCAGCACGTGGAGCCTCCAGCCGGGACGACCAACGAGCCATAGTGGCTCGGCGAGCGGCCTCACGCCACTCGCGTATCTCTTCGGGCGGGGGTCGATTGCCACTACCCGCCCGGAAATCAGTCGTCCGCCGATAAACTTCGGCGAGCACTTCCGCCTCCAAGTCCCACGGGGGAGTTCCGGCCAATGCGCACGCCGCCTCCGTTGACACGGTGCGGTAACCGCGTATGGCTCTAACCGCCATGACCCTCTGAGGGCGCCAGAGGCGTGCCCTATTCTGGGCGGTCAGAGCTTCCGCCCACACCGGTGCACCGTATAGTGCCATTGACCGGACAACCCCCGTGTGTTGTGGTCATAGTTCTAACCTAACCTAAGCCTATCTAGGGCTGTAGTTCTGCTAAATCGACTGGTTATAGTAAATCATTTGTGCTTAGTTATGTCATTAGGAACACATTCTGGGATCTCACAGCTATTTGTGCGTACATAGTTGGTGCATGAGGAAAACACTCCCAAAAGTTGTATGTTATCCTTAATTTTCCATTTTATTTGTATTAATTCTATTTAAATGGCTATTGAATATAAAATAGTACATTATATGAACCTTAAGATGGTATCGATACTTTGAAGTTGTATCTAACTTACTTATACATATAAACTAGGGGAACAGGCTGACAGACAGGTCACCTGATGATAAGTGACAACCGCCTTCCGTGGACATCTGCAATTTAAAAGTCGCAACTCCGCTGCTCGCCTTTGAGGGTGATGAGGGATGTGGGATGCGGAGAGGGGGAATTGGGCCTCCAGAAACCTCACCAATTTGTTGAGAAATGCAAATGCGTTGCTTTACAACCGGTTTTCTGTAAGGCCGCGGTATTCCGCCGGTCGAGCCGGCCATTCATGAATGAAGGCAATTCTACCACGATAAGATTTTAGTAGTACATTGCAGTTAAACTTTAATATAAATAATTTTAGGTACAAGACAGGGTTTTCTTTCTCAGAACATATAAGTAGTTAATGTCTGATAAATATAATTAATTGATTTAGAAAAAGGTTTTTTGTATTTATATATTTATAAGGAGTACTTATGTTAAAATTAACATATATCTTTATTATTTATACGCCGTCCACTGTTGAACACGGCGCTCCCCCAAGGAGTGCAAACATATAATATAAATATCTATAATATAAAAAAAAAAAAAAATCACAAAAATCTAAAGTTTATGTTAGTATAAGTAATATGACTGATTTATCTAGTTATAAATAAGTTATTTTTGTAATAACCACCAATCAATCAAATCAATTAGCTCACTACAGTCCACTGCTGAACGGAGGACCGGCCTTTCGCATCCAGGACGGACAACCTAATTAAAGTAGCTGGGATACTGCGGGACCGGGTGCTATCAATACTTATTAAATTAAAATTAATCAGGAACAGGTTGACTGTAGACCTTTTGATATATGAAGATAAAACTAGCCAAATTTAGTATAAAGTTTGCAAGATTGTAGGTAATCTCTACTCAAAACTACTATACAGTACATTTATTTCAGTATGTAAAAAATATAAAATCAATATTTTTGTAGTACATATTTATACATACATATGTATTTATAATTGTGTTAGTACTTAAAATTAATAAATAATATTGTATAATCAAAAATTGGTTTTATTTTAACATTTTCAATTTTAAGATAATTTTATACCTAGTATTGAAATTTATGCACAACTTACTATACTTACTTTGTATCATCATTCATAGTTACAAGAAGGCCAATGCTTAACATAAGTCTTTACAAATTACCAACACAAAACTTCCCCAAAGATTCTTGCCCTAAAAAATGTTAACTTGTTTTGACGGCTAATCTTAAAATAAATTTCAAAACAAATCAAAATCTTTAAAACAAGTCGAAAAAAGGATACTAGAAGGAACCCAAAAGTTGTGATTTTAGAAACAGCTGATTAGTTTATTAATAAAACAGCAGAGCTCCTAATCAAATGAGATAATGAATGATGAGATGAATAGGACTTGGCTACTTTTTGTTGCGATATTACATTATCATACCTTTTAGATATTAGTTATCATGAAGATGGCAACCAGGCGATCCAATAATAGAAGAGACTGATAATTCTTCAAGTATTTCAATATTAAAATTGGTGGAAAGAGGACTTGAACATAGCAACAATACAAATTAAAAAAAATATATACTACCTGATGAAGTACTGATTCTCTGTAAATAAAGTCAGTGTGCAGTGTAATGGGCAGTAGGTAGTATTTGATAAAAAGTACACTACTTTAAAATGGTACTAATTCTTCTCAGAACAAGTTGTTTAGAACAGCTAGTTAAATATGTAGATTCAAGATATTTATTTTAATAAACTAGGGACAGTAATATTAATTTAAATGTAAGTTTAAAAAAGGTTTATGTTACAATTATAACCAGTTATCATATGTTAAATATATACATTTTTTTAATATTGAGTGGTGGTAACACCACCCATGGACACCTCCAACTCAAGAGGGATAGGAACTTTGAGGGAGGGGAAAAAGAGAGAAAGGGGATGAGAGGAGAAGAAAGCCAGCCCATTCATGCCTAAGCATGGCCCTACCATGGTAAAACATTGTGACAAGCTGTAAAAAGAAAATAATAAAGAAAAAGACAAATACACAGAAATCTAAATATTAACTTTTATTTCTATAGCTAATAATAGAATGTTACATTATCGCAAAGTTTATGGTTACTTACTACTGAGAAATACATTTGGACTAATTCCTGATGATAGGCTTCCTTCTTGTGTAAGAAAATTCTTCCCTACTGTGGTATGGGGCATACGGGTCTTCAACATAATGTTTGGGTCTCTTCCAGAACTTGGTAACCATTTTGTCAAGCATCGTACTTTGAGTAGAGGTACAGAAAACATGTTGCCTTAACCGCCTTTTTTGGGCAGACGACTTTTTCCACATTTTTTTATGACGACCTACTTTTGGTCGTATCCAACCTCCCCATTGTAATCTAAAAAATCGGCGAAGTGCAGCCTTAACAGTCTTCCTTTTTCCTTTATTAAGGCTGAATTTTGTTACAGTCCTGACAGGAACAATACCTATACGGCTTGATATTTCTAAGATCTGTTTATTGTTTACAAAGCTAATTGGTTTCCCACCAATGTTTGAAGATAAGCAGCAAACATTATTAAAAGTCGAGAAGTTCTTGTTATAAATGATCTTGGCAGCATTCAGATACGGAACTAAAAAAGGTCGTATACCACGAGCAGCTGAAAAAGAAAAATATAACCTCAAAACAGTGTTCGAAAGATCCATACCTTTGTTAAACAACAAAATAGCACTAAACGAACTGATAATCCTAAACATCATATGCGATAGGAACAATAATTCAAAGGTTAATTCAAGAGTAAAGGCACAGCTTTACCAGAAATTGCGCATCGAATCATTTTTAACAAAACACAAGCATTGAAATTGCAGTAATTCAATTAAAATTTTGACAGTGGATGGATTGTCAAATTATTTGACAGCTTCTTTCTTAACTTACATTACAATTTTAGTAATTAATTTCTACGAGTACAAATGAATAAAACAAAAAGCTTTGAGTTAATTGCCTTAGCTACTTATGTGGATAAACACATTCAAATTAATAAATGATTTATTCAACGCATCTCATGTAATCAATAACCATAATATAGTTAAAACTAAAAATGCTGAAAGTGAAACTGATGTTATGACAAGTGTATCGATCTATTCTTTATGTTCGATCTTCTTTAGTCTCTGGATTTTGACAGCCCAAGTGGAAGAGATTCGTGCCGAAAAATGTATAAATTTACAAACCACATATCTAATGCAAAACTAATTTTGGTATGTACTTGTTATGAAACAATATATTCGTCAACACCTTTTAAATTTCAGAAGTAACACCTTTAAAGTAAGTAAGTACTTTGTCGGTGAATTTATGTCACAGTTTTTATTGTTTTGATTGTGTACGATGATGTATCGTTGTAATTTTGATCTCTTTTTCCCAATTAAGTTGTTACTACTGTGACCAACTTCTTTTATCTTAAACATAAACTCGGACATCGATGTTGTGTTCCCTTACATAACAATCATTATACGTCATTTTCTTGAATAACCTTAAAACACTAGTAAGGCTGTGTGCAGACCAGCTTTATGAGGTCAGTAAATTTATAATATGTATAATTAAGTAATTATTCCACCATGTGCCTTTAGCTACTAATTGTAAAAAAGATAAACTCATCTGAATCTTTTTCTCCATAAATTATTTATTTACATAAATTGTATAAACTATCCCTTAATCTATATGCTAGAACCCATACTGCAACCATAAGATTAGAGAACAATAAGTTTAGAGGATTGCAGCTATAACTTTGGCTATTTTGTACTCCATACTGGTTTCTCCTGTAAAATAGTATTCTTTTTTATTTTTCATAATGTTGAAAATGATAAAATTGTTAAAAGCAAATAGTGTTTAACCACTCAATATATAGGTATATAGGTATGTGTGGCAATATATATATAGGTATGTGACTCAATGTATAGATATATTGCGCCTTTTACCTTAGTATAAGTTAAAGCAATTTAGGTTATTATATTTGTAGATCAGAAGACATTTAGGTGATGGGTCAACTGCGGCTCTTGTATTACTGCAAAGACCACAACGAGCATATTCTACAAAGCAGACAACCAAATGTGAAACACCCCCTGCATCACCAAAGAGTGCTAGGCTATTCTGGGGGCTTGTTGGTGCAACTGTTTTTACTGGAGCAGCTGTAGTCTATGCTAAGTAAGGTTTATTTTTTATTATATAAATCCACTAACACCTATATACCTAAAGGGTACACAAACACCTATATTGTGCCAACCATAAATAAGATCCACTTATGTTAAAAGACAAGCCTATTGCTATTAAATGGACATTGTATATACTGTCTAATAATGATGAACAGTTGAATTCCATGGCACTTTTTAGTACATTTTGTCATGGTACAGTCATGTTAAGGTACAAAAGGGCAGGCTCAACGGGTGCAATACCACAGCCTCACAGTAAACCAGTTGTGAAGCTTGCATTGTATTTCCCCAAAATTAGTTAGGTTTCCGGAGACCTGATTCCCCCTGCCCTCACCCTCCCCCCCTCTTAGCCATCTCATCGTGCCTCTCCTCCTTTTTCCTCCCTTCATCCTCCCAGGGATCAGCCTCAAAGACTGACAGTGCTCTTGCAACTTGAGTTGAGGGGTAGTCACTTACCATCAGGTGACCTCTCTGTTCCTATTTAAACTTTCTCTTATTTTATCTTTGTAAAAATGTACACGAAAAAATGTGCCAAAATATATATATATACAACTATGTGTATGTATAAACAAACTATCTTATTCACTTTTGAAAAGATAAGTCAATTTAGCTTTAAGTACAGGTATCAGTGTTTTTCTTAAGTTTTAACAAATTTGCTTTGTCTGTTTTAGTTGCAGTTGATATATATATTTAATTACATGGTGGCATTATTGTGGTTTATCAACAGTTTTCTTGTTTGCATTCAGTATTTTTTAAATGTGTACATCAAATACTCCTTTGTTTTTTTTAAATATATGTGTCTGTTAACAGGAGTAGTCCAGATGCACGCAATTGGCTAGAGTCTAATGTCCCTTGGGCTAACGACTTTGTGGCTCTGGTGTACCAAGAAAATACGACATACTATAAAGCAGCTGTAAATAAATTCAACAAGGGTACCACTTTGCTCAGCCAGTTCCTGTTTGGAAAGGTTAGTGTATTTCCTATTTTAAGAAACTAGCTTCTGCATCCAGCTATGCTAGCATACAAGAAGATTTTGAAAAACCATATACATTTTTGAAAGTTATTTTTCTGTTCCATGTTTATTATTATTAATATATTTCTGGCTGAAGATAATAAAATTCATAATGATGGGCTAGGTCAGTTTATTATGTAAACATGCATTGTTATTAAAATGTTAAAGTAATTCTTCCTGCTTTTAAAGATGTAAAGGAAGTAAAAGCTTTATAAAACGTAATAAAAAGCATCACATGCATTTTTACAATTAACATCTTCATGTTCATTAACTCACATCTGTATCCAAGAAGTGGAAGCAGAGGGGTATTAATCGTAAACATTATGCTGACTATAACAACTATTCTACTTGAAAAATAAGGTTACCTCCACATACACAAATACCATCTAGTGCAGATGTAATGAACTCCATACTACAGGAGTCAAGAAAATTGTCGTTATCTTGCCTGTTGGTCTAGTCTTACTGCAGATCCAGAGGTTCAAAACCTCCTACAATTTGTGTGGTTCTGAAATAGTTGTCCCTAGTGCGTGTTCTTAATGTCTGTTATTTGAATATTTATCAAGTAAAGTAATGGTAGTTTTTTATTTTTCTTTCACTAAACGGGAAAATTGGAACTATATTAATGGGAGACAGATCCATTCTCTGTTTATTTATATATTTTGTATTATAATACAGGAAGGTGTAACACCAGCAGATATTCCAGCTCAAGCTAATCAAGACATTGAGAGCGATGCTGCTGTCATTTATGCTAAAAAGGATTACCAATGTAGGTGACATGTTTGTTTGTTAAGATTTGAGTCGTTCTTCTCATAGTGTTTATTGAATTGAACATCAGGCATTATACAGCATGTCCCAGCAAATGTAATACTTACTTTAACCACTGAAAATATACATCTTTAGCATGCAGTTGCAGAAATAAAAAAAACATGTGTAAAAGTTATGACGTTATAATTTCCAGGTATTATTAGCTCTGTTTCTCATAAGTGCAAACTTTAACACATGTCATGTATAATCTTAGAGATTTAAAATCTTCAGTATTTTTTTGCAATTAATTAATCAAATTATATTTTTTTTAGATTTGGATTGAATAATATTTTGTATAAACACATATCATTTCGACAAAAAGAAATTACACTACTCATTTGTCTGACTTATTTTAAAAAATATGCGCAGGTGATTAGCACCCCACATGGTATAGGTTGCACTACTAAATTAACGTAATGATTATATCTATTAAACAATTTTTAAATAGCCTTTGTAAATAACATAATCTTTACGTACTAACTTAACTGTTGGGTTCCATGAAATATAATAAAATTTCGAATGCTTTCAACACTGTCAATCACGACATCCTGCTATCAACACTTTCCCATCTCATGATTTCACCTGATTCACTGGAATGGTTCTCGTCTTATCTTCGAGGGTGCCAGCAATCCGTCCGCGTCAATGAATCCTATTCAAGGTGGCGTGATATCTGTTCTGGTGTCCCTCAAGGCGGCATACTTTCTCCCTTATTATTTTCTATATTTATCAATCTTATCACTCAACATCTTCAGTATACGTATCATCTTTACGCCGATGACTTGCAACTCTACTCCCATGCTTCTGTGGACAATATAACTGAGTCTATTTATAAAATAAATAGTGACCTCGAGTCTGTTTCTCGCTGGTCTGACAGGTTCGGCTTGACAGTAAACCCATCCAAATGTCAAGCTATTATTGTAGGCAGCCCACGACTGATGTTTAGGCTTGATCTAAACAGTTTACCATCAGTGACGTTTAACGGATCAGTTATACCATTTAGTCCTTCTGTAAAGGATCTAGGTCTTATAATTGACACCAACCTTAACTGGCAAATCCATGTTACTAGTGTCAGCCAAAGAGTCACAGGAACTCTACGAGCGTTGTATCGTCTGAAGAACTTTCTACCATCTAAATCCAAAGCTATGTTAGTTCAGACTTTAATCATCCCCATTATCGATTATGGTGATGTATGCTACTACGACCTGAATGCAGATCTCCTCAACAAATACGATCGTCTTCTGAATAACTGCATTCGATTCATTTTTAATCTTCGGAAGTTTGATCACATTTCCTCATTTCGCTCTGAATTGAAATGGCTTCCTATTCGTCAGCACCGTCATCTACGCGCCCTCTCCACTCTGTATTCCATACTCAACTCACCCACTTCTCCTTCGTATCTTACGTCTCTCTTCCAGTTTCTTTGTTCTAACCACAACAGACATCTTCGATCTTCAAACAACCTATTACTATTATGCCCAAATCATTCTTCCGCCTTTTTTTTTTTTTTTTTTTTATCGTGTGGAAATCCCGCCTAGGGCGCTAGGCGCGCCTACGCCGCCCAGTTCGCCGGCGGCGGATTGGGTCCGAGTGGATATCGTCCTCCCGGGCCTTCTCCGCCGCCTCCTTCTGCGAGATGACATCTTCACAGAAGGTTGCGACCGCGGTAAAACTGCTATCGCTACCGGCCATGGAGCGTATGACGGCCGGTAGCGAGAGATCTCCTCCGATGACTGCAGTGAGGGCCCGGCGCTGCGACTCCCAAGCGGGGCAGATCGCCAGCGTGTGCTGGGCCGAGTCTTCACTGCAGTCGCAGTGGTGGCAGGCGGGACTCAGTTCCCTCCTGGCGACCGAGTGCAGGTACTTCCCGAAGCAACCATGCCCGGAAAGCACCTGCGTCAGTCGGAAGGAAAGGGTCCCGTGCTGCCGCCCTGCCCATTCGAGGATGACCGGCTGGAGAGCCTCCACGGCGGCAAAGCCAGCGCGCGGAGTCTCCAGCCGGAACGACCAACTAGCCATCGTGGCTCGACGGGCGGCTTCACGCCACTCGCGTACCTCTTCGAGCGGAGGGCGAAAGCCATACTCCGCACGATATTCAGCCACCCGTCGATAAACTTCGGCGAGCACTTCCGCCTCCAAATCCCACGGGGGTGTTCCAGCCAAGGCGCACGCCGCCTCGGTGGACACCGTGCGGTATCCGCGTATGGCTCTGACCGCCAATACCCTTTGAGGCCGCCAGAGGCGCGCCTTATTCTGGGCGGTCAGAGCCGCCACCCACACCGGTGCCCCATACAGCGCCATCGACCGGACCACCCCCGTGTAGAGGTGTCGCGTTGCGACGCTGGCTCCACCCAAGTTGGGCAAAAGTCGCCCAAGGGCAGAGGCAGCGTCGACCAGCTTCGGACCAAGCTGTCGGAAGTGCTCGTCGAAGAGCCACCTACCGTCGAGTATCAGGCCCAGATACCTCATCTGGGCCCGAACCGGGACGAGGACCGAGTTGACCTCGATGGAGGCACCGGCGGGTGGACCACGACGGGGCCCATGGAACAAAAGGGCCTCCGTCTTGTCCAGGGCCACCCGTAAGCCCAGTGCCTCGATGCGCCCGACCACCAAAGAAACACCCCTGGTGGCCAGGCGCGCCGCCTCTTGGAAGTTCGCCCCCCGGGCTGTGACCAATGTGTCATCAGCGTAGCAAATTACGCCCAGCCCGGGGGGGAGGCGACCTCGTAGAACCCAGTCGTACCCCACGTTCCACAGGAGTGGTCCAAGGACAGACCCCTACGGAACGCCACACGACATGGGTCGCCGTCTCAAGACGCCCTCTCGGTCCTCGTACACGACGGTACGCTCCTCTAAACAGTCTGCCACCAGCCGCCTCAGGTACTCTGGCACCCCGTGGTATTGGAGTGCTTCCCTGATGCAGCTGAATGGCAGACTATTGAATGCGTTGGCGATGTCCAGAGACACCGCCAATAGCACGCCGCCACAGCTCACTGCCTCTCCGGTCACGGCCCTAAGGCGCATCACGGCATCGACCGTCGAACGCCCCTCCCGGAACCGAAACCCGAACACCATAATCGACAGGTCAGGGCCCACCTCGCTGAGGTGCCGGACGATGCGGGCAGAGAGTATCCTCTCAAAAAGTTTACCCGCCTCGTCCAGCAACACGATGGGCCTATAGGCCGCGACCGAATCGGCAGGCCGTCCCGGCTTCCTCAAGAGGACCAGCTTCCCGCATTTCCAGCACTCTGGGAAGCGTCCGGACGCCAGGCTAGCGTCCAACACTTCCCTGAGGCGGTCCGACATATGGTCGAGGGCTCGGGCCATCACTCGGGCTGGTACCCCGTCCGGCCCGGGGGCGGTGTTCTTGGAACGGATCCGTAGAACAGCCGCCCCAACCTCCGATTCCCTAACGGGCGCCACATCGTCCTCTCTACCCCCGTCGTCTCCGACCGCGTAGGCCATCGACGGGGGTGTGTGCTCCGCCCGCTGCGGGAAAAGGCCCTCGACCACTTCCTGCAGGAAGCTGGGCTGGAGAGTCTCGGTAAGGGGGGGGGCCCGACGTGCGGAGCTTCTGACGCACCGCACGGTATGGGCGACCCCAGGGGTCACGGTCGAGACTCTCCAGCATCTCCTTTCTCTTTGCGTCCTTGGCGCGGCAAATGGCCAGCTTCAGAGTTTTCCGCGCTTCGCGGTACTCCTCGTGAAGCTGGTCCTCCTCACCGTCTCCGCGGTGACGCCGCCGGCTGTGAGTATAGGACCTCCGGGTACGAGTACAAGCCGCACGGAGGTCCGCCAACTCCTGGGACCACCAGTAGACCTCCTTCCTTGGAGGCCGACGACCCTGGATACGGGGCATGGCCGCATCGCAAATCTGCGTAATCGCATCGCGAAAGCGGCCAGCCCCCGCATCGACCTCCTCGGTCGGGGCCTGCGGAGACAGCCAAGAGTGAATAATGGCCGCCTCCTCTAGTAGGTCCCTGTCCAGCTTGGCAACAGCCCACCGCGGAAAACGGGGATTACGCCGCGCTGCGTGACCCCTACTGGGGCCCTGGGACCGAGAGAGCTCAAATCGGATATACAGGTGATCCGAGAGCGTCTCAACCTCTTCCAGGACACGCCAGTTCCTTACTCGTGCGGCAACAGCAGGGGTAGCGAACGAAAGGTCCACTATCGACCCACCCTGCTGTCGCACGCACGTGTTGGTGGAGCCTCTGTTTAGTAAACAGAGGCCCACCGAAGCCGCCCACTCCTCGACGGCCTCGCCCTTGGCGTCCGTCCCGGGGAACCCCCATGCAATGGATTTTGCGTTGAAGTCCCCCAGCACGAGGACGTGCCCAGACGCTAATCGCCGCATCGAGGTCTCCAAGCCGTTAAGGAAGACCTCGAAGTCGCTCAAACTCCGGTTGGGGGAGAAGTATACACCGTAAACGGTGATCCCCCCCCACTCGGCGGCAACATATCCAGAGCCCTTGTCTCTAAGCGACAAGGGCGGGGAATGAGCCGCCGCGGAACCGACGACTGCCACGGAGCCGTCCCAGTCACCCATCCAGTTTGGACGGGGAGGAACGAAGTAGGGCTCCGCAACTACGGCAACACCGATCGACCACTGCGCCATGGTTTGCAGGAAGAGATCCTGCGCCGCGGCGCAGTGGTTTAGGTTCGTCTGGACAAGGAGGTTGGAGACGTGGTCCATTACTGGATCGTCTCTACAACCTCCATGGACGTCGTCGTGGACAGACGGACAACGTCGGAGGCAGCCTGGGCCGCTAGGCTAGTCCCCGACGTCCGTCGAGAAGCGCGGGAAGGCTTGCAGCCCCCCTGCCCCATCTGGTGATTGGCGGGCTTATTGCCCGCCGCACACATAGGGCAGTGAGGGGCGGCAGAGCACTCTGCCGCCTTGTGCCCCGGTCGACCGCAGCGGAAACATAATCCGCTGCAGTCGAAGCAGCTGTCACATTTGATGCGGGTGTGTCCCGCAACCAGGCATTTGTAACACCTCATCGGTCTCGCCGCCAGAACTGTAACTCTGGCGCTAACGAAACCGATGAGGATCCTGCCGGCGTCGCCCAAAATTTTGGCCGACGCTACGGGACAGCTGATCCACACCGCACCAAGGCCTCCCGGACCGGGGCGGATGGTGCCGACTTTGATGTTGTCCGCGTTGCACCCCGTCTTCTCCCGAATTGCAACCCGGACATCATCGACCGTAACGGAGTCGTCCAGGCCCGAAATGCGCAGTTCCGCGCTCTTGGTGGGCCTGGTGACCTTCACTCCATCCGTCCCAGAAAATACTTCCCGCAGCTTCTCCGCTAGAACATCCGCCGTCTTTGCACCTTCGGCCCCGGGGAACTCTAACACGCGAGCCCCCGTCTGGGCAAGGCGCAGCTTCACACCTGAGGTCCCGAATTGAGTGCCGAGGCTATCCCGGACCTTCTTAAAAACGGTCGCATAGGATAGCCCACCGCTGGCCGCCTCCGTCGATAATGTGACCACAACAGCCGCCGTTTTGGGTGCCTGCAGTTTCTTTGCCTTCTTATTTGTGGCGGTCACTGCCATTGACGACGTCTGAGGTGGAGAGGCTCCACTTTTGGCGGCCTTCTTGTTCTTCTTTCGGGACCTCTTCTTATTGCCTCCTTCAACTTTTTGCCAGCCATCATTAGACGCGACAGACGTGGGGAGGGCAGGAACAGCTTCAGATTCAGCAAGAGCAGACGCTCGTGCTGAATTGGTGCTAATGCCTCTTGGTGTTGGTGAGGGGAGTGGGGGGAACGCCGTCGTAACCCCTGTCCCGGCCTTAGCCGCTCGTCCGGCCTTTGCCGGTCGCCCAGCCTTAGCTGGTCGCCCGGTCTTCAATGTGGACGCGGGTGCTGGCGCAGACGCCACTGTTGCGTATGAAACTGCGACGCGGCCACCCGTAACCGGGAGAGGCGTCGGAGCCGTTGCACCTCTTGCTTTATTTGCAGCGAGCGGTGGCCGAACAGTGGGTGTTGGAGGCAACCTAGCCTCCAGGCCTGCGAGGCGTCCGTCCATCATCCTCCACACTGCTTCAATGACATGACGCAAGTGGGAGTCCGATACATCAGGAACGTTGATGGGTGCTGGGGAGGGAACTGGTTGTCTCACAACCGGGCTTTGGCACTCTGCATTATGCGCCTGTGCTCTGAACTGTGCGAACTGTGCGCTCAGTTCAGCCACCTGCTCCGTAAGGCGGTCATTGGCTGCTTGGAGACGCACCACGTCCCCAATAAAGTTTTCAACGACCCCAGAGATGGCGGAGGAGGAGTCCTTTAAGGCTCTTACAAAGGAGCCCTTTAAGTTTGTGGACTTGGTGGCCACCTTATTAATAATAGCCACGGCTGCATTGGCTCTTTCTTTCAATGTCACCGGTGTTTGAGGAACGGAACCTCCTTCCACCGGCGGACGGATTTTAGGTAGGAGATCAATGATCTCCTCCTCCGCGACGATTTCCCCCTCTGCACGAGCTCGCGCGTACTCCCCCGCTCTAGAGAAGGCGGAAGTTGCCAAAGGCGGAGCAGGCATGCTCAATCTCGACCTTCCTCTCTGGCTGCTTGCCAATTTGGGAGGAAGCATGTCTGTGGACGGTTCCGCATCATCATCCCTCGAGCGACCACGCTTTCGATTTTCGAGCTCGCGGTCCCCAATCTCCATCTCGGAGTCAGTTTTGGAGAGTAGTCTTTCTGACCTGCGACTGCTCCCAGAAACCACCGACGTAGGCGTGGCCAATAACACATCTTCATCATTTGACGAAGTGTCGTCCGCCTTCTTCTTATTTTTCTCCTTTCTCTTCGTATTCTCCTTCTTTTTTTCCTCTATTTGGTTTTTTGTTTTTAAATATTTTTCCATAATTAGACCCACGATTGGGGGAGAACTAAAAGTCAACCCGGGCAGAGATCCCCCAATACCCGGGTAAGCGAAAATTTATGCCCAACCGAGGGGTCCGCAGGTGCCTCGGCTGGGAGTGTGCTCACGACTGAACCACCCATCAGCCATGCATCCCCTGGTCACGCACCAGAACACGGGATTCGGGGTAATTTTTTATAGAGGTTTTCTTCCTCGCAGTCCGGGCGGCTAAGCCAAGACCCTCGCCCCCGACTGGAGCCCGAGACTTAAACTCGACACTCCTTTCGGGATTACGATATGCCGGCGGTGGCATCGAGACAAATCTCCAAATGCCTGCTCGGTGGCAGTGCGAGTGCACGCCGAGCCCGTCCTCAGTCCTCCGCTATGGATAGCGGAGACCTTCTGTGTGACCCTTGGATGGGTCCCACAGGGTATCCTGTTTTGTCTGGAGTCTCACCCTGGGCCAATCCGGTATGAGTGGCTCTGCCGGCACAGCCCCAGGAATCACTGACCCGCGCAAGCCCCCCCACGACGACAACGTAAGGATACAGTTGGGGAGGGAAATCATTCTTCCGCCTGCGTCAACTCTTCTTTCATTATTCAGTCTGTCCTCCTCTGGAACTCCCTACCGGAGGTAATCAGGATGGCACCTAGTCGCCTGTCGTTTAAGACCAAGGTTCGAGCTCTTCTCCTCCATAAACTGGCAGATACATCTCAACGATAGACTATATATATATATATATATGTATATGTATGTATGTATGTATGTAAAGCATATGTATGTGTATGACAATATGTGTTATATTTCTGTAGATATATTTAACATCTGTTTATGTTTATTTCTGATATGATAATTATACCCTTTATTTTCTTTAACTTATTTGCTATTACTGTTTAATGCACCTACTTCAGTCATTTCTACATCACCCTAAGGTAGACTGGCAGAGAATGGCCTGTGTGCATTTTGTGCATTAAGTTTTAAATAAATAAAAAAAAAAAAAAAATTACGACACTTAGAACTATTGCTATATATAGGCATTACAGACTCTAATTTACCTGACGATTCGACTATGTGACACTGGCTTGGCTGTCTCCAGCCAGTATCTGTTTATCTGTAACTCTATGACTCTATGAAACTGTATGTTTCAAATAGAAAGATAATCCACATACATATAGTTGTACCGAGTCTGGATGTTTATGTGAACACAGGAATACTTCCTAGCAGGAGAGTTTTTTATAAACAATAAAAAATATTGAGTAATAATTGAGTTTCACGGTATTTGTACAGGCACAATTACCAAAAGGTAAACAATTAAAAAAATAGTAAAAATAGAAACTATTACTACAATAATAGCTTACACAAATAAATAATTTAGAATTACTATTATAAACAGAATATGAAGTTTAATTTAAATTATTAAACTTCATATTCTGTTTATTCATGATCCTTAATGTTTTAAATAACAATATATCATAACTAACCCTGCATAACCTAACAGTGCCGCCGCCTACGTTTGAGCCCTTGTACGTTAAAGAAAAAGTTTATCATCCACCAGAAGTCGAAACTGAAGGTAAGTCTTGCTTATAAACACGTGGAATAGTATATGCACTCTCCTTGGCCGAAGGAGTAGCCAGAGTCATATTAAACGCCCACATTTTGTCCATTATCATTTTGAGAGGGAAGGGTAGTAGTTGTAGATAAGACGCAAAAGAAATTTAAGTTAAGGAACGTTACTTTACGGATGGATTGGGGAGTATAATCTTATTTATTAATAGCTTAGCTGGCCTGTTGCTCTTGTGAATAGTGATTTAGAATATAAAAAAAACTTATATTTGTGTTATATACAAATAGCTGGGTGTTCTTCGAGTCCGTTGTATGTATGTTTCCCGCCCCTCAACCCGATGATGCAGGAATCATTCCTAACGTGGGAATTTATTTTTGTTTCAAAGTAATTCAATGGGTGTATGGAACCCCTTCTGGCCGTCATCCAATCGGGGTTTTCGAGGGGACGGTGTGTCGGAATCGAACCGGCTAAAAGCTCCCGATAAACTATCGATGACGTCACCGTTAACAAAAGAAGTACTATTTGCAATAAGCGTTAGACGACCTGTAGACAGTATTCATGTTTGCTATAGATTTTTCGAAATGCTAAGATAAGATTTGTAACTAATATACTTAACATTACTTGATAGGTATTTATAAATATATAGAATATGAGTATATTTATGTCTATTATAAGTACTAGTAGTTTTCAAATAGAAATGCATCTTCAACTACCATCTCCAAATCGCTCTGATCCATCCATAGGTTTTCTGGTAGAGATTGCATATAGCAATATTATACTGTAAAATTACCTATGTATTATACTGTAAAAATATCTTTCTACATGCTTAGTTTCTAAAGTAAAAGAAGCATCGTATTTTTTATTTAAATTCTTACTACTATTTATTGCAGCAACGCTAGTCCATACAGAAAAATGTGAACCAGTCCAACCTCCCCCCATAAAGATTACCAAAGACATGGTGGAGATAGAACACGAAATGCACGAGAATACTAAAATCGCCGTCGACAATTATAAAACTGCAATCAAGCACTGTATTGCTTATAACAAAGCTTTATTCAAGGTATGTCTTCTTCAAAATCAATTATCTTGGTCTATGATGGGTTTCTATTGCGGGCTATTACCTCGGTCTCACAGAAAACCGGCTATTAAACAATGCTTGCATTGTGTGACCGAATGAGTTAGGTCACCGGAGGCCCAATCCCTTCCCCTTCCCTTCTTTCCTTCCCCTCTTCCCATTCCCCTACCCTAAAAGGCGGACAGCACTCTTGTGACTCTTGAGTTGGTAGCGTTCATGGGCGATGAAAGTCACTTACCATCAGATGACTCGTCTGCTCGTTTGCCACCCTTTACCATAAAAAAAGGCTTTTAAGTTAAGTAAGTTATATTAATTTTATAAGTTTTATTGTCTCTGCATGACCTCAGCTTAGGGCACCTGTACCAATAAATCGCGATAATAAACATTAAAGATACAGAAACTGGACAGAAGGCTAAAGAGCCAGTGAAAGGCGGATTGTAAATATGTTCATATTTCAACTAATTCTAAATGTTGGTTTAGTCCTCTTATACCTGTTGTACACTAGACGGGGATTTTAACTAAGCCAAGGTAGGTAGGTAGGTTAAGCGGTACTCAGATAAAAAAATCAGATAAACTTTCCAAAAATGTTGATTTTCTAGTCTCTAGTGGATAGTGATCCTGACTGCTAAATCTTGGCCGTGAGTTCGATGCTCACCCAGGACAAATATTTGTGTGATGAGCACGATCGTTTGTTCTGTGTCTGATGGATGTCAATCATCTATATGTATGTATTTAGAAATATATAAGTATGTTTATCAGCAGCCTGGTTAACTTAGTACAAGCTATGCTTATTTGGGATGAGACGGTGAGATGTGTGCAGTTATTATTATTATTATAAAGTAAATCTACAAAGCTAACATTTAATTATTTTAAAATATAGTACTATTCCTAACAAAAAAATAACAATGGCAGAATATTGTAGGTAAATTCACTGTAAAAACGCTTTTAATAAATCCTTTTCTGGCAATATTTAAAAAAACCTGGAATATAAATATATCAGTCGGATAAGCTAATGAGCCTATATTTATTGCGTCTTATTTGGTTGTAACAGGTCGGCAGGTGTAACAGCACCTGCCACACCTGAGAACCGATTAACCTCCCATCGGTGCCCTTAGTTTAACTTAGTTTATTCCCCACCCAGGCGTACATTAGGTTAGGTTACAATTTTATAAAATTAAATGGACATAAATTCGCATTTTTTGACGTATGTACTATCGACCCAGACTTGCTTGAGCTATTGCTGATACTCCTCAATCCATCTGTATAGCCAACATCACTTTCTATACTCGCTATCCTGTTAACAATTTTCCACCTAATTCCCAAAAGTGCCCGGATTGCAATGAGGATGGTGACCACCACTTTTGGACTCAACTTATTGCTTTCCATCGGGCAGAGTGGATTTAAGGCTTAGATATATAACAAAGAAATATGTTAATGGGACTAAATTGTAGTCTGCAAAATGTGGGCGTTATTTACGCCTCTGCCTGCCCCATCGAAGGAACAGGCGCGAAGGTATGTATAAATGTACCAACTCCCTTTCAGTGGTTCTCTTAACAAAATTATCTTTTTCTGTCGTCCTCGTCGCGAACAAAATAAAACTGGTAAAAAATAGACTGTACTATGCCTAATAGAGTATATTATAACTATATTATTATAATAGAAATAAATTATGTTACGAAAAGGAGTATCAGAATATCACAATTTGGCAACTATATCTTTATTCCACTCACGTTATATGAAGTTAACCTGTAAGTCTTCAACGAGGCACTTTGGGAATTGAAGATACGTAAAATGATCGTATATTGAATAGGAAAGGTAGGTAAGAAGGCTGGGCAATTGAAGGAAAGGGTCATTGTTTATGTATACAGGTGTTAGCAATTTCTCGAGCAGGTCAAGGGCAAATCTTGAACGTCTAATGCTAGAAGTACAATGTTTAGTTCAATTGATTGAGTATTTTGTCGTTTCAAAGATTTCGCGCAGTAAATAAGATTTTATTACTTGCAACCTACTTCTATTACTAAAATGACTACGCTTTTTAACCTAATATTGATTAATAATTTGTAGATATTTTATTTATTTTACCCGACTGTGCTAGAAGAAGGGTAATGCTGTCGAGTGTTGGTATATCTATATATATGTATGATGTGTTTGACACGCTCTAGAACCTAGCGGGCTTGGTGTGAGGTATCACTTTTTTTTTTTTATCAATAGGTAATAGAGTCCGACATAGACGACTTGGACAAAAAGTACTTTTCTACATTGCAAGGTGCTCAGGCAGAGAGAGACAGCTCTTTTAAAAAAGCAAGAGAAGCCGGCGCTAAAGCGAGGTGCGCTATTGGTATGTATTTTTTCTTTATTTTTTATACAGACGCTTACTTTTTTAACCCCTGTCTGACGTGAAAAGGAGGATCGATGTTAGTTAAACGTGTGAATCTGTTTCTCGCATCATACCTCCTGAACGAATTTAAGGATGTTGATGTAGTTTTTTTTTTAAAAGTGACTTTATCGAGAGTGTTCTTTTAA
This sequence comes from Tyria jacobaeae, assembly GCA_947561695.1. Classification (NCBI taxonomy): domain Eukaryota; kingdom Metazoa; phylum Arthropoda; class Insecta; order Lepidoptera; family Erebidae; genus Tyria; species Tyria jacobaeae. The sequence goes on along the minus strand of OX387231.1, from coordinate 8,647,042 downwards.
ATATCTTTATGTCAATATTGAAGGTGACTTACTTGAGTGTTTTAAAGGGTCAGGAAGGTCCTCGCAGCAGCGATGTAGGCTGGACACACGTGGCCTCAAACCACCTTTATGTCGCCGGTTCACTCGTATCACCAACAAGACGTTTTTTGACGACAATTAGCAATATAGGGAGGGCACACTCGCGTGCTATTTATTGTATGTTTCGCGGTTTCACTTGTAGGTACTTTTTGATACTTATTATGCAAAAAACGGCGGAGCTCTAGCGTGTGCGTTGACAACTTTTTAGCGAACAAGGTATACGGAAGCGGGGATGTTAGAAAGGACTATTTTATGCGTTCAGAAATGTGTAATGATTTCTTATTGTTGATTACATATATATCCAAATATTACAATATAAATACGTGAATCAAGAAATCGATTTAATTATGGAATAAACGGCGTTTACAAATATAATCTGTTAAACCGTCCAATGGTTCTCAGTTACTTTTTCATTGGGTGAAGGCATGTCTCAGGTAGGGATATTTATATTACAGAGTATTACTACCTCGGGCCCTGATGACTTCTTGTAGTCGGTTTGGCAATCCATCTACGAGGTCTTGAATATCCGACTGAGGGATATTATGCCACTCCTCTATCGCAGCCGTCTTGAGCTCTTGTAAGGTCGCAGGGGCTGATATTCTTGCTCGAATACGTCTTTTTAGGTTGTCCCAAATGTGCTCAATTGGGTTAAGATCGGGACTGCGTGACGGCCATGGCAAAACTTGAATCCCGACCTCATCGAGGTATTGAGTGACGGATCTTGCGGTATGGCATCGAGCATTGTCGTGCATTAATTTATAGTTTTCACCAATAAATGGTGCGAAAGGTATGACGTTGTCTTATAAGACTTCCTCCACGTATCTTTGAGCAGTCACACTGCCTCTATCAAACACCACTAGATCGGTACGAGTCTCGTAAGAGATACCTCCCCAAACCATTATGGATCCTCCCTGATAACCCACGGTTTCGATTATTGCACATGGAGCAAACCGTTACAGTGACATTTCTCACCTCAAACAGACGTGTGCGCGCTTCAGTAGCGGTGCAAAAACGATTTCTTAGCACGTTACTGACAACAAAGCGGTCATCCAGAGCCGAGGTGCACCGATGTCGGCCTTGACCTGGCCTTCTCGTGTATGAACCAGTCTCCCGAAAGCGTCTGATGGCATCCCGCACTGTAGTTCGAGGTACACCAAGCGTACGAGCGATGCGACGTTGGCTATACCCAGCGTCAGCTAAAGTCACTGCCCTAGCAGCACCAGTTGCATCCAGTGACATTTTTTTCAGTCACAAACAATAATCGTACACTAAAAACTCAAATTAAACAATGTTCGTACACGATAGCAGACAAGAACAAGAAATGTAATCAATGTAACGTTACTGCAACAATGTCAAACAGAGACTAAAATCTAAAAACGCTTCGGCGATACAAGTTTAAGGGTCGAAATAAGGGTTTTTAAGTGTTTAGTTTATTGCTAAAGTACCCACTTAACTAAAAACAAAACAGTAGATAAGCCAGAGTTAACATAAACAAACAGGGTGACGAAAAATATAGGTGGGCGGTTAATTGTGCCTGTGAGTGTATTAATTGATCACCCTGTTACCACTGCATTCATACATACATAAATTCATACGTTCATACATTCATACATACATACATACATACATAAATTTATACGTTCATACATACATACATTCATACATGCACACAAACTTAGGACTATATCCAAACGCCTACATTTTGCAAAAAAAAAAACCACTCACGTAATACGGACCAAGCCTATAGCCATCATCCAGGCACTGTATGACTGTATATGTATATGTATACTGTAAAATTGATAAAAGTCCTATCCCTGTAATAGATAACACGGGAATAAGCATTTTTTTAAATGTTTTAAAATAATCGTATAGATTCGATAGACAACTGGTATTTTTATATGGTTTATCTTTTATTTCCTTAATAATTAATATCGATTTATGCAAACAAAAAAAAAACTAAATAGTCAGTCCGCCTTGTCGCATATGTGCATAAAGTTTAATAAATTAAAAAAAAATTGTCACGTCGATAAGGTAGTAGCCATTATCGTGACATAATAGCAGCAACAAAGAAACTTCAAATTTGCAGTGCACAGTAACTGAACTTGAAAATGAAATTACGTATAACTATATTTTGAAGCACATTCACAGTATAAAGATATTTAAATTGTTCGCTGTTGTTTACAAACACAAACTTGTTTCTGCTATAGTGACGTCACTTACGATAAAAAAAATGTGGTCAGCGTTTTCGGTCATGTGTCATACAGATTATAAAACTTCGATATAAATTTTAAAAATATAAATAAATCTCGTCTCGTGTATTTACAACATAGTATTAAATTCATTTTCCTTATGGTAAAAACTCTATAAAAATAACACACTGTCATAATTTATTTTCGATAGGTGAAATTCCTTTATTGAGTGTGGGGCCCCAATCAAGAAACAATTAATATATTTTTGTTATTTACTTTTAGAAACATTGGATCGTATGATAAAAGCTGGCGTTCAAGCTCCTCCAGAAAGCATAACAGCCACAAAACGCTATCTAATTCAATTCCGCAAAGACCTAGACGATGTTGAAAGCAGTTACAAGAAAGAACTAGAGAGTGCAGTGCTTGCTGAGAAGTACTGGAGTAAGGTCAGCTATTTTACATTTATTTCTGATAACCTACAGTGAATACTTTTGCATCATTAAAATTCATAGTTTTTCTATGTTGTTTTAAATCCTGTTTTTGTAAACAGTACTTATATGTACTGGTAGTTTTGCTTTTTTTTTTTTATGCGATAGGGGGCAAACGAGCAGACGGGTCACCTGATGGTAAGTGACTACCGCCGCCCATGGACACCCGCAACTCAAGAGTCACAAGTGCGTTGCCGGCCTTTTAGGTAGAGGTACGCTCTCTTCTTGAAGGTTTGAAGGTCGTAACGGTTCGGAAATACGGCAGGCGACAATTTGTCCCATAAGCTGGTTGTGCGAGGCAAAAAGCTTCTGGAGAAGCGCACAGTGGTGGAGTGCCAATCGTCCAGGTGATGGGGATGGATATTTTGTCGCGTAGGACGATGGCGGAAACCAGCAGCCGGTATAAGTCCGAACAATTCCTCTGAACACTCCCCATGATACAAGCGATAGAGGATGCAGAGTGAAGCTACATCTCTACGCAACGCCAAGGTGTCAAGTCGATCAGAAATATCTTGGCAGTCGATGATGCGAATCGCTCTCCGTTGAATGCGGTCAAGAGGCAGAAGTTGGTACTGGGGTGCACCTGCATAGAGATGAGAACAGTATTCCTTGTGCGGCCGAACCTGCGCCTTATAAAGTTGCAAGCGGTGGGCCGGAGTAAAATACTGTCTCGATCTGTTTAGCACACCAAGCTTCTTCGAGGCTAATATGGCCTTACTCTCTAAGTGACCGCGAAACTGGACTTCGCTTGATATATCGACGCCAAGGATTCCGATACTGGCTGATGCAGTTAGGGAAGTGCTCTCAAATTGAGGTGATACGACCAATGGCATCTTTTTAGCGGTGAACGCGCAAACCTGTGTCTTCGTGGGGTTAAATTGGACTAGGTTAAGTCGACCCCAATCTGAAACTTTTGATAAAGAAGTTTCGATTTCAGACACAAGTTTGTATCGGCTTTCGATGACGTTTACCCGAGAAATGTTAGCGCGGCTGGTGTAAAGGGCATCACTCGTGCTATCGTCTGCATAGCAATGGATGCTGCTAATCTGCAGCATGTCGTTGATATGCAGAAGAAACAGCGTGGGTGATAGCACACAGCCTTGTGGGACACCAGAATTAACAGACTTCGAGTCGGAGCATGCACCGTCAACAACGACCTTGATGCTTCTGTCTGTAAGAAAACTGGTGAGCCAATTGCACAGTTTCTCGGGAAGCCCATAGGAAGGAAGCTTCGCAAGGAGCGCTTTGTGCCAGACCCGATCGAAGGCCTTCGCCACGTCCAAACTAACGGCCAACGCTTCCACCTTGGTCTCGATCGCCTGTGCCCACCGGTGAGTCAAGTATATACGAGAAGATCACCAGCTGAACGACCCTGACGGAAGCCGTATTGTCGATCATTGAGGAGCTGGTGGTCTTCTAAGTACCGGAGGAGCTGGCAGTTAACAATGGATTCCATTATCTTGGAAAACAAGGAGGTGATGGCTATGGGTCTGTAGTTGGACGGATCCGAGCGATCTTCTTTTTTAGGGATTGGGTGCACTAGAGCTGTCTTCCATGAGTTCGGGACTACGCCAAGAGAGTAGGAAAGCCGATAAAGGCGCGTTAAAACTGGTGGTAACTCTGGAGCACACGTCTTCAGCACGATAGGAGAGATTCTATCGGGCCCACTCGACTTATGAACGTCGAGGGAAAGAAGCGCTTTACGCACTGCCCTTTGTGTAAACCGGACTTCCGGCATGCGGCTCTCGCACTGCGGTATGGTCGGCGGTGCGTTTCCCCCGTCGTCCAGGGTCGAGTTGGACGCAAAGAGTTTGCCCAGAAGATCGGCTTTTTCTTTAGCGTCGTGGGCCAACGAATTATCTCCTATGCGCAGAGGTGGAAGGGATGGCTTACAAGAGTTCCCCTGGACAGCTTTGGCAAGAGACCAGAATGCACGAGTTCCGGAGGGGAGACTAACTAGTCTCTCGCCAATTCTGCCGATGTGAGCCGACTTCGCCCCAGCAATTACTCTTTTGAGGGACCTGGAGGCAAAGTTAAATTGCTTTTAAATTAATGTGCTGGTCTTTACATCCCGTGCTGTCGCTGCATTAGCCCATGCTTGGTAACATTCCTGCTTTCGGCGGGACGCCGCTTTGCAGGTTCGACCAAACCAAGGCTGGGACTTGCCACCTGTGGGAATCAGGGAGAATGGAATGAAAAGTTCCATACCCTGAAGCACAACATCCGCGACAGAGTCAGCAACGACATTGGGATCATCCGGCGAGAAGCAAACCTGCCTCCATGGGTAGGATGCAAAGAATGTTCTCATTCCATCCCAGTCTGCTGACCTATAGTGCCATACGCGGCGACTGCCTGTAACACGCATTTGGACGTGGTCGATGAGTCGGTCCGTTTCGGCATCACCGCTATGGGACCTGTAGAGGCATAGGTAGATGCGGGGATGGTCGTCGCAGTCTACACGTAGCCATAAGATGGAGAGGTCCCTACCTTCAAGATTGCCGAGGCGGCGAGAAGTGATATCATCTCTAACGTACACGCATACACCAGCCTTAGGAACAAAGGAGTGTTCCAGTCCGTACCCAGGGTAGCAGAGGTAGGATGTGTCCGCTGGAGATGATATCTGCGTCTAGGTTTAAAAGAGCAAGGCCGGCTTTGCTGTCTCAAGGTGGTGGTGGACAGTGTCGAGGTTCGAATGTAAGCCCCTAATGTTGCAAAAATCCACGGTAAACGTGACAGGGGGTGCCATGGTATGCCTTCTCTTGCCCCGAGCAGATTTTGAGAGCGCAGTTGAGCCCCCCCCAGAGTACGAGGGGCAGCCTGGGCGTCCACGCTCAGGTATAATCCGTACTGAGGGTGGACGTCCAGGGGGGGATTCTCCAACGCTAGCGCTGGTACCCCCCTGGGGTATCCTTTTCGTTAACAGCGCCATCATTAGGGGGGTGGGGGATTTTGGGCCTCCGGCGACCTCACTCATTTCGGGGAAATGCAACGCAAGCGTTACTTCACAACCGGTTTTCTGTGAGGCCGTGGTATCGCACCGGTCGAGCCGGCCCATTCGTGCTTAAGCAAGCATGGCTCTACCACTACAAAAACTATACAGTCATTGACCTTTTCAAGCACTACTTTTTTCAGTGAGACACAAGTCTTTGTACACCCATCACACTAAAGGTTTTAAGAAAAGAAAAAACGTAATAGAAGCCTCGTTAATATTTTAATTGCTTTTCGAAGAAGTCTCCGTTCCTTTCTGAGCACCGTCGCACGTGATGGAACCATTGAGTGAAGTAGTGAGTCCACTCTATTTTAAGAAACTTTTCCACACAAGTTTCAAACGCTGCCATGGCATCTTCAGGGTTTATACAACGAATTTGCTCTTTACTTTTGGAAATAAATAAAAGTTCAGGTCGGGACGGGACAGGTCAGGACTGTAAGGAGGGTGACTCACTAACTCCGTACTTTCGATAGTCAAATATTCGTCCGTCCGTCTGGCGGAGTGAGCTGGAGCGTTGTCGTGCTGTAGGAGGATCCTGCTTCTTTGGCGTTGGTGCCTAAATTTTCCAAGACAATTGGTAAACAATGATTGACGTGACGTACCAATCAGTAACAGTCCTTTTATCATCTAAAATGATTGTTGCGAAATGAGCCATCCGTCCAAAGAATGAGGCAATCATCTTTCTCCCTTGACTTCTGGCCTTTCTTTACTTTTGTACATAAATCTTTGAATGGATACATCCATTGCGCAGTTTGTCTTTCGGTTTCGGGTTTCGGTTTCGGCTGTGATGATGTCATGTACAGCATTGGAGCCAATCCAAACGAAGGCGTTTTTGATTTTCCGTTAAAATATGAGGTATCCATCTAGTACAAAGCTTTGTACTTGACTTATACCAATGCCTAAAGCTGCCCGAATCTGCTGATATGTCTCCCTTATATCAGCTTCTATCATTAGCCGCAAAACACTCACGTTAACTTCAGTGCTGTAGAAGGACGACCTTCTCGAGAATCATCAGTGACTTTGCTTCGAGCACGTTTAAACTCATTAAACCAGTTGTAAACAGTGGCACGAGATGAAGAATGGGGTAATTGCAATTCAATTAAATTCCACACATTTTGCGACCAATACATCACTACGGTTGATTTATCACCGAAGCATATTCTCAATAAGTACCCATTCGCCAACTCCCGATCCTGCCGTCACCACATCATCTGACTTTCAATCCCTAAACTGACCATTACTTGACAATTACCACATTTTAATGTTGGAATTATATTTTCTTTTTGTAGTTCTTCATTTCACATCTTCCATAGCGATACCAAAAATATTCAATTTATTCTCATCTGTAGAAAACCTTTTTTTCAAAAGTTTTATAGGTTAATGCGACGGTTAATGCTAGAAGAAATAAGCGGCTTTTTTCTGTGTGTTCTTGCATGAAACCGTGGTTTCTCAAAATTCTACAAACATTTTCTTGATGTACATACATTCCGTCAGTGCCGTTGCGCTTTTCATCTATTTTTTTTTACATCCTAAATCCATTTGTTACATACTCTGAGTGTCCAAATTACTCACACTATGTATTAAAATTGCAGGTCGAAGAGGCTCGTCGTACGTTCAAGGATGAGCTGCAGGCTTTGTTCCCAGGCCTTGACCTGTGTGCTAAGAAACTGGAACTCAAAGGCGATACCGATCTACTGTTGACTTATACGCTGAAACGGGTTAGTTTCTACTTAAAGTCCGCTGCTTGATATATGCCTCTCTGCCAATTATCAAATATATAAGATTAAGTAATAGGTAAATAAGATTATGTATCATCACATTTAAACTGCACACACATACTCAGAAACACGAGTCCTCTTAGTAGTAAGCGCATGCGTATTAAACGCGCAGATTTGCACACTGTCATTTAGCCTCAAATATCTAAAAGGGGCAAGCCTATTGCCGTCGTACAGGCACTTTGAAAATGAAAGTGTGTGTATGACGGCAAAGTAGGCAGTAGGCAGAGTATATCGAAAGGCTCTCCCTTGGCGGCGGACTAAACGAAAAAGGAAAGGGATAAATAAAACTTTTAAAAATTTAATTTTGTACAACAAAGTACTTCTTTTTCAGGTACAATATCTGCAGAATGAAATCGCAAAATTGCAGACAGTCCGAGAGCTGCAAATAAATAGAGCTATTGAATGTAAGTTTTTACTACGTGACATACACATTCACGCCTGTATCACGGAAGTGGTAGGCAGAGGCTTTTTAAACGCCAACTCACACTCCTGTCAGAATAAGGGCAGTTTTTCAGTTGTGTAGTTATCTCTTTGAGTAGCAGAAAATTCAGTGTCTGTTTTGCCGCAATCGGACTGTAGCATTTAGTAGTAATCGAAAAATGTGCTAATTGGCTTGAGTGTTTCATAAATTGTGTGCCAACAATTTGAAAGCTTTTTTTTATATAGTTTAACTTCGTCATTAAGAAAAAATGACGTTGTTACGTTATTAGAAAAGTCAAACTATAAATTTAAATTTTTGATTGATTTTAGGTCACGACGAAAAGGCTATTATTGAAGCCAAAGTAGAAGAAATGCTACAGGCTGAAAAGCTGGCCAAGGAAAGGGAGTATCTGAAAAAGGTTTGCATATATCATTACATCGTAATATATCGTCTCGTTAGAAAATAATAAATATATTAAAAGCCGTCTATAATAATAGAGTTTACATTAAACGTATGTGGAAAAAATGTAGACGTAGACATACAGTATTCAATTCTTCTCTCTCATGTAACGAAATACCAATGGAGAACCATGCTTAGAATGGACCGGCTCGATCGGAGTAATAATGCCTTACAGTAAACTTCTAGACAAATAATGCTTGCATTGCATTGCCGAATGAGTGAGGGTACTAGAGGCCTAAATTCTCCTTTCTTCCCCTCCCCTCCTCTTTTCATTCCCTCATCAAACTCAAAGGCGGGCAGCTCACTTACGACTTGAGTTGCAGGTATCCATGGGCGGCTGTTGTCCCTTACCATCCCTCTGAATAACATGCCACGTCCCTAAACTTTTACCCTTAATTTGTCTTGCATTATCGATTAGTGAATCTCGGCTTACAAAGTTTAAAATATTTATTATTTTATTTGCAGAGTTTGGAAATTCAGGCAGCAGCAAATCGACACATCAAGGAAGAACTTAAAAAGCAGTACCAGCTCCAACAAGATGTATTGCAGGATAGGCTTAATAAAAAGGAACAAGCGGTATTTCATGATGATAATAATCATTTAATCATTTCAACAATGTAACATCAGTCTGTATAACACTTTCAAGAAAAAAATGTACTCTTACCTTAAATTTCGGCAAACGCGCTTTGTGACTCTTGAGTTTCAGGCGACCCATATGCGGAGGTATTCACTTACCACCAGGTGACCCGTCTGTTCATTTGCCCCCTATCCCATAATAAAAAACGTCTCAAAAGCTTCTTTCATTACATATAAGCCCGCCGGTTTCAGGTACTTCAGACCTGCCTTTTTTTTTCAGATTATTACCGATTTGCTAAGAGTGTGTTCTTCGCTGTCATCCTCATTGAATCCACATTGCTCCCTAATATGTACATACGGTACATAGTATGAATCAATTATTAAATTTTCATATTTCTCTATAAATATGTCTTCAATATATATTCATGTCTCTGTTCTGTGGGTATATATGTGATACGAATATGCCTGTGTTTGTTACTTATATCCGACGGGGATAAACATTTGTGTTTAAGAGATTTGTGTTCACAGATAATGGGTAACTTCAACCGCGCAGTATCGGAGCAGGTCGAGAAGGAACGTGTTGTGTTCAAAAAAGAGTTGGCAGCCATGGCGGGCAAACTTCAAGCTATTGAACAGACCTTGAAGCGTTAGTACTTATACTAGTTTTTTTTTCTATTTTTCTCCATCTCATCATCGTTGAGTGCTGACGTAGTGTGCCTGAGAAATAAAAAAAAAAGGTTGTATACTATTTTTAGGCATCAAACCACCAAAACAAACAAATACCTTATTAAAAATGTTTAATATTAATTAATCACATGTTTCTATAAGATATTATTTGTGTACCATATATTATTGTGTTTTTTATGTAATATAAAATAAATTTATATTTTTGTTACATATTTCTCGAAATATGACAATGTCTTAGTTTTAATAATAATATCGCAACCTTTGTTTTCTGTGAAGAACTAACGGAAAAATTAAAAATGTACTATATCTGTTGTCTTAAGAGCGCGCGGCTGGTGAAGCGGCGGCGCGTCGCTCGCAGTCGCTGTGGGCGGCGGCCGAGGCGCTGCTGGCGGCCACGCGTCGCCCCGGACCCAACACCAAGGTCGACAACGAACTCAAGGCGTTGCAGAAGGCCGGTCAGTAGTGTGTATGAACTGTATGTATGAGCGCGCGTCGTTCGCAATCGCTGTGGGTGGCCAGGGCGCTGATGAAGGTCACGGACACTATACACCTAGCCATGACTACAGGCCCTATCCCATAGTATGATTACATACATATATCGCTTTAGGAAAAAAGGAACATCACGAGGGGCACTTATAATAGACAATTTCTCTTATAATTTCTCACATCCACCTCATTTATACCCATCCATTACAACAACCGACCCACTTGGCATAAGGCCGTGGTAGCTTCCTCCGAGGGCTTCGCTAGTTTGGTATGCGTTTAGTCTACGTTCTTCCCCACGGTTAGAAATATCCCCATATCAAATTTAATGAAAACACACACACACCAGCAAGTGCACAAAAAGCGATCTGTAACTTAGATATTCCTATGCAAGAAACCAGTCTCACAAAAAGAAATTGATTGCTGTAATCATTGCTGCCAAATCTATAACAAACTTATATCTATAACGTACTTGCACAAGAGAATAAATACATTTCGTAATATATATAGGTATATGTTTTTATTAGTTTTTATAGGTAATTACTATTTTTATTGCAGGTAAAGACGACAAGCTAGTTGAGACAGTTTTGAAAGGCATCCCGAAGGAAGTTCATGAGAAGGGCATTGTCACTGAAAAAGCTCTCCGAGATAGGTTTGAGACGGTAATTACTTCATTTTGATACTTACAGATTAGAAGCTTTTTAAAACTTGTGTTGTCTGTGTCTGTCTCAATGAGAAGACCTTCCGACCAGGCGGTGATAACTAGCGGCCCAGCGGAGCGCGCTCCTACGAATGATGTTGATAACTTGTATATATACTAAATGAAGCGAGACTTTCATATCGCGTAGTTGCTAAGTTGTTCAACTGGTCTTTAGTAGATGGTGTCAGTGTATTTTTCTGATATATCTAGAGGTCGCCGTAGGTTTAAAACACAATAACAGTTGATATCCATATACATATTAAAGTTCTGAAGTATCACACCAAACTGCCGAAAGTAATATTTGTTTTTGAAACTTTAAGGGGTCACCACTTACTAGTGTTTGTTTGACAGTTTGACTTGGCATTCATTAATTTAGAACACTACGTTATTTTTTTCTTACGGTGGACTGTTTCCATCGGCCTATATACCTAGTAAGGTACACTGGAAACAATTGAGGTGTTAAACGTTTATGTACGATGTTAATTTAAAAATGTCATCTTACTCTCATTTTAAACAACGTTTTTTATAAACTTCTATGAAATTTATCAATAATTCGAACAATAATAGGGGTAAGTAATTTACTCATGTTAAAAGTGGCTGTGAAATAAAGTATGATATAAGACTACTGTTTCTGTACTGTTCTAAGTTTTTTAATATTTTTAATTGTTTAACCAATTATTTAAATTAAACCATAGATAACTTGCAGTTCTGGAAAACATGCGTATATTGTGCTCCAAAGTTTGTGTGGATGTTTGTTACTCAATCACGCCAGAATGGCTAAGGAATCTGGATGTCTGGCATGAACGACAAATGAATGTGGCACACAGATAGATTAAAGTCTGCAATGACTTACAGGCTACTTTATGTCCCTTGTAAATTAACGCTTGAAAAATTCAACACTTAACTAAGTCGCTAGTAGTCACTAGAAACACGTCCCGGCTGCGCCCAGGTTGAACTTAGAGTTCCAATTTAATTGGGAAACCCTATATATATATATATAGGCAGAAACCTTAATATTTTTACGTACTTTTAATTTGACATGTTTGTTTCAATGTACAGTCCACTATCGTATACTTCTCGATGACTACGAACTAATGTGTTATAATGTTTCAGATGGAACAGACTGCGAGAAAGGTAGCCTTGATCGGTCGCGAAGGAGCAGCACTACCCGTATATTTCTTATCTTGGCTCCAGTCAAAACTTCTGTTCCAAAAGGTATTTACACTCACTTTATAATAGAGCATTACGTTTTTGTTTGTGTTCAACTGAAAGAATCAGCGGCATTTGCGTCTAATATTTGGTTCACTGGTTCTCTTTTGCTATTTAAAACAATATACAAAGGAATAGTGAAAGTATGTGCTAGAATATGTGATATACGTTGCATTTAAAATAATGTGGTTTAAAATTGTATTTGTATTAGCTTCAGTCTTGTTTACAGTTAGGATGAAACAACCCACGTCTACCTTATGCGCGCGTATTCGTAAAATGCAGGTTTCAAATGTTGCTTATAGTTTATATATTTAAAAATCTCTACAGGCAGCCCCAATAACAAGGACAGCCTGTTTATTATGTAATTAAAACACTTTATATTTAATGTACGGTATAAATCTTTCGTAATCGTTACTTTTAGACGTTCATACGTATGTTACGTGCATTTTAGTGTATTTATGTAGTATGATACAACTCTGATTACTTAATATTGTGTTCATGTTTAGAATGCTGACATACCTCAGGATGAGTTGGACAATCAACCCACTGACTTTTCCAAGTTGGACACGTTTGACATCATTCAAAGAGCAAGGTACTATTTTATTTCTACATATATATTTATTGCGTATCTGTGTGTGTTTGCTGTGTTTATAGATAATATGGTATACTGAATAATTGTTCGGTATATACAGTTGTAACAAATAGTACTAGCATTATTGCTCGTTGTAGACTCGGCCTACTAGATGAGTCAAACTGGACTAATAATAATTGTGTTAATATTTACATAGCTAGAATTACCTTTTCATCCCTCCCACTTACAGATTATTATTAGCGGTGTTTATAATGTATACACAAATAGCACATAAATTTTATTGATGTACGTAGATGATGTTAAATTTTGTTGTAATAATGATATAAGAATAAAAAAAAAATACTTTATTGGGAAAAAATCATACGACACCACAGTTCACAACAGTTCTCATCCAAAAGATCGAAACAGTACTACTGTTACTAAATACTATTTCGGCGACATAAAAAAAAAGAGAACTGATATCATTTATAAAAATATGCTATTAAACATCTGGCAGTTTAGTCTACACAATGGTGTACCACAATTCCAAATTTGAATTAAAATATTATAAATTTCATCCAATAAATGATTGTAGCAATTGTTTGCAATGTGTATGTCGTATTAATTTCCTTTTCCTAACAAATATGGATCCCTCGCCCTCGGAAGCCGTCAAAGTCGTGGCGATGCTGGATTCAGCGTATAGTCAGCATGATGTGGCTGATCAATTGCATCTAAGCCTCTGCTGTCAATAGAGTGTATCAACGTTATCGGTAAACTGATATGTTTACTCGCCGTCCAGGATCTTGTAGATGACAAGTCACGTCTGGCCAAGATGACCGGTATCGCAGTCGTCAGTTTCTGTAAGAAATTGTCACTTTAACTCTATTCAAGTGCACCAGCGACTCCTTGAGGTTCGAGGATTTACGTTGAGCAATTCTACTACCGGAAGAAATTAGCGGAGCGAGCTGCATTGAAGAAAGAGTCAGTTACGGTAGCGGTTTCTGGATGGTTTGGAGAGGCGTAAGCGCCGATGTAAAAACCGAACTTTGCGTTTGTATCTGGACCTTGCTTACATCGAAGAGTTTCCAGCAGCAAATAAACTCTTCGCCAATAAAATGTACCACACAATTTATTGGTGAGGAGTTCCTTCTTATGCAGGACAATGCCAGGGCAGGCATTGTAAATTAATACCTGAGCGAAGTCGGGATTACGGTTATGGGCTGGCCAGCATGAAGCCCGGATATGAATCCCAGATCCCGGATGGGGATAGGTGTTCTACCTATGGTATGTTGAAGAGACGAGTCAGAGTGAGAGATCCTGCTTCGGAGACGCTCTGCTCAGCTTAAAACATCTGTACAAGAAGAGTGGGACTACATCCCACATCACAAGGTTGTGACTCAATTCTATGTGGAACTCTCCTTTCTATGAGGAACCGCATGGAAGCAGTCATTAGGGCCCGGGGAGGAAATACAAGATACAATAAAACTTTATTTATGCTTTTTTTTTGTTTTAAGTTCTGTTTCTAACATTTTAGAAATACTTCTTAAAGTGTAAATACATACCTGTTAAACAAAATACGATAACTAAATAAATTTGATTGTAATTTGAAACATTATTATTCGTTGAACGATACCTTATAATATCAGCACTTAACTGGCATTATAATTATTCTTCAGTTTTTACATAAAACTAATACAAAACCAAACTTCAGTAGTGTTTCGATTATTTTGATGAGAAGTGTATAAATAGGTGTCACTTACCTTTAAATTAGCCTGTTTGTTTGGCCAGGTGTGTTAAAGAATATTAAAAATTGATGCTTGTGGATTTTTCATCGTCCTCTTCAATTTCGTTTTTATCTATAACGAGATAGCGCCCTCATTGAGTAACCGCAATACTTATACCTGGAGCATCAGGGTTCATGACGGAGACTGCAGCGAATATATAATTTTTATTTTTTTGTGTGTATGCAGGTACCACATGGAGCACGGAAACCTGTCCGGTGCGCTGCGGTACGTGAACCTGCTGCAGGGCGCGGCGCGAGCGGCGTCGCGCGGCTGGGCCGAAGCCGCACGCCAGCACCTCGAGCTGCGCCAGGCCGCCGAGGCCGTCATGGCGCACGCCTCCGTCACCGGCCTGCTCTACCTCTAGGCACCACGCCACCGCTACCTGCCCACTTATATAAAAAATAAACAATACGACTTTTTGTTCTTCTACTTTAACCTTCACTTATTATTATCATTATTTTGTTAATATTATAATTATTTACATTGCCATAGATAACAAAAAGTATTTATCAATAATGAGTATAATGTGGCTGGTTAGGTACACTCGCCGCACTAAACTTGGTTACGGTCACTGCTTATCGAAATGACCATAAAAATACAATAAATCATAAAAAGTCATAAACATGAGTAACAATAAAATTGCTTATCTTCGGTAGGACCGAAGGGCTAGTACCGTGAAAAATGGTGAAATGAATTAATTAAATATATCAATAAATTACGATCATAGTTCTATTGACACAAACGGGCCTAAAGTGTATTTAAAAATCGAAAAGTATAAAAGTCAAGGTGGTTTTGTAGAAATTAAACTATGTTGTATCAAAAATATACATGAATTTGTTTTGGGCGCAACGAATATGAAACGTAGAATTATAGAATTTATTACTAAGATGAAAAATAATTGATGACAACTTTCATATAATTTGAGATTTGACTTCAAAAAAATAATATAACATATAAAAAATAAATATTAAGTGTTTAAATCGAACGCCCATTATTACACTTAAATGATTTGAAAGAAAAAAACGCGCATATTGCACTTGTCTTAATCTGCCGTCAATATTCCTATCATGAAGTGAATCATCTTTACGATCTAAATTTACGATTGTACTAAGGATTCATATCGAGTGACTGGCGTCATATCTAGTGGCTGACGTCAAATCGAGGGGCAGGGTTTCTGGTCATAAAATACTATTAATATAAAATGGTTATTGGGTTAACCGCATGTGTTAGAGATTACTTACAATAAATCAAACGAGAATGCCCAGTGTTATTTATGAAATAGATAGTTTAGCAGACAGGATTCCATTCAAAAATTACTTAACAAAGTATACATATTCCTGAGACATATTTAATTGCTGTAATTGTTGTGTAATTTAATGACTATCCAGGTATTAAAATAATAACTATTCTTAGTAAAGGCTACCATGGTACAATGGTATATAAAACTGAATAAATTTGTCTTGATGAGATGGTGTTGAGTATTATAAAAGACCTTTATACCCTGTTCTTAGAACTCATTTTAGCTCGCATGACGTTTGCTTTAGTTATATTTTCCTACGTAGAAGAAGTTAACAGGTTTTCTTAACATAACTTCGTCCAAAAATATCTTCTGGTAATTCATCAATATTGTAGTTAGTGAATAATTAGAAAATTCATACAGTAAAAACGTACATTCTACCTACATCGTGTTTTAGCCCTAAGCACGTGTGTACAGAATACAGGACTTGAGAGTGAAACTAATTTATTTATCATTCAAAAATGTTTCCAATTGCATTTGACTCCGATTTGGCGCAAGTTTAGGCAAATATTATACAGACACTGATTTAAGTTTAATTATTAAATTTAAAAATTAATTTAAATAATTAACTGTGAACCCTATTATGTAAGCGTGGGTAAAAACTCAGTCGGGTGCTGATTGTCCGAAACTAAATGAATCATTTTCGTTGAATGCACAATTTCAGTTTCAGCATTTAATAACATCTAGTAGGTCACTAAGACCTAAATTGTGCTACCGAAGTGATAAAGATTTTCTTTAATATTAGTAACTAACTTATGTACATATTGTATCGTACCTATTTAATAAATTAAACGATGATTTTGATTTTAATGTTGTTTCGTTTGCAAATCCAATTAAAGAGTGTTTGTTCTATTTTACTACGTTTCAACTAACTGTCAATCTGCCATACTGCTTTAGAATTGGCATGCAACTTAGAAACGCATGGTCACAGTTTTTCTTTATAAATAATAATAAGTAAACAAAATATATAGTCATAATTTGCATTGGCGTAACAAAATTCAGCATAATGATCATTCGCGTTATATTATTATACTGTTTGCATAATAATAATAATGAAGGATGATTATTTATGAAGCATAATTTTATAAACGCATAACGATATTTTTAAGCATAATTTCTCTAATCATAATAAGTATTAAGGTAATATTACAATAGAATATAACAATAATATATATTTACAACATTGTCCTAAAATTTAAATCAACTAACAATAAGTTCTACATTAATTGTGTTTGCCAATAGGAGAATCGGAATTTCTTCCAATACAGAAACTACAGTTTACTCGGGTCTCTATAAGGTAGCGTAATCATCGCAGTTCAAAGAAACGCGGTACGCTTAGTGTATAAATAGATGTGCAGAGCATCCTCCTTACCGGTTGAGAGCCCTCAGCACTCACCAAAAGTCTGTGCAAGGTTCTCGGGACCATTGCGACAGCCATACATAAAAAAAGGGGAACGCGTCCTAATAATCTCCCTGCGACGTCACGACAAATTACTTAAAGATTGATATAAACACTATTTGATGATTATTATGAAGATATACAGCCAGCAAGAAAAGCAAACGATGAAAACTTTATTTAAATTTCGAATTAGGAACTCTTTGGGAATCTGTAGTTGTGTAATGAATTCATATGTCATTTGTTTTTACAAATTGACGGCAATTTAAAGTCTATCGTGCTACGAAATAGATTTGACTATAGAGGTTCTTCGCTCAATGATTTATTAGGAATTTTGTTGCGGTCTTACTCATCAAAAATGTCACGATAGACTTCGATTCTTTACAACTGTTTGAATGAGTTTAAACGTGGTCAAAGCAAACTCACTGATGATTCTCGGGGAGGACTACTACGGCGACTACTGAAAATAATGTGAGTGCTGTGCGGCTAATGATAGAAGGGTGACATATCAACAGATCCTGGCAACTTTAGGCATTGCTATGAGTCAAGTACAAAAAGTCTTACATGAACATTTAGCCGTCAGAAAGCTTTGTATTAGATGGATACCTCATGCTTTGACGGAAAATCAAAACCGTCGTCATTTGGATTGGTGCCGCTCAACGTTTGAAAAGTATGACGGAAGTGACTCTAATGCTTTATATGTGTATATATTGTTACGAACCCGAAACCAAGCGACAATCTGCTTAATAGGTTTTATCCGCTCCAAACTTTGCCGACAAATGTAAGGAAGGGCAGAAGTCAAGAGAGATTGACTGGTCGTTTCGCAACAATCATTCTAGAATATTAAAGGACTGTTACTGCTGATTGGTATGTCAGTCATTGTTTACCAGTTGTCTTGGAAAATGTTTGACAGCCACGCCCAAGAAGCAGAATCCTCCTCTACAATTACAACTCTTCAGGTCACTCTGCCAGATGGACTATCGAAGGTGTGGAGTCAGTGAGTCATCCTCCTTGTGACCTGACACCTTATGACTTTTTTTAATTTCCAAAAATAAAAGAAATTTAGAGGAATTCGTTTTATGAACCCTGAAGGTGCTGTTGTTGCGTATGAAAAGGCGTCAAACAGATCTCTAAATAAGAGTGCTTCAGGCAATGGTTCCATCGCATCTTATTACAACTATCACTGTTTCTGTAATAGAATGTCAACACAATGTTCGTTGGGAGCGATCTTTCCTTTCTAATGACAGATAAGTCAATACATTCCTGTAGGTAGTGGTAAGTTGCCAGCTACGCTACCAATGGCTTGGTTATTAGATAATATGTTATCCTTCGAGTTACAAAAGGCATTCTGCATACTTAGATCTAATCTTTAACAATATTTGTATGTTAATTGGGTCCCAATAAATAGAGCAAATAGCAGATAACCATCGAAACTGACATGGACATAAATACTAAGTCGCTATGAGCTCTTGTAAGGTTTTTTTTTAATAGTGGTAGTTATTGTGCCAATCCATTCCAAGTTATTGTAAGCCAGTTTGGCGTTTTTTTTTTATACCATAGGGGGACAGACGAACAGACGGGTCACCTGATGGTAAGTGACACCGCCGTCCATGGACACTTGCATCTCAAGAGTCGCAAGTGCGCTGCCCGCCTTTGAGGGTGATGAGGGATAGGGGATGCAAGGAGCGGAAAGAAGATGAGGGATGAGGAGATGGAAAAAGGAGAAAGGAGATGAGGGGAGAGAAAAGGGGGCGGGGGAATTGGGCCTCCGGAAACCTCACTCAATTCGGGGAAATGCAACGCAAGCGTTACTTCACAACCGGTTTTCTGTGAGGCCGTGGTATCGCACCGGTCGAGCCGGCCCATTCGTGCCTAAGCATGGCTCTATTTCCTCCTCCTCCTCCTCCTTCAATTAGAGAAAGTACCTACAGAAAGCAGTGCTGAACGGAACCTGCTGTTGACCTTTTAAATATCCGCCTGCAAAGTTGTACTCAGATTTAAATGTACTCACTGTGAGACAACTTTATGTGCCAATAATTGTCCTCCGGAAGCGTTCCACTACTTTTATAGTGTATTTTAACAATACTCAACCAAGTGGTGGACCACTTCCAGGGAAGCGGAAGCGGCGACCTGCCCCGGAATTCTGAACGAATACATAAATAAATGAAAACGGGCAATTAATTAATAATATATATATGTATATAATTAGAAGATAATGTATATATTAATATATATATTTATCATTAATTAATTGCCCGTTTGCACAATTGTGAAAAAAATTGTTTAATGCCGTTATTTCTCTAGTAATGATTAAATTCTGTACCTACTTCTAAGGACGGACCTCAGTCGGAGACCAATTCTTTTGGTAAACCGATCCTTGCAAAAGTAGATGTTAAAAAGTACTTGTGGTGTGTCAGTGCGGGTCATTTCGAAAGCCTCTATCGACGAAGAATCAACACCTAATGAAGAAAAAAGTTACGCCTACGCGTTTTAATAATATTGGTAATCAGTGTAATCACACATGCAGAAATATGTCATAAATTAATTGAATACCGATAAATTATAAAATACTAATTAATATCAGCACGTTAATAAGAAATGTCATAAAGAAGATATCACAATAGATAATATAATAATAATACGTTGTTAATCTCTTTCGCTTAAATCTCTTTATGGTACACCTATAAAATTGAAAACAGTAGGGCAGCAATTTTTACCACGGTTGTATTGAGGGCCGCCGCGGTGCCTCTGAGTCTGCAACACAAGTCTCGAACTGCTTCCACATCTTTTTTACTGCCGCCTCTATTATAATGTTAGGCCACCATACATATATATCTGTCCCCATATGACTGCTATAAAGCTGTTTAAGCGCTCGCATTCAACACTAAATTCATTACACCTAATAAAACAAGGTTCAATGTTGTCATCTAGACAATTGAGAAACCATTCCGATTGCGTATAGGCTAAAATTCTAGGACTCTATTATAAGCATTCACAGGCAGTCACTACCTTAACATATTTACTAGTAAGCGGTAAAAGTTTTCTAAAAAAATAAAGTATGTACTTTCATTAGGTTTTTCTAAATTATTGACTTTTGGCATGGTAGCCGTGACAAAAATATTAGGGGGAGTTTTTGCTAGACGATAAATATTTTATATCATAGGCAGCGCTGGATTAAAATACAAATTACAAAGGACTGTATTGTATAGGAAGGATTGTATTTAAAATAAGAAATATTTTTAAGTAGTGTATTTGAAATAAAAAAATACATAATCACAAAACAAAATACTACAAGTTTTTATTTAACTTGCAATGTTTGTATGTAGACATATTCGTATTAAAACTTGTAACTGCGAATTTTAAAGTAGTTATTCTCAACTAATTGAGATGAAATTTTGCATGTACGTTTAGGTTGCATGATAGCGGATAGTCTAGTCTAAGTAACGTCTTTCTGAATATGAAAGATAGATGCCAAGTTATGTTAGTGCACTCCCATTATATAAATATCAAATGAAAAAGTTTGCTGACCAGAATACGAAAATGAAATGCCTTCACTCCAAATCCAATATGGCGGAATGCCCTAGATGATCTCTGATGATGTTAAATGAAAGGATTTTACAATAATTAAAAAAAAAAATATTAAACAAACTTTTTCTATCAAGCTCTAATTAAAATTCTCTGTAAAAAAGAAAATTAACTGTACGTTAAATGAAACCCACGAATTTATAAACAAACTTAATAAAAACATAAATTGCGAAATCAACCAGCAGTAGACGATGAGGTGAGGTGGAGCTGATGATGGTGATGGCCCATCTAAAAATAAAATAATGGCAATTTGAGTTCCAGTACATGTGTAACGTTATCAGAGCAACTCTAAAGGATATTGCACGCTGTATTCGGCAGATTACAACAGCCATTAGTAAGATCGCTAAATGTATTTATGTATGTTCAATGGTATTTTGAAGCCATAAGTATTTGAAATACCAACTAGAATATACCTTTTGCGTATTTGAAATACCAATTACTTACAAATTACATTTTAGGAGGTAATTGAAATACAAATACCAAATACGTATTTGTATTTCAATTACGTATTTTAATTACATTGTGGCGTACACCACGTACTAAACAGCCTTAAGCCCTATGCATCAAGAGAGCACATATTCATTCGCACTGCATACCAAGCGGCGATAGAACGCGATCCGCGCGACACCGCGTTTTTACATGATGCATAATTTATACTCACGCACACAGGTAACGAAAACTGCAACGTTATCTGATTGGTTGCCTACACATTGATTATTGTAAATATAGAATTAGAAATCTTATTGGTTAATCTTGGTAATTCTTAAATTGGTTAATCAATAAGTAACTACGTTACTTAATGGTCAAAAATGTAAATATAACTGGCATACATTTAATGAAATATCAGTCGACTCCAACCATTCCCTGGTGTTTCACTTCAATAGCTACGGTTCAAGGACTAACTAGTCTTTAATATAGGCTTCCTTTCTCCTTCCTTGCTTCTAGTATTATCTGCTTAGCTATGGTTCTATGGCTTATACAGCCTGGCCTGCTAAGTAGATATCCTCACCTCGATCAGCCAGCTGACACAGGCGTAGCGAAAGTATTTTAACAACTTATCGGGTCAGAAGCTGATCCCGAAAACATGTAATTCAAATACTGCTTGCCTCTGATCATAGGTATAGCCTGCTAACAACATCGCCCAACGCTGTAGTCTTGATGCAACCATTATAGGAATGCCCACCTTATTACCTAAAACTGAATTTATGGGCTTATGGTCTGTTCTCAAAATAAATCTAACTCCATCCATCCGAAATCGTTTACGTGAAGAGGGTCTGGGTCACTCTCACCGATGCTCACATCAATGTTCGGCTGTGGCCTGTTTAATGGCCAGACCTCAACCAAATTGAGCACGCATGAAATACGGTCCAAGGAAGAGCACTGCAGAGTATGAATATCGTATATACTGCACAACAACTTACTGAATTGTTGAAAAGAACGTGGGTGAAAATTCGTCAAAGGGATTTTGATGAACTGATTTTTAGCATGCCAAATAGATGTAATTGCGCGGTGTCAAATGCAGAAACAGAGTATATATATTTTTTTATGTACAATTAAAAGTACAAAAATCTTCATGTTTGCTATTAACTTTCACCTAGGTTAATTTCCTACAATTTGAAAAAAAAAATTGCAATTTTGCAACATATAGGAGTAAAAACTCAAACATAGAAATTAAAATAAGAAGCCAGTCTGGAAGACTAGATTTGGTAAATATTAATTGATCTTGATCCCTAGACACTTTTGATGTTGCTAGGTATTTAACTTTGCTGAACGCGTCTTGACACTTTTTACTCGAAATAGACGACGCACCTGCCTTTAGAAGTTTATGCCATTTATAAGTTAATAAACTTGCCATAGTACATGACTATAACAATAAACAATCTCAACTCGGAAATGTTAGTGGAGGCCGGTGTATTGATTAAAGCCTTGACTTTGTTGGGACATGTGTGAACACCGTCCTGACTAGTAGTGTGGCTTAATTATCTGACAGGTTCCACAAAAAAATACATACTTATCTTCTTTTGCTCTCAAGCCGATTTTTTTTAAACGATCAAATACCGTTGACGCTTTTATCATAATATAGAGAGACACCCCTAGCTGTAGTAAATCAACAACTAACTGTTCCAAACTGTTTTTTGAAAAATACCAGGATTTAACTAAAGTCCATAAACTAGTCTTTTTATCACTATTATGTGAATCCATTTCACTAACATTTTCACCAACTTTCAACGCCAGGAGAAGTTTTTAAATCCTGGGCAGCGGGTTTTTAAATCCTAGGCAATCTTATTTAATGTTAATTTGTAATCGCGCTCGTACGAACACCGGCCACGCCCCCTCGGTTACGTGCACGCTCACCTTACCCCCGTGAAAGATTCCAGACCGTACTCGAGTACCTCAGAGTATTGGATCTGAAAATACGCAAATCAAAGACATCGTTTTCGTTCATACCTACATTATTAAAATAATAGTCAAGCATAGAAAGCTGTATTTTCACCTCGGCCATCCATTGTCGACCTAGAAGGATAGCTTTCCCGTTTTCTATAAAAAAAAAATCTAATGTTTTGTTCATCTCTTTATACATAAGGCAATATCACTCCTAGGGCTTTAATTATCTCCCCCGTATAATATCTAAGAGTTAACCTACAAGACATAAATCACTGAATACCTACTATAACACCACGTGCTTATACCCGATTTTGCACTAACCTTGTCACACTCCATTTTAATGTATTTACCATGAACGTTTAATTCTTAAACAAAGTCAAATTTCGCGGTTACTGTTACTAAGAGAT
Source organism: Tyria jacobaeae (assembly GCA_947561695.1). Lineage (NCBI taxonomy): Eukaryota > Metazoa > Arthropoda > Insecta > Lepidoptera > Erebidae > Tyria > Tyria jacobaeae. Next base: position 8,623,560 of record OX387231.1, on the reverse strand, counting down.
TAAGGCCAAATTAGCCTCGAAGAAGCTTTGTGTGCTAAACAGATTGAGGCAATATTTCACTCCAGTGCACCGCCCGCAGCTTTATTTCGTTCTTATATCTATGCATGGGCCCGGTATCTCCCTCAATCCCTCTTGACCGCAATCAACGGAGAACCACTCGCATCATCGATTGCCAGGATATTCCAGACGTGACCTTGGTGTTGCTTAGAGACGAAGCTTTACTCTGTATTCTCTATCGCTTGTATCATGGAGAGTGTTGTGATGAATTATTCGGACTTTTACCTGCCGCAGGTTTCCGCCATCGTCCTACGCGGCAAAATTTACATGCCCATCATCTGGATAATTGGCACTCCACTACCGTGTTCTTGTGCACAGCACCTGCCGTCTCCACCCTCTTCGATGCGCTACCTTGGAGACTGTAACTTCTTTACACTCATGTGCCCCACAACCTGAGCCACCTCTCTTTCTACCGTTTCAATGTTTACCGCTAACATATACACTACACCGAAATCCAATTTGCTTTCCGCGAATAACCCCTGTCGTATAGTTTCATTTAATATGCCACAAACTAACTGGTCTCTCAAACTTTCTTTTAGCCGAACTCCAAATTCATAGGTCTTGGACCTTTTTTGTACAACAGCCATATTCTCTGATATCGTTTCACCCTCCTTTTGTTTTCTTTGCCTAAATTTATACCGCTCGGCCAACTCAGTCGGTTAGGCTTGTTATTAATTTTCTATGATGTCTATAATGTGCAGGAACGTCTTGTTTTTTAGTCTATTCGGCGTACACAAATTTACTAATAGTTCGTAGCAGTCCCGTAACGGTTATCAACCGGTACTTGGTTCACTATAAAGTATTGTTCTAGCTGTTCGACGTATAACCCATCGTGACTCGCCACTATAAACTCTTCAATTTTTAGCGTAGAATGCAAAAGGACTCGTCGCCACTGAGAAATATCTAAAGGGAATTCACAATAAAAGCACAATTCGGTTAAAGGGCGTATTACCTATTCGCAGACTAGGGTTACATTACATACGTTACATTGTTCACACGATTATTATATATTATAAATTTGATACACAGCTTCCCTCTGATAATGTAAAAACATTTATCACACAAACTTAAAGTGCTATTATTAATGGGCTATGACAAACTATTTTGAGATCGAATATGGCGGACACGTTTTTGCTTTAAAGTCAATATGGATATCGGTTTCAAAGTTGTGTTTCGGATTATGAATAAGACATCTATTTCGTGATTAACAATGTCGGACTCAAATTTTTCAATAAGGTCAATTTTGCGAGGTCTTTGAATCCAAACCAATAAAATCGATAATTATGTAATCTAGGCGGAAGAGGCATTTTGGCAGATATCAACGGCGATAAACCACTGTTAATATTTACGCTGTGCTAAGGTGGCTTTACTGTCACGGAGTTTTCAGACTTCCTAAGACACTGTAGTATGAACCTAGTTTAGTAGTCAGAGATCGAATTTATATAGAACCCAGTTGTAGTACAGTATAAATAAAAATGTGTTGCTAAAAACAAAAGAGACAGTGGTCACCTGGACCACTTTCTGTTGGACAAATTTTCGTTTCGTTGAAGTCCCAGGAAAGTTCTTATGAAGAACAATTGTAGCATACTTTTTGTGGGACTGCCAAGGCTTCTGACAGAACGATTTCAGATCATGATGATCATGATCATTTGGTTATAAGCAGGTAATCTTAAGTGTAGTCTTATTGTAATGTGTTACAATGTCAATAAAGATTTTTTTAAAATTTTATCAAGAATGAATTTTATTTATTAATTTATTTAAATGCACAAAACACTTTACAGTCATAAAAATGTCACATAACACAAATACAATGTTACGCATTAATAATATTGAAACAAAGGGAAAGTCGAAAGCGTATGTATACAATAACGTTCTATGCGATGGAAATGTGTTGACTTTCTTAACAGATCTAAATGTTTAATAGATATTTTTATATACCCAAGAAAATTCTCCAGATTTACATAAATCATGAAAATTGTGATGAATTCTTTTGACTCGTTTGATACATCCACATTTTTTGAAGTGAAACAAACACTTATCACAAAAGAAGATTTGTTGTGACCGGAATAAACAAATACCATATGAGATGTTGTATTGCCAGTACTATAAACTACAATTTGGCTACAAAACAAGACATTTTCTTTAGTAATATTCAATTGTAAGTAACTATAATCAATTAATGCAAGAAATTTCAATAAGTACACTTGTATGAAATACTTTAATTTGGGTATCTAATCTATCGTCGATGTTTAATGACAATGATAATGTTTAATGAATGATGAATACTATTTTTTGTTAGACTGTTTAATGTTTTAGTAAAAAAATATAATATTTTTTACATTCATTTTTTTATGTTAACGAGCAGACCGGTGATAAGTGGTTGCTGCGACCATGGACACTGGCAACTCAGGAGTCAGAGAGAGAGAGGAGTCAGAGAGAGAGAGTCAGAGTTTACGTTTTGTTGTCATCCGGAACTCAAAAATAAAAAAAAAATATTGTAAATAACATTACATAACAATAGCACAACACAACACAACAGAAATAGAAGAGGAGTTAAAAGTCATTAATACTACTTTTTTTACTAAAAGACACTACGTTAGGATATTAGTACATGATAGTAGTCTTCGATTACTTATCTAAAAAGATGTTTCTCTGCAGCAAACAAATTACACCCCATTTTACTGTTCAATCGCTGTAATGGCAACACTTATTCTTACAGCTTCAGATAAAAAGAAATGCGTGTACACAAACTTTTCACATGTTATATTAACTTTCTGTAAGTACGTCGATATGTTTTTGTGACGTCACTAATTAAAAAGGAGCTTTTCAATCATGGGACGCCGGGTAACCAATAGGTTCGTATGTTTCTTTTTAACGAAAACGTTAAATTTGTAGTTCTAATATGCTCTTCCATATATGTATATATCGATAACGGTCACGTTCAATTTTTACAGCGCACATCGAATTTTGTAATTGCATAAAAAACGTAATATAGGTAAATAATCGACCGACTTACTTGTTCCGAGTAGTAGGTGACTATTCGATATATTTACTGTCCTCGACTAGTCTAGGCTGGTAGACTAGGCTCTACTAGTTGGCTTGCTTATTTTACTTTTAAAGTAAAAAAAAAATATGAAGTAGTGCAGGTACTTTTTCTTTGTAATAAAATATAAATTAAAAAAAAACAACAACATAATAAATTCAATTTTAAACTTATACGAAAATTTTAACAAAATGAAAGCAGGTACAATTGTGAGTACTATTAAATGAGTTCATTTCAAACTACGTTACATAAGTCTTTATGGCCGTAATATTGTAATGGTAATAGATTTATTTTTCTTGCTTCTGGCCCAACAGAGCCGAAATTTGCACATCTTCCCTTCCCTCTACCCTAAAAGCAAGGCAGCAAGTGTCAAGACACTTAGCATCAGGTGACCCGTCCTCCTATAGGTATTATAAAAATGACACCAGGACGAACAAATGGACATACAAACAATTAAACATACAATGGACTCAGTGGTAGTCGCACCTGCGATCCCTGACTTCGACAGCACTATAGATACGCCGTCCATTTATGTATTGGCACTGATTATTGGCCGCAGTTGACGATGGTCAAAATCTTCAATGCGCCGAGAAATTTCATTAACTTTTTTTTTATTATTATTTATTTTGTAAATAGGTTATAACAACACTTTTACACGTCAATATATTTTTTCTGTCAGTTTATGCTAGATGAGGCCGGTGTTTCCTAGCTGACTACCCTGAGAAGAAACACCGAAACAAACTCAGAGTTCAAAGTCTGTTTTAAAGTCCATATAGATGTACTGGTCAAAAACATATGAGAACCATGCACGCTAACGCCTGAGATGAGCTTTTGAAGAAAGCACCACGCTCATTTGAGTGGACCCGTCCAAACAGTGCAAGCATTTGTCAGTTATCGTGTAGCTCAACTTAGAACTTTAAGGAGCTCAACGAACCGACGAACAGTATCAAAGCAAGGACATTTGGGTAGGCCGCAAAAGTACTCAAACAGTCAGACATCGTTAAGAAACAAACTTATTGGAAAAAAAAAAGAAAAGAAATGTGTGAGGTGTATGTGAGTGAGGACTATGTAGGTTACATAGTCCTCACATTTACAATAATTAAATTTTTAAATTAAAATTTAATATTGTTTCAGGTTGCTAATGTTAGCAATGTTCTCAATGATTTGCGATGGCCATCATCTCCGTAATATCGTTAAAAATCCCTATTATCCAGAACAGTATCATTACCCCGGCTTATACACACCCTGGCTACCGGCGAAGGTAGCTGAAGATACTTTAGTGCCGCACAGGAATTTCACTCCAGATTTTCGACTCGAAGAACCCTATTACACAGTATTTAGTGAAAAATTTTTCAGAGAATATTATAGACCATATCGCTTAACACCGCATTACAAACAAACCTATTATTTTGATTATAACGTAAGTGGATATTTTTTTATTTTCTAACAATGTTTTACTGATAATTATAATTGAAACTTTACAAACTGGCATCAAAAAAGCAGGATGCCGAATCCTTAATCTAATGAAATCTTATCAAACGCTAAAAATGTTTAAACTTCAACTGTACATTACATACAAAGTTTCTAAAGCAATACGGTTGTACCTACATACTCAGTTGGTGAAGTTTCGGGCTCGGCAAGGTGCATGATTGCGCAAGAAAGATGTTTATGTTTTTCAAGTGTATGTATATAATATAATGTTTATTTGTGACTCTATAGCATGCTCTAGACGGCTTAGGCTCGATTTACATAGCCGCGGAATTGAATGGAATGGAAAGGTCAATTCCGTCTTCTCGGTGGGGAAGCCGCGCGAATTCTCTAGAATTCCCGTGACTGCGCCTGTACAGACGTTCAGATGTTAGTCTAGATCTTTTATTTGACAAGGGTGGTTAACTTAGAAATAGATATATTTTTAATGCATCAATTTACAGATAATCCCGGATCTTCCTCCAAAATCCTTGGTATTAAATGCTTATAGGTAAGGTAAAGATATATAAGTTAACTGTTTTCAACATAACTAAGAGGAGCATTTAAACTAGGCATATACTACAGACCTACATTACTGTAGAATTGCAATATTGTTACCGAAGTCAAGGATTTGTTTAAAATAATGTCGTTTAAGGCGCTCTTGAAAACTTACTCAGACTTAAACACATCTGAATAGCGCCTTATTCATTTTGCATAATAAGAAATGAAAAATATAACAACACTTATATACGTACATAAGTACTTAGTAAGCCCAATTCTAACACAAGCATTAGTTAAGCTGGAGGGGTTAACAAGAGTACTAGTAATATGTGACCAACGTTGCTAGAATGTAATAATGTAATGTAATAATTTTGACATTTCGACCAACAGGAAAAGGCATATCTTCTTGGATGTTATTGCTGTACAACATATAGAAGATACCATATACTAGGTACTTGTGCTATATTAACTCAACGACATATTCTAACAACAGCCACAAGCACAGACGTCGTCTTGAGAAACTACAAACCAGGACCGAATCTGGAACATGTATTAGGAATATATTACGAACATACCAATGACAGTTACAACACAACAGAGTACCATGCCGGCCCTTCACGTATTCATTATCATCCTATGGTAAGAATAATATTTCTTTTGTGTGGACTTTCTATCTTTAATGGTTGGACCGGTTCTGACATTGAGAGAATTAGACAAGAAGCAATGAATAGGTACATACTTAATAGGTAGTAAAATGAAATTTTCAAAGTCTGCCTTTAAGAGTCAAATCGCTGCAATCGGAACAAAAATATGAATAAACAATAGTTATATAAATACACACCTACATAAACTTACGGGTTGGTGGTAGACAGAAACAACAGCCCACCACGTGTAGTGTGTATCCTACTTTTTTTTTTTTTTTTTTTTTTTTTTTAACATGTGGAAATCCCCTCGGACCGTCACCCCGCTGGGGTTTGCGGCGGGGCGGTGGGTCGGAATCGAACCGACTAAAACCACACGGTGTGCCACTCTGCGCCTGAGACGGAAGGGATCCGGGAACTGCTGATATTAAGACATCCGGACCCCTCCCAGCGCTTGCCCGCACTGAAGCGGGCACCGTCTGCTGTTAAAGTCTCTAATTAGGCGACGTACGGCACACGCGTACGTCACCCCCTCGCGGGTGGCCACTAGAGCGGATGGAGGGGAAAACCCGTCCCGACCATCCGCGGCCACAGGCCGCGGCGCAGGGCGGCATGAGGCGCTGATAGGCGCGCCTACGCCGCCCAGTTCGCCGGCGGCGGATTGGGTCCGAGTGAATATCGTCCTCCCGGGCCTTCTCCGCCGCCTCCTTCTGCGAGATGACATCTTCACAGAAGGTTGCGACCGCGGTAAAACTGCTATCGCTACAGGCCATGGAGCGTATGACGGCCGGTAGCGAGAGATCTCCTCCGATGACTGCAGTGAGGGCCCGGCGCTGCGACTCCCAAGCGGGGCAGATCGCCAGCGTGTGCTGGGCCGAGTCTTCACTGCAGTCGCAGTGGTGGCAGGCGGGACTCAGTTCCCTCCTGGCGACCGAGTGCAGGTACTTCCCGAAGCAGCCATGCCCGGAAAGCACCTGCGTCAGCCGGAAGGAAAGGGTCCCGTGCTGCCGCCCTGCCCACTCGAGGATGACCGGCTGGAGAGCCTCCACGGCGGCAAAGCCAGCGCGCGGAGTCTCCAGCCGGAACGACCAACTAGCCATCGAGGCTCGACGGGCGGCTTCACGCCACTCGCGTACCTCTTCGGGCGGAGGGCGAAAGCCATACTCCGCCCGATATTCAGCCACCCGTCGATAAACTTCGGCGAGCACTTCCGCCTCCAAATCCCACGGGGGTGTTCCAGCCAAGGCACACGCCGCCTCGGTGGACACCGTGCGGTATCCGCGTATGGCTCTGACCGCCAATACCCTTTGAGGCCGCCAGAGGCGCGCCTTATTCTGGGCGGTCAGAGCCGCCACCCACACCGGTGCCCCATACAGCGCCATCGACCGGACCACCCCCGTGTAGAGGTGTCGCGTTGTGACGCTGGCTCCACCCAAGTTGGGCAAAAGTCGCCCAAGGGCAGCGGCAGCGACCAGCTTCGGACCAAGCTGTCGGAAGTGCTCGTCGAAGAGCCACCTACCGTCGAGTATCAGGCCCAGATACCTCATCTGGGCCCGAACCGGGACGAGGACCGAGTTGACCTCGATGGAGGCACCGGCGGGTGGACCACGACGGGGCCCATGGAACAAAAGGGCCTCCGTCTTGTCCAGGGCCACCCGTAAGCCCAGTGCCTCGATGCGCCCGACCACCAAAGAAACACCCCTGGTGGCCAGGCGCGCCGCCTCTTGGAAGTTCGCCCCCCGGGCTGTGACCAATGTGTCATCAGCGTAGCAAATTACGCCCAGCCCGGGGGGGAGGCGACCTCGTAGGACCCAGTCGTACCCCACAGGAGTGGTCCAAGGACAGACCCCTGCGGAACGCCGCACGACATGGGTCGCCGTGTCAAGACGCCCTCTCGGTCCTCGTACACGACGGTACGCTCCTCTAAATAGTCTGCCACCAGCCGCCTCAGGTACTCTGGCACCCCGTGGTATTGGAGTGCTTCCCTGATGCAGCTGAATGGCAGACTATTGAATGCGTTGGCGATGTCCAGAGACACCGCCAACAGCACGCCGCCACAGCTCACTGCCTCTCCGGTCACGGCCCTAAGGCGCATCACGGCATCGACCGTCGAACGCCCCTCCCGGAACCCGAATTGGGCGTCCGACAGGTCGGGGCCCACCTCGCTGAGGTGCCGGACGATGCGGGCAGAGAGTATCCTCTCAAAAAGTTTACCCGCCTCGTCCAGCAACACGATGGGCCTATAGGCCGCGACCGAATCGGCAGGCCGTCCCGGCTTCCTCAACAGGACCAGCTTCCCGCATTTCCAGCACTCTGGGAAGCGTCCGGACGCCAGGCTAGCGTCCAACACTTCCCTGAGGCGGTCCGACATATGGTCGAGGGCTCGGGCCATCACTCGGGCTGGTACCCCGTCCGGCCCGGGGGCGGTGTTCTTGGAACGGATCCGTAGAACAGCCGCCCCAACCTCCGATTCCCTAACGGGCGGCACATCGTCCTCTCTACCCCCGTCGTCTCCGACCGCGTAGGCCATCGACGGGGGTGTGTGCTCCGCCCGCTGCGGGAAAAGGCCCTCAACCACTTCCTGCAGGAAGCTGGGCTGGAGAGTCTCGGTAAGGGGGGGGGCCGACGTGCGGAGCTTCTGACGCACCGCACGGTATGGGCGACCCCAGGGGTCACGGTCGAGACTCTCCAGCATCTCCTTTCTCTTTGCGTCCTTGGCGCGGCAAATGGCCAGCTTCAGAGTTTTCCGCGCTTCGCGGTACTCCTCGTGAAGCTGGTCCTCCTCACCGTCTCCGCGGTGACGCCGCCGGCTGTGAGTGTAGGACCTCCGGGCACGAGTACAAGCCGCACGGAGGTCCGCCAACTCCTGGGACCACCAGTAGAGCTCCTTCCTTGGAGGCCGACGACCCTGGATACGGGGCATGGCCGCATCGCAAATCTGCGTAATCGCATCGCGAAAGCGGCCAGACCCCGCATCGACCTCCTCGGTCGGGGCCTGCGGAGACAGCCAAGAGCGAATAATGGCCGCCTCCTCTAGTAGGTCCCTGTCCAGCTTGGCAACAGCCCACCGCGGAAAACGGGAATTACGCCGCGCCGCGTGACCCCTACTGGGGCCCTGGGACCGGGAGAGCTCAAATCGGATATACAGGTGATCCGAGAGCGTCTCAACCTCTTCCAGGACACGCCAGTTCCTTATTCGTGCGGCAACAGCAGGGGTAGCGAACGAAAGGTCCACTATCGACCCACCCTGCTGTCGCACGCACGTGTTGGTGGAGCCTCTGTTTAGTAAACAGAGGCCCACCGAAGCCGCCCACTCCTCGACGGCCTCGCCCTTGGCGTCCGTCCCGGGGGACCCCCATGCAATGGATTTTGCGTTGAAGTCCCCCAGCACGAGGACGTGCCCAGACGCTAATCGCCGCATCGAGGTCTCCAAGCTGTTAAGGAAGACCTCGAAGTCGCTCAAACTCCGGTTGGGGGAGAAGTATACACCGTAAACGGTGATCCCCCCCCACTCGGCGGCAACATATCCAGAGCCCTTGTCTCTAAGCGACAAGGGCGGGGAATGAGCCGCCGCGGAACCGACGACTGCCACGGAGCCGTCCCAGTCACCCATCCAGTTTGGACGGGGAGGAACGAAGTAGGGCTCCGCGACTACGGCAACACCGATCGACCACTGCGCCATGGTTTGCAGGAAGAGATCCTGCGCCGCGGCGCAGTGGTTTAGGTTGGTCTGGACAAGGAGGTTGGAGACGTGGTCCATTACTGGATCGTCTCTACAACCTCCATGGACGTCGACGTGGACAGACGGACAACGTCGGAGGCAGCCTGGGCCGCTAGGCTAGTTCCCGACGTCTGCCGAGAAGCGCGGGAAGGCTTGCAGCCCCCCTGCCCCATCTGGTGATTGGCGGGCTTATTGCCCGCCGCACACATAGGGCAGTGAGGGGCGGCAGAGCACTCTGCCGCCTTGTGCCCCGGTCGACCGCAGCGGAAACATAATGCGCTGCAGTCGAAGCAGCTGTCACATTTGATGCGGGTGTGTCCCGCAACCAGGCATTTGTAACACCTCATCGGTCTCGCCGCCAGAACTGTAACTCTGGCGCTAACGAAACCGATGAGGATCCTGCCGGCGTCGCCCAAAATTTTGGCCGACGCTACGGGACAGCTGATCCACACCGCGCCAAGACCGCCTGGACCGGGTCGGATGGTGCCAACCCTAATGTTGTCCGCGTTGCACCCCGTCTTTTCCCGAATTGCAACACGGATATCATTGACTGTAACGGAGTCGTCCAGGCCCGAAATGCGCAGCTCCGCGCTTTTTGTGGGCCTGGCAACCTTCACACCATCCGTCCCAGCAAATACTTCCCGCAGCTTCTCCGCTAGGACATCCGCCGTCTTTGCACCTTCGGCCCCGGGGAACTCTAAGACTCGAGCCCGCGTCTGGGCGAGGCGCAGCTTCACGCCTGAGGTCCCGAATTGAGTGCCCAGGCTATCCCGGACCTTCTTAAAAACGGTCGCGTAGGATAGCCCTCCGCTTGCCGCCTCCGTTGATAAGGTGACCACCACAGCCGCCGTTTTGGGCGCCTGCAGTTTCCTTGCCTTATTTGAGGCGGTCGCTGCCATTGACGACGTCGGAGGTGCAGAGACCACTTTTGGCGGCCTTCTTGTTCCTATTTCGGGACCTCTTCTTCTTGCCTCCCTCAACCTTTTGCCACCCATCATTGGAGGGGGCGGACGAGGAGGGGGCAGGGACAGCTTCAACAGCAGCGCAAGGGGCACTCTTATCTCGCAGGAGAGGGGAGCGGAGGGAACTCCGCTATTGACCCTGTCCTAGCCTTGGCCGGCCGCTTGGTCATCGGTGTGGTCTTAGGTGCCGGTGCAGACGCCGCTGCAGCGTACGAAACAACGCGGCCACCCAAGACCTGGCGCGGCATCGGCGTCGTCACGCCCCTTAACTTATCCGCAACGATGGGCGCTGGAGGCAGCCTAGCCTCAAGGCCCGCGAGGCGCCCGTCCATCATCCTCCACACTGCGGCAATGACTTCGCGCAGGTGGGAATCTGTGACATCAGGCACCCCGGGGTTTGGTGGGATGGGAGCTGGCCGCGCAACTGGGATTTGGCGCTCAGGACCGTCCGACCTCACCCGAAATTGGGCAAACTGTGTGTTGAGGTCTGTCACCTGCTGGGTCAGACGGTCGTTTGCCGCTTGAAGACGTGCGACGTCTGTAATTAAGGTCCCAACGACCCCAGAGACGGCGGAGGAGGAGTCCTTAAGGGCCTTTACAAAAGTACCCTTAAGATTTTTAGATTTGGTGGCCACTTTGTGGATGATGGCCACCGCCGCGTCGGCTCTCTCCTGCATAATTGATGGAGTTTGGGGAACAGAACCCCCCACCTCACACTCACGAATTTTTTGCAGGAGATCCGCAATCTCCTCCTCCGCTACGTTTTCACCTTCCTCTCTTGAACGGGCTTGAGCTCCCCTCCTAGAGAAGGGGGAGCTTGTCTGGCCCGAGATCGGTGTTCGCGACCTCCCTCGCTGGCTGCTGGGAACCTTAGGTGGCAACATATCTTGGGAAGTGTCTCCATCCGAGTCTTTTGAGCACCCGCGCTTGCGGCTCTCGGTGTAGCGAAGCTCCAACTCCATTTCTTCACCTGAGTCAGCTGTAATACTAGCCGTAATGCTCGCGGCCCTGGAGCGCACTCGCTCCGAAATCCTTCTGCTCCCAGAAGACAAATTGACTTCTGGGAGCTCCTGCGAGATAGGCGTTCCAATTGAAGTTCCTGTGTTGTTTGTTGTGGCGACGTCTACTTTCTTCCTCTTCTCCTTCTTTTCTTCTTCTTGTATTTTAAATTTATAATATAACCTCTTGTATTTTAAATTAATAATACTATAATTGAACCCACGAGTGGGGGAGAACTAAAGGTCCACCCGGGCAGAGATCCCCCAATACCCGGGCAAGCGTAAATTTATGCCCAACCGAGGGGTCCGCAGTTGCCCCGGCTGGGAGTGCGCTTGCGACTGAACCTCCCATCAGCCATGCATCCCATGGTCACGCACTAGAACACGAGATTCGGGGTAATTTTTTATAGAGGTATTCTTCCTCGCAGTCCGGGCGGTTAAGCCAAGACCCTCGTTCCCGATCAGAGCCGTGAGACTTAACCACGACACTCCTTTCGGGATTACGATATGCCGACGGTGGCATCGAGACAAATCTCGTGCCTGTTCGGTTGCAGTGCGAGTGCTCGCCGAGCCCGTCGTCTTTCTCCGCTGTAGACAGTGGAGAAACACCGACCTATGAAAGGGTCCCACTTTGATGATTTTTTATTGAGGTTTTCTTCCTCACAGCTCCGAGAAGCGAAGAGCCAACAGAGGGATCGGCATACAAGCCAGCTCTGTTGGGCCGAGCCTCTACCTAGTGGCTGATGACAATGGCCACCTCTTCTTGCCAGAATATTAGCCGTTTGCGAAGACGCCCTCCTCAAAAATAGAGGAGGAGAAGGCTGCGTCATCGCCAACGTTGCCCAGGGTACACCACGTGGAGGTTTTCTAGCCCGCACCCCAGTGTGTATCCTACTTTGATTAACCTAACCTGAAAAAAAAGAAACTGAAATAAATCTATTTTCTGAAATTATTAATTTCGTTAGGAAACTCAATATATATATAAATTGTTATAATTAACAAAACATACTTACGACCCCTACCGGCAATCACACTGAAGTTCGCTTTGCATACTTGTTTTGTTGTTCATTCCGCACTTACTCTTTCCAGCCCAAACCACCTCAGCGTACCTATCCTTTTCTATTTATAAGCAATTGCTTAAGAAAAAGGATTATGTTTTTCGAGTATGTTCGTATTGTATCTTTGTCAAGGCCGAGAGCCTAAAGCCATTAGGTATCAGTTGGATACTGTTTTTTACCACCTTTCATCTCATCTCGGCTTCTTTTTTATTAAGAGGTGCGCTCAGTTTCTCTTTTAAACGTTTTATTCCATGAGGATGATTTTATGAACATGGTCCTAGTTTGTCAAACATACCTTTACGTCCGTTTTACTCTTGCAGATCTCTTTCACGCGGCAACATATTATTCTGTGTACTCTTCTGTCTATTTCTCTCTGCTATGCCACTTAAGGCGATTTTATCTCTAAAAAGAAGTAAATCAATTGTTAATTTTTTCTATATTTAGAAGACTTATTAAACTTTTTATTCATTTCAGTACCAACGCGATTACGAAGGTAACGTATCGCATCCAATACCGTGTTTGTATGATCTAGCGGTGTGGTCTACCTATTATAACTTAGGCAGAGACGGATGGCCTAGAATTGTCCTATGTCAAAGAGCCGGAAGTACGTGGTAAGTAGTTAGTGCTTGTACAAAAACATGGGAAAAGGGAAAATCATCTCCATATTACCTTTGACCTAAATTTATTCGTTTTATTTCTTTTATATAATAAAGGGTGATACCCCTCGATAAGGGGAGGAGTGTAAAGAGGAGAGAGGGGATGAGGGGAGGAGTGAGGGGATGAGGGGAGGAGAAAGAGGAGAAGGGGAATTGAGTCTCCGGAAACCTAACAAATTTAGGCGAAATGCAATGCAAGCGGTTCACAACCAGTTTTATGTGAAACCGTAGTATCGCACCAGTTGAGCCGACCCATTCGCGCCTAAGAATGTCTCTCCCACGCAATATTTTAGATCTCTCAATATTTTAGATCGTTGCAATAAGTACTACATTGCAAGAGAGTTTTATCTAGTTTCTATTATCGCCAGCTTGGCTCCAACCCTGAACCAAGAAATCAAAGTTATGGTGCAACAAAGAAACTCACACACATGAAACTGAAAGTTTTGAGAAATTTGTTTTTACACATTAGTTAAGTTCAAAATAATAATAAGTTTAATTAAACTGCAAAAATAAAATCTGCAGATAACTGACCAGGTGTACGGGTAATCACCACGGCATTTTTCTTACTTTTAGCATTTTTATACCGATCATAACTTGTAAACAAAAAATCAAAAACTTGTGAGAGCCAATTACACTACTCGTACATAATCAACGTTGATTGTTATTATAAAACTATTTGTATTCTTTCGATTCTACCCTTATTTTGATTGATTAATTTCAATAGAAAACGCTTATTGTGTCTTGACTGTAACACAAGAGAATAGTTAATTCGTAACAGATAAATCAGTCTTTACAAAACACAAACATACATATTCATGCCTAGCGTTTTTATAGCTTACTCTTTTCGGTTCCGACCGCTACGCGGGCAAATGAACTTTAAAATGAATGCTTGTAAACACGATTCCTATTACCTCGCAATAGTGCACAGATTGATGTATTTTATTTATTTTATTAAATATTTGTTTTAGAAATTAAGTACGGCTTAACGAATTCGGTTGAGGGGTCAGAAATACATATAGTCTGTAATAGCATACAGGCTACATCTCATTCCGGAAAATGAACGGTTCAAAATGTTCAACTATTCATTTAAATTTTAACTATTTGTCAGTTTTTCAACAATCGTTACTTAATGTGGCACAAAGTCAACAAATCATCATATTAAATACTTTCAGTTTCATACAGGTCAGTCATCTCTCTTAGGTCATTTAATCTTAATTGTTCAATTCTTAAGTTCATTTTGTCTGGTTCAAAATAAGATGAACTTATTTAAAGTCTTAAATTTGCTGGAAGCATCTTTATTTCTTTTCTTCAATAACAAAGTACACTTTTATCATGAATACTTTTATTTCTTATTTTCACAATATCACATTTACATTTTTACCATATCGTCCATTTTTCATTTTTACCAAAGACCATACATTTCCACAGACTAACAATAATGTTGCCATAGATACTTTGTTATTTTTGTTTATCGCATTTCTTAACACCCTCTCTTGCGATTAACAAAAATCTAATAAATATTTAACTTTAAACGAAACTCTTTAAACTTAATTTGGCCAAGAGCCTTAGTTAACATATCTGCAATATTATTACTACTTTCAATTTTGACAATATCAATTTTACCATCTACAACTAAGTCATGTACAAAATGAAGTGCCACATCAATGTGTTTTGATCGCTTTGTGAAATTACCATTCTTGGCTAACGCAAGTGCTCCGCTATTATCTTCAAAAATTTTTATATTACAGAGATACTCTTCATTAACTCTCAAATCAGACAAAATTCCTTTTATAAATAAAACTTCTTCAGCTGCATCTGCTAACATTGATCTTAATGTACTCATTTTTGCAACAGGAGCATAAATACCTTCAAGTTCCTCTTGTTGTTCGAAACCTCGCGCAACTAAACGTGCCTTGTGACGGTTTCCACTCTTCAAAGTATACAACCACTTTACACTAATAACTTCCTTATCCTCTGGTCTTTCAACTAGCTCCCATGTATCTGTATCATTCAATGCATCAAATTCCTTTTTCATGGCTTTCCTCCAATCTTCACATTCCTCACTCATAACTGCTTCTTCATATGTTTCTGGAGTACAAGCTTTCACATAATTCGCATACAATACATAATCATCAAACTTACTTGGAACTCTCCTCTCACGTCTAGGCTTTCTCTCTTTCGTCGTTTCATCATTTACACCTGTCATAGATTCATCATTACTCACTTCTTCATCCTTCTTACTATTTTCATTTATTCTTTCATCATTTTTTTCATTTATTCTTTCTTTATAATTCTCATTTTTCCTTTCATCATTCTCTTCACTTACTATCACATAACCTGTTCCTGGTTCAACAACTTTTACATTTCTGGCTAAAACAATCTTACCATCAATCAGCACACGATAACCTAACTCAAAATATCCAACTAACTTTCCTTTCACTGCTTTATCATCTTGAGTAGTTCTCTTAACATCTGGTACTCTTACAAAAACATTACTTCCATACATCTTCAAATTATTTACAGTTGGTTTCTTACCCATAAAAATCTCATATGGAGTCTTCCTCTCAAGTGTAGAACTATTCAATACTCGATTACCTATATAACAAGCTGCATACACAAGTTCAGGCCAATACTTCTTTTCTAAATTAGACTCTTTTCTCAAACACCTAACTCTGTCCATAATTGTACGATTATATCGCTCCGCTACTCCATTCAACTCATGGTTGTAGGCTGTACATGGTAATATCTTAAATCCTTTCACCTTAGCAAACTCATAAAAGTGATTATTCAAATATTCAGTACCATTATCACATCTTAATTGTTGCATGGGTCGATCAGTTAAATTGTTAATAAAGTTATAATATTCCAAAAATTTATCGAATACTTCTGACTTATTTTTCAAACAATACACACGAGCAGCACGAGAATAATCATCTATGAAACTTACAAAATATTTTTCCCCATTATAACTTTCAACATCCAAAAATTTTACATCAGTGTGAACTATTTGACCACAGTATTTAGCTCGGGTTCGATTATTTTGATACTTTAAATTAGACAATTTTGACTCAATACAAATTTCACAATCCATATAAACTTTTTCAACTGAATTTGGCAAACCTTCTAAATAATTATCTTTGCACATAATATTTAAATCTTTAAAATTTACATGTCCCAAAATTCTATGCAAACGTTCTTTTTCTAACATATTATTTCTAACATAATTCGCTGAAATTACAAAACTTATTTCTCCTTTCAAAGGATACAACTTGTTTTTCTCTTTAATTAAAATCATTAAATCATTGCCACTGAATATTTCACAATAACCTTTTGAAAAAACAACACTCTTATTACTTTTTGTTATGGCAGATACACTTAAAAGATTTTTTCTTAATTCAGGCACATAGAATACATTTTCAATCCTAATTGTGCGCTCACCAGTTTCAGAATAAAATTTACACATAATATTACCAACTTTTGTTGCTATAATTACTGTATTATCACCTAGTTTTACATTAGCGGGTGTTGACAGATTAACATACTCATAAAAATATTCATCTGATGTTACTACATGGTCAGTACATCCACTATCTAAGAGCCATTCAATACATTTCTTTTCACTTTTAGTTGTTTCACAAGAGTTACAATTATTAATGCAAATAGAAAATGAATCAAGATTTTGAGAATTATTACATATTTCAGTATTAGCAGTAAAACTTCTATTATTTCTATAAAAATTACCTCTATTATGATTTGATCCACGATAACCTCTGTTGCCATTACCACGGTATGTTCCTTGCCAGTTTCCTCTGAAGTTACCACCAGAATTTCGAGAATAATTTCCATATTGATTACCATTGAAATTAGAGTGACAATCTTTTTGCAAATGTCCTGGTTTATTACATCGATAACACAAAAATTCCCTCTCTGGTTTCCTTGGGTTTCTAACACCAACTTGTGCTTTTAATGCCTGATGATTACTGGTTCCTGCTGGAGATGTTTGAACCGATTCTGTGAACTTACCAAGCTGCTTTCTTTCTATCAATTTCTGTCGAATATAGTCAACAGTTCTCTCTTTTTCGGGTAATATATCAATAGTTTCAATAATATGACGACAACTATCAGGTAAACACATCATTAAATAACTTAATTTTCTTCTTCTACTGGTGTCACCACCAGCATGATGCAATTCAATAACTTTTCTTTCAAATTTTTCAAAGAATTGTTCAGGATCTTCACCATCTGCATATTTCAGTCCGCTTAACTGTTTTTCAATTAATAACTGCTTAGACTCAGATTTACACAAGTACAATTTATCTAATTTTTCAATTACTTGTATTGGTGTGTCGCAATTTACCATTTTATCCGGTTTAACGGCTAATGATAGAAAGTACATAGCCTTATTACTTTTCTGCTTCCAGTCTTCTTCCTTGACATTTTCTGGCCGGTCTGCATGCTCGATAACATCGGAGCAATTCTTATACTTCATCAAATACATAAACTGCAACCGCCATTCATCATAATTTACCGAGCCATCAAACTTTGGCACAGGTACAAAGCTTTCGTTGGACATCGTGTATTTAAACTTTATCAAATTTACAAATGACACAACCACTGTTCTGCTACCATCTTAAATTTGCTGGAAGCATCTTTATTTCTTTTCTTCAATAACAAAGTACACTTTTATCATGAATACTTTTATTTCTTATTTTCACAATATCACATTTACATTTTTACCATATCGTCCATTTTTCATTTTTACCAAAGACCATACATTTCCACAGACTAACAATAATGTTGCCATAGATACTTTGTTATTTTTGTTTATCGCATTTCTTAACATAAAGACAACCTAAATTTTAAACTATAGGAACTATATTGTAGGAACCTAACATATGAACATATTTTATTTACCACGATTGCTTTTATTCAAATCTTTTATTAAATATAAATTAATATAAATATCAAATGTTAGGACTTAATTCCATTCATAATTATGTTGTTCACAGGAAGAAGTTCACGCACACAATAGCTGTTACTAATACAGATAGACACTTTGTTGTTGGATATCTTTTTATGAAGGCTTACGGCCGTCGACCATTGCCTCATTTTAAATACGGCGTCAGAACAGATAAATTTTTGTTTCCCTGCCCCAAGGTAAGTAGTTAGATAACTATTATAGTAACCACACGGTTAAGGATATATCTACTTAATACTTGAGTATTTATGGCTATTCCACAATAATTATGACAATCAATTCAACTTTTTTAAAGTAAAAGTATCAGTCGTCGGTCTGCCCTCCATTGTCCACTGTTGGTATTACTTCCGTTACGTAGCTGAGAAGATTACTTGTGCTACTTCTTACAGGTTGAAATCCGTGTTGCCCCTTAGCAAATTTTGAGCGCACTTGAAGATATACATTTTTCTGAACAGCAGATTCCAGTACCTTTGCTGGCACAGCTGTTGACAGTACAGCAACTGGTCAATATTCCTCCAATTTATTACCTCCCTTTGGAACCGGTATGACCCGGGCCATCTTCCACTTCTCTGAAAACACTGCAGTTGCAAAGCTATGCAACAGCGACTCCGCTAGGACCATATGACAATCCTTAAATATGTATTGTGTGAGACCATCAGGCCCGATGATTTTTTCAGCTTAAGCTGTAGGAGCGTGTACATTACGTTATCTAATTGTAGTCTGTCATTATGATCCGCTCCACTCCGTTTCATCTCCCTGCCTCCGCCATCCAAGCCCAGGTTAGATGTGGATAGTGAAACCACATCCGACCTGGGTTTCTCCTTGATATAGATACGATATCGATACAGTAGAAATACTTACCAAAGACTTCAGCTGTTTCTGCATACGTCAAGGCCAGTCCTTCCATCCTTAAAAATTCTTACACTACTCTTTTGGAATTTATATAATTCCCAAAAGATTTCGGGTCCCTTGCCATGTGATTTTATACACGTTGTCGATATTGTTCTTGTGCAGTTTTAATTTTATTCTTGACTTGGGTTCTTCACGGAGCAAATGCTTCGTATTCACTCTTAAGCCAGTAGCCTTATACTGTTTGTGCAGAGTAGCTTTTCGTCTTATGTCCTTATGTCGCCAATTATCTCTCATATACCACTCAGGATAAATGTATCCAGATTGTATACGACTTCACTTTCACATAACATAATAATCATCAACATACAATCAGTCGTTTCATTTCCCGTAGTTTTGTACGTATAAAGTCTAATCTCTGACGCTCAGAACGTTTTCCGCAAATCTGCGTGTGTAAAGTTTACAAATTTTGCATTGAAAAAAAAAACGCTAGAATTTGTTCAGCTGTGTTACACAACGGATCTTATATCATTCCATATTTAGATATTCTCATTTTTATATCTCATATTTGGATATAATTTTGCTGTTTAAGTTTATCTTGTAGTAATAATGACAACGCCTAGCGAAGCAACTATCGTACCAATCCTGAAGTAATTACAGAGGCTTTTTTTTTTATTTTTCAGACTGAATGGCAATGGTTCCATTGTATTCAAGGTGAATGGGCCAGATTAGGAATGGATTCAGGTGGAGCATTACACTTAATGGACTTAGGTAAAACCGGTCGAGAAGATGGGTTATCTGGTATGTGTGCTTTCTCTATGAAACTACGGTCAAAAGACATTGTGCATTACTTTACTGTGTTGGACAATCATCCTGTACTAGATTTTCTTTATGATGCATACAACGGAAGAATGCCATATGAATTTCTTGATAGTAGATTTATGGATTCAAAAGATACCGCCCCTCGACTTTACGAAGGTTATCATATGGAAATTTATTATAATCTTTGTTTTCAACCAACAAATTATTACCCGCCTAATTACCGACGGTAATCGTTTATACATTTAATATAAGAAAGCAGAATTATGGTTTTATGAAGTTTCACAATTGTCTGAGGTTTTAGTTTGTTGCCATGTGGTTTGAATAACTGTCACTGATTCTATTTACAATGATTATTCAATACTTTTATTAATAGATATTAAATTTAATCTATTAATAAAAGTGAAATAAATTAATAATCGCTGGAGGCACATTGATATCATGTTCCTCTTAAAGTGTTGTATCTCTATAATTAGTTAATTCTATAAATATGTGAATGAAGATTGATGTATAAATAAATATTAAAACTAATAGGTATAGTATAATCATTGATATAATGTCATATGTATTACTAGTATTATAACTAAGTATGGAATACCGGGTAGTAATAATTCAGTTAGCGACACACTAGACAAAAAGTAAAAAAATACAGCTTCATCAGCTTTAAAAAAAATGGCTGAGGTCCGAGGGGGTTCCAGAGACAAAATCCAATAGATGTAGGTATATATTATGTACATAAAATAGACGCTCATGATTATCTCACTCCACGTTCATTACACTGCTTACGAATTACTCTTCCCAAACAACTATCCCGTGCAGTGATATCGTTTAGTTTTTTAGTTTTCTGTCATACCCAACTCAACAGCCAACATAACTTGCGTTTAGGTTAAAAAAATGTCTATATAAGTAGATAACATTTCTGTACTCTTTATATTTTGTTCAATAATTTAAACACTCAGTCCTATATCTCCGAAAGGGTAGTCAGTGGCGTATGAAACTCCTACAATATGCCAACCCTAACTTAGTTCCTCTTATGGAATAGGGGTCAATAATATTGCCGTGAACTGAGCTGGCTCTGTTTATATAATGTCATTACAAACGGGATCATTAAAAGACCATGATTTGACAAAACATACCCGTGACGTCACGACTATGCATTTCATACAAAAGTGTACCAAAACTACCGTTTTGACGTTTACTCAGTAGATGCTGATTTGATTTGACAGTCATCTAACCTATTGTCAAAATGGATGCGTTTAATACGCCCCTGCTTACCCCCCGGATATATGAGTGAGTGTACTTATGTATCTATGCATGTATTTTGTATGGAAGTTAGTTGTTGTTCTGAATGTAAATCTTAATTTTTGTTAAAAAGATTCACATTAAATCGTTAACTACAAAATATATGTACATTGTTATTGAATATATTGTGTCCAGAGGATGGGTTTAATGTATTTTCAAAAAGAGTATCAGTTTTTTTCAGTTTTTAGTATAACTGCAAATATTTGGTAAAACTTTTATAGAAAAAAAATCTGGTACTCACATTTTTTTTTTGTGATACTGATTCAAATTATGCAAACGTGCATATAAAACATGCAAATAATTTAAACACTCGAGAAATATATTTCTGTGGTAGAAAATGCAATGTCTTCAAAATAAATTAAAACTGTTACCGGCATTGACTCTCCTGAAAAGAAGAGACATTCCTATGTTACCGACTTGACCCCCTACGGCGCCACTGCAGTCTGCGACCAAAAGTTGGAAATAATAGCCACCATTTTCCGAAAATATAACACACAATGCGGACAACAGGTTTAAGATAAAATGAGATTACAAAATTAAATTTATTAAATTCAAAACTAGATCATTGTATAATAGGTATTTGTCAAGTCAATCACCCTTACCTTCTGATGTCCTTTGATTTGTCGTTGGGACGTGCGAAACAAAGGAGATAAAGATATATAAAATACATAGATAAATAAAAAACATTTTATTCTTACTTTTTGTGAAGTTTTATTGTACAAAATCCATTAAAATAACGTGATAACTGCTAAAGTACTATGTAATTCTTAGAGAAGTCTATTTTGTGTTTCTCAAAAACAGATTAATCTTTTAGGGGTCCATCTTTAAATTAAAAAAGAACCGCTGTGAAAGCGTTGTGGCTTGGGTACTGTAAAAATCAGCAAAAGACTGTAGCTAAGAATGATGACGTGGTAACCGGCACCGCGACGATAAAATGCCTGCAGATCACTTCACTTCAAGCGCTTTGATTTAAAACGTTTTCAACGTAATATCTTACCGTTATTATGCCGCTATACCCGGCACACAAGGACACCCGGGTCTTGAGCCGCATCTCTCAATGGGGTTGTGAGAATCTGGTCCAGTTCAGCGCCAAGAAAACACAGGCGTGCGCGTTTTCAAACAAAAAGTCTCCATTCCTTCCCCTTCCTACTCTTCAGAACACTCTACTGCCACTACAGGATAGGCTCAGTATACTGGGTATGGACATCTGTCGGGATCTCAATCCGCGTGATTACATCGAGAGCGTCACTAAGGCGGCCTCGCGGAAGCTCGGTGTATTGAACAAGGTGAGACGGTTCTTCTCGCCCGAGCATTTGTGTCTTTTATATAAGACCCAGGTTCGCTCCTGCGTGGAGTACTGCTCTCATCTTTGGGATGGCTATGCGCAGTATCTGCTTGACGCTCTCGATCGGTTGCAGCGACGCGCAGTCCGTATTATAGACTGTCCTGAGGTCACCCAGTCTCTTGAGCCCCTGCAGTTGCGAAGAGATGTCGCCTCTATGGCAGTTCTCTATCGCCTACATCACGGGGAGTGTTCTGACGAGCTCTTCCAATTGGTCCCACCTTCTCCCTTCCTCAACAGGACTACACGTGCTGGCCTGAGGAGTCACCGTTTGCGAGTCGAAGATATGCGATCCCGAACGAAACGGTTTGGCTCTTCTTTCCTGTGCCGATCAGTGAAAGCCTGGAATTCCCTACCAGCGCACGTGTTTCCTTCCCAATTTGATCCCGGGTCTTTTAAGCGGGGCGTGAAAAAGCATCTCACCAGGCCGCCATAGTGTAGGTCACCATGCTGCATTGACTAGACATGCAGTGAGGATGGTGACCACCACTCTTGGACTCCATTTATTGCTTACCATCAGGCAAAGTGGAGTCATTATGGTAGGCTTACAAATAAAAAAAAAAAAAAAAACACATCGGTCACCGTGTCACAAGTACAGCGTATCAGGACAACCTACAGTCTATCAGGACTCTGATACCCTGTAGGTATGTCTTCTGTAAATAACGATTGTCACACACATGTCTATGTTATGTATGTATGTAATATAAGAAATTTAAGTACTATTTATAGTAAGACTGATCCTTAACTTTAATGCTTTACAATAGTCACTAAAAAACATAGAGAAGAGGCTGACAATTAAACAATTTCGTATTTACTTTTTTAACTTTATTAATAAAATAAAACAAGTTCAGAAAAAAAGCATTTCATGACTCTTCAAAAAAACGGACTGATTTGCATTAAAATATGGTCACTATATTCCAATGTCACAGTAATTTTCTTCATCAAAAACAATCACTTGTTGGAGATAAATTTGTATTATCTGAAAGAAAAAAAACAGAGTGCTTAATTTGAAACGTAAGCGCAGTACTAACGTTTTAACTTTTGACTTTGTTCATGAAATACATATAATAAAATTATGACACCGGGAATTAACGCGATTTATATTTGCCTGACGTTTCGACCAGGTTGAACGAGCCGTGATCACACGTCACCACGACCACTAATAGTCGTCCGACTTATTTTATGCTAATTGATATTACTGCCACGTGTTTAATATTATAATATTGTAATTATACAAATTCAGAAGAAATAAGTTCACCAAGGGAAGTTCACTGTCTATTTATTTAACATAACTTGTGCAGAAACAACACCAACAATAAAGTTACTCGTAAATGACAGTGATAATAATAGTATCTTCTTCAAAGCAAAACTTTTTCTAGTATAGCATGAGTTTTGAAGCAGAGTTTGAAGATGGGGCACAACAAATTTTGCTATACATATGTGTGTAGTCATCTCAACACAATCTTAGAATGTTTAATTGACTAATTTTTGTTAAAAAACAAAAGAAAATATGTCGGTAAGTGGATGACACATGTACAAAAAAACAGCTTTAAAGTCGCTGTTATAAAATAGCATAACTTACAGGGCTCGACGTCTCTCTGGTGATTAAGGGTGGCCGTGAATTTGATTCCCCAATTTCACCTCACATGGTTCAACCGTTTAAAAACTGGCGGTTAGCGATAAAACTCAGGCAAATAAAGTATAATTTCCTAATCTTTTTTTAATTATTGCTTTGAAAAAAACAATGAATAATTGAATTTGAAGTATACACGACAAATTAACTAAAACGGTTCAACGATAAGGACAAGGGCAGCCACCACTTAGAACCATACTTGTTATTACGCGAGGCACTTACAGTTTATATGTACTGCAAGCCCATAGCAGCGGCGTGTGCCAGTACCGCCTCGGCCGCCTGCCGCACCTCGAGGTGCGCGCGCGCTGACTCGTACCAGTGGTGCGCCGCCAAGCGAGACGCGCCCTGCAGGTGGTTTACGTACCGCAACGCTACGGCCAAGTTGCCACGCTCCATCCAAAATCTGAGACATATTAAAAGTAAATACTTTGATTGTCGAAATATGACGTCATTTTTACTTTTTACTCGCATACGAATTTCAGGGGTTTTTCCAAATGTAAAGCCAAACATTAAAAGTGAGAATGCATTGTCTTAAAAATAAATTCATATGAGATTTTATGTAAACGGCTGGCGAGTTCAGCAATTATTACCTACTATTGCTAGAATTTTTTAGATCCTACTTAAGAAAATAACTAATAAAAACCTTGCTCGTTGTAGTAAATCAAACGTATCTAACTCTTTTGCAGGTTCTTTCGGAGGTTTTTCAAACTCTTCTTGTGGAATACCCGGTATCTAAAAAATTTAAACACTGATTATAAACGAAACACTAAAAAAAGTAAAATTATTACATAATTAGCATTACGTAGTAGTTGTCTCAAAAACTTTCTATTTTCTTTTGCCATCTTATCTCTCGTCATCTTAAAATCATATACGTTATCACCCCTGCTATTAAATAATAATAGTAATAACTTGACACATCTCAGACACGGCCGTCTGATCCCAAACTAAGCAGAGCTTGTACAATGGTAACCAGCGTCAGCTGATAAACATACTTAAATACTTCTAAATACATACATAAAATCGATAAATAACCAGAGAGAGAGAAAACCCAGACACAGAACAAATGATCGTGCTCATCAGACAAATATTTGTCCTGGGTGGGAATCGAACCCACGACCTCTAGCTTAGCAGTCAGGGTCACTAACCATTAGACAAACAGGCCAGTTAAAGACGATTCGAATGGCACCACACATGTCGAAATCGTTCAAATAGTTTAATAAATAAGGACATGACATATCATAAACACATACCCACACACGAACACTGGTATATATTCTTTCTTCTAACACAGTCGGGTAAATATCTTATATATATATATGTCAAGTTTTGAGTATCATTTTTTATATATTCATAAGGAACGAAAAATATTATATAAATGCTTAATACTTGTAAATTCTTGGTTAGTTAAAAATTTTGGTAGACCCAGAAAGGTACATTTCTTGATTTGATTACGCTTCCCTAAACAGCCCACGGGCCGTTCCTAGATATTGAAGTCTGCAAAATTCTGAATAAACAAGTAGGTACCTTCATAAATAGCAGGATAGACTGCAACCAAGACAAAATATAGACTGGCATTGGTCCACCATCTTCTTCCACCAGTGAGACCTTCATTGCGACTCGCTCCATCTACAATCATTTGATTCATAATCATCTAATACAATAATCAATCAACTTACTTCATATTATAAAAAGTGATCATTATAAAATGTAGTTAGTACTTTTTTCTCGTAGAAGTGAGCTAAAGCACATTACAACAAATTTGGGATACCGATAACTAATCTGTTCACATATAAATATGTATACTAGCAACAATCTTACATTTTCCTGCACGTGGTTCATTTAATCTAAGTCATGTGGTCTATAACCAAATTGATTTTAATGATGAAAAATCAGGATGGAACTAATTTAATTTCTAAACTTCGTCTTTATTTTCTTTAAAAGAAATCTACTTTTTCAAATATTGGACTTACTTCTTTATATTTTTCTTTCAGCACGGTTTCTGGTACGAGGCCTTTTTCACGGACTGAGGGTGGTATCGACTTCAACACAGTTAGCACTAACTTGTCTTTTCCGTCTACAAAAAAAAAAAAAAAAACCGAAAATTCTTCAAACTGTCCAGTATAATGCAACAAATAAAAGAGTAATTGTTGAAATCAGACTACAAAACATACATATATTGTAGGAACCGATGAAACGCTCTCAAAATGCGACACATTAAAATATTCTTCTCTCAATTTCTTATTTACCAGCTCCTTGTTTAACTACTCCTATTTGATATTTGGGTGATTAATTGAAATTTGTTTAACAGGGGAATGTCACATGCTACCACTTCTTCTAAGCTATCGTCCAATTTATAACGTGCTGAAGATTAGTTGAATCTACCTCATTTTTTAAATTAGTTATGATAGGTCAGAAGATATTCAAAACACATTAACAGTATAATCACAATCTCACATAGTCGGGTGATAAATAAATTAATTTAATTTTTTTTTTTTTTTTAAAAAAGCTGTTAACATTGATGGCAGGTCAAGCTTAACACAAAGATGCATTGTCATCGGAACAGAATTTATATGCAACATTGCAGCTCAATCGGACACCGGGAAGTGGGTAAAATGATGATATGTTTTAACTGATTAAAAGTTACCTAACCACCTTTTTCGCCATCTATGTCTATATTGATTTCTTTCAACGCGGAATAAAATAAAGAGTGTGCCAAAGCCTCTACCTGTATCCGACAAGAGTGATAACCCTTTATTTATTTCGAGTTTATTTTGACCAGACGTATTTTACGAACCAGAAGCTTTTTCGATGGCATTAAGTTCTCTGTTGACATTAATGGACGGTCCCCCTTTTTTTGTAGCCGCAAGAAGAGAAGCCGCTGCCGCATATAGCTCTTGAGACCGTCGGGTCTCACGTTCAGCTTTTAATCGAACTGAAACATAGGTATACGTGTGTTACTTTACTTTCCAAAGATGCTCCCTTAGTTCTCTTATAATGGACGTTTGATACGTAGTGATTTATGTACAGCGTAGAGTCCCAATGTCTTCTGTGTCTCTAGGCAGTAGTCAATGTTTAGCTAGCTAGCTTTTTTTATTTGTCAATATTTTAACTTTTCTACAATAGTGACAGTCATCCTACGGAGTAATTTGCGTTTATAGCCAATGGACATGACCGGCATGGAAATAGTCTTTGTCGCTAACGGTCACAAGATTAAAAACCGTTGTAAAAAAGTTCTACAGATTGACTGATGGTATTCAAAAGGGACATCTATCATAGGTTCAAAGAAGGCGACGATCAACGTAATGACTTGACTAGAGAAGTAAACATTCAAGGATTCGTTTTCTATGAATGGTCCGGGTTTTTGTGATGATTGGTACCCTAATCGTACTGTATAAGCTTGTCTTTTTCTGATCTAATGAAGACGTTTATCGATCGATATTGTTCTGTGGACTAGGACTTGACTTGGCTCAATGCGTTACTGAAAAAATATAAAAAGAAATACTTATACCATTTAGTTTATCTTCAACAACTGTAAGCTTCATGGCCATGTCAGCAAGTTGAGCCTGAAACTTATTTTTCTCGGATTTCACTTTATCAGCGACCATTTTGTTGAACTTTGCCGTTACCTATTGAAACAGATATTTCTATAAGTTTTATAATTGTCCAATTTGGTGCTTAGGCTGGATTATCAGTTATTGAATTAAATTGAATGATAACAAAGTGACTACCGTAAAATGAAATATACCGTAATTTTACAGGGGAAAACACTGTAAGACTGTAAATCTTATTCTTAATCTTATGATCTGTTCAGGTTAAAAAAAACTGACTAAGAACGGATTTCCTTTGGGTGATTTATACAGTATGTTTCCTTGCCTATATAAAGTACTTGAATTAAAAGAAACAATACTAAGAATCGCTCAAAAGCTGATTTTGAGCGTGAGTTCAGATGTTTACTTAAAAAAGAAACGGACTACAGAGGATTATTGAAAACAGAAAATATTTGATCGCTTGAAAGATTCAAGTGACTGAGACGCAAGACTGATAATGTTTTTTCGGCAGTCAACATAAAAATATATATATTTAAGTATATTTGTTAAAAAAACAGTAAACAGCCTTAGTAATATTATGACACTATTCAATTCAGATTACTATTACAAATCATAAATAATATTAAAAAGCCCTTTCGGTGGAATCGGTTCTCATAAACAATACAATATTGTAAAATAAAATTATTATAAAAAAACTGTATTGTAGCAATGTGAGGATCTTCTCTCAACCATAAAGTCATATAGTTTTTTATTTATGTATGTGAGTCATAGTGTGTCTTTTTAAGAATAAACAATTACTGTGATTCTTTCCAACTTTTTTATTTCGACAAAAATATTGACATAAGAAGCCCAGAGCCAAAGATGATTCGTTCCAGTAATGAACAAATAATATATAATTGATTACTTTTCGAACACTCAGTCACTTTCTGCTGCTCCATATTGTTTTATGTTTCGATAATTAAATGTATGTTATAATTGTTTATTTGGATTTATAATTTAAAAGTATGAAGATTTTCTATAATTAATAACTGTTTTATTTATATACCTCTTTCTCCTTCTCTTCCAGTCTCACAGCAAGTGTGGCCTCGTGTTTTACACACTGTTCCTGCAGCATTTTTTTCAGAAGCCGATCATTTCTTTGCTTTTGCTGTTCGGCCTGTAATAAATGAACTTAGATTTACAAGTAATTGTACAAAAAAAAAAACAATTACATCTGATATTTGCATGATAAAGACATCGAGAGAAGACTCCAAAAGCGAAGCTCAGGAAAATTGCCCTGCACTCTGTTGTGAAAAGTCAGAAAGTGTCTGGGGGAGTGCTGGCACCAACTTTGATGTATGGCATCGAAACTGGGATTATCCAAGAAAATGTGTAAATGCGTTTACTAAGAAGTATGCGTAATGTTAGATTTAATGACAGAGTGACAAGTGATGTGGATTTCTAACCACATCATTCAAATCAAAATCGTTTATTTCAACTGAACAATCATAGGTATTTCTGAATTGTCAAGAGAGGAAGTCGGTCAAACTAAGTCAGTCATGAAGCTAGTTGCTTGTTCTAATACGTAGATCCTATGGAGAAGAAAAAGTAAGAAACTGCAAGGACACTCTTTTTCAAATATATTACGTAAGTTTTTTATACATTTCTCACTCTGTCGAAAGAAAGTCAACTCAACGGTGTGGGTTGAAAGAGGATGTAATGACATGAATAGAGAAAGGAAGGCTGCGTTGGTTTGGGCACATTGAAGGAAGAGAGACTATATAAAATAATTTATAAGGGACTTTGACTATGGAATTTATAAGGCTACTGTGAGTTAGCGAGTCAGGGCGGCCTACCCGCAGAAAGTAGTGTATAGTGGTGATGACTGTGGAAGAGGTGAAAGTTGTGTGTTGGGATAGTGGAAAATTGCATTTAAAGGCGAGGCACATGTATGTATGCATTATAATTATGAATCGGTAGTTTTACAACGAAAATGTTTACGAGTAAAACGGGGGCCTAAATATATATAGGCACAACTTATTTTCCTACATATGATTATAATTTTACATAAAACTATTAACAAGTACATAAAACTTAAAAATATATGTATATCGAAGTTAAATAAAAATGAAATTTTATACTAATATAATACATACTTACGTAATAGATACATACATAAGCTCTTTATTGTTAAAGTACGAAAATTTATAGAAATATATTATTGTAGTTACCTATATACGAGTATACTATTATGTTATAATAGTGGCAGATCTTTGCTTAGGCATGAATGGGCCGGCTCTAACGGTGCGATACCACGACCTTACAGATAACGGTTTTGAAATCAGTGATGTTTCCAGAGGTCCAACTACCCCTCTCCTCTTTTCCAACTCCTCATCCCCTCTATTTGTTCCTCTCCCCGTACCCCCCCCCCCCCCCCCCCCCGTAAACCCCCGTCACCGTCAAAGGCGGGCAGCGTACCTACGACTCTTGAGTTGCATGTGACCATGTACGGCGGTTGTCACTTACCATCAAATGACCCGTCTGTTCGTCTGTCCCCTACATATTAAAAAAATACAAACTGAAGTCTATATATAACTAGAGGCCTTGGCTGTTCAGCAATGTAACCATTACATTGAAAGGAGAGATTATGGATGAGATAAATATATGTATTATATATGTGTCTGTTTGCAACTATTTTACTTTAACTTTTACCTGTATTAAATAGACGTGTTACATTGCTTAATTACGTATGTAGATCATCGTGGACTTTATTGGGCAAGCAACTCAGGAGAGAGTAAGGTATATTTTACAACCTTTTAAATAGTATTTTAATATAACTATAACAACAGATATGCTGTTTTTCTTGTTATCGCTTTAATTTCAATTTTTCTTTGTAATGTCGATATTTTTATTTATTTTAGGTTTTATCTATGAGATAGTCATTAATACTGTACTTTTAGCTTGTGTATAAATATACGTTTTTCCTCCTTTTTATAGTTTCCGCTAACTTGTTATATATTTTTATGGACATTGCTAATGGGTGTATATTTAATCGCGTGTTGGGAAGATTTAACTTTTCGTTGTTTCTTGGTTAAAATGTTGTCTGTTTATATTTTCGTTTTGTAAATAAATCTAAACTGTATGTTATCTAAAATAAATTGTGATTACCAAATCTTTAAAGTTCTTGTCTATTTCAGCTCTTCTTTTGGCAAGCGCTGCATTTAGTGCCGCTTTTCTGTTCTGCTCTACTTGTTGACCTTTCGGCAGTCCTGTAGGAAATAGTTTGTCTTTATACAAAAGAGAAGATATAGCAATATGGAAGGAACCTTCTGTTTTGTTATTGTTTAAACTCTGTTTTAGATTAATAAATCCCGTCAAATGGTTAAAGCTTACTTTTGTACATTTACTCAAGAATTCGTCTGTCGTTTTTTTTTAAGGAATACTTGCAATGTGGGTCGCACATTACTGGTATTCTTTTTAACCCCTCCATCTAAGTGCTTATGTTAGGAGTGGGTCCACTACCGTAGTGAACTGGGTGGGTTTTAAACTGTATCGCAAGTCCGACGCCGTAGCCACTGCGCTACCGCCGCTTAATTTATTGTAATGTAATTTCCGAGTCTGTTCTATCTATAGTTCATTTTTAACTTTTAGCCTACTTGTCGCCTATTTATTACGCGAACCATAACAAAGTAATTGAATTGTAGTTTATTAAAACATGTTTTATAGTCTAAAACTAGTATAACACTACTTACAAGTACAACTATTAATGAAGAAGTAACTAGCGAGGTATGTCCTTACTACAGGCTAAGAACTATAGTCTGGCAAATCCGTTTGTAACACTCCCATGGTCCGAGCCACTGGCGGCGTACGTTACTACACTTACTACCCGATCACGTGTTGTACACCAGGGATGTTATGGAGCTCCGTAACCGTAACCAAAATTATCGGATATCCGTAATAAAAAAAATAAGCCACGCGTCTATCTTGTAATATGATTGTTTATGATTTGTTTCGTGGTTAGGTGTACAAACATTACAGCTTTTTATTTACCAGTACTTACTAAGTTACAAAGTATTGTGTTAATAAGAGAATTGTTATATCTAGCCTAGTTTGATTGGGACATTTTTTGATGAATTTTATACAGAGTCTGCGAAATGTAAACAGTGCGGTAAAAAGCTTTCACGCAAAGGAGGTGGATGTACGATTTTAAATTTTGCAATAGCAAAAGCAATGGTTATAAAGATTGATTCTTGTGTTGTAATAATTTCTATGAAAATATTAAATAATATATTAAGAGAAGTACGAATATAATTTTTGTTTTCCAAGTTTCCTCAAAACCAAAACATAACTATGACGGAATTATTTAGAACATTAGGAATCAGGTGTTCTTTTGTCTCCGTGATTACATAACATCGCTCGTTTCTTTCCCCGTCACCCGCGGACTATGGAAGTGTCACGTAAACATTTGCCAAGCTACAACCTATCACGGGTAACTGAAGTTCAACCACCGGATTGTATCTGATCTTTTTATTATATAGGTGAAGACACGAAAAGCGATTGGATGGCAGTAAATAAATCTCTTTTTTTAAGATTTATTCGCTGCCATTCAATCGCTGTTCGTCTGTCCCCCTATATAATAAAAAAAAACTTTTTATAAATATACAGTAAACGTTTCGAAAAATGTGCCTTTCCTTAAATATTTACAACACTATTCATCATTATTATATTATATATTACTCTAAAGAATATCTTGTAAAAAAAAAAACTTACCATCATACGCACGGTTCACTCGTTCAGAGAATGCTGCGCTCGAGTCTTTCAATTCCTGATCTAATTGTTTCACCTAAAAATAATTTATAAAATAAAATGTAGAGGGTGTTTCATGTGAATACATTAATTGAAATATTTTATTCCCTCGTAAATATGTAATATTTAGTACTATTTTAAACTTTTATTTAATTCATAACCAATACACATTTCTTTAAAAATTACGCGGCCTCACTCATAACACAGAAATATTTTTTTTTTTGTTTAAACAATACTGCAAACATATCAATTACATTTTTAAATATAAAAGAAAAACCAAAAAAAAATTTAAAATAATAAAATATTGTCCCACCGGCATTATGGTACAGGTACAAAGCTACCGGTGGTTAAGGCTCCAGAGGAGCCTCCTCTAAATAAGTGCCGTATCAAGAAGGACTGCCTTCTGCATCAGGCCCTTCACCCAGATACCTAACGTGAGCCTCTGAAGGTGTTGGTCGAGTATACGAGTATTGTGGTTCTGCTTGGCTTTGAAACCTCTTAGCACTGTGTTAGAGGGTTCGGGTTAGGCTATCGTTTGCGGAGAAAAGGCATACAATATATTGCAAGCAAAGCATTATTAATATTATTAATGATTATTATATGGAATTAAAGAAAAAGATCCCAAATCCTGGATATTTTATCGCTGTATTCTCTGCATTTTAACCATGAAAGTATTCATCAAATAATAATATAACGATATAATAAAAATAATGTGGAAATCTATGCCGTTTTAAATATTTTTGTAAATGAAACGAACTCTTTTAGGATCTTAGCCATATTATATAGTACAGCTTGTGGGCGTGATGTGCCACCAACAACCGCTCAGGGACAAACTGGTTTAAACCAGCTCCCTAACCTAAGGTGTGTCACGTACAAAGTAAATATGTAGATGATTTAATTTTTGAATTGCCATTACTAAAAAAATATATAAATTTTTTCTTCATACTATAAAACCAAATATAAATTTATTTAAAACAAAGCTATATAGGAACATAAAAAAAAATGTAGACATATCTATAATACCTACACGATACCCTTCCAAATCAATTTTAAAATTTAGGCTTTCAAACTCAACATTTTTAACGTTCCGTATCAAAATTAAATAACGGAAAACTTAATGGATCACCTCAGCCACAGAGCCTGTTCATTCGTTGGGCCGTAGTGCCAGCCCTATGAAAATAGGTAAGAATTTTGGACTCTCTTAGGAAGTTTTTGTTCTGTACGGTTATCTATTCATGTAGTACGGTACTTACTTACGTATTATATTTCAACTTGTTCATAATATATAATTAATAGCAAGAATTAAAGAATTAAAAAAATACTTACGTATCGTAATGTGCTGTATAATAAAATATCTGGATCACCTTGTATAAATGGTTTTTTGTCAGTGTACTTCAGACCGGGGTATACGGCTAGATTCTCCGACGTGTATTTGTCGACTAGGGATTCAACCTGTTAAAGTTTAAAGAGTTATTATAAGATTACTTGGGGAATATTTTAACACATACATTCAAGCCTATATCCTCGAAAGGGTAGGCAGGGGCGTCTCAAACGAAATTTCCGCGTTCAATAGCTTTCTTAATTTTACATGGTTTAGCTAACCGTTTTAGTGGTTGTTAAAATCAATGAGTCTTGCCAAAAGAGATGATAGAGGCGATCTTACCGAGTTTAACGCTGATTTACTAATTGTTGCTGAGCGAGCCGAGCTTACCGCTGAGCCAACAAATCTTGCCAAGCTAGCCTTGCCGCAAAATAACGATCATTAATAAACTAATCATTAATCTAAACTTCTTAACTTACAATTTGCCACTGCCTGTCCTTTGCCAGAGCTTTGTCGTTCTCCCACTCATATTCTATACGGGATGCTGTGTATTTCGTTTTAAAATTTCTGTACAGAAGCTTCGCATTCTCTATTTCATCCTTGGAGGCTTGCACACCGCAGTCCAGATAACGGGTCATTTCGTCTATACAAAACTATCTTCTTAGAATTCGAGTAAGTAGTGGAAGGTTAGACAATTCAAGTAATTAAGGACAGTGATGAAAGAAAAGATTGATATTGTTAAATTTAAATACATATATAATACACAGGAACGGGCACCAATAAAAAAAAATGTGACTGCGTGCGTGCGTTATTGCATGTTTATCTTATTTAGAGATCTATTTTTATAGCTTTTATGCACAGCTTCACGGCCTAGGCCGTTTTATACCACGTTAAAGCGGATCCTAACTGTTAATCCAGATCATAAACAAGCTGTAAGAATGTTTTTGTCAGAAGCCCATTGGCAGTTTTTGTTAGAGTAACAAAAAAGTAATATACACAGAGCTGTTGTACTCACCAAGTCTAGCTATTGAGGTACAAGCATTAGTCAATGATTCCTGAACAAGATCTTCTCTTTCTTTCTTAGCTTCATGCAACTGCTTAAGACTGTTCATGCAGAAGTTTTCCATAGTTTCGTCAACTAACTGAAAATTTAAAATTATAGAAATCGTTACACTTACCATCCATTCGTGTAGGTACATTTGTGTACACTGTAAATGAAGGTAAACGTAGCTAAACAATTAATAATGGAAATAAAGTTTTCCAAAATGGTTTGTTTAACAAGTTTTGTAAATAATTTATTTTGCGAAACTTGATTGAATTGAATAGAATAAGTTTATATAGTCATCAAGAATCAGTTGAA
This sequence comes from Tyria jacobaeae, assembly GCA_947561695.1. Classification (NCBI taxonomy): domain Eukaryota; kingdom Metazoa; phylum Arthropoda; class Insecta; order Lepidoptera; family Erebidae; genus Tyria; species Tyria jacobaeae. The sequence continues at coordinate 8,588,519 of OX387231.1, read as the reverse complement.
TGGATGAACGAATTAATAAACATTATAGCAGCACGTATTCACGGAAATGGAGCGCCAAAATTTTGATACGGGGCCCCCAAATGCTCGCGCGTTGGCACACAAAAGTCGCGCGTAATACGAGAGAGAGAATCGAGGCGAATTAAATCCTTCTCGACAAGATTTTAGTCCTGCGCCTTCCGTACCCTATCTTTCCCAGCTCAGGTTGTATATGTCGTGACCAGATCACCGAATTGACCACATCAAGTTTTGGGCAAACATTTCATGAAATCATCGTATTTTATGAAATGGTCAACTAAAATTTAACATATTCTTAAAACGTCAACGTTTGATGTTAAGCCACGTTATGCCTTATCATAGATTTAGGATCTCTATTATATAAAGGTTTTAAAATACCTATTCTAAGTCGCCTGTCTACGGTGTTGTCAGCCGAGATGTTGCATGATAAAAACAACGACATGAGCGCCTCTAACAGTATGTAACTATTATAATTCATGATAATGGTCATAGATTTTGATTTTGATTTGGTTTGACGATAACATGATGTGACCGACAATTTCATGGAATGGTTGTCCTTACGAGTATCAATGAAGTGATCAGTTTTATGATCTGGCCACGACATAATTATTGTGATAAATAAAAAGTATAAATAAACATATGTCTTGAAAATCCCTCTGCGTATACTATTATAATACTTTAAAATCCTTTTCTCATTGTACAGGTCAATTAAAACTAAAAATGTGATATCAAAATATTTGTTGTTTATAATAAAGTTCATACCTGAAAAATATGACTGTAGATTGAACACACAAACAATGGCTTGACCCAATAAGTATACTTTATGCATAAAAAATAAAAATAATGTACAGCATTAACATTACCGAGTTGTAATAACTACACGCTTGCTTCGCTGTGTAGTAATTGTTGTCGACAAACTCGCCAAGTTCTTTAAAACACTTCTCTATGTCGCAAATTCCTTGCGTCACTACTGGAGGTGGTTCTGGTTCGCAAGTTAATGAGTCGTCTGAAATTCAGTTTCTCATCTGTTCATCTTCACGACAAGTATAGTAACTAAAATGTAGTCAAGTCTTTCTCATATGGTTGGGGCACACAGCGGACGGGGCGAAACGGCGACGTGACGGAACGAGCGGATTAAAAAAATTGTTCTAGTACCAAGCGCCGAACGTTACGGCAACACTTGTGTGACAAGCTTCATATTAATTAGTACATTACAACCTGTTCCCGCCTCGTCGTTATCCCGCCCCGACCGCTGTCTGTCACAACCTTTTAAGCTTTTGGACTTTCCAGCTATCAAGTACCACAAGTAGGTACTTAGCACCTCCTTCACTGATCCGGTAAACTAGTACTCTTTTGGCCACTACAAAGAAATCTGGGTACGTATGCAGAGCTTTTTTCCTTGCGGGTTGCAAAGCCACCATTTGTTCGTTGCTGATCAGGATTGCTGAGTGACTGGAAGGAATTAATTGGATTGCGAGGGAATTGCGAAAGGTAAGAACGTACACACCGTGACATATTTCATTTATCGAGGTCACATAATTAACTAAAATTAAAAGTCAATTCGAAAGTGATCTTAATGTGAGGAATATTGATATTACTACTTTGATGTTTTAATACTTTCTTACATTTTATTTTAACTTTTTGTGTATAATGTGCCTATGAACACACTTTACTACTAACTTTAAATAAGAAGTATCTAGGAAAGAAATAAAGAAGTTATTTACCATCAGGGATTTATAAAAAACCGTGAAATAAAAAGTACTTTTATAAAAAACCATGGAAAGCAAGGAATTACAATAGCTGCTGCTGGGATGAATAGCTTAATTAAGATGCATAGAAGTGGGCACAGATATAGTTTGCAGGAAATTTTGGAAGTATAATAAAGTCTTATATTTATGTTACATAGAAAAATAATTTTAAACAATTGTTTGGTGATTAAGTGATGATATGACATGACATGGTCTGTTCGGGACTTTTAAGAGGATTTGAAGCCGGGAGTAACACGGTTTGACGTCACACTTGGCGGGCGTATTCCTTACCTTCACCATCTTCATCGCTCTTGCGTATGGGGGTAGCAGCTACATCTAATAAAAAATATGAATTGAATGATTGGATATTAACATTATAATTTCTTGAGGGAGGCGGAGACTGAAATAACGTTTTTAGTGGCAACTATCAAACAAAGCAAAAAAGCTGTTGGACAGAACCGGGAAGACTATTAGGTGACGTTGAAGGCATAATCCGAATTCAAAGTTGACTAAATTAAGTTATAACTTCAAGTGTTCATTGAAAAAAAACTATTTTACTTGGTTATTGACAGATTTTGGTAGTAGGTATTCTTATAGTATTGTCAACAAACTCAAAAAATATTATATGGGATTTAAAAAATCCTAGCAGCGCTGAATTTTCTTTCTCGGTAGTTTAATAAAATTCAAAGACACGTTTGCACGAGGTTGTCGATATAACTGCTGATTAATTGCAATTAATTGACCTACCCTATCTCTCTCAAACTCTCATGCAAGCGTCAATCAATCACTGATTGATGATTGGTTATCCATCAATCTTTACTGTAGTAAAACTGTATCTTCCTTGAGTTTTACACGGCTCACGCTGTATAGTCTCTTCAGAAGTACTATTTCGTCATATTATGATTGCCACATATTCATTACGTCTAAATTACGAGCTTTTGCTTTGAGATCTTGGAGTATAATCTTTCTTTGACAACATAAAAATGGCACGAGCCAGGGTATTTATTGGAAACTTATTTCTATGTACATTACCTGGAATTGATGCTTTTGGCTTGCCCTCAAGATTGCACGGTTTTGGCTTTTCTTTTTCTTTAGTAAATGATTCAATGTACTTTTGCATATCTTCTATGCACTGAGTAGCAAACTCGCCGTATGTCATGTTTTCTTGGTATAGAACAGCTACGAGATCGTCAGCCCAAGGCGCATACAGAGTCAGCCAATCTCGTACCTCGGGGGAGTTTCTGTAATATGTTACAGTAAGGTAACTATATTAATCTGCGATTGCTAATAAATGTCATACTTTAAGCGTTGCTTTTTAATCGCTATATATTTTTATTTTTCTATCGTGTGGAAACCCCACGGGTCATCACCCTACTGGGACCAGTAGGGTGGTATGTCGGACACGAACCAACTAAAACCACACGGTGTTCCATCACATAGTCCTATTGCCGTGGTCTCAGGTGTACCCCTGAGAAGAAATCCCTGTGCACCCCGGCAGACTTGGTCGCCTATTGAACAACAGACGACCCCGCTGTGGTGTAGCATCACTATTCAAAGAGGCTCGCGCGGAACACGGCGCCGCTGTCTGGGGCCTGCTTCTGCTAGAAAGGCGGATAGCCCTATCTGTCGCCCTCAGGCCAGCGATTATGGAGGCCGGAAATCAGTTTGCGCTGTCCGGCGTCTGGTGCGTCTTCTGCGGGATGGGAGAGCACTAGACGTCTCCCGTTCCCTTTCCGCCACCTCCTTGGCGAGCATCACCTCCTCGCCAAACGAGGCAACAGAATCCCATGCACTCTCGCTAGAGACCATGGACATAATTATGGTCTCCAACGAGAGGCTACCATCACCTATGGCCGCCGCAAAGTCCACATGCTCCTGCATCCACGCAGGGCACTCCACTAGTGTGTGCAGTGCAGTGTCCTCGCGGCAGCCCCCGCACTGGTGACACGTACTTCCCGAAGCAGCCATGTCCGGTAAGTACCTATAGGACAATGGGGACTTCCTCTACTTAAGTAAATACTCTATAATCTAAGACATTTGCATATTAAATAATATAGATTGTGGCGTACACATGCAACGTACTGTGAAGTCCTAAACATACCAAGCGTCGAATGAACGCGATTCGCGCGACACAATTAATACCCACGCACACAGACGACGAAAACAGCAACGTAATCTGATTGGTTGCCTACACATCGATTATTGTAAGTATAGCGTTATATAAATGTTATTGGTTAATGTATGTATTTTGGGTGAACTGACTACGATACTCAATGGTCAAAATGTACATATAATTGGCATACTTTAAGTATAATACAAGTCGATTCCAACCATTCCCTGGTGTTTCACTTCAATAGCTACGGTTCAAGGACTACCCAGTCTGGCCGGCTAACATAGGCACCCTACTCCTAATATTATATGCTTAGCTACGGTTCGACGGCTTATACGACCTGGCCGGCTAAGTAGGTATCCTCACCTCGATCAGCCAGCTGGCACAGACGTAGGGAAAAACTTATCGGGTCAGCTACTACACTACTACTACAGCTGATCCCCACAATATTAAATATATCCAAAATCTCTAACAGTTTATCTGTCTCAGACGATCTATATTAATACAGAGGAAGTTTTTTTTTGTTTGTTTTAATGACTCTGGAACTATCAGTTGGATTAGTAAGTAAGATTTGGATTTTGTACTATATAGAGTTTATTTAAGAGTGATGTTATTCCTAAAAAATCATACTGTGACCTTTAGAAGCGCAGCAGTGAACGATTAAAAGCGGTATTTTTTCCTCAGAACTGTAGTGCAGCTGACAACTTAGGTAACCTCTACTTACTGAATAGTGTGACTTATCTGTTACAGAAACAGTCACACTATCCTGTATGTAGTGGTAGGTAGTCACACTATCCTGTAGGCAATGGTAGGTAGTCACACTATCCTGTAGGCAATGGTAGGTAGTCACACTATCGTGTAGGTGGTGGCAGGTTGTAAGCTATGCTACAGAACTATAGAACGACGTGCAGCTTCTGCAGTTACAGCAAATGGTTACAAGCTATGTAGGTAAGTGCTACTTAAGTATATATTCCTACGTTCTAACTCAGATATATTTCTTTTTTCGCTATTTGTATACATAATTAAATGTTAACATTAAATGTTATTTAATGTAGGTCTTAATCACGCATGTGGTCACGGCCGATGTAACTCGGTCAAAACGTCGAGCAATTAACAGGTATTTATACCTTAAATACATGAGCGATTAGAACCCGCATGAAATAACTTTTAATTTATATATAATTTGTATATTACAAGATATATCATTAATTGTCGCCTGCCGTATTTCCGGACCGATACCACCTTCAAACCTTCAAGAAAAGAGCGTACTCCTACCTAAAAGTCCGGCAACGCACTTGTGACTCTTGAGTTGCGGGTGTCCATGGGCGGAGGTAGTCACTTACCATCAGGTGACCCGTCTGCTAGTTTGCCCCCTATCGCATAAAAAAAATCTATATCGACGTGTACTTAAGGTTCTACTAAAAACTAATCTATGCTATCTCAAGACTGGGATACGTGGAAGGACATAAAAAAACTTTCCCTAAAGTGAAGTTGTTAATGTCATTATTTTTTTTAAGTCTACTCCCAGATTAGGAACGATTACTGCGTCGCAAATAATGGACACAAAGAACACCAATCAAACAATATGTGGATCACACATTTTTATGACTTGTGTAGGAATCAAACTCCCACAGCTCTGGCTCAGCAGTCAGAATCACTAGCCACTAGACCAGCAGACAAATTGAACAAATTATCAAATGTTTTCATACAAACGTAAAAAAAACTCAAAAAAATAAAAAAATTGGCTCACTTGGCCGTCACAATGCCAGCTCCAGCTATGACAAGCATGGTTACCGTACCCCACAATAACGAGTCATCTTTAGGCGGCTTTGGGGGTGGTGGGGGCGGCAAAGGACAAGCTTCACGTTGACGCGGATTATATATTGTTTGGTTTGTTGGAATGCGGGTGAATGATGCTACGTGACAATCAACGGGATGGCGTCGAGACTGTGGACAAAATAATGGTTATTTAAGTTAATAAAAAAGCTTAAATTAAGTTAAGCTAGCTTGGAAAGATACTTGTCAAGCCACTCTTCTGTAAGAATACAGACACTCCAGAGCAGCTAACCAATCCTGCCCCTTGGCGGTTCAACGCCTCTAACAGAAGGGCACACAAGGGACAAACGTCGTCATCGCCTTGAGTTACGCGATAGAAAGATTGGAAACTAGGCAAATCTTTTTATAGTTGAAAGCTTCATGCGGCCTGATTTGCACTTTATTGCAGTAAAGCAAGTGTCGCTATTAATTTGAACGATTTTGTTAAGTTGGACTGATGTACGGTAGTATTATGTACTCTGAGCCACAAGTGCCAAAAAGAATAGGTAGGTACTTACTAAAATTGATCTTACACTAAAGCAATAAGCCGTAATTCTAAACATAGTTTATTACTGGAACTTTGAAACTTATTATTCTAAATTAAATTTGATTTCTATCAGTAAATTACATTCTTTAGTTTTAACAGTTAGTTGAAGAAGGTCAATGACACATTATCTCGTTCTGACACTACCTACCAAAAGTACCTTTATACAAAACTAAAAAACAAATCCAAATGTTTAACTCTAATGAGGTTCTTTGCCTTTATGAAATTTATTGTAGGCGACTTTTTAAGTAGGGCTTGTAAAAAAGATCTTACATAATCCACAACACGTACCTACATTCATAAAATATACCGACATAAATATGAGAATAGCCAGAAAATTAGTTTGTTTTATATATTCCAGGCAGCAATGTATGCCCATTATTGTTTCTACCATAATACGAATTACCAATAACTTTGTGGCGACCTCCACATACAGAAAAACACATATCTCGTAACATAATGACGTAGTACGTAGTAGTATTTTATATTTACAACTAGCACACCTGTTGACACCACTGCAACACCCCTTGTGGGTTTATTTTCGTAAAATCCGTTCTTAGCTGACCTCTACTCGGCGAAGGGAATATTCCTACCAAATTTCAAGTCTCTACGCCTTATGGCTCCAAAGATGTCGTGGTGAGTCAATATATCGGTGGAAATCTCTTATACTCGTATGTATATAGATAGATAATCAATGTGTAGGCAAACAACAACAAGATTACGTTGCTGTTTTCGTTGTGTGCATGAGTATAAATTATGCATATAATTACACATATATAATCATAGGTATAATCCTTGACGATCGCCTATCCTTCGCACCTCACAAAGTTCAAAGCTGTCGCTTAGGAGTAAAGTTAGACTTTACACAGCTTGCATTAGACCCATCATGACATATGGTAGTGTAGTTTTCGCACACGCTAGGGAACACAGGATCCATAGACTACAAACACTACAAAATAAGTTCATGCGCCAAGCTACGGGGGCACCGTGGTATGTGCGTAATGTCGATCTTCACATCGACCTAGAGCTTTTTTTTTTTTTTTTATACTATAGGGTGACAGACGAACAGACGGGTCACCTGATGGTAAGTGACACCGCCATCCATGGACACTTACAACTCAAGAGTCGCAAGTGCGCTGCCCGCCTTTGAGGGTGATGAGGGATGGGGGATGCAGGGAGCGGAAAGAAGAGAGGAGGGATGAGGAGATGGAAAAAAGGAGAAAGGAGATGAGGGGAGAGAAAAGGGGGCAGGGGGAATTGGGCCTCCGGAAACCTCACTCAATTCGGGGAAATGCAACGCAAGCGTTACTTCACAACCGGTTTTCTGTGAGCCCGTGGTATCGCACCGGTCGAGCCGGCCCATTCGTGCCTAAGCATGGCTCTACCACTGAAAACTGCCGACCATCAGGCAATTCATAAAGCAGTGCTACCTTAGTTACTTTGACTCTGCTCCGACTCACCCCAAGCCTTTAGTGGTTGCTTCTGTAAATTACACACCTAGTAATATATTACGTATACGCAGGCCTAAGAATGCTCTCGGAGAGCTAGATGATAACATCACACTCGCTCAACGTAGAGCGCACACAGCTCGCAAAGCTACCACAAATCGTCCGGGATTTCGCCCCCGCCGCCGTGGCCCGGAATACGCGTCGCGTTAATCATTTAAATGTGGGTCTTGGTCGCCCTAGTTTGCCAGCGATGCCCCAAGCCGAGGCCCTTGGGCAACGTCGCTTAAAAAGGCCGGTTGAGAGCCCTCAGCGCTTACCGTAAGCCCGTGCAAGGTTGTCGAGGCCATCTGCGACCAACAGCCATACATCATACAAAAAAAAAAAGGATCACGTTCATTCGTCGCTTGGTATGCAGTACGAGTTGATGCGTGCTCTCTTGATGCATGTTTCTTTAATGTTGTCGTTCAGATCTCCGTCCCGTATCTTGTTTGTGCCCTAAACCTTCAAAATTTCTTTTAAAAATCACAAATAACTGGGTAGGTATATCATTATCAACATCATTTCAGCCATATGACATCCGCTGCTCAACGTGGCCTACGTTGAATCCCTAAATTAATTCCAGTTAGATATACATATATAAAATTATGTTTGCATTTCTATTTGACAACGACTAGGTACTAATTAACATAAATATACACATTCTGTATACAACAAACTTATCTAACTATATAGACCTATACATCCATATACTAGCATATACATAAACATAACCTATATGAATTAAATATACCTACCTATTAACTGCCCAATCTACGAATTCATTGCATCTGCCCGTCCAAAGGTTGTCTGTAAGAGATCGCAACTAGCGATAAGACCACCGTTTGTGCCATCATGTATTGTACACCATTAAGAATAGATAGACATCCTTAATGGTGTACAATAAAGAGTATTGTATTGTATACCTATTTGCTACGGTATATCACATATACATACATACAACATTGTACCTGAAATATTTTAGTAAAATAAAATAAATACATTTTGTGAGCCATTTTCTTAAAGCTGCTCATTGATTGCGCTCGCCTAATGTTAAGTGGTAATGCATGCGTGTTATGTATTTCAAATATAAAATACAAAATACAGTATTGAAACTATTTCCAAATAAAATACAAATTACAAAATACAGACTTTTCTTTTTTATAGTACAAGCTTTTATTTAACTTACAATGTTAATATGTAAGTATGCTCCCAACAATTGAGATGAAATTTTGCATATTCGTTACGTTATGTACCTTACTACGTTTAGTTTGGATGACAATGGTAGCGATTCTGCCGTTAACATCACTAAACTAAAATTTCACTAAAAATCTCTTATTTTAGTGAACAGATTACAAATATGCTATTCTGCTTTTACGTCGAATTAAATTTAGGTTTCTACATGACAGCTCTTAATTTGAAATTGACATCACTAAAAGTTGAGTACGAAGATGTTACCACTACTTTAAAATAAAGAATGAATGATAAAGAGTTTAATAACGAATTCTCCTTAAACTACATTTTATTTTTTTTTGCATGCCGGTGAATGTTTGTTTATGCATAATTTAATACTTGTAGCAAAAAAAGAGTTAGTTTTGTTGCTCAAAGCTGAGAAAATACAGAGTTACGGTTCAAATACTAGCAACCCACCATTTAACATTTTTGTTATCTATGTAACTAACTGTCTATATCGAGGATGTACAAATCTATTAAGATCTGATATAAATCGGTCCGGAATAAATAAATACGTACCCAGTGCCTACATTAGTTTATTTGTAACCCCTAAAATATAAAACTACATGTGGAACGCCTTCACATTAATATGGAAATTGCGAGAGGTAAGAAAATATTCATTTGCTGAGTGATATTATTTATAAATCAATTTTGTTAAAGCTCCAATATAAAATAAAATATTTGTGTTTTACTTGTTTCCATTGTACTTTCCCAAGTGTTTCAAGTATTTTTTTATCAGGTAATCAGGCAGACAACTTAGGCTGTAATAGGACTATACAGCAGTGGCAGCTTATAAGTCTCTACAGTTAATAGCATTAAGCCATACATTCTTAAGCATTATGATTAATAAATAATTTATTTTTACTTTTTAGGTTTGGAGTGTATGTGTCTAAAGTGAAAACCAAAGCTCGTAAGGTGTGTGAATCAGTAAGGGCAAGTATGACCTAACTAATATAGAAAGAAACCTGCATTTGAATCGCTGCTCCCTGTACAGTCTCTTTTATGTTAAGAATTTAAATGATGTGATTGTTGATTATAAACTAATGTTTATATTTCTAAATACACATACAGACTCGGAACAAAATTATGACGGTGCTGATCTCACACACATTTGTTGGGTGGGAATGAACCCACACCCAACCATCTGTCATGCCTAGACCACCTCTGCTGCCTACTTATAATAATTTATTGATTACTCTACAAGAAAGCAATTGTAGGTCACAAGACACACTTGATCACAATGCTCAGGATATAGCAGCAGCTATCTCAAGCCATAGACATATAAATCAATAATAAAATTCATAACTTTGATTAACATTATTTCTATGTTATTGTATATCTTGTAAACTGCTGCTGTTTCTTGTGAGCACTTCCTAAAGCTTGTCTGTTATCTTGCCCAAACCATTTTGTTTTATTTGACATTTTCAGTTCATTAAAAGAATATTTTTATGTTGAGATATGTGATTTTTTATTGTAGTAATAGTAAAACTAATGTTGTAATTAAAATAAATATGTCTATTAGCAGTTTAATTAAAGTGTGTTTGTATTATTTCTTCTCTAATATGCCTGCCTGGCCTCTGTCAGTAAAACATAGTACTCTTCCTCGATGAAATCAGGATGTACATTCTCCTCAGTATACATATTATATTCATCATAACCTGGAAAGATACAGTAGATATAATTTGAGATATAAACATTACAATTTGGTATTGATGAGAGTTTTTTAAATCCTAATTTCAATAAAACATCATACATTTATATATTTCTAAAAACATACAGACTGAACAAAATTATAATAGTACTCATCTCACACACATTTATGCTGGGTGGGAATTGAACCCGCACCAAACATGATAGAAGTTTGGCTGAGTGCAATAAATTACCTTGTTCTACAGCAGCCTAATAGCTAATCAGTTAGCAAAAATTCAAGTACAGATAAAACCTGTTAAAATAGCACATAGATCAACCAAATTACACCTCTACCTAATATAGAGAAGCACTAGATAGAGAATACTTTATTTGTGCACTTCTATTACATGAGAAGTATCACATACATACATTTTTTTTATTGTACTGTACTATACCATCATGTTTTATGAAGAAAATGCCATTTGCCATGGAAATTCAAGCACACCGTTGAGTACTTTGGGATGTAGCCTTAATCCAAGATCATTAGAGCTTAAAAGTTTGCGAAACTTTTCCTCCTTATTTCTGAATGATCTCTTTAAGTTTTCCAATCTCAATCAATCTTGAAATTTTCTAAAAACAATGTATTTATTACTTCAGAGAAGAATGCCATGATTATATTTAATTGTAACATAAACAGTATACATACCTTTCCCCTGAAGCAGCCACAGTTCATATCAAGAATTCGTTGTTCAATTATACTATTTTGACGAAGTTATTTGGTCGATTTTGCCAAAAAAAGAACCTCAAATTTCTATTACTAAAATTAGTCGCTATGAATTTAAGTGATGTCTAATATTAGAGTGACGTTTTTAATTTTAGACAGTTTTTGACATTCAAAACGTGCGGGAGAATAGCGAATGACTAAATATGGACTAAGTTGAGTAACTTAGCGAATTTTGGTTCTGTCAAACCAAAATTAGTTTAGTCTTACGTTTTCAGAATACGAAACGTCGTTAGACAGGACTAAACTAAAATTTAGAGATTTTTAGTTTAGTTTAGTGAGTTTTGCAACAGCAGAATCGCCAGCAATGTATGGTTAACTAAGTGACGTCATTCTAAATCCAATATGGCGATTAGTTATTTTTAAATGGACATATTTATATTATTATTATGTGGATACCAAATGGAAGGGTTCATAATAACACAGTGATAACTAACAAAAACTAATACTTATTATATAATTTATACTTAATTATAGGGGACAGACGAACAGACGGGTCACCTGACTAGCGCCGTCAATGGGCGTCTGCAACTCGAGAGTCGCAAGTGCGCTGCAGCCTTTGTGGGTGATGAAGGTTCCGGGGGATGCGGGGAGGAAAAGAGAGGGGCATAAGGAAGAAAAAGGAGAGGGGGAGTTGAGCCTCCGGAAACCACAGTAATTAAGGGGAAAGGCTTCACAACCGGTTTTCTGTGAGGCCATGGTATCGCACCGATCGAGCCGGCCCATTCGTGCCTAAGCATGGCTCAGTGGTAACTGTCGAATATCGATGTATACGTACTGTTTAATAGATAACAGTCAGATCCCTTAGTCACCTTTTACGACACCACCGGGAAGACATGGGGTGGCTCTCTTTTACTCCACCGAGAACAACACGGCCTTTATTTAAATGTTGTAAAAATAAAAAGAACAACTTTAAATGGAATCACACGAATTAATTTATTACATTACACAACCTAAACTTAATAAATACAAAGACGTTTTGCAAAAATAACCATGACAATGACGATGACGAACTGAGGACTATGTTGATGATGGACCGTCTAGAAATGAAAATGACAATTAAAAAGATACTTGTACAATACACTACAATTTCACGTTCAGTACAGGATCAGTGTCTCCAGCCTCCTGTAGAATGCACCTTTTAATAAGATCGTTGAATACATATATGTTAAAATGTATTTTGAACAATAAGTATTTGAAATACTAATTACAAATTACATTTTTAGGCGGTAATTGAAATATTTCAATATGGTAATGTACTGTAATTAAGTACATGTAATTCAAATATTGCCCATTCCTGATAACTAGTCATAAATAAAAATGATAAAAAAAGGGGTAGGTACATATTTTAAGAATTAAAGGTACCACAGCCTATTTTAATAAAACAGGTGCCTACAATTCTAATAGGCTGTAGTAAATATCCTACGATGTCAGTCTAGGATACCTAGATTGCTCGTTGGTATTGCAAAGCACATGCTCTTTTTTAACCTTATTGGTATCAAAAGGGTATAAAAATCGTAGTGTATTTACATACTCATATATTTGTTATTTAACATACATCAAATCATAAGCGTATACCTATGATTAGGTATACGCTTATGCTATATAACTACTGACAATGTACGTAAGGTACGGTAAATGTTAGTAATTATTATAAATTAACATTATTTTTTTTTATACAGGTATGAAGTACACTATAAAGAATATAGAAATTAAGTTTTTTTAATATATAACAGGTAAACAAGGAGAATGGTTACCTAATGGTAAGTGACTACCGCCACCCATGGACATCTGAAATACAATAGTCGAAAGTGCCCTGCCCACCTATGAGGGGAGGGGCAAGGGGGAAGGGAAAGAGTAGCAGAGGTGTGTTGGGGCATCGGATATCTCACTCGGTGGTATTACTCCGGTAGAGGCCATATATATGTTTATGGAGGTTCAGGGATTGCCGAGACAACCTTCTTGCTGCGTATTCTAAATTCTCTCCACATATATTTTAAAAATCTGTCCCAAGATTAGAAAAGAGCTGTTAATCTTCAAACGGCTGAGCAGATTCTCTTGAAACATTGCTAAGAACACTCAATCATGTTAGCTTTCAAACAAAAAACCGCATACAATAGGTCCATTAGTTTAGGAGATTCAGCTGCAGCAGATATACATATTGTCATATTTTCAGCACAAGTTTATAAACGCGTAGATTTTTTATTATTAACAGCCTAGTAGGTAGGAAACTTGACAAGCCTGTTTGTTGGTTAGTGATCCTGACTGCTGAGCTAGAGGTTGTGGGGTTGATTCCCATCCATGAGAAATAATATTGTGATGAGCACTATTATTTGTTCTGAGTGGGTGTATATATAGTTTGTATTTAGAAGTATATATATATATCAGCAGTCTAGTTACTACAGTACAAGCTGTTTTGTTTTGGATAAGTCAGTTGTGTGTGAAATGTCTGAATAATATACTTCTTAACCTATAAACAGAAGCATGTGTTGCATTTATTTAATCTATAATATTCTAATGATAGAATGGAAATATATTCACATTATTAATATATTTGTAAACAGAATACATTTTAACAACTATAGACGTACATACACTCTCGCTCATATCACCGAAGCCATAGACAGAGTCAAGATTCTTCATCTCTCTCCTTAAATAACAAACTGATATTTGAGCAGAGATGAAGATAGGGTAAAAATCTTTTCTTTAGTAGTATAAAGTTGAGTAGCTAATGTCTGCAGTACCTGGCCAATGACTGATACCTAACTGCCTTAAATGTTTATTCTCTAAAAAAATTAAAAAGAATATACTAAAATACCTTCTGATATTCATCTACTTAATGAGAAGAAATTTAAAAATTGCATAAAACACATGCACTTTGTTGACAAGCATATTTACAAAGTGTGTGTTTTTTATTTAATACTCTTGGTATTATTATTTGTTGATGTTTTCAAATTATTATTATTTACATATATACTTTTTATAGGATAGGGACATAAGTAATTTACATTGTAGGTATTTCATGAATTATATAGTACATGTGAGAACTGTTTAGTCAATTATTTAGGTTGATGTTTTGTGTCTCCTGGCAGACTAAGTATATCATGTTCGCCTAGAAGTCCTGCCAATGGTAGTGTATGTGTTATTTGGCTCCCTTTGATATGGATGAGATGGATGATGGCTGGCGCATACACCATGCTCTTAAACAAGTTTCGTTGATCAGGTCTGGTCATATCCAGATTGCTATTACTTAACATAGAACAGTAATTACCATAATCATTATTTCAAAACTGTGTATTGCATTGTCCTCCTCTAATTTTATCTAAGTCACCTATCTAATTTTATTTTATGTGCACTTATGAACTGTAACAAGAAACTTATATAAATATTTGAAAAGAGTGTCTTTGGAGTTTCTTGTTTCTTCTTCTCCATAGAATCTAAGTATTGGAACAAGCAAGTAGCTTCATGACTGAGTTAGTGTGACCAACTACCTCTTTTGACAATTCGTAAATAAATATGATTGGTATGTTGATATAAAGATTTTGATTTTTAATTGATTTCTACTCGTGTCCCTTGAATTTTGGTTTATCATACCTTAATTCCTATTACACTTTACCTTAGGCAGAAAGGCTCTTTTGTAGTATACTAAAATACATATGTACATTACTTTTCTTTAAAGTTATTACTTTAACTCACTATTAGTCTTACTTTATATTAATAGCATTTCAGTCTTTATTATAGGTTGTTCACAAGCCTTTTGAAGACAATTTCTAGGAATCATCTAGATGTCACCATGGTTCATCATCGGAATCAAGCTCATCTGAAGAATCATCAGAAGAATCACTGCTATCAGATGATGAGTCTGAATCGCTGTCACTGTCATCATCAAAATACAGTGCTTCAACTTTTGGTAAGCCTGGCAATAAAGACATAGAAGCCATTTGGGCAGCCATTTCATTTTGCATAATTGACATTTCTTCCTGCTTCACCATCTCTGCCGCTTGTTCCAATTCCAATAATTCCAAACCTAAATCGCTTTTACAAATTTCTATATTGGCAATGTTATTACACAGCTCGTCTAATTCCTCAGATCTGCATTTTTGTAAAAAGATTAAATAATCTTTTATATACAACTGGTTTAGTATATATCTTGCATCATTACTGGTGTTAAACATTTGATGTATTTCAATCATTGCTTTTACAACAGTCTTCTTGCCTCTACGGAACAATTTAACTACATCATTTTTTACTCTATTGCACAAATCAAAATTCCTGAATATTGGATAAATCAATGCTCGTCTGTAGCAAGCAATCAAAACTTCTCGTACATCTTTAAATGTGCAGAACCAACTCAGTGTTGAAGATAGTTTATTTATAGTCCAGCTTGACTCCACAGTACTTTCATTCAAGGTGGTTCGCTTATCGTAACAATATCCGTAAAGGATATCCACTAATCCATACAAGACTTGCTTGTACTCTCTTGTAGTCAACAAAAAGTTTTTATTGGGTAATTCTTTTAGTACACCCACTTCATCATCTGAAAAGTCTTTTTCATTACTAGCATTCTGACTGCTAGAGACCACACTCTCGTTTAGATATGGTTCCAGCAATTCAGTGTCATAATAATCTGCTAAGTAGTGGTCTGACGAAAACTTGTCATCCTCATGTTTGATACGTAATGGTTGGCGTTCTTCTATTGATACATTCTCAGGTACTTTCAATTCAAAAATTTGTGGGAATTCATTACCTATATTGCTAAACTCAGTAGTTATTTTATTAGCAAAACCATAACTATGTTTGTTACCTTCATCATGGTCAATTTCTGGTTCAAAACTTATTTCATCCTCTTCCAGCATTTCGACGAGATTAGGATTTAGATCCGGTATGTCTCTAGGAGCAAGCAAGCTTGTTATCATGTCTAAATTTTCAAAATGTTCGCCAGGATTTTGTTTATCGAACGATAAATTGAAGTCTCCTGAATCGCATACGTACGAGCCTTTTGATCGATCATTATCGACAATCTTGCCTGGTAAACGCAAACGTAAAAAGTAGGGGCTTGAAACAAACAGAAAATTTTCACCCTCTACGTCTATCTCGGTGTCGCCGAGATTTGTATATGGAGCATGCACGTTTATATAAACATGATTGTTATCCTGAGATAACTGGAACCGTGGTGTTAACATTTTACTTCAGTAACGATGGTCAGCTTGTCATGAAAACGACTTTATATAGATTTTTATATCTGCTAAACAGAGGAGCACGTGTAAAGAAAATTCCACATAACCATCACAAAGCATGAAGCTATGAAAGAAAACGACGACTGACAAGTGACAAGAAGTCTGTTTTTACTTTTATTTTATGACCTGGCTACTGTACCTTTTAGTCAAGACAAGTAGTCATTAATCAAAAAATCGTCGCCTACTGGTAGCGTTCCTAGCAGGCTGGCAGCATTACCTCGTCGTCCGCTGCTTAAGGAAAAGGCCAGGCTGCTGTTCACGAGAAATGTCGGTCAGTCGTTTAACTAGTTCCTTATGAAGGTATGACCTATGAACATAACTCTAGCGTCTCCCCCACAAACGGCTCAAAAACATAATAAATTACTGTATTTACGCCTTCTGAGCAGCACGCAGCAGCAGCACCAGTGGACCCAGATGGAACCATTTGGAAGATGTGCAAGTTACGCAGGTTCCGTCCCACAGCAAAGGTCTACCCATCTTCTAAAGCAGTAATGACATACCATCTGGTGTGTTCCCATAGTCTCGTACCAGACAATTTGGTTCACGTATGGCCAGAACAACAGCAGAGCAAGAGCGGTGACAAGAGCACGGTGGCTTGTCATTTATCTTGGCATGTCTAGATGTACGGCATGCACTTCTGCTACAACAAAAGGCCATGGTGTCCTAGACTGTCAACAGCTTCTCGACAGTGGCAACAATTCGAAGAAATACAAAGAGCTCCTAGAGGAAGGCAAGTAGCAAGGCAGAAAGTGGCATCGTCCAACAAAGTGCTTATGTTAGGCGATGGGAGTGAATTCATAGGCCTGATTCCCATTCTCCCACAGCCAACAAGCGAGCGCTCTCTGCAACATTGGATGACGTCTCAATTAAAGCATATCTTTTTAAAGTGCATAGCGTCTCGTCCCATTGTCTTTGAGAGGATGGATCAGCAGGTAATAGAGAATTGGGGCAAGCCATCTTCCAAGTGTTGATATCATCGTTCTTGTAGAACACTTCAGAATTAAACAGTATATTGATTAGATTTTTTTCTGGTTAGCTCTTCTGTGCCGTGGACAGATGACAGAAATGCGGCAAGGCTGGCGTCGAGCTGAATTTTGCGACCGCCAAGACCACTCAAGCGAACAGGTAACGATGCTTGGAGCCTGGCTCGGTCGTTCAACTCCACATTTAAAATTTTTGTGAGAGTGTTTTGAATAATGTTGTTTTAATAGTTGTAAATGAGTGCCTAATTTTAATAATGGCAAAAGCATAATCTGTGCGAAGGCCAGCCAGAATGTTGAGGTATGTATTACCTATTTATTTGTTATATCTTTTATCATCAGCTTTTATTATTATTAAATTGACAGTAATTATTAACTATAATCAATTCAAGAAAAAACATTTTAGTAGTCCTTTTGTAGTAAACCACGAGTTTGACGTTACGTTTCGTTATTCTGTAAACCTAAACACAAAAAGAGATAATACAATCCAGCAAACTTTTGTGTTTGTTTCCAAAAATATTCATCGTCTTACCTCATTCTAAAATGGGAAAAATTAAGCACAGGATACTCTTTTCTATTTTAGGAGAAGTGTTGATATTTTTTGTTGTGTGTGGGTGGACTTTACGTGGGTGCATTCCCAATATAGTCATCAACTTTCTTTTTATTCACATTAATTTGTAGCGGTGGTTGTAGTATCGTATTTTAAATAAATAAGACAGGTAGAAGTTTATAGGATTAGATTTTATTTGAATGTACATTGAAAACATTCATAGCTTTTAGAGAGTTAGATTGTACGTTTAGATGTGCAAAATTAATGCATTGGCAAATGTCTATTGTCATTATTATTCTGACATTGACATATTTGTAAATTTATATCAAATTTCCTAATAGTATATTAATCAAAACAAAAATAACTTCTTTTTATTTTCATAGCAATTGATAGATGTATATTTAATTTAATGAACTGATATCTATTTTAGATTATTACAAAAGTGATGCCAGTCGGTCGAAAACGTTGGAATTTACATGGTAAGTATGAATTATTTTAATAGTTTCCTCTGCTATATATATATCTACCTACCTACCTATATACTGACTTTGCATTAAAATTATTAACTTATTATTAATTCAAAGCAAACAATTATATTAGGGTTATTATTTAATAGTCCTTGACAAGGAGCTTTAATTAATGGTACATACTTGAACAATTAAGTTCACTTTGTAAATCCTATGTTATTGAACTAATCAATAGTTTTTTACTTTTTAGAGTTAGTTGAATGCCAAATAACTAAATTTGATTCTAAATTTATTAAAATAATGGTTTATTTAATTTGTTTGACAATTAATTAGTTATCCAGCAGTGCAGTCCAATGCTTTACATAGGCCTCTCCCAATGTGCGCCAGGCACCCTGTTCTCCACCTACAACATCCAGTCTATTTGGCTGAGGGGCATCCCACTTTTAAAAATTAATTAGTATAGCAGCTACCCATTGTACTTTATTAATATGTGTTATGTTGTAGTTCTATATTTAAAACACAATAAGTTAACTGTGATACCTGTGATAGTATTCAATATATAATATTATCTTTTGTTGATGGTGCATTTGGCACAGTCAGAAAAGTGTGTATTCTGTATGTGATGTCATTAGTGTAATATTTCTAAATGCATCCCCAGTTTTTTTTAAATTCTGAAACTAATAATTCTAACTACAGTAGTATAAATATGAAAGTCAGTTTGTTGTGTGTAGGTGTGTAGTAGGAGTGGAAACAAACAAATGCCTGTTGTAATGTGCATATCTTATGTGTATGACAACAGCAGTTCATAGTGATGTGTATAGCTTTGTAAGTAATGCCTAACCAATAATGCATTTTAGTCTCCTGTATTAAATCTTTAACACATTGGTTTTTCACCTACAATTTGTAAAAAATATAAAATTAATGAATATAGTCCTGCTCTTGGTTGTTTTAGTGTACATACATATATGTTTAATTATAATGAGTACCTCAACCTGTTTAACCATAGTACTTTAGTATACTTTCTAAGGTTGCTCTTGCTTCAGATGGACCACAAGGATCCCTGAGACGTCTGCGTAATCAGCTTGCAGAGGATGGGTGTGCAGAGTCACAGGTTGTCCTTGCTAAACAATTATTAGAAGAAAAATGTGGTATGTTATATTTTTGAAATTCAATGAACATTTATTCTATTAGATATTGTGTGATTTTTCCACAAAGCTGTGAAAAGATGTATAGAATTTGTCACATATACATATATTTGTAAAATAGAATTTAATACATTACAATTAAAGACTTGAAAAGATTCAATGACTCATTGATTTGAAATACATACAACATAAACTAAAACAGAATTTTAATTTTGAATAAAACACAGATTTTTTTTTTAATTATTGTTCACTTTATTCTCCTATAATTATGAGTACTTTGTATATGTTTCACTTTATATTTATTAAAAATCATGCTGCACTTTATGGTTCCATATTTTAGTAATCAAATTTTGTTAAAAAACAAATTTCCAGTATTTCAACTAAAAGTAGGTTCCATTAGTTCCAGATTCCATATGTATCCTGTTTATTTTTTTATATGATATTGCATATTATAGTTCCATATGTTAGTAACCAGACTCTTTTCGTTACTGTATTTAGTTTTCAGATAACTGAAAACTAAGTAGTCTTGTGTCTTTATAGACACAAATAACACTTGTGTCTATAAAGACACAAGTGTTATTTTGACAAAAATGCTATAACAAATATTTGCTTTTATCTTTACCATACAGACTATCTAGTTTTTCAATAGTTATTGTAATGCCGATTTGATATATGTACATTGGCTCACGTTTGTTATATATGAAGGCAATCTGCTGCAGAGTTGTAATAACACCTACACTTTCCTAATTAGAATTTGATCCAACTAATGAAATAGAGGCAAATATCAATAGATATGTTAAAATTATGAGTACATTGAAAGGGAAAAAAATAAGGAAATGCAATGAGACAATGAGCATGTTCTCGGAGAACATAATTACTGATTTTTACGGGCTCTTGAAGCTCTTTTCTGACTTCGTTATGTGCATGTAGTAATCAATTAGTGCCTGTTATATTCCGCTGTATGTATTTATCTACTGAGTAATTATTTAGAAAAAAATATGTATTAATTTTAGTTAGTGGAATTTGATTTAATCTGAATTGAATTTGATTGAAATTGAAATTGAAATAATCTTTGTATCCTTATGGGCAATTATGCCTTAAATAAACTATTATTGTTATTGTAAAAAAAGGAAGAAAGGGGTTAGAATGGAATAGAACATTCTTTATTGTACACCATTAATAAAGTACAGACGACAAAAAGTACTAATGCTACAAATTATATACCACGCGGTCATATTTAAAGCGAAGGAATATTGCTTATACCGATAATGGATTGGGAATTGTAGTACGTACTGGCCGTAGTCGGCAGGTCCGAGCGCCTCTAGAATACTCTAGATCTCTATGTACTATTATTAACGAATCCTTTTGTTGTCAAACTGAAATATTTAACACTTAAATAACTTTATTGTTTGAATATTGCTTTCTACATTTGTTCTATTTATAAACTTGCATTTATCTTAACTTGGAGGGGTGTTAACAAGAATACCAGTAATGTGTAACCCACGTAGTATTATTTTTAACAAAAAAAAAAGGAATAATTACATATATACTAGCAATTAATTAATTATCAATTAATTTCTAGTATTCTTATAATAAGAGTATAGGAGTAAGAGTAACTTCACGGACTAAAATGTATAGAAATATGCAGACAAAATCACAGTATCTATAATATGGTCGTTTCCCATTCTCATTTCCCATAATATTACTCTGTTGGGCTCTTTGCCCTTCGGTGTGCCCTAGTTCTAAAAGAAAACTCCCGCATTAAAAGTGGCGACGGTAAACTTACCAAACATACATACAACTCAAACTCAGACTCCGTATTACTATTTGCGGATCAAAAAAATTTTCCCGAGGGGGTATCGAACCCCAACCCCAATATTGTTACATCGAGTAATTCCAATATGTTGCAATTACAGAGTTAGAAGCCGACCAAATCTCGAATTTTAAACAAGCGTTGGAGTGGTTGATTTGTGCTACAGAAAAGGCTCATCCTGAAGCAAGAAGAATGTTGAGAAGGTAAATAGTTGAGAAGGTCAATGCCTGTAGCTGAATGTAATGGCATTTCTCGCTCCTCCGTTCATAGACAAGCAGTCAGTAAGAGTCCGATATACCCCTTCGCCCTCCCTTGTGTGAAGGACATCTATGAGAATCTTCCATCCCGTCAACAGAAATAAGGGACCTTTAATGTAAACGATATAGTAGCTTAGTTGTGTAAAGTGTAACAAAAAGTTCACAAATAATGATTCTGACAAAATGCAGATTGTGTCAACTGTTTAAAATAGGAAGGTTAGAAGTACCCGAAACCGGCGAACCGGTTTAATGGCAGTAGAGGAAAGGATAGAGAGAGAGAGACAGGCAGAGAGAGAGAGAGAGAGAGAGATAAATGGTTATACCCTAATGATTATTTGAATAATCGATTGAGCCCTCATGCACAGAAAAACTTTCATCAGATTGTAATGTTAATAATAATCACCTTGGACATAGATAGATAAACTCTTTATTGTCCAAGTAAACAATCACACAATATTGTAAATACATATTCTTCAAAACTACAGAATTTGTACAAATGGCGACGCTATCGCGTTTTGTGATCTCTTCCAGGCAACCTTTGGATGGAAACAGAGTCTATATATGCCAAGAGGAGTTAGTTAGTAAAGTATATAAGCTTTATGTTTAAGTATAATTGTTTTGTTTTTTTTTTATATATAAATAAGTCGTATACAACCTCGTCAAAACAAAAATGTCAACTTGCAAAAAAAAAAACATCACATCATATCATAAACGTCATTACGACAATGGAGTGTTATAGATTTTTTGTCGCATGAAACAATAGCAGTTCAGCGGGACATTATTCCGAGGACTGCAATAGCATCACATTTCTGATAATGATATGAGGTAATCGACCATTGTCACTAACATTCCATTAAAATATGTGCCGTACCTTGCAGTATGCGGAGAATCGTTCATTGTGAACGTTTTTTTTGCGACTGCATATGCAGTGTTAGATCATCTGTGTAATAAATGAACGGAAATCTAAATGATTTCACTATTTGGAAGATAAAATGGGACAGAGTGCAGGATGAGTTGCGTCGATCTGTGTAAGATATTTGTGTTTGTTATGGTTTCTTCTAATTAATCAACCACAGTTTTCGGGAGCTCTTTTCGTCAAAAATATTTTAAGATTTTGCAGATTTCCTATTTAGGTGTCGGAATCAGCCAGGGGGGGTATATTGTAAGTTCTAAATTGTCTATAAGATATTTGCTGCAACCGGTGAACAGTTTCGAGATACTTGTTTTTATTAAGGGTTGAATGTTTCTCAGTGAATTAATAAATAATAAGTAGATATATATATATATATATATTGCGAGTACTGCGCTAGTTCATCATAGTGAAAAGGGTTAAGGTTACAGTTTTACTTATACTAAAATTGAATACTAAAGAGGTGGCACCGAAAAACACCTCTCATATTGGATTTATACACCGTTGTTTAAGGATTTACTGTATAATAATATTATTATACATACTGACACATATTACACACTGCCTAAACACTAAGAAGAAACTCTGCTTGAGTTTGGTTGTTGGTTTGGTTGCTAGTGACCCTGATTGGTAAGCTAGAGGTCGTAGGTTCGTCTCAAACACGGGAGAACAATTGTGTAATCCACAAATTGTTGTCCCGTGTTTAGGTGTTCTTCGTGTCCGCTGCTTATATATTTGTAAAGTTCCCCGGAACGCTGGAATCAGGCCTAGTGCAAGAGTTTTAAAAAAGAAAGAAACAAGGTTTTTTTTTTAAATTACTACTAATAATTTCGAAACATCCTGACCAATGCAGATATAAATGTCATGTCTGAAAATTAAGATTAGCAGTGAAGATATTTGAAGATTTTTGATATCTCTAATTAAAGAATTTGTCCAACTTTCACTAAACTGCATACTCTAAGGATTTCTTTGTTTCTTTAACAGGTGTATTCGCAGCGGCGTAATCGACGAGGACAGCGCAGCGATAGTTCGTGCTAAGTCGTGTTTGGCAGCAAGCCGCCAGGAGACTGTCGCTAGGAAAGCTGCCCGGGATCTATTTGCTAGGTGAGATCAGAGACTGATTTATATAAAATATACCTTGGCACGAATGGGCTGGCTCGTCCAGTGCGATACCACGGCCTCACAGAAATCCGGTTGTGAAGTAATTCTTGCGTTGCATTTCCCCGAAATTAGTCAGGTTTCGGAAAGCCCTACTCCCCCTCTAATCTTTCCCCTCCCCTAATCCCCTCTAATCTTTCCCCTCCCCTAATCCCTAATCTCTAATGAGGAGGTTCCTCATCCCTCCTCTCCTTTTTCCCATCTCCCAGCATGACGAACGCACGTACGACTCTTGGGTTGCAGTTGGTGACTCGTCTGTTCGTCTGTCCATGTATAGTTCGTACATACATTATTAGTATCTGTATCCAATAAAGGTTTATTGTCGATGATTTCTGTTAGACCGGTGCGAGGCTCATTCGATCCCGGCCGTTCCGTACCATATGGTATGTTTGTCAGACCCAGAACAAATATTTATGATAATTCGACACTTTGCTTCCGTATCAGGGTTGACTTAGGGTGCCGTAAAATGCTAATGCTAATTCGGTGCATGCAATGCATACTGTAAATGTTTGTTCCGTGGTAATACTCCGGTCAAGACGGTTCATACGTGCCAAAGCATGGCTCTGCCACATTAAAACCTAAGTATCGTATTCATCAAATAAATTATAACGTCTTTGGAGAAAAATGACATAAATTGGCATCTTGAACATGATTGATGATGGGGGCCAGGAGGTCGATGGTATGATTTTTCAGTGGCCACTAGCTAACGCATCGAATTTGGATTCATAATTCGCTTAGTAACGATGGTCTGATGAAGAAGAATTGAGGTGGCAGGTGGCACTCTTTTAGAAATTTAAGAAATTTATAAGGCTTCTGGAAGTTGGTGCGGGAAGGTCCAGAAAGATGTATACTAACCAGATCGGCAGTATACTGAAGAAGGGCCGAATTAAAACCACCGGTAACGGACGAGCGTGACGGATGAATGTCGAAGAGGCGAAAGTTGTGTGTCAGGATCGTGGCAAATGGCTTTTAACTATCTGTGCTTACCCTGGATGGGAATAAGGCGTGAGCATATGTATCTACTCATTAATAGTTACTAGTAAATCCCAAGAGTTAGGACTCATTTGATTTTTTAAAGTCAAACTTGGTGACGAAGCCGGGGTTTTTTTTAGGTTTTTTTAACTATATCTATATATCTATATCCGGTCAAATTAGACATTATATATATATATATATATATATATATATATATAGGTAGGTGTTGTATGGGCTAATTTTATGATAAAACTTACCGTTTTGCTGAAAATGGCGCAAAAGCCGTTCTTGTGACCTTTGAGCCATAGAGTATAAGTTTTCCAGGTGTCGGATTGATGAGGACTTTTTCACATTTCATTTCTAATGGCGTTTTGAACAATATTACCAATTTTCAGGTGGGTGCGAATTTTTGTAACCTATGGATGTCTAAATTGACCGGACTACCAGAAAAGACTTCATATGTCAAATAATTCCCTGTTAATGTAGACAACAATTTTACAGCGTGATCATGAAAATGGAATAGCTCCTTTAACCACTGAGCATATATCTCTGATGTGCAGTTGCTAAAAAAATTGAAAAAAAAAAAACAACCGCTTAAAAATTGTGACCTTTTAATTTCCAGTTATTCGTTCTCCGTATCTCCGTTTCTCATAAATGCACGTGTAGAGTTATAGATTTTACATCTCACGTATCTTTTTGTTTTGAAATTATTGAAACGGCCATTGAGAAAGTCCATAAAAAAAGGTTTAAAAGCTTTTAACGTCAGCTTTATTTATTTTCTCAATTGTGAAAGTAGTGTACTTACCCAATTAGCAATCGTTTTCTATTGTGTAGTCTATCCAACGGCGAACAATACATAACTACAGCACAACTGGAGCGGCGCATCCGCGAGATATGCAATACAACGCTTCGGAAGGAACCCGACACACCAGGTACTTTTATACTTATTGTGTTTAGGCATAAATATGAAATCCCATTATCTGTCGGCCTAGTGGTTAATGACACTGACTGTTGAGCTAGAGGTTCAGTTGCCACATGACAAAAAATAATTGTTTGACCCACAAAAAGTTGTCTCGTGTCTGAGTGTTCTTTGTATCCGTTGCTTGTAATATGATACAGGATACCCAGTGATACAGAAATAATTTCTAGTGAAGAAACTTTAAAAAACCTAATTTATTTTTTTGATGTATAATACTTGGTTAAAAACTACTTGTCAGATTTGATGATTAGAATTGATATTTTTTTTTTGTATACTACGCTAAAAAAGAAATACATTTTGATTGTTTTATTGGTCTAAAACTATCTTAGCATTATTGTTTTTCTAATGAAACCGGTTTGGGGCACATCGGTTGGATGTTTTCAAAGTCTGTAACGAACATAGGTACATATACATGTTTTATGTATATAGATTTTTGTTTTGACTAGTTGCGGTACAATAATGGTAATGCGGCTTTTAATTTATATGTTTATTTATTTTGGATCTCCTATAAATAGGCAGCTGTATAAATAATCATAGAATTATAGATTACTCCCTCAGTTAATTAACTACATGCGAAATTGAAATGTTTTTTTTTGTTTTCAATGTTGTTTTGTAAAGAGGAAGCGCCTGCTCTGGACGATGGACAGGCTCTAGAACCTTCGCGGCTACAGGGTGGTGACCAGGTACACAGCAATGGTACCATACGAACTGCGGACACGCCCGAAGAAGGTAATATGATAGGCATTATACTTTATTATATATATATTTATAAATACACTGCCTAGTCACAACTGTCCGTCACTTTTATAACTGTTTGTATACAAAATGAAAACATAATATGTTTTCTATAATAAGTCGTGTGGTTCTCAGTGGATTAGAATGAGGCCACCCCAATCTCTTCCCATAGGTATCGTAAAAAGCGACTATGGATTTGGACTGTTATCTATCAGACAGTACGTAGATTTGATTAGCCCCCTATTACGTAAGTAATACAAAATTCTAATTGGCAAGACGTGGACCTTGGAGACGCTTCTACCTATACCTTCGGGACTATATGTAGGCGTGAGTGTATTTATCTCACTAATATTATACCTGCAAAATCACACAAGAACGGCTGAACGGAACTGAATAAAATTTCCCACACAGATAGATTATAGTCTGCGATAGCCCATAGACTTTTTATCTCGAATAAATATACCTTTTTAAATTTCAAAAAGAGTTTTAATTTGGTACAAGTTTTTAATTTGTTGTCACGCGTAATAAAAAATGGTTTTATTTTTACAGAATTTACAGAAAGATGTGACCAAGGCGAAGAGATACGAAGCCTGACCGTCGACAATTTAGTTTCAGCTGCAGTCGACTATTGCCAAGGCGAATTGCCATTAGTTAGCTATGAACTCACCCTCACTGACCCCAGCCTCAAGGCCTTAGATCACATACCCTTGCTACACCAAGCATTCTTACACCCCATAGTCTTTTTACAAGTCTTATATCTCAAATTGTTATACTATTTTGGTACATTTTCCTTTAGACTATCCAACGTTGAATTATCAATACTACTTATAGCGTATTTGTCTGTTAGCGTTGATAGTCTTTATCATTTGGTTCCCCTAGTTATATACTATGTCAGTTTTGTGGCCATGGTTATATGTACCTTTAAAATGCTCCACGCCAAGAAACAATTTATTGACTTTAGAAAATGGTCTGGCTTATTCCTCAGGTACAGCGATGGCAACTTACAACCAGACGAGTCTGAAAACTTATTTGTAAGAAATAATCTTGGACCGTTCGTTCAATTTTTTGTTGCGCTCTTCATAAATTTGTTCCTATACCCATTTATAGCAACCCAATGGGTTCCATTTTCAGAATTCTGCGTCCTATCATTCTTCTTAATGTTTTTAACACTATTCTCCTTCGCAATGAATAGCTGCGTGTACCCAGATATCCTGGCTCTCATATCATTCGGCATAAACGTTTTAGCTAAGTACCCTTACGAGAAAGATACTGTAGTGCATCAAGGATGGCGTTTCCTTGATTTACACGTGTCGAATTATCCGTCTTATATCCTAGGTAGTAGTATCGAATTTTGTTTGAACGCTCGAGTGTTTTTCTCTCTAATTATTCCTGTCATTTTGATGGCGATGGCTCGGAGGAGTAGTTGGCAAGGTTTCTTCAAATACGCTCTACCGCACTGCGTGACCTTGAGTTGGTTGCAGATGTTTATAACATGCTCCCATGGATGTACGACTTATGGGTTGATAAGAGGAACTTTGGCTCTGGTTTGTTCGTTCCTCTTTTTGCCTCTAATCGGCGTGGTGACTGTGACTCTGCCAATATTTGCGTTTCTTCAATATATTACGATGTCCAGAGTGTTGTATACCGTATCTGTGGTGGTCGGCTTCGGGTTGAGTTTGGGAGTGACATGCCTTTTGGCGAAGTCAGATGCTACGAAGAAGTTTGTTACTCCGTTCCAAGTAAGTTTGATTTATATGTAATTTAAAATTGTATTTACATTTATATGTAATTGATAATCGTAAGTACTTTTGCATATAAAAAAAAATATTTTTGTAATTCTTGTAATATTTTTTTTTATTTATTTGAGTTATATATACTTAAAGGTAAACATTTTTATTTATAATATAAATACCAGTGTTAGTAAATAATATAACCATTCAACGGATAAAATGTTTTAAGCAAGTTGATACTCATTGCATTGCTATTGTATTAACCAATTAAAAGTACTTACGTTTTTAATAAACTCATGAGTACGTTTGACTGCTGCACTGTTTTTTATTTTAGTTAATGGAGTATAACGTAACAAGATTTCAATAATATTTATTTAAATCAGTAATATTTAAAAGCCGCTTAAAAACGTAGCAACAAGAAAAAAATACATATGCAACATGTCTGAATCTTTAAATTACGTACTTCTAAAATCACAAGTCAAATATAATTAGTATTAGTTATTTTATAAACTCACTTTTTTTATAGCTCACAGTCGGCATAATAACGCTCCTATATTTCGGCAACCAATTCGTAACGAATCTCCAAGATGATGGCCTTCCCGCTGGATTAATCGAACTCATTGGCGAAGACAAGTCCAGTATTAAAAACCTTTTGAAAAACGAATTCATAACCGACTACGAAGACAACACCTATCATATAAACTGGGACGATTACTACAACCAGTGCAACTCCCCTTCTTGGTCGGTTTATAACACCGCAGCGACGCAAATAAAATGCTCCATCCTCGAAGGTGCCAACGTAAATTGGGAGGGTTATATCACAGATGTTCGTTTGAAGAGTATAAAAAACAGATGGCGTGACTTCGAGTCATACTTGCCCGTCTTTCTTCAGGAATACTTCAGGTGCTATTACGGTGAAGAATATAAGACTCTCTGTGACAATGAAGATAGCCTACAAGCAGTTAAGGAATGTGAGTTTATAAGAAGTGTTGCCAGACAAAGTGGAAAGAGTTGCCATTTAAGTAATTTGAATGAGTGAGTATATTTTTTTAATACAAATTTACCCGAATTATATTTATATAACAATGTTTAACATTGTTTACTTGTTATTATTTAAACGGTTTAAACTTTGCCCCATATGATCATACAATCATATTTTAGTAGGTATGTCTCTGTTATTCTGGTTGATAAAAATTACGATGTTTAATCAGTACGTAATTATTTTGTATAGTTTTGATTGTACTATTTTGAATCGCCAGAATCGATCTCCATACAGCGATTAAAACTCTTCTGCATTTTTAACTTTTTATATCTTTTTTCGCTGACGTTATCTCGAAATACTGACTCCCACTCCCGTTCCGGCCAGTATTAAGACCCAAATGACATCACACATATCGAAATTCATCAAGTTGAAACATGTAACCTTCTTCTTACATAGTTGGACCTAAATCATCGAGCGTGTGCGATATTTTATTTACATTATTTAAATATATCGGTTCCTTTCAGATACACATATGAAGTAAAACTAATGTTGGAGGCAAGTGGAGGTCTTCTGAAACGTCACGCTGAAATCTCCATTCTCTTCGATCACTACTTCAGTAATTTCACACGTCAACTGCGTACAGACGACAAGATAGCGTTTAAGGGAATACTTTCAAACGAAAATGTACCTTATAACATTGGGACTAAGGATATAAATATAAAGGGATATGAAATAAATTGTCTGGAGTGCAAAGAAGCAAGAGGAATTATTCGATCTAAAGCACCTTCTGTTTCAAAAGTGTCGGAGCTTTGTAAAACTGTAGTGAATGATTGTGTGGTATCAACTAAATATATTTTAAATTTTCTGTTAAATCCTGTGGTTGTCTTCAAATAAATGATTTTATGTGTTATTTATTCCGTGTTTGTGTTATGTTAGCTATTATTTGTATCATGTAATCAATGTTGAACGAATAGAAAATGAAGGAAATTACAAAATTATTAAAAGTAAGCTGTGGTAAAGGAGTTCCATCCCTGACATAAATACCTAATAATTTAATTGTTACTGTATTCTGTAGATGATAAAGCGATGCGTGATTATGCATTATTTCAATATTCGTGAACTAAGGGTTTAATAAACACTTTTAGTGTAATCAAATGAATATCATATTTCTGTTTAATAATACCAAATGGAAATAAGCTTTGGCGCTGACACGTAAAATTGTTGAAAAACCCTTTTTTCAACAATTTGATTTCAAGATTGTAAAAATTTAATTGCAAGATTTTTTGACTTACTAGGATGTCGAGTTACGCCTTGTTTGAGATTGTTCGACATTTGTCTTTGGTACTTGCACAATAATAATAATAATTATATATTGTGAAACATAATACAAATAAATTAATCATACCATTATTTATCTAAGGGGGAATCCAATCCACGACCTCTAGCTCAACAGTCCAGATCATTAACCACTAGACCCCTCAGGCTAGTCCAGAGAAACTTGAAACTAAGATATTGAGAATTCAGAGAAGAATATTTTTATAAATGGTTTATTTTGTCATAACGGTGAATGCCTTTTACTGGTGAAATTAATTATACTGATAAATTCTATAAAAAAATATGCTGTTATAAATATGTTTTTACCAGCATGTACCTTTGTATTTTTTTGTTAAATTATTTATTACCTGTTACAAAATCATGTTGCAAACAAAATATTAATTACATACCTACCGTTAATACACCTTTGAAAGCGTTAAGTAGCCACAAATTACAGAAAGATACAGAGAAATTTTATGAGAAAGAACAAGACGAGCTGATACACTTGTGTTCTACTGTTAACCTAACAAATGTAATAAACATATAATAACACGCATTCCTATAAACCGCCTTAAAACTCTTTAGTTTATGTTATATTCCATGTTAATGTTGATTAATAAATTAAATACGTTTTATACCATTTTATCTTATATGGAATTAAAGCCACTTGATTTAGTAAACGACTCATGGAAATAATGAATGTTGGTCAACAAATGTCAATTTCAAATATTTCCTAATGGCTGTTACGTCATTTTTTGTATAGACATGATACTTAAAATCATATGCTACCTGTATGCTTACAAATTAAAAAAAAAATACGTGTTTGTAAAAAGGGGACATTAAAGTAAATCAATACGAAAGGTCTGATAAATGTTGAAGAGGCTCGAGTTGTATGTCAAGATCGTGACAAAAGGCGTTCAACCGTCTCTGGTCGGAGACTCTACCCTGGAGGGACATAAGACGTGAGCATATGTAAAATAAATATTTATAGTTTTCGCTTTTGATATTAGCTCAGGAAAAAATATTTGTAACTGTCAAACTTTAAGAAAGTAACTAGGTATTTAATATTTTAATTAGCGAGATATTTTTGACAAGGGTACAGTGTATTAGTGCCATGTTTTATTTTTATAGGTTAGGAAATATAAAGAGACGATGTTTTATTATAGGTAGGAACTTGAGAAGAATATAAGATTTTAGGCATTTAAGAAGATATTATTATTGGACTGATGATAACGCAGAGAATATTGTTAGATATATGTATAAAGGAAATATATTATAAATGTGTAGATAACACGTAGGTTCTGATGCTGTGTTTAAGGCCATAGAGCCTATGTTTTAAATCTCGGTGTTTTAATAAAGAATATGAAATGTGTTTTTGTTTTATTCTCACTTGTTACCTTAAAGAAATAACTTCCTCCGTGGATAGTTTTTAGGAAAGTTTTAATTTTAATTACCATAAATTTGAAGCTGACTTGTGGCTAATGAATGTTCCCTTATTCATTTTGTCACCGACTGAATGATAAGAGGTAAATTTTATTTTAAATCTCGAATTTTGCCTTAATCTTAATAATACTTTTACAGTTTGGCTTACACGATCTGCACAACACATTTTATTATTATTAGATATTTACTTATTCTCTCTTCCCATTGGTGAATGGAAATCCAATATATCAGTATGACTAATACTGTAATGTAATGGGTCGGTAGTTCACAATGCATATATAAGTGACTGATGCTCAGGATATGTATTTTATTTGCATTATATGGAAAAACTAGAGCTAGACTAGAGAGAGAATGAACTAAAATAAAAAGAGCGGTTTTATAAACATGCGGAGACATATACATTGTAAAAGTATTTAAACTAAAAGTATTTACAAAATACTAAGATAGCCAAAGAATGCACTTATCTAAAATATTTGTACGCAAGATGAATATTGAAAAATAACATTTTAGATACAAATACGTACTTCGTATCCGTATTTCAAATAATTGCATCTAAGATAATTCACATCGCTGTTAATTAAATATTCTTTCTCTTCTCTTCAGATCATCACCTTACCTTAGATTTCTACATCACACTTTATTACGTTGTAATTTATAAGGACACTTCTTATAACAATTATAATTATATTTGTAATTGTGACACCATACTCTTATAGAGTCATATATGTGCTTGCCATTATATCTTCTTACAAAAACGTGTATCTATTACCCCTTGAAAAAAATGTATATCAAGTACCATATTACCATGCTTAGGCACGAATGGGCTGACTCGACCGAAGTGAAGACACGACCTCTCAGTTGTAAAATAGTTAAAACCTTTTGTCAAACAATGCTTGCGTTGTACTTACTGACTAAGTGAGGGTTCCAGAGACCCAAACCACCCTTCTCCTATGTCCCCACTCATCACCCGCGCTATTACAACTTTTGAGTCTGAGGAGTCCCTCACTTAAATATACCGTCTGCTCGTTGTTCATAAAAGACATCTTACATATACATAGATAGATAGATACTCTTTAGTAAGTGAGTACAAATAGCGGTCGTATTATCTTAGTGTCTTATATATATAGTCTTATCAATCTGCAATCTCTCCCAGACAACCTGATTGATATCCAACCACTACATATATAAATTTAAATTTCAGTAAGTACTATTAACATGTTTATAATTTTTTTTTGCAACATAAAGATATTTAATGCTTATAGTTTATTATTTCGTAAATTCTAAGTAAAACAGTAAATAATAAAATGAGAAAGTGCATCACTCCCTTACGAAGCTTTCATTTGAGACAAGTAGTACTAATGTAGATACATTATTACAGTTGTGTATGTAGCTACTATTCTACACTGGTGTATGTAGCTATTTGTCAGCGGTATACGTTACGTAACCTACGTAACAAGGACCGGGGAAGGTACAATTGGTAGTCAGTCAATGTTGCACACACAATGTCTCTGAATTTATTATGCATAGAGTATTACCGTAGTCCACTGCTTTACCTTCTAATTCTTCTTTAAACATAGGTACGACATTGATCTTGACTGACGTTGGTTTTGTGGTTATTGACCCTAATTGCTGCGTCAGAGGTCGTGAGTTCGATCCCGATCCCATACGGGACAAAAATTTGTGTAAAAAATCCCCCGTTTGTTCTTTGTATCCGTTCATTGTATGTATGTAGTCCCTCCGACGCAGGAATATTTGTTAGTGTGGGAGCTCCTTTTTAAAAGAAAAATAAAAGAAATGCCCAACTTGTTTCTCACCACGCGATATTTTTAACTGACTTCAGGAAAGTTCTCAAATCGTTTCTATTTTGTTTTTCGATGTTTGTTACCGTAAACTCAATAAAATCTTGTTTTATTTAGAAGTGTATCCATCCTGTTTTCCTTCCACTAAGGTTTAAAGGGATGCTTAAAATATGACGATCTGTAGGCGCGATATCTTTATTATGTGTGAACCAATCAATATGTTTTTTACTGGAGGATGAATGGGTTATACCAGAGTTTTGGTCTAGTTAAAATTTGCAGAAAATATTCGACCTGTAAGGTGGAAAATAAAGGGTTACGGGATGAAGGATACAGCTAATAAAGATTTATCAAGAATGGGGGCATAAGGTCGGTTATATAACTTTTTTTAAAGTTAATTGTTACTTATCCTCAAAATTACAACTGATTACGTCTGTTCCCTATATTCAGAGCTTATAGTCAATACATTGTTGTAGCGTCGAACACAGTGGTTAATTAAGAGCGGCTTTCACAAACTGCCCAACGATAAACTAACACTACTCGATGAATGCATGTGCCTTTATTTAGTTAATTAATGAGACTTGTGTAGATTGGCTGTTAATTACACTTTTGATATTACTTTAGACTACAGTTATGACTTTCCTGCAATCGTACCGAACGTTTGTTAGTAACCTTAGTGGTGGTAACAACATACAAGATGGAGAGTTTTTCTTAGCTTGGTTTTTCTTAGCTCTAGTGCACCCAATACCTAAAAAAGGAGATCACTCGGATCCGTCCAACTACAGACCCATAGCCATCACCTCCTTGTTCTCCAAGATAATGGAATCCATTATTAACTGCCAGCTCCTCCGGTACTTAGAAGACCACCAGCTCCTCAATGATCGACAATACGGCTTCCGTCGGGGTCGCTCAGCTGGTGATCTTCTTGTTTACTTGACTCACCGGTGGGCACAGGCGATCGAGACCAAGGGGGAAGCGTTGGCTGTTAGTTTGGACGTGGCGAAGGCCTTCGATCGGGTCTGGCACAAAGCGCTCCTTGCGAAGCTTTCTTCCTACGGGCTTTCCGAGAAACTGTGCAATTGGCTCACCAGTTTTCTTACAGACACAAGCATCAAGGTCGTTGTTGACGGTGCATGCTCCGACTCCAAGTCTGTTAATTCTGGTGTCCCACAAGGCTGTGTGCTATCACCCACGCTGTTTCTTCTGCATATTAATGACATGCTGCAGATTAGCAGCATCCATTGCTATGCAGACGATCGACGAGTGCTATCGCACGAGTGATGCCCTTTACACCGGCCGCGCTAACATTTCTCGGGTAAACGTCATCGAAAGCCGATCCAAACTTGTGTCTGAAATCGAAACTTCTTTATCAAAAGTTTCAGAGTGGGGTCGACTTAACCTAGTCCAGTTTAACCCCACGAAGACACAGGTTTGCGCGTTCACCGCTAAAAAGATGCCATTGGTCGTATCTCCTCAATTTGAGAGTACTTCCCTAACTGCATCAGCCAGTATCGGAATCCTTGGCGTCGATATATCAAGCGAAGTCCAGTTTCGCGGTCACTTAGAGAGTAAGGCCATATTAGCCTCGAAGAAGCTTGCTGTGCTAAACAGATCGAGACAGTATTTTACTCCGGCCCACCGCCTGCAACTTTATAAGGCGCAGGTTCGGCCGCACATGGAATACTGTTCTCATCTCTATGCAGGTGCACCCCAGTACCAACTTCTCCCTCTTGACCGCATTCAACGGAGAGCGACTCGCATCATCGACTGCCAAGATATATCTGATCGACTTGACACCTTGGCGTTGCGTAGAGATGTAGCTTCACTCTGCATCCTCTATCGCTTGTATCATGGGGAGTGTTCAGAGGAATTGTTCGGACTTATACCGGCTGCTGGTTTCCGCCATCGTCCTACGCGACAAAATATCCATCCCCATCACCTTGACGATTGGCACTCCACCACTGTGCGCTTCTCCAGAAGCTTTTTGCCTCGCACAACCAGCTTATGGAACAAACTGTCGCCTGCCGTATTTCCAAACCGATACGACCTTCAAGAAAAGAGCGTACTCCTACCTAAAAGGCCGGCAACGCACTTGTGACTCTTGAGATGCGGGTGTCCATGGGCGACGGTAGTCATTTACCATCAGGTGACCCATCTGCTCGTTTGCCCCCTATCGCATAAAAAAAAAAAAAAAAACGGAAGGAAGAAAAGCTTTTTGACGTGTTACGAGTAGAGTTTTGCGTACGCACGTAGGCCCCCTTTACCATACGAATCAATATCACGGCCTCATAGAAAACCGTTCGCTAAGCAGTGCTTGCGTTGTTTTTCACCGAGTGAGTGAGGTTACCGAAGGCCTAATCCCCTGTCTGCTCTATCTCTTCCCCTCTTTCACCTCCCCTCAAAGGTGGGCAGAGCACTTGTGACTCTTGAGTAGCAAGTATAAGTGGGTGGCGGTAGTCACTTAATATCAGATGACCAGTCTGTTCCCTATATATGTATATATACAATGATTTTTTTTTGGTTAGTAGCTAATAATAATAAAGGGTACTAATATTTTTCAAGCGTTTTCGTGAAAACATTTCCAAAACCCCTTTTTCACTACTTTCGAAAAAGCAGTTTTGTGCGACATTCGTTTACAGTAATTAACAGTACCTATGAGTAAATATATACTAAATAAGAAATACCTATAAATATGTAAAATATTAAGCAAATATAAAACCGCTGTATCATTGCTTATTTTCATTGTTTTACATTATGTCACTTGTCACACATGTCAAAATCCATCCAGCCGTCTAGAATCTAGGCCGCGGTAAGAAAACATCATACTCTAAATATTAGCACTAATAGAAACACTTCTATCTCCCTTACTCGAGCGAGCTGTGAGTCTGTTATACATAAGCAAGAAGATTTTATCCATAAGTAAGTCAAGGTATTGAAACTTAAATATTTTTATGTAAAGGTCAGGTACGAGAAACATTTGTGAACTTATCTTTAAATTTATTAACAAGTTTTCAGGCATTTCGTTTGAGCTTTTGTATTATTCATGTTGACCACACTTTCTTGAAGATCGTCGAGTCGGGTTCTTTTTTTTTTTTTTTTTTTTATGTTAGCCTACCATAGTGACTCCACTTTGCCTGATGGAAAGCAATAGGTGGAGTCAAAGAGTGGTGGTCACCATCCTCATTGCATGTCTAGTCAATGCAGCATGGTGACCCACACTATGGCGGCCTGGTGAGATGCTTTTTCACGCCCCGCTTAAAAGACCCGGGATCAAAGTGGGAAGGAAACACGTGCGCTGGTAGGGAATTCCAGGCTTTCGCTGATCGGCACAGGAAAGAAGAGCCAAACCGTTTCGTTCGGGATCGCATATCTACGACTCGCAAACGGTGACTCCTCAGGCCAGCACGTGTAGTCCTGTAGAGGAAGGGAGAAGGTGGGACCAATTGGAAGAGCTCATCAGAACACTCCCCGTGATGTAGGCGATAGAGGACTGCCATAGAGGCGACATCTCTTCGCAACTGCAGAGGCTCAAGAGACTGGGTGATCTCAGGACAGTCGATAATGCGGACTGCGCGCCGCTGCAACCGATCGAGAGCGTCAAGCAAATACTGCGCATAGCCGTCCCAGAGATGAGAGCAGTACTCCACACAGGAGCGAACCTGGGTCTTGTACAAAAGACACAGTTGCTCGGGCGAGAAGAACCGTCTCACCTTGTTCAAAACGCCGAGCTTACGCGAGGCCGCCTTAGTGACACTCTCGATGTAATCGCGCGGATTGAGATCCCGGCAAATATCCATACCCAGAATACTAAGCCTATCCTGCAGTGGCAGTTGAGTGCTCTGAAGAGTAGGAAGGGGAAGGAATGGAGACTTTTTGGTAGAGAACACACACGCTTGTGTTTTCTTGGCGCCGAACTCGACCAGATTCTCACAGCCCCATTGGGAAATGCGGCTCAAGACCCGGTCGAGCTCAACGACAAGCTCCTGTCGTTTTTCCTCAACGTCTGCCAGCTTGGCAGTAGGATGCCCGAAATATCGCCCGTGCACTGTACTGTCGTCTGCATAACAATGTATATTGCCAAGGGCCAACATGTCATTGATATGCAGAAGAAACAGCGTAGGCGATAGGACGGAGCCCTGAGGTACACCAGCGCTTACCTCGTGGAAGTCTGAGGCCGCGCCGTCGCAGAGAACCCTAATGCGGCGCTTATGGAGGAAGGCAGCAACCCAGTTGCAGAGTTTAGGTGGCAGACCAAATGCAGGAAGTTTGGAGAGAAGCGATCGGTGCCAGACCCTATCGAAGGCCTTGGCAATGTCGAGGCTGATGGCCAAGGACTCCCCATGCCTATCCATAGCCTCACCCCAAAGGTGTGTGACGTACGCTAGAAGATCACCCGTGGATCGGTTCGGCCTAAAACCATATTGCCGATCATTTAACAAGGAGTGATCCTCTAGGTGGCGGATTAGTTGGGTGGTGATGATCCGCTCGAACCTTACAGAGTATGGAAGTGACGGCTATAGGTCGGTAATTGGCTGGATCGGAGCGGTCGCCTTTTTTGGGAATGGGTTGAACATTCGCTTCTCTCCAGGCCTCCGGAACAATTCCTGAGGAATAGGACAGGCGATACAAGCGCGTTAGTACGGGAGACAACTCAGGTGCACAGTTCTTAAGAACCACCGCCGGAATACCATCGGGTCCACTGGCTTTCCGGACATCGAGTGACCGAAGCTCCGCACGGACATCCCTCTGCCGGATGCGAACATCCCGCATTGCGGAGTCGCAGGACGCAATGGTGGGCGTGTGCGCGCAACGGTCATCGATTCGGGAGTTAGCCGCAAAGAGGTCAGCTAGTAGATTCGCTTTCTCTTGCGGCTCGTTTGCCAGTGATCCGTCAGGGTAGTTCAACGGCGGCAGCGAAGGTTGGCAATAGTTGGACTGCACGGGTTTGGCCAATCGCCAAAACTTACGGCTACCCGTAGGGTACGCGACGAGTTCTTGACCAAACCGTGCAATGCGCTGGGCATCTGCTCTGATGTAAGCCCTCTTGCATTCCCTAGTGGCTCTGTTTAGTGCTGCTTTTAGGCGATCAATGTCTGGGTCACAATGTGCGCGGGCCCTGATCCATGCGCGGTAGGCCGACTACTTTTGAGCAACGGCCAGGATGCACTCGCGATTGAACCAGGGACGGGTCTTCGTGCTGGCGACTTCACTGTAGGGGATATAGTACTCCATACCGACAGTGATTTCGTCAGTCACGGCAGATGCACTTTGCGACAGATCCCTGTCTTTAAAGCAGCGTTTAGCCCACGGGATGGATGCAAAATATTCCCGCATTCCATCCCAGTCTGCTGACGAGTAGTGCCATAACCGCCGCCTTGTTACCACAGGTCGACGAGGCGTAACAAGAGGCACAGAGGTCGACACCAGGCAGTGGTCGGAGGATCCTAGAGGGGCGAGAACCGATACGCTGTACTGCGCTAGGTGATTCGTCAGCAGTAGGTCCAGCAAAGAGGGCGCTTGACCCGTTATGTCTGGTATCCTGGTGGGCTGGAGTACCAGTTGGGTAAGGTCATGCGTGAGAGCAAATGCGTGGGCAGTTCGACCAGCGTGGTCAGTTTTGGAAGATCCCAGCCAGGACTCATGGTGGGCGTTAAAATCTCCCAAAAACACCAGTTCGGCGGTCGGAAACTGCTCCTGCGCTTTATCCGCTGCTTGACTCAGGTGGTCAAAGAGTCGAGTTGTCTCGGAGCCTCCGGAATGGGAGCGATAGAGGCACACGTAAATCCGGCTCGTAGAGCCAAAATCCACGTGGAGCCAAAGGATGGAGAAGGATGTGTCTTCTAGGCAGTGCAGACGGCGACAACAAACATCCGCCCTGATGAAAAGGCACACTCCAGCCCTTGCGAGGAAGCACTCCTCGATCACGTAGCCGGGATAGTGGAGATATGCCGTGTTGGCAGGGCGGCGTATTTGTGTCTCCGTAAGAAAGAGCATGGCCAGCCGAGCCGTCTCGAGGTGTTGGTGTACGGCGCTGAGGTTTGCATGGAGTCCACGTATGTTAGTGAACTCCACCTCAAAAAGCGGGTTGGTGGGAGAGGAGGATGCCGCTGTAAGACCACTTTTATTTTTTTGTGCTGCCACGATAGAAGAGGAAGGGGGCGTAAAAGGCATGACAGTCATCGTGGCAATGTAAACTGAGACTAAAAATGCTGTGTTATCATGTATCGGTGAAGCATGACGGTGACCGAACCGCCGGACGGAAGGGCCCCCGTACCCTCCCGGAAGTGGTCGCCGGGTCCCACCATCAGGTCACCAACCGGCACGACGAGCCACTCCGTGGATTATGCGCGACCTGACGGGGCAGCCTCCCAGGGTGGTTAGCCGTGGTTGGGCCCCTCTCTATGCCGCGGGCGGCCAGCGGCACCACCGTTTCTACGGGTCTCCCTGGCCGACGGTTCGATCCACGCCACCCTCACAATGACTCTACAGCACTCCACTGCTCACACACATACCACGATAACTGTCACCCCTGCATCGATGGGCCTTCGGTCTCTCACTCACCAGCGAAAGACACCACGAATGTTGTCACTTTAGGATGGTTTTCTGTGAGAGGGTAGTACTGCCCCGGTCGAGCCGGCCCATTCCTGTTGAATAAATCAGCGTGGCTCTACTACCTAACACGTTCGTCCCAGTTAAAAAGCTTAAATAATTTAGATATACATATATTTTTGTCAATAAGGGTAAAGGAAAAGGTTTCATGTGACGGCATAAACAAGTAAAGCGATGTACGGTAGCACTTCGTTGAAGGGAATGGGTATACGTAAGGCTGTGAATATTCAAAAGTCACCAAGTAGATAGCCTACCACAGGGGTAGTACGATTTATTTATAACTTCATCCACAATGTATACAACTTTTGTATAAATTTCTAAACATGGATTGTTTTTAGTGTAACAGTGTGTATACGGAAGACGATGCATTGCAAAACTTTCTGCTTGTTTTTAAGATGTTCAATTTAGTAGATTAAGTTTTGTTAATATTGAGACGTACTGAGCGCACCAAGGTGTTCGAGTTCGAAAGACGACGGAAAGAAGAGCTCTATGCCAAACGGGACGAGCTCAGGGCCCAACCACTGGCGGCAACATATTACAATTATTTCTGAATGTGGACGCACGTTCATGACTAATATCGAATATGTCAGTCACCTGAGAGCAAATCAACGAAGCTCTCAATAATCAGTTCCAAGTCGCCGTGACCGAATATGGTCAGAACCTTATTATTACTATTGGTGTCAATGATGTAAATATTTTACAACAAATCTGTTTTAGAGGTTTCAGTCTTGTCTAAGTCTTTAAATTTCTTATTTTAAACGTTCTTTCTAATTTTCAGTGAGTCTGTCAGTCTTTAATAGATCACATTTGACATTTCTTCAAAATTCGACAACGACAGGCGTTAGCCTTGTAATGGAGAGCATCGAGTCTGTTGGTTTAAATTGCTTTCTTATGTCATTAAAACGATAAATCACTACATAGTATAAAACAAAGTCGCTTTCTCTGTCCCTATGTCCCTTTGTACGCTTAAATCTTTGAAACTACGCAACGGATTTTGATGCGGTTTTTTTTAATAGATAGAGTGATTCAAGAGGAAGATTTATATGTATAATAACATCCATTAAATGGTGGAGAAGTACTGTTATTTTTGAGGTTTCTAATGTGATGTCGAAAATAATTACATTTTTTCCGCTTACATTGCAAACGCAGGCTGAACCCTACGAGTTTTATCAAAATAATGTACTAAGTATTGTACACATTGAAAAGGTCTACAGAAAAGTCCGTGATGGTATATGTCTATCTCTTATGGATAACCCACAATAACTTTTTTTTGTCATTTACTTTTTACGACAAATAATGGCTAATTTTCGAAGCGATTTTAACCAATACAGCATTAATCCTTAACCAATTAAATACCTTGAATACATTGTTCATTTAATATAGATCTATATGGCCCTTTACACCGTATGATTTAAGTGAATATTTTCGAAGATATTACAGATTTAAAATTTGCGGGACGTAGCGTTTGCGGCGGTACCGGCCGGCCGCCCGGTGCGGCAAGAGCGTGCCTATAAATAGCGCGTCTGAGGCCAGTGATGCCAACTCCGGGGTTTTCCCCCTAAATTTAGGGGGAAAAAATCTATACAGGGATTTTTTAGGGGGTGAAATTTTTTGGGGATATTTTTAGGGATAAAATTTTATTTGTATTTTTTAAAAATTTTAAGGAAATGCTGGTAAGTAAATGACATAAATTATACATAATAATTGAAATTACATTTCATAATGTGATGAAATTAAAGAAAAATACTTAAAAATACTAAATAACTATTGTTATTAACTAATTATTTATTGTTTTTATTTATTTCTTTATTTATATTGTAATGAATAAATACTTGGTCCGTCGTTGGGGAGTTTTGTTTTGAATTTAGTGGTTTTTGAAATTGCTTTAGGGGGAAAGTTTTCAAACAGTTGGCGACACTGTCTGAGGCCGCGGTTTTCCCTGTAGCACTTTGAATTTAGCAGCGATCGGACGCGTTTATTATAAAAACGTGCTTTTCAGCGCGACAACGTATCAGTAATTATAAGTAAGTTACGATAAATAATTGTATGTTAGTAGTTTTAAAATATAAATTATATTCTATTCTAAGGTTAATTTTTAAATCGCACTTATAGTAATTATAAGTACCTACATAAGCTGAGATAAGATTAGATTAAATAAAACCATAATTTATGGATTGCAATTTTCTATTAAGATCTTGATTAAAATTTACAGTTAGATCAATTTAATATTAGGGAAATTATTTTCAAAAATCGTGATTTAAGGTGAGATATGTAAGTTCAGAAAAAGTACTTAATAGAATAGGTATCTTTTGTTGTTGATGATTGTTGATTATCTTTTGTTTTTAGTCGCACGAATAGCAAATTATTTTTTAAGTACTTTTAATTTAATTAAAATCGTTGTTTAAGTTGAGGTATTTCAGTAAAAAAAAAAGAACTGAATAGAATAGGTATCTTTTGTTTTTTATGATTGTTGATTATCTTTTGTTTCTAAATGGTAAGAATTTAGATATTTTTTACTGCGGCACATACTAATAATATGGCAATTTGTGCATAGGTAATCATACATATAGAACTGAGTAAATTTTGTACAGAAATTATAAAGTCATGTCTGGAAGACGTCGTCGTTCGAACATAGGTCGTAGTACAGTGAATGCCAGAAGAGTACGTTCAGCAAGAGATGAAGAATCGTCAACGGAACGTGAGGCTCGCCTCAGTCAGGCTCGGGATAGATATAGAGCTGAGAGAGAGAGAGAATCTTCAGTAGAGCGTGAGATTCGCCGCAGCCAGGATCGAGATAGGCATACGGTTCAGAGGGACAGAGAATCGTCAGTAGAGAGTGAGGCTCGCCTCAGTCAGCTTCGGGATAGATATAGAGCTGAGAGAGAGAGAGAATCTTCAGTAGAGCGATCACCGCAGCCGAGATAGGGAAAGACATCGAATACAGAGAGCCAGAGAATCATCAGCACGAGTTACTAATTCATGGGTGAATAAAGAAAATTCTGCCATGAATTACGATCCTTCGATTTCTTACAAGGACGATCGTATAGTATCAATAGGTACTATGTCAGTAGTGTGTGAACATTGCTTGGCATTGAAATTCAAGGACGAATCGAAAGGCGTGTGTTGCTTACAAGGAAAAGTCAAATTAGA
Organism: Tyria jacobaeae; assembly: GCA_947561695.1. Taxonomy (NCBI): domain Eukaryota; kingdom Metazoa; phylum Arthropoda; class Insecta; order Lepidoptera; family Erebidae; genus Tyria; species Tyria jacobaeae. Next base: position 8,544,930 of record OX387231.1, on the reverse strand, counting down.
AGAAGTTCTCCCTCCACCTGAACCACTTCACTCTCTTCTTACGGGTGATCATCAGAAATCCAAGCAATTCATGCGCAATATACGCCGTTATAATAACGCATTTCAAATGACCTCTTTTAAGAGTAAGCAAGTCGTTGAGCGTGGGTTCATGCCTACATTTAAAATTCAAGGGCAAGTGTACCACTTAGCTGGGAGCTTGCTACCACTTCGACCCGATGATCACAAATTTCTGCAAATATATTTTATTGCAGATCCAGATACACAAGCATCTACGCGGTGTACAAGTATTGCACAGCCAATTGATAGAGATTTGATTAGATCTCTCCAAGATATGTTACATTCTCATAATTTCTACATACAGTCTTTCAAAACTGCGATTGAGAGTGTTCCAGCAGATACTCCTGACTTAGATACTACAAGACGTAACAATTTCAATACTTTGCTTAGATATGGAATGTTAAGAAACCAATACTTGGTAGATCAATATGCGAAAATTGAATCTGAGAGATTGGCCTACATCCGTAATAATCAAACTAAATTAAGAGCTGAAAATTACGTTCATCTTCAGGATGCTTTACAGGCGAATGAACACCGCAACGGCATTGGGCAGTTCCCTATAATCCGCTCCTTTTGAAAATTTTCGATGCCCACATCAACGTAGAGTTGTGCAATTCAATAAAGTCAATTCAATATGTTACTAAGTACATTAATAAAGGCAGTGATCAAGCCACTTTCAGCATACAATCACCAAATGAAGTGGAAAAATATCAGTCTGGACGTTACATCTGCAGCTCTGAAGCTATATGGAGGATTTTATCATTCGAAGTGCACGACCGGGCTCCCACAATTGTCCACCTTGCAGGTCATTTAGAAAATGGACAAAGAGTATATTTCACAGAGAAAAATATACAAGAAGTTGTTAATAACCCGCGGGATACAACATTGACAGCATTCTTCAAGTTATGTGCTCAAGATGATTTCGCGAAAACACTGACATATGACAGAGTTCCAGGTTACTATACATGGAACCAGAGTTCTAAAACTTTTCAACGGCGAAAACAAGGTACTGCGGTTGATGGTTTCCCCGGAGTAAAAAAAACGGATGCTCTTGGCAGAGTCTACGTGGTTCATCCCAACAACAGCGAATGCTTTTATCTGAGAATGTTACTGCATATTGTAAAAGGCCCGACATCCTTTGCACACCTAAGAACTGTTCAAGGTGTTGTTTACAATACTTATCAAGCAGCATGCAAAGCTATGGGGCTCTTGGAAGACGATTCTCACTGAGAAAACACATTATCAGAAGCAGCTGTTTGTAGTTCAGCTACATCATTAGGATATTTATTTGCCGTCATAGTAGTGTTTTGTCAAGTAACTGATTCTGTTAATCTATGGAATAAATTTCAGGAAAATATGGCCAGTGATATACTGATTCGGCGACGGCGAGAGTTAAACTCAGATGATGTACAATATGATCAAAACATATTTGACGAAGCATTATTGGAATTGAACAAAGTAGTGCAATTACTTTCGGGTAAATCGATCAAGGATTTTGGGCTGCCGATGCCAGCTAATACTACTAACTCAGATTTAACTAACAGTGCCGAATACACAAGAGAAACATCATACGATCAAACGAGACTTTTACAAAATATAGCTCAAGATGAGCCACTATTAAACATCGATCAGAAAAAAGTATTCACTGCATTACTATCAACAATTGATAACAATGAAGGGAAATTGTTTTTCCTTGATGCCCCAGGAGGTACAGGAAAAACATTTTAATCAATCTGCTTTTAAAAAAAGTAAGATCTATCGGAAAAATTGCGTTAGCTGTTGCGTCATCCGGCATTGCCGCTACGCTTTTGGAAGGAGGCCGAACCGCACACTCCACATTCAAGCTCCCGCTGAAAATCGCCACCGATGATAATAACAACGTCTGTAGTGTTTCTAAACAGAGCAATACAGGAAAATTTATGCGTGACTGCTCATTAATAGTCTGGGACGAAGCTACCATGTCAAACAAGACGTCTGTGGAAGCACTGGATAGGACAATGCGCGATTTGCGCAAAAATTCACCTATGGGTGGATGTACAATTCTGTTCTCAGGAGATTTCCGTCAAATCCTACCAGTTGTGACTCGAGGAACACGTGCTGACGAAATAAATGCTTGCCTAAAAAGATCCAACCTTTGGCCACATGTCAATAAATTAGAGCTTAAAACTAATATGAGGGTTTCGTCATCTTCACGTGAGAACAGGCTATTTCCAGAGATGCTGCTAAAAGTTGGCAATGGAGAGTTAACACAAAGTGAGGGAAGGATTGACCTAGAAAACCTTTGCGTTTTGATAGACAACATCCAAGAGTTAGTCAACAATGTCTATCCTGACATTGATAACATAAGTTATAAGACAATATCTTGGTTTAAAGATAGAGCGATTCTGTCACCAACTAACGAACAAGTAGATAAAGTAAATAACTTGATTCTTTCAAAGATTGATGCGCCGACGAAAATATACTACTCGGTCGATACTGTTCTCGATTTGGAAGATGCTGTTCATTTTCCTACAGAATTTCTAAATTCTTTGAACCCGTCTGGACTCCCTCCTCACAAAATGGTGTTGAAAGTAGATTGTCCTGTTATTTTGAAACCTGAATCCACCTAAAATTTGCAATGGCACGCGTTTGCTGGTAAAATCATTGAAAACTTTCATAATAGAGTGCACAATACTCACAGGATGTGGTACCGGAGAAGATGTATTGATTCCCCGAATCCTTCTAATACCATCGGATTTACCCTTCCAATTTAAACGTTTACAGTTTCCGGTAAAGACATCTTTTGCAATGACCATTAATAAATCGCAGGGTCAAACCTTCAACGTTGCAGGCTTAGATTTGAGCGTTTACTGTTTTTCACATGGACAACTGTATGTCGCTCTTTCAAGAGTGACCTCCAGAGAAAACATGTTTGTATAGTCTAATGACAAGAAAGCTGTGAACGTTGTTTATAAAGACATTCTGTAATATGTTGTAAAAATAAAATAAATAGTTAAAAATGTAAAAAGTAAATAAGTAAAAATGTAGTGTATGAATTTAGATATTCCAAAGATAGCAGGAAATCTTCATGGTATAGGGAAAGGAAACATTTATTTTAACAACTCAAAATAGACATTTATAGGATTTAGTTAAAAAAAAATGTAAACTAAACACAACCCTTTTAAAAGTTATAACCATTTTAAATTCCATGTATTTTCACCTCTGTTTCTCATAAATGCAGGTCCAATGTGTAAAGATTAACTTTTATAACTTATTTTATCATTCATATTCTACAACTTTTACACGGGTTGTTTTTTTTTTCAAATCATAAATAAAAATGCAAATAAAAAAAAAACTAATGTAAATTTTCAGTGGTTAAAATAGGTGTTCTGAGTTCTAAATGAGAAGTTTAGAATAAATTCCCTTTGTCTAACTTCTCGTTTTATACAATACCCACCTTTAAAAGCCCTTATGCTCTTATGAGGACTTCGAAGTAGGTTATCTTAGGAATAAGCCTATATTTTCCAACTTAGGTAACAGGGTAAGTAAATATAATGTTAAAGACATACGGATGTCAAAAGTTCAAAACTGTCTTTATGTTCCGCACCTTAGAATTGCAGCTTGATGTTTTATAATCTATATTATTCCTTAATCCAATAGAAAAAGAATAATCCTAAATCTGACAAATAGTTTTAGAGATTGGCGCGTCTAAACAAACACATAAATAAAAACTCTTTCGCTGCATTCAAATAAAAGACACCCAATGTATAAAAAGCAATTGTAGACATCACAGCCCGTCACCGTGACTTTTTATTTTACCTTTCACTGTGAAATAATTGGCCATCTAGGTAATACAATTTGTTTTTAATTACTTACCGCTATCTCCTATAGTAGAGACCAAAAATTCAACCTGGCGTAACGGCTCAACATGAAATGCTGTAATCGAAAAGTTTAATGAAATTACTGTCAAAAGTTCGCCCGCAAATATCGAAGGTCGTAAACCTAGAGTAGATCAACTGCACACTTATGTTGAATATCTCACAAGAATTACGTTTTCATACAACGAAGTAAAACTAGTTCAAATTTTATATAGACTTATGATATTTCATTTCTGAGGTTGTGGCTTCTATTACCACCCGTGACAAAAATTTACATAACATTCATAAACTCACGCGTTATACGTTAACTAGATTCTTCGATTTTTTTAGTTCAATATTTTGTATTATGCCTCTATTTTGTAGCTTACACAAGTAACTCAGAGACTACGTTTTACTTTCAAGATTTGACCCCAAAAAAACAGCATTACAAGTTACAGAAAATCATCAGAAAGAATCAGAAAAGTAAAAAGATTTAACTAGGTAACTTATTTCATTGTCAAATGACAAATCAAATTTTTTCTTCAACTTCATTATATTAATATGTACTAAAACTAAATTCGTTCAACATTTTCCATCTCAACTACCACCCCATCGAAATAAATTTAACAAATTCAAATGCAATATAAAACGAACGAATAATAACGTCGGGAACGAAAAATATATATTTTTTTTTTCTTCAAAAAGACAACGCGAGGGACTTTACAAACATTCAAGCAACGGACACGAAGAACAGCCAGACTCAGAACAACAATTTGAAGATTACACAAAGTGTTGTCCCGTGCGGGGATCGAACCCACAACACTCGGCGCGGCAGCGTAGTGGTGAGGTGACCACTTAAACCGCTACGCCATCCGTGAAGTCAATTCGCTTCGATTATAAATTTAAAGAAACTTTTTAGTTAAGAAATATTTTATTCTGTTGTTCTGTTGTTCTGTGTATGTTTACTTGTCCGACAATAGCTGATGAGAAATCGGGAAAGTTTGTTATATATTTGGTAGTAATAGTGACGGTAATATGTACAACTACAGGAGTTTTCAACAAGTTGTATTTATACTATATTTTAGTGGTGGCAAATTGTAAAACTATTTCGTAGCAATTAGCGCATTTAGAACTGCTCTATAATGCTAAAAATTTGAGCGACGGGACAAACAGGGCTCACAAATTAGTAAGCTCATTTTCAATTCATCTATCAAGACAAATATTTTGACTCATTTTAGTTTAACTAGGCTTCAAACGTTTTATGTTGTTGACACACAATAACGGACCATTGGAGCTTCAATATTAGAAATATTCGGATCACTCATATTATCTAAGCAGGAACAATAATATTTAGGCAGTTGAATATTAGTACAATGTAATGAAGCTTTAAATGTAGCATATGTACTTTAGAGAAATAAAGAAAACAGAAAATCTCCATCATAATAGATTTGGTATATTTTAAAGAATAGAGACATACACTAACTATATTCTATGAACATCAATAATTAATTAGTAAATATAACTTTCTTTATACAAACATTAGTTAATACTTTCCCGGAGTTTTGCTTTGCAATAGGTTGGCAGCTTTATTATAAAGCCAGTTTATGTAATAATTTTTATCTTATAAAAACCGGAGATTTTGAAAAATGTCCTCCTCATTTCGGGGTCGGTAAATTTATGATTTGTTAGGGAATAGTTTTTAATTTATTTTATTGGATTAAATTGTTATGATGGAGGTCGACAAGTACAGATTACATAACAACAGATAACAGATAAGGCATTAGTGCATTATTGTAATATAATAATGCACTAATGCCTTATCTAGGCCACATAGTAGCCTAGTATTAAAAACATCAGCCCTCTATTCTCAGAGATGATTAATTGTATGCTGTTAGAGAACAACAACATAAAAACTTAATCAATAGACGTAGGCTGCTTCCAATATTGTTTTTTTTTTGTTTTCTTTTCCGTTTACAAGAAAATTTAAGGTAATTGTCGAAGTTTCTTTAAGACAGTGTTTCCTTCTTTAAATTACCTAAAAAATATTCTTTGACATCCTATTAGTCGAAGATCCTGAAAGAAAATGAAAGCTATTTTAAAAAAGGGACATTAAAAAAATAAAAAAAATGGACATTAAAGAAGGTGGGTGTATACCTGGATATGTGTATATATATGTACTTAGATACTAACCATTAACCACTAAACGTAGACAGAATATAGATGGTTATATATCGAGAAAGTGAGATGGTTATATATGTATATAAAAATAAGATAAACATATAAATATAATGTTATTTTAAAACATTTTGATATACGGGGCAAAGGACAAAACGATTTACAAGACCATGGACACCTGCAGCTGTAAAGTCGCAAGTGGTTTTCAAGGGGAGGGGGGGAAATGAGGGGCAGGATTGTGCCTGAGCCCCCCCAACTGTATCCTTACGTTGCCGTCGTGGGGGGGCTTGCGTGGGTCAATGATCCCTGGGGCTGTGCCGGTAGAGCCACTCATGCCGGATTGGCCTAGGGGGAGACTCCAGACTAAGCAGGATACACTGTGGGACCCTTTCAAGGGTCACATAGAGTTGCTCCGCTGTTCTCAGCGGAATAACGAGGGCGGGCTCGGCGTGCACTCACACTGCCACCGAGCAGGCATTTGGAGATTTTATCTAGATGCCACCGTCGGCATATCGTAATCCCGAAAGGAGTCTCGTTGCTTCAATCGGGGGCGAGAGTCTTGGCTTAGCCGCCTGGACTGCGAGGAAGAAAACCTCTATAAAAAATTACCCTGAATCCCGTGTTCAGGTGCGTGACCATGGGATGCATGGCTGATGGGTAGTTCAGTCGCAAGCGCACTCCCAGCCGGGGCACCTGCGGACCCCTCGGTTGGGCATAAATCTACGCTTGCCCGGGTATTGGGGATCTCTGCCCGGGTGGACCATTAGTTCTCCCCTACTCGTGGGATTAGTTATGGAGTATATAAATACATTAAATATTATAAAAAATGATGAAAAGAAGGAGAAAATAAAAAGAAAGGAAAAAAATAAGAAGGCGGAGGAGACCTCGTCTCACGACGAGGAGGTTCTTACCGAGACGCCTATCGTGAACGTGCTCCCAGAAGTCAATCTGTCTTCTGGGAGCAGAAGAATGTCGGAGCGAGTCCGTTCTAGGGCTGCCAGTTCCGCGGCTGACTCGGCCGAGGAGATGGAACTGGAACCTCGCGACCCAGAAAGTCGCAAACGCGGACGGGATGAGGACGGCGATACGTCGCAACACATGTTGCCGCCAAAAGTGCCGAGCAGCAGGCGTGGTAGATCACGCACACCGGCCCCGACTGGTTCCGTCTTTTCTGGAGCAGCAGGATACAAAAGAGGGCGAAGAGAGGGTGAAATCGTTGCCGAGGAGGAGATCACAGATCTCCTTCTTAAAATCCGTCCACCGGGAGAAAGGGGCTCTGACCCTCTTACTCCGGTGGATTTGAAGGAGAGGACGAATGCTGCGGTGGCCATTATCCAGAAAGTGGCCACCAAGTCCACCAATCTAAAGGGCTCCTTTGTCAGGGCCCTAAAGGACTCCTCCTCGGCCGTGTCGGAGGCCATGGAAGGCCTCATTCAAGACGTCTCGAAATTACAAGAGGCAAACGATGGCCTTACGGCGGCTAACAGACGCTTGACGCAACAGGTTGCTGAGCTTAGTGCTCAGTTTGCCCAGTTTCGCGCTGGGACGAGCGCTGCTAGCCCACAGAAAGCAAATCCTGTTGCAGAGCACCCTGCCACCTCACCCTCCCCCTCCCCAGTCTCTGATGCCCACTTGCGTCAAATTACAGACGTAGTGTGGCGGATGATGGACGGGCGCCTGGCGGGACTGGAAGCAAGGCTGCCTCCAGCGCCCATTTTTCGGCCACCGCTTGCTGCCGGGAAACACACAAACAAAAAGGTCACATCAGCTCCGACCCCGCTCCCAGTCTCGGGTGGCCGCGTCGCGATCTCATACGCTGCAGTCGCGTCTGCGTTAGCGCCTGCAACCGCACCGAGGACAAGGCGAACAAGGCAAGCTGGTGCGGAGGCAACTTCGAAGTTCCCTCCTCTCACCTCTCCAGCACCTAGAGGTAAGAGCGCCCCTAGCGCTCCCTCTGGTGCTGCAATTGTTTCTGTTCCCTCCACGTCTGCCCCCTCTAATGATGGGTGGCAGAAAGCTGAGAGCAAGAAGAAGAGGACCCGAAACCACAACAAGAAGGTCTCCAAAAGTGCAGCCTCTGCTCCTCTTGCATCGCTGGTGGCAGTCACCGCCAAAAAGACTAGAAAACTGCAGGCGCCCAAAACGGCAGCTGTGGTTGTCACCGTGTTGCCAGAGGCGGCTAAGAATGGGCTATCTTACGCGGCTGTGTTCAAGAAAGCCCGGGATAGCCTAGGTGGTGATTTCGGGGCCTCAGGTGTGAGGCTGCGCCTTGCCCAGACGGGGGCTCGAGTTTTGGAGTTCCCCGGTGCTGAAGGTGCAAAGACGGCGGACGTCGTTGCGGAGAAGCTGCGGGCAGTTTTTGCCGCGTCAGATGGTGTCAAGGTCGTTAGGCCCACCAAGTGTGCGGAGGTGCGCATTTCGGGCATGGACGACTCTGTGACGGTGGAGGATGTGCGTGTTGCCATTCACGAGAAGACAGGGTGCAACGCGGACATCATCAGAGTCGGCACCATCCGCCCCGGTCCAGGTGGTCTTGGCGCGGTGTGGGCCAGTTGTCCCGTGGCGTCAGCATAAATCTTGGGTGATGCCGGTAGGATCCTCATCGGTTTCGTGAACGCCAGAGTCACAGTCCTGGCGGCGAGACCGATGAGGTGTTTCAAATGCCTAGGATCGGGACATACCCGCGTCAAGTGTGGTAGTTGCTTCGACTGCAGCGGACTCTGCTTCCGCTGTGGTCGACCGGGGCACAAAGCGGCGGAATGTTCCGCCGCCCCTCACTGCCCAGCGTGTGCGGCGGGTAATTTGCCCGCCAATCACCAGATGGGACAAGGGAGCTGCAAGCCTCCCCGCACTTCTCCGCAAACATCGGTGGTTAGCCAATCGGCCCAGGCTGCCTCCGATGCCAATCGAACATCATCGCCGTCGCCCATGGAGGAGGCTGTAGAGACGATCCAGTAATGGACCACGTCTCCAACCTCCTTGTGCAGACGAACCTAAACCACTGCGCCGCAGCGCAGGATCTCTTCCTGCAAACCATGGCGCAGTGGTCGATCGGTGTTGCCGTAGTCGCGGAGCCCTACTTCGTTCCTCCCCGTCCAAACTGGATGGGTGACTGGGACGGCTCCGTGGCAGTCGTCGGTTCCACGGCGGCTCATTCCCCGCCCTTGTCGCTTAGAGACAAGGGCTCTGGATATGTTGCCGCCGAGTGGGGGGGGATCACCGTTTACGGTGTATACTTCTCCCCCAACCGGAGTTTGAGCGACTTCGAGGTCTTCCTTAACAGCTTGGAGACCTCGATGCGGCGATTAGCGTCTGGGCACGTCCTCGTGCTGGGGGACTTCAACGCAAAATCCATTGCATGGGGGTCCCCCGGGACGGACGCCAAGGGCGAGGCCGTCGAGGAGTGGGCGGCTTCGGTGGGCCTCTGTTTACTAAACAGAGGCTCCACCAACACGTGCGTGCGACAGCAGGGGGGGTCGATAGTGGACCTTTCGTTCGCTACCCCTGCTGTTGCCGCACGAGTAAGGAACTGGCGTGTCCTGGAAGAGGTTGAGACGCTCTCGGATCACCTGTATATCCGATTTGAGCTCTCCCGGTCCCAGGGCCCCAGTAGGGGTCACGCGGCGCGGCGTAATTCCCGTTTTCCGCGGTGGGCTGTTGCCAAGCTGGACAGGGACCTACTAGAGGAGGCGGCCATTATTCACTCTTGGCTGTCTCCGCAGGCCCCGACCGAGGAGGTCGACGCGGGGGCTGGCCGCTTTCGCGATGCGATTACGCAGATTTGCGATGCGGCCATGCCCCGTATCCAGGGTCGTCGGCCTCCAAGGAAGGAGGTCTACTGGTGGTCCCAGGAGTTGGCGGACCTCCGTGCGGCTTGTACTCGTGCCCGGAGGTCCTACACTCACAGCCGGCGGCGTCACCGCGGAGACGGTGAGGAGGACCAGCTTCACGAGGAGTACCGCGAAGCGCGGAAAACTCTGAAGCTGGCCATTTGCCGCGCTAAGGACGCAAAGAGAAAGGAGATGCTGGAGAGTCTCGACCGTGACCCCTGGGGTCGCCCATACCGTGCGGTGCGTCAGAAGCTCCGCACGTCGCCCCCCCCCCCTTACCGATACTCTCCAGCCCAACTTCCTGCAGGAAGTGGTCGAGGGCCTTTTCCCGCAGCGGGCGGAGCACACACCCCCGTCGATGGCCTACGCGGTCGGAGACGACGGGGGTAGAGAGGACGATGTGCCGCCCGTTAGGGAATCGGAGGTTGGGGCGGCTGTTCTACGGATCCGTTCCAAGAACACCGCCCCCGGGCCGGACGGGGTACCAGCCCGAGTGATGGCCCGAGCCCTCGACCATATGTCGGACCGCCTCAGGGAAGTGTTGGACGCTAGCCTGGCGTCCGGACGCTTCCCGGAGTGCTGGAAATGCGGGAAGCTGGTCCTGTTGAGGAAGCCGGGACGGCCTGCCGATTCGGTCGCGGCCTATAGGCCCATCGTGTTGCTGGACGAGGCGGGTAAACTTTTTGAGAGGATACTCTCTGCCCGCATCGTCCGGCACCTCAGCGAGGTGGGCCCCGACTTGTCGGACGCCCAATTCGGGTTCCGGGAGGGGCGTTCGACGGTCGATGCCGTGATGCGCCTTAGGGCCGTGACCGGAGAGGCAGTGAGCTGTGGCGGCGTGCTGTTGGCGGTGTCTCTGGACATCGCCAACGCATTCAATAGTCTGCCATTCAGCTGCATCAGGGAAGCACTCCAATACCACGGGGTGCCAGAGTACCTGAGGCGGCTGGTGGCAGACTATTTAGAGGAGCGTACCGTCGTGTACGAGGACCGAGAGGGCGTCTTGAGACGGCGACCCATGTCGTGCGGCGTTCCGCAGGGGTCTGTCCTTGGACCACTCCTGTGGAACGTGGGGTACGACTGGGTCCTACGAGGTCGCCTCCCCCCCGGGCTGGGCGTAATTTGCTACGCTGATGACACATTGGTCACAGCCCGGGGGGCGAACTTCCAAGAGGCGGCGCGCCTGGCCACTAGGGGTGTTTCTTTGGTGGTCGGGCGCATCGAGGCACTGGGCTTACGGGTGGCCCTGGACAAGACGGAGGCCCTTTTGTTCCATGGGCCCCGTCGTGGTCCACCCGCCGGTGCCTCCATCGATGTCAACTCGGTCCTCGTCCCGGTTCGGGCCCAGATGAGTATCTGGGCCTGATACTCGACGGTAGGTGGCTCTTCGACGAGCACTTCCGACAGCTTGGTCCGAAGCTGGTCGACGCTGCCTCTGCCCTTGGGCGACTTTTGCCCAACTTGGGTGGAGCCAGCGTCGCAACGCGACACCTCTACACGGGGGTGGTCCGGTCGATGGCGCTGTATGGGGCACCGGTGTGGGTGGCGGCTCTGACCGCCCAGAATAAGGCGCGCCTCTGGCGGCCTCAAAGGGTATTGGCGGTCAGAGCCATACGCGGATACCGCACGGTGTCCACCGAGGCGGCGTGCGCCTTGGCTGGAACACCCCCGTGGGATTTGGAGGCGGAAGTGCTCGCCGAAGTTTATCGACGGGTGGCTGAATATCGGGCGGAGTATGGCTTTCGCCCTCCGCCCGAAGAGGTACGCGAGTGGCGTGAAGCCGCCCGTCGAGCCACGATGGCTAGTTGGTCGTTCCGGCTGGAGACTCCGCGCGCTGGCTTTGCCGCCGTGGAAGCTCTCCAGCCGGTCATCCTCGAGTGGGCAGGGCGGCAGCACGGGACCCTTTCCTTCCGACTGACGCAGGTGCTTTCCGGGCATGGTTGCTTCGGGAAGTACCTGCACTCGGTCGCCAGGAGGGAACTGAGTCCCGCCTGCCACCACTGCGACTGCAGTGAAGACTCGGCCCAGCACACGCTGGCGATCTGCCCCGCTTGGGAGTCGCAGCGCCGGGCCCTCACTTCAGTCATCGGAGGAGATCTCTCGCTACCGGCCGTCATACGCTCCATGGCCGGCAGCGATAGCAGTTTTACCGCGGTCGCAACCTTCTGTGAAGATGTCATCTCGCAGAAGGAGGCGGCGGAGAAGGCCCGGGAGGACGATATCCACTCGGACCCAATCCGCCGCCGGCGAACTGGGCGGCGTAGGCGCGCCTATCAGCGCCTCATGCCGCCCTGAGTGTGGCTGCGGATGGTCGGGACGGGTTTTCCCCTCCATCCGCTCTAGTGGCCACCCGCGAGGGTGTGACGTACGCGTGTGCCGTACGTCGCCTAATTAGAGACTTTAACAGCAGACGGTGCCCGCTTCAGTGCGGGCAAGCGCTGGGAGGGGTCCGGATGTCTTAATATCAGCAGTTCCCGGATCCCTTCCGTCTCAGGCGCAGAGTGGCACACCGTGTGGTTTTAGTCGGTTCGATTCCGACACACCGCCCCGCCGCAAACCCCGGCGGGGTGACGGTCCGAGGGGATTTCCACACGTTAAAAAAAAAAAAGGGTTGGTTGGATAAAACACAAGCTTGATTCACTAACTGTATTACTCCGGTAGATCCGGCCCACGCGTGCCTAAGCGTGGCTCTCTCGCGTACATACAGTAAATATAAGATTTTGTAACTATACTATAAAGCCGCTATATAACTATTCACTTTTATGATAACATTTTTGAGGAGGGTTTAATGTGTTGAGTTTATCTGGAAGGATTTGCGTTATATGCTATCAACTGTTTTATTTTATGTTTCCACTATACAAGCTAATGTCTAATCTTTTGAAAAAGATCTTCAGGGGATGGATGCTTAATATATTTCTATTATTAATATACATATTATTTAGATTTTTATAGAGGCATTAGAACGTCTGTTCAATGTTAAAAATATTTGCCAGCGCATTGTCTCTATGTTGTTCTGTATTTCATTATTCCGAAAACTCAATGACGGTTAGTTTCAGAATCTTGAACACATTAAGAAAGTATAACCTCTAATCTAAACCACTTTATTACTCATGAATCTTAGAAAGCACATTTTCGTTAAATTCGCTGGCTAAATGTAGGCAAAATATTTAGCTACTTCGTAACTCCCCTCATAATCGAGACTTAACAGTTTGAAAGGCCTTTCCGCCGTGCTTAAGTATATTTTAGGACATTCCCGTACACTATTTAGTCAAGTAATCCTATTGACAAAGTTACCCGTATTCTAGTAAAAGATTGCCTTTTAGAGGATAAGTCTAATAGGGTTGGCACATACCAAAAGTTCAAATCCTTTAGGTATATTGTGAGCCGTATTTCGAAAGTACATTTTGCAGTGACAATATTGTATTGAGTAAAAGCATACCTTTTTTTGGAAAACTAAATATAAACGTTAATTTATTTGTTAGAATTTAAAGCAGTAGGTGCAGTAGGTACCATTATACAAAGGTTTAATGGACGATTAAGGTTTCTTATATTCAACCATCTGTGTCCGTTGTTTGAATGTTTGTAAAGTCCCCCGCGACACAGGAACAAATCCTATTGCGGGAGTTGTCTTTAAAAAAAAATAAAAAAGAAACAAAAAAAAAAATATGAAGTACAAATATTTTCATAGCCTTGCATTCTTATAATTTCAAATAAATATTTTTGTCATTAAGGACTCCGTGTGTAAATTTGCCAATCAGTTGATTTTAATAATAACTTCGCAAAAGAGTACTCGGTAACACCGACAATTGTGCTACCCCATTAGAGAACCAAAAAGAAAGTGTTGATAAAAACGTTTTATTACTTTGTTGAAATAGTTTTAGTCCCAACCTTTGAATAGAAAGGAGTATCCTGAGTGAGGTTATGACGCTGTTAGTTTTGTAGTTTAGCCATGTTTAGGTCCAATGGGGGCGAGCCATGCTTAGAGACGAATGGGCCTGCACGACCGGAGTATTATCAGGGCCTCTCTTTCCTCTTGCCCCTCCTCCCTCCTCTCCTCTTCCCCCCCCCCTCATCCCCTCCTATTTCCACTCAATCATCGGTCAGCACACATACGACTCTTCCGTCACCATCAGATGACCCGTCAGTTCGTCTGTCCCTGTCTGTCTGTCTGTCTGACTTTTGTTTTTCATAATGTATACATATATATATATATATATATATATATATATATATAAGTCTTAGATATATAGACATATAGAAAATTAAATCAAATAAAATATACATTTGTTACTGTTTAAATAATGCTTAGTGAAAAAGTATTTCATCTCGACGGTTAAAATATGTGTGTTAATGAGGGATATTAAGTAAATATAAAATAACATTTTTAACACATACCTATTAATTACTTACGGTATCTGATTTATCATTAATTCATTAAACACACGCTCTGCTAATGTGCTCCGAACTGCAACACCAGTGTCGTCTTTATATTTTTTGTATTAAAATTAAATTTAATGTGTGCGTAATTGTACAAGTAGATGATTTATTTCGTACTGGAATGATGGAACTTTTTTTCCATAAAAATATTATTATTTATATGAGCGTACTCTGGCCAGTTCCTGCCTGAAATCGATTCGACCTCGTCCTACCTAGGTCTGTCTCAGCAATGTTTTCGCACTGCAAGTATATACACATTGACGAGGTTAGGTGATAATTTGTTATTATTAATTCCCCCACAAAAACTGACACGTATAATTTACCGAATCTATCTGATGGCAATAAACGGTTTGTATTAATTTGTTTTATAGTCTATATAAAAGTTTTTTTTTTTAGTGTTTTTGTGATTATTAAAAACCTAACTACAGTAGGAATACCTGCGTCATTACACGGTTGGTAAACCTATGTATATGTACCTACCTACTTCGTAATTATGGGGCGACCACAAATTCAAATGTCTGGCTCAGATATTTCGGCGTGCGGAAAACATGCGGTCACCGAGGGTACTGAGCTCCAGCATTTAGATCGAATCCGTCTTTTTACCGTTTTCCGAAACAAATTGAACTGTAGAATTTGTGGGACACGTTAAATACAAAAAACTTTTTTTTGTTCTGGAATTTTCGATTGTACAGGAGTGCAATAGTTTTTACAAGATTGCTCAAAAAAGGGTGTAATGTTTTCAGATTTTTGTCTGTAGGTATATTAATTGTAAGGTTCTTTATTCCCCCATTACGTTTTAATGCCTGAACAGATATGGACCTTCCGTCCTTCCATCATTAGGAATTCTCGAGTCATATTGGATACGTTAAAAGAAATGGTAACTTGTTTATTACTTTCTTTGTAAAGGAGGGATTGTAAATGCCTTGCAGATGTATGTAAACATTCTTGAGACCAATATTGTCATTAATACATTCTATGCTCCTTCACCAACACAAGACCAGCATTAGGTAGCTACGTAATTGGTTCTATCGAAAAAATATGACAACTACTTAGTATTAAAATATTTTAATAATCAACATAGATATAATATATGCGGACTAACATGAACATAATCTCTTAACACTGTTATTTTTTTTTTAAACACAACTCCCGCATTAGGTATAATTCCTGTGTCGCGAGGGACTTTACAAACATTCAATCAACACAAAGAACACCTAAACTCGGGACAACTGCTTGTGGATCACACTAATTTTTGTCCCGTATGGGAATCAAACCTACGACCTGCGGTTCAGCAATCAGGATCACTAACTACTAGATCAAGGGCCCGTCAAACTTGTATTTATTTCAAGCAAATTTATTTAAAAGTCTACATTTTGTTAATAATTTCTGTTGTGTATCTTCTTACGACTACTTTTATTCGAGTATAAATTTTAGATACATTTTTAGATAGGCGTGAGTGAAATGAGTGAATGCATGTATTGTATCTATCAATTTTACAGTACATATTTAAACGAAGTGCTTGATATATGTATATATTAGTTATTTATAGTCGATTATTGTAGACGGGACTGCGTGACGGCTAAATATAGGAGTTGGCCAAACGGCTTTGCCAGTTGACTGAGCAACCGGGTCGGGGGTTCTATGTTCATAGAGTATCAATGTGAATATATGACAATATTGTATTTACATAAGTAGTTAAATTAACGTATTTACATCCCTGGAAAATCACTTCCGTGAATTTTATCAAGGGTTTTGAATAGAAAAGTCACATTGACCAGACCAGAAAACGAAAGATCAAGCGG
Organism: Tyria jacobaeae; assembly: GCA_947561695.1. NCBI lineage: Eukaryota > Metazoa > Arthropoda > Insecta > Lepidoptera > Erebidae > Tyria > Tyria jacobaeae. Next base: position 8,528,793 of record OX387231.1, on the reverse strand, counting down.
CTTACATAAGTGTAAAAAGAATTGAAGTATGTGTATTGCCTTATATTTTTTGTTTACTTTGAGGGGAATAAGATATATATCGAATAATCAATGAACTGTTTTGGTATTATTTAAAAAATGTCGGTTACTTATTTATCACAATATTATTATGTATTTTATGTACAAATCCTGTTTACAATTTTATAATTCCTGAAATCTTAATGGTATAAGTTTAATTTGTGGTTTGGTATTTTGCCCGACGACCGGAGATAGGTAGCTTTGATAGGCTGGATACAAAAGGCAGTAGACCGGGTGCTATGGAGAACCTTGAGCGAGGACTATGTTGAGTTTCCTGCTATAGGGTGAATGATAATGATGATGATAACGATGAATGGTGAAGATATGTCTATACATACATACATACTTGTTCTGTGGTAGATATTTTACTAAAATAACTACAAAAAATCTTATCTTAAAGATTAAAGAAACAACCCTGACCTTTTAGTGTAAAGCATATAGACATGAACAATTGCATTTCGAATTTTCTGAAAAAATAAATTGAGACTTGTTTAAATAGGTATGTATATGTACATACATATATAAACTCACGTCTGCTCCCCGAACGGGTAGGCAGAGGCGTCAGTGACACCCTCATTTACCGATAATAATTTAGTCATATTTACGTAACAGGTGCAGATATATTGTTGTCATCCATGCACTGGGAATTAGATGGGAAAATTTGCAGTATTTGGGAATTAAAAGGATATTCTTATACAGATTTATTGGGGAGTAAGTATAGACAATAAGCTCTAGGAAGTCATTGGTCGGATAACTGTAACTTGAACTGGCTGGTGCCGGGAAGTTCAAGCCCTCTAACTGAGAGTTGTTTATTTATATTTAAGGAAAGATAATAAGATTTTATAATAGTACACTGTGTTCAACATTGGGTATACGAACATTCAGGGAGAAAACATTTTAATAAGCTAATTACATTGTTTTTATAAAAAAACTTTTTGTGTGTTTTGCATATTGAATTAAGGAATTTTGCAAAAATGTATATAGGTAAACACCAGTGCCAATTATATCGGATTAGTTCTCATATCCCTCAAACACAAGGTTTGATCGTACAGATCGTTCGACCAGAAGGCGTTCTCGTGTGATTTGTTATTTGTATCATAATATTTTCTACAAATAATACATACATTTTTTATCTTTTATAGTATAACTTACCATACACTCAATAGAACAGAATTTTCTATTTAATCAATAATATCTCAATGAAATATGTCTAACAACGTGCTAATTTTTTTTGTAGGCCATAATTATTTCTCTTGGGAGTAGAATCGTTAATTACAACCATTCAGAACATTCTTTACAGACAATTAATTTATCTAGTTGTTTGTCAAACGAATATACCGTCGGATGAGATCCTAATCCCCTACAAATCTTACTTAGATAATCTACTCGGGATCTGCTTTGAAAGGCCCTTGTAATAATTACATTCAATACTCGTATTAACTCTAATTCTTTGATACAAACAAGCGATAAGGCCTATGTTTATTTATTTACAGTCTTATATTGCACGAGAATATGTAAACAAAGCGTTTTATACATCTTAAGCTAGTAATCGAACAGCGTCGTATTGTATTTATAGGAGTAAACGAGTAGTATTGAAATCTAAACTAGAGCGGCTGACAGACGTACGAATTTTCAATTCGCGGAGACCTCGCGTACTTACTTGGTATGTACGTGCGTCGCGTCGGCGCCAGGCGTCCGGATAACGCCGGACACAGTCAGGGTTTTATGTTGCGGATGCGGCCAAAGTAGACGGAGGCCAGCTTGTCCGGCTTTTGTTAGGCTTTTCAAATTAGTAAGTGATAGAGCCATGCTTAGGCACGAATGGGCTGGTCCCGACTGGACTGGACTGGAAAGCAATGAATATTAGGAATGTAAATAGTGATTCCTGACCATCTTTTGAAAAGCATCTTTAAATAAGTTTGAGCATGTCTAATATAAATAATATTAACGGCAAGGCATTCCGTAATAGCCTGTACTATAACAGATTTTTTATAGGAGGTAGTAGTGTGAGCTCCAGAGATTCCAACGATTTTAAAGATCTTTGATGTGGGTATTGAGGAACACAAAATGTTTCTTTAAATGAGTAGGGGGGAGGGATTAAACAAAATACTATAAATTATAGAATGAATATGAGTATTTCCTCGCAGTCGAATTGATTACTTGAGCAAGCTTCGAAATTCTGATATATGATCATATTTACGTAAGCCAAAAATATAAATCTAATGCAAAAGTTTTGGAGGCGCTCAGGTTTATCAAGTTGCTCTTCTGTGATATCGAGATAAAGGACATCGCCATAGTCGTGTATAAGAAGGAGCAGGGATTCTTTTAGTGCAGTTTTAATCTTGGCAAAGATCCCGCCACCTCATCACTTCCTAAGAGTACTAAGAGATCGGACTGTTATCTCAGACAGTATGTACATATGTATAGTCAAACAGTGCCCGGATGACGGAATTGCCTCCTATTACGAAAATGAGACTAAACTATGATTGTCTGTAAGTGGGCATTTGAGACTACTCTGCCTATCCTTCTAGGGATACATGCGTGAGTGTATGCATGTATGCTTAAAGCAAGCATAGTTTAGATAACACACATGTGAGTAGTAAGCGTATTTTCTCGTGCGTCAGTTACCCGCTTAACAATATGTAAAAGTCACTCTGTCTAATGATATCATGGAATATTATAGCCGGACATAAATTATACACGCGACGCGACGGTGCTACAACATAGTGAGACGCTGTATAACGTGTTATATATTAATATTTCATCGTTATTTCATATAATTTTATTCAAAAACCTTTATTAGTTTAGGAGTTTTTGATATGACTTCCTATTTTAGAATAAAAGGTTTAAATTATCTTTCCATAGAGTAGAAATAAAAAACAAATAAAAATTTTAAATTCAAATATAGCAGTTAAGGTTTAAAAGTTTAATTTAAAGTAACAAAAAATTAGGCAGCCATGAACACAATCTTAGATTATTATTCCACAGTCGTATCGGAGATGTTAAAATTCGTTGTGGTAGGGACTACGAGTAGTAGCTCGTTTAAAGTTTATAAGTAAATGACATTAATTGGAAGTTTTGTAAATTGAGTTGTGGTTATTAACTTTGACGCTAACCGCGAGGCCAAAGATAGTGCGGTCAGAATTATAAACAAGTGATAAAAAGTCGTCGAAAGCATACTGATAGTGTTAATTTGCAGCCACTTTTATATTAAGTGGCAAATAAGAATATGGCTCTCTTCATATAGTAAGTTTTAAACGTGATGGCACGTTTCACCTTTCCTGGGTTAGTGTTACAATAAAAGATTTATAATTTATACATATAATATTATTTTTGAAATACTATTTTCTTTGAACAATTACAATAGCATAAATTAACTTAATTGTTTAATGTCAATGTAGTTTATATTGCATGAATAACATCAAATATTTTATATTGAAAAAAAATGGCATACCCGCTACGGTCAATCCGTCTTATCGCCTATCCTCTTTCTACTGCACATCAACAATATGCTCTGTAATGGCAACACGTGTATGGTATCATGCTGCACGGGGGGTATCATAGTCTAAATAAAGTAAAAAAACGGTAATTTGTTACTGAACTTGACCTGAATTGCACTTCAAAGCGGGTTTCCGAAAACCTCAGAACAACAGGAGCAGGGAAGTGGTGTCACCCCTATACAGTGCAAACCATCCCAGCAAGGTGTACCATTGAAATATTAATTTTTTACAATCAATTACAACCCCGGGTCGCTTCTTAAGACCATGTATATTAATATTCAAATTTGATAAAACTTTGTTAAAAGCTACTGTAAATCTCCCGTGACATCTATATTCGGGTCTGAGTACGAAGGTGTTAAAGAAATAACTTTGTTTCTTGTTCAAAGTGTTACTTAAGCGAGAGAGATATGTTGTTGAAATTACGAAGAGCCCTTTTGACGAATGATATTAGGTATGAACAAAGTATTCGCCACATTTCAAGTAGAATGCCTCATTAAGTAAATGACAATTCTTAAAAATAATGTTTTGAATGTTTTTGTAGAATTTTGGCCAAAAGAAATGAATTTTTTTGTAAGACTATTTAAAATTAGTTTCTAGACCTAATGCTAATAGACGATCGGAGTATCACTTGTGAGCAATGTACGATTTATACATTATTTGATAATTTATTTAAGATATTGTTGGCACTGCTTTACTTAAGTTCTGCAAGTCTTTTATGAAGCATTCGATTTTCTGCTGTGTTTGTCTGTTCTGATAGACAAACATTTTGAGCATTTCAACGATTATTTTATAGATTAAACGAAATATATTTAAGGGCATACACGATATGAAGTCGGTCTCGGCCTAACTTAAGGGGTTATACTATTGTATATGAGATAGTGGATCTTATGACAGCCAAAACATAATGAAACTAAGGGCAAAATGTTAGTTTTTTCAGTTTTATTCGTGAATTAGACATGTAGGATGAATACATATCGTACATTGTAGTTATCGCTATTATTTTATGTATGTGTATATTTGTTATGTATTTGTGACTATAGTAAATATATGTAACTAAAGTTGTTTTCAAAAACAAGTAAATTTCAGATGTCTGCACCTACCTTATCGCTTTTCTTCACCACCCCAAGGTTGACTGGTAGAGAATGCCCTAGGCATTAAGTCCGCCTATGTACACGTGTGCATGAAGTTTATAAATAAATAAATAAAATAAATATTTTCGTACAGTCATAACTCATAATACATGTTTATTTCCAGGGCATTGTTAGTCTATCTTATACACGCGCTTGTGTCTCTGAAGGCGTGTTAAACGTCCAAATATTATAGTGGCACTTATATAATAGCGGAAGAGGTTATTGCCGTCCACCGGCTAATTTTAGGATTAAAGCGGAATATTGGTAGTATAATAAAATAAATAGTAAGGATGGAACGTGGTTAAACATCTTATATGCATTAGCTAGTTGCAGTTACATAACTGGAATTAGCTGATGCCTGGTAGCCCGTGTACTATAACAAGCGCTAAGCTTCTAATATAATGTAAATACGCTTCTATAAAGGAAGGGATGTAATTTAAAATAATCTATTTTTAGAACAAAGGGTTGTAGCAAAATATCGCGGCCCCATTGAGATTTCGTAAGTTATAAACGGAGGCTTAGTTGATACGTGATCTTCGACGTAATGGGCACACGTACTTCTTTAAGCTATTTGCTTTTACTGAAAATTGTACAATGTATTTCCGATAAAATCTGCCTTTAAAATATATTTGGATTTGTATATTGCATAAGCAAAATTACATCATGTTATTTATATAGTAGTTGTAGAAAGCGACTTCGCTCTTATTTAGTTAACTTTTCTATCCCTCGGGCACAGTAGTATTTTTCAGGATGATACAAACCATGATGACAACAAACGAGCAAATAAATATACATGCAAGCATTTTCACTTTCACTTTAGCTTAGGCTTTAGCAGCACATATTTGGTGGTTGTAATCAATTTAATAATAGAAAAGATGCATTTGACCAAGATATTTAAGATAAGTTTAAGTATTTGTTAGACGTGAGAATAATAACCTAATTAAAAATAAATGAATATTGGTATATACTTGTGTAACCTGAAAGAGAATGTCTTTCACCTTCATAAGGCTATGCCTACATTGAGGGTATTTAACGCGCTGGTTTGAGTATGTACACACATGCCTTTGAACTGCTTAATGACATATCGACAAGGTAAAACGACTGACTGTTGCGGCGATGTACTCCGTAGCTAAGTTTAAAGGTATGTACATAACTAAACAAACGCATAATTTACCGTTTAACGTTATAGTATTCTTTACGGCATATAAAGCAAACGAGCACACGAGTCACCTGATGGTAAGTGACTATCGCCATTACATCAATATTATTTAAGGTAAATAGTGAGGATTGTCACTTTTGATAGAAACATAATGGCAGCAACTGTTGAAATAAGTAGAAACTTGTCACGCAATGAAAGTCTACAGTTACGATATACAAAAGATTATCTTCAAATATATTCGTGAGCTTCGTACATGAATTAATAAGTTAGCAGCTTTGCAGTTAAAACAACAGCTGTGTAGTTAAAACAACGAAGTGTTCGACCAATTTACTTGAATTTTGTCGAGGGGATTATTGGAAGTTTTGGGAAACAGAAGCGAATGAAAGCTTAGTTACCATTAGGCTAATAGTTTGTTGTTAATTATTTGAAGCAAACAGTTTTTTAAGGTACCTTAGCAAGTATGAAGCTTCCTTATTATTATTTAAAGTAATTTTTTTTTTTTATTAAATTAAATTAATTCAGAGTAATGAGACCTTTTGATAGAACAATGCAATGAACGAGAAATATGATAGCCTTTTTTTATTATTATATTATACATGGCAGGCGAACAGACGGATCACATGGTATGTGTGATGGTAAGTGAAAACCACCGTCCATGGACACCTGCAACTGGAGAGTCGTAAGTGGCCACCGGAAACCTCACTAATTTCGGGAAAATGCCACGCCAAACCTGATGTGTTTGTGTGACTATTGAGTTTTCTTACTTATTTTTAACCGACTTCTTAGAAGGAGGCTTCTTCTCAATTCGACTGCACTTTTTTATGTATGTTACCTCAGAACTTTCAACTGGGTGATAAGTGTAAAAAGAATTGAAGTATGTGTATTGCCTTATATTTTTTGTTTACTTTGAGGGGAATAAGATATATATCGAATAATCAATGAACTGTTTTGGTATTATTTAAAAAATGTCGGTTACTTATTTATCACAATATTATTATGTATTTTATGTACAAATCCTGTTTACAATTTTATAATTCCTGAAATCTTAATGGTATAAGTTTAATTTGTGGTTTGGTATTTTGCCCGACGACCGGAGATAGGTAGCTTTGATAGGCTGGATACAAAAGGCAGTAGACCGGGTGCTATGGAGAACCTTGAGCGAGGACTATGTTGAGTTTCCTGCTATAGGGTGAATGATGATGATGATGATAACGATGAATGGTGAAGATATGTCTATACATACATACATACTTGTTCTGTGGTAGATATTTTACTAAAATAACTACAAAAAATCTTATCTTAAAGATTAAAGAAACAACCCTGACCTTTTAGTGTAAAGCATATAGACATGAACAATTGCATTTCGAATTTTCTGAAAAAATAAATTGAGACTTGTTTAAATAGGTATGTATATGTACATACATATATAAACTCACGTCTGCTCCCCGAACGGGTAGGCAGAGGCGTCAGTGACACCCTCATTTACCGATAATAATTTAGTCATATTTACGTAACAGGTGCAGATATATTGTTGTCATCCATGCACTGGGAATTAGATGGGAAAATTTGCAGTATTTGGGAATTAAAAGGATATTCTTATACAGATTTATTGGGGAGTAAGTATAGACAATAAGCTCTAGGAAGTCATTGGTCGGATAACTGTAACTTGAACTGGCTGGTGCCGGGAAGTTCAAGCCCTCTAACTGAGAGTTGTTTATTTATATTTAAGGAAAGATAATAAGATTTTATAATAGTACACTGTGTTCAACATTGGGTATACGAACATTCAGGGAGAAAACATTTTAATAAGCTAATTACATTGTTTTTATAAAAAAACTTTTTGTGTGTTTTGCATATTGAATTAAGGAATTTTGCAAAAATGTATATAGGTAAACACCAGTGCCAATTATATCGGATTAGTTCTCATATCCCTCAAACACAAGGTTTGATCGTACAGATCGTTCGACCAGAAGGCGTTCTCGTGTGATTTGTTATTTGTATCATAATATTTTCTACAAATAATACATACATTTTTTATCTTTTATAGTATAACTTACCATACACTCAATAGAACAGAATTTTCTATTTAATCAATAATATCTCAATGAAATATGTCTAACAACGTGCTAATTTTTTTTGTAGGCCATAATTATTTCTCTTGGGAGTAGAATCGTTAATTACAACCATTCAGAACATTCTTTACAGACAATTAATTTATCTAGTTGTTTGTCAAACGAATATACCGTCGGATGAGATCCTAATCCCCTACAAATCTTACTTAGATAATCTACTCGGGATCTGCTTTGAAAGGCCCTTGTAATAATTACATTCAATACTCGTATTAACTCTAATTCTTTGATACAAACAAGCGATAAGGCCTATGTTTATTTATTTACAGTCTTATATTGCACGAGAATATGTAAACAAAGCGTTTTATACATCTTAAGCTAGTAATCGAACAGCGTCGTATTGTATTTATAGGAGTAAACGAGTAGTATTGAAATCTAAACTAGAGCGGCTGACAGACGTACGAATTTTCAATTCGCGGAGACCTCGCGTACTTACTTGGTATGTACGTGCGTCGCGTCGGCGCCAGGCGTCCGGATAACGCCGGACACAGTCAGGGTTTTATGTTGCGGATGCGGCCAAAGTAGACGGAGGCCAGCTTGTCCGGCTTTTGTTAGGCTTTTCAAATTAGTAAGTGATAGAGCCATGCTTAGGCACGAATGGGCTGGTCCCGACTGGACTGGACTGGAAAGCAATGAATATTAGGAATGTAAATAGTGATTCCTGACCATCTTTTGAAAAGCATCTTTAAATAAGTTTGAGCATGTCTAATATAAATAATATTAACGGCAAGGCATTCCGTAATAGCCTGTACTATAACAGATTTTTTATAGGAGGTAGTAGTGTGAGCTCCAGAGATTCCAACGATTTTAAAGATCTTTGATGTGGGTATTGAGGAACACAAAATGTTTCTTTAAATGAGTAGGGGGGAGGGATTAAACAAAATACTATAAATTATAGAATGAATATGAGTATTTCCTCGCAGTCGAATTGATTACTTGAGCAAGCTTCGAAATTCTGATATATGATCATATTTACGTAAGCCAAAAATATAAATCTAATGCAAAAGTTTTGGAGGCGCTCAGGTTTATCAAGTTGCTCTTCTGTGATATCGAGATAAAGGACATCGCCATAGTCGTGTATAAGAAGGAGCAGGGATTCTTTTAGTGCAGTTTTAATCTTGGCAAAGATCCCGCCACCTCATCACTTCCTAAGAGTACTAAGAGATCGGACTGTTATCTCAGACAGTATGTACATATGTATAGTCAAACAGTGCCCGGATGACGGAATTGCCTCCTATTACGAAAATGAGACTAAACTATGATTGTCTGTAAGTGGGCATTTGAGACTACTCTGCCTATCCTTCTAGGGATACATGCGTGAGTGTATGCATGTATGCTTAAAGCAAGCATAGTTTAGATAACACACATGTGAGTAGTAAGCGTATTTTCTCGTGCGTCAGTTACCCGCTTAACAATATGTAAAAGTCACTCTGTCTAATGATATCATGGAATATTATAGCCGGACATAAATTATACACGCGACGCGACGGTGCTACAACATAGTGAGACGCTGTATAACGTGTTATATATTAATATTTCATCGTTATTTCATATAATTTTATTCAAAAACCTTTATTAGTTTAGGAGTTTTTGATATGACTTCCTATTTTAGAATAAAAGGGTTAAATTATCTTTCCATAGAGTAGAAATAAAAAACAAATAAAAATTTTAAATTCAAATATAGCAGTTAAGGTTTAAAAGTTTAATTTAAAGTAACAAAAAATTAGGCAGCCATGAACACAATCTTAGATTATTATTCCACAGTCGTATCGGAGATGTTAAAATTCGTTGTGGTAGGGACTACGAGTAGTAGCTCGTTTAAAGTTTATAAGTAAATGACATTAATTGGAAGTTTTGTAAATTGAGTTGTGGTTATTAACTTTGACGCTAACCGCGAGGCCAAAGATAGTGCGGTCAGAATTATAAACAAGTGATAAAAAGTCGTCGAAAGCATACTGATAGTGTTAATTTGCAGCCACTTTTATATTAAGTGGCAAATAAGAATATGGCTCTCTTCATATAGTAAGTTTTAAACGTGATGGCACGTTTCACCTTTCCTGGGTTAGTGTTACAATAAAAGATTTATAATTTATACATATAATATTATTTTTGAAATACTATTTTCTTTGAACAATTACAATAGCATAAATTAACTTAATTGTTTAATGTCAATGTAGTTTATATTGCATGAATAACATCAAATATTTTATATTGAAAAAAAATGGCATACCCGCTACGGTCAATCCGTCTTATCGCCTATCCTCTTTCTACTGCACATCAACAATATGCTCTGTAATGGCAACACGTGTATGGTATCATGCTGCACGGGGGGTATCATAGTCTAAATAAAGTAAAAAAACGGTAATTTGTTACTGAACTTGACCTGAATTGCACTTCAAAGCGGGTTTCCGAAAACCTCAGAACAACAGGAGCAGGGAAGTGGTGTCACCCCTATACAGTGCAAACCATCCCAGCAAGGTGTACCATTGAAATATTAATTTTTTACAATCAATTACAACCCCGGGTCGCTTCTTAAGACCATGTATATTAATATTCAAATTTGATAAAACTTTGTTAAAAGCTACTGTAAATCTCCCGTGACATCTATATTCGGGTCTGAGTACGAAGGTGTTAAAGAAATAACTTTGTTTCTTGTTCAAAGTGTTACTTAAGCGAGAGAGATATGTTGTTGAAATTACGAAGAGCCCTTTTGACGAATGATATTAGGTATGAACAAAGTATTCGCCACATTTCAAGTAGAATGCCTCATTAAGTAAATGACAATTCTTAAAAATAATGTTTTGAATGTTTTTGTAGAATTTTGGCCAAAAGAAATGAATTTTTTTGTAAGACTATTTAAAATTAGTTTCTAGACCTAATGCTAATAGACGATCGGAGTATCACTTGTGAGCAATGTACGATTTATACATTATTTGATAATTTATTTAAGATATTGTTGGCACTGCTTTACTTAAGTTCTGCAAGTCTTTTATGAAGCATTCGATTTTCTGCTGTGTTTGTCTGTTCTGATAGACAAACATTTTGAGCATTTCAACGATTATTTTATAGATTAAACGAAATATATTTAAGGGCATACACGATATGAAGTCGGTCTCGGCCTAACTTAAGGGGTTATACTATTGTATATGAGATAGTGGATCTTATGACAGCCAAAACATAATGAAACTAAGGGCAAAATGTTAGTTTTTTCAGTTTTATTCGTGAATTAGACATGTAGGATGAATACATATCGTACATTGTAGTTATCGCTATTATTTTATGTATGTGTATATTTGTTATGTATTTGTGACTATAGTAAATATATGTAACTAAAGTTGTTTTCAAAAACAAGTAAATTTCAGATGTCTGCACCTACCTTATCGCTTTTCTTCACCACCCCAAGGTTGACTGGTAGAGAATGCCCTAGGCATTAAGTCCGCCTATGTACACGTGTGCATGAAGTTTATAAATAAATAAATAAAATAAATATTTTCGTACAGTCATAACTCATAATACATGTTTATTTCCAGGGCATTGTTAGTCTATCTTATACACGCGCTTGTGTCTCTGAAGGCGTGTTAAACGTCCAAATATTATAGTGGCACTTATATAATAGCGGAAGAGGTTATTGCCGTCCACCGGCTAATTTTAGGATTAAAGCGGAATATTGGTAGTATAATAAAATAAATAGTAAGGATGGAACGTGGTTAAACATCTTATATGCATTAGCTAGTTGCAGTTACATAACTGGAATTAGCTGATGCCTGGTAGCCCGTGTACTATAACAAGCGCTAAGCTTCTAATATAATGTAAATACGCTTCTATAAAGGAAGGGATGTAATTTAAAATAATCTATTTTTAGAACAAAGGGTTGTAGCAAAATATCGCGGCCCCATTGAGATTTCGTAAGTTATAAACGGAGGCTTAGTTGATACGTGATCTTCGACGTAATGGGCACACGTACTTCTTTAAGCTATTTGCTTTTACTGAAAATTGTACAATGTATTTCCGATAAAATCTGCCTTTAAAATATATTTGGATTTGTATATTGCATAAGCAAAATTACATCATGTTATTTATATAGTAGTTGTAGAAAGCGACTTCGCTCTTATTTAGTTAACTTTTCTATCCCTCGGGCACAGTAGTATTTTTCAGGATGATACAAACCATGATGACAACAAACGAGCAAATAAATATACATGCAAGCATTTTCACTTTCACTTTAGCTTAGGCTTTAGCAGCACATATTTGGTGGTTGTAATCAATTTAATAATAGAAAAGATGCATTTGACCAAGATATTTAAGATAAGTTTAAGTATTTGTTAGACGTGAGAATAATAACCTAATTAAAAATAAATGAATATTGGTATATACTTGTGTAACCTGAAAGAGAATGTCTTTCACCTTCATAAGGCTATGCCTACATTGAGGGTATTTAACGCGCTGGTTTGAGTATGTACACACATGCCTTTGAACTGCTTAATGACATATCGACAAGGTAAAACGACTGACTGTTGCGGCGATGTACTCCGTAGCTAAGTTTAAAGGTATGTACATAACTAAACAAACGCATAATTTACCGTTTAACGTTATAGTATTCTTTACGGCATATAAAGCAAACGAGCACACGAGTCACCTGATGGTAAGTGACTATCGCCATTACATCAATATTATTTAAGGTAAATAGTGAGGATTGTCACTTTTGATAGAAACATAATGGCAGCAACTGTTGAAATAAGTAGAAACTTGTCACGCAATGAAAGTCTACAGTTACGATATACAAAAGATTATCTTCAAATATATTCGTGAGCTTCGTACATGAATTAATAAGTTAGCAGCTTTGCAGTTAAAACAACAGCTGTGTAGTTAAAACAACGAAGTGTTCGACCAATTTACTTGAATTTTGTCGAGGGGATTATTGGAAGTTTTGGGAAACAGAAGCGAATGAAAGCTTAGTTACCATTAGGCTAATAGTTTGTTGTTAATTATTTGAAGCAAACAGTTTTTTAAGGTACCTTAGCAAGTATGAAGCTTCCTTATTATTATTTAAAGTAATTTTTTTTTTTTATTAAATTAAATTAATTCAGAGTAATGAGACCTTTTGATAGAACAATGCAATGAACGAGAAATATGATAGCCTTTTTTTATTATTATATTATACATGGCAGGCGAACAGACGGATCACATGGTATGTGTGATGGTAAGTGAAAACCACCGTCCATGGACACCTGCAACTGGAGAGTCGTAAGTGGCCACCGGAAACCTCACTAATTTCGGGAAAATGCCACGCCAAACCTGATGTGTTTGTGTGACTATTGAGTTTTCTTACTTATTTTTAACCGACTTCTTAGAAGGAGGCTTCTTCTCAATTCGACTGCACTTTTTTATGTATGTTACCTCAGAACTTTCAACTGGGTGATCCAATTTTGATGTTTTTTTTTTGTTTTAAAGCTAGTGTTTACCTTGATGTGTGAATTATTATTTATTAACAAGGTTTTTAGTAAACTATTGACATGTAAAGAGGCAACTTTTAAGTTTATAGTAACTAAATGTTACTAAGTTCTATAATATACAACATCTGAATCTGTCAGTCTAGTAGATTCAAGAATTTCTAATATTTTATTATACTGTCATATCAGATAACGTATTACATTCTGTTGGTCGCTAACAATTTGCTTGGTGACTTCTTGCCGGACTAAAAGATTTTGATTTAGTCTGCAAACTGCTGTGGTTTATTCTTTTTATTATGTTCAGTTTATAATGAAACTTAAAGATGTGAAACTTACTAAACTGTGTAAAATTAATGAAGTTTAAAATTTTGCAGGAAAAATTATATTAAATTGTATGAATGTGAAAACTGTAGTTGCGCTCAGTGACCTAAGATATTTGCTTTTCTTTTATACTATAAGAGGACAGATGGACAGATATGTCACCTGATGGTAAGTGACAACTGCCGTCCATGGACACCTGCAACTTAAGAGTCGTAAGTGTGCTGCCCGCCTTAGAGGACAATGAGGGATGACGGAATGAGAGGAGGGGAAAGAAGAGAGGGGGGATGAGGAGAGGGAAAGTTGGGCCACCGGGAACCTCACTCATTTCAACGCAAGCGTTACTTCACAACCGGTTTTCTGCGACACCGTATCGCACCAGTCGAGCCGGCCCATTCGTGCCTAAGCATGGCTCTACCACTGTCAACAAATAAACGAAGATTTCTGGACATGGTTTTGAAAAAGATAAACTGTCTGTAAACTATTGGAGGGCAAAATATTTGAGCTCAAATTGCTCTAATTTTGGAGGCCCTGCATGATTGTGCATAACACTTGAACTTAAAGAGGATCGCAGATCTATTTACCGTTATATTTGTTATATAGGTAAATAGAAGTTCATCTGGTGCAGACGATATTGCCTGAGAGCATTATGAAATATGTAGTAAATATAGATTTAAAGAATAAATAAACCGTAATGTACAGTAATTGTTTTACACAAATGTATGTACGTCTTATCTTTAACAATTAATCTTATATATCAACAGTGTAGTTTACAATATACAATTTTATTTTGAAAACCGATGAGCCCTGCAACTGGTTCTCTGGAGCAATAGCCTATTGTCCGATGTATAGACGGGATTCAATAAGAGAAGCTCTGCATCTCGAGATAAGTAGTCACATCACGAATATACTCTTTACTGCTTTATTCCCTGAGGAACAAGAGCATAAATTGATTGACAGCGCAGAGAGGATCTAACCAAATTGATGTTTTGATGCTTTAAAAAATGGATTAGGTCTAATCAAATATCACCTTTATCCTTGAGGTCTACGGTTGAATTTCGTTTGGTAATACAGATACTTTTTTTTTTAAACTTCCATTAAAACTTCCTCTGTGTAGCGGAGGAGGGAAAACAAATTATTTGTTAAATTCTTAAGGATTGGAAAGGGATTGACGATTGACTACGTTTCGTTACGAATAAGAAAACTTTTTTTCAGTCAATACGCGTCTTTGATTTTTGTTTGAACGATAAAATTAAATAAAAACTTGGTGAAAGTGATCTCAAGTAAATCATTTAAACTTTTATGTTTTGTAAGCACTTTAGACGTAGTTATAAATTTACTGAATTACCATCTGCTTTTTTTGTCCAATTGATTGAATGTATGTAATTGAGGGTGTGGTTTCTTTTCTATACTTCTTTTGTCTGTATGAAATAGACTTCAACAATAATCTTAACCATCTCAGTATTGAAATTAATGTCTAATGATTAAAAAAATACGGTGTGGCATAAGTTTGAATCCGCTACCTTTAAATTATAATCCGAAGATTACCTATTAGGCTACTAATTAGTGCTACTGATTTACCGTAGGTCACATAGCAGACCATACCTCTCGCATTAAGTCCACATGTGCAAAAAGTTTAGAAATAATTAAATAAATTGGTGGACAAGCGAGTAATTTTACCTTCCGTTTCATTTTGGTGAAGAGAGACCTGCAAAGTTAAGTTAGAGTTTTCGGGAATTCATCGTTCGAACAGATACAGGCCTAAAAGGCAACAGAAGGGTACCGGTCGCACCGGGTGACGAGACCCGTCTTGGGTGAGACGATGCCTGTCGGGGGTGGCGGAAGAATGCGATTGCAATTTTCTTTGTCCCCAACATTGGCATGCAGAGCAAGCAAGTAGAACACCGGGGTTGTTTTCAGTCGATAAGAGTCCATGAGGATCTTCCATCATATTAACAAAAAAAAATTGTTTTCCACTATACGCAAAATGTTCGTAAAGTTCAATATGTAATGCGATTACCTCGTAATTTAAATACTTATGTTATTAAAAGTCAGTCAGAATGTCTGAATATAAAAGTATCATCATCATTATAATGAATTAAGTATATACCATATATAAATAATAACTTTTATAAGTGCAAGTTTTAATTTAGTCAATGAATCATCAAAATTATTATCGTGTATATGTATAAATCGTACATAACTTTTTATGTGGTAGAGGCATGCTTAGGCACGAATAAGGCGGCTCGACCGGCGCGATACCGGTTCACAGAGAACCGATTGTGAAGCAGCACTTGCGTTGCATTTCCCCGAAGTTAGTGAGATTTCCGGAGGCCTAACTCCCCTCTCCTTATTCTTCTCACCTCATCCCCTACTCCTCTTTCCCATCTCCTCATCCCTCCTCTATTTTTCTCCTCCCCGCAACCCTCATTCCTCATCACCCTAAATGGTGCGCAGCGCACTTACGACTCTGGAGTTGCAGGTGTCCATGGACGGCGGTAGTCACTTACCATCAGGTGATCCGTAATATATATTAATCAATTCTTCAGTAGACGGTGGTTCTGGTCAGTATGTATATATGAGGATAAATTTAAATAGGTACTTTTCAAATTACTGTATAATATACAGTAAAAATACACATTTCAGGATATCCTTTTGCGTGTGATAGAATAAACAACAGTGAATGATTATTCGATCAAATAAAGTCGATTTCCTTTCTTATAAGCTGTATCAAACAATCTTTTTTATCTGGATCACTTTGAAAGGACTTTGAATTATTTCTGAGAAAATCAGATTCCAATAATGGACGGTAGAGTACTTAACGATGATAAAGTAAGGTTATTATATGTACCTTTTGAATACTTACCATAGGATAGCGTAGTTTGCTATTGTTAACTACTATCGAGTTCAAGCCTCAAGTTTTGGTATAAAATAAAAATATTTTAACTAAGTACATGTTTTAGCGATACTTTTAAGTCGTAGTCAATGAAGATATCCGTATTAAGACGGCGCGGCAGCGGTAGCGTTATTGGCTTATGATATGTTCACTTAAGTTTAATTCAATACAATGTTTGTATCTGTAGTTACGATTAGTCTACCTTCCTACTTAACAACAAAGAATCGCCTTTATCCCTGAAAGGAAATTTTGCTCAATTTCAGGACTAATTTACAAGTAATAAACATTCTGTGTTAGTTAAAATGAAATAGAATAGAAACACAGAAATAGTTGTTTTTTAAAGTATAAACATTATTATGTATCTATATACAGTTTTGTAATTAGTTTTTAAGTTTCACATGGATTTATAATGATACTTAATTAGTTATGTTAGTGCAGGATCTAACGTTACTTTCTCTAAGAATTTTTATGGTGAAACATTGCTTTAAATAGTGTAGTATTTTTATACTATTAAGGTATAAAATAGCTCAGTCCAGGAAAGCAGCTATCTGTAGGAATACAAAAGCCTATCCCGTGTTTCCAACCTGTCATTACTTATAGAAGTTTTGAGTGTGTAATCAACAGTTACTACTAACTTGTGAGCTTTAAATATATTCAACGACAGCAGTACAACAAAATTCATGGTACAACTTGCGTAATTACGAAAGGTACAAAGGACCAAAAAATAAGCAGTATTTGGAACACTCAAATCAAAATAACGATTTCTTGAAAATCACATCAGCTTTCCAATTTAACTTTCAGCCTTCCTCAGCTCCGTTTTATTGTGGTAATTTATAAGAAATTGCCAAATTTGCGGTCTTTTAACAAGCTCTTTTGATTTAATATATTCTTACGATGTATGTAAAGTATAATATCTGGATTCAAGGGCTATTATCGCGTGTTGTTTACGTTTAGGCAAAACATTGGAAATTAAATTGATTGATGGAGAACGTAGTTTGAAGAGAGATAGATAGAGAGAGAGAGTGTTACCTTACAGAAGGCTACGCTAACTCGCATTATGCTACTATCTCACTATACTCTACGAGAAATTTGGTTGTTAAAGTGTGAGAGGGGCAGAATTTTTCTTGTAAACACAGTCACTGGTAATCTCCTCTGAGGCTCTGTATGTTTTATCAGTAACATTCCCTGTAGTAAATCTGGCAGGAAGAAAAACTATTTCGGTTAAGTTGAACTGTTAAGGGGCAATACATTTTTAAGGGCGCGACCGACGCTTATGGAATTATGTTAAATAAGAATTAAAAAAATATATATATATATTGTTTTACATGTTAACATTTTTCCGACAAAACTAAGAAGAAAATAAATAAGACAATATAATTTTATACGGCGACGTCTCAAATAAGTATGTATAATATAAAAATAGAACGAAAATATTTATGTCAAAAAACTATAAAAAGGGTCTTAGATTTATTATGTTAAATTATTTATATATTTATTATATTTCTTACCTATTGGTACTGGCTCAAAAATATTTGAACACCATTTACTGTAGTATATTTAATTTACTGCTAATATTTTTTAATTATGCTTACGTCACTATTTATAATTCTTACATACTAAATATACTACATAATGTGCAATAAAAACAAAATTAAACTATTGTGAAAAGAACGATCTTAAAATTGTCTATATGATGACATTATTTAGCCATTAACAAGAAGAAGCAAAAGGTAAGCCACATTACAATCATTATTCATCTTCTAAATACTTATTAACGGATAGCCATTATAGCGATAAGAGTTGGCGCACATTGTCATCACAGAACTGAAGATATTTAGTTGCTATATAAAAGCATTATTTAAGTTTAGCTTTGTTTTATAAACAGTATCTTACAGTTATTAAGTTACATAAGGTTCAATGTTTTATTTTTCATGGTTGCTCCTGAAATCTGTTGATTGTAAAGTTGAACGGCACATGAGCGAATTTTAATAAAAAAAACATTAGTGTTGTAACAAAGTAGTATAATATATTAAACATATTATATTTTAGCTTACAACTAACATGCCTATTAATAATGTTTTGATGGTTTTTCGATATATATAAATGGAAACTAGCAAAGCTTTTGGGAATAAGTTAAAATAAATTGAACTGTGCAAAAAAAAAAAATCCGATACCAACCTTTACAGGATCAAAGAAATGGTTATAAAAGTCGCACGGGCCATCAATGTCGTGCGGTTTTAGTTATCTCAAGTTATCTCCTCAACTATTGGCCTAAATTAAATGCAATAAAGGATAAATTTTATCTTGATAAAAGAGCATATAATGTAATTTATAAATTTATTATTTTTATTTATATTTTTATTATACTTGGAATTAATACAATAATATTTTGTGTGTCGTTTGCTTAGCGCACGCCAATAAAGCTTATACCTAACTACATAATTTTTCTTCGACTTGATTCACAAATGCTAGAATTTTACACTTAAATAAGGTATATATCATAATCAAATATGTCATCCAGAAAGATTCTAGCTTTCTATCATTGAAAGAATTTTTAAGATCAGTTCGGTGGATGAAAAGATTACCCACAACAAGCAAAAATACAATTTTACCTCTTTATTAATGTAGATATATAAATCTCATACATGACTTTACTGGATTTACACCAAATTGATGGATGGATATTTAGATGCTGAACTAATTAATCATTTTAATTTTAAAACGAGCAGGCGTTTTGTGGTATCACACAACGCCTGCCTGGATGTACATCCAGGGGTATTACAGACACCTAAATATAACAATTTCAATCCTGCTTTTACTAGTCCTCTTACACTTATGGCAAGATAATGAGAGATCCAACATATCTGACAATAACATTGAGATTGAGAGAAGACAATATATATAATATTCGTTTGATATTGATGATGAATCGATGGTTTTATGAAATTCGAAAGACAATTTGCGCTGTCCAACTTTTTAAGGTTTAATAAAATTATTTACATTTTACGTGTGTGTGGTTGTGGGAAGCGTTCTAAACTACACGGCCGGAATTTTGATTTGTGTAAATGTTACAAACTACGTGCTCTGGTTGTAATTGACGCTTTAACCGATTTTTAATCGGAGTAGTAGTTCTGTAAAAAAATAACAAAAAATAAATAAAAAAAATATTTTACTATTAAGGCACCGAATGAAATTAATTGTCTACTTAGTAGTCTGAAACAATTCCAGATTATTCGGTTCTTTGTGACAATCTTGCCAGTTTCAATCTTTATGTTCAAAATTTCATTCCGCTTCGCTTTATATGTTTTCAATTTTAACTTTATTGAGTCACGTCCCTAGCCTTGACAACTCTTCTGAAATAAAAACTGTCTTTTCCACCAGGAAACGTATTATTCTTTTTAGCATACTTTCAAAAGTACTAGTTGACTTTGTATGTGTGGTTATAACTGATTAATACATACATAATTCATGCTTTTCTTCTTTCTTGGTAGGCATATACAGCAGCCCGCCACTTGTTTCTATCATTACATACATATCTGACTAGCTCTCTCCAATTACATAAAACCTTTTATACAAGCCTCTCAGTTTTGAATACTTCTGACCAGCCCTTTCTTCAGCACGTCTTAAGGAGGATCTTCTAATTTCCTGGAAGCATCCCTCCTAGGGTTACCCAGGTTCCTTCCAATAGACCAACTTGTTAAGGAACACCGTATGGTTTTAGTCGGTTTCCGTCCGACGTACCACTACACCCTCAGCTCCGGTAGGGTATGAGGAGGATCATTCAAAATGTAAAACATATTGACTATGTAAAACCTTGAGCAAACACTATATATTATAAAATCTATAGTGTTTGCTCAAGGTTTATATTATAAAAACTATCTCTAATCTTCTCTATGTTGGTAGGTCTATCTGTTGGTAGGTCTACATTAAATGGGTGAAAATAGTTTTACAAGTATTAAAACTTGTAATAATATATTATTTGGAATTAATTAACAACCTACAAACAGTGATAGAGCCATGCTTAGGCACGAATGGGCCGGGTCGACTGGTGCGATACGGCCTCACAGAAAACCGGTTGTGAAGTAAGGTTTTCGGAAGCCCAATATTCCCTCTCCTCTGATTCCCCCTCTCCTTTTTCCATCTCCTCATCCCCAATCTCTTCTTCCCCATCAGACATCACTCTCAAAGGCGGGCAGCGCACTTACGAATCTTGAGTTGCATGTGTCTATGAACGGGGTTGTCACTTACCATCAGGGGACTCGTCTGTTCGTCTGTTACCTTATACTATTAAAAAAAAACAAATCTTAGGACCTGAGCGTCCATAAACTTGAGTGTGGAATTCTCACTATAAAATATACAACAAAATTTAGTTATGCCAGCGCTTTGTTTTATTAAGTGTATGCTCATTCAGTTTATAAAAGATAAAACGCACCGACAAATCGCCATTACTCTCGTGATCGAAGCTATTTTCGCATTACAATAGACTCCGCGCAGACAATGCGTCATTGTGCGTCTATCTCGGAGGGCCAGGCGCGATACTCAGTTGTTTACAGAGCAATAGAGGCAGGGAAGTTCGATGCTGGAAAGTTATACGTGAAATATATATTTTTTTGTTTCATTTACTCATCTAATATTCCTAAAGATAAATATATATAATAATCCATGGATTTTATTTAGTACTACAGCAACAGAAACCCTTTCATATTTAAAAGAATACTACCAACGCGGGTATTGCACACATTACTATTATTCTTGCTAGCCCCCCACCGCCCCTAGCCCCCCCCCCCGCCCCTAGCCCCCCCCGCCCCTATTGGTTTAATACTGATATCGTGCCACAATAAATCATTTTATTTACTTAATTAAAAACAAAATCAAAAAAATACTAGGCTCAAGATGTTTTCATCAATATATTTAAGTAAACCAAACAGCAGCAATGTATGTATGTAATACTGGAGTTTATATTAATTTATTTTCAATTTATTAGGTGCTACTATATATAAAAGTTAATATAACTTTAATATTAAAGCCTGATCGAAAACATTTGGTAAAATTGTAATTTGATGCGGGAAAATTTCATTACAGAACAAAAATATTGAAAGTTCGATATACCCCGTTAGATTAGCCCCATTAATTTTTTCTATTTATTTTTTATATTTTTTCTTATTTTTTAATATTTTTTCTATTATTCTTTCGAATTGTAATGTGCAAATGGGTGCCGGCTGCTACCAATCTTAATGCCGCTATTTATCTTAGGCGTTCAGCTCATAATAAGTGTCCTTAGTTAAACCGAAGTTTAATTTACTTAGTTTTTAGTTTATTTTAATTTTGTTTTCTATGCTGTTGAGCATTTTTCAATCTTTTGAGTGCATTGCTTTTTGATTTATTAAATTATTTATTTTATTATACATTTTCGTGGTAGAGCCATGTTTAGGCACGAATTGGCGCGATATCACGGCCTCACAGAAAATCGGTTGTGAAGTACACTTGCATTGCATTTCACCGAAATCAGGGAGGTTTCCGGAGAAGCAACTCCCCCTCTACTTTTTCCTCTCCCCTAAATCCTCGCCCCTTCTTCCATCTCCTCACCCCCCTCTCCCCTCCCCACATACTCTAATCCCTGATCACCCTCAAAGGCGGGCAGCGCACTTATGACTCTCGAGTTGCAGGTGCGGTTTAGATGTGGTTACCTAGAACTAAATGAGCACAAGGCATGTTATTGTGAGTTATGTTCTTGTAATACAGAAATGTCTCATTTGTTCGCAATCCAGCAAGTAAGTATTCAGTAATATTTAAAGTTTGTAAGAGTGCTGTGACTTCCCGGTAGGAGCAAGTTCGAGGTACATTATAAATGCGACCTTGACCTGCTTGTACTTGATATTGCTTACACTTTAACCAATATCTTTCTCCTTCCTTTTCCATTCTCAAACGATGACGACAATAGCTTTGCCCCATATTACGTAAGTGGGACTAAATTATTGTAGGTTAAAGGATAATACACCTCTGCGTAAACCTTCGGGGATGCTGGCATGAGTGTATGTTTTTTTTTAAATACTTGATAACTGTGACAGTCTCTAATAATGCGTTAAGTGGGGTTAACGCATTATTAGAGCTACCACAGTTTAACAACAAAACTTTACACAAAAAAAACATACACTACTAGTGTTAAGAAGAACAAAAAATGACGTTTTTTTTACATCAATTGTTTTATTCAATTTGCTTAATACCTCACACTGATCAAAGATTAAGAAAATTATACTTCCATCATTGCCATTCGAACAATAGTAAGTTTCAATGCCAAAAAAAAATATGTACTTGACTCAGGACATTCCATAGTTTTAAAACAACTTTTTAGAAAGTCCACTGTGAAACAGCAGTAATGCAGAGTGCTGAACGTGTTTTTACTATATATATGTATATATATATAATAATTATACTTATAATAAAAAATGATCATAAGCACATAAACTATTTCATTTTCATATTAACAAATTTCAGGACATTTTTTTGGGTTTACACTGAACTATTCCTAAAATACTCGGTTCTAATAAACAACAATAAAAATGCAAGAAGGCGCGTAAGGAATTAACTCTGAATAGCATATTCCAGACGAAAAAAAAAAACTTTAAATTCTTTAAAACCCACGCAGTAATATCATGCAAATTTTTCACAAACCTAACTCAAAACATTAGTATGTATCAAAGTAACCAAGTATTTGCGGAGCAAATGGAGTGGCAAATTCACTCTGATATTGGAACATTCTGGAACACTCGACACATTTCTGCCTCGAAAAACTTTAGCAAACTGTACCTTATGTAAGTTGAGGGGAAATTGTTAAACCGGTCTCTTACATAACGACTGTTTTTACTGAACCAAAGCTTAGTATTATAGTTCTTGTCAAAGCTTAGTATTATAATAATGATCATAAGTTACTTCGATTGAGACTTGTTTATTCAATATTTTAGTTTATTTTTGTATAAGACACCTTTTCTACTTTTGATTGCAAGTTTAACAAAATTTTAAATCAGGCAACATGCCTATCATATTTATGTCTATTTTTTTTATTTTAATTTCATAATATATAACGTTCCCTCCGCCATTAGTCCCACTCACGTAAAAGACACGCAAGCCTATTTCCTGGCAGTCGTGCACAGCACAATTCATTAAACCTCATTACAAAAAACACATCTTATATCGAAAACGTTAAGTTTAAGAAGACGTATAAACTTGTTTTTAGAAAACACATTGGATAGGTATTTAAGAACAAGTCAGTATTCGTTATGATTCAATTACTAATATCATAGCAACTGTTGTACTTGGAAATCTGTTATAAATAAGCCTTAAAAAAAAAGATCTATTCGAAGTAAATTCCTATTATAATGTCCATTCCGTTTCAATCAATCTCGAGTATAAAAATAATTTTACCTTATGTCTGGCGCGACCCTTATGATAATCAAATTTGATTAGAAGTTCGGGGAAGAAATTACTTTTGAATTCCGATTACGTGTATCAATTAGGAACTGTGACTTAGTAAAAGTCGTTACAAATGTGACGTGACTGGAATCACTTCACAATTACGTCAGAGAATTTTTCTTTGTAATCTTACATAGTTAATACAGAACATTGTAATGGTTCATCGTATTCTATCGACAGTTGTCAATAACTTTTGCTGTCTAAGAAAGAATTTCCACACATCTAACAGGTATGTCTTTGTAAGATTAGAAGATAATTTATGTAACTGTCTTCTAATCTTAAACACACACACACACACTTACGTAAACGTCATCGAAGGTTTCTGGTTTAGGCAGAGAGGCATTAAAAGCCCACGTTTTGCCGACAATAATTTAAGTCCACTTACATAATAGAGGACACCACAAACTGACGACAATAAGCTATTGTCGTCAATTTGGGTATTCAATGAGAAAAATGTTCGTGGATTGCGGAGTGCAAGCAGAAGCTCAAGTAGCATAGTATTTTAGGAAAAGCACGTGTGTATTTCGGGGATGCCCTACTAGTTTCGGCCTCGACATGAGACCTTTCTCAAGGAGTGAGTCGTCCAGCTGCGACGGTACCGGACGTCATACTGAGTAAGTAGACACACAAGTATATATATACAGTCAAACCTGGATAAGCGAGAGTTCCAGGGAGCACAACCTCATTCTCGCTTATAGAGGTTTCTCACTAACCCGAGTTTCTCGCTAATGCAGGTACATGGGTAGCGTTTCTCTCTTATAGAGGTACGCAGTAATAACAAGTCACAGCAAGTAAGAATGTAGTAAATATGTAATATGATAAAATTATGTGCATAATATGCACAATATATATTATGTATATATATATTTTTAATGGAGTGTATATGTTACGTTCATTAGATTTCGACATATAAGTAGGTTCTTTATAAGGTTCAAGATGCTTAGGAAAACAAAACAAAAATTCATGCACTATGTAATTTTATTTTATTTAGAAAATTATTTACACTTAAAAAAATCCGTCAATTTCGTTTGGGTTTCTGTTTTTGTATTTTGAATGTTTTTCTCTAACTCATAAATGTTGTCGAATATTGCTTGATCAACAACCGCCGCGTATTCAAAGTACTGATGGACCGTCTCCAACGCATTTAAAGCTAGCTTCATTGGAATGATCTTTATATCTGTTTCCGGAATCTGTGCCTCGTATGAGTCATAAAATAGCAGATGTTAAATTTGTAATTTGTTTTGTCATTTGTGTATCTTTTATGTATGTATATATTTTTATTGTAGCTATAGTTCTTCCTAAATAATATAAATAAATAAAGCTCGACTGTCGCTTATAGAAGTATAGATAAGTAGCAGTCTCACTTACGGAGGTCCATGAGGGAAAAACTACTCTCTCTTACAGAGGTTTCTGTGTCTCGCTAATAGAGGTTTTGGGAGCTTAAAATGACGGGTCCTAGCTATTACTCTCACTTATAGAGTTTTCTCACTTATCCATTTCTCACTTACCCAGGTTTGACTGTATATATATATATATATATATGAACCCTAACGTGCTGGTTCTCCTAAAATTTTATAGGTTCTAATAAATTTTCGTAAATAGACCTATGATAATTATTGCTTTAGAATGTGGAACAGTTTTCCATCTTATATTGACCAAAAAAATACAATAGCGCTGCTAATTACCAAGAATAAATATAAAAAATTGGACAAGTGCAAGTACTACCCATCCTAAGGGTTCCTTACCTACTTTCTTCTAGTTCAAAGTTATTAAAATATTTTATTAACGCCAAAAAAACTTACTTTGCACAGAAGAAACGATGTCTCAATAAGTCTAAATAAGTCACTGTCAATTCTTCAACTTACTATATTTTATTTATTGTGAGGCCTAGTTACAGATTTTCCCTTTGGAGGATGTATACTCAATATTATTCATTTCATTGCACCACAAAATAAAAAAATCAAATAGGTACTTAGGTCTCAAGAGTAAATCGTGATTCTAATTCAACGGAGAACAAATTTAACGATTTAATCTTTAGTTTTAATGTACGGAACCCTATAATCTCTAAGACGGTGGTATTATGCTCGTTAATTAGAAATAATAAACAAACCAAAGCTTATACAAAAGTGTTGGATGCAAAGATTTGTAATTAATCGAGCGTGACTCGTTTACTTGCTGTTCGAAACCGCGTTTCATGATAGTCTGACACCTTGATTAATGCATGGTTCTCGATGTAAGAAACTTGTGATTCTGGTAGGGTCTACTTTTTTGCGATTTCTAAGAATGTAAGTAATATAATTGGAAACTCTGAAGTAAAGGTAGTAATGTAAGCAAAATGAATCTCACGTGAACAATTTAGTGTCGATATATTCTACCATATACCAATACATTTTAATTGCACGTCTGAACTCAATGCTGGCTCCGAGCAAATAGCCCTTCAGGATTCTTTCTCCTCGCGGGATAAACATTGAGTGCTGCCCGTAACATCGTATTTGCTACGCAAATAATAAAAATGGATTATACCTATATATCTCGAATGTTTATACAAACACAATATACAAACAAACACACTCGGTGTGACGTCCAGTACCGTTGCGGCTGGATGAGTTACTCCTTGAGAAAGGTCTCTTGTCAGGACCGCAACTAGTCGGGTATCCCCGGAAATGCGGAATACACACGTGAGTAAAACCGTATATTTAAATATGAATGTAACTCACGAAAGTTTTTACTTCAAAATTAATACATATATAAAATTATTGTAAACTTAACAATACAATACCTTAAAGCTTACATAACTGTCCTAAAACTGGAGCGTAACTTTCTTTATTCTGCCATAACTTCTAAATACCTGAATAGATTTGGATGTATAGGGTATGGTTAGGGTTCTTACATGATCCTAACTGAGACTAGCATTACATTAAAAATAAATAACGAGGTAATTATAAGTTTTGGTAGGCCAGTCATGTTTTCGATTTGTTTAAAAAGTAACTTGTTAAAATTATTACGCAATTACTTATGCATCGATAGAGGGGACAAATATTAGACAGATTGTTGTCGTTGTATCGCTGTAACTGGGACCGCAGCTATTTCACGATGAAATAAGCGTTTTCAGACTTCGTTTGGGCTACGCGCCAGTTTTGAAGAGGTACCTACATTATTGTGTAGCATGATAAAATAACAGGAAATGAGCACGTTTAGCATGAGCAATGAGCAAGTTTAGTTGCACATAATGTATTTGATACTTTATGTGCAACTAAACTATATTTTCTTTTTGTATTGGCAAATAAGCATTGCTTACATAATTTATTAAATTAAATTTCGTTTTTATCTTTTAACGAGTAGTAAAAGTAAAGTATTTTTTCGAAACAGAAGTTAGAATCACTGCCTACTAGACCTACAAGCTAGCCTGATTTTTTTTCTAGGATACGGAGGCCAATTGACCACCTGATTGTAAGTGGCTACCCCGGCTTATTGATGATCAACTTAACTCCTACTTTGTGGGTGCACCCTATTAGGGGGACAAGGATGGTAATCTCACTCACTTGCTGAAACACAACGCAAGCATTGCTCTAGAACGGTTTTTATTTTGGCCGTGTTATTAATCCGGTCTAGTGAAATATACAAAGATAGAAATAAATAGAATATAAAAGTTTACAATATTAAAAAATAAATCAAATTTAACCAATATAGTACAAACGGCGGTATTATCGCTAATCGATTCGGTTTCTTCAAGACAACTTCGATGAAGAGATGCATTGGATTTGTATGCGTGGTAGGTGTAAAAACTGCTGAGTAGCATTTGAAACTAATGAAAAGAAGAAACCATTGAAACTATATAAACATACGAAAAGAAGAAAATTTGTATACACAGACATTAAAACTTATACAAACACAGTACATGCTAAAATGTATCTCCTCTCTATATAAATCTGTAGACCGACTTGTTTGTTAGCGCGTCACGTCACAACATACAACATTTAGGCTATTTTGATCTTAATTAGTTCAATCGCTAACCATAAGAAATTAAAACCTGACATGTGTGTCATTTATATTTTTCGATATTTATGCCTGCATTTTATAATAACACGATTTACACATATACTATAACTGCAGAGGTTAAATATGTACTTAGTTCACTCTATGCCATACCATACAAACATGAGAATGCAATATTTTACTATTTTTTTAAAATTCTATCAACAATACTGTTGATCAAATTTAACAGGAGCATATAGCAATATTTGGATCATCAAAACTATTTGAAGATTAACACAAATTAAAATTATAAGTACACAAATTAGCACAAAAATACCAAGTACATTTTATAGGTGAATAAATAATAAGTTGTGGATAATGGAATTAATCTTGGTTCTATGCTTGAATACATATTTACACGAGTTATGGGTAATAGATGGGTCTACAAAATAAGGTTTAGGTCTTTTACGCTATTAGGTTTAAAGCTTAAGGCAGTTCAATTAGTAGGTATTACTTTAGTCCAGTAGATCTCAATAATGATGTGATGACCGCAAAAGCTTTGTGTAAGAAATTAGTGGAGTGCTGTGGTATGTTCAGGCTCTGGTCTTCCGATGATCTTAAAGATTGGCATTTAATGCATTTAGGAACTGTAATTGTTATTTGAAATATTTGGGATTAAAGGAATAATTAACGAAGACATTGTAAAGCAGGGCAAGAATAAGAACATTTCGGTATAGTCTTATAGAGAGCCACTGCAAGTTAATAATAAGGTAAATTACGGATTTATAGAAGTGGTCCTTAGATCAGGATAGCTGACATCAGTGTTCTTAAATAGTGGAAGGGAAATAGTTTTGATCAGTGCTATTTTAGTGTTAATGGTAAGAAAGTTACCCAAACTTTTCAAAAAGCCTATTAATATATATTAATACATTCAAACACGTTGCGGCTCACTTCTAGGAGTTCTGGGCCTCATGATAGTGTTTTGACGATATTTGGTTCCAGGTTTTTTTACTTTATAACCAATAGTTAATGTGCTGTCAGTCAAAATTGTTTGGGGTAGCTCAACGTTGTGACCACGTTCTGAACTCGAGTCATCCAATCATTTGATTTTTTTGACCAAGTGTTTCATCATACTGTACAAGGACGCAAAATCTTTTATACCGCCTTAGAGCAGCATGTATGTAAGTATCTGCATTAAAAGTTTCATAAAAGAACCCTTGGTAAAGTAATACAATATTAAGCAATGTATACACAGTATAGCTGTTCAAGTAAATTCCTTTTCTGCAATGTTACCTTCATCGCCAACGATATCGCTTTTCATTTTGGTCGTTCATCTTTATTACAGGGGATGCCCCTTTGATAATGTTGAATAACTATAAGTGTATATCTATTCGTACAGATTGTTATTGTATTGCCATTGTTATAAGAAATATTAGAAAAATAAAAAATATGGTGTTCGAAAGGTAGTGTATAAGTAAATATATCTTAAAAAAACAAATACGCTACGCTACCTAGAATCCCATTACCTACTGGTTTATTATCAACTATATTTTTAACATAAAGACTTTTTACTTGAGTATGGCGAAATTCAAAAGAATATAAGATGATCTGTGTATACAGTTAACGGTTGTACCGACTTTAATTAATGATATGTCTTCAGATTTATCTTTGTACCGTGAGTGTCCTTATATGTATTATTATCTAGGCGTTCCGCGTAGTTATACATGCGATTGTGTACCGCTCCTAAGTAATTTTTTTTATACTTATATTACTACTACTCCCAAGCACCAACAAAAAAAAAACTAGTGCTATTGATAAGTGCTTGGAGTGAATCCCAAGGAATAAAAAACCCGTCAAAGACTCAAATTATTATCGTTGGGAGCTCTAGGAAGAATGCGAAAATTGACTGGTATCATGTTCCTCCCATTATTTATAATAGCTAGTTAACTAGCAATAGCTGTAAAATGCCTTTCAGTAACAAGGTAAAGAATTAAGGATTACTTATTGATTTATAATTACCTGGGCTTCTCAAATGCAGGAAATAAATTGTAGGTTATTTGTTTCTGCAGGATCCTTAAACCGTTTGAGAAATTTCTTAGCGATTTCTACCAAATTTTCCAATTGAAAATTCACTTCTGTCCAGTCCTAGCCAAGAATTAATTAGATTTAATAGAGGTACTTCAAAACTTCTGCATAAGATTCATATTTTGATATAATCAAAGCTCAAGTAATAACCCATATTCTCTACTTACTATACAGTTTATCTCTCATACTCATTCCTATTTAAAATGATGACATTACCAAATCATTACCAAATCGTTTATGGTTTTGTCCGTTCGTTTGTGGAATGAATTATAATAGGTAGAAACCCTATTAGCGATAAGACTGTCTATTTCATGCTGATTTGTAAGATTATATTGTTTTTAATTGCAATTACTTATGGTACAGTAAAGAATATTTCATTTTCTATCTATTTATTTATCTATTCCTTAATAAACACTATAAAATACAAAAGTCATTGAAATCCGACTAAAGGTTCCAGAGATTAGCGCGATGCTCTTCTTTATCAATTATTAAAATACCCGAAATTATACCCATTGAAAGTAGCTCAGATGGCAAACAATCACGTGACTTGTCTTATGGTAGTGGTGACCTATAAACACAATACTATTGGAGTAAACCGCAAGTTCTCAACACCAAGCATTGTCTGTCCAAACCACAAAACATATATACATACATACATATACGTAGGTCTTTTAGAAAACGTGATAGTTTAGATCAGTACTTTGACAAACAGATTTAATAAGGAGCAGACGAAGTTACAAGACCGTCTATTGTATTAATTTTCCAACCATGCTATACCACCCTTTGTTTTAGTTTTTCGCAAATGTTAAATAATATTAGGTCTTCTAGTTAGTTTTGAGGGATTTATTAAAAATGAAATACTCTTGTATTATAAAAAAAGACAATTTATATTTTAATCAAAATATGCTCCATTCCTAGCTACAACCTTTTGCCATTTTTCGGGCAACAAATGGATTCCATCGTAAAAAAACTGATCATCTTTTGAAGCAATCCAGTCTTCGATCCATTTTTGTTACATTCGTAAGATTTGAAGTGTTGATCTGCAAGGCTGTGTTGAATGGATCGAAACAGGTGGTATTCGAAAGGAGTACAATCTGGTGAACATGCGGGATGCGGTAACATTTCCTTCTGAAGTCTGAACTGCAGGCTAGCATTGTCATGTAGTAAAATGACCTTTTTTTATCTATGGACGTTTTTGGTTCAATGCATGACTCAATTCGATTAATTGATATTGATAACGCTCAGATTTTTCATTTGGTTTTAACAATTCATAATAATTAACACCTTTCATATCCCACCAAATGCATAACAATACCTTATATACGTGAATGTTACGCTTCGGAGTCGATGTGGACGTAGGAAATCATGGCTAGATCTTTTGATCTACCCATGATTTCCTACGTTTTGGATTATCATAGCAGATGCATTTTTCATCGCCGGTAACGATTTGATACACAAAAGATTTCTTTTTGTGACGAGACACTAGTGAAGCACATATGGTTACTTGATTTTGCATTGCTAATTCTGATAAAGCATGTGGAACCCATTTTCCTTGTTTTTAAATTTTACCCATTGCGTGTAAACGATAAGAAATTGTTGATTTACCTACATTTAATTGTTCAGCCAACTCTTGCAAGGTTTTCGTCCAATAGCGCCTGCAATTCATCGTCTTCAAACTTTTTTGGTTTTCCACTACGTTCTTTATCCTCTAAATCAAAATTACCAATTTTAAATCGTCGAAATCAGTATTCACATGTTTTAACAAATGGTGCAGATTCATGAT
Source organism: Tyria jacobaeae (assembly GCA_947561695.1). Classification (NCBI taxonomy): domain Eukaryota; kingdom Metazoa; phylum Arthropoda; class Insecta; order Lepidoptera; family Erebidae; genus Tyria; species Tyria jacobaeae. The sequence continues at coordinate 8,496,841 of OX387231.1, read as the reverse complement.
ACGTATCTACAATACGTCTGTGAGCTTCTGCTGCCGTTTTTCTTGAATCGAAAAAGTATAGTGGTAAATGACGAAAATGATATTTATAGCGTTCCATATTTAATTACACTAAAACCTGGCGTGCGTTTACTGTAAGTGAGTTACTTCGGATAATTAAAGTGCAAGCTAAAACACGCCGCATCGAATAATTTGTACCGACGTGTCACAACAGCTAGTTGACACGTTCCCTCAAAACTAACTGGAAGATCTAATAATTGTATGTACGCGTTTTCGTTCGTCTCGACCTATATCGAAAAATGAGAATATGTCGCTTATAATATGCTTGATGAAACATTCAACATTTTTTTAAATACTGTATTAGTAATGAAACTGCCTAAAGCGAACACAAAGATACTGTTTTGTTTGTTTGATAACCGTAATAACCATAAACCCAACCAGGACAGGTAAACAAGCTAGGCATTTCCAAAATAACTTACGTTGAGAAACTTATCCTTATATATAGTGTTATTATTACGTGTTAAAACCATAACTTAATCATAAAAATAGTACTTACACTCATCGATTTCATAGTATTTTTATATATACGACATTGCAGTTTAGAATTGTTATCTACTCTTGAAAGATACAACAATATCGCCTCTCAAATGTACGCTCAAACCTACAATGAATATAAATATGGTCAAAGTAGTTTTTGTGTAAATTTCTATACTTATTGTGTTATTTTGTGTATTTTTAGTTTTAATTTAATTTTATGTTCCTGTAAAAATGTTGCGCATTGGATTGAATATTTTTTTAACGCTAACTTTAATAGAACATATTACTCAAAATATCAGGAACAAAAAAGTCACAATGAGATTAATTTTATATAGCTACCTATGTATGCGATTAGTTTGGAGGCGATTTGCTGATAGTCAAATAGATTTGCATTTTATCCCGTAAGAGTGCTCTCTTTTCCCTTTATATTACTTAACTCTTTGCTGCAGACCAAGAGTTTATTTTAATTACTTGTAAATATAATATTTTAAGGATGAACACCAAGTAAAACAATCCGTATTTACACTGCATAAGACTTACGAATACTAGCAAAATATAAAAAAAAAGGTTTGGGATAATTATATTTTTTTAAGATTGTATGTATAAGTTTGTTGATTTTTATTTAGTATAGGATGACCACAAAATTACGGAGAAAAATGAATCCAAACTCAAACAAATAAAAATGACAGTTTTATAGGAATAACGTTATTAATTATTAAAATACTGTAATTTTTAAAAACTGTATTCCCATCGTTTCAAGATCAAAGAGAAATCTTTATTTTTGGTATTCTCTTTCGTGTTGTGACAATTTGATTCGAAAAACTGCTTTTTTTTCATGTTTTCAATGTACTTGTGATCGACCGTTCTTGTGATGCTCGTACAATAAAAACGTCTCTTCAGATAGTAAACGTCTCTTCAGTAGTATATATACAAACAGATCTAAATTCCTCTGTGGGCAAAATTTGCTTAAAAAGAGATACAAGGGAATCTCTTCACGTATTATTATATATACAAATACATACATTCACGCCTATATCCCCTAAGGGGCAGACAGAGGCTGCTGAAACGCTTACTTTTAGCCAACCCTAATTTAATTACGCCTATGTAATATACGTTTTTTTTGTTTTTTTTTTTTCGTGTGGAAACCCCCTCGGGCCGTCATTCCACCCGGGCTTTCGGTGGAACGGTGTGTTGGAATCGAACCGACTAAAACCACACGGTGTGCCTTACTGCGCTTAAAATAGGAGGAATCCGGGAACAGCTTTATTAAGACATCCGGACACCTCCTAGCGCCTGCCCGCACTATGCGGGCACCACCTGCGGGTAACCTATCAATAAGGCGGCGTCCAGACACACGCGGACGTCACCCCCTCGCGGCTAGCTATATGGCGGATGGAGGGGAAAACCCGTCCCGACCACCCGCAGCCACACTCAGGGCGGCTTGAGGCGCTGGTAAGCGCGTCTCCGCCGCCCGGTTCGCCGGCGGCGAATTGGGTCCGAGTGGAGATTATCCTCCCGGGCCCGCTCCGCCGCCTCCTTCTGTGAGATGACCTCCTCACAGAAGGCTGCGACCGCGTAAAAATTCCTGTCACTGACGACCAACGAGCGTATGATGGCCGGCAGTGACAGATCCTCTCCAATGACTGCAGTGAGGGCCCGACGCTGCATCGCCCAAGCGGGGCAATCCGCGAGCGTATGCTGGGCCGAGTCCTCACTACAGTCGCAGTGGTGACAGACGGGATTCAATTCCCTCCTAGCGACCGAGTGCAGGTACTTTCCGAAGCAACCGTGCCCGGAAAGAACCTGCGTTAGTCGGAAAGAAAGGGTCCCGTGCTGCCGCCCTGCCCACTCGACGATGACCGGCTGGAGCGCCTCCACGGTGGCTAAGCCAGCACGTGGAGCCTCCAGCCGGGACGACCAACGAGCCATAGTGACTCGGCGAGCGGCCTCACGCCACTCGCGTACCCCTTCGGGCGGGGGTCGATTGCCACTACCCGCCCGGAAATCAGTCGTCCGACGATATACTTCGGCGAGCACTTCCGCCTCCAAGTCCCACGGGGGAGTTCCGGCCAACGCGCACGCCGCCTCCGTCGACACGGTGCGGTAACCGCGTATAGCTCTAACCGCCATGACCCTCTGAGGGCGCCAGAGGCGTGCCCTATTCTGGGCGGTCAGAGCTTCCGCCCACACCGGTGCACCGTAAAGTGCCATTGACAGGACAACCCCCGTGTACAGCCGTCTTGTTGCGACGCTGGGTCCACCCAAGTTGGGCAAAAGTCGCCCAAGGGCGGACGCAGCGGCGACCAGCTTTGGAGCAAGCTGCCGGAAGTGCTCGTCGAAGAGCCACCTCCCGTCAAGGATCAGGCCCAGATATTTAATGTGGGCCCGAACCGGTACGAGGACCGAGTTGACCATGATGGCAGCGCCAGCGGGTGGACCACGACGGGGACCATGAAATAAAAGGGCCTCCGTCTTGTCCAGGGCCACCCGCAAGCCTAGCGCCTCGATGCGCTGGACCACCAGTGAGGCTCCCCTGGTGGCCAGGCGCGCCGCCTCCTGAAAGTTCGATCCCCGGGCTGTGACCAGAGTGTCATCGGCGTAACAGATTACGCCCAGCCCGGGGGGGAAGTCACCACGAAGAGCCCAGTCGTACCCTATGTTCCACAGGAGTGGTCCAAGGACAGACCCCTGCGGAACACCGCACGACATGGGCTGATGACATAGGATTCCATCTCGGTCCTCGTACATGACGGTACGCTCCTCTAAATAGTCTGCCACTAGTCGCATCAGGTACTGTGGCACTCCGTGATAGCGGAGAGCTTCCCTAATGCAACTGAATGGCAGACTATTGAATGCGTTGGCGATGTCCAACGACACCGCCAACAGTACGCCGCCACAGCTCACAGCCTCCTCGGTCACGGCTCTCAGACGCATTACAGCTCCGATCGTCGAACGACCTGCTCGGAAACCGAATTGGGCGTCCGACAAATCGGGGCCAACCTCATCCAGGTGCCGGACGATGCGGGCAGAGAGTACCCTCTCAAACAGTTTACCCGCCTCGTCCAGCAGCAGCCTATGTAATATACTAAGCCAAGCCAAGCCAAGCCTATTGCCGCCATTCGGGCACTGTATGACTGTTTAAATTCTGTCTGATAGATAACGATCCCTTTCCGTTAGTCGTTCCCTATGTCGTCAAGGTTGGAATGTCTAAGGTTGCCTGGAAGAGATTGCAAAGTCGCCCTTTGGACATTATCAAATTAACAAATGTATTTGTATAAAACTTCGCCTATAATAGTTGTGTACAAATATAGTGTTCTCTATCTATCTATCTATCTCTTACGAAATCCAAGGGACGAGATAGACCTATTCTACTCCACTGAAAAAAGTAATAAAAAAATAAATCAGTCTCTCAAAACTAAACTCGCTGGAGTAAGTATTAAGTATTCTTATTAAAAATAAAAATAAACTAAAAGCTGGGCTTTGTTGATTTCATATTGTACTTTTTAGTTTTTGACAAACGGCTTTAATAAATGATGAGCCATATCGGTATTTTACAGCCAAAGTTTCATGCAATTTTCAAGCGCGGTTTTAGTTAGAATGAAATGCCTTGTTTGTGAATTGGGCATTCACTTTTTAGTAATTATCTGAAAACGAGTGCAAAGTTCTGGTAACTGTACTAAAAATATTTTTTTACCGTAATTGTAGATATAATTGCCAGATTTATCTATTTGCAACCTTTTCACCTGATTGTGATGTGTTCAATGAGAAAATGCTATACACTAACACTGTGAACTCTGTCTGAGTAAATAAATTTATTATTATTCTCTTTATTCACATTATTCAACATACAAATTACATTTTTAAATATAAAATAAAAACAAAATATATTTAAAAATATAAAAAATATTGCCCCACCGGTATCGGGTACAGGGACCAAGCTACCGGTGGTTAGGGCTCCAGAGACAGGAACCTCCTCACAATACGTGCCGTATCAAGAAGGACTGCCTTCTGCATTAGGCCCTTAACCCAGCTGTGTAACGTGAGCCTCTGCAGGTGTTGGTCGAGGCTCTTGGCAATCAACCCATGAGCTGATATGACTATCGTCACAATGATTGCAGAACTCACATCCCACATGTCGACCACCTCATGGGCTAAATCCAAATATTTTATTTGTTTATCTTTTTTGCCTTTATGAGGTTGTCGTCCTGTGGAATGGTAATGTCAACAATCATTGCTCGGCGCTCTAGTCGGTCTATCACCACTATATCAAGTTTATTGGCAACAATAGTCCTGTCAGTGATGATAGATCGATCCCAATATAATGTTGCACGACTATTTTCAAGAACTGGGTCGGGCACATACCTATAATACGGTAACTCGACATCCACAAGGTTATATCTAAGAGCAAGTTGCTGATGGACTATCCTGGCCACTTGGTTATGTCTGTGCAAGTACTCACCGTTTGCTAGACGAGAGCAACCGGAAATTATATGCCTGAGGGTTTCACCAGGGCGATGACATGCCCGACAAATGTCAATTGTGCCATCCTTCAGGATATGTCTCCTATAATTGTTCGTCATAACAACTTCATCTGTAATTGCACAGATAAAACCTTCAGTTTCTCCAAAGGGGTCACTGAAACGTAGCCAAGACACAGATGATAATAAATCTACATCGGGCCCGTTTAAGGCCCGATAAAAACGTCCATGCAGCTCTTTGCTCTTCCATATCTCCTGACGGTCTTTAACATTAAGTATTGCAGGCTTGCGCCAGTTCTCTTTTCCTAGACCAAGCGGAGTAAGTCCGTTATCAACTGCCACTACATCTAGGTGTACCTCCACATTAACAGAAAGAAAGTAATCTCTAAGATTGCATATTTCGCGATTATGAAGGGTCCTGGCATTTAAGAAACCACGACCCCCAGATTTCCGCGGAATATACAATCTCATTACTGATGAACGTGGATGGTGTATTCGGTACGCAGTTAGCAGTGTACGGACTCTTCTATCTAGTTCGTCCAATTCCGTCTGAGTCCATCTAAGTATGCCAAAGGAGTAGGTTAAGACTGGTATGACCCAACCGTTATAGGCACGCACCTTATTACCGCCCGACAAAAGACTTTTCAGTACTTTTTTCAGACGGCCAAAGAAACGCTCCTTTAGCGATTGCTTCATAGTCAGTTCATTTATACCCAGCGCCCGTGACATACCGAGATACTTGTACGTTTCATTTGCAGAAAGACGTCTAAGGTGTGTGGAATCTGAAAGTTCAATTCCTTCAGATTCCACAATCCTGCCTTTGCTTACATGCATGACTGCACATTTATCTACACCAAATTCCATCTTGATACATTTACTAAAGTTTTCAGTTACCTCTAGTAATCTTATCAACTGGACATTACTGCAGGCAAACAGTTTCAAATCATCCATGAAAAGGAGGTGGGATATAACTTGACCATTTCTCCGCAAACGATAGCCCAGCCCCGAACCCTCTAACACAGTGCTAAGAGGATTCAAAGCCAAGCAGAACCACAAGGGGCTCAAACTATCACCCTGAAATATACCCCGCTTGATATTTATAAATTCGCCGTCACCCTGAGATTGTCGATATCCTGGATAGCAAAGAACTGTTCTCCATTGCTGCATACATGCCTCCAAGAAAGTGCATAAAGTTGTATCAATCTTATACAACTCCATCACCCTTAGGAGCCACGTATGCGGCACGGAGTCGTAAGCTTTTTTATAATCTATCCAACATGTCGCTAAATCCTTTCGGTTCCGTCGAACTTGTTGGTTAATAGCCGTGTCAATAATAAGGAACTCTTTAGTGCCACGTGCCCCACTTCTACATCCATTCTGAGAGAAAGTCATTATATTGTTCTTAGAGACATGTGTTGTTATCTTCACTCTCAGAATGGACGTAAATAATTTATAAACTGTTGGCAGACAGGTAATGGGTCTGTAGTTTTTGGGGTCCATGGCACTACCAGACTTATAGAGTAGGTGAGTTACGCCAGTTGTCATAAAAGCGGGCAGTGAACCTGCTTCCAAGCATGATTGGAATTGAGATGCCAAACACACATGTGAGCTATGGAGCCACTTTAACCAAAAGTTATGCAGTCCGTCCGGTCCCGGCTGATTTCCAGTTCGGCAACGAACGGACCGCACGAGCTATATCTGTACTTGATATTTCTACTGGCTCCATAGTATTAATGGACTCACATGAACGTTTAACATCTCGCATCCATTCACCCTCAGTATGAGCGACAGCCATCGACCAGATGTTACGCCAAAATGTATTAGTTAGTTCAACATCTGGGAGATGTGTGTCACTCAGTAAGTCAGGCTGATCCCATCTTCTGTAAACCCACCTCTCGTCCCTTTGAAAAGTACGATTCTGAGTATATCGGTCTACTCGGATTTTAAATCTACGTATGCGGTTTGCCCATGCATAAACTTTCTGCTTCAGAAAGTCAATGCGCTCTGTGACACGTGCTGCATAATCACAAGAACTGATATCAGTTCCTGAAAAAGCACGATTCACAAAACGCATTACTCTCGGGCGTGTATTACCCGATCTGAAACAGGTAAGCTTGCCAATGAGTGCCCTCGCCTCAACGATACGTCGCTCAATCCTGTACTGCCATGCCGGAACATAAATCTATTGTCGAGGAGTAGTGTTAACACGTGGGAGTTTAACACCAGCTACTGGACAAGCTGTAACCGCCGCACAATAAAGAATTGAATGTGTATCCCTGAGGTTTTCACTATTTTCTAAATAAGTAGATAATAAAGAGTCAAGGGCACACACTCGCTCTTTATTTCGTTTATGCATCAGCAAACGCGGTAAACGTGGTCTATCATCAAAACTGTCGTGCCGATACTCTCGAATAGCACCTTCCAAAGCGTTCCTTACTTTATCATTATATTGGGTACTTACAGTAAAAGCAGTATTATCCTCCCCTCCCTCAATAGGACTAGGTGGCAGTAGTCCAGCGTCAATAAGAGTCTCCATTTGTGATGGAGGGGGGGAACAAGGCTATTTTGTAAGTCCAAGCGTAGCCTCTCAAGCACGGAATTATCCAACAGATGACATTGCTGAATGGCCCGTACTTGATCCGATAGTCTTTGTGCCGAAACATTAACAGCTGGTTCAAGTTCCTGAAACAAAGGCAGCATACGATTACGATACGCAGTGAGGTTGGTTCCTCCCTCTGTAGCCACAAAATATGCTCACATGACGTTCTCGTTTATGGATGTCGTCCATCTCATGCGATGCACATTACCACCGGTAGCGGGGGCCCTATTCGAAGCCGGCTGGCCTCGGGGTCCCAAGCAAGTCGGTGGCCGGCCTCTCCCCTGCCGGCGTACTGGTGTTGGTGACGTCGGCGGTGAGAAAAACTCGTCGCTTGATGTCGAGCTCGACGCCTCAACAACAGCCGGAATGCTTGATGCGGTTTCCGGGGGCAGCGAGGCGGAGCTTAGCGACGAGTCCGGAGATGGTTTTGGTGCATTTCGTGCCTTGGATCTTGTTATCATTGAACAGCTTGAATTTTTTCATTTTTGTAAAAGATGACATGACATTTGAAATGTCATGCCTCACATTTTATATTTAAGTTTTTACATATTGTTTTTCTTGTGGTTTTTCTTCTTGTTATTTGTTGCCTTTATATGCATATTGCTTCCGATATATATATGTGATTTTAATTTGAAATATAAAAGCTGGAAAATTTTATTTATTTACGGACTGAAAAAATTACAGCTGCCATAGAGTGTTGCCAGTTTATTATTATTATCTCTTTATTCTAGTTAATATACATATAAATTACATTTTTAAATATACAATATATATATAAAATACATTTAAAAATATAAAAATAGTGGACCACTGACACCGGTGGTTGGGGCTCCAAAGACAGAAACCTCCTGACAATGCGGGCCGTGTCAAGGAGAACTGCCTTCTGTATCAGTCCCTTGATCCAACCATCTAACGAGAGCCTCTTAAGGTGTTGGTCGAGGCTCTTAGCTATTAATCCGTGAGCAGATATGATTATCGGAACAATGATCGCCGAATCGATATTCCACATATCGACAATCTCGTGAGACAAATCCAAATATTTTATTTGTTTATCTTTTTCAACTTTCACGAGATTATCGTCATGAGGAACAGCAATATCGACAATCATTGCGCGGCGCTCTAATCGGTCTATCACGACTATATCAGGCTTATTGGCAATTATAGTCCTGTCAGTGATGATAGATCGATCCCAATACAATGTAGCACGACCATTTTCGAGAACTGGGTCGGGCACATACCTGTAATATGGCATCTCTAAACTCACAAGATTGTATTTAAGGGCAAGTTGTTGATGTACTATTCTGGCCACTTGGTTATGTCTATGCAAATACTCACCGTTCGCAAGACGAGAACAACCAGAAATAATATGCCTGATAGATTCACCGGGACGGTGGCATGCCTGACATATGTCGACCGTACCGTCTTTCAGAATAAATTTCCGATAGTTATTCGTCATAACAACTTCATCCATAATTGGAAAGACAAAACCTTCAGTTTCTCCAAAAAGATCACCACACCGTAGCCAGAATGTAGAAGCTTTTACGTCTACATCAGGCCCATTTAGGGCCCGATAGAACCGACCATGGAGCTCTTTAGCCAGACCGAGCGGAGTAAGTCCTTTGTCCACTGCTACAACATTACGATGCACTTCTACATCGGTATGAAGAAAATATTCTCTGAGGTTGTATATCTCGCGATTTTGTAGGGTCTTAATGTTTAAAAGACCACGACCTCCAAACTTTCGCGGGATATACAATCTCATTACCGATGACCGCGGATGGTGCATTCGAAATGCAGTCATCAGTGTACGAACTCGCCTATCAATAGCATCTAGTTCAGTCTGAGTCCATCTGAGCATACCAAAGGAATACGTGAGAACTGGTATCACCCAACTATTGCAGGCGCGTATCTTGTTAGCACCCGACAAAAGACTTTTAAGTACTTTTTTCAGGCGGCCAAAAAATCGGTCCCGCAATGCCTGTTTCACACTAAAGGTACAGGTATTCCCAATGACTGTGATATACCCAGATACTTGTAGGTTTCAGCAGCAGAAAGAGATCTAAGTTTAGTTGAATCTGAAAGTTCAACTCCTTCAGATTCTACTACTACGCCTTTCTTTACGTGCATGACTGCACACTTGTCTACACCAAATTCCATCTTGATAGAGTTACTAAAGTTTTCAGTCACCTTTAGTAACGCTGTCAGTTGTAATTTACTGGGGGCAAATAGTTTCAAATCATCCATATATAAAAAGTGAGATATAACTTGATCATCTTTCCGCAACTTAAAACCTAGCCCTGAACCCTCTAACAGAGTGCTGAGAGGATTCAAAGCTAGACAGAACCACAAGGGACTCAGACTATCCCCTTGAAATATGCCTCGCTCGATCTCTAATGGTACATCGTTAGCTATAATCTGCTGACATCCTGGATAACGAAGAACCGTTCTCCATTGGTCCATACATGACTTCAAGAAAGTGCATACAGTTGTATCAATTTTATACAAGTCCAGCACCCTCAAAAGCCATGTATGTGGAACCGAGTCATAGGCCTTCTTGTAATCTATCCAACATGTCTCCAGATTCTTGCGATTACGAAGTACTTGTTGGCTAATGGCCATATCCATGATAAGGAGCTCTTTGGTACCACGAGTCCCACTCCTACATCCATTCTGAAAAACAGAAATGATCGAATTTTTATTTAAATGATATGTAATTTTTACTCTCAGAATAGATGTAAGAAGCTTATAGACAGTTGGTAAACATGTTATTGGTCTATAATTCTTAGGATCCATGGCACCACCAGATTTGTAGAGTAAGTGGGCTACGCCAGTGGTCATAAATTGGGGTAATGAACCTAAATCTAGAGCTGCTTGGAACTGAGATGCCAAACGAGCATGTGAGCTACGGAACCATTTAAGCCAAAAGTTGTGCAGTCCGTCTGCACCAGGTGATTTCCAATTTGATAATGAACGAACTGCACAACCCACGTCCTCAGTGGTTATGGTTATAGGTTCCATTTGTTGTATTGTCTCACACGATCGTCCGACATCTTGCATCCAGTCAGCTTCTGTATGGGTGACGGGTATGGACCAGATGTTACGCCAAAATGTACTTGTAGCATCAGAATCTGGCAAACACCCATCACTCACACGTTGATCAGGTTCTTCCCATTTTCGGTAAACCCACCTCTCATTTCTTTGAAACATACGATTCTGATTAAATCAATCTACTCGCTTTTTGTAACGTTTAATCCTATTCGCCCATGCATAAACATTTTGCTTTAGAAAGTCTATGCGCTCCGTGACACAAGACATATATTGTTGAGGACTAATGTCAGTACCCAAGAATGCCTGTTTCACAAAGCGCATCACTCTCGGTCGCAAATTGCCTGATCGAAAGCTGATTAGCTTACCAATGAGTGTCCTAGTCTCAGCGATACGTTGTTCAATTCTATACTGCCAGGCTGGCATAGCAGGTTTACATTTAGTAGTAGCGGTATTTACTGAGGAAAGTTTTACTCCAGCTACTCGACATACTGCAACAGCCGCACAATACAGAATAGAGTGCGTATCACTAAGATTTTCACTGTTATCCAAATAGTTAGACAACAGCGAATCCAGGGCACACATTAGCGCTATATTTTTTTTATTCATAGGCAAACGGGATAAACGTGGCCTAATCTGATGATTCATAGATCTATATTCCAGAATCGTATCTTCCAAAGCACTCCTTAGTCTCTCATTGTATTGGGTACTTACAGATATAGCTTCACTCTCCACAACTTCATCAACAGGTAGTATGGACATTAACTGTGGTGTGTTGTTTGTCACCAAATGCACAGTGTGTGATGAAGACGGGATAGCCAAACTATTCCTTACGTCAGAGCGTATCCTCTCAAGTACGGTATCAGCAAGCAGGTGACAGCGCTGTATAGCTCGCACTTGATCCGATAATCGTTGTGCTAACACGTTGACAGCTGGCTCAAGCTCCTGAAACAGAGACACCAAACGAACACGGTACGCAGTAAGGTTACTTCCCAACTCCGTAGCCCGATAATATGCCCGCATGACATTTTCATTCATAGCAGTAGTCCATTTCATGCGGCGCACATCACCACCGGCAGCGGGGACCCTGTTCGAGGGCAGTTGTCCTCGGGGTCCTAAACACGACGGTGGCCGGCCTCTCCCCTGCCGACGTACAGGTGTCGGCGACGTCGGCGGAGAGAAATACTCGTCGCTGGAAGTGGAGCTCGACGTCTCATTGCTCGCCGATCTCACTGTTGTGTGCGATGGAGGCTGCGAGACGGAGCTTTGCGACGAATCCGGAGGTAGAGGGTGTGCATTGTTATCATTATATATTTATTTCTATTTCAGTTTGGTGGTGGTTGGTGATGTGACTATGACGTCTGTCATCTTGATAAATATTTGCTTTGTATTTTTCCATAATTTTTCTTCTTATATTGTAGTATTTATATATATAGTAAGTCCAAAATGTATAACGTGAATTTTATGTTCTTTTTGTTAATTTATTGAGAATTCTAAATTATAAAATTCTAAAAGAGCCGGAGCTGTCCCTCTGCTTTATGCTCATAATAAAGTTGAGTTGCACTACCAACGAACGTGTTTTCCTCCCTTTGCTATGAGGATGATGACCAGCACTCTTAGAGTCCATTTATTGCTTTCCATCAGGCAGAGCGGAGTAATTTTCGTGGGCGCATATAATTTTTAGAGTTGTTCGTCTGAATATTTAAAATCATAATAAGTAATTCTGTGTCATTCTTCGTCGTGTTTGTTTGTTTGTATGGAATTTTAGGTATCCCTATAACTTTTCTTTTAGATACGAGTTAAATCTTTAAAATTTGATAGCGAGGTCGTTTCTCTGTTATTACTATATTTTACGTCTTATATATCACAGCGACGCTGTAGGTACATAATCGTATCAATTCCATTTTTACTTCTATATACATATATATACATCCATCAATATATCCTGTATCAATACATCCTATAATTTTTGATTAAAAATTACCGTTTTTTATGGCTAAACTGTATTTCTACCTACAAAAATGTCTAAAGCAGTAGCTTTAAAATCTTTCATGTGTCTAGTGAGTTCTTTTCAGGAAGATGATTAAACGTGAATACAACAGTCTTACGGTTTCTTTCATCCCGAGGCTCCATGCATCCCGCACCACAACGCGTATAGGAGGATTTCCTTTGTATTAACAAAGACATGAACGGAAAATAAAGGCTTATATTTAAAGTTAATATAGTCAGGCAGACTACTACTGCTTTAAAAGAAACTAATATTTTTTCATGTTGTATGTTCGCTTGTGTGTATGTATGCCTCTGTATTACCCAAAAGTTGTCTGGTAGAAAATAACTAAATTCGTCTCATGCGATATAACAGCAGCAAGTGTTAAATAAATACATAAATATACAAGGAAACAGAGTCTCATGGTCTAGAGTTATACTTTTAAAACCATAACCATTTGTAAAAACTAGTGTTAAAAAGAATAAAATCGCAATTGCAACACAAAAATCAAGTTATGTACTCCGCATATAACTAAAGTCTTAAAGACATATACTTGCGTAACAATATAAATCGACACGTAATAAGTTTTTACAATGAGTGTAACTTACGAACTACTGTACTCAGCCAGCGTAGTGATATAAAGAGATCTAGCAGACCGACATAAATAAGCATTAGGTGGCGTACAATGTGACCATTCTAGACTTCAAAGTTCAAATCTAGGTCACGTGTTCCCCTTTTTAAAATAAAAGTAGATGTGATATACTGTGATACAACAAAATAATGTTATTTGTATTTGAAATAGCACAAATTTGGTGTGATATATGGCTGTTGGCCGCAGATGCCTCGACCACCTTGCGCAGACTTTCGGTGAGCGCTGAGGGCTCTCAACCGGTGATTTTGCAGGTGTATGTAATTTCAATTTAGGAATTAATCCTAGCACGTCTCAAAAAAAAAAAAAAGATTGATGAGTTGATGATTGTTACTCACTCACGCTAGAACAGCTTGAAGGATCTGGTTGAAATTTGGCACCGAGATACACTTGTCTAATCTTGTAGATTACATAGAATATACATTTCTAATACATACAATAAAATTTGAATTCGAAATTTGGAATACTAACATGTAGCAGAAGTGTAGAAAGATATTTTTTTTTCATTCAAAGATTAAGTGGAAACGGTTACCTCAAGCTACACTTGTCCACTATATTATATTGACCTTACATAAAACGAATGTCTATGCAATAACTATTCAAGTGTACAGTCGTACAGTATGTCAGCCCGAGCCGTTCTTAAACAATTAAAATAAATTATTGAATTTTTGCGGTACACGTTTTTGCACAATATTAACAACGTTATTCAAATGTATTACAGCGAATATGGCCCTAAAATTTGTTTGTAAGTACAAATCATTAAGATTAAAGTATCAGCTAGTAATTTATGCTGTCGCAAACTGTCCGCTTGAAAAATGACCAAAAGTTACGTGTGGTAAGCGTATCGTACGCTAATATTAATAGCGTGCTATTTATCTACACATATCGCACGCATTGCCGAGCGCAGGCATTAGTGATTTTTCCGCAAACTTTATCATGGGTTTTTCCTGGTTCGTTTAGGCTTTGGGGTTCGCACAGATGTTTGGTTTGAGTTATGAAGGTGCTTAATATACAAAAACCTCCGTGTAACAGCATATAGTAACTGTTGATTCAGGTTTTAAGAAGTTCTGTTTGATATTGTAGGTTTTTTTCCGTAACTTTGTTCGTAAATGAATTCAATAATAAATATTTAAAAACTGTAGGTACCAAAATATGACAACGCCGATAACTATCTAGCATTAACAAAGTAAATTAATGTTTAAGAAACAATACCTAGTCATGTTATATCGTTTTATTAAGAGTTTAATATGGTTTACTAATGATAAGCATAAATAATTTACACTGGCATAACAATGAAATTCAACATAATGATCATTATGCATAATATTATTTGTGTTTTGCCTTAAATACTCTTGGCATAATAACAATGAAGCATGATTTTGTAAAGCATAATGGTTAAAATTTCTGTTATCATAATAGCCATATTATATCATAATCATTCCGACCAAGTCCGCCGGGGTCACAGGGTTTTCCTTTCTAGTTTATACCTGAGACCTCGGCCACAAGATACGTTGACGGAACACTGTGTGGTTTTAGTCGGTTCGAGTTCGACATACCATCTTACCGGCCCCGGTAAGGTGACGACACGTGGGGGTTTACAAAAAAAATAGAAGGCATAACATTCTAAAGCATAAATTTTATTACACATTTGTCTGTCAACAAATCTTTTTCCAAGGCCTAATATAAAAAATAACCATAACCTATCAGGCTTTCCATCAACAAGTCTAAAAGAACAGTAGCTATTTGTCAATTTATGCAACTGCAAATTAGACCAAATGATAGTTATGCTAGCTAACCTTTGCATTATGACAAAGTATTATTATACTAATAAAAGTTATATGCCCAACATGCTCAAAATGATATAAATATGCCTAACAATATTATGCCATGAAATTTTGTGCAAAGAGGGGAAGTCCGTTTCTTTTTTCTACTAAAATCTTTACAAAACATTCGATACGGATACAATGAGTTTCGGAACAGTAAAATACAATAGCATTTGTGGAGGGGCGTTGCGGTCCGCGGTAGCAACTGACAGGGTGACATGCCGTCGACATGTGGTCGCGCCCTTATGAAATAAAGTACATTGTTTCATTTCTCGTATTGATATGTCACAGCGAAATGAAAATGTTTTTATAAAAGTTTTTTGTTTTGTTTTGAGCCCTTCAGACATCTTATGTTTGGTTTGTGTAACAAATTTTTGTTTCATAATGAATAAACATTTTTGCGAATACGACGTAGTGATTTATAATTAGATTGTGTGTTAGGTCATAGGTGTCATTCTGTTTTTTTTTTTTGTATAGTGTTGTAATTTTGTTATTCAACAGGCCGAGATAAACATAACATAAACAACACATATAAATATATAGAAGGTGGAGTTTGAGTAGCATTAGGTAAACTTTAACATAAACATAAATTCTCCATAGAGTTTATAAAAATACTTTCATCACGTCTCTTACATTCCTTTTTTTTAAATTAAAGCTAATTAATTTTGCAAATGTCTGTATAACTTACTCGGCACCACTATCCACCACATAAAAGGCACTCTAGAATTGCATTCTACTAAGTAAGTACCTCGAATTTAATAGTGTAATCCAAGTCGTTATTGAAGATTTACTTTCTATACATATGTACGAGTATATACCCGGTTGCCCTTCTATCGATCCATCTATGACGTATCACAACAATCTTAAAGTCACGTAAATTAATGAATTATTTTGCTTGAGCTTAATGACCCAAATATCTTAATGGCTTTAGAAAATATAGGAAAGGTACATTGTTAGTGACTATAAAATTAGAGGGTTCTCTTCGATTTCCTTGGGATCGCATCATCTAATCCGGACTTGGTCACAAAGGAACCACCGCAGGAGTATACTCTTTCGAATAAAGACCCCCGCAACTCAAGAGTCACAAGTGCTTTGGCAGCCTTTTAGGTAGCAGTAAGGTCTTTTCTTGAATGTTTGAAGGTCGTATCGGTCCAGAATTACACAGGCTGGTTGTGCAAGGCAAAACGCTTCTGGAGAAGGGCACAGTGGTGGAGTGCCAATCATCCAGGTGATGGGGATGGATATTTTGTCGCGTAGGACGATGGCGGAAACCTGCGGCCCGGTATAAGTCCAAAGAACTCCTCTAAACACTCCCCATAATACAAGCGATAGAGAATGCAGAGAAAAAAAAAGTTAGAAGATTGTTCTTGTACTATTTTTATATAACCTAATACCTACACTATCACGAATATGGAATTGAAAAACGCGCGATCATGAATGACATGTTTTATATCGGTACTCGTCTTCAGAATTTACGGCAATACCTACTACGTATATGTCCCTACAAACTAAATTCACACGCACAACATTATGTAATGTGGAACTGTGAAGTTATATTGATCACACAACGTAGCATGATTTACAAAAAAAAAGTTTTCCTAGAAAGGGTGCTATTGTTATTCATCGACATTTTTTAATATACCTAGGGTAATAAAGGGTCGCTTTGAATAATGACTGTCGTTTTTAAACCTGCGTTGACTATGAGGTTTAAGAATATAATTTGGAATAGTTGGAATATTGCTAGTGACTTGTGAAGAAGAGTGTAGATATGATACAATCGATGTAGAAGGCGATATAAGAGACTTTCGCGCATTATAAGAGACTGATTGACCAATAAGAAGACACGGTCTGAAATTTTTTTTGAGCACTATACTCTGTACGAATAACGATAAATACAGAGTTCAATACATATTATCTGTCATGGTATTGATATGAGGTATTGTGATATGATATTATGTACCTCGAATTCATATTTCAATACGTCTAAAAAGAAACGAATAATTAACTTATTTAAAACATACTTATTTCAAACTATTGCTACTCCTATGTGCTTACTATGCTCTTGTACAGAGCTTGCTACAATGTTGTATCGTAACTTGGTGAGGGACGTCCAAGATTAGTCTCATCCATTTAGAACGGGCCCAAAGAGCAATACTGAAAGTCATGCTTGGTTTACCGCGGAGATATAGCACTGAACTTTTCTATAAGGAATGCTCGGTTCTAAACGTTACACAGTTTTTTGTCATGTCGGTTTTGACACGTAAGCTTGGTTATTATGATTATTAATATTATTCATTTAGAAGGCATAAGACCGAATGAAACTCACGAGGTATTTGCTTATGTAAACAAGTTTTACTTTTAAAAAACTATTTTGAAAATAAAATAATAAACTCACTTCCTATCATAGATATATTTAATTTATAACATGGAAATGAAAATAGTTAGAGTAGCTTAGTATCTAGAAATAACCTAATGAAAATAAAACGTGTAATTTAATTTAGCGGATTAAATTCTCAATGATTTTAAAGTCCTTTGAAGTAAAATCCAATTATTTTACAGGGTGTAAAGGTTCTATATACGTTGCAAAATAAATATTAGACTAGATTAAAATAGTTATTTTATAAGCGGAGTTTGCGGGCTTTAATTTAAACCCGGAATAGTGACCTGAGTGAGACACAAATATAATAGTTGTCTTATGTTGTTTGTGTTTCAATATTTGTAACAATCCATCACATCTCCAACAATAGCTACAGGATGCATTTTAGAGCCAGAGTTATCTTTCATAACAAATAAAACTATTAAAAAGTATATAAAACTGGACTGCATTATTGCAATATTATTTTGCTGACGTTATCTTGAAATTCATTTATTGAGACGATACCTAACATGTCGAAATGTATCAAGCCGTTTAGGCTCTAGGCCGTGACTAAGAAACATTATACATTCATGCATACATATGTACATACATACACACACTCGAAAAACAACCGTCTTTGCGCAAACTGGTACACATGCCAATATTAACTTATATTACATCTGTTTGTTTTTTGTTACGCTTTCAGAAAAGCATATATAAATAGGTACCTCTCATCCAGAAATAAGTAGACAAAATAACTTTCCCGATAGCGGAGCCGTTACTAATGTGTGTAATGTTACAGCTGCTAATAATAACGGTACAATAATCGTATTAACTTAATGTATCAGACAAATTCAGAACACCATTACCCTTTATAATTCATCACACACAAAGTTCATTAGCAACTATGTTATATTAATTAGTCAGATCTAGTGGTAGGGGAGAGCTTTATCTATAATAACGATTCGCTATAGGCATCCTTAGGTTCTATTCGATCGTGGGAAGGGGATCTGATAATTGGAGTATTTGACAGTGGTAGAGCCATGCTTAGGCACTAATGAGCCGGCTCGAGCGGTGCAATACCACAGCCTCACAGAAAACCGTTTGTGAAGTAACGCCTGCGTTGCATTTCTCGAAATGAGTAAGGTTTCCGGAGGCCCAACTTCCCCTCTCCTCTTCCCTCCCCCCTAATCCTCACTCTATTATTTCACATCCGCTCATCCCCCTTTCATCTTTGCCCTTCCCGCATCCCCCATCTCTCATCGCCCTTAAAGGCGGGCAGCGCACTTACGACAAAAGTTGCAAGTGTCCATGGACGGTTGTCCACATGGTTGTCACGGTTACAACTGGTTCGAGTATGCAGCAGATATGTGACCCAAATTCATAAGTACTTGGTTGACGCTAATGTACTTGTCCTATTTGCCAATCTATAAATGGGGTGAAACAAACTTACCAAAAAACTACTGATAGATGATCGCTGCTGTTGCAAAGATAAGAGAGTGGTAAATAAGCGCCTCCACTATCAACTAAGGACGCAGTGAAGACACTAACCGAAGATATTCTTAGTCATCTAGATTGTGGTTGTGCTTGTGTTGGGAGTCTTTCTTGATGTAGCAAAGGCCTTCGATACTATGGCGATACCTATCTTATTAAGAAAACTCGAATGCATGGAAATACGAGGTATTGTACTTGACTTTGCCGGAGCTATCTGACAGGGAGAAAATAATGAGTCAGAGTGAATTCTACGTTCCACCAATTAAAATTTATTTTGGAATACGGGAAGCGTGCTAGAGTCGACACTATTGTTACTTTATATGAAGTTACCCGAAAGTTAAATTATACTAACTTTGTCACACTGCAATAATTTTGAATGATGCAATAATTTTGTTTATTTATTTAAATGCACAGAACATCTTACAATCGTAAAAATGTCACAACGCAACAATATATGTACACAACAAAAAACAATAATTAGATAAATAATAGCTAATATAACATTTTGTTTACTGAAAGCCGAGCAAGGAATGATTTTGATAGTTAAATGGCTTATTGATAACGGTGTAGGTTTAAATACCATCAAAAAGTTCCTCTGTTCCCATAAAATTAGTCGCTATTTACCGGTTAATCCAACCCTCAAAATTCATGTCTGACCAAATTTTTAGTAAACATGACTGTGGCTCTAGGTAGAATTATAGAGCAAAATCCTTCAAATATCTCGGAGTAATCATTGACAAAAAAATAAATTTTAATGAACATGCCACGAAGTGCAGGAAGCTCATTTACGTAATGAAAGAACTTACGAGACGTCGCTATTATCAAACTTCCTGCAACTGTAGACGTCTCACTAACAATCTATTCTCACATACCGCTTGAGTGTTTTTGGAGCCACAGCAATATCACATCTTATACAATTAAAGGGAGCACAGAGATTTACATAAAAAGCTTAGCTCAAAAAACCTACAGCTTTTTCTACAGTCGCAGTCTATAAAGCATACGGCAGTATTTATTTATATATATTTCATTGTATAACAGAGTAAGCAAAAAAATGCAGTGCAGTACTTTTATTTCCTAGTTGAATTTATTTATTTAAGGACCAAGAAATTTATAGCTTATACTCGTATATTTTATTACAAAATAATCTTTATTCTTCCTTATCACTTAATAAAATTTGACAGTCATCCTTTGAATAGACCTGAACGATATTAGGCAATAGAAAATATGAGGTTATAAAACATTCATAAAGTAAGACAATGTGAGGAAAGTTAACCATTTTGTCCTTACTTCAGCCGGGATAAAACTCGTTACATATGCATAGACCTTAAGCTTCCTTAATTTTCCTAACTCGCTGTACAGAAAGTATGTACCTGGTGCAAATTAAATTATCTTGGGCAAAAGGAAATATTAAGGTGCCAGAACAATACAGGGTGTATGAATTTAAATTAGGAACCCACTGTTTACTGACTTTGGATGCGAACGACTCGTTCCAGTTCCCATTATAATGATGTTAATGTTCATTACACACAGGGCTGTCAAACAAATATAAAACAAATGAATTTTGGTTGCTTTTGAAATTAGATTAATCTAAACCTGTTAGTCGTAAATTATTCGCAAAGTGTTGACGTGATGAATTGAATAAATTACAAGTGTTATTACAACAACAAAGTTCCAAAACTATTTATGTATTATTAATTCGCATTTTACCCGATTGCACAAGATGGAAGGGTATGGTGTTCGAGCATGTATTGTATGTGTGTATGTTTGTTTATTTACTTATTGTTTGTTTGTTATTTGGATTTCGACATGTTAGGTGGTATTTGGCAAGTGGCCAGTTTTCTATATTTTTCATAAATTTTTTGTTTATTATTCTTTACTTTTTCTTAGTAATATATTGATAGCTACATATTGGAACACGAAGATGTTACTTAGCTATTTATTATTAAAGTTAACTTTAGTGCATCATTAACACTGGGTTCAACATGAAAATCATAATTTAACAGAGGCAGAGCAAGCTTAGGCATGAAGCGGCCGGCTCGACGGGTGCGATACCACGGCTTCACAAAAAACTGGTTGTGAAGCAGCGCTTGCGTTGCATTTCAACGAAATTAGTGAGGTTTCCGGAGGTTTCCTTTTTCCTCACCCTTTGCCAACTCCGCATTACCCTCACTTCTTTCCCCTCCCCTCAGCCGTCATCACCTTCAAAGCTAGTGTCCATGGAGAGCGGCTTTCACTTACGCTCAGGTGACCTGTCTGTTTGTCTGTCTCCCTATAAAAAAAAAACCAGTCCACTGCTAGATGTATGGATGTATGCCTCTACTAACGTTCGCCATAGTACCCGCCGTAACCCGCCAATTGGATGCGGGCGTTCTACCTTCCTTTTACCCATTTGCATTTACTCCCCACTGGGTTTAATAATTTAAGTTGCAGCAAGTTAATAAACTTACAATAAATAAATACAATATAATCTGTAAAAAGGTACATAAGTCTTATAGAAACGATAAAAAATATTATAAAACATGGTTACAATATTGATATTTTAGATTGAAAGTAATAAAATTTATCACTGTAAACAAGTAAATTAAGAAAACGTTTTAAATGAAACATCTTTAGACTATTCTTACGAGTTAGTTATTCAACAAGCTTAGGCTAAATTATAAACGAGTATGATGTCTAGGAGGCTTATACTAAAACTTTTAATTGATTCTTAGTAAATTGACTAAGTTTGAATTATTCTTGATAACTGCATTACTTAGTAAATATACAGATAGTTCAGGACTATCTGTATATAACTAACAGCGGTATGTCATTTACGATGCAATCCTACAAAGTTATTTGAAATACTAACTATGTCCCGCGGTTTCATTCTTGTAATATTTTTTTATAAATACTACTACAATTCTATACAATAATGCATGGAAGTCTGCCCGATTTGTTGACATTTATGATTACTACTCCCTTGCGTTTTAGCATGATGGAATAGCCTTCCTCAATAAACAGCCTATCTGAAGCAAAACACTTTTTCAAATCGGATAAAGTAATAGTTCCTGAGATTAGTTCCGTGGAAATAAACTCCTGCTCCCAAACTCTGCCTATAATATTAGTATAGATTTACACTCAACTGTCTCAATGACGTCTTTATATTCCTCAACTTATGGAGAACAACGTGTAAGGTCAAAATAACGTTCAGAAAATAAAAAGTGCCAACCCTACGAGTTATAAGGCTCTGTCTATTGAACATACTCACTGCCATAATATTCGTTTTCTGTGAAGCGTTCTAATGATGGATAGCTTATTTGAATTATTAATTTACTTATTGCTATATATTACCTATATCGTGTAACAGAAGCCACGTTGCAGTCGTTTTAAAGTTGTTTTCGAAAGCAAACTACATTTTTACTTATTAAAGCAATTGAAAATTGTCGCTTTAAAAAATATATTTTCATTTAAATAGCTATCGGAATTAATATAGTTATATACATTAATATTGTTAGTTGGTTGTGTCTTGTAATTATTGTCTGTATGTACTGTATTGCCGAAGGGTTATCAGAAGCGTAATTAACGTCCACATTTTGTCCCATCGAATCGATTATAATTTAGTCCCATTAACGTAATAGAGGGCAAATCTATTACCATCATGCGGGCACTTTAAGGAATTACTTGGGAAAATTTGGAGTATATTATCAGGAAAGGGCGGATAAACAGGGAAGGGAAGGGATACTACTTATACGGATGGCTTGGGGAGTTTAAGCATGAGCTATAGCTTAATCTCCCCAATCCATCCGTATAGTAAGCCAGGGTCACATACGTATAACTCGAATTGGCGCGTGCCGGGAAATCCAAACTCTTTAACATTAAGAACGTATGTGCATGTGTACGTATGTACCACAAACTTCTGAAACTGTGCCATGCACATGACAATGGATCCTAATAGAACCCTAAGTGGACATATCTTCTTTTTTAATCGAGTATTAAATAAGGTGTCACACTAAATAAATTAAGCTTACTATTATCGAAAACTACCTCACCTAAAATAGAATATAATATAATGTAAATAACAGGAAATGTCTTGATATCTTTTTGGATCTATTAAAGGCATTCGACACAGTTTCTATTTTCAGGCTTATTGAGAAACTAGAGGCCCTTAGTGTATGAGATTTATGATTAAATGAAGTAAGAGATTATCTTAATAAACGTAAACAATACCTCAACCTTAGTGACAAACACGAATTTTCGTACAGACTACCGCAAGGAGGTGTTCTAGGACCTTCCCAATTCCAAATTTATAGCAACGATCTCTGCCAGATGTGCCTGCCTAAAGGTAACATATATGCTTATATATTAAGTTTGTTAATTATTATATATACTTTTTTAGCACAATGAAGATTTGGACCTCTGAACACACTTTCAAGTAAGTTATTGTGGCGCAACCTTGAATAATGGTACACCTTGTAATGCGTTTTATCTTCATTTTGGGTAAATTACAGCCATCCATAGGAGACGGTTGCTCAAGCAGCATGGCGAAATCCTATGAATTGCGCAGTAATTGGCACAAATATTGTCGAAAAAAAGGTTATCGATGGAGTTTTAGTCACACATAGCTGCTGTGAGCTCGTTACCTCAAAGTGTTTTTTCGGAGATGTGCACAAGCAGTGGGTATCATTTGCAATGAGGATGGTGACCACCACTCTTAGACTCCACTTGTTGCTTTCCATCAGGCAGAGTGGAGTCATTATGGTAGGCTAATATACATATATATATAAAAAAACACCCCTATGTATTCCTGTAATATGTTTGTTATTTCTTATAGATGTGTACATGAATATTATATAGCTTATAGGAACAGCAAAAATATGCTATGCTAGTGAAAGGTCTGAAGTACATCCTAATGAACGAGAAATTAAATTAAAAACCAATAACTTGATGTTTTGCCACTATATAGCTGTCAATGAAACAGTGCAGCATACACCATATCCTTCAGATAGATCTAAAACCTTTCTAAAACAGGAAGCAGTAGTCACAGTACAGGTATGTTTACAAGATTTTGTACCTACCTGACATTTTAGATTGCTAATTTATATATTTTCAAAATTTCTGAATCACATATTTGTATCCCTACAAAATTATGCAATTGTGTATGTATAAATATGTTTGATAACAACTTTTATACTTCAACAGCTTGGAGCACTCCACTCCACTTGACACATGCTCAAACATCTCTTAAAAGAACAGATACTCCCTCCCTCCCCTCTTTTCCTCCCATTCCTATCCTCAAAGCAGCCTAGTGCAAGTGTCCATTGGCAGCAGTAGTCACTTAGCACAGGTGACCCGTATGCTTATTTACCCTCCTATACCATAAAAAATTAATATTAGAAAGTAGTACATCAATCACTAGATAAATGATAAATCGGACATTAAAGTGTTATCGTCGATCGCCTTTCACCTTAATCGTGTTGCCTGTCACCATGACGTTAGACTTTGTAGATTTCCTTTAGCAAGTTCATACAAGGGGATTGAAGAAATCTGCTGTAAGATTAATTGAATAGGTGACTAATGGTCGACATTAATAATCTATAGATTTAAAATATGGTACCTTAAAAAGATAAGAATACTGATTAAATAACGGTAACCTTTTCAAAGTAAGATTGATTTATTGGATAACATACGTAGATAAATGGATAGATATTTATACATAATCTTCATAGTATTTTTTTTATGCTTACATTATCTTAAATTAACGAAACTAAACTAGGTTAAAACCTGTATCCTAACTATTTGGGAATCTTTTGATGTGTGTATATAAAGGTGTTTGTTTAAGATTACGTAGCCTGTACTGTCTAGCTATATATTTATGTGTGTAGCATTTATTATATATACGTTTGTCCTATCTTGAACTGATCTTGAATAAAGTAAAAGAATCATAGCAGAAATAATTTATACAATAATAAAAAAAAGAAATCAATTTTCTAAGTCTATTTGCAGATGTGAAAATGATTAAATTGTTTGAATTCAAACAGCAAAAATGATGGCAGTATTTAATGTTCGCTTATTGAGAATTAAGGAGAAATATATTTAAAAATTGAAATTTTATTTGACGTCAACTGTCGAGATCCCGATGTTTCAGGGAGAATTATAATATATTTTTGTCGATGATGGAAATTGTCTCACGGGATATTTTTTTTTATATACGTATTTTCATTTGACAAGAGGTCCTTTTAATTTTTATTATAAATTATTATGTTTACGTTTCATGATTAGTTTGGTTATAAGGCCGTGTGGTTTTCGGTGGTGTAGCGTAGGACCGACCTACCTCTTCTTGTAGGTGTCGTATAAAGCGACTAACGGATCAGACTCTATCCGACATACATATATATACGTGGGTCACACTGATAGTTTTAAAATAGGCCAGTAAGAAAAGCAGGCTATTAAAAAAAAAACGAATTAGGAACTCCTTTCGAATCTGTAGATGTTTAATGAATTCATATATTGACTACACGGATTTCAGTTTAACAACACGTTTAAGTGGTCACCTCACCACTACACTACCGCGCCGAGTGCATCGAAATGGATTTGACTAGAGAAAATTTATGCTCAATGTCAAGTGTGTTACAAAACGTAATACGTAATAAATTTACGACTTTCGTTGCGGTCTAACTCAACAACAATATTGCGATGGACTTCGATTGATATTTCATTACAATCCCCTATCTTGTGCCACTGTTTACAACTGGTTTAATGAGTTTAAACGTGGTCGAAGCAAAGTCACCGCTGATTCTTGAGAAGGACGTACTTCTGAGGTGACTACTGTGCGGCTAACCATAGAAGCTGATAGATGGGTGACATATCAACAGATATGGTCAGTTTTAGCCATTGCTATGAGTCGAGTTCAAAAAGTCTTACCTGAACATTTAGGAGTCAGAAAACTTTGTTCTAGATGGATACCTCATAATTTGACGTAAGATCAAAAACGCCGTCACTAGGATTGGGGCCGCTCAATGCTGGAAAAGTATGACTGAGGTTCCTCGAATGCTGTATATGATATCGTCACAGGTGATGAAAGATGTACATATTGTTACGAATCCGAAAGCAAAAGATAAACTGCGCAATTGATGTTTGCATTCGAAGATTTGCATGATTTGCGTGCATAAGCAAATTTCGACATTGACAAATTGGTCAGTGCTAAATGCAAAAATTATTTTAGAGGGGTGTATACGAAAATTACTTTTACATTTAGTGCTGACCAATTTCCAACTCTCCATTAGTCATTAAAAAAATTGGGCTAAGAGTAGTGTGAAGCTGAAAATAATAGAAAAGTTTAAGTTGATCGTCATGACACAGATGTTACAAAATTAATATAATTTAAAATATCTAAAATAGATAAAAGAATATTGTTCTCAAGGCCCGCCTAGTGTATATACAGATGAGTCCTACGTTTTAGCAAATGTTTGAAATGACATGAAAATGTTCCATTTCCATTCTAAAATTATAAATTTTATATTATACCTAGACTGAACAAAAAAATCAATCTTCTTTTTTAAAAAAAAAACTTAGCTCAAGTACGAGTTTCGTTTTAGTTCATGCTGGAACAGATGCGGGTTTTATTGACAATACGTCTTTGGTCTATAAAACTTTTTTTTTTTATTGGAGACCCATTCTAATATGAAAAACGACAACTTTGTGAAATGGCTAAATGAGGAATTGCTGTCAAATTTCACAGATCGTGCTGTTTTTGACTAAGACAAGCATTGTCATATCACAACACAAAACGCTAACAGTACAGAAAAACTTATCCATGAAACCCTCGAAATCTGACGTAATACATATAGTATACTTAAAAAAGAAAACGAATACATACAATATTTTGATACTGGTTTCGAGTTAGTTATTAATTAACAAGATTATAGTGACGATGATGAAACTGACATTGAGGATAACTTGACTACAGTTCTCCTTGGTTTTTTATATAGTCGACTTTATAGTTTTACTTTATGAATGAGTATAACAATATTAATTTATTTTAAAATGTGTATATACGCGATGCGCGAATGAACTTACTTAAAAGGAACTAATTAATTTTTATTTCACCTCTTAACAAAATATTTTAAATTAATTTTGTGCCATAACAATAACATTGCCGACTCTACCTGACCACTACTGACGCACACAGATGCGCATATGTTTTATCACATAGCACATCACAACCACTTTTATCGTTTACCCACTTATAAAACAACTGTAAATATACATTACATTTTTTTTTGCCTGTAATTGCTTCTTTGTTAAATTACAACATTTTAAATGTTAATGTTTACTGAAGCACGAAAGAAATTATAATTTTAAATGGAGCCTGTCTAATTGGTACTGACTTCAATAACATTGTTTACCGATACGGGTTATATTTTCAATGAAATCAGAATAGCATGAGTAAAAAAATAAGAGGTACCTTTGGTGTAATGGTTGGTGATACTGATTGCTGAGTGAGATAGGTGTTTGGCCTCCAGTGGCCTAACTCACTCGGTGAAATACAACGCAAGCATTCCTTCACTACTGGTTTTCTGTGAGGGCATTATTGCTGCGGTCGAGCCATCCCATATATTCCTAAGCACAGCTATCACACGTATCGAAGATAAGGTTTAAAAAAATCATAAATTAAGTGCAAACATATTTTAGGAAAGGAACCAAATGTACCAGCAAAGTGATTGTACATATTATGCAGAAATGACCTCTAAAAACAACTACTAACGGTATTGTTTATGCAAAACACTTTTTATGTTAATGCTACCTACAAAGTGGCGTCATCAACTCTTTGTTGTACAGCCTCCACGCTTAAAGACTAACAAATGTTCTTCATATAAATTCATACTCTGTGAGTGAGTTTCTTGAATGTATCATCCATTCTCAGTTTTTACGAGCAGAGTAAAATTCTTGTGTTGTATTCATTATGTTAGTTCTCATGTGTAAACGGGACTTTACGAAAAATACTATTATTACAAATTAGCTCCGAGCGGGCTACCGTTGAATTTGGAAATTAATTCAAGTATCCAAAGTAAAAATCTGTTATATATATACATATATATGTATATATAATTTTATAGAATAGGGGACAAACGAGCAGACAGGTCACCTGATGTTAGTTGACTTCCGCCGCCAATAAACACTTGCAACTTAAGAGTCACAAGAGTGCTGTCCGCCTTTTAGGATAGGGGAAAGCGAGGAGGTAAAAGGAAAGGGATAAGGGGATTTTAAGAGCCGGTTTCGGTTCTGTACGTAGAACGGCACGGTATTGACAAAGTATATGTAAAATTTCATGATGATCGGTTGAATAGTTAAGACGAGGAAATCTAAGGTAAGGTAAGTCTCTAAAGGAAAGGTAGCATACTAAATACTGTTTCGTTTTTACTCTCAGTAGAACGTAAATTTCAAAAGGTAATTAAATATTATAAATACACGTGCTTGGTAATGAGTTAATGTAAGTATGTAAATAAAAGGAAGATATTTCACAACACAAAACACCAGGACTGTTCAATTAAACTATAGTCAATTTTATCTTACAAAGGAATGATTTCTGTATTGCGATGGACATAACAACGAACATAGAGAACACTTGGGCTCAGGGCAACTATTTGTGAATCACACATTTTTAAACTCGTGTGGGAATCGAATCCAGGTCCTATGGCCCAGCAGTCAGGACCACTAGAAAAGTAAAATTGTGTATGTATCATTCTATCAATTTACATGAAGCTTATTTCAGAAATTAGTTCACTATCTACTCTAATAAATATAATTAGTCACTTATTGTGCCATTTAGTCAAAGTAATCATACATTTTGTAACAAAAAACTAATAAAAGAGCAGGAGTCGCGTTGTGTATGCTGCTTCTATTTCTTTATGGACTAGCATTGTACATTTCCTCGTATGAAATGTTGCGCAGTTCTAAATAATAGCTTTCGTAATTTGCTGCCACCACGACTCGGTTCTCTTGCAAAGGTTACTTAAGGATTTAGGTTCTTAACTCTAATACTTAATGTTTTGTTATTAAAAGCGACTTTTAAAAGGACTTCTAGTGTTTTCAGTGCATGTTACTCGATATCTTCACCATTTGTTAACCGATTTTAATTATTATTTTTTAAGTGAGACGCATATACGCTTAATTTAAAAGCGATGAAGAACTTGTAACAACATTTTAAAGTCGGTTGAAGCTTTTTAACAATGGTAGAAAATGTTTATAGCGTTATGTATAGGGTCATGTAGGTATAGTACTTACATAATAGCATGATCTTCTTCACGCTTCTCCTGGGTGTCAAAAGGTAACAGACAGACATATTTATAATATCAGTCTAACTATATATAAAATAACATATGCATGTTTTATAGGTCCGTTGTAATGTATAGTGTACTTCAGTATATCGCAGTGTTAACGACTTAAAACACACACTCTTTACCTGCAGTTCTTAAAAACCATACCGTTATAATATTTTGGCGACGATTCATGCACGAAGCAAAAAACTCCTCAATATAAAACCGCACAGCACTTCTTAGTTCATTCGAGTTGAAGTCAGATTTCCGGTATCGCGACAGGAACAAACAGTGTCAGTCAGAATAGTTTGTTCCTATTTCAAATCACGACTCGTACGTTCACACTACAATGATTTCACGTTTATTTTCACAGCACCGGAATATTATCTACTCTGCAAGTTGTTTATGTGAAGCAAATACATATAAATAAATCCACTTTCACCCGGTGTGTGGTAGCCCCATGTTTGTTCCAAATTCAAACATTGTAACAAAAAAAAAATCAGTTGGTACATTAAACTTTACCTTCGAATATGTGTATGTTATTTACGAGTGTCTACCTACATTTGCAAACAGTTTGTTCAACGTGACGTGTACCATAAAACCCTCCCATTCGAGTGACTCTTGGGGTTTTTAGAGGTTATCAATGTCAGTCAATGAGTTAAATATCTTCTCGTTCGAGTGTTTGAATGTATGAATAGACATATGTATACAGGATGTATGATGTTTCTTAGTTACGACCTAGAGCCTAAATAGCTTAATTGATTCGACATGTGAGATGATATTTGAATAGGTATAATATCAGCAGTGACATAGGGTATAACATTTCATTCATTTCATGTATTGAAATCGGTTTTTAAACGGTTTTATTAAGCTTGACCTGGTCGTTATCTGTTTGGGTCAAAATTAGAAGAAATTTTACCCTCACCTGTAGACATATTACTCTGATATTTGGAACACAGCTTCGGTTCTAATGACATTACATTTTAATATATTCGATATCACTGTAAATCCAAGATGGCCGCTGATACAAAATGGGGGATTTCATATTTTTTTAACCACCCCTTCAATATGAGTATCAAATATAAGGGCTTGGCTAGTAGAATACTGTACACTATGAAAAAATTCAAATCCAATGTGGCGGCCGCTACAAAATAGCGGATTTTTATTGCACAACTACTTCAATTTTTGTATCAAAGAAAGGCTTGACTAGTACTCGTATATACGTGTGATGAGTACACGATTTTATTTTTTGTTCGATTATATATTATTTTATTTTTTGTTCTGATGATTGGTACCTAGGACCTACTGATTTATTTTTTATCTTTTAGTATATTATATTCATCACTATTCTTTTTATTTTCAATAAAATTGTATAACTTTAAAATATTTATTAATTTTAATAATAATAATTGTCTTAGTGGCATTATAAATGGCGATTTCGAGACAAAATAGTTTGTACTAATTTTGCCAATAAGGATAAATATTCTTTTTTGAAATAAATCTATATATTATTAAAACAGAAAAATGCAAATAATAGTTTAAGGGGTCACCTCGCCACTACGATGCCGCGCCGAGTGTTGTAGGTTCGATCCCCGCACGGGACAACACTTTTGTGTAATCCTCAAATTGTTGTTCTGAGTCTGGGTGTTCTTTGTGTCCGTTGTTTGAATGTTTGTAAAGTCCCCGCGACACAGGAATTAATCCTAGTGCGCGCGTTGTCTTTAAAAAAAAAAAGAAAAAAAAAAAAGATATGATCAGGCTCATCACACAATCATATCTTGTTAGAAGTCTTCTTAAAAAATTTGACCAACAGGCCTGTTGTACAATACTTACCGAGTAATAAAAGTATAAAAAAATATATAAAGCCCCTCAGGTTTGTCACTTTGTATGTCACCGAACTATTAACACTATTCAAATGATACCTCACATGTTTTGGAAATCCATTAAATCGTTTAGGATCTAGCGCGAAAACATAGTAGCGCTGGGCAGTCGGGTAAAAATTAATAATTTTATAGGTAAATATCAAGATATTATAGTTTTGTTTCTGACAATTGATTGCTCTGTATTTATGAGAAATTTTCAAGTCCCAAAGTCTGATTTTGTTATTCATTTCTTAACCGAAAAACTTAGAAAAACCATATAATGGCAGCAGCAACACTTTTTTTTTGGATTTGGAAATAAATTTTGCACTTAAACCTCGGCGCTGACACTTGCAGATGACAGAGAACAAAGTGTCCTTTGTGATTAGAAGTAGAAGCAAGTAAGCAGTTTTACAAAAATTTGTTACAAAATTAATTTGTGCATTAGTAGTGGTAGAGCCATGCTTAGGCACGAATGGGTCGGCTCGACCAGTGCGATACCACGGCCTCACAGAAAACCGGTTGTGAAGTAACGCTTGCGTTGCATTTCACCGAAATGAGTGAGGTTTCCGGAGGCCCAAATCCCCTCCTCTCTTTCCTCCCCCCTTATTACCCCTCTCCTCATCCCCCCTCTCTTCTTTTCCCTCCCTGCATCTCTCTATCCCGTATTATCCTCAAAGGCGAGCAGCGCACTTACAACTCTTGTGTTGCAGGTGTCCATTGACGGCGGTTGTCTCTTACCATAAGGTGACCCGTCTGTTCGTCTGTCCCCTACAGTATAAAAAAATAAATTACACATTTTGCCGTCTACAATTTACACCGGCATGACGTGACATCCGGGCACTTTGAAAATAAGATATACAAATCCGGCGTATATTAAAGGGATATCACCTATACGAATGAATTGGGGAGTATAAGTCATAGATTAAGCTTAAATTTGAGCTCAGTTTCCCTTACCTTAATATGGATTTTGTCATTTAAATTTAATACATAAAATATATTTTTAACATATGAAGTTACTTTTATTTTTTTTATATTATTTATTCAATATACATATTTTTTATTCCCGTCCAGGGTGTTCAGAGTAGGTAGTACCCCACTTGCCATGATCGACAAATATAACATCACAAGGTACTACGTACAAGGTTAATTTTCGGTCACATTTTATCGATGATAACCTGATATTGAACTTCTGCTCAGTCATTACTATATTATTTACAACTCAGTGACCGATCTTCAAAATCACCGTGAAAGCCACAAATAAATATTTCGCCTTATTAAGTAGGTACCTATAAGGCTCTCCGTTAACACCCAATAACTTTGTATTAATTGTTGAAATAAAAATAAATTTAAAAAAATAATTAAATAAACGATATCAGCCGGGGCACCAATTAATCTTAATTTGTCTATGTAATACTAATACTTTTGTTTAATGCTTTCAGGAAATACTGAACCGATTATCATGACATCTTGCATACACGTTACCAGGTTAACAGAAAAGGATACAGAGTACCGTTCATAAAGATGACTGCACGAATGGTGCAGTGGTTTAGGTGGTCGTCTAGCTACTACGCTGCCGTGCCGAGTAATTGCAATACTCGGTGTGGCCGGGCTCGATCCCCACACAACACTTTATGTAATCCTCAAATTGTTGTTGCGATTCTGGATGTTCTTTGTGTCCGTTATTTGAATGTATGTTTTCTTTATTTAGGAAACAGGATACAACTCAAAAAGAAGTATTCTATTAAAACTACCCATGAACCTTTAGGCTGAAAGCGAAAGTTAGTATTACTACGTCTTTAAAAATGTTTACATCATGAACACCGTGTTTGTTTGGTCATGGAATTCTTTCGTGTAAAATAACATATAAATGAGTATCTACTAGTAATGACACACTCATTATTTAGACATTAGCACCTTATTTAAACATTAACTCCTTGTTATTGTGTATAACATCAGAATAGTACAATTGTCTTAAGACATGCATCTATTATCCTTAAAACTGTTGTTTTTATTTAGTAAAATAGAAGCAAAGATGTTAGTTTTTATTTATAATTTAATTTATACCACATATCTTAAGTGATTTTAAGATATGTGTTTGTGATTTTAAGGTATTTCATCAAATTACATAAAATTTAAAATTCAATATTTCCTACAGACACACATAAAGCACTTGAATTTAAAGTACACTTATCGTGAAATGGAACACTTTGATTCATCGTAAAGATGAATAGCCGAGGAAAATACTTTCCGGGGCGGTACGCATAAGAATGCGAACGTATTACCCGGTAAATGTCTGGTCGCCGTAAAAATTCCTCCATTTAAAAGGGTTTAATAACGCAGGAATTTTATTCCGGTCTCTATGACTCTTTAAGAGTTCGGTGTTTAAGTGACAATGACTTGGGTTAGACAACTGGGCTCTTCGCTCCTGCATCTTTTAATATTGTAAAAAGGTTTGTTTTTTTAAACCGCTTCATTATTTGTTTTTTTTTTTTTGGTCGAAATGATTTATCCTATGACACTCCCACAATATGAACGACTCAAATGACAATTCACATATCGAAAATCATCAACATTTGAGAAATAAGCGCCATACTTCTATTTACTATGTTTACACTGCTTTGCATATTGCGTAAGCTTACTTCTTCTCGAAAAGGACATATTTTTATTATTTTTGTTTTTTATATTATATGGGGACAGACGCACATACACAACTCATTAAAAAACTCCTGTTTTATTTATCTTAAAAACATACGTATGTATGTGTATTCAATAACTAATTATAATATACCATAAATGTCTAAAGAGAATTCCGATAACATTCCTGCATCGGTACTTTGTAAGCTATCCCGCTCAATAACTATTCACCATTATTATTAAGGTGAACCCTTCTGCGGTTTGTCGGTACAAAATAGGGTTGGTGAAGGATTTCTAGTATGTAAATGCTTGTACGCTGTTTTGAACGTCTTCATTTTAGACTCAAAACCAGTACTGTAATGTTTTTAAGCCAGGCATAAAATTTATCAACCAACGAAAAATTTTTCAAATAAATAAAAACTAAGGATATTATCAAGTCACCCCGTATTTTGTTTTTATGAATGACCACGCATAACATTTTACAAGTTAGTTCGATTTCGATGATCGTTAATTTTATTGTGTACTTCGGTTTTCTTTCTTGTAGAATAGTTTTATATTGAGGTGCTTTTTTTTTTAAATTTTGGCTTTGGTTGTCGATTTTCCTAGATAAAGGTTATAATCACAAAAAAATCTTTAAAATTGTTTAAGAGATTTTAAGGTTAGTCAGAATATATAAAACAGTGGTGATGACGAAGATTTTCTTGAAGTATATAATATAGTGCTTTTAATATACTTCAAAAAGGGTTCTATTTTCGACTGTATGGAATGACGGCGGTTGCCACTTACCATCAGGTGAGCCGTCTGTTCGTCTGTCCCCCTATAGTATAAAAAATACTGCTATAATGACGTCTTTCGGATAATATTCAAAATACACTTAATGTTATCAGAACAGCAATAACTTTATCTAGACGTTAGAGAACCGTGACTAATGACCGTGGCTACACTATTACATCATTTTCTTATGACTATGAAATATATAAAAAGTTAAAATTGTTACTGGAACACATATTATAAATCGTTCAAGTGGATTATACATAAAAAAAAAATCTTCTGTAAAAAGCAATTACTACCGTAGTATGTGTTAGTTTATACATTCATATAAATTTTTACCCCAATATTATTTGAAATACCGATCTTATGGATAGTTTTAGTGCTTCCAAACCTACACTACCTTTGTGACAAAAATTTAGCTCTATCACCATTTCTCCACCAAACCATCACTGAAGTCGGATAATTCCCACGTTATAATCTGCTGGCTAATTATATATATATCTTATCTAATATGACTTAAACCACAGGGTTTTCCATTATGGGCAGTCTCGACCGGTGCGATACCACGGCCTCACAGGAAGCCCCGAAATTAGTGAGGTTTACGGAGGCCCAACTTCCCCTCTCCTCTTTCCCATCTTTTTATACCCCCTCTCCTCTTTCCCCTAGAAGTATCCCTTATCACCCTCAAAGGCGGCCAACGCACTTACGACTCTTAAGTTGCAGGTGTCATGTCAAGCCGCGGTTGTCACTTACCAGCAGGTGCCCAACTGTTCGTCTGTCCCCCCATATTATAAAAAAATAGTAATAAATCAATATAAAATAAATATGTTTTGATATAAGTTAGTTTTGATTAAGTAAAAAAAGCTGAAGACCAAAATCAAAATAAATAATAAAAATAGCTACTTTAAAGAATGTCACGTTAGATAAGAAATACTGTCATGTAAAGGGGTTATGTTAAATAACTTTGGTTTAGCAATAGGGCACAAAATGAACTTCCTTTTGACCTTTTGTTTGCGTGCTAGTAACACCTTAAGTAGCTTCAAAACTTGAGTACTTAATAAACTGTTAGTTTGAGGTTGTTGTTCGGACTTAGACCTACATAACTATTTGATTATCTTTAGATCCACTACATTTATATGAACATAAAAACTGTCAGAAAATTAGCATTTCTACTGTTGCAGACTAGTAAACAATATGACTTATAGTTTTTGGGTTGTCAATGTGTACAAATAGGCACCTACAACATGTGTATAGTAATAATTAAGGTTAAGTAGGTTAACTCAATTCGGACAACAAATTTTGACAAAATAATCTCATTCTCCTACCGGTTAACCTTCTACTGAGACGAAACAACACTTTATAAATCACTCTGACTTTTTAAGAGTCAGCAAGGAGCAGCATATTAAGGAATCACGTTTTATGACTTTAATTTGTTAAGTAGTTTCCACACTTTGGTATAGATAACTGGATAAAGTCTAGCAGGAAAATTCATCCAGTTCAATTAGCATATATACATACGTTCTCGCCTATATGTATGCCCTAAGAAGTAGGCAGAGATGTATTTTGCCCATTAGATTTGGTACCGCTTACGTAATAGGGGCAAGCCTTTTACCGTCAATCGGGCACTCTGCAACTGCACACATATGGTCCGATAAATAACAGTCCGATCCCTTAGTCGATATGTACGACACCCTTGGAAAGAGATAGGGTGGCCCTATTCTACTTCACCGAGAACCACACAGTATTTGTATACCTATTTGCTATATACCGCAAATATTACTTACAAAATTAAAAAAAGGTTGTAGAAATATATATATATACATATATAACTAACTAACTAAAATATATATAACAATTATGCTACCACCTAGTGTAGTGAATATATATACATATATATATTCACTACACTAGGTGTTAGCATAATTGTTAGCTCAAAATTGTAACATTTTGTATTTACCTTGCTTTTGTGTGAGAACAATATAAATTTATTTCCTTTCTTTCTTTCCTTCATTCTTTCTTATTGTCTTTCTCAAAAGTTTTCGCCTACAGTTTGGCAGTCTCAAAAAAATATCCTAAAATTTTCTTCATTAGAATCCTTCTCAGACTTCAACGAATATTAGAAGAATAATTTACTTCATTATAATTCGTAATGAGGATCCACTTTAATACTGGAATATTTTCTTCAAATTCAAAGGGACCAAACAGGAAGTACACTCATCAAAGTAAAACAAAGATTCTCGAAATCGGTTTATAAATGATGTATGCGGTAACAAACATAACATAAAACCAAAATACAAACGAATATAAGAAATCACCTTTTATGAAGTCGGTTAAAAATATATATTTTGGTGGAGCCGTTCTGGTTGTTCAAATTTGTATTTATGTATAGTTTTGTATCGTCATTTGCTGACAAATAAAATAGTAATTAGTAATAGTATTCTATATTTTTATTTTTAATTTACAGATTCTTTCTATTCCTTTCTAAGCTTTTATTCCTTAACATTCTGGACCCGTAGCTTGTTTTAACTTATAAAAAAAAAATGAAGACACCTAAAAAATCTTTGACGTAAACACGTTCTATAGATCAAATACCTTCCTATTCAAAGAAACCCATTTTCGTTCTCATAACCGTTTCAATAATATTGGACGTCAAAGCAAAGAAACGAGGTTTTTGGAATTATAAAATGCTCGAATTTCCATCAATCTCGTTTGTAATAACAATCTGGTTTGAAGAGTTTTGGTAAGAGTTAATGATTGTATAAAACGAAACATATATATCGTCATTATTTTCAATAATATTTTAAAGTAAATATACTGACTGCCATACCGCCGAGACAATTGTATAGACAATGGACAGTAGTAACTTAAATAGAAAAGCTTTTAAGCGGTGTTTTTATTGATGTTGCCGTAAAATGTACAAGAAAATACAGGGAAAGTCAAGCATTTTATCAGCCTGCCTCGGTTACGGTAATCCTCTTGGCTCCTTCACTTGCTTTTTTTTTAAAGCAGCTTTGAAATACGTTTTATGCTTTCAAAAAGATTCAAGATCTTGTGAACAGTCTATAAAAACCATTACGTTTTAGAAATATGAACTTAATGGGCTAGTAATATAAACCTCATGTTTGATGCCACTACTATTAAATTGGCCAGAGTTTGGACTGAGTTTTGCTAATAATCCCGGGGGAACGTCGAATAGATCTGTATGAAATTTGGCACAGAGATAGATTATAGTCTAGAATAGCACATAGGCAATTTTGCTTGTCCTAACTACATAAAAAATTATTCTGATTTTGTGCAAACATGTCGTCAGGAGTGGGGATAGCACCTTTTAGGATAACCACTCCACCCGGCGTGTATCCTCAAAAGGCTGGCAGCGCACTGGCGACTTTTGTGGATATACGGTATCTATGGGCGGCGGCAGTCACTTATGATCAGGCGACCAGTCTGATGATTATAATATTTCTTTGTGATTTGTCACACATTATGTATGTGTTACCATATCCTTTTGCTAACAGTAATATTTACTTAGTTTCCCTAGATAATATTTGTCGAATTGTCGAATTTCACATTAGCTGGTAAATATGTAGTTGTTAACAAAATATTTTATTTTACTGTTTTGTCTAAAAAGTATAGAACCTGGATGACCCGTTTTTTTTGGTAAGTCGTGTAAAAGAATGAAAAAAAAAAGAAGGAAAAAAAATAACCATCTAGACTCGAACCGGGGTCTGGTTCGAGTCTAGATGGTTATTTTTCATCCAGGTCGATGGATGTCAGGATGGTCATCCAGGTTCTATACTTTTTAGACAAAACAGTAGAATACAATATTTTGTTTACAACTAGATATTTACCAGCTATTGTGAAATTCGGCCTAATAGCAGTTTGTGATCTCTTCTATCAAACCTTTCTGGTTTCGGGACCGCCCTATTTCCCACCTGAGATATATTATAACGTTGTAGATGGTGACAAAATGTAATATAATAAAATGTACCTTTTGTAATCTAATGAAATTGTAGCAGTTTTTCATTGCCTTAAAACACGGATAAAACGACGTTTTCTAGAAATGAAACCTAGCTAGATCGATTTATTGCCTCCGAAACCTTCTGCATACTAAATTTAATGAAAATCGTTGGAGCTGTTAACGAGATTCAGATTATATATATATATACATATATATATATATATATGCAAGAATTGCAC
The DNA here is from genome assembly GCA_947561695.1 of Tyria jacobaeae. Taxonomy (NCBI): domain Eukaryota; kingdom Metazoa; phylum Arthropoda; class Insecta; order Lepidoptera; family Erebidae; genus Tyria; species Tyria jacobaeae. The sequence goes on along the minus strand of OX387231.1, from coordinate 8,458,117 downwards.
GTTCGAAGGTATTAGATTAATTAATCAATCAATTATGGTGTCTCCCTATTATCTTATGGTACCAAATGTGAGAGTCCATGGTACAAAACATATTATTTCACATAGAAATAATGCAATTATCTTGATATTTGACACTAATAACTATTTCAAAGTAATAATAAATGTATATGGAAAATGTAAATAAATCCAAACTGAACTGCCTTTTAGAGAAGCTTAAAAACTGATCAATATATTTAACAAATAATTTCACGTAAGTACGTAAGTACGTTGAATGATTAGGTCCCAAAAAAATTGAGCCGAATTCTTGTTTATTCTTTCAAAGACTAGAATATTTATAAATATATTGTTAACATTTTATAACGGCAGACAAATTGGTAAGATGAGAAATGCAGCCATGAACCAAATTTTTTAAATTAATTTTGATTTAGTGGTACTCAACTTTCTATGTTCAAGTCAAAAAGTACTGCTATTATTATATATGTATCGCGTTAAACAATGTTTAAGTAAATTTTTTTTCACACACAGAAATTTATAATTTCGACACATTTTAATGATACTATAATTACCATTTATTATAATTTTACTGACAAGTAAAATAAGACCGCAAGAGTTACTCAGCTTTCATTCAACATAATTATTTATTATATCAAACATAATGATATATTTTTTAAATACATACACATTAAAGATAAATTACACTCAGACACAGAACAAATGATAGTGCTTATCACACAAATATTTGTCCTGGGTGGGAATCGAACCCACTCCCTCGGCTTATCAGTCAGGATCGCTAACCGCAATACCAATAGGCCAGTCAAATTCAGGTGATCTATGTTATAATAAGATTTCCATTAAGAGGTTAAAATATAATTTTCTGAATTTAAGTTATACGATTTTGATCGACAATGTGTAGGTAGACTCTAGCACTTATAGTGTGCGTTAACTGCGGAGTTACAACTTAAGGATGGTTGGTAAAAGAAAGTAAGCAAAGGTAATTAAATATTTTATAGAACTCAATGCGACGGCGGTGTCTGCAAGCGACTGTATTTTCGACATTTGTCAAGCTCATAGTGAGCAAAATTAAATATTGTGTCAAGTTCAATTTGTCGGCAATATTATATCAATATTGTAAAAAGTGTCATTATGTATACTAGCTCCTTTACAACGCTGACAAAGATTCGCCAGGCATAGTCAGGCCTATGTGTATATAGGCGAGTACGAGATGTATGTATGTATCTTGAATAATTTCAAACCGCAAGCTAGGAAATTCCAACGCGATTCAGCCTTTCTGTTTTTATTTCGTGTGAAAACCCTATTGCGTCGTCACCTCACTGGTTGAGTGGTATGTAGGACTCGACACACGATGTTCTGTCACAAATGGGCTTCCTGCCTATTTCCTATATTTTTTTTCCCTCGCCTATTTCCTATATTTTATTTAGTATAGTTATTTCATTTAAAACTATTATAATTATGTTCCCCTTTGACTCTGACCACTTTAATTCTCACAAGAGAAAAGAAACACAATTTTACGGTTTTAATATGATTTATTTTCTGACTAGAAATCCTTAATTATACCAAATACCAGCTTTGGCTTTATCCCTTCCAGGGCGAATCTAACAAAGCCGCCAAAAACATTAAGATCATAGAAAATATCATTTACAATAATAGATGAGAACTAACACTTTATAGCGAACGTAATTATTACAAACTATTCCAATTTACATATAGTTTTATATAAGCTCTCATATTGCGATGAAGTCACCTGCAAGCTTACGACAATCGACATTATTAATACGAAAGTGTCTTAAAAATATAATTTTCTACTTTTCTTAGTGACGTAGATTTTTTAACCAAGCAGACAACATATTTTTTAGAACTTTAAAGTGTCAAAAAGCAAATGGTAGTCCAATTCATCAAGATTGATTCCTCGCAAAACTAACAAGTCATGTCAATAAAACATTTTAGGTTTAACTAGATTTTTTTTAAATAAATGAAAGTCGCTTTTAAGACTTATTTTGGTTCTGAATGTAATTTAAAATTGCTAATTAAATTTTCATATTTTTTCAATTAATGCGTGAGTTAATAATTGTTATTTATAACATGTCAATGATCCAATATATTATCGCCACATCAAAACCTAGTATTTATTCTGTTAAAAATAGGGAAACTATAATAGATACCTGGGGTACACTGGGGCTATTGAAGTTAAATAGATTGTATTTTATGTTCTTGTTTACAGTAAAAGGTTAGGTTTACAGTATAATAAACAAACCTGACAATAGCGGATAAGCAATGAGGCACCAACCTTAACTGTCTATCCTTTGAAAACCACTAACGGCGTGCCGTGTAGGGTGGAGAGTCCTCTACTCAGCACTATACAGTGTGTGAGTGTTTGATGCATCAACTCACAATTTGTATCACTCAACACGCTTAAATCTGATTCACTAGGAACGTCCATGTAGGTTTGCAACATTTCATGCACGTTGGGCAAAAGCAACGACGCATTTACTATATACATATACTACGTCGGTAGGTATCAAACAACCGGTGTCACATTAATGTATGGCTACCCACCATTATCTGAGCAAATACTGCATAACATGTTGGCCTTTTTTCTTTGAAGACTTGTTACACGTGTACATGATATTTTGCCTTTGATTCATCATCATCATCAGGCTATCGCATTCAACTGTTAGACATAAGTCTCTCCCATTGCTCGCCACTTTGATCGATTTTCGGCTCCTCGCATCCAGCTGCTGCCACCTTGCGCAAATCGTCACTCCATCTGGTCTGTGTGCGTTCTACGCTACAGCCCACATATACTTAAATAGGTTCATTTTTATCTGTTTTGCACAACATGACTTTATTGCAATAAATAGTAATAATTTTGTTACCATAATACACATATATTGATTACATTAAAATACATAACAAATGTCAATTGTGGAATTATATATGTATATGTATATATTGTAGTATTTATTATAATATTATGAACTAATATATTTTTCATATTATATCATTAATCACTAACGAATCATTACAGACGTAATCAAAGTTATTTATACAATTACAAATAATCCCAATTCAGGAGAGTGCATTTTTTTCAGCTTATTATCACTTAAATATTTAAACCATATGAGACCAAAAATACAATATAATTTCTCAATATCTTCAGGTTTCTCTAAACTATTTTAAAGAACCACATCATAGAAAACTACAGTAATACAACAACAATATATAATTATAATGTTTTAAATACATTTGCTTTGATCAACAACCTATATACCTACTGAATATGATTAATCATAATATACACAAAACTATTTACACTATACCTAGTATGTGATATGTTCTACGATAATACTGCCACTGCTTACTATACAATTATAACTAATAAAGTTCATTACGCTTTTCCCCATTAATATAGTATTACTATGTATATGCATACATGGTGCTTAAGTATTCTTCTGTGAGAGGGGAAGTATAAGGAGTAGCTTAAGTTTATATTTTTATCTCTATAGGTCAAACATTAGAAGAACATACTCGTCTCTGATAGATTTAATTGCGTTAAACAGTAGTAAGAGTCCAATCGTGTGACCGTGTATCCATCTTTTCAATAACTAGAAATGTCTAATGTGAAACTGCTAACTGCAGGAATGGAAATATAAAACATTTATATTGGTATATTAAGGGTCGTTTTACAAAAGGTGCTCACGTTTTATGAATTTAATATAATATAGAAGAATTCAGTGAGTGTGCAAAATTGGTATCGACGGAGGTTCGATAGACATTTAAATTTACAGGCTGTTTCCGAAAGGTGAGGCTATACTTTACGGTCTGTACGGTAAATCGCTAGCTTACAGTTTAAAAAAGTCGTAATTTTTATACATAAATGATACTTCAAATCAGAAAATTGATCCTAATATGTCTTAAGATACAGGGATGATATTATCTTATTTTATTAAGCATATTCAGAAACTGTCAAGAAAGTTAATAGCATGGTGTTTAGAATCGTGTACCCATACATACCATAACACTGCAAAAATTTATAAAACCTTTTTGTAACATTGAATAAACTGATCGCTAGACCAAGAAGTCTACAATAATAATAATGTATTTATTGTAATGTTTTTAAATATTGACGTTACGGGTTGATACTAAAAAGGTGACTGGATCGTGGTCGTTATGAATGATGATGTTTAGTAAATTGTATTAAATACACACATAAACAATATTTACTAATAAAGGCAAAAGCCATTTAACAGCTCGTTTATATTGCATTAAAATTAAGACCAAACTTAAGACTAGATCGTCACAAACATTAAATATGATGTAAAAAGAATTAATATATTATCAGTGTTTGCTGATACTCTTATATTACATAATTTTATTACATTTATATTTTTTTTATTTTAACTATATTTACAAATATTTAATAAACTAATATTATTTACAGAAGTATCACAGGAGTTTTAAGGGAATAGATGTGGAGCCTGGAGATATTTATAACGATGAAGGACGTAATAAAAATATTGTTTTGTATAAACTGCAAGAAATATTGTAAACATTTTTTAATTTTCAATATTTATATTCAGTAATTCCAAAAACATACCGTAATAAACATTATACATAAGATTTAATTATAATCTATTTTCCCTGAGTACCGAGATTTAAATATTAAGTTCTAAATAATACGGGATTTAATAACAGAAGCTTTTAGAAAATATTAATTTCTTTTCTTGACTTTTGCTCTATAATTATGAATGTAATTAATATAATAAGGTAACGTAAACAAGATTGTTTATCCCTAAGAAATCCAGATTTATTTAAAATTCCAACATGTTTAGATATACACGTTTTTATGAAATCGAGATATTTATTTTAAATTCTAAAATGTTGAAATCTACAGTTTTTAAGAAATTCCATTATTATGCCTTTTCTATAGCTAATTTAAAATACCGTTTTTATCTCATAACGATATGAAGAATTTGAACAAAGTTATTTATATGGAATATTTATAATATATTATATCTTAATCACTTACACTTAATCATCTAACTTCTTGGCATCAAGAAAATAACTTTAATAGTACTTATCAACTTACTTTTTATTCTTTTTTATGTTATGTTTTAATACATATTATTATTAGTATTTAAATTCCTTTTATGCCAAAAATACGCAAAATAATTAGTGCTGTCGTATTAGGACTTAGTTTTCAACTTGACAATATTTAAACGCCTTTACAGTTAAGTAACTGTATTTTTATTTATGCTGTGGTTACAGCCTCTATATACCATGTCAGTGAACGGGTGTTCAAACCACGTCACTTTTATCAAGCAACCCATTATTGCTGTTGCCGTCTTCTTGTCAAATGTGATATTCTCTTAAAGGCCGCACTGACTCGGCCGATGACCTTGGTGTCGGATCGACTCCAGAGAGACCTAACGAGCCGCTTCGACGTACAACGAGAGTCTTAGTTCCATAATCTGTAACGAAGTTGTCATTTCGTGTAGGGGTGTTTGCTCTTACGCTTTGGTAGCCGCAGCAAAGGGGATACCTCGATGTAAGAATCTTCTTGAAAGCTTCTCTGAATTCGGTGTTGAATATTGAGTATATTATTGGATTGAACGCGGAGTTGGAATATCCGAGCCATGTCAGAATTTTGAAAGCGAGATCTGCAACAAAATTATTTATATAAATATATGTATAAGCTATAAGTAAATATGTAGGATGGGCAGCTTTACTGCACAGAACGTTGTGGTTCACTCTGCTCTTATTGTACTACTTGAATTTCGTAGTATATATTCGTATATATTATACAGTCATACAATGAATGACAGCCATAGGCTTGCCCAAGTAATGTTTAATTTAAGTGTGACTAAATAATGTTTTTTTTTTATAATACAGATGAACAGACGGGTGACGCAAGGATGGCAGAAGAGGTGGGATCAGGAGAGGAAGTGTTGGATCTCCGAAAACCATACAAATTTCCCGAAATGCAATGCAAGCGTTGCTTCACAACCGGTTTTTTGTGTGGCCGTGGTATCGCACTGAGCCGGCCCATTTGTGCTTAAGCACACACAGCACGCAGAGCTAATTTTCGTTAGATATTCATCGTGTGTATATGTGTGTTTGGCTTTTTGATAGGTCTTCAATGGGTCTACCGATTTAGGCATCGTGGCTTGACTAAGAGTGTTCTTAGCTATAATTGAAAAAAAAAAAACTCTTTTATAATTGAAAGGATTTACAAGCATTTACGAAAGGATTAAGATAATTTTTATTATTTTTATTAATAGGCCTTTAGTGAGCTGTTTCATTCCTATAATATGTATTAACGCAAAAGGCCAATAATTTTATGTTTAAATTTAATTTTTACGATATACACCTATGTTTATATTTACGCAAATAAATATTTTACTTTCTTCTTCAATTAATTCGTTCATATTGTTAAAAATACCCAAACAACTAATATACAACTGATTTAAAAAAACAATTTGTTCTGTCAGTTTTCTGTGAGTGAGTGAGTCTTAAAAGCGATCCACCTCAAGTTATGTTCTAGTCAATTTCTTTTAAACATTAAAATGAAATTTACAACGAATAATGATGTACTTCAGAGTAAGTCACATTAAAACCGCCAACAATAGCTAACTTACTCAAAATTAAGTTCAATAAAAGTTCGTCTGGGTACCTACCGTTTTATTTAATTGAAAGTGTAATTAAAAAACTACCGACTCATAGAGAGAAAGTTTTAATAGGATTTTATTTCCATTGGTTACACGTTACTGTTGGCTTTAATTCAATTTGCGTTGAATAGACTTTTGACTAAATTGAGGCTTACTCAGTTTACGGAAATGGATTAATTTAAGATCTACATTAGAACATGCGTTACCCATTCTTTATGAAATTAATTGAGCCTAAATAAATTACTTTAAGGTGTGGCTTGCCGCAGTGTCTTTGTAAAATGGAAGAAAAAACATTTGTTATTCAATCTTAATTCTCAATTTTTCTTTTTGGTATTGAATTTGTATAACCCAAATATGGAAATAATCGTGATGCAATGTACCTTTGTAACTCTGAATAGAAACCTTAATTTTTGAAGGGAGATCACACAATAATATGAGTAGGTGTCCTTCATTTCCAACAGTCTAGATGCTAATTCAAACGCTCACGCCTGTATCCCTGAAATGGTAGGTGCAATAAATACCCGACTAACATAATATTTTTACAAAGATGAAAAAATTGGAAAATGAAAAAGTTAAAGAATATTTTTACAGAGATGAAAGAACAGTGGAAGATAATGGAGGACAGGGATATTGTTTATATGGTTGGAGTGTAAATTGTAAGCAATTGCTTGAGCCGGAGGTTCGAGCCCTTTACCTGGTCATGATAATACTATGTTCTAGATATTTTATGTGTATGGATGTTATTTGTGTCCTGTTGCATGAATGTTTGTAAAGTCCCCCGCGGCACAGGATAATTAAATTAATTAGATAATTAATAATAATGCTGGAGTTGTCTTCATGATATCATAAATATATGGCACCTACTTAGCACATTCTAGAATTACAACAAAATTCTAGAACTGCTAATCTTTAATAGTGCATTTCCCCGAAATTAGTGAGGTTTCCGTAGGCCCAACTCCCCATCTCCTCTTTTCTCACCCCTTATCACCCCTCTTCCCTTTCCCATCCCCTTTCTGCTTTCCCCTCCCCGTATCCCCCGTCCCTATCCGTTATTTGGAGATATTTTAAAAAAACACTAGTAACGTGGGTCACATATTACTAGCATTCTTGCTCACTTTTTCACTATTGAATGGCTCACAGAATGTTTACCCAATGTCTAATTAATCAATTGTATAGCTTGAGCAGCCATTTTATTCATTTGAAAACAGAACAGAATGTAATGGTGTAAATGTTGCTTTGCGAAATCCATCTCATAAAATTGTTACAAATTTATACAAACAGCTGATAGAACTACTGCAATGGCCACGATACACATATCCAAAATGGCGGACGAATTGGATACACACATAATACATTCAACGATTTCTTCGTATCGGTAGGTGGCGAGCTTGGTATACAGACTGGACGACCCGTTACGACACGTGCCGATAGTTCAATTTACACATTAGTGGATCCTCTTGGGATCCTCACCTTAATAAACAACCTTAAAAATAAGCATAAAAAATAAAGCAAATTTTTGCTTTAACTTCCGGCAACACTTATCAAAAATGAGCAAAAGAAATAGCTGTACCACTTGCCTCTCTTATTAATCAATCCTTTTCAGAAGGAGCTGTTTTTCAACACCGCATAAGTTGAAAATCTCGGTAATCAAACCTATACATAATATAATATAAAAAAAGGTCCTACAACCGACTAATGCCCAATATCCAATATCTCTCAAACTAATGTCCAATATCGCTCTTGCTCACCTTTTCTAAAATATAGAGACTGCGATGACTACATTCCTCTATTGGTAATGCGAAAAAATTAACATCTTCCAAGAAAGCCAACAACTAACGTGGTATGTATGTAGAAACATACAACAAATCTTGAATATCTTAAAGGAAAAGAAATACGCATCCGTAGTATTTTTTTAAACTAATAAAGAAGAACTCAACAACAGTATCGATATGATAATATTGGAATTTTTCACGAAAGCGAAATTAATGCCATAGAATCCGTAGGAAAAACATCCTCTAGCTATTTATATTTATACATATATAATACATACATTTTTAATACACTTAATTACTAAATTAGAATGCGTTGACAATTTTAAATTATTGGGCCTAAACATCGATCTAACCTGATTTGAAAATCCCACATACAAAACGTCACCAGTAAATTTTCTTCATTTACATACGGTCTTAGCTAAATCTGCCTGTTACGCATATTCTAATTCTTGGTTCCAATACGGCATCATATTGTAAAGCAATATTGTGGATGTGGACAAACTTTTGAACCTAAAAAAAGTGTATACGCATTTTAACTAAGATATGTAGGTCGCATGGCAGCAGACACATCACTGTACATTTTGGAGGTATGCACATTTGTTAGAAAGCATAATGACATACTATACACTTAAAAGAGACCACTACAAACAATCCCGTAATTTGAGATACAGAAACTGGTTGGCATTCACCGACATCTAACCTATCCATATATTACTTTGGGCCTTACATTACGTCGACTAAAATATACAATAAAACAGGCACTAAGAGACTCGCAATTATATACCTATCTGCTGCTACAAAAAAACCTATTACTCTATTAATATTATTTCAAATGAAACGATAAACAAAAATTCATTACATATTCTAATTTTAATTTTATTTTAATATTCTTATTTTATAGTATTTTCTTTGTATAAATAAAATTTATTTAAATAATTATATATGAAATGTATGACTCCAGCTGTTTTATATTAATAGCTGTTTTGTATTAATTTTGCTGTGCCCTAACAGGGTTACATGTTGAGCCTTTACTTATTGTAACATCGTTATGTACACATGAATATAATAAAGCTTTTGACTTTGACTTTAAGTTTGAAATTTGGTGAACGTTGTGATATTTATTGCTATTTAAAGATCGAGTACTTTGATTAGGTGCTTTTTGTCTTGTTCTCTTCTTTAAACAACAAAGAAAAGCATTTTTAGATTATACTCACGTTACCGTCATTATCTTCTTTCGCTAAAACTCAGTGGTGAAGCGAGACGCACCTATGAAATCTTACATTTCATTTGATAATAAGGCGCTCCTAGAGCTTTTGATGAACTGCTTCGTAATCCTTTATGAAAAGGAAGTGAAAATTAAAGCCTGACTTGAGCTTCGTGATCGTTAATATTAACAAAAAGTGATTGCTCAAGGGATAGTACTAATCCCGTTTTCAACTGATATCCGCAATACCTTCTATAATGAAATAAATTAATAATCTATCCTGTCTACAAAAGTAGAATTTCAATTAAAGTCTATTTTTGAACATAAAGAAAAAGAATAAGAAATAAAAGCTTGTTATGAAGAATTAACATAACAATTCGGAGAAAAAATGCGGGCGGTATTGTCCAGTGGTATTCAAAATTAAATCTTTTCAGAACTTTATTAAATCTCATTATAACTGTTCAATTTATAATACAAGTACGTATAAAAAATAAAGGTATTGAAATCATTTACGAATCTAATATTTGAACATAATTCATAACATTTTAATATATTTGTGGACCTGGATTTTTGACACGAGGTTTTAAACTGAGAGAGAGAAAGAGATAGAGAGATTAAACTGAAAATTAGTGTTTTGTGAAATGAGATGTTTCGATTATAAACTACACGGGTTAGTTTATTTGAGAAAGTGCACTCAGAGTTATGTGATTACATCATAATATTGTTGGTTGCAACAAATTGTATCAGATACAAGTCTCATTACGTATAATTGGCATAAAGATGGATACTTCGTCCGCCATTTCATAACACATAAATATTGCTTTTAAATATATTCATAACTATTATGTAATAATATAACATATAGACTACAATTGTAATAAGCTATATACACTAAACTAAAACCACTCGATGTGGTTGTAGTCAGCAACGTAATAATTGAGAGCATTGTGGCATATGTACCTTCAAAATATTATTAACCGTATACTGTTTGAGTGAGACTGCTTAAATGGAGACAAGAATCTGCGTAATCCTATAATTGCTACAGGAATCGTTTATCACAGGAATAATATATCCATTGCAGGACATAGGCCTCCCTTAATGACTACCAAAAAAACCGTTTGCAAGAAGCCTGCATGCATGCACCATCGATCTGTGATTTTTAAGGGCATTCGCACAACTTATTGGTCGACGGACTACGCTGGTTGTACTGTACAAGTATGTTTCATTTATATAAGCACTTAATATGCTATAATAATTTAATAAAAAGACATCAATAATATTTAAAAAGCAACACTTACCCGGTATACAAGTTTTACAAAATGCAGCCACGATATTGACACAGAAGAATGGTACCCAGCACAGCAGGAATACTCCCATAATGATGCCCACGGTGACGGCTGCCTTGTGATCAGACACGTGGTAAGGAGATGAGTGCACGTGTGTATGCACGCGTGTCCGGACCGACTTCGTTCGATTGTCCGGCATTTGAACCGTTCGAGTCACCGCACGGATGGATTTTACGTGTTTTTGGGCGTAGCAGTACAGTCTGTAAAGGTTAAACTGTGTTATAATTTTGTTTCTATGGTGAACGTATTCTAGAATGTAGACAACACAGTTCGGTATCCAGTCGGTTCCCAAATACCAATTCCCAATCGGTTACCAAAACGCTATTGCAAAATATACCACACAACCTTATTTTTGTTTTAGCATTAATTTAACCTACTGGTTAAGTGTTGAAAAGGTGTAAGATAAAATAAATACAAATAAAAAACCGCATCACAGCACTGTATTTTTAACAATTGATTAATTAATTTTAAACCAGAAAGGATTTATTTTTCAATATTTTCAATATTTTATAGAATTTATTTTAAGCGGTTTATAATGACAATTATGAGTTCGTCTAGTAAAGGTCATTTTTTAATATCTAGCCATTTACCAATTACAATTACAATTATTATTAATACATAGCGTGTATCTTTGTAAGTTTAATACCAGTGGAATTATTTTAGATGTGTCTATACTCTTTTGTAAATAATCAGCCATCTAATTATTGTCGTAAAGTTACTGCGTCACAAATTCTCATAGCTTTTCTCATAACACAGATAGACAAAGAAATGACGTCAAGAAATATTCTGGCCGTGAGATATTTTATTGTCTTTATGAAGGAATAACTTCAATATCACTTTATTTGCTATAAACAGAAGAACAAAAGGCTCTGACTGAAAATAAAAGTATAAGCGATCTCATATCGTAGACTCTTTATACGTTTGAACGTCTGTCCTAGGTTTTATTTTAAAGTACTTGTAGACTATTAACTAGTTTCTCCGTAAATAAGTATTTTTTAATAAACAGGTTTAAATGGCGTTAGGCTGGCCGTATTAGCCAAAGAACTCACTATCTTTTGAGCAAACAGGTCATAGAAATATAATAATAAAAGTTCTAAATAATAATTAAATATTAAATTTTTCACGATATTGTTAAAAGAAAGGCAGAAGAGTCCACAATCTGTGTCTACATATCCTAATGTATGATAAATATTACTATAATTACAAAATGTACATCATTTTTATATAGTGACGTCTGTCGACTTATTGGAGAAAAATTGCTGAATGAAATATAAAGGCTTCCCTTCTCGTTTGTGTCGTAAGAGGTGACTAATTGATTGGACTGTTATCTAGCAGGCTGTACGAATACAGTCTTACAGTGCCCAGTTGACCGCAATAGGCTTGCCCCATGCCCCATTATTACGTCAGTGGGATCAAATTCCAATTAGCAAAATTTGGGTGTTTAATGCACCTCTGCCTACCCTTGCATTAAATATAAAATATCTTTGAATTCCAGTGACAGTGACTGTGCTTTTGTTTACATTGCTTGTCATGAGATATCATATAAAGTAAAATTCCGATAAAACTATTTTTATTTCTTTTTTGAAAAGGCAACTCCCGCGCTAGGATTATTTACTGTGTCGCGGGGGACTTTACAAACATTCAAACAACGGACACAAAGAACACCTAAACTCAGAACAACAATGTGAGGATTACACAAAGTATTGTTCCGTGCGGGAATCGAACCCACAACACTCGTCGCGGCAGCGTGGTGGCGAGGAGACCACTTAAACCGCTACGCCACCCGTGCAGTTCAAATTTAATTATGATATTTAATGAAAACCTCTTACCTGCAATATATACTTATCATCACAATACAGGGGAGTATGAAAGATATGCAACTGGAGACCACTGCGTACGTCGGCGTAAGAACAAGCGCACACGTGGGGTACCTCGGCGGTTTCTGCGTAGCAAGAGCCTCTTCATCAGGCCTGTGTAGACCAAGAGATATGGGTAGGAAGCTCACTAGACCAGCTAGGAGCCAGATCATGGCGATCGTCACAACTGCTACGCGTCGGGTAACCCATCGTCCGTATCTAGGAAAAAAGAATGTTAAGTTCAATATATGTGTATATTAATATTCATTATACTCATAGTGTGTCAATTACTTTGTTTTGTTAAACCCTTCCACACACATACAAATACACAACATCACGATCTGATCAGTGTTTTTTGCGGCCGCCCCTACCAACCACCCTACTAACCCTTTCTTATTCATGAAATTATCATAGTTTAAGATTAGCTGAAGTGGGGCACAAATTGAATTTCTCATTTTTGGCTAAATTTGGACATGATGAACTTGACTTGATTTTTAATAACAAGAAAATATTAATTCTAAGACAAATATTCTTGTAACATTTTTTGTTGGAAAGTGTATACCAACAATGTCACCTCATTACGTATTTCAATTGACTTAAATCTAATGCTCACCGCCATAATCAGTCATAATGTTTATGAACTGAAAAAAATATTTACAATTCATTTCATTTTAATTTGAGTACGAATATTAGTAGAAAAATATTAATTCTTATTAAATCAATTTCTTTCTTTATTCCCCAACAACACTAAGCGTTAAATAAACAAAACAAACATTCGCTCTAATATCTGTGGTACTGTAAATGTTGCTTCTGTATATTTTTTACTATGACGTTTTTTGCTTGTTATTTTGGACTCCGGTACCACTTCCCGCGACGACCCGGCCTGACACTTGGGCAACGAACCTGTTTCTAACGTTGACCGAATCGGCTTTACGTGATGACTTTGGCATGAGCATGGACTCTCCTACACATCGTTTTATTTCCTCGCATAAAGACTACGTAGCTATGCGATGCTACCGTAATTAACCGCGGCAAAATATTTTCTTGCATCTGTTTTAACGTTGCATTCAGTTATTTGATATTTGGGAGAAAAGTCTAAAATTTTAGGATTCTTTAAATAAATACCCTGTTAGTCTAAATGTTAGTGACCCTGAGTGCTAATGCTAAGCCAGAGGTCGTGGGTTCTATTCCCACCCAGGACAAATAATTGTATGATGAGCATGACCATTTGTTCTGTGTCTGGGTGTAATTTATCTATAATATGTATGTATTTAGAAGTATATAAGTATGTTTATCAGCTGTCTGGTTACCATAGTACAAGCTCTGCTTAGTTTGGGATCAGACGGCCGTGTGTGAAATGTGTCAAGATAATGTATAATTTTTATCACCACAAATTAATTTAATTAAAATAAGAAACTACGAGTGTTTCTAATGTGTTAATATACTAAACTAAAATATAATAAACACAAAATGTGTTCATAGATACATAAATGCCAGTAGTTTAGCATTCATATAACACTCGGAAAGAAAAAAATAATATTTCACCTTGTTCTGTTCGATTAGTGCACAATTCTTTGTTATAGCACTTCGAATGACCTAACTTCATATTTGCTTATAAAGTTTCATGATGTGCACTTGCAGTGACAACAGTAAGAAACGTTTTCTCATTTAGATCAAGTCGTTTGCTGTCACACACAGAGCGATTGCATCCACTATTCCACATGATTGTACCACTCAATTCACAGACAAAATTGCCTTGAACGCTAGGTCGATACTTCATTATTGTGATCACTAGATCACTAGCACACTAGGGCTCTAGATGGATTGAAGTCAATAAATACCGTTCCAATATGTATGTATCGACTTCACTCTATCAGGACTATCAATGAAGACGACAAACCATAAGTTTCAAAAATGTTTGATCAATTGAAAGGCACTCCGGCTAGAAATATGTTTTTTTTTTTAATATTTTGGTAAACTTCAATCACCAAACTATACTATTATTACGAATTATAAAGTAACTCTGTCTGTTTATCTGTTACCTCTTCACTATACAATTTGAGATGCTGATAATGCTTATCTTGGCGTAGTACATAAGTTACTTAGAAATAATTGCATTTTCTTTTGTTTCTCTTAATACAATAGATATTTCATTGCAATTCAATTGAAATTTTATTTATTCAAACTAATCAACCTGCTTTTTGCTGTATTTTTATAGTTTTATTAGGATCTCTATAAACTGAAAATGATAAATGTTACAATAATATTGTATCATATTTGAATTGTTTTCGTATACATTTAGTGGTAGAGCCATGCTTGCTTAAGCACGAATGGGCCGGCTCGACCGGTGCGATACCACGGCCTCACAGAAAACCGGTTGTGAAGTAACGCTTGCGTTGCATTTCCCCGAAATGAGTGAGGTCTCCGGAGGCCCAAAACCCCCCACCCCCCTAATGATAGCGCTGTTAACGAAAAGGATACCCCAGGGGGGTACCAGCGCTAACGTTGGAGAATCCCCCCCTGGACGTCCACCCTCAGTACGGATTATGCCTGAGCGTGGACGCCCAGGCTGCCCCTCGTACTCTGGGGGGGGCTCAACTGCGCTCTCAAAATCTGCTCGGGGCAAGAGAAGGCACACCATGGCACCCCCTGTCACGTTTACCGTGGATTTTTGTAACATCAGGGGCTTACATTCGAACCTCGACACTGTCCACCACCACCTTGAGACAGCAAAGCCGGCCTTGCTCTTTTTAACCGAGACGCAGATATCATCTCCAGCGGACACATCCTACCTCTGCTACCCTGGGTACGGACTGGAACACTCCTTTGTTCCTAAGGCTGGTGTATGCGTGTACGTTAGAGATGATATCACTTCTCGCCGCCTCGGCAATCTTGAAGGTAGGGACCTCTCCATCTTATGGCTACGTGTAGACTGCGACGACCATCCCCGCATCTACCTATGCCTCTACAGGTCCCATAGCGGTGATGCCGAAACGGACCGACTCATCGACCACGTCCAAATGGCTACAGACTCAGTGCTCCAGCAGGTCCCATCCGCAGAGATCGTGATTCTTGGCGACTTTAACGCCCATCACGCCGAATGGCTTGGTTCGCGCAAAACCGATCATGCGGGAAGATCTGTTCACGATTTCGCCTTGGCATATGGCTTGACGCAGCTGGTAGCAACGCCTACGCGAATCCCAGATGCAGAAAGCCACGTGCCTTCACTGTTGGATCTTCTGCTGACCTCACATCCTGACGGCTACAAAGTATCCGTTGAGGCCCCTCTTGGCTCTTCGGACCATTGCCTGATTAGGAGTATAGTGCCACTCGTTCACTCGCTGCGGCCGCGAGTTACAGGCAGTCGCCGCGTATGGCACTATAGGTCAGCAGACTGGGATGGAATGCGAACATTCTTTGCATCCTACCCATGGAGGCAGGTTTGCTTCTCGCCGGATGATCCCAATGTCGTTGCTGACTCTGTCGCGGATGTTGTGCTTCAGGGTATGGAACTTTTCATTCCATTCTCCCTGATTCCCACAGGTGGCAAGTCCCAGCCTTGGTTTGGTCGAACCTGCAAAGCGGCGTCCCGCCGAAAGCAGGAATGTTACCAAGCATGGGCTAATGCAGCGACAGCACGGGATGAAAAGACCAGCACATTAAAGAAGCAATTTAACTTTGCCTCCAGGTCCCTCAAAAGAGTAATTGCTGGGGCGAAGTCGGCTCACATCGGCAGAATTGGCGAGAGACTAGTTAGTCTCCCCTCCGGAACTCGTGCATTCTGGTCTCTTGCCAAAGCTGTCCAGGGGAACTTTTGTAAGCCATCCCTTCCACCTCTGCGCATAGGAGATAATTCGTTGGCCCACGACGCTAAAGAAAAAGCCGATCTTCTGGGCAAACTCTTTGCGTCCAACTCGACCCTGGACGACGGGGGAAACGCACCGCCGACCATACCGCAGTGCGAGACCCGCATGCCGGAAGTCCGGTTTACACAAAGGGCAGTGCGTAAAGCGCTTCTTTCCCTCGACGTTCATAAGTCGAGTGGGCCCGATAGAATCTCTCCTATCGTGCTGAAGACGTGTGCTCCAGAGTTAGCACCGGTTTTAACGCGCCTTTATCGGCTTTCTTACTCTCTTGGCGTAGTCCCGAACTCATGGAAGACAGCTCTAGTGCACCCAATCCCTAAAAAAGGAGATCGCTCGGATCCGTCCAACTACAGACCCATAGCCATCACCTCCTTGTTCTCAAAGATAATGGAATCCATTGTTAACTGCCAGCTCCTCCGGTACTTAGAAGACCACCAGCTCCTCAATGATCGACAATACGGCTTCCGTCAGGGTCGTTCAGCTGGTGATCTTCTCGTATACTTGACTCACCGGTGGGCACAGGCGATCGAGACCAAGGGGGAAGCGTTGGCCGTTAGTTTGGACGTGGCGAAGGCCTTCGATCGGGTCTGGCACAAAGCGCTCCTTGCGAAGCTTCCTTCCTATGGGCTTCCCGAGAAACTGTGCAATTGGCTCACCAGTTTTCTTACAGACAGAAGCATCAAGGTCGTTGTTGACGGTGCATGCTCCGACTCCAAGTCTGTTAATTCTGGTGTCCCACAAGGCTGTGTGCTATCACCCACGCTGTTTCTTCTGCATATCAACGACATGCTGCAGATTAGCAGCATCCATTGCTATGCAGACGATAGCACGAGTGATGCCCTTTACACCGGCCGCGCTAACATTTCTCGGGTAAACGTCATCGAAAGCCGATCCAAACTTGTGTCTGAAATCGAAACTTCTTTATCAAAAGTTTCAGATTGGGGTCGACTTAACCTAGTCCAATTTAACCCCACGAAGACACAGGTTTGCGCGTTCACCGCTAAAAAGATGCCATTGGTCGTATCACCTCAATTTGAGAGCACTTCCCTAACTGCATCAGCCAGTATCGGAATCCTTGGCGTCGATATATCAAGCGAAGTCCAGTTTCGCGGTCACTTAGAGAGTAAGGCCATATTAGCCTCGAAGAAGCTTGGTGTGCTAAACAGATCGAGACAGTATTTTACTCCGGCCCACCGCCTGCAACTTTATAAGGCGCAGGTTCGGCCGCACATGGAATACTGTTCTCATCTCTATGCAGGTGCACCCCAGTACCAACTTCTGCCTCTTGACCGCATTCAACGGAGAGCGACTCGCATCATCGACTGCCAAGATATTTCTGATCGACTTGACACCTTGGCGTTGCGTAGAGATGTATCTTCACTCTGCATCCTCTATCGCTTGTATCATGGGGAGTGTTCAGAGGAATTGTTCGGACTTATACCGGCTGCTGGTTTCCGCCATCGTCCTACGCGACAAAATATCCATCCCCATCACCTGGACGATTGGCACTCCACCACTGTGCGCTTCTCGAGAAGCTTTTTGCCTCGCACAACCAGCTTATGGAACAAATTGTCGCCTGCCGTATTTCCGAACCGATACGACCTTCAAACCTTCAAGAAGAGAGCGTACCTCTACCTAAAAGGCCGGCAACGCACTTGTGACTCTTGAGTTGCGGGTGTCCATGGGCGGCGGTAGTCACTTACCATCAGGTGACCCGTCTGCTCGTTTGCCCCCTATCGCATAAAAAAAAAAAAAAAAAAAAAAAAAAAAACATATTTATATTGTATTCGTATAAATGAAAACGGAGAACATTTGTTTCATAACTAAGCCTAACTAACTAATAAGCCATTGTTTATGTAAATATCATCGTTAAGTATAGTGACACAAGACACAAAATCGAATAAATGATACTGAATATATTACTTCAGTACCATTACGTCCAAGAGAGAACTGGCGTACGAGAAATAACAAAAGAAGATTTCCGACACTTTTGTTCCAAGAACTTATTAAATACAAACTCTTTTTAGCTGTGAGACACGTTTCTAGTTAATGTTTTGTTTATTTTCTTATGGCGATACATGACTCAAAATCAGTATTAAATTAAATGAAATCAGTATTAATTTAATAATGTAATTTATACAACCTGTACTTTAGTAAGCCTTGTTTAAGTTGTTTTTTTCTTTTTCTTTTTTGCAAACGAGCAGACGGGTCACCTGATGGTAAGTGACTACCGCTGCCCATGGACACCCGCAACTCAAGGGTCACAAGTGCGTTGCCGGCCTTTTAGGTAGGAGTACGCTCTTTTCTTGAAGGTTTGAAGGTCATATCGGTTCGGAAATACAGCAGGCGACAATTTGGTTATGCAAGGCAAAAAGCTTCTGGAGAAGCGCACAGAGGTGGAGTGCCAATCGTCCAGGTGATGGGGATGGATATTTTGTCGCGTAGGACGATGGCGGAAACCAGGAGCCGGTATAAGTCCGAACAATTCCTCTGAACACTCCCCATGATACAAGCTATGTTATGTTATGTATTATACTCTATGTAGGTACTCTTTCTCTCTCACTCACTCTTATATATATATGTATATATATATATACACCAGAAGATGGCTCTCTGTCCGTGATATTCACTAGGCGTTAGCATAATACCAACGAGGTAGCACAAAGCTGAGCTAAAGGCCATTTTTGTTTCATACAATGGTACTTGTTGACACTGACCTTTGATGAATTTGTTATCCTTGCCTTGAATGACCACAAAATAAATATATTTTCTTTCTTACTATTAACTTTAATATCATTGTCTTAATATTAAAATTTACTTGAATGATTGAGTTTTTCATATCAATCAATAAATTAATCTCTATCCACTACAGGCCACTTTGCACCGTGGATTTGCCACTTTGGGGATATAGTAGACAAATTGTGAATTCAAGAAGTATGTATTAATTATTTAATTTTACTGCCTATCTACATTAACCCAGTTCCTTAAAAACGACTTCCAGCATTTTAGTTCTGAAAATAAAATAGTTCAGAATTCTTTATTTACAAAATGTTAAGTTATTATATACATATATATATTATTTATATTATTTATATATATTTATAATTTATATTATATATAAATTTACAAAAGTTGTTATTTTGTTCGAATTATAACAAACCACCTGTCTTATGCATTCGTTGATCAAGAAGAAGTGGTCTTGTGCCTAAATCTGAAAAAAACCCCATCTTAGCTTTACTTGGAATTCGCTGTAGTTTTAGTCTTTATTGATACACCGATAACGAAAGTCTCAAAAGTTTGACTTGGGAATTTTTGATTTTTTTAAGCCTGTTTTAATTATTTTTTTTTGTGTAAGTCACAATAAGGATATATAAGGCTGGTGACCACCACTCTTGGACTCCACTTATTGTTTTTCATCAGGCAAAGTGGAGTTACTGTGGTAGATGTATATAAACAAAATAGTATACAAGTGCTTGCAAGTTGGAATAATAATAGGTAGGTATTGTATGTATAAAATTGAAGAAAAATCTCTTTCGTTGTATTCTTTTTATACTCGTACATACTGGCTGGCTATATGTACTCGTACATATAGGCTGATAAAAACACTTTCCCGATATTTATTAATTGCTTTTTTGTCAGCGAAAATAAGTCTTACAAAAAAAAAAAATGCCGCAAGCAAGCAAGCCGCTAAATAAATTTATCCTGGACTGGACCTCATGCATTGTTGCAGAGTAGCACAAAATTGGTTTAGTAGTTTTTCTCGAGAATTATGATGTCAAAGATGCAGCTCGCTCTGATCGCTCTCATATAACTTCGATATAATAACGTCGATGCCACTTTTGAAAAAGTGCAGCTTGATCGGCATCGTAGTAATAACAACATAGCTGAGGAACTGAGGATGGACTACAAAACATTATATATTGACAGTGGTAGAGCCATGCTTAGGCACGAATGGGGCGGCTCGACCGGTGCGAAAACATGGCCTCACAGAAAACCGGTTGTGAAGTAACGCTTGCGTTGCATTTCCCCGAACTGGGTGATGTTTCCGGAGGCCCAACTCCCCCTCTCCTCTTTCACATCCCGTCATCCCTCTCTCTTCTTTCCCTTCCTCCCATCCCCTATCCCTCATCACCCTTTAAGTTGTCACTTACCATCAGGTGACCCGTCTGTTCGTCTGTCAGCATAAAAAATGCTGTATATCATAAAAAAAACAAGACATTTGGATGCCACACGACCTCCCTGAAGAAAATTAATTAATCGTGTACTCATTTGCGATTCTCTATTGAAACGTAATGAAACCGAACCACTTAGGTAAAAATTTATCCCTTGTGATAAAAAGTGGATCACCTACGACAAGAAGGTAGGATTCTTTCCACCTTCTTGTCGTAGTCAGTCAAGATCCTCATACTGTAGCGAAACCAGGATTAACACGCAATAAGGTGATTCTGTTTGTATATTGGGATTGGAAGGACATAGTACATTATGAGCTTTTACCGAAAGACAAAACCATCGATTCGAATCTACTTTGTCAACAATTAACTAACCAGAAATTGAGAAAAAAGGGCTGGAATTGATCAAAAGAAACGGAGTGATCTTTTATTATGATAACACCAAACCGCACACATCTTTGGCCACTCAGCAGAAATTGAGACAGCTTGGTTGGGAAATGTTAATGCTTCCACCATATAGTCCTAACCTTGTGCCCTTAGATTTTAACTGTTTCAGTCCCTTTAGAATTCTTTTTGGTAATGTTTGGTAAACATCAAGAGAGGACTGTCAAAAAAATCCCAGAATGACAACAGCGAAGGGATTACGAGTATGTTACTACTAATAAGATGAAAACAAGTCACCGAGCAAAATGGCACATATATATAATAATATAATTAAACTGTGTCGCGCAGCGGTGTAGTTCGGCCGGGGATAGTGTAGACACTTAACTTCGGTGCTATAGCCGGGAGAAAGAGGACTACGCTTGGTCCCTCGTCCCTTAGATATGTACATATATCGCCATGCGGTGCGGTAGGGTACACGGTGGGCAGTGGTGGTTATGTGCACGGTGTCGCGCGACAAAACTTAAAAAAAAAATCCAAGAAACTTTTTCCCGATTTTTTTTTAAATTTAGTTAGAGTAGTTCTCAAGAAAAATAAGACACCTGCATTTGAATTTATTTTTTGGAATCTAAAGAAAATATCACAATACAATATCAGAAAAAAGATGGTAAATGTTGAAATAGAACCGAGATAGAAAGTATTTGCTCCAGTGGTCAAATTGTGCCTAGAAATGAAATATAAAAATGTCATAAAACGGTCAAACAGGCATTCATGTGACCCAACGTTACGGTTATAAAATTATATGATCGCCATTTATTGCTCCTAATTTATTGACCTATTTTCTTTAGCTTTGGACATATTTTACTGGTCTGTGTCATGCAGTAATAGTTTTATTGGCGCTTGTATGTAAATGATTTACTATTTACAATAAGGTTTGGTTTCTATTTTTGTAATGAAATCAACATTTTATTTACAATGTTGACTGATCTGTTTCTCTACTAGTTAGTGAACATCCCTACTGAACCAGAGGTTGTAGTTTAGATTCCCACACAAGACAAAAATTTGCATGATCTACAAATAGTTAAACTTAACACTTGTACCTAACTAACTTAAACACTAAACATTTTCAAGTAGTTTAATATTCATTATAGTATAAATCTTACCTCAAAGGATCCTTAATATGTATATATCTGTCCAGTGAAATGGCGCACAAGTTGAGAATGGAGGCTGTTGAGCACATGACGTCACAAGCAACCCAAGTATCGCAGAACTGTTCTCCGAATACCCAGTAGCTGAAAACAAAAACAAATCTCATTAAGTTTATAATGATTATAGTTACTAATGATTATGAAAAACTTATAGTCCATGTTTGAATAGAAAAAATATATGTATGCAATTCGTAAATAAACATATAAATTACTGTTATACATTTTGAAACGAACAGGTATTATGTACATATGTGTTCCATTTGAAGCTAATATTCTATGTATGTATATATGTTTAAACTAAATATATCATCATTAGGTAGTCATCGTTTCATACGCCTGTGTCAGCAATGGCCAACGGTGTTAAGAATAAATGTTGCCGATCCGGCATAACCCTCTGTCGGTATATACATTTAGCAATGCACACCTATATAAGAATCTTTAATTCTATAGTTTGTACTATAGCTGGTGTTCGTTTTAATGACTTCGAAAATCATGTCACATCAACCGTTGTTAAAAAGTAAAAGGAATTCCACAATAAAAATGGTACGTTTAAATTTTAGGTTTTAAAGTGGTTTTACAAGTAATTAAGTTAGAATAGTCTATCTCAATGGTAGCTAATTGACACTCTCAAATGTCATATTAACAAATGCCGCGGTCTATACCCTGTGGCATCATAACAATTTATTACTTTTTATACAGAATATTTCAGTGTGGTCACAAAAGAAAATGGAAAATTCGTTATTTTTAATGTCGAAATCCTATTATATTTGAAATTGACAATTTAACCTCTCTATCTATATAGCCATGATTTCGATAAAGGAATAGCTGATATGAATGAAACTGTAGGTATTGAATACCAAGGAAATTTGTGGCATATACCGAAAATGTATACATAAAAATTAAATCTTTGAAATCAACCGGAAAATTTATATAATTATTACGGAAGTGGGTACGGGGATTGGAAGGAAACTAATTTCTCTGACGAGAGTAGCAATTTATTTGCGTTTTACAGTCTGAACGCGTATCACTGCACCGAAAGCGTAGCACTGCACGAACCGCGTAGCACTGTTCAACACTTCCCCCGCGGACTACACGTAGCCCAGTCCAACGGGAGCACTACACCACTATTGACTTTTACTTTTGACTACACTTTATATACTTTTTCACTTCTTATTCTTCACTGGATATCACTTTCCACTGAACTACACTTTAGGCGCTCCTGGAGCTCTTTATATACCCCTAATTTCGATGGTCGTTTGCTGAATTTCGGCCGTCATTTCTTTATTTATTTTTGATAGTCTTCTACAACTTATTTATTTATTAATTTTACTTGATCTAGTACTTTCCATTGTAATGATGAATTGATTGATGATTTTTTTAAAGAAACCACTCCACTTACTGGAATTTTCTATAAAACACCGAAATCGCTTGCTTGCTTAAGCACGAATGGGCCGGCTAAACCGGTGCGATACCACGGCCTCACAGAAAACCGGTTGTGAAGTAACGCTTGCGTTGCATTTCCCCGAAATGAGTGAGGTCTCCGGAGGCCCAAAATCCCCCACCCCCCTAATGATAGCGCTGTTAACGAAAAGGATACCCCAGGGGGGTACCAGCGCTAGCGTTGGAGAATCCCCCCCTGGACGTCCACCCTCAGTACGGATTATGCCTGAGCGTGGACGCCCAGGCTGCCCCTCGTACTCTGGGGGGGGCTCAACTGCGCTCTCAAAATCTGCTCGGGGCAAGAGAAGGCATACCATGGCACCCCCTGTCACGTTTACCGTGGATTTTTGTAACATCAGGGGCTTACATTCGAACCTCGACACTGTCCACCACCACCTTGAGACAGCAAAGCCGGCCTTGCTCTTTTTAACCGAGACGCAGATATCATCTCCAGCGGACACATCCTACCTCTGCTACCCTGGGTACGGACTGGAACACTCCTTTGTTCCTAAGGCTGGTGTATGCGTGTACGTTAGAGATGATATCACCTCTCGCTCTTCGCGCTACCTCTCCATCTTATGGCTACGTGTAGACTGCGACGACCATCCCCGCATCTACCTATGCCTCTACAGGTCCCATAGCGGTGATGCCGAAACGGACCGACTCATCGACCACGTCCAAATGGCTACAGACTCAGTGCTCCAGCAGGTCCCATCCGCAGAGATCGTGATTCTTGGCGACTTTAACGCCCATCACGCCGAATGGCTTGGTTCGCGCAAAACCGATCATGCGGGAAGATCTGTTCACGATTTCGCCTTGGCATATGGCTTGACGCAGCTGGTAGCAACGCCTACGCGAATCCCAGATGCAGAAAGCCACGTGCCTTCACTGTTGGATCTTCTGCTGACCTCACATCCTGACGGCTACAAAGTATCCGTTGAGGCCCCTCTTGGCTCTTCGGACCATTGCCTGATTAGGAGTATGGTGCCACTCGTTCACTCGCTGCGGCCGCGAGTTACAGGCAGTCGCCGCGTATGGCACTATAGGTCAGCAGACTGGGATGGAATGAGAACATTCTTTGTATCCTACCCATGGAGGCAGGTTTGCTTCTCGCCGGATGATCCCAATGTCGTTGCTGACTCTGTCGCAGATGTTGTGCTTCAGGGTATGGAACTTTTCATTCCATTCTCCCTGATTCCCACAGGTGGCAAGTCCCAGCCTTGGTTTGGTCGAACCTGCAAAGCGGCGTCCCGCCGAAAGCAGGAATGTTACCAAGCATGGGCTAATGCAGCGACAGCACGGGATGTAAAGACCAGCACATTAAAGAAGCAATTTAACTTTGCCTCCAGGTCCCTCAAAAGAGTAATTGCTGGGGCGAAGTCGGCTCACATCGGCAGAATTGGCGAGAGACTAGTTAGTCTCCCCTCCGGAACTCGTGCATTCTGGTCTCTTGCCAAAGCTGTCCAGGGGAACTTTTGTAAGCCATCCCTTCCACCTCTGCGCATAGGAGATAATTCGTTGGCCCACGACGCTAAAGAAAAAGCCGATCTTCTGGGCAAACTCTTTGCGTCCAACTCGACCCTGGACGACGGGGAAAACGCACCGCCGACCATACCGCAGTGCGAGACCCGCATGCCGGAAGTCCGGTTTACACAAAGGGCAGTGCGTAAAGCGCTTCTTTCCCTCGACGTTCATAAGTCGAGTGGGCCCGATAGAATCTCTCCTATCGTGCTGAAGACGTGTGCTCCAGAGTTAGCACCGGTTTTAACGCGCCTTTATCGGCTTTCCTACTCTCTTGGCGTAGTCCCGAACTCATGGAAGACAGCTCTAGTGCACCCAATCCCTAAAAAAGGAGATCGCTCGGATCCGTCCAACTACAGACCCATAGCCATCACCTCCTTGTTCTCCAAGATAATGGAATCCATTGTTAACTGCCAGCTCCTCCGGTACTTAGAAGACCACCAGCTCCTCAATGATCGACAATACGGCTTCCGTCGGGGTCGTTCAGCTGGTGATCTTCTCGTATACTTGACTCACCGGTGGGCACAGGCGATCGAGACCAAGGGGGAAGCGTTGGCCGTTAGTTTGGACGTGGCGAAGGCCTTCGATCGGGTCTGGCATAAAGCGCTCCTTGCGAAGCTTCCTTCCTATGGGCTTCCCGAGAAACTGTGCAATTGGCTCACCAGTTTTCTTACAGACAGAAGCATCAAGGTCGTTGTTGACGGTGCATGCTCCGACTCGAAGTCTGTTAATTCTGGTGTCCCACAAGGCTGTGTGCTATCACCCACGCTGTTTCTTCTGCATATCAACGACATGCTGCAGATTAGCAGCATCCATTGCTATGCAGACGATAGCACGAGTGATGCCCTTTACACCGGCCGCGCTAACATTTCTCGGGTAAACGTCATCGAAAGCCGATCCAAACTTGTGTCTGAAATCGAAACTTCTTTATCAAAAGTTTCAGATTGGGGTCGACTTAACCTAGTCCAATTTAACCCCACGAAGACACAGGTTTGCGCGTTCACCGCTAAAAAGATGCCATTGGTCGTATCACCTCAATTTGAGAGCACTTCCCTAACTGCATCAGCCAGTATCGGAATCCTTGGCGTCGATATATCAAGCGAAGTCCAGTTTCGCGGTCACTTAGAGAGTAAGGCCATATTAGCCTCGAAGAAGCTTGGTGTGCTAAACAGATCGAGACAGTATTTTACTCCGGCCCACCGCCTGCAACTTTATAAGGCGCAGGTTCGGCCGCACATGGAATACTGTTCTCATCTCTATGCAGGTGCACCCCAGTACCAACTTCTGCCTCTTGACCGCATTCAACGGAGAGCGACTCGCATCATCGACTGCCAAGATATTTCTGATCGACTTGACACCTTGGCGTTGCGTAGAGATGTAGCTTCACTCTGCATCCTCTATCGCTTGTATCATGGGGAGTGTTCAGAGGAATTGTTCGGACTTATACCGGCTGCTGGTTTCCGCCATCGTCCTACGCGACAAAATATCCATCCCCATCACCTGGACGATTGGCACTCCACCACTGTGCGCTTCTCCAGAAGCTTTTTGCCTCGCACAACCAGCTTATGGAACAAATTGTCGCCTGCCGTATTTCCGAACCGATACGACCTTCAAACCTTCAAGAAGAGAGCGTACCTCTACCTAAAAGGCCGGCAACGCACTTGTGACTCTTGAGTTGCGGGTGTCCATGGGCGGCGGTAGTCACTTACCATCAGGTGACCCGTCTGCTCGTTTGCCCCCTATCGCATAAAAAAAAAAAAAAAAAAAAAATCGCAAACAAAAACCCATAGAGACCGCCATGGTTTGAATTCACGGCATTCGGCTCGCAGCCGTAGCCACTACCGCTTAGTTACCGTCACTTGTCACATCGGCGTCGCATTATATATATTCTATCTATCTATATATTCTCATCGGAAAAAGCATCTTCTTATATCACACGCTATATACGTATATTATTTCTAGTAATGTTCATAACTAGTTTATAAAATTTACCTAGTAATATGGTTTTATTGAAGAAACTTGCAGAACCAAATATCAAGAAAACGTATACATACATAATACAATCAAATCAATACAAAAATGTACTAACGTATACATTATATATTGTGATTGTATTCTCTGAGGTTTAGGAATAAATTTGTGGTCTGAATGTATTACTTTCTAAGTGTTTCTTGATCAGACAATATTTGAAAATCATGAGTTAAAACAAAATGTGTTAAAAAAATATGTATCTCGATTATTCACTTCCTATTCCGTTTCTTCTTTGTCCAGCCTGATTATTACAATAGACTACAGCTCATAACACGTGGTTTTTGTTTTAAAATACGAAACGTGAAACGTTTTTAGGAGCGAATCTCTCAAATTACAAAAAACATTTTTATCGTTCTTTATCTCAATTGTTTATGGTTGCAATTTATCATTACAGATATAATATATATACAGATAAAAAGAGTAATAATCTTACCCAAGCAAATCATTAACTCCGGCGAATGTCATGACGGCCGCCGCAACAAGCATGTCAGCTATAGCCAACGATGCCAGGAACAGGTTGCCGATCCGACGCAATCCTCTGTCAGTGTATATAGCAATGCACACCAGGATGTTTCCCGCTATGCTCAGAAAGATGAGCAGCGAGAGAAATATACCTAAAAAGAAATAGTACTATTAAACTGAGAACTCTAAAATACATAAAAGAAAGATAGAAAATAAACATACATAAAGGTGATATCTGTATGCTGTATCAGTACTTGGCACTTGCCTAACATACGAATAAAAAACTAACATACATATGTATATACATACATAAATACACTCACGCCATTATCCCAGCAGGGGTAGGCAGAGGTGTTATTTACTGAAACATTTTGCCGATTACAATTTTGTCAGTTTAACGTAATATTGGGCATTCGGCTAATGCCGTCATACGGAAGAATTTATAGTATGAGGACAATGGAAGAGAAGGCATATTGTTTATACAGATGGATTGGTGAGTATACGCAATAATAGCGCAAGCAAGTCAGGGTCGCATTTAAAACACGAACGAACTAGTGCCGGGAAGTCCGACCCTCTAACTGAAACAGGTAACCCGATTGCATTATTAACTTTCTCTCTGCTTTTGTGCGACGTTATATCTAAACTACTGTATATATTAAATAATTTTGTTGATATCTCCATATCCATACTAGTATGTCTTAAAGAGATGGCTTTTTGCAATTAGGCCGCCCATTGTACTGTGATATATAAGATTAATACTTTTCGTCAATAGTACATGTAAGTCTATATAATTACGTAAAAAAGAACACATATGCACATGCATACTGGAAAAGTAACTACTGCTTACGCAGTCGGATAAATACGATATTGTACGTTATTTGTTAGTAGGATATTCTACTATTTATGTAGTAGTCTTCTGATCCCGATTAAATTTAAGAGTAAATTCCGACAAGATAAATATAAATATCTCTTTTCTTTGATTGCCTTCTTTTCTTCTAGGGTAGGCAGAGGCAGGCACCTCATTTTAAGACGTCCACTTTTTCAACCATAATTTAGCTCACTTACGTTATATAGAGGCAGCCTGTTGCCGTCACTCGGGCATTGAGTGACCGTAATAATGTTCTCATACCGTTTGATAGACAATTGTCCTATCCCTTAGTCACCTTTTACAACACTCACACCATTCTGTTCCACCGAAAATAAAATCTAATAAAAAAAAAAATACCTCTAACTTCACACAGAAAGATTTGCATTCAAGATATGTGGTGCTTACGACATAGTTGCTTTCAAATCCACTACTCACTGCAACTTTTCGTAGATACTATAGATATACGTTGAACAAATAGCAAAATACCTGTGACAGTCAGTTAACTGCAGGAAATTGAACCGCTTAGCAACGAGCGTCGCGAAATAGGGTGGAAATATTTGCCACTTGGAGGAGATAGCGGTGTGTGTTATATAATTTCCTTGATCCCGGTGTCAAGGAAAATCTTCTAAAATTCTACAGATATTTTCATGATTCTTAAAATAAGTTAGTTACTTAAAATAGAAAAATATGTGGGTGTTGATTTTTTATATATATATACTATAGAGGTACAGACGAACAAACGGGTCACCTGATGGTAAGTGACAACTGCCGTCCATGGACATTTGAAACTCTTGTCGTAAGTGCGCTGCCCACCTTGAAGGGTGATGAGGGATCTGGGATGCGGGGAGAGGAAAAAGGAGAGTGGGGATTAGGGGATGTAAAACAGGAGATGGAGGATAAGGGGAGAGGAAAGTGAGGGGGAGTTGGGCCTCCGGAAACCTCACTTATTTCGGGGAAAAGCAACGGCGCGTTACTTCACAACCGGTTTTCTGTGAGACCGTGGTATTGCACTGGTCGAGCCGGCCCATTCGTGCCTAAGGGGCTCTACCAGTGTCAAACTGCTTGTGTTATATGAGTAATTTTTGTACATATAATTTTTTTGCTTTTTTTATGCTAACTCCCCCATTGCACAACAAACATTCAATCAACTTACTCAAAGAATACCCAGACTCGGGACAACTATTTGTGGATCACACAAATTTATGTACCGTGTGGGAATCAAACCCACGACCTCCGGTTCAGCAGTCAGGGTCACTAACCACTAGACATACATTCGTCATTCTAAATAAATTTAAATAAAGTTTAAATTATTGTTGAAAGGTTTTTGATAAAATATTCTGTATTGTGGTTGAAATAATTGTTTTCATTTTAATAAGGGGTTGTGTGTGTCAGTAAAAATCTAAACTGCTAAAACGAAGCTTCATGACCATGACCCTCACTATCTTTTGAAACAGATGCTGTCTTCGTACGTATACCACAAATACAAGACACTACAAGACATTTTTCATGATTTCGCTTTTGTGACTTGTTATTCCAAAGATATTTTTACTGAAAATTATATGGAATTGTGCATTGACAACCGTATAAAAGATAATAAACATTCTCTAAAAAGTGTTTATCTAAAAATCTTTTGTGATTCAGTACGGTTTTGTTTTATAATATAATTATAAATATCAAACTCGACAGCAGCGCTTTGTTTTAGAATGTATAGATGGCATTTTCATTATTAGTCGCTTTTAGACATGTTCAAAGGGCTTTGAATATATTTAAACATACCAATGATACACTTTTTTCTTTTTGTTTATCCGTTTTTAACGCAACGAATACAGATTATAACTAAGTTGTAGTGTTGAGTGTACCGGTTACTGCTCAATTATTGTATTTTTAACAGCCATTTTTAATATGTGTTGTATCATATTTACAACACATATTAAAATGGGGGATGTGGGGATGCGGGAAGGATAAAGAAGAGGAGATGGTAAAGAAGAGAGGGGTTACGAGAAGAGAGGAAAGAGGAGAGGGCAAGTTAGGCCTACGGGACCTCACTAATTTCGGGGAAAATACAAACCAAGCGTCGCTTTACAGCCGGTTTTCTGTGCCGTTCCCTTCGTGCCTAAGCATGGTTCTACTAATGTAGTGTTAAAAAAGTGTTCTTTGTACTCTTTTCAATAAAATTATGTGCTTTTTTTAATTTTACTTTAGTACTTTATACACTATTACGTAGTTCTATAATTTTATTAAAGGAATATGTTTCATACCATTGTGGCAATCGACAGAATCGACAGAAATAAAAAACAGAACCAGATATCAATTTATAGTTTCAAATTTGTTCCAGTAATTGATTACTGTCATCTCTTTTTATTTTTTCTTTTATTTAAATCAAGAAGATTTTAGTTATAGAATTGTGAACGTTATCTTTATCTGAGATATCTTACAAATACAAAATAAAACAAAACAGGGGTACAGTGTGAGTTAAAGGCATTTAGGCTAAGCTTGAGAATCAATATAAACTTTATTATTCGAAATAGTGTGATTTTATTAAAAACTAGACGTTCATAATCTTAGATAAATGCAGTTGAGGTCTTTATATAATACATATGTATATATAAGAGTGAGGGCTGACATAGACGGAACTATGGGTAATTTTCAAAGATGTAGCTGGAATGTCCGTAAACGATAAAAAGTAAAGTAGTTAAAACGGTCAGGAAAGGTAATATTATATTATTTAGAAATTTATGCAAAAGGACAATCTGTTTCCGAAGTTACATTTTTGATAGTTTTTCAGTTTTCTTAATCGTTTTATTTAAGGAAATAAATTATGTGCTTATAATTTTCTAAACAACGTAAATGTTTGTACCTTATAGTAAATAACTGTAGGAAATATATCGTGACAAAATAAGAAACATACTAAGAATGAACTTGAAATAATAGCAGTAAAAATTAAAAAAATCTACAAGAGTTGTTAGTTTCTCCTGCAATGCACTCTGCAACATTCCTTATATACAGAAGACCCATTGAGATACTTCGGTCTCCAATGAATTTCTGTATGTTTTATTTTCTTACTTTTTAAATAGAGTACTTACAAGATTGCAAAGATTGTCCACAATGTTTGCAGTTGCATTGCATCTGTAACGTCAGATGAAAATATTTTAGTAATGCAAGTAAATATTTCTATAATTTTCTTTAAGTTTTGTTCTTTGTTTGTGTTATTTTTTATCAGTTTAAATAATAAATATTTCATAAATATGTCAGAATTGGACAATTATTTAAGCGTTTGATTGTTTCTTTCTTGAGGAAAGTTCATCCAATACCTAAAACTCAAAAACCTTTTATTTTTCTATTGCACGAAACTATTATTACTTTATTGTGTGTTAGCTTACACATTAATATAACTGCTTTCAAATCTCCACTAGCTTTAATACAGCCCTTTAACTTTTGAGGAAAGTGATCAATATAAACACGCGCTCTCGCCAAGGGCAAAATCTTTACTACCAATCGAATAGATTGTTTTACGGACTTTATCATGGCATGCCGTAGTTTCTAAAACTGTCCAAAGATCATAATCCAGCGGATTGAGATAAGCAGCCTACCAAACTATCACTGAAGTCGGATAATGCCCGAGTTGTACTCCGCTGATTAATTGCAGACCTTCTATAGATCTTTGAGCTTAAAGTCGGCGATTCTGCGTGTTTAAATATCGCTAATTAGTTAAAAAAATCTCGTCAGTATTTTTTTTTGTGAGCTTCCTTTGCGTACCGCTTACAAAGTAGTTTAAACTTTACCATTCCATTCATTTTTAAACTATATACTAGGTTTCATTGTACCCAGTTATTAATAGCCCGGTACGCAAACATAACACCAAAGCAGATGGAGAATTTAAAAAATGCATTTGGCACCATACCTACTTTGTGTAATGCCATCACAGCAATTCGGTTCTCTTTATCATCTCACTTCATTTGAATATCACAAAAATATTAAACACCGATTGGCGCGAAAATGAGAAAAATACAATGATTTTTTTTTATACGATGGGGGCGAACGAGCAGATGGGTTGATGGATGGATGGCAGGCAACAATTTGTTCAACAGGTTGGTTGTGCGTGGTACAAAGCTTCTAGAGAAGGGCACAGTGGTAGAGTGTAAATCATCCAGGTGATGGGGATGGATATTTTGTAGCTTAGGACGATGGCGGAAACCTGTGGCCGGTATAAATATAAGACTGTCAGATTCCAAATTGTAATTTTTTGGTTTTTTTAATTGTTACAGTATTATGGCCAGACTGAGTACAGTATTCAAAACCCAACTGCTTACAGAAGGCTAATCTACGGGAAAAATAACTTACCAACAAGCAAAATAGACAGTAGCGTGACAGCATCCGGGTCATCTCCATCGTCGTATTCCACTGGCGTGTCATTCAACAGTGCCACCTGCAGGCCAACACATGAATTATTAATATCGTGTAGCTAGAGGCTATGATATAATTAATTAATGTTTATGAGAGTTCTTAACTGCGAGAAATGGTATGTGTTTATTAGAGAATGTAGTTAACAAACACCAAATTATGGAAACATGATGTGTATGTATTTAACTACAATGATTATATAAATCAAACATTTGTTTACTGAATAGTAAAATTTTTATAAACCAATTTTATAAAAAAAAAATTTGACACATAAGTGTGATATTCCTTAAAAAATATTAATAATGTTATCGAAGTAATAACATGGCCTCACAGTAAACTAGTTGAGTAGCAATGCTTACGTTGCGTTTTACCGAGTGAGGTTACGGGACACCTAACCCCATCTCCTTACTTACGACTCTTGAGTTGCAGTTGTCCATGGGCAGCGATAATCACTTACTACCAGGTGATCAATCTACTCGTTTGCCTCATGATAAAGAAAAGATGTTTGACCAAATGATTGAAAACGCACGAGATTGGCTAAATCTGAAGTGATGTCCCCTGCTTATTTTCAATACATATGTTGTAAAAGAGCGTACTCCTTCCTAAAAGGCCGGCAACACACTTGTGACTCTTGAGTTGCGGGTGTCCATGGGCGGCGGTAGTCACTTACCATCAGGTGACCCATCTGCTCGTTTGCCCCCCTATCGCATAAATAAACACTATATTTCTAATTTAAATAAGAGTAGTGTTATTTACAAATGACATATAGTAATAACACTATGTCGTCTGTGGGTAACAAAAGTAGAATATACTAAGTAGATAACAACATTTATTTTTTATTTTTGACGTAATTAGAGAACGGCTTATGAGACAAAATATATGCCAAAATATTAAAATACGAAATGCCAAATACTGTATATTTCATCGTTGATTGAAAATAATTTGAATTTCAATCAAAATCACAGTTGGGGCCACTTCAAAAGTTGTGATTGTCAAAGACCACTTTAGATACTTGAACGACGAACGAGCAATTATTTAGAGATATAAATAAGCCCTAAAATTATGAGAACTCGAGTATGACAGCTCGATCGTCTACCAAAGATCAAAAGCGAGTCAAAATATTCCTTAATCAAAACTTGGCGGCATAATTACTTACCATCTACCGTTAACTTATCAAACTAATCTTCGATGATTTCCGTTAAACTTTTGCATAGTTAGGTTAAAACGGTTAAATTAATTTACTTAAATTTTATATAAAATTAGATAGATAGATAGATAGATAGAATACTACTTATTTGTACACCATTCTTACAGTAAAATACAATACATATAATATACATGTCAACTATATAATGTACAAATGGTGGCCTTATTGCTATATGCAATCTTTTCCAGGCAACCTTAGGATGGATTATAATCATTTGGAGAGACAGAGGTAGTTGGAGGATCATTTTAACATTTAATGAAGAGTATACTAACTAAGTACTACTAACTTATTTTAAAATATAAAATTTATATAAAAACTAAACATATTTATGTACAACTTATAACATACATACTAATACAAATACCGATAAACATACATACATACTAACACATACACACAGATAACAATACATACATATGCATATAAATACATACAAGAATACATACTATTAATACTTACCATTAATATGGAAATAATAGATACTAGATAACAGAACTAAATTGATAAATAATAGTCATGAACCATTTTCTTAAAAATGTTCAATGATTTTGCTAGCCTAATGTTCTTTGGCAACGCATTCCACAAGCGTACAGCTTCAACAGTGAAAGATTTGTCTTAAAACCTTGTAGAATGCAATGGCATCTCCAGTCTCAAATTTTCCGATGACCTTAGATATTAGTCATGTGTGTCATGAAGGAACTTGATCCGTTCTTTGAGATAAAAAGGGGCTTTAGGATTGAATAAGATGTTATAAAAAAAAGTTAGAATGTGAGTATTCCGGCGAAAACGAATTGGAAGCCTCTTGAGCTTTTGACGGAACTCAGAAACGTGATCATATTTTCGTAGCCCAAATATAAATCTTATACAAACATTTTCAAGTCGCTCAAGATTATTAAGTTGTACTTCAGTGAGATTCAGATAGCTGACATCGGCATAGTCAATAATTGGAAGAAGAAGCGATTGTGCAAGTGCAAACTTAGTGGCAGTTAGAAGAAAATTGCGTAGCCTTCGTAGAGACCCCGCTGAAGCAAAGATCTTGCGGCTGACTTCTTGCAGCTGTGGACCCCAAGATAAGGTACTATCCATAAAGATTCCTAAGTTTTTGACAGTATTGCTGATTTTTAAAGATGTGCCGTTGAGCTTAATTTAGGGCAGTTGTGACCAGTCAATCCTTGAAACCAACATAGGGCTGCCAATAACACATAATTGAGTATTTAAGGGATTAACTTGGAGTCCATAATTTTGACTCCATTGGACAATGTGTGATAGGTCGGCATTGATTATGTTAATGGCTTCCGATAACATGTTAAGTGGAGCTTGTGTATATATCTGTAAATCATCTGCGTAAAGATGGTAGAAAGAACGTAATTGTTTGGAAATGGAGTTTATAAAAATAGCGAAGAGTAAAGGAGATAGAACGCCGCCCTGTGGTACACCAGCAGATATACCACACCAAGAAGAGACCGAGTCTTCAATGCGTATACGCTGTCGGCGACCAGACAGGTAACTATAAAACCAATCAACTGTCCTTGGAGATATGCCAAGAGACCGCAATATACTAATAAGAATCTGAAAATCTACAGTATTGAAAGCGTTACTGAAATCGAGTAATGTAAGTACTGTAATATTTCCAGCATCCATGCCTAGTCTTATATCGTCAGATATGTGAACTAGTGCAGAAGTAGTGCTGTAACCAGGGCGAAAGCCAGATTGGAAGGGGTTTAGTAGGGAATTCTTGGACAAAAAGTTACTGAGTTGAGAGTGGATAAGACGTTCGAGGACTTTGGAAAGGAAAGGTAAAATGGATATTAGACGGTAATCAGAAAAAGAAGAGGGTTTTCCTTTTTTTGGTAGAGGAGTCAGTTGAGCGTCTTTCCAGGCAATTGGAAAAACACCACTTGAGATGGAGGAATTCAGAATATTACATAAAATGGGTAGGATTTCGTTAAGGATAGGGAGTATCATGTTTCGGCTGATACAGTCACTTCCCACTGCATTTGACGAAATTTCTAATGTAGTCTTCTTAACATCACAATCTGACAGCTGATCAAAGATAAAAGGAGTATAGTTGGGAGTTGGCATAGAAGAAATATGTCTAAGCGTATTAGCTTTAATTGTCTTATTAAAATAAGACGAAGAAGGGAAATGTTTATTAAGTGAATCAATATCAATATTTTTAGGAATAAAGTCTTGGTGCGACTTTCCAACTCCCAATGTTCTTAGAAATTTCCAGACTTTGGCTGGGTCTCCGTGCTCTACGGAAGAATGGATATGTTGGCGTTGTGCATTTCTACACATCTTATTGCAGTGATTCCTCAGTAATATATATTTATTCCAGTTAGCGTCCGTAGGTCGGCACTTATACCTATTTTTAGCTGCAGACTTTTTAGCCATAATCTGTGTGCCGTATCTCGTCAGTAAGCCACGGCGCCGGTAACTGCTTTATTTTAATCGTTCGCAAGGGCGCGTGCAAGTTGTAGAGTTAAATTTTCAGAGAACATTTGGACTTTCTCATTAACACACTGCGAGTTTAAGAGAGCTAACCATTTGATATTACTGGCATCCTCTCTGAGTTTGG
This sequence comes from Tyria jacobaeae, assembly GCA_947561695.1. Classification (NCBI taxonomy): domain Eukaryota; kingdom Metazoa; phylum Arthropoda; class Insecta; order Lepidoptera; family Erebidae; genus Tyria; species Tyria jacobaeae. The sequence goes on along the minus strand of OX387231.1, from coordinate 8,421,121 downwards.
TAATATCCATTCCACTAAAGTTGCGTTGAACAAGAATTTTCGATTTTGCCTTGGGTGTGCGGATAGCATAGGATAGAAACACCAAATCGTGATAAGAAAATGCATCAGCTGGATATTGTTTGACCATGTTTGATGACATGATCGGTTGAGGAGACAAGAATATGAAAATTATGAAGAAATGTAATGGAAAATTAATAGTTATTTACATGCAGATATTGGATAGCAAGTTATAAACAGCGTATCTTAAAGATGTATTTCTAGAATAATAGCGAGTATAATAGTAGCAGCTCCTAAATTTTAAATACAGAACTACGTTAAAGTCTTATCCCTCAGCAGAAGACCGTGTGATTTACAATAAGAATGTTTGAGGAGAGTCATGATGTTCAATTTTTTAAATATGGCTAATATAATATGAGTGTAAATATGAGTTTTTTTTAATCGATTGTACGCTTGTACAAATGTTTTAAAAAAAAAAGTTGATACAATTGTGGAGGAGAGGGTGTTATGTCCCTCCAACACAAAGGGAGGATCCTCCAACCAGGCGAGGTGATCGTGCCTGGCGGACTGCGGCCCAATGGTTGAAGTTGGGAAGTCGTATATATACTTATCGCTGGGAGAACTTTATTTTTGTGATTCAGGATCGTCATCTACGTCATCAGTTTCGTTGCTACGTAGTTCGGCTTGTCTTCGCTAGATGGAGTTAAGATGTGTTTTTCTGTATGTGGAGGTTGCCACACAACACACGTTAATTTTTCAGTTTTACAGTAACAGTTTTCAATGAAACATAAACAAATGCAGCTGCTTTTGAAGTTGCCTTAATAAGAGAGTAATAAAATGATTACATAAATTATTTGAATCCATTTCATCCCCAGAATTTGCAATTTTCTAACAAATACTGGCAGTTAAGTGTCGTGTCGTATTAAGTTATTACATTAGCTAAGTTTAAGGAATCTGATGATCGGTTTTCGTCCATATTAATTTTTTACACCACATCCTCAGCGACAACTATCGATATTGGTAAATCTGTCACCACGAGGGAACATGAAAGTATAACATTTGACTTGGTATTTTTTTTGGATATTTCTTGCAATAAAGTGTTAACTTTTGTTAACATTATGACCTACAACAGCTCACAGACTTTAACAGCCGACAAAATTTCAAGTAAATGTATTATTTAGATGATAGATAGTAATAGATCTGTCAATCACTTTAGGACTGTTTTTTCTTTTTTTTCCTACTTGCACCAAACCACACTAACCGCGCAAACCATTTTAAATAATGAAACTTTTAATTTCATTGTTATTCTGTTAAAACCTAGAAACTGTGCAAAAAGATACAAAACAATAGTAAAACAACAATCAACATGTTAACTTTCCGAAAACATTACAGATTGTTTGAACCTACGTTTTGTCCGTAGCGGATGTTGAGGGAAACTTTATGGTATCGAGCGAAATAATTGGCCTACTGGGACGACCAGTACTAGTACATGAACCTTTTAGAGAGCTACGTGGCCTGTACTTAAGAGGTCAGGTAAGATTTATGTATGTAAAAATACGGAAAATTCCTTAGTAGAAAATGTTAGTATAGGAACAGCGGACTTGTGCTCTTGCAAATAAGACTATATACATACATTTACTTATCCACACATACACCTGTGTGTCGTCCCGTGTGCGTAACAGAGAGCCGTCGACCGGGCACTTTGGGACTAAAATGCGAAAATTATTTGAGAATATATTCAAAGGGAAAGGTAAGTAAGAAGGGTGACAATGATAGGTAAGGGATTGCTTATAGAGATAAATTGGGTAGTATAAGCCAGCTCAAGCAAGTCAGGGTCGCATACCTTTAACTCGTACTAGCTGGTGCTGGGTCCGAGTCCTCTAATTCAAAACGTACAAATGAGATCTTTATTATTCTTCTTCTATTATGACTAGGATACAATTCAGTTCAGTTCTACCCACAATTAGGATGAGCATCTGAGCGTCTTACCCTGATAGATAATGATGATTTTTTTATTAAATAGGGGGCAAACGAGCAGACCGATCACTATCGATGTTTTCACAGTGTAGAGCCATGCTTAGACATGAATCGGCCGGCTTGACCGTTGCGATACCACGGCCTCACAGAAAACCGGTTGTGAAAATTAGTGAAGTTTCCGGAGGGCCAATTCCCCTCTCCTCTCGTCCCCTTCTCTTCTTTCCCCTCCCCGCATCCCCCAATTCCTCGTCACCCTCAGTGGTGGGGAGTGCACTTTTGATTCTTAAGTTTCAGGTGTCCATCGACGGAGGTTGTCACTTACTATCAGGTGACCCGTCTATTCGTTTGTCCTCCTTTATTATAAATAAAAAAAAATGGATACCTGCAATTCAAGAGTCGCAGGTTTCTTTTCTTAGGCTGTTTCACAGTCTGCGATTCAAAAATCTTCTGGAAAAATGCACTGTGGTGGAGTGCCAATTATGCAGGTGATGGGGATGGATGATTCGTCGGTTTGGACGATAGCGTAGTAAGCAGGAGACTCCGTGAAAAATATAAAGCTCTTTTTATTACAGTTATAGTCCACTGCTACTACAATACAATGACATATTGTAGCACGAAACGTTGACAAAGCTCATAATGGCAATGGCAACTTTAAATTAATTACTGAAATTTTGGTTAAACCTTGATTTGGCGCCATCTAGTACTGACATGTCAAACTACACAAAAACTATTGATCTTTATCGCGCATTAAAAGTCGTGCTACGGTAAGACTAAGGTGACATTCAGTCTACTTACTATAATAATATAGCTTATTTTAATAAACGCAGCCGCTCAAATAGCCAGGTATGATCATTTCATTTTGTGGCGTACATATGCCACGTACTCTAAAGCTCTAAAAATGCAACAAGATAGCACGCATCCACTCGCACAGCATACCAAGCGGCGAATGAACGCGATCCGCGCGACACCGCGTTTTTATACGATGCATAAATTTATACTCACGCACACATACAACGACAGTAGCAACGTAAGCTGATTGGTTGCGTACAGAGTAAATATTGTAAATATAGAATAAGAAATGTAATTGGTAAATCCATATAATGTGCGGTAAACTAACTCCATTACTTAATGGTCAAAAATGTAAATATAACAAGCATACTTTTAATCAAATACAAGTCGATTCCAACCATTCCCTGGTGTTTCACTTCAGCTACGGTTCAAGGACTAACCAGTTTGGCCAGCTAACATAGGCACCTTTCCTTGCTCCTAGTATTATCTACTTAGCTACGGTTCGACGGCTCATACAGCCTGACCGGCTAAGTAGATATCCTCACCTCATTCAGCCAGCTGGCACAGACGTAGGAAAAGTACTATTTTAACAAATTTTCGGGTCAGCTACCCCAACAGCTGATCACGAAAATTTTATATTGTTTTTAAGTTTTAATGAAACAACAACAGTTTTTCTACAAACTTATAAACTTACCGTTAATATATTATATGTAATTTATTCAAATAAATTTGTGATAGACAAAACGCGATAGTCCTAAAATTCATATATAAAAAGTGGTTGAAGAAGTAGGCGTTCTCAGTGGAGAAGGTTAGAGCCGCCCCGTCACTTTCTCTGTGTATCATAAAGGCGACTGGGTTGTTATTTATCAGTGACTACCTATGTATATATTTTGTGTTTTTTCCGTCTTGGCACAATGCATATGTTGTTTAAAGAGATTTTTTTATACGTAATTTTTTGTTATGTATTGTGTTATGTAGAAATAATCATTTTTTTTTTTCTATATATATAAGGCTCGGTAGACGGTAATGGACTTGCAGCCTATCACGTAAGTGGGATTAAATTATGTTCGACAAAACTGTATGTGCGGTTGAAGAAATTGTAGGGAAGTATATTAATATGCAATTGACGAAGAATAGCAAAATATTTTATCGTTTATAAAAACGGCATTTTTCGCAAGTTCTATGGAAATGCAACATTTTTTTTTATTTTTGTTGAGTTATCGTCTACAGAACAACAAGAAAACAAAAATTATAACAGTTTTTTTTCCCATCTAACCTAACAAACTCTGTAATACATTGATTGGGACCAGCCAACTGTAGGAACAAACGGTACGCCTAGTTGTGTCGGTATAAAACCGCTGTTTTGCTCGGAGCTATTCTCATGAAATACAAACAAGGAGCATTAGGTATAATGAGAGTATTACAAGCTTTTTAAATAAAAAAACCCGAAGTTCAAAGGAACGTCTTTTGAACAAAAATTAGACTTTGTTACATCAAGTTTATCAAGGTCGTATAGTAATAATTCACATAGACTACATTATATCAGTATGATCTACAAACGAAAATCTAACAGATTTAAGAGGCATGGGATATCAAAGGTGACAGGATATCGTCGGATATCAAAGTTTATTTGGTATTTTTTTTTCTTTTTTTTTATATTAGCCTACCATAGTGACTCCACTTTGCCTGATGGAAAGCAGTAGGTGGAGTCAAAGAGTGGTGGTCACCATCCTCATTGCATGTCTAGTCAATGCAGCATGGTGACCCACACTATGGCGGCCTGGTGAGATGCTTTTTCACGCCCCGCTTAAAAGACCCGGGATCAAAGTGGGAAGGAAACACGTGCGCTGGTAGAGAATTCCAGGCTTTTACCGATCGGCACAGGAAAGAAGAGCCAAACCGTTTAGTTCGGGTACGTATATTTTTGACGCACAAACGGTGACTCCTCAGGCCAGCACGTGTAGTCCTGTAGAGGAAGGGAGAAGGTGGGACCAATTGGAAGAGCTCATCAGAACACTCCCCGTGATGTAGGCGATAGAGGACTGCCATAGAGGCGACATCTCTTCGCAACTGCAGAGGCTCAAGAGACTGGGTGATCTCAGGACAGTTGATAATGCGGACTGCGCGCCGCTGCAACCGATCGAGAGCGTCAAGCAAATACTGCGCAAAGCCGTCCCAGAGATGAGAGCAGTACTCCACGCAGGAGTGAACCTGGGTCTTGTACAAAAGACACAGTTGCTCGGGCGAGAAGAACCGTCTCACCTTGTTCAAAACGCCGAGCTTACGCGAGGCCGCCTTAGTGACACTCTCGATGTAATCGCGCGGATTGAGATCCCGGCAAATATCCATACCCAGAATACTAAGCCTATCCTGCAGTGGCAGTTGAGTGCTCTGAAGAGTAGGAAGGGGAAGGAATGGAGACTTTTTGGTAGAGAACACACACGCTTGTGTTTTCTTGGCGCTGAACTCGACCAGATTCTCACAGCCCTATTAGGAAATGCGGCTCAAGGCCCGGTCGAACTCAGCGACAAGCTCCTGTCGTTTTCCCTCAACGACTGCCAGCTTGGCTGCATGATGTCCAAAATATCACCCACGAACTGTGCTGTTGTCTGCATAACAATGTATATTGCCAAGAGCCAACATGTCATTGATATGCAGAAGAAACAGCGTAGGCGATAGGACGGAGCCCTGAGGTACACCAGCGCTTACCTCCTGGAAGTCTGAGGCCACACCGTTGCAGAGAACCCTAATGCGGCGCTTATGGAGGAAGGCAGCAACCCAGTTGCAGAGTTTAGGTGGCAGACCAAATGAAGGAAGTTTGGAGAGAAGCGAGCGGTGCCAGACCCTATCGAAGGCCTTGGCAATGTCGAAGCTGATGGCCAAGGACTCCCCATGCCTATCCATAGCCTGACCCCAAAGGTGTGTGACGTACGCTAGAAGATCACCCGTGGATCGGTTTGGCCTAAAACCATATTGCCGATCATTTAACAAAGAGTGATCCTCTAGGTGGCGGATTAATTGGGTGTTGATGATCCGCTCGAGCACCTTACAGAGTATGGAAGTGACGGCTATAGGTCGGTAATTGGCTGGATCAGAGCGGTCGCCTTTTTTGGGAATGGGTTGAACATTCGCTTCTCTCCAGGCCTCCGGAACAATTCCTGAAGAATAGGACTGGCGATACAAGCGCGTCAGTACGGGAGACAACTCAGGTGTGCAGTTCTTAAGAACCACCGCCGGAATACAATCGGGTCCACTGGCTTTCCGGACATCAAGTGACCGAAGCTCCGCACGGACATCCCTCTGCTGGATGCGAATATCCCGCATTGCGGAGTCGCAGGACGCAATGGTGGGCGTGTGCGCGCAACGGTCATCGATTCGGGAGTTAGCCGCAAAGAGGTCAGCTAGAAGATTCGCTTTCTCTTGCGGCTCGTGGGCCAGTGATCCGTCAGGGTAGTTCAACGGTGGCAGCGAAGGTTGGCAATAGTTGGACTGCACGGCTTTGGCCAATCGCCAAAACTTACGGCTACCCGTAGGGTACGCGATGAGTTCTTGACCAAACCGTGCAATGCGCTGGGCATCTGCTCTGATGTAAGCCCTCTTGAATTCCCTAGTGGCTCTGTTTAGTGCTGCTTTTAGGCGATCAATGTCTGGGTCACAATGTGCGCGGGCCCTGATCCATGCGCGGTAGGCCGACTACTTTTGAGCAACGGCCCGGATGCACTCGCGATTGAACCAGGGACGGGTCTTCGTGCTGGCGACTTCACTGTAGGGGATATAATACTCCATACCGAAAGTGATTTCGTCAGTCACGGCAGATGCACTTTGCGACAGATCCCTGTCTTTAAAGCAGCGTTTAGCCCACGGGATGGATGCAAAATATTCCCGCATTCCATCCCAGTCTGCTGACGAGTAGTGCCATAACCGCCGCCTTGTTACCACAGGTCGACGAGGCGTAACAAGAGGCACTGAGGTCGACACCAGGCAGTGGTCGGAGGATCCTAGAGGGGCGAGAACCGATACGCTGTACTGCGCTAGGTGATTCGTCAGCAGTAGGTCCAGCAAAGAGGGCGCTTGACCCGTTATGTCTGGTATCCTGGTGGGCTGGAGTACCAGTTGGGTTAGGTCATGCGTGAGAGCAAATGCGTGGGCAGTTCGACCAGCGTGGTCAGTTTTGGAAGATCCCAGCCAGGACTCATGGTGGGCGTTAAAATCTCCCAAAAACACCAGTTCGGCGGTCGGAAACTGCTCCTGCGCTTTATCCGCTGCTTGACTCAGGTGGTCAAAGAGTCGAGTTGTCTCGGAGTCTCCGGAATGGGAGCGATATAGGCACACGTAAATCAGGCTCGTAGAGCCAAAATCCACGTGGAGCCAAAGGATGGAGAAGGATGTGTCTTCTAGGCAGTGCAGACGGCGACAACAAACATCCGCCCTGATGAAAAGGCACACTCCAGCCCTTGCGAGGAAGCACTCCTCGAGCACGTAGCCGGGATAGTGGAGATATGCCGTGTCGGAAGGGCGGCGTATTTGTATCTCCGTAAGAAAGAGCATGGCCGGCCGAGCCGTCTCGAGGCGTTAGTGTACGGCGCTGAGGTTTGCATGGAGTCCACGTATGTTAGTGAACTCCACCTCAAAAAGCGGGTTGGTGGGAGAGGAGGATGCCGCTGTAAGACCACTTTTCTTTTTTTGTGCTGCCATGATAGAAGAGGAAGGGGGCGTAAAAGGCATGACAGTCATCGTAGCAATGTAAACTGAGACTAAAAATGCTGTGTCATCATTTATCGGTGAAGCATGACGGTGACCGAACCGCCGCACGGAAGGGTCCCCGTATCCTCCCGGAAATGGTCGCCGGGTCCCACCATCCGGTCACCAACCGGCACGACGAGCCACTCCGTGGATTATGCGCGACCTGACGGGGCAGCCTCCCAGGGTGGTTAGCCGTGGTTGGGCCCCTCTCTATGCCGCGGGCGGCCAGCGGCACCACCGTTTTTACGGGTCACCCTGGCCGACGGTTCGATCCACGCCACCCTCACAATGACTCTACAGCACTCCACTGCTCACACACATACCACGATAACTATCACCCCTGCATCGATGGGCCTCCGGTCTCTCACTCACCAGCGAAAGGCGACACCACGAATGTTGTCACTGTAAACAACATTGTATCTACAACCAAAAATATATGCATATTTTTGGTTGTAGATACATAAAAACAAAACATATGTATGTATAATCTAGGTTCCAGGTTATTCTAGGTTTGATGCCATGAAAGTATAAATAGGACTAGTATTGGAAAGAAATAAATTACACTGTTTTAAAAAGTGAGCAAATTATTAAAATACGAAAATTCACTATGTCGATAGTAATAGTCGTCCTCTCTAGCGTACGATACAAGACTGATTATATCATGTTACTAGCCGTTCATTGGAGATATACTTTTGTTTAAAGTCACTGCTCCGCTCTTAGAGGTTGCACCGTGATATTTTATAGCCTTATTTCTCTATAAGTACTCTATTCAATACAAGAATCCAATAGGAAAAAGATTTTTACAAAATTGCCAATTACCTCTGCTTAAAGAATACTAGTAAGTAAGGAGTAGTAAGAACACGAGCGCATTATTTTCCTTAAACTGTGAAATACTTACATACGTAGGTAAAACAGAGTGTAACTCCATTTTATAAACGTAATTTTCTGTGGTGGTAGAACATCCTCAGGTCTTGGTATCGACCTTCAGAAGGAAGCTGTCAGTCTGGCTGTGTACACCCCTGGGTACGTGCAATGACGCCATGTTGTACTTTCACATATCTGAAACAAGAACAAAAATATTTATCCTATTTGTCGATGAATACAACAAGTCGGAAGAGACAACCTTCATATTTTAACTTAAACTTTAACTTAAACTTATAAATAAAAAAAAATATATGCGGATTGATTTGTGAACCCCCCCTCCATTACTCGTATGTTGAAAATTTTAAAATATATCTATTTAAAGATTAGAAAATCAGATAACAAGTTTCGAATAGCTAAATAGTTTCTTAATGACAACTAAAAACCCCACCCTACCAACTTTTTAAAGAAAACTTTGAAAAGAAAAACAGGAACACATCAAAATTGGTGTATCTGTTGTAAAGTCACACACACCAAGTAACCGACAATTATGTTTTAGTTAAATTAACTGAGCCTTAATTCTGTATGAGCTTGCCCACGCCCCGCACCCTAAGCTGCTTATCATGATTGTTTTTTAAAATTTGATTGTTAAAAGAGATTACTTTCTGTAATCATAACACAATGCAACAACTTAAATTGGCAACAAAATGAAGTCATATCAAATCATTTACTACTTACAACTGATGATTTTAGAATATTAAAAACCTAACAATTTGTAGTTTTAAACCTGTTGTTAGTTTAACATGATTTTTAGATCTAACAAATTCCGACTCTTGCGCAATAATTTATTTAAATAAATAGGAATTTCCCCAATTCATGTGCGTTTAAGGTTCTGCGAATACAAAACAAATTTTGTTTCATATATGTGAATATATAAAATTTCGAAGTGACTTGTAATTATTAGTCAGTTCATTGGATGTTTCTATACCCATTCTTGAAAATTAAATGGTTCTAGGATTATTCTCGGCATGTGTTACTGTAGAATTATTTCGTTCGTGTAAGTTAATTTAAGACATTGTTAAGCAATATACATACGTATATTAGTTTACTGTACATAAAGATGTATTTAGTCCTTGGGATTTTTTCATGTTTGTGATTTTATTAATTCCACAATAACTTTTGGTTGCGGGAACAGATTTACATGTATGGGGTTCGTTAAATTCCTGGCTACATTGAGGAGTAGAGTGGACATGAATGCGGCATACTGTAGGAGAGGCCTATGTACAACAGTGAATTGCAGTAGACTAATGTACTTATAATATATAGTAATAAGGATAATAATTGATTGATTACAATATATTAAATACAATTTGGTTTTGTAATATACGAGTGAATACATTCTCTGTAGTCACTTCTAAATTATCAAGGTTGTATTTTGGGCTTATTAAATGTAAGTGCATTGAATACAAAGAATGTTTAATTTCATTATGTTTTACATATTGTCTTATGTTAATTAAGTTAAAATCTATGGCAAAGTCCTTTGAATGTATTGTATTTGCCTGTATGATATGTGATGTCTGGGTAAGCGTTGTATGCATTAACGGGAGCCGGTGTATTCCATATGATTTTCAAGTATGATCTATTTACATATAAATGAGATGTAGAAATCTTATAAGCGTGTTACGCGTTATATCAAGTTTTTTTAAAAGGTCCCAGGTGTCTATATTACAATTAACCTAGTTTTCAGAAAAACCGATAATTTTAAGACCTCTTATAATAAATAAAGCATGTTCGACAAGGAAAAAAGGATAGAAGAGAGAGGATTACCCAACACGCACAGATCAGTACCAGGCCACTCAGAAAGTATAGCGAAAAAAAGTTTTTTTGTATGAGAGACTGGCCAGTTAGAAGCTATTATAAAAATAATTTTTAAATTTCTCTCCACATTTTTTGCGAGTTAATTGAATTATCGTGTCTTATTGAAAAATGGATTTGAGCTGGGAACATTTTCGCGCTATGATTTTTTACGATTTCAAGTGTCACCTGAAACCGGAAGAATCATTCGATAGACTTCAACTGTGTATCTTTGGTATAACGAATTCAAACGTGGTCGACTAACTTTGGGGGATGAAGAAAGAAGTGGTCGCCCTTTGACGGCTGTTACGGAGGAAAAAATGCTAGTGAAAAATGTAATCCAAGACAATTGGCGAATTATGTATCAGGAGATTCAACATATACTGCAGATTGGATCGGGAAGCCTTTACGAAATTCTACATGTGCATCTTCGCGTGAGGAGGATAGTTTCACGCTGGGTGCCGCAAAACCTCACCGATACTCAAAACCAGGACCGGGTGGAATGGTGAGGTGATATGACAAACAACAACACAAACGTGATTTGATGCAGGCTCGTCTCGGCGTATTTACGACATCATTACAGGTGGTTGGATGAGTCCTAGATTTATCAATATGATCCAGAAACGAGCGCCAGTTAACGGTTTGGGTGTTTCAAAGCGAATCAACACCTAAAAAATTAAGCGATCTAGAAGCGGGGGGAAGATTTTGAGCACGAGCTTTTTCAATTTGACTGGCTACTTTGTGTCAATCCCTTTACGGAACCAAGGAAGCATCAACGCCGAATGGTATACTACCAAATGCTTGACAGAGGTTTTCTCTGTTTTGAGCCACAAGCGACCAAACAGGGCTCCGTGGGCTACTGCTCCATCACGACAACTCGCCCGCGCTCAAAACGAGGAACTTCTTGGACAGCACGCCGGTTAAACATCTGGGTCACCCTTCTTACAGCCCTGATCTAGCACCATGTGACTTTATTTTTCCCGAAAATTAAAAATCAGATTAAAGGGAAACAATTTTCGTCGCCGGAAGATGCGTTGTCAGCGTTCGAGCAGGCTGTAAGCGGGGTGTCTGTGGCGGACTGAAAAAAGTGTTTCGAAAACTGGTATATTAGCCCCATCTAGCGCAGACAAGCTGAACGACGCATCAACTACTCTAATAAATGAATCAAAATAATTAAGTTCTTGCTACTATTAGACTTTGATCACCTGGAGTGACACGGTCTATATATATTTTTTAATTTTAATACGATTTTTTGGCAGTACAGTAAGTAACTTAAATTTTTAATATTTTATTAAAAATTAGATTATCTTATTAAATTTACTTATTTTTTTTGTAATTATACAGGTACATAATTATACAATATAACTTCATTTTTGACCTAAATGGTTTTGTCAAATAAAAACTCACGAAGTCTGAAAACAGTTTAGAAAATATTTTATATTTTTCAAAAACGTCTTGTGTCGCAAGTTCAGCTAAAGATGCTAAAATAAATAATGTACTGTTAGAAATCAGAAGAGGTTTGAGTTTAAAGTAAAAAGAACAGCACTGATAACCTAACAATTATTTATTGTACACTGATGCGTAACTAAGTAACAGTAATCAAATATTTAGTGAACTCAGTCTAGTAACGTCCGTCGACTCTGAGCGCTGCCAGCTAAGTGTGTTCGAGCCTGCTTTATCGCTCGTATTTATACTGTGCCGATTGGTTCGGCGTTGGGGGTAGAAGTAATTTGTAACACGGCCGTTCCTGCTTGCGTGTCGTCCTCGACCACTGCATCATTTTCAGCCGGTGCAATTTCATCAACTGCGCCCGTTGTGTCTCCTATAACACAATCATGCATGATCTTAGGACCTGTTGTACAAGTACAGTAATGATCCTGAACCCCTTTTTTTTTTTATTTCTCATCTTGAAGCAATTTTTGTATAAAAGTAAATTACTTCTGAGCAAATTTAGAAATAAAAAGGCAGCTAAAGAACTGTGTTAGAAGCACAAGCGTGCACTCAAGTACAACCAACACTGTTCCAACAAAATACTTTTCATCAAAAGTAATTTTATAAATAGACGTAAAAGTAAGCATCGGTTCATCACTTTACTTTAGAGTTATAAAAGAAATGTATCACGAATCATAGAATTCCGGACTTCTAAAACTCGCCACACATTGTAATAGAAAACGGCAACTGTATGACATAGCACTCACAAACCATGTCACACATTGCAAAAGGAAGAAGGCAACTGTGCGAAAAGGTCACATTGCAAAAAGGCAACTATGTGGAGTCACATATTGCAAAAGGAAGAAGGCAACTGTGCGAAAAGGTCACACATTGCAAAAAGGCAACTATGTGGAGTCACATATTGCAAAAAGGCAACTATGTGAAGTCACATATTGCAAAAGGAAGAAGGCAACTGTGCGAAAAGGTCACACATTGCAAAAAGGCAACTATGTGGTGTCACATATTGCAAAAAGGCAACTATGTGAAGTCACATATTGCAAAAGGAAGAAGGCAACTGTGCGAAAAGGTCACACATTGCAAAAAGGCAACTGTATGAAAACGTCATACATTGCAAACGACACTAAACAAAGTGCAGTTATCGTCGAGCCATCGCGTCGATGGAACCGATGTTCTCGTGAAATGGCTCACCACTCGCGAAGAAAGCAGCACAAGCATCCGGCGTCCATTCACCGCGCCAAAGCACCATGTGTTCGGCGGCCGCTTGAGTCGTCTTACCATAAGACCTGCCCAGAAGTTGCAGGCTGTAGCGGTGATGTGGCAGCACGCGCATGACCGTGTAAGGCCCTCGCATGCCGGAGTCCAGCTTTCCCGTAGATTGCGACGACTTATCCACGAAAACAAAATCACCGACGGTGAAGGTTCGTGGTTGCCGACGACCGTCGTTGACATAGGCGTCTTGACGCCGCTGGTTCGCGTCGAGTAGGGCCGACGCTCGCTGTCTCCGGAGAGTCATCAGAGCCTCTCGGTTCGTGTTATTGCTCTGCAGAGCAACGTCTCGTACCAAGGACCTGATGATAGGAGTCGCTGCATCTATGCCTATAAGTAACTGAAGCGGCGAGTGTTGAGTGGTGGCTTGTTTAGTAATATTAAGAGTAAGCTGCACTTTCCACAGGACATCGGACCATTGTATATCCTTGTTTCCCACCTCGATGCGCAGCATATTTAGCACAGTCCGGCAGTACCTTTCTGCTTGACCGTTTTCACGATGCATGCCTGGTGTAATGAAGTGCAGTGTGCTACCCAACTCATTTACCCAGTTTTTAAATGCAGCACTTTCGAACATCCTGCCGCGGTCACAAACAATTGTGGCTGGAGTGCCGAATAAAGACACAGCGTTTGAGAAAACCCTTTTAAGTTCATCTGTATCTTGCCGGTACAACGCGTACAATAAGCAGTATTTAGAGAAAGCATCTATGATTACTAGAATGTGTTTAAATCCATTGGAATCAGGGAGAGGCCCAAGAACATCAGTGTGCGTTATGTGAAATGGAATTTCCGGCTTAGTCCAGGACTCTATAGGTAATAAAGGAGCCCTAGGTACCTTTTTATGTGCTAGGCAAGTTAAACAGTGGTTTATGTATTTTTGAATGAACTGTCGAAGGCCCGGAAACCAAAAATGGCGCAGTATGAGATCAGTAGTTCTATCAATGCCAATATGCTCATGATCATCGTGGAATATTCTTAATAAACTAAGTCTATGACCCTTTGGAATGAAACAGAGTAAACGCGATTCCTCCCCAGTCGGCGTGTACTGGTAATACAATAAGTCATTTTTGATCGAATATCTAGTCGTATCTAGCTGACCATCTCTTAACTTACACATAAGATCTAGCGTTTCCACATCAGCTGTTTGCGCGATTTTTGCCCAGCTATTCGGATTACGTATGTGAGAAACGAGCGTAGGGGGATTTCGGCTAAGAAAATCGGCATGTTGCATTAGAGACCCTTTTCTATATTCCAGAGTGAATGTGAAGACTTGTAGATAAACCCACCAACGCGCAACTCGAGAGAGCAAATCCTTTTTCCGCTCAGTGAGTTTCAGAGAATTGCAATCCGTCACTATTCTAAAGTTAATACCAATTAAATAGTGGCGGAAATGCTGCAATGAGCGTACTATAGCTAAAGTCTCGAGCTCGTAGCTATGATAACGAGACTCAGCGCCCTGGGTGGATTTACTAAAATAAGCAATGACTCTTTTCATCCTACCGGGGTGCTCCTGCAACAAGATTGCACCAAAACCGACCGAACTAGCATCAGTATGAAGTTCGGTGGGTAACTTAGGATCAAATATCGCTAATACAGGCTCATTAGTCAAACATTGAATAATATATTCACGGGCCGCGTTCTGCTCTGGACCCCACACAAATGTTTCGCATTTTCTGAGTAATTTAGTAATAGGAACAGTTTTGGACGCATACCCCGAGACATACCTACGAAAATAGCCTGCTAGGCCCAGAAATTGGCGAACTTCTTTGACGTTTGTGGGTATAGGTGATCTAATAAGAGCCTCAATTTTACCAGTGCTCGGCCGCACCTGACCATGTCCAATAAGCCGTCCTAGGTATTCTACTTCGGTGTCCAAGAAAGTACATTTTTTTAAGTTGACAGAAAATCCCGCTTTACTAAGAACGAGCAGCACTTCGGCCAATGTTTCTAGACCTTCATCTACACTGTTGGACATGACAAGGACATCATCAATGTATGTTAGAACTCTACCTGTATCGATAAGGGATTTTAAAGTTTTAGATATTATCCTTTGATACACTATTGGGGCATTGGCTAATCCGTAGGGCATTTTGAGGTATTCAAAATGCCCTTCAGGCGTTACAAAAGCTGTCTTGCTGATGGATCCATCATCTCTCATTGGTACCTGATGAAAGCCGGTAGCCATGTCAAGGCTCGTGAAACATCTAAAGCCACCAAGCTTATCGATTTGGTCATCGATCAGTGGTAAGGGAAATCTTTCTTTTATTGTAATAGCGTTAAGCGCGCGGTAGTCAACGCACATCCTATCACTCCCGTCTTTTTTTTTTACGAGAATGATAGGACTCGCGTAATCTGATTGTGATTCTCGAATGATACCCTTGTCAAGTAGATCGCTAACTATTTCACGAACCCGACGCTTTTCATCTAATGAGAGTTTATACGGTCGATGACTTATTGGGTTAGGACATGTTAACTTTATTTCCATGCTGCCCGTATTCACTGTAGAGGTGGCTGTGCCAGCAATAAATAAATGAGAGAATTCGTGTATCATTTTCAATAGGCGTTTTCTCTCATCACCCACTATCGGAGTCTTATTATTCTCAACCTCCAGAGTGGCCATGTGCTGCACAACGAGCGGACTATTTGATCGAATGAGCCGTTGTTCATCGTTAGTTCGGACATACGTCAGTCCCTTTTGATTTAAAACGTCAGTACCGATTAAAATTGGCGCATTGATACAATGATCAGACACGACATACAAATCTACCTCTATTGACACCTCTGGTAATTCTAAAATTGTAGTTACGTACGAGGTAGACTCAACGTTCTGACTTCCTATTCCCCGCATTAGTCGATAAGTAGGAACACGATTAAAAGTAAAATGTTTCAAGCATGACTCCGAAATCAGTGAAACGTCGGACCCACTATCGACTAAAATATCAACGGGTACTTTTTGAACTACCGCCGCCATTACGTTTTTGTGTTTGGACTCGATTTTGAGCAAAAATTTACATTATTAAAGTTTTTGTCATTTGGGCCCTGAGATCGTTGTCTTTGGAAACAAGTGTCGATAATATGACCATTACGTTTGCAAAAAGTACAGAATTTAGCCGCCTTACACCTAGCTGAGGGTACAGAGTTAGATGTTGATGCGACAGAGTCCTGCGGTCCTGATCCTGGTGCCTCTGTTCTGTATTTTTTTGGACAGTACCACTTTTTGTGGCCAGTTTTGCCGCAGTTGGCACATAGAGCATCATATGACCTGGGTACCTCACGTTTACGCGGGTTAGATAATACATGGATAGACGGACGGACAGCATTATTGGAGTTACGAGAATCGACTTTTGGTTTGACGTAAACCGACAAGAAATCCACCATGTCTTTTAACTGTAGCTTAGCATTGGAAGTTGCAGCTTTAATCTGGGGATCGGTAATGCCCCGCACGATAATGGCAACCTTCAACTCGTCCGATAGGCCCTTAACAATATTAAGACGCAATATAGATCTACGAGCGTATTCTGCGTATGTTGAGTATTTATTTGAATCTGTGGACATGACTTCAAATAGCACTGCGGCACTATCGACGCTGCGAGGACACAGTGATCTGAATTCGATCTTAAAGTTGGTCCACGTACGGTCGTGCGTGACCCAGTCGTTCAACCAAGATTTTGCATCACCTCTTAAATAGTTGCCAATCCGGCCTAGACATTCGCGATCCCCCCAATTATTCAATTGCTGAGCGCGATCAACCTCTGCGCACCACACGTCAAAATCATGCACACTAGGATCAAATGAAGATACATAAAATTGTTGCGATCTTACTTGAATTATGTTAGGTAATGCTCCAATAATCCTGTCCACTACGTCCAAATCCCGCGCTGCACACGAAGCGGTGGTCTTGTTCAACCGCGACGTATCGGTCGTGTCAGTCAGGGATTCCTCTGTCTGCTTGCTAGCGACGGCAGATTCACCGATCGGGAGAGAAAAAGGCGGGTGGCGCTCCGTTTGAGACGTCGGATTAGAGGAAATAATTTCCGACGGTAACTTATCTTCAATCGCAACTAACCGATCAAGAATTTGATTCAGCGGAACATCACGTGAACTATGACGATGTCCATACGAACTGTCATGACGTCTACGGGAAGAACACGAGACTTCACGATGCCTAGATGATCTATCATCCTTTCGTCTCCTATTGTCACGTGGCGGTGGAGTATTGTGACGTGAGACCGAACCGCCTCGATCCCGGGACCTACTTCTGACACGCGAATGGCGTCGTTTTTTTATACTAGAAGAACGTCCCGACATGTTATATCGATATAAGGAAAACACGCACTATAATTTTAAATAACACGAAAATATAACCTCAAAGTTCAAATAATAAAAGGCGATTTTATTTGTTTGGATAAAAATAGCGATTTTGTAATCGAGCGAAAATAAGTGAGCCTTGCAAGTTCAATCCCACTTCTGATGTTAGAAATCAGAAGAGGTTTGAGTTTAAAGTAAAAAGAACAGCACTGATAACCTAACAATTATTTATTGTACACTGATGCGTAACTAAGTAACAGTAATCAAATATTTAGTGAACTCAGTAAACAAACTTCTACAGGCCCTAAGTCCTTATTTCTATAACAGAATGATCCTTTTATACTCTACCGAAAAATGTGTACCAAGCTAGGATTACCATAATTCTTAAAAACAAACGAAATTTAAAAAGAAAACAGTAATAACGAATATAACAGTAGTTTTCATAACATCGAAAGAAGTACTGTTTCACAAGCTTGTAATTTAGATATTTCCTATATTAATTAATAAATATAGTAATGCTATCGTTATATATTTCATTCCAATGCAGATTTTGGTAGTGTGTTACCAATTAAGGCTGTTAATTCAAGCTGCATATGAATATTCATACATATTCATATACAGCTTGCATATGAATATGTATAAACATTAATTTACTGTAAAACCTATTCTATATATTCTAATATTATAGAATAATAAAAATTTGAATTTAAAACCATTTTTCATCAAAATAATTAATTAAAAGTCTCACTACCTAAACTTCATAAGAGTCTTTGGTCTAAATGTATAGATGAATACCAGCAGTTGAAAATATGTCACCTACGCCACGAAACTAATATTTCTGAGGACAATAATCATTAACCCTATTATAATGTTATAAACTTTATAGTATATAAAAAAGTTCGCTGCGACAAAATTTGATCACATGGTCACCCTACTATAAATACACCCAAGAAGTTTGTCCAAACATCAATAATCCATATCCACGACAGGTGCGTCAAAGCCTTTTGTATCCCTATTGGATCGGAAACTCCTTTGATTGAAATTACAGATTATTACTCCATCCTCACACGACAGATGACGGGTCTTAGTTATGGTCCTTTCATATATCGGATAAAGGTTAGTGGAGAAACATTTTTAAAATATTAACACTCCTTGGTTTTCGGTTTAGGATAACTATAGTTTTACAAATAATAATATTTGAATTGCCTCATATACATATGTCACACATACACGTGTAGTGTTTTTTATGACTTTGTTAAGGTTTTGATATCTATTTACCCTGATTGGATTGAATGTGAGACTTTTTGAAGGCAATAAACATTTAGCAAGAAACTACACGACTGAAAAGTAATAAGGAATATAATATAAACAATGTATAACAATTTTAACTCAAATAACAACATCAATAATATTCATTGATGTTGTTATTTGAGTCATTAAAGACATTAAAGATAACATCAAAAATCATAAAGATAACATCAAAATTTTAAAAGAAAATTATTATATTCCTAAATTATTTAATTAATAAAATAAAAATGAAACACGATTAAAATATATGGAATGATTATAATAATGGAAATTGACAGCACCAACTAGGTTCGGATAAAGTAAATTCCTTGATGTATTTAGGAGTCCTGAAACGACTCATATTTCATAGGGATTAAATGTCCAAAATACAGGCATGTATAAGTACAATATTGTAAATTTTATTTTTTATTTTTTTGGTGTCGGAACATCGCTGTTCGTCACCTCACCGCAGCTAAAAGTTAGTTGTTGTGTCGGAATCGAACCGACTAAAACTTTTCCATGACTAATGGGTCTATTACAGGGACCGGCGAATTCCCTAAGAGTGACGCCTCTGGGGATGCCTGCACACCTTGGACGCTCTCTCTCACTCTTTAAGTAAATCATGATTGAGCTTTATCAATAACATTGTCATTTATATAAATTATACAGACACTTTGTATTATACGTTACGACCAATTTATCAAGTAAGTGTTTTGAACTTCATAAATAGATCCGTTAGAAATGATAAACAGCTAAAAATAAAGTAAAAATGTAACAATCATTAACATTCTTTTCACGTAATGCACGTTTCTGTTGGAACTATGTTGACTACATAAAAAAAAAAAACATTTTCCATTGATAGCATCATCAAACTATCAATAAATACAGGTTATTATACAAAATAATCGATGTATAGTGTTAGTGTATCGCCTTTCTAGCAGTGACATTGATAGTTTTGTTCTTTCATTTTGTTGATGAATTTTTTTCTATTCATTATAATTAAAAAATGTTAATAATTATTGTGTTACTGTGTTTATCATTTTAACTCTTGTAGATCCCATGTAATAAGTTAGCATTCTATTTCAAAGTCCCGGAGTTCAATACCTGTTGTGTTAAATTTTTGCCAATAAAATGACGAAGTCCTTAAAGTGGTAATATGCTCATCCGAAAATAAGTTTTACAAAATATATGCTTGGTACAACATAACTGAATATTACTTTTTACCCAACTGCCCGAGAAGGACGATTATGTGTCTCTGGTGTATGTATGTATGTATATACGCATGATGAATCTATGTGACGGGCTAGAGCTTAGCTGGCTTGGTGTTTTTCGAAATAGTAATATGAGGTATCAATTGAATGGCCCCAACAGTAAGTGTTATAAAGTAGATCATTTCGAGATTATGATGATATCCTACCCGATCCTAAGCACTGTATCTAGTATGTGCTTGTACGTAACAGGTAAACCTAAGCTTTGTTACAAATATATGTTCACAAGTTACACAGTAAACTGGTCATTGTACATGGATTATGGTTGAGATCTTCGTAAATGTTGTTTTGCGTCAAGTTTGATACATTTGAGAGCCAGCGTTGAGACGATTGAGACGACTCTCAAAGGTATCAGACTCTGTATTTATAACGCATCTCCACCCGACTGTCAACAGTGTAGAATACTACTTTTGGACAAACTAGACCATATTTGAAGCAAGCATCACCCCCGGTATAATCTTCATATAGTATTTCTAGAACTAGCTCTCAATCTTTACACTAAGCGTTAAAGCGAGACAGATGTACACTTTTGTCTGCACGGACGCGTAATGCAACCTGACCATGGCAATTTTGAAGCGCGTCATTCAAAACAATTTTCAAAAAGAGTTAGGGAGCCATAAAAAAACTCTCCTTTACACCGCTGGTCACCGAAACGTAATCTGAGAAATTGTTGTCGTGGTGGTATGACGTCATAAAAAGAGAGGATCTTATATTTCTTATTTAATTTTTATATCCCAGAATGGATAGGCAGGGGAGACTAATACGTCTACTTTTTGCCAACCATTATTAAAATTACAAACTACGAATGTATGAATCATTATACTTATTAGATGAATATTCTTGAGACTATAAAAATGTTGCTTTGTAATACTTTAAGGCAGTTTGAGAAGGTTACTGCTTCGTTAACTCGATTAGCGAACTGAATCTAACATGTTTCGCCAAGATGCTTATAAGTCACGAAAGCTTTCTGAACTTTTTCACTCGGAAAGAAACGGAAATTAACTGACGGTCGTGATAAATTTTTAACTTGGTTGTTTCTTTTATTTCTTACTATTTGGCAGTCTGCCGAATCTCAAGTAATAAAAAAGGTTTTTTGAGGAAATAGATTTTAGAATTGTTTTCACGGTAAATTTTTAATTAGTAATAATAGGAATAAGGTAATTAGTTATTTTCAGTAGTTTCATTTTAGAAATATTTTCACTTTTGGAGATGGTCAAAGACAACTTTCTCTTGGGTAGTCCCGTCAGACAGTAATATAGGTGACTAGGGGGTCGGACTGTTATCTATCAGACAGTATATACACAGTCCTAACAGTGGCCCGATGACGACAATTGGTTTGCGCCCTACAACGTAAGTGGGACTAAATTCTATATTTGGCAAAATGTGGGACGCCACTGCCTATCCCTTCGGGGAAATAGGCTTGAGTGTATGTATGTTTAGAATCTTATTATCTAAAGTCTTTTTAGACTTGTACACAAGCAAGGCTTTTAAAGAATAACAAACTCTTAATAAATATTGCCTTATTAAGCAATGAGACAACGTGTATTTTTAAAACATTTCGCGTTTAAAACAAATGAAGGGCATTACGTGACAAAGCTAAATTATATTTAATTAATAAATATTAAAGCGTAGAAGAATAATGACTTCATTTTATACAGCGATCACAAAACTCGAAGTGTTTTAAATACCGTTCCGTGCTGAAGTTTACTATTAACAGCTACAACGAGTAACTTAGAACTTGATACATTTTTAATATTCATCTTGCAAGGGTTTTGCATGAAAATATTTTATTATGAGGACTATTTTAGAATGACGGCTACCTTCAAACAGATCTCTTCAAGGAAATAGTGATGTTATTAAATATTATCATTTGCTGCTCTGCTCGTTTATATTATCACCTGATGGTAAATGACTACCGCCGCCCATGGACACCCGCAACTCAAGAGTCACAAGTGCTATTTGGCTTTGTTATTCGTTCTAACAAGCACACAAAGCCGCTAACCCTTAAAACCCGAAAACCAGTTGTCATGTCGACTAGACATGACGTGCAACGAAAATGTCAGTTTGTTGTCATTAATAAGAATACCACATTGAACTTAAATAGATAATTAATATGAGGATTGGTCAGGGATAAAAAACTGATAATGAACTTCAACAAGACAATTATTTAATTAGATTATTTGTTCTTAGTCGTGTGGCCTTGAGATATCGAAGTATCCTAACAACACAATTGTGCCACAAGGTTACCTTAAGCTTAATCGATCAAATTATCAGATGGGTCCCTTTCGTAATCGATTAATCCGCCCCTCAACATGACCCTACAATGTTTCAAACAAACAGAAAATATACAAAGCAGGCAAATATAAAATCCGCTGAGACGTATTTACCTATCACAACCAGATTTGGGAAGTGATTCTTCCGTCGTTGAAGTGTTATAGCAATTTGCTTGAAGTGCGGATCAGAATGCTTTCGAGTGGTGTAACAGGGTTGATCATGATTTGCATCCCCCTGTGGCTAAATACTCTATCAACTGCGTATTTTTTGTTTTTTTTTTGTTCAATTAGTGACTAGGCCTTTGGTATTTGGGTAATTTTTTTTTTTTAATTCTATTTTAAAGATATGTATGTGTATGTGACTTTGTTCAGTACATTGGTTTTCATGAACTTTATAGAAATATAAACAGCCGACTTGAGTGCATTTTTCCCAACAAATTGTAATAAATTGTATTTTTCACTCCTTATTTATGGCAACCAACCTTGAGTACAATAACAACAACAATTACAATTCTAAATAAAATAACATTTCATGTTATAAAAAAAGAAGATATTGCGTAACACGTATTCTCAATTTTATGTTTTTTATTCATTTATACACTGGTAACCAAACAATATAAGCTTACAGTTGTAACCTTATCGTTAATTGAAACTATATACTGCTAAAACAAATTTATATAAATAACAATATTAAATACTTAACAAGATTACAAAAAAGATGAGAAAATTGTTAAACAAATTACATTAAATACAAATTTATTATAACACAATAATATTTATTACTACTGTCTATTTAAATGGCATGGTTAGAAACTGGATTATTGAATTACATAGTATACTTAATTTATCATTATATATGTCAGTATTTGTATTAGTTTTATTGATTATTGTATTGTATCAGATGTGGGACTATTACTGATTAGGTTCAAACACCATGAAGGTGTACAAGTAAGGAGTAGATGATGTCGAGCACCTCACATATATCGATCGGGCGCGTGACCTTAGGCGTGGAATCTTTTCTTCAAGTTTAAATAGGGCCAACCAAAAACAAATCAAACAAAATAAAACTCTTTTGAAACTAACTGACAATACTTTTCTGATGATATCCTACTATCAGAGAAAACAGTTCATCAACTCGTATTTGAAGCTAGATCTTAATCTTTAATACGTTACAAGTTAACACTTAAAATGATATAAATAGTTATAAATAGCCGAACCCTTTTATATTCAAATGTGTATGTATTTCATCGAGGTAGACTACGTAAGGTTATAGACCCTTTCCTAGAGTCATGTTGGTAAATATTTAAGTATTCTGTCAGCTGGTGCTACTATTTGATTTACCGATATTACTTAACAAATTAAATCAATACTATGTTTAGTAAAATTTTCTTTCTACACATATTTGTAGTCAGCCTTGCCCAAATTTTGACGGAAACGAAATCACTGGAAACAGTTAGTTACATCATCATCAGTTGGACTAGTTTATTCTTACAATATAAAATTCCTAGAGAGTACTGTGTCATACAGAATGACTCTTTAACATTATACATACATACATACACTCACGTCGGTATTCCGGAAGGAGTGGGCAGAAGCATTACTAAAGCCGTTATGCCAAACGTTTAGACTCATTTACGTAACAGGGGCAAGCCTATTGACGAGGAAGGTATAGTAAGGGAAAAATGGATATTGCCTATACAGAGTACCAATTGCTTCGTAAAAATAAAACCTCAAGCAAGTTAGGGTCGTATACCTATGTATAGCTTGAACTTGCAGATTGACAACTTGACTCTTTTACAAATTTTTATCAATATGAGAACACTATCCAACCACTATTTTCTGTTCAGCTGATAATTACTTTAGTTGAAACTATTTTAGTTGAATCTTTTGAAGTAATAATTGAAGGAAGTGTTGTAAAAATCGCAATCCTCATTTTAAGTTCAGTAAAGTATTTCAATCAGATTTTATTTCCTTATCTTTAAGACCCCGATTCTATTAGAGTGATTATTGTGCGAAGCTGAATTTTATCGCTCTGTAGCGCATTTATCGCCACTAAAGTTTAACATTTGGAAGTTACGGTAATGGAGATATTAGGAAGTTTGTAATTGTGTCAGAGATAAGTTATCTAAACAATTTCACGACCGCTGCACACCGGGGTTTTGCTATTAGTTTTTAATTTGAGGAGTGATCGTGTAGTTTTGATACAAAATGTATTTAATCTAATAATTTTAATCTAGTAAAGCAGTTTCTAAAGTTAGCTTTATAAAGTAATCCATAAGTACCCAATAATAAATAATAAATTTGCACCAGAGGGGGTAACATGAGAACCTCCATGAACTTACATTTTTAGTATATGCTCCTCTGATGGTATTTTTACAAAATGCCTTAAAAAGGCTATAGTTATCCTGATACATACTGGTGCCACCTGGTAAAAAGAATGATCACGCACTATAGACCTATTTCTCTGTTACCTGCATTTTCCAAAGTACTAGCGACATTAATAATCTAATACGTTGCCCTAAGGGATTACACAAAATGAAATATATTTGATTCGTTTGATGTTAAAAAATGATTTACGTTATTTACTTTCTTGTGTTAACTACGTTTTAAATTCAGGCCGTTGTTTACAAACGGCGAGTTTGTTCGAGTCATCGTGTCATCAAGGGGGAGAACAGTGAGCACAAACAAACATAAATGAACCTTACTTAAGTACACTTTAATTTAATAACAGAATCTAAAGTTAGTTCAGCTTGTTTGCACCGTCCCATTAAAAAATCTTTAACTTCTTCCTGAGAGTTATTGTTTTCGTTTCCAGACATGCGATTACCGAGATTAAAAGTAAACACACTGTTCGCCGTCTATTTGTACAAAACAAAATTTGTACAACACTATTTGTAGATCAACAAATAATATTTCTACCAAAACGCTAAAACAACATCTGCAAAGAGGCCGTTTGTTTATAAAACACACTTAACTTTTAAATAAAGCTAGGATTAATTAAACCAAAGAAAGAGGAACTAGAATTGTCTTCCTAATTTAAAAACTTTGCTTGTTTGCTACGTTCCCTTTTCAAAGCTCTTTTAGATGTTCTCTTTGAATTACCTCGAAAAGATTTTTTTCCGAGATATGGTAATACATATATTTTTATGGTGTCTCTTTAAAAATGGGATAAAATAGTATCGTCCCCTTCCCATCAGCTCAGTTGGGAGACAAATACTTATGCTAAAAGGTAACTATTAAAAAAACTCCTTCGGTGTGCATTTTACTCTTAATGATAAGTAAGGTATGTATAGCAGGGCACACTGTAACTCTAATGTAAACGATTTAGAAGTGGCCTAATAGTATAGATTACGAAAATTAATAATTTAGTATACGATTCAACCGATATTGTTCATAGGTGCTATCTTTGACAGTGAAAAACATACTTTACAGATATTCAAATATTTCCTTTGCGAACATACAACTGATTCGAACATACGTAACTTTGGAAAGCCAGGTTATGGACCATGAATGGGTATGTGTGTTTCGTTCACTCAAAATCCGGTAACACACTTGCGAGTCTTGAGTTGCAGGAGGCCATGTAACCCTTCTTATTACTAGGTCCCCGAAGATCTTTAAACGCTTCATGTTCTTACCAGTCATAACTCCATATGAGTTACGGGGTGACGAGTAAAATGAATGTGCTACCATTCAATCAGGCATCATTCATTTAACAAAATGCGTTTATATAATACTATTGTGCTGTACAATAATAGTACTGTGCAATATTCTGTATTGTTATATATACGAGTATATATAGGACAATTTATGGGCAGTAATAAAATAATAATAAAAGTACACCTAATTTATATACTGTTACTGTGTGCTAGACCGGTACTACCATATCATCATCATCTCGTCCGTACGAAGACCAATTACTAGATTAATGCAGTTCCATTACGACGTAATATACTTACGGGCACGTAACGTAAATGTTTGGGACAAGCTTAACGTGTAATGTGCAATGTACAAATTTAAGCTTTTGGTGTTGTACATGTATACGGAGTGTACTTTGCACGTGCTTTTCTATTATTTAAGTTTTGAGTTGTTTTCGGGTGGCAGTTGTATAATGTAGTCACAGTTTATCAAACTAAAATGCTGTCTAGAGTTCAAATACAGAATAAGGTAGGTCATTTTACAGATAGGGATTAACAGGTTTCCACATCAATATAATAAATAATTTTGTAGCCATGGACATAGGCCTCTCCCAAGATGGCTGGCAGGAGCTGGATGCGAGAAGTCGAAAATAGATCGAAGTTGCATGCAATGGGAGAGAACTATGTCCAGAGTGGACTGCGATAGGCTGATGATGACGATGATATTGTTAAAAGTATAAATTAAAATTGTATACGAAAATCCCTCCAAGGGTAAGAAAATAGTTTATGATCATCGAACAGTTGAATTGTTTTAATCAATATATAAGAATATACATACAATAGATGTATATCACATGTATCCCCGAACGGGTAGGAAAACGCGACTCAAAAGCCAAAATTTTTCAGACTTAGTTTAGTTTCACACACGTAATGGGGACCATTGCCATCAACCCTATGCTGCCTAAACACAGTTTGGTAGGTGACAGTCCGATCCTTAATTCTATTACGACACCAACGGGAAGAGATGGTCGACCCGTTCTACTCCGCCGAGGACAGACTCCATTAAGTTATTTTCAAAAAGAATCAATCTATCATCGGTTTAACAGCTACGATGTCACAGACAGACACTTATCGAGCAGAGACCACAGATGGGCGGACCGATAAAAATGCACATTTCAAACTTATTACTCTCTTCCTTTATGTGTATAAATGGAGGTTAGTAAAAAAGTAATTTATATTTTTATACGGCTAATCATTATGTAGTACTTATTGTCCTTTTCATATAGGTATGCAGTATACATGTAATATATGTAGTTTACTTTTCTAGTTTTTTGAAACGAAGTTCCTTATGGGGCGTTGTGGAGGGGTACCCTAGCCGGCAAAAAACGTCCGTAAAGTTAAAGAAAAAAGCGTAAGATTTTTATATATAGTCTATGTATGATGGCTATACAGTGTCTAGTGTATAGTCTCGTGATGACTATTACTGACAGTTTGCTATTATTATTCATGTAAATAGCTGTTTCTTTGTATATTATTATTATATAATTTTATAAATCATTGTAAATAAAATAAAGGTGTGAAGATAATTTTGTAAAGTAGTTTTATTTTTATTTTTATCGATAGACAAATCATAATAAATAATCAGACTTTAAAGAAGTAGACCGACTTCAATGCGTCTATCATAAAATGTAAGACTAATGTGGTTTTCTCATGGATGCCATTGTCACATCTAGACCGAACTTTCGTCTAACTACCCTTGAAGTACATCCTTTCCAATAAAAAAGAATCATCATAATCGGTTGGCATGATATTGAGTTATTCGTCCATTTGTCGCGCTCATGCTTAATGCAAATGTAAGACTTATATGGTTTTCTCATGGATGCCATAACGAGAATTGGACCAAATTAAAATGGGACCACACGGTCATCAAAAAAATCATCAGGATCTGTTCATCCAGCCGAAAGTTATAAGGTTACAAACATAAAAAAAAAAGAGTCGAATTGAGAACCTCCTCCTTTTTGAAGTCGGTTGAAAATGTATACCCGAATAATTATTTTCCTTATACCTCTAATTTTTTTTTTATAATAAGGAACTTCGTTCCTATTTAGTGTCCCACGACACCACACAGTTTTTTTTTTAATTATTTGGGGGGACAGACAATCAGACGGGTCACCTGATGGTAAGTGATAACCGCCGTCCATGGACACCTACAACTCAAGAGTCGTAAGTGCGCTGCCCGCCTTTGTGGGTGATAAGGGGTAGGGGGAAGCGGAGAAGGTCTTCCTTCCAGCGATTTCCCAAATAAATAAAATACAAAGAAATTTAAAGACTGGAAACACAAACCCGCTCTTGAAATGCCTCCGGCATTAATTAAAAATACAAGAGCTTCTTTTATTTTTTATTGATGTTGATTTCAAATTAAAAGTGCCAGGTAAGATATTCGTAGAAATTTCTCGTGAATCGTCATTAGCGTTGTTTAATAACGACAAATTCACATCATCAAGTCTTTGATTTAATTTTATCCTTAGAGTGCGTTAGCAGAATACCAGTTCTTGTATTCAGAGCGTTGCAGTACTCCATTTTCAGCCTATTACGTCTTCTAACTCCTTTTCTATCTCTGGATTGGATGAACTAATTGTAAAGAGTATAATATGTTGCATTTTGTTTATTTTTTTTAATAAGTTTATATCCGACAGTATACATACAGTGCCCGGTTGACGCCAACAAGCTTGCCCACTATTGACTAAATTATAGTTGGCACTAGATTAGATTAGAGATTAGAGTCGTAGACTCTGCCTACCCATTTGGGGATAAAGGCTTGAATGTATTTCAGCTAAGGCCTGTCCTTGACATACTTAAAAGTTTTTAGACATTAATCTTCCGTGACCTGTTTCTATTTGAATAGGCTTTGGTTTCAATATTTGTCAATATAATTATATTTAAAAGAGAAAAAAATTAAAATAAAATTATGTATAATAATATAGATTTTTTTTTGTTCTATTTCTCTTATAATTTTCTTTTAGAGAAAGAGAAATTAATAAAGTAATATTGGTTGTGATAATAATGGTAGTGTTTTCAATGCCATTTCAGTTGTTTAAAATTAAAGGCAGAAAGGAGGCCACACTGTTTGTTTTAATTCGCATATAGGGTCTGGCTGTTTGTAGAATTTTGTAGAAGTTTGCTTTCGAAATAACATCATATTTGCTTGATCAACATGCTATAAATCATCTCGAACTTGACAAAGAATAATTTAATTCTTTTTTCTTCTTTAACAAAGAAGGATAATCGTTATGAAATTATAAATGTCCTAATAGGATAGCAAAAATGAGTTCCAAGACATTGTTAATGAGTTTGCTCACCTCGTGACTATACTCACACATCCTCATTTTCTGATTATATCCATGTTTGCCTTTCTTATTTCCTCTGAAAGATCTAACTTGATCCCCAGTCGCTATCATCTCTCGTTTTTCGTTAAATCTTTGCCATTTTACTGCAGACCTTTATGAATCCCGATAATAAGATTACACCTCCCGACGTGTTCATGTCACTATAACTTAATTCCTTTTAATATTTACGTTGAAAATTGAGCTACAATTTCATAAAATATTCACTCCTTTGAACTTTGTAAAGAACTTTATTACCTAGATATGGAGAGGTGTATTTTAACGGGATTGAATTAAATCTTTTAATAGTAGTACATTAAAGTCTTTAAGTCTCTTTTGATCTTTATTTTATGGTTCATATAAATTATAACATCTTAATTTTTTATTAAAATCGTGTTTGAATACAAGTGTATTCAAAAGTACAGGTGCTTCTCGATACTTGAGACGTTTAATATAGAGATTCTTTTTTGAAGTATTTAATTACTTATTTACTTACATAAAATGGAAATACCACATACAAAAAGGTTTAAATATATATAATAAATATTTGTATTAAGCACAAATCGATTTATCACATTGCTGTCAAACCGTCACGACAGGCAGGTGGCCAAATAGTTTATTGTTTTTACCGAAAGATGGAGGGTTATTTGTTTAATTCATCCTTCTTTTTATTTCTGTACATATATACAGAGTTAGATTATACTAAAAAGAGATAGAGGAAGACATTGTAACAAATATATAAAAAAAGAAAAAAAAAATGTATGCTGGGTAATTTCAAACTAAACTTGTTATTACTTCAACAAGTTTCTATTTATTTTATGGTAGAAACAGTGTTTATAAGAAGTGATTAAATATTCAAGTAATTCTCTTTAATCGGGTCGCAAAACGAGGCAAGACAAAAACTAAATACTCGCGAAGTTTCTAAGTTCTAGTTTCAGTAATTGTTTTGAATGTGTTGCTTTATTTATAATTATATCACATCTTTCTTATAACATACATAAGTATGTATCACGCGTGGTTCCCCTAAGGATTAGGCAGAGGTATATTACACACACACACATTTTGCCCATTGAAATTTGGTCCCACTAACACCAACGTATTAGGAGGCAAGCCTATTGGGGTCAACCGGGCGCTGTGTGACTGTACATGATGTGTGATAGATAACAGTCCGATTCCTTAGTCACCTTTTACGACACCACTGGGAAAAGATGGAACACTGAAAGAAGGGGTGGCCCTATTCTACTCCACCGTGAACACATCTTAACTACACCACTCTTGTTTTTTATTTTTTGAATTTACAGCAATACAAGCAAATTAAGACATGCATTTTTGAGTATTGTTGGTTGTTCGTCATTCGTTCGTTGGAATACAAGATACACGTCTTAACTTTCAAAAACATTTTGTCACGATAAACACTTATAAGGTACCCCAATGTACATTCGCTTGAACCTCAAGGGAATGCAATTACAGTCTTCCGAGAAGGAAGAGCACACTTATCGCGTTAAAAAGGGAACCGAGGAACAATTTTGTGAATTTTCTGAAGTAAAAGTATACCTGCATTATGTATCTTGTCTTTGGAAACACGAATTGGCTTAATTTGATGTACGACAAAATTCCATTCTGCTTGTTCAGTTCTTAGTGGTATTCTTTTAACTTTAGCAAAGAATGTGAATACACAAATGTACTCACATAGAGCAAGATTTACAATTACCTGCGTTCTAACCCTATTACCAAAATTAGGTACCGATATTAATAAATCGGATAAGTTTTTTGTTCGTTAGTTTGTTTAAACGAGTTAACCTCTGATTTTGCCATGTAATACACCAAAATTTCCAAATGTATTAGTAATTATGCAACCCATTTACAGATTGCACAGAAGCTACAAATAGAGATCCACTTCATCTTTCAACTCCAAAACCCACGTAGCCTGGAAGATATTTCTTCTAAAACACAAGGTCTTTGTTTGGTGTAGAATAAAGAATATATTATTATTATCAATTTTTTTTATACATAAGCCTACCATAGTGACTCCATTTTGCCTGATGGAAAACAAAAAGTGGAGTCCAAGAGTGGTGGTCACCATCCTCATTGCATGTCTAGTCAATGCAGCATGGTGACCCACACTATGGATGCCTGGTGAGATGCTTTTTCACGCCCCGCTTTAAAGACTTATCCGTAACCTACCTATCAGTAGGCTTTTTTTTAATATTAAATAGTGTATTTATTGAGCTCACATATACAACCAGTATAGAACTACGCCATATTTTCCCGGTGGTGCCGTTAAAGAGATCGCACTGTTGTCTATCAGACAGTACATCATATATCAAATACCCGGTTGAAGGCAATAAGCTTGCCCCTATTACGTTAGTGGGATCACCGACACGTACAAAAAAGGGCTACGTGCAGCAATGGACGGTGATAAGCGATAATGATGATGATAGTTACTATGAAAAAGGCTAAAAGATTTATTTTTAAAAATTTTAATATTTCCTTAGGAATTATGAAAACATGGTATTAATTTTCGAGAAGAAATTATAAAATAGATATATTTTAATTTGAGTCTCAGGATTACTTCTGTCCATAAGTAGATAAACATATACTTGGTGCTTATTAAAACAATCTCATAAGGTGGTGAAAAAAGGTAATTGTATATAATCAATATGGACCTATTACTTTGTAGGTTTGTTGGACACTGCCACTGCTAAGATAAGTGTCAGTTGACAACAGCTACCCTTATATAATACTCTAAGGGCCTGTTTCACCATCTTCAAGTAAAGTGTAGATAATTGCCAGTTAACGTTAATTGGCAAGTAAAAGTTACAAGTAGCTGCTATCAATTTCAGAAACGAAAATAGAGCTTCGGTTAACAACTTGACGGTTATGATGTAGCAAACCATACATTTTAAATTTACGTCATATGTCATTCGTGAAACGTTATCTGTTGTCATTTTCGTGTTATTTAATTGCAGAGGCAAGGGCAAATAAAAATATAAATCGATCACACGCTCAAGTCAGTGATTGATTATATTATTACTTATTATATTACATTTAATAAAATTGTGTACTTGGGTTACTGCAGACTTCGACAGACGACATCTAACAAAGAAATCCGTTTCATCTAGATCCGTGAAATAATCAAAATGAAATTTAAATACACGAATCCTCGGCATCCGTTGTTGTCAACTCTCTAATTCATCTAATTGATGATCAATCAAATCAAATAAATCCATTTTTAAATTTATCTTTAGGATTTTATCGTCGCAGGATATTTTGTGGGTAATGACAACGTGGTATATAATAATCCTTCAAGTAATGACGCTACTTTGCAGATTATGTGGCAAGTAAGATACCGGTCGGTTAATCCTATGATTAACGCTACTTGAAGGTCGTGAAATTGACTATTTAAGTTACTGGCAACCGTAACCGGCGAGTAGCCTACTCGGCACTTTACTTAAAGATGGTGAAACAGGCCCTAAAACTAAAAAAAAAACAACCTTGGTGTTAGCGAATTAGCAGTCAAAAGTCTAGTCCTTTTATAAAATGTTCGAATTTAAGTTGAAACGTAAATATGTTACATATGTATGTCAGTTACTCAATGGTTATAAAATTAATATTAAGTCAAAGTGTAAAACGTGTCATAATTTTTTACTAAATATGTAGTTGTATTATGATTTCTGCAGTATTAAAAAGTCATTAAATAATATATATTTTTATTAATGTTGAAAAGTAAGGATTGTAGAGAGCTCAGACCTTTCTCTTTCAATATACTTATAATATTTGATTTGATTAGGCCATTGGACCAGATTTTATTTGGAAAAAAGTGGGTATTTATCCTATGCCTACAATTTCAGATACAAACGTGAGCGTATCTAAATAAGTATAACTAACTCTATAAATAGCAAAAAACTAATTACACTAAAATTTGTTTTGTTTGTCCAAATTCAAAAACTCGCGTTGTTGAAAAGAGGCTTCAGCTCGCTATCTGCTTGTCAAAGGATTCAACAACCATATGGGTACGTTTGTAGCTTTCAGCTGATCTATATGGCTTATCTAAAGCGATCGTATCGCAATCTAGTACATTATTCAAAGACTATATTTTAAGCTTTGGAGAAAAGAGACAAAAATATAATTAGTAGCCAACACGTTTCGAATCCGTGTTGATACACACTGTTGACCCATTTTTACATTACTACGGTTAAGCCAAAACAAAAGGTTATCATTTAAGTTAAGCAGTCTATTTACGTTTGCATTTAGGTGTATAACACCGAAGCGCTTAGAATCTTGACGCCTAAAGTGATTCTGACGAATTAGTTATTATTAGACAAGTCACACGTCAGGACGTGAGCTGTATTTTCTCAATATATTTAAAATGGAGGACTTATTGTATGTAAATTTCTAACCTTGAAGAACATTCAATTGTATCTCATTTTTTTATCATAACATATTTGTTCAAAAGAAAGGTCTTAACAAGAATACTACTAATTGGAATACAGAGGCATGACATAAAACGGGTTACCCATCTTAATTTTTCATAAAGTCTGTCGTGTCTGTCGGCCGTTGGTCCGTTGTTTTTTTGCAAAAATAGTGCTTATAAAAATAATAAATACTCGAGCGAACAACTGATATAAAAAGTAAAAAGGGAGTATAAGGATATTTCGTCAAAAGCAAAACTACCAAAAGTATGGTATGAAACCATACGAACGTCTATGCAAACATACAGTCATGCCTACATCTTCATAATAATATTTTTTACGCACTTACGCAATATGAGGCAAGCCTATTACCGTCATCCGGGCACTGTGTGACTGTATATATACTGTATGATAGATAACAGTCCGATCCGTCTTTTATGACACCCACGGAAAGAGTAGTAGTTCTATTATACACCACACGGCTAAAACTTTATGCTTACATCTTAAAAGTGATGATCTGAATATCATGATCTGCATTCTGAATACAAAGTTGAGCTATTTCATCCGTCTAATCGTCCCGGCTAACCCTCATCAATTCAGAGGATTTGCGGTTGACTATTATTTGTACTCAGGTATTTGAGTAATTGGAAAACGATAATAAATTACACCATGGTTTACCTACTTCGTAATAGATCGATCTGCATGATTAGTTTTGAATTAAAAGCTGATAATACACTTGGAAATATTTGAAATTATTGCTTCTGTGTCAAAATATCCACCTTAAGGCTTAAGAAACATTTGAGGTATTTAAAAGTTAAGTAGTCAGTATTATCATGAGTGTTATGTATGTATTACTTACTATACTATACTTAAATAAATAACATTTAATTTTTATTACATATTACATATCCAAATGTTATTTAAATGTTCGTCATTGTGATTTTAAAATGTATAAAGAAAAATTAAAAGCGACGGTTACATAAAAAACAAAAATAGCTAACGGAATTCTTTCACGTAGGTGCCTAATGAACAGAAATTTGATTATAACAATAGAAATCAGGATGTCCACTAACCTACTCTTAAGGCTAAAAGTACGAGAGTTATACACAGATTTATATTGATAGTATAAGTAGATAAATAAAGTTTCTCTATTCTAATTTGTTCAGAAATGTAATGAGAAAATATGAATCCTTAAATAACGGTAATAACTCGAAGTACCGAAAATGTCACCATTCACTATAAGCCTATGGACTTTTCTGAAACCCAAAGCGTTGTTTAAAAAGTTGTAAGTAAAGTTTACGAACGATGATGACACTCCGTTAATAGCGCAGCGTTTCAAGTATCCGAAAGTTTAGTTTCAGTTAGTAATATAAGGCATGACAGGCGCTCAGACGGGTCACCTGATAGTAAGTAACAACAGTCGTCCATGGACACCTACAACTCAAGATTCGTAAGTGCGCTGCCCGTGCGTTTGTGAGTGATGAGGGATGGGGGTATGCGGGAAAGGGAAAGAGGAGAGGGTTGGGAACGAGGAGAAAGAGGATGAGGGTAGGGGAAAGAGGATAAGGGGAGTGACGCCCTTCGGAAACCTCTTTTGAGGAAATGCAAATAGCGTTTACCGCATTCATGCCTAAGCATGGCTCTACCCCCATAAACATAATATCGTTTATGTTTATGGGGGTAGAGCCATGCTTAGGCATGAATGCCTATTGTATCGTCGTGTTATGTTAAACAGATTAAAATGTTTTTAAAGAATTAAATTATGAAATGCCAGTAAATCGTGGTAATCCGATCGGTATTTCCAAAGACTAAAATTTTAGTAATATTTATAATTATTATTACAATAATAGTTCAAGCCACCGCTCAAGTTATAGAAGCAAATCGTTAATTAATAATGTATTGAAGAAGTTACTACTGCTACCAAATTGCCATTTATAAAACTACTACTCAAGTTCTTGGAAACGGCTAGAGATCTTAAAACACTTCAAAGAATATATATTATATTCTTATGTAGAATATATACTATATAAGCATCTTCCGTGCCTGTCATTTTTTTTCTCTCCTCGCATCCTCCATCCCTCTTGAGCATAAAAGGTGGGCAGCGCACTTACAACTCTTGAGGATGACGGTGGTTGTCACTTACCACCAGGTGATCCGTGTGTATGTCTGTTCGTCTGCCCCCTATCCCATACAAAAAAGCTAAATATATTTGATTTAAATTTAATATTTAAAAAATATTCACTACCTTTTACAGTTTTAAAAAGTTAGCATAATTTAAGTACTGCACTAATGTAAATGTAACCATTAATGTTTCTACACTGTATTGCTCTCACTGTAGTAGTGAAAAAGTTATTTGGTCGTGTATTCAAACTGAGGACCTACAATTAATGGTTTTTTTTTTCTTTGGTGATAAACACATGTTTTTTTAAGTAGGAAAATCATGAAGAGACGTCTATATTGAGACATACAAGATGACACGTTTTTTTTTTATTAGAAGAAAATTTTGCTTCTTTAAATCTAAATCAATATCATTTAGCCAGGAGACACAAAATCTAAATAATGACTACACAGTTCTCATATATACAACTCAAAAACTTTTATTATTCATAAAATACCTAAAATGTAGATTTCTTTTATCAATATTTATTTCACACTTTTGCACAACATGTACAGAGGCGGATTTAATGCCATAGGCATTCTCTACCAGCCTATGTTGTATAAATATATTATTGTATAAAAACTATCTATATAAGTAATAATAAATGAAAACATTAACAAATAGTTAAATGTCTAATAATAAAACCAAGAGCATAAAATAAAAAACGAATACACCAGTGAAATTTCTTATGTACAGTGTGGCTGTAAGCAGGACCAGCAAATTGCCAAGCATTTTTGTCAGCCAAATAATAATGTACTTTGTAATATGCCTGTTTACAAACGTTTTATTAAATATTATAATTATTTATATAACTATACATACGTATTATAAATTACTTCTCACTAAGTTTAAGAATAAATTTTATTTTATAATTTAACACAGCTTCATAGGTACACGCTTAAAATGCATCTCTGATAACGCCGAAACCTCAACTAATTGTAAACCACAATACAATACACAATAAGCAGGCCACAATTTAAATTTTTGAATGAACAACTTAAGTACTCTTATCGAAGAGTAAATAAACATCACGTTGTACATAAAACGGGCAGATAAAACTCGAGATCAACGAAAATAAAATACATTCAGGGAACTGTTATCGATACTGCAGTGCACAAACGTTTACTTGCTGACGGTACTCACAATAAATTCAGTGTCATTTTCTGCAAAAAATCAACAAGCGATAAACAGCAACGTATAAACTATTAAGCATCTTAATGTCTATCTATAGTCTATCTATATAGTCTATCTTAATGTCATCTTAATATATGTCTTTATCAATATCTTATATAAAATAAAGTAATTAATATTTCATTGCGTCTATATAAATACTATACGTAAACATGATAAGGTACTGCAGTTTGAGCTACGTTAGCTAAGTGTTACGTCATTCAATGTATTGCTCTGGATACAAGATTATAACGTTATTATAGAATATAGGCCACGAGGACGTATGTAGCACATCGAGGCGTTAGGTTGACACCAAATCGATATAGTGAATTTAAACCTCCTGAAGTCGTATACGAAGTAGTAATGTCAAGTTAATATACTAAATCCAATGAATAACCTGTCGAAAAATACTTAGTAGTTAGTTAGTTAAGGGGTAACAAAAACTTTCTTTCAATTTCTTTTCCGAGAGCAGGGTAGGGGTTGACTGTTGATTCAAATCAACTTACATAGTATAAAATATATGTAGAGAGACTTGTATATATATATATATATATATATATATATATAATCAAATTAGTTAATGAGCATCATACTGACATGTAACTGTAGTTATACGCATATAAATAATAATTAATCTAAAAAATAAAAAATTGACCACTCCCACGACCGTTTATTTTATAACGTCAGCATCCAGGGCACAAAAACCACACCACAAATCGTTTTGATATTTTCTATCATCAAAACCAATATATCGGCAAAATGTTGGGCATCTATCAGTTTTCAGTTTTCATATCAAGATATAGTCATCCATTTTGGTGTATCATCTATCTCTAATTAAAGCATAAATACTGATCTATTGATCTATCGTGATCAGAACGATCAGAATCAAACCCCCACGGGTCATCACCTCACCAGAGCTGACGGTGAGGTGGTATGTCGGACTCGAACCGACTAAAACCACACGGTGTTCCGTCATGAGAGCGTCTATTGCTAGGGACCAGGGATACCCTCAGAAGGAAACATCCGGGAACCCCAGCAGACCTTGGCCACCTGCAAGCTAGCAGGCGACCACACTTTGGAATATGGGGGCCTTACGCCCCCCACATCAAATAGGCGCGCATGGAACACGTACGTCACGCCAACGTCTCAGGCCTGCTTCTGCTGGGGTAACGGTCAGCCCAGGCCAGCGCTTATGGAGGTCGGAGATCAGTGTTTGCTCTCCGACGTCTGGTGCGTCTTCTGCACGATGGGAGAGTACTTGTTCTCTCCCTTTCCCGTTCCGCCGCCTTTTTGGCCAACATCACCTCCTCGCAAAACGAGGCGGTAGAATCCCATGCACTCTCACTTTGGACAATGGACAGAACCATGGCCTCTAGCGAGAGGCTTCCCACACCAATAGCCATCACGAGGTCGTGTCACAGATGCGCTCACGCTGAGCACTCCGCTAGGGTGTGGAGTGCAGTATCCTCGTGACAGCCTCCGCAGTGGTGGCACGCAGACATTGGCTCCCGGCCTATGCGTGAATCCTCCAGAATGGGTCTTATCGCCACAATTCTGGCATGCCCTGCGCTTGGTCGCTCAAGCCGTTCCTTCCACTCACTCACTAGAACCTGGTAGAGCTGCGACCGTTGCGCTTCGTTTTCCCGAGGCGCAGGTCTCAGGTTTCGCTCCAGCGCTTCCTTGCGCCACAGGTATAATGCCGGAAGGATTTTGGCATCCAGGTCCCAGGGGGCAGAACCGGCTAAGAGACTCGCTGCTTCGAAGGATATCGTGCGGTATCCTCTTATGACTCTAACGGCCATCGCCCACTACGGTCGCCACAGTAAGAAGAGTCTCCGCCCATATAATAGTTCGTGATCCTGGCCAACCGAGACAAACGTCGTTTGTTGAATTACTTAGATTTCCACATAGGACAAAAATGTGTGTGATCACTTGTACTTAGTTTCAATGTTTGTATAGTCGCCCGCGACATAGGAAGACAGGTTTTGCCTTTAAACAGCTGAACACTTTTGTAACAAATATTGCGTACATACGTAGAAAATTTAAAACTTTTCTATATTTTATTAAAGGATGTGTGATATATAAGTGTGATCTTTTTAGATATATCACTACGTTTAGTAATCATCTTACGTCAGTAACTAGTGAGTTCGTTTGATTTACTATAACTCTGTTGAAATATTTTCTTATACGAGAATGGTTTGAAGATTTAAATGATTTTTTTTTTGCCGGCTTACAAAAATCAGATAGTATCAGAGAAATCAAATAGTAGTATGAGATATCTCAGTAATAAGACAGTTGATTTCCAAACTTTGCATCTATTAGACTGTTTATTGTTAAGTTAATATAATTTGTAGTAAAACTCTTTAAAGTTTTTTCCATCCATCTAAACTTTCGGAAACCTTACTCATTTAGGGAAAAGCAACGCAAGCGTTACTTCATAACCGGTTTTCTGTTAGGCCCTATCGCCGCCGTCGAGTCGGCCCAATCTTGCCTATGCATGGCTCTACCACTGATAATAAACTTCTAAGATATCTCAGAAAATAGTAACAGAAAATTGCAAAACTTATTCTCGTTTTCGTTATAACTAACCTTATATGATGTAATCTGATAAGAAATTTGGCGCAACAGTTATATGAAATTAATGTATCTAAGCTAACTCTAAAATCGATATATTTAAAAGTATACGTAACTAAGATTACGTGAAAATGTGTATAATTAATCTTATATTATATATCTACACTTACGACTCAGGTACTAACGATAAAGTTTCGTGTTAATGATCGTGATTAGACAAAATGTTGTCTTCAATTTAATTCAACAGAACGTTAATCACCAATATTAATATCTCGTTAAATTTAAACAGACATTCATTATCATAATTTTTATTATCGGCATCACGAGCCTATTTGTCAAAATGGCAACATCAATTTTATCATTACTTAACTAAAAGTTCGGAGTGAAAAATATTATATACCTACCTATTGATACTAGTCCTATTTGTTTAAATTTTTAATGTTCTATTAAATTAAACTTTTAGAAAATGGTGAGTAATTTCAAGGTGGCATTGGAAGATGCATATAAACCACATTTTGCTGACTAACATTTGTTCTAACTAACTAACTTACGTAATAGACAGGAAACATAGACTGAAATGAAATACGAAAATTGGAAACACATTGAAAACGAAACTTGCTTATACGTATAAAAATATTACTAAGGCTTCACGGTTAAATCAATTTAATTATATTAGTGTACTTTTAATATATATTACAATGAGTTAGTGATAGGTTAAATAGAATTTTACGACAACGTTCAACATCCGAAGCTCCGTATGGAATGGATGAATACTAACTGACCAAATTCAACCTAATGCCGATGTTGCCACTCACAAAAAATAAAAATACCATAACTCAGTGTGGTTATAACAAAATATTTATTGCTCGTTATGCTATATGCTAACATACGTCTGGATTGGAATTCGAATGTAAGCAAGACTGAGGCTCGAGCAGGTCAGGGTTGCATACATGTATCTCAAACTGGCTGATGCCGATAATTTCGAGCACATTCAGAACTGTTTCTTAAATCCTTTTTTAACCCTATTCTAGACTGAGGTAGATTTATTTGCAACAACTGCCCCACTTACGTAATAAATTTTCTGTTCAATATTGAGTTGAGAACCGGCAGTTTACTGCGCTTGTGGCTCGCAACTTATCCGTGTTTATGCAATATTTATATTCTGTATTTATTACAGTAGTTAGAATACAAAATTTATTGCAGCTGTTGCACTATATTTCATACATATTGTGGATATAGAATAAGAACGTAGTAGTACTCAAAGAAGAAATATTATTATGTTTAAATAATTAGATATAAAAAAAAATAGAACAAAAATATTCATTATCTGCAAGTTTAACACTGGTAGAGCCATGATTTGGCATAAATGGATACGATACCACGGCCTCACAGAAAAGCGGTTGTGAAGTATAGCTTGTGTTGCATTTCCCCGAAATTAGTAAGGTTCCCGGACTCCCCTAATCTCCTTTCCTCTCTCATCATCACTACTCTCTTCTTTAGGCGGGCAGCGCACTTACGACTCTAGAGTACATGTATCCATGGATGGTTGTCACTTATCATCAGGTAACCCGTCTGTTCGTCTGTCCCCCCCCCCCCTATATTATATTAAATAAACTGTTAAATAACTGTAAAATTTAAAACTACTTCTAGTTGACATATTGAAATTAAGCTTTTATGTGTAAGTATAGGTTTAAACTACAATACTGTAATTATTTAGCATCTTGGAAATGATGTGAAGCTTTGCTAGTAAAACTTTTATCATTTGTTTTGACGAAGGTAACAAATTAGGTTTGGTAACTTGGTCTGGTCTAATGATGAAGCTAGCAAAACCGCAGAGAGTTTTGGCTTATTAGTCTTGTTCAACGAGTCGACTACGTTACACTTATGAGCACGTTTATATCGGTTTTTTAAAGAACACATTATAAATGATTAAACTACATCTTCGTGCATTGGGTAAGGCATCTTTATATCTATTAATGTGCGAAAAAGCATTCTTGCTCTTACAAATATTAGTGTATATATACATAGATATACTGTGATACACATTATTTAGAATTCAGATTTTTGTGTTACACGATTGAATGACTTGTGACTGTGTAATTATTCCATTACATTATTTAATTATTTAAATTTAAAACAAAATTAAAACAGTTAAAGTTTTATTAGTTTCTATTTAGCCATAACAGTTCTAATTAAGTTAAACAAATAAATGCACGTCTTATAAATTATCCTACACAGAAAAAAACTAAACATCAACACACACACAATTATGGCAATTTATACAAAGACTGCACTTAAAAGTCACGACTGTTTTATTGTATAAACTAAAAATAAATTGTATTAAATCACGAATGTTTCCAAAGATAGCCGAATAGCCACGATCAGAAACGCTTTTAAAGCGCCTCACATTCTTTTATGTGCGTATTCGGGCGGAATGCTTTCGTATAACAAAGATTTGTATAAACCAAAGGATATGTGCAGTATTGGAAAAGATTCGGATATTCCGATTGTATTCAGGACATCCGAATCAGTCGTGCGTACTTTAAAACATGTTAGAGGCGTTAGATAGTAGTGTAATATGAACAAAAGCTTTAATTTATTTGGAAACCCTTTACCTTATAAACTTTTTTTACATTTTTTTTATATTATTTTTACTTTTTTTTATTTTTATTTAAGAAGTGTGTTTATAAAAAAAAAACTAAAATTATTCTTCAAGAACGAAGTATTGATGTAAATTAGGTTAGGAGTTCATATGTTTTCTGCATTAACTAACGTAGTTTTTAAAATGAAATTGCTTTGACTGCAATTTTAACTCTCAATTGTAGCCTATGCTGAAGATATGCCTCAAGATATTTCACTTGGATGTTTCACTTGAACTTTTCTGTTTTAGCAGAACATTAATAAATATAACTAAGTTACTAAGGCGCAGGCTCGGTATGCTGATTTTATTTACAAGTACAGTTATGCTCATCTTCACTGCACTTGTATTCTGGTTTAATTTTACTATCTGCAGAAGTATCACTTCACCGCCGCCCGCGTCTAGTATTGTGTGTCCAATCCCTACACGGAATAACTCTTTGTGTAAATCTTAAATTGTTATTCTTAGTCTAAGAGTTCTATATATTTATTATTTGAATGTTTGTATAATCCTATGTGACATAGGAATTAATCCTTATGCGGGAGTTGTCAATAAAAAAAAGTCATTACTTCTACTACTACTTAATTATTTGTAATTAGCTATTAAAACATATTCTCATAAACAAGTTCTGCTTTTGGAGGTTTGTCTTGTTGCAAAGGAACCGGAATCCGTACTTTGGAAGGGCCTACAGGGTGGACTTTGTTTGGATATATTTTTTCAAATTATAAAAGTTTCCTGTATATCTTATCTTAGAAGCTTCAACTAGACTAACGACTAGTTTTCTAAAGAAGTTATCTGGAATAGACTAATTGCAGAAAATGGAGGACCAGTGTACGGCCTATATCAAGCATTGGACTGCAGTAGGCTAATTGATTGATTGAGTGGTAACTCTTAATCACAGCCTATGGAAACAACACTGCAACAAGTTATATATGTTAACATGTACATGTATGTACATACATACGTAATTAGGAAGTTTTAATACGTGGTCAAGAAACATCTTTAGGTGATGGCAATTCCATCACCTCTTTATCTTACTTTAATGTCGACATTGCTGTATCCGATTTTTCTACGGATTGGATCTCACTGCATGATATTTTTAATATGACTAGGAATAATTTATGTATAAATAATTGAACTTATATAATAATACACACGTATTTACATGCGTACTTACTTACATTCATACATACACCCGGCACCCACCTACACAACAT
Organism: Tyria jacobaeae; assembly: GCA_947561695.1. NCBI lineage: Eukaryota > Metazoa > Arthropoda > Insecta > Lepidoptera > Erebidae > Tyria > Tyria jacobaeae. The sequence continues at coordinate 8,377,859 of OX387231.1, read as the reverse complement.
AACACTTCTTCTTAATAAATGTTGGTTAATCCATTCAACTGTTTATCTGCACTTGATTCTTAACGATTTTTAACAGTTTTCGAAAGACAAACTTAACATTGCGATTCTTTCCAATAAATCGACTTGGTTTTCGACCGCAAAATATGAGTTTGTAATCGCAAAAAGTATTTTATGTGTTCTACCCACAAAGTTACTTTTTTTTCTTTTGTCTGTGCTGTGAGACCTTACTTTATGCCAAATTCTATGATTCTAGATAAATACGAAGTATCCCATAGGTTCTTATGTATCCACGAAATGTTTTTATTTGTTTAAATTGAAATTTCAATTACCGTATCTTTTGATTGAGTTGATATGAATTTCAACTTGAAACCTCATCGCGTTCCAGAGTAAAAGGATCTTGAGAGACAGGCAGACAGACGGACAAACAAGTCACTCTATCCTAGAGTTGAAAAAAAAAAAGTTCACGTTTTAAGTTTTAAGCATTAAAAAATCAGTTTATTTATATATTTACAGTCCACCCTTTAATCTTATCATAAAACTTTAATATAATAAAATTTACACTCGAGATTAAATAATATAAGGCAGAACAAATAAAACACATTACGTATTTATAGAATCGACCCCATCTGCAACCTTGTCTGACTCCAACCACAAGATAGCGATATTCAACGCCAGTCCGTTTAGCAAACACTTTAGGCCTAGGAGTTATTATCGTCTGTTGGAACTAAAGGAATTCGAATTGTATTTTTTTTTTTAAGAAAGATGACACTGGTATTAGAAAGTCAGTCCTAATAGACTTAATTCTGTGTTGCGGAGACTTTACACACATAGAAACAACGGGCACAAAGACCACTCAGACTCAGGACAAGACGAATTATAGATACATACGTAAATAATTTTATCTTAATTATATAATAGTTATATATAGTTAACATGATTACTACAGTCCAAATCCTACACTACACTAAATGTTGTATTTTAATGATAACACTGCCCTTATACAATACATTATTATTAAATTTAAGATCCTTTATAATTCTTCGTGGTTTACAATAAAATATATTCCATTGTATTCAAACTATTAAACTTAATTCCAATAGCAGAATAGTGTCGCAGAAAATACTCGACTCTCCTAAAATAAATTAATAGAATAAACTAGAGAGCTTGGCAATCAAATTTGTATTTTACATTTAGCGATGTTACGACTAATATACTTAACCTACAGAAGACAGCTGTTACTAATAGGAGATATTATTTTTATTCGATGTTAACTCTCATTACCGATTTTTATAATTATAATAATATATTCTATTTAAAATACTGCAAAACTACAATATTACTCTTATTTCATATTAAATTATCTATTAGAGACAAAACTAAGCTAAAAATATAAAACCTGAGTGCATCATAAACTTTGTAAAATTATTGGCTAAATTATCTCAAAATTTAATACCCCATGTCACTCCCAATATTAAACCGATTCTAATGACACCTCACATGTCGAAATCCATTAAGCCATCTAGGCTGTTGAGATATCATGATTTTTTTTTTATTATGCGATTGGCAGCCTTTAATGAATCTTCTGAAAATGCAAATTTTACGTAATGTTGCAGAAAACACAAAAACAAAAATACGTTTCAATATTCTACTTCTTTAACAAATACATACATACATACATATGTATAACACATATGTATGTATGTATGTATTTGTTTTGGTTAAATATACTTAATAAACAGAATAAACGATACCCATATAATCTCAGGTAATTATGAATGAGAACCCCTGGTATCTCTCAGAGCTCCCTACGATCCACTCTTGTGGAAACTCTTTCCATTCCACTGGATTTTCTCGCCCAAGCACACGGGACTCGCTTTGAACTTATTTTCCACTTTAAGCATTTGTTTTCTTTCTCTGTCACGGTTTTTCATCCATTCAAATATCTAAATGGGTCGTTAGTTTTTGAGATGTGTAAATAAGGTTTTATCTGCCTCCGTGAGCAATTGGAATAACGCAAATTCTTTCCCTACAAAATTGATATATTTTTTTTTCTCTAAAACCAATAACTAAGCAATTTTTCTAGATATTTTTGTTCTGATTTTATTATGAAAGTAATCGCTTTCTTGATACGATATTGCTTCGCATCGCTTATTTAAGAATTGACAGTTTACTTTGCTTTATTTTTTAAACAAATTAATTCAATGAACATATTGCGTCATGTAGAAACATTACAGTAAAATTTTAATACATATATACATACATACGCTCATGTCTGTATCCCCTAAGGAATAGGTAGAGGTGTATTAAACACCCACATTGTGTCATTTAAAATTTGGTCCCACTAATGTAATAGGGGACGGTATTGCCGTCAACCCAGCAATGTATGGCTCTATACATAATGTCTTATAGAACAGAGTTCTATCCCTTAGTTATATATTCTACTTGATGCTTTACACCTATATTCATAAACATAGATATGTATATATATATATATATATATATATATATATATATATATTCACTCTTATCTCCGAACGGATAAGCAGACACTTATAGCAATAACAGCAGTGATGGCAATAGCAAGCCTATTGCCATCACTGGGTACGTTGGAAAAGGGACACGTCGGAAAGTCTGAGTCGTTGTTGTTGGAGTGAGTCTTAAAATAATCATACATTTGTGTATCGTTTACACACATATGTATGATTACACACACACATACATACATATGAAGGCATACAGTAATGTGAACTTAGCATTATGTTATATGTATTAAGCGTTGGCGACTGAATTTAGTATTACGTAACCAATAATCTTATAATACTACTACTAATATTGTACTAAAATGCATCAATGAATAGGCGAGCTAAATACCTAAACGTACACACATACGCACACGTCTGTATCTTATATTTTTTGAGTTTTGGGTGTCCATGGGCAATGGCAGTCACTTACCATTAGGTGACGCGTCCACTCGTTGGTAATAGGGGACAAGCCTATCGAGGTCATCCGAGCACTGTAGTCCTTTATATATACTGTCTGAAGATAACAATCCGATCCCTTAACTTTTTTTGACACTTACTTAAAGACAAGCGGGAATTTATAATAGGAACGTGTTGATTAGCTTCGGGATTATTAACGAAGAAAATACACAACAAATAAATCAAATGCTAAACTTTGTAAGTACCATCCAGCAGACCGGTTGATATGTTAATATTGAGCGCTTTAATGAGGATAGATCAAATATCAACAGTAGAAATATGTGAGTTAGCCGCTGAGTGCAAAATTTGTATTAAAATGTAAATACGAAATTTCATGGCGTTCTGTATTAAGCAGTATTAAATTATCTAGGTGTATTCTGATTTACCACTTATTCTAATAAATGTAATTTGGCAATATTGTAATAAAGATGCTAAAATATTTTTTTGAAAAACCCTTATTTTAAAGTAAGTGATTGATTTTGAAACGATTTCGTCCGTAATGACGTTCTAGAAAGATAAAGATTGTTAGTATTACAACATACATATGTACATACATACATACATACATACATACACTCATACACACCTAAGGGGTAGGCAGAGGTGTATAATACATCCACATTTTGCCAATAACAATTTGGTCCATCTAACGTATCAGGGGTAAACCTATTGCCGACAATTGGGTACTTTTTGGATTCCCGATCTCTTAGTCGCATCGCACCAGGAAGTTTTAGGGTAGCTTTATTCTACTCTATCGAGAAACACACGGCAAGTATTACAGCATATATTTAAATTATATTAATAATATTACAGTACACATCCATTCGTGTATATGATAAACTCGGTATATAAATTATTTTCTTAAAAGGCAAAAAAACTGAGTAATATTTTATTTCTATGGAGCATCAAGAGAATTATTAACATATAGCATACTCTGTAAAATACTGCGAAAGAAGGAAATATCGTTTGTACGAAATCTGTGAAATCCCGTGAGTACATATAAAAAATGTATCACTTTGGTTTGCGCGTTAAATCTGTTCTCTTGAGGATACAAAGCAGTAACAGAATCGTTTATTGACTTCACAATCGTAGTAGCTGTTAACTAAAGCTGTTATTAAAAAGGAAAAGAGCATATAAAATATTTTATGCACCGTTTAATAAAAGTGTTAATACCAAAAAAAATATGCCTCTAAAGAATTCCGATACGTCACAAAATATGCCGAGTTTTCAAATAAAATAAAATACATATTTTTTAATTATATGTAGTTAAAAATGAACAAGTGCGAGCAAGGAGTCCATGTATAAAAGAAAATCATTTATATATTTAAATAAATATATGTACTTTAAAAAAATATACAATCCACTTTAACGCTCTCTTCATGATAAATTGTAAAAACTGTTTTTCATACCCAAATTTTGCACTTTAGAGATGGAATACTTTCTACTAATTTGAACTGGAACAATCCTCACTATAACTGTCTCAATTAAAAAGATATTGAAATGGATTCACAAATGACTACTAAAGATATCTCGTTACATGTGTTTTGTATTCCTTAATTTTTTACCTCAGTGGTCTATGATCTTTAAATTTTAACTGAATTGAGTACAAATAATGCAATAAAAAAGGTCAAGTGCTAGTCGGACTCGAACACCGAGGGTTCCATACAAACTTACTTATCGCCCGTGCTTGCCACCGGTGCCTTACGCAGTAGGTAAAACTTTTAATAAATGAAAAATGCCGTTTGTAATATACAGCTAGATTCAGCTGGAAAATACTGCACTGCATGCTTTAGTATTCAAAACACTGTTATCAGCAATCCCACCATGCGCAATTTCTAATAACAGAATTAATTTCATTATCAATGGATGTTTTTGACATTTTCTTGCTTATTTTCGATCAGATAATTAAAACTAAGACATCTATAAGTTTCTAATTTAAATGTCGGACAAAACCGGGAAATCCGTGACCGTGGGACACTACAAAAATTGCATTAACTGTTTAATTATTTTAAAAGTATTTAATATAACAAACCATTATGGTAGTTTTAATTTATGGAGTGTTTATGATAACACAAAAACATACACAACTTACTTAAACTAAATGTTCACGCAGATGCTAAAAAATTAATCATGTGGCTGGCAACATTGTTCCTGTCGGGCTGCACCAATTCAATCATCGGAGTATGACGCGATAAGCGTTGCCATTGGTCAAACATTATTGTTACCCCCACTATTCTTACTTTTGAAAAATTTGAAATTTAAAATAAAAACGCAGACTTGGCTTCAACTTAAAACGTGACACTTGTTTTTTCATTACGCTTTCCCAGAAAGTATCAAAGGTCTACTTCAGTACACAGACTACCACTAGATTACAACAAATTTCAAGTACCGACGGTCAAATCCGGCACATGTGGTCCTTCGAGCCGGATTACAAGAATCAGCATCCTGTGGAGCTCGTGGTGGTGCCTGGTGCTGTTGTACTAGACCGAAAACGCATAAACCTGGAGCAAGGGCAACTGGAGGCTAAGCGCACATTGAAGGCGAGCTGAATTGGCTGTTCATCGCAAATTATATACGCAAACTGGTGAGGCCAACCATCCTCTCTTTCCCAATCAACTCCTAGTTCTCTTTGTGATACCTGTGCCTAACCTGATTTCAGTGAGCGTGCCGCATCTGAGTGTTGAACTGCCTATATCATCTATTCGCGAGGCTAGTAACTGACTGTAAGTACTTCTGTTCTCAACAACCACCAAAATGGCGACCGAAAGTGCTAAGTCACGTGATAAATCTCCTCTTACGTTAAATATTGACAGCGCTACAAGTAAATCTCATAATCTTGGGTGTGCTGATCCTACGTTGCTTCGTGACTTAATCACAAAACGTGGTGTCATTAAAGGGAGACTTACCAAGTTTTCCAACTATTTAAATACGTTGGAAGACAGTGATAATTTAATTTCTTCTCGAGATCGCATAGATTTAAAATTACGCATTAAAGGTGCCACTAGTTTATATAACGAATTTAATGCAATTCAAAGTAAAATCGAAGATAGTATTTCCGAAGGTGAGATATCTGATCAATTAGATAGCAGAGAGATATTCGAAACCTCATATTATAGTATTTTAGCCCGCGCGGAATCCATGCTGACCGATGGTGAGATTACTGACCGTTCCAATAAACAATGCTGTACCGAACAATCGCAGTTGGTTAAGCTTCCAACTATTTCGTTACCCTCCTTTGACGGATCATATGAGCACTGGCTGGAGTTTAGAGACACATTTTTATCTTTAGTGCATAACTCTAAACGTATCAGTAACATTCAAAAGTTTCACTACTTAAAGTCGTCTTTAAAAGGCAACGCCGAATTAGTAATTAATTCCGTAGAATTCTCCTCTGATAATTATCAAGTGGCATGGGAATTGTTGCTAAACAGATATAATAATAACAGACTTTTAGTGCATAATCACGTTAAGGCTTTGTTTAGTATTAACGTATTGACAAAGGAGTCACCGGCTAACATTAGAAAGCTTATTGACGTTATATTAAAAAATCTACGCGCATTGAAATTACTCGGCGAACCTACCGACTCGTGGGATACGCTCGTCAATTATATAATCGTCTCAAAGTTAGATAGGACGACCGAACGCGAATGGGAGACGCATAAGTGCACACTATATTCGAACGAGAATGGTTCTAAGCATGTAATCAAGATTGATGAACTAATTGGCTTTCTGAAAGACAGAGCGGATATGTTGGAAACATTGCAATTGTCACACAATAAACCACAAATACAAACAGAATATAAAAAACACTATTCACACAGCACATTACACTGCAATGTTTCTACACATAAATCCAACGATAGCCGCTCGTCGCGCTACAAAAGGACGTGTTTAAAATGTAACGGTAATCATCCACTTTATTCTTGTCAGAAATTTATTGATAGTAGCTTAGATTCAAAGTAGAACTTGATTCGCGAACACAAACTGTGTGAGAACTGTTTACGTTCGGGTCACACTCTTGTTAGATGCATGTTTGGGCCATGTCGGAAATGTCATCGCAAACATAATTCATTACTTCACAATGACAACGGCGATACTTTAGTTACATTGCATTCCAATATTGCGACTGACAACCAAGCGGTGAGTGCCGCCGTGCGCGCAACGAATGCTCTCTCCTGCCCTACCACCTCAACCGCCGCGGATTCGCTCCCTATTCACGTAAATAAGGCACATATGCATAATAATTCTATAGATACGCACACGGTTCTATTATCGACAGCTGTTGTAGAAGTGCCCGATATTCAAGGTGTTTATCATCGGGCACACGTGCTGCTCGATAGTGGTAGTCAGCGGTGTTTCATAACAAAATCTTTCTGTAGGTTGATTAACGTTCCCATAATAAGTTCTACTTGCGAAGTTAGAGGTGTGGGTGATTCGGTGGTAATGGTAATGGTAATGGTCAAGGGCTCAGTTTCCGCATTTAGACTCATGATCGGTCCATTATGCGTTCAGGAGGCTGACTAGTTGAGCCAGCCTAGCTCCTTCCAGAAGCGCAGAAGCCTCCTGGGGCGTTCACAGGCTTCTAGGAGCGTCCTCCGCCTGCGAGGATTTATGCCCGTTGTGCAGCCACGCCCTCGCATTCCAGGATGACGTGGGCGGCCGTTTCCTCCGCGCTTAGACAACCCCTGCATAGGGGGCTATCGGTCGCGTTAATGACGAATAGGTGTCGGTTCAGAGCCAAATGACCTGTAATGCTACCGACCACTATTCGGATGTCCGTTCTGTGAAGACTGATGAGTCTACGCGACAAACGTGGTGATAATTCAGTTAATACCAGTTTGGATTGCCTGCAACCAGGTGTGTTAATCCATCTGCTATTGTGTGCTTCTCGAGTGCTTTGCCTTACCCAGGAGCGATAAAGGTTGAAGGGTAGTGGCAGGAGTGTGGTGGGGCCTGCCACTGGTGTTTTGGATCCCTTCCTTGCTAGTTCGTCGGCGGCATCGTTACCTAGTGAGTTGCTGTGCCCCCTGATCCATTGTAGAATTACCCCGCTCGCCGAGGCTAAGCGTTCTAGTGATTGGTGGCATTCATAGATGAGACCGGAGTTCATGGTGTTGCCCATTAGGGCCCTTAGTACCGCCATACTATCTGACAGTATGCGGATGTTGTATTTCTTGATGCCTCTTGTCATAGCTGCGTGGGCTGCGTGAATTGGCGCCACACATTCGCATTGAAAAATTGAACTGTGTTCGCCCAGTGCCAGCGATATTTTTATGTTTAGGTCTAGTGAGTACACCCCGGCTCCAGTACCTGACCCCATCTTGGAGCCGTCCGTGTATATCCGGACTTCATTTATGCCAGAATGGTCACTATCGTTTTCCTGTAGTTCTATACAGTACCTTCTTTCGAAGATGTGTTGTTTAGGAATCCTGTCACATGGGGCAGCTATCAGAGGTTGGTAGTCAACTAGTTGATTCCAGATATTGGAATGTGGACCCTCTTGGTTATTCCACAGACTCAGATGTTTAAGTCTAATCGTTGCCATAGCTGCCTCCTGTTGTATGTACAGGTCTAGTGGTGCTAGATCGAGAGCCACCTCAAGGGCGGCAGTAGGGGTTGTTCGCATGCATCCAGTGACGGCCGTACAAATGAGTCTCTGGAATTGCTGCAACCTGTTTCTAACCGTGCTAAGCTCAGTTCTCTGCCACCAAGCAATAGCACCGTACGTGATTATTGGCCTTATTACCGCTTTATAGAGCCATAAAGTGATTTTCGGTGAGAGACCCCAGGCTTTGCCGAGGAGCCGCTTGCATTGGTAGAAGATAATGCAGGCTTTATTAAGTTTTGCATCTAGGTGTCTATTCCACAGGAGTTTGCTGTCAAGTATGACTCCTAGATACTTGACCTCTGTGGTAAGAACCAGACTGGTACCAAATAGTTTAGGCAGCCTTAGGTCACCTAAACTACGTTTGTTTGTGAACATTATCAACTCCGTTTTTGTTGGGTTCACTGATAGATTGTGTTTTACGCACCACTGTTCGACGACCTTTAAAGCAGACCTCATTTGGTCACAAATTGTGCTTTCAAATGGGCCACTAATAAGAATGGTCAGGTCGTCTGCATAGCCCACTGTGAAGAACTTGCGGTCGTTGAGTTGAGTTATCAGCTCATCCACCACGATGTTCCAGAGGAGAGGTGAGAGAACTCCGCCCTGTGGGCACCCTCTTGCCACTATTCCTCTTGTTGTGTTATTAACAGTGAATTGTATAGCTCTGCCTCTAAGCATGCTGTCGATCCACCCCGTAATAGTGGAGTCAACTCCGTGTCTAGACAGAGCCTGACTTATGCTGTTGAAGTTTGTTTTATCGAAGGCACCTTCGATGAAGGTCCCTAGAGTTGATTTTTTGTATTTGAGGTTGCCCTGTATGTATGAGACTACACGATGCAGAGCGGATTCTGTTGATTTACCCATAGAGTAGGCGTGTTGGTGTGGGTTCATGGGGTGCTTGTATAGCGCCGTGCTCCTGATTTCTCTGTCTATTAGCCTCTCTAGAACCTTAAGCATGAAGGATGTGAGGCTGATAGGTCTGAATGATTTGGGTTGTGTATAGTCTCCTTTTGCCGGGTGATTCGGTGATACAATGTTCGGAAACTTGTAACATTGAAATTAAATCGCGAGTCGATGATACGTTCAAAACACGCATAACTTGTTTTGTTTTATCACAAATAACGTCTATGTTGCCGGCTGTGTGTCCAGTAAAGTCACAAATTTTGATTCCAAAGAATGTAAGCCTCGCGGATCCACAGTTTTTGGAGTTAAAAAACATAGATATTTTAATAGGCGCAGATAGGTTTTGGGACTTATTATTAGAAGGCAGAATAAGACTGCCTAATGGTCCTTACCTACAAAATACCATGCTAGGCTGGATTATATCTGGTTTAGTTAATAATACGCAAAATGAGAGGCGCGTTCATTGTCACTTTAGTAGTTCTTTAGATTCGCAACTTCGCTTGTTTTGGGAGGTCGAAGAACTTCCTAAGGTCAGGGATACGCAGACTCCGGAGGAGCGTGCATCTGAAGATCACTTTCTTCATACTACTACGCGAAATAGAGAAGGATGGTTTTGTATACGCATTCCATTCAAGGAGTCACCTGATGTTTTAGGCGAATCTTATACGCAAGCTGAACGACGCTTTCTCGCACTGGAGAAACGTTTACAACGTTCTCCTGACTACAAACTGTTATATACGCAATTTATGCAGGAGTACCTGGACTTAGGCCATATGAGTCCGGTGGACTCTTATAAACAACCTTGCTATTTCATGCCGCATCATCATTTAGGGAGCATAGCACTTCAACAAAGCTGCGTGTTGTTTTCGACGCTAGCGCAACATCGTCTTCCGGCAAATCCCTGAATGACTTGCAACTAGTTGGGCCTCCTATACAAGGTGACTTAATATCTATTCTTCTCCGCTTTAGACAGCACAAGTTTGTTGTGTGCGCTGACGTCGAAAAAATGTTTCGAAATTGTTTAGTCGCCGAGGACCAGCGCCAGCTCCAAATGATTTTGTGGCGTGATGATCCATCGAAACGTTTACGAATCTATCAATTGAACACTGTTACATTTGGTACCGCGTCCGCACCATTCCTTAGTGTGAGGTGTTTAAAACAGTTAGGGGTTGAGTCTTCCGATCCGGAGGTTCAACTAGCGATTTTGGAGGATATGTAAGTGGACGATTTGGCCACAGGACATGATGATAAATCAATATTAATACAGCTGTGCACGAATATAAATGACACGTTACAGTCTGGTTGTTTTTCCCTTCGAAAGTGGATTTATAATTTTCCATACAACAATGATGGGTTAACCAACCATTCAATAGAATTTAAATCCAATGAAAATATCAGTTCCAAAATGTTGGGCCTGGGCTGGAACAATGTAAACGATATATTTTATTTTAATACACAATTTCATAATGAGAATAAGTCGGTCACTAAAAGGTTTATTTTGTCTAACATTTCACAAATTTTCGACCCTCTTGGTCTCTTAAGTCCTACGATTATTATTGCAAAAGTGTTGTTACAGCAGTTATGGCTTCTTAATAGGTTGGGATGACACGGTTCCATGTAATGTCGCGCGAGCGTGGAACCGGTTTGTTACCTCTTTACAAGTGCTCAATGAAGTAATCGTTCCTCGCCACGTTATAGGTAGCCAACCTATGTATATAGAATTGCATATTTTTAGTGACGCATCGCAGACAGCGTACGGCGCCTGCATTTATGTGCGCACTATAAATATAGATAGTACGATTAACGTAAGGTTGTTGTCTTCTAAGTCTCGGGTTGCGCCATTAAAACCACTAAGTATACCAAGACTCGAACTTTGCGGTGCGTTGCTGGGTGCTAAGGTGCTCGACAAGGTTCGCAGTTCTTTGCGTTGTGAATTCAGGAACGTAGTGTTTTGGACTGATTCAACTATTGTGCTAGGATGGTTGCGTATGTCTCCAAATAGACTTAAAACGTTTGTCCAAAACAGAACGGTGGAAATTCACGAACTCACACGAGATGTTCTTTGGCGCCATGTGGGAAGCAAGGACAATCCTGCTGACCTCGCATCACGAGGTGCTTGCTTGAAGGAGCTGTCTGCTTCCAAGTTATGGTGGGAAGGCCCCGATTTTTTGAGAAGTCCTAGTTTCTCGCTGGACAATTCTTATAGTGCTGTCATAGAAACAGATGTAGAACTTCCTGAGGTTAAATCAGCTATTTGTTCGTTGGTGACACATGGTTCACATGATTTAACTCTTTTTCCGTTTCACCGTTTTTCGCAATTTAAACGTATAAAGCGTGCAGTCGCATATACATTACGTTTTATACACAACATTCGCAATAAAGGTAATAAACGGTTCGGTGTTCTAGGTGTTGAAGAGTTGAATGAGTCTCAAATGGTTTTAACTCGGTGGTGTCAAATGGAAAGCTATCCCGATGAGTATAAACTTTTAACTAATTGAGCACGAATGAAAGGCAAAAATAATTTAAAAGGGTTAAATTTAATTTTAGACAGTAATAAAATAATTCGCGTGGGTGGACGATTGGGTAACTCAAACGAATTTAGTTATAATAAAATGCATCCAATTTTACTATCTGGTAAACATCACTTCACTGTATTGTTGTTCCGTCATGAGCATCTACAGCTCTTTCACGCTGGACCTCAGGCATTGCTTTGCCATTTACGAGAAACCTGGTGGCCTTTAGGTGGCAGGAGTCTGTCTAGGCGTGTCACATGTACACGCAATAAAGGTAAAACTTTAACTCCACAAATGGGTAATTTGCCAAAGGAAAGGATAACTCCTACGTTTCCATTTATGAAATGCGGAGTGGATTACTGCGGTCCAGTCATCATACTTAACCGTAAATGTAGGGGAGCTAAAACATCGAAAGCGTATATTTGTTTATTTGTATGCTTTGTGACGCGTGCAATACATTTGGAGCTTGTCAGTGATCTCACTAGTGAAGCATATTTGTTAGCGCTTAAGCGATTTATTTCTCGGCGTGGTAAGCCTAGAGAAATATATTCCGACGACGGTCGCAATTTCGTGGGGTTGATGAATGATTTCTCTGAGTTTCTACGTAACTGCGATTCAGATATCAAAGATTATGCTATTAGTCAACAAATTGATTTTAAGTTAATTCCACCGTATTCGCCTCATTTTGGTGGTTTGTGGGAAGCAGGAGTAAAATCTTGTAAGTTTCACCTTCGCAGAGTGGTAGGAAATGCGCACCTCACCTTTGAGGAGTTTAACACAGTGCTATCACAAATAGAAGCAGTTCTAAATTCCCGACCAATTTCTCCTCTTTCTTCAGACCCTCGAGACCTTTCTCCTCTCACTCCCCCTCATTTTTTGGTTGGTCGACCGCTGACTGCGCCGGCTGGTGACGACTTCAACAATGTTCCTGAACATAGGTTGAGGAGGTACCAAAGGGTGGAGAAAATTCGCCAACATTTTTGGTCCCGTTGGTCCAAAGAATACGTTTCTGAGTTGCAAGTGCGAACAAAATGGATAGAGAACAAACCAGAGTTAAAGAATGACTCGCTTGTTATTATTAAGGACAACAACTTCCCGCCTTTGAAATGGCCCATGGGTCGAATACTTCGTACCATCCCAGGCAAGGATGGGATTTCAAGAGTGGCAGACATCATGACCGCTTCGGGCGTTTTGCGTCGGGCCTATGCTAAGATCTGTCCTCTCCTCGAGGATAACAACGATGAAGAGTGAAGCTGTTTTAAGACTTATATGTTGAAAGCGTCTGCTTCCAAGGCCGGGGGCATGTTCACGCAGATGCTAAAAAATTAATCATGTGGCTGGCAACATTTTTCCTGTCGGGCTGCACCAATTCAATCATCGGAGTATGACGCGATAAGCGTTGCTATTGGTCAAACATTATTGTTACCCCCACTATTCTTACTTTTGAAAAATTTGAAATTTAAAATAAAAACGCAGACTTGGCTTCAATTTAAAACGTGACACTTGTTTTTTCATTACGCTTTCCCAGAAAGTATCAAAGGTCTACTTCAGTACACAGACTACCACTAGATTACAACAAATTTCAAGTACCGACGGTCAAATCCGGTACACTAAACTTACACTAACTGAACAACTTACTTGAACTTTTAGAATAAATAACTAGGAATGTTTGTGGACACGTCAAATCTTCTTTTTCAAATTTTTTTAGGCCACTTAGCTCTACTGAGAATAAACATTACTTAATGAAAGTTAGAGAAATACAATTACCTTGCTATCTACGACACCCCGCTCCCCGTCTGGTGCCGCTCTATATAAGGGACGAAGGACCCAGCGCAGACTCCAATACCAAATAAGTTCATGCATAAAGCTACGGTGGCACCGTGATATATAGGTAATGTCCATTTTCATATCGACCTAAAACTGCCAACCATACAGCAATTGATAAAACAGCTCTACCTTAGCTACTTTGACCCTGTTCAGACTCATATCATACATTTCCTATCTAGTTTAATATCACGTATCCGCAGACCCAAACATGCTATTGGAGAGTTACCTTATAACAATACACTCGCTCAACTTAAAGCGTACACGGCTCGCGTAGCTATCAGAAATCCAGCCAGGGCCATTAAAATATGGGTCTTGGTCCCTTAGTTTGCCAGCGATGCTTTAAGCCGAGGTTTATACTCCACAGGGGGTGCTCTTGGGCAACATCACTTAATAAAACAGGTTGAGAGGCCTCAGCGTTCAACGAAAGTTCAAGGTTGTCGAGGCCATAAATCACAAAAATAAGTGTTCTGCTTACCAGCGACCGGACCACAATCGTAGCCATTTCCATTTAACTATTAGTTACCTAATTTGTAATTATTTTCTGTTTAAATTAATACTGCGAAATTTTCTGACCTAGTGTTTGTAATTTCTCTCTGTTAATTAGTTTCTAGTTTCTAAAACAAGGCAGCCATACTACCGCGTTACAGTTGCTACAAAACACCAAGTCCAACTGTATAAAATTAAACAAACAATTCATTTGAATTTAAAAAAAAATTATATCGCAAAAAATCGCAAAAATTAGAAATTAATCTGCTATCTTCTATGTAATTATGAGAAAATATTCGTTATATAATAATTATTATGTAGTATTAGTGCCCATATGTTATTGATTCAATTTATTTTTGTGTATTGGCTGGGCGAGCTGTGGTATTGTGTGTTTTGTTTGATTTGGGAAAGAAAACTTAGAAACTCCTATGACATTCATTATAGATGTTTAGTGCTCTTTCCTGATGATCATCATCGGCCTATCACCCTCCACTGCTGGACGAAGGGATCCCCTAAGGAGTGCCAATTATCCCGGTCTTAGGCAGTCCGCACCCATACGTGTCAGTAGCTTAAATGATAACTCGTTCATATTATACATACTACACGTACATATGTATATACATTAGATTTTTTATGAACGAAAAAAAAAAACGAAATTAACTTATTATTTTCTCAATAGGTTTAGGGCCTAGTTGTTTTTAATACCAGTAACCCTGATTGGGCATGTAGTCATTTAAAGACGGAGACATAAAAAGAGAAAGTAGTTGGAAAGTGAATAAGGAGAGGAATAACACAGAAAGAAAAATAAGTAAGAAATCAACAATAGTGATACATTTTAATACAGTTGAGAGGTTGAGAGATAATTTTACCCGATGTATGTACTCGTACGTACGTATATTTCTTTGGCACGCCCTAGAGCCTAAACGGCTTTATGGAATTCGACGTTCCATCATTCGATGTCATAATTGTGGCAGTGACATAAGGTATAGGATTTTGAAGTAACATTAGCAAAAAAAATGTTTATTATGTACTTAGTCAGGTTAAAAAAAAATACTTGTTTATTTTATAGAAATCCTAACTTATATTATCAATTCGTGTGTTGGTTTCTTTAATTGATACGCGATAGATAGATTAGAGTATGAAATATTTGGTATTTTATACTCTAATCTATCTATCGCGTATTATATTGTATATATTATAGGTAATATATTTTTTATCTCGTATTATAGGGGCGTATTATAGGTTATAGTTTTCTTTATTCTATACTAGCAAACTAGCAGACGGGTCACCTGATAGTAAGTGACTCCCACCGCCCATGGACACCATGCAATTCAAGAGTCACAAGTGGGTTACCAGGCCTTTCAGGTAGGAGTACGAGTTGAAGGTTTGAAGGTTGTATCGGTCGGTTGTATCATATATTATATTCTTTTATTTGGTACGGTTTTACTTCAATACTTTTACACGCGAAATTGGATTCATTAGATCAACAAGTAAAATGAGTTAAAACCCATATTTAATATTATTTTTAACTTAGCTCAAAAAAAATTCACAAAATTCTAATCAGCATCCTAAACGCTAAAGTAACTCAATCACTCAATCAAAATAAAAACCTATTACGACGTCTCTTAATAACATTTAACGGTAAGTACCTTGAAATACCTAACCGACGACATTCATTCAAATTATTTTTTTAGTAGTTAACGAAAATTATAATTTATTCAATTGTACGTATTTAACATTTGGTTCAGTGAATTAAACGGTACGTTTAACGGTAAATTCAGTAGCATTTTTCTTCATATTGAAGGCTACTACTGTTGAGTTTAATGAGCAGGATATTTAATGCTGGTTCAAAGGCAACATTTAGGTATATTCATTGAAGAAATACAATTGTTAATAAACCGAAAGTCCGACTGCATTATTACATTTACACACATACTCAAAAAAAAAAACTGTTTCTTTTTTTGCGAAGTCGTTTAAAAAATTAATAGTTATAGATCCTATAAAATTGACAGTGTTCAGCTTAGTTACACTAAAGCTTATAAAAACATACCGAAGCAATGATGTTGATTTGTTATTCTTTTGGCAGATATATCAAAAAGCGCTCTGTAGAGGTCACTCAATACGATGCAGCTAAAATAAAATCAAATATATGATTTTATACATACATTTATAATTTTGAAAGTAATTACTTAGTACAATGTAAATATACTTTTACAGCAATTATGAATGATATTTATGGTAATTGAGAAGCTATTTTGTCATCGTAGCGTAGGATGAAAGAAATGTTAAAAAAGAATTGGGAATCTACAGACTTGTTTTTGAACTTATAAAAGTTTTAATATATTTATGGTAATTGACATACATTTTAATCCCTTGGGTTACATCCATGGTTTCATTATCGGATAGTTTCATAAAAATTGATTCTAAAGTTTATATAGTTTTCATTTTTATTTTATTTTAAAATGTACGAGCCATATTGAGTTGTACGTGTGGGATCCCGACGTACTCGAGATGTTGCTAATAGTCTCCAACACTTCCAAATAAACAATATCCCTTTTCTTTCATTGTTTTGAATGTCCAATATAATTATCTAATACTAGCTGTTGAAATTTTGAAGCGCCACTTTTTCCTTTTTTATTTATGCGATAGGGGGCAAACGAGCACACGGATCACCTGATGGTAAGTAAGGTGTGAGTACGCTCTTTTCTTGAAGGTTTGAAGGTTGTATCGTTTAAGTAAGTTTATGAGTATATAGAACAGTGATGTATTGAAAGTCACTAAAATGGCTGAACTATTTCCAAACATCCTCTTAAACATTAGCACTTATAATAAAAATGCTCACAAAGAATCTGGAAATAAAAACTATTTATAAACATATTTCATTTTTATTTGTAAGTGGTCAAATGCCGACAGAAGAATTTCTAACTCAATTCAACTTACACTTTACCTAAACTTTATAAGTAACTTTGTTATTAGGAAAATAAGCCTTCCTCAAAATTTACACTTAAGACTTAAAAGTTGCCTTAAGAGGTTGTGACAAATTTATGACATTAACCAACATTGTTAAAATTACATAATATGCTTGAGTTACTCAACTGCCACAAGAACTTTTATATAGAGTCGAAACGGACGAACGAAGAGCGTATTCTTTCGTTTGTTTTTTTTTTTTTCTAGCAACCCATTGAATAAGTATTAAAAGATTAAGGATTTTAAGAAATGATTATAGGAATACTTATGTACAAATATAAATATGCTTTATTTACTTTAAAATCAGGAAACCTTACGCAGGAATGATTTGTGAGACGCAGGAACACAACAAACATTCTAAAAACATACACTAAGAACACGCTTACTCTACACAACTGTGTGCGAATCTAACCTTCAAGGGTAACAACCGACTCAACAGTTAGGATCACAAATCAATAGATATCTTTAACAGTTAACCCTTTCCATTAATCTTTGGCTACTTTAATCATTTGGTGTTATCGTGAATCCTGTTTTAATATTCATATCTCTTCGTAAATTGATACATTATAACATCTAGTTATGGATACTCAGGTACCTAATTAGGGGCAGATGTATGTTCGTGACAAGGGGCAACTTTTCTTTTGCGTGATAAATGAGCCCCTAAGTAATGATTTGTGTGTTGTGGGCTTCGTTAATCGTGTGTATACGACCCAAAATGAATTACTGCACGTCGACTGAATAAGTGATTTTGTCTTTTGAGTTTCACGGATTACGGGCATATGAAATAGAACATGACAAATCATTAGAACATGTATACCTTTTGGAGGGAAACATTTTGCGATGATCGCATCATGAACAATTCAAATGAGTGCCATTTTAGTCTAACTTATTGTTAATTCTTAACTTCCCTTCTTCTTTTCTAGTATTCAAGTTGTATACTTTAAAATTTTAACTTTTTACACTTTTCTAGGCATTGCCCAAAGGCTGAATGAAAGAGAATGCCTTAGGAATTAAGACCAGGCACTATAAAATCTTTCAGCTTATCTTATTCGAATACAACGATATGTTGGAATTTCAAAGCAATATCGAAGAAGAACGTCGTTGAAGAACTTTCGGAGATTTAAGATTTTTCCAAACATGATTAAGCAAAAAAATAAATTAGGTGATTTGTTTTACTTGAGGTCATCAACCGAAGTGTACTCAAAATATCAGATTGTTTTTTTTTTTATTTGTATAAGCCGTACAGATATAATCGGTATCGATATCTAAACAAGATAAAACAAAAAAAAAATACGATTTCTCAACTTAGAATTTCTAAATCTAGCCTCCTTGACTTTGATACTGGCGCATCTGATATATTTGCAGTTTCTAAGTTATTCTCATCTTGCACTAATAATAACAAAGAATAATAACAATAAATACTCTTTATTATGCAAATAAAAAAAGAATATATCAGAAAAAGTATACATAATCAAGAAAATGCACAATGGGCGCCCTTATCGCTAACAGCAATTCCTTCCCGGCATCCTTTGGATGGACAAGAGTGTTGTGTTGTGTTGTGTGTGTGACTGATATACTAACTACTTACAATATTATTATACACTTTTCATTTATAGGTAATAATCAAATCGCCTCCATAGCTTCCTCTGTTCTCCTCATAATTACTGTAAAAAGTTGACCTAGAAGCCATGCACAGTAATTTATAAAAAAAATATGTTGTCTTTGTTTCCACTGTATGGAAATATGTAATAATAGGAAATTTATTTAAAATAACTCCTAAATAAAGTACCTATTGAACGTGCGCGCGAGCAAAACAGACCCTGTCATATCGGCGCACAGCGCGTTATTAAAAATCGTTCAGGCCGTTTTGTACTAAACACTGTGTGCACTCTTTGATCATGTTCGATCACGAAACTAAATGGAGTAAGTCTCAAATCTCATTTGGCTTATAATTAAAGTACTATTTGATTTAGAGAAAAAAATATCGTGTGAATTGATAATAAACTATATTTTCTCACTGTGAATACTTATTTTAGACATAAAAGCCCAATAATTTTGATTGTATTTAAATAATCTTCAGAATAAGACATGATTTTAGAATAAAAAATGAATCAAGTAAATGGATAAAAAAGAACCAATAAATCATATACTAAAGTTGCATTCTGATTATATGTGTGACTGTTGCAGAATATTAATGTAAACTAACATATAATTTAGGTAGCCTGCTGCTGCTGCGAAAAAGGAGAGGGGGAGTTGGTCACCTGGTAACAGTACCTATTTTTTTTTAAGACAACTCCCGCACTAGGAATAATTCCTGTGTTGCGGGGGACTTTACAAACATTGAAAAAACGGACACAAAGAACACCCAGACTCAGAACAACAATTTGAGGATTACAGAAAGTGTTGTCCCGTGCGGGATCGAACCCACAACACTCGACGCGGCAGCGTATTGGGAGGTGACCACTTAAACCGCTACGCCATTTGTGTAGTCAACAACTCACCAACTGAGGAAAAATGCAATGCTTCACAACAGGCTTAGTGCGAGGCCGTGGTATGGCAAAGGTGGAGCCGGCCCATTCGTGCCTAAGCAAGGCTCTTCCACTGGTAAAATACAAACATAAATATTCCATTAGGTTTAAAAAGAATTTCACAACATTATAATTACAGTTTACATAAATTACCTCTAATGGATTTACAAATGCAAAAAAAGGCAAAGTGTTACTTATTTTATTTTTGCTATTGTAGTTTAATCGATTCATACAAAGGCTAATATAGTCCTTTCAAATAAGTAACTAGGAAACAGTTTTTCCTTGGCACGGTTAGTCGTTTATCCGCATGTATTAACTTGCAATATCTTCAATTATTATTTTAATTATTATATTTATAATATAGCTGGACAGACGAACAGACAGGTCACCTGATGGTAAATAACAACCTTTGTCTATAGACACCTGCAACTCAAGATTCGTAAGTGCTCTGCCCGTCTTTGAGGGTAATTCCTTTCAGGATTGGGGGTGCGGAGAGGGGAAAGAAGAGAGGGAGGATGTGGAGATGGGAAGAGGAGAGGAGGAGTAGGACCTCCGGAAACCTCACTAATTTTGGGGAAATGCAACGCAAGCGTTGCTTCATAAAAGTTTTCGGTTTCCGGTCGGCCCATTCGTGCCTAAGCATTGCTCTGCCACTGTTTAATTATAATTATTGTCATGTTTCATCAATTTTGTAATTTTTTACAAAACCAGAATTAATTATACATTTGAACTTACTAATGAATGACGTGATCCTTTAGTGAAAACGAAAGCAAGACGGCAGGGGGAATTTGTTATGTAATATGTAGTGATTGATAAAAATACAGTATTTTAATAAGAAGAAAATGTTATATACGATCTAAATCGAAGATTAAATTTAAGAAGTTGTCAGCAAAAAATAATTGTACGAAATTTCCTTGAAGCTTTGAATGTAATTCGTTTTACATATTTTGAAATAGCATGGGGTATATTTTAATTATAATTATCCTCCTTCTATCTCAATCGTCAGCATTAATTACCATAACCCATAGCGATGGAACAATCTTCAACAACAAGCAGTCATTAGCGACATCGTGAGCTATAAAATTACACGCGCCGTGAAATTTGCAGCTTAAAGTAATTACTTTATACTTGTCAGGTAGGCATAACATGGAGGCCTAACACCTTTTCTCCCCCTATCCCCGATCCCTCCCTTCTCAACCCCTTCCTCAAAAAAGCAGACTGACGTACGATTCTGGAGTCTGCCCCTTTGAGGCCGTCTGCCGGTTTGCTATATGCCCATATACAATAATAAAAAAAAACAGGCGCCTCAACGAATACTAAGTAACATAAATCCAGTGTTAAGATTAATGGTTGTAATCCTAGTCAAATAAAGAACAAAAATAATAATTATTATATTTAAAAAAAATTATGCCTTGTTTTTCAATTTGATTCCTATCGTGGTGTGGATTCGGTTACCGAGTTAGGTAAATTATTATCTCGAGAATCTAAAAATGTGCCGAGTAGATACCAGACTGTAGAGAAACAAAATAGTGAGAATTCAAAAAGTTTCATGCCTCATTCCGACAGCATAAAATAAAGCTTTGTCTTTTTTATCGTTTGATCGGTTTAAGTCCTGTTTTACAAATTGTCCAATCCGTTTAAGCGGTATATTAGAAAACGTTCTCATCCAGACATCACAAATTTTACAAACATTATAGAGAAGTGATAGTTGCTTCGTCTGCTGCCGTTTGTGACCATGTATTGATCTCTGTCTGCCGGCGCGGACGTAAGAATACAATATTTTGCCGATTTCTGTATTTATTAACGATTATTCATCCTTAATATCCAATGACAGTGTTTCTAACGTGTAAACGTTAGACATGTTACATTTTTCTATAGATAAGCATAGTGAAAGTCTAGTGTATGTATATACTTAAATATTTTATAAATATCTAGACTTATCTAAAATTGGAAATCCAAAGGCGATTTATCTTCGGAATTGCTATTTGATCATACTGTCTCTTGTGTACCATATGGGCCCTAATAGGAAATCCACGTATGACATATTATTATTGGATAAGTTTATTGTTTCTACAAATGATCAAAACAATTTCAGGACCAGACTGGCCTGTTTGTCTAGTGGTTATTTACTCTGGCAGCTGGGACGGAGGTTGTGGGTTCGATTACCACACGGTCCCAACATGTATGTGATCAACAAATTAGTTGTTCCCAGTCTGGGTGTTATTTGTGTTCGATATTTATATGACTATAAAGCCCCCCGGGATACAAGAATAATTTCAAGAACAGGGTTGCGTCTTACATAACAAAAAAGAAGCTTAGTGCGTTCCACACCAAGTCACGTTCAATCCACTAATATGTGCTATTTATTACGAGTACACTCAGTAAGCAAACATATTTTTGAAGATGTCACTCATAATGTCTAATGCTCGTCATTCTATCTAAAAAACGACGACGTCGCTGTAAGTGAAGAATGATGTTTCGATGCAATCTATCATCAATTTGTGTGTTTTTTTGTAGCTTAGCTTTTACGATAATTTTCTTTACAACATATTTTTGGTAAAAGGCGACATCGTTGGAGCTGTCGCTCCACTTATTACATTAGAATTTGAAAAAAGTTTACATAACGAAACGTTGACTAGCTTTTGCCGGTGGTTTCGTGCCGTACTTCTTTCCTGATTAAATATACTAACGTGTATGAAACATTTCATATTAATCGATTCAGTTAGTAAGGCTATTTAGATTTTATATACATATAACTTTTTAAATAACTTGCCACATCTGACAAACGGCTGTCTGATCCCAAATAAAGCAGAGGACCTTGTGCCATGGTAACCAGACTGCTAATAAAAATACTTGTATACTTCTAAATACATACATATAACACATAAACTACACCCATACACAGAACAAATGACCTTGCTCGTCACGCAAATATTTGTAGGTGGAAATCCCACCCATGAGCTTTGATTTAGCAGTCAGGGTCACTAACGACGACACGAAGATCAACAGTCCAACATTAATTAGGACTAGTGGAGATTTTCCAGGTGAAGTTACGAGCGTAGAAAAAGAAAAATTCGATGAGGAGAGCTGACGATCGACATTCTGTACATTGGAAGACGTCGTGTCCAGCAGTGGGCGATGACGGACTGATGATGATAATGGTGAGTAAGGACTTCCGCAACATGTTTAGAGGAATTAATACAGAGTTAAAAAAAAGTTTCAAGGCCTATGTTCCAAAACTTCATTCGTATTGCTTCTACAAAATCAATACAGAACATAGTAAGAAAATTGTAACATTCATTTTTCAAAAGCACCGAAGCATACATTTCAACGTACATGACGTGCGATTCTTTTTAGAGCAAGCGGCGGCCATTGTTCTCATAAAGCGGATGCTTTGTATTATGTTAATTGTAATTGATTCATTATATTGTTAATGTATCTTGTTACTCAAGTTGATTCTCGAATTCCTCATAAAATAACAATGAAACATAACTAATTACCTTTACCACAAAGCATATAGAGTTTACACTTGAGACAAGTATTGTGATATCATAATAATTGATAGGTATTGCGTTAATTTAGCGCTTTATGACAACTTAAACGGTTCTTGAATAGTAAACCGACTGAATGTCATAACGAGATTTCAAAGCATTTATTAGTGTGGAGTTAGGTAGTTTTACAAATTTGATTTATATTTCTACTTAGTAACAATCCTATTTATAGTACCAACTGTATCACCAAAGCCACGTAATGTATAAAACGCCGTTATTACTCGTAGTTTTATTAATTAACTTTTAACCAGGGCGCGTACATAATCTTTTTCGTTAAGTCATACTTAACTCTTCAAAACGGATATCACTTGAAATCACTTGAAATACTTAGAGACAAAAACTATTATGAAAAGTAAGAAATAAAATTAAAATTAAAACAAAAAAGCTTCCTTTCTTTTTTCCTGAAGTTATCTCGAAATTGAAATCACACAATCTATATAGTTAGTATTTTATATATAGTTATATAAATAAAACACTTAGAAGCCGTTAAGACTACAGGCCCGTGACAGAGAAATATCATATATATATGTATGTATGTATGTATATCATAATATATGTATAAATAAATACATACAATAAAAAAAAATAACCCTCTTTCATACGCAGTCCGTTAAAAATACATAGGTATTTCAGAAAGTGAAAAAAAATAATACCAATAAATGAAATCGACATTTTATACAAAAACAGTAAGAGAGCTAGGACTTGCCGGCACCAGCTAGTTCGAGTTATAGGTATTGCTTATTGACAGCATTTCGAACTCGTTATGTAGACTTGGTACAATGATACATTTTTATCAAAATAAAAAGAAAACCAAAAAAACAACCGTCTAGGAGCTATGAAACAACATACGTATACACTAGTATTTTTTTTAAATCAAACTGCAAACAATAATAAAAAATGATGTCATGAACTATATAAGAACAAAAACGGCACAATAATTGGAAATCCTATAATATCGATAATATCTTAGTTTTAATTTCAAGAAAATGTCATATTAAGATTGTTTCCTAAATGTTGTATGATATTGTCGGTAAGATAACGCGGCTAATTGTATGAAATTCCCTAAAGAAGGCTTGGAATTTTGTCAACAACCATGTACAGGGTGCGGGCGACCGTTTTCAAGTAATAGTACTTGTCTTGTAGTTGTTAATTTAACTGTTTTTCTTAATTGTTACGAGTTTGATATTCTTGTAATATTCAGTAGAATAGGGCCGACTCATCATTTTCCTTGGTGATGGCGACTAAGGGACGGCAATAGCTTTGCTTCCTTCTACATAAGTGGGACTAAATTATTATGGTTGACAAAATGTTAGTGTCTGATGCAAATATATGTATGTAATTCTTTTTTAATAATTACTTCATTCTCATTTCGTCATCTCGTCGTCGTCATTCTCACCTCTTATATTCTAGATTGGTCAACTTTTTTACGAAGATCCATGGGCGTTACGCTACATCTTTTGTAATGAATATGAATCAGCTTCAATCACTGCTACAAACTACTAAGATTAATTTTGATTCAGATTGAAAGCAAGAATAACATGCATGTGGACTAATGTTAAATCGCCTTTCGCAGCAGTAAGTTACATGCTCCAGATACCGCAGCTTCCTTGATAAAATAACAGACACGAATGAAATGTTGCGCACAAAATTAAATCGCTAAGCCAACTCAAAAACTATCATGTGGAATAGTGGACGACTATTTTTCTACTTTTCACTGTCTGAAATTATCTGGTTGGGCGTCGCTGTTTAAAGTATAAAATTTATGTAACAAGATAGAGGGATAAAATATGATTAGGAAATGTAACAATAATCAGAAAATCATAAAGCGAGCGTAATGCATTCGTCGTAACATATTCTAAAAATCGTTCTTTCTGTAAACGAAGAACCAAAGTTGGTATAGAATTATCTGAATAGTTTTTTGATGTTTTTTTACTTATTCTTAGAATTACATTCATATCGACAAATTAATTTACTTTTGTAAAAAAATCGTGTAAACTTCTTTTTATTAGGTCTTCCGGTTAGTTTTGAGGGAACGTGTCAAGTAGGTTTCGCAATCTGCACAGTCTGTTAAAACACGTGAGTATTGGTTTCGACGATTTAAAATTGGTTATTTTGATTTTGTAAAGAACGTGTGGAAACAAAAAAAGTTTGAAGACGGTTAATTGGGCGTCATTGGGCGAAAACCCTGCCCGCATACAACAAGAGTTTGCTAAAGAATTATGCTTATTTAAATCAACAATTTTTGATCGTTTACACGCAATGAGTAAAATTCAAAAACAAGGAAAATGGGTTCTACATGTTTTATCAGAATTAGCGATGCAAAATCGAGTAACCATTTGTGCTTCACTACTGTCTCGTTACAAAAAGAAATCTTTTTTTGTATTATATCGTTTCCGGCTATGAAAAATGGATCTACGAGTACTATGATAATCCAAAACGTAGGAAATCATGTGTAGATCCTGTTCAACTGTCCACATCGACTCCAAAGCGTAACATTCACGTAAATAAGGTATTGTTATGCATTTGGTGGAATATGAAAGGTGTTATTTACTATGAATTGTTAAAACCAAAAAAAAAAGTATCACTTTAGTCCAATAGATTGCAATACGATGTTATAAGACCAAATGAATATTGAGGAATCAACTTACTTTAATTTTGTTTCAACAATGTTAAGTTTTTCTTTATTTTGTAAAGATGTTTATGTTATTTAATTCAGAAATTAATATTTTCATCAAAATAAGAAAAAGAGCAAAAATACAGTTATGAATCATATATTTATAAAGCCCCACTCAAAAGGAAGGGTGTTTTAAGTCTGTCGTGTCTGTTTGTATGATTGTATGTTTGTGTTTCTGTACGTAACTTCCAAACAGATGAATGGCTGACTGTTCTGTCATATACTTGAGCGAAATCTGTTATGCCTTTTTCAAGATGCGGGGTTTAAAGTAGGGGATGAACAATCGTGTGTTTTCAAATATAGGTATCAAATGAAAGAGCTTGACGTGTACATTACAAATGTGTAAGTCACATGAAAACAGATAAATTGTCTGAAAGTTATGGAATGTATGCAAATATAATGTCCCGTGTGTAGATTTTAATTTAATAAAATATATCGTCATTGTAAGATCAAAATGGAACCCTGCTATGTAATTTTGCAAACAAAATAAATATTCACTTTATCCTAAGGTAAAGTAAAAAGCATTTTAATTCAGATTTAAATAGCAATGTATACTATACCATACCGTACCATACGGATTTAAAATTAGTAAAGTAAAATATATGGAGTTCTATGAACAATACATATGCATGCAAAACATATTATATTTCAGTTACGTGACAACAGTTGTACTGTTTGTGTTCAGTAAACAATAGAACTAGATTTATATACACGTACTAGTATATATAGACAGGTTAAAGTTATCTCGATTCAACGATGGGAAATCAATCTAGTGGATGATTTTCCTTCTGTTTTCGTTGAACCCTGTTTCTCGATTATTGTTGAAGTGGAAGTATCCAGTCGATTAATAATCTTCTGAAGGACGGTTTGTTCAACTGATTTCATGAATACAGAAATTTAGACTTATTGGTTAGCTGTCTGGGCAGAAAAGGTATACCTTTCTATTGATACTTCAAGAAAAATAACGGCTCTTTTCACCTAGATCAGACTTTCAGTAAAAGGTAAAGTTTCTCTCTTAGGGCGAATAGTGTTAAAACAAACCCAAAACATGCTTGTGAATGTATTGTAGGACCCAATGAGTATGTATTTAAGATAATTATACTGTAATATATATATAGTTAGTCTGTCTATGCCACTCTACAAAAAGAATACGCAGTGTGTAACAAAAGTAAGATTTAGTAGCGTTAAAGATTTACTAAATATTACTATTTCTATTGATGTTTGTTGCTCAATGGTGCGTTGCGGAATGGTTTAACGGATCAAGATATAATTTAGCTCAAACCTATAAATACTATAATTTTACAAACTAACCAATAGGCTATTCCGAAAAAATGTACTGCTCAGTATTTCTAACAGAAAGAAGTTGCTGGCAACAGATACTTATTACCTAAATTAAAACCAAATTAACAAGAATAGTCAATTAAAATTATCTCAGTTTTTTCATATCGCTATGTTTTCTCAAAGGCTCTTTCTTGTGTTTTTTTTCGGTCCCGTTAGGCACATAATTATCTTGCAATAGATAAATTAAATCAATTAAACATATACATATATATAAACCATAGGAGTAGATGAACATTTTTGAAAGCAAAGAAATATAGGACTGTTTTAAAAACATTTCTAAAAAAATCATTCACAAGTTAGATAGAAATGTTTTTTATTTCCATTTGTATCTATACGCTCATGTAAGAACGTGACAAAAACAAGTCTGTGAAGATAGATATGAGTTATATGGATACCTTAGGCCGTTCTGATTTCTGTTTACGTAGAAAACGTAAAAACTGACAGTGTTGTTAAACAAGTACAGCGCTCACACTGATGCGTTGGCAAGGCTCCCTTTTATTTAGTAATGCGCTGTACATAACCTCCTTAAAGGTTAGATAAAAAAATGAGGATTTGATTTTTAATAGTAAATAAATTTATGTTATTTATTTAATACATAATAATTTATAAACATACTTAATTTTGTAAGTCTGAGTCACCGAAAAGAATAAGGGTTTATCTGTCTAGGATCTGTTTGCTTCCCTGTTTCCGTCAAAAAAAAAAAAAAAAAAACAAAAATTGAAACTCTTCTAAGGTTTCTCCTTTTCTCTCTCTCGTTATCTCCCTTTTCTCTATTTTCTTAATGTTTAAAAAACTGGAAACGTTTAAAACTGCTGCTGAGCTTTTGAGTCAACAAAATATACTTTATGAAATAAATTAACTTTAATAAATTTAGGTAAGTAGCCTTGAAATTACACAATTATATTGGAATAATAACCCGTTAACAATAACTATGTTTTTTTTATTTTTAGTTTAATTAAATATATCTTCATTGTAAGATCAAAATGGAACCTTCTATATAACTTTGCAAACAAAATAAATATTCACTTTACAAAGAGGGGAAATAAAAAGCATTTTAGTTCCGATTTCAATAGCAATGTATACCATACCATACCACAACATAGCATAAAATGTACGGAGTTCTAGGAATAATAAACATGCATGCAAATCATATTTCAGCTACGAGACCTGCGAGCAATAGTTGTACTGTTTGTGTTCAGGAAACAATAGAGTTAAAATGCAGGATTTATTTTTAAATTATTTTTAAAGTCACGTCACGTTTTTAGTTGTAGTTTTTTTATGTTATAGGGTCAAACGTGCAGACGGGTCACCTAATAAAAATTGTGACTCAAGTCACATGTGCATTGCCGACCTTTGCTTTGGGCGTAACCTCATTGAATCGACAAACACGACCAAAGCATTACGTCGGAGCTCGTGTTTTGTGAGGTGTTTTCGGTGAAGCTTTTCCTATCAAGTCGACCCATACGTTCCTAAGCATGGCCCTCTTATGATATGCATTTTATAACCCTAATCCTATGTTCTGATGAAACTATATATACTTTACAGAACACAGTCTTCAATTTTTTATGCATTCAAAAATGTATAAATACATAGAAGTGTAAAATCTTAAAAACAAAAATTTCCATTTTGAATCTTGTCGTATAGCGTTTGCCATAGTGTGCCTTTACACAATAACATATTGAAATAGTCACTAAAACAGGAATATAAAAAAAATGAAACGTGTTTAAAACTAGTCAGTATTTTTTATTATTTTTCGCTTAGTCATGTGCGTCATAAAACAGCCATTAAATGGCAGTCGCCTGCCATAAATGCACCATAAATCATAAGGTTAGAAAATATATGTTTACTTTCAACGAAACGATATTTTTAGAGTAGGCAGAGAAGTATCTAATGCCCACATCTTGTCTGCCATAACTCAGTCCGATTAACGTTATAAGTGGCAAACCTCGCCTGACAGATAACAGTCCAATCCCTTAGTCGCCTTTCAGGATACGCACGGGAAGTGATGAGGTGTAGTTCCCAGTGGAGTTCCTACGTATGCTTTATTAATATCTGTGTATATGAGACATCGTCAAATAAAACACGCGATTAAAAGTTATCGCAATAACTTATGGGAAAAAAGGAATGAAATTAATATTATCAGTAACTATAGTACCACTGAGTTTAACAGCCAGATCAAGTCCGTTAACATTTGATGTGAAATATAAAAATTTACTTCCCTTCACTTGTTGCAATCTCTTTTTTCCATAGCCTAAAAAGCTTTTGATTTCTTCGTAAATTGGTTTCCAGACTCCTCCTATATCAGACAGTGCACTTACGACTTTTGAATTGCAGGTGTGCAAGTGGTGGTAGTCACTTACCATCGGGTGACCAGTCTGCTTGTTTACCACGTTTACTTTAAAAAATAGTTAGTTAGTTAGTCTACTGAATAATGTTTATAACTTTTCCCTTATTTCTTCGCAATAGTGAGTTCGATCAATCAGCAACGTGTCGTGACGTAAAATAGTTCTTATATATTTCTCTTTATTCAGTTTAGTATCGTCTGTTCTTATTTATTTAGTCTGGTATCGGTATGATTGATTATTGCCATTATTAATCTAAGTAAATATAGATTTTATAAAGCAGTTGATAAATATTGATTATTTTTAGCAGGAAAATAAATATCAAAAGGTGCTTATTCCTATTTTCGGTTCTTAGGATACGATAAAAGATTTATGATGAGGTTAAATTAACGATAACCATACGCTGTCTTCAATATTAAACCTATTTCTCAGTAGCAGGCTTACATGTTGTGAATTATAAAAGATTACTTTTAAAAAAGTGATAAGAATAATTGACCTGTAAAACGTAGACAGTTATCTACTTTTTCTGAAAGCGCATTGAAGACTAAAGCATTCTGGTTTAGTCTTCAATGCGCGCCTATCGTGATGAACCGTGCAAAGGGCAATTTAAAAACCAGTTCGTAACGTAATGCAATGAAAAGCATTATCCTCTAACTCAACCATCAACTCAGCAACATGAGGAGCAAATATCATAGTAGCTTTAGAAAGTATAAAAAAAAATGCAATCCGAGAGTGCCGACAGATGTGAAAACTTATTTTGGGGCGTTAGACTTTTTTTAGATGGGTACTTGGGTTACTGGGAAATGAATTGCATTTTATTTACGAATTGTATTTTATTAATTATTAGAAAACTTTAAAATACATTTAATATTCTTTTATGAAACATTATTAACAATTTCGACAACTCTTGTTTCATCATCATTATCATTAAAATGATTAAAATCTAAAATAGAAACTATAGGTTCATGGTAACTAAAATAAGGAATAAATAATTTTGATTCGAAGTTTTTTAAATATCTCGTTGTGCTAATACTGCGTTGATTGGACATATGCGTCTCGTAACGGTGTCGCCAGTCCATAGATTTTATCTCATCTAAAAATATGCGTACCGCGCTAAAAGAAGTTTTCACTTCAAAAAAACATTAGAAATGCCTATAAAATTTGAGGGTTTCCCTTGAGTTTTCCGAGTTACAATGGGACCACCCCAGGAATATACACTTACGATTATAAAAATAGTAAGTTAGTCGATAATAGTAATAGTTTAACATACATAAAAAACATACATACAGTTGATTATAGAACCTCCCCCTTTTTGATGTCGCTAAAAGTAGTTTCTTCATAAAATAAAAATGGGTATAACATTCGTGAACGCAATTTTAGTAAAAGTTCTTTTAGAATAGTTGATGCAAACCAAGAGTCTAAAAAGGAAAAGAAATAGTCGAACGAAACGCTTTGTTGCAATGTTTACACAAAGTAAAAGTCCACGCCTACGAACTTAATAAAAAGCTTTTAGAATAACCGTCTAAAATAAACCTTTTTGCTTTGTTATAAAGAGTACTTTTGCTTCAAGTATTATCAAAGATCATTTTTCAATTTATCGACAGTACATTTCAAGTCGCACTCTGTAGTGTTCAAATCATAATTTCTAAAGCGATTGAGTAAGATCATACATTTACTTTTACCATAGTATATATAAATATAAGATAAGTATGATCTGTAAGATAAGATACCAAAAAAATGCCGCAAGGAGGCGTCGTCCGCGTGTGCCTGGACGCCGTCTAATTGAGGGTTATCCGAAGGTGGTGCCCGCGTCTTTACGTGCGGGTGCTAGGAGGGGTCCGGATGTCTTCGTAAAGTAAATGTAATTCCTCAAATCTAAAGTATTCCTGATAGGTCTGATAGTCTTATAGCACATTTTCTTAGATCTACAATGCTGAGGTAGAGGTTGTAGGTTAGAGGTTTTTTTGACGATAAGTGTTTACTGTATAGAACTTCGTGTTTATCGACTTCACTTGATGTAGCATCTGTTGCATTTTTACAAACCTTAGTGCTTTTAAATTGCACTGTAATTAACAATTGTAAATGGTTTTGTAAAATGGTAAATAAATAAATAAAATAAATAAATAATCGGTAAAATTTTTTGGGCAATCAGTAGAAATAGTTGTGTGATGAGCACGATAATTGGTAATATATCTGAGTGTAATATATAATATTTGAAATAAGTAATAATATATACCCATTACTTAGTATGTTTATCAGCAGATTGGTAATCATAGTACAGACGTTACCTAGTCTGGAATCGATGGCCGTCTGTGAGTTTAAAAAAAGTTATTAAAAAATTTAATGGAAACGGTGACTAGAAAATTAGCTCTTTCAACCTTTCGTATTATAAATGCAAAAGTGTCGATTAATGTTGTTACTTAATCACACTAGAACCAATACTTGACGCTAAACAAATCTCCATAAAATTTGGCCCGGAGATAAATTATAACCTCGAAACTTAACTTTTTATGAAGGAAAATATTTGGGGTCAAATAATCCACGGGAACGAAGTTGCTAGCTATAGATCTTGCCCTCATAAACTAGAACCTTTTACTTATTGAAGTCCGGTCATTTCATTGACAAACAGACAGACATTAAGATTACGATTGAAGTCCCAGAATCTAAATCGCAGTAAATGTGCTGAGTCAGGAGAATTAAGTCAGATCTAAATTCTAGTTCAAGACATAGGGATGTCTTTGACTTTTAGTTTGTTACTTTATTACGATGATTCTCAAGGCACCTTCGACAGGTCGACTAGCAATAATTACTAAATGTGAAACAAGTTTACAAATAAAATAAATGAGAACTGACAAATACATTATTTGTAGTTCCATGGAGGACTGAAATAGGTTTATTGGTTTTATTTTTCCAGCCTACGGAACAAATTGTCGCCTGCCGTATTTCCGGACAACCTTCAAACCTTCAAGAAAAGAGCGTACTCCTACCTAAAAGGCCGGCAACGCACGTGTGACTCTTGAGTTGCGGGTGTCCATGGGCGGCGGAAGTCACTTACCATCAGGTGGCAGTGGTTCGCATAAAAAAATCCAAAACCCTAGTCCTAGATTATTAATGTCATTTAAATGTAATAATTTCAATATTTTACTATATAATCTTATCAACGCCCACAGAGACAGCTCAAATGTATTTAAGGCCAAACAAAGACCACCATATAATCAGACTCTTGAGTAAAAAAGACAAATTCAAAAACGCAAGCGTGTCCGATTCGACCCAAGAACTGCTAATTCATTTACCCTCTTCAACCCACACAGCATTTGTGTAATGTGAATGAAACTTTGTATATGTAGATGATTTACTATGTAAACTAGTAGAACCCTTTTAGAAGGACTACAGAAGGCTTTTTTTACATTAATTGTTTAAATCACAAATGGTATTACTAAACATGTGGTTAATGGGCTTGGAATAAAAACTTTCGTAAGTGGTTTTACTCACACGTGTGTATTTCAGAGGCCCGATTCATTTCAGACTCGATGGGGGACTTTTATGAAGGAATGAAACAACCAATTTTTTTTTAAATTTAATACATATAAGCACCTTCTTCACAAGTGTATCAAAAAATATCATGTTATAGGTAGAATACTTAGAAACTTCAAACATCTCATAATCGGTCAGTCATCTTTTTCTTTTGTAATATAATACACACATACTCGTGAGTTTACGGACGTATGTATGTACCCCCCCCCCCTCCCGAGCAATAGGGGGCAAACCTATTACTATCTTACGGGCACTGTATGACTGTTTATTTATATTCTGATATATAACAGTCCGACCCCTAGGTACCTTTTACGATACCTACGGGATAACATGGTGGTGGTGGCCCTGGTCATGGATAGAAGGGTCATCTGATGCCCTGTCCGCCTTTGAGGGCGATGAAGGATTGGAGAAAGCAAAGAGGGAAAAGAGGGGAGGGGGTTGAGGGGAAGGGGAAAACGAGAGGGGAGATGAGGGGAAAGGAAAGAGGACAGGGTAGTTGGATCTCTAAAAACCTCACTAATTTCGGGGAAATGCAACACAATCGTTGCTTTCACAACCGGTTTTCTGTGAGGCCGTGGTATCTCACCAGTCGAGCCAATCCCATCGTGAGAAAGCATGACTCTAACACTTCATATACCAATTTATTCTAATCTGCATGAAGTACACGGCTAACATACTAAACATTATTATTGTAAATACGCTTTAATATAATCTATATTACAAAAGAAGTGTTATAAATGTAGAAAGTCTTCAACGAGCAAGTTGCATTGTGTTTTATCTAAAACCTTTTTTTCCAAAACATCTGTTTAAAACCAGTTTATAAAAGCTAAAACCTTGTTAATCCTAAACACCCATTAACTATAAAAGAGAATTAATTACGCTTACCTCTTTAATGTCCCAAAAAGCCTTATATGACCCCATCCCATATTTAATAACATTGCTGTTATAAAACATTTCTGAACATTACAAATAAATAACGTGCACACTTTGCTAAATGGGTTCGACTTTCTATTGTCAAACAGAACAAAGGTACATTGAAATAATGTCGACGTTTATTTTTGACGTAACTAGTCGACTAAATACTGATCGTTATCTTAATAGGATCTTGCATTCTACCCTCCTGCTATTGTGTTAGTATTTTAAGTGAATTTTGTAATCTTAATATATTATAGTAATTGTCTTAAAGCCGTATTACACTGTAGCGTAATGTGGTTTCCAATTAATTTTACATTGAAATACTCGTATTTGTAAGGTTTGGCAAATGGTTTACAGAATGTATAATTATTTTTATAATGAAAAGCAGCTTTACAAGATCATGGGCTTATCCTTTTGCTAAATTTAAAGACTGCAGCTACACAGGTTTTCGCCAGACTGTGTGTTCGACAGTACTGAGGACGAAAGACATCGAACCGTCGAACAACGTTAAGCCGTTGTTAAGCTCTAGAAATCGAAAGATTAACGTGTCTCAAATTGGTTATATGTAAGATAAATAATACAATAATAATAAAAAATTGCAAATTGCCACAACACTACACAAACTAAAGCTCAGATCATATTGTTTTAGAATACTGATTTACATACTCATTAGATAATTTACTTTTGTTTATAATTATGGTACCAGAATCATCTGAAAACCAGGAATTGTATACGATTCCTAGGTAATCTATAAAATTCCAGGCCGATTTAAGAAATATGACAAGTAATTTGTTAACGATTCTTTCACAGCTACATTTTCTAATTAAAATATGTTTTTAAATTTGCGTACAATACCTAGGTAGCTAGGCAAATTTGTAAATTGCAAATAGCCTAGGAAATTAAATAAAATTAATGTATTGCCTAATATATAATTGGTGAGTGGCAGCTGATTTAATGAATAAACTAATTTAAGACAGGGATGTCCGTTGAGCCAATGCCTGGTCACCAAAAGTTGAAAAATTAAATTATAATCAAACATCTTGCAATAACCAGGTTTCAATCGATTAAATTTGGGCAAAAAGTAATATAAGTTGAGTCATTTTGTACAGAACCCAAAGAGTACAGAGACTAGTGTATACAATTATTGGTTGTGTGAAAGTACAATTTGTTTAACACCTTTCCTATAAATTTAAGGTATCATACACATTTCCTAGGAATTGTATCCAATGGTCGATGATTACAATAACATATTTATTTATATTGTACATAGAAAATTTCAGTCCATTGCAAACTTACCTTTGCATATGCTTCCAATTATCGCAAAAGTATTATGTAAGCAGTGCGGTTTTCGAAGTAGAATAGAGCATCCCATATCTTCCCGTTGGTTAGCTATCAGACAGTTCATACATATACAATCATACAGAGCTAACATGACGAGGCAGGCTATTTTATGTAAGTTGTAGTAAATTAAGTTTGACAAAAACGTCGCGTGGTAGTAAATTAAGTTGGGCGTTTGACGTCGCTGCCTACCCCTTCAGGCATATAGGCGTGAGTGTATTTTTTTTAGTTGTACATGTGTTAATGTATGTATGGATAACACAGTTGAATACCTTAATGGTAAAAGAAAAAAAATATCTAAACAAATTTATTGTTGTTATTATTATTATTGAATAACATAGGTCCAAATTACGTAAGACCTAAACAGTTTTATCACTCAAACTGATACTTTTTGTTTTTGTTGAAGGAGTTAGATAATACTTCTATATTATTTTGTTTTCGTAATTGCAAAAGTTTACCCAATAGCTATATAAACTTCTTGTGGAATAAAGTAATTCGAGTATACTTATTGAAGTTTACGGCTTAGGGTTTTGTTGAAAAATATGATTTCTTGAAAGAGGTGTATTTCTCCGTTTGGCATAAGAGGCACTTACAAAGTTCCAACTTCTAATGTTCGAGTATTGAAAATAAAAGGGTCTGTTATTGCCTTGACGTATAGAGAACGTATGACGTGTGACGTATAGAATCAGTCCACACTATTAATTGATCCCTTTTTCTAGTCACAGATAAATCTGTTTCTAAAAAAACAAATTTAGTTGTCTTTAAGGAAGTAAGAGTATATAAAAGCTACAGATTGGTTAAGTATGGTTTTAGTCATGTATATATTGTAGAACGGTATTGCAGTGCATTAAAAACGAAATATAAAGAAAGTTAGAAATAAAGAAACGTATAGATTTATTACAAATAAATTTATGACTCGATCAACTATATAATTGTGTGGAATTGAAATCATTTTCGTAATCTGTTAAGTGTGTTATTATTTAGCATAATTCATTTTATTTTTCTGCAATATGCTCTGCCATAGTGTTATGCTATAAACTATAGCACCTAATAATTTTATTGTTAACATTAACCAGGGTACTCAAATTCCAGGAACATTCTAAGTGAAAATCTATTATGAGGTTACCATATTAGATCGCAGTAATCCGGTAAAATCCGCATTTAATTATACGGTTCAGAGTGGTTACATGTCACGTAGGGCTGTACTGGAAGTGCCTGTATGTCATTGTATATGAAAGACTGTATTGTAGTTTCCATTCTGACGTATGCGCTGCCCGCCTTTGAAGGTTATGAGGGTGATGAGGGACGAGGGTATGTGGGAATAGGAAAGATGAGAGGGGGTTGGTGAGGGAAAAGGGAATTGGGCCTCTGGAAATCTCACTAATTTTCATAACTGGTTTTCTGTGAGGCCAGTATCAGTTAAAGCGTTAATGGGCTATTTTCAATCCAGTCATCTATATTTTCAGTATCAATATACTGCTACTGAATTATATGGACAGGTAGCATTATACATAAAAATGTATTCGTATTCTTTGAAAAACTTATAATATTTCAACTAAATGGTTCTTTCTTCAGATTAAAGGCATTAAACACATTTCCAGTGAACAAGAATATCAAAGCAAGTCTTTTTATATTTTTTAAGTCAACACAGTGAGACAGCCCTAACTAGAACGGATTGCTACGTCACAGCTGTATTCTGAGAATAAATACTATAATAGAATTTTTAAAAGAAGAAAGAAAGTATCACGTAAAATTTTTAGAAACGAAAAACGTTTAAAAAATGATAGATACCAGAAGCCTAGGCGCGGCTCCCGGCCTATACGGAAGTACCACCGCGGGGGCTGCTGCGAGGATACCGCACCCCACACTCTGACGGAGTGCTCTGCAGGGGGCCCCGGAGGCTTCCTTGTTAGGGTGTTCCCGGGTCCCGTGCGATAGACCCTTTGTGACGCAACACCATGTGGTTTTAGTCGGTTCGAGTCCGTCATACCTCCTCTCCATTAGCTCCTGTGAGGTGATGACCCGTACCCGGCCTGCCCGCGTAACCCTTTGAAGATAATTTTACAGATCGAAAACAGTTTTATGAAATAATTTCTACTTAAGCGACAGTAAATGGTAAGACAACATACAATAGAAATATGATTCATATAATGACAAAATAACACACACGCCCGGTTTTGGAACTTGCTTTTATTATATAATGCCAACGTTAAAAGAGGCGAGACCAAAATATTTTACAATATTGATAATTAAAAGTATTTATTTGTATTTTGAACACTACTTACTTGTTAACCTTGTCTCTCTTAGATAAATAATGATAATAGGTCTTAGATAACCACTAAAGTCAAACACTTGTACTGGTTTAAAACTTAACACTTCGAATGAAAGGAAGAAATAATCATTAACAAACTTCAAGGAATAAAAAAAAGTCTAAAACAGTCTAGGTTTACATTACATTAACTTAAGTTGTAAAGTAATTTTAAAGTATGTATTTAGCTCCAAAGAACTGAATTATCTCTGAAGGAGTGGGAATATTACCTGTAAGGAGCAAGCAGTTTCAAAGAGAGACAAGCTTAAAATGTGTACCAAAATATCCATAAGGTTTAAATAATAAGGTTTAAATAGTAATACGAGTTTGAAGCAGTATTTGGTTTGTTCAACTTAAGATTCAAAATTAAACAGCAAAATAAAATGCAATGCCAATAATGTGATAAAATTGTTTAAATTTCTGAGATAACTCATATTGTAACCAATGGCTGGAAAAAATATGTAAATAGAAAATTTTCACTATCATTAGGCTGTTTATAAAGCATAAAACTTTTAACACTAACATAGGTACACATAAACATTTGACTGGTCTGTTGGTTTAGCGGTTAGTGACCCTGTCTGCTGCTCTAGAGGTCGTGGGTTCTATCCCGACTCGGGACGAATATTTGTGTGATCCATAAATTATTGTCGCGAGTCTGGATGTTCTTTGTGATGATTCCTAGTGTAGAAGTTGTCTTTTATAAGAAAAAGAGATTTTACATATATAAGTTCACGCCTATATCCCTTAAGGGGTAGGCAGAGGGATATTAAACACCCACATTTTGCCAATTACAATTTAGTCCTACTAACGTAATAGGGGGATATTGATCAACCGGGCACTACATAACTGTATACATACTATCTGATAGAAAACAGTCCGATCACTCAGTCTTCGAGAGATTTTACTTTTCTTTTATATACTCGTATTTATGCTAATAATATTCATATCTTGAGCCATTGGTACCTAACTTGCAAATTATTCTCACCTGCGAAAACCACCTGTATGTGCATAATACACAACAAACGTGTATACACATATAACACTGTCGATGAGAATGCGACTGCAACTTCAAAGGCGGTGGTCAATGATTTTGTATGTCTGTATTTATTTCTAGTAATACAGAAGTCGGGTGTTCTTACGTATAATGTAAAACATAGTAGTAGTTATCATACAATTTATGAAGTGGGTTATGAAGAGAAATGTGTAAGTGTTAAATAAGAGTTTTATTTTGCAATGTTAAATATTACTAATAATAATTAAACACTAGATTTGTCTCACTTCCTAGTAATACAAAAAAATAGTTTGTATTACGAAAAACTATTTCGTTTTCGTTACTCGTTCTTCGTCGTTCGTTTATTTTGAATAAATTAAATCGAAATGGAACAGATGGATGTCAGATTTTGTATAAAAACAGACAGTGCAAGAGCGTCACGCATACGAACCGACGCTATAAAATTTCTCTTGCTATAAAAGCTCTAAAAACTAAAAGCTATTTTTTATGACTTTAAGTAAAAATCTTCGTAGGTAACTCATTTTTAAAAACCATATGAAGGATATTTCACAATGTGAGAATTCTCGGATGTAAGCTCTTTGGCTTCTAAAGGGTAAACCTTCTCTATAGACAAATATTTAGGTTAATAGAAGCGAGTCGTGGACTTAGGGTATCTTTCATAGAGAAACATATACAGTTCTCGAAAAACATCTAAACCGCAAGCGAAGCTAATGGATTAGTATTGAGATAGAGTTTAATCGATTAAATCATTTTGCAGTGTTTATGACGCCTACGTAGTGAGATTTAACTTGTATATTATCTAGGAACAAACTTCAGAAAGGAAGGTTTTAGTGGAATTTGAACCTTATTATCATCCCTTAGAGTAATGTTATACCTTTATAATTATATTACGTCCGTGATCCTGCCTATGAGCGTAAGTACGTTATTTTTCCTGTTTCTTTTTTTAGTAGTATTTTATGTAATTTTATTCATGCGACTGGCCTGCTGGTCCAGCGGTTAGCGATCTACGCGAACCTACGACCTCCGTGGATTCGATTCACACCCAGGACTAAAAAATATGTGATGAGCACGATTATTTATTATTGTTCTGTGTCTGGGTGTAATTTATCTATAATATGTATCTATTTAGAAATATATAAGTATGTTTATTAGCAGTCTGGTTACCATAGTACAAGCTCTGTATAGTTTGCAATCAGACGGCGATGTGTGACATGTGTGGAGTTATTATTATTATTTATTTGGTATTACTAGTAACAGAATGTTTGCTTTAAACAAAGTTTGTTGTTTCAAACATGTTTTCTTTTAATATTATCAGGAGACAGACGAACAGACGGGTCACCTGGTGGTAAGTGACAACAACTACCCATGGCCTTTCAAGGTGAGGTGAGGAGAGCAAAATAGGGCTAGTGGGGTGAGGAGATCAGAAAGAGGAGGGGGAGTTGGGTCTCCGTATTTGACTTTGGTTTAATTCTCATGCACTAGATTCCGAGCTCTATGAATTCCGATTTCATAAAGCCTAAAATGTATTAAATATTACATTTTCGAATATTTAGCAGAATGAAAGCAGTTAATCAATTCTGTACTTACCTAAGTGTTGGATGCTGTTAATGGCGACTGATTTTCTGTAAGACAAAAAATTTGTATTAAAATGTAGATCAAATACAAATACTCAGAAAATCAGGCTTTAGGAATTATTCCTCTCACATCAGTCACGATGGTCTTAATAAACATACAACCAATAAACATAAAGAACAGTCAGACTCGACACAACTGTTTGTGGATTACACATTTTTTACATTATGGGAATTAATCTGAGACACAGGATTACTTAGTAATAATATATATATAGAATATTAGTTCTTAAAAAAAAAATGAAACCTACAGCAAACCAATAATAACAGAATTAAAAGATCAACAGGCTGCACCAATTGCTGAAATGAACTTTGATATAGATATTTTCTGCATTAATCTAAGTTTTTAAAAAAAAAATGAAACCTACAACAAACCAATAATAACAGACTTAAAAGATCAACAGGCTGCACCAATTGCTGAAGTAAAGTTAAGTAAAACCTTTTTCTTTTATAAATTTTCTTTTAGTCTGGACTATTGGTCTAATGGATAGTGACCTGACTGACTAATTCCTTTTACGAGAGGTGTAGGTTTTAAAACAAAAACACCTTATCGTAAACTTACGATAAAAAGTTATAAGGCATGTTTCTTGTCCCTGGAAGTGGTCTATTACTGCATGTCTACATAGAACTGATGTGAATTCTATACAATAAGTATTCTATGAAACATTAAATTGTAGTTCCCCAAGGACCCGCGTTACCATTTAGGTACCACTTTGACGCTATGGTCCTTACGAAGAGGAAGTTCTAAAATATAAATAAATATTACAAATATCTTCAGAATTTCTTTATCTGTTATAAGGGGTTATACTGTAATTTTACTTATAAAGCTACACATTTTGTCCCTTGTGACTTAAAATCAAAGAAGTTCTCGAAAAACAATTGAATTATAAGTATACCTCTAAATGAAGTCTCTACAAATATTTAATATTCAGACTCACTAACGAGCGCTCCAGTTATCGAATTAACTTGTTCGTTTACTTAAAAGGAACAGTAACAGATAAGACATTTTAGTATCCGGTAAATTAAGAAAACTGGGAGCATAAAAATATGCCTTTAGACCACTGTTGGTAACAATGCATGGCCTAATACAGAAGTTTAAAGAGCTAAGTTAAATCCT
This sequence comes from Tyria jacobaeae, assembly GCA_947561695.1. Lineage (NCBI taxonomy): Eukaryota > Metazoa > Arthropoda > Insecta > Lepidoptera > Erebidae > Tyria > Tyria jacobaeae. The sequence goes on along the minus strand of OX387231.1, from coordinate 8,336,286 downwards.
TCATAAGATCGACTACCTTTATTAAAAAGTTTTTATTACAAAAGTCGAAACAGGGGTCACTTTTAGTGGTATATTTCTTTTACAAGAAGCATCTTAGATATGTTATTGGTTATGTATATCAAAGCAAGTTACCAGGTTAAAGCGTTTAGTTAGTAAGTTAGACTAAATGTGGTTTACAAAATGATAGCGATTATTACGCCTTTTCTGCTCACTCCTTCGGGAATATAGGAATGAGTATATGTATGTTTGTAAGTTACCCTGTTTGTTAACTAACTGAGGTAGCGCAATAGATATAGATTAAGTAAACGAAAAAGAGCGTACTCCTACCTAAAAGGCCGGCAACGCACTTGCGACTCTTGAGTTGCGAGTGTCCATGGGCGGCGGTAGTTACTTACCATCAGGTGACCCGTCTGCTCGTTTGCCCCAAATCGCATAAAAAAAAACGAGAGTTTTAAAACTGGAAGACTAAAAAGTAAGACTGTTTGCAATTAAAAAGCGTATTTCAAAAGTTTGAACTGTACGTAACGTCTTTATTGACTTTTCTTTTATTATATTATTTTATGTGTAGTGTGTTGTAGTTTAATTAATATCCATCTATAGAGGTTGTGGGTGTTCGCAATGCAGACTAGTAGTTAAATATAAAACGCAGCAGCAATAACCAACATTAACATTTAATGCATGGCTTTGATCAATCAGGCCGTTTATTGTTTGCTTTTCTATCTATAAACAGTACAACAGTAACAACAGTATAACATTTTGTGGTGCCATCATAAAATGTATGCTTGAATATTCACAGAGTTTGACATGACAATATAACAATGGGCAGCAGCGCAAAGATAACATTCGAAATTGAAATGTTTTTTTGTTTGTTAGTAGGTATCGCTTTGAACAATCTGTTGTGTTGTGTGTAAATAAACGTTATGGTTACACAGAGTTAGTACACGTCTAGTACGTATACTTACTATTCATTTATTTTCACTAAGCAAGAAACTTCATGGGTCCGTTATCGTAACTGTCATAGAAATCAATATTAATCAATATAATATATTAAAGACATAACAATATACTAATACTTATAAATATAGAAAAAAGTAGTTTGAGGGGTCGATTTTCACTTGTTCTTGAAAGTTTAACGTTGGAACAACTTAATAGATAAAACTAGGTTATTAATATACATATATAACTGTGTTTTGAACTATGGTAAATATCATAAATATCCAGATTGAAAAATACAACTTCACTTAGAAACTTACGGTCATAGAGCACTCTTTATACTGATACGTACGGTCACAAATCATAATCGATAAAGTATATAAATTTACCGTAATACTTTAAATCTCAAACGTTTTCCTAAGATAAGTGGTAAGTGATGGTAAGTGACAACTGCCGTCCATGGACACCTGCAACTCTAGAATCTTAAGTGAGCTGCCCGTCTTTGAGGGTGACGAGGGATGCGGGGAGGGGAAAGAAGAGAGGGAATGAGGATATGGGAAAAGGGAACTAATTTTGGGGAAATGCAACGCAGGCGTTGCTTCAGAACCGGTTTTCTGTGAGGCCGTGGTATCGCACCGGGAGCCGGGCCCATTCGTGCCTAAGCATGACTCTACCACTGTTACTGTTTTCTTGTTTAAATTTATAAATTTTGTTAATTGGTCGTGTTTTGGCAAACCTAAAATGAAGTTAGTTATTATCTTTTCATTTGAAACACAAGACAAGTTGTGTCATTGTGTTTTCCAGTTAAAAGAAAGTATACGACCTTATTATTTATTAATTAATTGTAAGTATCTAGTCACGATTCCAATCCAAAAGCTGTCATCCACATCAGCCGCAGAAACGGCCACATCAAAGGTGCCTTTGTATCGCAAGCAATTTGGTTGAATTTTTGTCCTAGGCAGTAATTAAAAAAAAAAAAATGAATTTATTGGTAGTTTGAAACTTTTAAGGATTTCTATTTAAGATAGTTAAAATAAAATATGTTATTTTGAAGTGATAACAACTAGATATTTCTTACATTTCCCAATCCCTTTGTGCAGTGTTAGCATTGTGTTGTTCTTGCCTCTTTTGCTTTTTATATTCACCCAATTTTTCCATCTTTAATTCCTACATTGGATTGCCTCATATTACGTCACAGGGACCAAGGTGTCATTAGGTATTTAACACACGTCTGTCTACCATATATTTACTGTATGTTATTATGATACCTACTGCTTAGATGTTACGACTGCGTAACATCGGTTACGGTCGGGCAAACGAGCAGACGGGTCACTTATTGGTAAGTGACTACCGCCGCCCATAGAAACCCGCAACTCATGAGTCACAAGTGCTAGGTAGGAATACGCTTTTTGCTTGCAGGTTTGTAGGTCGTTTCGGTCCAGAAATACGACAGGCTACCAACTGTTATCAACATCTGTCATCAAGCTCACCTCACCAGTAGGTAACTGTTTTAATCAAGCAAGTTATATACCACGGATCCTAGATAAATATAAAACGGTAAAGAAATTCGAATGATGTGCCTTTTGTTTTAGTGGTCAGTCATCAGACTTCTAAGTTGATGATCTTGGGTTCGAATCTCACACGGATCAAATATTTGTATAATTCACAAATAGTAGTCACCAGTTTGGATATATTCTGCATGTAAATTGTTTCTACATACATATGTTCACATCCTCGTCAATACATTCCTTATACAAAAGATATATTTTTTTTTGAACCGGACAAGTGCAAGTTGGACCTACATGAAGGATTCCTTAACATTATCTATAAAACGAGCAAAAAAATTACGTTTGTTGTATAAGAGCTCCTTAAATATTTATTTTATTCTTATTTTTAGTATTTGTTATTATAGCGGCAACAGAAATAGATCATCTGTTAAAATTTCAACTGTCTAACTATCACGGTTCATGAGATACAGCCTGGTGACAGACGGACATACAGACGGACAGCGGAGTCTTAGTAATAGGGTCCCTATCCCTTTCACCCATTGGGTACGGCACCCTAAAAACTGATTAAAACTGACTTTAGACAATAGATATTCCTTGTAAGAAAACTTGATAACCTAAACTACATTACACTTCTCAAACTAAAGTGGCTAAACCAGCACAATACACAAAAAACATTAACTTACTAACGTTCATTCCTTTCGCGTTATTTGTCAATATTATTACAGGGAACCAACAACTGTAATAGATCGCGCTTGGGTCATTAAACACAGGAACATAAAACTTTTGCTGCCACACAAGAATCACAGTCGAATTTATTCGAAATTTTATATTATGCCATTAAAGTAGAAGTTATGTTTTCTACAACTATTGATGACAAACTTAGATGACAGGTGAACTTATTTCCGAGGACATGGTTTTATTAGGATACTCACTTACGTAATAGGGGTATTTTGCTACCATCCGGACCCTTGCTTGCTCGCTTTTTACAACACCCACGGGTAAATCTTATCTAATCTATCTTATCAAGTGGCGGTAGCGTAATGGTAATCGTCGGACTTGCGATCAAGTGGTTGCGAGGTCGAACCCCACCCAATGCACTACCGTCTGAAACCCCGCCCAACACAAGCATTTAGCTTAGCTGGGGGGTTAACGAGAATACTAGTAATGTGTGACCTACGTTACTAGTATTCTGTAAAAAAACCGACGACAGACATCGTTTCTCGAAACTCCTGTTCTTATCTGGGATTATAATCAAACCTTCAAATTCAGATAAATTACTATTCAAGATGTCCTTATACAGGCAGACAATGTTCTTCTCCCCATAAGAGAAAAGAAAGAGTAACTGAAATCCGATATTTCAAAAATTCACTAGCACTAGCAGAACATTAAAAAAAATCTTTTCTTCACAACTCAATAGATTTAATAAATATACATAGATATATAAAATATTTCATTATCTACCATTTTAAAAATCATGTACTTATATCTTCGCAACGTATACTAAATAATGTTAAAAATATATATTTTCCACAACATACAGTGGCTTGCAAATACCTCTTGAATTACCCATGAAAGCAATGAGCAAAATGTAGTCTGCCTTACCAAGCAATAAAAACATTTCCACCCAAGTAGATTGCTAGAACTACAAACAGTTATGATATGAAAGCTTTAAAATATTAGCTGACTTATGACAAATAAAACCGCTTACTATCCAAGTTACGTGCACAACGTATAATATAAAATGTTTATTGCCCTCTCGTCTCGAGGCAGGTACGAACTTGCTTCCAAGATTGTGGAATGTGGACTACACAATGCAAGGGAGCAGCACTTTCATGTTATGTGTATCTTTTCAAACATAGTATTGTAAAAGCAGGTGATTGTGAATCAGAATAGATATTTATATATATATATATATTTTTTATGGAAGGGTTAAGTCGATAGGGTTTTTGTTGAGATTGTTTAAGAATCTAAATTGAAGTGATAGGTTTTCCGCTTAAAACAACTATTTTTATAAGTCATTTAGAACTAAAAAAAAATATTAAAGGATTAGAAATAAAGTTCATGCCATATAGAGTGAAAAGACAAATAATATATACAATATAAATAATTTAATGCGAAGAATTTGTAAATAAAATAAAGAATTTCCTTAAGGAGTGATTAAATATACTACAAGTCTAGATCGCAAATCGTGATAAGGCGAATATATATAATACATAAAAAACCCCAATTGGACTTTATTGTTATAAAAGGATTTTTCAGTTATAAAAGTTATTAAATTGTCGGTTTGAAGGTGTTTGTGTATATGTACATATTATAGGTATAAATATAATAATTATATCTGAAAAATAATTTAAAAAGTTATTCAGTGTTGTCACAAATGCCTACAGGTTATGAAAATGTTTACGGTGTACAAGTTTCAAAGTTGCGATTACAGACCTTGAAGTTAGCTCTTTGTTTTACTGATTAAAATCTTACGGAACGACATTGGGTAAAATTATGTGGGTTCCAAACGTAAACTTACCTGGAACCTGCAGAATTTGATTTTGTACGTGTACATAGTTTATGCATTTCTTTATCTTAATGTTTAGAGAAGTTTTAGTTGAAAAGTATGTCAATCAAATCAATTAGCATAGAGTCATCAGCTGGACATAGGTCTCCCCCAATATACGCAATAGCACCCGGTCCTAATGAAAAAATATGTACAGCAAAATAATTATGCAGCAGATCGTCGTTTGTTAATTTGACTGGCCTGTTGGTAGTGCTTAGTGATCCTGACTGCTGTCAATTCATTTATTACTATTATTATATGAAATTAGTGTATAATCATTCTCAATTTCAATCATATTCTTTAATTTTAATTTTAAGAGAAGAAGGAGGCTACCCCATCTATTCCCATGGGTGTCATAAAAGGTGACTAGGGCTAATACCGACGAAATAAAATATGTAGCTATCAGCCAGTTTATAGGAACACAGTAATGTATTGTCCGAAGGACGGCAATAGCCCCTATCATTTACGTGGGACTTAATTATAATTACCAAAAAATGGGGGTGGAGATTTCGATAGATTCATAGTACTTTTAGTACATATATATGTCATGCATACCCTCACGCCTGTATCCCCGAAAGAGTAGTCAGATAAGTAATAAACGATTTTTTTTAAAATTTAGTGGTTTTTTTTATGTGCAATAGGGGGCAAACGAGCAGACGGGTCATCTGATGGTATGTGACTACCTTCGACCATGGATACCCGCATCTCAAGAGTCACAGGTACGTTGCCGGCTTTTTTGGTTAGGCGTACGCTCTTTTCTTGAAGGTTTGAAGGCCGTATCGGTCCGGAAATACGGCATGCGACGATTTGTTCCATAGACTGGTTTATTCACATTTATAACAAAAAGAAGGATAGAACTGAGGGGATATTGGTAGTAAGGATAGATTGGGGAGTGTAAGAAACAGCTCGAGCATGTCATGGTAGTAAACGATGTTACTCAAACTGGCGGACGCCGAGAAGTACGAGCTCTCTAACCGTACTATTAGTACTCAAGACTACAAACACGAATTCAATTTCAAATCTATTATTATAATCTAATTGTAGGTATATATTTTGTGATATATATAGGCATTCAACTGACATCAAAGAAGGTACCTATATGTTATTACGTACGACCACTATTTTTAGAAGTTCGTACCTAAAAAGGTAAATCGAAACCTTTATTCGATAAATTTATTGCTCGGTTCCTGTCCTTCTATCAGGACCCTTTTTCTTATAAACGGATAAATGCAGCAAATTGAAATTAATATGAAATACAAATTCTGTCGAAACACTTAAAAGGTAAAAGTTTGAATTTGTCAATCAAAAATTTTCAATATCCATAAAGGCGAAAAAAGAAGTATATAGATTATTGACAGTGGTAGACCAGTGCGATACCACAACTTCACAGAAAACAGGTTGTGAAGCAAAGCTTGTGTTGTATTTCCCCGATATTAGTGAGGTTTCCGGACGCCCTTCACTTTCCCCCATCCCTCATCACTCAAACAACACCCCCCTTCCTCACAACTCAAAGGCGGGCAACGCACTTGCGATTCTTGAGTTGCAGGTGTCCATGGACGGCAGTCGTCACTTACCGTCAGGTGACCCGTCTATTCGTTTGTCCCCTATTATAAAAAAAAGACATGAAAGTTAATTACTAAACAGCGTAAGTAGTTTTTGTTACAAATTTAAATGTTCGTTTGTCAGGCCTACTGTTGTGTGTCAGGTCTGTATAACGATTAGTTAACAAAACGGTGTTTATGTATACTAAATACATATATATATCTTAAAATATCTTCTTTCTTTCTTTCTTTCTTTCTTTCAAAATGTTTTTTTTAGTAGTTAGATTAAATGGTTACATTCGAACCTTAAAAAGATAAAGTTCGAGTACATGAGTTCTATTATAAGCTATTTTGAATCATTCATAGTCAAAAAGTTTTAGAGCTGGACAACAAATTCTATTCTAACGAAAACGTAATCACGATATAGCATCTACTGAGGGCGCATTTGTATGACAGTATAGCGAACATAATGTAGTGTAGTAAAGCGACACCCAAACCTTATCTTAGTCTTGTAAGCCGAACCTAGGTCAAATGACAACAGGAATGCGGCGAGCGATAACAACAGAAATGCGGCGAGTGATAACAACAGGAATGCGGCGAGGGAAAACAACACTGGATTCTAGTATAAAAAAACGGTGTCAATATATTTTAAGTCAGTTCAGTAGAGTTCACTTCTGTCTTTGGACGCATACATTAGTAACAATAAAATTACGATCCATATTTGTTATTTCCTTCATAACGCCTACACGTTACATACAACATAATGTTACTGGGTTACGTTGCAATACAGGACTTTAAATAGCATTGAGCGGTCTGAGCGCTCTTAGTAGTTGTTTTTTGTGTGGCTTAACATAACATGAAACGCGGCAACCGCGTGAACTTTCGGCTCGTCTTATACAACCCCAAGCAATAACCTGTCAGCAGTGATGTATTACATTATGTCTGACACTGATAATGATCATCGGGTAACAAATTGAAATTTAGTTACAAATGAATTATTGCTTTTTATAATGACACATTTAATATTAATGAATAATATTCTATCTTCGATACGGTATGTGCTTTTATTAATTTATTCCTTCATTTGTTTACATTTACAGCCTTTATCTACATTTTCATCAATGGAAGGTTAAATCAAAACGTTGACATCGCTGTGAAACTTTTGTTTTTTTTTTTATTTATTAGTAGATGTGAGTTTTCAACTTAAATTTCTTTTATATAAAAATCTTTCTAAATACAAGTATTTTTATTAAAACTTAAAAATCAAATCTTATTTACATTTTCCCTCCACAACTATATATTTTACTTAGTTAAGGTCGATTACCATCGAAAATTAATGTATCCCTAAACCTAAACAATTAAAAATTATGAAAACGTAACAAACAAACTCACATGAGCATGTTATAGCATAATGTTGGGATGGTCAACTATATTAGAAATTTCCATATTTTGACAGATGTCATGATGTTATGAGGAAGAGAACATTTTGGCAAGCAAATTTTTAATCCATGAAGATTTCTTTAGGCTTATTTCTGTACTTGTTCTTAGTACTACTCAGTACCATTGAGTACGTACTTGTTTCTACTTAATCAACTTTCTCAATAATTCTCAGTGACCCCCGGTAGGCTCTGTAGGCTACTACTTTCTTAGTATTTCGCTAAAAAGTATCTTATAATCTGATCAGCAGTTTAGTCTTGAAAAGTTAACAGACAGACATTTACAATATGAGTATTGCTTTTTATGTTGTGTCCGCACTTCTCCGGTTATTTTTTTAATGTTCAGTCAGTCCGAGTCCATACACTAGTTTAGTTACTAACTAACGTTTAGTTACTAACTAAACTAGTGTATGAGTTTTGCGAAGCTCGTTGTTTGCAGTGATATAACTATTTGTCACTTAATTCGGTAGATGAATAAATTTTGCTAACTGTTGCTTAACATCAATACACCTATAATTTAAAGTTCGCTTATAGTGACAAATGAAATGGAGATTCAGCAGACTACACCGCAACTCCATTTTAAGCAACGTAAAAAATATCTTTAGTAAGTTTCTATTCACATTATATTCTTAGTAGTTATATTATTTTTAAATAACTTTAGAAAATATCACAGACTTCAAAGCGACGAAATCAATGCCGATAAATTATAATACGAGTGTTATTCATCAACTAATTTTCAATCCTTAAGATAGAATATTTTAATAACATAAATAGATTGGATTAACAAGTGATATAATTAAACGTTTATTGAATCGACAACTAGCGAATGTACGACACAGAAAAAAGTCTGTTAAAACTCATATGAGTAACAAAGTCACTGACTGCTTATATAATGTGTCGTTGTCAAAATTGAACAATATATTTATCTCAACACGTTGCATAAATGAAACTAAGCATATCACCATAACATATAAAAAAAAATGATCGAGATGGGAGATCCTGATTATTTTTCAAAAAAATGATCAGGATAGCTATTGTTAATGATAACAATAGCTATCAAATGTAGAATAATTGTATAAAAAAAAACATATTTATACCCACCCATAATTTATTAAGATCTACCTGAACCTGAACACTTTCTATATAAAAACACCCATCGTTGCGACCCTAGACTATAAAAATAGGTACAAAAGGTACATTGTGTTCAGCTATTTACATAGGAGGCGACCAGATTCGATCGATGACGATAGCACGGAGTGCGCTATGAATAATGAAAAGTGAGTAAAACCGTCTGATTAATGACAAGTTCCGATAGTTTACTTATGACGGAATGGTGCTGTATACCGTCGATTGTATGAAGGTATCATTTCAACCTAATTTTATAATTAATTAATACTTTATAAATAATTGAATATTTTTTACAATTTACAAATAGTGCCAGCTATAAAGTTGGTCTGCAATTAATAACAAGTAACAATATGCAAATGCAGATGATTTGAAATGTGTACAGCTATTTGTTTGGTTGAATTTTTATATGGCATATTATTATAACGTATTTAAGAAATCATCTTACATATTGGAAAGTATATATTATATGGGACATGAAAATTTATGCCAAGCCTTTTTTCTGATATAAGATTATATTAGGTATTTTGAACCTAATATTAATCTAATATTACGGTTCTTGAGTTAAATCGGTCCACTCTTTTGGGGTATACTGTGACAATCACCAAGAACAAAAATTAAACAAGTTTTTTTAACGATCTTAGTTTTCGCATTACAATTATAAGCATGAGGATTATAAGCAAAATCTCCCAGGGATATAAGAAACTGCAATGCATATTCTATGCTTTTGTGGCCCACTAATGCAGAACCAAAGTGTTCACCTGGCGTTGCACATCATGCCAAAGTAGGAAATACAAACAATCCCTGCTCATAAAATCTGAAGTATTCTCGAAGCCGTAAGTCTGAGCAGTGAACTATACAAAAGTGCGTTACAAAAGGTCAGAAATGGCTGCAGTGGCATCAGCCATTCCTAACGCATAACAATAACTAGTTTCATTGTAGAGTATTATTTATCGAGTAGCTCTTCGTACCCGATTGCGAAGGAAGGGTAAGGTTTTACGCATATCTTGTGTGTATATTTGTAAATGTCTTTATTACCTTACACCTTTCAAATGGCTACACGGGTTTCAATAGTTAAGGTATAGTTATTAGGTTGGCAACTAATAAACCCGCCATCTTTGTACACAAAGTTATTTATTATTTTAAGTATACAAAATCAAATTATTTCTCAACTATATAAGCACAGCCGTTTTCTATCACCTGTCACCAACGCGCTGGCAGAGACATAATTTCTTCCTCGTAGAAGTTTTTAGGCTTTTGATCAAAAAAAGGTGGTAAGGTCACTTTTAAGCTGGTCTCCATTTTTATTTTTTTTATCTGCTGGGTAGTCGGCTAGAGAACGAAATAAATAATAATCTGAGAGCATAATGTACGGAGAGTACGATGGGTGACGAAGGATAATTTTTCACGAGAAGCTTTTGCTGCATGTGGTCGAGCAATATCGTGCAAAAAGTATACTTTATTTTGATTTTTCGGTAATCTCGCTGCTACTTTATCCAGTTGGTCACAATAAATATTGGCCGTGATTGTAGTGTTAGATAGCAGCAATGTTAGATTACATCCGTTAGCCATTGGTAGGATGATAAACTAAGTAGTTCCATGCATACGTTAGCTCTCTTCTGAAGTTGAAACGGCGTCAACTCATGTGGCAACTAAACTGAATATTTCCAGGTCTTTCTAAAGCACGCAGTTGTTTTTCTACTGCAGTATGAGAACACTAAAGCTTTCTGCATACAGCGTGAAGTGAACCTGGGATCCATTTCTATGAGTCTTTTTAACTCATCTACATCCATTCTAGGAGGTCCTGGATGAGGATGAGGTTCATCAGATAGGTCATAATTCTCATCCTTAAATCTTCTGAACCAATGGTTGGTGGTATCGTAAGAGAACACGCCTTCGCTCATCGCTGCACATATATTGCGCACTGCTGTCGCTTTTCGACCTGCGAAATTCTTGAAGTAAAAGCAGCCGAAGTTGTATACGAGAAATATCCATATTTTACTGTAGTTTTACAACTGATCTGATCTGTTGGTCAATTGATCTGACATACAACTCTTGCTTTATTTATATACTACTGCAAGAAATTCGAGATAGTTCTATAACGTTTTAGAAACTGATTGAAAAAATTGGCGGGTTTATTAGTTGCCAACCTAATAGAATTGGCTGGCCTTGTGTCCTTAGATAGGTGTTTAAATATACATATATTAAATTGGCGGATTTTGGATGATAAATTATTGTAAATCGTTAAAATTAGTTTCTAAGCATACCTAAAAGTAGATTACAAAAAATATGTATAAGTTATATGTTTAAGTTTAAACAAGAATAATAAATCAGCAACCTATGCATTGAGAAAAGAAAAGAAATTTAAAATACAATGACTGTACTTTGTTCGAAAACCTAAGTAGCACACAATACATGCCTTCAATCTTGTTTTGGTCTCTTTGGTGCATTACTGGTAAATTGACCTTTTTGCAGTAGGGTCTTTGGTTTTCTAATTTAATTTTAATACGCTTCTACATCTCGCCGCCATACAAACGCCTTTGAAACAGTGGTTTATAGTAAAATTAGCATGTTAGGGGTTGCCTTATAACAGATTTCCTTATGGTAAAGATGATAATGATGTAAAATAGGATCACAATCATTCTAGTTAATATACAAGCTAAGTGACATAGTGTTTATCATTGGATTTCGTGTTATAGATAATTTAAAACCATCTTCTCGATTGAAAGTGTTAATACTTTTTTTTTTTATTTCAATCACATCACGTACGACTCTTGGGTAAAAGAGACGTTCAGTGTAATTTAATCCAATAATTGGTGCCAAAATTAAAAGGTATGTTATACCTAGTATTGTGTATTTTTTAATATATAGAGCTGGTCTAAAATTGTCATCATAATTTGTATTAAATGAAAACCGAAGCTGTACGTGTAATTACTTTATCTGGTTACATAAAATTTAATTTCCCACCTGGTACTATTATTTTCTCAGCATAATTCCTGCGAGGTGTCTCTCTTCATTAGCTAATAATGTTAGGGGAAGGGTCGCAGCTGGCGAGTAACTATGAACGTGTTGATGTTTAACACCTTTGTAATAGAGAGGGTTTACACGTGTTGTCATTATACTATTTTGCTTAAAAGGTAACTAAGGGATTAGACGGTTATGTCAGTTGGTATGTAGAGTGCCCGGTTGAAGGCAATAAGCTAGCCCCCTATTTCGTTTAAAACTTGAAAAAGTCTTATTTATATATGAGAGATCGAATTTCGACCTTTATTCTTTGGAATGTGTTGATTTTATAATTGACTGCATTAATCATATCTTTAATCTTTCTTAAAATACTGCAATACAATTAACTACACTACAATTAATTTAAAATACAATTACATGTACATACCTGTATCCCCTAAGGAGTAGGCAGAGGTGTATAAAAAACCCACATTATGCTAATAAGAATTATACTACATCACAGTTTTTAAAAATGTAGACGGTTTATGTAGGTATGTATTTCTCAGTTCTATTATTTTTATAATAAAAATATACAAGTATTACAAAAGTCCTTACTAAACACAGTACTTAAGGAGGGTGGCTCAGATATAGTGACATAAAATCATTAAAAGTTGTGCAATAATAAAAAGGAAAAGAGAATTGGAGTTTAAGTTCGATAAAAAATTGGAAGCACATTAAAATTAAATATTCACGAAATGTGTTAAAGTAGCCTAGGAATTAGTGCTACGGATAGTATATAAACTACGCGTGTTGCTACGACGTGACTGTCCTGCGTACCTATCTACAAAACTATTAAAAGCAATTATTCTTATCAGCCTAGGCGACCTTATGGATTTTTACATGTGTGGTAGAATTGAATGAACGACCTTAGTAGTGGGATTAATACAGAGAATAATATTTTGAGATAATTACAACATAAGAAGTAAAGCTTATAATGCAGTAAAGTTATATATTTTATCAGTAATTGTAGTAGTTTCTCTACTGTGAAAGCTACTTTACGGTTTTATTATTTTAAAGACTATCGTAAACATTATTTGAATCGTACCGGGAGAGTCGCAGCGCTCTCCAGTCGACAGAGCAAAGATTGATCTTCGGCCCCCATGAGCGCTGGCCTGGGAGTAGCGGGTCGTGCTAACCGCTAAACTAGCAGAAGCGGGCGTGATACGATGGTACGGCTACATTCGCCTCTCTGATCTGAATGGATGGCAAGGCCCCCACAGTCCACGGCGTGGTCGCTTACTAATAAGGTGACCAAGGTCTGCAGGGGTTCCCAAAGGTTTCCTTGCTATGGTATCCCAGGTCCCCAGCAACAAACCCAGCTGGGACGGAACACCCTGTAGTTTTAGTTGGTTCAAGTCCAACATACCACTTTATCCTCATCTCCAGGGAGGTGATGACCGTGGAAATTTTCAAATAAAAAAAAAGTGTGAACATAATTTAGCTAAGCTGTTTGCTGTTAGCTAAGAAGTATCGATCGTTTTATAAACACATACATGCATAAGCACGTAGTTCAAATGTTATCTAAATGTCCCTCACCACCGCTAATTCCCAGCTCTAAAATTCCATGCACTACCGATATATAAAATAGACGAATTATTTAACAAGTTACGGTACGTCCGCCACTCAAAGTCACACATAAATAGACTGTTAATGTTCAAATATGTCCAATATTTCCAGGAAATGAAACGACTACCGACCTACAGTTCAAACGTTTCAAATATATCAATGTGACATCTAAATAGTAGACCATTGTATTTTATCGGAACTTAAGAAGCTTTCAACTGGCAAAATCCTTAGTTACTGTTTTATTAGAATTTGTCCAATGTGAAAGTGAAAAAAAAAAAAAAAACGATAAGAAGTTACGCCGTCAAGCGGGGACTGTATCACTGTATATATAATGTCAAATAGACGACAGTCCGATCATGTAGTGATTACATGATAGGTGGCAAACCATCTACTTTTGGGAACTGTATGGGAAATTTTAGAGTACTTTGAACGCACTTGTGACTCTTGAGTTGCTGGTGGTTATGGGCGTTTACCGTCAGGTGACCCGTGTGCTCGTTTGCCCTTATCTCATAAAAAAAATACAATACATATATAATAATAGGACTTCAGTCCTTTTTTTTTTTTACGTGTGGAAACCCCCACGGGTCTTCACTCACCGGAGCTGACGGTGAAGTGGTATGTCGGACTCGAACCGACTAAAACCACACGGTGTTCCGTCATAAGTGGGTCTATTGCAAGGGACCTGGGTATACCCAAGAAGGACTTCAGTCCTAAAAAGTAAAATTTACCAAACAAAAACTTGCTTTAAAAGTTGCACCGAATGTCTAAGAGGTATAGTTCATATATGTATATACATATGTATGTATATGCTCAAAGTGGGAACTTCAAATGAGACCTTTTAGCGACCGGTGAAAAATAGGTACATCTACCCCTAGTTTAAAAGCTTGCTTATTGTGCTTGTAACAATTCGTTAAAAGAATTTTCGTGTTTTCTCTTAGATCTTGTAGTGGAGTAAGTTACCCTCGTAAAACACCTTTGAGCTGTATTTTTTATAACAAAGACTATAGCATGGCTTTCATCTAGAAAGGTTAGATTAAGTGTGATCGTGACCAAATCTTATAATTGATCAATTAATTATGTGTCCGACTACTTCTTGAAATGGTCGCCTTGACCAATGGAAGTTATAAAATGTGTATTAACTGTTGTTAAAATTTATTGTACGTGAATCCTTCACAAGGTCATCAATATTTTTCTGGAACCTTTGCACTACATTAAATTCATTTTTTTTACGTTCTCTAAGAACGATTCAAAAATATTGTAGGGATTCAATTTTCGAAAAGAGATATAGTTGTGTAGTGTATCTGACTCGTGTTTGTTACCGTCATGGTATAATACACGCGACCAAAACGGTATTGCCGAAGCCGAAGCCTTAACAATAAGATACATGCTAATAATATCATAGTGCATAGAAAAGTTACCAAGTATGGTGATTACATTATGGTGGTTATATTAACATTCATAGCATAGGTACGCTAACCCATGCAACGTTTGTAGGAACTTTGTCTCTGCAATATAATTATGGCAAAATAGTAGGTTGCGGTATTATCTTACGCGTATGCATATTCAACCAGTCTCTGACATAACTGCCGTAGTTTGGGATCTATGCTCAACGAAGAGAACTGAAATGTTGATGCATTGTGTGTCAAAACTTCGTTTTCTGAAATTTATAGTTCGGTTAACATGCAGGAAACTCTAGACTCTACAGGCTAATTTACTTTTAGTATCAATGCATGATAAAATTAATTTGATATGTGAATTTTAATACAGTATTTTTGGAATATGCTTCGTGACAATAATATCTAGTGTCGTAAGAACAACAGTATCAGTAGCAGGCTTTTCGAGACACTAGTTTGGTGTAGCAATTACTCTGTAAATTTAGTTTATGACACTTGTTTTAATAAGATATTGCGCACCGCAACAAACTATTTTAGTTGCATATATATATATTTTTTTTATGCGATAGGGGGCAAACGAGCAGACGGGTCACTTGATGGTAAGTGACTACCGCCGCCCATGGACACCCGCAACTCAAGAGTCACAAGTGCGTTGCCGGCCTTTTAGTTGGGAGTACGCTCTTTTCTTGAAGGTTTGAAGGTCGTATCGGTTCGGAAATACGGCAGGCGACAATTTGGTCCATCATATAATGATGCATGCATTGTAAAACTTGATGTTAAGTCGGGACACTGTTTAAAAGAGTAAATTAAATTAATGTTATGATACAATTTATGTACTTTATATTAGTTATTTATTTATAACATACCTACTTACACATAGTTACATACAGTAACAAAACAAATACAATACAAAAGTTAAAATATAGTTCTAGCTTCCTCAACATTATTTTAAGACAACTCCCGTGCTGATATTAATTCCTGTATTACGGAGGACTTTACAAACATTCAAATAACGGACACAAAGAATAGCTAGACTATGAACAACAATTTGAGGATTATACAAAGTGTTGTCCCGTGTGGGGATCGAACAAAAACACTCGACGCGGCAGGGTGGTGGCGACGTGACTCACTACGCCATCCTAGCAGTCTATGATTCCTGTAGAATCGCTATTTATTAAAGGCATTTGTTTGTCTTTAAACTATTTGTAATAATATTTCATGCTTAAACTGAAATAAATACTATTTGTTTTACTAGCAACAGTAGAGATTACGCAATCGTTGACTGATCAAGTTGAAGATAATGTAATTGTCTGTAATCTATTAAGATTCAATTAAAGTATAGTTATTTTGTTTTTTAGATTTACTTATTTTAATACAATTTTGAGGTTCACAAGTTATTGTGCATAGGACACTGTTCTCCGTTCATATATTATTCGTCCCAGAACTAACAGCAATGGAAAAATGATTGCTATATTTGGAATCATGTATTAATTCTTATCACATTCTATTTATAAGACGGACTAGGCAGTAAAGTGCAGAAACGCAAAAAATATATCAGATTTTAGGTTATGTTTGTATCCTTTATTATATATTTTAATTGACCTTATGTATTATTTATTATATATTTTAATTGACCTGAATGGATTTTGAGACCTTAAAGTACTGTTTATAGATACTATTAATAAATATAATTATTAACCATGAGACCCTCGAGTGCGTCGTATTACGTATATTATTTTATTTTTGTATTTCTCTGTAGAAATACTAAATTTACACATTTTAATACATTCTTCATTAATTAATTAATATTCATTTTCTATATTAGCAACTAGAATATTGTCTAAAAATTCAATTGTTACATACAAATATTTGTCTCATAGATGTTATGTGCTCATAATGCAAAAGATATTTTTTTTTATATTAGTCACGCAAAATATTAATTTATTTATAAGTTCAAAATCTTCAGATGAGATAATCATTAAATCTCAAATAATCAAAGTCCTTTACAATAGCCGATTAGTAAAAGAAATATCCAAAATATCAGAAGTAAACAAAAGTACACAACGAACTATCGATGTGACAGCAACAGGAGGTAAGAATTAGCGATGCGAATTCAAAATATTGATAGTATCAAAAGTCGTATAAATGTGAATCAATGAATCGAATATATAGATTTTGTGAAAAAAATATTTCGTTCTTGCCCAATATCGTAGATGTTGATCATTAAGTTGAATAATAATAATTATTTATTTGTGGGGTAAAAATTAACTAGATATATTAATCAATAATGTTGTTTGTGTGAAAAATCGATTCCGAAATTTTCTAATGTCATAACGTAAATAATATCATAATTCAATTGGATTTGAATTTTATATAAATAGTTTACGAAAGTGATTTTCACAACGACAATATTGTTGTTTAGGATAACATAAATCAGTTATGTTCTTATTTGCAATCAAACACTAGTTTTGGGCTTCGTTGAAACACAAAAAGTAATGATTAATTCGAAAGTATATTTACTTGTTTGTTTTGAAAAAAAATCTTTTTATTACGTATAGCTCAGCCTATCATCATAAAACTTTGAATAACCAAATAACTTGTACAAAAATGACGTAGGCTACCTTACATCCAGAAAAAGGTACTGATCCCGAAGATCGACATAAAAAAAAATTACGCGAGCCGAGCCGCGGACGAATACTAGTTAGTAATAAGTTTCAATCAAACTTTATAGTTTAAGTTAGATAGAATAGATAGATAGATAGATAGAATACTCTTTATTTGTACACCATTCTTACAGTTAAATACAATAGATACAGTACAAGTGTCAACTATATAATGTACAAATGGCGGCCTTATTGCTATATGCAATCTCTTCCAGGCAACATTTATGTTCGCAACGGTTATGTTCGCTTTATGGTCATGTGAATACTAAAAACTTTGTTATGATTGAAATTAAATAAATTTAGAACTGGGATTGCTTAACTGTTTCTGGGAAACGTCAAATATGCGATCGTAGAGAAACTAATACTGAATCTAGTATACTTTATTATGTTAATAACCGTAACCTGCACATAGAAGAAAATACATTCGAAGGCATTTAATTTTGCCATGCCTAGGCACGGATGGGTCTCGACGGGAGTAACAGGTCTCACAGAGAACCGGTAGACAATAGACAAACAATGCTTGCATTGTATTAACGAGTGAGTGAGGGTAACTGGGGCCCATATTCCCTTTCCCTTCATTTATTCCCCCTCTCCTCCTTTCAACTCCCCTTCTTCACCATCAAAGACGGGGCAGCACGTGACACTTGAGTTGTAGATGTCCATGGGCGGCGGTTGTCAGTTACCATCTCTCCACCGACGACGATCCGACGTCCGCAGACAATCAAACTAATATCCTAAGAAACTAACATACTGTTATTAAAATTTCTGTCATACGTATTATCTTATTGAAGATTGAATAATGCAATTATTCTCACGATATATGTATACAAGATATAACGTAAGTATATAATGGTATTAATGTTAAAACTGAAGGTTTATGTAATAGGAAGATTTTTTTTTATAATAATATTAATATGTATTATATAGAACACTGTTGCTGTGTTATGGTTAAACTGTCCTATTATAAAGACACAGATTTAATAGGAGGGAATTTCGTGGGAGTTTGAAACTTGCAAGTACTCGATGCTGGAGCAATATACGAAGTCATTCTTCAAAGACGACCAATGACGTGAATAGATCAATGGAGAGCTAAATAGGTTAAGTCACGCTTTCCTGCCGAAATTCAAACGTAGTTACAGCTACACAAAGTAGAAACCCTAGCAATACGTGTCCATTCTGCCTCCTTACGAATCCAGAGACAGTAACCATGTCTGCAAAAACTGAGTACCACTGGGAACTTATTATACTGTATACTATAGCCATTTAGTATTACACCAAGCACAATTGTATTCGATAACTAACATTAAAAAGAGTGTTTTATCTCGTACCGTGTGTATTTTAACAAACTCTCTCAACCGTCGCGAGTCTGATGCTCGTTCAACGATCCTGGGACTGTATTTATATATTTTGTCAAACCAACAGTTAATTTTGATTATAAAATTTCAATTTTTCAATTCTCAATTTATAAAATTGGTATAATCAATTATAATTTATTATCAGTAAATAGTGAACTCTATCTGTAAATATAAACACATCAAATAGTGTCTACTAGTTCTAGAGCCACATTATTCGGTATTCGATAAAATCAGTAAATACGTGTAGTTGCATTTTGTACTTCCCATAACTTCGGAATTATAAGACTTATTATACATACAATCCACAATGAATCCGAACGCATTGTTTTAAATTAATTAATATCACACGTGGTTGTGGTTTCTCTGCTGAGGTTATATATCTGACACAGAATTAATTTACAATAATTAACTATGAACATAAATGAACTTGGTGTTTCACATATTCATAGTGAGTTTCAGGTACTGATAATATTTTACATGCATTATTTTTAAATGCATAATATTTTACAACAAAAAATAATGATTAATTGGTTAGAGGGCTCGGACTTCTCAGCTACAGCCAGTTTGGATTACAATAATTATGCGACCCCGACGTCCTCGAGCTTGCTTACAATTGCTAATCCATCCGTACAAGCAATATCCCTTTGCTTCTGTTGCCTTTAAATAAAATTCATTTTCCTATCTTCAATTCCTAGAATAATTAAATTTTAATTGCCAAAATTTACGTGTTTAATGCACCACTGTCTGCCATTCAGACATAGGAGGAGGAATATTCCCTGCAAGTTTAAATAAAACTAAGCTTTAGAACAACCCTGCCTATTAAAAATAATAATTATTGAAGTTAGTTTACAAATAGAATAGATGCCGCATACAAAACAAATTATAAAGGGTTTTCAACAAGAACAAAATAAAACAAAGAATTTAGATGAAGATGATTCAAATTTTTATTGTATCACAAAGAGCAAGGTTTGGCAATTATGCATGAAAAATGATATCCGGCAAATGTTCTTCAATTCGATTGGCTCTGTATAGAGCCTGTCCTCAACATAGCCCCACAAACAAATAATTCAGTGGTGTTAAACCACACGATCTGGCTGGCCACTTAACAGCTGAATTTAGTGAAATTATGCGATCGGGAAATTTGGTTTGCAATAAATTGATCGTTTCGTTGACTGTGTGACATGTGGCACCGTCCTGTTGTAACCACATGTCAGTGATATCCACTTCATCAATAATAGGCCTAAATTAAGTGGATCGTTTTTTTTTTCGAAGATGAGGCTGGAAATGCGGTAACGGTCAATGTATCACGTTATCGCGAGATGTTAACCGCTATTTTTTTTAAGACAACTAACTATCATTAGAATACTTACTATAGATAAGTAGTATGGGGGTAGAATTTACAAAACATATAAAACGTAGAACACCCAACTCATTACTCATTGGAATCATTTTTGTTTCATATGGGAATCAAACCATGAACGCGCAAAATGGAGTTTAGTCATTTTATGAAAAATTACTTTATTATAAGTAAAAATGATCATCCTAATTTGTCGACAACATGAGCATCACATTGTTGTAACTTTTTAGTTTATTTCATAGTAGCATTATATTTGCTAGCTTAGCTTCTTAATGCCTCCACATAGTGTTCAGTTAAAGAAAATTCCACCTTACATCATTCTGAGTGCCACTGGCTATTAATAAAAAAAAAAACATATAATTACGCGCCGTAACAACAGGTGCTGTGGCTACGGCGTGTAATTATTTTTTTACGGGGTAGCTGTGTTTTTAATTTAATTAGAGGAACTTATTTTGAGAGGGAACTATAACGACATTTAAGACGATATGGTTGAGTATTCCATTATAACGTCACACACATCACATCTCAAGTACTACTATTTCTTAGTGCTTTGAACATGCATGTGCATGAATGGCACAAGCTAGAACTGACACCCGCGTTACACTGAACATGATTTTAGAAATGATTTTCACATACAAAGCAATCAGAATCATTTAATGTAAAAGATCAGAACATACGACAAAAACAAAATTCCTGTGTTTACACTTTGATTTTCAAATGATAAATATCGAAGCACTTAAGTTCTTACTATACAGTAACATTTTCTATTGCTTTAAACGTAAACACCAACACACAAATGATAGTGGAATTATATTGTAATGGAAAGTTTTATCTGTTAAATCTTTTACTCGTAGCACACAAACCACATTGCTCGTCACCCACGCCGGTCACATCTGCTACCAGAACAAAACCGCAGATACTATGAATGTACTATGAAATATTATGAATCAAATGTGCATGATTCTGAGCACGTTTATAATTTTGCTTCTAATGTTGTCGTAACAACCGCAGGCTACGTTACACTGTATGGTGTGTACTGCCTAACATTAAAAAGAAAAAACAAAACAGCTTAAATATATTCTGATTAGATTGTGAATAATAATTGCTCTACCCCCGTTAAATTAGTCGCTTCCCGATTTACCTAAATAGATAGAAAGAATAAAAACGTTTATTGACCTCAAAGTGAGGCGGCACTACAAAACAAAATCTTTACAAAATAAGAATTTAAATGTTAAATAGCTATAACACATTAAAAAAACATTGAAATTACGTTTCTTCAAGGGCTGCTTTAGAAGCCCAAGGTGCTTAAAAGAACAAATAAATTTAAAAACAACAAAATAATAGAAGGTGATATAATGTAAGTCCGTGTGTACCCCACACTTGTTCTCGAACGGCTCCCATTTTAGCATATTTCTGGACTAGAGTCCAGCGCTGATTTTCAACTTTCATAACTTTCAAAATGTGTCTAGTATACAAAATAGTAGAAAAGCAAAAAAATAATATAAAACCACTGTGCGCTATGTAGGACTAATATCAGCTAATTATTTATAAGTAGTAGAAATAAATATTGTAAATAAATAATATAAGTATAATATAATACATAAATAACAATAATGAGAATTTGTGTCATATTATTCTTATTAACGTGATACAGGCTTTCATGGTGTAAATAATATCTATTCCATCTACATCAGACGTCAGGAATATGTTCCAAAGAACTCAGACCCAAAAACTATATTGTCGCTCATCAATGACAAATTCAAGTAGCAGCTCAGATATACGTACATGAATGGAGAGAATCATAAATGAGTAACCGGATTTATGCAAACAACCTCAAAATAATTATGTATCGATATTAACCATATCCAGTTACAACTGTGCTTCTAACAGTGTCCCTAGACCGGATATAAGGGGCAAGTTGTGCCCTATTTTAGGCGCTGCAAAGTAGAAGCTACCTCGAAACGCGGTGATTTTATGTTGCCAAATGGAAAGCTGTAGTGAGCATTGTCGCTTAAGCAATCACGTGCACTATATACCTAAGTTATGGTAGAAGTACATCGATTCAACTTTACATGAGATACACACCAAACATGAGATACGGCAAATAGAGCTTTGCCTTGCCTTCATCTTAAGTATAAAGAGTTTATTTAAATACGGTGTGAAATGACTTCTGCATAGTATGTCAAAACAAAACGAGCACTCAGACATTTGATTTTGATTTCATTAAATTATTAATAGACTAGGCGTTATTGTTATTTATAAGTATTTTACAGAAATCATGAATCTTGTCATGGTGTATGTCTAAAAAGTCACTACCACTGTTCATGAGCTGGCTGCAGGCGAATGTAAACCGAGTGTAGTTAGGCGCAAAGGTGGGCACAGCGGTGTAATGATATTCTTTGGATATCTAGACAAGGCTCGAAATCTGATGAGTAATTAAGATTAAGATGATCAGTAATTAAGATCGATAGATATTACTTTTTTTGTAGAGCATTTTAAAGTACCATATGTAAACAAATTTGTCAGTAAGATAATGTACAAAAAGGGCAGCTTTATTGCTAAAAGCAATTTCTTCCAGGAAACTTTAGGATGGACCAAAATGATGCGGAGGGCCAGTGATAGTTGAATGTGCATTTCATATATATATATATATATATATGAAATGCATTTCATATATATATATATATGAAATGCACATATACACATATGTATATATATATATATAGCTATACCCATACATTCATATACATCATCAGACAAGCAATTTATGGCCAGTTCTATGAAAATGGTTTACAAATTTTATTTATTACATTGACTTATATAATTATTGCCAAGGTATGTCGTATACGCACGTATGTATGTTCAGTATGTGTTATACCTACTTAAGCAAGTATATTTATGTTTGTGTATAATACACACGTACGTGACCGATGACGTGTATTGCTTACAACATCACTAAACTCTACCAGCACATAAGCTGTGCAGTCATTACGAATAACATATCTATACATACATGTATATACGTAACATAGGTTTATTGCATCGGTCGCATGTTCACGTCAAAGTTTGTGAATAGTGTTATGAGAACAAATACAGCGTTACATGCGAGCTATGTACGTTGCTTGTTCTATACTGAACTTTGTGTAAACTCAAACTATCGATTATTGTTTAGTAGCAACTGGCTATAATATACAGTAATTGATTAATGTTACGTGTTATGTTACAATGTTATATTTATCTGTAGACCCGAATCGTTTGCGCATCAAACGATTCGGGTCTACAGATTCACAACACGGAAATTTGTATAGCAACCCTATGCAGAAATTCAGAGAAATAGGGTATTTTTCATCTTAATCAGTTTATTTCTTAGCCATAAAACATTTCTTTTTTATATTATGGGGGACAGATGAAAAGACGGGTTACCTAATGGTAAGTGACAATCGCCGTACATGGACACCTGCAACTCGAGAGTCGTAAGTGCGCCTTTGAGAGTGATGAGGGAAATGCGGGTATGCTACTAATTTCGGAGAAGTGTAACGCAAGCGTTGCTTCACAACCGGTTTTATGTGAGGCAGTGGTATCGCAGTGGCGGACCTGGTCCATTCGTGCCTAAGCATGACTCTACCACGTAAAAAATCAATTTAATTTTCCCAGAAAAATATATCATATATATTAATATTTTTCTCTGCATTTTAGAATAATAGTGTTGATACATTTTATATATATATATAAGATATATTATTGAGGATTTTCGCTAATAAACACAAATTGTTTCTCTGAAAATACAAAGTTTTATTTAACACACTTTTCTTTTACAATATTATAACAAACTATGAGAATTACACTTTTATCTTACCTGAAAATACAAAGAAACGACATTTAAAGTTTACTAATATCGCCTCCTCAATTATATTTCTACAAGTTCTTCTATTTAAAACAATAAATTCACACAATAATCTGAACATCATCCGCCATTGAAAACTCCCTCGGCTCACTCCCACAGACAACCTAAAACACGCGCAAAGCGCGGCAAATTCAATTTAATGAAATGTCATTTCATTACATATATAAACGTACTTAATGGATTCTATCAATAGGATATGGAATGTTAGAAAAATCATTACAGTACAATTCACTTTTGATATGAGAGAACTTTATTGCTTCATAAGAATACCATGTTTTACTTACATAAGCAATATTTTTACAGGAACATAAAACTATTTGACGATTTATACAAATTAAAACCAAAAATAGACAAATTAATACAAAAAGCATCAAGTATATTACGTTAAATATATAATAATCTTGGTGCTCAAGTTAATACTATAATAGTAATACTACTACTAATTAATGCTTTATATAAATTGACATAATTATTCGTAATGTGTCACGTTACGTATGTTACTACAAAGTAAACTATTGAGTCTTATGCTTTTAGGTTTTAGGTTAAGGGCATTTCAATTAGAATTGCTTTACTCCTGTAGATCTCTATATGACGTTTAATGTTAAGAAATTGTATTTATTTTGTGTTACAAAAATGTTAAAATTTATTTTACTTTGTGAAAAGCAAACATTCTGAGTTAAATCACTTTAACCCTCAACGCAAAATGTGTTATAAGATTTTGATGTCTGTTTGTATTATTTGTCTATTTATTTATTTACCATTTTACAAAACCATTTACAATTGTTAATTATAGTGCATTTTAAAACCTAAAGGTTTGTAAAAATGCAACAGATGCTCCATCAAGCAAAGTCGATAAAAACCAAGTTCTATACAGTAAACACTTATCGTTGAAAACGCATTCATTATTATTATCGGAGTACGGACGCAGAGCAGTGAAGTGAACTCTGAGTCAACAAGGAAAGGAGGAGGGATTACTTACAAACATGACTGAGCCATATTTTCTAAAAATAATGTCTTCAAATTATGTTTCATATTTTTTTCATTTAAGCATTCATTTATATCGGGGATCAGTTTATTTATTAAACTGGGTACTATGTATCGTGTTAGTACTATGTATGTTTGCATGTCTGTCTGTGGCACCGTAGCTCTCAAATGTTTGGTTCGGTCCAACGATTTTGATGGACTTTTGTTGTTTGAAACTTAATTCAATCCAGAGTGTTTTTT
Source organism: Tyria jacobaeae (assembly GCA_947561695.1). Classification (NCBI taxonomy): domain Eukaryota; kingdom Metazoa; phylum Arthropoda; class Insecta; order Lepidoptera; family Erebidae; genus Tyria; species Tyria jacobaeae. The sequence goes on along the minus strand of OX387231.1, from coordinate 8,310,729 downwards.
AAGTGTCTTATAACAAACAAGGGCAATTCTAGGAAGCAGATTCAACCGGAAGTACCCTACAGGTTTTGGGTTGAAAACCTATATGGTAGTTCCCGTTGGCTTAGAATCACGAAGTTTGGCAAAAAAGTAAGGTTACTGTTACAGCACAAATAATGGAAAAATTCCAAAAAATTAAAAAAGTTAAAAATTAAAATGTCTCCCCATACATACATAGTTGACGCCAATTAAGATAGTCCTCTGAGTTATATGGGCACTCATACAATTTAGAGGATATATTTTTTTGTTGATGGGGTGGAAGATCTTAATTTTTTTTTTATATATATTAGCCTACCATAGTGACTCCACTTTGCCTGATGGAAAACAAGAAGTGGAGTCAAAGAGTGGTGGTCACCATCCTCATTGCATGTCTAGTCAATGCAGCATGGTGACCCTCACTATGGCGGCATGGTGAGATGCTTTTTCACGCCCCGCTTAAAAGACCCGGGATCAAAGTGGGAAGGAAACACGTGCGCTGGTAGAGAATTCCAGGCTTTTACCGATCGGCACAGGAAAGAAGAGCCAAACCGTTTAGTTCGGGTACGTATATTTTCGACGCTCAAACGGTGACTCCTCAGGCCAGCAAAGAGGATCAAAGTGATTCGTCAGCAGGAGGGCCAGCAAAGAGGACGCTTGATCCGATATGTCTGGTATCCTACTGGGCTGGAGTACCAGTTGGGTAAGTTCATACGTGAGAGCAAATGCGTGGGCAGTTCGACCAGTGTGGTCAGTTTTGGAAGATCCCAGCCAGGACTCATGGTGGGCGTTAAAATCTCCCAAAATCACCAGTTCGGCGGTCGGAAACTGCTCCTGCGCTTTATCCGCTGCTTGACTCAGATGGTCAAAGAGTCGAGTTGTCTCAGAGTCTCCGGAATGGGACCGATAGAAGCACATGTAAATCCGGCTCGTAGAGCAAAAATCCACGTGGAGCCAAAGGATGGAGATGGATGTGTCTTCTAGGCAGTGCAGACGGCGACAACAAACATCCGCCCTGACGAAAAGACATACCCCAGCCGTTGCGAGGAAGCACTCCTCGAGCACGTAGCCGGGATAGTGGAGGTATGTCGTGTCGGTAGGGCGGCGTATTTGTGTCTCCGTAAGAAAAAGCATGGCTGGCCGAGCCGTCTCGAGGTGCTGGTGTACGGCGCTGACGTTTGCATGGAGTCCACGTATGTTAGTGAATTCCACCTTAAAAAGCGGGTTGGTGGGAGAGGAAGATGCCGCTGTAAAACCACTTTTCTTTTTTTGTACTGCCATGATAGAAGGGGAAGGGGGCTTAAAAGGCATGACAGTCATGGTGGCAGTGTAAACTGAGACTCAAAATGCTGTGTCATCATGTAACTGTGAAGCACGACAGTGACCGAACCGTCAGATGGAAGGGCCCCCGTACCCTCCCGGAAATGGTCGCCGGGTCCCACCATCCGGTCACCAACCGGCACGACGAGCCACTCCGTGAATTATGCGCTACCTGACGGGGCAACCTCCCAGGTTGGTTAACCGTGGTTGGGCCCCTCTCTATGCCGCGGGCGGCCAGCAGGACCACCGTTTCTACGGGTCTCCCTGGCCGAAGGTTCGATCCACGCCACCCTCACAATCTCGAGCACTCCACTGCTCACACACATACCACGATAACTGTCACCCTTGCATCGTTGGGCCTCCGGTCTCTCACTCACCAGCAAAAGGCGAGTAGAACACGAATGTTGTCACTTTAGGCTGGTTTTCTGTGAGAGGGTAGTACTGCCTCGGTCGAACCGGCCCATTCCTGCTGAATAAATCAGCATGGCTCTACTAAGTAAGTAGGCGAAGGGGTCTGTCGGACTTTTAACTACTAAAAACCCATCCTGGTGTTCCTCAACTTGCTCATGATTGGGGGAGCGAGAATCGTAATTGCATTTTTCCGCTACCCCTGACGGACATTGACTCGTCTCACCCAAGACAAGTCCCGTTTCAAGGTGCAACTATCACCCTTCGGTTGCAGTCTTCAAGAAGCGCGCACGGAACACTGCGTATGCCTCTCGGGCCTGTATCTGTTCGGACGACAAAATCCCCAAAAATTTCGTCACTCTCAGAATGCAATTTAGAAGACTAGCTTAGTTGGCACCTACCTTAAATAAGGTAAATAAATAAAATTGTGCTACAGTCTAAAGGAAAATGAAAGAAAATATTTATTGCAATTTTAATCTCGGTTGGGAAGAATATTTTACAGTAAAGACTAAAGCGATCGTTACACTATGCACTTCCCAATTTGTTGAGCCCAAGCCAGCAATACAAATGATACCAATTTTATTATGGCGGTATAATGGACATGCGCATACGGAACCCTCGGTGCACGAGTTCGACTTGCACTTGACTGTTTTTTTTTATGGTTAATTTTCTTTCAAAAATAAATATAAAAGTTATCTACAATTACAAATTGAAGGTGAACACACACCCATTTTCTATGAATAACTTAAATAGAATATACCTTTATCAAGTAAAAATTTAATAGGTTACAGAAATTTTGGTAAATTAAGACCTAGGTATAAAAGATAAAGTATTATACTTAGAACTTCATTTATACTTCATTTCAATAGGTGTGACTACATTTTAATATTATAATTAGCTAAACGAACTTCACTGACTGAACTAAACAAGTCCGAAACCCAGTACGCGATGGCAGACAGACAACATATGGCCTATAACCGGCTGGTGGAAGAAATTACGGGCTTTTGATAGTAAATTGTAAAAACATCGGGATTATTTAAACGATTCCGAGAAAAAGACCTCCACAGGCACGTAAGCCTGAGCGTGAGCACGAGAAGTTCAGTTCAGTTCAGTTTATCAGTTATAGATTGAAGCCTGTGGGGTTGCGTGTTAAAGGGCTGTCTTAACTTTAAAGGCCTCACGTTTCGACACAACAGATGGCTTTAGGAGAGCCGTTTGGTTTCTTCAATTAGAATAGAGTTTCAATTAGAAACTTCAAGTTGCTTCTTCAGAACAGAACGGTGTCAAAGAAAAATCAAGTGGCGTGACAAATGAATTACTAAATATGAAACATACATATATACATAAACCTAAATTTGAAATGAATTTGAATGTGGAATTCCTAACCAAACGCCAGATATTTCAGATCAAAGTGGCTAGTTCGACAAAACGCCAATTTACTATGTCCAAGGATCATTATTTCGCGTGGCAGCAATTATAACAATATTTATGTGGATACACTTTGGGTGTATATTAATTACAGTATAAAAAAGCCTTATGAAACCTATTACATATATATAAGCGTAATAAGTTTTTTTTTTCAGAATTAGAAAAAAATACTTATTACTCTAACGATTAAAACGAACAGCTAAAAATCTTATACCTACAATACTAATCCATGACAGAATTGTGTAGGTTTTAATAATATTCCTTTGAATTCACCTTGTGCCTAAGGCTTAAGTTATTTGTATATTTAAATAGTATTATAATTTGAACATTCCAGCTGGTTTGGGGAATTTCTGTTATGATGGCAAATATCTGTGGTTTCCAATTTGAATAGACAAGCCATTGTAAAGGCCAGCCGGCTTACTACAAGCCTTTCTGTTCAAATTACCACCTGTTGCCTGAATATTATTAATATTATCGTAGTATTTTTAAATTAAAAAAAAATATATTCCGATTTACATACTATCAACTTTTTTACTTAGTCAGAAAAGACTTTTTTAAATATATTACTTTTATAAGTTAACTTTTATTATGTTTAACATTTCCTTAACTTTGTTTAACCTCTGCAACTATAAGTAAGATTTGAATAATTTTTAAGCTTTATTCAAGTAGTACAGGAGTTCAGGTTATCATAAGTCTGGTTGCCATAGAACACTATACCATAAAATAAGCTCTGTGTAGTGGGAATCAGCCTGCAGTGAAAATAAGGCTGATTCGATATCCCACAAAGACAGAAATTAAACTTAGGGTATACTGAAATTTCGAAGCTTAGCTACTGAGAATAGTCTAATTATATCTTAGCTGGTGAATTATTGTTAATAATATAAAGACGGTGTTATCTATTAAACCACATTTTATGTAATATGTAGATTATAAAACAAACTAGGGCTGCATCTACAGTACGCCAACATCGAATGAATAGTTTAACGGCTGCTCGTAACGCTCCTTTAATTTCAACACATTTTTTTTTGATATAACACGAAAACACTTCCCTCAAATAGCTTCTCATTTACAAGAAATTTTAACTATACAAGTACTTAAATGGACTAATTTGTACAAAGAGCGCCTGTACTTCGTTTGTTTAGTCATTGGGGTCAGGACTTTAAGGGTACTCTAAGACAAATTTAGTACTAATGTTTCTATTTACATTACTGACTAAACGCTAACACGCATTACTGAGGTGTAGTTATGCTCACTTAGGTGTGGAAAATAAAAATTATGTATATACGAACTTTTGAACCTTAAATGTTCGTTTTTTTAACAAACGAGCAGACAGGTCACCTGATGGTAAGTGACAACCTCCGCCTATGGACCTCTCCAACTCAAGAGTTGTAAGTGCGCTGCATGCCTGTGAGGGACATGAGGGGGACGAGGGGAGGGGAAAGAAGAGAGGAGGGGTTGGTCTTCCAGTTCCCTCACTCACATTTTGAGTTTAGTATTGGTACAAAATAATGAAAAAAAAAAAAAAAAACCTTTTTTATTGAAGATATTTTAGATTTTTGGTTGAAGTTTTGATGTTAACTAAACATACTCTATAACTCGGGCGTATACATGATGTAAAATTCTTAAATATTAAGTGACCTGTTCAATGTTTGAAATAATTTGTATTATTTCTACTGAAAATTTTATAACCACTATTTTCATTTCAATACCATTGTCCAAACACCACTTGCGGTAACTTTTCCTACGGAATAAAAGTTTTCTACAAAGTACCCGTACTTCACAAATAATATTAAATGGATTAAATAATAAAAACAATGTTCTGGTTATAGTTATGACGTCATTGACATTAGAAGATAATTCTTTACATTTCCAGTATTCATTTATTTAATGAATAAAACAGCGTTCGAAATTTAAAAGTGTAATATATCTTCAGCAGGGTACCAGATGGGGTGCTAAAAGTACGGAAGAATGGCTTAAAAAGTAAATTTTGTAACACGAATCATTATTCGTTTTATTCATTCGTCGTATACAAATGAACATTTTAGATCTACATCAATTTCTTTTTTTTATGTTGTTTTTTTTTTGTTAGTCTGTTTGTCTGCAACAAAAAATCTTCTGTTACCAAAGCCTAAATAGATCTAAATAAAAACTAACACTGTAGGTAGAATTAAATTGCTTTACCTGTAGCGGCATACATAAATCTATCGCTATCGCATTAAATGGTAGCTGATAACTGAGATAAGCTAGCGAAAGCTCGTTAAATTCAAGTTGAAATCAATTAATTGCCAACAACATACAGGATTAGATTTTGTATCTCTAACTAAGCCTAATTGCAATGTAAATTGCTAGCACTACTGCTAGCACTAACATTCGTTAGTACTTTGATATCTTTGGCACTCCGGTCTTGTAAATCATTCACATATTTGACAATTGCACACTTTCACAAAGAGAATTAAACGTTATTTTATCCGAGCGATCTTGTTAGATAGCTGGATCAAGGGACTGATGCAGAAAGCACTTCTTCTCGACACGGCCCGTATTTTAATGAGATTCCTGTCTTTGGTGCTCTAACTACCGGTGTCTTAGTTCCTGTACGAAATTTACTGCTTGTATGGCTTACAACTTTTCTATAATTTAAAATATATTTTATTTTCATATGTGGAGATAAATTTAATTATATATTTCTAAATATATACATTTTGTATTTTAATTACACCCGATACATAATACTCACTATTGTTATAGCATACGATTATCAATTGTATGTTTTTAAATTAACTTCAAACAGTGTTGTTTAACTGTTATTATTTTCCTTATCTGTACTATAAAAAAAAAATCATTACATTTTTATATATCAACTGTATATCACCTTATCATTTTTACATATCAAGCTTATCAACTTCAACCTTCAACAGAAAGTTATTACGTCATCGTTAATTTTTAGGGCTACCTTTAAAAAAACTTTTGCACCCCATCATTTATTTCACTATCACTGCTATATATCTCCTTATACTTATTAGCTCAGATTATTATAGGGCATGAATACAATTTTCTTTTGGTCATCCCCTTTCGAATTACGGCTATTATTCGTAATAGCTATTCCTACAACACCTTCTGCTTAAACGAAATACCGTCTCCATAATTCCCAAAAAGACGTCTACAACAGTCGGTGCACAATATATTTATTATTCCAATAAGGCGCTTTATAATCAAAGGAAGTAAACTTCACCTTTACATGTATTCTATATCAAATTGATTAGTAAACTCTTTACACTCTTTCAAATATTAATGCTTTATCTCCTTATTAGCCGACAGTAACCAACTGCTAGTGGTTTGAATTTCAAAACCAACCGACACTCTTTCTTGTTTTCCCGAAGGGATAGGACAGAAGCATTTTAAACGTCCATAATTCCCGACTATAATTTAGTTATACTTATTTTAAAGGCTAGCTTATTGCAATCGGCCAGCCACTTTAGGAATTAACTTTTTTTTCTTTCTATATAAGGTCTACCTTTAATCAATAATATAACTATAATAATAATAATATGAAGTTGTTATAACGAACAACTATCGGAGACATATCAATTGACATATGTCGGGAATGTTATCGTCCCGGAGAAACTCTCAGGCATATAACTTCCTGTTGTTCTCGACAATCTTATAAAGGCTGAAATAGAAAACAAAATAAAATCTTGGATCTGGCCCTTGACCTTCGATATGTGGGATGTTAATTCAGCAATCATTGTGCCGATAGTCATATCAGCCCATGGTTTGATTGCTAAGAGCCTCGACCAACACCTTCAGAGGCTCACGTTAGGGTAAGCTAGGTTAAGGGTCTGATGCAAAGGCAGTCCTTCTTGATACGGTACGTAGTGTGAGGAGGTTCCTGTCTCTGGAGCCCTAACTACCGATAGCTTGGTCCCTGTACCCGATACCATTGGGACACTATTTTTTATTTTTTTAAATATATTTATTTTTTTCTTTTATATCTAAAAATGAAATTTATATGTTTGTTTAATTGAATAAAAAGAAAAATATATAACTTATTCTCTCACTACAATATACACTCTACAACAATCAGTTTATTTAGTACATAATTCAAGTAAGTATATATTGTAGGAGACTGATGCCTAAGATAGGCTCGAGGCCTGTGTTTCAGGACATCAGGTTCCCACCCCTTAACATTTACATTTCCTGGATTACAAGTATGCGCTAAAGCAGTAATTAGTAAAATCCAAAATTTTAAATAAATACAATATATTTTTATTTTAAGTATAAGGTAGTGTTAGTATAATATCTAAGTCTGTGTGTCTGTATGTGTGTCTGTTTCTGGATACCTAATAATGATTACACAATATTAATGAGTGAGTGAGTTATGTGTTTTGAGACAAATTATGAGTTTTAGCTTAATTTATTATAAAGCTAAAAATCCAAATGACTAAAGAAGCGTTTTACAAAGGTAGGTTTTAGGGGGGGGGGGTATAGACGTTACATTAGGTTATGTCGTCTGTTGCCACTAGATAGCTATGGGTCGTAGACCAGAGACAAGAGCGTGTTGTTTCGAAATAGTTTGTAGTATGGATAGTTGTCTCATTGTAAGGACTTTACTCTCATTGTATAAATGTTCAGTGGGATATGGATATGGATGAAAGGACGAGACTTTCAGGATAGCTCTTCGAATTCTTTCCAGTTCCAGTAGAGTTCTTTTCGATTCTCCTCCCCAGGAATTGATACAGTAACTTATTAAGGATTGAGCACGGGCAAAGTACACTAATTTCAAAGCTTCTTTATCGACTACCTGTAAAAGTGTTTTAAATACAAATCTGATCTGATTTGTAGCCACTTAACTGAAAAAAAAAATGGGGAGTAGTTTAAAGAGAAAAGGGATGTATATAGAAGGAAAGGAAAGCGATTTCGCTTATACGTATGGATTTGTGGGTTTAAGCAATAACTCAACCAGATTAGAGTCCCATACCTAACCTCTAACCTAAGTTCTAACCTATAAACCACCATACAGATTTAATATCTTTTTGAGACCACAATATCGGTTACAAAAATACCTTTAGCGCAGACGTGGCACATTGTATTTCTTGTTCATATTGGGGTTTTATTCGAGTTTTAAATACTCATTTCTGTCTGGTCTGTTTTATTTTTACCAATTAAACAGTATCCATATTTTTAGTGCTTAATTGGAATAATAATAAAGTGATTGCCAGGCTAAATGAATAATTTATTTTACTGTCCGTGGAAGTTTTAGCAGTGTTTCACTTAATTTTATAGTAAAGTAAATCAGAAAAGTACTGCAGAATCCAAAAGCTTGGTAGATATTGTAAACCGTATCGTGCATAGAACTGCAAAAAAGGGAGCCTCCCACACCTTGACCACACGGAGTCGGAGTTAACAAAACTAGTCATTGGTCTTTATAGTTCGTAAATGTGTGCAGTATTTAATACACTTATTATTCTTCCTAAACACGTCTTTATTTTTAAAAAGGCGCTCAATTTACTTAAAAAGAAAGTGAAATACCTTCATCACGCCTCGAATTAAGATGTATGATTGAAATGAAAAACCTCAGAGCAGGAAAAACTTCTTTTTTTAATATCATTCAGTTAGTCTTTGAACATTTTAATTAACTCGCTCGGAGTTTATCGAGAGGTAAATGAATTCTGAGGGCTTTCGATGCTGACAAGATTCTTAATACTAACTAGTACTCTCTATGACTTAGCACTTTGATCTTGTACAAATAAAAAATAAAGTTGTAACGATTAAAACCATGTCTTTGACATTAAAGGTTTTCAAAGCCTATTTGGAATTGACGTTTGCAGTATATACTTCTTTGTTTCTTTGTCTGTCCCTTTATACTTTTATTTTTTTTTGGTTTTGAAAGAAAACTCCCGCACTAGGATTAATTCCTGTGTCGCGGGGGACTTTACAAACATTCAAGCAACGGCCACAAAGAACACCCGGAATCAGAACAACAATTTGAGAATTACACAAAGCGTTGTCCCGTGCGGGGATCGAACCCACAAAACTCGGCGCTGCAGCGTAGTGGCGAGGTGACCACTTAAACCGGTACACCATCCGTGCAGTATTAAACAGAATATGTAGCAGAGACAATAGAAAATATAATAGAAGAGCAAATGATTTTTTTTTCTTTAATATCTTTTGTATTGATGGACATTTTTGGTTTGTTCATACATGTTAGGATTATTCAAAACACTTTAGAACTTTTAAATTAGTAACACAATTTTTCGTTATTATGTTTTTGTGTAGGTATAAAAACTTTTTTTTTATCTCTGCAACACCCCAAGGTAGACTGGCAGAGAATAGCTTAGGCAGTGAGTCTGACTTTGTATAATGTTAAGTTTAGTTCAGTTTAAAAAAATAATGTGGTCTGGAGCAGATCCCCCGTTCGGGGGATGGTACCTTTTGTCCTACGGCGAAGAAATTTCTGTAATCTTAAGGCAGTCTGAGTCTCGATCACGACAATATTATTGGATCGGTTCAGATCACGCGGTTGCTGTCAGAGGAAGCTAATACTGTCTCATGCAAATAAACAAATTAGTTTATTGGTTTTTCACTTTTTGTTACACAGTTACCTGTTTAGCGATTGAAATTGATTTAATATTCTATACGTCAACTTGGTAAAAATGGACTTGTTCAATACTCTGAATCACGCATGACTACCTAACAAGAATACAACAATAGATGAAAATGGATTGAAATTGAATATAACATTTCTGTCAGGGAAGAGTGTTTCAAAGAAATTGTTTCAATTCATGGTCCTTAACCAAGGAGCACAATAATGGAAACCTTTTACAAGTATTTACTTCTGTTATATTCAACACAAAGCCATGAACCTAAGCTATTGCTTATAACACTACAATATCGATTGAAATACTTATTTTTTAAAAGAAAAAGTTATCTTGTATTCATCGTTAAATGAAATTAAGAAAAAATATAGAAGAGTCCACAATAAAGATCTGTGTAATTCTAAAGTTGAGGTTTATTTTTTTTTTAAATGGTAAGGACATATTTCAGGCCATCAAGTGAACATATTGCCGACGTCTCTATTTTAACAGCGATTATTTAGCGCTTTGAATCACTGCTGCTCGCTCTACAAAAGTTCTGACGTTCGACACTGTCACTGTTTCTTTTTAGTTACGCTTACTAAATTTAACTCCAAAATAAAATATTCGATAGGACTTGCTGGGGATTTTCTGGAGATGCCGAATTGCGCACAAAAAACAAAAAGGCGTGTTAATTGTAATGTAGTAACTTTAGTAAAATTTACACTTGCATTCTCAGTTAATCTGCTTAGCTTACCCACTAGTGCTACTATGTAATGTTAAATACGACCATTAGAAGTTAAAAAACGTTATTTAAAACTCTCCAAAAAATTGAAGAGATACTTTAATGATCAACCACCGCTTAAAAGAATAAAAAGCAAGAATGCTTTTCAAAGAATTTACACACGTAGTTAGTTAAAAAAATAATTACTTAAACCCATTTTACAAGTTATTGAAAGAACTATATAGTTTTGATAAATACGTTTATATACCTTTACGTTGAAAACCTCCTCATATAATGACCTGTATTAAAAGAAAACGAGCATTTTTTTTGTCCCAAGTATTACGTACTCAGTGTAATTGAGCCATTTCAGTTGCTTGACCGCATTAGTTTAAGGACTTCAAAATACAAAAATTTGCTCCACTAATCTTTTAAGGAGGGTACGGAGTTTTTGATTTTGTTATTTTCTCTGTACCTATTTCGATAATTTAAGGATACTTGAAATACAAGAGGTTTACCCCTCCTATTTGAAGTATTCTTAAACTGTTTCAAGGCCGGCCTTTATTCTTCTATTATAAACTGAGTACCAATTTTGTTGAACATGTATCTTGATTAAATTACTGTATATATAATATGTAATAGTATATAACCGTATACTGGTCAGATTGACATTATCTAAGAAGAACCAATGAAAAGCACGTTGTGAGAAAGAGGCGCAAGTGAGGATCGGCACGTTCTTTTGTTTCTGCCTACCCCGGATGGGATTAAAGCAAAAATACGTGTGTATGCATTTCTTTTTTTTATGACATACAGCTGCGGCAGACGACCAGACGGGTCAGCTGATGATAAGTGATTTCCGCCGCCCATGAACACCTGCAACTCAAGAGTAACAGGAGCGCTGTTCGCCTTTTAGAGTAGAGGAAAGGTATTAGGGGGGAGGTGAAGGGAAAGGTAGGAGGGGAAACAAGTGAAAGAAAAGGGAGGAGAGGAAGGGAAAGGGGGTTGGGCCTCCGGTAACTTCACTCACTCGGTCACTCAATGTAAGCATTGCTTAACAGCCGGTTTTTTGTGAGGCCGTAGTAATACTCTGGTCGAGCCTGCCCATGCGTGCCGAAGCATGGCTCTCCCACATTAAACTTTGAAATTAAAATTATATTGCGCTTATTAACTCTGTTAATAATGCTTCTTTTAAGTTCTCTGTTTTGCGTGAGTCGTTGTGATCGCTATATAATCATTAAATTGACACGAAATAAAATACTATACGTATTTTATTTGTTTCAGTTGCGGTGCCCGACAGTTACTAACAAAATAGGGGTCACAAATATATATTAGAAGTCGCAATTTCTCCATAACTGTACCATTATCGTAAAAAGAGCTCAATACCGTGTACAGCCTTTTCACTACCGTAATTAAAAATTGTTTTCAGACTAAGAAGTTTCTATATGACAAGAAAAAATAAAATAAAATACATATGTGTAATATTATTTTATATCATAAGACTTTGAGGTAATTATAACCAGGCCTTATTAAAATCTAAGCTGGAAATAAATTTAAGATATTTATTTAAAAAAAAAAACTATCTATATAAATATAATTATCTAAAACAATGTAAGTGTTTGGCGTATAGGTAGGTATAAGTATACTTATCTGTATACTTAGTAGGTTTGTAAATTCTACATTCAGCGTTCTCTTTTGATAATTTATTGTCATAATAGGTATCCAGAATCACATTCCTATAAAATATACATATCTATTGAAAATATAGCTTGAGGGACTACCCCTTGCAGGTAACAAGTAAGGTACTTACTATTCTTCTATCACAGAGATGCCGTGGCCACCTTCCAGCTTAATCATCAGACCCTTTATATCATCTAGTAGTAGTGTTCCTCAAGACGAATTAAGTTAACCTAACTCGGTGCCAAAATATTGCATTGTCACCGAACTGACATATGTACATATGTCAAGTTTCAGATCAATCGAATAATGGAAAGTAGGTCTAATTTAACTTACAAGATTTTATATGAGACATGCAGACAAAACGGCAGGTGACACCAAATATAAGATGATAAAAAGTAATAAGGTATGGTATTTTTAAAGTTTTTTTCTTTATATATTATTACGAATTCAAAGATCCTCAAGACGGCGTCGTAGGTGCTGCATAAATACATACTTTGCAGTATACCTATAAAGCTGTGTGTATTGATTGATTGTGATATTAAAAACATGAACTAAAAATTGAAAATAAACAAGTTAATTTAAGAGCAGTGCACAAATTAAAATAGAAGAATGCATTCATATCGAATACATTCGACATTAGTGTGGCTCTTGGTGGAGTAGAATTGGACCACCCCATTACTTCCTGTGGGTTTCGTAAAGAGCGACTAAGGGATCAGACTGTTATCATTCAGACAATATTTATACAGTCGCACAGTACTCGGATGACGGCAAAGGGTTTGCCCCTATTTCGTAATTGGGCTTAAATTATTGTTTACTTAAAAGTGTGTAAATATTCTTAGACTTTAAAACACAACATATTCTTTACCACTTTAATTCTCGGTATCAACATAAAATCAATTTGTAATCAAAAATTGATTCTCTGAGTCTCAAAAGAGTCTCTGTTATGTAAAATTCTATTTCTTTTTTTATTCTGATTTGGATGAAGTTGGGCACAGGGTTAGATTGTCGTCTGAAAAATAGCCTATGTGTGAGGCTATTTTTTATAAAGGGCAAAGCGCATGGTTCAAAATTCCCACGTCGGGCCATAGCTAATTGCATCATATGTTTGGGAGGTGTTGGTTGAGGGTTCAGCTTTGTCAAATATGCACGCTTATATGGGCTATAGTTCAACATACTTTAACTGCTTTAACTGTGCTTCATACAAACCAAGCGCAAACTTTAAGTTATGTGTTATCATGTTTAACTTATTCCCAAAAACTAAAAATATTGAGAACCACTTACAAGAGTCACACAACACACCGTACTGTAAATGTCGATTCTTGAAATTATGTTAAAATTACGATATACATATACTTACATGCCTATGTCCCCGAAGAGAAGGCAGAGGTGTATTATGAGCCCATATTTTGCTTTGACTTTATTCATTAGATCCCATTAACGTTAGAAGGGTCAAACCTGTATTCGTTAAACAGACTCTTTGGGAAATCAGATGGTAAGGTTGAAATAATATTGAAAAGAAATATTGTGAAGAAGGGAAGGCAATATGTAGGCAGGGAACATATGTTGTTTATAAGGATGTATTTTGGTGTATTCTTATTTATTTATTTGTTTATATAATAGGCGGACAGGCGAACAGATGGGTCACCTGATAGTAATTAACCACCGCCGTCCACGGACACCTGCAACTCAAGAGTCGTAAGTGCGCTTCCCGCTTTTGAGTATGATGAGGGAAGGGGGATGCGGGAAGGAGAAAGAAGAGAGGGTGGTGGAAAAGAGAAACGAGAGATGGGATGAGCGGAAAGGAAAGAGGAGAGGGGGAGTCGGGCCTCAGGAAACCTGACTAATTGGGAAATGCAACGCAAGCGTTTCTGTGAGGCCGTGCTATCGCACCGGTCGAGCCGCCTAAGCATGGCTCTACTTTATACTAATTAATTAATTCTACTCTCTGTTAATTCTGGTGTAACACAAGGCTGTGTGCTATCACCCACGCTGTTTCTTCTGCATATCAACGACATGCTGCAGATTAGCAGCATCCATTGCTATGCGGACGATAGCACGAGTGATGCCCTTTACAGCGGCCGCGCTAACATTTGTCGGGTAAATGTCATCGAAAGCCGATCCAAACTTGTGTCTGAAATCGAAACTTCTTTATCAAAAGTTTCAGATTGGGGTCGACTTAACCTAGTCCAGTTTAACCCCAAGAAAACACAGGTTTGCGCGTTCACCGCTAAAAAGTTGCCATTGGTCGTATCACCTCAATTTGAGAGCACTTCCCTAACTGCATCAGCCAGTATCGGAATCCTTGGCGTCGATATATCAAGCGAAGTCCAGTTTCGCGGTCACTTAGAGAGTAAGGCCATATTAGCCTCGAAGAAGCTTGGTGTGCTAAACAGATCGAGACAGTATTTTACTCTGGCCCACCGCCTGCAACTTTATAAGGCACAGGTTCGGCCGCACATAGAATACTGTTCTCATCTCTATTCAGGTGCACCCCAGTACCAACTTCTCCCTCTTGACCGCATTCAACGGAGAGCGACTCGCATAATCGACTGCCAAGATATTTCTGATCGACTAGACACCTTGGCGTTGCGTAGAGATGTAGCTTCACTCTGCATCCTCTATCGCTTGTATCATGGGGAGTGTTCAGAGGAATTGTTCGGACTTATACCGGCTGCTGGTTTCCGCTATCATCCTACGCGACAAAATATCCATCCCCATCACCTGGACGATTGGCACTCCACCACTGTGCGCTTCTCCAGAAGCTTTTTGCCTTATGGAACAAATTGTCACCTGCCGTATTTCCGTACCGATACGACCTTCAAACCTTCAAGAAAAGAGCGTACTCATTCCTAAAAGGCCGGCAACGCACTTGTGACTCTTGAGTTGCGGGTGTCCATGGGCGGCAGTAGTCATTTACCATCAGGTGACCCGTCTGCTCGTTTGCCCCCTATCGCATAAAAAAAAAACACTTACAAAATTGGCGCTAGGTTTCATTGCCCCTAACCTACATAAAATCCTATAACCTCATATAATATGCTCCTGGTCAAAATAATTTTAAGAAAAATTGTAGTATAAAGTGTGTACTTCATCAGTGTTAATTCTTCCAACAAGTATGACAGACTACCAGCGTGACCTTAAAATTCTAATGCGTTGAAACTTTATTGATTAGAAAGTAGGTAAAAAAGTAGGTAGGTGGCGAATGATACTACAGGATACAACAACAATCCTGCACGGATGGTTTCAGTGGTCGCCTCGCCACTATACCACCGCACCGAATGTTGTGGGTTCGATCCCCGCACGGGACAACACTTTGTGTAATCCTCAAATTGTTGTTCTGAGTCTGGGTGTTCTTTGTATCCGTTGTTTGAATATTTGTAAAGTTCCTCGTGACACAGGAGTTAATCCTAGTGTAGGAGATGTCTTTTCGAATAAAAAAAAAAATAATAAAAAATACAGGATATTGATTTTTTTAAAAGAAGTAATTAAAATTTCATATAAGTACTCTAAATTACATGTGTATAAACACAAACAAAATTACTGTATGTCAATTTGTAAACAAATTGTAAATTATATATAGTTTGTGTCAGAAAACTGCCCAGCATCAGCCAAAAAGAAGTTGAATGAAAGTTTTATCTATTCGACCCTGAACTGCCTGAGCTATTGTTTATAGGTCCCAGTCTATCCATATAGGTAATATTACTTTCGTTTTCGTAGCTCCTGTCTTTCAACTTTAATATAATTCATAATTTTATGACTACAGTGAATGGACGGTTTGCCGCCTATTACGTTAGACGGATTTAATTATAGTCGGCAAAATGTAAGCTATTAATTCGCCTCTGCGTACCCCATTAGGGAAGTATGAATGTATGCATTAATGCATAGACGTAACAGCTATTTTAGATATTACATCTGTCGGAAAGGATATAACTAAATGATTAATTAGGTCAGAGTATTGGCGTTGACAACCAATTCCACTAAACAGTTTTGTTGCCTATACAGACTGCCTGAGCTCGTATGGCCGTCTGACCTAAACTTAAATCATTATGCCACGACCCAATGTATTGGGTGTAAATCCATTAATTACACTAACGAAGAAGACAGCTACCATAGTCACTCTAGTCGTCTACTGTAAAAGTTCGGCAATGGCAAACTCACATAAATTTGTATTATTTATATTTTGAATTCTCGCTGGAGTAGAATAGGACAAGTAAGGGATTGAACTGTTATAATTTAAAACTTGCTTTTATTGTAAAATATTCATTAATGAGATACATTATTTTTGAATATTTACTTTCACATATATATATATGTTATAGAAATATAACAAAAGTTTAAAGAACTAATTAAGAAAAATATATTAATACTGTTATGATTATATCAGACAGCATATAATACAGTGCCTATTTGACGTTATGCCTTTTACGTAGATCTTCCGATCTTCGATGTCTTAATAAAGACGTGCCCGGATTTCTCCTATTTAAGGTGCAATATGGTACACCGAGTGGTTTTAGTCGGCCCGACTCCGACACACCGTCTCGCCGAAAACCCCGGTGGGATGACGGCCCGACGGGGTTTCCACAGGTTTAAAAAAAATCTTAAATTATGTATAGCAAAATAAAAGTGTATAAGACCTGCCCTTTTGGGGATTTAGGCGTGAGAATGTATGTATAAAAATCATATTTGTATAGCAATGTCGCTCGCTCGCTCTAGGTAAATAGAGATTTTATACACATTTAGTCAGTGGGCGTGGACTTGATGGCTGTAGCCAGTAAGTGTCACAGGTATGCGATTCTCCCCTTTTCGAGATATTAAATAAAATTCCTTTTCTTGCATTAAGAAGGACACCTTCTTACCTATCTTTTATAAAAATATTGTAGTATATAAATTACTTTATTGGATTTTACATTATGTCTATCAACAAATAATATGATACATATCTACATTTATTATTGCACTTTTGGTTGATTTAACTAATAAGTGAGGACCACCAAATGTGCAGTAATATAAAAGTGTCATCTTATTTTGATCTATACCTATATGACTTATTTGTATAGGTAGTTTTTATAAAAGAGTCCTCTTTTTAGTAATTTCATTTTCACATTTTGTGATAAGCAATAAACTGCAAGAAATGCTGTCGTAAACCTAAAAAACACTTACACTTACAGCTAAATCGTTTGGTAAATTCAGGTCAGTTCACAAGTAACCTTAGAAAAATGGTAGTAAAAAGTAAAATTTGACATTAGTACGAGTACGTATATTATGGTGATTCAGCTTCCATGTGCAGCTACAAAAGTCTAAAAACTTTTAATTTTGTCATAGATGTCCCGTCATGTATGCTATCATACTTGTAAAATACCAGCTCTGAAAGGACTCACCGTGGGCGTTGTCATCTTAATTATCTTATTGTTGTTTTTGCACCACGTTGTGTTATCAAGAACCAAACTCAACATCAATTGTTGTAACTGTTTAAGGTATAATAATCAGTTCATTTCCCCAATTTTATACAAATACAAGCTGAACGACGTTTAGAAGTTGTGTCAAGAGAGAGTGGTAGCTAAGCCCAGTACCAACTTCTGCCTCTTGACCGCATTCAACGGAGAGCGACTCGCATCATCGACTGCCAAGATATTTCTGATCGACTTGACACCTTGGCGTTGCGTAGAGATGTAGCTTCACTCTGCATCCTCTATCGCTTGTATCATGGGGAGTGTTCAGAGGAATTGTTCGGACTTATACCGGCTGCTGGTTTCCGCCATCGTCCTACGCGACAAAATATCCATCCCCATCACCTGGACGATTGGCACTCCACCACTGTGTGCTTCTCCAGAAGCTTTTTGCCTCGCACAACCAGCTTATGGAACAAATTGTCGCCTGCCGTATTTTCCGAACCGATACGACCTTCAAACCTTCAAGAAGAGAGCGTACCTCTACCTAAAAGGCCGGCAACGCACTTGTGACTCTTGAGTTGCGGGTTTCCATGGGCGGCGGTAGTCACTTACCATCAGGTGACCCGTCTGCTCGTTTGCCCCCTATCGCATAAAAAAAAAAGGTGTACACCATATATCATAATAATCAAAATATATATATATATATATATATATATTTTTTTTTTTGAGCCACACACACACACAACCTTAGCTACCACTCTCTCTTGACACTAAATCCATCCTAAGGTTGTCTGGTAGAGATTGCTTTTAGCGATAAGACCGCCCATTGTACCTACAATACGTTAATGTTTAATTTAGGTTTATTGTAATTCCTATAGTGTACAATAAAGAATATTCTAATCTAATCTAATGTACATAAATATACACATTCTAACATCACCCGTTAAACCGCGGGTTGAGGTCACCTCGCCTGGTCGGAGGATCACTTGTATCGAAGGGTCGTTCTCGACACATTAGGTAATTATTGATATGAAAATTGGTTTGGTATTATGAAGTTACGTGACCCTTTATTCTCTGAGCTACTGCTGAAACTTGTGGTATAAAGAGATACGATTTTAATAATCAATAATCCCCTTGTTTACAAACAGAGCCTGACACTGAGACATAGAACTATATTTAATTTAATTTATGCCCGTCTAGTTTCGGTCCCGACGGGAGACCTTTCTCAAGGAGTAAGTCCAGCCGCGACGGTACCAGACGTCACACTCATATATGAACGTAAGTAACGAAAATTTTATTCTAACAACATTTTTTATTTTTTACGTGTGGAAACCCCCACGGGTCTTCACCTCACCTCCATTCTCGTTTTACTACTTCATGTCTTTCTTTCTTTTTTGTTTTTGTATTAAACATTTCCAAGGAAGGTTTGTGACAAAGTGTTGTGTAGTTACCTAGTCACGTAGTGTTATTTCTAGGGTGTTAGAATAACCTAGATAAGAAATCTCTGTAACGCCCATCAAACTTGTCCGCTGGCTCAACAACAGACGATTAACATATTTATTCCAATCAACCGTAACTCAAACCAAATGCAAAACACCCTATTCCATAGTAATTATTGCCAATACTTACTATGGAATAGGGTGGAACTATTTACTATGGATAGGAATTTTTATCAAAACTATTTTGGAATAAAGCATCAGACTCCGTTATTCAATCTAATTATTTCTTGCTTTACTTTAGTTATAATTCAATAGCTTTAGTTGGTGAAAAGATATTTGCAGTCCTTTATTTTAAAAGATTATATCCTCCTGGATTAGATTCTGCCCTAAAATTGATATCCCTTAAAGAAACCAGTAAGAACAAAGGTTTTGGGAGACACATAAACATGACATCTGTAATGTTTTCAAGCATAGGTGACCTAGATTGTACGTAGCGTTCTTTTTGGATATTTAAAGTAAATACGGTTTCTACATGAAAATTTAATTGCCAGACTACTAAATCAGTTCTACCTCTAGATATTGATATGATAATGAGGTTTGCCTACATCTTAACTTCATACTTGTATATCTAACACAGATGTTTTAAACTATGGTTCAGATCTGCTTCTTTCTATTACAAACTAAAATTGCATATTTTACCAAAATCTAATTTTGCAAGTACTCATCAATAATTTATAATATCATTTCTCTTTGAAGAAAACTATATATTTTATTAACTTATTACTTATTTGCTCTATAAAAAAAGAGATAATCTCTTTTTTTCAATGCATTCTTAAACGTCTGGTGCCGTTACCCAACCTTTAACTGAAATTTGTCATTTCATTTGCGAGTATTTTTTAAATTTTAATTTAAAAATTAAATATTAAATGCAAATGAATAGATTGTTTGAGAATGTAACTACGGTACTTAAAAGATTCGAGTCGGTCGGTCGGTTTCGCCTCGCCTGCGGGTAAAAAATACTTTGTACCAGTCGTCGTCCCGATTTCAAATAAATTCGTTTTATTTCTTTTTGATATAGTGTTAAACCATAGCGTGATCGGAATACATAATGAGGATAAAATGGTCGGTGTGATGAGTCGAATAATTCAAGTTTTGCCTACAAATTTCATTTAATATGGTTTCAATGAGATTGTGTATGTACTTTAGAGAGTGATGAATGATAAATGAACTCTAATTGTGGTAACAACTAACATTATTTTTAAATTATATTTGAATGCATATCCAAATTTAGATATGGTAATTCTAGTCTTAGTGCTTTCATTTTTACATAAAACAAAGTTGATTAGATATTAAAATATAGATGGAAAATAATATCCGAGTTCGAAATACAAATACATGTAATGCAGCGTAAACTACCAATGTTTTTCCCGTTTCCATTTTTATAGCTTGTTACAAGGACAACTATTATAAAAAAAAAATGGTTATTAAACATGTTTTCTCTAAAATCATTCTTAAAATATAATTTACTGACAAAACATCTTAAACTTACCTGAGACACTCGAATACAGTTCGAGCTTTCAAAACTTCGCCAACTGCAACAAAGTTCAATGAACACTATTCTTAAATCCTCACACTAGTTCACTCACTCGAGTTATGAAATGACAACTTATTTGTCGAAAAATAAGCATAAAAAGTACCGTTTATGCGAGAATTAAGTAAATTATTATTCGAACTTGAACTTCGAACGCGACTCAACTAGTGGGCGTTCTGTTCGGCGCCCTACAGTCTACTGCCGCGCGTTTGGGCGGGCGACGATCGCTCGGCAATCGAAAAACTTTAATGCACCGCAGGTTTAGTTTTCGTATTGCATTAATGGGTTAACTACTATTTGCCTCTTAAAGTTAAAGTTAAATAATAGTTACATAGTGATAGCCGTGTGGTTCTCGGTTAAGTAGAAAATGACTTAATTTCTTCCCGTTTGTGTCGTAAAAGGCGACTGTTACCTATCAGACGGTATATAATATACAGTTACACTAGCCACATAATACGTAAGTGGAAAATTTTGTTATTTTTGTTGGAAAATAGTGAGTGTTTGAGATACTTCTGCCTTCCACTTTGGGGTTATAAGAGAAAATGTATATGTATGTACCTTCTACTTATGTATTAGAAATGTATTAGAAAGTATATATGTACATACCGATCGGTCACACCCATAGAGTGACCACAAACTAGGCGTTCCTGTGACTTGCTGTTACAGTTGCTTTCAGGTTGTAAAGGATGCAAAACGTGTGTGTTTATGTACGTGTATGTGCGCAGGTGCCTGTGTGTGTAAATATTTGCTTACTGCTGGAGTTAATGTAGTGCTTTACTTAGTTCATTGTCAAAATGTTCGTAAAATATTCTTATTTTATCTTTCACCTTAAGACGAATTAGCAAATTATATGTATTACTATATATATTTTATTGTCGACCAGCGAATTAAGTTCTGTGGTTTTCTATAACATATGTTTATACACTCAAAGTATTAACAATTTTATGATAATAACTTTGAATGTAGGCGACAACAATAACGCATATATTATCATAAAAATACAGTATTATACTGCACTACAGACTTGATCCACTCTGTTTAAAATAAAACTGTAGACATTAGAGGGTAATACTAGCGAGCCATGAATATGTTATTTTTAGCAGACGATGCTTGAACAAGGCCTGTATATTAACTTGCCGAAACACAGAGGCTTCAATATTACGACTTTCTTTTTTAATAATTTCAATGATTGATTATATATCGAAGACAAGATATATTTTCATATTGTCTTACTGTGGATAAACGTTAGGTAAGCCGCACCAAAGCCAGATGGACTGACTACTTGAACAAGGTAGCTGGGATAGACTGGATTCTGGAAGGCGTACGACTGGCGCACATTGAGATAGGTCTACGTTCAGCAGTAAACTCCAGCTATTTGATGAATTGATTCATTGATGGAGTGTCTGTCTGATTCTATCCATACATATATCACGAACTTTCTCTACTGTCATTAGACATTTCATACAAGCCATTGACTTCAGGTACTGACCTGTCCATTGTTCAGAGCATCAGCAATTTGATGCTAGTATATTCTTCATACTTGATAGTCACCATGTCTTTATCCAAGCCACACTTTTTCGAAATATATACTTTCCTCTTTCTGTCTATCAGTCTTATCCCCCACATACTACGCAGTGCTTTCGTCTCAAAAAGTCTTTATTCTATTTTCGTTATTTTTCTGCCATACCCAATTCTCACTACCATACATTAAAGTGTCGACCAGGACGTCAATCTCCCCAGGTAAATAGTTATATACAGATAATAAAGAATGACTTGAGTTCTCGTAAGCGTTATCGTTTTATCAGCGAGAGGCCAGGCCAGGCCTTACTCTTAAAATATACATAGCTTCTTTAATTTTTTCCGCTAGGCCAACAATGTGCTTATTTGCCCTCTCAATCCTTTGAATATTTGGCTATATTTAAATAGAATAGAATATTTCTTATATTAGCAATTTTAGTTTAGAGCGCACATTGCCACGATATCATTATATAACGAGCCGTTCAGGTACTAAAACTGGTGCTGGTTAAAAAAGTTTAAGTCTAAATAAGATTTGTATATCCAGTAAATTGTATTATTTTTAATCCCATCAACTGCACACTGATATTAGCCAGTTTGTGTAGTATCCCTTTCCCATCTTTCTATTCTGTTTTTCCCTGTCAATATGCTCCCGGTATCGCATTCAGGCATACAAGCCATTGACTTCAGACTACTGACTACTGAATGGTATTAGGTATGCCATTCAGTAGTCCGGCATTATTAATAAGTCTGAAACCCCATTTTAAGTTTCTGTTTAGTTAAATATTTTCGTTTTACATAGAATTTTCTTTTTGTAAATGCATTTTTATACGTAATCACCCACGAGCCACCATATTTCTTTAACAAAAAAACGACACATTGAAATTGAATAACACAATAGCTGAATATTACGATAATAGGAAAAACAAAGCAAAAACATTATACTTTAAGCGTTTTTACCAAAGGATTTGTTGATTTACTACTACGCTACAAAACCTCGAAAGTAACACACGATTATAGAAAAATTTATCAAAATATTGTTTAACAGCGACAACTACAGAGCTTGAACAGTTTTAAAAAAGTTGATCAACGAGAAATTTACTTATCTATTATGAAGGAAGGTGATGTTTTTAAGTGTTTATATTTATATCTTTGTGACTGCCTAGCCGGCTTAATGGCTGCCAGTATTTTATCATCCGACTTTGCTAGCAGGGTGATTAACACGTTGCGCCACCATCTCAGGCCTGCTTCTGCTAGGACGAGGGATAGCCCTATTCGTCGCCCCCAGGCTAGCGCTCATGGAGGCCGGAGATCATTATGAGCTCTCCGGCGCCTGGTGCATCTACTGCGGGACGGAAGAGTGCTACTTCTCTCCCGTTCCCTTTCCGCCGCTTCCTTGGCCTGCATCACTACCTCATGGAATGAAGCAGCAGAATCCCATGCACTCTCGCGTTGGACCATGTGCATAACCATGGTCTAGAGTGGGAGGCTACCCACACCTATAGCCGCCACGAGGTTGACATACTCCTGCACTCACGCAGAGCACTCCACCAACGTATGGAGTGCTGAATCCTCGCGGCAGCCCCCGCAGTGAAACCTTCTGGTCCTACGTTGGTTTAAAGACGGTACTCCGCCCTTCTAACTACCTTATTGCTTTTTTTTAGGTTGACTAAATATATATATTTATTTATTTTATACTTTTAACACTGGTATCTGTGATTAAGTATATACATACATATATACAGTCACACTTATTATCCAGAAAGAGGTGGGCAGAGGCGTCTCAAGCACTTACTTTTGCCAACCATAACTGGTAGTCCCTGCCACGTAATAAGGTGCAAGCCTGGTACTGGGCACTGTATGACTGTATATATAAACTGCCTGATAAACAATCCGCTCTCATAGTCCCACCGACACACGGTACGTATCTGTAATTAAACAAGGCATTTACACTTTGAAGACAAACTTTGTTCTAAGCTGTGTAATAACGCTAATTACTTAGCTTTAAGGAAGATTTACCGATCATAAAATGCACCTGATATGTGTAGGTGGTTATGAATAGAATATTGATTAACACAGAAACATAGACACTTAAATAATTATACTTAATTATATACAAAACAAATATATATACAGGTGTTTCAAAAAAATGTGGTGATGTTTTATATGTGTGATGATAGGGGGCAAACGAGCAGACGGGTCACCTGATGGTAAATGACTACCGCCGCCCATGGACACCCGCAACTCAAGAGTCACAAGTGCGTTGCCGGCCTTTTAGGTAGGAGTACGCTCTAAAAATCCATGAATTAATCAATCTGAAAATCATACTAATACGTAAAACAAAAAAAAAATATAATAATACATAAAATATTTTAATACATAGGTTTTGTCAGAATTATTGCTGGTGGCATATTAAAAAGGTATTATGTCAATAAAACATCTTCAAACACATATTTGGTGGAGATTGGTTAAGATAATAGAATTAAGTATTATCTTAAAAAAAAAGTAAGTAGTCTTACTCACTGGAGTAAGAATACTTACTTTATTTTTTTACTTACTTCTTCAACTTACTTACTTTGTCTTTAATGTCAGTAGTAAATTGGTTAACGCACGTTTAAATTCTACAATCAACATCAAAATCTACAAGATTGTATTAAAAAGGACTCAGTCTTAATTCAGTTCCTGGTCCTCAACATAATTTTATCGTTGTCGAACCATGCCTATGCACGTATGGGCCGGCTGTCAAGTGCAATACCAAGGCCTCACAGAAAGCTGGTTGCGAAAATACAACGCTTGCGTTGTATTTTGCCGGAAATAGTGAGGTTTCGTGAGGCCCCCGTTTTACGATTCTTGAGTCTGTGTTGCTCTCTGTATATACTATGGTTATATTAGCTATATGTCAGCCTAAGTAGTTTTTTTTTAAAGTTGAGACATAGACTCGGAATTGCCAGCACCAGCCAGTTTAAGAGTCGTAGGAGCGCTGCCCGCCTTTGAGGGTGAAAAGGGATGGAGGCATGTGGAGATAAAGAGATGAGAGGAGAGGGGGAATGAGGAGATGGGAAAGAGAAGAGGGGGAGTTGGTTCTTGGAAAGCTCACTAGTTACGGGGAAAACCGGATTTTTTTAGGTCGTGGTATAGCACCGGTCGAGACGGGCCCATTCGTGCGGAAGCATGGCTCTACTAAGTTTGTAGGACTTTGTGTATATTTGAAAAAATAAAAAAACTTGTAAAATATTTATCTTTATTTATCTTTGTCTTATCTTTACCTCTTATCAGTGGGCAAAATAATGAAACAGTTTCTTGTTTAAAGAGCTAGTAAAAGTCCTTTATTAGTTTATTTTTTATTAGTTTAGTTTAGTATCTAAAGGTATTAACAAAAATAATGTGAACATCAACAATAAACTTACTTTGAAGATAAACGTTAAATTGCATTGATACACTATAAATACTTTTTCAACAAAAACCACTCTTATTAAGTGTACACAACATCTTTAGATAGAAACAGATAACAACATGAATTTTGTAGCCTCTAAAACCCTCTCATTCGTCTTATTCTACCTCTATATGTACATAGGTACTCTTACAGCTGGAACTAGGACCCTTATAATAGGTCTTTATTACCTCTAATTTATAAAATTGCAGGCCACATTAATTCTCTAGCCGTTTGTTTTCCCATGCCGTTATTATAATACCGCTATCACTTCAGTCGACAGCTACTGTGTGTACCTGTTTCGTGATTTTCTACAGACAGGAATTACTTGGTGGTAACCAAGTAATTTCTGTCAATTGAACATGCGAAGATAGGCGTCGGCGTTTCCATGCAATTTTTAAAACATCATTTAAAAATTATATATTTTTTTCACTTTTGTCTATAACTTTAAGTATATTATACTTCACGTTTGTACGTTAGCGAAATTTTCTTAAAAATGCATTCAAAGAGTTATCTACTTATATTAATATAAAGATGCAAGGAAGGAGTATCTTACTTAAAAATCATGTAACATTTAAACGAATTACAGAATCGATGGTGTTCATTGGTTTGCGTAATTGTTAAATGACAATTTTATTGGATGTCTGCGGAAGCTTACAACACTGGCTTTGTCTTGCCAAGTGAAAAATGGTTGATGGATAAAATAATTTGTTGCCGCTTTAGGTAAATGTGAACAGTATTATTTACTACAAAAAATGTGTATTAATATTTTACTTTGTAACAAAAATTAAGACCATTTAAAGCTAAAAATACTGAATTAAAAAGTTAATATCGTAAAGTCAAACTCATAATAGAGTTATTCTTAAAAAGTTCTTCTTTAGAAGGCTCGCGAAATGGGCTTCATATTTTCAATGTGTTAAACTTATAAGTATAAAATCTTGACGAGATACTTTAATTAATCTAGAACTTAAGTGTACATAAGCTGGTTCTCTCAATAACATGACAGCCATATTTCAAAGGCGAGTTGACTTGTGATTTTATGCATATTGCATAATACATTTGCAGAAAAATGCAATAAACACAAAAAAAAAAAAACAAAGAATTTGTACCTTACCTTATACACTCAGTACGGCGTAGTTTGACTTAACTTATGCCAGCAAACATTATGTATGCGCATAAATTTCCGATAGGATTGAATAATTACCTATACGATACCACTGCTTTATTGGAACAACATTAAATTATGTGTACTTTGTTTGTATAAGATTGATGCAGAGTGCTTAAGTCGCTTTAATATACATATTTTTACTATAAAATTTCTATAAACTATTATGGTCTCCAGTGTGACGGCACGTTTGTAATCAGCTTCTTTTAGTCTAAACAATAAGGTGCACTTTTGCATGTCCAATCTTTTTACCGCTTAACACATTCCAATTGTTGGTCGAATCGTTAATTGAGAGTACGTCAAGTGTTGTAAAATCGATGTCTAAATGGGATTAATGTTTGTATCCTTCGTATTATAAGAATGGGTGTACTTTCATTTTGTTTTAAATTATTTAAGTGATAACTGCCATATTTAGTAGCACCTAGGTTTTCTATCAGAGTTTGAATATCATATTGTAGTTTAAATCTCATTTTCTATTTAGGTTTTACCATATATAGATTACAAAATAAGATACAAAATCTATCAAGGCCGTTCGTGTAAATCCCTAAGACACTTTTAAGTCTGTTTTTTTTTTTCTTTTTTAAAAAGACAACTCTCGGACTGGGATTAATTCCCGCCGCGTGTAGGACTTTCCAAAAATTAAAGTAGTCGATACGAAGAACACTTAGACCCAGAACAACAATTTAAGGATTACACAAAGTGTTGTCGCGTGTGGGGTCGAACCCACAACACTGTGTGAAAGCGTAGTGACCTTATGAAGCCTCCATCCGTGCAAGGTTAATTTTTCACAACAATTTTTTTTGTACCCATATTTGCTATCAATAATTTAGACCCACTTACGTAATAGAAAGCAAGTCTTGATTTTTTTTCAATTTAAATTTTTATTGCTCTCCATATGTATTACATGTTGTTGCAAAAGAATAATATACTATACCAAATATAGATAAAAGGGAAAAAGTAGGCAGCCACTTTTCTATAATAGCAATAATAAGCGATAATTTAACCTAAATGAGCAGTAAGATTCCTTTTAATATTTTTTATACGTAGGCCGCACTGAAAGTTTTTCGTAACATATTAATGAAACAAGTTATAAGTATATAAATATATTCATTATTTTTCATAGTCTTCCCCTTTACATTTTAAACAGTTTTTCATAAGTTCGAACAATTTTTCAAGAGATGCCACCAAATCAATGATCATACATTGTTTTGGTGGCATGAGTTCAACGTGCTACTTGAACGCCGTCACTGCCACTTCGGAGCTTCTTTATGAACGTAATTATTGAGCATTAACCACATAATTTAATTTTTGAGACTGATATTATTCTCTGTAAAACTAACTTTCTGTGATGTTCATTATAAGTAACGAAGATGTTCCTAAATTATTATGATTTCTAGAAATTAACCATGATATCATTATTCCCTATTTTTCAAAAGAACAGAAATGTGCAATTTATTATAATTATTTTTGTTAAACAAAGACGGCGACGAGTGACGGTTTTCACACGGCTTACCGTTTTAAACGTAGAAAGTGGTTCCTAATTATTTTACCTATTTTGTACTACACTTGACTGGATATACTGATGTTCGCTTAAAATTATGCCCATATATAGTGAGTCAACTTATTATATTTCAACAAATATAATTCATGGCGTTGTATAAAGTTTCATAGGAAGACCGATGAATATATATATTTGATACGTGTAGATGTATGTAAGCGTTTCCACGAAATTTTTATTAAATACATTTACATTGTTTTTTCTCCTATTCTTCTATCCGTATTAATATAAAGATGGAAGGAAACAGTATCTTACTTGTGAACCATCTGAAGATTGAAACGAATGACTAATATGTGCCTATATTATTTGTTGGCCTTTTTGAGTAAATGTGAACAAATTTATTCGCCATTACTTAGAAAGAACTATAGGCCCTTGTCTACACAAAAATGAGGTACATTTAGAGCTAAAAATACTAAATAAATTAGTGAATGTCATGTCGTTTAAGCTAGCGGAATGGGCTTCAGACTTTCAGTGTTTTAAAGTTTATAGGTCAAAAAACTTGAAGAGATGATCCAGATATTTTTTTATATGGCATGTTATTTAAATTAATATAGAAGCCATAAAGCCATATTACAAAGTTGATTTGCATATTATTTTCTGCGCTGCATGTGCAAACGGTCAGGTAAACAACGAGGTTATTCCATGCATTCTACATTTGCAGAAAAATGCTATAAAAACACAACAAAAAGAAAGCAAAGAATTTTTACCTAACTTCAAACCCTTAGTGCGCTGCAATTTGACTTTATTTGTGACAGTAAAACATTATAAATGCCCATATTTCTATATTATAATTAATTATACGATTCTACTGCTTTATTGGAACACCATTGAATTATGTGTACTTTGTTCGTATAAGATTGATAAATTTTGACATTTTAAATATTTTTGCTATAAAATATATATACAATTTTGTATGTTTTATCCTTTATCACTTAACATTCTAAATATTGGTCACATATTTAAGTGAGAGTACGTCTTATGTATTTAAAGTTGTAACATCAAATCCTTTGTATTTCGAGACTAGATGTACTTTAATGTACTTTAAAAACTGGAATATTAAACATTTAGTATGAGTTAAACAACTAATTTCATTTTCTAGCAACTAATCTAAACGTTTGAACTAAAAGTTGTACAGAAGTATTCTTTACTAAGTGAAATCCTATGTAATTTTTTTTACATTTTTTTTTCATTTCATTATCATTTAAGATTTTTACAATATGGATTCAATAGTATCTTAATATCTTTTATTAAAATATCTTTGAAATGTTTCCTGTTCACTATAGATTATGTATCTTTTGATATTTTGATTTCATGTAATAATATATAAAATACAGATAATTAACTTAACACTTACCACAAGGATCACTTACAACTAGACACATGCCAGATTCACTAAATTCTTC
Source organism: Tyria jacobaeae (assembly GCA_947561695.1). Lineage (NCBI taxonomy): Eukaryota > Metazoa > Arthropoda > Insecta > Lepidoptera > Erebidae > Tyria > Tyria jacobaeae. Next base: position 8,281,106 of record OX387231.1, on the reverse strand, counting down.
TAAAATATGTTTTTATTTTATTATTTTCAAACCATTAAAGTATAAGAATGTTGTGTTACAAGAATAATAAATATTTTTGTAACGAAACATAACGAATAATAATACATAAAATGGTTTACATAATAACAGAAAAAGTACTTATAGGTCACCCGTGGGACTGTGACAATAGGTCTCAATCTTAATTCACTTCTCTTCAACGGCGTACAGTTTCATTCGGTAACTCTCAAGGGAAATGTGCTTAACCCTAACTTCAGTTAAAATATCTCTGGGCTTGCGAACAAATGAAAACAAACTCTAAGAAATGGGGTACCGTTTCTATTAAAACATTGCTTCTAACAAACATATCAACGTTTTGAGTTTTTATTCTATTTGAAATAATACAAGTAAGTACATAATAGTAAACTATTAAGATGGATAAATAATGAAAAGGCAGGTCTGAAGAACCCAAAACCGGTGTGCTTGTATTAAAGGTTTAAATTATTATTATTTTATTAAATTATGATTATGTTATAAAGGTTTAATACCAGTAGAAGAAACTGCTAATTGTAGAATGCAGAGTTATTGGCTGTGCCTACCCTGGGGGGAAATAAGTATGAGTTTAAGTGTTTATGTAAGCAATTAAAATAAATTTAGAGGTAGAGGGCTCCCCGTCCTCGAGCTATTATTTACACTTCCCAATCCATCTGCCTAAACAATATCCCTTCACTTACATTCCCTTCCCTTATTGTTACGTTTCCTTATCAATACACTCCCATTTACCAAACAATAATTCCTAAAGCTATTACGTTAGATCGACCAAATTTTGGCAGATGTCAGGGTACGCGGCACAAGTTTCCTCCAAATTCTGATTGCTAACAGTCATCCTGAGGATCTCTTTTATTGAACCGCCAACAGTCTCTTAAATCTGGTCTGTCCAGTGCATTGACGTTCTGTCAGGAAGCCTCGTCCCCTCTACTCTTCCTAGCACGAGAATATGCTCAACAGAGTTGCTTCAACATAGCCAAAGTATTTAAGGATGCGACCGCGGATCAATGTTGACAAACGCTCCCTGATGCCCAGTTCCTTTTGAACAGAGACATTTGTTCGGAACTAGGTCCAAGGGACGGCGAATTCTGTCTGTTGTCGTGTAAATATTTGAAACACCAACCTTGTGGACCTGACAGCTACCAGAAAACCATCATCATGATAGCCACGACCATTCTGGCAAGAGTGAAACGGCTAAGAAGGGGAAACAAATTCTAATTGGCCGAATGTGGATTTTTATTATACCTCTGCCTACCCTTTCAGAGATACAAGCGCTAGCGTTTATACGAGTATGATTGTGTTTATATAAGTAAGGGATAGTTAAATATTATTTACGTCCAATACAATCATGTATTTTGCACTAAAATATTAAGAATGACAAATAATTGAAAAGGCAGCCATGAGCCGGCAAGCCAGTCTGAAAGGTCGGTAGAAGCTGCACAAGCTCGAAAGGGTAAGGATAATAGCCAGTGGCGGGTTTTTGTTTCTGACTATGCCGTAGGAAAAATGGGCGTCAGTATGTATGATATTGATTTCTGTTTCAGTGAAAGTCTTCTGAAAGTGTGCATGCTCGAATTGCTACATAAGTGTTAAACCACTTTACATATTTAGTATGTTCTGTATTGAGCACTGTCAATATTAAACAACGTTTTTTTATAGAAGTTAATGCCGCATCGTGTAAACTACATTGGTTAACATAAACAAGGCCGCTAGATGTTAAATCGAATTTTAAAAACATATAGTTCTTACTATTCGTTGTCTATATATAAAATTGAATTTATTTTTTATCTTATGAGAGGTGAATGATCGTTCGTAGACACCTACTACTACTACTACTATATCGCACTACACTACTACTATACCGCATACGCATACGAAATAAGTAATCCAACGCCTACTTAAGGTCAGTTACGTATCGTTTGGTTTTATTCTATTCAATGCTGACATATGATTACACCGTATGCTCTTCTGAGGCCATGACACGTGGAGAATTTAACACGATAAAAAATTAAACTTAAATTTGAGTCATTGCTATGTAACGGACGTGCCACATTGATTTACCCTAGGATAGATTTTCTGTGTGTCTGTGGGCAACGAAAACCTCTTAACGACAGGTAAGCCGTGTGTTCATATGCCTTTATACCATCGCCAACGTTATGATTTGCTTCTTTTCCACGGAACCCGTGACTCCCCATGAGTAGAAACAAAAACCTGTACGCTATTAGTGATGTTTAATTATAGATTCTTTGGTTTTTGTTCCAGTAGTTTGTAAAAAGGTGGTAAAAGTGTAACTCCAATTATATATTATGTGTGTGATACCCTATTATATGCGATAATAAGCTATGGATAAGCGTTGTAACATATTATTTAGTATTTAGTATAAGCGCCCTTCCCGTAGGGACCTTGTCAGTTCTTGTTTTTGATTCAGAACCTTCCACAGTGATTGTTATGGTTATTCAGTTTTAAATATAGCTTCCTTCTTGTTAAAAATGTGTTGTTGGTCATCTATCTACTTATTTTAAAAGTAATAAACTCTCATTATAGCTAATATTTCTTAACACAATGTTATTTATGACATTGTAAAAGTGTTAAGTGACACTTGAACAACCACGCTTCGTTCAATGCTTACGCCGCTACTATTCCCGCGCTTGATATGTGCATGAACACGCGGTATTGCAGACAAGTCGCCGAATTCGGGTGAAATGTAAAATATCCGGATTGATCTTCCAGGGTCTTAGTATCAAGATAGTGGCTTACCTTGCCTGACTTGTAACCCAGCTGGAACTGGCGACTCGGATACAAATCATAGCTTTTGTCCAGCATTTGGTAAACCGGACCTAGACCTAGATCGGGATTTTTATAGTATTTACCTACCAGGATAGTAGTGTGTTCCGTCCATTAGAATTGGCTCAGTGTGTGAACCCCTTTAACTTTCATAGACTTTCCAAAATTTAAACTTAGGCTCTAAAATATATTAGTGTTTTTTAAGTTCGTAAAGTGTGACAAAGGTCGATATCAATCAATTATGCTCACTTTTCCACTCCTAACAATATAATTTTTTATTTATTTTTTTATAATTTTTAGCCTTCCACAATGAACGGTATGTCTAATGCAAAAATAATTATTAAAATCGAATTAGTAGTTTTTGAGATTAACTCATTCAAATACACAAACTCTTCCTCTTATAAAATTAGTATATGACCCCCTCTCCTCTTTCCCCTTACCCCTCTTTCTCCTCCCCTCGGCATACGGGCAGCGCACTTGCGACTCTTGATGCTGGTGTCCACGGGCTACGGTCCACTCGTCTACTTGTTTGGATTTCTATGCTATAAAAAAAGACTTATAAAGCTAGACTTTGAAGTGGAGTATTTTTAGCCAATAACAGCGTTACAAAAATTACTTTTATGAATGTTCTACAAACATTGACATTGCTTGATATAGTATATGCATATTGCTTGATATAATATACACATACAAGAAAGCAATTCGTCTTTCTGAAATGAATGAATGTATAATTATCAAACAGGCACAATGTTTACGCAAGTAAACCAATAAGAGTTGCTCCATAAAATCGTTTATGTAATTAATTACATATATGACTGTTGAAGTTTACATTGAAGTTAATTACTCGTACAAGGGCATGCTATGTATCAAATATATTTATTTTGTGTCAACTCTCAGATCTTTTGTTAATTTACAACATTTATTTTGTGAGTTTCTAATCTACTCTTTCATATACGTTTATATATGAAATATGTTTTAAATGTTAAGCACTTTTTGTAAGTGTAATTTTGTATTCATTAGCACTTAAAATAAGGTCAGTCGTTTGACTTCTTACAGTGAATAAAAATAAAACTAAGAGCGATCTTCGGAAATTTATTTGAATGTTTGTTTTTTGCATGAACCTTTATTTTGTAATTTTAAACGTAACCCCAAAACTCCCAGTCGTCCCAAAGGTCACAAAATGAGAAAAAATTACAAATATTACAGCTTTACATTGTGTACCTTAGAAAGTTGTGTGATGTAAAACGTCTTTTAAGCAGTTGTTTATGATATACTCATGTTTTAAATTTAAGAATATATAAAATATAATAAGAATAACAAAAAGAATACATTGAATAACCATAAGTATGTATAACTAGGAAAATTCTTGTTTTGTTTTTATTGCATAAAATATGTATAAGTGTAATGTGTGTCTATACATTAATATAATAGAATTAAACATATGAAGCTGATTTAAAATGCTTTAGATTGGTTTTAATACAGTCCTTTCAACGTTGAGGCCAGTTGTCAGTAGAAACACGCACTCTCTCCAGGTAAAAAATCTTCAGTGTCAATCTCATGCTTTGTTTTAGGGACTTCAGTGCGTTTAGAGTATGCCATACTCTCTAAAACTACAATAATTCGTAATCCAGCGGATTGAGCTATTGAGTAATTCTGCATGTTAAAATATTGTTCAATATTAAAAAAAAAAAACTCGTCAGCAGGAAATTTTCAGCGTGTCAGCAATTCGGTTCGGTTCTTTATCACCCATTTCCACAAGTTCAAATATTGATATAAAAATTACAGATTCAAAATTCAAATGAAATGTTATGGTTTTTTTAATCGTTACAGTATTTAATGCCAGACTAAGTATAAAATATAAAAATTATTTAAATCTGTGTCTGTAATAGGCTTTGAAACCATCCATCCAATGTGAACCAAACCAGTTTTATTAGAAAGCAATAATGCGAAGGTGGTTTAAGGCCACTGTAATAACGCATGAGGCACATTTCTGTTTTAGCGTAGTAGCACACACCGGATGTCAGTTAGCGTATGTATAATAAAAGACCAATGAAAATGCTTAATAAAACACGGATAGTATTCTGTGTAACTTTTTTTGCTTATAAGAACATGGCTGGCATTCTTTTATATTTTTAAATATATTTACAATGCATAATATTCCCCAAATAATTATGCAGTATTAGTATGGATACAAAAAATTGTTATATGCTTAACTAGTTTATTTATAGGTACTACTAAAGAGAATTCCCTATGAAAGGGTTGGACAAAATATTTAAATTTTACAAAGACTACTGGTGTAAATAAACGATAATGGACTGTATAAAGTAGTACTTATATTGAAAGCGAGTATCGCGGGCGGATGTATTGCGCGGAATGGGCTCACATAAAAACGATTTTCCACATATGAAAATCGTCTCGCACTGAGAGGGCCGCCTCCCCGCACCGCCGTCGTCCTCTCCCCGCCGCTTCCCGGTGCTCGTGCGCCGACACTACAAATCATTACCACTTTCATAATGCATTCTAAAATACTTGCTTGTATTTTAGACGGACTTGTAAAAATAAGACAAAAATAATAAAAATAGGATAATGGATACAATATAAAATAAGCGGTTGATGTTGAGAAGTCTTATAGAACTTTATTATCGTGGTTCAGGATCGTACTACGTCATTAGTGTACTTGCTACGTAGTTCGACTTGTTTTCGTAGATAGTGTTGATATGTTTCTTCTGTATGTGGACACATGTGGTACAACTATTTTAGTGAAATTCAGTGTCTTCAATTTTTTTTTCGCTAACACATGGGGATTCAAGTCTGTTATATGATTGAAAATTTGATTATTATTCACGACACGAGCTGAGCATGCGGAGTTCAACTGAAGACCATAGTTGATACTCTACTTACAAATGCGTTCCAAACCATTATTTATAGTTGAGAAGGTGTGATAGTGATTGGTGATCCTGACTGCTGAGCCAGAGTCCCTGGTTTTGATTCTCACAGCATACAAAAATTTGTGTAATCCACTAATGTTGTCCCGAGTCTGTGTATTCTTTATGTCTATTGCTTGTATGTTCAAGTATCCAGCAACGCAAGAGTTTTTTAATGCCAGAGTTGTTTTTTAAATATTTATTGGTTCCAAGTATAAATTATAGATTCTTTACTATTAACATTGAGAAGTTCAAACATTGTTATCCTGTTTCTTATTTATAATATTGTACATCAAAATGTATATTATTAATAGGGAATGTTAGACAGTCGCTTTTTGGTACTACGGCGTAGATATTGCTACGAGATACGTAGAAGCTACCTCACTACATCGCATGTCAGTACCTGCAACAGTATTGTGGATTTTACCGTGGTATAGTATAAGCGTGGATATTTCTCACTAAACACAGTTTTTATTTCGATTGCGGTTGATTATTGCGATTATATTTTTCTAACAAAAACCTTCGAAGATACATTTATTAACAATCGTGGTTTATAAATATACAAATGTAGTTTTATTGAAATATTTACCAAATATAATACGCTAATAAAATCTAAAGCAAATATATACCTAATTCTAATCGAATATCATAATAAACTAACTAACAGTATCCTATGCGAGCGGTAGATAGTATTTTATAGCGTATATTAAGCTTATAAGCTTATATTTATTCATCACGTTTTCTTAACAGAGTACTTTTAAAAGAACATGTCACACCTGAATACCACTTAACTTACCGCTTTCGGAATTAGTTAGTCGTCATCTAAACTAAAACATTTGTAATATATTCAGCATAACAGAGTAGTTTTAGATTTTTATTCAAATATTCTCTTCAGTGGCAATAGTGGTTCGATTCGTACACGGAATAAAAAAATATATGAACTATAAATTATTTTGTCTTGAGTTTGGGAGTTTTTGTGTCCTCGATTGTATGTTTGTTAAGTCCCCTGCTGGTCGTGACATACGAATCAGTCTTGATGCAGGAGGTGTCTTTTTATAGAAAAAAAAAATTGTACACAATTTGTTTAAAAACAAAAAGATTTACAGGTCTTTTCTCTTCTTAAGTTTGGGACTAAGAAGGTTTTGCTTAAGTTGCTGACCAAATCTCTACCTAAGTACGTGTTTTCAGTAGAGAGTTGAACTTGAAGTTTGTGGAAGTGACGGAGTGGATAGATATAGACGACGTTTTGAGACAGGAAAAGTTATCGGGTTAAAAACTTTCAACTATAAATTAGTATGTTTCCGTAAAGATGTTAATTCAAAGGTTACGTTAATTTTTTGAGAACAAGAGATACTTACAATAAAAACACTATTCTAAATTGTTTTTAGTGGTATACAATGGACAATTTACAGTATTTGCACAACTTATGATTGCAATCTCTTTTAGGCAACCTTCAGGTGAATTTGTAAAGGAAATCTATAGAATACTATAAGTCGTTGGTTTGTCCGTTGATTTCAGGAACCGCACTTACAACAAATGCTTAAGTAATACTTTTGTTTTTAAATGTATTCAAAATCATTAATTTCGTATGACGTCTATGACAGGGATGAGCAGTCTACTTTTATAATACATAAGTAAACGGGTTTTATCTGAATAAGTTTTTATGATAATAGCTTATTGTTTATTTTAGGCTATAAAGGAAACTGCCTACTTATGCAGGTTTATCCTTTGTTGTTCTACGTGAGTCAAATACCACATCAGATATAGTATTATCTCAAAAGTAAATCTCTTGCATTAATAACACAAGTTATTTTCTACGCCTATTTCTCTCGTGGCTTTATTCGGGTTAAGGTCTCTCGTGGCTTTATTCGGGTTATGTCTAGGCAAAATGCTCTTTAAAATATTTTTTAAAAATAAATAAATTTCTCAGCATGCATGTATAATGATTTATTGAATAGTTTAGTCGTTTAATCGTTATAAACAAATAAACTTAAATTTTATTCGCATTTACTATATTAAGTTTGATAGCGTGAGAGGCATGAGCATAACATATTTAGGAATAATAAGTTTTACATTTTCAGGGTATATTTATTACTCACTTTGCACACACTGGTATGCATTTTCATCCGTTTTTAAATAAAAAGACTTACATTTTTAAAGAAATAATTAAAAGGATAGCTTATATTTGGTCATAAGATACATCATCTCCGTTATGTTAACAAAAACTTAATATGTTCTTCACAAACTTTTAGTAAATAACTGTATGAAAATGAACCAAGATCGATCGATCGATCGATTAATATTCCGACGCTAGGGAATGAGCCTTGACCTAAATTTATTTGTCTATTAATTTGATGCCTTTATACAATGCGAAAAAAAAAAAAAGGAATGAAGAACATTTTGTTTTTATGTCATAGTAATAAGGTATGTAATAAATGTATGGTGATCCGTCTAATTGGTTACACCTTACTATATAAAGAACTATATATTTTATTTTATTTTAACCCTTTAGACACAAAAAATGTACAAAGGCCTGCTTAATGCGCATAGGGCATTCTCTACCAGTCTACCTTAGTCGGTTCGTGTCCGACATGCCACCAGAAGGTGGTATCCGAGGGGATTTCCGCACGGAGAAAAAAAAAAAAAAAAAAAAAAAAAAAAAAGGGGGGTGTACAAACAAGTGAATAGATATATGTATTTGATAATTCTGTCTAATAATAAATAATATATAGTATTATATATTATTATATTTTTTTATTTTGTCACCCTTGGAATCGATGTCTGTGTTTTTAAGAAAATTATGTTCTCAGACTATGATATAAAATATTTAACTGGCTTGTTGGTGTAGTGGTTTTGCGATCATTACTGGTGAGCCAGAAGGGTAAATTTCCATCTCGGCACAAACATTTGTGTGATCCACACATAGTTGTCAATATACAGTCCGGGTGGCCGTGCCCGTTGTTTATCTATGTTATAATCCTCCGCGACACAAAAATCATTCCTATTGAGGGAGTAGTCACATAAAAAATATGTAAATAAATTTGTTCATAAGAAACACGAATAAAACAAAAACAGGCACTTTCAATATTGTGATTTTAAAATAAATATGACTGCAACATATCGTTGCATAAAATAAGTTCAGTCGCTGGATATATGTCTTTATATTTTGGACAGAATTATCAAATGATTTTAAATATATCTATATAAATGGATTGAACTGCTATCTATCAGACAGTTGGTATATAGTCTGGGCCCGGTTGACGGCAATAGGCTTGCCGCTGTTCAGTAATAATAATAATAATGACTTCATATATCCTACCCATGCCGGGGGTCCCACGGTTGCTGATGCCAAACTAAGCAAATCTATTACTATGGTAACCAGGCTGCTGGTTACCATATATATATAAATACATATATGTTATACATAAATTACACAGAACAACTAATTGTATTCAAAACACAAATATTTGTCTTGTGTGGGAATCCAACCCACGACTTCTGCTTAGCAGCCATGCTAGCTGACCACCTGAAGAACAGGCCAGTCAAGTGTTAAATTATGGTTGAACAAAAATATATTGCGGAGATACTAGCGTGAGTATATATGTATATATATATGTGAGTGTATGTATGCACATATGTAGCAATATGAAATGTATCTCTTTAAATTAAGTGTTTAATAAAACTAACATAAAGCTTTCAGATAACAATACAGGGGTGTTGAGTTTCATAATTTAATTTTACACTGAATTGATTTTAAATTACAATTATAGTAATTAAAGTTGCAGAATCTCGTGACCTAAGAGTAATGTTTGATGCTTCTCCACTTTAAATCCCTTATATTAGAACCTGTACCCATTTGCTTTCATCGCCTGACTCTGCTTTAAATAATCATAACTTACATTCCTATGGATATGCGTATCATGCTTTAGAATCGTTTGTTGTGTCAGAATTATTCTATGATGGTGGAGTACTCACCCCCGTCGATGGCCGCCTTGGCCGGAGACGACGGGGAGTTCGAGGAAGAGGATTTTCCACCCGTCACCGAGGCGGAGATAGGGGCGGCTGTTCTACGGATCCGCTCCAAAAACACCGCCCCTGGGCCAGACGGGATCCCTGCCCGAGTCTTGGCCCTGGCCCTTGACCATTTGGTAGACCGCCTCAGGGAGGTGTTCGACGCTAGCTTGGTGTCCGGACGCTTTCCTGATTGCTGGAAAAGCGGGAAGCTGGTACTTTTAAGGAAGCCGGGACGGTCTGCCGATTCGGTAGCGGCCTACAGACCCATTGTGCTGCTGGATGAGGCGGGTAAACTGTTTGAGAGAGTACTCTCTGCCCGCATCGTCCAGCACCTGGACGAGGTCGGCCCCGATTTGTCGGACGCCCAATTCGGTTTCCGAACGGGTCGTTCAACAGTTGGGGCTGTGTTGCGTCTGCGGGCCGTGACTGAAGAGGCGGTGAGCTGTGGCGGCGTGCTGTTGGCGGTGTCTTTGGACATCGCCAACGCATTCAATAGCCTGCCATTCAGCTGCATCAGGGAAGCGCTCCGCTATCACGGGGTGCCACAGTACCTGAGGCGGCTAGTGGCAGACTATTTAGAGGAGCGTACCGTCATGTACGAGGACCGAGAGGGAAATCTGAGACGTCGGCCCATGTCGTGCGGTGTTCCACAGGGGTCTGTTCTTAGACCCCTCCTGTGGAACATGGGATATGACTGGGTCCTCCGAGATGACTTCCCCCCAGGGCTGGGCGTAATTTGTTACGCTGATGACACTTTGGTCACAGCTCGGGGGGTGAACTTTCAAGAGGCTGTGCACCTGGCCACCAGAGGAGCCTCAATGGTGGTCAGGCGCATCGAGGCGCTGGGCTTACGGGTGGCCCTGGACAAGACGGAGGCCCTTTTATTTCATGGGCCCCGTCGTGGTCCGCCCCCTGGCGCTTCAATCATGGTCAACTCGGTTCTTGTACCGGTTCGGGCCCACATTAAATATCTGGGCCTGATCCTTGACGGGAGGTGGCTCTTCGACGAGCACTTTCGGCAGCTTGCTCCAAAGCTGGTCGGCGCTGCGTCCGCTCTTGGGCGCCTTTTACCCAACTTGGGTGGACCCAGCGTCGCTACAAGACGGCTGTACACGGGGGTTGTCCGGTCAATGGCACTGTACGGTGTACGGTGTGGGCGGAGGCTCTAACCGCCCAGAATAGGGCACGCCTTTGGCGCCCTCAGAGGGTTATGGCGGTTAGAGCCATACGTGGTTATCGCACCGTGTCGACGGAGGCGGCGTGCGCGTTGGCCGGAACTCCCCCGTGGGATTTGGAGGCGGAAGTGCTCGCCGAAGTTTATCGGCGGACGGCTGAGTTCCGGGCGGGTAGCGGCAGACGGCCCCCGCCCGAAGAGGTACGCGAGTGGCGTGAAGCCGCTCGTCGAGCCACGATGGCTCACTGGTCGTCCCGGCTGGAGGCTCCACGTGCTGGCTTTGCCGCTGTGGAGGCGCTCCAGCCGGTCATCGTCGAATGGGCAGAGCGGCAGCACGGGACTCTTTCTTTCCGCCTAACGCAGGTTCTTTCCGGGCACGGCTGCTTCGGAAAGTACCTGCACTCGGTCGCTAGGAGAGAATTATGTCCCGCCTGCCACCACTGCGACTGCAGTGAGGACTCGGCTCAACATACGCTCGCAGACTGCCCCGCTTGGGCGGCGCAGCGTCGGGTCCTCACTGCAGTTATCGGAGAGGATCTCTCGCTACCGGCCGTCATACGCTCCATGGCCGGTAGCGACAGGAATTTCACCGCGGTCGCAACCTTCTGTGAGGAGGTTATCTCGCAGAAGGAGGCGGCGGAGCGGGCCCGGGAGGACGATCTCCACTCGGACCCAACTCGCCGCCGGCGAACCGGGCGGCGTAGGCGCGCTTACCAGCGCCTCATGCCGCCCTGAGTGTGGCCGCGGGTGGTCGGGACGGGTTTTCCCCTCCATCCGCCATATGGCCAGCCGCGAGGAGGCGACGTCCTGGTGTGTCTGGACGTTGCCTAATTGAGAGTTACCAGAAGGTGGTGCCCGCACTGTTGCGGGCAACAGGCGCTAGGAGGGGTCCGGATGTCTTACCAAAGCTGTTCCCGGATTCCTCCTATTTTAGGCGCAGTATGGCACACCGTGTGGTTTTAGTCGGTCCGATTCCGACACACCGTTCCACCGAAAACCCCGGTGGGATGACGGCCCGAGGGGGTTTCCACACGTAAAAAAAAAAAAAAAAAAAAAAAAAAAAAAAAAAAAAAAAAAAAAAAAAAAAAAAAGAATTATTCTATGATGAATTGCTGACATTGTGTATAGAGCCGTGCCTGCTCAGTAGAACCAGCAGGCTTATACATACAACGAGTACAGAAGTCATGTGTCAGATTCTGATTTCATGTTCCACCATGCTTACATATTACACCATTCCTTAATGGGAATATAAATTTCTTCATCCTTTTTTTTTTGTGTAAGCAAACCTAACCTAACCTAACCTAACCTAACCTTTTTTTTTTTTTTTTAACGTGTGGAAATCCCCTCGGACCGTCACCCCGCCGGGGTTTGCGGCGGGGCGGTGTGTCGGAATCGAACCGACTAAAACCACACGGTGTGCCACTCTGCGCCTGAGACGGAAGGGATCCGGGAACTGCTGATATTAAGACATCCGGACCCCTCCCAGCGCTTGCCCGCACTGAAGCGGGCACCGTCTGCTGTTAAAGTCTCTAATTAGGCGACGTACGGCACACGCGTACGTCACCCCCTCGCGGGTGGCCACTAGAGCGGATGGAGGGGAAAACCCGTCCCGACCATCCGCAGCCACACTCAGGGCGGCATGAGGCGCTGATAGGCGCGCCTACGCCGCCCAGTTCGCCGGCGGCGGATTGGGTCCGAGTGGATATCGTCCTCCCGGGCCTTCTCCGCCGCCTCCTTCTGCGAGATGACATCTTCACAGAAGGTAGCGACCGCGGTAAAACTGCTATCGCTACCGGCCATGGAGCGTATGACGGCCGGTAGCGAGAGATCTCCTCCGATGACTGAAGTGAGGGCCCGGCGCTGCGACTCCCAAGCGGGGCAGATCGCCAGCGTGTGCTGGGCCGAGTCTTCACTGCAGTCGCAGTGGTGGCAGGCGGGACTCAGTTCCCTCCTGGCGACCGAGTGCAGGTACTTCCCGAAGCAACCATGCCCGGAAAGCACCTGCGTCAGTCGGAAGGAAAGGGTCCCGTGCTGCCGCCCTGCCCACTCGAGGATGACCGGCTGGAGAGCTTCCACGGCGGCAAAGCCAGCGCGCGGAGTCTCCAGCCGGAACGACCAACTAGCCATCGTGGCTCGACGGGCGGCTTCACGCCACTCGCGTACCTCTTCGGGCGGAGGGCGAAAGCCATACTCCGCTCGATATTCAGCCACCCGTCGATAAACTTCGGCGAGCACTTCCGCCTCCAAATCCCACGGGGGTGTTCCAGCCAAGGCGCACGCCGCCTCGGTGGACACCGTGCGGTATCCGCGTATGGCTCTGACCGCCAATACCCTTTGAGGCCGCCAGAGGCGCGCCTTATTCTGGGCGGTCAGAGCCGCCACCCACACCGGTGCCCCATACAGCGCCATCGACCGGACCACCCCCGTGTAGAGGTGTCGCGTTGCGACGCTGGCTCCACCCAAGTTGGGCAAAAGTCGCCCAAGGGCAGAGGCAGCGTCGACCAGCTTCGGACCAAGCTGTCGGAAGTGCTCGTCGAAGAGCCACCTACCGTCGAGTATCAGGCCCAGATACCTCATCTGTGCCCGAACCGGGACAAGGACCGAGTTGACCTCGATGGAGGCACCGGCGGGTGGACCACGACGGGGCCCATGGAACAAAAGGGCCTCCGTCTTGTCCAGGGCCACCCGTAAGCCCAGTGCCTCGATGCGCCCGACCACCAAAGAAACACCCCTGGTGGCCAGACGCGCCGCCTCTTGGAAGTTCGCCCCCCGGGCTGTGACCAATGTGTCATCAGCGTAGCAAATTACGCCCAGCCCGGGGGGGAGGCGACCTCGTAGGACCCAGTCGTACCCCACGTTCCACAGGAGTGGTCCAAGGACAGACCCCTGCGGAACGGCTAAATTACCCGCCGCACACGCTGGGCAGTGAGGGGCGGCGGAGCAATCTGCCGCTCTATGCCCCGGTCGACCGCAGCGGAAGCAGAGTCCGCTGTAGTCAAAACAGCTCCCACACTTGACGCGGGTGTGTCCCGACCCAAGGCATTTAAAACACCTTATCGGTCTCGCCGCCAGAATTGTGACTCTGGCGTTCACGAAACCGATAAGGATCTTGCCAGCATCACCCAAGATTTTGGCTGATGCCACGGGACAACTGGCCCAGACCGCGCCAAGACCACCTGGACCGGGGCGGATGGTGCCAACCCTGATGATGTCTGCGTTGCACCCCGTCTTCTCACGCATGGCAACACGTACGTCCTCCACCGTCACAGAGTCGTCCAGGCCCGAAATGCGCACCTCCGCGCACTTGGTGGGCCGAACGACCTTGACTCCATCTGAAGCTGCAAAAACTCCCCGCAGCTTCTCCGCAACGATGTCCGCTGTCTCTGCCCCCTCAGCACCGGGGAACTCCAAAATTCGAGCCCCTGTCTGCGCAAGGCGCAACCTCACACCCGAGGCCCCGAATTCACCACCTAGGCTATCCCGGACCTTCTTAAAAACAGCCGCGTAGGATAGCCCATTGGTGGCCGCCTCAGGCAACACGGTGACAACCACAGCTGCCGTTTTGGGCGCCTGCAGTTTTCTAGCCTTTTTTGTGGCGGTGACTGCCACCGTCGATGCCCGAGAAGCAGAGGCTGCACCTTTGGAGGCCTTCTTGTTGGGGTTTCGGGACCTCTTCTTCTTGCCTCCCTCAACTTTCTGCCACCCGTCATCAATGGGGGCAGACGTGGAGGGAGCAGAGACAGCCGCAGCACCAGAGGGAGCGCTAGGGGTGCTCTTACCTCTAGATGTTGGAGAGGGAAGCGGAGGGAACTGCGACGCCGCCTCCGTACCAGCTCTAGTTGTTCGCCTTGTCCTCGGTGCAGTTGCAGGCGCTAACGAAGACGCGGCTGCCGCGTATGAGATTGCGACGTGACCACCAGAGACTGGGAGCAGCGTCGGAGCTGATGTGGTCTTTTTATTGGCTTTCGCTGCAGCGAGCGGTGGCCGAACAATGGGCTCAGGAGGCAGCCTTGCTTCCAGTCCCGCCAGGCGCCCGTCCATCATCCGCCACACTGCGTCTGTAATTTGACGCAAGTGGGCATCGGAGACTGGGGACGGGGCGGGTAAAGTGGCAGGTTGTTCTGCAACAGGCTTTGCTTTCTGTGTGCCAACAGCGCTCGTCCCGGCGCGAAACTGGGCGAACTGAGCACTAAGCTCAGCAACCTGCTGTGTCAAGCGTCTGTTAGCTGCCGTTAGGCGATCGTTTGCCTGTTGCAGATTTGAGACATCGTGAATGAGGCCTTCCATGGCCTCCGACACGGCCGAGGAGGAGTCCTTCAGGGCCCTTACGAAAGAGCCTTTAAGGTTGGTGGACTTGGTGGCCACTTTCTGGATGATGGCCACCGCCGCATTCGTCCTCTCCTTTAAATCCACCGTAGTAAGAGGGTCAGAACCCCTTTCCACCGGTGGACGGATCTTAAGAAGGAGATCTGTGATCTCCTCCTCGGCAATGATTTCACCCTCTCTTCGCCCTCTGGTGTATCCTTCCGCCCCGGAAAAGACGGAACCCGTCGTGGCCGGTGTGCGTGATCTACCACGCCTGCTGCTCGGCACTTTCGGCGGCAACATGTGCTGTGACGTATCGCCGTCCTCATCCCGTCCGCGTTTGCGACTTTCTGGATCTCGGGGCTCCAGCTCCATCTCCTCGGCCGAGTCAGCCGCGGAACTGGCGGCCCTGGAACGTACTCGCTCCGACATTCTCCTGCTCCCAGAAGGCATATTGACTTCTGGGAGCACCTCCACGATAGGCGTCTTGGTTAAAATCTCCTCGTAGTGAGACGAGGTCTCGTCCGCCTTCTTATTCCTTTCTTTTCTTTTTGTTTTTTCCTTCCTCTCTTCATTTTTTATTTTATTATTTTTTTCATTTAGATGCTCCATAACTATTCCCACGAGTAGGGGAGAACTAGAGGTCCACCCGGGCAGAGATCCCCAATACCCGGGCAAGCGTAGATTTATTCCCAACCGAGGGGTCCGCAGGTGCCTCGGCTGGGAGTGCGCTTGCGACTGAACCGCCCATCAGCCATGCATCCCATGGTCACGCACCGGAACACGGGATTCGGGGTAATTTTTTATAGAGGTTTTCTTCCTCGCAACCTAACCTAACCTAACCTTTTTTTTTTTTTTTTTTAACGTGTGGAAATCCCCTCGGACCGTCACCCCGCCGGGGTTTGCGGCGGGGCGGTGTGTCGGAATCGAACCGACTAAAACCACACGGTGTGCCACTCTGCGCCTGAGACGGAAGGGATCCGGGAACTGCTGATATTAAGACATCCGGACCCCTCCCAGCGCTTGCCCGCACTGAAGCGGGCACCGTCTGCTGTTAAACTCTCTAATAAGGTGACGTACGGCACACGCGTACGTCACCCCCTCGCGGGTGGCCACTAGAGCGGATGGAGGGGAAAACCCGTCCCGACCATCCGCGGCCACACTCAGGGCGGCATGAGGCGCTGATAGGCGCGCCTACGCCGCCCAGTTCGCCGGCGGCGGATTGGGTCCGAGTGGATATCGTCCTCCCGGACCTTCTCCGCCGCCTCCTTCTGCGAGATGACATCTTCACAGAAGGTTGCGACCGCGGTAAAACTGCTATCGCTACCGGCCATGGAGCGTATGACGGCCGGTAGCGAGAGATCTCCTCCGATGACTGCAGTGAGGGCCCGGCGCTGCGACTCCCAAGCGGGGCAGATCGCCAGCGTGTGCTGGGCCGAGTCTTCACTGCAGTCGCAGTGGTGGCAGGCGGGACTCAGTTCCCTCCTGGCGACCGAGTGCAGGTACTTCCCGAAGCAACCATGCCCGGAAAGCACCTGCGTCAGCCGGAAGGAAAGGGTCCCGTGCTGCCGCCCCGCCCACTCGAGGATGACCGGCTGGAGAGCCTCCACGGCGGCAAAGCCAGCGCGCGGAGTCTCCAGCCGGAACGACCAACTAGCCATCGTGGCTCGACGGGCGGCTTCACGCCACTCGCGTACCTCTTCGGGCGGAGGGCGAAAGCCATACTCCGCCCGATATTCAGCCACCCGTCGATAAACTTCGGCGAGCACTTCCGCCTCCAAATCCCACGGGGGTGTTCCAGCCAAGGCGCACGCCGCCTCGGTGGACACCGTGCGGTATCCGCGTATGGCTCTGACCGCCAATACCCTTTGAGGCCGCCAGAGGCGCGCCTTATTCTGGGCGGTCAGAGCCGCCACCCACACCGGTGCCCCATACAGCGCCATCGACCGGACCACCCCCGTGTAGAGGTGTCGCGTTGCGACGCTGGCTCCACCCAAGTTGGGCAAAAGTCGCCCAAGGGCAGAGGCAGCGTCGACCAGCTTCGGACCAAGCTGTCGGAAGTGCTCGTCGAAGAGCCACCTACCGTCGAGTATCAGGCCCAGATACCTCATCTGGGCCCGAACCGGGACGAGGACCGAGTTGACCTCGATGGAGGCACCGGCGGGTGGACCACGACGGGGCCCATGGAACAAAAGGGCCTCCGTCTTGTCCAGGGCCACCCGTAAGCCCAGTGCCTCGATGCGCCCGACCACCAAAGAAACACCCCTGGTGGCCAGGCGCGCCGCCTCTTGGAAGTTCGCCCCCCGGGCTGTGACCAATGTGTCATCAGCGTAGCAAATTACGCCCAGCCCGGGGGGGAGGCGACCTCGTAGGACCCAGTCGTACCCCACGCTCCACAGGAGTGGTCCAAGGACAGACCCCTGCGGAACGCCGCACGACATGGGTCGCCGTCTCAAGACGCCCTCTCGGTCCTCGTACACGACGGTACGCTCCTCTAAATAGTCTGCCACCAGCCGCCTCAGGTACTCTGGCACCCCGTGGTATTGGAGTGCTTCCCTGATGCAGCTGAATGGCAGACTATTGAATGCGTTGGCGATGTCCAAAGACACCGCCAACAGCACGCCGCCACAGCTCACTGCCTCTCCGGTCACGGCCCTAAGGCGCACCACGGCATCGACCGTCGAACGCCCCCCCCGGAACCCGAATTGGGCGTCCGACAGGTCGGGGCCCACCTCGCTGAGGTGCCGGACGATGCGGGCAGAGAGTATCCTCTCAAAAAGTTTACCCGCCTCGTCCAGCAACACGATGGGCCTATAGGCCGCGACCGAATCGGCAGGCCGTCCCGGCTTCCTCAACAGGACCAGCTTCCCGCATTTCCAGCACTCTGGGAAGCGTCCGGACGCCAGGCTAGCGTCCAACACTTCCCTGAGGCGGTCCGACATATGGTCGAGGGCTCGGGCCATCACTCGGGCTGGTACCCCGTCCGGCCCGGGGGCGGTGTTCTTGGAACGGATCCGTAGAACAGCCGCCCCAACCTCCGATTCCCTAACGGGCGGCACATCGTCCTCTCTACCCCCGTCGTCTCCGACCGCGTAGGCCATCGACGGGGGTGTGTGCTCCGCCCGCTGCGGGAAAAGGCCCTCGACCACTTCCTGCAGGAAGCTGGGCTGGAGAGTCTCGGTAAGGGGGGGCCGGACGTGCGGAGCTTCTGACGCACCGCACGGTATGGGCGACCCCAGGGGTCACGGTCGAGACTCTCCAGCATCTCCTTTCTCTTTGCGTCCTTGGCGCGGCAAATGGCCAGCTTCAGAGTTTTCCGCGCTTCGCGGTACTCCTCGTGAAGCTGGTCCTCCTCACCGTCTCCGCGGTGACGCCGCCGGCTGTGAGTGTAGGACCTCCGGGCACGAGTACAAGCCGCACGGAGGTCCGCCAACTCCTGGGACCACCAGTAGACCTCCTTCCTTGGAGGTCGACGACCCTGGATACGGGGCATGGCCGCATCGCAAATCTGCGTAATCGCATCGCGAAAGCGGCCAGCCCCCTCATCGACCTCCTCGGTCGGGGTCTGCGGAGACAGCCAAGAGTGAATAATGGCCGCCTCCTCTAGTAGGTCCCTGTCCAGCTTGGCAACAGCCCACCGCGGAAAACGGGAATTACGCCGCGCCGCGTGACCCCTACTGGGGCCCTGGGACCGGGAGAGCTCAAATCGGATATACAGGTGATCCGAGAGCGTCTCAACCTCTTCCAGGACACGCCAGTTCCTTACTCGTGCGGCAACAGCAGGGGTAGCGAACGAAAGGTCCACTATCGACCCACCCTGCTGTCGCACGCACGTGTTGGTGGAGCCTCTGTTTAGTAAACAGAGGCCCACCGAAGCCGCCCACTCCTCGACGGCCTCGCCCTTGGCGTCCGTCCCGGGGGACCCCCATGCAATGGATTTTGCGTTGAAGTCCCCCAGCACGAGGACGTGCCCAGACGCTAATCGCCGCATCGAGGTCTCCAAGCTGTTAAGGAAGACCTCGAAGTCGCTCAAACTCCGGTTGGGGGAGAAGTATACACCGTAAACGGTGATCCCCCCCCACTCGGCGGCAACATATCCAGAGCCCTTGTCTCTAAGCGACAAGGGCGGGGAATGAGCCACCGCGGAACCGACGACTGCCACGGAGCCGTCCCAGTCACCCATCCAGTTTGGACGGGGAGGAACGAAGTAGGGCTCCGCGACCACGGCAACACCGATCGACCACTGCGCCATGGTTTGCAGGAAGAGATCCTGCGCCGCGGCGCAGTGGTTTAGGTTCGTCTGGACAAGGAGGTTGGAGACGTGGTCCATTACTGGATCGTCTCTACAACCTCCATGGACGTCGACGTGGACAGACGGACAACGTCGGAGGCAGCCTGGGCCGCTAGGCTAGTCCCCGACGTTCGCCGAGAAGCGCGGGAAGGCTTGCAGCCCCCCTGCCCCATCTGGTGATTGGCGGGCTTATTGCCCGCCGCACACATAGGGCAGTGAGGGGCGGCAGAGCACTCTGCCGCCTTGTGCCCCGGTCGACCGCAGCGGAAACATAATCCGCTGCAGTCGAAGCAGCTGTCACATTTGATGCGGGTGTGTCCCGCAACCAGGCATTTGTAACACCTCATCGGTCTCGCCGCCAGAACTGTAACTCTGGCGCTAACGAAACCGATGAGGATCCTGCCGGCGTCGCCCAAAATTTTGGCCGACGCTACGGGACAGCTGATCCACACCGCACCAAGGCCTCCCGGACCGGGGCGGATGGTGCCGACTTTGATGTTTTCCGCGCTGCACTGCGTCCTTTCCTGGACTGCAACGCGGACATCATCAGTAGTGACGGAGTCGTCCAGGCCCGAAATGCGCAGCTCCGCGCACTTCGTGGGCCTGGAGATCTTCACACCATCCGTGGCTGCGAAGACTCCCCTCAGCTTCTCGGCGAAGGTGTCCGCCGTCTTTGCGCCATCGGCCCCAGGGAACTCGAGGACCCGAGCTCCCGTCTGGGCTAAGCGCAAGCGGACCCCTGCCGTCCCGAAATTGCCGGCGAGACAGTCCCGTGCCGTCTTAAAGACGGCCGCGTAGGACAGCCCGCCGGTAGACGCCTCTGGCGACACGGTGACTACAACAGCCGCGGTTTTAGGCGGCTGTAGCTTCCGCGGCTTTTTTCTGGCCACCGCCACCGACGACGACTGCGGGCCAGAGGCCGCCTTTTCGGCAGCCTTCTTGACCCGCTGTCGGGACTTTTTCGACTTTGGCCCCCCCACTACCTGCCAACCCTCATTGGAGGGGGCAGATGCGGAGGGGCCAGGCAGAGGTGTTGGAGTGGGGGGCGGAGGCAGCTCCGCTCCAGCCGTAACCACCGTCTTGGATCCCGTCTTCGGCGCAGCAGTCCCGGGTGGAGCTTTCGCCCCCCGCCGCGTCTTGCGAGCGGCGGCAGAACCCGGGACCGACGTCGCCGCCGCGTAGGACACTCGACCCTCCACCACAGGAAATGTGGTCGGTGCCGACGCGGCCTGCGGCCTCGGCGCCGCAAGCGGCGGCCGAACAACAGGGGCCGGAGGCAGCCTCGCCTCCAAACCCGCAATCCGCCCGTCCACCAGATTTCCCATCGCCTGCAGCATGTACTGCAGCATCTGCTGCAGGACGTCTTCGGAAACTCCGGTGACAGTAGGGGCCGGCTGAGACGTAAACGGGGCCGGCTGGGACGCAGACGGGGCAGGCCGGGACGCAGACGGGGCCGGCCGGGACGCAGACGGGGGGGCCGGCCGCGACGTAGACGGGGCCGGCTGGGACGCTGACGGGGCCGGCTGGGACGCAGACGGGGCCGGCTCGGAAGCAGACGGGGCCGGTCGGGACGCAGACGGGGCCGGCCGGGACGCAGACGGGGCCGGCTGGGACGTAGACGGAGCCGGGTTCTCTCGCTCAGGGCGCTCCGCCCGGAATTGGGCGAACTGGGCGCTCAGCTCCGCCACCTGCCCCGTCAGGTGATCATTGGCCGACTGGAGGCGAGACACGTCCCCGATTAGGGTCTCTATGACCCCCGCCACTGCGGAAGAGGAGTCCTTAAGGGCCCTGACAAAGGGACCCTTAAGGTTTACGGACTTGGTGGCCACCTTGTTTATGATGGCCACTGCCGCGTGCGCCCTCTCCTGCAAAGAGGCCGGTGATTGGGGCACTGAATCCCCCTCCACCGGCACCCCGATTGTTAGCAGGAGACCAGCGATCTCCTCTTCCGCCTGCAGTTCGCCGTCGGCTCTGGCCCGCCTATAGGATTCCGCCTTGCTAAAGACGGAACCTGACGGGGCTGACACCGGGGTACGCGACCTTGACCTTCCTCTTAGGCTGGTAGCAACTTTGGGAGGGAGCATTTCTTTGGACGTTTCAGCGTCATCGTCCGTTGAGCGACCTCGCTTTCGAGACTCGAGGTCAAGCTCCATGTCGGCAAACGTAATGGAGTCGGCTTTGTAACGAAGTCGTTCCGACCTGCGACTGCTCCCAGAAGTCAGATGGACTTCTGGGAGCTCCAATGAGATAGGCGTTGCCAGAACCTCTTCCTCGTCGTTAGACGGGGTTTCGTCCGCTTTCTTCTTATTTATTTTCTCCTTCTTTTTTTTTTCAACGTTTTTGTTTTTATTCAGATTTAATAATTCATATTCCATTTTAGACCCACGAGAAGGGGAGAATTAAAAGTCAACCTGGGCAGAGATCCCCATACCCAGGCAAGCGTAGGTTTATGCCCAACCGAGGGGTCCGCAGGTGCCCCGGCTGGGAGTGCGCTCGCGACTGAACCACCCATCAGCCATGCATACCATGGTCACGCACCAGAACACGGGATTCGGGGTAATTTTTTATAGAGGTTTTCTTCCTCACAGTCCAGGCAGTTAAGCCAAGACCCTCGCCCCCGATAGGAGCCGTGAGACTTAACCACGACACTCCTTTCAGGATTACGATATGCCGACGGTGGCATCGAGATAAATCTCCAAATGCCTGTTCGGTGGCAGTGTGAGTGCACGCCGAACCCGTCCTCCTTCTCCACTGTAAACAGCGGAGAAATTCCGACCCATGGAAGGGTCCCTCCCGCCTTGGTGATTTTTTATTGAGGTGTCCTTCCTCACAGCTCCAAAGAGCAAAGAGCCAACAGAGTAATCGGCATACCAGCCCGCTCTGTTGGGCCAGGCCTCGACCGAGTGGCCGAAGAAAGGTGGCACCTCTTCTAGCCAGAAGATTAGCCGTTGGCGATGACGCCCTCCTCAAAAACAGAGGTGGCAGTGTCATCGCCGACGTTGCCCAGGATGCACCACGTGGAGGTTTTCTAGCCAGCACCCCAACCTAACCTAACCTAACCTAACCTTACCTAACCATGTCTCCGATATGTATATATGGAAATATCCGAGATAGATAGGTATCGCTTTTGGCGATAAGACCGCCCATTGTACATACATGCCGCCTTGTATCAACTGTTTAACTTTGCGTCTGTTTAATTTCGTGGTGTACAATAAAGAATTTTCTATTTTATTCTATTCTATATTATACAGGTTTGTGCAAGCTGTACAATATACCTATCTTAATACAACTTAATGGATGACATTTTGTGTGTATATTTCAACGCTTCTTGGTTGGTTGAAGTCTTGGTTGGCTTCTTGGTTCAAAACAGAATTGGTCCCGGTAGGTGTTGCTGATGTCGACATGTCACCAAATTTGGTTTGCTGATCAATTGAAAACATTTAAAAATTTTGAGTGGTATTTTTTTATTGCCTTGCCTAATGTATTTTGGCTTCGAACACTGATTCTTTCGTGGAAATAAAATAAAAACTTCTTATAATGTTTTATTCTTATTACGTAATAAGAATAAAACATTATAAGAAGTTTTTTTTTTTTTCACCAGTTTCACAGGTGACCGATACAATATCAATATGGAGCCAGTTTTTGGCTGAGTACCGAGCACCGCCGGCAACTTGTAAGGAACAAATTTAAGTGTAAAGTTATCCAGTTACATAACAACACACAGCACACAATGCAGCGCCCAAAAACATACCTTACACTACTTAATTATATCTCAAAGGTTTTGATGAAAAGTTACAAATGAGCGTAGAAATTAAAAAAATCAGGAATTCCAATGACGTTTTTGTAGTCTTCATATATCTATACTAGGATAATCTGCTATTTATAGACTGTTTATAATATATGTAATGTAACACTAAGTTGTCTTCAGCGAAGCGCTCTACTAGCGTGCGGTGGTGAAGGTATTCATAACTAAGCCGGTGCGGTATGAAGACAGAATGCGTGCGTGTCGACCCGATATTATATTAAATCAATACATATAGGATAATACTAATCTGATAACGTGGTTAATAAGAGTACATTACAATATTTAATCGCAATTATTTATAAAGTCTTTTAGTGCAACAATCTTGTTATATATAAAAATAAAATGCTGTTCGTTGTTTCACTAAAATTCATTACACATTCACTTGCCCATGCAGTAGTGTGTTCCTCTCTTAATCAAATTTGCCAACTATTCGCTATGTTACTGTATCGTAATATATAAATAATATTTTTTGCCTGAAATATATGCCAATTCATTATCAAAGATTGAGGATAAACGCATTATCATTTCGAATATGCTAATCTTTCACTTTGCTATGCCATCACCTGACTGCCCAGCAATAGATTATACAGACATTATAAATTAAAGAAATTTAAAGCAGGGCTTCCGCCAATACTTCCGCCATAAAACATTTTAAGAAAAGAAAGAATTAAGTAATTTAGACAATGCGACCATACTAAACAGTATTTTTTTTTAATATGTATATGTAAGCCTACTAATCACTTCACTCTGCCTGATATAAAGCCATAAGTGGTTATTAATATCCAAAAAAGGTTGACTCAAACTTAGACTTTGACAATGGTAGAGCTATGCTTAGGCGCCAATGGGCCGGCTGAACCGGTGCGATATCACGGCTTCACAGAAAACCGGTTGTCAAGCAACGCTTCCGTTTCATTTTCCTGAAATTAGTGAGGTTTTCAGAAACCTATACCCCCTTTCCCCTGTCCCCATCTAATCAGCCTCTCTTCTTTTCCCTCCCGAATCCCCCCTCATTATATTAACTTATTAACCTCATAGGCGGGCAGCGCACTACGACTTTTTTTTTTTGTGTGGAAACCCCCACGTGTCGTCACCTTACCGGGGCTAATGGGTAAGGTGGTATGTCGGACTCGAACCGACTAAAACCACACAGTGTTCCGTCAACGGGTCTATTGGCCGAGGCCTCAGGTGTACCCTAGAAAGAAAATCCCTGTGTACCCCGGCAGACCTAGCCGCCTTTTGAGCAAGGGGACCCCAATATGATGTCTGTGTCCCCCCCCCCCTCATATTTTAGTCAGGCGCGCGTGGAACACGTCGCGCCGCCGTCACGGGCCTGCTTCTGCTAGGGCGATAGATAGCCCAGTCTGTCGCCCTCAGGCCAGCGCTCATGGAGGCCGGAGGTCATTTCTAGTCTGTCCCCCTATAATATATAAATAATAAAAAAGATTTGTTACAAGTTATTATTCAATCGCAAAATTATTATTTTTTTTTATGTTAAATTTAACATATCGTATATACTCTATTCAATTATCCAAATCATATATATGTTCTCCTCAAAACTTAACAAGTTATATAAATGATACATCATTAACTATATTGCATACTAACATTCGTAATTTAAACTGTAACTTCGATGCTTTAACGATTTTACTATCTAGAATTAGTGTCCAATGTCACATTCTTGTACTAACAGAGTGTTGGCTGAGTAAGACTACTATTATTCCTGTAATTACTGGCTACACGCCGTATTCATCTAACTACTCTAATCAAAACGACGGTGTATTATTATATATTAGGTCTGACTTGAAACATAATGTAACTATTCCCCCAATGAATGACGCCAACTGCATAGCCTTGAATTGTGATAACGAATACGCTGTAGTAGCTATCTATCGCTCACCGTCACAAAGAAATACCGATGGATTTTGTGACAGCCTTGATCAGTGCCTCACATCTTAGAATTCGATTAAGTCAGTAGCTGTGATAGGTTATATTAATATAAATATATCTCCAAATAATAGGGACGCTAACAGCTCTAAGTATCTGGATATGATGGCATTTCATGGTTTCCTACCCGCTCACCAACTCCCCACTCGAAATGGTAGTTACATTGACCATGTTGTCCTGAGATCGGAAAGATATGCTTCAACGTGCATCCTCGATTCTCTTATAACTGATCATTCCCCGATTGTATTTAGTTTAGATTTAAAAATAAAAAATAAATTGCCTCAAACTGCTTATTTAAAATTAGACTATCCATCGATAATCCAAAAGCTATCTAATATGAATTTTAGTACAATTTACACTGCTACAGACTCAAATATAGCGATTACTGCTCTATCAAACAGTATTTCTGAAGCAATTACAGCTCATTCTAAAAAGGTAACTATCCCGAGTCGCAAACGCACTATAAACCATGGATGACTCCAGGATTGCTAAGGTGTATCAGGCATAGGGATAAGTTGCATAAAAAAGTTATACAAAACTCTAGCAACGCCATACTCCAGGTAACTTACACAAGATATCGCAACTATTGCAACAATTTATTACATAAATTAAAAATAGAATTTAAGAAAAATGAATTTAATAAAAACAAAAAAAAAATCCCAAAGGTACGTGGAATGTAATAAATAAAATAGCCAATTTAAAAAACCGTCACCCCTAACCAATTCCCTGCTGAGTCTGAGGCACGATCCACGTGACTCGCTCAATACCGTGAATAAATATTTCGCCAATATTGGCTCTACATTAGCAAACGCTATTTTAGCCAGACACACTTCTCATGGGGCGACCAA
Source organism: Tyria jacobaeae (assembly GCA_947561695.1). Lineage (NCBI taxonomy): Eukaryota > Metazoa > Arthropoda > Insecta > Lepidoptera > Erebidae > Tyria > Tyria jacobaeae. Next base: position 8,254,993 of record OX387231.1, on the reverse strand, counting down.
CACACTTACAAACCTACGTAATAAGTTTCATTCAGTCAGAGACTCTATGGCGTTATTTGACACGGATTGCTGTGAGATTGAGACCATCATCTTAAGCTTAAAAATCGATACTGCAATAGGCATAGATAATACACCGGCCAAGGTGATTAGGGATTCAAGGAATAGTTTAGTACCACCACTAACATTTGCCTTTAACTTATGTCTGAGAACTGGTACCTTTCTAGATATTTTAAAAAAGGCTCTTGTGCAGCCTATCCTTAAAATTGGCAACAGAGACAGTGTCGATAACTATAGACCGATATCCGTATTAACTGTGTTGTCCAAAATACTTGAGAAACTCTTGAACAGTAGACTTACGAAATATCTTCAAAATAACAATCTCATTGCCCCAAACCAATTTGGTTTTATCAAAAGTAAGTCTACGGAGGATGCAACTTTACGCTAGGAATGTAGATAGTGAATCTAAAGTCCTTGGTGTATTTTTGGATCTCTCTAAGGCATTCGACACTGTCTCTGTGCCTCTACTAATACAGAAAATGGAATATATTGGAGTGCGAGGGGTTGTATTGGACATATTTTGCTCGTACCTTACTGACCGCACGCAATGTGTTAAAGTAGTACACATTAGTGACTAATTACCACTTACTTTTGGCTTGCCACAAGGTAGCGTCCTCTCGCCTACACTTTTCCTAATTTATGTCAATAACCTATGTACTAAATCTCTACCAAACTGCAGCATTATATCCTACTCTGATGACACAGCTTTGGTAGTACATGGCAGTACTTGGGAAGAGACTCAACACTATACAGAGAATACTCTTAGAGAAGTAATGATCTGGCTTGAAAATAACCTCCTCACGATTAACATAAATAAAACAAGTTACATTACGTTCTCTAACCGAATAAATATCCAACCTCCGCCACATTTTAGTATTAAGGCACACACTTGTTCTCAACAACTTGACTGTCTTTGTCCTATCTTGACACGAGCAGATACAGTAAAATATTTTGGTCTCATCATAGACAGACACTTGAACTGGTCGACATACATAAATAAATTAACAGCCCGAATAAGAAATCTTATACCGATTTTCAGAATACTTAGGCGTTCTGCAGACTTAGACACCCTTTTATGTGTGTATTATGCTCTGGTCCAGAGTATACTACAATATTGTATTATCACATGGGGTGGTACCGGGACGACGACGCTACTGCCCTTAGAACGGGCTCAAAGAGGTGTATTGAAAGTTATACTTTCCAAAACAAGGAGATATGATACTGATCGCCTCTACAGCGAGTGCCCCGTACTCACAGTGAGGCAACTTTTTATCAAGTGTGTACTAATCCCTAAGCATAAAAGCACTAATTTGAAGCCGATTTTAAAACGCAATAAAACCAAAATTTATTCTGTATCGCCACATAGAACAGCGCTCGCACGGCGGCAATATTATGTCCTTGGCAATTTTCTATACAATGCTGCAAATGTTGAGAATAACATATATCCATTATCGATAAACAAATTCAAAACAGTTATCATACTCTGGCTGAAAACGCTTGACTACGATAAAACGGAAGAACTTGTATGTAATCAAAGATTTTAGTAGTAGTAATTTGTAATATAAATAAACACACACACACGCACATACACACACGCGCACACACACGCACACCCACACACGCACACGCGCGCGCACACGGGTGCGCACACACACAAACACACGTGCGATACCACGGCCTCACAGAAAACCGGTTGTGAAGTAACGCTTGCGTTGCATTTCCCCGAATTGAGTGAGGTTTCCGGAGGCCCAATTCCCCCTCCCCCCTTTTCTCTCCCCTCATCTCCTTTATCCTTTTTTCCATCTCCTCATCCCTCCTTTTTTTTTTTTTTTATGCGATAGGGGGCAAACGAGCAGACGGGTCACCTGATGGTAAATGACTACCGCCGCCCATGGACACCCGCAACTCAAGAGTCACAAGTGCGTTGCCGGCCATTTAGGTAGAGGTACGCTCTCTTCTTGAAGGTTTGAAGGTCGTGTCGGTTCGGAAATACGGCAGGCAACAATTTTTTCCATAAGCTGGTTGTGCGAGGCAAAAAGCTTCTGGAGAAGCGCACAGTGGTGGAGTGCCAATCGTCCAGGTGATGGGGATGGATATTTTGTCGCGTAGGACGATGGCGGAAACCAGCAGCCGGTATAAGTCCGAACAATTCCGCTGAACACTCCCCATGATACAAGCGATAGAGGATGCAGAGTAAAGCTACATCTCTACGCAACGCTAAGGTGTCAAGTCGATCAGAAATATCTTGGCAGTCGATGATGCGAGTCGCTCTCTTTTGAATGCGTTCAAGAGGGAGAAGTTGGTACTGGGGTGCACCTGCATAGAGATAAGAACAGTATTCCATGTGCGGCCGAACCTGCGCCTTATAAAGTTGCAGGCGGTGGGCCGGAGTAAAATACTGTCTCGATCTGTTTAGCACACCAAGCTTCTTCGAGGCTAATATGGCCTTACTCTCTAAGTGACCGCGAAACTGGAGTTCGCTTGATATATCGACGCCAAGGATTCCGATACTGGCTGATGCAGTTAGGGAAGTGCTCTCAAATTGAGGTGATACGACCAATGGCAACTTTTTAGCGGTGAACGAGCAAACCTGTGTCTTCTTGGGGTTAAACTAGGTTAAGTCGACCCCAATCTGAAACTTTTGATAAAGAAGGTTCGATTTCAGACACAAGTTTGGATCGGCTTTCGATGACGTTTACCCGAGAAATGTTAGCGCGGCCGGTGTAAAGGGCATCACTCGTGCTATTGTCCGCATAGCAATGGATGCTGCTAATCTGCAGCATGTCGTTGATATGCAGCAGAAACAGCGTGGGTGATAGCACACAGCCTTGTGGGACACCAGAATTAACAGACTTGGAGTCGGAGCATGCACCGTCAACAACGACGATTGATGCTTCTGTCTGTTAGAAAACTGGTGAGCCAATTGCACAGTTTCTCGGGAAGCTCATAGGAAGGAAGCTTCGCAAGGAGCGCTTTGTGCCAGACCCGATCGAAGGCCTTCGCCACGTCCAAACTAACGGCCAACGCTTCCCCCTTGGTCTCGATCGCCTGTTCCCACCGTTGAGTCAAGTATATGAGAAGATCACCATCTGAACGACCCTGACGGAAGCCGTATTGTCGATCATTGAGGATCTGGTGGTCTTCTAAGTACCGGAGGAGCTGGCAGTTAACAATGGATTCCATTATCTTGGAGAACAAGGAAGTGATGGCTATGGGTCTGTAGTTGGACGGATCCGAGCGATCTCCTTTTTTAGGGATTGGGTGCACTAGAGCTGTCTTCCATGAGTTCGGGACTATGCCAAGGGAGTAGGAAATATACGATAAAGGCGCGTTAAAACCGGTGCTAACTCTGGAGCACACGTCTTCAGCACGATAGGAGAGATCCTATCGGGCCCACTCGACTTAAGAACGTCGAGGGAAAGAAGCGCTTTACGCACTGCCCTTTGTGTAAACCGGACTTCCGGCATGCGGCTCTCGCACTGCGGTATGGTCGGCGGTGCGTTTCCCCCGTCGTGCAGGGTCGAGTTGGACGCAAAAAGTTTGCCCAGAAGATCGGCTTTTTCTTTAGCGTCGTGGGCTAACGAATTATCTCCTATGCGCAGAGGTGGAAGGGATGGCTTACAAAGGTTCCCCTGGACAGCTTTGGCAAGAGACCAGAATGCACGAGTTCCGGAGGGGAGACTCACTAGTCTCTCGCCAATTCTGCCGATGTGAGCCGACTTCGCCCCAGCAATTACTCTTTTGAGGGACCTGGAGGCAAAGTTAAATTGCTTCTTTAATGTGCTGGTCTTTACATCCTGTGCTGTCGCTGCATTAGCCCATGCTTGGTAACATTCCTGCTTTCGGCGGGACGCCGGTTTTGCAGGTTCGACCAAACCAAGGCTGGGACTTGCCACCTGTGGGAATCAGGGAGAATGGAATGAAAAGTTCCATACCCTGAAGCACAACATCCGCGACAGAGTCAGCAACGACATTGGGATCATCCGGCGAGAAGCAAACCTGCCTCCATGGGTAGGATGCAAAGAATGTTCTCATTCCATCCCAGTCTGCTGACCTATAGTGCCATACGCGGGGACTGCCTGTAACTCGCGGCCGCAGCGAGTGAACGAGTAGCACCATACTCCTAATCAGGCATTGGTCCGAAGAGCCAAGAGGGGCCTCAACGGATACTTTGTAGCCGTCAGGATGTGAGGTCAGCAGAAGATCCAACAGTGAAGGCACGGCAAGGCTTTCTGCATCTGGGATTCGCGTAGGCGTTGCTACCAGCTGCGTCAACCCATATGCCAAGGCGAAATCGTGAACAGATCTTCCCGCATGATCGGTTTTGCGCTAACCAAGCCATTCGGCGTAATGGGCGTTAAAGTCGCCAAGAATCACAATCTCTGCGGGTGGGACCTGCTGGAGCACTGAGTCTGTAGCCATTTGGACGTGGTCGATGAGTCGGTCCGTTTCGGCATCACCGCTATGGGACCTGTAGAGGCATAGGTAGATGCGGGGATGGTCGTCGCAGTCTACACGTAGCCATAAGATGGAGAGAACCCGACCTTCAAGATTGCCGAGGCGGCGTGAAGTGATATCATCTCTAACGTACACGCATACACCAGCCTTAGGAACAAAGGAGTGTTCCAGTCCGTACCCAGGGTAGCAGAGGTAGGATGTGTCCGCTGGATATGATATCTGCGTCTCGGTTAAAAAGAGCAAGGCCGGCTTTGCTGTCTCAAGGTGGTGGTGGACAGTGTCGAGGTTTGAATGTAAGCCCCTGATGTTACAAAAATCCACGGTAAACGTGACAGGGGGTGCCATGGTATGCCTTCTCTTGCCCCGAGCAGATTTTGAGAGCGCAGTTGAGCCCCCCCCAGAGTACGAGGGGCAGCCTGGGCGTCCACGCTCAGGCATAATCCGTACTGAGAGTGGACGTCCAGGGGGGGATTCTCCAACGCTAGCGCTGGTACCCCCCTGGGGTATCCTTTTTGTTTGCAAGTGTCCATGGGCGGCGGTGTCACTTACCATCAGGTGACCCGTCTGTTCGTCTGTCCCCCTATAGTTTAAAATATATATGTATATATATATTTCATTTACTGTTATTTACTTACTTTATTAGATACACGCATTTTATAATATGTACATAACATTGTAATCGTAAACTCGAGTTTAACTTGTATTTTTTATTTTTTTTTATTATTATTACAAAAAATAAATAAAAAAATATTATAATTCATCATCATGTTGCATCCTAATTTTATTATAAATTTATAATTTTGCTATAAATCGATTGTATTGCATGATATTCCTATAATGTTCTTCTCAGCAATTTATTGTTTAGATATTTTTTAGATATATGTTTTGCATTGTAAAACAAATACCAATAAATTTGTATATTTTCTCTGGGTGGAAGGCGCTAACGACTGTAAGACAATTTATATTAGTACGGTCGTCAACGGCAACCTCATATCTAATGTGCCTTGGTTTATTTCAATTCGAAGCAATAATTATATAATTTACATGTAAATTTTAAACCAGGAGTTCATAATAAAAACAAATACTGAAGTGAAATTTCTTATTTACAGTGTGGCTGTGGAGCAGGACAAGCAAGTTGCAAAGCATTTTTGTCAGCCAAATAATTCATCTACGTTGTAATATGCTTGTTGTTATTTGTTTTGTGCGTTTATAATTTGTTCTCTTATAAGCTGTCGTCCCTTTCGCGTTTATTAATTAAGACATTGATATATACATATATATATGTATATATATTCTGGTTTAAGAGGCAGCTAATAGTTGTAATAAATTTAGACATATTTTTGCTTAACAGTTCTGAACAAGAGGTCGGTTCCAGTTAGTTTGTCGTTTCCTGCAACCTGAATAAACAAAAAAGAAGCTATTTGATTTCTAACAAAGAATACACCAGATCAAGATACTCGTATTTACTATTTAAACTATTCAATTAATATATATGTATATGCTCCAACATAATACAAGTATTTCCTCCATAACCGGTTTTCTGTGTGGCCGTGGTATTACTCCGGTCGATCAGGCCCATATGCACATAACATATGTAATAGCAACTAAGCATGGCACTCTCACTACAGTTAGTCCCAATAACGACTAGTGCCATTGAATTTTATTATTTAGGTGGTATAAACATGTTTGTATCACGCATTCGATACAATGGTTAGAATAACATACAATTTTAAGATAGTTAAACCTACGTTTCAAAACTAAAACTCCTTCATGAAAAATCTCATACTTTCCATTAGGACGTCATGTACATATATAACATATAAAATTATACTTATTGTATATGTTTCAAAACAACTATTTGGCTTTACATTAGACGGGCTTAAGTTAATTTAGTGAATGAAGGGAATTCCATCTTAATTAAAACTGTTATCCCCTCAATGCAATTGATATTTTTATTGCGTTAAAGTTTGCTTTACTTTATTTTTAATTATTTTTTAATGTCAAATATGAAAAAAAAAACATTTAAAAGAATCAGAAGAATTCTTGAGAGGTTATTGCCAGAACTAGATGAACAAGCTTAATTGGGTCGTATTGGTAATACTTTTGAGTTACACATCACAGACATCACTTTAACTTATTAAATAAATAACTAAAAATAAGACATAACATGTATGACACTATGAAGTTCCCCTTTTTGGTTGAAGTTATCACCAAAGTGTATACCGTCTGCTACCATTTACAGGCACTCATAGGCTCTAGGTAAAAAACAAACATAATACATATATACTAATACTGACATATGTACACTCAACAAATTAAACAAAATTCGGGTAATAATAACGCAAGTTCCGAGTTGGTTCTAACTGTTTTGATCTTGCTAATCATATATCCATGTTCATCTATAGATTCTTATTTAGTAAACTGAATCATAAAAATTATGAAATATAGCTTGTATATAATGTCAATACAATGTCAACTGATATTAAGCGCGGCCCTCATATCTCGATGAGAAGCTCCAATCTACATCAGTTAGCATCCGTTTTACGTAATTGCCATAAATAATGTTTTAGTTCATTGAAATGGCGTAAACACATTGCTGAAGTCAAGAGCATTTATTACGCAGGTTTTTTTTGTTGGTTTAATATTTATATAGACCAAAAGAAAATTATGACTAACCATTGGTTTTGTTTAGCTTTCCCCGTTTGTTGTTTTTTGTTTGGTTGGCTGATGCATTAAGTCCGCCTTTGTACAATATGTGCAATAAGTCGAAAATAAATAAATAAATATTTTTTTCACAACCCCCCAAAATATGGGTATCAAATGTTAGGGCTTAACTAATTTACACAGTCTAAAAATAGTAACGAAATACAAACTAGAAACTTGATAATATATGTATGTATATATACATGAGATGTGTGATAACTGGTACCTAGGACCTTCTGATTTTTTATTTAACTTTTAGTTTATCATGTATGTTATTATTTATGTCATTATAATCTTTATTTTCAATGAAACTGTTTAACTTCAAAACAATGTTATTTTTATTTACTGACTTACTTTTTATATCATTGTGGCAGCTAAAATATATACGATATCCTGTTACAGTAACAAAATAATTTTCGATCTAATCATGCTGGGAAATAAAAGTAATCAAACACTACATTAAACCAATTAATGGTATAATGTTTTTTCCTACACCTTTTTATTTTGGTAAATAAATAAAAAAAGAACTACAAAAAAGTATGTTATAATTTTGTAACGCAATAGCACTTATAACAATATACCGTATGAATGTAGCTGAACGAAGATTATGTTCCAATCAGGGTAAATTGGAAGCAGACAATCATTACACGGGATTTGCGCACATCCCATGTACTCAGCTATAAACCGATAACTACGTCCCTCAACTTCATACTGACAACTTTTCTACATAAACGCATGATTACATGCAATGCCAATAGTTTGAAAGTGCTTGTTAAAAAACTTAGCACTTCCGTTCTTTAATTGTGAAAAATACTTTCTGATTATATTTTATAGGTGCTTTATCCTTCTGGCTCATTCAAAGTTTGGAAAATATTTAAAAAGTTAAAGGAGCGTCTACTTCAATTTATCTTACAATAGAAATCACTTACATAAAGCACTCTTTGCTGACTTAAATAATATATTATGTTCTTTTGAATTATTATTGTATCAAAAAGCTATTAAAAACTTTGTAACTTAAAAGTTGTTATGATAGTAGAAGATGTCCCAACTTAGTCTCTATTTTTCTCCCTCCCCCTCACCTCTCCCTCATCAGCCTCAAAGGTGGGCAGCTCACTTATATTTTTTGGCAAAATATGGTTGTTCATTACACTTCAGGCGTAAGCGTCTCAAACACTACATGGATCATTGAAATTTAATTTAGTGTCACTAATTATTACAAGATTTTTACAAAAAAGTCAACATATTTCAGATTTGAAACAATTCCACCTATGTATATAAACAATTATACGTATTTCATAATATCGAATAAGGAAAATAGAAGATAAATAAATATTAATTTTTAATTAAAGTATTACATTTTGCTGGACTATCTCTATTATGTTGTAGACGGAATATCATTTTATATTATGTTTTACTTACATTCTAGTTTATCATATTTTACTTTTGATTTTTGAAGAAAGTACCTACTGAACTAAATCACAGTTCAATCAGAAACAATTTAATATGTAATTTTTTTTTTTTTTACATATATGTCTCTCCTAAGGTTGCTATATATAGGCTCTCATTTTAATCAAGCAGCTAGCCGGATAGGGCATAAACTTTTAGACATATGAGACGGCCTTGGTAATTATAATCGATCGGATCCTACATTGTAAATATTAATAGACAAAGTAAAATGGGTATTGTGTAATCATTTGTCATCACCTGGCATAACTGCTAGTGGCATATTTTAATTACAAGCTTAATGTAAATTTTAAAATATTGTACATCGTTTTGCTGACAGGAATTAAAGTACTTAATTTAGGGGTTGAATCTGTTTCCATCCATTTTTAACAAGTAGAATATAGTAATAAACGTCTAAAACTTAGGGTTGCTGATTTTAATGGTAGTTGAAACATCCAATATCTCATACAAACTAGGTTTCATGTTATAATATACCTAGCAAATAAGCTGCACCTGATGGTAAGTGACTCTCTCTTATGAACATCTGCAAAACAAGAGTTTCAACTGTCGCAAGTGTGATGTACGACGAAACACATTGGAAGCATTCAAACTTCAAAACCAGTCTTCCCAACCCCATCTCTTACCGTGACGTAGCGGGTAAGTATGGGATCCGACTGTTATCTATCAGACAGACAGACATATATACTATCCAGTCATATAGTGGCCAGATAACACCAGGCCCTCACCCTCTATTACGTAAGTGGTACTAATTTATAGTGGTAAAAACGTAGCTTTGAGACACTATTACGCTACCAACAGACTAACGGATACACAGACACTACAATTCGTATTTGCATCACAGGTTAAACAATAACGTAGGAATATTGGAATGGTTAAATTCTAACTATATAATAGTCAAAGTTCTACCGAACTCACTTGTGACTTTTGAATTACGGATGTCAATGGGCGCCGGTAGTCACTTACCATCAGGTGACCCGTCTACTCGTGTGCCTCGTATCGCAGAAAAATATACGGAAACTTAAATTTGTGAATTTTAGAGCACATCAGCCTCAGTTACTTTGAGAACTTTAATGGACCGCGTTATGCTAAACTCATTTTTCATACTTTTTGCCCGAGACGTCCATTGCACATAATACATTATTTAAATTTATGCTGCAGCTCTTCCTAGTTGGTTATTTTAATGCCAACATACATAGCATACATAGGCGCTGCTGACGTCGCTAGTCAAGCGACACTTGAATATTAGCGATTTAACTATTTCCATTTAGATGTAACGACGGCACCAATAACGTATTTTTTTATGAATAGGTAAACCTAATGGAGAGTACGTCAAAATTATTTTTTCAACAAACACAGACATATCCAGACAGTATGAGAATCAAACCTTCGGCTTCACAGTTAATGTCACTGCCTAGAACAACAGGCCAAACAATTTGTTGCCACTTAAAAGCAAATTGATTCGAACGCCTGTACGTTGCTACTTATATGAATTCCCCTTCATAGTCAGACAGTCAGACAGAAGAAGCAGAAGAATAGAAGTATTACTAGTATGATTGGTCCGTTTCTATTGCAAAAGAAGGAGCCTTGGAAGATTCCTTTATATGATTGTAATATTCGACATGAACATTTATTACTCAGTTTACTTATTTTCTCTTAACCCTCCCGGTTGATTAAAATCTTCCCTTGCATTAATTTATTTATATACTTTTAACAGTCAGTATTTTATTTCGTCAATTTTCTACCAAACTTTTTATAAATTATACAGCTGGACTGGTTGTAACATGAGGTAAGTTTCTCATGAATGAGACTGTTTGTGACTTGTTTTATGATATATAGTGATAACATTAAAGCGTATTAGAGGTCCTGGATGGAATAGAATAAAACCCATTTCTTTTCAACAGTGTTGTAAAAGGTGACTAAGGGATGCGACTGTTATCTATCAGAAAATATATATATTACTATATATTACTATATAGTAATATATATATTTTCTGATAGATAACATATACAGTAATAAGGCCTTATTACACTAAAGTCTGGTTTACACGCCTCTGCCTACCCCTAAGGGTTAAAGGCGTGAGTGTATATATTTATTTAATTATTTATTAATTTTGAGAAGACCAACATCTCATATAACTTTAATATCATACACAATAAGACATAAGAGGCCCATTATAGGTCTTTACGGTTTAGAAAAAAAATTGTAATAAAATGACAAACAAAAAAAATGCTTCGAGAAAAATATAAGACTAAGCTCCCGCATGAGAGGCTACAGTAATTATGAATATCAATATTAGATTCCCTACACTCCTTCTATATAGTTCTGCTCGCCACAAAAACGCATTCTGTCCTTAATTGGTGAATACTAAAAGAAGACAAATGGGAGTGTAGTGGATTATGACTTTAGTAGGTACGTTAAACATTATTTTATATAAAAAATCAGGGCAGTCAATCTTGTCATTTAATGTACTTTAAATGTAAGTGACATCGGCTGTATCCTTGCGTGTAACTACTGGAAGGATTTGAAACGTTGCACAGTTTTAGAATATTGTGTTAACGGTATTCAAATTTTGAGCTGTTACATAAATATTTTTTTCTGAACATTTTCAATCCGAGATATATGTATGTTCTACTATTCCGAGATAAATGTTTTCGCCTGATCATGAATCATGTTTTTGCCTGAGTAAAACTATATGGCTACTATAGTTATACTACTGAGTAAACTATATACCCCTAATGGCTTGAAAAACTCTTTGAGTAATATTTTCTATGTGGTGCTAAAGAAGTTATTTAGAATCATGTGTAATGCCGAGGTCACTTTAATAAACATTTTTGTTTTCTAATATGTATGTATGTATGATAATATTCTCAGACTTCTGTGATGAGGCATGAATGGGCCGACTCAACCGGAGTAATACCTCACAGAAATTCAGTAGACAAACAATACTTGCATTTTATTGTCGATTTAGTGAGGATAGCGGATGCCAACTCCCACATCCCTCATTCCACCTCTCCTTTTCCCCTCACATCATCAAACTTTTCCTCCTTTCCTTCCTCTCAGTCATCACCGGAAAAGAATTTCATTTTTATTGAAGCTTACCAGTTGATGAGACACTGAGTACGTGTGAACTAGATAAATAATATCTATATTTCTGATATAAAGCCTCTTCTCAAAGGTAATTACTTTAGATGAGTGCTCCGATGTGTAAAGCAGATTGCTTATAAATATTGCTAAAAAAGTCATTTAAAATAATTCAAATCGTTCTTTAAATATATTGCTATGGGTTAGTAAAGCATTTTATTGAAGACACAAATTCACTTTCTTCAATAAATTTCCTTAAATATATTATAATATTCTAAAGGCTTAACTTGTGTTCTACGTAACACTTCAGTTTTTTAGTAAATTCTGTTCTAAGAATTTAAAAATTATCAAACTTTATACTTATTTTATGAAAAAAAATTAAATTAATTGTAATTTGTAAAGCACTATGCGCTAAAATACAAGTTTCATATTACATAGCGTCTGGTGCTGTGTTCACAGTAGCTATAAATAGGGCTGACTCCGCAACTTTAAAAAGATTAAACTTAATTTCTTGGTTAAATAAATAGTTTACATTTACTGAGATGTGCTATCAATAAAATCAATTTTATGCCAAAGCACCTTTTTGTCAAGTCCCAAAAGTCTAACTTATAAAATGTGGATGTTTAATAGATCATTGCCCACCCCTTCACTGGCACAGTCGCAAGCGTATATAAAAAGTTTAGCTACGTAAGGGGATCTCCTAGGAGCACACCTGGAAAATAAAATATACATTTGGGACCACTGCTGTCTTTTCTATTCATTTACTGGCGGTACCGTAAAAACTGCATATTTTTGTTTCCTGAGAGTGATAAAAATGTTCTGTTAAAGATAACCCGAGCGGTATATCTGTAAAGAAATGGACAGAAATGGTTGCTGTTTGCAGCTTCAGATTTTAATATAATACCCACACTTTGAACATTTTGTTTAACAACATTTAATTGAACACATAATTTTTATTTTGTCAACCCTGACACAATTTAACAAAACTGTCGTTAATATAAGCTGTACCACTTAGTACTAAAATAAACAGGCCCAGTGTTTCGAAACAGGGAATTTTCGACATCAACCTCTTACAAATGAAGTTTCACCCTTTGCTATTGTATAATTAATTTCACACTCTGATCATAAAAAAGTCGTTATTAATAATATTTTCTATAAAAGCGTTTTCTGTAGAATTTTGTTTTACTTATTTAGTACCTCCGCCGCACTATGAAGTAATATTGCCATCATACTAATTATGTTTTCATATCGCTTAATACGTTTTCGATCAAACATTATATATTAGCTTACTTGCAGTATATTGCGTTAGATCAAATTTTATATCGCCTACTGCAGTCCACTGCTGGACATACTACCACTGCTTTAATGACATATACAAGTATTGTATAGAAAATAAAAAGGAAAAAAATCTATATGTTATCAAATCAACACGTCGCTAAAAATAATTCAAGGAAATGTTAAATCACAAAGACTAGCTCTATCAAGTCTAACAGACTTAAAACTTCAACGGAAAAAGTTTAGCAAGCGCTCGGACAATTTACTTTTAAAAACTCCCAAGAACGCTGAAAACTAGTGAAAATTTAATAAAATGTCTAGCTTGGTACAATTCTTTAAAATACACTGATTAAAGGAAGTCTACGAGATGTCCTCAAGACGATAACATTAATGATATTTAATTACTAACATTAGATAATAATTACAAAACATACATTACTGAGAAATTGAGAAAGGGCTTCCATCTTTTTTTTTTTATTTTTTACAATAGAGGGGACAGATAAACCAGATGGTAAGTGATAACCGCCGTATATGGACACCTGTAACTGAAGAGTTAAAGTAAAGAGTAAGTGCGTTGCCCGTCTTTGAGGGTGATGATGGTGACGGGGGATGCGGGGAAAGGAACGAAGAGAGGGGTGATGACGAGATGGGAAGAAGGAGAGATTTGAAGGGGGAGTTGGGTCTCCGGAACCCTTTGGGTTGCTTCACAACCGGTTTTCTGTGCGGCCGTGGTATCGTACCGGTCGAGCCGGCTCATGCGTGTAATAGATTATTTTAAAAACATAAGTTTATTTATACAATAATTAATTTATTCTGTCACTCAAATCATACTCATAAAAAAAACAAAAGAAATATATGAAAGGTAAATATTTATTCTACAAAAAAAATAGAAACAATTTATAATATTACTGTTTTTAATACCTAACAAACAATTCAATTATATACTAATTTTAATCATTTAAATTATTAACTTCATAAGTACATTGAAACTACAAAATTATTTACACAACATATAATAGTATATACTTATCTTCAATTTGCAATATACACACTGGCACTACTGATCGCCACCAATTAAACGTTAGAGGGCTCCGCACCGGGCCACGTCTCGACAAGAAGTGTCTCAATCTAGCCAAAGGACTCGTTTTTATAGGCGACGACAAACATGTATTTTAATCAACTACCGTCATTACAATATAATTTTCTGAATGTATTTAATTTTAAAATAAACTCATTATAAACATATTTTGTGTATCAATACTTATATGATTTAGTTATAACATAATATATTATAACATTATAACATATAACAATAATTATATTAATATGAAACTAACACGTGCATAAGCGTGGCTCTACCACGATACAAATTTTACAAATACAAATTTGTAGATCATGATTTGTCTTGTTTGCATAAATGTTAGTCCCTTTAATCATAAATAAAATTACAGTTACCTAACTGTAGTGACAATATCATAATACTGTAATATCTTAAACTAGCTATGGAGATATACACTATCTCGTATGGAAAGAAGAAACAATAGGGATTATAGGTAATATCTGCAAATGCATTCACTAAATTCTACACTTAAAATATTTTCAATATTGTTTGCAAGGTAAATACTATGTGATTGTCACTGACTTCAAAAAAGAGGCGGTTTTATGTTCGACTTTTTCTACTTTTTTTAAGGGTGTATGTGTGTTAAGCAATTTCTCCACCAATTGTCGGTCGACTTTAAAAGCTACTTTATTTTTATATTACTCCTCCATTGTAACCAAGTCAGAATTTGAACATGAAATAACACAGATAAGTTTTTAAGTTGCATTTTTTTATGATTGAAAGTATTACGGAAAAGAATTTGAAAGTGACGTTGAAGTTGGTTATCAACATTTTAAAAAAGTCAATTAATATAGTATACCTTTTGAACAAGTTTCTACATCATTTTGATAAGAAAAACTGATTTGCCAGTCTACTATATCTATATTGTACATGAATTGTTGTCATTGTGTGACTAAACTTTGTGGGTTATGATGGTTAAATATGTGAGTTAGTTCGATTATAATAACAATATTCCACCTCCCAAATAAGTACATTGAAAAATATAAAACTCACGTGTTAATATACTGTTAGGAGACTAAAGAACAGTTTTTTTATAAGATGCGCAATATAAATAGATACATATATGAACATAAAATGAATACTCGTCCATCCATTATAATTTTTCAGCCACTTCTTACGTCATCCGAAGTATTGATCAAGCTATTAAAATAACTCAACGTGTTAACCAAATAGAATAGAATTAAACTTTAATGTACATCAAAACAAACAACCATGCACATATGAACAAAGGGCGGCCATACAGCTAAAAGCGATTTCTTACAGGCAACCTTTGGATAGGTAGTTTTGGTGTCAACTAAGAACTAAGAGTAGAGAAGAACTAAGTACTGTATACATATGTATGTATATGCAGTAAATGTTAGCAATACCATACTATATAATATATACACATATACACACATACATACATAAGCATACTGAAATAAAAAGTAGTGTTGGTAATTGATGAGATTAAAGATATACAGCTGATAGAATATCTTATCTTAAGAAACACAAAATATATTATCAAGTCATGAATTATTCTTTGACCATTTTCTTAAAGACAGGTTACGTCGGGGCACGACTTATAGACAGGAAAAGCTTTGCAAAAGATGAACAGCTTGGATAGTAAATGATTTGTCTTAGAACCTAGTTGAGTGAGTAGGTTCTACCAGTTCCAATTATTTAAGATGACCTCAAGGATCTTTAATGTGTGTCATTGAGAAAGGTAAAGCGTTCCTATAAGTAAGGTGGAGTAAAGGTATGAAATAAAATAGATAATAAAATCTTTACAAGGAACCCGCCAATGCTTGCCGCCTAACTTGCGACTGACCTCTCGCAATCTGGAACCCCAAGATATGGTACTATCATATCAATAGAATTACCCAAATTTTTTACACATGTGCTCATTAGTAGTTCAATCTAGTCAAGCTAGCATTCTGGAAGTGCCCACTACAATAAATTGTGTCTTAGAAGGATTTAAAACCAGCTCACATTGTTTGCCCTAGACAAGGGTGCAATATACATATGTACTTACAGTAGAGAAAGCTTCTGTCAATTTGTGTCTCAGTGCTTGCGTATAAATTTGAAAGTCGTCTGCATAAAGATTGTAAGATGACTTCGATATTTAATTTATAAAAACTGTGAAAAGAAAAGGATTCAAAATGCCACCCTGCGGTACCTAAGCCCGCAAACGTATTACACCAGGAAGAAAAAGACTCTTCAAACGCTGCCTGCGACATAATAGTTAACTGTGAAACCAATCAATTACTGCTAGAAATATGTTAATAGATAGAATGTGGAAATCTTCTCTTTTAAATGCATTACTATAATTTTGTAAGCAAAGTACAGTGAAAGTTCCATTCTTTATATGGTAACCTTGATAAGCGCAGTAACCCTGCACGAAATATTTGAAAAATACTGTCCTTGGAGTTTCTAGCTGTTCTTCTCCATAGGATCAGGAACAGGCAATTACCTTCACGACTGATTTATTCTGACCGACTTCCTTTCTTTCAAAATATATTGGTTGTGCTTCCCTACAAACCTATATGCAGAGGTTTCGTATAGTAATCTATTGTGTGTATGTGTAGGCCAAGACCTTAACTTGCTTTTAACTGCCGCTGATTAAATATTAAAGATTTATCGTCAGGTGTAAGCCATGGTGAAGGTAAATGTTTAATTCTTATGGCCCGAACTGGTGCGTGTATATCGTAGAGACAAGTCAATTTGTTACTTGACTTACTTAGTAACAGACTCAGCAGCTACAAGCGAACTCCAGTCGCTTCTGCCTACATCAAGGCCTATGTCACTTAAATTAGATGAATTATTGTAGAGTGGGGATGAGGAAAGGCAAAAAGGAGGGAGGGGAAAGAGGAAAGAGGGAGCAATCCCACCGGTACCCTTGTTTGTCTACCGGTTTTAGTACCCGATTTTAAATCGTGATAGGAATAGCTGTAATAATTTTAGACATCTCCCACACAGCTATTTATTGAGGATGCTTTCGCATTATTACGTTTATCCTGCAGCTACTCCTAGGAATAAAAAAAAAATATAAATATTTAATAGGTAAAGAGAGTTTATTTACAGGTAGTTTAACTAGTACGACAAAGAGGTAGAGTAAACCATAGACATAGAACCTCCTCCTTTTTTGAAGTCTGTTGAATAATTGATAGCAAAATTACTACAACCAAGAAAGATATGTAATCTTAATGTTTGTAATACGTTTTACAATTGTAAAATACTCTTTCCTTAGACTTTTTGGCTCACAAACGTCATCTAGTAATAATGTGTTTTAAGCATTAATTATTCATAATGAGCTTAACCCTGCCTACTGGGTAGAACTGAGAGATTTATGCAACGTGTGCAAAATGTATGTGGTCAGTTCTGCTTCTATGTGCCACAACGCTCGCACTTAACACCATTACTCAATCATAGGAATATTATGAAAATATCAATACGCAACAGTCTCCATTTTGCTACACTTCTCTTTCATTTCATTCTGGTGTCAACTTGACTCAGCAGTCCGGCGTCATTTTGAACAACATAAGCCTCAAGCTTCCTCATACCTATTGGTCATACTAAGGCATCGTATAACCGCCTACCATGGGAGTTTTAAATTAACAAGTTTTCGGTATTGGAACAATCTGCCACCTCTTAGAACTCTTAACTCAGTACGAAATTTAAGCAAAAAACTCCAAAAATACACACATACATACAACCATACAAACATTAAGTTACACTTACCTTTTGTTTCCACATCACCAACGGCTGTTTGGTACCGTCACCAGACCAACAAAAAGATGTCTGTATTAAATATCTCATTTCTAACTCCCCCTGATTACTTCAAAGTCACAATGATCACTCAATGATCACTATTCAACAAATATTCATAATCTTAGTCAACTGTTATTTGCAACTACAACGTACAGAAACACAAACTAAAACTAACAAGCGTACAAACTAAAACTAAAATTATTAATTAATAAAATTTCCATTGAACATCACTTCTCATCGGAGATAAGCGTCTGTCTAGTTTATTTGAAAACTATTACTTTCCTCTTTGTTTAAAACTAATGAAAACTCAGCGCACGGGACACAGATTAAATAAAAATAGTACGACTTTTCGTTTAGTCCCTGCACTAATACGAACTTCATAAAAATTATGTTTCTTAATATTATAAATTTTGTTTTAGTTTCAGTAGTATATTTGAAATACAAACATATGTAAGTATAATTTAATTTAAACATTCTGTACTCTTCTTCAGTCTTGTTATGACTTATGAGTTATTATTACATATTTATAGTTATCTATCTATGTATATATAACATCGCTATATGCTTACAACGGGGAAACGCCGCATGCGTCATGGGTACGTTTGGTCGAGGGGACGCATTATTATAATTTAATTTTAAATATAAGTTTTTATGTTTAATTTATATTATATAAAATAATACGGTACCGTTATATATTATAATTTATGTGGGTTCTATTTCTCTCTCACTCACTCTTATTATAAAACCAGACGATGGCTCTCTGTGCGTAGATATACTCACTAGGTGTCAGCATAATACCAGCGCTGCTTCTTACTAAGTAGCAAAAAGCTGTGCTTCGTGGACTGTATTCATATACATACATATATATTTATAGGTTCGAATATTCACTGGATGAAGCTTTTTCTTAATTTTTCAGATCATCATCATCACTATGTTTGTCACCTGAGACATTGCACGTTCATTTTCTGTTTACCAGCGGTCTTCCCTAGAAATTAGCAAAACGATAAACGCTGTCTAAAGTATTACAAGATGTTAAAATAGAACTGTTATCGTTTTCTTCTTTTATAAAGACCTTTTTCATAAAATTTAAGTAGTTGAATGTGTTTTGAGAGTTTCTTATTTTACAACATTTCTAAAAGTGGAATGGATTTTTAAGTCAGGTTATGCAATGTATCGTATGTGACAATTAAAACATTGCGGTAATTTACTAATTACGTTTTTTTTTATCTTAGAAAAACAAACAAAGATGTTTTTCAATGACGTGCTTCTCGTTCACGCTGCCGTCTGTCCTTTTGCTTAAAAACGTTAAGCTGAAAAATCTTACTCGCCTTTACGTGATGGCATCGCTTATAGTGTATCACTTATAGGTTTACTAAGTTTTATGATTCAAATGCATGCAGGTATTTCAAACCAAACTTTCATTTCGTGTTGTTTCTTTTTTTTTTTTTTTTATGCGATAGGGGGCAAACGCGCAGACGGATCACCTGATGGTAAATGACTACCGCCGCCCATGGACACCCGCAACTCTAGGGTCACAAGTGCGTTGCCGGCCTTTTAGGTAGGAGTACGCTCTTTTCTTAAAGGTTTGAAGGTCGTATCGGTTCGGAAATACGGCAGGCGACAATTTGTTCCATAAGCTGGTTGTGCGAGGCAAAAAGCTTCTGGAGAAGCGCACAGTGGTGGAGTGCCAAACGTCCAGGTGATGGGGATGGATATTTTGTCGCGTAGGACGATGGCGGAAACCAGCAGCCGGTATAAGTCCGAACAATTCCTCTGAACACTCCCCATGATACAAGCGATAGAGGATGCAGAGTGAAGCTACATCTCTACGCAACGCCAAGGTGTCAAGTCGATCAGAGATATCTTGGCAGTCGATGATGCGAGTCGCTCTCCGTTGAATGCGGTCAAGAGGGAGAAGTTGGTACTGGGGTGCACCTGCATAGAGATGAGAACAGTATTCCATGTGCGGCCGAACCTGCGCCTTATAAAGTTGCAGGCGGTGGGCCGGAGTAAAATACTGTCTCGATCTGTTTAGCACACCAAGCTTCTTCGAGGCTAATATGGCCTTACTCTCTAGGTGACCGCGAAACTGGACTTCGCTTGATATATCGACGCCAAGGATTCCGATACTGGCTGATGCAGTTAGGGAAGTGCTCTCAAATTGAGGTAATACGACCAATGGCATATTTTTAGCGGTGAACGCGCAAACCTGTGTCTTCGTGGGGTTAAACTGGACTAGGTTAAGTCGACCCCAATCTGAAACTTTTGATAAAGAAGTTTCGATTTCAGACACAAGTTTGGATCGGCTTTCGATGACGTTTACCCGAGAAATGTTAGCGCGGCCGGTGTAAAGGGCATCACTCGTGCTATCGTCTGCATAGTAATGGATGCTGCTAATCTGCAGCATGTTATTGATATGCAGAAGAAACAGCGTGGGTGATAGCACACAGCCTTGTGGGACACCAGAATTAACAGACTTGGAGTCGGAGCATGCACCGTCAACAACGACCTTGATGCTTCTGTCTGTAAGAAAACTGGTGAGCCAATTGCACAGTTTCTCGGGAAGCCCATAGGAAGGAAGCTTGGCAAGGAGCGTTTTGTGCTAGACCCGATCGAAGGCCCTCGCCACGTCCAAACTAACAGCCAACGCTTCCCCCTTGGTCTCGATCGCCTGTGCCCACCGGTGAGTCAAGTTAACAAGAAGATCACCAGCTGAGCGACCCCGACGGAAGCCGTATTGTCGATCATTTAGGAGCTGGTGGTCTTCTAAGTACCGCAGGAGCTGGCAGTTAATAATGGATTCCATTATCTTAGAGAACAAGGAGGTGATGGCTATGGGTCTGTAGTTGGACGGATAAGAGTGATCTCCTTTTTTAGGGATTGGATGCACTAGAGCTGTCTTCCATGAGTTCGGGACTACGCCAAGAGAATAGGAAAGCCGATAAAGGCGCGTTCAAACCGGTGCCAACTCTGGAGTACACGTCTTCAGCACGATAGGAGAGATTCTATCGGGCCCACTCGACTTGAGGACGTCCTGGACCTGGAGGCAAAGTTAAATTGCTTCTTTTTTTTTTTTTTTATGCGATAGGGGGCAAACGAGCAGACGGGTCACCTGATGGTAAGTGACTACCGCCGCCCATGGACACCCGCAACTCAAGAGTCACAAGTGCGTTGCCGGCCTTTTAGGTAGAGGTTGCATTGCTTCTTAAATGGTAATGGTCTTTACATCCCGTGCTGTCGCTGCATTAGCCCATGCTTGGTAACATTCCTGCTTTCGGCGGGACGCCGCTTTGCAGGGTCGACCAAACCAGGGCTGGGACTTGCCACCTATGGGAATCAGGGAGAATGGAATGAAAAGTTCCATACCCTGAAGAATAACATCCGCGACAGGGTCGGCAACGACATTGGGATCATCCGGCGAGAAGCAAACCTGCCTCCATGGGTAGGATGCAAAGAATGTTCGCATTCCATCCCAGTCTGCTGACCTATAGTGCTATACGCGGCGACTGCCTGTAACTCGCGGCCGCAGCGAGTGAACGAGTGGCACCATACTCCTAATGAGGCAATGGTCCGAAGAGCCAAGAGGGGCCTCAATGGATACTTTGTAGCCGTCAGGATGTGAGGTCAGCAGAAGATCCAACAGTGAAGGCACATGGCTTTCTGCATCCGGGATTCGCGTAGGCGTGCTACCAGGTGCGTCAAGCCATATGCCAAGGCGAAATCGTGAACAGATCTTCCCGCATGATCGGTTTTGCGCGAACCAAGCCATTCGGCGTGATGGGCGTCAAAGTCGCCAAGAATCACGATCTCTGCGGATGGGACCTGCTGGAGCACTGAGTCTGTAGCCATTTGGACGTGGTCGATGAGTCGGTCCGGCATCACCGCTATGGGACCTGTAGAGGCATACGTAGATGCGGGGATGGTCGTCGCAGTCTACACCTAGCCATAAGATGGAGAGGTCCCTACCTTCAAGATTGCCGAGGCGGCGAGAAGTGATATCATCTCTAACGTACACGCATACACCAGCCTTAGGAATAAAGGAGTGTTCCAGTCCGTACCCAGGGTAGCAGAGGTAGAATGTGTCCGCTGGAGATGATATCTGCGTCTCGGTTAAAAAGCTAAAAAAAGCAGATTTTGAGAGCGCAGTTGAGCCCCAGCCAGAGTACGAGGGGCAGCCGGGGCGTCCATGCTCAGGTATAATCCGTACTGTGGGTGGACGTCCAGGGGGGGATTCTCCAACGCTAGCGCTGGTACCCCCCTGGGGTATCCTTTTTGTTAGCAGCGCTATCATTAGGGGGGGTGGGGGATTTTGGGCCTCCGGAGACCTCACTCATTTCGGGGAAATGCAACTCAAGCGTTACTTCACAACCGGTTTTCTGTGAGGCCGTGGTATCGCACCGGTCGAGCCGGCCCATTCGTGCCTAAGCATGGCTCTACCACATATAAAATATGAATAAAATGTTCTATTCGGATGTTGAGCCTTAAGGAATTGGTATTAATTATGTATAAATAAGATTATCCACTTCTACTACTATCATAACAACTTTTAAATTACACAGTACTCAATAGCTTTCTGGTACAATAACAATTTGAAAAAGCATAACATATTTTTCATAACCCAGTAAAGAGTGCTCTATGTCAGTGGTCTGTATTGTAAGATAATTTTATGCTGATGCTTCTGTGATTTTTTAATAATTTACAAATTATGGATTATTTATGTTAAATCATTTGTAGTAGTTATAAAGTGTTTTTAACTTATTGAAGAACGGAACGTTACTTCTAGATATTCCAACTCGTTCTCGCAAAGTATTGACGAAGTAAATGAATTCCACTATACAAAGGGTTGTCGGGCAAGGTTATGTAGCACCTCCATGGTTGTTCAACTTATTTATGGATAGCTCTTAATTAAAGAATACCCACTTGCATCTTCGACTAATGAGTTGCAACACATGAAATAAAATCATGAAGAATGGACTTGTGAAGAAAGGCATGAAAGTAAATGCAAGTAAAGAGAAGGTGACGCTTTTCGAAAGGGGTGAAGAGTTGACTGCTAGTGTGGTTAATGTTGGGAATAAACGAGTGGGATAAGTGAATGATTTCGTTTATCTTGGAAGCATGTTAAACAGAGTAGGCAGGCATGATGGAGATATCAAGAAAAGAGTCCAAAAGGGTAACTCAGAGAACGGTGACCTTCTTTCTGAAAAGTCGGAACGTGTCATTAATAGCACGTCTGGTTGCTAATGAGGGAGTGCTGTCACCATCTTTGATGTATGGCAGCGAGAGTTGGGTCTTCAAGACGTGGACACACACACAAGTGTGAATAAGTAGAAGTGTAATAAATTTAAGATAAGAGATAAGATTAAGAGAGTGAGATAAGATGTGGTTAGAAAACGGTGTAGGTTCAAAGAGGATTTAGTCATATGCATAGAGAAGTCAATGCTGCGTAAACTGTAAACTGGCCAGATCAGCAGTATATTAAAGAAGGGCCAAATTACAAGAACCCGTAACCAACGATACTGGCAAATATCTTTCTACCGTCTATACCTACCCTGAACGGGAATAAACCGTGAGTGATATGAATGTATGTTATATAGAAAAGTTTAACCTATTAAGTTGAGAGGCGTAGTTATCAGCTCACAGTTGAGTATACGGGATGTGGGTCAAATCCCGTATGATGATTGCTGTTTCCAATTTCCCTTAATTGGAACATAAAGTTCACTATTTACGTACGCAGTAGCAACACAATTTCTGTTGTATATATAACGATAACAATATAACAATAACAATATAACGATAACAATATAACGATAACAATATAACGATAATATTTCCCAGCATCTTTCACATGACAAATGCCATAATTTTATTTACAGTCTATTTATATATTGTACGAACAATAAGAAAACCTGTCTAGAATAATAACATGATAAGTGATCGCGTAATAAATGCTTTTGACTTCAGCAATTTGTCTACGCCGTTCCAATTAACTAGAACATTCTTCATCCCAATTACGTAATACAGATGCTGATTGATGTAGATTGGAGGCGGACATCGAGACATGACAAAGGCCGCGCTTCATATCAGTTGACATTATATCGACATTATATACAAGTGTTTCAGTACGAATCTATGGATAAGCATAGATATATGATTAGTAGGAACTAAAAGGTTAATAAAGATTATAAGAATACTTTTGGCAAATATAAGGCGACTGGGCAAGAAAGCTTATTATGTTTTTTCTAGTGTACGTATTATGTGTCTTTGTCACACCATACAGTCTTAACGGGTTGATGGACTTCGACATGTGCATCGTCTGTGGGAGTTTTTTCGTTTTTCCATTTTGTTATGGAATATAGGGCAAACAAGCAGACGGGTCACCTGATGGTAAGTAACTACTGCCGCCCATGGTTATCCGCAGCTCAAGAGACACAAATGCGTTGAGGTTTAGGTGGGAGTACGCTCTTTTCTTGAAAGTTTGAAGGTCATATCGGTCCGGAAATACGTCAGGCGACAATTTTTTTAAACAGGCTGGTTGTACAATAATTTTTGAGTCTTTTTTAAGAACAAGTTTATTTAATAAGTTAAACATCTTGTAAGTGTTACCAATACCAATTAAAGCTTTACTGTACTCAATTTATGTTTTGTTGTATTTTTATTCTTTTGAAACTTGGATTTTAGCATTTTTATTTTCATCCATGTTTGGTATAAAACCTAAAAAATCTTCTGAGCGTATCGTAAACAACGTTTTCATATTTGAAACTAAAAAGATAGCTTAAATAAACGCCTAATAAACTTTACCACATGAAAATATCAATCTTGATGAAAGCGTGACAGTATTAATGGATTTGGAAGCCTTCCTTCACTAAACGAGACATTTAAAGCCAAAAAGTTATTTTGAAACTTATTTGACACGTGTAGGCGTGTTGTGTACAATAAATATAGTCATGCACGGACAAAGATACATGACGTATTAATGAAGAGTGATGAGATTTATTCATGTTGAAATTTAAGCTTGGAAATGGATGTAAAACTATCTTAAAATATTATTATATTTAGTATACATATATTTTTAGTATACACTATAAGTAATGCGTGACACAAAATGTAATGGATGGTAGTGGGACTATTTATTACTAAACAGACGTCTCGGGGAGCCATGCTTGTGCCACTTATTTTATGCTTGTGCTTGTGTTATGTTGCCACATGTAAGCCTGATCGACCGGAGTAATAGCACCACCACACAAATAGCCGGTTGTAAAGCAAATGTTTGCATTTAACCAAAACTTCTAGAATTAGAAAACTAATCAGGCCTTTTAAAAATTATCGATTTTTCGCTGAATTTAACCTTTTCGATCAGTCTATGTTGCTCAGTTACTGTATCTCAACGTATTAAGTTGCCTTTGGAAAAAGCGACTTGCCAGATTTATTAAACCTATTTGAGATTTTTTCGTCGAAAGCGGGACATCCTAAAAAACGTAAATAATCAGTAGTTTTTAAATACTTATAATTGTGTCTATCAGTGTACTAGAGCAGTCTAATTGATTGATTCTTTTATACCTCATGTACTCTTGTTATATTATTTAAGACGCGGACTTACTGATATACTGTATTCAGTTGTAACAGGTCCCATTACAACTACACTACAAGGCAGTTTTATATACTTATTTACTTTATTCAAGTATAATATTCACGAGAACTCGGTGAAGTGGTGTGTCAGAACTGACTAAAACCACACCACCAAACCAAACGTGTCCATTACTTGACCTCAGACATAATCTAAAAAGGAATTGGATGAGTCGTCCAAGACTTGTACACTAGATACTACCGTAGTATGTCAAACACTGTGTGGAACATTAACTCCTAAACCGAACATTATTAAACTGTACATACCTGTTGTGTTTATAAATTATAAAACATCGTTTTATGTATACATAATGTTAGAGTGTATAATTTGTAATGTCAGTACTTGAACTCGTCTCTACGACGTGGAGTGCAATAGTGCGAAGGTTTAAGTAAATTATATATTTGATGCTGTGTGGAGTCGGTCTATTGCATAGGATAAATGTCATTGACGTTAGTTGTTAATGCAACTAAAGTTAGTTCCTAGTAGTTTGATACCAATTTATATAATAATTGCGCTTTGTACAATTACAAATACAAAACTACTCCAAATTTTGAATAATTTGTACCAATATATACTATAGTATTAAGTTATTAATCACATGTCTTGATATATATATGTAAATGTATTTAATATGTAAACCCTAAAAAAAAGTTTACATGAGAGTATTGCATAATAGTACCCAAGTACAAATCTTTATAAAAAATATTTGTATAATCAGTGATAGTAACTTGAAGCCCCAATAAGGAAATTTGAAGACAGATGGAATTTGATTAGAATAATACGCGAAGGAACAACAAGACTTAGTAGATTAATAACATGTTTGAACATGTTACGGGATACTTGTCCAAATGTTATTTCCGTTATATTTTTTTTTTATATAGTTCGATTGTCTTGGGGTTATTTCTGTCTTTATTGGTCGTTATTGGATAGACTTACAAAAATAAATAAATATTGTATTTATAAAGTTATGTTAAAAAAGGTTTCTATAACTTTGTTCGCCTAACAAATTTGTGTTTTGATGTTATTTATCCTGGCGATAAAAGAAGTAATAAAATGAAATTACTATTACAAAAAAAAAACCTTTGAAGAACGGAATCTTCATGTTCGTGGAATGAAAAAGATGAGGATTGACATATTGAGAGGACTTCTCTTCCAATCAGAGGAGGTAAATATTCTACAATCCAATAGACAATTAAATATAACAAATAAATATTCTAGAAGCCGATAAACAACGCACAGCAAACTAACTACAGCTTTGTTGAACTTTGACGTAAAGCCAATTTATTTTAGTTATTTATAACACACTCTCGGCACACGGCAATCATTGTCTTGAACCGAAACTAGATTTACAGACTTACAACTTCAAGAAGAAGTTAGGTAACGTAGTTTGTGACACTACATTGGCCATAAATAATATGAATATTGTTAACTGATGACAATGCCCAGCGTAACCTGGACTAAACGTCAGTACAGCGTTAACAACGTCACTACAGTTCCAAGATATTTGTAGGTCTATCAGGGTCACTAATCACTACCCTAACATGCCTGTCGCTTGTAATACAAAATGGTTTAACAAAAAAAAATGTTTGAAAACTTATAGGAAGGGAATGTCAGGCTTTTGCGATTGAGCTATAAAAATTGAATGCAAGCACTCGCTTCTTATTTTATGCATCTTTTACGAATCTACTTGGAATAAAAATATGACAAAATGACAAGTTTAAATTTTACAATAATTAGTGTTTATTCGGGGTACTGCTTAGGATACCTCAGAATATCTGAAAGGGAATTTTAACAAACTCGTATGATTCCTGTCAATTTTGTTTTATTCCTAAATATAAGCATATTTAGATTATTTTACATAGGCTCTCTAAATTGTACGCTACAACCCTTATTTTATAAGTCTATCTCTTTCCGAGAAATTTCAAAATTGCAAACAAAATTTATTTATCAATATGTCATCATATACATTCATTTTTTTTATTATAATTACTTGTAAAAATTAAGATTTATATCCATAACACTGTACCGCATCCCATTTTGATATTTTATAGAACTGTAAGTAGTATTTTTTATCTTGATAAGAATTGTGTGTAGTTCTGTTTCCTGAATACTATAAGATAAAAAGGACAACAGGTTCTTGTTCTAATAGCCTGAGAAGTCAAGGACATTCTATTTTTGCGATCTACTGTAGTCTTAATCTCGTTTCCTCATCCCTGACTCTCAGCAACCGTGACCCTAAGTTCTTTTGCCCCCCTATTCTCATTCAACTATATTGCAAAGTATAATTATAAAAATAGTAGTAGAGTATAATTGTTTATTCTAAGGAGACTGGAATGATCAAAGGGAACTTCACCGTCACTCTTAAGTCCTTCCACTTCGTTAAGTTTGTGATTGTTTTCTGTTAACAATTAATGATCCTGTCAGAAAGATTCAACTCTGCTCTCAAATATTTGACAAATGATATGAAATTACCGATGGACAGGATTCTGGTAAATGGCTCTTGATGCATTGACCGTCAATATAATAATACTATAGTAAAGACGAAAAGAGTTACGCTCTTCAAAGAGGTTTAATGAAATCTCGATTCCACCTCATTTAGAATCAACCAGCGACATTGATAAAATTAGTGCCACGTGACAGTTATTTTAAATTAGAAAGGGTTGTATAGTTTCTTGTTGTAGGTTGCATATTTTAGTTAAACATTTTGAAAATAAAAATAGAAGTCATTGACACATATAAACGACAATAAAGATAAAACTATTCTTCTATAGAGTATATATCGGAAGCCGTCTTAGACTGCCGTCTCTAGACTGACAGAAAATATAGTTAGTAGCAAGTCGGTAAGTGGACTAGACCGGATTTCACCACTTTATTTTTTAATTGCTTACAAAACATTATACAATAGTACTGCATAGACACTCGTCACACACACACATTCCTCATTCTTTTCTGCTTACTCTTAACCCCTTTTACTGTTATCGTTCATACCTCTCTGTCACACGACGGAAAAACCCGAATATAATGTTTGCATATTTAAGTGCATGTGATCATCATGCACTTAAATACGCGAATATTACGTTCGGGTTTTTTAGAACCCTGTATATATCTTCCAGAGCCAATACTTACCTAAACGGCTTATTATAATAAGTGTGGCAACTGTAGTTTATTGACACTTACCTGACAATGTAAAATAGAAGACGCTGAGGTTTACAAATACCTACTAATATAAATATATTTGTATCTATAATATAGTCTTTATGCAAAAATCCATCATTTGAATCATAACAACAGCTGATGAGATAGGCATGGTTTTAAAACTAAATATCTCCAATATTTTTCATAATTCCATTCATCAGGCCAGTACAAAATTGGCAATACATTCCAATAACTTAAGGTACATGAGCGCAATAAATACCTTCTCCAGAAGTTTAACTAAGAACAAAACTAAAGGTTTAAAATATACAGTAAGGTTAGCCAATTCATTCACTTACAACGAGACCCTGAGACGTAAATCTAATATCTGTTATTTAAAAATCTTATTGCCATTAGTGCAATAGAGGGAAATCATTCGATTTCAATTAAAATGTTTAATACCTAGAGCCTTAGCAAGGCTTGCGCCCATGGAAGTATACTCTCACACTTAGGAGTTTAATTCGAAAATGTTTTTTTAATGTATATAACTTTACATATATATTACATTTCTGTCAATTGCAAGACATAATTATGACTTATATTACTAATAAAAACAAAATCGACCAATTTCCATAATTTTAGCATGTAAAATATTTGTGTACCAACTGCTTGCCAAATCAATGAGTGAGAATTTTTAATACGTCTGATATGATAAAGCTAACAGTTTAATTTTAATAAAAATAATTCTATAATATACCTGATAGTCTCATTTTGATAACTTATTAATTATTAATAGTGCAACGTTTAGTAAAGAGCTGCGAATCCTCTATAGTCATCAAAAATGGTCTATCCATTTAGAAACTGTGACAGACACATAAGTTCAACTGAACGTGAATCTTTTTTGAGTCATGATTAATAATAATAAATGTTAACTTGAACTTCTGTTTATATTTATTGGTAGTTTATTGTGTTCGTTATTGAATTTGTTTTCAATCTCAACTTTGTAGGATTATGAATATTTTTGATGGCAACGGCATTGATAGTCAATATTCATAAGTGTAGGCAGATAAAATAACGAGTCTAAGGGTGCAAATATATTACCATTTTTAAATTGACACATTGCGTACAATATTATTTTATTTTATAGAGCATAACAATTTCTTTTTTTTATTTATGGTAATCAATAAAATAAATAAAAAAAGCTTACACTAATTACATGCATTTTTATAAACTACTGAAGTTTGCCTACAATGTTTAAAAAATACAAAAAGTCTAATTAAATATACCCGTATAAACAATAGTCTTCATAAATAAGAAGGGTTATTTCATAATAGAACTAGATTTATGCATCTGAAAAACATGTTTTTGTTTCGTTTTTATGTTTCGAGGAGTCAAATTAGTTTTTAGAGCTGAGGGTAGGTCATTTATAAGTCGTGGAACTAATGTATGTATGTATACCTACTTAGATGCATTTAGAAATTTTATCTTCGGTTGTTGACTTCTTAAGAGTTTATATTTTTCGTTTAAGGGGTGATTAAGTACTTTTTTGTATTAATATTGTATTATTTGAGATATATGAAAACGTTTGAACACCCATCGTAAAATATATAGTACAAATATTCTATTATACGAACACATTTTCATGGTATTTAAATATGTAACCATCAATAATAATAATAATAATACATAGTGATTAAATATTGATTGCTAAGAGCCTCGACCAACATCTGCAGAGGCTGACGTTACACAGCTGGGTTAAGGGCCTAATGCAGAAGGCAGTCCTTCTTGATACGGCACGTATTGTGAGGAGGTTCCTTTCTCTGGAGCCCACCACACAATACGTGCCGTAGCCAGCCAGTGGTAGCTGTTTTTATTTCATATTTAAAAATGTAATTTGTATGTTTATTGATGTGAATAAAGAGAATAATAATAATAGGGAATTGTGTGTTCGAATAACCCTATGGTACTATAACACTAAAACAGCACAAATACACTCTCGTTCACCCTACAAATATTTTGAACTCCCCCTATATGCTGTAAATATCTTTACTAGCGACAAAGTAACTAATACAAAAGTTTTTTAGGTAATTGGTGTTATTTATTATAACTCTGTTTTGTGACATTATTCAATTTAAACAAACAAAAACCTTTACGACCCTGTACACAAAATACACTATGTTTCTCAGTCCAGTCAAATCCTCTGAAATTAACTACCTCATAAGATCTCTTAAAAACAAGACGGTAAAGACTTAACTTAACTTAAGAATTAACATTAACTTTTTACAAGCTTATTAACAAATCATTTGTAGAAGGTGTATTTCCGAATCTACTAAAACCAATTCACAAAAAAAAACATCCAAACTTAACTTTATAATTACCGACGGATCGCTCTCCTACCTACAGCCTCTAAGCTTATTGAAAAGCCATGAATAAACGCATTTATTCATTTTGCGAAAAATATAAAATATTTAAAAACTGCTAAAATGGTTTTCGTAAAAACAAATGCACAACCTTGGCAGTATTTAAATAAATTCAGTTAGATCTTAAATAAAAATCAACATACAATAGGAGGAATATTACTAGACATGTCCAAGCGGTAAGACCCATGAATGACTTACATCACTTACTACTACTTGACAGACCGACAACAGTTAGTATAAATATAATATTTTAATAATAAGCAATAGAATACGACATCAGATCCGACACATCAATATTAAACTTAAATTCTACAGGATAGTGTAAAAGGATTTTTTTATTTCTCATGTATATTAACGACCCACCAAAAATAATAAATAGAACATGTGTTTCATTTGCATATGACATCTCTTTATTAATATCCTGCCAAACGAATCTACACTTCAACGAAAATCTATTCTTGTTACTTATCAAAACAACTGTTCGGATGGATGAACATAATCTCCAAATAAACTTTACCAAAACAAAAGTGATATCTTTCTATCCTTACCAAAAGTCAGCATTAGATATAAAATTCACATTTCGAGGAATAAGTATAGAACAAGTAAAGGAACTTAACTTGCTTGTTATCACTATAATGTTAGGATTATTTTATCAAAATTCGCTTACGCCTTGCGAGAAATCAAAAGTCGACAGACTTAGCTACAGCACTTATTACCTACTATGCCTACGCCTGTTCTTGGCTGTCTTATGGAGCGATGTTGTTGGGTGATAGTAAAGGTGGATCTGTGAAGAAACAGGTGTTATATCCCTCCAACACAAAGGAAGGATTCTCCAACCAGGCGAGGTGCCTGGTGGACCGCGGATCAACGGTTAATTTTGGGAAGTCCTATATACACCAAATGCCCCGAGATACTTCCAGGAGGTTAGCGCTGGTGTACCTCAGGGCTCCATCCTATCGCCTACACTGATCCTTCTGCATATCAATGACATGTTGGCTTTTGGCAATATACATTGTTATGCAGACGACAGCACAGTACATAGGCGATATTTTGGACATCATGCTGCCAAGCTGGCAGACGTTGAGGGAAAACGACAGGAGCTTGTCGCTGAGTTCGACCGCTTGAGTCGCATTTCTTAATGGAGCTGTGTGTGTGCGTTCTCTACCAAAAAGTCTCCATTCCTTCCCCTTCCTACTCTTCATAGCACTCAACTGCCACTGCAGGATTTGTCAATCCCTGACTGCTCTCTTCAAAATATACTGTTTTATTTAATAACTTTCGACTACTAGCAACCATTTCATCACATACGTCTTAGCCCTAATGCTAACGGCGCTGTCATGTTTTTTTTTTTAAAGTGGTAAGATCTAAATATTTTGGATAAAGGAATTGGAAAGGCGTACTGAAGGGAGTATCTACTCTTTGTGAAAGTTAATTATACTCTTATATATACTACTCTATACTATTTCTGTTTTATTAAATAATAATTTTGACTAGCTTTCTTCCCTATTTATAATAATAAATTAAAGAAAGAAAAAAATGTTAAATTAACATTTTAGTCCTATGTTTATTCTCAAGAGAAATAACAACACCCTATTAGTGTTGCGAACGTTAATTAATTAGTGTTTTAATTAATTGTAAATACACGGGGTTCGCATATTTTACTTAATATCAGATCGCTCAAGTTTTTGCTTAAATAATCTCATTTACTTATGTTGTTCTTATATAATATTTTTAAGTACAAGTAAGGTGTTATAAACATATTTTTAACATATATATAAAGGTAGCTGTGAGATAAGAGAAATATAAAGTAGGTCTTAAAATTTGTCCTTCATCAGTTTTGACATGGAGGTGATTGCCAAAAAAACATTGTGACGAACACTAAAGATTTTTATTATTAGAATAAAGTTACTATTGTTAAAATCGAAACGTAGAAAACGCAATATATTTTTTAATTAAAACAAAATATGAAATATTAAAATTACTGTAATATACTATCGTAACCAACCATCGTCATTTTGATTACATAATTATGATTTTTATGAGAACAGTCTTACAGTTATGTTGCAGTAGAGAGGTATAGACTGTTCTCATAAAAAAGATAAAATATTAAAATTGAAACTTGTAAAATATATTTAGTCATGAGTCACATATTTCTTTTTTAATATATCAAATAGTTTAGAAAATGTTAATCAGAATCCTTCCTTCACATCCTTTGTTGAGGATTTAAAAATTTATGTTATAAAATACACCCAAATAAAAATATTAAATTCCCGTCAGTTGTGTAAAATCTGTTAAGAGGTTTCTGTTTTACATATTTTTGAATTACGTCAACTTTTAAGAAAGGCAAAAAGTAAAAGAGCCCCTTGATACTTGATATGATGATTGATTTTTATAGTGGTAGAGCCATGCTTGCTTAAGCACGAATGGGCCGGCTCGACCGGTGCGATACCACGGCCTCACAGAAAAACGGTTGTGAAGTAACGCTTGCGTTGCATTTCCCCGAAATGAGTGAGGTCTCCGGAGGCCCAAAATCCCACACCCCCCTAATGATAGCGCTGTTAACGAAAAGGATACCCCAGGGGGGTACCAGCGCTAGCGTTGGAGAATCCCCCCCTGGACGTCCACCCTCAGTACGGATTATACCTGAGCGTGGACGCCCAGGCTGCCCCTCGTACTCTGGGGGGGGCTCAACTGCGCTCTCAAAATCTGCTCGGGGCAAGAGAAGGCATA
Organism: Tyria jacobaeae; assembly: GCA_947561695.1. NCBI lineage: Eukaryota > Metazoa > Arthropoda > Insecta > Lepidoptera > Erebidae > Tyria > Tyria jacobaeae. The sequence goes on along the minus strand of OX387231.1, from coordinate 8,221,178 downwards.
CCATGGCACCCCCTGTCACGTTTACCGTGGATTTTTGCAACATTTGGGGCTTACATTCGAACCTCGACACTGTCCACCACCACCTTGAGACAGCAAAGCCGGCCTTGCTCTTTTTAACCGAGACGCAGATATCATCTCCAGCGGACACATCCTACCTCTGCTACCCTGGGTACGGACTGGAACACTCCTTTGTTCCTAAGGCTGGTGTATGCTTGTACGTTAGAGATGATATCACTTCTCGCCGCCTCGGCAATCTTGAAGGTAGGGACCTCTCCATCTTATGGCTACGTGTAGACTGCGACGACCATCTCCGCATCTACGTATGCCTCTACAGGTCCCATAGCGGTGATGCCGGACCGACTCATAGACCACGTCCAAATGGCTACAGACTCAGTGCTCCAGCAGGTTCCATCCGCAGAGATCGTGATTCTTGGCGACTTTAACGCCCATCACGCCGAATGGCTTGGTTCGCGCAAAACCGATCATGCGGGAAGATCTGTTCACGATTTCGCCTTGGCATATGGCTTGACGCAGCTGGTAGTACGCCTACGCGAATCCCAGATGCAGAAAGCCACGTGCCTTCACTGTTGGATCTTCTGCTGACCTCACATCCGACGGCACATCTGACGGCTACAAAGTATCCATTGAGGCCCCTCTTGGCTCTTCGGACCATTGCCTGATTAGGAGTATGGTGCCACTCGTTCACTCGCTGCGGCCGCGAGTTACAGGCAGTCGCCGCGTATGGCACTATAGGTCAGTAGACTGGGATGGAATGAGAACATTCTTTGCATCCTACCCATGGAGGCAGGTTTGCTTCTCGCCGGATGATCCCAATGTCGTTGCTGACTCTGTCGCGGATGTTGTGCTTCAGGGTATGGAACTTTTTATTCCATTCTCCCTGATTCCCACAGGTGGCAAGTCCCAGCCTTGGTTTGGTCGAACCAGCAAAGCGGCGTCCCGCCGAAAGCAGGAATGTTACCAAGCATGGGCTAACGCAGCGACAGCACGGGATGTAAAGACCATATTAAAGAAGCAATTTAACTTTGCTTCCAGGTCCCTCAAAAGAGTAATTGCTGGGGCGAAGTCGGCTCACATCGGCAGAATTGGCGAGAGACTAGTGAGTCTCCCCTCCGGAACGCGTGCATTCTGGTCTCTTGCCAAAGCTGTCCAGGGGAACTTTTGTAAGCCATCCCTTCCACCTCTGCGCATAGGAGATAATTCGTTGGCCCACGACGCTAAAGAAAAAGCCGATCTTCTGGGCAAACTCTTTGCGTCCAACTCGACCCTGGACGACGGGGGAAACGCACCGCCGACCATACCGCAGTGCGAGACCCGCATGCCGGAAGTCCGGTTTACACAAAGGGCAGTGCTTAAAGCGCTTCTTTCCCTCGACGTTCATAAGTCGAGTGGGCCCGATAGAATCTCTCCTATCGTGCTGAAGACGTGTGCTCCAGAGTTAGCACCGGTTTTAACGCGCCTTTATCGGCTTTCCTACTCTCTTGGCGTAGTCCCGAACTCATGGAAGACAGCTCTAGTGCACCCAATCCCTAAAAAAGGAGATCGCTCGGATCCGTCCAACTACAGACCCATAGCCATCACCTCCTTGTTCTCCAAGATAATGGAATCCATTGTTAACTGCCAGCTCCTCCGGTACTTAGAAGACCACCAGATCCTCAATGATCGACAATACGGCTTCCGTCAGGGTCGTTCAGCTGGTGATCTTCTCATATACTTGACTCACCGGTGGGAACGGCACAAAGCGCTTCTTGCGAAGCTTCCTTCCTATGGGCTTCCCGAGAAACTGTGCAATTGGCTCACCAGTTTTCTTACAGACAGAAGCATCAAGGTCGTTGTTGACGGGGCATGCTCCGACTCCAAGTCTGTTAATTCTGGTGTCCCACAAGGCTGTGTGCTATCACCCACGCTGTTTCTTCTGCATATCAACCACATGCTGCAGATTAGCAGCATCCATTGCTATGCAGACGATAGCACGAGTGATGCCCTTTACACCGGCCGCGCTAACATTTCTCGGGTAAACGTCATCGAAAGCCGATCCAAACTTGTGTCTGAAATCGAAACTTCTTTATCAAAAGTTTCAGATTGGGGTCGACTTAACCTAGTCCAATTTAACCGAACGAAGACACAGGTTTGCGCGTTCACCGCTAAAAAGATGCCATTGGTCGTATCACCTCAATTTGAGAGCACTTCCCTAACTGCATCAGCCAGTATCGGAATCCTTGGCGTCGATATATCAAGCGAAGTCCAGTTTCGCGGTCACTTAGAGAGTAAGGCCATATTAGCCTCGAAGAAGCTTGGTGTGCTAAACAGATCGAGACAGTATTTTACTCCGGCCCACCGCCTGCAACTTTATAAGGCGCAGGTTCGGCCGCACATGGAATACTGTTCTCATCTCTATGCAGGTGCACCCCAGTACTAACTTTTGCCTCTTGACCGCATTCAACGGAGAGCGACTCGCATCATCGACTGCCAAGATATTTCTGATCGACTTGACACCTTGGCGTTGCGTAGAGATGTAGCTTCACTCTGCATCCTCTATCGCTTGTATCATGGGGAGTGTTCAGAGGAATTGTTCGGACTTATACCGGCTGCTGGTTTCCGCCATCGTCCTACGCGACAAAATATCCATCCCCATCACCTGGACGATTGGCACTCCCCCACTGTGCGCTTCTCCAGAAGCTTTTTGCCTCGCACAACCAGCTTATGAAACAAATTGTCGCCTGCCGTATTTCCGAACCGATACGACCTTCAAACCTTCAAGAAGAGAGCGTACCTCTACCTAAAAGGCCGGCAACGCACTTGTGACTCTTGAGTTGCGGGTGTCCATGGGCGGCGGTAGTCACTTACCATCAGGTGACCCGTCTACTCGTTTGCCCCTATCGCATAAAAAAAAAAAAAATACTTTAACAATAAAATCAATCAGTTAGCTTACTGCAGTCCACTGCTGGACATACGATTCTCCCAAAAGAAAGAAAAAGAAAGAGAGACAAAGTACTTTAAGAAGATATTAATTTTAAAATTGATTTATTACTTTTATTGATTATCCCGTTAACCCAAGATTCAAAAAAATATACCCCGTTTTAATATGGTTGAGCCTTATAAAAAGAAACGGGGAAACAAACAAATAGCCACTGTTCGTAAAATCACCGGATAGAACTAGTCATTGCCTTGCCGATCAGTCCAAGTTCTCGACAATGTTTGGAGATTTTAATAGCACTTGTTGCAAAAAGTGAGTAGAGTAGTCGATACGTCAGTATTGTAGCGACTGCTTATACAGGACTTTAAAGACACTTGCATTGGTTCAGCAGCGACTATCCAGAGAAACGCCACTTCATGACTCGGGTTCTCATTATTTTTCTCACTTTATGTCGAATGTATGCGAGAAAAAAAGACCACTCTACATTGCATACATTGATTACAGTAAAGCATTTGATTGCGTATCTCATAAAATCATATGGGAAAGCCTAACAACACAAGGGGTAGAAAAGAATACATTTCTGTTATCAAGAGTATATACAATAACAGCAAGAGCAGAATCAAACTAGAGACAACTGGGCCCTGGTTCCCGATAAAAACAGGAGTAAGACAGGGCGACTCTCTTTCACCATTGCTGTTTCTAGCAACACTAGAATCAATCATTAGTCTACTCAATTGGAAAGGTCGAGGTATTAAGATTAAAGATGCCTACCTAAGCCATCTAAGGTTTGCAGACGACTTGGTTCTCTTATCTGAAACAGGACAAGAAATCCAATATATGATAGAATCACTTAATTATGCCAGTAAATTAGTAGGTTTGGAAATGAACTTGTCCAAAACTATGTTGATGACTAACAGTGAAAAGAGAACAGTATACGTTGGTAGCGAACCCCTCAAATAAACAAAGCTACATATACCTGGGTAAACAAATTAGCTTTCACCACAATAGTAACCATCAAGAAGTAAAACGCAGGACACTGCTTACCTGGAACAAATACTGGGCACTGAAGGACATATTCAGGATGCATTGCCAGCATGCCGATCAAAATTAAAACTAAAGTACTAAACTCGCGCCTAATACAACTTCAATTCAACAAAAAGAAAGGATAAAATAATTGCATGTCAGTGGGGTATAGAACGCAGTATGCTGAATATTAGAAAAATGCAAAAAATAAGGCATAACAAAATTAGAAACATAACCAAGGCAAGGGATGGACTAGACCACGCTCAGTCACTAAAATGGAGGTGGGCCGGACATGTGGCGCGTCTACGTGACGAGAGATGGACGAAAACGGTAACCACATGGGCGGGTTGGGAAGACGACATCAAAAAAACAGCTGGCCCCAACTGGATTCAAGTAGCCCAAATCTAGAGAGGACTGGCTATCTTTGGAGGAGGCCTTCACCTACAGAGGAGTTCTTACAGAATGAAGAATAATAGTATAATAGTATAGGATTAAGGAAAAACTAACATAAGTAAATTTAGGAACCAAACTTAAGTACTAACAAAACTAAAAATTGTATGTAAGTAAACTAAACTTAATCTAATCTAACTTCTTGTTTTATAAGCTGTAAGAAATAAAAGGCTGTTTTATTTTTATTTTATTTTATTTATTTATTATGTCGAAATGAAGACTAGAAATGAATTGTTTTGATGGAAGTTCAACACAAAAAGAATTTTCTTAAGTAGGTGATCACACCTACTTAAGATTTTAGTTGCATTTTAGTAATGCATCAGCATTACTAAAATGCCATTCAAAAGAAATTGTTTAAGATTTTTTTTGTATTTTAAACCAAAAAATACGAACACATACATATATCGACAGTCACGTTACGAGTATACATATATATTTTTTCTTTAAATTTAATGTAATTACTTAAAAGCACCATAGAACAATGACGACTATAGTATGCATTATAGTTCATGAACAGTTCATCTTTTTATATATACATATGTATTTATTTTTTGAGATGAAAAGACTACTCCCGCACTAGGATCAATTCCTATGTCGCGGAGGACTGCACAAACATTCAAGCAACGGATATAAAGAATATCCAGACTCAGAACAGCCATTTGAGGATTACACAGTGTTGTCTGGTGCGGGGATCGAACCCACAACACTCGGCGCGGCAGCCTAGTGGCGAGGTGACCACTTAAACCGCTATGCCATCTATGCAGAATTGTTGTTGTATCATTTTGTATTTGTTGTGTATTTTCTTCTAATGATCGCTTCATTTTAATAAATTGTAAGGGATAAAATGTTTAATGCACCTACTTTAGTCATTTCTACATCACCCTAAGGTAGACTGGCAGAGAATGCCTTTGGCATTAAGTCCGCCTGGGTGCATTTTGTGTATTAAGTTTTAAATAAATAAAAGTTTTTTTTTCAGACCTCGTAATATATCATGTATAGTATCGACATAAAAACATACTTATATATATGAAAAGATGATTTGATGATTTCAAAATGGGCAAAGCTACCAAAAGCTACCTTTCATTCTCGTACCTCTTGTTCTCAATGTAAACTTAATTGAAGGTAAACATATTTTAACCCTCTCCAAAGGAACACTCACGTATACTCCTCACATAAAAAAAAATATACAGTTCAATAATTCCTTTAATTTGTAGTATGGTAGCGTTTCCAGGAAACTTCTACTTCAATATATTTTCTGCTTACATGAATCCTTTACCGGAGATTTCAGGTAATTTAAATCTGATCTGACCTTTCCCTTTCCGAGCATGTCCGGAAATAACATATATATTTATACGTATGTATTTTTATTAATCATACTACAATAGGTACAATTGGAATATTGAATATTCAGATTTTTTATGGATTTTAGGTATAAAAAAACTGGATTCGTCATCTACAGATTTAGATAATCAGAAAGACTCAGTGTCATATATGCTGAACGCATCATTCTATATATGCTGAACGTATCATTACGTATAATAAAATATTATTTAAATGAACATATTGAGATGCAGGCGTGTGCCAACTCAAAACTGTATTATTCTCTCTGTACTCAAACCTTTTCTCGAAAAGTTTCTATTGCCGATTTCAACATTTGCTTGAAGGACGGTCGCTGATACCAAGATTCACCCTTTGAGGTCTGTGTGATATGGCTACTTGAGTATTTTATTTGGATTTTTTTTCGTATATTGTTAAAATATTTGAAAAAAAAAGAACATTTTTAAACAACATCATCAATATCAACATATAAAAACATGTGCTATCTAATTTTAATTTTGGGTTGAAAATATTTTTAAAAACCTAATAATAAACATTACGGACAGTCACGTAAGGTGTTACGAAAAAGTCTCTTTGGTGGTATTGGGAGTGTGTATTGGATACTATAGCTCCTAGGCTCCGGTACCGTAGTGGTATACCGTAGGCTATGATATGGATCTCAATACTGACCCGTAAGCTGGAAACCCTTTACGTATGACCTCACTTAAGCTGGCAAAATATGTGCATTTTACAATAACGCTAACCGCTTCGGAGAAAATTTCACAAATACCACAACGCATTAAATCAAAAAGTAAAGTTGTTTTGAATGATTATAAAGTTAGTAAATACATACAGTAAATACATGAGTAATGAAGTATGTAATGCTGCTGCTGTTAAGAAAGGGGAGGTTAAATTTAAACGGCTGTTCAAAAATGTTTAATAATATATGTACCTAAAATGCTATGTGTACTTACGTACATGATTTCATAATAAAAGTCATTAGATTTTAAAACTTTGTGCTGAACTTATTCTGAAATTATTATTATTTTGTAAAATTTAATTATAATTTGTTTAATTATAAGTCGAAACGGTATCGAGTATTGTATGACATCTTCAAACAAACATTGATAGATTATCTGAAGTATATATCACACTACTCTTTTTTTTATAGTTAATAACCAACTTATTACAAGATAATTTTATTGTGCCTCTCTTACAAGACTTACGTCGTACAAGTATATATAATTCTTGATCGGAATTGAAAACGAGGCAAATCCATTTATAGACAATGCATAAAGTGTGTGAGCGGGCCTACGAGCATTTACTCCTATAGAGACCCAATACATGCGAATTTAAAAGAAAACAATTCTGTCAACTAGCTGCGATGCGGGGGGAGTTGTGATGCTCCGAAGTATTCCGTAAACGGCGCGTGGTAATTAATTTATACTTTAACTAAACAGTAAGTGACTTGTTGAACTTATGAGGATCTAATTTCATAAACAAGGCCCGGCCAATTTCTAATTTTTAAATATAAATGTCATCCTCGTGTCAATATATTTCTTTATTACACTTATCGTTAATTCAATAACATGATTGGTTTCTTTCTCGTAAAATTGATGATAGGTGTATTCCGGGAATAATTTATATTCTGCAAAGCTACTAAGAGCTTTATGGGTCAACCGTTCAGCTGTGATTTTCCTTTAGTCTCTGTTAATAAAATTTTGCCTGATTACAAACTCGCAACGACGACATATTTTAATGACCATTTTTGAGGTAAAAATTAATCCTCCATTGTCTTTGTAGAATATGAGACTCTTTTTATTTTCTCCTAATGACACTAAAGCCTTTACACAGGTATTGCATCAGATTTATTAAATTAATGCACTACTAACGTAGCCGGCAATATATTCTATCACATGTTCCGAAAACTGTAAGAGCTCGACAGACTCGAGGGCTTTCTCAATATCTTCTTGACTTTCGGTAACTCCAAAATCATCGTCATTATTTTCTGCTTGGCGTAGTCATATTTATTTTAGCTATCGCAGATAAGCAGTTTAAGCTTGATATTTTCTCTAATGCTATTCAATTACCCGTGAATGTTTCCACTAATTCTGTTTGGACCAAAATTTTTTTATATATCGTCTGAAACAAACGGGGAGTCGGGTTATCATTTGAACAACCAAGTAACCTTACATTGTTTACGTTGCACATACAATCTTGAAACATTCCTTTTGTTATCTCTATTGCGACACAAAACTCGAATCGATCAATTTAACCGTTTTGATTTGGTTTAGTTGTCTGATATTTGTAATTGCTGACAGCAAAAACTGTTTACATTTGTCTAATTTTTCAAATAACTTGACATGGTTGACTTTGTTCAAAGCACGTTTAAAACCATAACCAGGAATTAAGAACATCGAAAGGTAATTCATTAGTTGCACCATTCGAGCTGTAGCCTTGACCCCTTGAAATTCGGGTAATCTTAGCTACAAAAATTTAAAGCAGTGGCCACACTGAGGCTAATCAGTTGACTTGCTAATTTTGCCTACATTATATCCATTTTAAAATGTATATGCTTCGAAAGCAGTTTATTCGCTAGTTGAAAATATTATTTATCTTGCATTTCTTGTAAATGATGAACATAATTCCATTTTACACTATTCCTGTTTCTGTCCTTGAATTCTCTATTTTGTTCGAAAGCGTTTCGAAGCAATTTCAACATGTGGACAGGATCCAAGAAAATGATACGTCGTCAGTTCCAGTAACCAGATGCTTAAATTAAGTTTTCATGTTTTATGTGGTAAAATTACTGCCTAGCTGTCTGGCCCTTGCTACATTAACAGGACAACCATCAAATGTAAGTGCTTTGATTGTTATGTTAGACTCATGACACAATTCAATTGCTTGTAGAACTATATTTTATTTTTGTTCTGCATTAGAACTACACTACTACACTGTACAAGTGTAGCATTTCATTTTAGCATTCATTTTGGAATTCATTTTAGCTCTATGATTTAACACGTTGAATGATTCTTTTGTAAATCCTGTTTTCCCTTCTATAGTTTGATACAACTTAGATAATGTTTGCAATGAAGGCAGACATGTATCAAAAGTTCTCCTAACATACTTATATGCTTTAGTCGAATAAAATGCAAGAGTCATTGCAAATGACCTAAGTTCAGAAGAATATTTTTTTCTCAAAATATGGCCAGTTTTTATTTTCCGTCGTTTTACTTGTTCTTTATTGCACACGCCAATTTGATTTAAAATGTTAACATTTACTGTTGTAACGAAGTTTTAATTCGTGTTCTTTAATAATTGTCTTCAAAGAGGCTACTCTTTTTTTTAAATATCTATTTATTTTTCTCTTAATTTTTTTAACTGTTTGTTTTTATGATTAAGTTTTTCAGACATCTCTAAAATGTGTCTGCATAGTCTTTTTTTACTGGCAAATAAAATTTGGAAGGTGTGTCTATTTTTTATTCGATTTTGGTGTAGTAAATCCCGTGGGCTGAATTTCTTTAAGTGAGTTTTGAAGCAACTTCTGACGCATAATCTTGAAGTCAGTTTGAAGCTTCTTGAAGCTACTTCTTGTTATTTAAATAAATAACATGATACATGATATTCAAATACTGCACAAAAAACATTCTGATTACGTCACGTGCTAGCGCGATAACACGTGATTGAACCGGCACTTTTTAAAAACCATGCGCAGTTGTAAGAGCGGCGTTCGTTTGTCAACGGTTGAACCAGACATACCTAACGTCACAGCTAATGTGTCTTACTAATATTAAATTAAAATAATTGTCGTAGTAATAATAAGTTACATAATAGTGACGTGATAATTAGAGAAGTGTTTATTAACAAAAGCTTTGTTAGTTAAAAACTATTACTAAATTTTGTTATTACATAATTTTCTTAAAAGTGTAAACAATAAATAATCATGGCTAACGAAGATGGCATTTTCAATGTAAACACCCCTGTTCCTGCATATACGTATATTTACCACTATTTTATTAATATCAATTCAAACATTAAAAAAATCACAATTAATAATAATAAAATGACTAAAATCATTATTACGAATTATATATATTATGAAACATTATATAAGAGATGCATATCAATTGAAAATGCTGATACTGAAAAAAAAAAACCCAGCAAATCTGTAGTTTAATTAAGCGAGGGGTAGTCTTTAGTTAGCCTAGCTTTCTGCCTTTAGTTTTATTACTAGCATATTAAACCGTCTTGTTAAGCTCCTTTCATTTCAGGCGTGACCGTATGTTAACCTTGTCACGACCCTCCTCTATTTATTGCATTTGATTCGTAGGCTCTTGACCCATGTAATAAACTTTCCTTACTGTAACAGTCAATCACTGATGAGAATACAACACATGAGGAGAACATAATTTTAATATTAAATATATTCTGGCTTTCTACTGCATACGTGAGACTATATAAAAATTGGTAAATTATGGTGGTATGTGTAAATAAGTGTTTGGGAGCTTTTAAGTGATTCCTATGTTTTAAGTTGTTTTTAAAAATGAACAGAAGACAAAAATAGAGACTACTTTTTTATTAGGATAACGTTCATAGCCGTAGAAACATGCAAATATTAACTTACCCGTAGTAAGAGCAAGTAATTTCTCGTAGCAGGATATTAAACTAAGCGTCTGCTCGCATTTTAATTGCCAGATGCCGTCGGCGAGTCTCCGTTAATTAAAAGAAATGCATTTTAAGTTCATCCAGCGCCTACTGTCATTCATTTTGATGCACTTAGCTTTTGATTAGAAAGCAGGTGCGACAAAAAAACGTTTTTTAAAACTTAAGTGGATGTTATTGTAAATATGTATGGGCTTACGTAGGCACTTACCGTGACGTAGATATACACAGTTACATATATATTTTTATGGCATAGGGGGCAATGGAGTACAGTGGTCACCTAGTGGTAAGTGACAGCACATCTGCAAGTCGAGAGTCTCATATGGGCTGCCGTCTTGGAGGAGAGGAGAAAGAGAAGAGTGGGGGAGGGGAGTTAGAACTCTGGTAAACTCACTCACTCTGTTAAAAATGTTTTGTTTATAAGACAACTTCCGCATCAGAAATAATTTCTGTGTTGCGGGGGGCTTAACAAAGATTAAATAAACGGTCACAAAGAACATCCAGACCTGCGACAACTATTTGTGGATCACACAAAGTTTTGTATTGTGTGGGAATCGAACCTACGACCTCTAGTTTAGCAGTCAGGGTCACTAACAACTAGACCAACAGGGCCGTCAATACAATACAGTATACGTGCTAATAATAATCATTTGGCATATTTCTATAGTTTTGAAAAGTACACATCAACGATTTGCAATATCATATTCACTCACAAAAATGTCGTCTGAAAGTGGATACGACAAAAATATGAAATGAATATATTATATATTTATATTGAATTTGATACAAATAATCCTTATCCCTTCAGAATGTGCTTATCGTTTCTTTGATCTACACTATCATAACCCTTCAGCGGATATAATACGAAGTAACGTGTTTATTTTGTCTCCTTTGAGGAAAAGGGGGGGGGGGGGTCAGGCGTGTGGTACCCTCACTCAGCGGCAAATACAACGCAGACGTTATACTACCGGTTTTCAGTGGTACCGGTGTATTACTACATTCCAGCTGGCCTGGCCACGATATTAATGTATTTATTACCAAATAATTACTAATAGTTTAATCTGTTAATCGGCATTCAGATTAATTTTCTATCCAGTTTGATTCAAAAGTTATACTCGTAAGTGTAACTAATTCGATTTTAAATACATAATTCGAGCATACTTCAGCACCCCTCTCGGGGAAAACTACCTATTGAAAATGGTAAAACCTCTATTTTTCCTTGATTCCGTCTATTGCTCAGCTTTCTCTATTTCACATACAAAATTACGGATCGAAATCTAAATTAAATAATTGAAAATAATAATTACCTTTAGTTGTGATACTGTTTTAAATTCTATGACATGTGTCATAGGTTGGATAAGTGTCAAGTGAAATCAGCACCTTTTTAGTAAACGTCAAAACGGTAACTACATTTTTTATAGAGTGCCGAGGCGTGACATCACGCCTTAGTATAAAAAGACGACTATAAAATAAATTGACTGACAGGCTTCTTGTTCTTGTAATCTTAATGCAAGACTTAGTGAAATAATGTATTCTAAACATAGTCGTCTAATCTTTTATTTAACTATGTCAGTAAACTTAAACATGTCTATAACAGGTTATAGAATCGATTAAATTACTGGTGTTATAAGCTCTATGACGTATGAAATCTATTCTTAACATAAAATACTAACTTAATTAAGAATTTATATTCCAACGCAGGGTATTGTAAAATATTATATAAATGTATTTACTTACCATATCTTAGATTTTGGATCTTTGGTTAGTGACCCTGACCGCTAAGTTAGAGGTCGTGGGTTCGATACCCACCCACAAATATTTGTTTAGTGAGTACGAGCACTTGTTCTGGGTATGTTTTATCTATAATATGTATGTATTTAGATATATCTAAGTCTGTTTATCAGCAGTGTGGTTACCATAGCACAAGCTCTGCTTAGTTTGGGATCACGAAGCCGAATGTGAGATGCTTGAAGTTATTATTATTATATCTTTATTAATGTTAACTTTGTAACAGCCCGCAGCAATATTAGAACATGACTAAATTCACGGGCATCTCCGGGAAATTGTAGGACTACCATGACCAAACTAGCAATTCAATACAGTTTTCCTACAGTTTACAGTAACTGCTGTGCTCGTGAAAGTCGCTTCGTAATGTTTCATACCATATGCTCCACCCGTTCCCCCACATTATTATTTGTCAATGAATATTCTATCTAATACAAATAGAATTTGATTTGAGAATCTAAGTGATAGTTTAAACAAACAAATAAGAAACTCTTCATCTGTATTTAACGCAACAACGTAGGCACATGTTATTAGTATTCTTGTTTTGTATGAAGAAGTATAATATAAGTCTTAAAGCTGCGGTGACCGCTATCTATAAGGCGAGAAATATACTTAGCTATTCATTGACTTGCGTAAAACTTTTTCTTAGCGTTAATAAATAAGCACATCAGCGTTTTAACAAAATTTAAGCCATTAATATCCATATTACTTGTTTATTGTAAATACACAAAGCAATAAACTTGTATTTTTAATGACTTAATTTTTCACTTTACAGGGGAAATACTTTCGTTATATTAAAACAGTAGTACAAAGGATATTAAAATACAACACAAAATGTGAACTGAGAACTTCTCCTTTGATTTGAAGTTATTTGAATACTATTAGATTTAAACTTGGATCATTCATTCTGAGTCTTTCATACTAATAGAAGTGCAAGTGATAAAGGCGTCGACAGTGTTCAAGAATAATATTTAGGATCGAATTTACAAAATAAGTTGTTGTAACTACATGGCAGGTATAATAGTGCTCCTAGAACTAATTATTTTAATATTAGGTTGGCAACTAATAAACCCGCCACTTTTTTTGATCAGCTTCTAAAACGTTATAGAACTATCTCGAATTTCTTCGAGTAGTATATAAATAAAGCAAGAGTTGTATGTTAGATCAGTTGACAACTGGATCTCGAATTGTGAAACTACAGTAAATTATTGATATTTCTCGAAGAGAACTTCGGCTGCTATTACTTCACGCATTTGGCTTAGGTCGAAAAGCGACGGAGCAGTGCGCAATATATGTGCAACGATGGGCGAAGGCGTGCTCTCTTACGATAACATCAAACATTGGTTTAGAAGATTTAAGGATTGAAATTATGACCTATCTGATGATCCTCATCGAGGATAACCTCCTACAATAGATGTAGATGAATTAAAAAGACTCATAGAAATGTATCCCAGGTTCACTTCACGTTGTCTGGCAGAGCAGCTTCAGTGTTCTCATACTGACATTTGTCATACTGACGTAGAAAAACAACTCCACACTTTAGAAAAGACCTGGAAATATACAGTTTGGTTGCCACATGAGTCGATGCCGTTTCAACTTCAGAAAAGAGCTAACGTGTGCATGGAACTACTTAGTTATCATCGTACCAATGAGTGGCTGAAGGATGTAATTACGTTGGATGAAAATGGGTTATGTACATAAATTTTTCGCGTAAGCGCCAGTTGCTTGGACCTGGAGAAGCAGGAGTACCGACGCCAAAATCTAAAACGAGTAAAAAAGTTATTTGAAGTGTGTGGTGGGGAATAAACGGAATTATATACTGTGAGCTGTTGCCATCTAATACTACAATCACGGCCAATATTTATTGTGACCAACTGGATAAAGTAGCAGCGAGATTACCGAAAAATTGACGACTCGACCACATGTAGCAAAAGCGACTCTTGAAAAATTACTTTCGCTGGGCTGGGCTGTCCTTCCTCACCCACCGTACTCTCCAGACATTATGCTCTTAGATTATCATCTATTTCGTTTTCTACCCCCCTACTTAGCAGATAAAAAATTTAAAAATGAAGACCAGCTTAAAAGTGACCTTACCACCTTTTTTGATCAAAATACAAAGATGGCGGGTTTATTAGTTGCCAACCTAATAGATTACCATTCCATAAAATAACGTTATTCTCAATAGCAGATCTGTATGTAGGGTCGTGTCTTTACTGTTTATATCTTTGTAGCATTAGCTACTATATAACACGTTTTGTACTTACCCAAAACATATAATAATATAAGTAACGTATTAAATAAGTGTAGTTTAGATATATTATAACTATTACATATTTAGATATACCAATAAAAATACTAAAATAAATTTATTTCCTAAAACATTTACATACATATAGACAAACCTTAATGTTTTCGGATTAGTTATAAATGTTTTAATATGAGGAATGCAGAACCGGATCAAGCCGCGAGCGACGACCGAGGGCTAGCGCAGGCGGCGCTAGCCAGTCGCTCTAATACTTCGACGCCTTTCGTATGTTCGTCGCGCTTGTGTTGGTTGCATTCCGCATATTAGATACTCCTGTGCTTATTCTTTTCTATGAAATACTAAATTACTATAACTGTACTAATGCTATCCTCTCGTTCTATTCTCCTTCTAAGTTAACCTTGTGTCTGCTATCTGTGTACCTACTACAATAAACTTTTCGTTTTTACTACAGGAACTTTTCTTTCTGAACAACTCTTCACCTTCATATAATAAACAACATGACGAATGTTTACAATGGCTAAAAAACCAGACGTATCTTGTATGTGCTTGCCCCCAATGACATGCACATACAATATTTTTTTAGTACTTTTTTGATTATTATATAGCAGGACAGACGAACAGATGGGTCACCTGATGGTAAGTGATAACCTCCGTCCATGGACATATGTAAAGAGTTGTTGTTGTAAGTGCGCTGACCGCTTTTGAGGGTGATAAGGGATGGGGGATGTGGGATGCGAGGAAGGAAAAGAAGAGAAGGGATAAGGGGAAAGGAAAGAGGAGAGGGGGAGTTAGGCTTCCGGAAACCTCTCTAATTTTAGGGGAAAGCCAACGCAAGCCTTGCTTCACAACTGGTTTTCTGTGAGGCCGTGGTATCGCACCGGTCAAGCCAGTCCATTTATGCCTACGCATTAGATTTTTGGTGTGGTCACCTGCAAATGAGGTGGCTAGGCTCTGCAAAGTTTCCCCCGGAGGTTTCCACCTAAGGGGATCCCGGGTCGCCTATAGTAAACCTATTTGTGACGGAACACTATGTGGATTTAGTCGGTCATAGTCCGACATATCAGTTCACCCTCAGCTTCGGTGAGGTTTCCACACTACAAAAAATTAAATTTTAAAATTACAAATCAAAAATGAATTTTAGATTAGACTCGATTAGAAAATCCTTACTGTACAGTATAGGAATTACAATAAATGTTAATTAAACATTAACGTATTGTACAATGGACGGTCTTATCGCTAAAAGCCAGACAACTTTAGGATGGATTTAGTGTCAAGAGAGAGTGGTAGCTGAGGTATTTTAAATAAATAAAAAATATGATGATAATATAACGTTAATAAATGAAGTGTAATTTCCATCAGTCTATTATTAAAATATCACTATAATTCAAAATATGAATTACTCATTAATAAGTAACATAAATATATACATATATATATACTCACGCCTATATCCAAGAAAGGGTAGGCAGGAAGCATCAAACGCTCACATTTTGCCTACCATAATATAATTTAGTCCCACTTACTTAATAGGAGTAAGCCTATTGTTGTCAACCGGGGAGCTCTTCGTCATCTCGGCACTTGAAAACCGGCACCTTTTGTCGAGTTGCCCCAAATTATTTTAATTTATTTTTCATTCGTGTCGTGCCGAGATGACGAAAGTCCTAGCGGGCACTACTTAAACATTCTATCGGATCGTATTCACCTTTTTTATGCCTTTATACTACAGCAATATATTAAAATAATATGATCTATGCAAGTGGCGGTAACGAAACCATTCCGCGATTGTGAAAGACAGCACAACGCCATCTATTGAGGATCTACCAAATTTTACATTTAGATCAATCGATACTTTTCTCAAATTTGTTCATATTAAATAGCCTTAGTCGCCTTTTACGACATCCACTAGAAGAGATAGGATAGCGCTATTTTACTCCACTGAAAACTACACGGCTTTATATTAAACAGATGAAATAATACTACTTTTATACTTTTATAACTTATTAAATTAAAACTATAATCTCGAAGAAATTAAATAAGCGAGTTTTAAATTAACGAATTCGTTTGTCCATGTTGCTCATACCTATATGTCAAATAATAAAACGTTCAAAGCTAACAAAATAAGTAAAAGGTAAAAGTACAAGGTAAAAGATTTTATTAAAAAACGTTTTACAAACGTAATTATCAAGCGGTTAAATGGTTCGTACGAAATGATATTCTTTTTTTTCTGTCGTAATTATAACATAACATAATTATTATTGAGAAAGCTCGCTTAAATGTGGCCAGCATAGTGAATAATAGTACAAATAAAAAAAAAGAGAATTGAAAAACTCTCAAACGCCTTACTTATATGACGAACACATATATATGTTATATGTCGCCTGCCGTATTTCTGGACCGATACGCCATTCAAACCTTAAAGAAAAGAGCGTATTCCTACCTTAAAAGCCGGCAACGCACTTGTGAGTTGCGGGTGTCCATGGGCGGCGGTAGTCACTTACCATCAGGTGACCTGTCTGCTCGTATGGAATCTATCGCATAAAAAAAAATGAAAATGTAGAGTATATGTTACGTTTACAAATGTTTGTTAATATGTGTATTTATATACGTATGTTGGTGTATCTGTGCAATACAAGTAATGTATTCACTTTTTAATGGCATATGGTGAAAACGAGCAGACCAATCCCCTGATACTGTTTTAAATTCATACGGTAAAAATTACCTTACTTGTGCAATATTTCAAAAGTAATGTATGGCTTTATCTACAGAGCATATTTTTCTAAAGCCATTTTTCAAAAACATTTCGTTGCTCATTCATGCACAGGAAGGCGGAGGTGAAATTTTTAAATTTATTGCGAAAGCTATGAAACGGCGGTGGTACTATAATGGGATTGCTTAAGTTACAGTAGAAACTGTTCGAAACATGAATGTCTTACTGTCTTTAAAAGTACTATTTTAAAAGCATCTAACGATTCTTTTGATGAATCTAATTTTGATTAATCTTTGCGTGGGAAGTTTTTAATTATCTTTACATTTTTTATCATATAACTTAAAAATAAATGATTCACTATATTGCGTCGTTAGTAGTCATACATTGTTTAAACAACGCTTACTACAAAATACATCGCATTGTATATCTGTCCGACAGTATTTACAGACAATGTCCGGTTGATGACAATAGGTTTGCCCTAAGTAAGTCTGACTAAATGATGGTTTGCAAAATGTAGGTATTTCATACGTCACTGGCTATATCCCCAAAGGGGTGAGTGTGTGTAGATGAGTGATTATATGTGTGTATTTAAAAAACACGGCTTTGTTAAGAGTAAAATCAGCGTTTCCTCATATGTATTCAAACAAAGGTAACAATAGGTAGGTTAATACAAATGTCACTTGATTTTTTATTTTAATGCTATTTTTGCTAGATATGGATTTTGTTTTGGTTATAATTAGTAATGTTATGATTTTTTACAGGCTTTGGTAACTGTTAATTAACAGGTTGAATATATTTATAAATTAAAAAAATTAATACCTTAATACCTTTTAAAAATATAATAGAGAACACTGTTCATTACACCAGCTTTCAGACATAAAAAAACATCAAAATCGGTCTATTCGTTTAGGAGTTACAATACGGATAGACATACACACTTAGACAGATACACACATTCAGACAGACACATCCAAATTATTACTTTTTGGTCGGCGGTTAAACACAAGAAATGTGACTCGGATTATAGATTATTTATAACAAATTTTTCTATCGCACTTTTTACAATAACGCTGCAAACAGTCTACTAAATTAAATCATAATATGGCCTGCATTTTTAAAATTATTCAGATTTGTATATTTTTTGTAGTTTTCGAAAGATAGAAATTCGAGTCTACTCAGTATTTTTTTAATCCTTTCCATTTTTTCCTATGACTAAAGCTTATTAATTTTTACTTAAAAAAATAAAGTAAAAGCTGTTAACAAGCGTATAAGAAAAATATTACGCTTCTTTAAATCTAGACGAAACTGAATGAAGAAACGAGTGTGTGTCTGCCGGGTTTAACACTCACTCATTTAATGTTTTCACAGAGATTTAATATCTATTAATTACCTAAGGCCCCGGCCATAAATCCTCTCATACAGGTTTGGATATATCCCACAAAATATACAGGAGAAAAATAATGAAGAAAATGTTGGAGAAAAATGTAATTAATTAATTTATTGTTAAGGTCTTGATGTTGGTGACCAAATAAAAGTCAGACTGTAATTAACCCTGGTATATATTCTTACAAGTAGGTACAACTATGTAAGGCAGTGTACCCGATCGGGTCGGTAAAGTAAGTGTCCGTGTTATATGTGTCCGGTGGTTTAATAAGGAGTGGGAGCTTTTGCGCCCGCGCCCGCACCCCTCCTTGCCTCTCGGTCACCTCGGTGCCTCTAGCTAGTTGCTCAGCTGGTACAAAACGCCGGCCGCATTGTGAGGATCCACATTTGATTCTCGACATATTCCCCCCAGGATGAGGAATTAAGAGTCTTGAGCTGGAAGAGGACAAATGTTATTATAGGCTCTTCGTATGATGCCTCCTATCGTTTTTATAGCAGTGACACGACTGATGTCATTGACACCAGGATAAACCTTAATGATCCTTCCAAGCGGCCATAATAAGGGTGGAAGGTCATCTCTTCAATGAGGACCAGGACATTGGGTTTGAGCTAATTGTTTGAAGATGTAAGCCACTTCGTCCGTTTTTGAAGATTGGAGATATATGCACTGCTAAAACGAGCCCAAAAATATTGTCGGATGTACTCAATTCTTTTGTAGCGATCATTGCTGGTTATATCTCTCTCGAAAACTTGTGGATGTGGAGAAGAAGTGAGTGGTCGTCCTATTAAAATATGATAAGCTTGAAACATTAATTTGGTTACTTATCTAACCTACCACCTACCCGAATGATTTGATTTTCATCAGCAAATGGTTACAAATATAGTAATCGATTTTACTTTTTTTGGAATCTTTCCTGGCCTCAGAATAAGAGACTCAGGGCCTCGTTCACCATCTTCAAGTAAAGTATTGATTAGTTAATTGCCAGTAAACTTTAATTGGCCAGTAAAAGTTACAAGTAGCTGCTGTCAATTTCACAAACGAAAATAGAGCTTCGAGGAACAACTTGCCGGTTAAGTGAATGATCTAACAAAGCATACATTTCAATCGTTCAAATTTACGTCAAATGTCATTCGTGCAACGTCATCTGTTGTCATTTTCGTGTTATTTAATTTTGCCTTTGCCGGGAACAGCTTGAGCGTGTGATTTTTTTTTAACTGTTAAGTTGCAATAAGTGAATTACGTTTTAGGTGATATTGTGTGTTTAATAAAGTTATCTGCACTAGGGTTACTGCAGACTTCCACAGACGAAATCTAGCAAAGAAATCCGTTTCATCTAGATCCGTTAAATAATCAACACGAAATTTAAATACACGAATCCTAGGCATCCGTTACGTAGATGAACTCTCTAGTTCATCTAGTTGATGATCAATGAAATCAAATAAATCCATTTTTAATTATTTCTTTAGGATTTTATTCTCGTAGACACCCACTAAACGTCAACGTGGTATATAATAATCCTTTAAGTAATGACGCTACTTGGCAGATGATGTGGCAAGTAAGTTAACGGTCGATTAATCCTATGATTAACGCTACTTGAAGATCGTGAAATTGACATTTTAAGTTACTGGCCACTTGAAGATGGTGAAAAAGGCCCTCAGTTTAAAACATTTCAGACTGAGCTTAGAAGATAATAATATTTAATGAATGTTGTAACTCTAGATTATTAAGATGAATGGTAAATTTATTTGATTTCTTTTTATTTCTTAAGTTGTATATAAATCTTAGTATGTAAGGCACTACTCTCTGAAATTTATAAAAGTTTGAAGATTTATTAATAAGATAAAAAATATATTATAGTTTTTATTATTATTGCTTAAAATTTATTTTGAAGATAAGCATATTTTTTCATCGCGTTTAAAATAATAATTATATATATATATTAATATTATTACTAATTTGTTGGTTTTATTTGTATTTGGCATTTGGGGCCATTGAGAATGATCCAACATGATATACTCAGGACCTTGCGACCACAACAACGAATCCTTCAATTGATCTGCCGGTAAGCCTCGCGATACAAGGTCAGCAGCTATGACCAGAAGTTTTTTCCTGAATTTCGTTAACACGATTACAAACAAATTGTTTATATTGGTTAGGCTGCGATGATAGCCACCCCAAAACTACAGTGGAGTCGCATCAGAAATAAGATAAATTTATATTTATCGTTAGTGCGTTTATCTTGCCCACAAATTTATAGAAACATATAACACAAATATTTTTTATTTTCAGAAAATAGATAATAAACTACATATAAAGATAAAAAAAGATTTAATATATTAAAAAACGATAATCTACTGCGGCCAGTGTCCACGTTCTTGAATGATGTATTTAATGAACACACATGCTTGAAATATGATCGCAATAGACGCAACTGCCTCATTAAAAATACCTTTTGCGTAATAAACACAATTTGTTTCAGATAAGCATTATGGAATATCGTAAAATGATGAATGATAATTAACGCAATAATAAAACTATGTATGTATATATGTATATATATATAAATAATAATAAAATATATAATAATAATATATATTGTATATATTATATATAAACAAATGAATTAAAAACAATCTATTCGATATTTAACTAGTGGTACAATCAATTATTGTCAACTGTATGATAAAAATCTACTAAAATTACTGTCGCATACTTTCGCGATAGAGCATTTATATTTTTATAATTAAACGCGATCGACGCTCTTATTTTGTATAAACACTTAGATTCTTAATCATCTTACTCTTATCTAAGGGTTACTCTATCTATCTACTTAAGAGCTATTGGAGCTGCTATTGGAGCAATAACCATTCTTCTCTATTCAATGCGGTCTCTTAGACACACTGATAATTCTCGACTCCAACTTTTTCGTTTAATTTGTATATTTAGACTATTTAAATAAAACAAAACATTACTAAAAAAATTGAACCAAATCATTAGTGCTGTTTTTAAATCGTTTCGTTACACCAGGGATATTTATACAAGAGTTGCTTGCTACAAGGGCGAAATGCATTTAACTTAACGGTATTCCCATGTGTCACACTGTATCTTTATGTCTTTGATTTTTGTTTTGACTTGATTTGACTGTACGAATAACGCAGTGGTTTAAGTGGTCACCTCGCCAATTTCTTCGCTGCCGCGCCGAGTGTGGTGGGTGCGATCCCCACACGGGACAACACTTTGTGTAGTCCTCAAACTTTCGTACTGAATCTGGGTGTTCTTTGTGTCCGTCCGCTATTTAAATATTAAAGTCCCCAAACAGTCCAAAAACAAAAAAAAAAAAAAAACGTTATAAACGGGACATTACACATTACACGTACATTGTTATAAACGGAATTTAACTTGCTGTTTACTTACAACCATAAAATGTCTGGGTATAGCAGTATTCTGTCTCTTTGTGTATAATTTTATTTACATAGATACATGCACTTACACCTATATCCCCGAGGGGGTAAACAGTAGCGTCTTACTTTGTCCACGACAATGTATTGCCACTTACAGGGGTAAGCCAATCGCCGTCATTCGGGCTGGTAGATAACTGACCGATCCCTTAGTCGCCCTTGATGACACCCACGGGAACCAACGGAGTGGCCCTTTTCTGCCCCATCGAGATTCACACGGCTAATTGTCACTTTATACTAGATAAATATCTCCCCTGTCCCTATCGTTAATTACCTACTCTTTCCGAGCGCCGCACCGACTACTACATCTGAAAATGAACTTAAGTATTAGTCAAGACGGTTACGTTCTATTAAAAAAATAAGTAGTTAGTTATTAAATAGATTTTATATTATTTATAATAATATTTACTAAATTTGATAATTTTATACAAAACCTCTTCATTAAATTACATATTTAATTAATAAAAACAACAACTTTATTGTTTGAACTGCTGACATAAATTCTAGCTGACTCAAAGTAAATTGGATAGTATTGAAATCTCTATAGTTTGTGAGCTCATTGTAGGTTTAAATCACTTAGTAATTTTACCCATTCTGGAATTCACTTTGGGTCAGACTGAAAGTTTGTTCAATAGTTAGAAAAGCAGCCGATAAAAAAAAACTAATTAGGAGCAACTTATGAATCTGTAGAAATGTAATGAATTCATACGTTTGTTTGTGTCGTGCTTCGAAAAAGACTTTTGTTGCGATCTTACCCAACAACAATGTTACGATAGATTATCTCGTGCCACTATTTACAACTGATTTGATAGGCTCAAACGTGGTCAAAACATACTCACTGGTGATTCTCGTGAAAGACGTCCTTTTACAGCGACTACTGAAGATATCCTGAGTGCTGTGCTAATGATAGAAGCTGATAGATGAGTGACATATCAACAGATTTGGGCAGCTTTAGGCATTGGTAGGTTTAGGCGTCAGAAAGCTTTGTATTAGCTTTGTAAAGCTGGATTGTTTGTAGAGAAATGCAGAAGTTAAGGAAAAAACATGATTGCCTCATTCTTTTTAATGACGGGTCCTTTCACAACAATCGCTCTAGAAGATAAAAGAACTGTTACTGCAGATTGGTATGTCAGTCATTGTTTACTAGTTGTCTTGGAAAATGTTAGACAGCAGCGTCCAAGAAGCAGAATCCTACTCAACCACGACAAGAATTGATTCTTATAAGAGTTTTTTTTTAATTAGTTTTAAAGTGTACTATATTTTGTTTTGTATTTCAATGCTAAAATTTTAATATATAACATTATATTACAATACACTACAATTTTTAATATATAACATTTTGCATAATAAAAAATTGTAGTATTATAATACAATTTAAGTAATGCAATTTAATTTTCATAAAACGAGATCGTCAAAAGTCTTTAATAAGGCTGTATTTCATAAAATTATTTCTTAATTTACAATATAAGTTAAATTGTGCAATTAACGAGTACTCAATTCAAATTTTAATAAGTAGATTAACAAGATTGAATAAATATTATATTTCAACTGAATTCAATGGAATTAATCACGTTCCAATAGCGCTAAACTTTGAATTCTCTTTTTGTCCTATTTTAATAAATGTATTCAGAACAAATGCAAACATGAATACCACACTTAACTGTGGATATATTAAATTTAGGTGTGTAAATACACCGGTGCTTCCCTTCACCCCCTGTGTGTGAATGTATCACAACTGAAAACAATAAATTAATAATCCTTAAAAATCTACTTAAATACGATATTAGAAACATATTATAATGATTAGTATGAACCTTTTATACAGGAATAATCGGTGTCGGGACATATTTGAGTATTTTGCCGGGTCCTGTGTTCGTGCTCTGGTAGGAGTAACTCCGGATCACAAGGGTCACTCAGTTTTATTACAAACAATCATAAAAGAAACTGATACTTTATTATAAATACAAGTTCTCTTTCTATAATATTATATAAGTTTACTGTTATTAGTGTTTATTAGTGTAAACTTATTTCAATACAAGCTAAATTTAACTAATATATTTTCTACAATTCTTTGTTATTATTATCCAGCCATGCATAGTATGCCTATGAAATTTTAGTTTAGTTTTAAAGTGAAAATACGTGACACCTCTGTTATATTCCGTTAAGTTGACAGGCTAGTGCTCTCATTACACTTGTCACAAAATGCATTGACAAAGTTAAGCCATTAATTTGAACCTACGACCTCATTTGAATTGTTTCTGCAACGCAATTGGCTTACTCTGATCCTATGTAAATGAGGAACTTTTGCCATTGGATGTTTCAGTGTAATCGTTAGACGTTGGCAAATGTACCTTTGTAGATTAAAAGGCTTCTATGAGTTGTAGAAATGATACATCGTACAGGGTTATACCTACAGCTACTTTACTTTTATTTGGGTATCGTCTTTTGCTGTACCCACAAAATGTGCATGCAAAATTATATTATGATTAGGGTTAGGTCATGAAAGCGTGGAAAGCAAAGAAACACTTTTGAATAATATTGTATATTAGTCATAATACTAATATACTCTAACCTACCCTATCTACCTGCTTTAGGTAATGCGACATAAACACATTTTAACATTCCGATTCCTATGTTTTTTTAACATCCGGCATTATCCGGCTTATATGGAAGTGAAAGTCGCTTGGAATGAACTTAACTTGACGGTCCGCGCTTGGAGTAAAGGCTCTTAAATGAATGTCTAAGAAATTCCCCATTTTAGCTGCCCAATTATATTTTTTATAGTTGTATAACAACTGGAATAAACCTTGTTTTGTCTCTGCATCGCCCTAAGGTCGGCTGGTAGAAAATGCCTACGGCATTAAGTCCATCTTTGTCACACATTGTGCATAAAGTATAAAAAAAAAAAAACATAAAATACTTGACTCGAAAAGACCTTGACTGCTAAGCCAGAGGGTTCAATTTCCATCCAGCATATATATTTGTATGATGAACACGAGTATTTGTGCTCTGTCTAGGTGTAACTTATCCATAAGATGTATGTATTTAGTATTTTTATCAGCACTCTGGGTATCATAGTTACAGAGGTTGAAAAACATTTAAAGAATGAACATAAAAGAAACCCAAACTCAGAATGAAGAAGTTTTTTGTAGAATTATTTAGGACAAATATTTTTGTCTCTTGCGAGAATCAACCCCATGACCTACAAATTAGCAGTCAGAATCACTAACCACTAGACTAGACAAACTGATTGGTGTTAATAAAAATGAATGTTTAGATTATGGAGAGGCTTTTTACAATAATCCTTTATTTTCAATATTAAGGAAAAAATTATAATACACAGCCACAGTTTTAAAGAAATACTTTTTATAAGATTATATTTCTATTATAATTAGTTCTATACATATTTAATGATAAAAGCGTTGGTGCATTTATCAATCACAATTCTGCTAAGTTTTTAAAGATTGCTTGATATTTTATTTTTTATCCTTTTATCAGTATATTGGCATTCTTAAGTGTTATGTTATTTTATAACTTACGGTAAATATATTATAAAATAAAATACAGTCTTCACAGAAAAACACTTTGGTGTGGCCCAATTTACTCGTATAGTATAAAAGTACATACATATGTACGCATCGGAAACCAAGGTTCATTCCCGTAAACTTTGAAGGTGCGGCTTTTAAAGAATGCGGATGATTGAATATTAAATTGATGCATTGATCTATTAAATAGTTATAATAGTATTGAGTTATTGAGACATTAAATTGAAAGTAAATTACAAGATTTCAGCAGTTGCCATAATCAATACATTTGCATTTCTGAACAGCCGTCGGTTCAAAACTATCTGAGAACAGTAAACTAGTATAGTTGTATCATTGCAATTCACGCTTTCAATGCAAATTAGCCACAAACTCTATCTAGACTATCTGCAATTTAGATAACTTATGAGAATTTTCATTTAGCACAGTTGACACTTGATATAATTTATAACTTCATATCGCCTTTTTATCTTCCTGATTAGTTTACCGTAGGTGATATAAATCTTGTAATGATAAGATGTTGCCTAATAGTGTAATATTATTAGTTTCGTATATGTACATACCTGTATACTCTCAGACCCCTATCCCCTGAGGGGTTGGCAGAGGTTCACAGAACATCCACATTTTGCCAATTAAATGTTGGTTCCACTATGTATTATCCAATAAATGCATAGTTATCTAAAATATTTTAAGAACTGTTTCTCGTTATGACAGTCAGATAAACTAGCTCACTTTCAAGCCTTTATGACAGATGTAATAATCTTCTTCATCTAATAAATGGCGAGTTTTTCTCTATCTAATCCAAAGAGAAAAGGTGATGACTTCAAATAAGCTTCAAAAGATTGAAGGTAAATTTTAACTGTATTGTTTAACCTCCCGAAACATTTTTAAAATTAACAAAAGCTTATCGTTACAAAACTTCTAAATTCGAAGACTTGACACAAAACACCAAAGCACAAAATTTCTTTATTATTCAAGCAAAAAGAAAATTGTCTAAAACAAAAGTCTGCGGCATTCGATTACTCCACTGTCATAGTTCATGAATAAGAAATAACAGACCTGGTGGTAGGTAAATTTTAATCATTCAAATTGCAGGAAAGGTTTTATGATTTACAATGCAAATATATTGGGTATGATGGACTTTACGGTACGGACTAGTTAGGAAACTAATTTAGCTGATCCAACGTTCAAATCACTTTGCATATATTAAAAGAAGTTTATTATTCATTATAAGCTCACAAAATAGCATTTTTCACGTTGAGTTAGTTAAAAATAGCTTTGAAGGACCTTTTGCTTGTGATTTAGTGGCTGTGACGTAAAATCAGAATGTGTTGATTGAAAGGAAAGCATCTAATACTCACCCGCTTGATGTGCACGCGGTTATGTTTTATTTTTTTTTTGTTTATCTTTTTTGCTCTCAATCAACAGAGTTTTACATTTTCATTTAATTTTGTTTGTCACAAAGGTCCAGAAAGTTTCCAGAAGGATTTCGATTTCGTGTTCAAGTGAGTTGTTGTTCAAAGATGAATTGTATCAGGAGAGTCTTCAAACCGCCATGTTGTATTCGTTAAAATAGTGTTGTTAGTTGGGAGAGACTGTTTGGACCGTTACTAAAAGTTTGTGAGTTAGTTCACAGCCATAGACTTAATAGTAAATCGAACAGGTCAACCATTCTAAGTGACTACCGCCACTAATATTACCGGTAACCTTGTTACATTTTATCTTCCACTATAAGTTCGAAGCAGGATGTCTGACGAGGATATTTCTTTTGTATCTTTACGTACTCCTAACTGACACTTGAGGTATATATTATTGTTGTGAAGTTTTAGCACAAATTAGAGTTGTGAGTGCCTCAGGAAATGACACAAACGTATATAAGCTACTTCACGTCCAGGGCTGTAAAAAGTGTACGTGTTTATTTAACACTTTATTGTACTCGCAAAAATTAGAGACGTTGCTAAACTGTTAATTGTGTTGGAAATTTCTAACTTGCCTTGCTTTGTGGTATTACGACATTCACACACACAAATTTTGTGAAACTTCAAGTATACAAAACTTTGTGAAACTTCATTCATAAAGTTTTGCGTGTGGTTGTTTAATGTTAGCTTTAAGTCAAAATACATACATATCGACAACCTTTCATACCTGGTATGCGCTCACGGGGTAGGCAGATACGTTTCAAACAACTTGAATATATAATATACTTACGGATACCGTGCGTGTGCTACTAATATAAAAAAATATATATATTTTGATTGTTTTATTGGTCTAAAACAACATTCTAATGAAACCGATTTGCGGCACATCAGTTGGATGTTTTCAAAGTCTATAACGGACATAGGTAGAATAAATATATAAACATATATTAATATATTCATCAAAGTAAAGTCCCGCCTACACCATATTTGTTTAAATTTACATATTAAAGTCCTAAACCCTTTCCGCGGGACGGTAAGTTGATATTTATCTGACCAATTACTTTCCCACGTTGTATCAAATCAGAGGAGCCCGCAATCTGGTTTAGGTAAAAGAATTAATTATCCTTTTAAGTTGGATCGTGGGTCGGATTAATGTTTATCTTTTGACGAATGATTCTTCAATTAAATTTCTAATGTAAAAGCCTTTTTTATTACAAGTAAACGAGCACAAGCTTTAACTGACGGTTTTAGGTTATCCATACCCAACCTAGACATAATATACGTTTGTGTCACCTAAAGAAAAGTGACTATTATTTCAAAAGTTGCAAGTGCGCCGCCCTACCTTTTAAGGGGGGGGGGGGGTAGAAGAAAGATGAGTGGAGGTGTTGGGCTTCCACACTCAGTAGAAGTATTAAATCACATACACTCGGTGAAAACAATGCAACCGTAGCTTGTCAAGTGATTTTCTATGAGTCCGTGGTATTATTATCAATATAGATGTCTGTGAGATGTCTTGCAGGACTTAACGCTCGCCAAGGCTATCTCATTTAAATACTAGTTATTAGTTATAAATATAAGTGACCTTGCGTATGCTGAGCCGCCTCCTCACTGCAGTTCCGTCATAGCGACGAGTGCAGGTACTTCCCGAAGCTGTCGTAACCGGAGAGAAGCTTTTCTTTTTCGTGTCGAAACCCCCACGGGTCATCACCTCACCGGAGCTGAGGGTGAGGTGGTATGTCGGACTCGTGCGCGGAACACGTCACGACACCGTCTCGGGCCTGCTTCTGCTGGGGTAGCGATCAGCCCGACCCTCAGGCCAGAACCGGAAAGAACCTGTGTCTGTCGGAAAGAAAGAGATCCATAGTTATAAGTTATAAATATAAGTGACCCTGCATATGCTGAGCCGAGTCAGTGCCAGTGCCTACCAGTGCAGGTACTTCCCGAAGCATTTGTAACCGCAAAGAACCTGCGTCAGTCGGAAAGAAAAAGACCCACGCTGCCGCCCTGCCATTCGGCGATGACCGGCTCTAGCGCCTCGAGAGGCATGACCAGAGTGTCTTGACATGAGCCGATGAATCAGATTTCCCTATCAGTCAGTTTTTGGTACTAGTTTAACTTACATATACGCCTAGCAAGGATCATTATAGTTTTGTATACCGAATATCATTATATTGTTTACATAATATCGAAGGAGTACACACAGACATACAACACAGAGTTTAAATTTACATAACAAATAGACGTATAACACAGACACACAGAGTATACAAGAAGATTATTGTGTTCTTTAATAAATAATAAACCATAATGTCAATACAGGTCGTCTTCATCTACGATAAATATTGTTTCAGACACTGATATAAATTAGTTAGTATTCCCTTGTTCCAACTGTATTTGTGTTACAACGAAGGCAAACATGAACAGTTAGTTATTTATATTATATTTCGTTTTGCCTTTAACCAAATTGACAAAGTACAACGTTTCCTTTAAATTTTATGTGTATTGAAGTAATTACTGTAAAACTTTATTATTTTATTAAGTAACTATTGTAAAATTATAAATGACCTAAGCATGAAAAACATAAACCTCATTTTTTACTGTCGAGAAAAGGCAACATTCTGATAGATTGACGTAGCCATAATAACCGTTGATTTAATTTTGAAAAAGTAAGTCAGTTGTCCTGATTTTGTATGAGGTAGGTAAATAAAAACTTTTAAATTATGTACTTTGTAGACATTTTTTATAGAAAATCTGTTTATAACTACTGTCTGCAACTAATGTAATGTAATATCGGTTGCGGCGAACCATCTGCTAGCTGTTGTCTGTTCGTAAAACGTTGGACGATATCCAAATCCTCTTAGATGCCAAAATCGCTCTGATACCTTAGCTGGCGGATTTTAAACCGTGTTTATTGAAAACAAAGATCAAACATTTTGTATAAAAGTCTTGTGTTAGAATAATTCTGTTATATTTTACATTTACCAGTTTTAAAGAGTACTCAATGTTAATCTCTACTTTTAAATTTATAAATCTGTAGAGTTTAAATGTTTAGCACATTTAAACCTTGCAGATTTGAAGCAGCTTTGAAACTATTAGTCGGATTTAAATGTATATTTTTGTTAAATGAATAATGTAGGCTTATCCGTGGTTTTCGGTGAAGTAGAATAGAGCCATCCAATTTCTTCTCGTGGGTGTCGTTATCTATCATAAAGTATGTATTCAGGCAATAGATTTGCCCTCTATTACGTTAGTGGTACCTTTATCTTAGCGGCAAAATGGGTATTCTTCTTCTGCCTACGCTTTAGGTAATATAGGCGTGAGTGTGTATGTATGTATGTAATATCTAGGCAAATTTAATACTTTCCAGAGCTTAGCAGTTAGTATACACGCAAGTGAAAGTACGTTGATTATAATAAATATAAATAAACTGAAGAGCGTTTTGTTTTTTTTTATAAAATTGCTTGTCAGTTGAACAGACTTGGTAAGTAATAACCACGTCCCATTGACATCTACAACTCAAGAGTCGTAAGTGCGTTGTCCGCCTTTGAGAGTGATGAGGGAAGGGTAAAAAGGAGAGGGGGGAATGAGGGATGGGAAAGATGAGAGGGAGATGAGTGGATGGGAAGGACAGGGTGAGTAGGGCCTTCGGTATCCTCACTCACGCAAAAGAATGCAAGCATATTAAGCAATATAAGCATTTGTGTCTAAGCATGGCTCTCCCACGGTAATTATAAGATATGTACAATAACTAAAATTTTTGCTAATTATGAACGGCTCAGTTATTTGTAATTAAAAACTGCTAAGTAAAAATTTAAACACAAATAGCTTTTAACTTACTTAATTTTTGAAACACGGAAAAGCATAAAATACATTGAATAAAAAATCGTGCAAGAAACGAGTTCCAACGTTTCTTGCTGCAAGCGAAGCAAACATTTCTCACGAACTCAAAGTATGTTTAAATTATGAATAAATGGAATGTACGAAGGGTGTAGTCTTGACGCTCCGTAAACTTACTTCCCTAATGAAGTATTTAAAGAATTCTAGAGGATCGTCGGTGCATCAACTCTTTTGATGGATCATTTGGAATATCTCTGCAAGTTCATTTGTAGTAAGTTTTGAGTTTTGGTCTAATAGCTGGCTGTTGTACCATTACGAAGTATTAATTACAAAATAAATGACCGCTAAAACGCATAATTTATATGTAAAATACGAAGTAGAGTAGTAAGACTACATTAATTCTATTACGATCTAAGAGAGACATTTTTGCATAAAGATTTTTGTAAAAGCTTTTGGTACCAAGTTGCATCGGGTATAAAAACATTTTAGTGAATATATTTGGGCTATTCTGTTGGTCTAGTGGTTAGTGATCCTGCCTACTAAGCCAGAGGTCGTGGATTCTTTTCCCAACCAGTACAAGTATTTTGCAAATAGCACAGTTGTTTGTTCTGCGTATAGGTGTCATTTATCTATCATCAGTATATTGTCGTCTATTGCTGGAAGAAGGCCTATCTACAATATGTTTGTATTTAGAAATATATAGGAAAATATCTTTATCAGCAGTCTGGTAACCATGGTTTAAACTCTGCTTAGTTTGGGATCAGACAGCCGTGTGTACAATATCGGAATATATTATTATTATTATTATTTATGTAGGGAGAAAGACCCTCCAGCATCTCCTTTTTAATAATTAATTATAATTTTTTCCTCTTTCTCACGGCAATTGAGCAGCTTCAGAGTTTTCCACGCCCCTCGGTACTCCTCATGAAGGCAGTCAGTCCTCTTTCCCTTATTTGCGATGTACCCCTGTGGGTATAGGACCTTTTCTGGGATCCTGGGCCCAGGAAAACTCAAATCGTATATAGAGATGATCTGAGAGCGTCTCAACCTCTTCCCTTTTTCTTTCACAAATTTCAGAAGTGCTAGTTGTCCGTAATAAGCTATCCCCAAAACAAATTAGATAATTCTATTTTTATGTTTTTGTTCATGCTGTGTAGCCTGTTTTAGTCATTATGTAATGTAACGGTTGCATGTAATTCCCCATCAGTTAACAGAGTAGTATTTTAATTTTGCCGATTTTTGTATCGAATTTTGATTACTAACATTCGATTCTTAGATAACATCATTGTTATACGGAGAGAGTTAGTACTCTTCCGTCCCGCAGAAGACGCACAAGGCGCCGGAGAGTGCAAAATGACCTAGGGCCTCCGTGAGCGCTGGCCTGAGGGCGACAGACTGGGCTATCTATCGCGCTAGCAGAAGCAGGCCCGAGACGGCGGCACGACGTGTTCCACGCGTCCTCCGCCTGACTAAATATGACGAACCCCCCTCACACATCATATTGAGGTCGCCTTGCTCAAAGGGCGGCCAGGTCTGCCGGGGTACACAGGGATCTCCTTTCTAGGGTACACCTGACGCCCCGGCCATAAGACCCATTGACGGAACACTGGGTGGTTTTACTCGGTTCGAGTACGACATACCACCTTAACCATTAGCCCCTGTAAGGTGATGACCCGTGGGGGTTTCCACACAATAAAAAAAAGATAACATCATTAATTAGGTTCGGCTCTATTTTCAAGGCTTTAGAGTACAGGGAATATTTTCGAACGTATAATAGTGCATTAAAGTTTAGTTGTCAATTTAAGGTAAGAACCTTAAAAAGGTATAGCCGTTGAACGATCTAATATATATAACTACACGATCCTTTAAATATGACACTTCTAACGGGATTATGTTATATATATACATATATATATGGATAGTATTGTTACACTAACAGATTGAATCTTAAAGATTGTTATTGGCGGTTTGTGTAGTATTATTTTATTCAAGCACTGTACTGCACTGTATCTGGGAACTATGATTGTTAAATTTTCTTAAATAAGATTATGCAGTTCAGTCCCGATTCCTAAGTCAGATTCTTCACAAAATAATACGAAAAATCGTGTCCATTGGCTCAACCTTCTTTGTCGGTAACCCGCGCTATTAATACATTCTATGTAAGAGTATTTATTATTTCAGCATTCGAAAGACAGTGCAGGGGAATAAATAAATAAAAGGGTAGATGCCACTAATCTGACGTCAATGATGGTGTGTTTAACGATCAACTTTATTTTACGGGCTTCATATAAACGCCTTTTCTATGTATAGTAATTACACTCTATGAAATAAATACGTGCTAAAGCCAGGTATTATTTTAAAAGCTACAAAATAAGAACAAACAAATATAAAACTGCCCTAGAGCCAGACAACTATGCAAACTCATTTAGTAAACAGTTAACAGTTTCATTAAGTGCGATCTAGCTACACGTTAATTAATTTATTCCCTGGTTTTGAGAACGCCACTTGTTTTAGTAGTTTCGTATGGTTTATACGGATACGTTTGATTTAAGTTTTGGACTAGAAGTTTCATATAAGTTTGGTCATATTAAAGGGTCGTCTAATAAATCACGTCAGTAACGTAGACGGACGAACGAACGATTTTTTAATAAAAGCTCGTTTAACAATTTGAAGCCAAATCAACTACTTGAAGGCTACAAATAATACTTCTCAAATTTGATCACACTTTCTTGACAAGAAACATCTCCGAACAAACAAATCCGCTTCATTTTTATTATTTATTTTTTTCCCAATTGGTTATGTTATCTTTTGTTAAAAATAACAATTACGTGAATCGTGAAATTAATTTAAACTTTTCAATTCATAATTAATGCAATTCATTTTACTTGCCGTTTGGTCAAGGGTTCGATTTCTACTCATAAAAAATATTTGTTATTTGTTTTGCCGCTGGGTATAATTTACCTATAATGTTTAAATATTTAGAAATATATTAGTATATCAGCAGTCCGGTTATATGGTAACCGGACTGCTGACCGTGACGTACACACGAGGCGTTCAGTAGAGAAGGTACCAATTTATTGATCAAATGGCCGCATGTGAGATGTCTGAAGTGTGTGTTTCAGACTCTTTCGCTTACCCCTTTGGTGATATAGGCGGGAGCGTATGTATGTTGTGCTAATAATGAATTATGAATACAAACAAAAACTTGCTATATTGCTATCTCACTCTTGCCCTTTTTGTGCTCGTACAGATGTTTAGTTATTTATTAAAAAAAAGAAACTCGCCTTAGATAAAATCACTTCTAATCTGCAAAAGTTGAATACGCCTGTAAATTATACGTTTTTAGGTTTTCATACATGATCTATAAGAATTTGGAATACTATAAAATATAATTAAAGCATTTTAATAAAAGTTTCTGTGCATTCTACTAAACTTATAAATATAAAAAATATACATATGTTGTCTGTTAAGAGACTATCCTCATTTGAAATATTCGACTATATTTTTTACTATTAAGGTAACAATATAATTGATTTCACTATTCTGCTTACTATATTACTTTAGCAAAACTCGTCACTAACTTTTATCTACTTCGAATAAGTTTTACAAAGTCTTTTAATTGAATGTTCTTGTAATAATATTTCTTTTGTGTTACATAAATTTATGCAAATTGAACTTTATAATTTATGTGAGCTGGTGAAGGAACTTATTTATAAATATAATTTTTTGCTTTTCATATACATACATTTACTGGGTACATTTTATATATTTTTATATATAATGAAACGTAAAACGTAAAGGCGTTTCTACACGATGCAGTGCCTTCTAAAGTGCCCATACGTACGT
This sequence comes from Tyria jacobaeae, assembly GCA_947561695.1. Lineage (NCBI taxonomy): Eukaryota > Metazoa > Arthropoda > Insecta > Lepidoptera > Erebidae > Tyria > Tyria jacobaeae. Next base: position 8,186,548 of record OX387231.1, on the reverse strand, counting down.
TTTTTTAATTTGGGGGCCATTCTTACACTCGCATGTGCCTTCTTAACTGGAGTAATAATTGCTTTGTGTTTCAACGAGTGCATGATGTTGTCTAACCTCCTTCCCCTTCTACTTTAATACACTAGAAAAAAAAACGAAGTTTATAGAATTATAACATAAATCGAACAATAGAAAAATTAACCTTTGTACTTAATCTCACGTTAAATTTGTGTTTACAAACAGTATAAATTCAATAAATTACGCAATTAAGGACCACTATACGATAATTATTGAAGTATAATTTTAAATAATTTGCCAATCTGTCTCTTAGCATTGCAAGATTTTCAAAACTGGGACGAAATACATAAATATAATAATCATTGTCCAACTGATTAAATATATAGTTTTCAACGAAATAAAGGTAAAGTAGCAACCGCACCATAAGAGATTCTTAAATAAATAACAGGATAAAATTAAATGTCTCCAGATAGAAAGGAATAGATTTTAGTAAGTCGTACTAAATAATATGAAGCATTCTTTATTTTTTTATTCGACTGTGCTATTAGGAGTGTTATGATTTTCAAATATGTATGTATATTTGTATGAACGTGGTAGAGCCATGCTTAGGCACGAATGGGCCGGCTCAACCGCTGCGACACCACGGCCTCTCAGAAAACCGGTTGTGAAGCAAAAGTTTAGTTGCAATTCCCCGAAATTAGTGGGGGCCCAACTCCCCCTCTCCTTTTGCCTCTTCCCTGACCCTCCGCCCCTTTTTCCATCTCCTCACCCCCTTCTCTATCCCTTTCCCGCATACCCTCCTCCCTTATCACCCGAGCAGCGCACTTACGACTCTCGAGATGCAGGTGTCAGTGGACGGGGGTTGTCGCTTACCAGCAGATGACCTGTCTGTTCGTCCGTTCCCTCTATATTGTGAAAAACCTATATGTACGTAATATGTAATTAAAGTTCTGTCATGCTTTAAATATCAGGTATCAATTAAGTCTTCCTATTATAAAAGTCATCTTTCGATTGCATATATATATTTCGGTAATCACAGTAGTAAAGTCAGGTTAATCTTATGTTACCAAGAGTTGGAAACAAAAACAGGTATCGAATTGCAAGTATCCAGTTACGTAATTTCTTGAAACAGATGTGCCCGGTCGTGTTAGACTTTCTTCAGGATATTGGCTTTTCGAATAAGATTCACTTCTAAAGTACTATTAAGTGCACTTTATATTTGAAATAAAAGTAATATAAACCTATTGTTCTTTATCTAAATAAAACATCATTATTTCTTATACTCTGCGCTATAGATGGATTTAGGTTATATCGAAGGTTAGTTGGCAAAAATTACCTGTTTTACTGCAACTTACATTTTAACATATACTTTTAGATTTTTTTTAGATAATGTATTATATTCATAATATTATTATAACTATTATATTTACTTATATTTACTTTACTACTACGAGTATAGTTAATAACTGAAATAACATTGACAAAAAGATTTTAAAATAAAAATATAGACTTTTTTATTTTTTACATCCATGCATCATTAAATTATATTAAATAAATTGAAAAATGTGTGCCTTATTGGTTGTAGGCGGAGGGCCGGAGCGAAACATTGTTTCTTCTTTCTTTGAGGCAGATTGGTTCATCCATCCGCTGCAAGTCACTTTCTATAAGTAGACGGTGACTAATGACTTTGTTTCATATTTAAAATATGCACAAATAATATGTAAGAATTTTTATTTTTACTACGGCTTAATTTAATTTTCTTAGCTATTCTATATTTATTAGCAAAAGGTATCCTAATATATTGACAATATTATGTAAGTTCTATGTAGCTGCTTGCTTTTACACTATAATGTTATATTCGTCACTTACTCCCCCCTTAATTTTTTAGTAACTTTTACCCCCGACTAACATTACATGAATATTACAAACTGTACATTGAAGTGGTATAGCCATGCTTAGGCACAACCCATCCCTACCTAAGAATAGCTCTACCACTATCGTTTTTACGTTGCATTTCCCTAAAAATAAGTAAGGTTTCCAGATGCTAAACTCCCACTCTCCTCTTTCCCTAATCTCATCCCCCCTAAAATCTTCTAGTTTTCATCTCCTCATCCCCCTCTCCTCTGTCCCCTCCACGCATCGCCACGCTGCCACGCATCGCACACATAAGTGCGATGCCTGCCTTTGAGGGGGATGAGGAATGTCATCCCCCTCAAAGGCAGGCAGCGCACTTACGACTCTTGAGTTGCAGGTGTCCATGGACGGCGGCTGTCACTTAATATCGGGTGACCCGTCTATTTGTCTATCCCCCTATATCATAATAAAGAAACATTTACCAAAATACAAATGTAACCTGTTGGCTTTCTCTGAATATAATTTAACTCTGTGCTGAATTTCATTCAGATCTCTTCAGCATCACTGTTTTGATTTAGTTACAAACCTGAATTAAAATCTTGGTATTTATAACAGAGCTGAGGGTGAGGTGGTATTTCAGACTAGAAACGACTAAAACCACACGGTGTTTTATTCCCAACATTAGTCTATTGCAGGCAACCCTGTATACGTTAGGAAGAAAATCTTTGGGAACCTGGTATTTATAACAGTAATAAAAGTAAGTAGGCTAAACTGAAGTTGAATTGTCAAAAACTATAGTTCCAATAACAGTTAAATACTAGAATAGAAAACCCAACAAACGATGTAAACTATGTACCTCAAGTTTCTACAGCTGCTAAGCGTTTTATTGCCAACTCTTGAAAACTTTGGAAGCACAGATTAAATAGAAATAATGTAACCGAATTCATTGTCATGATATTTGTTTTGAAATATGTACGTAACAGCATTTCATAGTGATTTTATTTATATACATAGATAGTTTACTATTAGTGTACAATGTGTACATTACTTTTGTTGTTAGTCCAGTACAGGCGCTACTTTTTACTGAGTGGAACAATGCTGGCAATTTTTACTCTAGACGAAATATTATCTGTACTCATTAATTTAACATTAAACACGCATTCCTGAGACAAAAAAAATTAAAATAAGTTTTTTTTAAAACATTTACTTCTTGGTGCGCACAATTTATGTTACGCCTTGTTGCCATAAGTATTCGGTTGACGGCAATAGGCTTGCCCTTACGGAAGTGGGGCTAGATTGTAATGTCTGCCCCTTCGAGGACACAGACGCTAGTGTATGTATATATGTTATATTCGTAATGAATAAGAAGTTTTGTTAAATACGAGTATATTTTTAGTATACTTTCTGTAAACGCTACAAAGTTAGTTTAAGTAGTATAATATATCATCTGGATGATTAGCACTCTACCACAGTGCGCTTCTCCTACCTAAAAGGCCGGCAACGCACTTGCAACTCTTGAGTTGCGGGTGTCCATGGGCGGAGGTAGTCATTTACCACTTACTGTTGCATTAAAAAAAAAAGGATACAGACAAATTTAGTTTGTCTATTCTAGACTACTGTTGTAGTTGGTATAGAAGCCGCGTCTGCTGACTATCCTATGTCCTTTCTGTAACAAACATAAATTTTGCATACATATTGTGATAGATCCTGCTAGCCTCTACAGTCACACACGGGTACTCGACCCTGGCTTCTGCAAGGTACTGCAGTCTCAGTCCCGATTAATTATCCAAGCCTTTTTTTTTTGTACGTGTGGAAACCCCCTCGGGCCTTCATCCCACCGGGGCTTTCGGTAAGACGGTATGTCGGAATCGGACCGACTAAAACCACACGGTGTGCCATATTGCGCCTAAAATAGGAGGAATCCGGGAACAGCTTTATTAGGACATCCTTATCCCTCCTAGCGCCTGCCTGCAATCGCGGGCACCACCTTCTTGCAACTCTCAATTAGGCTGCGTCCAGGCACACCAGGACGTCGCCTCCTCGCGGCTGGCCACTATAGCGGGTGGAAAGGAAAACCCGTCCCGACCACCCACGGCCACACTCAGGCATGAGGCGCTGGTAAGCGCGCCTACGCCGCCCGGTTCGCAGGCAGCGAATTGGGTCCGATTGGAGATCGTTCCCCGGGCCCGCTCCGCCGCCTCCTTCTGCGAGATGACCTCCTCACAGAAGGTTGCGACCGCGGTAAAATACCTATCGCTACCAGCCATGGAGCGTATGATGGCCGGTAGCGAGAGAACCTCTCCGATGACTGCAGATAGGACCCGACGCTGAACCGTCCAAGCGGGGCAATCCACGAGCGTATGTTGAGCCGAGTCCTCACTGCAGTCGCAGTGGTGGCAGGCGGGACTTAATTAATAAAAGCCAGCACGTGGAGCCTCCAGCCGGGACGACCAACGAGCCATCGTGGCTCGGCAAGCAGCCTCACGACACTCGCGTACCTCTTCGGGCGGGGGCCGATTGCCGCTACCCGCCCGGAAATCAGTCAGCAGCACTTCCGCCTCCAAGTCCCACGGGGGAGTTGCGGCCAACGCGCACGCCGCCTCCGTCGACACGATGCGGTAACCGCGTATGGCTCTAACCGCCATAACCCTCTGAGGGCGCCAGCGGCGTGCCCTATTCTGGGCGGTTAGAGCCCCCGCCCATACCGGTGCACCGTATAGTGCCATTGACCGAACAACCCCCGTGTACAGCCGTCTAGTAGCGACGCTGGGACCACCCAAGTTAGGCAAAAGGCGCCCAAGAGCGGACGCAGCGCCGACCAGCTTTGGGGCAAGCTGCCGAAAGTGCGCGTCGAAGAGCCACCTCCCGTCAAGGGTCAGGCCCAGATATTTAATATGGGCCCGAATCGGTACGAGGACCGACTTGACCATGATGGCGGCACCGGCAGGTGGACCACGACGGGGCCCATGAAATAAAAGGGCCTCCGTCTTGTCCAGGGCAACCCGCAAACCCAGTGCCCCGATGCGCCGGACCACCAGAGAGGCTCCTCTGGTGGCCAGGCACGCCGCCTCTTGAAAGTTCGACCCCTTGGCTGTGACAAGAGTGTCATCGGCGTAACAGATTACTCCCAGCCCAGGGGGGAAGTCACCACGAAGGGCCCAGTCGTACCCCATGTTCCACAGGAGTGGTCCAAGGACAGACCCCTGCGGAACACCGCACGACATGGGCCGACGACTCAGGTTTCCATCTCGGTCCTCGTTCACGACGGTACGCTCCTCTAAATAGTCTGCCACTAGCCGCATCAGGTACTGTGGCACTCCGTGATAGCGGAGCGCTTCCCTTATGCAACTGAATGGCAGACTATTGAATGCATTGGCGATGTCCAATGACACAGCGCCACGCCGCCACAGCTCACAGCCTCTTCGGTCACGGCTCTCAGACGTAATACAGCTCCGATCGTCGAACGACCCGCTCGGAAACCGAATTGGGCGTCCGAAAAATCGGGGCCGACCTCATTCAGGTGCCGAACGATGCGGGCAGAGAGTACCCTCTCAAACAGTTTACCCGCCTCGTCCAGCAGCACAATGGGTCTGTAGGCCGCAACCGAGTCGGTAGGCCGTCCCGGCTTCCTTAAAAGCACGAGCTTCCCGCTTTTTAATTATCCAAGCCTTGCGTTATCCTTTACACCGGATTCCATTCCCAACACATTTTAATTCTACAAACAGAACAGCAGTTCATAAAATAAAATAAAAAATAAAATATACTGCGTAGTACATAAAAATACACGAACTGCTTTTCATTTATTATTTACTTACGTACTTACTTTTATAAATACTATTCCAAAACTTTTGATACCAAGCCGTTCCTTATCCTACTGTAGTTTAAGCGACTGGTTCGAAGTTACAATTGATAAATCTATCCCAAGAGCATCATTTCGAAGCTGGAAGAGTACATATTTAGACATTTTTGTTCCCCTTAGTGTTGGAATAGAAATGTAACAAATCCTCTATTTACCTTATTTGTGGAACTAGAAAGCAGACATGAATTTCATCTGAAAATCATAGAATGTGTTGAATTCACCCCTATCTATTTAAAGGGTGAATTCAATACATGAAGTATTTTAAAAGTTCAGTTCCTCAAAAGGAAGTAAGAAGCTCTTATAAGATCACTCGGTTGTCCGTCTGTCTCTCTGTCAAAACTTTTTTTTTTCTGCAACGCATATACGTTTTAAGTTGATATTAACATTAAGAATGTACGTGTGTCTTAAAATTGAAGTTTATAAGTGAACGCAATAGAAATACGTTTCAAGTTTCAACAAATTTAAATATTTCGTTTAACGTATAACAAACCTATCGATGTGTAGGAGCGAACTGAAAAGTTATGTTGCAGATCAATTTCTGAGATGAATCTATTACTCGACTATGCAAGGAGGACAATCACTTATGAGTATGTATGTATGTATATATATATATATATGATGTTATAATATGTATCTATGTTCTTTTGTCGCGCCTTAGGAGGAGTTTACACTGTTGATGGATTTTGACGTGTTAGGTGTCTAAATTGTTTTACTAACAGCAGTGCCATTAGGTATAACTTTTCATTATGACTTTCACGAAAAGAAGAATATATGTAGGGATGTGGTAAAGGGAAAGAAGTGCGGTAGGATGGGAGGGGGTATTTGGTTTCCGAAAACCTCAGTAATTTTTGCGAAATGAACACAAGCGTTGCATCACGACCGCTTTTCTGTGAGGTCGTGGTATAGCACCGGTCGAGCCGGCACATTCATGTCTAAAGCATCCCACGATAAAATTATTTTATAAAACAAGTGAATGCTCTCCATATATGTATTTAGATACTGAAATTAAAATATTTTTTTTTAATAAAATATAAAACCGAACGAACCCACCCCTTCTTTTTTTTTTTTTTTTTCGTGTGGAAACCCCCTCGGGCCGTCATCCCACCGGGGTTTTCGGTGGAACGGTGTGTCGGAATCGAACCGACTAAAACCACACGATGTGCCATTCTGCGCTTCAAATAGAAGGAATCCGGGAACAGCTTTATTAGGACATCCGGACCCCTCCTAGCGCCTGCGCGCACTATGCGGGCACCACCAGCTAGAAACCTATCAAAAGGTGGCGTCCAGACACACGCGGACGTCACACGTCACCCCTCGCGGCTGGCCACTAAAGGGAGTGGAGGGGAAAACCCGTCCCGACCACCCGCGGCCACACTCAGGGCGGCATGAGGCGCTGGTAGGCGCACCTACGCCGCCCGGTTCGCCGGCGGCGAATTGGATCCGAGTAGAGGTCATCCTCCCGGGCCATTTCCGCCGCCTCCTTCTGCGAGATTACCTTCTCACAGAAGGTTGCGACCGCGGCAAAATTCCTGTCGCTACCAGCCATGGAGCGTATGACGGCCGGTAGCGAGAGATCCACTCCGATGACTGCAGCGAGGACCCGACGCTGCGTCGCCCAGGCGGGGCAATCCGCGAGCGTATGCTGAGCCAAGTCCTCGCTGCAGTCGCAGTGGTGGCAGGCGGGACTTAATTCCCTCCTAGCAACCGAGTGCAGGTACTTTCCGAAGCAGCCGTGCCCGGAAAGGACCTCAGATGTCCCTCTCGGTCCTCGTACATGACGGTACGCTCCTCTAAATAGTCTGCCACTAGTCGCCTCAGGTACTGTGGCACCCCGTGATAGCGGAGTGCTTCCCTGATGCAACTGAATGGCAGACTATTGAATGCGTTGGCGATGTCCAATGACACCGCCAACAGCACGCCGCCACAGCTCACTGCCTCTTCGGTTACGGCCCTCAGACGCAACACAGCACCGATCGTCGAACGACCAGCTCGGAAACCGAATTGAGCGTCCGACAAATCGGGGCCGACCTCGTCCAGGTGCCGGACGATGCGGGCAGAGAGTACCCTCTCAAACAGTTTCTCTCCTCCAGTAGGTCCCTATTTTGAAACAGCCCACTGCGGAAAGCAGGATGATCGCCGCACCGTGTGACCCCTTCTGGGGTCCTGGGTCCAGGAAAGCTCAAATCGAATGTAAAGATGATCTGAGAGCGTCTCAACCTCTTCCAGGACACGCCAGTTCCTTACTCGTGCGGCGAGAACAGGGGTAGCGAACGAAAGGTCCACTATCGACCCCCCCTGCTGTCGCACAGACGTGTTGGTGGAGCCTCTGTTTAGGAGACAGAGGCCCACCGATGTCGCCCACTCTTCTACAGCGTCGCCCCGTGCGTCCGTCCTGGGGGATCCCCACGCAACGGACTTCCCGTTAAAATCCCCCAGCACTAGGACGTGCCCAGACGCTAGCCGCCGTATCGAGGTCTCCAAGTTGTTGAGGAAGACCTCGAAATCGCTCAGACTCCGGTTGGGGGAAAAGTAAACACCGTATATGGTGATGCCCCCCCATTCAGCAGCAACATATCCAGTACCCTTGTCTATTAACGACAAGGGCGGGGAATGAGCCGCCGTGGAGCCAACGACTGCTACAGAGCCGTCCCGGTCACCCAGCCAGTTTGGCCGGGGAGGAACATAATAAGGTTCTGCAGCTACGGCTACACCTATCAACCACTCTGCCATGGTTTGCAGGAAAAGGTCCTGCGCACCGGCACAGTGGTTCAGGTTCGTCTGGACAAGGAGGCTGGAGACTTGGTCCATTAATGGATCGTCTCTACAGCCTCATCCATGGGCGACGGCGATAACAAACGATTAGCATCGGTGGCAGCCGGGGCCGATTGGCTAGCCACCGATGTTGTCTGAGAAGTACGGGGAGGTTTGCAGCCCCCCTGCCCCATCTGATGATTTGCGGGCAAATTACCCGCAGCACATGCTGGGCAGTGAGGGGCACCGGCACATTCCACCACCTTATGCCCCGGTTGACCGCAGCGGAAACAGAGTCCACTGCAGTCGAAACAACTTTCGCACTTGATGCGGGTGTGTCCCGTCGCTAAATACTTGAAGCACCTCATCGGCCTTGGCGCCAGAATTGTAATTCGGGCGTTAACAAAACCGACAAGGATTTTCCCAGCATCGCCTAATGCTTTGGCGACTGCCACTGGACAGCTGACCCACACCGTACCAAGCCCTCCTTTTCCGGGGCGGATGGTGCCAATCCTAATGTTGTCCGAGGTGCAACCTGTTTTTTGTTGGATTGCCCCTCGAACGTCGTCGATCGTGACGGAGTCGTCCAAGCCCGATATGCGTATCTCTGCGCATTTAGTGGGCCTGGCGATCCGTACCCCATCAGTCTCTGCAAAGACTCCCCGCAACTTCTCAGCGAAGGTATCTGCCGTCTTCGCACCCTCAGCCCCAGGGAACTCGAGAACCCGAGCCCCCGTCTGGGCAAGGCGTAAACGAGCTCCTGCACTACCGAATTCGGAAGTGAGGCAGTCTCGGGCCCTCTTGAAGACGGCAGCGTATGAAAGGCCGCTACTTGCAGCCTCCGGCATGACCGTAATTACTACGGCTGCCGTTTTCGGCGGTTGAAGCTTCCGCGACTGCGTCTGCGCTAGGACTGCTCCTGTTGGTGCTTGTAGCGAAGCGACCTTCTTGTTGACTTTCGGCTACCCTCGACTGTCTGCCAATTGTCGTTTGAGGGGGCAGACGTGGACGAGCCAGCCGCAGCTTCAGTGCCAGGGGATACCCATAGGCGGGCCAGTCGCTTTATGTGCCCGAGTAGGGAGCAGGGGGAACTCCTCAGTCGCCTTGGTTGGGGCCTTAGAAGCACGCCTGGTCTTCGGTGCCGGGGCTGATGCCGCCACCGCCGTCGCTGACGCCGCCACCGCCGTCGCATAGGAAGCACTTACGCGGCCACCCGAGACGGGAAGCGGCGTCGGCACCAATGCGGCCTTCGGCTTTTTCGCACCAAGTGGCGGCCGTACTATGGGTGCCGGAGGCAGCCTTGCCTCAAGCCCCGCCAGGCGCCCATCCATCATACGCCACACTGCGCCTATTATTTGACGCAAGTGGTCATCAGGGACGGGGGAGGGGGAGAGTGATAGAGCAGGTTGCTGTGCAGCCGGACACAGCTGCTCAGGGCTATGAGAGCTCCCGCCCGAAACTGTGCGAACTGAGCGCTCAGTTCAGCAACCTGCTCCGTCAGACGTTTGTTTGTCGCTGTAAGGCGGTCATTGGCCTCTTGGAGGTGCGAAACATTTTCAGCAAGGCAAGTCATGGCCTCCGACACGGCGGAGGAGGAGTCCTTTAGCGCCCTCACAAAAGAACCCTTTAGATTCGTGGACTTAGTGGCAACTTTTTCGATGATTGCCACCGCCGCACTAGTCCTCTCCTTCAATGCCACCGGCGTAGAAGGGACAGAACCTCTCTCTCCCCTTTTTTTTTTTTTTTTTTTAACGTGTGGAAATCCTCTCGGACCGTCACCCCGCCGGGGTTTGCGGCGGGGCGGTGTGTCGGAATCGAACCGACTAAAACCACACGGTGTGCCACTCTGCGCCTGAGACGGAAGGGATCCGGGAACTGCTGATATTAAGACATCCGGACCCCTCCCAGCGCTTGCCCGCAATGAAGCGGGCAGCCACTAGAGCGGATGGAGGGGAAAACCCGTCCCGACCATCCGCGGCCACACTCAGGGCGGCATGAGGCGCTGATAGGCGCGCCTACGCCGCCCAGTTCGCCGGCGGCGGATTGGGTCCGAGTGGATATCGTCCTCCCGGGCCTTCTCCGCCGCCTCCTTCTGCGAGATGACATCTGCACAGAAGGTTGCGACCGCGGTAAAACTGCTATCGCTACCGGCCATGGAGCGTATGACGGCCGGTAGCGAGAGATCTCCTCCGATGACTGCAGTGAGGGCCCGGCGCTGCGACTCCCAAGCGGGGCAGATCGCCAGCGTGTGCTGGGCCGAGTCTTCACTGCGTCTCAACCTCTTCCAGGACACGCCAGTTCCTTACTCGTGCGGCAACAGCAGGGGTAGCGAACGAAAGGTCCACTATCGACCCACCCTGCTGTCGCACGCACGTGTTGGTCGAGCCTCTGTTTAGTAAACAGAGGCCCACCGAAGCCGCCCACTCCTCGACGGCCTCGCCCTTGGCGTCCGTCCCGGGGGACCCCCATGCAATGGATTTTGCGTTGAAGTCCCCCAGCACGAGGATGTGTCCAGACGCTAATCGCCGCATCGAGGTCTCCAAGCTGTTAAGGAAGACCTCGAAGTCGCTCAAACTCCGGTTGGGGGAGAAGTATACACCGTAAACGGTGATCCCCCCCCACTCGGCGGCAACATATCCAGAGCCCTTTTCTCTAAGCGACAAGGGCGGGGAATGAGCCGCCGCGGAACCGACGACTGCCACGGAGCCGTCCCAGTCACCCATCCAGTTTGGACGGGGAGGAACGAAGTAGGGCTCCGCGACTACTGCAACACCGATCGACCACTGCGCCATGGTTTGCAGGAAGAGATCCTGCGCCGCGGCGCAGTGGTTTAGGTTCGTCTGGACAAGGAGGTTGGAGACGTGGTCCATTACTGGATCGTTTCTACAACCTCCATGGACGTCGACGTGGACAGACGGACAACGTCGGAGGCAGCCTGGGTCGCTAGGCTAGTCGCGCAGTAGACGCCTCTGGCGACACGGTGACTACAACAGCCGCGGTTTTAGGCGGCTGTAGCTTCCGCGGCTTTTTTCTGGCCACCGCCACCGACGACGACTGCGGGCTAGAGGCCGCCTTTTCGGCAGCCTTCTTGGCCCGCTGTCGGGACTTTTTCGACTTTGGCCCCCCTACTACCTGCCAACCCTCATTGGAGGGGGCAGATGTGGAGGGGCCAGGCAGAGGTGTTGGAGTGGGGGGCGGAGGCATCTCCGCTCCAGCCGTAGCCACCGTCTTGGATCCCGTCTTCGGCGCAGCAGTCCCGGCCGGAGCTTTCGCCCCCCGCCACGTCTTGCGAGCGGCGGCAGAACCCGGGACCGACGTCGCCGCCGCGTAGGACACTCGACCCTCCACCACGGGAAATGTGGTCGGTGCCGACGGGCGGCCGAACAACAGGGGCCGGAGGCAGCCCCGCAATCCGCCCGTCCACCAGATTTCCCATCGCCTGCAGCATGTACTGCAGCATCTGCTGCAGGACGTCTTCGGAAACTCCGGAGACAGTAGGGGCCGGCTGAGACGTAAACGGGGCCGGCTGGGACGCAGACGGGGCAGGCCGGGACGCAGACGGGGCCGGCCGGGACGCAGACGGGGGGGCCGGCCGCGACGTGGGCGGGGCCGGCTGGGATGCAGACGGGGCCGGCCGGGACGCAGACGGGGCCGGCCGCGACGTAGACGGGGCCGGCTGGGACGCAGACGGGGCCGGCTGGGACGCTGACGGGGCCGGCTGGGACGCAGACGGGGCCGGCTCGGAAGCAGACGGGGCCGGTCGGGATGCAGACGGGGCCGGCCAGTACGCAGACGGGGCCGGCTGGGACGTAGACGGAGCCGGGTTCTCTCGCTCAGGGCGCTCCGCCCGGAATTGGGCGAACTGGGCGCTCAACTCCGTCACCTGCCCCGTTAGGTGATCTTTGGCCGACTGGAGGCGAGACACGTCCCCGATTAATGACCCCCGCCACTGCGGAAGAGGAGTCCTTAAGGGCCCTGTCAAAGGGACCCTTAAGGTTTACGGACTTGGTGGCCACCTTGTTTATGATGGCCACTGCCGCGTGCGCCCTCTCCTGCAAAGAGGCCGGTGATTGGGCCACTGAATCCCCCTCCACCGGCTCCCCGATTGTTAGCAGGAGACCAGCGATCTCCTCTTCCGCCTGCAGTTCGCCGTCGGCTCTGGCCCGCCTATAGGATTCCGCCTTGCTAAAGACGGAACCTGACGGGGCTGACACCGGGGTACGCGAGCGCCCCCTATGGCTGCTTGCCACCTTAGGAGGCAACATCTCCTGAGCGATGTCACTCTCCCAACCTTGGGGGCGTCCGCGCTTACGTCCGTCTGCCTCGGTGTCCATCGGTTCCGGTGCGTCCGGCGTCGCACTGGAACTACCACCCGCTACATTAGCGACGGACTTGGAACTCGTGCGTTCCGATTGTCTTCGGCTCCCAGCAGTCAGATTGACTTCTGGGAGCCCCACTGGTATAGTTGTTCCAGCCGCAGCGACATCCTCGGTGGATGAGTGGACGTCCGCCGCCTTTTGGAACTGCCCTTTGCTGTTCCGCGGCAGGCGCGACATCGACCCACTTCTTGTTTGCGCGTCCTTCGCGATATTTCGGTTGCCGGATTTACCGCTCGGCAACGGGCGTGCTAGACATTGATTGCCCCCCCCAGAATACGATTGGGGGCTGCCGGAGCCGACTGGCTCCGGGAGGGATTCCCCAGACGCGTCGCGTCTAGGACCCTCCTGGGTAGGTTTATCCGTAATTTTACCCATGTCATATTTTGTGAGTAAACGTGAGCTTGGGATTTTTTTTTTTTTATAGAGGTTTACGTCCTCGTAGCTTCGAAGAGCCACCGGTCCTGTCCGTTCAGGATTACGGCTGGGCCGGACGGGGTCTGCACCAGACCCGATCCGTCCGCCCCCTGTCCCTCTCGGAACTACTGGCACTTAAATACGCCCTCTGCTAGAGCAGAGGGACGTTTAGAGTGCCCCGCGCGGCAGTCTGTAGCCAGACTCCGTCTGGTATCCCATTTAGTCTGGGGTCTCCTTCTGGGCCTATCCGGCATGAGTGGCTCTACCGGCATAGCCCCAGAAATCATCGACCCACGCAAGCCCCACCACGACGACAACGTAGGGATACATTGGGGGGAACGAACCCACCCCTAACACAACCATTTAGCTTATCTGGGAGAGTTTCAAAGAATACTAGTGATAAAATAGAATAGTAAAAAAAAAAAAAAAAAAAAACTAAATGGTCTCCAACTACACTTATTTTTCGATTATATTGAGGTAAGTCTTCATAAAAGTAATAGATCAGCCTACGCTTTATCACTCTTGCAGTTCAAGTAATTCAAACAATAGCTGAAAATCGAGTGGTTAAAAAATTAACAGCATTCTACAATCGAATTTCATCAATACGATTTGTAAATCAAACATCGTTTTATAGAGTCTAGTAAACTTGAGTAAAGTTTATCTGGGCACTCTAGAAATTTCCAGCGACAATTTAATTCAGTTGGCACCAGAGTAGGGAATCTGTTTAACTACGTTAGCCCTTGATGTCAGACCCAGTCTTGGTAATGATATACTGTTGTTTAATGTGTTGTGATTTTGAATGTAACTACGTATTTTGTCAACACAATCATTATTGTATTTATTCCAATGGATGAGATGAACTTAATTACGTATTATTATAGCTTTCTAATTGTCTTTTTTATATTGTTTTATAAACAAATGTTTAGAGTGATATAAGTCCAATGCGATTGCCTTACATGCTTTATTCACACTATTAAGCCAAGGATGTAAAAGAGCTTTACTACTTTAATCAAACAATGCAATTAAATGTAAAAAAGCGGATTTTCAAACGACTTTCTTTATATTTTAAAATCTTCTTAGTTAAGTTACTGCCCTGTTAATCTAGTGGCTAGTGAACGTGATTGCTGTGGCAAAGGTCGTGGGTTCGATTCCAACCCCAAGCAATAAATTGGTAAGCACGATCATTTCTTTTGTGCCTGGATGTAATTTTTCTATTACTTTTATAATTGTTTTTGGTAGATTAAAATAGGACTCCTCTATTTCTTCCTGTTTGTATCGAGGTGACTAAGGAAAAATATTGTTATATATCGTACAGTACTGAGTGTATGTATTTAGTAATATTATATTAATAAGTAGTCTGGGCACCACAGAACATGCTACTACACAACTAGTTTAAGATAAAACGACTATATGTAAAGTGTTTGTTTCTACTGATTTTATTTGTAAAATTATTAATATTTTAATCATGGCATTCATCAAAGGTGTTCTTGTCTAAAGTAAGAGTCAGTCAGACTAAGTCAGTCTTAAAATTATCTGCTGATTCAAGGGCGAAGAACGGAAAAAAAATCCAAGGATATTCTTTTTTAACATGTTTTTTAACTAAGTAATACGTATGAAATTTCAAATCAGTTCCTTTTGTTTAAAGATATAAGACATACATAGGAGAGTCCCCCGAGACCTTAAACACACACTGTGTGGAAGACAATATTAAATACAAATATACGTTAGCTGAATGAAATAAAACAATGTTCCTGAATAAACGATCAAGCAATACCCGTATTCATTACAGATTGTAAATTGAAGTTAATTCAATTATCTATACAATTAGTATTTGCTTTGTTGTTAAAAAAATGTCGGCGTGCATAGAAGTTTTTCAATTAAAATACAAAAAATATATATCTTGTTAGGGATTTTCAGTAAGATATTTCTATTAAGGAAATGTATGCTGTGTTTTTCTTTTTTGTAACCTATAGTTTATAAACATTATTAATGTGACTTGATTGCATTGTTCACGGTGGAGTAAGATAAGGCCACCCCACCACGTGGTTTCATAAAGGCAACTAATGGATTGGATTGTTATCTATGAGACAGTATGTATACCGTCATACAGTGCCCGGTTGATGTCTACAGGCCTGCCCCCTATTACGTTAGTGGCGACAAATTCTCATTTGCAAAATGTGGGTGTTTAGTACACCTCTGACTACCCCTTAGGAGACAGAGGTGTGAACGTATGTATGTATTTGTATGTATGTGTAATTTGGTAGAGCCATGCTTAGGCACCAATGGGCCAGCTCGACCAGTGCGATACCGCAGCCTCACAGAAAACCGGTGGTAAAGCAACGCTGAGGTGGCATTTCCCCGAAATTTGTGAGATTTCCGGAGGCCCAACTCCCCCTCTCGTCTTTTCCCCACCCGTCGTCCTCCCTCTTCTCTTTCCCCTCCCCGTATTCCCTCATCGCCCTCAAGGGCGGGCAGCGCACTTACGATACGCTACGCTTTGTTTCAGTATTTAAAAACACGTATGTAGAAATATATACCCTAGATGTTCTCAGACTCAGACTCATTACATGGATCATAATAATTTAGAGGGTTTGGGGTCACCTGATGGTAAGTGACAACTGCCTTTCATAGACATTTGCAGCACAAGAGTCCTAAGCAGGGCTCTACCATGATAAAACTATCTATCGAAATCCATAAACTTAAATATCATAATCAAAAATAAACATTGTAATGCATTATTACACAGCTGTCAATTTACATAGTCGTAATACTATATATTACTCTCATTCTAAAATTTAACACCAACTGCCATAAATGATTCTACCTCATGCAAATCAAGGAATGTTTATATCCAATTGGGATTTAAATTGAAATTTAAATGACATCTGTTTATGAGATATTTGGAATATTAAAGAATCTACAAATTGCCAATTTGTAGATTTTAACTAAATGTAGAATTTAAAACCTAATGCATATTCAATTATATTTATCAGACGAACTTAATAAAGCCATAGATGAAATGATAGTTAGTTTAGAAAAACATTACATTATAAATAGGTAGTTATCATGATTGTGTACTTTAAAACTAATAATATTTATTATTTCTTAAAATCGAATGGCCATTGGCCATATTTTCATTTTCTTATCGCTATCGCATAAATACTATTGATTCGGACCCGGACTATATACCTCTCTGTAAAACTACGTACACTGTAACAATTAACCAGACTGCTGCTGATCATACTTATATATTTATAAATCCACATATATTATAAATATATTCTACACATTTTTAACAGTGGTAGAGCCATGCTTAGGCACGAATGGGCCAACTCGACTGGTGCGATACCGCAGCCTCACAGAAAACCCGTGGTAAAGCAACGCTGGGGAGGCATTTCCCCGAAATTTGTAAGATTTTGGAGGCCCATCTCCTATTTCCTCTTAACTCATCCCCCTCTCCTCTTTCCTATCTCTTCATCCCTCCTCTCTTCTTTCTCCTCCTCGCATCCCCCATCTCTCATCCCCCTCAAAGGCGGGCAGCACACTTACGACTCTTGAGTGTTAGGTGTCGTTGGACGGCGGGTGTCACTTACCATCAGGTAACCCATTTGTTCGTGTGTCTCTTTATAGTATAAAAAAAACAGCGTAGAACCAATGATCAAACTCATCACGTAATTATTTGCTGGGAAGGTGTGGGAATCGAATCGAACCTTCGGCTTAGTAATCAGGATACCTAACAACTAAACTAATGGCTAGTCAAATCTTTTTGAATTTGAGAATTAGTTCTGGAGAATTCTGGTGAAATATTTTGTTATCTATTCATATGTTATGTTTAGTAAGCCGTGAAACCTTAACAAAGAAATAATCCTTTTACAACACCAACAACTTAATATTCTCATACATACATATGTACATATATCAATCTTGATCCATCAATCATTAGCACTTTAATACCAAATACTAATATATGTATATAAATTTGAGCTACAATACGCCTTCACATCATGATGCATTGCAATACATATCATTCGAGTAGTGATTGTAAATTTTGCGATGGTTTTATATGTGAGTTTTATTAATATTATACGGTGTTGATTTAATTTTTATGATGGATCGTGGGTTTGATTCCCACACGGGGGACAAGACACTACAAGAGTTTGTGTAAGACACAAATAATCGTCTTGAGTCTTGGTGTTCTTTGCGTCGTTTTTTTTTATGTTTTTCAAGTCTCCCGTGATACAAGAATCATGCCAAATGTGAGTACTTTCATTAAAAAAAATGGTAGCTAATAGTTTAACTATGCTAAACATTTCTTTAAACTGATGGAGCTATAGTGGTAGAGCCATGCTTGCTTAAGCACGAATGGGCCGGCTCGACCGGTGCGATACCACGGCCTCACAGAAAACCGGTTGTGAAGTAACGCTTGCGTTGCATTTCCCCGAAATGAGTGAGGTCTCCGGAGGCCCAAAATCCCCCACCCCCCTAATGATAGCGCTAAAGGATACCCCAGGGGGGTACCAGCGCTAGCGTTGGAGAATCCCCCCCTCGACGTCCACCCTCAGTACGGATTATGCCTGAGCGTGGACGCCCAGGCTGCCCCTCGTACTCTGGGGGGGGCTCAACTGCGCTCTCCAAATCTGCTCGGGGCAAGAGAAGGCATACCATGGCACCCCCTGTCACGTTTACCGTGGATTTTTGCAACATTAGGGGCTTACATTCGAACATCGACACTGTCCACCACCACCTTGAGACAGCAAAGCCGGCCTTGCTCTTTTTAACCGAGACGCAGATATCATCTCCAGCGGACACATCCTACCTCTGCTACCCTGGGTACGGACTGGAACACTCCTTTGTTCCTAAGGTTTGGTGTATGCGTGTACGTTAGAGATGATATCACTTCTCGCCGCCTCGGCAATCTTGAAGGTAGGGACCTCTCCATCTTATGGCTACGTGTAGACTGCGACGACCATCCCCGCATCTACCTATGCCTCTACAGGTCCCATAGCGGTGATGCCGAAACGGACCGACTCATCGACCACGTCCAAATGGCTACAGACTCAGTGCTCCAGCAGGTCCCATCCGCAGAGATCGTGATTCTTGGCGACTTTAACGCCCATCACGCCGAATGGCTTGGTTCGCGCAAAACCGATCATGCGGGAAGATCTGTTCACGATTTCGCCTTGGCATATGGCTTGACGCAGCTGATAGCAACGCCTACGCGAATCCCAGATGCAGAAAGCCACGTGCCTTCACTGTGGGATCTTCTGCTGACCTCACATCCTGACGGCTACAAAGTATCCGTTGAGGCCCCTCTTGGCTCTTCGGACCATTGCCTGATTAGGAGTATGGTGCCACTCGTTCACTCGCTGCGGCCGCGTGTTACAGGCAGTCGCCGCGTATGGCACTATAGGTCAGCAGACTGGGATGGAATGAGAACATTCTTTGCGTCCTACCCATGGAGGCAGGTTTGCTTCTCGCCGGATGATCCCAATGTCGTTGCTGACTCTGTCGCGGATGTTGTGCTTCAGGGTATGGAACTTTTCATTCCATTCTCCCTGATTCCCACAGGTGGCAAGTCCCAGCCTTGGTTTGGTCGAACCTGCAAAGCGGCGTCCCGCCGCAAGCAGGAATGTTACCAAGCATGGGCTAATGCAGTGACAGCACGGGATGTAAAGACCAGCACATTAAAGAAGCAATTTAACTTTGCCTCCAGGTCCCTCAAAAGAGTAATTGCTGGGGCGAAGTCGGCTCACATCGGCAGAATTGGCGAGAGACTAGTTAGTCTCCCCTCCGGAACTCGTGCATTCTGGTCTCTTGCCAAAGCTGTCCAAGGGAACTTTTGTAAGCCATCCCTTCCACCTCTGCGCATAGGAGATAATTCGTTGGTCCACGACGCTAAAGAAAAAGCCGATCTTCTGGGCAAACTCTTTGCGTCCAACTCGACCCTGAACGACCGGGGAAACGCACCGCTGACCATACCGCAGTGCGAGACCCGCATGCCGGAAGTCCGGTTTACACAAAGGGCAGTGCGTAAAGCGCTTCTTTCCCTAGACGTTCATAAGTCGAGTGGGCCCGATAGAATCTCTCCTATCGTGCTGAAGACGTGTGCTCCAGAGTTAGCACCGGTTTTAACGCGCCTTTATCGGCTTTCCAAGAGAGTACTCTTGGCGTAGTCCCGAACTCATGGAAGACAGCTCTAGTGCACCCAATCCCTAAAAAAGGAGATCGCTCGGATCCGTCCAACTACAGACCCATAGCCATCACCTCCTTGTTCTCCAAGATAATGGAATCCATTATTAACTGCCAGCTCCTCCGGTACTTAGAAGACCACCAGCTCCTCAATGATCGACAATACGGCTTCCGTCAGGGTCGTTCAGCTGGTGATCTTCTCGTATACTTGTCTCACCGGTGGGCACAGGCGATCGAGACCAAGGGGGAAGCGTTGGCCGTTAGTTTGGACGTGGCGAAGGCCTTCGATCGGGTCTGGCACAAAGCGCTCCTTGCGAAGCTTCCTTCCTATGGGCTTCCCGAGAAACTGTGCAATTGGCTCACCAGTTTTCTTACAGACAGAAGCATCAAGGTCGTTGTTGACGGTGCATGCTCCGACTCGAAGTCTGTTAATTCTGGTGTCCCACAAGGCTGTGTGCTATCACCCACGCTGTTTCTTCTGCATATCAACGACATGCTGCAGATTAGCAGCATCCATTGCTATGCAGACAGCACGAGATAGCACGAGTGATGCCCTTTACACCGGCCGCGCTAACATTTCTCGGGTAAACGTCATCGAAAGCCGATCCAAACTTGTGTCTGAAATCGAAACTTCTTTATCAAAAGTTTCAGTTACATTTGGTCGATTTGGAGGTTTGCGCGTTCACCGCTAAAAAGATGCCATTGGTCGTATCACCTCAATTTGAGAGCACTTCCCTAACTGCATCAGCCAGTATCGGAATCCTTGGCGTCGATATATCAAGCGAAGTCCAGTTTCGCGGTCACTTAGAGAGTAAGGCCATATTAGCCTCGAAGAAGCTTGGTGTGCTAAACAGATCGAGACAGTATTTTACTCCGGCCCACCGCCTGCAACTTTATAAGGCGCAGGTTCAGCCGCACATGGAATACTGTTCTCATCTCTATGTAGGTGCACCCCAGTACCAACTTCTGCCTCTTGACCGCATTCAACGGAGAGCGACTCGCATCATCGACTGCCAAGATATTTCTGATCGACTTGACACCTTGGCGTTGCGTAGAGATGTAGCTTCACTCTGCATCCTCTATCGCTTGTATCATGGGGAGTGTTCAGAGGAATTGTTCGGACTTATACCGGCTGCTGGTTTCCGCCATCGTCCTACGCGACAAAATATCCATCCCCATCACCTGGACGATTGGCATTCCACCACTGTGCGCTTCTCCAGAAGCTTTTTGCCTCGCACAACCAGCTTATGGAACAAATTGTCGACTGCCGTATTTCCGAACCGATACGACCTTCAAACCTTCAAGAAGAGAGCGTACCTCTACCTAAAAGGCCGGCAACGCACTTGTGACTCTTGAGTTGCGGGTGTCCATGGGCGGCGGTAGTCACTTACCATCAGGTGACCCGTCTGCTCGTTTGCCCCCTATCGCATAAAAAAAAAAAAAAAAAAGCTAAAAATGATACATATACTAGCATTTCTTGTAATTGTATACTTTGTATATACTTTTTAATTAAAGTGCACTATTTACAACTATTTTGAAATAATTTTCATGGGAGAACTACGAATGCAATACCACGGCCTCACAGAAAACCGACTTTTAACCCATTTGTTCGTGTGTCTCTTTATAGTATAAAAAAAACAGCGTAGAACCAATGATCAACTAATCACGTAATTATTTGCTGGGAAGGTGTGGAAATCGAATCGAACCTTCGGCTTAGTAATCAGGGTACCTAACAACTAAACTAATGGCTAGTCAAATCTTTTTGAATTTGAGAATTAGTTCTGGAGAATTCTGGTGAAATATTTTGTTATCTATTCATATGTTATGTTTAGTAAGCCGTGAAACCATAACAAAGAAATAATCCTTTTACAACACCAACAACTTAATATTCTCATACATATGTACATATATCAATCTTGATCCATCAATCATTAGCACTTTAATACCAAATACTAATATATGTATATAAATTTGAGCTACAATACGCCTTCACATCATGATGCATTGCAATACATATCATTCGAGTAGTGATTGTAAATTTTGCGATGGTTTTATATGTGAGTTTTATTAATATTATACGGTGTTGATTTAATTTTTATGATGGATCGTGGGTTTGATTTACACACGGGGGACAAGACACTACAAGAATTTGTGTAAGACACAAATAATCCTCTTGAGTCTTGGTGTTCTTTGCGTCGTTTTTGTCTCCCGTGATACAAGAATCATGCCAAATGTGAGTACTTTCTTTAAAAAAAATGGTAGCTAATAGTTTAACTATGCTAAACATTTCTTTAAACTGATGGAGCTGAAAATGATACATATACTAGCATTTCTTGTAATTGTATACTTTGTATATACTTTTTAATTAAAGTGCACTATTTAAAACTATTTTGATATAATTTTCATGGGAGAACTACGAATGCAATACCACGGCCAAACAGAAAACCGACTTTCATACAGACACCATTTGCTCACAAGAACTCAAAATCCATTTAAATTATATATATTGTATTGTAGCTTTGGATAGACTTACAATATCTGTAAATCACAACTAATTTTTACCCTTACCACAATTCTCTTTCAAGTCCCTCCAATGTGTTCTATTCTTATATTCCACTCTATCGTTCGTCATTTCACTGTTTACACTGTTCACTCCCTTTCTTGACACAGTTCATCCATATTATCTTTCTTCTTCATTTTGTTCATCCCTTCTTATCACATATCCAGACTACTATTTTTACTTTGAGTTCCTTTAAAACCTATTTATAAAAACGGGATAACTGAGAAAGTAACATATACTTTGACTAAATATTTAAGGATACATTTAGCTGGTTAATTTCGTGTAATATAATTATCGACAGCGGGCGTCGATTGCGTTTAGAATTGAAACAAAATTAACGCCTTTATGTATCGAGCTTTTAATTAATGATTTAATTAAGACCTTTATTTTTATTGACGCTATTAAATCGAAAAGCTGGCGCTCAGTTTTCGCAATCATCACGTATATATTAAAAAACCAACATCTTCATGATTGTAAGTATTAATTTCAATAGCAACAGTCTTGAGCAAAAGTGTGTATGCCTGTGGATGCCCTGAACCACGTGTTGTATCATTATAACAAAAAAATATAGGGAGGGAAAATTGCAATCAGGCATTGGAGTTGCCTCCTGGCTCTTTATATATCTCTAGTGGAGGGTATTAAGTTGGCATATCCTGTCTGTGGCAATTCGTTAAAATTTATTCCCGGCTGTTGTTATTATTAAAGTCTACAAACCTCGATTGAGTGGTGGATTTTTCCTCTTTAATTACTATTTACTAATGGATTTGGACCATGTCATGCTTTCACTTAATTCAGGTTAGCTACTAACAAAGTTCTGGGTTCACATGGTTTAGTTTACAGATTCATACTCATAACACTTTGTGCATAACGTCATTTTTCACGAGTGCCAAAGAAAAAATATTTATAGGGTTGATGGATGTAAGTAAATTTGTGAGTTTCTTTATTGCACTATAACTTTACTTTTAAATACCTAAATATATTAAACATTCCGAGTGACAATAGCTATAAATAAAAAGAAAATTAAAAAAATAAGCAAAGAGCTGTATGGTGCGTAATCAGTTTTTGTAGTGAGTAGTAGCATTTTATTTTAATAAGAATGTTTTAGTAGATCTTTAACTTTAAGATAACTCCATTTATGAACAGTTCGTTCTTAGAACGTAGAGTTCTATATAGTGCAAATGTAAGACAGATAAGTTACGACTTTATAGAACGGCTAACATTAATTCAATTTAGACGTCTAATAACTAATTTTTTTAATGATTTATTTATACTTTGCATTTATTTTTTATTGGTTATCCCTGTTCGATGCCTTATTTTTATGTATGATCTGATCAGTAATACTTTGCTCTAATTCGGATCGTCAAAATAATCGAATATATTCTACTAAATTACAAAATTAAAGTAATCCTAGGTTTGTAAAGTTTATTTAAAAATATGAACTTTTTTACTGCATAGAATTCAAGGGGCATATGAAATGTGTTATTAGGAAAAGAATGTAGTATGCTTTAATCAGTGTCTCGTAGTTCTCAGTTATGACTGAGTTATTTTAGTTGTATCAGGGTCACAGCGCCGACTATTTACATAGACAGGCCAGTTTTATGCAAATGTTGTGAGATGTGCTAGCAGATTCGAGACGTAAGGGACCATTATTTCATTATACGTTACAATATCATATTCAGATTTTTTAAATGAGTTTCTATTCGTCATTATGTTATGTGGCTGTTATTAGTTATATAAGTTTTCTTATAATATTTCACGTATGTTCAAAACTAAAGAAAATAAACATAAAATTCATTTTTAAAACCCTACACCTGCTTGCCTGTCCTTGTTTAAGAAACTTACAAATGAAATATTCCTTATTTAAATCTACTTCACAGACAAAATACAATAAGACATTCGAAGACCGGATATACATTTCAAAAGCAAGATTTCAATGAGAAGTTACAAACGAACCAGTGTGGCTCGTCGCAGAGAAGAGAATGGCAGCCATTGTTCTCAAACAGATGAGCTGATACAGATGCAATCCTTTCCAAAGGAATAGGTAATTAACTGTTGATCTATGCACAGTTATCAAAGTAAGAGTAGAATTTACTAGAGGCAAATGAAACATGTATTTATCAAGGATTAAACTGAAATACCCAAAGAGACGACATCGACGCCTTTCCTTGAAATATTTATTTTATTTTATTTATTTTATTTGGGAAGCCTACGGCTTAAACAGTATTACATTGAAATATGTAGTAATAGATGCCAATTACAAGCTTCCACATTTAAAATCAAAATGCTTAAAGTACTCGTCTAAAGTATACACAATACAGATAGATATGCCCAGTTTGAAATCGCTAACTGTTCATGAAATCTCTAGTGAGTGCACTCTTAGTGGCCCTTATACTACCTGCGAATAATTCAAAACGGTTGTCAAGGTTAAGGTTATTAAATCTATAGCAACAGCGCGGAAAGAAACAAGTTTTTCTAAATTGAGTGTGGCTGTGTGGGATGTGAAGTGTCGGTTTCCTTAGCCTTCGTGTGGGAGTTGTAAGAGTAATCTTGCCGAGGAGATCCGGACTGTCAACAATACCCTGCGCGATCCTTATTAAAAAGCTAACATCGGAAATATCCCGTCTAAGATGCAGCGGCAATAAATGAAATTTTTTACAACGCTCCGTGTAGTCTAGATATGGTAATTTAAATTTAAACGTTAAGAAGCGGGTAAATTTCCTTTGAATTTTTTCAATACAATCCGTGTAGACACTATAACATGGGTTCCATACCTGAGACGCGTATTCTAGGTGACTACGAACATACGCACAGTACAGTATTTTTATTGTTTTCATCTTTTTAAAGCTCTTAGATGCTCTTATCACAAATCCCAGTGCTTTATAAGCTTTTTCGACAATAGCAAAAACGTGTTGATCAAACAAAAGCTTGACGTCAAGGATAACTCCCAGGTCCCTGCTAGATGCAACACATTTTAGGGATTGGCTTTTAAGGTGGTAAGTATAATCGAAAATAGTACGCTTACGGGTGAAATGCATAGAAAAGCATTTTGAAGTATTAAGATCAAGTTTATTACGCAGGCAGTACTCCCCCAATCGATTCAAATCATCCTGCAGCATCAAGGCGTCTGGTCCATTATTAACAACTTTGAATATTTTTACATCGTCTGCAAATAAAAGAAAGTTGGAATTTAAAAAGCAGGAACCGATATCGTCAATAAAAATTACAAATAAAAGAGGTCCCAGCAATGATCCCTGAGGAACCCCAGACGGAACTTTGATCCAGGAAGATGTATAGCCATTAAGAACAACTGCCTGGGATCTATTTCGGACGTAAGAAGAAAACCAGCGGTACAAGTCTCCGCGTATATGTCCATATAATTTTCTATATAGTGTATCTGAAGATATATTTCTACACTTCATCATTCAGAAATAATTATTTAATATGTATTAAATATATATTTAATAACATTTTATATTCCCAGTAAGTACAAGGCAAGCTAAAATTTGTAATAATTAGTAGACATCAATCATCTAGAATGTATATTAAAAATCAGTACCTAGTTTATCGACCATGATGAAGGTATGACGGTTATTGATAACAATAAACATTGATTCTATCGAAATTGGTATTTAATTCTAACTTAATATTCATCCTTTCACGCACGCTGACATCACGAAGGGGCTTAATAACGCTCAATATGAAAATTCACGATACGTTACTGTAATGAATAATTAATATTTTAATGACTCGTTGTACTGAAGTTAACGTTATTTGACATATATTTTATGAGCCCAACAGTAATAATGTGGTTTTTTTGTTGCTCCTGACACTGATGCGGAAGGCCGCTCCACCCTTCGATAAAGGGTTCTCATCTTGTAAGGACCACTACTTCTCTAGTGTTGTATACCAGCTAGCGTTTATGATATGAAAATGCAGGAGAAGCTAAATACAGAATCAAATAACTTTAAGAGAATGAATTTATAAAAAACCTCCCCTTCACTGATTACTTTTGCAATGTTATCGATATAAATTATATATGTGCCCGTCGGAGAATAAGATCAGAACAGTGATAAACACATCACATTTCATATAGTAGGTAGATTCTGTAGCCACAACTTTTGATTTTGGACTCGATTTAGCTAATATATTTATATTAATTTATATAATATCTATATTTTAAACCCTGACATCGTCTTTTTCAAACTGTAGTTTGTTCATTTACCTGAGTTCCTATTATTAACCGACTTGTAAATGGAGGAGGTGCTTTGAGTAAATGTTGCTGTGTGTATTTTATGCAAGTTGGGGGCGGAATAAAGCAATTGTGATTTTTGGGGTGGTTTTCAGTCGCTAAGAGGTTGACATATTCCTTTGTCCACCCATGGCCAAAGGACATCCATAAGAAACTTCCACCCTATCATCAAAAAAAAAAAAGTTAATTCCATTTAAATTTAAATAGAACATTCCGCCTCTGAGGGTGTTATAATTACCAATTTATAAGACAAGTTTTAAGACATTCAGACTTATTTAAGTTTCCTTTAAACTGTTACTTTTGTATCGGTAGGTGCTGCTTTTCTTTGAGCAGTGGGAAATAAATATCTCTCTTCATCATAATATCACCACTCGACCTTTCATATTGATGCTCGACGGTATAAGAAGACAATATTTTTTATGAAAACATTAAAGAATTACGTACCAGTCGTAAGAACAATAATTTTACGTACATACAATATGTACACAATAAAAACAAATTAAGAATACAGTAACGATAAGGCTCGTCTGTTTTCGCTCGCCGCTTTATGGACAAGACGTAACTCATTTTTCTAGCTACAGAATATAAACTGATCATTAATAATGCGTTTACTTATATAAGTTAAAGAATGTTTATTAACATACAATTCTAAATTGATGTATTTATTTATTCTACTAATTATTTCTGTCAGGTTATTATACTGATTAGTTTTATTAATCATTACTATTTCAATAACACTTATTGCATCCTTACTTTATTCCTTACTAATTTAAACTACTACTATTAAATAAAAACAATATCTCGATGTTTCCAAAATTAATAATTGAATACTTGTGATCCATTGAATACTTTCTAAAAATAATGCCGTTAATGTATTTTGACGCTGGCAGTGGAATGAAAATCTCTATATAATTTCCCGTTTCCTAGATCCATGAAATTTGTCAAAAAGCAAGGTCTCATATTAAAAAAGGCGAATATCGTTAAATTATTAACTTCTTGTTTTATCATTTAAAAAAATATATATTTTGTGATTACAAACTTATATTTTACCGACTGTACTGTACCGTTATTCACATTCACATTCTTAAATGTAAGTATGTCGGCAATAACAGTCAAATGTCTAAGAAGAGCAATTCCTGAATTATACGAACCATCTGTACTGTATATAAGTATGAATGTAAGTATATATGAATGTACCTATGTATAATATTTCTTTGTCACACACACACACACACACACGCTCGATTTCAACCTCTAAGGTGTCATTTGAATCGTTTGACTAGCAATAGCGGCACAGGATCAAGAAAAAAAAAAAAGACAATTAATGTAATACGGTAGGGTTTCATAAAATTTTGAACTGACTTCAAAACAGGGAGGTTCCCTATTAGATTTGTTTAGTGTGTGTTATATTTTTAGTGAGTTGGTTATTACTGAACGTGAGTAACATTTAAATTTGAAGTCAATATTCCGCTTCTAAGCCGATAAGATGGTAAAAAAGTAAGGAAGAACTTGTCTTGTTTTCGTTTTTGTTACAGGATTTTTTTACGTTTGCTCAATGCTCTAAATAAATGAGGAGAGTGGTGTGAAAATTGGTACCTAGGACCTACCGAATTATTATATATTATATGTGTTATCTTTCTTTTCAATAAAACATACACATAAACATAGACATACACATACATATAAAAATAGAAAACCACAAGTATCTTATTTCACAAATAAAAACGTATTAAACAGATATTCTTTAATTGAAATTGTGTTCCGAACTCACTTGATTTAGTAACCTGAAGTTAATTATTTTGTATTATATCGTATCTAGCTAAGCCTGAAAGGGTAACGACCAGACCATTTATTCCGATAAAGGATTTATACAGAAGGGGAACAATTTCTGTTCCATGAAAATGTAGCCATGTTATTCATTAAACGAACTGTTGGAGTGTGTAATTAAATGTGTTATTTTATGTTACTTCAACCGTGATTATGGGCCAGCTAGCGATAGGGCTTTACTAGTTTCTGTTCAATTAATTTTGCATCGAGGTCAACTTTTAGTTTGTTCTAAGCATATTTTTTTTCACCATGCTTCTGAAATTTTTATCTTTTTTCTATACGTTGGGGATAGAATTCCAGGGTGACAGAATAAACAACAGTGATTTGAAGAAAGAGTCTTTAAAGTCGCCTGTCTTCCTAAATAGGTTAAAATAAAAAAAGAAGTGAAACTTAGTTTTTTCTCTTTGGTTCTTGATCAAATTTATCTCTTACTTTACTGTGGAAAACTTGTCTGTTGGTCTAAGGGTTGGTGACCCTAACTGCTAAGGACCAGGACTTTGGTTCCATTTCCTCCCCCAGGACAAGTGATAGTGTGATAAGCATTATCATTAGCTCTGTGTCTGGCTGTCGTTTATCTAAAGTACTCGAATGCATGTAGGTATTAAGTGCTATGTATAAGTAAAAGGTATGTTTAGTTTGAGATTAGACTTCTGTGTGTGAGGTGTGTCAAGATATTATTATTTAGTTTTTATAAATAGAAAAAAAAACCGTGTGCGTGCTTAATTGTGACTTCTTACTTGTCTTCATCCTACTTGAATAAAAACTGCTTGTATTTTTTTTTATAATGTTGGACAGACGAATAATCGGGTCATCTGATGGGTGTGATAACCGCTGTATAGACACCTGCAACTCGAAAGCCTTTGAGGGTGATGAGAGATGGGGAAAGAAGAGAGGTTGGATAAGGAGATGGATGGAGGAGAGGGGGAGTTGGGCCTCCGCAATCCTCACTAATTTCGTTGGAACGCAATGCAAGCGTTGCTTCACAACTGATTTTTTGTGAGGCCGTGGTATCGCACCGGTTGAGCCGGCCCATTCTCGCCTAAGCATGGCTCTACCACTGTTAAATTTTTTTGTCTGTAACTTACCAAATGCGCTATTATGTATAATAATGTATTCTGTCTCGTGTATATTAAGATGATGTCCAAATTTTAGTTAACAATGTAAGCTTTCAATCAATCTGTGTATAAGCACCGCCCTATTTCCACTAGATTAAATAAAGCTACCCGCCGACACGAACACTGTGGAATGAAATAATCGGAGCTTATAATTATAACTGGTGTTCGTAGCCTAAAATTATTATTTTGTGTAAAATATACGTAGTGTTGATTCATCGGTATCTCCTTAATTAGTGACTTCTAGTTATTTATGGGAATATATGAGGTCAAATTCATTTAAATTATAACAATTTTTTCTCTTCAGGCTGTTTCTCAAGCTATTTTCTGTACTGAATTATAATTTATGAATTCTCATATATAAATAGATAGATATCTATATAAAAAATAGGTTGAAACGTTCAGGTTTTCAATTTAGTGTTACTATCGCCGGGCAATCATTTGTAAAGTTTAGTCAATTTGAAATAGTCAATTCTTTCTTCGTTAAAATTATTTAATTTCTTGGTTATCAGTGTATAGGGATATTGCTCTCAAGTTTGGTCTCCACACTATGAATGTCACAGAAATTGCCTCGAACGAAACAACAAAGATTCCTTACTCATATTACTTACAACACAAAATTACGCAAACCACTAAATTACTGCAATGCTAGGCTTGAATTTTTTTTAAATAATGTCACTTATAGACGTAAACTTGATCTTTTATTCTTCTACAATATTCTGAACAATAATAGTATAAATAGACTGTCCTGAACGAATGGCTATTATCAATTTCTCAGCCCCAAGTTGGTTGCTGTACTCAAGTGTCTACAAGTTGTTCTGTTTACATAGATTTACTTCTGCTACTAATCTAATATAGGGCTTAATTCGCTATTAACCAGAATGACCCTATCGTACAACGAACTTTCTAGTTTATAAGATTTGGATATTTTTTGGGATAATCTGCCTAATTTGAAGAAAAAAATTAGGTCATATATAATACCATAAGGTTTAATCAAACCTTTATTGGCGATCCAAATAATTAAATAAATTAAAAAGTTAGCACAGTACTTAGTAATAATTTTAAACCTTATTGAATATTATAAGAGATAGAAAAGAAAATAGTACTGTCATATAAATATTAAGTTCTAAAGTATGTAACTACTTACTTTAAATGTAGATTAAACTGAAATGGAAGACAGCAGACATATCATTTTATACGGTCGTATGCTTAAGTAGTATAACGTAATCTAATTTAAAAGCCTACGACCACGTGCGGGTTCTTCGAAATGTATTTGTAAATTCTATTCAGAAAGACCCTTCTTTTTGAATACAATTATCAACGGTATCGAGAACACACATATAAGTGTAGATGGTTGGTATACTATTAGGAAAAATCTCTAATTCCCTCCCATATCTTCATTATAAACCATGTGATGTTTATTTCTAATATCACCATTCTGTTTATGAAGCCTGAGTACACCATTATTATAACCAATAGACTGTTAAGAACATAGTACAGTGATCATCATTTACATAATTTTCACTAACAAAGCATTCTTTAGCCTAAAAGGTTAGAATATGTTTAATAAAAAAGTATGGTGAAAATGCTGATGCAGATTCTGAGTATTGTAAGCGTCGCATTTCTGAATTATATGTATAAGCTAATCGCTAGAGCCGCTATATAACATGTTTAGTCGTTGTAAGTATAGTCATGAATAACTTTATCAATGAAACCGTAATTGTTGAAGGTCAAAACTACACTCTGATTTCAAATGAACAAACGTTTTCTTTATCCTCCTGAATACAATACCCGAACACGAAAAACTCTTTACAGAAGCATCATGTAAACCTAGTTGTGCTTTAGATAGGTATCTATAATCCATTTCAATTACTAATGGCGAAATAATTCGTTGCATTGTGTTTGTGGCGATAGATTCGATACCTGTCGGTAACTATAGGTCTAGTAGCGCGGATCGTAACTGTAGATGCACAGAAAATAGTTTAATTACCTAATTGAAATATCCGCAAAAGTCATTGTCATGTCATTCATGTCATGTCAGGTCATTTCTTCTCATAGGGCTTGAGCCTTGACCTATGTGGGAATGGGTGATTATAGATCAACACAAACAGGTACTTCTACTACGAGAAGTTGAATATTAATTGATTAAGAGTGATAAAATTATGAATTCGAATTAAAGTATTATTCGAATAAAATTCAAAATAAATTTGTCCACTTTTCCGCTTGCAATAGAAACGATCTTGTAAGTTACAGCAGGCTATTGTTATTTTTTTTAAAAGCAGTGTTATCGCCAAACATTAAGAAGTCCGTATGTTTGAATCACAACTAGTTAGTAAAAAAAGGCAGTAAAGTTTTATTCAAATGTATGAAGGGACTTAAAAATTTTAACGAACCAGCTTTATCCAATGTTGACAGTATCAGTTTGGAGTTACTGGATAAGCTTTATATTTTTAACTGGAGAATCACAAAGAGTTCGGATCAGAGTAAATTAATGAGAGATTTATATTCATTGAGGCCATAAAAGTTTTTAAGTAAATAGGGTTGACATTTGAAGTGGTCAGTGACGGTCACGATTGTATACATAAAATAACTGAGCATGTTGCAACTCTGCAAAATTGCAACTTAAAATTGTATCAATATGGCCCAGAAATGGTGTAAATTATATACATATATATATATAGCCTGTGGGATAATAGTGTTGAAATGATATTTCTTTTGTAATTATTTTCAGCAATTTTAAGCTAGTTATTAAGTCAAAGCGATACGACGTATTCAGAGATGGCTAAGTCATCAGGACTCATTATGTAAAAGATTTATTATTGGATAACGAGCTGTGAAGAGAACGTAGCTTTAATTTATTTAACGATTACTGCTCTGATTCTTACCACCAATAAGATTTAAAACAATTACCAACAAAAATATAAGAAAAATATAATCTTTGTCATCTATAGACAAATTACTGAGAACATCCTTCCTAATCTGTAAAATCTGTATATATATCTATATATAATCTGTAAATCATCTTCTAAAAATCTGAGAAATAGCTAAGTGATAATAACAATTTCAATTTATCAAAACAGAAATCAGTAATTGTTTGCCAAAAATAAATAAGATCATTGAAGCTTCAAAAAGAACAGCGGTAATCTATCTTTAAAACCGATTGCTCTGAGACTATTTTATTTAAGTTGTTTATTTAGTAGTTCGGTATAAAGTCTTAGTTACCAATAACCTAACTTCTAGTGTAGTGTTCTTGCACTTTCCTTTCACTTGCCATTTCTGTATTATTAACTACCGATATTATTTTACTCCCATACTTTATACAAATAAAGACGTCATCCGATCTGTTTAACATTTTAAAGATTTAATCACTAATACAATTTTGTTCAAGTACATAGTAATAAATGTGTTTCAGTCTATTGTACGTTTACTTATTATAGTATTGTTTATGTTTGAGTACCTACATAAACACTCACGTTACAAGTAAATCACAAATATAAACTATATACTTTGTTTATCGTTTTTCGCAGCTGTTATATGAGTGTACACAGGTACATTATCACTACCTATACATATCATCAAAAATCATTGCCGAGCCATCCAATCTGTAGAGTGGTGGATTATTTGCTACTTTTTAATGCGCCACTCAAATAGAATCAGAGTAAACCCTACACAGACTATAATGCTATTAAATCTATGGCAATTGAGGGAAATTTATGACATAGTTGTATGTATAGTTGATAGTTACATGTAGAGTTGGATGTGAATGCCAACAGAACTTAAATTGGGATCTGTCTGTAGTGTTCTCTCAACTATTTTGAGTGCTGGGTTTTACGAAGTTATAGAGTTATATCCACAATGGGCTTAAGTAATTATATAGATATATTTAAGAAAGATAAGTAAGATGGGATATTTTAGCTAGCTAAGGCCAGGTGCGCGCCGTAGCGCATTATGGAAGAGATTATAAATCCATTAGATTGCATTCCATCATTAGTGGTTCAATTGCAAGGAACCTGGGTTTACTCTAGGTAGGATGCTTCCAGAAAACCA
Organism: Tyria jacobaeae; assembly: GCA_947561695.1. Lineage (NCBI taxonomy): Eukaryota > Metazoa > Arthropoda > Insecta > Lepidoptera > Erebidae > Tyria > Tyria jacobaeae. Next base: position 8,153,310 of record OX387231.1, on the reverse strand, counting down.
ACATCTGACAACTTCTGCTAGGGCAACAGGCAGCCCCAATCGTTGCCTTCAGACCGTCGCTCATGGAGGCCGGAGATCGTTTAGCACTCCGGCACCGGGTGGCTCTTCGGCGGGATGGGAGAGTACTTTTCCTTTGTGTCCTTTCCGCATTTTTCTGGGAATAGTGTTTTAATTTAAAATATATATATATATATATTAGTGTGAGGAAATAATCAGAAATTCAAATAAATGTATTCTAAGAATATAATCAAATTTATACAGAGTACAAAACAATTTATTTACCTAAAAGAAAGTCTGTCTTCAATAGGAGTTTGTTTTATTTTTCCTTAAATATTATTAATAATTATTTGTTTAAGTAATTTGAGGTTGACTATATATTAAATTTTAGAAATTATTTTCCAGCCTCAGATAAACTAGAACATTAGAAAATATAGTTATTTGTAAAACGTAAAGTAATTATAAGCTGCCTAGCTTCCAACCTTTTACCGACAAGTGACCTAATTACCTGAGCTGACCCTTTTAGGTAATAGGCGAGATGATGGGCACTCCAAGCACTTCTCTATTTAACAATACATCTTGTGAGAGTTGTATAATGAAAAATGTTATAAACATTGAACTTTTATATTTAATAATGTACAATTAACAATTAACAGACAATAATAAAAACAAAACAAATATAAAGGAAAAAATTATTTGCGGAATCAAAAGAATAATACCGAGCAAATGTCTCCATTATCTGTGTATTTCATCTGTGTATCAGTATGTATAAGTCTGTATATGTGTGTATGTAGTTAATATGCATTGTATATGTACATTTAGTGTATGCATATAGAACTACTCTTTTAACATTTTTATTTGCTATTTAATTATTTAAAACACCTGCCACAATCATCTCTGCATCACCCAAAGGTTGACTGGTAGAGAATGCCTACGGCATTAAGTCCACCTTGAGCAATATCGAAATTGCAGTAATAAATAAATAAAGATTGTTACGTACAGGTTGGGTATGTTACGTACGTTTCAAGGTAAAGTTAACAAAGAGCGGAAGGTTTTTTTTTATAATATAGAGGGGCAGACGAACACACAGGTAACCTGAGGCTAAGTGACAACCACCGCTCATGGACACCTACAACTCAAGAATCATAAGTGCGCTGCCCGCCTTTGAGGGTGATGAGGGATTGGAGGATGTTTGGATGGAAAGATGAGATGGGGAATGAGAAGATGGGAAATAGGAAATAAGGAAAGAGGAGGGCATCGCTAAACCTCACTAATTTCCGGAAAATGCAACGCTTGCGTTACTTCACAACTGGTTTTCTGTGAGGCCGTGGTATCGCATCTGTGGAGTCGGCCCTTTTGTGCCTGAGCATAGCTCTGGCACTGTCAATATCTGTCACTATATCACTGTCAATAATGTTGGGTTTTACATTTTTCTAACAATTTCACTATTTGTTGTATAACAAATGTTCACAACTCTTTAGTATGTCAATAGAAAACCAGAATCATATGACTTTTCATTAACATGCTCGAATGGATTTATGAGTAGTGGTTATATAAAACACGTTGCTGAGTAAGATAAAATGATTTTGCTTTATCTGAAAAAAAGCATTTTATTCTTAGCTTATGATGCTATTCGATTTATTTAGTGTTTAATTTTTTTTAAACAGTCAACTAACTGCCTTATAGCACATGGAATAATGTTAGTAGTATGTGGTAGTAATGTTAGTATAAATTGTATGTAATTTCTTTAGTTTGAAAGTTAAAATGAAAGACTTGGTGTTAGTTTAAATGCTGATTGCTGTAAGCGAAGCACGTAAACAAATTAGTTAAATGTTATGTTCCCTCATGTCTTTATCAACATTATATTGAATACAGTTGCTTTCAAGAAGAAACTATGTAATTCTGGTAACCATTAGTCCAACAGTAGTAATCCGGTCGTATGTTCGATTTCCACATGGGTCAAAAATTTGTATGGTTTCAAATAATTGTCCCCAGTCTGTGTTTTTTGTGTTTCTTTATTAAAGAGTTTTTACCTTGTATTGTGTTGTATGTGTACATAGAGTTTACTTGGATGGTAATTGAAATTCAGGAACAGTGCTTGACGATACCATGTATTTTATATTTCAATCAAATATGCAGTACACAATTGTTGTCGATAGAGTATGGCGAGATTCATTTAAGGGAATGAAATGATGCAATTGTTGTGTAATCAATCATGTGACATACGAGTGTAACTGTAACAGTAACTTATAAGTAGGCACAACACTTCATGACCTTAAAAAAATATTACTAAAATGAAATGTAAAAAAAAATATGCATTTTAACTTTTTTCAACTCAAGAGTCACAAGTCTCTACTCGTCTAAGAGTCCAGAGTCCAGAAATAAGGCAGGCGACAATTTGTTCCATAGGCTGGTTGTGCGAGGCAAAAAGCGCACAATAGAGTGCCAAGCATACAGGGGATGGAGTTGGTTTTTTTCTCCTGCGGCTCTGAATACTCCCCATGATAAAAGCGATAGAGATTGAACTACCTAATATATTTTTTTTTATTACAAACTCTCTATTTATGCTATTTTAAAAGGCTGTGCAAGAAGGGTTCTTTATTTATTTGTTCAGTGAAAACAAGCAGATACACATTCACACCCATCCATCAATTTATCTTCGAGTGAGTCATTGCCTAGTACAAAAAAGTAGCTGGTGTTGATAGAACAACTAAAAATAATCCTTGAATATTTTTTTAAGAAATTGTCAAATCCGTGACTGAGTTAGTATGTGAATTAGGTGGTAATGTACAAAACAGTAGAACAAATAAAAATACCTGTTGTTCTGCTATTGAATGTTGTAATATTTGATATTGTAAGCTGCAAAATGATTATTATGTTTTTTCGGTACTCCTAAAGTTAAAGATATGTTTTCTTTATCATTTAAAAACATAAAATTTTGTGTCCTGAAAACATCACGACAAATAAACACTGCCTCCCGTACTGTAGGAGTTGTTAACCTAACTCACGGGAAGAAAGCAACCAATAATTGCATAAGCAACCAGTTAGGAGTTCACTATAAAAGCAAAATGATATTACTGCTTAAAATCTAAAAGAAGTTAATACAGATCTCTAAAATGGAAATATTGGCTTTTAAATAGAATTTTCTAGTAACATTTCCTATATTTTTATCTCAAATTGAAATCCTAACTGGTTGCTTTCCAAAGCTGGCTATAGTTTAATTGGACAACGTTACAAGAGGCTTATATATTTCTAATAGATAACAAAAACAATAATTGTTCCAGTTCAGGTACTTTACCTTGTTCCTTTAGTACATTAAAGTATAGTTTCTCTCTGTCATTACTATAAACGTTTATAGCATGTACTGTATAATAAATGAGTATGTTATATATGTGTATCATTTTAAAGTAATACTTCTGAATCTTCTGACAATAATTGCATAGTTTTATGTGATTTTATCAATCATTAGCTTGTGTGACGATCTTTGTTTAGATCCCGTGAGTTAAGGGAGTGTGACTAAATTATACTTGACAAAATGTTATGCCTTAGCAGTTTAAGTATTCATCTCGCCACTTCACTGTCGCGCCGAGTGTTGTGGGTTCAATCCCCGTACGGGTCAACACTTTGTGTAATCGTCAAATTGTTGTTCCGAGTCTGGTTATTCTTTGTGTCCGGTGTTTAAATGTTTGTAAAGTCCCCCGCGACACAGGAATTAAAGTACGGGAGCTGTCTTAAAAAAAAAGAAAAAATGACTAATGATTGAAAGGTTTGCATGTCCCTGTAATATGAAGGGGGGGCAAAGTCTGAGGTTTGGAGTCCGAAATATTTGTATTATAATATTAAACATTGTTGATGATTGACAGTTGCCAGATTTTATATACATATTTAAACAATATTAAACCTTCTGACTTTTGAGCATTAAACTGACAAAATAAAGGAAAAATAGAAAATACCATAGAATTTAAATAAAGCATTTTGTATGCCTGCGTCCACGAAACCTACGGAAACAGGGGTTCCGAGTATTTAGATAACGTAATAACATAACTACCTAATATATTTTTTAATCACAAACTTTCTTTTTGAGCTATTTTTAAAAGACTGTGCAAAAAGGGGGGAGTTATTTATTTATTTATGCAGGGAAAACAAGCAGATACACATCTAACTTACAACTAGTATTAACAATCAATTTATTAACTATAAGTTAAATGTTTAACATAAATTCGCTACTTAACCTCGAGTCAACCGAATTTTATTACCAAAATGATATAAAAAAATTATAATATGAAAATGGCGTTGTGTGCACCTTTCGATATGTTATAAGTTCTAAGCACAATGTACCTTAAATTGTTTGTAATATCTAAATGATACGACAAATAATAGAGGTCCTAATATTGAACCTTGGGGCACGCCAGAAGTAAGAGCCTTTATGCATATATTTCATTTCTAGTTATCTATGCTTTTTAGAAAACAACTGATTCAGATACGTATCCACAAATCTTTAGCCTCACAGAAACATAGAATTTAAAGCCTAGCAGTAGTAGTAGTGAACTAATCCTAAGAAATTTACAAGTAAAACATTTTATAAATCCTGTTGAACCGAAATGTACTGTAGAAAACTTATTTGCTACTGCAGACAATCATTTATATTTGTGATAGATTTCATCCAGATCTATTCAGCCGTTTAGGAGTTTTTGAGTGGCAAATATAAATCTATCCAAAGTTTTAGATTTAAAATATAAGATGAAAATATTACTGCGCAAATGTATTTTTTTTTTAATTTATTCATACATTATTTCACAAGTCCATTGTTATCGGTACAAAGAGGATTCAAAGAGCTAATGCTTCAGTGAAGTCACGTAGTGCAACTTTGTATTTCAGCTGCAATGTTAGTGTAGGTAATTTAGTAGAAGTGATTTTATATTACGCTACAAACTACGCTAGTCTTAATGCAGACCAATGCGACAAACTAATGTTTTCTGATCTTTGTAACTAATACCCCCGCGACACAGGAATTAATCCTAATGCGAGAGTTGTCTTTTTATAACTGTTTCTACTTCTACTATTTCTTTGAGTTATTGACTATATGTTGTCATCCTATTTCTTTACAAGATTATGTTAGTTGATATACCTTTTTTTTTCGTGTTGAATCACGCCCCCACGGATCATCACCGCACCGGAGCTGACGGTGAAGTGGTATGTCGGACTTGAACCACACGGTGTTCCGTCACAAGTGGGTCTATTGCAAGAGACCTGGGTATACCCACGGAGGTATGCTCCCAGGAACCCCAGCAACTTTGGTCGCCTCTTTTGCAAGAGCCTCCACCACCATTGAATATGGGAGGCCTAACCCCCCTCCAGTTTGAGAGGCGAGTATGGAACACGTCGCGCTACCGTCTCAGGCCTGCTTCTGCTAGGGTAAGGGCAGCCTTACGCGTTACCCCAGGCCAGCGCTCCCGGAGGCCGGAGATCGTTTTGTGCTCTCCGGCGCCTGCTGCGTGTTCTGCGGGACGGGAGGGTACTTACCGTCTCCGGTATCCTCTCCGCCGTCTCTTTAGCCGACATGACTTCCTCGCAAAAGTCAACATAATTTCCTCCCAAAATAGTTGACATGCCTATGCACACTCTTTGTTTAACAATTTTTTACTACTTTACAAACAGCTAAAATAAATAAGATGTTCACTAGCTTAATTTTTTTTTTCTTCTTAGTTTTTTCTACATGTTTACTGCACAAAATGAAAGAGAAATTGTTAAAAAAAATATGAAGCATGATGCATACTATTATAAATTAACGTAGCAACGTTTTATTTGCTGAGTTTATCTCCGAATATTATCCCAATGTCACTCTCACTATTAACTCTCGCACTCTCTCATCCGCAAACACCGTAATCCTCACAGCTCTAACTTTGTCAACTCATCTTTCTTCGTGCAAGCAGTTCTTCTATGGAATGCGCTTCCTCTCGAGCTTAGAATGTCTGAAAGCCGTTTAACGTTTAAGAACAAAGTACGTGAACTTCTCCTCGCTGAATTAGCAGAATAACCACAATGCACTTGACTGTATACCTATTTATATGTGTATGTTAGTATATATATATATATATTCTTCCATATATATTTTTTATGTATGTGTATATTTGTTATGTATTTGTGACTATAGTAAATATATGTAACTAAAGTTGTTTTCAAAAACAAGTAAATTTCAGATGTCTGCACCTACCTTATCGCTTTTCTTCACCACCCCAAGGTTGACTGGTAGAGAATGCCCTAGGCATTAAGTCCGCCTATGTACACGTGTGCATGAAGTTTATAAATAAATAAATAAATAAATAATCCTTCAAGAAGTTTAGGCTTTTGCCGAGATGAATTAAGTTAGCTCGCTGCCCGCCTTTGAGATTCATGAGGGAGTGGAATGAGGAGGATAGAATAGGAGAATTTACTACCAGCGCACGTGTTTTCTTCCCATTTTGATCCCGGGTCTTTTAAGGGCGTAAAAAATCATTCACCAGGCCGCCATAGTGTGGGTCACCATGCTGCACTGACTAGACAATGCAATGAGGATGGTGACACCACTCTTGGACTCCACATATTGTTTTCCATCAGGCAAAGTATAATCACTATGGTAGGCTATATGTACGAGTATATATAAAAAAAATGTCATTGAAATAATAAAAATAATTATCCAACAGACGCAGAGCTAAAGATGTAACGCGGAAGAGGCCGTGACTTATATTTAATTTCTACGTTTGCCTCTCAATGTTATCACGGGTATTGAAAATAAGTGTTTTACCACATTAAACACTGTTTTTCTTTTGTTATTGACAGAAAGCATATATAGGAAAATCATAAAAACGTATTTTCATTAAAAGTATTCTTCACCATAAATAAACTTAGTAGTAATCGGTTAGCAAACAGACAGGATCCGGTAATAAAACCGAACGCATTAGGCGGAGCGGAGACTGTACCAAATCGTTCTACCGTCATGCACTTAAACGAACTGTTGAAGATTAACAAAACACATATTTGTGCTGATGATTTGCGAGTTTGAATAAAAATCTTAGTATGTCAAACAGATACTATGGAACAAACTTTTAGCGTTTCGTAATATAAACTATGATCTGGAAGTTATTAGACGATAATAGAATAACATCTCAAGTATTTTAGACGCATGTTTAGATATTTCCCTTTTAAAGATTTTGGGGTACGTATCAACTTATTACGGTCACCGACCTAAATGAGGTCCTTCAATACTCTTTCGAATAACTTACCCAAAAAGTTCATTTGTTACTTACGTTAATGTACAAATATAATACATTCACTACATACTTAAGTAATTTAAGTGTACAAATTGATTTCATATATACATAAATATCCTACGTATATTAATTTCATTTTTCAATTGTTAACTGTCTGTATACGTAGTTTGATTTTTGTTGGTCTAGAAGATCGTAGGGAAAAACACTGTACTCGTTCAATTTTGGTTCCATTGTCAAAATAAGTTAAAAATACCGATAAAAAAATATTAGACAACAGTATTGCCTCCAAAACAAACCTAATTTTTTTTTGTTAGAAGGTTTCCAATCGATTAATGGCGACATAATTTAAGGTACAATATAGCCGTTTATTTGCCGTTTCGATTGAATTGCACCGACCAAGTCCACGAGTGGACTGCACAAAGGTGTTATACCTTAAAAATATTTTTGAGAAATTTAAAAACAATTATTTAGTTTAGAATTAAATACGTTTGTTCGTTACCATGATATAGCACAAGCTTTGTTTGGTTTAGGATAAGACGGTCGTGTATGAGATGTTTGAAATTATGATTATTATTAATAAATCCATAACATTTACATTTTTAATATAGCACATAAATACAAAATACATTTAAGAATATAAATAATTAAAATAATAATAATAACTTGACACATCTCACCAACTGAGCCTGTACTATGGTAACCAGACAGCTGATAAACATACTTATATACTTACCTAAATACATACATATTATAGAAAAATTACATCCAGACAAACAAATGATCATGCTCATCACATAAATATTTGTCCTGGGTGGGAATTGAACTAGACCAACAGGCAAGTCAAAATAGTAACCATCGTCGCGCCTAGGTTGGGTCACCTGATGATAAGTGACAACCCCCGTCCATGGACACCTGCAACTCAAGAGTCGTAAGTGCGCTGACCACCTTTGAGGATGATAAAGGATGGGGAATAGGAAGCAGGGGCGTAGCTACCGCCGTATTTGCCGTATCAATTATACGGGGCCCCCGGGCCACGGGGGCCCCCAAAGTGTGTAAGGAAAAAGAATAAAAACTTTCTAATTTATTTTATTTTACAAATGACAAAATTCTATAAAGCAATTCCTTTTTTTCCCGCCTTAAGCGTGCGTTCAAAAGTTGGCAACACTACATCGTTATGGCGGGCTGCGGGACTTCCCCGTTTTACTTACTTCATCTTCAACTCAGCGGGGAATCCCCGGGAATCCTTCATCGATATCGCGATATACGTGTACGTTGTCGTACTTTGCATTGGATGTTAAACCACGGAGTGCAGTGCACTGTTTATTTACGCGCTTTATATAAATGTGCATTACATTGTAATTCAGTACAAACAATATTGTTCTTCTGGTTTAGCAGTATTAGTAACGATTTGTAAAAGAAATGAGTGAAAGAAAAAGAGATTATCCCAGCGGCGCTGAGAAAAGAAAAATTAAACAGAAAAGGGACGAGGTTATAAAAAAAGTGCCCAAAATTTCTTCATTTTTTCAGAGACAAGATACTGTGAGTGATTTAGATTGGAAAGGTAAGTACTACACTACTACCCAACCCATTTATTAGGGGCCCGTAGTGATAAACAAGGAAATCTTTTAATTTCGGTCTGTCCATCTGTCCGTCACAAAAAGTTGTCTCCCCCCTCGATTTTCACAATTATACTGTTTTTAGGGTTCCGTGCCTTGATTAAAAAAAAACAAAATTCTAACTTATCTATAGGATCGATTTGTTTTGTTGTTTGTTAATCAGTCCGTATCGTATCGTTAATTGCGTGTTGAGAACTTCAGAGGTGCAGACTCGCTTTCGGGTTCTCGTTTTGTATGGCCACTACACTACGCGCTGCGTTTAAATAGCACGCAGGTGTATAGTAATGCACGGACGGGCTGCAGGTGATTTTGTATCTACTAATAGGTATGAGCATAATCCGCGTAGAATCTGTGTGCGTCTGAACTGAACACTCTCTAACTGTGACCCTTAGTAACGTTATTTATTTATATATAACTCTTTTTAGTTTAGTATCAAAGCATTCGTATTTATTTTTTAACAATTACTCGTTTATTTTTAGATTCTTCTGAAGCATGTTCTTCGTCACATATCCATCCGGAAATAGAAGAAAGCCAAGCACATACTTTATCGGATGTCCATCCAGAAATCGAGGAACCCCAAGTCAACGATTCTGATATATCTGCAGATAATGCAGATTGTAATATAATTTCATCAGATAGAGGAAATTTTGGTGACAATTTAACTGAATGCGAACGAAAAATAATTTTTAAATTGGGTCCATTTAAACCACAAGGACCATTTCCAAAAGTTTCAGAAAATAACCGACCTTTTTCAGCTTATTATTATTCATATTTCAATCAGGCAGGCATAAAAATTATAAGACCATGGTTATGTTATTCTAACGTTTTAAACAAACCGTACTGTCACTTCTGTTGGTTATTAGCAGATCGTCAAAACAAATCGTACTCCTCTGCTTGGGTTAACGGTGTTTCGGTTAGAAGCAATTTCACACAAACTATTCTTGACCATCAAAAGTTACAGCAGCATATTAGTGCCTCACTCTCTTATAATAATTGGTTGCAAGGAAATACCATCGATACTCTATTGAAAAGTGAAATCGATAGTAAAATTATATTCTGGAGAGATGTACTGCATCGTATAATTAATGTTATAATTACTTTAGTATCTTGTAATCTACCTTTGAGGGGGCATGATTCTGATTCTGGCAATTTTATGGCAATTTCACGTCTGCTATCTAACTATGATGCAACTTTAAAAGAACTTTTTCTAAAACCGAAAGGTGAAATAAATTATTTAAGCCCTACGATTCAAAACGAAATTATTAGTTTGCTTGGTACTAACGTTAGGAACAGTATTATCTCAGAAATTAAAAAAGCTCCATTTCTGACAATAATTCTGGATACAACACCAGACTTGTCAAAAATTGACCAACTATCTGTAGTTTTTCGATATATCTCGGTTACAGAAAATGATGATAATGTGCCTAAAGAAATAAAAATCTGTGAGTCCTTTTTAGGATTCATAGCAGTAACCGATTGCAGTGCTGCAGGTCTGAAAACTGTCATTTTAAATTTGACTAAAGAATATGGAATTGATTTGACTAAATGTAGAGGACAGGGATACGATGGAGCAAATGTTATGTCGGGTGTGTATGGAGGATTACAAACCCTAATAAAAGAGCATGCTCCAAATGCCGATTATGTTCATTGTGCTGCGCACGCTTTAAACTTGGTTTTGAACGATGCTGCGAGACATGTTCGTGAAGTATCGACTTTTTTCGATAATTTAGAAAAAATATATACTTTTTTTGGCAATAGTATAAAACGCTGGGCTATGCTAAGTGACGATTCATCTGAAAAATATTTGATTACCCTTAAAAAGGTATGTCCTACCAGATGGTCTTCTAGGAACGACGCTTTATTAGCAGTAAAGAAATTTTTTTTACTAATCATGAAAACTTTGTACCTAACCTAATTTAATTTCAAATAAAAAAGATGAACGTGAAGAATGTAAAAGTATAATTAATATTTTAGAGAGTTTTGATTTCTTAGTGCTCGTTACATTTTTTTCTTCACTATTTGAAATTATTAATCCTGTTTCTAAAGCTCTACAGCATGAAAATAATGACTTACAAAAATCTAGTATTTTATTAAGTAATCTTTTAAATAGACTGTGCCAATTAAGAAATCAGAATTCATTTAATAGTTTGCTAAATGAATCCAAAGATTTAGCAAAAAAGTGGGGGGTAACAACTGTTTTTAAAAACAGTAGGCGAAAGATAACGAAGCGTTTTTTTGATGAGTTATCACAAGATGAGAGAATTTCCGACCCGGAATCCTATTTCAAAGTCAATGTATACTATTGCTGTTTAGATATATTCATTTCTCAAACTAAAGAAAGATTTCAGAGCCTTTGCAACCTGAGTAGTATATTCGAAATATTACAACCGGAGAAACTCCTATCTTCTTCAAGCGAAGAGATATTAAACGCTTCCGGAAAACTGTCTGCTAAATACAGTAAAGACATCTCACTTAATCTTTGTGACCAATTAAAGGCTCTAAAAACATGCTTAAATTCTGAAATTAAAAAAAAAATTTCCATTAAAGAACTCATTGAATTATTGCTAGTAAAATTCAATAGTCTTGCATCCAGTTTTCCCGAGGTAATCACAGCATGCTTTTTATTCTTGACCCTTCCAGTTACAACCGCAACGGCAGAAAGAAGTTTTTCAAAATTAAAACTAATAAAAATTACTTAAGAACTTCGATGGGACAAGAACGGCTGTCAGACATCTCACTATTGTCCATAGAGGCAGAAACTTTAGAAAAACTAAAATCATCATCAGCCATAAATGATTTAATAAATCAGTTTGCCGATAAAAAGGCAAGGAGAGTGAATATTTAAAATTCGATTTTTATTTGTAAAATGGGTAAATTATGTGATAAATAAATATTACTTCTCACAATATTTTTTTTCATTTGTGAAAAATCTTTACCTCCATATAAGGGCCTCCAAAAAAATTTTTATACGGGGCCCCGACAAGGCACGCTAAGCCACTGATAGGAAGGTAGGGAGTGAGAGTTGGGCCTCCGAAAACCTCACCAATTTCGGGTAAATGCAACACAAGCGTTGCTTGACAACCAGTTTTCTGGGAGTGGTATCGCACCGGTGGAGCAGGCCCATTCGTACCTAAGCATGGCTCTACCACTCATTAATTTCAAAAGCCTAACAAAGGCCAGACAAGCCGGACAGCGTGTACATTGGCCGCCTACGCTACCATTCCGAACCGGCAATTATCCGGAAGCCTGTCAACGCTAGTCACGACGGTGATTAGTGCTAAAAAAAATTTAAGAAGATCCCAAGAACCTCCTCACAATGCGAGCCGTGTCAAGGAGAACTTTCAGCATCAGCCCCTTGATCCAGGCATCTAACAAGAGCCTATTCAGGTGGCTATCGAGGCTCTTGGCTAACAATCCGAAAGCAGATATGACTGTCAAAACTGCTAACCAACTAATGGACATCGATATTCCATATATCGAGACTCGCGAGACAATTCTGTATATTTTATTCGTTTATCTTTTTCAAACAGAAACAGAACAGAACTGCGATATCGACAAGCATTGCATAGCACTTTAATAGATTTATAACCATTGTATCAGGCTTATTGGCCACAACAGTCCTTTCAGTGATCCCAATACAATATGGCTCGCCCATAATATGGCACGTCTAAATTCACAAGTCTTCATTTAAGCGAAAGTTGTTGATCTACCATCCCGGCCACTTGTTTATGCATATGGAAGAACTCATCTTTGTCAAGACGAGAACAACTAGAAATAATACACCTCATAGAATCGGGGGATTGGTGGTACCAAAGGAATACGTAAGAACCGGTATAATCCAACTAATGCAGACACTTCTTTCAATTACTTTTCTTCAGACGGCCAAAGAACCGCTACTACAACTCCTGTTTCACAGTATATTGAAGTTTACTATTGAGCATACTTCAACATAGTTTGAAACAGGCGTTCAGAAGCAGAAAGATCTAGGTTATTATTATTATTACTATTATAGGTTATAGGTTCATGATGATGATAAACAAACGGCATTTTCTACGTCTCTATTAATAATGTTTTATCTGCTTTGAGTTCTTTTAGCCTGATCTATATTTCAAGTTGCGTAAAGAGTGGCTGAATTATTATGGCCGGATGACCAAGTATTGATTTTAATATACGTAGATCTATTTGTCGTGCTTCTTTTAAAAAAATCTTCCTGTAAGAATATATGTGTCCCTGTAATACATTGTGCCAGCCAACGAAACGATCAATTGAAAACCAAATTTCCCGATCGCATAATTTCACGAAATTCATTTGTTAAATGGCCAGCCAGATCGTGTTATTTAACACCACTGGATTATTTTTTGTGGATCTATGTTAAAGACAGAGTCTATACGGAGCCAATCGAATCGATTGCAGCCTTAAAACTCAAAATCCGTGACATGATTAACGAAATAGACCCGGCATTTTGCCAAAAAGTGATTAAACATTTTGATGAAAGAATCGACATCTGATAGCTATGTAGGGCCGTTACATTTGCCAGATATCATTTTTCATTTATAATTGGCAAAACTTACTCTTTGTAATACAATAAAAAATTTAAATACTTTAATCTAAATTATTTGTTTTATTTTGTATAAAAAAAAAAACAAAGTTCTTGTGGAAAAACCCTTTACATTAGTTGTAACAAAATATTTTTTCGTTTAATTTTAGTAGTAGACATTATATTGCACGGTTTTATATTAAAAAATGTTGCGTTCTGTGCGACCGAATTATATTCATATTTTCTTGGGTAACTGAAAATTGATGTAAATGTTATTTGTAAGATTTTTTTAAAAGTAATGTACATGTTCTATATGAGTGAAGTTGTTTGAGATTAAGATAATATTATCCTTTCAGTCATGACATCGATCTATATCGATATAAAAAAATAATAGTGTCTTACACTATTATTATATAATTGAGTTAGATAGTAATAGAGAAATAGTGCTTTAATATTTTTGTGATCACTATAATAGCTAGTTTAGTTTTAGTATGTTTAATATGCGGCCACCAAGTATACGTACGAGATATTTTTCGTGTGTAGCACGTTTTATTAACTTGTAATGGTAACAGGAGTAAATTTTAATATATAAATTAAAAATTATTTACTTGAAAATTTAACTTAATCTCCATAGGAACATACTTTATCTCCATGTGTAGCTTCCATTACGACCGTAATATGATATTGGCACTACAGTTAGGTCGCTGTAGTATTTGTCACGATTAAAGCGACTAACATCTGTCCAAATAATCGGACTTTAAAAAAGTAGACAGCCGATTTAAATGCGTCTAGCATAATATTTAAGACTAATATGGTTTTTACAATGAATACCATTGTCACAACTGGATCAAACTCTCATCTAATTAACCTTGAAGTATAGTTATCCAAATTAACACTCGTCTGCTAGCGTCACAGTCACTAAATTAGATCAAAGCGGTCCTTCGAGGCATTTTTTAACTAACGCAATAGTAAGGAGTCTTAATTGTTCAATTTGTCCCACTACCTTCAAGATATGCGTTTATAGGTTATCACACTTATCACACATTACATTGTCCACCTTTTCTTAATATTCCTTATAATAAAATAAATAAACTGCGTTGCACGCATTTCAAACAAGAAATGTTTGGATGTCAGAGTACATCCATTATTCAATTCTAATATTATTATACAATTCAATTCATCTTTAAATTTGATGTTATAACTAACGAGCTAACGAGTTTATATCAGGTCGTAGCAAATTAACTTATTTAAGATTTTATGTTATATATGGTATAACATCGTCGGTGTCTAATTAACTAAGAACCTAAACGAGGATGAAACTGCTTAGAACGAAGTTAAAAAAGTTATAAAATAAAATTGTCTCTCAGCTTGTCTCTGGCATGTGAAATACCTCTGGCTATTTTTTGTTCAAAGAAATGTAGGCTGCAGTTGATTTAATGTAATAACCTGGAAACTTACTCAAATTGTTATTGTGAGTAAGGATAATCTAATAAAAAAATTGTCAAAACTTTGCACTTCTTACGAATTTCACAAGGACTTGCATTTCTTTAAATTATCAAGATAAAAATTAGAGGATGAGTGTGTTAGTTTCATATTATTATAATGATTATTGTTATAACTAAATACTCCATATAAATATTGATACGCAAAATATATGTTTATAATGACAGTTTATTTTAAAAAATAATATTGTAATGACGGTAGCTGATTAAAATACATGTTTGTCGTCGCCAATAAAAACGAGTGCTCTGGCTGGATTGAGACCACCGACCTGTGGCCATAGAATTCGCACCACGGCTAGGTCCCATTGACACAGGTCATGTCCCGACTAAGGTGATAACAGACTGGAAGCGGCTAGGGGAGAAACTCGAGTCGATCTCGTCTGTACATCTCGACAAAATACCAGACAATATAATTAGTACAGAGGACACTACGACCGCAATCGATGCGCTCACAGATCACGTCCAATCGTTACTTAACGATTGTTCTCGGAGGGCCCCAGTAACGGGCTACCGTCGTTGGAACCTAACCGAAGACGTGCGTGAACTGTTGAGACAGAAGAACGCGGCCGTCCGTGCCTATGACAGATACCCTACTGAAGACCATAGGGTTAGATTACGGACTCTTGAGCGCACCGTTAAGGCACGCATGGATGAAATGCGTCAATCTCGATGGAACGCTACATTAAGCGAGCTTGAGCCTTCTCATCTCGCCTTCTGGCAGCTGTACCGATCTATGAGAAAAGATATCATCACCACCACGCCTCCCTTAAACAGACCAAACCTCCCTCCGGCCGGTACCAGCCGACAATGTACGACAAGCTCTCTACACATAAACCATAGCCACCTATTAGAGGTAGACGAAGAGGTGGAACGTAGAGAATCACTCCCGTTACCACCACTAGTGACTGACCCACAAGACGATAGGGACCACATCCCCCTAGTCACCCCAGACGAGGTAAAAACTATTGTCAAGGACCTACACACTCGAAAAGCACCGGGCTCGGACGGTATTACAAACAGAGTTATTAAACTATTCCCTGATAGAGTATTAATCCTTTTAACATTTATATTCAATGCAGCGCTCGCAAACAACATCTTTCCATAACAGTGGAAAGAAGCCGTGGTTATTAGAATACCCAAACCCGTCAAACCTAAGTCCGACCCAATTAGTTATAGACCGATAAGTCTGCTTAAAGGTTTAGGTAAAATCTATGAGCGTCTAGCTTACAGTAGGCTGAAAGTATATGCCGATGACTACCTACTCATCCCCCACGAGCAATTTGGTTTTAACACTCGTGTGTCCAACACCAGCGTGCGGCTCCAAAGAAACCTATTTACGGGGATACTTTTCTTCGACGTAGCGAAAGCTTTCGACAAAGTGTGACACAACGGCTTGATCTACAAGCTTTTCACTATGGGAGTACTCCACAGACTCGTACTCATCATACGAGACTACTTATCGAATCGTAGCTTCCGCTATCGCGTGGAAGGACCTCTATTTACCCGCAAGGATCCGTGCTCTCCCCCCTCCTGTACACGCTATACACCAGCGATATCCCGTTGCACCAGTCTGTGCAAACAACACTTTTTGCAGACGACACAGTGATATACTACTCAGGTATGAACCCGTCATCAGTCGTTAGGAACCTCCAATCTGCAGCTAATGCCATAGGCGTGTGGTTTCGGAAATGAAGAATAGAGGTCAATCCCGAGAAGAGCCAAGCGGTGCTGATTCACAGAAGACAGCTCAGCCTGTATCCCTTGGAGGAGATCCCACAAATATGGATGTTTGGTACGCCTATCCCTTGGGCTGGGCAGGCCAAATATCTAGGTATAATCCTTGACGATCGCCTATCCTTCGGACCTCACATTAAGGCGGTTCGTAACAGGGCCGCCTTTGTGTTAGGTCGACTTCATAGCTTAGTGAACTCTCGTTCAAAGCTGTCGCTTGGGAGTAAAGTTAGACTTTACACAGCTTGCATTAGACCCATCATGAAATATGGTAGTGTAGTTTTCGCACTAGCGTGTGAACACAGGATCCATAGGCTACAAACGCTACAAAACAAGTTCATGCGCCAAGCTACGGGGGCACCGTGGTATGTGCGTAACGTCGATCTTCACATCGACCTAGAGCTGCCGACCATCAGGCAATTCATAAAGCAGTGCTCCCCTAGCTACTTTGACTCTGCTCCGACTCACCCAAACCCTTTAGTGGATGCTGCTGTAAATAACACACCCAGTAATATATCACGTATACGTAGGCCTAAACATGCTCTCGGAGAGCTAGATGATAACATCACACTCGCTCAACGTAGAGCGCACACAGCTCGCGAAGCTACCACAAATCGTCGCCGCCGGGGCCGTAATACGCGTCGCGTTAATTATTTCAATGTGGGTCTTGGTCGCCCTAGTTTGCCAGCGATGCCTCAAGCCGATGTGCGTACTCCACAGGGGGTGCCCTTGGGCAACGTTGCTTAAAAAAAGACCGGTTGAGAGCCCTCAGCGCTCACCATAAGCCCGTGCAAGGTTGTCGAGGCCATCTGCGGCCAACAGACATACAACATACAAAAATAAAAATGGATTGAGACACTTATTCTCGAGACGTGGACTGGTGCGGAGCTCGCTAATATTTAATCAGTGGCGACCAGTAGTGCCAGTGCGGATAGTATATATAGATTTGCAAATTGAAGATAAGTATATACTATTCTATGTTGTGCAAATAATGTTATAGTTTCAATGTAGTTATTAAGAAAATAATTTAAATGTTTTCAATTAGTAAAGAATTGAATTGTTTGTTACCTATTAAAAACAAAAATATATTACAATAAATATATGTTGTACAATGTTTCGTTTTTACTACAATAACTATTTACCTTTCATATATTTATTTTGTTTTTATTATAATTTGAGTGACAGGAATAAATTTCATTTTTTTAATAACCCTGTTTATTTTATGATCTGTTAAGTGCAGGTATCGGCTTCGGTAAGATTCTGTATTTGATCTGTGTCTTCTTCGTTCTGTATCGCATAGGCCGGGAGCCAACGCCTGTGTGCCACCACTGCGGGTGCTGTCACGAGGATACCGCACTCCACACATTAGTGGAGTGCTATGCGTGGGTGCAGCAGCGTGCTGACCTCGTGGCAGATATTGGTGTGGGTAGCCTCTCGCTAGAGACCATGGTTATTGCTATGGTCCAGAGCGAGAGTGCATGGGAGTCCGCCGCTTCGTACTGCGAGGCAGTGATGCTTGCAAAAGAAGCGGCGGAAAGGGAACGGGAGAGAGTTAGTACTCTTCCGTCGCGCAGAAGACGCACAAGGCGCCGAAGAGTGCAAAATGACCTCCGGCCTCTATGAGCGCTGGCCTGAGGGCGACAGACTGGGCCATCTATCGCCCTAGCAGAAGCAGGTCCGTGACGGCGGCGCGACGTGTTCCACGCGCGCCTGACTAAAATATGAGGGGGAGGGGACAGAACACATCATATTGGGGTCGCCTTGCTCAAAAGGCGGCTAGGTCTGCCGGGGTACACAGGGATTTCCTTTCTAGGGTACACCTGAGGCCCCGGCCAATAGACCCGTTGACGGAACACTGTGTGGTTGTAGTCGGTTCGAGTCCGACATACCACCTTACCCATTAGCCCCGGTAAGGTGACGACCCGCGGGGGATTCCAGACAAAAAAAAAAAAAAGGTATCGCCAATTTATACCGGGTAAAACTTTTATTAACTAAAATATATCCAAAAAGAAACCAACCCTCACCATTACACGTTTGTTATAAGGTAATATAATGAAACGGAGCTTATATTAATTGCGATTAATTTGCATTTATCCATTGCTTGCATGTACCAATTTATTTTTAATTTTGGGATACAAGAATTAGCCTCCCCAACAATTTAAATTACCCCTGTTTTTTCAAACGCTTAGATTGCAGAGTTATTATGAAAGTATCGTACTTTACACTAATATAATATGAGTAAAATGAATACTGTTGAAACAGTTTGGAAAAAGACTTTCCTATAAAATTCTTCTAATCTTATCACTCATTATTAAAAATTATATTTATTTTTTTAATATACACCGGAAATAGACAGAAAAAGGGATATGTTTCTCCAAACGTTTACATTTCGTGAAATAAGCAATGAAGTTCACACTGTTTGAGCTGAGCCGAGCTCTTTCTGAATTTTTGAAGGCGCTTTTGTAAAACCAGTTTGCATACACGTTTATACAGAAGAGCTATCAAATATATTTCATTTACTTTTTAAATAAGAAATCTGCACCAGGGTTAACTCCTGTGTCTCGGGGGACTTTACAAACATTCAAACAACGGACATAAAGAACACCCAGACTCAGAACAACAATTTAAGGATTACACAAAATGTTTTCCCGAACGGAATCGAACCCATAACATTCGGCGCGGCAGTGTAATTGCGAGGCGACCACTTAAACCGCTACGCCATCCGTGGAGTGCGGATATCTTCACCCTTATTTTCTTATTACATTTTTTTTTATATTTTGTTATCATTATCTAACAATGAAACTTAAATGTTATAAATGTTATCATCTCTGCTAATAAAATATTTGCAACAATTTAATAATTTATCCGGCATTTAATAGTAAATCCGGCAAACTTCTTTTAATCTGTGCATGTCAAAAAAATTGACCAAGCTAGACATTTTCATTAAAAAATTATCATTTCTTTTCAGTTCTTGCATTTTTTTTTTAAAGTGCCAATCGTAGTTCAAAAGTGCATTCCAAGCGCTTGCTAAATATTTTTCGTTATAGTTTTAAAGTTTAGACTTGACAGAACTATCTTTGTGGTTTAACATTTCCTTTTTAATTTATAATGACGTGTTGATTTTTATAATAGTTGATTTATCCATTTTATTTTCTTTATAAATACTGTCATTGAAGCAGCAGTAAGGTGATACTTCGCTTCATGTGACTGAAGAACATGTGACATTTGTCATAATAAACTTTTTACTTTAGCACGTACAAAAATAGGCTGCTATGCTTGTTCGAGGCTTATTTCCAGCAGTGAGCTGCAGTGGGCTATTTTTTCATTTTTTTTTGCAGATAGGGGTCACAAACCACTAGACCAAAATAAATTCGTTTATTAAAATTCGATCTTTCGATCTAACGCCATTAAACCACACAAAAACTAAGATCAAACTAAGGTCTCTCCTTCAATTTGTTAACATAACTTTATTTGAAAGTACGGAGCTAAAAACACAACTGACAAACTAATCTTTAACATCTACATTAAGGGCCGACCCTCACTATAATGCCGTTCACAGTTTGTTCTCGATCCGATTCCGGTCTGGTAAAGTCGTATCATGTTCATATTATACAATCTGACTGAAACTTGACTGTTACGGATAGTATGAATGCACACATATATTTTTTACTTCATATTTTTTTTTTAAACCGAGATTGGACCGAGAACAAACTGTGAATGGCATTATAGTGAGGATCCGGCCTAATTCTTGAATGTTAAAGAAATTACACAAACATGAAATCTTATATTAAGCTAATGGTAAAAATATATTTATTCCTAAATTTAATAATAACACAATTTATACATTTCCTATATGTGTAAACGTGGAATACGTACTTAGTTCAATCTTACAATAGAATTGGGAATGTTAAAAAAAAACATTACAGTACAATTAAGTTGGGGTGAGATAACTTTTTATTATTTACTTATGTGAGCAATATTTTTAAAGGAACTTCATAACTATTTGATGATTTGCACATAAAATAACTAAATATACGCAAATTAACACAGACACCAAGTACATTTCAGAGAGGAAAAAAAAAGGCGTTGTGAGTAATGTGAAATAATCTTAGGTCCATGCTTTTGCTTGAATACATTTTTACACCAATTATTCGTAATGGATATGTTACGTTACTTATATTATTGCAACGAAGTTAATTACGGCAGGCTTGGATGAGATAGGGATTTTGCTGCGCGACCAGACAACAACAAAAACTAAAAAAAATGTGAGACTAAAACCGTAAGAAAAACATAACGAAACTACTATAATCGTATACACAAGCGAATAGTGTATAATACCTATCTCTTTCTCCCTCTTTCTTTCTGTTCTCTCATCCCTTCTTTCTGATATCCGAATCCCATGACACCACTTTTATATATGTATGTATTTTATACTCTTAGGTTTTAGGGTTAGGGCAGTTACATTAGTATTACTGTACCCCACCAGATCTCAATATGATGTTTCAAAGTCAAATTAATATTAATAAATATGCTTGATTATATATTTTGTTTAGCAACAATATCAACTATTCTTAAATTTTGTAAAAATGTTATTAATGAATTCAAGAACAAATAGTTTGCCAAAGCTAGCAAAGCAAAAATGCATACTTAAATAATATATTTTATCCCCCAACGTAAAAAGTGTTATATGTTGGTCGTTTCTGTTTATATGATTGTGTGTTTTATGTCTGTCTCTGGCACCGTAGCTCCCAAACGGCACTACATGAGTCCGAAACCTTGCACACAGCGCGTTTCACGTTTCGTAGTAACAACGATTATTAACTACGGTTCTTTATAACAATATTTTTGTACTCGTGAGTGTGTAATAATAAATGTTAAATAAATAAATATTTTAGTTTGTTACAGTACTGCTTACTCACGTACAAACTGCCACTAATATTTGAGAGGACTGAAGACCTCTTAAAATAATGTATTCTCGATGGTCACAAATGTAAACCAGCCCATTTCCTGAGTGCTTCAATAGTTTGTTCCTCTTGGGTTTTGAACTATTTACTTTAAAATGTACGCTGCTGTAGTTTATATCTTCATTCAAATGCTTTACTAACCTATACTAATTTCTATCATAAGTTGTATGAATTAGAAAACTACTTCTATTTCAATATTTATAAGCAATTTGTTTTACGCATAGAAGTACTGATCTGACATAATTACCTTTGGGTAGAGACTTAACATCTGAAATACAGATATTATTTCTCTAGTTCAGACATCTACGTCTCATCAACCATCAAGATATTATTGTAATAATATAAAATTGTGTCGTCTGAAATGTTTCTCTGAGATTATTATAACAATACCGATTTAGTTGAGCAGTAGATAGTTACATAAATTCTGCAAGAAGTAAACCGTTTTCTATGAAATATAAATAAATTATATAACTATTTGTTCAAAAAATATTGTTAAAGATACTGAAATATAGGTTAAACATAATACACTCGGCGTCAAAAAAATCGCACCTTTGCAAAAATTCAATTCAATTCGGTTTATGTCGCGGTTAATAATTTGTATGGTTGTTTTATGCTATTTACTTCAAAGGTTAGTAGGTTAAAATACAGAAATATGTATTCAATTACAACCGTTTAAAAATGCAAGGTGCATGTGTAAAGTGAAAAAAATGTCTTAATTCGGAAAAAATATTCAAACAAAAACAGGCAATAAAATTACAAAAACAAGAAAGAAATCAGTAAAAAATGATACCTAAAACCTAGTGCAACCCCCCCTTGATCTAATAACAGCTTCCATTCGTTCTTTCATGATCCAAGGAGCCGTCAGATAATCCTGCACGATTACTGCGGTGTGGGAACGAGCGTTGTCGTGCATTACAGTGAACCCTCACCCTATAGAGGATACCCATTTCCGATGTGGTATCCTCTATAGCCACACGGAAGGTTCCCTGGTTGTTCAACCACGTAGCCATCTCGTCTAGGACACGAGTCAGCTGGAGCGTGGTCGAGTGCTCCTGACGAAATCCAAATTGCTCGGGCCTCAGCCGGATGTGGGGTTGAGCCCTTACTAGCAGTAAGCGCTCGAACACCTTGGACGTCGTCTAGAGGAGTGTGATGGGCCGGTAGTTCTCCGGTTTTCTGAGGTCCTTGCCGGGCTTCGGAAGTACGATAACCCGACCCCGCTTCCAGATGTTAGGGAAGTAGCTGGTCCTCAGGATAGCGTTGAACAGTTGTGTCAACGCTATGAGTGATTTCAGTGGGAGTCGCTGCAGTACAGTGTTCAGTATTCCGTCTTCACCAGGTTCTTTCTGTGGGTTGGTTTTCCTGATCATCACAGCAACCTCGCTCGGTGTTATGAGCAGTTTACCCTCAGACTGGGCGAGGGGTCTCGAGAGGTAGAGATGGGTTGCCGCCTCTATCTCTCGAGTGTGGTCCTCGTCTTGATTGTCGTGAGGCGTATTTGCCCGTCCTCAGCGAACATGGGGCGCGTGGGGTTTGGTTCTGCAGTCAGTTGCCTGCAGAGTCGGTGTACCGAGGGCTGTTCGTCCTCGATATCTATAAGGAAGTTCTCCCATGCGTCACCTCTGTGCTCCCAAAGAGCAGCCTTGAACAAGTTGGTAAGGCGGTTGTATCGGGTCTTGTCTCGGGGGTGCCGAGTTCTTTGCCAGAGCTTCTTAGCCTCTCGCTTCTCCTCGAGCATTTTACGGAGCCCAGCGGGCAGAGGGTTCTGTCGCTCGCTGCTCGGTCTAGTGCTCGAGGAGACTCGACTTCCACTGGCGTTTTTACAACCGTAGGGCGGCTGTAACCCACTAGGGATTCTTGGTAAGCCCTCCAGTCTATGTGGACTGTGGGCTACGGTGGGCCGACCGTAGCCGAGGGCTCCCTGAACACAAGTAGCACCAGCCTGTTGTCCGATGGTAGGTCCTCGAGCACTCCCTGTGCCGGAGGTGCTCTTAGTCAGGTGTTTATCTCTTCTGCCTTAACACGCTGTGCGAACAGCATGAGTAAGGCGGCGAGTTGGTCCCTCTCCGGGTCCTTGGCGGATGGGCTGCTGTCTTTGGTTGCTGCCGCAGGTGTGGGTGGCTTTTCCTGGGCCGACTTCTTTTTTCAGTGCCTTCTCCTCTTTTTAGTGGAGCTTGACCCCGGGTTCGCTTCGGCCATCAGCGTGGTGGTTGCCGAGTCGACGACCACGTTTGGTTGGACGATGACCTAGGGTGGGCCAGTTCTCGGCATGAGTCCCGCCTTCTTGTTGCGGGCTTCCTGCTTGTAGATGGGGCATGCCGCACTGCAGGCTGGATGCGGGCCTTGGCTGTTGGCGCACGTGGGTGGCTCCTCTTTTGGTCGAGGGCAGTTGTGCGCCTGGTGCTCACCACCGCATCGCACGCAGGCTAGGCGCCTGTGATAGTTCTGGGAACTGTGGCGAAAGCCTTGGCAGCGGTGGCATTAAGAGGGTCCTTTCTTGCCCCTGACCTCGTCAATGTTGTAGGCCTTGGCTCCGGTCGGGCTCTGCTCTACTTCTGCGAAGAAGATGCATCCGGGTCTGCTAGTGCGAGCACGGATATGCTTCGCGAACTTGACTGGCACTCCCTTGCTAGTCAAGTCCTCCACTATTTCTTCTGTGGGAGTGTCGGCGGGTAAGCCCCAGATAGCCATTTTCAGGGGCTTCTGGTGCGGTGGGGCGATGGCGTAATAAGACGCCTTGTCCTGTCCGAGGTCATCCAGGTGAGCCTGAATGACTTGGAATTCGGCGTCTTCTTTGGGAGTGAATTTAAATGCCTTCCCAAAGGGCCTCACGCTGGGTGGGTGACCGATTTTGGCGGTCAACTCCTTCATTTGGGTCGTCCACTTCTCCAGACAGTCCACGTTATGGGCCTCGTTTCAGTTGTTATGGGCCTCTGTGTTGTTATGGGTTTCTGGGGTGGTGTTGCGGCAAGTACAGCTGCTGCTGTCCTTGGCCTGGGTGTAGGCGTAGATGCCCGTTCGACTTCCAGTGTTACTGGAGTCGTTTCGGGCGAGGTGGAGAGGACTTGGACGTCCTTCTCCTCGCTATCCCCTTCCTCGGAGTCCGAGGTTAGTGAAGCCTCTATGATCGTCCGCTTTGCTGTTTGCGGCTCCGGATCTTCTTCGCGCCTCCGTTTGCCCGGTATAGGCGTTGTGGTAGGCGGCAGTGCTGATCCAACCGCTTTCAGGATGTGTACATCCTGTGCAGTGAGGTCCTCCTTTCTTTTTTCGCCGATATGCACTTCCATCACTCGGAAGTAGGCCTCCAACAAGCGCTGCAGACCCTCCGACATTTCTCCCTTCTCTCGAAGGGAGTTGAAAATACTCAGGTCGCCCTGGTATTTTTGTCGCTGGTCCTGCAGCGCTGTGTCGCTCAAGCCTTTCTCTTCGCTGCTGGTTTTCTCCATGCTGGTGGATCCGTCCGGCCTTGGCATGTTTGCCATCACCGTTGAGGTTAGGGTCAGAGACCCCTCTCCGCGGTGAAGGTTTACACGCTGGCTCTCTCGGGGAAGGTATTCGCCTCCGAATGTACAAGTACAATTCGGGTGCAAATAATAATAATTAACAAATATTAAATATAAAAATAAGCAGTGTTAGGTACGATGGCGGTCACCGGTTCACCACGACAGTCCGAAACACTCTACCTAAAGTATTTGGATATAATTTTCTTCAACATATAGTACATGCGGCAGTTTAAGGCATCTATTCATTAAGTTGTTGTTTAATAAAAGCATATTAAATGTACTTTCAACTAATATCAACATTGTTTGGGGTAAACGTACTGGTTTGCAACTTATATATTTATAACTTATTTTCCGGGAGGTGCAATTTTTTGACGCCGAGTATATATTATAAAACTGATATTCCGCCTATAACATATAGACATAGCGAACATTGAAACATGTGAAACATTGTGAGTCGTTGCGAATCTGTAATATATGGGCTTTTTTATGAAAATGTTGAAATAATTTTAGACACTAAATTCAATTTCAATGATCAATGTAAGTGTGTGGGTGCAGGGTTACGAAAACTACGGTTACTAGAATCTAGATCTGTATTAACTTTTTTGGATTTCAAGTACTATTTAAAGGGTCGATAAATTTTGAAACCAAAAAAACACTAAGAGAATATAACAAAAATGAAAGGGAAAATAATTTATGGGCGATCTCAGTTCGGGAATTGGCAGGGGGTGAGTTTTTAAGGGTAAAATTATTAACTATTAACTGAAAAGTTTAAGTATATAAGTAAAATTTAATTAATGAAAGAACTTAACCTTTTACCGATCACTGTAATATAGAAGTTATAGCTTGAATTCTTTATCACATAGTATTCTCTATCACATATTTTTGGAATCATTTTTTTAAGGTTTACTAGCAGTCAGAACTATAGAGGTTGTTTTTTTAATTTTTTTTTTATGCGATAGGGAGCAAACAAGCAGTCGGGTCACCTGATGGTAAGTGACTACCGCCGCCCATGGACATCCGCACTCAAGAGTCACAAGTGCGTTGCCGGCCTTTTAGGTATGAGTACGCTCTTTTCTTAAAGGTTTGAAGGTCGTATCAGTTTGGAAATACGGCAGGCGACAATTTGTTCCATAAGCTGGTTGTGCGAGGCAAAAAACTTCTGGAGAAGCGCATAGTGGTGGAGTGCCAATCGTTCAGGGGATGGGGATGGATATTTTGTCGCGTAGGACGATGGCGGAAACCTGCAGCCGGTAGAAGTCCGAACAATTCCTCTGAACACTCCCCATGATACAAGCGCCAAACGCAAAGGTGTCAAGTCGATCAGAAATATCTTTGCAGTCGTTGATGCGAGTCGCTCTCCGTTGAATGCGGTCAAGAGGGAAAAGCTGGTACTGGGGTGCACCTGCATAGAGGTGAGAACAGTATTCCATGTGCAGCCGAACCTGCGCCTTATAAAGTTGCAGGCGGTGGGCCGGAGTAAAATACTGTCTCCATCTGTTTAGCACACCAAGCTTCTTCGAGGCTAATATGGCCTTACCCTCTAAGTGACCGCAAAACTGGACTTCGCTTGATATATCGACGCCAAGGATTCCGATACTAGATGATGCAGTTAGGGAAGTGCTCTCAAATTGAAGTGATACGACCAATGGCATCTTTTTTTGCGGTGAACGCGCAAACCTGGCTCTTCGTGGGGTTAAACTGGACTAGGTTAAATCGACCAAAATGAAATTGAAACTTTTGATAAAGAAGTTTCGATTTCAGATACAAGTTTGGATCGGCTTTCGATGACGTTTACCCGAGAAATGTTAGCGCGGCCGATGTAAAGGGCCGTCGTCGCCATTTATCGTGCTATCTTCCGCATAGCAATGGATGCTGCTAATCTGCAGCATGTCATTGATATGCAGAAGAAACAGCGTGGGTGATAGCACACAGCCTTGTGGGATACCAGAATTAACAGACTTTGAGTCGGAGCATGCACCGTCAACAACGACCTTGATGCTTCTGTCTGTAAAAAAACTGGTGAGCCAATTGCACAGTTTCTCGGGAAGCCCATAGGAAGGAAGCTTCGCAAGGAGCGCTTTGTGCCAGACCCGATCGAAGGCCTTCGCCACGTCCAAACTAACGGCCAACGCTTCCCCTTGGTCATGATCGCCTGTGCCCACCGGTGAGTCAAGTAAACAAGAAGATCACCAGCTGAACGACCCCGTCGGAAGCCTTATTGTCGATCATTGAGGAGCTGGTGGTCTTCTAAGTACCGGAGGAGCTGGCAGTTAATAATGGATTCCATTATCTTGGAGAACAAGGAGGTGATGGCTATGGGTCTGTAGTTGGACGGATCCGAGTGATCTCCTTTTTTAGGGATTGGGTGCATTAGAGCTGTCTTCCATGAGTTCGTGACTACTCCAAGAGAGTAGAAAAGCCGATAAAGGTGCGTTAAAACCAGTGCCAACTTTGGAGCACACGTCTTCAGCACGATAGGAGAGATTCTATCGGGCCCACTCGACTTAAGAACGTCGAGGGAAAGAAGCGCTTTACGCACTGCCCTTTGTGTAAACCGGATTTCCAGCATGCGGCTCTCGCACTGCGGCATTGTCAGCGGTGCGTTTCCTCCGTCATCCAGGGTCGAGTTGGACGCAAAGAGTTTGTCCAGAAGATCGGCTTTTTCTTTAGCGTCGTGGACCAACGAATTATCTCCTATGTGCAGAGGTGGAAGGGATGGCTTACAAAAGTTCCCCTCGACATTTTTGGCAAGAGACCAGAATGCACGAGTTCCGAAAGGGAGGCGCACTAGTCTCACGCCAATTCTGCCGATGTGAGCCGACTTCGCCCCAGCAATTACTCTTTTGAGGGACCTGGAGGCAAGGTTAAATTGTTTCTTTAACGCGACGCCGCTTTGCAGGTTCGACCAAACCAGGGCTGGGACTTGCCACCTGTAGGAATCAGGGAGAATGGAATGAAAAGTTCCATACCCTGAAGCACAACATCAGCGACAGAGTCAGCAACGACATTGGGATCATCCGGCGAGAAGCAAACCTGCCTCCATGGGTAGGATGCAAAGAATGTTCGCATTCCATCCCAGTCCGCTGACCTATAGTGCCATACGCGGCGACTGCCTGTAACTCGCGGCCGCAGCGAGTGAACGAGTGGCACTATACTCCTAATCAGGCAATGGTCCGAAGAGCCAAGATGGGCCTCAACGGATATTTTGTAGCCGTCAGGATGTGAGGTCAGCAGAAGATCCAACAGTGAAGGCACGTGGCTTTCTGCATCTGGGATTTGCGTAGGCGTTGCTACCAGCTGCGTCAAGCCATATGCCAAGGCGAAATCGTGAACAGATCTTCCCGCATGATCGGTTTTGCGCGAACCAAGCCATTCGGCGTGATGGGCGTTAAAGTCGCCAAGAATCACGATCTCTGCGGATGGGACCTGCTGGAGCACTGAGTCTGTAGCCATTTGGACGTGGTCGATGAGTCGGTCCGTTTCGGCATCACCGCTATGGGACCTGTAGAGGCAAATGTAGATGTGGGGATGGTCGTCGCAGTCTACACGTAGCCATAAGATGGGGAGGACCTTCAAGATTGCCGAGGCGGCGAGAAGTAACATCATCTCTAACGTACACGCATACACCAGCCTTAGGAACAAAGGAGTGTTCCAGTCCGTACCCGGGGTAGCAGAGGTAGGATGAGTCCGCTGGAGATGATATCTGCGTCTTGTTTAAAAAGAGCAAGGCCGGCTTTGCTGTCTCCAGGTGGTGGTGGAGGTGTCTATATTACAGTGTCGAGGTTAGAATGTAAGCCCCTGATGTTACAAAAATCCATGGTAAACGTGACAGGGGGTGCCATGGTATGCCTTCTCTTGCCCCGAGCAGATTTTGAGAGCGCAGTTGAGGCGTCCACGCTCAGGTATATTCCGTACTGAGGGTGGACGTCCAGGGGGGGATTCTCTAGCGCTGGTACCCCCCTGGGGTATCCTATTTGTTAACAGCGCTATCATTAGGGGGGGTGGGGGAATTTGGGCCTCCAGAAACCTCACTCATTTCGGGGAAATGCAACGCAAGCTCTACTTCACAACCGGTTTTCTGTGAGGCCGTGGTATCGCACCGGTCGAGCCGGCCCATTCGTGCCTAAGCATGGCTCTACCACGTAGGAGTTCGTAGTTGTTCTAGTGTAGTTAATACTGCCTAAATTTGACTGAACAATATAGGATTGAAGGGAAAGATTTTTTAAAAAGGATGCAAGGATAAACTTTCACTGTAATACAAACATGTAATACAACATGTTTTTATATAATAATTATAGCAGTGTAATAACAGGGTGCTCGCAGAAGAATAATGGGCTCGGATCACAAGTTACAGCCCGGTCAACTTCGCTATTGGGAAAGAATTCTTAGTGGCAAAATGTGGGTGTTTGATAAACCTCTACCTATCCTTTCAGGGACAAAGGCGTGAGAGCATATGTGTGTATCTATGCATGCAGAAGGAAAAAAATGTTAGTGTTAAAATCTTAAAGTTTAAGTAAATAACACTATAGCTTTGAAATGCCTTGATACATATGTTGTATTATTCCAGTTCGTTAACGCTAATGTAGTTCCTCCCTTAGATTGGAATGGAGATTAGCAATAATATCATCATCATCAGCAATCTATTATCAAATTAATTGAATGGTGGAAGACGCGTCGAATTTGCACCAGCTATGTGAAACTGTTTATTAAAAGTAGCTAGTTATTAAAACGAGTTTAAGACGTTTGCATACCAATGTGAACTAACACTTTTAAAGACGCAATATTTATTTATTTGTTAGGGAAAATAAACTGTCACACAGATGATTACGATAAAACATTGAAATAAAGTAATACCCGAGAGTCAATGTTGGTAAATAAATAGAATGTTTTATTTTAATATCTTATATATAACGTATTAAAATATAATATTGTTTTTATATTTATATGTTAATGCATGACTAATACATAGCATACATAGATGATCCCGTAAATATCTCAGATCGACTATCGTCAGTGTATGCAGACCGCTTCGAATCTCTCTTCTTGAAATGAATTCGTGGAGGCCTATGTCCAACAGTGGACGTCCTGTGGCTCAGATGATTAAGATTAAGGTCAAGGACAGCAGTTTTACACGTACCAAAAAGAATAATGTTAGCATTTAAAGGAACTTGGTGCATCGTCATTAGGATAAAATATAAGATGACTCGTTCAACGTTAGTAATCGTAGTACCACGTGAATCCACTCTTAACAAATTAGGTAACTAGAATATTAGTAATATGCGACCCACACTGCTAGTGTTCTTTATTTAACATGAAAGAAAAATACCATGCTCATCCCTCCACTTTACACGACACTTAAAATGAAAAAGTGATATATTGTACACTTGTTTTGATAGGTACTAAAATTATCTTTAGAATTAAAAATAAACGGCATTTATTTTGTTATTCCGCAACGCAATACCAAGGAACACAAGTCGTAGTGGATAACAGTTGGTGTAACAAGGCGAACTCATTGTTATCTTATTAATGATTCCTTTCAAATTGCAAAATAATTTGTTTATTTTTAGAGTATTAGTGGTGATATACATATATATTATACTACTGACTAATGTTAGTGGTTTAAAAGTAACGCTTACTGAAAATATGCGAATGCGATAAAAAACATACTAAACACAAAATATATTTTCACAATTTATTAAGAATGATAGTCCATTACCAAACTCAATACCTAACAATGTGATTATGATTAATGCGTACATATAACATATCTCTCCATATAGATATAAACTAACATTAAACCAATAACAAGTCTATGTTCGTCGTCTTCCCGTTTGCTTCAGGTAATTAAAATAGTTTTGCTGCCATTGTTGCATCATCGTGTACACGTTATTTGCTTCTGTATTTTGAGTCGTATTTGTTCGTGCAATGCTATTAATGTTGACCGTAGTATTTTTTTTCTTAGTATTTGTAATATCTGATTCTTGAATACGAGGTATGCGTGATAAATTTGGAGAAAGCAGTTTACGGAGTATTTGTACCATGGAAGATTTTGATTTCAGTAGCTCCTGTGTCGTAACGTTCAAACTTGGCAATCTATTTGGTACATTTTTATGTGATTGTAATACACCAGAATTAAAAAAATGATTGCGTAATGATTGCAATGGCGGCATTAATAATCTTGTATTAGTAATTGTTGACGAAACATTATTTTTAAATTTGCCGTCTTTTACTAAGGGGTAGAGTGGCGTTTTAGCATAACTTCTTAACACAATTTTTCCTGAACTGTCCAGTTTTTGTGTTCTAAAATGAAATTTAGATAAAATGTAACACAAATTTATTGAAAATGAAGGCTGCAAGGCGAACATTATAAAAATTGGTAAAACGTAGGTATATGAAATGTGAGCTAAAATTATATATTTGAGAAAGCTAACCAAGATAAACCAAGTAACTAGTTTAAGGTACTATATTGTACTTTGGTGGTACAATTGTACGTCATGACAAAAATAGTTAGATTCACAAATACAACTACAATAAAATTAATTTTTAAAAAAGTATCAACCGACTACATTACGCTCTGATCATTTTTGGTTGTAATAAGTGTATTCTTTCTCTATCAATAGAGGCGGAATATTTTCATCTAATCGAGAACTTTCTTAAAGAGTATTTGTTCAGTTCACTTGATATGTCTCCATATCAATCTACGATATTAGTTATAAATAATAATTCATGATACCCGTCTGTATGATGATTCCATTCATAAAATGTTTCCTTGTACGATGAATTTGAGGATTGCATGAGTTTATCGCATTTCCACCTGAAAGTTATAGTTATAGAAGAAAAGTTATAATAAAATAATGAACTGTATAAGATTTTCTTAAACAAAATAAAAAAAAAAAACATGAAAATTTAGGTAACAACCAATTGTTATAATTTTTTAAACTTTGTTACGCAAGTCTAATAAAATGTCAATATTTTTTTTTTAATTTAAACTTAAACTCAACTTCAACATGCAGGTCTTTGAGTGTATAGAGCATAAATCTGCACATTATTTGTAATTTACCTAAGAGCTGGAGTGCTACAGAAATGGATTATATCTCTGTATTTGAATACACTGGTGAATAGAAATGGACCGTAGCACTTTTGAGTTACAGCATTGGTTAGGCATGCTGACATAATTCCTATCACCACAGCGCTTTTGCCTCTACCAACGATAAGCGGGCCACCATGATCATTCTAAATGAACAAAAAACAAGTAAGATTATATTTATATAGAAAGGCGTGTATAGGGTGGCTATCAAAGACACAATCGACTTACAGTAAGCAAAAAAAGTAAAGGTCAGAATTCTATGTAAAGGAAGCATTTATAACTATGAGAAGTAGAAAGAAGGAACATAGATTAATGTCTTTATGCATATATACCAGAATATACCTAATGACTAACTATATAGGTTAATATTGACATATGAAGTTGAATAATGCAATAAAAACAATACAATATAGAGCAATGGTGTAGTTATAGCGGTGTTCAAAGAGCTATAGCTACAGGTTCATTCGTTGTACCTCGCAAAATCCACCGAGTGACATTTCAAGTCTTTTTCTGGAGATGTGATGAGCGGCTGTATGCACAATATAATTGTTGGGTTCTATAATCATTCTTCTTTTATTTAATACAGGATTCAAATCAAAATATTCCTCCTCGAAGTCATCTAATAGCTTGCAATTAGCTAAATGACCCTGTTTATTAAGAAATATATTTTTTTACAAAGCTGTTTTTCCTTAAAAATGTCAGTAATAAAAATATTACCTGACATGCATCGCTTCCAAGATCGAAATCCGAGCTGTCTTTTGTACAAATCATTTGCTTGTTGATTATGTTATGATATCTCTCGTGCCAGTGATTTCTGCAACCTTTCTTTGATATGACAATGACGTCCGTTTCTAACAAATCTACAGAGTTATTGGCTTTCTCCAACGGCATTCTATCAATCTGGCGTATTGATTTTAATATTAATACATAGTTGTTGCCACAAGTAATCAGGGAACAATAACATGAAATACACAGTTATGTCATCATTATTTGATAGTTTTCGTTTGTTAAAATATGCTGAATTTTAAAGATTATGGTGAAAGAGCGGGTTTTATGACCCTCCAGTACAAATTGAGAAAGAAATGTTGGTGTATGTACATATGGAGGTAATTACAAATAATAATTTATTAAAAATAAAAACGAAATATTATTTTTAAACGAAATTTAGTTTGTAAAAGTTTGAATAGTCTCAGGATCATCATGTCTTGTTACATTGAACAATAATGAAATGTTAACTTTAATCGAGATAAAGAAAAAGCTTACGTCTGTAAAGCCTTTCGTAGTTCCCCAGCCCGCTATAGATGCCATAGTACCACTGTTTTCAAAACTTTTGCTGTGGTTATTATACAAAATCTTTTGCGGGATGAAATCACACCCCAGAATCTTTCTTTCGAAATTGAAATCGTCTTCTACCTTTACTATGGCAATATCGCTCACCATCCAACGAATATTATCAAAATCATTGCCATCAAAATCGTAATCTTAAACAATGACAATAATAAAAAATTGGTGTAAGTTACAATGAAAAGTAAAATGATTATAAAAAAGAAAGTTAAAAACGAATATAATAATAATAACTTACAATTTGGAACACATTTCCAAACCGCTTTCTTCGCGCCATTGATAACGCATTCATTATCTTTAACTTCTGGAGGTATCCATCTATTGGACAGAAAATAATATAAAAATGAGTTTATAATCTAACAAGAAGTTATACAGAATTTTAAATTCGTTCAAAAACAAAGTGAGTCCTATTAATATAACTTGAGTTGGGTGTACACCCAATATCAATGATTTCACTTTTAAATTTAATTGATTTTCATCTGGATTATTATCAAACTGTAGATATAACACATTAAAAAACTATACCTGTTCATATTTGTACTTATCCAATCCAAATCCAATGTACTTCCTTATTATTTTTTGATCCTATCAATAATTTAAGAACAAATTTAAAATTAATTCAACTGAATATACAAAGAACTAGTTGATGTTGCAATATTAACATATGTACATACATATTTTTCCTCTGTTGTTGTTATTTTATTTTTGTGAGATATGAAATGCATAAAAATAGTTAAAAATTATAATTGAATAGTACAGAATTAATGTTTACTTGTGGGTACCAGAAATTACATAAAATCGATCGACGTCTTCAATGCATGCTGCCGAAGTGAGAATGTATCGTTCATGAATTATAACGCCTCCGCAAAGCCAATGGCTATCAATTAATCTTTGATACATATCTTTAGCTGCTCTTAAATACACCTGATGTAAACAGTTGACAAATAAGTTATTTTGCCCTTAATAAAATTTATACTAAATGTACACTACGGTCGGTTTTTCTATAACCTTTTCTACCTGTTACAGGGCTGAATACATGCCATCTTATGCCCTTAAAGCACATTAAACAATTATTGGTGTTGCATGGGTTTTACGCCGCGAAAATAGGAGGATCCTTATTATACACCGTGGTGGACATAAGCCACCCCAGACCTGATTTTTAGTGTCCACCCAGTCTGACGACTTCGTCTGGCGCCGACAGCAGCAATTGCCATTTATTGCTGCCTAAGTAATATAAAATGTGTTATTTAGATCATAATACTGGAAAAAATCCAACTGGTATGACTTAAAATTAAAACTATTACTATAAAATAAAACCAACCATATAAGGTCTCGTATCGCCGACAAGACGTCCCTTTAATATTCGTCTTGTTTGTAACATCGATATGGGCTTATGAATGTCTGCTAAGTTTAATCTATTTATAGGTTCTGTAAAAGAAGAAACACTTCAATTAAAGTTACTTGTACGAGTATATCAAGTATTTAAACAAGGACGGTTAAAGCTTGGATGACGGCTCTCTTAATTTAAACAAGACAAGTAAGAGTAATTAAATAGATGACTTCTAATAAAAAATAATATTTAAAACACAAGGTACAGAAAGGTTATAAATATATACATTAATGCCTCACCAAAATAAAGATATATTTTATTACTTATATGTGTATATAATAATTGTTTGTTTATGCGGAACAAAACTAAAGAGAGATAAAATATTCAAAATTATTTCATTTATCATAACGACATCTTGTGACATTAGTACAAGATACGCCTTCATCGTCATATATGCAAAAAGTAAAAAATATTGCTATGGCAATCAACGCTAGTCATAGCCGTGTAATCTGTATATACACGCTCGTATGTTTAAGAAGCTATGAAGCTTGGTGTGCTAAATAGATCGAGACAGTATTTTACTCCGGCCCACCGCCTGCAACTTTATAAGGCGCAGGTTGGGCCGCACATGGAATACTGTTCTCATCTCTATGCAGGTGCATCCCAGTACCAACTTCTTCCTCTTGACCGCATTAAACGGAGAGCGACTCGCATCATCGACTGCCAAGATATTTCTGATCGACTTGACACCTTGGCGTTGCGTAGAGATGTAGCTTCACTCTGCATCATCTATCGCTTGTATCATGGGGAGTGTTCAGAGGAATTGTTCCCGATCCCGAACCGATACGACCTTCAAGCCTCCAAGAAAAGAGCGTACTCCTACCTAAAAGGCCGGCAACGCACTTGTGACTCTTGAGTTGCGGGTGCCCATGGGCGGCGGTAGTCACTTACCATCAGGTGACCCGTCTTCCCGTTTGCCCCCTATTGCATAAAAAAAAATCGGTATACCCAATTGATTGTACGCGCATCACGTAACAAATCTGATATGTTTATAGCTACTTTTTATGCCTTAGTATTCTCTGTAATTTGGAATAACATGTAGGCATTTAGGGATTTTTATCTTAATCGGTTTACTTTCTAACTATAGAATAATAAAATAAGATTTCCAAGAAAAATGTCTTACTACTAAACATATTGCAAGATATTTATTTTTGCATTTACTGAATGTTATTATATATGTATATACATCGATATATGTATACTATATCTATAGACAGGAATATGTACTTGCTTCAATTTAACTTTAAAATGTACAAAATAATATTATTTTTAATTTCATGAATTTCAACTATGTCACTGGAGGGCTGGAATAACGTACCACGCAATTTGTAGGACCATGTGGGTGGTAAGATATGCAAATGTTATCTAACCAATAAAAAAAAACAGCTGGTTAGTAATTATTTTTCATGACCTTGTTTATGATACATGTTGGAGAGGGGAGACTCCCTACCAAAACCTTATATTTTGTAGGATAAATATTTTTTCACGTTATTTAGATAATTATCTCGATAATTAACAAAAAAAAAATCGGTTAGTAATAATTTTTTAAAATTCGTCAAATCAACATATTTTATCCTTGCTACCCCTATTAAGCTTCCATTTACCAACATGAATGTAAGGAAAAAAGTTGAGCGTCTAGTCAAAAGGAAGCTACTCACGAAAAATCAGCTTGTTAGTAATAAATGATAAAAAGTGTACCAGGGATCCTGTACTATAACTATTTATGAAGTTTATAATTTTTTGTCTCCTGTGGGTTTCGAACCCATGACCCACTTGATAATCAAGGTCACCAACCACTAGACCAAGAAGCCAATCTCACATTCCAACAGGATTACATACTTCCTTTTTGAAATCAACCACAGCATTGTTTTGTATTAAACATAGCATTGATAAAGACATAAGAGAATATAACATTTCACTCACCTGTCTTGCTTTCAGCAAGCAATGCTAAAACTAACACCAAGACTCTCATTTTTATTTCCAAACTAAGTAAGTCACATACACATCATATATTTTTATTCTAGCTGCACCATAGAAATACATTGCTCCATGTGCTCCAGAGCAGTTGAATATTTTCGAGAAAGTAAAACGCAAAATCATTCTAGTAATATAATAAACTAAGAATAAAAACTTTTATCAGACAAAGTAATTAATTACTGTTAATGTTGTGTTTCATATAACAACTGCTCATAAATCCATTCGAGCATGTTATCGAAAAACCATACTATTCTGCTTTCCAATTGACATACCAAAGAGTAAGGAATTTTATATAATATAGAGTAACGAACTGATATAGGACATAATATGAGTCGACTAAAATTGAAGGTAAATTATAAATCAGTTATTATAAAATTTGACTGGATAATTAACTTACTTTGTTTTTTTAATGCCATTATCTCAAAACGTTATTTAACTCCGACTATTAAGAAGATTCAAAAAATATTTAAGATCAAAAATCCGTTTAGACGCAACAAAGAAAAATCATTCATACATACACTCGAAAAACATAACTCTCTTTTTTGTACAGCTCGGTAAAAACATTAATTTTGAGTGATTTGCAATAAATTTTACAATGTAATCCACCTAAACTATTGCTTTTGAATTGCACCATTTTGAATGCATTCATTTTCAAGAGAGAGGGGTTGAGGGGAGAGAAAAGAGGAGAGGGGAAGTTGGGCCACCGTAAACCTCACTCATTTCTTGAAAATGCAACGCAAGCGTTGCTGCAAAATCGGTTTTCTGTAAGGCCGTGGTATCACACCGGTCAAGACTGCCAATTCGTTCATAAGCCTGACTCTACAACTGTTTGTAAATTAGATTTTTAAGTGAACCTCTAATTGCTGATATTAATGATTATCATTACTATTTTAACAGATATAAAACATATTACTAATGATACATATTATCATTTTTGAGATAAATAAAACCTCTCATTTATATTAAATACTATTCCTATTATATATATGTATATATTAATATTTTTTGAATATTTCCCTATACTAATTATATTACTCTGCATTAATAAAGTTCTAGTAAGACCTTCAAACCTTCAAGAAAAGAGCGTACTCCTACCTAAAAGGCCGGCAACGCACTTGTGACTCTTGAGTTTCGGGTGTCCATGTGCGGCGGTAGTCACTTACCATCAGGTGACCCGTCTCTTTTGTTGCTCCTATCATCAAAACAATATAGGCTACCGCAGTCCACGAGTAAATTTATGCCTCCTGGCCCACCGTAAAACATCGTCTAATTTTCTGTAAATCTGTATCTGTTAGCTACATACCGTAGCTAACACTTGAGGTCTTATTTATCCTATTTTTTTTATTTATCTACATAGTTACTTGATCTGAGCATCGACATGTACCTTTGTCAAACCCAGCACAATAGATAATAGCAGTGAAAACCCCAGACAGATAGTAATTTGCCATGTTAAACTCTGTTAAAATTCACTATAACTTTTGTGAACGAACTCACTTATGGATACAACTTTGTCGTAAATTCCACTCAATCGAGATTGATTTAATAGCAATTTAGTCGGTTTAACCTAATCCCAGTTGAGTGTCGCATTAAAATCGCAAATAATCCGCCACTCGACTGATTGGTTGGCTTGGCAATTATTAAATTATTTTAGAGATAATGTAACTGTATAGTACACATACAACAGTTTAGGCATATGATAAATGATCCAGTGCAGTACTTGTCAGATATTACTGTTATTTGCCAAATATTTAGTGAATATTTTAGTTTATTTGTAACTGGTTTACAATATTTCCAACCCCTCAGAAGCAGTGCTCTTATCGTGATGATCTTCATCTTTTTTCTGCGTATCTTTTTCTGTGACCACCGCGACGAGTATGTAAAATAAATGATGTTCGGTCGACTTAGTAGGCCGATAATGCGAGTAGAGCTAGAAAGTAAACACGAGATCGTTGTTACAATATTAGCTATACCAAAAAAAAAATATAATCAAATGTTGGACAGATATCGAAACTGAACTATTGTGATCCTTACTAGGCTCGAGGAGGCA
The DNA here is from genome assembly GCA_947561695.1 of Tyria jacobaeae. NCBI lineage: Eukaryota > Metazoa > Arthropoda > Insecta > Lepidoptera > Erebidae > Tyria > Tyria jacobaeae. The sequence goes on along the minus strand of OX387231.1, from coordinate 8,114,365 downwards.
TGACGAATTATATATACATTTTATTAAATGAATTTCTATTATATAAAATTTACATGTGTGACGGTGCTGTTATTACAAGGCACTGTAGTACACAAACAACTAACCGTGTCGGGTTTTTTGAGCCGAAATACACAGAGTGAGTAAAACCGTATATTTAAATATATACTCGTATGAATGTAACTCACAAAAGTTTTTATCCAACATTATTGAAGATAAATAATAGTAGAATTTCCCACAGTCCCCCAATTTTGGGGAATAACACACTTATTATTTAATTTCAATAGTATCGAAATCGTGGTGTTTTGTAATAATTTCAACAGCATACTCACTGTACTAATATTTAAAGCCAGTGTTACTTGAGACTAAAACATCATTAATAGTCATCTGGATCTGGTCAATGCATGTTGCAGTCAAGTAAAAAATTAAGACATTTTATAAATTGTCGTCATTCCGGATTTCAAGGACAGTCGACCTACCAAGATTATTTTACCTCAGTGTATAAGTAAGTGCACTGGACATACCGAAATCATTTGACTCTGTTGCAATACGGGATAAACTAAATTTATTGAATGACCCAGATCTTACACACCTCAACCAAGAGCTTCAATCAAAAAGGGTGTCGATAGGATAGATAGATAGATAGTTGGACCTTCTTCTGTCTTTATTAGTAATAAAAAAGTAAAAGCATATATATAGAACAGTTTTTTTTTGTTTTACAAAGGGCGGCCTTATTGCATAATGCAATCTCTTCCAGGTAACCTTAATGACAGGATCTACAGAAGTGATCTCAGAATGTTAGTTGGACCTTCTTTTATCTTTATTAGTAATAGAAAAAGTGAAAGCATATATTAAGTAGGTTTTTTTTTATTAACTATCCTACTACATTTCTTTAAATTCACAGCGGCTAACCCGTGACACTGCAAAGCTTTGAAAGATTGGACACCCTGTCAGTAAAAGGAAAAAGGCTATTCCCCCAGCCAGATGGTGGACCTAAAGCAGATAGGATAACTTGTGGAGAAGGAATGAGGGGAAGGAATAATGTGACCCACATTGGGTCTACGTTCAACAAAGGACTACAGTTAGCTATTTGACTGATAGGTTAGCAGCATACATAAACAATAACTAAATACTCGTAAGAAATAAACTAAAAACTATTTATTATTACGAGTTTGAACAAATTGGTAGGAGAGAGAAAATTCAAGTTAGTAAGAGAATATACAATTAGCAATTTACTGGAAGTTAGATTAGTTGGCTAGCTTAGCTAAGACTTTATAGAGAACTACTAAATAAATAAATAAAAAAGTCTCAAGGTGGTCCCCACAGCATTTTAAAAATATATATTAAGCTGATATTTTAAGTGTGTTTAAACTCATTAATGATTGTTAAACATATTGCTTTCTATTTTGATAAACTTCATCACTCAAGTAATATTTATGAATAGTTTTAGCTGTTACCATGCTTTGATGGGTAATTAGTCACTTCATGGTAATTTCTGAAAATATGACTAACAGTGTGCTGAAACATTTATGTTCTGTTTACTTTGTTGGTCTTAGTTATTCTTAATTCTTCACCTTAATTACTTATTTATGTACCTAAATAAAAAAAAGATATAAACATTTAAAATGTGTGCCTAAAGGCTTTATACGATTATGATGTCTAGAGATTTTTCTGATGTAAGTATTTATTACTTTTCATCCTTGAAGCTGACCGGTAGAGAGCGGTTTCAGAATCAATGATGTTTTTCATCTTACGTGGTGATGTATAACTTACTCTCCAGACTCTGTAGGTATATACTACGTAACTGATGTAACATGTGGGTTTATAGATGAGGATTATATTTATATATTCTTGTCGGTTAAAGATAAAAATTGGGAATATCTTCGGCAATCTTTTAGATAGTTGACAGGATTCATGGCTTTAATTGGAACAAAATTTTCTCATTTTTATAGCTGGCTGTCCAATGATAAGGGCGGGTTGTTTCACATCTACTTTACGCACGCGTATTCATAACGTTGTCTTTTATTTATATATTAAAAAAAATATATATCTACTATTTAACAAACACTTATTTTACAATGTAGAGTTGGAATATATACAACCAATTCAATTAAAAAGTATTGAAATCGGTTCACAAATGACAACGATATTTTAATGCCGAAGACATTAATTACAAGTCTACTTTTTTTTTTTGATTTTTGTTTGGTGATACGTTTTAATATATATACATATACATATATATATAAATTGTGAAAAGTAATAAAAATAATACGCACATACATACATACATACACATATACTTAAATACACCCGAAAATCCATCCATCCATCTATCGCTTGTATCATGGGGAGTGTTCAGAGGAATTGTTCGGACTTATACCGGCTGCTGGTTTCCGCCATCGTCCTACGCGACAAAATATCCATATACGATACGACCTTCAAACCTTCAAGAAGAGAGCGTACCTCTACCTAAAAGGCCGGCAACGCACTTGTGTGTCCATGGGCGGCGGTAGTCACTTACCATCAGGTGACCCGTCTGCTCGTTTGCTGGTTATGCTGGGAATCAATCTTCAAAGATATATGACCGTTGCTTGCAAAAGACAAACGTAACATTACATTTCGCTCTCATACATTTATAAAACATCAACTTAACAATTTTTGGATTTTTGCTTCTATTTGTAGTATGCGACCTTACTTTTTGCCAAATTTCATAATTCTATGGGGAATGAAAAGTACCAAGGGGTAGTAGAACTTGGTATTTACTATTAAATTCAGCTTGATATCTGAAGAAAAAGGTTCTAATCGACGGACAGATGGATAACTAAGTGTCGACAACAACACAACAGAGCCGGCAAAGGCGGAACCCTTATAGGATTATAAGGGTTCCGTTTTTGCCGACTGAGGAATGGAACCCTAAAGAATCAGCCCCAATAACTATGAGAGCCTGTTTGTTAGGCAATGATACCACTCTTTATATTTAAAGTAAATTATACATCTTTTGTATCATTGCTTAATTTCTCATTCGTATGTTAACTATCTATTAGAAACACCCCGCTGTTAGGTAATCTCTTCCCTAAATAAGGCATGAGTGGTTGAATGATAGAAGGTGTATACTAATCTCTAAATGCTAACATACTATTCGGTATTCACGCTATAATCAATGCCGCCATACTACTCGGTATTCATGCTCTTATCGCTTTGACTCGATAATCAACGAAATAATAACAAACTAATTAACTAGACTGGACTAATAACACAGAATTACATAAAGCAAATTGAAAATCAAATCGATGGTTAAAAATCAATTCATTAAGCATGATGCATGAACAGAGGAATCAATTAAAGTAATAAACATGCAATAATCATATGTTTTTTACTCTGTATCAATTCAGTACAGACACCAATATTACCATATATTCCGATCATTGACAAAGTGCTGATTGCAGTGTTATCTTTGCTAGATAGATGATGTAGGTAATCTCTTCTAAAAGCTACATTTGCAGTTTGGCAACTTGAACGGCAGTTCTTGAAGGTAAAGTGCATCTGAGGAGGATGAAACTGTACTTTAGATATATTCGAAACTTTGGATCCTGAAACTATCTGACATACAATGTCAGCTTACAAATTCGATTTGACTTGTAGTGGATTGCCGACGCAAATTTCTAAGTATTGCACGAAGCGTTATAAGAATACATTTGATCCAGTTGCTTGTCCTCATGTAATCATTTTAGTATATGTATATTTATAATAAGTGATAGTAAGGGACTACCACCGCCTATGAACACCTGCAAGCCGCCTTTTAGGGTAGGGGAAAAGCGGATAGGCAAATGGTCAGGGGAAAGAGTGGATGGGCAAATGGGGAGGGGGAAAGAGGGGATGGGAGAGGAGAGAGACACAATACAAGCATTGTTTAACCGGTTGTCTGTGAAGCCGTGGTAATACTGCGTTCGACATGCCGAAGCATGGCTCTCCCACTGTTATAATGGACTAAAATTGAACTTTATATCCTTACCTGTGCCTAAAATGGGTAAACTACTGGGTAAGTTAGGCAAGGAGTCGCTATATCAAATATATTAATTTAAAAATAATTTTCATTCAAGTGCTTAGTGACAGTAGAAATAAAAATGGAAGAGATTGCCACGGATTGCTCTTATTACCTGTCCGAATATATCAATTGTAACTGGACATAACCAAAATGTATTAGCTAAATAGGTAAATTACGAGGGTTTGTTCACGTTACGTTTATTTTGAGAAGGGCAACGAGGCATGTCAACATTGCTTATTCGAAACATGTGCGTGTTTGAAATTATTTCACCCCTGTAAATATGATGGATTGGTATGTCACATGTGTGAAACTGTTTCATTTATATGTATAGGAATAACTGAAAAGTAGACTCAATTAGACTTAAAAAGATAAGTTAAAGATATTTTTTTGTTAAAATACTCATTAGGTACAGGAGACCTTTTTTTTTTTTGTGTGTGGGAACCGTCGTGGATGTTCCGTCACGAGGTCTATTGCAGAGGACCCGGGTATACCCTAGGAAGTTTCCGAGAACTTCTGCAGACCGTGGAAAGCAGGAAGCCTAGCCCCCCTCCAACTTAGAGAGGCGCGCGCAGAACACGACGCGCTACCGTCTCAGGCCTGCTTCTGCTAGGGTAGCTGGCAGCCCGATTCGCTACCCCCTGGCCAGCGCTCATGGAGGTCGGAGGTCATTCTGCGCCCTCCAGCGCCTGGTGCGTCCTCTGCGGGACGAGAGAGTGTTAGTCCTCTCCCGTTCCCGTTCCGCTGCCTCTTTGATCAGCATCACCTCTTCGCAGAGGAGGAGGCAAAAGAGGATTCCCATGCACTCTCACTTTGTACCATGGACTGAACCATCAGTCACGAGGTCATGCCGCTGTTGCGTCCATGCAGAGCACTCCGCTAGAGTTTGGAGTGCAGGGTCCTCACGACAGCCTCCGCAGTGGTGGCACGCAGACGTTGGCTCCCGGCCTATGTGACACAGGAACTTACCGAAGCAGCCGTGTCCGGTGAGCACCTGCGTCAGCCGGTAGGAGAGGCTGCCATGTCGCCTCTCCAGCTAATCCTCCATGATGGGTCTTACCGCCAAAATAGTGGCGTGCCCTGCGCTTGGTTGCTATAGTCGTTGTTTCCACTCTGCCATTAGGACCTGACGGAGCTGGGACCGTTGCGCCTCAATTTTACGAGGCACGGATCTCAGGTCCCGCTCAAGTGCCTCCTTGCGCCCTAGATATAATGACGCAAGGGTTTTCGCCTCCAGGTCCCATGGAGCAGAGCCGGCTAGGAGACTTGCCGCTTCGAAGGATATCGTGTGGTATCCTCTTATGTCTCTAACGGCCATCGCCCTTTGCGGTCGCCGCAGTATCGCAGTACTGCGGGCCGTCAGAGTCTCCGCCCATATTGGGGACCCATGTAAGGCCATGGGCCTTACGATTCCGACATAAAGTCTCCTACAGAGGCGTCGGGCCCTCCTAAGTTTGGCAGCAAATGCGATAGTGCAGCTGCTCATGAGCTTAGGGGCCAGATTCCGGAAGTGATAACCGAAATCCCATCGGCTGTCGAGTGTGAGACCAAGTTATCTCATCGAAGGATACAGGAGACCTAATGATCTATAATAGATTTTTAATACCAAATTTTTGACAATACTACTTTTTTAATTTATTACATTATATTACGTTAATTTAGTTTCCGCTTTTTTAATCAAAAACAAAATAAAATTGGAACTTCTTGTAATTGGAGCTTTGAAATTACTTTAATTCTTAACTAGTCGAGCTTTTAGCATTAAGCTTGTCCCAGAAAAGGGCAACTGGTTTCTAGCAATTAGCTGGATTCAAGCCTTAAACATATGGCTTTTTGAAAACTAATTATATAATATATGAAATATTAGTTTTATTAAGTGATAAATTTATTTTTTATTTTCTTATTACACAAATTCATCTTTCCCGTAAGCTAAAGCTTGTGTGGTATCCAATCTAAAAAAAAAATACTTATAAGGTCGAGACGTAACTTCAAGAGAGGTAGGGCACCTGGGACCAGTAATAAGCTCCAAACAAAATGCTAATACGGTATCTAATAAGATATTTACACACGTTGCGTAACTACATATTATTTTAGGCTTGTTAAGTTATGACACAATTAATTAAAAAAAGAGTTAGTAGTATTCGAGTAATAGCTGTTTTGATTGATTTATACAAAGCGTCAGTCACCTGACTTTGGCGATCCATCAAACAGAGATGGATAGGCTGTAAATATTTGCGGAAAAAAAATAACTCGAAAACTCACTGTTAAGGAATTTTGTCGGTGTTACATAAAAATTATCGTAAATATTAAAAATAATAGAGATCTGGTGACATTACTAAGTATAAATGATAGATGCAGTTAATAGTTCTACGGGCAATGGGTCTCTTGTATCTTGCATAAAAGCAGTTTTGCGTAAGACTTTTGAGTTTTAAATAATTTGATTGAACAGAGTTGCAATCTACACCCCATTACGTCCTAAATCGGCCCATAGTATAATCATTTGGGCATTCAGTATGACGCTGTACGGGGATGCGCCCATTTGACGATTTCAAATCGGCTGAGCCAACCACAGAGTATATTCCGTCGATGTAATATAGAAATGATTTCCCGGCGACAGTTACTTTAAATTATGAATGGCACTTCCTAACAAATATATTTTTTGTTGTTGTGATGCATAAAAACATATGTGTCTTGTTATATATAAGTACATAGAAGATTAGAATGGGAAATACAAGTGAAATTTTTAATTTAATAATAAATTATTATTTATTATTAATTACTTTATCCTTTGATTTATGCACAAAACCGACACCAATGTCGATCATTGGCAAACACAAACAAAAACAGGCAAACACTGATCCACGTGTTCTAACGATTTCTTGAATAGTTACAACTTAATAATATTAATATATATAACTTTTTTATTTACAGGTAACAAATAATATATATAAAAAATAAAAGTACACATAGATAAATACCTTATTTAAATATTAAAACATCGGTAGAGTAGTTCTATGTTAGTGTATAAAAACTTATAGCTATGTTAGTAACTTCACTCGCATTCTGTGTGTTCCGGTGGCACATGTCCGCAGAAGCGAAATAATAATACGTCTAACGGACAAAACTTTCTTCCAACAACAAGTAAAGGCAGGTAGGTTTGTACTCGCACTACGCTTTGGCGTTTACTTAAAAATGCTTTGTATATATATATATATTACTTTAACATAGATTTTAATTCAAATAAGTCTATTTTCTTTTCAAAGTGATACTCAAAATATTTAAATAAATCCTTATAACAAATCCATTTGTTGAATGAGCCCTATCTATTATGAAAATAGAAGATTTTATGATTATGTTTTCCTAAATTCAATCAAGAAACTAAGACAAATTCAAGAGGTGTATTGAACACTCACATTATGCCAATTAGAATTTTGTCCCACTAACGTAGTAGGGGGCAAGCCTTCTGCCATGAACCGGGAATTGTATGAATATATATATGTATATATATATAGTGTATAATAGATAAAACTTCCGTTCACTTATTCGCCTTCTACTACAACACACGGGAAGATTTGGGATGGCTTTATCACACTCCACGGTGAACCTCTAAAGATTTCTACTTCTTTAAACACTTCTGTTGCTTTGTCAATTTATTTCATTCAATTACCTATTCGATCATCAACGTATAAAAACAAGAGCTGAATTTCAAACCAAAGAAAAGTAAATAAATATACTTTTGACAAACCAAAAGGTGAACTCAATATAAAATTAATTGAATAGAAACTCATAAAGCCCAGCTAGCTGCCCCAAAATCGCATCATAATCACGGTTATAGTAACATAAAATAACACTTTTAATTATACACTCCAACAGTTCTTTTCATAAATAAATAATACACCACGATTTCATGAAACAGAAATTTTAACACAAAGTTATAATTATATCCAGTTAATGCAAACCTGTTCTGGTTGGTAACCTTTCGTGCTCGGTTTTTATACAAAGAAATTACCATCAGTCTATTATGGATAATAGTGTTGAACAATTTCAATTTAAAAAAAGTATCGGTTTAGTACGTATATACGTGCTCACTTTTGAAATATGCATTGTAGGTGATATAAAAATATACTCGATTTTGTACAACGTTCTTGGTTTAGGTTACCGAAATATATCAATTAAATTGAACCAGAGTTCAACATTTCTTTAAAGATTATTTAAAATTATTGTCTTTTATTTTTTACTTGAAACGTTGAAAACGCTTCAACGGTCATGATGTGACATCGCACAATTCGTGAATATATGAACGTCATTCGTTTTATGTTTTTTTATACTATATTATAAAGCATTTCTTACACATATCAAAATTATCGTGAAGAATATTCAGGATCTCTTTTAACCAGTTTAAGCCCAAGATTTACGATATATATAAATAATTACTTAGATATAATATACTTAGATATATTATTCGCTGCCCATTTATATATATTTGAATTGGAAAATGTTACAATAATGATAATTAATATATTTGCCTCGAAAACTATTGAAAGTAATGGTCATTACACTTATTATGACATAAAATTTGAGAAATTAGTCATAAGTAAGAATAGAAATGCTTGTTTACATATCACTTGACAGCGAATAACAACTAAAAAATACACCAACATGGTGGACAACGTTATAGTAAGTTTGTCAAAACTCTTTGAATTAAGGTTTTGCCTTGTTTAAAGTTTTATTAAAATATAAATATATATTGTGTGTCTCAGAACATTATAAGGCTCTTTAAAAAAATTGCAACCAACCTATTAATTTATGTTCATTGAGCTTGCTAACACATTAATTATTGTTATTACAAATGTTTATGCAGCGCATATTGACTTTTAATAAACTTGATATATTTTTTGTGTCTTAAATATATATATATAAATTGCTATTAAAATATATGTATATATTAACATATAACGTAGTGATATAGGATTTAAAAATTTAATAAAGGTACATACAGTAAAGAACATCAATACATTTCCAATAGTAATAAATGAACAAAGGATCTGATAAGTATTATTAAACTACTACTGAGTAATAAAAGTATAATAAAAACCACAAACCATTAAATTTATCGCTGTGCTGATCTTAGTTACTGAAGGGTATACATAATATTTATAATAACAACATTGCAAAACTAATCCGCGAACAGCAAAATACCCCGTTTTAAGAGGTTTATAAACTCAAGTTCTAAAAGTGATTTGAACATGGTTTCAGCACATGCTGGGTTTTTAGATCCAAACGCCATCTATCAAACATTGTATATTAAATGGTCTTTTGGGTAAAGAGAAATAGTGGTCCTTATATAACTTTTAGTAAAAACGTTTTGTTTTTATAAGTCTCGGGCGCGATGGGAGCACTTTGTCACGGGGTAAAGCGGCTTTACGCATCGCTGCCAGGAGATCATAGAGTCAGAAGATCATATTGTTTCCGTTAGTCATTTGAAAGGACTATAACTTCGGAACGCCGCCGTTCAATCAACGAGTCATTAATCTGTTTAATATTCATTACAGTACTTTACAGGTAACGTGAATTTTCATATTAAGCGTTATTAAATGCTAATGCGTGCTTGTAGCACGCGTGAAAGGATCAATATTGAGTTGGAATTTAATACCGATTTCAATAAAGTCAATGTTTTTTGTTAGCAATTAATGTTATTGTATGATGGGGGTCGTCATGGTTGATGAGTAACTACTTGTAAAATACGTTCTAGATAAAATATGTTTGCTGATAATTTTAACTATTAGGATATCTTGTACTCGCTAGGAGTATGCAAAAATAGATAATTCGTCTATGGTTGTTTAAAACTTATTTAGAAATATTTAGTTGTCAGATAAACTAAAGTATATTAATAAAACATATAAGATCAGCACATTTTTAGTAGAGTATATTTAAATTAACATAATCTAGTTTATTCAGTATATACCTGATCTTAGTGTTTAGTCAGACAGTAACTTGAATCACAACAACGCCAACTTTACTAGATTAAAATGTAATTTTGTTAATATTACATTGCATTGCAAATACACCCAAAAACACCCTTACCCACATTTTTTATAATTAAAAATAAACTGTACTTAACAGTGTGTGATTTGTTACGACCAATATTAATTTAAGTAATTTAATCATTTTAAATATTTTATATGTTACAAGTGTTGAATTTAACAAATAATAAATCCATATGTAAATTCATATAAAAATTGTTCTTTCCTTCCCCAATTCTTTATCTATACATTGCTTAAACTGATGGTTCAAGAAATAAACAATATGTATGTAACTTGATTTGGCTTCTAGCTTGAAGCCGTAAGTCCGAGCCATCTACTGAACGTCTACTGGTTTTATGTCATTATAATCTATTAACATTATAAATTATTTTGGATATTTTATTATTGTGATCATTTTTTTTATAAAGTAGACGAGTCTACTGATGGAAAGTGGGGGAGAAAGAGTGTAATGGCAGAAGAAAGAGGGCAGTGGAGATAGGGGAAATTAAAGGGGAAGAAAAAAAAGGGGGGGAAGGCAAGGAGGAGAGGAGGAGCTTTGTTAACACAACGCAAACACTATTGTCAGGCCGCGGTAATTGCACGATTCCACGTTAATAGCAATCGATGTAGGAAAAAAAATGTGTTACATTTAAGAGCCAATGAAAAAAAGAGTAAAATGCTTATGATAATAAAACATAATGGAAAATAATTTAAGTAGATTTCTTAAAAAATCACTTTACCTCATCATTTAATACTTTCATATATATCAGTACGATTCTTAATAAGGTTGTCGATACGATGGATTGAGAGTAATTTTAAAAAATAATAGTAGGACGTAACTAAGACGTTAATTTAGATGCTCCACACTCACAAAGTTATAAGCTATATATGTATATATTCCTTAGTCTCTCTATCAAAAGTAATTTACTACTGCCTACTTTTTGTTATTATTTAAACAGACTAGGGATTACGTACAAATTTTATTGATGCAATCAAAACGAACACAAATGAAAAACAGAGATATAGTAAGACAACATTGTAAAAAGTTATCTCTTTTACGACCTACTTCATTATTTAAAGAAGCGTATGAAATAAAATTGCACGTTGTATCATGCCCTCATGACCCCGAAGAAAGGTAATAACGTGTTATGTTTTCTTAATTAAAATTTTAATGGAAAAGTGAAACAGGAATTCTAGACACCTAGCACACGTTGTCTTAAAGTCCGACTGACAGATACCGCTATCGTAATTACTACATTCGACTCATACACGTGCAATTTATAAACAATATAAAACTATTTATTAAGTAAATATATAATAATATAAATAATTTATTTAATATAAATTTTAGGCTTATAAAATAAGTTGGAACCTCACATTTAGGTAATAAAACCTAAAACTCCCTGTATTATATATATGATATGATTATCCCTTATGGTATCTTAACGTACAAATAGCTATAAATTAGTACATAATAAACCTTTAAGGAAATAGCGTACAATAACTCCATGCTACTCTTTCCTCCCCTGACAACGCACTTGCGACTCTTGTCTTGCAGGTGTCCGTGGCCTTATCATAAAACAATCGTCTCGTTTGTATATTAGTATTTTAATACCACTATATTTCTCATTCAGATAGTTAGAGTACGGTAGTGTATTGGGCCATCAACCATTTGAGTGCTAGCCTTATATAATACGCTGATGGTGATACGCTGGCTGATTGATTTAATTTTGAATAGCCTAAATTCTTTCTTAATCCAGGTCGAACTATGTAAAAAATATAATAAATTTCAGAACAATACAATCTAATTAATGTTTTAAGTAATTTCACGAAGTAAGCCTGAGCGACCCTTAGAGTATTTCCCTAGGGAAATAATTAATCAATTAGTTCTATTAGGTAACCTTTAAAACTGGAAACTTTTTCAATTTGTAAATGTTGTATAGTTAATGGTTTTTATTAATATTTTCGTTAACATTTCTAATAATTCTAATTATATACAACCACACGGTTTTCGGTGAAGTTAAATAGGGCCAACCCGATTTCTTCCCGTGGTTATAGTAAAAGGCGACAAAGGGATCTGACTTTTACCTATGAGAGAGTATATATACAGTCAGACAGTGCTAGATGATGACAATAGGTTTGCTAATTTTACGTAAGTGAGACTAAATAATAGATGGTAAAAATTGGTGTCAGAGACACTTAGCAGAGGGCATTAAACACCCACAATTTGAATATTATAATTTGGTCTCACCTACGTAATAGCCTATTGAAGTCAACCAGGCAGTATATGATTGATGATTATTGTGATGACCAAACCAAAATAAAAAGCTTTATTTCGATACGACACTTAGAAATCGGTTGATATGGACTTCTAAATATTTTTCTCATAGTTTGTTACTTACAAGTAAAGCTAATAAAATATATAGAAATTCCAAATCGTTATAATAAAAATAAATTTTAAACCGTGCCACTATTACATTACTATTATTTTGAAAATCTTTTTTATTAATCTTCATAACTTTCGTTCTCCTTAAAGAGAAAATGTAGTCCAGAACAATGCGAATCCAACATTTCCGAGTCTATTATCATAGTGAATATTCAACGCAGCCGGCTGCACACAATTTATGTCTGCAAAAAACTTTCACTTTGGCTTATTGGAACTCTGACTGAATCCTAATAACAAAGGAGGGACTTCGGCTCAGCCCACGTTTTTACAGAGATATGTTTTTACCAATAACCACTTGTTATAATAGCGATTTAATTAAGTAATCTTATAAAAAACATTATAAGTGTAGAATGACATGGGATAACGAAACTACATAGTTTTTTCCTTTACAACAACACAACAGAAAGTGTTAAATAAATAATATTACGCACGCTTTAAATATATACTCACGCCTATATCCCTAAAGCTAAGGCAGAAGCGTCTCAAACGCCCGCTTTTTGCCAAGCATATTCTAAATCCAGTTACATATGTATGTATGTAATAGACGGTAAAATCTATTGCCATCATCCGGGCTTCTGAAACAAAAAAAAAACAGTCCCATTCCTCACAGAGTGTTTATTCATAGTTAGTGTTTAAATATTAGCTATTTTGTGCTAATGAAGTCTATTTAAAACTCCAGGTGGACTATTACTATTTATTTTGATTGCATCTTTTTCATTAGAATAAAAAGTAAGTTTATATACTAGATAAAAACTAACGTGTAGTGAACTGTCAGTTTGATGCTAGTGAGAATTAAAGGAAAACTTTGAACAGGACAGGATCTTTTCTTTTTTTTTTGGATATTATAGGGGGACAGACAAACAGACGGGTCACCTGATGGTAAGTGACAACACCCCTTCATGGACATCTGCAACTCGAAAGTTGTAAGTGTGCTGCCCGCCTTGATTGATGAGGGATGAGGAGAGGGGAAAGAAAATAGAGAGATGAAGAAATGGGAAAAGCAGAGGGGGGACAAGGGTGAGAAAAAAAGGGGGGTGGGTTGTTGGGCTTCTGGAAACCTCACTAAAACGCAAGCATTGCTTCACAACCAGTTTTCTTCCGTAGTATCGCACCGATCGAGCCGGCCCCATTCGTGCCTACCACTGTTAAACTGTTCAGACGGTAAACAGCCACCGAGCAGCCATGTAACCTGATGGAGACCCTAGAAGACCCGACTTTGAAGGTGCCCTCGAGGGTTTGGGGAGGTTAAGGGGACAAGGAGTAGAGAGGTGTTGGTCCTCAGGTAACCTCACTCACTCGGTGAAACACAACACAAGCATTCTTGATAACCAGCCCTCTGTTAGTCTGAGGTGTTACTCTAGTCGAGCCGGCTCATGCCTAAGCGCGGATCTTCTACAGTCTCTTCTTTTAGATTACTCAACGTTCGCAATCATGAGTACAACTCGGTATATTGTTGAAAAAAAATTAAAAACTTTTCTGTATATAGAGAATAAATATTTCAACAGTCTCTTAGTACTCTCTTTATAGTCATAAACAATTGCAGTAACTTGCATCGACAGATGTAAGTTGTTGTCGGCGGTGCTCGGTTCATTGATGACTAACTTTAAAGCGCATGAAAACTTGTTAGTCTTGAATGAATGTCGCAGTTTTATAACGTCGCCTTCACGTTTGTCGTTTTTTCAAATATATATATATATATATATTTAATCTGAGTTTGTCCAACATGGCGATCAAATTTGTAGTTTGTTTTTTTTTTCTCTCGAAGTACTTGACATTGGCGGAATCTCTGCTTGAATCTACACTCAAGAGAGAGTGTATAAACTATATATTAACATAACTATATTGACATATATATATATATAAATATATGTATATCCCAATATAAATTAAACATGTCTTTGAAATAAAAATACTAAGTAATAAATAATTTTACTTTATATACATTTGTCTTAATCAAAAAAATGAAATCAAATCAAAATTGGTTATTTCAAACAATGAATTATCTTTAATTTTCAGGAGTGACTAATTCACTTTTTTTTTTTTTTTTTTGTTGACGGGGATCCTCCTGGATGTCCTTCCCCCATGGGGTTGGGGAAGGGATATGTCGGACTCTTACCGATTAAAAACCACCCCGGTGTTTTTCTGCTTGCCTAAGGTCGGACGAGCGAGAATCGCCGTTGTATTCTTCCGCTGCCTCCGACCGGGTGACTGATTCACTTCAGCTAAGGTAAATTTAGTCGCGTTTTCTTATTCAATTCTATGGACAAAACAGGCAAGAAACTCAAGAACTCTTCAACACACGACAAGTCTCAATATGTTTTTTAAACAAATTTACCCCATGACATTTGTCTAAGTAAAAAAATAATCAGAATTTTAAACTTTCATGCAAACGGAATGTCACTTTTATAAAGTACAACTGTCTCTCACACTTGGAAAGTTCTAAGTAAAATGCAAAGTAATGCATTGTTTCTAGAATTTATTGAAGTTGAAATTGAATTTAAAGTAGATTACAGTGAGTGCTTAGGGAGTTAAAGAATAGCAACTGTGATGTCTTATCGCTTATATTCTACTCACAGTACTTTATCTTTGTCTGTCTTCTCAAATACTGCTACGGATGGCGTAGTGGTCACCTCGCTACTACGGTGCCGCGCCTAGTGTTGTTGGTTGGATCCCCACACGGGGAAACACTTTGTGTAATCCTGAAATTCTTGTTCTGGGTGTATTTGAATGTTCATAAAGTCCGCCGTAATATAGGAAGTAATCCCAGTGAGGGAGATGTCATATTTAAAAAAAAAATGGTGTTTATAACAAATAATATTATTTAAAAATAATAATATTGTGGCAATAATATTTTTATTAGAAAGTAAACTTTTATTCAGTTTGTGTATATAGATTTTCTTGCGCATTTTTATAATATTGGGTTTTATTATACCATTATTATGATAGTTTAATGTTAAAATTGTTCTTCTAATCTTAAAAATTTAGAACAATAACATTGTTTCACACTATCCTCGTCCTTTTTCTATTGTAATTGTGTATTGTAAAGTAATTCCCTCAGCTAAATTTATTTGCGTCTAGTAGGTATACTCACTTACTCGCCTCGTAGATAATTTTGTTTTTTTTTTTTATCAGACAGACGAATTGACGGGTCACCGGATGGTAAGTGACAACCTCCATCCCTAAACACCTGCAACTCGAGAGTCGTACTTACGACTAACGATAACGCACTTGCGTTGCCCGCCTTCGAGGGTGAGAGATGAGGGCATGTGCGGAAGGGAAAGAGAGGGGGATGAGGATATGTGAGAAGGGGTGGGAGTTCAGGGGAGAGGAATAAGGAAAGGAGGAGTTTGGCCTCCGGAAACCTTACTAATTTCGAGTAAATGCAACGCAAGTGTTACTTCACAACCGGTTTTCTGTAAGACCGTGGTATCGCACCGGTCGAGCCAATCCATTCGTGCCTAAGCATGGCTCTAACATTGTAGTAGACGTGTAAGTAGTACTACTAACACATCGACTACAATGTTAGCTATGAGTACCTCGAATAAATGATATTATAGTATTAAACATAGAGCCAGTGCCTAAAACTCATTTGTTTTAACTATTGGATGTTATCAAAGTGTGTTTATAAGAAAAAACCTTTTAGGAGATTTTTTACTCATCATCATCATAGGTCTAATGCAAGCTATAAAATATTCGTCTACGTCCGTGGTATATTTTCAGCGTATATTTCAATAAACTTCAGATTTGTTCCACCGTGATAACACCGGTTCCTATCATCATTTCCTTAACGAAATATTATGGACTAAATAAATTAAGTAATTTGTCTACTCTTATACTTAAGACAGTAACTATATAGTTATATCTATTCCTAAGTAACCATGAATATAATAATTTAATTATATCATATATTAGTAATGTCTATGTAATCCGTCGTTATTTTCAAGCTATCAATGTTAGGGTGATGTAATGGCACTACACTTTGATGTTTATATTTATAAGATTCTGTTATTAATACATCAGAAATTTTATAAATATAAACTTTACTCTTAATCTTATAAATAACGTTAAAAATAATTAAACTTAATTTATTGTATTTCATAAATTATTATTTTCTAATCTAACGTGTCTGTAGAAAGAAAATCAACTCTGCGATCGCACGTTTCTAAGTGAAGTTGCACGTCAAATGCATAGCAATTTGCCGTTTTTACAGTATCTTTTTATTTAAAACGCATAGTATACAGTAACATTACCTTAATGTTAGGACTGTATCTATAACAAACAAGCGTACATGCAAATACACACACAAAAACTCACGCCTGTATCGATAAAGCGGTTGTCAGAGGCGTATTGAACGTTTCATTAGACAGCACGGACTTCCAGGCGGTCAGTATCCGTCAGCACGTGTTATAAGGCTTGCGATCCTGATCTGCTCGAGGTCTTGCGTACATTCCCAGTGTATATATATCCATAAAAATTAAAGTTAATACTCTCTCCGAATCATCTATTCCATCCTAAGGTTGCCTAGAATAGATTGCATTTTGCAATAAGGCCGCCCTCTGTACAATACGTGTGTTAATTATCTATGTAAAATTCTTATTCTACCAATGTTGTACAAATAAAGTTGTTATCTATCTACGCTTTTGTTTACACATACACCATACCGAAAACACACACACACAAAGAATTAAAATTATGTTAAAAGGAGTGCTAGTTATGAAATAATTTGTAAGTTATTTTTAAATGTAACTACTTCTTAAGTTTTTACACATCTTACTCGACTGTGTTACCAACCGCATTCATTTAACTAGCAACTGCTGTTGTTCAATCTACAATCCAAACACTTCCATACTAGGATCGCCGGCGAGCTCTTCTCTCTTTGTCTTGGCTTCAACACAAAGCGGCTCTGATTGCAACATCACTACCTCGGTTGTACATATGCAAATATTTACCTCTAAACCGACAGCCGTTATGGTTTGTACAAAATGGCAACGTAAATTGATAGGTGCACAACTGTACATACATCGATTATACGGTGTTAAGTTATGCATCTATATAGTTGAATGTAAGGGTGGCAATGAATTTCGAGTGTAGTCCGGGTGATTGATTATTGCAACTAGTCAAGAAAATAGTTTTAAAGACTTTGCTCAGTTCCACTCTAGGAAAAGGTATTTTTATACCACTGATGATTATATACCACTGAAGACCACTCATTTTTTTCTGAATGACAGACACCCATAGTAATTTTTGTTCTTTTGAACACGTGTATGTAAAATTCTCATAATTCTCGTCATGGTCCTTAACAATTGTAATAAAGTTTGTTTATCTATATTTTTACATACATATGAGTACATATATAAACTCACGCCTTGCTCCCTTCGGGGTTGGCAAAGACAGTCAGTCAGTACAGTCTCCTATTTTTTTTGTAGTATATTAAATAAAAAATGAGAAAAATAATCATTGATTGTCAATTTTTATTTTTTTTATTTTTTATTAGTCACTAGGATCGGTTCCTATGTCGCGGGGGTCTTTGCAAACATTCAAGCTACGGACACAAATAACACTGAGACTCAAAAAAACAACAATTTGAGGATTAGACAAAGTGTTGTCCCGTGCGGGGATCGAACCCACAACACTCGGCACGGCAGCGTAGTGGCAAGGTGACCACTTAAACCGTTACGCTGTCCGTACAGTTAATTGATTATATTACTATTTAAACACCTATGCTAACACTGTGAAAAAGTAACGTCAGACAGTTGGTGAAGAATTAGATCGTTAAATGATTAAACTACAGGGTTATTTCATGAAAAAATAATGCAATCATTATGAAAACGTTACATATACGTGGATATAACTCTATTTTACATAAGCTACAGAAGCGGACCAGTAACGTCAACCAGTCTAGTAAACCCGATGCATCGCAGACAAACTTGGATGGATAATACAAATTTAAAGAGGGTAAAACTGCGGGAAACAAGTACTTATTTGTATTTCCGTTGACACCAGCCGAATTGTATCTAAGTGAACCTTTAATAGGGTCGGTTTCTTTAAGAGAACCTCGGTGCCATAGTACCATCATTTTCTAGATATGCAAGACCAGAAGACATAGTTCTATATTATTGAAATTAGAAACAAAATACTCAACTTAATATTTTTTAATAACGAATAAATTTTGCTAGCACCTTTACTCGCGCTAATGATTTCTTTTTAAATCCTCCATGAAATGAATATATAGCACCAAATGCCCATTTCTGTACTCTCTCTCCAAACTTGAATGAGGATGCATATATTAGTTAAAACGCGAAAGCGTAATAAAGAAACATATTACATATTTTTAAGCTTTTCTTATTTCTTTATGTATATTAATTAGGACACCGAAAAAATAATAATAATTGTAATGGTGAAGGGCTCTGTTTCGGCATTTAGACTCATGTTCGGTCGGTTAGTACACCTATAAATCCGGTCTTTCTTGCTCAATGTTGAAGCTAATCCAATTTCAGACAGCCATAACTCGTGTTAGAGGATCCGATTTGACGTAATATATTAAGATGCAGTACATACCATACGTACATTTAATAGCCGTATCATTGCCGGTGTCTGATGTCATACTATAGCCGCTGGCTGTTCGAAAATCATAAGAGCGATTATCATACTACAAGCTATACTTTACCTATAATATCAAGCGAAAAAAAATAGACACAGTCAATGTACTTTTTCTATCATCGCGTCCCCTTCTTATCATATTTGCTCTTTTAATATTCCTCTAATATTTCTATCTCAAATCCCAACGTGACCACTTTGCACTTGCACATTTAGTATTATTTGAGCGTATGTATACCAGTCATTTAAAGAAATTATGCCGTTCTCGCTTTTGGTGCAGAAAGTCAATATTATTATTTATAAAAAAATATTAGATTATAATCTTCTGACAGACAAAACAGATTACCTAGGTGTTTATTATATGCCCAGAAAACCATGAAAAATTATTTAAGTTACTTCAACAAAATCAGAATTAAATCTCTTCTGATAAAGATATTAAAGGAATCCTTTTGCTACCCATCGACCTGTCAAGTCTTAGAGAATTAGTAGAATAAAATCCACATATGAATTTTGAAAAAATAATTAAGCAAGTGATTTTAGAAATATTATTACTATAAAAGATATTTGATAAGCTTTTAGTGTGTTCGTGTATAGCTGGATTCGAGATTATTCGAGTAACTGTTACCATCCGGAGTCCTGAGATCCAATCTATAGTACAAAGCCAGGAGTATATGAGAAAGTACATATATGAGGCATGTGCATCTGCTAATGAAGTCATGTATCTGATGTTACAGAAATTTCCTGATCTGGCTCAAACTGCTATCGTTATCATTATCGGAACCTTTCACAAATGTCAATACTTGAAGATTTTCTGATTTCTGAATCAATGACTTGTACGTTGCAATCTTCAAAACAAGAAAAAATGTTAAAAACAAGAGAAAATGTAAATTCTGAAACCATTTATTCAATGGATAATATATACGATGAAAAATAAAAGTCTATTCAAATGACTCCTTAAATCTCAAAATGCATAAAGAAGTTTAGGCTCTAGTTCGTGACGTGACAAAAGAAACAGTGAAAAAGCTAACCCCACTTTTTGCTCAATCGGATAATACTTGGAATCCAGTGATTAGTAATATGCTACCTCACTTTTATGCTCGATCGGGTAAATATTGAAATAGGCACGCTTCAGTCTTGCTTACAGAATTAAGATTCTTTTAGTATTATGAATAACTATGATGTATTAAAACAAAAACTTTCGAGAGTTACATTCACATGTATTTAAATATACGGTGTATTTGAGGGAGTGAGAGTGTGACGTCCGGTACCGTCGCGGCTGGACGATTTACTCCCTGAAAGAGGTCTCCTGTCAAGACTGAAACTAGTCGGACCCCGAAATACACACGTGAGTAAAACCGTATATTTAAATAACTTATAATCTAATAAGTCTTTTATACAAAAAAAATTGAATTGCCTGTTTATAGCGTATTTATTGCACGGTAATTATTTACTGTATATTTACAGTTATTTGACCAGAAAGCTCATGTGTCCTTATATTATAGAAGTCGGTTTGAACCTTTATTCAAATATGCATAAAATGTATACGAGATAATTATGAAAACTAAGGCCAGCTTTCTGATTCAATAGCGTCAATAAAGTAAAGCTCGTAATCAAATAAGTAATTGAATGTTCAATACATAAAAGCGTTCATTTGGTTCAATTCTAAACTCAATGAACGCCTGTTGTCGATAATAATTATAATTATATTACATGATATTTATCAACTGAATAAAGATAAATTTAACATTACGCGTGACTTTCCCACCCATCCGGTTTTATAAAACTGCTTTAAAGGAACTAACCACAGCATATCTTCTTTTTTTTTGTATGTGGAAACCCCTACGGGTCGTCACCTTACCGGGGGTAATGGGTTTTACCAGTTTACCTATATACCTGACCAGTTTACCTGTCTTCGACATGTCTAGAAACTGGCCCAGTTCGATACATGCATTAAAATGCCCTTTTAGTCGGGGCCTGCAGGGCAAGGACCCATGCCCGGTCCGGGTCCTGGACCGGCGATTTTGGGTTTGAGCCTTAGCCGCTGCCCCTTAGCACCGATGCCCAACCACAGTATATCCTAATTAATTCTAAAACTGGTAATAATATCAATAAAAGAATGACAAACGTTACTTTATCTTAATAGAATAAATAAAACATGTTGATATATAAAAATTAAATAAATTATAAATCTAAATACTAAGTTATAATGACTTAGGAAAAACTTTTGTGCAGCTTTAAAACCATATTTTAAGTATTTGATTTTTAGGTCCAAAAATAGATGCAGCATCAGGCTCTTTGTCTTTTGAAACCTATTATTTACCACAAAATATAACGCTTACCTTGACTGCTGAGCCAGAGGTCGTCGTGTAGTCATGTGGTGTGCATGACCATTTGTTCCGTAGCTGAGTGTATATTTCTATAGTATATATTTAAAAGTGTATGCTTATCAGAAGTCTCGTTGCCATCGCACAACAATCAGCTTAGTTTTGAATCAGATGGCCATGTGCAAGATATTTTAAGTTATTAAGAAAGGACAGTTAGTCAGTTGTCAGGTGACCGGTTAAAAAAATTAATTATCTTCAATATTTTGAACTTTGAAACAGAGAAAGATACAAATCACAGTTGTATATAACCCGTATCCTTATTACCTCTTTGCACGATTTCGAATTAATATAACTTAAAATAAAATGAATTAATGACCGAAATGTGTTTTCTGCAATTAGAGATCAGAAAAATGTTTTTAAATGCTACGCTGCGATGCTAGTTTTAAAAATGTTTAATATACCCGGTGTCGTATATAACGACGTATCATTAATTCAAATCGTAACAACCATTAAGGCCATCACAAAAGGAATTATTACTCTAAAAGCTAAAGCTTTGTACAAAAAATAATATCGAAAAGACAATTACAAGTCTATGGTAATACGTAATTAATCTCATTTAGGATGAGATTAATTACTTATTATCTAATATAGTATACTTACTTAGAATAAGTACATTAATGATTATGCTGACAAACTATAATTAAGTTCCAAATCACACAAAATTAGACAATAGTATAGCATTACCAAGACTGGATCTGACGTCAAGGGCTTTGGATCTGGCGGCAAGTACTTAAACAGATTTCCTATTTTAATCTATTATTGTTGGAAATTTCATATCGATTAAATTCGATTGTCGAATGCTATTAATTCTTAACCACTTGATTTTCAGCTATTGATTGATTTAATCCGACTGCAATAGTGATACAGCTTAAATTGGTATATTAATTATATGAAAACCTATCTTATTTTTTAATAATTTCTGTTGGGTTGTATTGGATTTAATGTGGTCAATAGGCAGTTGTAGACCGTTTACTATATTGTTTTTTTTTTATAACAATTTATTCTTGATCTTTACTAATAAAAGAAGGGCACTTAATGATTTCCGTCTTTGGAGCCTTTATATTAAAAGAAATATAGGTAAGCAGATAAGAGGGTACATGACCACTGCGTATTTAATATTAAATGGATAAGGGCAATACTTCTGCTGGAGTAAAAAATGGCCACCATTATTCTACTTAGTAAGAATCAGCGCTCATACTGTTTTATTACCAAAAGTTTATATAAACTGAGAGTAAACTACGTACATTAAAAATCAGGATGAAATGCTGTTATATGCACATCTCAAAACAAAAAATAATGAATTCGCAATCTAGCGCTGAGAAGAAGTGGGCTGCGTTATTTCTATTTAAACTGTGCTTCCATGCTCTGCTTCGAAGTTTTCATGAGTTACAAAGTAAGACGCTTAGCAGAAGAAGAAACTTTGCGATAGTTTATTACGTTTGTAAGTTTTTATATTTGGGTGAAAAGAAACTGAATTTACTATTATAAACGTAAAAGTGTTAATGGATATTAGTTACTAAATTACGCTAAATTGTGGATCATGATGGAACTTGGCATAGAGATACATCATTGTCTTAAGTCGTACATAGGTTTTTGTCCTAGAAAACTTTGCGGGACAAAATTTTCACGAACTTACGGACAACGGCAAGAAAAACATTACAATTACAAAACTACTACTTTTGACGTCAGATTGGTTATGGCAGAAGGTGAGCTAACAGTATTGGTCTTGTTTGACTTTAGCAACGTCTTCAATACTTTTGACGACCTGCTCAGCATGATGGCTTCTCGTAACACATCTTTAACAGTGCTTGACTGGTTTCATAGTTACCTGTACGTGGTGACAGCAGCGTGTAGAAATTGAAGAAGCTGTTTCCTTTTAACGTTGAACATCTTCTATCTCGTCTACGCTTCACAGTTTTAATAAACTCTACCTTCTTATTTTTTATTTACTTTTTGCACACAAAACATATTACAATTGGTATTTAAACACAGAGTACAGTTCCGTTCTGGATTTAAACAAAACTAACGTGTGCACACAGTTAAATCAATATCTTAAAAGAAAAGGAACGTGTAATTTGCTAAAAATTATAATAATGACGTTGTAATATTTTTAAATATATGTATATTCAAAACAAGAATCGACCCATATTTGGTTGCATAAGGCACTACAACCGAGCTCCGAAACATCTAGAGGCCCTCCAAACTCGAGTACGTCTTGAATTCGGCCTCATACTGATACGAGACTTATTGGAGAAATATTGTAAACGGACCCTACGATTACGTGATTATTTACAGTTTCACTGGTTGGGTATTTTTTTTTCCAACGAGTAAAAACGGGAACGAGTGGAACGTTTGGTAGCTTATCTTATCTTATATTAGTAAGCCAGAAGAGCCAATGAAGCCTCGTAGCCAACATTATGGCGCTTATGGTACATAATTTTTTTTTTCGTCTGACAATGGTTTTGTAAAAAAGCTATTACATTATTCTATAGGAATGCTGATTGTCAGTATTTTTTTTTTCATTTTAAATTATTATGAAAAGAAAATTATTTATTCACTTAGTGAAATTCACTAAAAATAATCAATAACGATTCAAAAAAACGATTCAATAATAATACTCAATTGCGGCGATACTCTAAAACGTACATGATCCTGAGACACTCTTGATGTGTACCCATACGTTTTCGCCGGAATGCTTACATTATTATTTCTTTTGTAAAATAAGCTGTTTACTCCACATACTCTATCGTACCAAAAAAATATGTTTTTCTTTCGTTCATGAAGTACATTCAAAATCTTTGAGATCATTTGACAACTTAAGTTGCAACCTGCCGAACAAATACTAACTCTTCAGGGAAATCTTTTTCTGTTGAGGCAATTACATTGTGGAATTTATAAAGTGTTTCTATCAGCCGTGAACAGGCATTGCCATTTAAAAACAAAGAAAAAATATGCTGTATGTCAGCATCTTTCACGTATCTTTGACAGACTTACATATATATATATATATATACATTCCTTTTTCCCCATTTTATGTTAATGCAATAGACATTGCGTCACCACTCTTGTTTATGACATATTATCTCTATCCTATGGTTGCTTGTAAGAGATTTATTAGTATTAATTTAGTAAAATGTGGGATTTAGTATTTATTACCTGTGTGTACAGTAAAGAGTATTATTATTTTTATATAACTTTCAGTTTTAGTACGAAGTGCACTTACTAGCTATTCTACTTTTATTTTAAATGTATTAAAGTAAATTAAATATCTTACTTGAAGAGCCAATATCCTGAAGAAAGTATTTCGCGACTGAGCACAACTGTTTCAAGTAATAACGTGACTGGCTACTTGCAATACGATATCTGTTTCTGTTACCAACTCTTGGTAACATACGAATATCCTGACTCGGCTACTTTAGTTACAAAGCGTGACAGCGCAACATCTACATATGTACATACATGCATATATACATATACACACTCAAAAAAAAAATAAAGAACGTTTCATATTATTTAATACTACCTACTAAAAGCTATCTATTTCTGTCGTTAGGCATTTCATTTTTCTTGTTATTTATTTCAGCATTTAGGGACTGCTGTGACTGTGCACTGCATGTGTGACACAGCAAAAATTGCAACTACTGTACTCTCAGGAGATTTAGTTAATGTTTCTCATAGTAGCCGTTAAGGTTTTATATCGAAATTTCTATAGTCTATTCCAACTCCTCTGCCAACTCCTTTGGGGATATGGACGTGAGTGTATGTATGTATTTCTATCATAGCTATATTTCAAGTGTAAAATGGTTATTGTATTGATGTTTAAGGGTCTACTTTTGCATACCTCGTGTTGGCCATGGAAATACAACAGTTTTTCCATGGCCGAAAATTTGGTCAATCCTGAAAAAATAAAGGTACGTATTACTTCTTTATTATTCATTTATACTAATACATATTTTTTTTTTTATTATTATTACGATAGTCAATAGTTAGGGCTAATTCGTGTGCCGCCAGGACTTTACAAACATTGAAACACCGGACATAAATATTCACCGTCTGATTCAGCAGTTAGGTTCTATAACCACTAGCCCAACAGACAAGTCAATAGCTTAAGAAGCTTGACTTTAAATGACATGCGCCTTTATCCTTGGGAGCAGACAGAGACAACAGCCTGCAACTTGCTTATATCTTACGAGCTTTATATACATTTATACACTCTGGCCAGTATCCACTAAATAATAAACAAGTATTAAAAGCCCACATTTATATATATTATAGTAATACGTCTGTATGTATGAAAAGTATCATAATTAAAATACAACATAAGGCCGCACACAATTCTAAAGTAAATAAAGGAAAGTTAGCACAAATCAAATATTTTATGGAGAAAAGTTGCCAACAAGTTAATCTCTCGAGTCTAATGAAAGTCGACAAACAGTCGTACAAAAAAAGTTAATAACTTCAAAATTACAATTTCAGTTGTAAACAAAGAGCCCTTTCAAAGCTACAATTATATATGCTTCTATTTGTGCCCAGTACCAACTTTGTAAATAATATAAAATGTGTGATAATTACTGATTAATTTATTTTTCTTAGACAAGAAAAATTAACTAATTTGTAATTTCTTCAATTTTCTCCTCTCCCTCCAAAGGCGGGCAGCACATTTGGAACTCTTGAATGCCCATGTTACGTTGTTACGTGTTACGTTTACCATCAGGTGACCCCATCTACTTATTTTTCCTCTCATATTCACATTAAATAAATACTCTTTTTTGGTTCCTTTATTTTTTTAAATCGAGTTAATATTTATTTCAAAATCAAATTGCTTATTAACTTAAAGGCGTTTAATTAACTTGCAGACAGTTAAAATAAAAACTATATTAACTCTAACACTTGTAATCTTGAACAGAATACTTATTTAAAAAGTAGAAAATAATGTTATTTATATGTATAAAAAATTAAAACTACTACATACATACACACTCACGCAGGCATCCTTGAAGGGGTAGGCAGAGACGTAAAGAAACTCCCACATTTTGCCAATTACAATTTAGTAACACTCACATAAGTTGACTCGTTGGCTTTATTCGGGTCTAAAGGACTCACATAAGTTCTCTACACGCCCCTTGCAAGTCTATTGCCGTCATCAGGTCACTTTTGAGAATTATGTAGAAAAGAAAATTTAGAGTATATTGGTAGGAGAGGTCGGATAAAAAGGAAAGGATATGGCTCATACAGATGAATTAGGGGTATAAGCAACAGCTCAACACCGATACAACTCGAACTGAATGGTGCCAGGAAGTCCGAGAGCTCTGCCTCTAACGAAAAATTCTAATAATAAGAAAATTGGTTAAAGTTTTTTTTTTATATTAGACATGGACGCACGAACAGATCACAGTCCATAGACACTTACAACTCGAGAGTCGTAAGTGTGCTGCTCAGGGGATACGAAAAAGGATAGGGGGAGTTGGGCCTCCGGAAACCTCACTAATTTCAGAGAAATGCAACGAGAGCGTTACTTCTCAACCAGTTTTCTATCGCACCGGTTGAGCCGGCACATTCGTGCTTAAGCGTGGCTCTACCACGTTTAATTTAATTTAATTTATTTATTGCTGAATTCAGTTACGTTATAAGTTATGACTAAGGTGTTACAAGGTATAGACCAAGCCATGTCCTGCGTTTTGGGGTATGCAACAATACATACACGAGTTACAAATAATTATAAATTAGAATTAACAGTAAAAATACAATTATGTCACTTTAATAAATAAAGGACATTAGAATCGATTTTTTATTGTATTTTTTCCTTTTTCCAAAATTATTGAATTGTTGTAATGTAATCATTGTCTCTTCAACTAAGTAGTAGGTCTTATCAGCTAAATAATCATTTATATATTTGTATCTTCTGCATTTCTCAAACATCTTTGGCAATTTATTATACATTTTGGGGGCTATTGCTAAAATACTTTTATGAAATAGAGCAGTTTTACATTCTGCTACATGCAGCTTATCATTACGTCGGTGAGTAGCTCAAGTGAAAAGAAATGTCTCGTATATGTATAAAGATGGCATCATAAGAATCCTCCAGTTTTTAAAGTAAGGCTTGCAGGTTTCTGTGGATTTTGTATAGTGGTGTACAAATAGAGTATTGTCTATTTATCTATCTAATACATGTTTATACTTCAAAGTAATAGAAAACAATTACGATTTCCATATCGTAAGTGTTTTTTTTTTAATGCAATAGGGGGACACACGACCAGACGGGTCGCCTGATGGTAAGTGACCACCCCGTTCATGTACACCTGCAACTCAAGCGCGCTGCTCGCCTTTGTGGGGGATGAATGAAAGGGGGATGCGGGGAGGGCAAAGAGGAGAGGAGGGATGAGGAAATGAGAAAGAGAAGAGGGGGAGTTGGGCCTCAGGAAACCTTACTCATTTCGGGAAAATGCAATGCAAGCGTTACTGTACAACCGGTGTAGTTATCGATATGCAAAACTATGAAACCCGTGTACCAAATACATCATAAAACAGTAGTTGGCCAAAAAGTAAATAACAATCATAACTTTGCCCAATTGAATAATAAAACATAGCTGAAGAATGCTACTGCGTACAAAAATACTACCTAATAAAATAAAATTGCTAATAGGAATTAGATTGCAGAATTTCATTATAAATACCTATATTTATTGTAATTTTTTTAAAACTTGATGTAGCGTAGTAGATAAGTGGAAAAAATATATTCTTAATTTTCAAGAATTATCTGAAGCTATGTGCTAATTACAAACTTAACTTACTCGATGAGTGAGCAGGGAATTGTTTTATCTCGTATGTATGGATACATTTTACAAAACTTTGAATCGTTATAAACTATTTTGTTAATGTTGTTGTGTTTCATATATATTTACATAGTACTTGTATTTGAGAAGTAAATAGGTTTATAATAACACAATAATATTTCTTTACAAGGCAATTTAAAAAAAAATACAGAGTGTACTGTAAGGCCATTGACTATTATTTGCTTGCTGCATTATAAAGACTGAAGTAATTTTGGATTTGTGTTGGAAATATATGAGTTAAGTAATTGTATGAAATAAGAATTTTATTTACACATAAGTTTCCATTGTCTATACGAAACCCACCACCAAATCATCCAAATTATAAAGTTCTATAATGAAAATGATATAATACAAGTGAAATATAGTAACTAGAAAATGCAGTTTAAAGACTTTGGAAAATTTGTTTCAAGTTGATAAAAGTTTGTGACGAGATTCGTGAAATCTGATATCGTAAACATTCTCCTATATCGTGAGCATGCTTAGAATTATAGTAGAAATTTTCAAAATTATGATAGGTATGTAATGAGAAAAATATACACATATATATTTTAAATAAGTTTAGTAGAAAGCACAGAAGCTTTTTCGGAATATACTTTACCAATATTTTCTACTATCTTATATCGTCATGTTTAAAAATTAGAAGGAAACAGCAAATAGAAATATTTAATACTATTCAATTTCTATATGTGTGTATGTAAAATTTAAATGAAAAATATCCGTATGAGCGGTATGAAACTGCTAAAACAAGTTGCATTCTCAAAACCAAGGAATAAATTAATTAAAGTGTCGCTATATCGCACTTAATGAGACCGTTCACTAAATGAGGCTGTTTACTGTTTACTAAATGAGTTTGCATAGTCATAGTCTTCCGTCAGGGCACTTTTGTATTTGTTTGTACTTTATTTGTAGCTTTTTAAATAATACTTGGTTGTAGCACGTATTTATTTCGCAGAGTGTAGTAAAAGCGTTTATATAAAGGGATTCAATTCGATGGTTAAACACACATACCTACACACTCATGCCTATGTATATCCCCAAAGGGGTAGGCAGAGGCATCTCGACCTATTGCCGTGAACCAGGGGCACTGTATATGATATACTGTCAGATTAACTACATTCCAATCCCTTCGTCGCCTCTTATTACATCCTCGGAAAGAGATGGTTTACTACATCATTATTAGTATAAGAGTATCTATATTTTTAGGTTTGTTCAAGTTTTACAAATTGTTGACCCATTGTTATTTTAAGAAATGATTAATGTGTTGCTCTGTCTTTTATTTTACGAATAAAATAGCGACTTTGGTTGCAATTATGTATTTTTAAGTACAGTTCACAATTGAAGGGGTAGGTGGGCCACTATATAATATATAAAAATTAATGTGCTAAGTATAACTAGCTGGATGATATGACTTTAAAAATACATAATTTTAAGATATGCAGAAATATGCGTATTATAAGTTTATTCAATTTAAAACATGACTGCGTCGATATTATTGATATTTATAATTGAAAGTCTGTTTTGAGCGTGATTTCTTAATATATATTGAAAATTTTATATTGTATTACATCAATTACAAAGGAATATTTACAGAGAAGTATACAACACTAATACAACTAATATTATTTCTAATATTAGTTGTATTAGTGTTTATATATTCTATGTACTTGAAAGCTTAGGAAACTAAGCCAAACCTAATTATGTTTTTCAGTAATCATCTAGACTGTGCCTAGACTGCTTTTATAAGGCTTGAATCTTGAAGCCATATGAGTAATCTAATTTTGTTACAAAAAATCTTGAGAGGGTGTAATGGGATCAAATATTTTAATGAATTTTGTTGTATAATTAGGTATTAAAATAACAAAACAGTTTCCCAAGTTTCCCATGGGTTAATAAATTACTGTATTGTAGCAAATCGTTTGTCAAATTAGCTGCTGGGCTGTAGCCACTAATAAATCAACAATGCATTGCTTCAGTGCCGCTGCTTTAATATGAAAATGTGTAGTACAACAATTGTAATGAAGACAAGCGTTGACAAATAGCTTCTTGTACTCTTCCAAATACTTAATACAATCGCACCACTACTGAGTGAGAGAATAACATTCTTGTTTGGAACAAAGATTTAGAATTTTGCACTTTATTTGCGTTTTACATTTTTATGACGGACCCAATTCAGCTATTACCTGGCCAAGTCAATGTCCAAAAATTGACCAGAATTGCTAACCGCTCTAGACCATTTTCGTATAAGAAAAACTTCAGATCGATGGGGTTCACAACAAAGAAAACATGTATTATATGGCCAAAAGCTTTTGCCTAGAAAGGACCGTGCAGTCACCACTGTCTTAATAAACCTTCTCCTATTTTGAGCAAAGCAAATAGAACTCAACCTATACCATCGTCTACTATTACAGAAAGGGACTGGTTAAAAAAAATGAAGACTTTTTTTCAAAGCATTTATCACCTTCACAACTCTGACAGCTGAACATGAATTATATGCGACCTTTATATATACCTATATTCCTTTATAACAAAGGCAAGCTACACAAAAAAAAAAATACTACATTATTTACTATATGGAGACTGACATGTGCTTCACGTTGGAGTAGAATAGGTCCAATCCATCAGGCTGTTAGTGTCGTAAAAGATGACTAAACTTTTTTTATCAAACAGTATGTATCTGTATACATACTGTCTGGTAGAAAAAAGCTCGACGGATACATACGCTCACGCCTGTTTCCCTTTTGGTCCCAATAACGTAGTAGGGGCAAGCCTATCAACCGGGCACTGTATGACTGTTCAGGGCCTGACACTGACTGTCACAGGCGTGAGCGTATGTATGATTACATAGGACTCGCTACCGAACATATGTGTGCACGTCAGAAGTATACTAACACTACACCTGCTGGCCTGAGGAGTCACCGTTTGAGAGTCGAAAATATATGATCCCGAACTAAACGGTTTGGTTCTTCTTTTCTGTGCCGATCGGTGAAAGCTTGGAACCAGCGCACGTGTTTCCTTCCCCCTTTGATCTCGGGTCTTTTAAGCGGGGCGGCCTGGTGAGAAAGCATCTCACCAGGCCGCCATAGTGTGGGTCACCATGCTGCATTGACTAGACAAGCAATGAGGATGGTGAACACCACTCTTGGATTCCATTTATTGCTTTCCAACAGGCAAAGTGGAGGCACTATGGTGGGCTTATAAATAAAAAAAATCACAGCTACAGTTACTTGTAGATAACAAGTTAAGAAAATGTTTAGTGCTCAAGAAATTCAAAATTGCGTACCTGTATCTCTACTGGTTTTTGCCGTCGAATCCGAACCCTCTCACACGGTGGGTCAACCGCGGATTAGCCTTGAATACTAATCCGACAAAAGCTAATCTCATTGTAGCAAAATGGAAAACAAAGCTAGTTTTTGATTTAGAATTTACGATGAGAGCATGATAAATTGTCTTATCGGTCTTGTTTATACTAAGCGATGCGCCTTAATGGATAAGCTTATGTGCCCTTTTCACCTTAACAAATGAATGCTATAGGAAGTGTGCACATCCCGTGCAGCTTGGTAACAATAGTTCTTGCTAAAATATCTTTCATGTGATCACAGAACTGTCGTGCTACAATAATAATTGAATTTAAAAAAGAGGAGATACCCGCCTTCAATGCGCTTATCATGATAAATCGTAAAAAGCACAAGTCTTATATTTAGGAAAAAAAAAAAACTTCATTGCCTATACAATTTGAGGGTATATTCCTTTTCCGTGGGATCCCATCACCAGATGCTTACTTGGGCAGTATATCCTTTCAAACAAACAATAATATTCAAAATCAGTGCAGGGTTCTTTGGAGTAATCAGGGAATACACATAAGAAAATCCGATAATTGAGAACCTCGCTTTAGATAAATGAAAAGTCAGCTATACATAAGACCTACACTAAAAATTACAACTACGAATAAACTTCTTACAAAGATAGTTGTAATAAAAATAAATCACCCATCAAAAGAAAGTTGATGCAGCGCGGATCCGCTGGAATTCTTTTAGTACTTCATTAGGGAAGTAAGTTTACGGAGCGTCAAGACTGCAACCCTCGTACATTCCATTTTCTTCATAATTTAAACATAATTTAAGTTCGTGAGAAATGTTTGCTTCGCTTGCAGCAAGAAACGATGGTACTCGTTTCTTATTACGCTTTTTTTATGTTTTGCTGAGTTTAAAATATTTATTAAGATAAGTGGGTGTTGTCAAAGGCGGCTAAGGGACCAGGCTGTTATATATCAAGTACTGTGTTTACGTCCGATTGAAGATAGTCTTTATTATGGTTGGCAAAATGTGGGCTTTTTGGCAGAATGCCTTTGCCTACCACTCCGAGGATATTAGCTTATATATATATATATGTATGTATGTATATTACTACTATACTAAACAATGATTATTATTATTAGCAACAGGTTTAGTTATTGTGTATACTTGACGGGTCTTTTGGTTTACTGGTGTATATTGCCACTGAACCGGAGGTCGTGGGTTCGATTCCCACACGGGACCAAAATTTGTGTGATCCACAAATAGTTTTCCCGAGTCTGGGTGTTCTTTCTATTCGTTGATTGAATGTTTGTAAAGCCCCTCGCGACACAGGATCTATTTTTAATTTGTCTTCTTTTTTTTAAAAAAAGCTTATGACTTGATAACAAAAATGCGGAGTCAGCCTGCCCTGGCAATCGCTGGTTGATTCTCTCAAATAATTTAATAAATGGGTCGTTCTCCGCAGTTAAACCTTCTGTCGGCTCTGCCCGCCTCCCTCAAATGCGGGCAGCGCACTTACGACTCTTGAGTTGCAGGTATCCATGGACAGCGGTTATCACTTACCATCAGGTGACCCGTCTGTTCGTCTGTCCCCTTTCAGTATAAAACATGGTCCATGGACTATTCCTAAGTGTCGTAGCGTAATGTCTCATACTCTATAAGATTCGTCAATTAACATATTGCGTAGAATATTCTTCATTGTGCACCAAATACACATAAAATTGCAAGTGGTTCTTCTTTAGGTTTATTATAATAACCAGCCGTTCCGAGCTGTTAAACCTGCGTTTATGGTAACCGTTTCACTCTTGAGTGTCAGTGTATTCGTGATTATTAGTGATCAGTACATTCATTCATTCTTAATTGACTACAAAAAAGAATATTAAAATAGTTCTAGAGATTATCAAATTTAAAGTAACCGACGGGAAACTCAATGACATTTTATTAAATTAGTATAGATATGATTAAGATTATTCAGTACTTTAAACACTGGAGAATAGAACAACATACCAGGTTTATTGTGACACATTAACTTTAATTCAAAATGTTTGCACTTTTTATTTAACAAAAACGGTTTAAAACCCGCCAGCTAAAGTATCTGTGCGATGTTGGCGTCTAATAGGATTTGGATGTCGTCCAACGTTCTACAAACAGACGGCAACTAGCAGATGGCTCGAAGCAACCGATATTATATTACATTACTTGCAGACACAACTTGTAAACAGATTTTCTATAAAATTAGTTTACAAAGTCTAAAATATTCACCTCATAAAACATTTGGACTCGATGACATACGTCACTGGCGTCCTTTTTTTTGAAAGTAATAGACAGTTATAATTAACGTGATGGCTTCAAAATCAAATAACATTTAAGGAATTTAAGTACTTCGTCATATTGGTTAAAAGCAAATCGAAATTAAGTATTAATAAATATTCATGTGGAATACTAAACTAATTTATATCAGTGTCTGAAACAATATTTATCGTAGATAAAGACGATCTGTATGGATATTGTGGTTTACTATTTATTAAAGAAAACAATCTTATTATGGTTATTCCTTCAGTAATATGTATACAAAGCTATAATGATCTGTGCTCGGTATTATGTAGGTTTAGCTAGTGAAAACGATAAAATAGTATACTTTAAAAATCTGTTTTTAAGTAATATTGCAATGAAATGGCTGTAGCGAGGATTAAGTTTTGCAAGACATCTTGACTCAAGTGCGCTGGCTCGGCCGGAATAATACCACGGACTCATCGAAAACCGCTTGTCAGGTAACGCTTGCGTTATGATTCTCCAAGTTAGTGAGGTTAGCGGAGGCCCAAGATCCCAATTCCTTTTGCCGCTACCCCTTCCTCTATAACCCCTACCAAACGACCCCTTAAAGGGGGCAATACACTTGTGACTTTTGAGTTGAAGGTGTCCCTGGGCAGTAGTAGTCACTTACTGATGTCAGATGATCCGTCTACTCATTTGCCTCCATACCATAACAAAATACGTGGTATACGTTCGAGTTATGTATGGATAAGCGCAAACCTTCAGTTGAACCGTGTGCTTATTTGCTACCTCGCTAATGAAAAAGAATGAAATGAAATGAAAGATAATTCATTCTTTTAACTAAACCAGATAGCGAGTTCCTCAGATTTGATGCGATACGGACGTGGGAAAGTAATTGGTTAGATAAATATCAACTTACCATCCCGAGGAAAGGGTTTAGAATTTAAAATTAGAACAAATATTGCGAAGGCAGGAATAAATTTACATGTATGAATTTTGCGCTTAGTCTGAAAGTTCTTATAATTTCTGTATTAGTCATACTATCGTCATATTTCATTATATTATTGTCTCAGTCCCGTGATCCGGGTCCCGGATGTTATTTTACATATTATAAAGTGTTTCATTGCTGGCAATAGGCTTGCTCCCTTTTACATTAGTGGGACCAAATACTTTTTGTTTTGTACACCTCTGCCTACCCCTGGGGGGATACAGGTATGAGCGTATGTATGAGTTATTATATTATCTTATTATTAAATTCTAATTCTCACGAATGACTCGCTTTGAAATCTTTAAATAACTTTTGTAAAAAGTACATGCACATATACGTATTAACTATAATGGTATGTGTGTCGAGATCGTCAAGGATAATAACGAATATGTTTTTGAATATTTAAAAGTTAAATAACAACAAACGATAACCATTCATTATATAATTTATTTAACATGAAATAATATCTAGAGAATAGATGAGTCTATATGAACATTCGAAGTGTACATGTCTTTTTATTTAAGGTATAAGTTAACCTATTATGAACATATGTGGGACTAAATTCTGGTGTTTAAAATGTGAGCGTTAGAAACGTCTCTGCCTACCCTCTTCACACCTGATACAGGCGCGAGTGAGTGTAGGTTTGTATGTATTTTTCTTAAAGCAATAAAGTATATGTAGTACTTTACTCCTGTATGATGTAGAGTCTAATGCAATTGCTTCGAGCAAGGTAACCTATATGCTTGGTAACGGAATTTATTCGTGCAAGACCAGATGTTAAGACCCATTGCGATATTCAACTAGGGTTGACCAAAGGCATTGCCTAGGAAAAGCTTCGAGTTGTAACATTGGTTATGTGACTGACCGCCCACGGAACAGTCAGTATTACGGTTTCAGTAGTGTCCGGGTATTAAATTAACGAAGCGGGAAGCTCTTTGTCTACCGACCGTCTATGGAACAGTAGACTAAAGAATCCACGTAGCTGTATGCTAGAAAAGAAACAAAGAACTATGTAAAAGAATATATTCAGTTCTAAGCGAAGGAGAAATCACAATTATTTTTATATAGTTGACTTAATAGTAATATTTGAATTAAGCGCAAACCAAACTTAAATGTAAAAAATTAACTTATTGTTGTAAAACGGAGGTTATTTTCAAATATCTAGCAATAAATTATGTGTTTGTAATATTTTGTCAAGCACGTACCTGTAAGCAATCTATTCATGACATATATGTACATATTTTGCTACATCATTCTCCTGTATTGATATACCTATGTAAAGTTATGGAATAGGTAGTAAATTATAAATTAACAGTACTACAGAAATCCTAGATTGTGATCGAAACATCAAAACCTAGTATTTATTCTGTAAAAGTGGACAACTATAATAGATACATAAAACAGTGTATATTTAATAAAATTACAAACATTATTAGGAAAAGTTATACAGGAAGCGCAGTGCGATTGGTCCGCCCGGCAAGGGAAGACGAATTGTGGGATGATTAGTCGCGGCGGGCTTCAGAATAAAACTAATCCAGCCCGATCGATCTCAAGTAAAAAAATAGTGGGTTTTTTACTTGAGTTCAGATCGAGATAGTTTATAGCTTTAGTCATGTGGTTGTTTCTTACATAATTAACAATTTACAACCACACAATTTCATTTTAATATTCTCGAAAGGTAGCTAGTTTTTCTGATCGTCATGTCATAGTCAGAGACAGTCCTTAAAATATCCTAGACAACTATAAATTTTATAGGTAATACACATACAAAACTAATAATACTTATTCCAAAATTAAGTAAGCATTTTATCGTTATAAGCTTTATATTACCGACGCTAATCGTTAATCAGGAAGACAGAAAGCCGATACGAAGCGAGGTTATAAATCATACAAGGGCCTAGTGTGCTAAATAACAATTCTAATAAATTATCTAAATTCTTGCTAGCCTCCATATAGTTTGTGGCTAATTTGCATTGCGGCGAGGCAACTGTACTAGTTTGCTGTTCTCAGATAGTTTTGAAATGCTGGCTATACAGAAATGCAAATGTATTGATTATGGTGACTATTGCAATACAATGTGATCTTGTTATTTACTTTTAATGATATAGCTCAATATTACTAAAAGTATTTCCTAGATCATAACTATTCAATGAACCGTATTCCTAGGAAGCATTCCATTACAACAAAGCGGTGTGTGTACCTATAAATTATACGAGTGATCTTTCGGTTTTCAGATTATAACAAGAGTCTACAACTGTATTAAGTTCATTCTGTTGTATCCCTTGTCAAAATAGGAGTAGAAAATGAGTAAATTGTACGAAAAAGCCCAAGGCCAAATTGGGTAAAAAGGAATGGCCTTGTACGGCGACTACTGAAGGTAACCTGAGCGCTGTGCGGCTAATGATAGAAGGGTGACATATCAGCACATTCGGGCAGCTTTAGGCATCGGTATGAGTCAAGTACAAAAAGTTTTAAATACACATTTAGGCGACAGAAAGCTTTGTACTAGATGGATACCTCATAATTTGACGAAAAATCAAAAAGTCGTTTGGGTTGTTGCCGTTGCTCGTAAGTATGACGGAGGTGACTCGATTGCTGTAGGTATATGACATCGTCACAAATGATGAAAGCTGGATATATTGTTATGAACCCGACCCCAAAAGACAATCTTCGCAAAGGACGTTTCTATTCGAAGATATTCCAACAAAAGTAAAGAAGGCAGAAGTCAAGGGAAAAAGATGATTGCCTGCATTGTTTTCGAACGGACGGCGCATTTCGCTACAATCATACTAGAAGATAAAAGGACTGTTACTACAGGTTAGTATTTCAGTCATTGTTTAAGAGTTGTCTTCCTCCACCACGACAACATTCCAGCTCACTCCGTCAGATGGACTAATTCGACCGCTTTTTTTTTTCTATTTCTTTTTAAATTTAGATATTCTTGAGATATACTCAAAAATATCGAAATTATACTATTTACTTCTTAATACCATTATCAATGCAAATGTTTAAATGGCCAGTAGAGCAGCTAAACGGATCTGGATGAAATATGTCACAGAGGTAGATTATAGTATGGAATAGCAGAAATAATTTTTTTTTTAACGGAAAATGTAAAGTTAAAAATGTTTACATGAATGATGTCGAAGACAGCTACACTAGCAGCAACGTGGGTCATAAATTACTAGTATTCTTGTTAACCCCCCCAGCTAAGCTAAATGCTTGCTAATGCCTGCTACCACTTTCTAAAGAATCGTATCTTGATAAACTTACGCCGATCTTTTTACACCTTTTTGAAATATGGTTCGTTATTTATGTTTCATAATTTTTTTTCACATTATTATGGTTGTTTGTGCCTTCATAGTCAGTTAGACATTAATTTAGTTATTAACTAAATTCTGTACTTTTATTATTTATATATATATGTATATATATATATATATATATATATATATATATATATTATTCACTTCTTGATAGATAACACTCCATCAAGTCCCATCCCTGAAGTCGGATAATGCCCACTTGTTGTACTCTGCTTTTCGGGAAGATTCTATAGAGCTTTGATCAAAAACTCGGTCATTCTGCTTCTTAAAATATTGCTCAATAGAACTTCTTTTAAAATTTTCGTAGAAGATCTAGGTAAAATATAAATTTTCGGAAATAAAATATTTTGCTTTTGGACAGGATTTCTTTAGATTATTTTCTTCACTGCTTTGATCACCTTTTTCATACGTGGTTGGCCAGATCTGTTTCTGCCACATACAAAATAGCTTTCATTATATCTGTCAATAGCCCGGTACACAAACATTTGACTAGTATCAAGCGAATGAAGTGTTTCAAAAATTGCATTTGACTTCCTACCTACTTTGGTAATGCTATCACATAATTCGGTTCTCTTCCTTACCCCACTAAATTTAAATATGACAAAAATATTTAACACCGTTTTGCGCAAACATGAAAAAAAAATTAATATTCATATCAGAATGACAGATTCAAATACAAATTTAATATTGTTTTTTTTTTTAATTATAACAGTATTTATGGACATACTATGTATATTAGTCCTATATAAATATGTATATCTTAGGTCAACAAATTGATTTGTAACTAACGATTTGCATCAAGTTGTATATTGATTGTATTTGGAAAAAGTATAAATTAGCCGGTTGGTTCTCTTGGAAATAAAACAGGGCAGATAAAACAGGCTGGAAGAGATGGAGTTCTTCCCGTGGACTTGATGCAAGGTGACTACGAGATTGGACTTTTCTCTATTAGATATTATGTATACAGTTTATGCAGTGCCCGGTTGGTGGCAATAGAGTTGTACAAGGCCCTATTACAGAAGTCACACTAAATTATACTATGATTTGCAAAATATGCTCGTTTAATGCTTAAATATAAACGTCAGTATATGTATGTATATAATATGTGTGTTTAGTTTTAACTTTCCTTTACATGTATGAGGTGTTTACCCTAAAGAAACACTAAGCTATTAAAAAAGACCGATGCTTGACTAAAAATATGAATGTTCACTTGTAAGTATAGGACTTAATAGTTATGGTTCAGCATTACAATAATGTGCGTTAATTTCCATCATGCAGTTAACTATTATTGATTTAACTATTAGCTAAATATTGTAGACATAGCATGAACATAATTCCAAAAAGTTTCCTTCATATCAAAATAGAAACAGTTTGATTATTGCTTTAATCATCATTTATCCTTTTACGATGACGTGACGTTCTAAATGCTTATCTGAAACATATTGTTTTTACAACCAACTAGGTAAGTTCTTATTTATGAGGCAATCGCGTTTATTGCAATCATATGTTATTCAATGTGGTTTCATTAAATACATAATTGAGAAAAGTGGACTCTGACCAGATTGTCTATATAGAATCAAATATATATAATCTACCATATAAGTAAACCATAATTCATCACTGTAATAACCTCATCGGGGCCCATGGTAATGTGATACCCTTAGTGTTCTTCAAGCGTGTTTTATAGGTCTTACCGTCTAGATTTAGAGAGGCGTAATATTTTTTCAAATGTTTGTAATAGTTGTTATAAGCAGCTATCGATGAGCTTTAGTCATAACATGTAACAAAAATAGAAAGGATTTAAAAGAAAGCAATGAGTATGCTCGAATCGACCACTGGGCAAACACCAAAAAAAAACAGAATTTGATACATGAGTAGAAAGGATACGCTCCATATGGGCGTAGATATAAAAACCTAACGAATTTGTTTTGTACACGCTCCAACATGAGACTATATTTAGTTTCATGTGGAGCCCAGACGACTGCGTTGCATGCTAATTGACTCCTGACCAGTGCACTATATAACGCAAAAATTGCTTTATTATTCGTATAGTTGCGAGAAGTACGTAATATGAAACCTAAATTTCTGAATTTCTCACAGCACTTGAAAATATAGTTACGAAACGTTAGTTCTGTGTTAAAAATAACTCTTAAATCTTTTAAAGTAACATCGACTTTGGAGTTATGGTATGAGTAACCAAATATTACTTATAAATATTACACACGAGTGACAAAGTAACTATAACCGTGAAGATCGCAGTTAACTTTTTGGTTTTCACCCTGACAAAAAAGAGAGGTGTAATATTTCAGTTTGTAAGTGTGTTTTGTCTGCCCGTGTTAACTTTTTTACTCCTAAACCAATAGACCGATTTTAATAAGTTTAAAAGTATAGGTGCATACATATATTCAATCTGCTAGTAAATATTTAGAGAAACCTGTAAACACTTATAACATTACTTGTATCATAAATAAACTAAATTCTAGTAGATAATATACATATATCCCTCTGGTTTAATCCGAGAATGACTATGGACTAACTTTTAAAACTAACTTAATCAAGAAGTACTTAAAACATATTCTTTAAGTTAGATTGGATAAGATTAGACTGGAATAGTCTTTATTTTAAACTATAGGAATTATAATAAATCTTAATTTAAAACAAAAAAAAATAAAAATAACTGTAAGGACACCTATAGAAAACTATATAAAATATGTAAAATACTACAAAGAAATTATCATGATCTTTCTCGGGTCGCCATTAGACATAATACGAGGTCAATGACCAACTGCAAATTTATTGCATCGCAAATAAAAGTATATTATGGTGACAGAAAAAAAAAACAGCATACCAGCAAGAATCAGGCAAGAGATGTTGTGAAATGTTGTGTGTTAAAAATGTAGGTATTAATTAGGCATTCAATCTCTTAGTTGATAATTAGGGAAGTAATTTTGATATGTGACTAAATACTAATTATTGTTATTTATTTTTTGGGAGTGGGAGAACAATGGTTGGGCACGTACCTATAGGCCGGCCTGATCGGAGTATTCTATTATTCTATTAAAACACAACTCGCGCATAAGGATTAATTCCTGTGTCGCGGGAGACTTTACAAACATTCAAACAACGGACACAAAGAACACCCAGACTCAGAACAACAATTTGAGGATTACACAAAGTGTCGTCCCGTGCGGGGATCGAACCCACGACACTAGGCGCGGCAGCTTGGTGGCGATGTGACCTCTTAAACCGCATCATTATCTAGTCCTTTAATAAATTTAATACCAAATAATAGCCCCAAATTTAGTATATATTTATGTAGTAATATATGTCAGTATGTAAGTTAAAAAGAGGCGCAAACCCCCACAACGCAGTAAACTTAACTTAATTATTTGTTTTCTAAAGTAAACGATATAAAAGTACTTTATAAGAACTTCCCACATAAACATTAACGTTTCTTTTAAAATATTACTTAGAAAAACATTAAGACATTCATCTTCTGGACAGTTTCTACTGCGATTAAAGCCAGTCCATTCTAGTACCACCGCCGTTTCATAGTTTTCGTAATAAATATCAAAATTCCAAGTCCGCCTTCCTGTGAATAAATGAGCAACGAAATAGTTAAAATTTTATTAAATGTTTTTTACACTGTCCTCTACGTTGATCTTGTTAAGATAGCTTTTTCAATAATAATTACATTACAATTATGACCCTTACTAAGCTAAAAATATTTTAATATAATTTTATACAAACCATTTGGCCGCTTAAATTATGTTTGTTAACCGTTTTGGAATGAAATCTTGCTTTTATCTTGAAATATTCTGTTAACTTTGATATTTTCATTATTTTATATTTTCGAGCCACGAAGACAAATAAGTCAGGTAATTTGGAATTGTCTTGTAATTTTATTTCCAAGATATTAGTTGTTACTTCATTAAGCTATAACAATACAAGTTTAATTGGATCTGTTACAAATAATGAGGTATTCCACTTTTAATTTTAATTAAATTTGGTTTTGAACATTAAACTATATTTAAATACGCGGAGTAAATCGCACGTTAATGTAGTAGCTTCAAATAAGTGGCTGTAAAAATAGGTAATTTCTTTCCAGAAGCTGAAGGCTTTATAGTAGTACAAGACTAGATTGTTAAAACAAAAAACTACAAGAAATTTATAATAAAAGTCCCTACAATAACTAATGACAAAGTGTCAGCACATAACTGGAGCATGGCACTCACACATACAGACTACCGTTACAGTCATAACTAAACAGCAAACATTATTCACAAAATATTTGCACTAAAATATATGTACACTTAAACAGGACAAAGGCACACCCTATTTCTATTACTACAAGTACACACTACAGACTGTCCTAAATTATACTCACAAGCTCTACTCCGACCGCGTTGTACTTACCGACAAAACATTCCATTACAATATACCCGATATAACCCTACAAGATAAAATAAAGAAAATTATATACTTGATAGATGTTGCAGTCCGGACATACACAACTTATAGAAGATAATCACTGAAAAAATAAGCAAATGCGCAGAGCTTATAGATGAAGTCTTTAGAATCTAGACACAAGAAAAAGAATATGTAGTTTCTATAGCCATCTCAACTGCAACTACAACTGGTATTATTCCCAATCATCTCCTCCACGGTCTAAAATTATTAGATCTACAAAAAGTATTATTCAACCTTACAAAAAGCCGCAATCTTAATCTTTTCTTAATCTGCTCGTTTGCCCCCTATCGCATAAAAAAAAAAATTACACATCAGAATAGTAAGAAAATTCATGCAGATTGATGAAAATGATTTTCGAGTTTTCGAGACAAAACAAACAAGTTACTTTGTTTTTTTTTTATATGCGCTGAAGGGTTACAATATTGTATATCAAGAAAATGAAAAAGCACATTCTTGAAGGATTAAGGCTTATTTGTGTCCAATTCGTAGACAATGCATAGTTAATAATATATTTGTTTCCTCTTTCGGACGACATATCCGAGTATTTCTGTCAAAGTCCTCAAAAATTTTGTGAATGAAAGTAATATTTTTACAAATACAAAAATGATAAATTAATATATAGATTATTTTACTAAAATCGTGCGCGAGGCAAGTTATCCACAATCACTGGACACGCCACTCATTAATTCCCCCACTACGCACCATAATGCGACCCGTAGCAGCGGTAATAAAACCGGTATGGATACGATTGTAGAGACATCTGCGGCCAACAGTCATACATCACACAAAAAGAAAAGAAAAACTACTATCTTTTTTTATGCAAGACGAGCGCGCTTGCCACTAGCGGACCTGCCCGCCGTCACGCCACCCGAGATTATACTCCATCTTTAAGTAAAACCGTTATAAGTTTGAATTATAGTACCAGACCCCAGCAACAGCGTCTGGTCTTTTACTACGGGTTCAAGTCACAGACTCGAGCGGTCGCATCAACAGCCTGAGTCATCGTCACCGATGAAACTCAGCCGCAGAACCGGTCCCCATATAGTCTATACAGACGACTTACTTTTATTTTAACTGGAAAAGGTTATGTGTCAATGTCTCCTATTCAAAACACAGAAATATGCCAAAAATATTTGTATTACGTATTGTGAATAAGTATATAGGTGTTAAAATATGTATAGGGAATACATTTGAAAGGGATTACATTGGAAAGTAATACATTTTTTAACGTCTTTACTAAATTTAGTTATTTCTTATTGGTTATTTGAGATTAAAGAAAACATTTTTATTATATTATTTTATAAAAGATATCATTATAGTATATATTATAAAAAATAATAAAAATAAATAAATAAAAAATAAATAAATACTCCATACATCTCACACATCGCCGTCTGATCCCAAACTAAGCAGAACTTGTACTATGGTAACCAGACTACTGATAATCATTCTTATATATTTCTAAATATTTACAAATTATAGATAAATTACACCCAGACACAAAACAAATGATCGTGCTCATCACACAAATATTTGTCCAGTGTTGGAATCGAACCCAGACCCAGACTTAGCAGTCAGAATCGCTAACCACTAGACCAACAGGCCAGTCAAAAAAGTGATTTTTTAAGACGGGATTAGGGTGCATCATTTTTATTTGTATATTAAAAAATATAAGTTTGTGTCTCTTTTCAAGACAAGTATTATGTCTTCAAGAGTATATGAATGGATCGACAACCTTTAAAATATCAATGTTTTTTTAATCATCTCTTTATGCAGATAGAGTTGAATTTTAAAAATGATTTTCCTTCGTATCTGCTTTCTAATCAAAATAAATTTAAATATTTTAAAATTACTGCCATTCGGGTTTGTATGATGAACTCAAAGCGCATTTCTTTTAATAAATGGCGACTCGCCATTTGGCAGTTAAAACGCGAGCAGATGCTTAGTTTAATATCCTGTTACCAGAAATTACTTGTTCT
The DNA here is from genome assembly GCA_947561695.1 of Tyria jacobaeae. Lineage (NCBI taxonomy): Eukaryota > Metazoa > Arthropoda > Insecta > Lepidoptera > Erebidae > Tyria > Tyria jacobaeae. The sequence goes on along the minus strand of OX387231.1, from coordinate 8,069,719 downwards.
TACTACGGGCAAACTTGAACCTGAATAGTTGCGAGCATATATTGCATATGCATGACCTGATGGTCTAGCTCTAGTAGTAAGCGATCCTGACAGTTAAGCCGAGGTCGTGGGTTCTATTCCCACCCTGGACAAATATTTGAATGATGAGCGCTGTAATTTGTTCTGTGCCTATCAGCAGTATAAGTAAGTTTATCAGCAGTCTGGTCACCATAGTAAAAGCTCCTCTTAGTTTGGGATCAGTCGGTCGTGTGTGCGATGGTTTCGTTTATGTTGAGTTTTCAGAGCAGGCAGAACAATCAAGAAGTACTTAAACAAATAATATATTAAAATAAAAAAATAATAATAAGGTTTCTATAATCGTACTTCAATAATCCATACTAATTTACACCGTGCATACTCATCTTATCTAATAAGGCGTTATTGTTAGGTGGATTAAATTATTGATACTTTCTTGATTTTACCTTTAAAATTATATGGTACGGACGTAAACGTGGTTTTCTCACGTAATGGAAAGCAAGCCTATTGCCGTCCACAGATATTGCACTTATTTTTTTTTTTCTTATGTAGGGGGACAGACGAACAAACGGGTCATCGGTGGATGCGGAGAGGGGGAAGAAGAATATGGGGTAAAGGGAGTTGAAAGTGGAGTGGTTGCTGAGGGTAGGGAAAAGAGGAGTGGGAGAGGTGGGTCTCCGGCTGTAACTCACTAATTTGGGAAAAGCAATGCAATGCATTGCTTCACAACCGATTTAGAGGCCGTTGTATCGCACCGGTCGAGCCGGCCCATTTGTGCCTAAGCATGGCTCTATCGCAATAAGATTATACAGGCCATTAATTGCATATCAAAGCAATATTTTCAATTAAAGAAAGTTTTCCTTTCAGTGACAAATTGGATCTCAAGAAATACGTCTTACTATCTTTACTTGAAATTTTACTGCAATAGCTTTATAGCATTGTTTATGTATTTTCCAACATTGTTATTATAAATATTAAAATTATAACAAATATAATTTTTCATTAACCTACATCACAAAAATTAAAACTTAAATATTTAGTTCTCTTCAGTAATTGACTGCTAAAGCAATGAAAGTTTATTACATGCGTCAAGAACCTGTGAAACCAAGGCAAAAGAGAAGGTTAAAATGCGGTCACGCCTAAGATAAAATAAGCGAACAGTCTTGTACTGTTATTATTCCAGTAATAAAACTAAAGCTAGAAAGCTAAGCTTAAAAGAGCTAGTCATCTACACACTCAAGCTGCTCGTTTAATTAAACCGCAGATTGGCTGTTTCTATTTCAGTTAACGTGTAATTTTTCGCTTTCCTTATAGCACTTTGAACTGTTATATAACTTGTATTCAAATGAAATTTTTTAATATCATTTCAATGTCATACTTTTGAGAATAACATATTCAATTTATTTCTTACTATTGTTATTTATAAACGGGATAAAACCCTTTTTTTTATTGTCTTTTTTCGTGTGAGATCGTCCTCCCGGGCCCGCTCCGCCGCCTCCTTCCTGTTACAGTCGCTACTGTCGCTACTGGCAATGGAGCGGTTAACAGCCAGTAGCGACATATCCTCTCCGATGACTGCACGACGGGGCCCATGGAATAGAAGGGCCTCCGTCTTGTCCAGGGCCACCCGCAGGCCCAGCGCCTCGATGCACCTGACCACCAGTGAGGCTCCTCTGGTGGCCAAACGTACCGCCTCCTGAAAGTTCGCCCCCCGAGCCGTGACCAAAGTGTCATCAGCGTAACAAATTACGCCCAGCCCAAGGGGGAAGTCACCTCGAAGGGCCCAGTCGTACCCCATGTACCACAGGAGCGGTCCAAGGACAGATCCCTGCGGAACACCGCACGACATGGGCCGACGACTCAGATGACCCTCTCGATCCTCGTACATGACGGTACGCTCCTCTAAATAGTCTGCCACTAGACGCCTCAGGTACTGTGGCACCCTGTGATAGCGGAGTGCTTCCCTGATGCAACTGAATGGCAGACTATTGAATGCGTTGGCGATGTCCAATGACACCGCCAACAGCACGCCGTCGCAGCTCACTGCCTCTTCGGTTATCGCCCTCAGACCCAACACAGCACCGATCATTGAACGACCCGCTCGCAAACCGAATTGAGCATCCGACAAATCGGGGCCGACCTCGTCCAGGTACCGGACGATGCGGGCAGGGAGTACCCTCTCAAACAGTTTACCCGCCTCATCCTGCAGCACGATGGGTCTGTATGGCAGGCCGTCCCGTCTTCTTTAAAAGCACCAGCTTCCCGCTTTTCCAGCAATCAGGAAAGCGTCCGGACGACAGGCTAGCGTCGAAAACCTCCCTGAGGCGGTCTGCCATGTGGTCAGGGGCCAGGGCCAGGACTCGTGCAGGGATTCCTTCTGGCCCGGGGGCGGTTTTCTTGGAGCAAATCCGTAAAACAGCCGCCCCTATCTCCGCCTCCGTGACGGGTGAAACATCCTCCTCTTCTAACTCCCCGCCGTCACCGGCCAAGGGGGCCATCGACGGAGGTGAGTGCTCCACCCGTTGCGGGAAAAGGCCCTCAACCACTTCTCGCAGGAAGCTGGGCTGGAGAGACTCGGTAAGGGGGGAGCCCAACGCGCGCAGCTTTTGTTGCGCCGCACGATAAGGGCGACCCCAGGGGTCACGATCGAGACCCTCTAGCATCTCCTTTCTTTTCTCCTCTTTGGCGCGGCAAATGGCCAGTTTCAGAGTTTTCCGTGCCTCTCGGTACTCTTCATAAAGCCGGTCCTCTTCCCCTTCTTCGCGGTGACGCCGACGGCTGCGGGTGTAGGATCTCCGGGCACGAATGCAGGCCAAGCGGAGATCCGCCAACTCCTGGGACCACCAGTATACCTCCTTCCTTGGAGGCCGACTACCTCGAATCCGGGGCATGGCCGCATCGCAGATATGCGTTACTGCAACGTGAACGTGAAGTGGCCTGCCCCTGTGTCTACCTCCTCAGGTTTAGGCTGTGGAGACAGCCAAGAATAAATGATGGCTGCCTCCTCCAGTAGGTCCCTATCTAATTTTGAAACAGCCCACCGTGGAAAACGGGATGATCGCCGCGCCGTGTGACCCCTTCTGGGGTCCTGGGTCCGGGAGAGCTCAAATCGAATGTAAAGATGATCCGAGAGCGTCTCAATCTCTTCCAGGACACGCCAGTTCCTTACTCGTGTGGCGAGAACAGGGGTAGCGAACGAAAGGTCCACTATCGACCCCCCCTGCTGTCGCACACACGTGTTGGTGGAGCCTCTGTTTAGGAGACAGAGGCCCACTGATATCGCCCACTCTTCTACAGTGTCGCCCCTTGTGTCCGTCCTGAGGGATCCCCATGCAACGGACTTTGCGTTAAAATTCCCCAGCACGAGGACGTGCCCAGACGCTAGCCGCCGTATGGAGGTCTCCAAGTTGTTGAGGAAGACCTCGAAGTCACTCAGACTCCGGTTGGAGGAGAAGTAAACACCGTATATGGTGATGCCCCCCCATTCAGCAGCAACATATCCAGTACCCTTGTCTATTAACGACAAGGGTGGGGAATGAGCCGCCGTGGAGCCAACGACTGCTACAGAGCCGTCCCGGTCACCCAGCCAGTTTGGCCGGGGAGGAACATAATAAGGTTCTGCAGCTACGGCTACACCTATCGACCACTCTGCCATGGTTTGCAGGATAAGGTCCTGCGCACCGGCACAGTGGTTCAGGTTCGTCTGGACAAGGAGTATGGAGACTTGGTCCATTAATGGATCGTCTCTACAGCCTACTCCATGTGCGACGGCGATGACAAATTTAGCATCGGTGGCAGCCAGGGCCGATTGGCTAGCCACCGATGTTGTCTGAGAAGTACGGGGAGGTTTGCAGCCCCCCTGCCCCATCTGATGATTTGCGGGCAACTTACCAGCGGCACACGCTGGGTAGTGAGGGGTGGCGGAACATTCCACCATCTTATGCCCCGGTTGACCGCAGCGGAAACAGAGTCCACTGCAGTCGATACAACTTCCGCACTTGATGCGGGTGTGTCCTATCGCCAAACACTTAAAGCACCTCATCGGTCTTGCCGCCAGAATTGTGATTCGGGCATTAACAAAACCGACAAGGATTTTCCCAACATCGCCTAACGTTTTGGCGACTGCCACTGGACAGCTGACCCACACCATACCAAGTCCTCCTTTGCCGGGGCGGATGGTGACAATCCTAATGTTATCCGAGGTGCAACCTGTTTTTCAGGCCCAGGGAACTCGAGAACCCGCGCCCCTGTCTGGGCAAGGCGTAAACGAGCTCCTGCACTACCAAATTCGGAAGTGAGTCAGTCTCGGGCCCTCTTGATGACGGCAGCGTATGAAAGGCCGCTACTTGCAGCCTCCGGCATGACCGTAATTACTACGGCTGCCGTTTTCGGCGGTTGAAGCTTCCGCGACGTCTGTGTCTGCGCTTGGACTGCTCCTGTTGGTGCTTGTACAGAGGCGGCTTTCTTCTTGCCCTTCTTGCCCTTCTGTCTCCTCCGGCGGGACTTTCTGCCACCCTCGATAGTCTGCCAATTGTCGTTTGAGGGGCAGACGTGGATGAGCCAGGCGCAGCTTCAGTGCCAGGGAACACCAGTGGCTGACCCCTAACTTTATGTACCGGAGTAGAGAGCGGAGGGAACTCCTCAGTCACCTTGGCCGGGGCCTTAGAAGGACGCCCAGTTTTTTTTTGGTGTCGGCGATGACGCTACCGCCGCATAGGTAGTAGCACTGACGCGGCCACCCGAGACGGGAAGCGGCGTGGGCAACAATGCGGCGTTTGACTTGTACGCGGCGAGGGGTTACCGTACTATTGGTGCCGGAGGCAGCCTTGCCTCAATGCCCGCCAGGCGCCCATCCATCTGACGCAAGTGTTCATCAGGGACGGGGGAGGGAGAGAGCGACGCAGATAGTTGCTGTGCAGCCGGGTCCAGCTGCTCAGGGCTATGAGAGCGTGCCCCCGCCCGAAACTGAGCGAACTGAGCGCTGAGCTCAGCAACCTGCTCTGTCAACCGTTTGTTTGCCGCTGTAAGACGGTCATTCACCTCTTGGAGTTGCGAAACGTTTTCACTAAGGCACTTCATGGTCTCCGACACGGCGGAGGAGGAGTCCTTCAGGGCCCTGACAAAAGTACCCTTCAGGTTGGTGGACTTAACCACTTTCTCTATTATAGCAACCGCCGCAGTAGTCCTCTCCTTCAAAGCCACCGGCGTAGAAGGGACAGAACCTCCCTCCACCGGCAGACGAATTTTGAGAAGAAGATCTGCAATCTCCTCCTCCGCAACGATTTCGCCCTCTGCTCGTCCGCGGGCGTAACCTTTTGCCTTGGAAAAGACGGAACTGGACGGAGCCGAGATTGGCGTGAGTGACCTCCCACGCCTGCTGCTAGGCACTTTCGGAGGTAACATGTCTTGCGACGTGTCACCATCCTCATCTCGTCCACGCTTGCGACTTTCCATGTCGCGGGGTTCCATCTCAATTTCCTCGGCCGAATCAGCCGCAGAACTGGCGGCTCTTGAACGCACTCTCTCCGATTTTCGTCTGCTCCCAGAAGTCAGATTCAAAACCTCTGAATTAGGTGTCTGGGACAAAACGTCCTCGTCATTGGACGAGATGTCGTTCGGCTTATTAACATTCTCCTTTCTCTTACTCTTCTCCTTCTTAACATCGTGATTTTTTGTGTTTGAATTTATTGTAGACTGCATAATGAGAGATCCCCAATACCCGGGTAAGCGTAAATTTATGCCCAACCGAGAGGTCCGCAGGTGCCCCGGCTAGGGGTGCGCTCGCGACTTAACTACCCATCAGCCATGCATCCCATGGTCACACACCAGAACACGAGATTCGGAGTAATTTTTTATAGAAGTTTTCTTCCTCGCAGTCCGGGCGGCTAAGCCAAGACCCTCGCCCCCGACCGAAGCCGCGAGACTCCTTCCGGGATTACGATATGCCGACGGTGGCGTCGAGATAAAAACTCCAAATGCCTGCTCGGTGGCAGTGTAAGTGCACGCCGAGCCCGTCCTCGTTCCTCCGCTGAAGACAGCGGAGCAACTCTGAGTGACCCTTGGAAGGGTCCCACAGGGTATCCTGCTTAGTCTGGAGTCTCCCCCTGGGCCAATATAGTATGAGTGGCTCTACCGGCACAGCCCCAGGGATCATTGACCCGCGCAAGCCCCCCCACGACGACAACGTAAGGATACAGTTGGGAGGGGGGATAAAAAACCCTCACTTAACTTCTTGAGAGGTCGTGAGTATTATGTTAATGCTCGAAAACTTAAACTGTCCAAGATCAATTCTTGTAACTGAATATGTTATGTTTAAGATAACTTTAAACATATATACATACACTCATGCCTGTGTAGCCAAAGAAGTAGGCACAGGCGTAATTAACGACAATATTTTGCCGATAATAATTTAGTCCCATTGACGTAGTAGGGGGTAAGCCTATTGCTTTCATCCGGACCTTTTTGGCAATTAGGTGGGAAAAACTTTAGTATATTGACAGGAAAGGAGGATAGAAAGGAAGGAAAGAGATATTGATTATACAGAGAGTTTTTTTTTATATATATACTATAGGGGGACAGACGAACAGACGGGTCACCTGATTGTAAGTGACAACCTCCGTCCATGGACACCCACAACTCAAGAGTCGCAAGTGCGCTGCCCGTCTTTGAGGGTGATGAGGGATGGGGGATTCAAGGAGCGGAAAGAAGAGAGGGGGGATGAGGAGATGGGAAAGAGGAGAAAGGAGATGAGGGGAGAGGAAAGGGGATAGGGGGAGTTGGGCCTCCGGAAACCTCACTTAATTCGGGAAAATGCAACGAAAGCGTTTCTTTACAACCGGTTTTCTGTGATGCCGTTAAAAAGAAATAAATATAATAACAGTCGTATGTTAGTATATCTATGAAAACTTAAAAACTAATAACAAAAATCAACTTATGAAAAAACAAAATAAACATAAGATTTTTTGTATCTGCCTCAAGGCTCCAATGAAGTAAGAAGTCGTTTCTTGGTGAATGTGCTATATTTATGATATAAAACAAACTTAGGTCCACAGTGTAACGGAATTTGAGCCTTCACCATTATTACTCAGTGGTATACATAGGTTAGTTTAGAATATTCTTTATTGTACACTATAGGAATTACAATAGACCTTAATTAAACATTAACGTATTCTACAATGAGTGGACTTACCGCTAACAGCGATCATAGTTTTATATAACTAAATATATATGCATATTTACCCATGAATGCGAATACACGTATAATAATACATACGCACATTCATGTTTTACATATATGAATAATAATAATCTAATATTAATTACATGATATGATACACATACAATTTTGTAAGTATACAATAAAATGAAAACAGTGTGACAGGTAGTTAATTACATTATTCTTAGTCTTATGTCGAGAGGCAGTGCATTCCACAGCCGTGTTGCAACGACGGTGAAGGATTTATCAACAAATGTTGTGGACTGCAGGGGCGTTTTTTACTCTAGGTTTTCTGACGATCTTAACAATCTAGTATGTGAATCATGAAGGAACTCAAATGTCCTTAAGATAGGAAGGTGCTGAAAGGTTAAACAATATATTATACAATAAAGAAAGGACACGAGTATCCCGGCGAAGACGTATCGGTAACCACTTGAGTTTTTTACGAAGTTCTGAAACGTGATCATACTTGCGCAAAACCAAACATAAATCGTATGCAAACATTTTGAAGCCGCTCGAATTTTTCTAGTTGGACCTATTTAATGGGAAATAGAAGCTGGATGTTTCTCATTTTCTACATTTTGTATTATGTTTCTTTCTTCCACCATTTTACCTTTTTTTTCTGAGTTTTCAGCTATCTTATTTTAATAGACTAAGTCTAGTTTATTTACTTTTAGTAACATAAAGGCACAACTACAAGAGTGTTGTATTGTATGCTATATGCTGTACATTTAATGTAGTATTATAAAGATATTACTATATCAAGTGTACAACATGGTAATTTAAAAGAGTGGCCATGAGTTTGTTTTTCCTCATAAGGCTCAACCATTTGGAAGCGGTCGGTTATAGATCAACACAGACTTTACTTTTATTCAATTACCTTATCTCTTTTTCATATTAATTTCATATTTGATAAAGCTACCTGTCGTTGCGGTGATGCTGTGTTAATTGATATATTATTTTTAAGCAGCAATTTTTGAGCAGTTTTATGAATTAATTAAATTGAATTTGAACTTTAATTTACTCCTCTCAATTGTTTCTAAGAATTTAAAAATTGTAATGAAATCTCTTTTTAAAATCTACATGATTCCTTAAGAATTATAGCTTTCATTCGTTCTTAAAATTCTGGAACGGCTCCAATAGGACGCTGAATATTTTTAAGGCCATAAATGATTTACAGCTGGCTAGCTTGAATATTCACTGCGATAATAAATTCGAGTTATATTGAAATCAGAACATTTTGGAATAAAGCCACGATCATTGGCGATTGCTAAAATAACTTATTAAATACTATTGTCTATATTAACAATTATCAACTTAAATATTGTAACTAAATTACTTAAATATACTTATTTCATTCCATTTGAAAGTACTCATTGTATTTCAAATATCCCTTAAATTGATCAAGTTGTTGAATCGTTCTAGTATAGCTGATAGTTCTAGTTCGCTCGTTTTAGTATAATATTGTGAGTTTTAATTTCAAAATCAAAAAATATAAATCAAAAATCTTTATTTTAGAACTATTACATGAGTAATATATTACAGGGTATAGGAACTTTTCTGTTAAGTTTAAATTAACCTAGAAGAGCCCCCTAGTCCGTTGCTTATACTTTAGCAATATCATAGAGTTATCAATATACATCGCATAGCTTACTTTACAAATAATTATATATAGTTCATGAGTAGAATTCCTGTGTATGTGAGGTGCGTGTTACCTTTTGTGTGACTTGTGTGATGTTTTTTTAAGAAGATACAGTTTAATCACAAGGTACGGTAAGGATACATCTACCTGACTGTTACAACGTTGGCTTAGCGATAATGACTGCAGGTACTACAGCATATTTTTTACGTAGCATTGTTTTTAGTACATATCGTTGCGTGCGCTCAATGCTAATGAATTTGGTTTTGAAGTGTTATATAGGTGTAGATTAGTAATTGCTTATCTTATACATATATATCTAAGATATTTAAAAATCTAAATCAATTTTCGAGTTCACATATTTTGGTGATACTAAGTACATTTGCAGGTATTGGAATTAGCACGACAAAAATGAGCTGTTAGATTTAAGCCGGCGTCTGATTGTGTGTTCTAATTAAGAACATTTTATAATTGGTTTTGGAAATATTGAGGTTGATTTTTAGCCAGTCAATAACCTATGGGACTTCTGTCTTTGCCGTATGAAATATCTCCTGCCAAATTATTAGCATATGAGAAACCTAGGACGTTTTTTAATTTCATGTTGGTGAGGTCATTGATATAAGCTAGGAAAAGGGTTAGCCCGAGACATGGCCTTGGGGCACGCTATTTTTCTATATTAACAGTACAAAGTTCTTTTAACTAAATTGTCTTTTTTACCCGTTGAGTACTATCATGTACGTAGTCAGTAACTAGAGGAAGAAAATTTCCTGTAATGCCCATTTTTTTTTAACTTCTGATCTAGCTTATCAAATGCATTTTCAAGATCGAGGAAGATATACACATAGTCTTTAATTCTAAAATCATCTTCTGTGCTCTTCCCTGTCCAAAAAACATATTGTTCATGAGATAAAACCATCTCTTCTAATGCTGTTGGTAATGACTGTATTAGTCGGAAAATGATCCTTCCCATTCTCGACCTAATTCTACCAGTCATATGTGACATCCTAAACCATTCCTTGTCCAGCTCCAAATTTCCATCTATATGGAAAGAAGCTCAAATAATACCTCTTCCTAAGAAGCCTAAGCCTTCATCTTTCACCCAATACCGTCCTATTTCTATTTTACCGTTTTTGTCAAAAGTTTTAGAACGCATAGTTAATTTTCAACTTAACTCCTTTCTCTCTAAAAACAACCTTTTAAATTCCTTTCAATCTGGTTTCCGACACGGGCATAGCACTGTGACGGCTCTAATCAAGATCACCGATGACATTAGGATGGCCATGGAAAATGGTAATCTGACCTTACTTACACTTCTGGATTTTAGCAATGCTTTCAATACAGTTGATTCCCATATCCTACTTGGTATACTACGCTCGATTAACATATCTCCAACAGTGATTGATTGGTTTCAAAGTTACCTGTCTGGTCGCCGACAACGGATTCGCACTGAAAATTCGGTTTCTTCTTGGTGTGATATCTCGGTCGGTGTACCGCAGGGTGGCGTTTTATCTCCTTTACACTTCGCTATATTTATTAACACAATATCCAAAAGAATAGTTTCATTCTACCACCTTTACGCAGACGATCTTCAAATTTATTCTCACGCGCCAATTAATAGAATACACGAAGCCTTTTCTATTGTAAATTGTGATTTGGAACGTATTTGTGAATGGAGTGTTAACTATGGTCTCCAGGTGAACCCTGCTAAAACTCAGGTCATCATGGTGGGCAGTTCTAGGATGATTTCTCAAATCGATTTTACTCAATTGTCTCGAACAATTTTCAATGGTACGCCGCTGTATATTAGTGATAGTGTAAAAAATCTGGGTATATTAATTGATAGAACTTTATCCTGGGGCCCACAACTACAAGAGGTTAGTCGCAAATTGTTTGCCGCAGCTGGGTCCTTACGAAGACTACGGAACTTTCTTCCAATCGCTACAAAGATTTCGCTTGCACAGTCTCTCTTACTTCCAATACTAGACTATGCTGATGCCAGTTATCTCGATCTCACTGAGGAGCAACTCAATAAGCTTGAACGGCTTCAAAACTTTTGCATAAGGTTCATATTTGGTTTATGCAAATATGATCATATATCTGAATATCGCAATTCGCTCAAGTGGCTCCCAATTCGCCTTCGGCTGAATACTCACATCCTGTCTCTACTTTATAATATACTATTCAATCCCCTCACTCCCTTTTACCTCAAAGAACGTTTTAGGTTCCTCTGTGACACACATTCAAGGTTCTTGAGATCATCTGAAAATTTGCAACTTCAAATTCCAGTGCATTCTACAAAGTTCGCCGACAAATCCTTTACTGTTGAAGACGCATGCCTTTGGAATGCACTACCACTATCTATTAAACAAGCGCGAACTTTAGCATCATTCAAGAAAATGGTAATGCAACATTATCTGTTAGAATAATCCAGCACATCAATCATATATAAATTTTTAATTTATTATAGATATAATTAAGTAATCTATGTAAATGGTTAAGTATGTAGGTATATATCTTGTTTATATTTATATATATATGTATGTATGTATGATACACCTAAATATACAAACGTCATTATATTTATGCAATCCATGAAGCTCCACTTTATATTTTTACACCAAAACCCACGTCTTTCATCACGTTCCTGTCCATCCTAAGGTTGCCTGGAAGATATTGCTTCTTAGCGATAAGGCCGCCCATTGTGCATTTCTTGTTCTTTTATATTATTCTGTTTCTGTGTATTTGTTTGGTGTACAATAAAGAATATATTATTATCTCTTTATTCTCTTAATAAACATATAACTTACATTTTTAAATATACAATATAAATATAAAATACATTTAAAAATATAAAAATAGTAGACCACCGACACCGGGTACAGGGACCAAGACACCGGTGGTTAGGGCTCCAAAGATAGGAACCTCCTGACAATGCGGGCCGTGTCAAGGAGAACTGCCTTCTGCATCAGTCCCTTGATCCAACCATCTAACGAGAGCCTCTTAAGGTGTTGGTCGAGGCTCTTAGCTATTAATCCATGAGCAGATATGATTATCGGAACAATGATCGCCGAATCGATATTCCACATATCGACAATCTCGTGAGACAAATCCAAATATTTTAATTGTTTATCTTTTTCAACTTTCACGAGATTATCATCATGAGGAACAGCAATATCGACAATCATTGCGCGGCGCTCTAATCGGTCTATCAAGACTATATCAGGCTTATTGGCAATTATAGTCCTGTCAGTGATGATAGATCGATCCCAATACAATGTAGCACGACCATTTTCGAGAACTGGGTCGGGCACATACCTGTAATATGGCACCTCTAAACTCACAAGATTGTATTTAAGGGCAAGTTGTTGATGTACTATTCTGGCCACTTGGTTATGTCTATGCAAATACTCACCGTTTGCAAGACGAGAACAACCAGAAATAATATGCCTGATAGATTCACCGGGACGGTGGCATGCCCGACATATGTCGACCGTACCGTCTTTCAGAATAAATTTCCGATAGTTATTCGTCATAACAACTTCATCCATAATTGCAAAGACAAAACCTTCAGTTTCTCCAAAAAAATCACCACACCGTAGCCAGAATGTAGAAGCTTTTACGTCTACATCAGGCCCATTTAGGGCCCGATAGAACCGACCATGGAGCTCTTTGCCCTTCCATACCTCCGTGCGATCATTAGTACTGAGTACTACAGGTTTGCGCCAGTTCTCTTTAGCCAGACCGAGCGGAGTAAGTCCTTTGTCCACTGCTACAACATTACGATGCACTTCTACATCGGTATGAAGAAAATATTCTCTGAGGTTGTATATCTCGCGATTTTGTAGGGTCTTAATGTTTAAAAGACCACGACCTCCAAACTTTCGCGGGATATACAATCTCATTACCGATGACCGCGGATGGTGCATTCGAAATGCAGTCATCAGTGTACGAACTCGCCTATCAATAGCATGTAGTTCAGTCTGAGTCCATCTGAGCATACCAAAGGAATACGTGAGAACTGGTATAACCCAACTATTGCAGGCGCGTATCTTGTTAGCGCCCGATAAAAGACTTTTGAGTACTTTTTTCAGGCGGCCAAAAAATCGGTCCCGCAATGCCTGTTTCACACTAGACTCAGGTATTCCCAATGACTGTGATATACCCAGATACTTGTAGGTTTCAGCAGCAGAAAGAGATCTAAGTTTAGTTGAATCTGAAAGTTCAACTCCTTCAGATTCTACTACTACGCCTTTCTTTACGTGCATGACTGCACACTTGTCTACACCAAATTCCATCTTGATAGATTTACTAAAGTTTTCAGTCACCTTTAGTAACGCTGTCAGTTGTAATTTACTGGGGGCAAATAGTTTCAAATCATCCATATATAGAAAGTGAGATATAACTTGATCATCTTTCCGCAACTTAAAACCTAGCCCTGAACCCTCTAACAGAGTGCTGAGAGGATTTAAAGCTAGACAGAACCACAAGGGACTCAGACTATCCCCTTGAAATATGCCTCGCTCGATCTCTAATGGTACATCGTTAGCTATAATCTGCCGACATCCTGGATAACGAAGAACCGTTCTCCATTGGCCCATACATGACTTCAAGAAAGTGCATAGAGTTGTATCAATTTTGTACAAGTCCAGCACCCTCAAAAGCCATGTATGTGGAACCGAGTCATAGGCCTTCTTGTAATCTATCCAACATGTCTCCAGATTCTTGCGATTACGATGTACTTGTTGGCTAATGGCCATATCCATGATAAGGAGCTCTTTGGTGCCACGAGTCCCACTCCTACATCCATTCTGAAAAACAGAAATGATCGAATTTTTATTTAAATGATATGTAATTTTTACTCTCAGAATAGATGTAAGAAGCTTATAGACAGTTGGTAAACATGTTATTGGTCTATAATTCTTAGGATCCATGGCACCACCAGATTTGTAGAGTAAGTGGGTTACGCCAGTGGTCATAAATTCGGGTAATGAACCTAAATCTAGAGCTGCTTGGAACTGAGATGCCAAACGAGCATGTGAGCTACGGAACCATTTAAGCCAAAAGTTGTGCAGTCCGTCTGCACCAGGTGATTTCCAATTTGATAATGAACGAACTGCACAACCCACGTCCTCAGTGGTTATGGTTATAGGTTCCATTTGTTGTATTGTCTCACACGATCGTCTGACATCTTGCATCCAGTCAGCTTCTGTATGGGTGACAGTTATGGACCAGATGTTACGCCAAAATGTACTTGTAGCATCAGCATCTGGCAAACACCCATCACCCACACGTGGATCAGGTTGTTCCCATTTTCGGTAAACCCACCTCTCATTCCTTTGAAACATACGATTCTGATTAAATCGATCTACTCGCTTTTTGTAACGTTTAATCCTATTTGCCCATGCATAAACTTTTTGCTTTAGAAAGTCTATGCGCTCTGTGACACATGACATATATTGTTGAGGACTACTGTCAGTACCCAAGAATGCCTGTTTCACAAAGCGCATCACTCTCGGTCGCATATTGCCTGATCGAAAGCTGATTAGCTTACCAATGAGTGTCCTAGTCTCAGCGATACGTTGTTCAATTCTATACTGCCAGGCTGGCATAGCAGGTTTATATTTAGTAGTAGCGGTATTTATTGAAGAAAGTTTTACTCCAGCTACTCGATGGTTATCCAAATGGTTAGACAACAGCGAATCCAGGGCACACATTAGCGCTATATTTTTTTTATTCATAGGCAAACGGGATAAACGTGGCCTAATCTGATGATTCATAGATCTATATTCCAGAATCGTATCTTCCAAAGCACTCCTTAGTCTCTCATTGTATTGGGTACTTACAGATATAGCTTCACTTTCCACAACTTCATCAACAGGTAATATGGACAATAACTGTGGTGTATTGTTTGTCACCAAGTGCACAGTGTGTGATGAAGACGGGATAGCCAAACTATTCCTTACGTCAGAGCGTATCCTCTCAAGTACGGTATCATCAAGCAGGTGACAGCGCTGTATAGCCCGCACTTGATCCGATAGTCGTTGTGCTAACACGTTGACAGCTGGCTCAAGCTCCTGAAACAGAGACACTAAACGAACACGGTACGCAGTGAGGTTGGTTCCCAACTCCGTAGCCCGATAATATGCCCGCATGACATTTTCATTCATAGAAGTAGTCCATTTCATGCGGCGCACATCACCAACGGCAGTGGGGGCCCAGTTCGAAGACAGTGGTCCTCGGGGTCCTAAACTAGACGGTGGCCGGCCTTTCTCCTGTCGACGTACAGGTGTTGGCGACGTCGGCGGAGAGAAATACTCGTCGCTGGAGGTGGAGCTCGACGTCTCATTGCTTGCCGATCTCACTGGTATGTGCGATGGACGCTGCGAGACGGTGCTGTGCGACGAATCCGGATATCGAAGGTGTGCATCTCTAAATCTGGCTTTTGCTCTTGTTAGCATTCATACGAGGAATTTTTATATGGTGGATGGGTGACAACTGTCATCTTGATAAAATATTTGTATTGAATTTTTTATTGATTTTTCTTTTCATGTTCTAATATAATGTAGTTAGTATAAAATGTATAAAGTGAATTTTATATTCTTATTACTGATATATTTCAATGAATAAAAACAGTCTGAAAAATTATATGACGCTAACAATTAGTGTTGCCAGTTTTATTATTATTATTATTATTATTCTCTTTATTAACATTATTCAACATACAAATTACATTTTTAAATATAAAATAAAAACAAAATATGTATATTTAAAAATATAAAAAATAGTGCCCCACCGGTATCGGGTACAGGGACCAAGCTACCGGTGGTTAGGGCTCCAGAGACAGGAACCTCCTCACAATACGTGCCGTATCAAGAAGGACTGCCTTCTGCATTAGGCCCTTAACCCAGCTGTGTAACGTGAGCCTCTGCAGATGTTGGTCGAGGCTCTTGGCAATCAACCCATGAGCTGATATGACTATCGGCACAATGATTGCAGAACTCACATCCCACATGTCGACCACCTCATGGGCTAAATCCAAATATTTTATTTGTTTATCTTTTTCTGCCTTTATGAGGTTGTCGTCATGTGGAATGGTAATGTCAACAATCATTGCTCGGCGCTCTAGTCGGTCTATCACCACTATATCAGGTTTATTGGCAACAATAGTCCTGTCAGTGATGATAGATCGATCCCAATATAATGTTGCACGACTATTTTCAAGAACTGGGTCGGGCACATACCTATAATACGGTAACTCGACATCCACAAGGTTATATCTAAGAGCAAGTTGCTGATGGACTATCCTGGCCACTTGGTTATGTCTGTGCAAGTACTCACCGTTTGCAAGACGAGAGCAACCGGAAATTATATGCCTGAGGGTTTCACCAGGGCGATGACATGCCCGACAAATGTCAATTGTGCCATCCTTCAGGATATGTTTCCTATAATTGTTCGTCATAACAACTTCATCTGTAATTGCACAGATAAAACCTTCAGTTTCTCCAAAGAGGTCACTGAAACGTAGCCAAGACACAGATGATAATAAATCTACATCGGGCCCGTTTAAGGCCCGATAAAAACGTCCATGCAGCTCTTTGCTCTTCCATATCTCCTGACGGTCTTTAACATTAAGTATTGCAGGCTTGCGCCAGTTCTCTTTTCCTAGACCAAGCGGAGTAAGTCCGTTATCAACTGCCACTACATCCCGGTGTACCTCCACATTAACAGAAAGAAAGTAATCTCTAAGATTGCATATTTCGCGATTATGAAGGGTCCTGGCATTTAAGAATCCACGACCCCCACATTTCCGCGGAATATACAATCTCATTACTGATGAACGTGGATGGTGCATTCGGTACGCAGTTAGCAGTGTACGGACTCTTCTATCTAGGGCGTCCAATTCCGTCTGAGTCCATCTAAGTATGCCAAAGGAGTAGGTTAAGACTGGTATGACCCAACCGTTATAGGCACGCACCTTATTACCGCCCGACAAAAGACTTTTCAGTACTTTTTTCAGACGGCCAAAGAAACGCTCCTTTAGCGATTGCTTCATAGTCAGTTCATTTATACCCAGCGCCTGTGACATACCGAGATACTTGTACGTTTCATTTGCAGAAAGACGTCTAAGGTGTGTGGAATCTGAAAGTTCAATTCCTTCAGATTCCACAATCCTGCCTTTGCTTACATGCATGACTGCACATTTATCTACACCAAATTCCATCTTGATACATTTACTAAAGGTTTCAGTCACCTCTAGTAATCTTATCAACTGGACATTACTGCAGGCAAACAGTTTCAAATCATCCATGAAAAGGAGGTGGGATATAACTTGACCATTTCTCCGCAAACGATAGCCCAGCCCCGAACCCTCTAACACAGTGCTAAGAGGATTCAAAGCCAAGCAGAACCACAAGGGGCTCAAACTATCACCCTGAAATATACCCCGCTTGATATTTATAAATTCGCCGTCACCCTGAGATTGTCGACATCCTGGATAGCAAAGAACTGTTCTCCATTGCTGCATACATGCCTCCAAGAAAGTGGATAAAGTTGTATCAATCTTATACAACTCCATCACCCTTAGGAGCCACGTATGCGGCACGGAGTCGTAAGCTTTTTTATAATCTATCCAACATGTCGCTAAATCCTTTCGGTTCCGTCGAACTTGTTGGTTAATAGCCGTGTCAATAATAAGAAACTCTTTAGTGCCACGTGCCCCACTGCTACATCCATTCTGAGAGAAAGTCATTATATTGTTCTTAGAGACATGTTTTGTTATCTTCACTCTCAGAATGGACGTAAATAATTTATAAAGTGTTGGCAGACAGGTAATGGGTCTGTAGTTTTTGGGGTCCATGGCACTACCAGACTTATAGAGTAGGTGAGTTACGCCAGTTGTCATAAAAGCGGGCAGTGAACCTGCTTCCAAGCATGATTGGAATTGAGATGCCAAACACACATGTGAGCTATGGAGCCACTTTAACCAAAAGTTATGCAGTCCGTCCGGTCCGGCTGATTTCCAGTTCGGCAACGAACGGACCGCACAAGCTATATCTGTACTTGATATTTCTACTGGCTCCATAGTATTAATGGACTCACATGAACGTTTAACATCTCGCATCCATTCACCCTCAGTATGAGCGACAGGCATCGACCAGATGTTACGCCAAAATGTATTAGTTAGTTCAACATCTGGGAGATGTGTGTCACTCAGCAAGTCAGGCTGATCCCATCTTCTGTAAACCCACCTCTCGTCCCTTTGAAAAGTACGATTCTGAGTATATCGGTCTACTCGGATTTTAAATCTACGTATGCGGTTTGCCCATGCATAAACTTTCTGCTTCAGAAAGTCAATGCGCTCTGTGACACGTGCTGCATAATCACAAGAACTGATATCAGTTCCTGAAAAAGCACGATTCACAAAACGCATTACTCTCGGGCGTGTATTACCCGATCTGAAACAGGTAAGCTTGCCAATGAGTGCCCTCGCCTCAACGATACGTCGCTCAATCCTGTACTGCCACGCCGGAACATAAATCTTTTGTCGAGGAGTAGTGTTAACACGTGGGAGTTTAACACCAGCTACTCGACAAGCTGTAACCGCCGCTTATTATTATTATTATTAAAATATCGCATTATAAACAAACTTATTTATCGTTTGTTAATGACTTCTTCGATTACTTTCACTATACTGTAACGAAGTGTAAGTAACGAATTAGGCCAATAGTCTTTAACATCGTCCCTGTACCCGCTTTTGTCTATTGAGCATATGGTTCAGTAATTATAGTTGCTAGAGTTGCAAAAGGTACTAAGTTTTATAAATTGAGTTGATCCTTTATCTTTCCCTTTTATAAATATTAGTTTATCCCATCCTGCATTTTTAGGTTATTTATGATTGAGTTGAGTTAGGAAGGGATGGCAGTGACGTAAAATATTCTTTAATAGTTTGTGGGTTAGTAAAATTTATTTATTCGGCTGGCCGACCCTGGGGTTATAACTACACTATTGAAATGAGTATTGACGTGATTCGAATTATTTTTAGGGCTAATAAGTTCTTAATTTATCTTTTTTTTTTGTTAGTATAGATCAGTTTTCTAATACAGTTCCATAATGTTATTACTATTTTTAATTTTCATTTAATATTTTCCTGTCATGTTGCTTTATTTATTTATTAAATTATTACAATAATTACGGTACCACTTATACCCTTTACTAATTATTTTAATAATTTTGGTTGTTTGATCGTATCTGATCACATTTGATGCATTTTCAAGATCGTTTAATTGTTCTTTTACTACATTGAATTTATACTACAACAGTATATTCCTAAATTTAAATTATATTATTCAATTCACTACATAATCTATTAGGGTCTTCTAATTGAAGTAATTCATATAGATATTTTTTTATGATTTTATTTTGCACATGTCATTGTTGTTCTTTTATAAAAAATATTAATCCCATTTTATGGTACGTAATCGTAATGTCTAAACTTGCAATTGCAGCTGTAACTTTTATTAATATTGGTAAAAATATGGTCTAGGCAGCTGTTTAACCTTGTATCAAATCGATGACCAGCTCTTCGGTCATGTGTCGCCAACAACAACAACAACACCGCATAGGTCTGTTCACTTTATTTTCAATTAAAATATAATATTAATGTCCCACATCAACGTCTTGTCTATTTTTTAAATAGCTATCTAGTTGAGGTAATAAATTTAACAGGATTTTTATGTGATGGTGATCGGTAAATGCATAGTAGCGTAATAATATGCGTCCTTATTTCTAATCATGAAGCTCGAAACAGTGTTACTTTTTTAATACTACATTGTATTAAAGAAGTAGCACTGGTTGTTTTCATTAAATGATTTAAAAAAAAGAACTGTAACACCATCATCTTGATTCGTCTTTTTAGTAGAACTATATGTTAAGGAGACAGGTTTGTGGGTTTACTATTTTAAAGAGTTAATTCTTCGTTCGGTTATAATAATCTCGTCAATTTTGTATGTCAAAATATGTAACCTAATTTCCAAATCGTCAATGTTCAAGCGTTTGTGGACACTTCTAATGTTTTGAATAATAACAGAGAGATTCGGAATGTTGTTTAGTAAATTGTTATGCAGGTCACTAAGCAATATACAACTGTTAATTATACAATATCGATTCGACAACGGAGGGTGCACTGCTCAAACAGTCAGCCTATGACCGCGGACCGTGCCACATTTTTGACGCGTTTTCAGTGAACGTACATACACAGCTAAAGCGTTTGTGTAATATATATTCATAAAGATTATCCACCCAAACTTTGTCTTACGAACGCAAGTCGAAGTCAAGCAAGGATTGATTTATTCAAATTGTCTAAGAATATATTCAAAAAACAAGTTTCCTTAAAAATTTTAGTTAATTCATTTTATATTCATGAAGGTGTAAAAAAAAATATTATTATTATTTTGGATTTACAATTATTCTGAATTTATTCAATAGTATTGTCGTCAGAAGAAGAACAGAAAGGGGAAAATATAATCAAACAAATAAAATATAACGTTATAGCAAAAAAACATTTATTTTGAACTTTTCGAATGTTACAATTTAAAAGCACGTCACAGTTACATTTTCTGTCCAGAAACACTCTCTGCAATCCTTTTTAGATTCAATACTTTGTAGAAAACACACATTGTTGTATGTTTTGTACAAAACTTTACAAATGCAAGAGACAGTAATTTCCATGATGTGACAAGCCGGGGCATAAAACTTACATACAACCGTAAAACATAAAGCTTCTATGCAATAAATCCGGAGAAGTACTTTCGCACGTTTGTAAATGTGAAGCTTTAGTTTATTTGGTATAAAAATGTATTGAAGCGAAACGAAAAATACACAGAACCACCAATAGCAAAAACAGCAACAACAACATTATTCGGTATTGTATGTTATCATTTTGTTATTATTATTTTAGTAGTCCTAACATAGTAATACAGAAAAATTACCAAAAGACAACAGTATAAAAAAAATATGGAGTCTTGTTACATTAAACCTTAGGGCCTAAATGTATTTTGTGATAATTTAATAGATCATTTTATATAATATTATATTGCACTTTTATATTTTCTGTCTGTTATTCTCCGAAGTGGGTGGGAATCTTTTCATGAGCTTTTCACTAGCTGAAAGCTGGTATACTTAAATAGCTTTATTATTAAGAATAGAATAGGTTTCCACGAAAAATATCAATATATAATCAAGCGTGTCCGTTGAACTCCCCGATTTTCTTTTAGATAAAAAAAAAGTTAGTTTGTTGATGCAAGTTCTCAGTATATAAATTAAAATAAATGTGATATTGGGAACCAGAAATTCAGATTGAAAAAAAGTTATAAATGTTTAGTACACTTTTTGGAACTTCCCTACTTTGTTTTTGTTTCCCGAATAAAGTATTTGATCAGGTAGCTTAATTATTTACAAAACAAGGGCCCCACTCAAAAATTATTAGGGCATAATAAAAATAAAATGTTGATTTGAAATCGATGTTGATTTCAAATCAACATGTTATTTTCCCTATGCATTCAGTTATTTAGAAATTGCATTAGGGTAAACATTATACTCGTTTTTGAACACGTTATGCACGTTATGGTTACGTTTCCTATTCATCGCTATTAGGATTCTAATCCAATAAACCAGAACGGAAGTTTTTATAGCTATAAATCATTTGCAGGTTGATAGCTTGAATATTCTCTAATATAATAGGATTGAGGAATATTGCAAGCTCAAGGAAAGTTGATTCATTGATATATATACTAGGGCTAGGACTTTGATAATTTATATATGTTTAAAGTAATATTAAACATAACATATTCAGTTACAAGAATTGATCTTGGACAGTTTAAGTTTTCGAGCATTAACATAATACTCACGACCTCTCAAGAAGTTAAGTGAGGGTCTTTTATCCCCCCCCCCCCCCCCCCAACTGTATCCTTACGTTGTCGCCGTATGGGGGCTTGCGCGGGTCAATGATCTCTGGGGCTGTGCCGGTAGAGCCACTCATGCCGGATTACATAAAACAGGATATTCTGTGGGACCCTTCCAAGGGTCACTCAGTATTGCTCCGCTGTCCACAGCGGAGGAACAAAGACGGGTTCGGCGTGTACTCACACTGCCACCAAACAGGCATTAAGAGATTTTATCTCGATGCCACCGTTGGCATATCGTAATCCCGAAAGGAGTGTCGGGGTCTCGAGGCTCCAATCGGGGGCGAGGGTCTTGGCTTAGCCGCCCGGACTGTGAGGAAGAAAACCTCTATAAAAAATTACCCCGAATCCCGCGTTCTGGTGCGCGACCAGGGGATGCATGGCTGATGGGTTATTCAGTCGCGAGCGCACTCCCAGCCGGGGCACCTGCGGACCCCTCGGTTGGGCACAAATTTACGCTTTCCCGGGTATAGGGGGATCTCTGCCAGGGTCGACTTTTATTTCTCCCCCATTCGTGGGAATAATTATGAATACAAAAATAAACAACAAAAATAAAAAGAAGACGGTAGAAGAACAAGAAGAAAGAAGCGTTGAAAACTTGGAACGTACAGATTGTGCTGCACCAAGTATCACGCCAATAACAATGGAGCCCCCAGAAATAAATTTGGCCTCTGGGAGCAGTCGAAGGTCTCAGCGCTATTGTAACAGAGCAGCTGTGTCAACGAAGGGAGTGGGTGACTCGGAGTCTGATTCCGGATCGTCAATGAACGTATCATTTGGTACAGATTGTCGCAAACGGAGTCTCTCACGATCTGGGGCGGATGCATCAGACGACATGCCAGCAACAAAAATCACTACAGCATCGAGGGGGCGTACAAAGCCGCGTTCTCAGAATCCTGCAAGTATAAGCGCATTCTCCAGCGCCGGACAAACAGCTCTCACACGTACAGAGGCCGAACGCGTGGCTGAAGAGGACATCGCGGACCTTTTACTGAAGATTCGCTCACCTCAAGAAGGGGGTTCCGCTGATGCACAAACCAGAGCTGATGCAGCAGTAGGCATTATAAACATGGTGGCCTCAAAGTCTAGAAACCTAAAAGGCCCCTTTGTCCGTGCCCTTAAGGATGCATCTTCAGCAGTGGCGGGAATCGTGGAGACCCTCATCGCAGATGTCGAACGTCTGAAAGCGGCAAACGTCGGTATTTCTGGGGAAAATGGCTGATCTCCGTGCTCAATTTGGTAAATTTAAAGCCAATGCGTCGGAGCAATCGCAACAGCCACCATCAACATCACAGCAGGCCTCGACCTCCCCGTTCCCTGATGCCCATCTGCGTCAAATTACCGACGCAGTGTGGCGCATGATGGATGGTCGTCTTGCGGGTCTAGAAGCAAGACTACCTCCTGCACCCATTGTTCGCCCGCCACTTGCCGACCGTTACAAATCTACACCGTCTCAAACAGGTTCATCCGCCAGGACAACGTACGCGGCGGCAGTGGTGGCTAAGACGGTAGCTGCACCACAAGAAGCAATAAAAAAATCGGTGCCCCCCACTCAGGCAAGGCCAAGGCCCTCCTTATCCCTGACTAAACGAACTCCTCCCGTTGCTCCCAGCGTAAGCACTGCCTCGGGACTAAACCACGACTCTCCAATGCCTCAAACCACCATCCTCTCCAACGACGGGTGGCAAACCGTCGAGGGATCAAAGGGAAAGAGAAAAAGAAGAAGAGAGGAGGGAGGAAAAAGAAGGGAGTTGCTATTCAAGCAGTAGCTCCAGTTTCGGCAAACGGTGGCAAGAAGCCCATCAAGCTCTCGCCTCCAAAAATGACCGCCGTTGTTATTACGGTATCCCCAGAGGCGGAGCAACGGGGCCTGTCCTATGCAGCGGTGTTCCGTAGAGGCCGCGGTATTGTTGAACCCGGAGAATTAGGAGGTGGTGGCGGGCGAACCCACCAAGCGCAAACCGGTGCTCGTGTCTTGGAGTTCCCTGGAGCGGAAGGAGTGGAGAGAGCCAACACTCTGGCTAACAAACTGAGGGTGCGTGTAGTCAGTCAGTGTGTCAGTGCGGAGCCCTACTTCGTTCCTCCACGCTCAAACTGGGTGGGTGATTGGGACGGCTCCGTGGCGATCGTCAGCTCCTCAGAGCCTCTATCCCCGCCCTTGTCGCTAAGAGACAAGGGCTCGGGATATGTAGCTGCTGGGGGGGAGTCACTGTCTACGGAGTTTATTTCTCCCCCAACCGGAGTCTGGCCGATTTCGAGGCCTTCTTAAATAACTTGGAGACCTCGGTGCGGCGTTAGTCGCCTGGGCATGCGCTCGTACTGGGAGACTTCAATGCAAAGTCTATTGCCTGGGCGGCCCCTGGCTGGCCCCGCGGGCGTCCGTCCTGGGGGACAGGACGGACGCCAGCGGGGAAGCGGTAGAAGAGTGGGCAGCATCAGTGGGCCTCTGTCTACTCAACAGAGGCACCACCAACACGTGCGTGCGACAGCAGGGAGGTCGATAGTAGACCTTTCGTTCGCTACCCCTGCTCTTGCCGTACGAGTAAGGAACTGGCGAGTCCTGGAAGAGGTTGAGACGCTTTCGGATCACCGATACATCCGATTAGAGCTCTCCCGGAACCAGGACCCCAGAAGATGTCACATGGCGCGGCGATCTCCCCGATTTCCGCGATGACCGAATAGGGACCGCCTGGAGGAAGAGGCCATCGTTCAGTCCTGGCTAACTCCTCCTACACCTCCGACTGAAGGGGTAGATGTTGGGGCTGACCGCCTACGCGTTGCGATCACGCATGTATGCGATGCGGCCATGCCCCGAAATCGATGCTGTCGTCCCCCGAGGAAGGGGGTCTATTGGTGGTCCCAAGAACTAGCGGACCTCCGGACAGCCTGCATTCGTGCCCGGAGGTCCTACACCCGCAGCCGGCGGCGTCGCCGATACTTTGGGGAGGAGGCCCAGCTTTATGAGGAGTACCGCGAAGCACGAAGGATTCTGAAGCTGGCCATAAGCCGCGCCAAAGAGGAAATTTCAGTGGTAGAGCCATGCTTAGGCACGAATGGTGCGGATACCACGGCCTCACAGAAAACCGGTTGTGAAGTATCGCTTGCGTTGCATTTCCCCGAATTGAGTGAGGTTTCCGGAGGCCCAATTCCCCCGCCCCCGTTTTCTCTCCCCTCATCTACTTTTTTCCATCTCCTCATCCCTCCTCTCTTTTTTCCGCTCCCGGCATCCCCTATCCCTCATCACCCTCAAGGCGGGCAGCGCACTTACGACTCTTGAGTTGCAAGTGTCTATGGACGGCGGTGTCACTTACCATCAGGTGACCCGTCTGTTCGTCTGTCCCCCTATAGTATAAAAAAAAAAAAAAAAAAGAGAAAGGAGATGCTGGAGGGTCTCGATCGTGACCCTTGGGGTCGCCCGTATCGCGCTGCGCAGCAAAAGCTCTGCGCGTCGGGCCCCCCCTTACCGAGACCCTTCAGCCCAGCTTCCTGCAACAGGTGGTCGAGGGTCTTTTCCCGCAGCGGGCGGAGCACACGCCCCCGCCAATAGCTCTATTCGCTGATGGTGGAGGTGACTACGAAGGAGAAGAGATTCCGCCCGTCACGGAAGCAGAGCAGGGGGCAGCTATTCTAAGAATACGTTCAAAGAACACTGCCCCCGGGCCGGATGGCATACCTGCCAAAGTGCTGGCCCTAACTCTCGGCCACTTGGAGGCCCACTTTAGGGGACTTCTGAACAAGAGCTTGCAGAACAGGCGGTTCCCCAAATGCTGGAAAAGCGGGAAGCTGGTGCTCTTGGCGAAACCAGGATGGCCTGCTGATTCGGTCGCGGCCTACAGGCCCATTGTGTTGCTGGATGAGGCGCGCAAAATGTTTGAGAGAGTGCTCTCTGCTCGCATCGTCCGGCACATGAATACGGTAGGGCCCGACTTGTCGAGCGCCCAATTTGGATTCCGGGCGGGGTGCTCAACGGTCGACGCTGTGTTGAGCCTGAGGGCTGTGACCGAAGAGGCAGTGAGCAATGGCCACGTGCTGATGGCGGTGTCTCTAGACATCGCCAACGCATTTGGCAGTCTGCCATTTAGCTGCATCAGAGAGGCCCTCCACTACCATAGGGTGCCACAATACCTGAGGCAGCTGGTGGCAGACTACTTAGAGGAGCGTACCGTCATGTACGAGGACCGAGAAGGAAATTTAACACATTGGCCCATATCGTGCGGTGTCCCACAGGGATCCGTTCTTGGACCACTTCTGTGGAACATTGGGTACGACTGGGTCCTTCGTGGGGAATTACCACCAGGGCTCGGCGTCATCTGTTACGCAGGCGATACACTCGTCACAGCCCGGGGGCCTAATTTTCAACAAGCGGCACGTTTGGCCACCAGAGGAGTCTGCCTGGTGGTCGAGCCCATTGAGGCACTGGGCCTACGGGTGGCCCTGGACAAGACGGAGGCCCTTTTATTCCACGGGCTCCGTCGTGGTCCACCCCCGGTGCCTCGATAGAAGTTAACTCGGTCCTCGTACCGATTCGGGCCCAGATGAAGTATCTGGGTCTGATCCTAGACGGGAGGTAGCGCTTCGACGAACACTTCCGGCAGCTCGCTCCAAGGCTGGTCGGTGCTGCGTCCGTTCTTGGGCGGCTTCTTCCCAATTTGGGTGGGCCCAGCATTGCCACAAGACGGCTATACACGGGGGTCATCCGGTCAATAGCACTGTATGGTGCACCGGTGTGGGCGGAGGCTTTGACCGCCCAGAATAGGGCGCGCCTCTGGCGCCCTCAGAGAGTCATGGCGGTTAGAGCCATACGCGGATACCGCACCGTGTCAACGGAGGCGGCGTGCGCGTTGGCCGGAACTCCTCCGTGGGATTTGGAGGCGGAAGTGCTCGCCGAAGTTTATCGGCGGACGGTTGAGTTCCGGGCGGGTAGTGGTAGTCGTCCCCCGCCCGAAGAGGTACGCGAGTGGCGTGAGGCCGCCCACCGAGCCACAATGGGTCGTTAGTCGTCCCGGCTGGAGGCTCCACGTGCTGGCTTTGCCGCCGTGGAGGCTCTCCAGTCGGTCATCATCGAGTGGGCAGGGAGGCAGCACGGGACTCTTTCCTTCCGGCTGACGCAGGTGCTTTCCGGGCATGGTTGCTTTGGCAAGTACCTGCACTCGGTTGCCGGGAGGGAATTAAGTCCCGCCTGCCACCACTGGGACTGCAGTGAGGAGTCGGCCCAGCACACGCTTGCAGTTTGTCCAGCTTGGGTAATGCAGCGTCGGGACCTTACTGCAGCCATCGGAGAGGATTTGTCACTGCCGGCCACGCTCCATGGCCGTCAGTGACAGATATTTTACCGCGGTCGCATCCTTCTGCGAAGATGTCATCTCGCAGAAGGAGGCGGCGGAACGGGCCCGGGAAGAAAGCCTACACTCGGACCTAATTCGCCGCCGGCGAACCGGGCGGCGGAGGCGCGCTTTCCAGCGCCTCATGCCGCCCTGAGTGTGGCCGCGGGCGGCTGGGACGGGTTTTCCCTTCCGCCCGCTGTAACGGCCAGCCGCAAGGAGGCGACGTCCTCGTGCGCCTGGACGCCGTCTAATTGAGGAACACACGAAGGTGGTGCCCGCGCTTTTGCTGGCAGGCGCTTGGAGGGGTCCGGATGTCTTACTAAAGTTGTTCCCGGACTCCTCCTACTTCAGGCGCAATACGGCACACCGTGTGGTTTTAGTCGGTTCAATTCCGACACACCGCCCCACTGAAAGCCCCGGTGGGGCGACGGCCTGTGGAGGTTTCCACACGAGAACTCCCTATTCTAGGAAAAGATTCTAAAATGGGCAAAACGTGATGTTTAAAGACTTAATACTGTGCCACTAACGTTAACGCCATTTAGTAAAGTGTGGAGCGAGATCGTCATATTAGTAGTTACAATATAGTATATATAAGTAGCGTAACTTTTGAAATCCTTGGTCATCACTTCATAAATTTGTCGGAATATCTACGATTCGCGGGTACAACTCTCCAGCCGGTCATCATCGAGTGGGCAGGGAGGCAGCACGGGACTCTTTCCTTCTTCTTGGACGTTCTTCAAGCGTATTTAATCTGGCAAGGATAGAATCTAGAACATCTTTAGAGATCGTTGTTCTGACATTGTTCTATTTTAACTAACACACTAAAACACTAATAAAAATGAAGACAAACGAAAAGAAAACGTTACGATACTAAATTGGACAACTTTTTTTTTGTTGTTGGTCAGGCGTACCAACAGCGGGTAGGCAATAGGGCACAATCCCACTTCTGATATAATCGAACAAGATTAAATAAAAATAAAAATATATAAATTGAACATATAATCTGAGCCTTCACAATAACTGACAATTAAATTATTAACGAATTTATATTTTAGTATCCGTAATACACGCTCCGACCGTCCGAACCAAATTGTAAGCGCACGCCGCGATGGTAATCAGGTGGAGGGCTCCCTGCTCCTCGTTCCCCACCTCGTACGATGTGGCGTGATATTCGTCCATGCCCTCTCAAATATTATATTTAAATCTAATTAAACTTTAAAAAAAAAACTTGCATTTTTTAAAAAAATACGAAGAAACTTTTATACGACCTTATACATGTATAAATACAATATGTATAGGAGGTCTACCCAACATCGAAAACATGACAAATGGTGAAGTAAAAAAGTTTTAGTAGTAGTATTATCATTTCAATTACTCATGTTTCGTTACATATGAGTCTTTAAATGTCTAGTTTTTACGATTTAAAGAAATTTCGCAAAGGAATTAGAATGGCACATTGAAAATGAATGACGAATCAAAATTAAAGACTTTTTTTAAGTCTATATAAACGTACCTATATCACAAATGTGTTAAAAATATTTTCACTTAAAGTAAACTTTTTAAAGCATATGCTTTTATTCACGGAACTGACACAACCTCATTAAAGTCCCAAAGTAGCAGGTACAGAAAACAGCACACTGTATAAAGACACTTAAATGAATGTCAACTCTTTGAAAACGCAATAACGTGTAAATCAGCTTGTATGATCAAATAAGCAAATGGCATTGAAAATCATAGTATGGTGAGTGTCGAACAAAAACACTTCATAAGACACTGTCATCTACAGCAACAAAAACGTTCCGAAAGAACTATTTATTCAAAGTATTATATTTCGTTGAACCTTCAAAATGTTTTTTCCAAGCTTTTATACATAATCCATCCGTAGAACACTATTTGAATAATTTCCGAGTTCATAAATCTAAAATTTTCATTTGAGTGGCCCTCAATGTAGTTTTCCTTTTTAAAGCACACTTTTGGTACAGCGTTGTTTAGTTTGTTTTATTTACTCTGCGAATTGCAAAAATACGTATATACGTATATTTTATTCACTTATTTATTTATTGCATTCTTCCTGCGTTGTACATTGCACGAAGTGGACTTAATGCCACGTTTTATTCTTTTTTAGAGGTTTAGTACTTGTACTATGTACATGTTACGGCGGTTATGTTTAACTTTTTCTTTATTTTATCTGTTTTTTTTTATTCATCATCTTCAATAGTTAATTATAGTGCCAAAATGTATTTCACACAGACAACTTTTAACAGCTCTTGTAAATTAAAAATATGCAATTTAAAAAAAAACTATTTTGAAAAGCCGCCGGTTTCAACCAAAAAATGCACGTAACCCTGTCAGTACTCAAGGGAAGTTTTAAAAGTCGCTCCGAACGAAATTGACGAAAATTGGATTTGTGCCCGCTCCGCCCGCTCGATGGAAATCACATTCATTTGCTACCTAACCGCTAGATGCGATTTGACAACGCTTTTACATTTATACAACTTTATGCGTTACCTATAAATTGATTTGGTTCAGTTTCAATTATGGTTAAGAGAATTATTTTTACTTTTACGTCTTATAGAAAATCATATAAAATTTCTGACAACTTCTTAACTGTAGATTATTGTGACCCTATAAAAATACTGTGTTAGATATATACTTCACATGATTTATTCATGTCAATTTTGAAAATGTCGAACAATACTCTTGTGACTATGTTTTTTATGAATAATGAATTTAACCATTACAAAGCTTATTCTACGCCATATTTTAAAACTCCATTTATGATTATCAAATGTCTATATTTTTATTATGATAACACATACGTGATATATTACAAATGAGGCGTTTCAGAATTGAGTTGCGTGATCGCAAACATAATCTTACTTAAAAGAGAAGATAATCTTTATTTTATAAGTATATTGATTTAGAAGCAGACTTTAAGTCTTTAAGTGTTTCGATAGCAACCAATGAATAGTTCATTGGTTGCTATCGAAACACTTAAAGAAATTTGGTTTATTTGTTTAACTTTTTTTTAATGTTATGTGTAAAATGAAGGAGTTGATATTCTTATTTAAAAGTAATGGAATATTTTAATTATGAAATGTATTAAAACATTTTTATTATTCGTAAAGTGCTATAGTACCCGGTTGACGGTTATAGGCTTGTGACTTATTACGTTACTGGGACCAAAATGTAGGTATTTGATACATCTCTGCCTTCCCCTTAGGGGATACAGGCGTGAGTATATGTACTTATGTATGTAAAGTACTAAACTTTTTTAACATAAGCTTTACTCCCTAACGAAGCGCCAAAGTTAAGAGTACTTTTTACAGAAAGTTATAACAAATATAGTATAAAATTTCAATGGTCTAGTCATAAGATTTAAGGTTTTGAAATTGTAATGCAATAATAATATCCATAAAAAATACGTTCATTGTGGGGATGATGTATTAATCAATTAATTAGCCTACTGGTGTACGAGTATGTAACAAAGGAATTTAAAACTACAGCTAATTGCATCTGTAATCACAGGCATACACATAGACGATTAAAAGAGTTTCGTTCTTTCAAAATCCCTATGGACAAATGTATTGCAATTAAGTACAATTATCTCCAAAATGGTTGGCATCATTACACGATGCCCATATTTTGACATCTGAAATAGCGTCCTAGGTAAAAGATAGCCAGAATACTGTCCAATATAGACTACCATATCATAGCTACCTGTTGTTCTAGAATACTCACAGCGATACAATAAAATAGAAATATGTAATGTGAATCTTAAATTAAAAGATGTGAATATACCTAACATATTATTTTACATAGATATATTATGTTACAAGTTACTATAAACTAGCTATGACAAACCATTTCGTCCGAATTAAAGCTAATCAATTCTAGACCATAAATAAGGAGGCTTATGTTTTTCTTGTATATAATTATGTGTGTGTATACATATGAATACATGAATGTTTGATGTATGTTTGAGCCTAGATTAAAAAAAAAAAGCCTAGATAGCTTGATAAATGTGAGGTATCAGTTGAATAGTCTTAATAGTAGCAGTAATTTAAAAAACTTCAACATAACGTATACGATACGATAACGATAAAGATAACTTCAGAAAAAATATTTGGAGGTTTATAATACAATGGGTTTAGTTTAGTACTTGAGCGTAAAAGTGTCACACCAAACTCGAAGATAACTTCGCTTTCGCATGTAATTTATAGCATTAGATTAGATAGCATTTGCATATGTGTACTTACTTTTGTGTTATTAGTAGTATCTTTACTAATGTAATAAAATTGAAGAGTGTTTTGGTTTGTTTATTTGTTTAAACGAGCAAATCTATGGAAAAAGAAAGAAAGAAAGAAAATATATTTATTTTGTACTCATACAAGGCAAGGATAACAAATTCATCAGACGTTATTGCGCCTGGACGCCGTCTAATTGAGGAACACACGAAGGTGGTGCCCGCGCTTTTGCTGGCAGGCGCTTGGAGGGGTCCGGATGTCTTACTAAAGTTGTTCCCGGACTCCTCCTACTTCAGGCGCAATACGGCACACCGTGTGGTTTTAGTCGGTTCAATTCCGACACACCGCCCCACTGAAAGCCCCGGTGGGGCGACGGCCTGTGGAGGTTTCCACACGAGAACTCCCTATTCTAGGAAAAGATTCTAAAATGGGCAAAACGTGATGTTTAAAGACTTAATACTGTGCCACTAACGTTAACGCCATTTAGTAAAGTGTGGAGCGAGATCGTCATATTAGTAGTTACAATATAGTATATATAAGTAGCGTAACTTTTGAAATCCTTGGTCATCACTTCATAAATTTGTCGGAATATCTACGATTCGCGGGTACAACTCTCCAGCCGGTCATCATCGAGTGGGCAGGGAGGCAGCACGGGACTCTTTCCTTCTTCTTGGACGTTCTTCAAGCGTATTTAATCTGGCAAGGATAGAATCTAGAACATCTTTAGAGATCGTTGTTCTGACATTGTTCTATTTTAACTAACACACTAAAACACTAATAAAAATGAAGACAAACGAAAAGAAAACGTTACGATACTAAATTGGACAACTTTTTTTTTGTTGTTGGTCAGGCGTACCAACAGCGGGTAGGCAATAGGGCACAATCCCACTTCTGATATAATCGAACAAGATTAAATAAAAATAAAAATATATAAATTGAACATATAATCTGAGCCTTCACAATAACTGACAATTAAATTATTAACGAATTTATATTTTAGTATCCGTAATACACGCTCCGACCGTCCGAACCAAATTGTAAGCGCACGCCGCGATGGTAATCAGGTGGAGGGCTCCCTGCTCCTCGTTCCCCACCTCGTACGATGTGGCGTGATATTCGTCCATGCCCTCTCAAATATTATATTTAAATCTAATTAAACTTTAAAAAAAAAACTTGCATTTTTTAAAAAAATACGAAGAAACTTTTATACGACCTTATACATGTATAAATACAATATGTATAGGAGGTCTACCCAACATCGAAAACATGACAAATGGTGAAGTAAAAAAGTTTTAGTAGTAGTATTATCATTTCAATTACTCATGTTTCGTTACATATGAGTCTTTAAATGTCTAGTTTTTACGATTTAAAGAAATTTCGCAAAGGAATTAGAATGGCACATTGAAAATGAATGACGAATCAAAATTAAAGACTTTTTTTAAGTCTATATAAACGTACCTATATCACAAATGTGTTAAAAATATTTTCACTTAAAGTAAACTTTTTAAAGCATATGCTTTTATTCACGGAACTGACACAACCTCATTAAAGTCCCAAAGTAGCAGGTACAGAAAACAGCACACTGTATAAAGACACTTAAATGAATGTCAACTCTTTGAAAACGCAATAACGTGTAAATCAGCTTGTATGATCAAATAAGCAAATGGCATTGAAAATCATAGTATGGTGAGTGTCGAACAAAAACACTTCATAAGACACTGTCATCTACAGCAACAAAAACGTTCCGAAAGAACTATTTATTCAAAGTATTATATTTCGTTGAACCTTCAAAATGTTTTTTCCAAGCTTTTATACATAATCCATCCGTAGAACACTATTTGAATAATTTCCGAGTTCATAAATCTAAAATTTTCATTTGAGTGGCCCTCAATGTAGTTTTCCTTTTTAAAGCACACTTTTGGTACAGCGTTGTTTAGTTTGTTTTATTTACTCTGCGAATTGCAAAAATACGTATATACGTATATTTTATTCACTTATTTATTTATTGCATTCTTCCTGCGTTGTACATTGCACGAAGTGGACTTAATGCCACGTTTTATTCTTTTTTAGAGGTTTAGTACTTGTACTATGTACATGTTACGGCGGTTATGTTTAACTTTTTCTTTATTTTATCTGTTTTTTTTTATTCATCATCTTCAATAGTTAATTATAGTGCCAAAATGTATTTCACACAGACAACTTTTAACAGCTCTTGTAAATTAAAAATATGCAATTTAAAAAAAAACTATTTTGAAAAGCCGCCGGTTTCAACCAAAAAATGCACGTAACCCTGTCAGTACTCAAGGGAAGTTTTAAAAGTCGCTCCGAACGAAATTGACGAAAATTGGATTTGTGCCCGCTCCGCCCGCTCGATGGAAATCACATTCATTTGCTACCTAACCGCTAGATGCGATTTGACAACGCTTTTACATTTATACAACTTTATGCGTTACCTATAAATTGATTTGGTTCAGTTTCAATTATGGTTAAGAGAATTATTTTTACTTTTACGTCTTATAGAAAATCATATAAAATTTCTGACAACTTCTTAACTGTAGATTATTGTGACCCTATAAAAATACTGTGTTAGATATATACTTCACATGATTTATTCATGTCAATTTTGAAAATGTCGAACAATACTCTTGTGACTATGTTTTTTATGAATAATGAATTTAACCATTACAAAGCTTATTCTACGCCATATTTTAAAACTCCATTTATGATTATCAAATGTCTATATTTTTATTATGATAACACATACGTGATATATTACAAATGAGGCGTTTCAGAATTGAGTTGCGTGATCGCAAACATAATCTTACTTAAAAGAGAAGATAATCTTTATTTTATAAGTATATTGATTTAGAAGCAGACTTTAAGTCTTTAAGTGTTTCGATAGCAACCAATGAATAGTTCATTGGTTGCTATCGAAACACTTAAAGAAATTTGGTTTATTTGTTTAACTTTTTTTTAATGTTATGTGTAAAATGAAGGAGTTGATATTCTTATTTAAAAGTAATGGAATATTTTAATTATGAAATGTATTAAAACATTTTTATTATTCGTAAAGTGCTATAGTACCCGGTTGACGGTTATAGGCTTGTGACTTATTACGTTACTGGGACCAAAATGTAGGTATTTGATACATCTCTGCCTTCCCCTTAGGGGATACAGGCGTGAGTATATGTACTTATGTATGTAAAGTACTAAACTTTTTTAACATAAGCTTTACTCCCTAACGAAGCGCCAAAGTTAAGAGTACTTTTTACAGAAAGTTATAACAAATATAGTATAAAATTTCAATGGTCTAGTCATAAGATTTAAGGTTTTGAAATTGTAATGCAATAATAATATCCATAAAAAATACGTTCATTGTGGGGATGATGTATTAATCAATTAATTAGCCTACTGGTGTACGAGTATGTAACAAAGGAATTTAAAACTACAGCTAATTGCATCTGTAATCACAGGCATACACATAGACGATTAAAAGAGTTTCGTTCTTTCAAAATCCCTATGGACAAATGTATTGCAATTAAGTACAATTATCTCCAAAATGGTTGGCATCATTACACGATGCCCATATTTTGACATCTGAAATAGCGTCCTAGGTAAAAGATAGCCAGAATACTGTCCAATATAGACTACCATATCATAGCTACCTGTTGTTCTAGAATACTCACAGCGATACAATAAAATAGAAATATGTAATGTGAATCTTAAATTAAAAGATGTGAATATACCTAACATATTATTTTACATAGATATATTATGTTACAAGTTACTATAAACTAGCTATGACAAACCATTTCGTCCGAATTAAAGCTAATCAATTCTAGACCATAAATAAGGAGGCTTATGTTTTTCTTGTATATAATTATGTGTGTGTATACATATGAATACATGAATGTTTGATGTATGTTTGAGCCTAGATTAAAAAAAAAAAGCCTAGATAGCTTGATAAATGTGAGGTATCAGTTGAATAGTCTTAATAGTAGCAGTAATTTAAAAAACTTCAACATAACGTATACGATACGATAACGATAAAGATAACTTCAGAAAAAATATTTGGAGGTTTATAATACAATGGGTTTAGTTTAGTACTTGAGCGTAAAAGTGTCACACCAAACTCGAAGATAACTTCGCTTTCGCATGTAATTTATAGCATTAGATTAGATAGCATTTGCATATGTGTACTTACTTTTGTGTTATTAGTAGTATCTTTACTAATGTAATAAAATTGAAGAGTGTTTTGGTTTGTTTATTTGTTTAAACGAGCAAATCTATGGAAAAAGAAAGAAAGAAAGAAAATATATTTATTTTGTACTCATACAAGGCAAGGATAACAAATTCATCAGACGTTATTGCGCCTGGACGCCGTCTAATTGAGGAACACACGAAGGTGGTGCCCGCGCTTTTGCTGGCAGGCGCTTGGAGGGGTCCGGATGTCTTACTAAAGTTGTTCCCGGACTCCTCCTACTTCAGGCGCAATACGGCACACCGTGTGGTTTTAGTCGGTTCAATTCCGACACACCGCCCCACTGAAAGCCCCGGTGGGGCGACGGCCTGTGGAGGTTTCCACACGAGAACTCCCTATTCTAGGAAAAGATTCTAAAATGGGCAAAACGTGATGTTTAAAGACTTAATACTGTGCCACTAACGTTAACGCCATTTAGTAAAGTGTGGAGCGAGATCGTCATATTAGTAGTTACAATATAGTATATATAAGTAGCGTAACTTTTGAAATCCTTGGTCATCACTTCATAAATTTGTCGGAATATCTACGATTCGCGGGTACAACTCTCCAGCCGGTCATCATCGAGTGGGCAGGGAGGCAGCACGGGACTCTTTCCTTCTTCTTGGACGTTCTTCAAGCGTATTTAATCTGGCAAGGATAGAATCTAGAACATCTTTAGAGATCGTTGTTCTGACATTGTTCTATTTTAACTAACACACTAAAACACTAATAAAAATGAAGACAAACGAAAAGAAAACGTTACGATACTAAATTGGACAACTTTTTTTTTGTTGTTGGTCAGGCGTACCAACAGCGGGTAGGCAATAGGGCACAATCCCACTTCTGATATAATCGAACAAGATTAAATAAAAATAAAAATATATAAATTGAACATATAATCTGAGCCTTCACAATAACTGACAATTAAATTATTAACGAATTTATATTTTAGTATCCGTAATACACGCTCCGACCGTCCGAACCAAATTGTAAGCGCACGCCGCGATGGTAATCAGGTGGAGGGCTCCCTGCTCCTCGTTCCCCACCTCGTACGATGTGGCGTGATATTCGTCCATGCCCTCTCAAATATTATATTTAAATCTAATTAAACTTTAAAAAAAAAACTTGCATTTTTTAAAAAAATACGAAGAAACTTTTATACGACCTTATACATGTATAAATACAATATGTATAGGAGGTCTACCCAACATCGAAAACATGACAAATGGTGAAGTAAAAAAGTTTTAGTAGTAGTATTATCATTTCAATTACTCATGTTTCGTTACATATGAGTCTTTAAATGTCTAGTTTTTACGATTTAAAGAAATTTCGCAAAGGAATTAGAATGGCACATTGAAAATGAATGACGAATCAAAATTAAAGACTTTTTTTAAGTCTATATAAACGTACCTATATCACAAATGTGTTAAAAATATTTTCACTTAAAGTAAACTTTTTAAAGCATATGCTTTTATTCACGGAACTGACACAACCTCATTAAAGTCCCAAAGTAGCAGGTACAGAAAACAGCACACTGTATAAAGACACTTAAATGAATGTCAACTCTTTGAAAACGCAATAACGTGTAAATCAGCTTGTATGATCAAATAAGCAAATGGCATTGAAAATCATAGTATGGTGAGTGTCGAACAAAAACACTTCATAAGACACTGTCATCTACAGCAACAAAAACGTTCCGAAAGAACTATTTATTCAAAGTATTATATTTCGTTGAACCTTCAAAATGTTTTTTCCAAGCTTTTATACATAATCCATCCGTAGAACACTATTTGAATAATTTCCGAGTTCATAAATCTAAAATTTTCATTTGAGTGGCCCTCAATGTAGTTTTCCTTTTTAAAGCACACTTTTGGTACAGCGTTGTTTAGTTTGTTTTATTTACTCTGCGAATTGCAAAAATACGTATATACGTATATTTTATTCACTTATTTATTTATTGCATTCTTCCTGCGTTGTACATTGCACGAAGTGGACTTAATGCCACGTTTTATTCTTTTTTAGAGGTTTAGTACTTGTACTATGTACATGTTACGGCGGTTATGTTTAACTTTTTCTTTATTTTATCTGTTTTTTTTTATTCATCATCTTCAATAGTTAATTATAGTGCCAAAATGTATTTCACACAGACAACTTTTAACAGCTCTTGTAAATTAAAAATATGCAATTTAAAAAAAAACTATTTTGAAAAGCCGCCGGTTTCAACCAAAAAATGCACGTAACCCTGTCAGTACTCAAGGGAAGTTTTAAAAGTCGCTCCGAACGAAATTGACGAAAATTGGATTTGTGCCCGCTCCGCCCGCTCGATGGAAATCACATTCATTTGCTACCTAACCGCTAGATGCGATTTGACAACGCTTTTACATTTATACAACTTTATGCGTTACCTATAAATTGATTTGGTTCAGTTTCAATTATGGTTAAGAGAATTATTTTTACTTTTACGTCTTATAGAAAATCATATAAAATTTCTGACAACTTCTTAACTGTAGATTATTGTGACCCTATAAAAATACTGTGTTAGATATATACTTCACATGATTTATTCATGTCAATTTTGAAAATGTCGAACAATACTCTTGTGACTATGTTTTTTATGAATAATGAATTTAACCATTACAAAGCTTATTCTACGCCATATTTTAAAACTCCATTTATGATTATCAAATGTCTATATTTTTATTATGATAACACATACGTGATATATTACAAATGAGGCGTTTCAGAATTGAGTTGCGTGATCGCAAACATAATCTTACTTAAAAGAGAAGATAATCTTTATTTTATAAGTATATTGATTTAGAAGCAGACTTTAAGTCTTTAAGTGTTTCGATAGCAACCAATGAATAGTTCATTGGTTGCTATCGAAACACTTAAAGAAATTTGGTTTATTTGTTTAACTTTTTTTTAATGTTATGTGTAAAATGAAGGAGTTGATATTCTTATTTAAAAGTAATGGAATATTTTAATTATGAAATGTATTAAAACATTTTTATTATTCGTAAAGTGCTATAGTACCCGGTTGACGGTTATAGGCTTGTGACTTATTACGTTACTGGGACCAAAATGTAGGTATTTGATACATCTCTGCCTTCCCCTTAGGGGATACAGGCGTGAGTATATGTACTTATGTATGTAAAGTACTAAACTTTTTTAACATAAGCTTTACTCCCTAACGAAGCGCCAAAGTTAAGAGTACTTTTTACAGAAAGTTATAACAAATATAGTATAAAATTTCAATGGTCTAGTCATAAGATTTAAGGTTTTGAAATTGTAATGCAATAATAATATCCATAAAAAATACGTTCATTGTGGGGATGATGTATTAATCAATTAATTAGCCTACTGGTGTACGAGTATGTAACAAAGGAATTTAAAACTACAGCTAATTGCATCTGTAATCACAGGCATACACATAGACGATTAAAAGAGTTTCGTTCTTTCAAAATCCCTATGGACAAATGTATTGCAATTAAGTACAATTATCTCCAAAATGGTTGGCATCATTACACGATGCCCATATTTTGACATCTGAAATAGCGTCCTAGGTAAAAGATAGCCAGAATACTGTCCAATATAGACTACCATATCATAGCTACCTGTTGTTCTAGAATACTCACAGCGATACAATAAAATAGAAATATGTAATGTGAATCTTAAATTAAAAGATGTGAATATACCTAACATATTATTTTACATAGATATATTATGTTACAAGTTACTATAAACTAGCTATGACAAACCATTTCGTCCGAATTAAAGCTAATCAATTCTAGACCATAAATAAGGAGGCTTATGTTTTTCTTGTATATAATTATGTGTGTGTATACATATGAATACATGAATGTTTGATGTATGTTTGAGCCTAGATTAAAAAAAAAAAGCCTAGATAGCTTGATAAATGTGAGGTATCAGTTGAATAGTCTTAATAGTAGCAGTAATTTAAAAAACTTCAACATAACGTATACGATACGATAACGATAAAGATAACTTCAGAAAAAATATTTGGAGGTTTATAATACAATGGGTTTAGTTTAGTACTTGAGCGTAAAAGTGTCACACCAAACTCGAAGATAACTTCGCTTTCGCATGTAATTTATAGCATTAGATTAGATAGCATTTGCATATGTGTACTTACTTTTGTGTTATTAGTAGTATCTTTACTAATGTAATAAAATTGAAGAGTGTTTTGGTTTGTTTATTTGTTTAAACGAGCAAATCTATGGAAAAAGAAAGAAAGAAAGAAAATATATTTATTTTGTACTCATACAAGGCAAGGATAACAAATTCATCAGACGTTATTGCGCCTGGACGCCGTCTAATTGAGGAACACACGAAGGTGGTGCCCGCGCTTTTGCTGGCAGGCGCTTGGAGGGGTCCGGATGTCTTACTAAAGTTGTTCCCGGACTCCTCCTACTTCAGGCGCAATACGGCACACCGTGTGGTTTTAGTCGGTTCAATTCCGACACACCGCCCCACTGAAAGCCCCGGTGGGGCGACGGCCTGTGGAGGTTTCCACACGAGAACTCCCTATTCTAGGAAAAGATTCTAAAATGGGCAAAACGTGATGTTTAAAGACTTAATACTGTGCCACTAACGTTAACGCCATTTAGTAAAGTGTGGAGCGAGATCGTCATATTAGTAGTTACAATATAGTATATATAAGTAGCGTAACTTTTGAAATCCTTGGTCATCACTTCATAAATTTGTCGGAATATCTACGATTCGCGGGTACAACTCTCCAGCCGGTCATCATCGAGTGGGCAGGGAGGCAGCACGGGACTCTTTCCTTCTTCTTGGACGTTCTTCAAGCGTATTTAATCTGGCAAGGATAGAATCTAGAACATCTTTAGAGATCGTTGTTCTGACATTGTTCTATTTTAACTAACACACTAAAACACTAATAAAAATGAAGACAAACGAAAAGAAAACGTTACGATACTAAATTGGACAACTTTTTTTTTGTTGTTGGTCAGGCGTACCAACAGCGGGTAGGCAATAGGGCACAATCCCACTTCTGATATAATCGAACAAGATTAAATAAAAATAAAAATATATAAATTGAACATATAATCTGAGCCTTCACAATAACTGACAATTAAATTATTAACGAATTTATATTTTAGTATCCGTAATACACGCTCCGACCGTCCGAACCAAATTGTAAGCGCACGCCGCGATGGTAATCAGGTGGAGGGCTCCCTGCTCCTCGTTCCCCACCTCGTACGATGTGGCGTGATATTCGTCCATGCCCTCTCAAATATTATATTTAAATCTAATTAAACTTTAAAAAAAAAACTTGCATTTTTTAAAAAAATACGAAGAAACTTTTATACGACCTTATACATGTATAAATACAATATGTATAGGAGGTCTACCCAACATCGAAAACATGACAAATGGTGAAGTAAAAAAGTTTTAGTAGTAGTATTATCATTTCAATTACTCATGTTTCGTTACATATGAGTCTTTAAATGTCTAGTTTTTACGATTTAAAGAAATTTCGCAAAGGAATTAGAATGGCACATTGAAAATGAATGACGAATCAAAATTAAAGACTTTTTTTAAGTCTATATAAACGTACCTATATCACAAATGTGTTAAAAATATTTTCACTTAAAGTAAACTTTTTAAAGCATATGCTTTTATTCACGGAACTGACACAACCTCATTAAAGTCCCAAAGTAGCAGGTACAGAAAACAGCACACTGTATAAAGACACTTAAATGAATGTCAACTCTTTGAAAACGCAATAACGTGTAAATCAGCTTGTATGATCAAATAAGCAAATGGCATTGAAAATCATAGTATGGTGAGTGTCGAACAAAAACACTTCATAAGACACTGTCATCTACAGCAACAAAAACGTTCCGAAAGAACTATTTATTCAAAGTATTATATTTCGTTGAACCTTCAAAATGTTTTTTCCAAGCTTTTATACATAATCCATCCGTAGAACACTATTTGAATAATTTCCGAGTTCATAAATCTAAAATTTTCATTTGAGTGGCCCTCAATGTAGTTTTCCTTTTTAAAGCACACTTTTGGTACAGCGTTGTTTAGTTTGTTTTATTTACTCTGCGAATTGCAAAAATACGTATATACGTATATTTTATTCACTTATTTATTTATTGCATTCTTCCTGCGTTGTACATTGCACGAAGTGGACTTAATGCCACGTTTTATTCTTTTTTAGAGGTTTAGTACTTGTACTATGTACATGTTACGGCGGTTATGTTTAACTTTTTCTTTATTTTATCTGTTTTTTTTTATTCATCATCTTCAATAGTTAATTATAGTGCCAAAATGTATTTCACACAGACAACTTTTAACAGCTCTTGTAAATTAAAAATATGCAATTTAAAAAAAAACTATTTTGAAAAGCCGCCGGTTTCAACCAAAAAATGCACGTAACCCTGTCAGTACTCAAGGGAAGTTTTAAAAGTCGCTCCGAACGAAATTGACGAAAATTGGATTTGTGCCCGCTCCGCCCGCTCGATGGAAATCACATTCATTTGCTACCTAACCGCTAGATGCGATTTGACAACGCTTTTACATTTATACAACTTTATGCGTTACCTATAAATTGATTTGGTTCAGTTTCAATTATGGTTAAGAGAATTATTTTTACTTTTACGTCTTATAGAAAATCATATAAAATTTCTGACAACTTCTTAACTGTAGATTATTGTGACCCTATAAAAATACTGTGTTAGATATATACTTCACATGATTTATTCATGTCAATTTTGAAAATGTCGAACAATACTCTTGTGACTATGTTTTTTATGAATAATGAATTTAACCATTACAAAGCTTATTCTACGCCATATTTTAAAACTCCATTTATGATTATCAAATGTCTATATTTTTATTATGATAACACATACGTGATATATTACAAATGAGGCGTTTCAGAATTGAGTTGCGTGATCGCAAACATAATCTTACTTAAAAGAGAAGATAATCTTTATTTTATAAGTATATTGATTTAGAAGCAGACTTTAAGTCTTTAAGTGTTTCGATAGCAACCAATGAATAGTTCATTGGTTGCTATCGAAACACTTAAAGAAATTTGGTTTATTTGTTTAACTTTTTTTTAATGTTATGTGTAAAATGAAGGAGTTGATATTCTTATTTAAAAGTAATGGAATATTTTAATTATGAAATGTATTAAAACATTTTTATTATTCGTAAAGTGCTATAGTACCCGGTTGACGGTTATAGGCTTGTGACTTATTACGTTACTGGGACCAAAATGTAGGTATTTGATACATCTCTGCCTTCCCCTTAGGGGATACAGGCGTGAGTATATGTACTTATGTATGTAAAGTACTAAACTTTTTTAACATAAGCTTTACTCCCTAACGAAGCGCCAAAGTTAAGAGTACTTTTTACAGAAAGTTATAACAAATATAGTATAAAATTTCAATGGTCTAGTCATAAGATTTAAGGTTTTGAAATTGTAATGCAATAATAATATCCATAAAAAATACGTTCATTGTGGGGATGATGTATTAATCAATTAATTAGCCTACTGGTGTACGAGTATGTAACAAAGGAATTTAAAACTACAGCTAATTGCATCTGTAATCACAGGCATACACATAGACGATTAAAAGAGTTTCGTTCTTTCAAAATCCCTATGGACAAATGTATTGCAATTAAGTACAATTATCTCCAAAATGGTTGGCATCATTACACGATGCCCATATTTTGACATCTGAAATAGCGTCCTAGGTAAAAGATAGCCAGAATACTGTCCAATATAGACTACCATATCATAGCTACCTGTTGTTCTAGAATACTCACAGCGATACAATAAAATAGAAATATGTAATGTGAATCTTAAATTAAAAGATGTGAATATACCTAACATATTATTTTACATAGATATATTATGTTACAAGTTACTATAAACTAGCTATGACAAACCATTTCGTCCGAATTAAAGCTAATCAATTCTAGACCATAAATAAGGAGGCTTATGTTTTTCTTGTATATAATTATGTGTGTGTATACATATGAATACATGAATGTTTGATGTATGTTTGAGCCTAGATTAAAAAA
The DNA here is from genome assembly GCA_947561695.1 of Tyria jacobaeae. Lineage (NCBI taxonomy): Eukaryota > Metazoa > Arthropoda > Insecta > Lepidoptera > Erebidae > Tyria > Tyria jacobaeae. The sequence goes on along the minus strand of OX387231.1, from coordinate 8,025,991 downwards.
AAAAAGCCTAGATAGCTTGATAAATGTGAGGTATCAGTTGAATAGTCTTAATAGTAGCAGTAATTTAAAAAACTTCAACATAACGTATACGATACGATAACGATAAAGATAACTTCAGAAAAAATATTTGGAGGTTTATAATACAATGGGTTTAGTTTAGTACTTGAGCGTAAAAGTGTCACACCAAACTCGAAGATAACTTCGCTTTCGCATGTAATTTATAGCATTAGATTAGATAGCATTTGCATATGTGTACTTACTTTTGTGTTATTAGTAGTATCTTTACTAATGTAATAAAATTGAAGAGTGTTTTGGTTTGTTTATTTGTTTAAACGAGCAAATCTATGGAAAAAGAAAGAAAGAAAGAAAATATATTTATTTTGTACTCATACAAGGCAAGGATAACAAATTCATCAGACGTTATTGCGCCTGGACGCCGTCTAATTGAGGAACACACGAAGGTGGTGCCCGCGCTTTTGCTGGCAGGCGCTTGGAGGGGTCCGGATGTCTTACTAAAGTTGTTCCCGGACTCCTCCTACTTCAGGCGCAATACGGCACACCGTGTGGTTTTAGTCGGTTCAATTCCGACACACCGCCCCACTGAAAGCCCCGGTGGGGCGACGGCCTGTGGAGGTTTCCACACGAGAACTCCCTATTCTAGGAAAAGATTCTAAAATGGGCAAAACGTGATGTTTAAAGACTTAATACTGTGCCACTAACGTTAACGCCATTTAGTAAAGTGTGGAGCGAGATCGTCATATTAGTAGTTACAATATAGTATATATAAGTAGCGTAACTTTTGAAATCCTTGGTCATCACTTCATAAATTTGTCGGAATATCTACGATTCGCGGGTACAACTCTCCAGCCGGTCATCATCGAGTGGGCAGGGAGGCAGCACGGGACTCTTTCCTTCTTCTTGGACGTTCTTCAAGCGTATTTAATCTGGCAAGGATAGAATCTAGAACATCTTTAGAGATCGTTGTTCTGACATTGTTCTATTTTAACTAACACACTAAAACACTAATAAAAATGAAGACAAACGAAAAGAAAACGTTACGATACTAAATTGGACAACTTTTTTTTTGTTGTTGGTCAGGCGTACCAACAGCGGGTAGGCAATAGGGCACAATCCCACTTCTGATATAATCGAACAAGATTAAATAAAAATAAAAATATATAAATTGAACATATAATCTGAGCCTTCACAATAACTGACAATTAAATTATTAACGAATTTATATTTTAGTATCCGTAATACACGCTCCGACCGTCCGAACCAAATTGTAAGCGCACGCCGCGATGGTAATCAGGTGGAGGGCTCCCTGCTCCTCGTTCCCCACCTCGTACGATGTGGCGTGATATTCGTCCATGCCCTCTCAAATATTATATTTAAATCTAATTAAACTTTAAAAAAAAAACTTGCATTTTTTAAAAAAATACGAAGAAACTTTTATACGACCTTATACATGTATAAATACAATATGTATAGGAGGTCTACCCAACATCGAAAACATGACAAATGGTGAAGTAAAAAAGTTTTAGTAGTAGTATTATCATTTCAATTACTCATGTTTCGTTACATATGAGTCTTTAAATGTCTAGTTTTTACGATTTAAAGAAATTTCGCAAAGGAATTAGAATGGCACATTGAAAATGAATGACGAATCAAAATTAAAGACTTTTTTTAAGTCTATATAAACGTACCTATATCACAAATGTGTTAAAAATATTTTCACTTAAAGTAAACTTTTTAAAGCATATGCTTTTATTCACGGAACTGACACAACCTCATTAAAGTCCCAAAGTAGCAGGTACAGAAAACAGCACACTGTATAAAGACACTTAAATGAATGTCAACTCTTTGAAAACGCAATAACGTGTAAATCAGCTTGTATGATCAAATAAGCAAATGGCATTGAAAATCATAGTATGGTGAGTGTCGAACAAAAACACTTCATAAGACACTGTCATCTACAGCAACAAAAACGTTCCGAAAGAACTATTTATTCAAAGTATTATATTTCGTTGAACCTTCAAAATGTTTTTTCCAAGCTTTTATACATAATCCATCCGTAGAACACTATTTGAATAATTTCCGAGTTCATAAATCTAAAATTTTCATTTGAGTGGCCCTCAATGTAGTTTTCCTTTTTAAAGCACACTTTTGGTACAGCGTTGTTTAGTTTGTTTTATTTACTCTGCGAATTGCAAAAATACGTATATACGTATATTTTATTCACTTATTTATTTATTGCATTCTTCCTGCGTTGTACATTGCACGAAGTGGACTTAATGCCACGTTTTATTCTTTTTTAGAGGTTTAGTACTTGTACTATGTACATGTTACGGCGGTTATGTTTAACTTTTTCTTTATTTTATCTGTTTTTTTTTATTCATCATCTTCAATAGTTAATTATAGTGCCAAAATGTATTTCACACAGACAACTTTTAACAGCTCTTGTAAATTAAAAATATGCAATTTAAAAAAAAACTATTTTGAAAAGCCGCCGGTTTCAACCAAAAAATGCACGTAACCCTGTCAGTACTCAAGGGAAGTTTTAAAAGTCGCTCCGAACGAAATTGACGAAAATTGGATTTGTGCCCGCTCCGCCCGCTCGATGGAAATCACATTCATTTGCTACCTAACCGCTAGATGCGATTTGACAACGCTTTTACATTTATACAACTTTATGCGTTACCTATAAATTGATTTGGTTCAGTTTCAATTATGGTTAAGAGAATTATTTTTACTTTTACGTCTTATAGAAAATCATATAAAATTTCTGACAACTTCTTAACTGTAGATTATTGTGACCCTATAAAAATACTGTGTTAGATATATACTTCACATGATTTATTCATGTCAATTTTGAAAATGTCGAACAATACTCTTGTGACTATGTTTTTTATGAATAATGAATTTAACCATTACAAAGCTTATTCTACGCCATATTTTAAAACTCCATTTATGATTATCAAATGTCTATATTTTTATTATGATAACACATACGTGATATATTACAAATGAGGCGTTTCAGAATTGAGTTGCGTGATCGCAAACATAATCTTACTTAAAAGAGAAGATAATCTTTATTTTATAAGTATATTGATTTAGAAGCAGACTTTAAGTCTTTAAGTGTTTCGATAGCAACCAATGAATAGTTCATTGGTTGCTATCGAAACACTTAAAGAAATTTGGTTTATTTGTTTAACTTTTTTTTAATGTTATGTGTAAAATGAAGGAGTTGATATTCTTATTTAAAAGTAATGGAATATTTTAATTATGAAATGTATTAAAACATTTTTATTATTCGTAAAGTGCTATAGTACCCGGTTGACGGTTATAGGCTTGTGACTTATTACGTTACTGGGACCAAAATGTAGGTATTTGATACATCTCTGCCTTCCCCTTAGGGGATACAGGCGTGAGTATATGTACTTATGTATGTAAAGTACTAAACTTTTTTAACATAAGCTTTACTCCCTAACGAAGCGCCAAAGTTAAGAGTACTTTTTACAGAAAGTTATAACAAATATAGTATAAAATTTCAATGGTCTAGTCATAAGATTTAAGGTTTTGAAATTGTAATGCAATAATAATATCCATAAAAAATACGTTCATTGTGGGGATGATGTATTAATCAATTAATTAGCCTACTGGTGTACGAGTATGTAACAAAGGAATTTAAAACTACAGCTAATTGCATCTGTAATCACAGGCATACACATAGACGATTAAAAGAGTTTCGTTCTTTCAAAATCCCTATGGACAAATGTATTGCAATTAAGTACAATTATCTCCAAAATGGTTGGCATCATTACACGATGCCCATATTTTGACATCTGAAATAGCGTCCTAGGTAAAAGATAGCCAGAATACTGTCCAATATAGACTACCATATCATAGCTACCTGTTGTTCTAGAATACTCACAGCGATACAATAAAATAGAAATATGTAATGTGAATCTTAAATTAAAAGATGTGAATATACCTAACATATTATTTTACATAGATATATTATGTTACAAGTTACTATAAACTAGCTATGACAAACCATTTCGTCCGAATTAAAGCTAATCAATTCTAGACCATAAATAAGGAGGCTTATGTTTTTCTTGTATATAATTATGTGTGTGTATACATATGAATACATGAATGTTTGATGTATGTTTGAGCCTAGATTAAAAAAAAAAAGCCTAGATAGCTTGATAAATGTGAGGTATCAGTTGAATAGTCTTAATAGTAGCAGTAATTTAAAAAACTTCAACATAACGTATACGATACGATAACGATAAAGATAACTTCAGAAAAAATATTTGGAGGTTTATAATACAATGGGTTTAGTTTAGTACTTGAGCGTAAAAGTGTCACACCAAACTCGAAGATAACTTCGCTTTCGCATGTAATTTATAGCATTAGATTAGATAGCATTTGCATATGTGTACTTACTTTTGTGTTATTAGTAGTATCTTTACTAATGTAATAAAATTGAAGAGTGTTTTGGTTTGTTTATTTGTTTAAACGAGCAAATCTATGGAAAAAGAAAGAAAGAAAGAAAATATATTTATTTTGTACTCATACAAGGCAAGGATAACAAATTCATCAGACGTTAGTGCCAACAAGTACCACTGTATGAGACAAAAATGGACGTTAGCTCAGCTTTGTGCTACCTCGTAAGAAGCAGCGCTGGTATTATGCTAACACCTAGTGAATGTCACGGACAGAGAGCCATCTTATTGGTATATATGTATATATATATGTAAGAGTGAGTGAGAGAGAAAGAGTACCTATATAGAGTATACATAAGCAACTTAATCAATGCTTACTAAATTACAGATTATGTAAATTACATTATTATGTGTATATATGTATGTATAATTGTGTATATTTAAAATATACTAATTATCCGAAAATTATACGAAAAACAAGTAAGATTCCTTAAATTAATTTAGTATTTAATATAGAACATTTACAGATATCGTCGAAAACTAATTACATCGACAGTGACACTTCTCCAATGTACTGTACTCGGCGCAAATTCATCGATTCCACGTCTTTGCAAGATAATAAAATCAATGCCATCTTACATATAAACAATATATTTTATTTTTATTTTCCTATGCAATAAGACACAATAAGTACAATGATGTCATTACAAGGTAGTGGGGACTGGTAAACTGGTTTCCGAGCTAGGTAAGAACCTGTGTTATGAATAGCCAGGCTTCCCTATCATAAAGAAAAACACCGTTTTATACTACGCTATGCAAAATCGTACCCAAACGGGAGTAGACAGAGGACTATCAAATTCAAATTAATTCGTCATCGTAAGTACACACAGCGTCACCGCAACTATAGGTTGCCTCGTCAAATGTGAAATAAATTTTAAAAAGATAAAATAATTAAATACCTGACTGTGTTGATCTATAACCAACCGATTCCAAATGGTTGATTCTCATGAGAAGAAAACGGGCTACCAATCGCATGACCAATCTTTTAAATCACCAGGTAGGTATTACAAATATTTGTATACAACATATACTATTCAATAAAACACTATTTTATCCTGTGCTATTATGTTGCTAAAAGTAACTAAACTAAAATTAGGATATTTAAATATATATACTAATATAATATGCTGATATACTAATATAATAATATGTAACGTACTAATAAACATTCTACTATTAAAATAAGAAAAAAAAGACTAATCTGGCTGTTCCGATATCAGTCACGAATTTTTCTAACTGCGTATGCTTCAGAGCTGAGTCTCTTCAACAATTTATCAAAAAGCTTCAAGTCAAGAGTAATGCCTAAAAATTGTGTGGTATCCACTAGTTCCAATTCATATTCTTTAATAGTGATCTTACTTTTTACCTATTTAACGACTGAGATAAATAAGTAAAAAGTGAGATCTTTTCTTCTCAGTAAAAGTAAGTGTCGCTTTGAGAGTAAAAAAATAATGAAATTCGAAGCAAAAGAAGAAATATGTATCTAAAGGAGTTGTTAGGCTTAGAATCTATATCAAATAAAAAAATATATTCAGTTGCGGGTGTCCATGGGCGGCGGTAGTCACTTACCATCAGGTGACCCGTCTGCTCGTTTGCCCCCTATCGCATAAAAAAAAAATAATAATAAATAAATCCAGTGAATGATAAGCAAACAGAAGTTCATTTTTTAAATTTTCATAGCTCGTGGTGGTTTTAGGAATTGCAACAATTTTTTTAATTGCCACCTTTTCATTCCAATGTAAAAAAGAATTTTGTTGATTTTTTTATCTGTAAATATATTATCTATGCAAGTTGCTGTACCAGCTGTTATTCGTGTAGGCTCCTAAAACAGGTTTTTCAGATTACACGATTGAAATAGCGCCCTGAACTTAGTTGTAAAACTGGAATTTTCTAACATATAAATATTTAAGTCACCACAACCTTGACGTTTTTTAGGTTAAGTTACTTCCTGTGAGATATTAATTTTTCATAATACACTTAAAACAATCAGACAAATCTGAAGGAGGTATCTATGTATACAGTACTTACTCTTGTCTTTTTCTGTCCATCCTAAGGTTGCCTGGCAGAAATTGCATTTAGCGATAAGGCCGCCCATTGTACATTTCTATTCTGCATAAGTACTGTAAATTTTTGTTTTAAGGTGTACAATACAGTATATTCTATTATATTCTATTCTATTCTACTTATAATGAAATCCTTAAGTTGTATGCAGGCTATTTCTACAGTCCGCTCAACAAATAAACTAACAGTATCATGGCGCTGTTTAAATTGATTGATTTATAAGTATCTTATATCCACCATATATTGCATTATCTCAGCTGCCAACCTGGTGGTGCTTAAAACTGAGCTGGTTGTTAGAACAATAATAAAAGAATTATCGAAAGGTTGTTAAAATGCTAGGAATTGTGTATGTGTGAGTGTGAGCGTGTGTGTAAGGTGCATGTAAAAAATATTTTTGATAACTGTACCTCTAACGAACGTAAGTCTTAGTAAACGAGCGAAGTGACATAATAGACACTCACGTTGGCAATCTAACAACATTTTCACAGATTCCTTTAAGAATAAAAGGAAAAATCGATCGTGTTTGATTTTTGTCTACATTGCTTCTAATCTCATATTTAAAACGTTTTCTTTTGATTTTATCTCAGGCAGAAAAAGTCACAGCCGTACAATTATTTTCTCGAAGCCAATCAGAACATTTTCAACCATTTTCAATGTGGGTAAACCTTGAAGTCTGAATTTTAGTGATCAAGAGGACATAACACTGTAACTATATAAATCTGTAGATGACTAGTGTAGTGTAGTGAATTGTACTCGAATAACTAATCCAAGTTAATTTACCCAAATTTTTTAACTCACTCACAAATCATCAAAACTCTCTTCTCTCAAATTTACTATTGGAGTTGATATATGATGACAGAAGTTTAAAATACGCCAGTGAATTTACAATAATTCAATCGGGAAATTAAATGTCTGTCGCAATAACTCTCAGGTAACAAATGCTCAAGATAATAAATGAATGGATTAAGACATGGCCGAAATGACATTCCAGTTATAACGTAAATTGTCGTTAAACAGTTTTAATTTTGATTTTAAGTGGAAAAAATCCACTTTCATTCTTTTTTTCTACGTGGATTTATATTTCAACTTGTGTTTACAGTTTTCAATATAACTCATTAGAGTGGAATTGGGATGCTTATATAGGCAATAAACACTTATTTAGGTCAATTCTCCCCATTAATTAAAAATAAATCATACGTCAGTATGTTTTTTTGCTAGACACGAAAAATATCACCGGAAAAAAACTTCCGTAACAGCCTACGTGACTGTTTAAAATTTATTTACAATATATAAAACAGAAATATAAAATAAAACATTCAAGTAGCCGTGCAGACCTCACTGACCAATTATTTGAGACGTTGATGGCCTTATTTGAAAGGTTTAATGACAGTATAGTAAGCTCGTGACGTAAGTACATATGTAAGGATAAAAACAAGTGGCAGGCGGTTGTCTCTGCTCACCCCGATGGGAGAAAGGCGTGAGCTTATTTAACATTGGTGCTATTAAGTAAAACTAGTTCTCTCAAGACCTATCTAAGAAAAACATGAACTATAACAGTTGATTCCACTCGATGTCATTTATATAATCGGCTTTCACCAACGACCGTCTGACAAGGATCTCAAATGCTTATAAGCCCCGAAGGGAACGTGAACTCTTACTTATTCTTATCATAACAAGATTTTTATTACAGCTGCTTTCTTTACAAATTGCGTGCTTCACTATACTTTTTGTACTTTATTACAGTTGGGTTTTTTATGCAGTGAAGTAGTACTTAATTAAAGTACGATGGTTACCTTTTTCTATTAATATTCAAAATATGTACCACCTCCTCCCATGAGTGATCGTGGTTTAATATTGATTAATCCCTCGTTATTTGGATGTGTGTGTGAATGTGTCTTTCGCAATGCGCCTCCTTTTATTACAGTCTTTTTTATTAGAAAAGGCCAACAAGTCGGTGATCAACCATGTGACCGCCGTTTACCACTTGTCCTTAGACAACAAGGATTAGAAATTGGAAATACCATTAGTACCACTGTATATTAGAGTTACTAAATTAGGTAATGGCTTTTTGATAGCCCCACTGACTAGCTAACTAACTGGTAACGGTTAAGAATCTAGCCATTTAACCGCAGTCGGGTGTGTGTAGTCATTATGTAAAAACGATTATACAATAAATGAGTATTTAAGTGTACTTGAAATATATCTGAATTAAAGTGTTGGGACAAAAAAAAATGTATTCAGTATGCTATATTAATAAGAAACAGCAAATTTATGTATTCTATAAATTGACTGTAAATTAAATAGAAAAATAATAATTATAAGATTGTTATAAATTAGTCTCTGATTGACATGATTTACTAGCAAATGTAGCATTTTCTTCTTCCCTTGTTGATATACATCATCTTGTTAAAATACATGGTTTCTGTGTTATATTAGACGAGCAAAAATTGTAGCGAAAATTCGTTATATCATAAATCTTGGAGTTGGCTGTATTAAATTAATAGTGCGGAACACCATTTGCATAATTGTTGTACGATATTAACCCCTTATTAGTTATGCAAATACAATTTAATATTAAGAGTAAGGATAATACAGATACAACTGAGAATAAGCGTTTAAACTGGCGTATTTGTTATTTAGACGTGTTTCTATATTTTGCTCTATAGTCCTTTTGCGCCCATTGTACAATACATTTACTATACGATCGATTGTTTATAAATGTGGTGTATAAGTAAGAATAGTATAATTAGTAGTATTATTGAATATAGAGGAAGTAAGTAGAAAAATTAATGATGGTATAAATAAATCAAACTATTAGATATCAAGAATTTAAAGTAAAAAAAAAACTAACTACTTTTTTAACATGAACTGATATTTAAATATGATATAAATGACTATTAAATCAGTGCCCACTTTGTCACTTCATTATCGAGTGGCCGTCCTTCGTCGACTCATTAACATTTTATATTTTATAACCGCAAGTTTTTGGTTAGTTACGGTTTATTAATGCACGTTTATATTTGTTGCTTTTTTGCAAAGTTACTTATTTCATCATAACTTTAAAATTTAATCTTTGTGGGGGTTCCTATAAAGTGAGAAATATCTTAAACTGTTAAACCGCTTTTAAAAACTTCTTAGTTTTACTAAAAGACACTACATACTAGTTAATTATTTTATATATTCAACTTGAATGACGCCAACTCGATTACACATGACTACTTAGGAGTAAAAGGCTGTACTGTACACTCCATCCACTGGACACTTTGTCTATACTTAAATTATCCATCCATCAAAAAAAATGTATGTTTTTGCTCAGCTATATCACCATAAATATAGATTGAACTCAATGGAAGTATAAAAATAGAAAAAAAAAGTATGCAAACATGCCAATTTACATACTTTTGCATGTAAACACGCGATGAAAGGTTTCGTTCATGTTATAATTTAATCGGTTTTGATGTCGTGTTTATTTATCGTTGTCGTTGTCGAAATCAAAGAGTGACGTTAAAGGATATGGACTATGTAAATAAATCTGGACGTTGATTGAAATTGTTTGGTCTTACAAAATATATTTTATCCTGTAAATTACGTTGCTATAAATTCAACCGTATTATGCTGAAGCATGAATTGCAGCCAAAAGTTGCAGATAATGCCGAAATGCAGTTAGCTTTGAAGCTTCGAAATCTTTTTTATTTATTGGAGTAGGTGTTTGTGTTACCTGACGGGAAGTGATGATGAACATGAAAACGGTACACGCCAACAAAAATAAACCTATTCACTCTACACTTGAAGTTTCCAGGATTACAGTTAGCAGGAAAAATAGACGCTGACAAATCATTGCAAATCTTGACGACTCTAACCAAGAGTAAGTATAATATGAATTAAAATGACTTGTAACGTTTAGTTTATGAAATACATAAAAAGTACAGTAAAAAAGTAAAGAAAATCAATTTTATGAGATATTCACTATCAATCTATGTTTCTGACAGATTTAAAAATGTACGAATGTACCCCTCATCACCTTCAAAGGCGGATAGCCCACTTATGAAACTTGAGTTGCAGATGTCCATGAATGTCGATTATCACTTACCATCCGGTGACCCGTCCGTTCACTTATTTTTCTTATTTATTGAAATATGAGTTTGTCTTCCAACTCACGTGCTTTGAAGTAACAATGAAAACGAAGATGCAAAAAGATGAGTTGACAAAGCGTTTATATCAACTTTAAGGTGTTTTGCCGACAAAAGAATTTAAAGTCTGCGTCTAGTAGACTGATACAGGAATAGTGAGGGTTTAAATGAGTTCAAACAGAGCTTTCGCACGCTTGGCAAAATTCTATATAAACAAGAAAAGCAGGCGACTTAAAAAAGTCACATTATGCTTAGTCCCGTTACGCAAACCTTTGGCAGTGCGCACAGCACACATAAATATCTAGTTATCTATCTATCTCTAGTTAGAAGGCCGGTGGTCAAAAAATGAGTCTCATTAAGCTGCATGTGATCTTTTAAAGACTCTGTTTTGAATGGATCCGGGTGTCTTTGAGGCATTAAGTGTTATTATTTTGTTATCATGAATGAAACGAAATAAAACGACAAATGTATACCTTAATTGATCAACCTTTTTGTATGTTAATCTATCGGATTCGCTGTTATAATCTGCATGCCTATTTTTTCGATGTTTTGTAAAGTTAAATCAGTGCAATAAAGAGTATATCTATTGCTTTTTTTTTTGCTTATTATAGACCAGTTTATAAGTAAATATTGGCTGATATTGTTTTTATCGCGAGTTTGTTCAAATAATGAAATTATGTTTATATCAATTTGGAGCACAGGTTACCTCTCGGATACCTTTACTAGCAATATAGTGATCATTCATAGGTATAACTCCTTTGTGCGATTTATTATACTTTTACTAATACGTCACTAAGCTACCTCAGAAACCTTTTTTTGCATTTGAACTTCTCGTGATAACAATTTATGATCCTATATTGAACACCAACCGCCTATGTAATAAAATCTAGTTATTAATATATTATGTCATTAAATAAAACAAAGATACTTCTACTTCTTCTAGGGCAGATGCCTTCAAAGGCCTGCGTCAGCCGTCATAACATCGGGTTTAAAAGAAGTGCAGGGTTTCATAAAGGTGGACACCAATTTGTGCAAGTAGTGCTATTAAAATCCACATACATACACACTCTCAAGCCTGTATCTCTAAAGGGGTAAGCAGAGGTGTAATTAATGCCAACATTTTACTGATTATAAGTTAGTCTCATTTACGTAATATGGAGCAAGCCTATTGCCGTCATCCCGGCAATTTTGGGAAAATTGGTGTATATTGTCAGGAAAGAGAGGAAAAAAAGGCAGGAATGGAATATTACGTATATATATGGAGAGGCATTGGGGACTATAAGCAATAATTCAAGCAAGTCAGGGTCGCATACCCATAACTCTAGCTGGCTGGTGGCGGGAACTCCAAAAAAAAAGCCAAAATCTTCAAACATTATTAGAAAGCTTGGACTCCTAATTCCAAATTCCAGTTACAGGCACGCTACCCCAATCCGTTTAAACTATTACACTCTCCAATCCATACGTATTAGAAAAAATCTTCCCATCTATAACCTTGACTTTCACTAACCTTTTCCTTTTAATATACCTACTTTTAACTTTCTTACCTTTTAACTAATTTGCAGTTTTGAGGTATTTCAGAAATAAGACGCCTCTGATCTAAATAGGAATCTGCTATGCCCTATGTCTTTGATAAAAAACAACGAATTTTGTATCCCTCTAACAGAGGAAGACGATTGTCAAAGGTCTTCAAGTTAACAACCTGAGTGTATTATGTTAAGTGGCTAAAACTTGTCAAATCATGGTAATCCAGATAATCCAATTTTGTCCAATATTTACTTTCACTTTGGAATAAGTGGATAAGTGTAAGAGAAGAATAATCTTAGAAGTACCGACTTAAGTTTATTAAAAAGTTGCTTCTTTTTTCTGCTTTGTATAAAAAAGTGTGTGTTTTTTTTTGTCAATATTAATTTCAAGAACGTTGTTTATGTTTAGTTAAAAAAAGCAGAATAATTACATATGCACTTAAAAGGAATGTGATAAAGTTAATAGTAGCCAGCAAATTTCCAACTGTGAATTCACACAATCTGGCTGTCTGTTATTCTATGTTCCGAAATCACACGAACTCAAGTTTAACTTTTTAACTCAAGCTTTTAAGACTAAGGTTTTTTTTTTTATTTTAAAAGACAATTTCTGGGGGCTTTACAAACATATGTATGTAATGAATTACTGAATTTTATACACGATCGGGGATAAGCCAGAGCAGTACCTTAGGAAATAAGGACGCCTATTTCTGATCATAATCAATCATTAAATTTACTCAAATTTACCAAATGTTCTCTCTAGGGCGCAATGTCTCGTGTATGCTGATGACCTCAAGTTGTTTCTTGCAATACCCGAAATTAAGGATTGTGCAGCACTATATAACATTAATGCAGTGGTGGAATGGAGCAAGGAATTGCTATTTAACACGTTAAAATGTAAACTTTACCCCGTCTCGGTCCCCGATTATAACGACTTATGAAATATCGGGTGCTCAGCTCAAACGTTTCACAACAGTACGTGATCTCGGGCTAACCCTTGACTACAAACCTTACTTCCATGAATATGTTTAAGGAATCAGCAAGGCCGTTAGCAGATGTTTAGTTTTGATAATCAGAACTGATGCATACGTACATATTACATTAGACTATAATGCGGTTATTATATATTTGTAATTTTCATGTAAATAATAATATTGAAATATATGTGTATAAGAATATTCAAAATCATATCTTTGACATAACATGTGAGCGTCTTGGTGCATAAACTGTAAGCTTATATTGTTTAAATAAATAAATGCATAATTGATTGAATTAAGGTAAAGAGGTGAAAGCAATTAGGGCACTGAACACTACACTTGTAGGCAAGTCAAATTCAAGTTAAGACAAGATTTGATTTGATTTGATAGAATTACTTGGAAGATCATTTTATTACAAATGCAGTAAATTCGTTTGTATTTCATTTGATAGAATTACTTTTAAGGTCATTTTATTACAAATATAGTCAATTAGTTTTTATTCGATTCGGTACAACTACTTGGAAGTTATTTTATTATACATACAGTTAATTAGTTTTTTATGATTTGTTAAAATTACTTGGAAGATAATTTTATAAAAAAAAAGATAATTCGTTTTTATTCGATTCGAAGAAAGTACTTGGAAGATCATTTTATTATAAATACCTACAGTAAATTCGTTTTTATTCGATTTAATAGAATTGCTTTGAAGATCATTTTATTATAAATACCTACAGTAAATTCGTTTTTATTCGATTTAATAGAATTGCTTTGAAGATCATTTTATTATAAATACCTACAGTAAATTCGTTTTATTCGATTTAATAGAATTGCTTTGAAGATCATTTTATTACAAATATAATTAGTTAGTTTTGATTTAGAGAGCCATGCTTGGCTCTTTTGACGGTTGTCACTTACCATCAGGTGACCTGTCTGTTCATCTGTCCGCCTATAATTAAAAAAAATACTATAGAATGATCACTGTTATGTTAAATTTATTTTATTTATTATTTTAATTTTTCAGTTTTAGAGCCATACTTGGCACGAATGGGCGGGCTCGACCGGTGCGATACCACGGTCTTACAGAAAACCGGTTGTGAAGTAACGCTTGCGTTGCATTTCCCCGAATTGAGTGAGGTTTCCGGAGGCCCAATTCCCCCTCCCCCTTTTCTCTCCCCTCATCTCTTTTCTCCTTTTTTCCATCTCCTCATCCCTCCTCTCTTCTTTCCGCTCCCTGCATCCCCCATCCCTTATCACCCTCAAAGGCAGGCAGCGCACTTGCGACTCTTGAGTTGCAAGTGTCCATGTGTTTAGAAGTGGATTGTTAATAGGTATTTTTTTTTGCTTGTCATTTATCAAGGAAACCACGAGTAGAATTATACAGTTGTTTATTGCAGATCGGTCAGAGCGTAAGAGTTTAGTACAATACAATGTTATATGATCGTTGGCAGCTATAAAAAGGATATACAATGCAGCCAACATAATTAAACTAAGATGTTGTGTTACCAACATATTGGCCAGGGCGACAAATGGGTTAATAATAATCCTATAATAAAGTTTTAACAACCCTAGAAAGATATACAAGTACTTAAAACAAACAAGTACAATGCTTAGACAAACATAAGGCTTGACAGATTAAAAAGGATTGACAGTTTAAAAAGGATTACATCAAAATATTGTTACAGCTACACAGCCACTAAAGTCAAATTGAAAAACTAAACTTGTAACAATTTGTATATAAATAGTTCTGAAATACTACACATTTGACATGTGTTACATATTAAGTTCAAAAGAACATTTTGCCCTTACACTTGCGACCTTAAATTAGAAGTTTAAACTTTATAAGTGAATGAACTAAACTATAGTTAAAAAAAAATATATTTATGCTTACTTATACATCTACAAAACAATATAAGTAGATAACGTATATGACACAGTCAGTCTTAACTTCTACTACTCTAACCATCTTATCAGTAGTCCCTGGAAAGACTTGCGTAACTCTGGCCATAGGCCAATACAAAGGGGCTAGATTATCATCCTTTAATATAAAAAGAGAGCCTATCTTAATATTAGGAAAAACATCATTCCACTTAGGGCGAGATTGTAATATATTAAGATAGTGTTTACACCATTGTTTCCAAAATGAATGTTTAAGATTGTTACAAACGTTCCAAGACTTTAATCTAGAAATGGATGCATTTTCTTGTTCAGGATATGAATTTAGAGGTGATCCTATGAGAAAATGTCCAGGGGTGATACATGAAAAATCATTTACATCTGCAGACAATGGCATGAGAGGTCTGCTATTTAATACAGCCTCTATTTGACACAAAAGTGTATTAAGTTCTTCATATGTAAGTGAAGAAGTTTGCACAATTCTCTTTAAATGATATTTCATACTCTTGACTCCCGCTTCCGCGAGTCCAGCAAATGTTGGAGAATAACAAGGCAAAAAATGAAAGTTAAACCCTTTTGTGCAGCGAAGTCATATATTTGTTTCTGATGCATTTGACAATTTTGTAATTTATACAGCTCATCAAGCTATGTTTTAGCACATTTAAATGTTGATGCATTATCTGAATAAATATCAGTAGGTAGTCCTCTACGAGAAACAAACCTTTTGAGACAAGCAAGAAACGTTTCAGTTTTTAGATCTGAGGCTAACTCAAGGTGCCTTTATCACAAAACACACAAAGAGGCAAACATAATTTGTAATGATTGGCCTTTATCACAAAACACACAAAGAGGCAAACATAATTTGTAATGATTGGCTTTCTGATTCTAGCTACCTTAACTGAAATATGACCTGCAAATTCCATGCCTATTTTTTGAAAAGGGCGACAGATATTTACTCTATCTGCAGGTAAACTGCCCATCAGTTGTTTGGCTGATTCTGCCTTTAATCTAAAGCAAGTAATGCATTTATGTAAAACATTTTTTACCTTTTTTTTTTTTTCCTCGTGTGGAAACCCCCTCGGGCCGTCATTCCACCGGGGTTTTCGGTGGAACGGTGTGTCGGAATCGAACCGACTAAAACCACACGGTGTGCCATGCTGCGCTTAAAATAGGAGGAATTCGGGAACAGCTTCATTAAGACATCCGGACCCCTCCTAGCGCCTGCCCGCACTATGCGGGCACCACCTACGGGTAACCTATCAATAAGGCGACGTCCAGACACACGCGGACGCAGACGTCACCCCCTCGCGGCTGGCCAAACGGCGGATGGAGGGGAAAACCCGTCCCGACCACCCGCGGCCACACTCAGGGCGGCATGAGGCGCTGGTAGGCTCGCCTCCGCCACCCGGTTCGCGTGGAGGTCATCCTCCCGGGCCCGCTCCGCCGCCTCCTTCTGCGAGATGACCTCCTCGCAGAAGGTTGCGACCGCGGTAAAACTTCTGTCGCTACCGACCATGGAGCGTATGATGGCCGGTAGCGAGAGATCCTCTCCGATGACTGCAGTGAGGGCCCGACGCTGCGACGCCCAGGCGGGACAATCTGCAAGTGTGTGCTGTGCAGAGTCCTCACTGCAGTCGCAGTGATGGCAGGCGGGACTCAATTCCCTCCTAGCAACCGAATGCAGGTACTTCCCGAAGCAGCCGTGCCCGGAAAGCACCTGTGTCAGTCGGAAGGAAACTCCTGCCCACTCGATAATGACCGGCTGGAGTGCCTCCACGGTGGTAAAACCAGCACGTGGAGCCTCCAGCCGGGACGACCAACGAGCCATCGTGGCCCGGCGGGCGGCCTCACGCCACTCGCGTACCTCATCGGGCGGGGGTCGACTGCCACTACCCGCCCGGAACTCAGCCGTCCGCCGATAAACTTCGGCGAGCACTTTCGCCTCCAAATCCCACGGGGGAGTTCCAGCCAACGCGCATGCCGCCTCCGTTGATATGGTGCGGTATCCGCGTATGGCTCTAACCGCCATAACCCTAATCTGGGGACGCCAGAGGCGCGCCCTATTCTGGTTATCAAGAGCCTCCGCCCACACCGGCGCACCATACAGTGCCATTGACCGGAAAATCCCCGTGTATAGCTGCTTTTTTGCTACACTGGGTCCACCCAAGTTGGGTAAAAGTCGCCCAAGGGCGGACGCAGTGCCGACCAGCTTCGGTGCAAGCTGTTGGAAGTGCTCGTCGAAGCGCCACCTACCGTCAATTATCAGGCCCAGATATTTTATATGGGCCCGAATCGGTACGAGGACCGAGTTGACCACAATTGAGGAACCTGGGGGTGGACCACGACGGGGCATATGGAATAAAAGGGCCTCCGTCTTGTCCAGGGCCACCCGCAAACCCAGCGCCTCGATGCGGCTGACTACCAGAGATACTCCCCTGGTAGCCAAGCGCGACGCCTCTTGATAGTTCGCCCCCCGGGCTGTGACCAATGTGTCATCAGCGTAACAGATTACGCCCAGCCCGGGGAGAAAGGTACCTCGAAGGGCCCAGTCGTACCCCATGTTCCACAGGAGTGGTCCAAGAACAGACCCCTGTGGAACACCGCACGACATAGGCCGACGTCTCAAGAAACATTTTTTACCTGTCTCATTCCCTGTACAATCCAAAACCTTTGGTTAATTGATGACAATACTAGTCTAGGTCCAGCATGCAGATTTTTAACATGTTCATTTTCAATTATTAACTCTGTAATCCGTGACTCTTGAGGTAAGAGTATTGGATGTTTCTGTGAATAGGAAATAGAAGCATTATGTAACCTGCCTCCTACTCGCAGAAGACCATTGCCATCAACAAATGGACTCAAAGGCTTTAAATTACCTTTAACAATTAAATTCTTAGATTTTAAGGCATTAAAATCATCTTTGTAATATTTAAGTTGCTCATGTTTAACAATTAATAACAATGAGTTACTTAATTCTTCACTTGTCAAGTAACAAAGTTTAGTTTTATTATTTTTTGACCTTACATTTTGAACAAAGCGTAGTAAGTAAGCTAAGACCCTTTGCATCTTATTAATATTAGAATGATTATTTAGAAATTCCAATGTTAGATTCTGGTCATCAGTAGAAAGAGAACAAACTATAGCATTGAAGGATGTGGAGGCACCTTTGGTTTCAGGTAAGTGGCTTGGAATAGCTAAATTTAGCTCTGGCTCATACTTACATGTATGCAACAACTTTGGACCCTTCAACCATAATGGATGTTGCTCTAACTGATGAGGTAAGACACCTCTGCTAAGACAGTCAGCAGGGTTCTCACTAGTACCTATGTAAGCCCATGTGAATCTATGAGATAGCTCTAAAAGTATCTTTACTCTATTTGCTACATATGCACTGAGCTTTATCAATGGCGTTTTGATCCAAGCTAAAACAATTTGAGAATCGGAGTGCAAAATAACTTCATCGATTTTTAGTTTTAGTGATAATGTATCATGGACTCGAGTGACTAATTTAGAAAACAATACTGCAGCAATTAGCTCTAGGCGTGGAACAGTCATGTCTTGTTTAATTGGATTGATGCGACTTTTTGAACAGAGCAAAGAAACCTTTATACTACCACTTTCATTGACAACTCGTAAATAAACACAGCAACCATAGGCAGTATTTTTTGATGCATCTGCATAACCTATGATCTGTATCAAATTTGTGTTGTGTAAATTTGTGTATCGTGGCACATTTATCGGTGTTATGTTAAGTAAACTATTATAAAACTCTCGGCATGAATGTGAAATCTTATCATTGGGGGTACTGTCCCAATCAATCTTAGCTAGCCATAGCTGCTGCATAATTACCTTAGCGCATACTATGACTGGACTCACCAAACCTAGCGGATCATAGAATTTACTGATATAGCTTAAAATGCCGCGCTTCGTAACTGGAAAGTCTTCGATTGGTTTGGGACTTGAATTTATAAATGAATCGGTCTTAACATTAAAATTTATACCTAAAGTTTTAAAGGATAAGTTATTTTTCTGAAAATCAATGTCATCAAAATGTTCTCTTGATTTAGGAATATCATGTAATAATTCAGACAAATTAGAAACCCATTTATGTAACTGAAAACCCCCTAATTCTAAAAGACCACAGAGTTGCACCTTTGCTTTTATCAAAAGCTCTGGAGAACCTTGGGAACAAATGGCGTCATCTATATATGTACAGTTATTTATGATAAAAGCAGCCAGAGGGAATTTTTCTCCATACAGGCTTAAAAATATATTCATCTACTCTAAACAACAACAAAATGTCTATGAGTTCCTTTTGAGTAACAGGGCCATTAAGCAATAAATCATTCAATGAAATTCTATTTGTAGTCTTCATAGATCCAGCAAAGACAACTCTGCATTTAGTGGTTTTTCTATCAAGTTTTAAGACAGGATGATGGGGTAAAAAGAACACAGGATCTTTTTTGAGGTCATATTGATTTATGTCAATTATAGTTCCATGACCTTTTTCAATATATTCATGAAAAAATTCCTTATAAAGACTATACAAAAGAGGATCTTTTTTGAATCTAACTTCTAAGTTGTGAAATCTTTTTGAAGCTAAATACAATGAGTCTCCAAGGGTCTCTCTGATAGAATCTAATGGCAGCTTTAAGGGCAAGGCTACTTGAAATTTCTTACTTTTTGTATCTAATTTGACAGTTTCACAGAAAAGTTTTTCACAAGCATCATGTTCACTAAGTTTTTCTAGAAAATACTCAGGGACCTTTTCCACTTCAAAAAAGGTTTCAAAATTTTCATTCAATGTATGAAGATAATCTTGGGATTTACAAAATAGAGTTACCGGTATGTGTGAATGAGCAGTGTGGGTAGGTATGGTGCCAGCAACAATATGACCGAAGACAGTATTTAACACAGGTACTGTAGACTTAACATATTCTCTTACATCTTTCCCGGAGTTGGACTGGAACCCATATGGCTCAGTCGGTAGTAGCACCTGGAAGAAGATGTCAGCTCCTAATAAAATATGTATTGTACTGGGTTCATTAAAGGTGTTGTCAGCTAGTGTTATGTTTGGGGGAAGCAGCAGACCCTCCATACTGAATTTAATCTGAGGCAGTTTAGTAGTGATAGAATCTAAAAGATAGCAGTTTACATTTATTTTATAATCCTGGATTAAAGAGTGGATGTCTATGTTAACACATTTTGAAAGCTTAGCTTTGCTATTACCTATGCCAGTAAAAGGTGTGTTAATTGATTTAGGCTGTAAGTCAAGTAGGCGTGCAAGTTCAGTTGTAATGAATGACGCTTGAGAACCACTGTCAAGTCATTACCTAGAGTCATTATCTAAAGGCATTCCTTTACATGCACCTCAGTGCCATTCTTAGCAATAAGCTTTATTTTAGCCGTAGGCAATAATACCTGATTGTTTGCTTGAGAAGCCAAAATAACTGGTGATTGTGCCTTATCAACATGAAGTAGTGTGTTGTGACCTTCCCTGCAAATGTCATTTTTACAAGATTTAAACTTATATTACGATAAAATTAAACACACACTTAATAATAGGTGCAACAATATTAAGCACAACACAGTTTTGACAGTTTACAAAATTTTACTTCAAGTTGTGGTCGGCAGTATGGCAAGATGGCGTCCGCGGTCCGAACCGCACCAGCGCAGCGTACAAGTTTGCGTTATGTTGGCTATAGTGCGATGCTCGTCCAATCACGGTACTACATGCGTCATCCGCCCGGCGAACAAAATAATAAGTTCTAGCCTCGGAAATACTCTCAATCCAATAAGGAAATGATATATTTTTTACCTGAAAGGCTGAAAAAACAATAAGCTGAGATAAAATATACGTGCGGAATGCGTTGATTGCTCCACTGCAAATTCCTTTTGTCTTTCGTTTTACGATAAAGTTGTCTTGCGCAAGGTGGATAAAATTATTGAACACGAGATTGGGTAGTTTACTGCAAATCTCGGTTTTTTATTCTCTTCCTCTTTGACCCAAGCCAAACTGAAATTCCTTTTCTTATCGAGACAAGTTCTTCGCCGAAATGTCGTTCAAAATGGCTGTTTCTTGACACATTGTTGAAACAAAACACTGTCGACGCGCCGAAAACCAGAACTGTCACGTTAACACTCGCGATACTTGAGGTGAGATAGGACCATGTTTAGAAGTGGACTGTTAATAGGTATTTTTTTTTGCTGGTCATTTATCAAGGAAACCACGAGTAGAATTATACAGTTGTTTATTGCAGATCGGTCAGAGCGTAAGAGTTTAGTACAATACAATATTATATGATCGTTGGCAGCTATAAAAAGGATATACAATGCAGCCAACATAATTAAACTAAGATGTTGTGTTACCAACACCATGGACGGCGTGGCACTTACCATCAGGTGACCCGTCTGTTCGTCTGTCCCCCCATAGTATAAAAAAAAAATTAGCTTTAAGTTTTCCATGAATACATTAATAAAGTGAATAACGAACACAGTAAGTATTTATTGTGATTTTTTTCTACGACTGTCTAACGTAGTCATCCGCAATAGACGTTATAAGAGTAAACTTTGCATACATACATCAAATACTACACTAATGCATAATAGTATATTTTGCATGGTTTCAAAAGTCTATACTATAATTCCTAGACTCTGAAAAGATCTAAAAAAATAAAGAACCTTCTAGCTTATAAAGTTTATTATGTTAAATTAAGTTCTTGCATGACAAAATCGACAATCATGATCAGTAAAAAAGTTAAATGATCAGTAAATCACAGATCTAATGATAGTGCTTATTAATTTGAATGACTTACCAATCTGCAAAGTATAATAAACAATTATGTATTAATATAATAATGTAATGATATAATATGAATTTTAGTGGTAGAGCCATGCTTAGGCACGAATGGGCCGGCTCGACCGGTGCGATACCACAAGGGCCTCACAGAAAACTGGTTGTGAAGTAACGTAACAAATTTAGTGAGGTGTCCGGAGGCCCAATTCCCCCTCCCCCTTTTCTCTCCCCTCATGTCCTTTCTCCTCTTTCCCATCTCCTCATCCCTCCTCTCTTCTTTCCGCTACCTGCAATCCCCATCCCTCATCACCCTCAAAGGCGGGCAGCGCACTTGCAACTCTTGAGTTGCAAGGTGACCCATCTGTTCGTCTGCCCCATATAGTAAAAAACAAAACAATATGAATGTAATGAATAATAATAATTAACACTGTATTGTATAAGTATAAAATAAATTTAATTCTTATATAGAGATAGGAGAGTTAGAGCATGTTAAATTTCTTAGCATTTCTTAAACACCGGTCTGTTCCTGTATCATAAGATACAGATTTGTAGTATTTTAAATTCTCTGATTTGATGTATAATTTCACCGTGGTGTTAACACTTACATGTATAAAAAAACAGCATTTTAGGAATTCAAAATGTTTTCATATGCTAGTAGTATAGATAGCTACATATATAGCTAGTACTGGATATACCTATTATTCTTCAGTCTATAAAAAATAATATAGTAAACCAATGCGTAAATTAAAAATCGTATTGTATTTATATGCATCTTTACCCCTTTTTTTTATGAATACACTTAATGCCGTTGCCATAAAAAATATCCATAATTCGACAAAGTTGAGATTAAAAAAAAAAATTCAATAACGAACACAATAAAAAATATCAACAGAAGTTCAAACTTACATTTATTATTTTTAACCACTACTCAAAAAAGATTAAATAGGCAGTGAATCTATGTGTTTATCTGTGTTTATCATAGGTCCTAAAGAGACAGACCAATTGCAATGTAATTAGATTAGCTATTCGAAGATCATCAGCTCTTTACTAATCGTTGCGTTGTATTCATATAACATCGCTACGAACGAACTCGACTTAAGGGACCGGAGGATGGGAAAGCGGATGTAAAAAAGAAACAATCTGTCATAGAATTATGTATATTAAAAATGAACGTTTATACAGAGGTATATTTTAACTGATATTTTAACAGTGGAAGAGCCATGCTTAGGCACGAATGGGCCGGCTCGACCGGTGCGATACCACGGCCTCATATAAAACCGATTGGCAAGCAACGCTTGCATTGCATTTCCTTGAAATAAGTAAGCTATATTCCCCATTTTTTTTTCTTTAAAATTATATATTTTGTTCAATGTATGTATATAGGCTTCTTCTAACAGCCTAGTCTAGTATTTGCAAATCTAGGCCACACTTTGCCAGCCACTTTTGAAAGATCGTCTTCCTATCTTTTGTACTCTTGACCTTTCTTACATTTCCCTCTTTGTACGGAGTACCAATGACATTTCAATTTTTTTATTTTATTTCATATATTTACTAGTTGTGTCTTTTCTGTTGTATCCGTGTTCCTTTTTTAATCTTTTTCCTTAATTTTCAGCATGCATATACATGTATGCAAATATAAAAAAATCCAAAGGTAATGTTCTCATGACAAAGTGCATGTATCCGAGCGTGGTGAGACAGAGAACAACGAACGATAAGAGTAAAATATGTTAAGAGTAAGGATAAAAGAAGGATTAGGCAGAAAAAGAATGGGCGATCAGTGACGATGCAGTAATATAATGACCGGCCTATTGGTTTAGTGGTCGTGGGCTCAGTACACACCCGGGAAAAAAAAAGTGTTATCCACAAATAGTTCTACCGAATCTATGTGCTCCTTGTGTCGGTTATTGAATATTTGTAAAGCCCCCTACGATTAAGGAATTATACCTAACGCGGGAGTTGACATTTTAAAAATGAAAAAGAAGTATTGATTACAAATCCCACATAACATACATAATTATGTATAATGGGCTGTAAAGTATATGTTTTGTAAGACTTCATCTAAACGGCTGCTGATATATAATATTTACTGCTAGATACTAATAGTTTTATCTTTATTTTCATTTGTCGGTCTCAACGCCTTTGCTTTCTTTTAACAAAACATTTAAACGTGCAACCTACAACAACAAAGTATCTTTTCAAATGTAAAATACATATTACAATTACATATATACAATTGAGAATTTCATAAGTATATGGATGGCATTTATTCTATCATAGGCACTGGTTGATTTTAAAATAGGTGGATTCGACGTAACGAAACCCCATCTACCATAATATTATTTTATCGACTATCAATGCATCAAGAACCATTTACCAGAATTTAATAATCTGAAATATCCTATCAGTTATCAAGCGTTTGAGAGCGGAGTTGTAACTTTTTGACAGGGCCATTAATTGTTGACAGAAAACAATCACAAACTTAGAGTGACTATGAAGATCTCTTTGATCATTCCAGTTCCCTTAATTTTGTTATAATTAAATTCCTAATATTTTGTGACGACATAAATATATATTTGAGTAGAAATATTTTTTTGTGTAAGAGAAACCTGTTAGTTGTTTTATAAACCACTTAAATCATATAAATTATATACTACTGTGTAATATATAATTCATCATCATCGTCTCGTAGAGTAGGAACTCTAGCCCGTAATTTATTTGGGATCGGTACAGTAACTAAATTGAAGGAAAATGGGTATAGATAGGAACTTCGGGTAATAAATGCTGCAGGTAAAGGATGAAGAAACGGGACTGAGACTGCAGTAGTTCGTAGATGTCAGGATCACGTAAACGAACTTCCTTAACTTCTTGTGACTGAAGAGGTCACTACAACAAGACCACCACTATATTAATTCATTATCGGTTCCTCTAATTTCATATTTTAATATAAGAGATTTAAGTAATTTGTAAGTAACTTGTAAGGTAAAATCCCAGTAGACGCTTTTAATGTGCACAGGGATTTCCTTTCAAGAGTACTCCCGAGGCCCTGGCAAAACGTATTTGATCCCTGTATTGATTTTAAACGTGGTTCAGAAAGAAAGAAATTTGTAGGGGAAACGAAAACGAAAAATATTACTGTAGTAGGTACACAGGTAGAAGACACAAGTAAATTAGAGGTTGAATAGAACGAGAGGATAGCACTAGCACTGTAATAGTATTAAAAACGTTGGAATAGAAAAAGCATATAAATATCTAATATACGGAATACAACCAGCAAAGGACATGTGAAGGGCGTCGAAGTATTAATACGGCTGACTAGCGGCCCATGCGCAAGTCCTCGGGCCCTCGCCCACGCACATCCGAACCGGTACTACATTCCTGATAACTGAACTAAAAAAAATATTAAGGATTTTCTATTTGTAAATAAATATTTTATAAAATATATTTATTAATATTCAATATTTGTAATGTTTCTAAACTAATGGCGATAGGGTGAGCATAACCTATGAACCCGAGGCGTTGTTGGCGTGGTCCGATCTTAACGGAGACGTCAAGAACCTGAGTCGTACCATATAGGCGTCAGTTGCAGCAGCGGAGGATGCGGCCGCTGGAAATCGAACAAAGTAGATGGAGATCCCGGGCATTTGGGGGTCTGAGGCCAAGAGCCTCATTTTGGACACAGGCCGTCGAAATAAGGAGAACGGTAGTGACTCTTACGTTCTCCCTGGTACAAAAGATGGAAATTCGCCATTCAACGGGGCAATAATTAATCTAGTAAATATAATGTTTCATGTATTAAGTTTATTTTGTTAACGTTTTATTGAAGTATAAAATAAATAAATAAATCAAACTGTCACTTATATTATCAATACATTTAAGGTAAGCGCAAATGTTTTGTTTTGCGATAGGGGATTTCTGCAAACGGGTCACCTGATGGTAAGTTTCATGGTATAGTAATACTTAGTTGGTATTCCGAATAAAATAAAATTTAACATACATGTATGTTTAAACTGCAATACGTCTAGTCTGGGTTACGCTGGTTATCAGTTCACAATATTTATATTATTTATGACGTATCTAGTATCACAAATTACGTACGTAACGTACTTACGCCCCACAATGCAAAAGACTTCTTAAGGATATTAAGACTATATTTATTTTATATTCAAGACTTCGATTGCCATGTAACTAATGTGTGTTAATTGGATTTACGTCCAAGATCAACAAAGCTGTAGTTAGTATCGTTGGAGGTGTTGTTTGTCTATCGGCTTGTAGTCTGTTTACCTTCTCTGATTAAAAGAGAAACCCAATCAATATGTTATCCTAAAAGTTTTGAAATGGAGAATTTAAAATTGGCACTAGCTTTACATGTATATAGGGTAAAATCTAATTTGTGCAATATCATTAAACTACGTTTCATCTACTGTGCTATCAATCTACGAGGATCAAAACTGACTTTAGTTGATTCAGAATCAAGAGTATAATTGACTTAAACCTCTGAATTATCCAAGCATTAGATTTACTGTTCGTTTTCTCTTAATGATTGCAAATGTTAAATATTATTATCATGTCATAATAAATATCATATATGTTGCAAGTTATATATGTATGTAATCGTCGAAGCATCGAAAAATTTCAGATTACATTTTGCTATCAATGTAAATTTAAAACTCAGAAATTGGTTGCAATGTAATCTATTGTAATTGGTTTTAATAATAAGAAATGTTAGACGGTCGCGTTAAGGTGCTGGCTACGGCGTAGATATTGCTACGAGATAAGTAAAAGCTTCCTCACAACATCGCATACAGTAGCTGAAGTTCGCAGAGATTAGTGTGAATATTACCTATTAACCCATTTTACGCGAGTTTACGCGATAATTTAATTTCTGTTCGTCTGTCCTCTTATATTATACAAAAAAAAAAATGTCACACATTTGGAAGACTTTGCCAACAGGATATTATACCTACCTTCCCGATGTTCCTTTAGATACTAAATATCTTTCTAATCTTATCGATTTCTGTGTAAGACGAAGTTAAGTTTTAGTTTGGTTTGCTTTAATTTCTTATAAAATCTCCATCTAAGTAAGTGCTAGTGAATGTGGAGAGTTGAAGTTTGTGGAAGTATCGGAGTGGATACAGAGATAAACACGATGTTTTGATACAAGATAAGTGATTGGATTTGGTGCTCTTGTGAAGTTTAAATTAATACAGTCCTATATAGTGATTAAAATTTAGATTTAAGATGTCAATTTAAACGATAACTACATATGTATGTCGAGAACAACACATGTTGGTTCTTTGATACTATATTTGCAGGAAGTTATATATGTGTTTCAATGATCGATCTAAAACAATACTTATTTTTGTCAAAGTGAAAGAAACAATAAATCATGAATCTTTATTGAGATCTGACAGGGGACAAGTTTACCAGGAGTAAACATCATATCCGCCGTCTCTTTCTGCGTAGAGGTGATGCTGATCAAAGAGTTGGCGGAACGGGAACTGGAGAAGACTAGCCCTCTTTCGTCCCGCAGAGGACGCACCAAGTGCCGGAGCCCACCTCCATGAGCACTGGCCTAAGGGTAGCGGATCGGGCTGCCCGCTACCCTAGCAGAAGCAGATGGTAGCGCGTCGTTTTCTGCACGCGCATCTCTAATTTGGAGGGTTGCAAGGCCCAAGGTTCGAGTCCGACATACCACTTCACTGTCAGTTCCAGTGAGGTGATGACCCGTGACAAAAAAAGGAGTACATATTATAGTTTTTAGAAAAAATATGTACCCTTGCGCTGCCGTCATCACCATGAATGCGCTAATCTTAGTAACTGCAAAACCGATTTAAAAAAATATTATTGCATTGGATAGCCTGTTTATTCAGGGATCTATCATCACGCTATTACAAAGAGTGGAACAGTAAACATAAATGGAGGGGAAACTACGAGGGACGGCTAGATATGTTAAACACATAAATAATAAATTAATTCTTTTTCATAATTCAAAATAGAGAAATAAGCTGCTTTTATCTCAATAAGTATTTATGATCAGAGCTTATTGTTTATTGTAGGCTATAATGGAAACTGCCGACTACTTGGGTTTATCTCTTGTTGTTCCACATAAATCGAATAAAATATCAGATATAAGATTATCTCAGTACTAAGTCTAATGAATTAAAAGTAGCTTATATATTATCGCAGTTTCATTCACGTTAGGGTTACTTTTCTATATCTTGAGAACTTTTTTTTTGTTTTTGTTTTTATAATATAATAGGACAGGCGAACACATGGGTCACCTGAAGGAAGTGACTACCGCTGTCCATGGACTGCAACTCAAGTGCGCTGCCCGCCTTTGAGTCGGATGAGGGATGGGGGATGCGGGGAGGGGAAAGAAGAGAGGAGTTGGGCCTCCTTACTCACTCACTTATATTGGGGAAATGCAACGCAAGGGCTTCTTTACAACTGGTCTTCTGTGAGGACGTGGTATCGCACCGGTCGGTTTTTTTAATAATGAAATATATCCTTTTTTCGACTCGTGACAACGTGTTTTCATGATGATCTCTTAATAGTTTAGTATTGTAAGCGTTGCAAAACAATAAAACACTTACTTTTTAACACAGATTGTTATTACCTTACTTGTTACAATGGTGTTGGTATCGCAATAAAAGCCAGGCGATCTTATTATTAGTATGTCGTATGAGATCCATAATTTCTGTAAGGTTGACAAAAACTTACTCTGTCCTTCGAGAACTTTCAGTTAATAACGTTATGAAAATGAACCAAGTTCGTAATAATATAATTATTATTTTGACGCAAGGGGACGCCCTGACCAAAACTCATGTATCTGTTCATTAGATGCTTGCAGGGTTCATACGAGTATAAAACAAAAAAGACAAGAAAAAGGAAAATAGAACATTTTGTTTACTTGTCATAAAATGATTAGTCATAATAGTAAAGTAAGTATAGTTAGAGTTCGGGGATTTCTCAACACCAGCCAGTTTTAGTTATAGGTATGAAACCCTGAATTGCTGGAACTGTGACTTATACTTCCCAATCCATCTGCATACACAATATCCCTTTCATTCCCATTCTATCTACCCTTTAATTTCAATATAATCCTGTCAATTTTCCCATTAAATTCCCAAAAGTGCAGAGATGACGCAATATTGTTGCCTCCTATTTGCAAATGTGACTAAATTATTATCAGCAAATAGTGGGCGTTATTTACGCCTCTGCCTTCCCCTCCGGAGAAGCAGGCATATGTATGTATATATATTTGCTTATTAATTTTGTTTATTGGTATACCGTGAAATGTAAGTTAGTCTTATAACAGAAAGTGTTTTTTAAGACTATGATAACTGGCCTTTTGGCCTTGTGGTTAGTGTATAAGCCTAAAGCATCAAAAGTTGTGGGTTCTATCTTCCATTCTATGTATTCCTTATTTCCAGAAAATATCAAAACATGAAATGATCTATTTAAAAATTATATTATAAAATCTTTATTTACATGCATGACTTTCAAGAGTCCATTTTTTGGGATACAAAAATGATTCAGAGAACTAATTCTACATTGAAGTCACGTCGGACAACTTTATAATTCAGCTTCGAGGTTCGTGCGGATAATGTAGTAGAGGAAGTTATTTTATGTTGCGATACAAACTACCCTGCTCTTAATTAAATCCAATACGACAAAATTACGTTTTAAACCTGACTGTAGTAACTCCTATCCATATTTTGCTAACTAGCTAAATATTAAAATTATTTTGTAATTTAACTAAGCTAAATGGAAAAACATTATTTAGAAGGATTTTATTTCTGCATTCCAAGTGGTTCTCGGTCGAGTAGAATAGTACCTTATCTCTTCCCGGTGGTGTCGCAAAAGGCGACTAAGGGACGGACTATCTATCAGACAGTATGTATATAGTCATAAAGTGCCTAATTCACTTTAATAGGCTCACCCCCTTTTACGTTAGTTATCTGCAATTGTGGATGTTTTATACACCTCTGCCTACACCTTCAGAATACAGCCTTGAGCATATGTATGTGTCTGTATGTCTACCTAAGTTCCCTCCCGGTACACTAAATTTGACGATTTTAGTTTATTTGTAAAACTGCCCTGTTTGACAGGGCAGTTAATAAAGATAAAAACAAAATTTGACCTAATTAAAGTAAAACGAATAGTACTCTCAAAAAGAATATAACTCCTAACAATCCTTCCAAACTTTTGCTTCGGCTAGACAACTTAGAAACCTCGTTTGCTCCCTAACTTTTGTTATTAAATTGGCAAATAACAGAATAACCTAGAGATATACGTTCATCCTAGAATTGGAAGACTTATTTCATAACTACAACATAAATTTGCTGTGATAGTAAAGGAAAGTCCTGAAAAATAAATGAAGATTTCGACGCTAAATATGAAATCCAACTGGTGATAAAGTGACGAAAGGGACATATGACATTTGTATATCTTCTGCTAGCGTAACGACGACATAATAGTATCGAAATTTAGATAAATTGAATATCTTTTTGAACACTTTACATGAAATAATCTGTTGCCTGCAGTAACAATAATACAAAAATAAGTAGGTACAAAACTGTGTCTTTTTAGCGCACGTCACAATTGTGGCGATAAGACCCGTTATCTGGAGTCCGTTGGCTGGAGAGGAGACATGGCATGACTCAGGTGCTTAACGGACAGGGCTGCTTCGGCAAGTAATTGTGTCGTATAGGCCGGAAGCCAATGTTTGTATGCCACCACCGTGGAGGCTGCCGCGATGATACCGCACTCCACACGTTGGTGTATTGCTCTACATGGGCACAGCAACGTGCCGACCTCGTAGCGGCTATCGGTGTGGGTAGCCTCTCACTGGAAATGAAAAATCCTCCTTCGCCAATATTTTAAATCAATGTATAGTTAAGTAAAACTTATCTTGAACTATGTAAATTAACTAATACACACATCAGAAAAAAGAGTAAGTTTTGCTGGATCTGAGCAAAATATATAATTGGAATATAAAATTAACGTTTCTTTATTTAACCAAAACAATTCAATAAAATACTTGCTAATATAAGAACTTTTGCACTTTCAAATGTTTGTTGACGCACACGATCACAATTATTAATATATTTATTACGATACATTTATTAATCTTTCCCAAATAAAAAACGAATACGAATCATCAATCATTAATCAAATCAATCATCATCACATATTCAGCAGACGTGAGTTTGAGAATGTAACACAAAAAAAGCATTGCTTCTTTTAATTTATACGTTTGTCGATCTCTCTTTACTTTATAAACACGGGTAATAAAAACATTCAGTTTAAATACTGTTATTTTGAGTGACATGAAAAATGTAATTATAAAAACCTATTTTCATCAAAGTATTCTTTACCAAAAATGAAAATTGTTGTAATCGGTTAGCAAACAGACAGGATCCGGTAAGAAACCGAACGCAGTCTAAAAAGTGTGTTTAAAAACCTTTTACAAATATTTGTTCCATTTACATTCCATTAGGCAAAGCGGAGACGAGACCAAATGATTCTACTCTTACCGCTAATGTACTTAAACGAAATGTTGAAGATTAACAAAACACGAATTTGCACTGATAAAGTGCTGACGTTGAATAAAAAACTTAGTTTGTGGAACTGATACATTGAAATATCACATATACACTAACAATTTAAAGTTATTTAGTGATTGCTGTTGTAAAGCTTAGTGTGCAATTAAAGATGTCTATAAATCTATCTATCTATATAGGAATAGAATTAATTAAATTCTTTGAATACTGTTCATTATTACGCTAATCAGTATGCGAAATAACTGCTAAACACGTTGTCAACTTACAATTGCTGCGGTTATAAACATGGACATGATGATGAGACGTCAATTCTACTCGTATCCTAATACTCACTATCATATTATATAACGTTCAACATATTAAAAAGACTTAAAACGCATAAGAGTCATTCTATATATGCCTTCCAAGAATCTGGAAATTCAAGAACCAGCTTGCAAGCTTAAAATTTACTGCTTCGCTCTTATAAAAATATTTTAATAATTATATCAAAGTAGGAAGAAATAAGTTTTTGCAATATTATCTTTAATTATCTTAAAATGCTTATTTAACACTTAACACATTATTATTAAGAGGACGTTTATCTTCTAAATGTATTTCTTGGTTGTCGTAATATTATTTTGTCATAATTAATTGTTTGAGACGACTTTTAACTTGGACGGATTTGTATATTTAAATTGTATTCGTTTTAAATAATTTTAAGTTTCGACGATTGACAAAAATTCAAACATTCTTTTATAATATTTATAATATTTTTTTCCACAACCGAATCTTTTTAATTAGTTTAATTATAATTAATTATTAATTTTATTATATCGTTATTTTGTATTTTAAGGTACCAAACATTTACTTATCCTACGTTACGATCGAATTGCATCGATCGTAATGATGGATGGATTGCAAAAAAGATACCTTGTACTATAGAATTGTACCTTAAAATATTTTCGAGATTAGATCCTGAGTCACACATCTTATGTGCATAGAAGTCATGAAAGCTCAAAAACAAATATGAAGAAATATATAACTATGTTGACTATTATTTTACTTTGATGTCGATGAGATGTGTTTGATGAGATTCATGACTTTATTAAAATAACTATCTGTGCCCGCTTACAAAACAATAAGATTTATCAGGACCAGACATGGAGCACGCAGGCTTCACGTAACCAAACTCCAATTGAATTTTACTGTAAATATGTTTTAACATACCCAAGAATGTTAACATGTCTTTATTTACATTTAGCGTTACAGTTAATATTTGTTGACATCGTTTATCTAAATTTATACACACAATTTTTTAAAAAATAGTGTATTTTTTTGGCTATTACATTTTTTAAACATGATTTTTTGTTTTAAAGTTTTGAAGAATTAAAGACGGGGGCAAGCTCAGACATTGCTGCCGTTACTTTACTACGTGCGTATAAATGACCACGTAACATATCATGCGAAAGTAATAGTCGTAGTCGTAGTCGTCCCACGGCGTTAACTGCACTATATACTCACACTATAAACTTTTATGTAGCTCACTGTTCCGGTAAACTTCAAAGACCCACGGAAAAAGTTGCCCTTCCAGCTCACATAAACCACCATAAGTAAAAGGGCGTGTGACATGTCAAGTAGCAGTATTTTGCGGCCCTGGAGTAATTGCCCCGTTACTGATGTGAGACATAATGGCCATCATCTGTGTATCATACAGTAGATTATAGATGGCTCGGAATAGAGAGGTTCCATCTCCAATTATAAAAATTGATGACCCTTTAATTTTCATTAATTGAGTAGTCGACATTTTGAGACAATTGAGTACTAACAAAATGTACCTAACGACGTAACTATTCTCTTGCACTGAAAATTAATCTATGTTCATACACTGAGTCAGGGTACAGAAAAATAAAAAAAAAATATATTAATAATTTGAAACAAAAAATAACTGCGCACACTTCATAAAAAGAATATTACTTAGTAAATGAAACTAAATCATTTTTTAGGATAAAAATTTTAGAAAATGAAAAATAAAGAACTTAAAAAAAACTCAAAAGCATAATTTTTTAAAATAGTCTAGCATTAAAAATATTTATAGTTTAATTGTATCGTAAGCGATCGCAGCGCACAATATAAAATAATGAGTTTGCCCACCTTCTTGCTTATATACTGTCCGGGGAATGGTGCTTGCGGCTGTTCCATTTTTGATTAATTGCTAGAGGTGATGTATGAAAACAATACGTCGACTCAAAAGTAATGACTACTTTCATCCTTTATTTTATACCCTTAAGAATAGAATTCTGAGAATTCTTAAAATACGTCTTTCTAAACTTCTGGCCGAAATTCCAAGTACGATTTTTTATGGATTTGACTGCAAAAATGACGGATTTCCATAAAAAAATTCATTCAATATTTTACACCATTCAGGGTAGAATTTCGGAAAATCCTGAAACACGTGTGTCTTAATTTCTAACCGACCACCGAACCGGCAACCGAAGGCAACTCATTCATTTTTGTGTATATTATTTAAAAAGTGACGGCTTCCCACACAAACTTTCATCCCCTATTTTACCCAAATGGGGTTTTAATTTCGAAAAATCCTTATTTCTTGTGTATATCATAAAAATAATCTCTGTGCAAAATTTCAACTATCTACGACAAAGGGTATGGTAAAAGTAAGGGCTGGGCGTTGATGAGTCATTCAGTGAGTCAGAACTATTCTTATATATTTTAAGATATACATAAATACGCTCACTCCTATATCCTATAACGGGTAGACAAATGTGTATTAGTAGTAAAAGGGTACTAAGAAATCAGACTGTTATCTATTAAACAGTACGTATATAATCAAAAAGGGTCCGATCGACGGCATTAGGCTTGTTCCCTATTACGTTAGTGGGACCAAATTCTTATT